>OX243991.1:10000000-15000000 GCA_945859715.1 Apamea sordens | reverse complement strand
TATGCAGTCTTGAATACGTCACCACACGTCCACATTATCACCATGCTTACGCTGAAATCAACAAATAAGTTAGAATCATAGGCATCACATTAAAATAGATGATATTGTCTTTTCTCTTGATGTTGGATACCAATAATGATTAGTCCATACATTGTATTTATCACACAACGACGACGTTGGTCCTGCGCCTGATCTCTCTCCGGTCGTGTCGGATTGCCGTCCCATCGGACAATGAGAGTGAGGAAAGAGTGAGTGCACCGGACAATGAGAGTGAGGAAAGAGTGAGTGCACCTGTGTCTGCACACACACTTATGCACTATAATATCTCCCGCGTAGATGGCTAGTCGCCGTTGAGATAGGCTGCGATGGCAGAAATTCGGTCTGGAGGACTACACACAAAATTAGTATGCTTTGGTGTTCATCTTTACATAGCAATCCACATTCCACATGGTGTCTGCGGATTGCTAAGGGCACCCTTTCTAAACATTGTGCCGTAATAAACTGAGAAAACGTCGAGAGTGAGCATCGCGAGTTAACACTCGCGATGCTCACTCTCGGCGTTTTCCAAAGCATTTGCCTTTCTATATTTAGTCACAACTGTAAGGGACTTAAGAGGGCTAAGAGCAGCAGTGGACTGGTAGCAGAGGCTGATGTAATGATATCAAGTGATGTTTACCTCATGCCCTCAGTACTTTTGTTTTTGTGATTTTTGGCTATCTGAGGTGCACCAAGCATGGCCTCGGTGAACAGAGCGAGGAACCCGATCATTTCCACGAACGGCGCGAACTCTATTAACAAGTACGTGATCGCCGCGCCCAGCACTGAGAATACCAACATACAGTCTACATAGCTCTGGAAATCTGTCCAGGCCCAGAAATACTTTCTTTCCATATCTGAAACAGATATAACAACAATCTTATTTATTGAGGCTCTAAATTAAATGATAGCAAATAAATTTGTATACCAACCACACCATATTAACAATGCACAAACTACAATTATTTTAAGCTAGTTAGTAGTGTAATTTGTTAATACATTTATAAATACCATTGAAGAAGGAAATCATGCCGAAGTAAATGACATCAATAAATAGATAAGATATCTGACACGAATTTGACCCAGTCGTGACTTCTTAGATACCAAATAAGTTGTATAATTATAAGAGCATTGAACCGAGGTTAGCTACACATTGGTATAGTGTAAAAATATATTATAATGGTATGACATTTGACCTTGATGATAAAAGCAGCTATCAATGGATACTACAACTACTTAATTTGACTTCATTATTACATACATACGCCATTTCCATTCATTATATGAAACACTGAAAACATGCAACGGAAAGATGAAAGCATATAAAAGCAAGGTGATAATCAAAAAGAAAGTTTAATATCCCAGATCATGTAACAAATACACTGTAAACTCCAAATAATATTGTCAAAGCATGGGGGTTGCTGAAACAAAAACAGTAATGGTGACTTGCACATGGACAAACTGCAGCAATCCTTATGACATGGAGGAGAGAGCTGGCACTCACCATAGAAGCGATGAGGCTTCTCGCCGCCGGCGATGCCGCTGCGCTGGTCCAGCCAGCGTGCCGTTTGATCCGGCTGGGCTGAGCCGTTCACACAACACAACAGTATATATAACATGAAAATCGCACCTAATTTCACCATCAATCACACCAACCACCAAACAGAACATAAAATAATGTTAAAGTAAAATTATCCATAGCAAATAAAAATAATATAGAGGGAAGTTAGTGGGTTATAATATGTCTCTCATATCTTGATATGATGGGGGAGAAATAAAAAGAAAGCAAATATATACCAAGAAACAAAACCAAATGGGTTAAAATATACTGTTGTTTAAACTACAGGGTTTATAAACCATGTTTAATTAGCAATAAATAGTAGGTTGCATATAGTAATTACAGTGCAATGTTGTATCATAGATTACTATACTTATTATTGAAAATAAAACCATAATCACACTTGTGGGGGTACTTATAAATACCAACCTGTGAATATTCTCTCCCTTGCCCTTATGATTTGGTTCTTTTTTCGTACATTTACACACAGGTGTATCATGACAAACATTGTGATATTCATTACTATGCTTTGGATCAATAGAGGTAACTCATATCGTTTACCAAACCTGAAAAATAATTGGTTACATATTTTAAACATTTTATTACAATATTAGCAAGTCATGTGATTGATAGTTCTTCTTTGATGTTTTGTTATTGTTTAAAACAGAAGTGAATCATGATGACTGGCAATTCTCTAGGAACATTTAAATCTCAATTTGCTATTAAGAGCTAATTTTTCAATCAATGGAAACAAGAGTCTAATCATTCCTATCTTAGTGCCAGCAATAAAATTGTGTCTTGATGTCAATATTTATATGTTACTATTTAAACATACTGATAAAACATAGTTTGGTACTATAAAAGAGTACAATGTGGATGCTAATCATAAGTAGAAATATTATGGAAATAAAAGACAGATGTCACTTGGGATGGGTAGCCTTGCATGACTCAAACTCAAATTCAAAGCATTTATTTCCAATAAACCAATTACAAGCACTTTTGAATTGTCAAAGGGTTGGGTCAGTCAGAAAGATGAAGCTAGTTGCCCATTCCAAAGCGTATTTTTTATGGAGAAGTTAGGGCAAGAAACTACATGCTGCTGTAAAGCCTCCTTAGGGCTCCTGTAGCAACTGTTATTGTGTTTTTTTATAGTTTAGAAAACTGAACAATAATACTACCGACTGGCCAAACATAATGATAGTGGTAATAATAATTTATTCGTTATCAGAAGATGATGGTATAAAGGCTGATAATAATTATGATGAAACATACCAAAACAATATCCTTAGAGTATTTGCTATGAGCAGTGCTAAACAAACGTATAAAGAGAACCCTTCGGCATCTTGTGTCCTCTTGATTTGTCTATACTGTGGGATGTATGGGGCGACGCCACCAATTATCATAGCACCAGCTGCTCCCCATCCTACCAGATGGCCCACAGTAAGCCCTAACTCGTCCGAAATTATCCAATCCATTGTTTCGTGGATATTTTAAACAGTGGAATAATAAACTATCACGTTAATATTCTCTGTTATATATTGTAAGTGTACCACATGAATCACAAACTTCATATTTATTATTACTTTACACTACATCCGATAAATTTATTAGAGCAATCATAAATCGTCCAAGTTAGCGCTTGCAACGCAAATCGATCGATAAAATGAGTGGCGTTTCTGGTTAATTTTAGACTAATAATTACATGATGTGACTTCTCTTTTTTTAATATGAGTAGAAAGAGACCAAATCAGTCATAAAGCTTTAAATGCTAGTTTTGTTGTTTTGGAACGCGTCATGAATTGTCAATGTCGTTATGACACCAAAAAGTTCTGTTCAAAAATACAATGGCCGATGGCGCAAGTTCAGTCTCATGTCAAGCCTGTATTACGTTTTAAACAAGAATTGATTATTTGAATTCGAATGATTAATAGGCGAGTATGAGCAGTAAAGTGAAATAAGAAATAAAAACCAATTTTGTAATATTTAACGATTTAAAAAAAGTAATGAACTAAAAAAATAATGTTTTTTTTTCTTCTATGGCAAAGAAAATAATGTTTTAGCTTATCAGCTGTTAATGACATTAGCTGTCGTCATGTCACGATGAAATTTTCTGATAATTTTATTTTTGCAACAATATTTACAACCTCTGAGACCTCTGAGGTTTTTTTTCTGTAAACAAAGCTGTGGAGTGTAAACTATGACTATAATATCCAAATTGTTCACAGTTTTGCGCACTACTAACACAGTCGAATTTGTTCCTGCAATTCTACAATCATCGAAGATTAGTTATGTCCGCTGTTATTCAACCCGAAAGGAAAGCGGCTTGGCTAGGAGTCAAGAGAGAAGTGAAGTGACTACAGATGTCCGACCTCTAGGAGAAAAGATCAAAGAGACGACTAAGACGGCAACATATACTGGAATAATTTTATTGGGCGCTGGTGTTACTAGTGTCATTTTTTACTATGTGTTCCGAGAGTTGTTTTCAAGTAATAGCCCCAACAGCATTTACTCAGATGCACTAGCGAAGTGTAAAAATGTGAGTAGAACACAGATTTCATAATTTCACCTCTACACTGTCATTCATAATTTGGTTTATATTGGTAAATTATATTACTAGCTGCGCCCCGCGGTTTCACCCGCATAAATTTCGATCCCGTGGGAATATCGGGATAAAAAGTAGCCTATGTGTAAATCCAGGGTGTCAGCTACGTCCATACTAAATTTTATCAAAATTGGTCCAGCCGTTTGAGTGTGAAGAAGTATACAAACACACACACTCACTCACAAACTTTCGGCTTTATAATATTACTGTGATTTGGACAGTATTGCTGAACCTCTTGAATTATGTTTTTCCAGGATCCTAGAGTGGAAGATGCTTTAGGAGCTCCAATCAAGGGTTATGGAGAAGAAACCACCAGGAGGAGACGCACTCATGTTAGTCATGCTGTGTATGAGAAGGAAGGGGTCAAACACATGAGGATGAGGTTTTACATCAAAGGAATAAGGAACAAAGCTGTTGTTGAACTAGATATGAAGCAGGTGAACCCACAAAAATCCTTCCTCACACTCTCTCTTCTGCCTGACTTTGTCCCATGTTATTACAGGACAGCATACTCGTATATGTTTTCCTATTCCATTTTCCCCTGTTAGCTATTACTATGTTATCCAAGTAGTATGTTATGCACACATAAAAGGTAATACAGGCTGGTGTCCACAACTATGGGTCAAAGAGCCTTTTGGGCGTGGGTGGGAAAATGGATTATTTGTTCCATCTCCTCCTCATGGAAGGCCAGCAACACCTTGATATTACTGACAATCTTACAGAAGGTACCTAGGTTACTGAAGTAGTTTGGCCTTAATGTGGCCATCACCTGACAGTTTAGAAGCACATAAGCTGCTGTCTCATCGTCCTCCATGCAGGCCCTGCATGTCTGACTCCTATGACAAAGAGGTGCTTATTCAATGACCCGTGGGCAGTTATAGCTGCTGTTGTTTAGATAGTCAGAGAGCCTGTTTCGTGAGACGTCCCCCTAGTGCTGTGCGTCCCCCTCTGGCAAGTTTGTAGACTGCATCATTTCTTAAAAAACTGCTATGTCATTTGATCCATTGAATGGTTATGTTATTGAAGCCCACCTCAATCAAAATGCTCAATGCACATATACGCCTGCTATACAAATAAGTTTGTTTTTGTTGCAGAATGAATATGGAAATTATTTATGCCGTTACTTATTAGTGCAACTAGATGACTATTCGGCCAAGACCTTTATTATTGAAGATAATAGGGCAGAACTGGACAGCAAACACGACATGGGAAGTGCCTTTTCTACACTCGCATTAAACCAGTGAAAACCTTGGTCAAAGTTGTAAATTGTAAAATAAACTTAGAGATTTAAGTAGTATTTGTTAAATGTTTATAAATTGAATAAAAGTAGCATACTTTTAGAAGAATCTTTAATTTATATTTTATGGAACTTCAACTACCATTCAACAAAGGGGGTAAACTGGACATTAATTTATGAATTGAGCCAAACTTGGAATTATCAATCACCAATAGCAGCTGCCAAATACAGTATACACAACACTCATGCTTTTGTACAGGAAGACAATTGTTTACTTCTGCTTTAATTTATTGTTCCACTATCAGGCAGAATAATTATAAAAAGTACTTCTTTTTCACTGCTGAATTCTCTTTTTTCCAAGGCTGTATTTCCCAGGCCATAATTAAACGGTTATTGAATACAAACATTTTAATTTTATTAAATATCCAATAGAAGATGACAACCAGGGAAAGATACTGAGGCCATGCCCATTTTAGTTCTTGAATCAAACTTGGAATATATTTGATTTCCATTTCTGGCACTCTGAGACTTATCTGTATTTGCATTGAGCCAGTATGCCCATTCTGACTTCTTGAATATAGTGTTTTGGTATGTGTTGTAACTGCAAAAATAATAACAATTTATGATTTTGTTGTCATCACAAAGTTTTCTTCATATAAATAATATGTAAAGAATTAATATTCATTTATCTTACCGTCTCTCATAAAATAATTCTCCAGGATGTGATCTATTGCATTCTCTTGAGTATTTTTATCAAAATTAAATATGGAATAGTTATATTTAGTATGTATCAGGTTTTGTTTGCAGGGCAAATGGGATGTTTGGTAGAATTGAAGATCAGCAAAATATTTGAACCCAGAAGGTGGTGTTGCAAACTCTTTGTTAATTACAGCCAAACTTTGCATGTGCATGGGACAAATTGACTGAAACAAAAAGTAAGATAGTTTGTAGGTAGTTGAAATAATTGTTTGCAGTAAAACTAAATCAAAAACTAATTGTTTTTTGGCTGAATAACATGAACTTAAAATGTTGGAACAAAAAAATCAAGTACCTACCTTTAATTGAAAATCTAGATTTAAGATTAACATTAAAGATGTCAGTGTCCTTTCCTGTGGCAAATTGAGATTGAATTTGAAATCTAATAAATCAGTCTTGCCATTGCCACTCATATCATATTCCTGCACCTAAAAAAAGAAGATATTTTTATTTAAGTACTCAATTATTAATGGTACATAATTAAATAAAATTTGCATAAAATATAATGCACATTGCACAGCACATTACTTGGAATTCCGCACAGTTCTCTTCATTTTTCATTACATTTGCATATTTTCCATTAGTTTCACCACATGCTATAGGTTTACTGGAGTCACCAGCTTCGGCTTCGAGCAGGTACTCATACGTGAAGTGTATTACTGGTTGCTCGTAAAAGCTGTGGGATCGTAGCCAAAACCCTAAAATAAACCCTCAGAAATAAAGAAATCCGTCAAGAAATGAAGAAGCATAGAACTAATATTGCTTGAATGCTTACCCCTGCCTCTATATGCTATTATAAACGGTAAAATGAGGTTAAGTATTGTGGTAGTCAAAGTAAAAAACGTTGCTACAGAAAAAAAGCAACTCACGTATTGCACTTTGACATTATAACTAAACAGGTTATAGAAACCCATTCTTTATCCATTTATGAGCCAGAGAATGTTATTACATTACAATCATCTATGAGAATCGTAAAATATTGAGATTACCTATATCACGAGCATTTGACATTTTGTTTTATTGATCAACAACAAACTGTTGCTAAGCAACGAGTCACAAGTGTTGCTACACCAAATAATTGGTTTGGCTTTGATTAAACATTTGAAAAAAAATTGAACAACGAAATTAGTAAGTACATACTTTAAAGTACGGTTAATCGCACATCCGTGGTAGGTAACAATTTGATATTGACTGCCTGTAGCAAGGTCTACAGTCCTTTCACCGATTTAATTTTTAATCGCACCACTGTCAAAATCCCAGTGATTTTTATTGTGCGCTACTATTATTTCTAACGTGGCATTGTTAGGGTATCGACACGATAACAAAGGGAATTGAAACAAATGAAGACGCTTTTTTCCGCCCACGCTAACGTTATAGCGTGCACGTATTTCCATCATTTCCACGCATTTTATGGATGGGGACGTGGACGTCACATTAGAAATTATAAAAGCGCACAATTGTCATTTTAGTAGGGTCGCTGTTGGGTTGCTGCTAAGTAGGTACTGACAAGTCTATCAAAATCACAGTGGTAATATTTATTTTCGTTACTTTATGGTTGAGCCTGTGGGGTTGCAGCTGTCAGAGGTGAAATAACTGAAAGGACTGTAGATTTCTAGAACGAAAAGGTTGAAATTCCTATGGCAATATTTCAATAAAAAAAAAACTAAACCGAATACAAATTCCGAAAAGATGTAGAAGTTTTTTTTTACGCACGGCGACATATCGAGCTATACATTTCCAGTATAAGCTTAAGTCTCACTGTACGAAAAACCTAGGTATGCAATTCGAGGTCAGCTAAAACTGGAAATGTATAGTTTGATGTGTCGCCGTGTATACCTGTGGGAGTAGAAGACATTGCTGGACAGAGTCTACTCTAGAAATGGAAGATCTTAACTATTGCCGCTTTGTGAATCCCATCCACCAGGGCGCCAGAACTACAATAATACGGGGATTTTTGCTGCTCTTGAATACGATATGCTGATTGCTGGATGCCAAAACAGGATGGCAAGACTCATGAAGTTGAGTAAAGTATTCTGGAATTATAAAACATAAACAAAATAAACCCAAACTCAAATAATTTATTTCAATTAAACTATTTACAGGCACTTTTGAATTGTGAAAATTAAATAGTCGGTCGGTTAGTCAGAAAGTTGAAGCTAGATGCCCATTCCAAAACGTAGTTTGTATTGCAGCTACAATCTCTATGGAGAAGAACGGGCAAGAAACTCCAAGGATATTCTTTTAAATCAAGTTATTATTACAAAACCCTTGGTACATTATTCTTAGAGGTAGGTATTAATATCATAAACACTAAAAAAACAAAAAAAGAGGAAAGTTTAAATTCTTTTAACTTTTTAGTTATTTTTATTAACAAGTAAGTAATACCTAAAAGCGTTTTTAAAAAGTTTTTTTCTCTTAATTTTTATACCTCGTGATCGCAGTTTAACTCGCTACCTCGATGTCACCTTCAGTAAAACAAATGCATGTTATTAGACACGCACGCACATGCCGAAGGATCTAACCACATAACATATAAAGGATCTAACTAACTGCGATACATCGCGGGCTGCTTGGTACCTCGCTTGATTTATTATTTTGTTTTCATATTGCGATCGACGGCAAGCTTCGATGTGATCTGGGGGCCTACTCCAAAGTGCAAAGTGCGAATGTTCGGATCGGACCGACACATGGCGCCGAACCGAATATTATTGAAAAATGCGAAAAAAGTTCGGATCGGCTCAGTTGGGTCGGGAATTTCGAAAGAGTGTAGGAGTGTAGGATCGGAACCGACCGAACCAAATAGTAACTTCGTAACAGGAAATGTCCGAACATTCGGAGTAGACCCCCCCGTTCGAGATTGGTCAAGTGGCTTCACTCTCGGGCTCAGTTGTGTGAGTTAAATTGTGGTTAAGGAGGTGCTACTTGATTTAATTTAATAATTCTGCTTTATGCACGTAGCTTTATGGGATAATCGGGTGAAAAACTACCACAACAGATAATATGTTTCAGCCAGATAATGAAAGAAAATTGCTACAACATGTTCCTCTGGAGTAGATAGAGTACAGTACAAGCATACGACTGCGCAACTGAGGTTTCAGGTGCGCCTGAACCGACGTGTTCGCACCCGCCATCCGTGTAGAAATAGCGAGTATCAACATCGAGGTCGGCATGTAAATTACCCGTACGAATATTGTTGGTGGGTACATATTATAGGCAACTGCACGCCAGTGGAAACACTATCGAATTTTTTTTTTCTAGTAGGTTATTCTTCCAGAAATAGAAGCAGGATTATCCCGAAAACCTTTCAAGATACCTCCAAGACAAGCTGGTGTAGTAGAAAACATTGCAGCTTTCGCACTCCTAGTTGCTAACTGGTCAAATTGAACACAAAAGACGACTCGTGCATTTGGTAGCAGTGTCCGTTACCTTGCTTTATGTAAAACAATAGGTGAACATAGAATAGTGCGTGTTGTCTTTTAAAACGTGTTGTCTGAATAAAATATCAGAGATGTCCTATAGTTGAGCACAAAAGTGTTCTAATCATAGCTAGGTAATACTTAGTTCGTTGTCCCGTTGTCTGACGATCTAAAGGGGACGTTGGGGTGTATAAGCTAAGGAATAGGTAATGAGGGTTTTGGCGCAAGTTAGTGTGAGAAACACCAACACGAACGGGACGTAGTCAAATAATGATACTACGATTATACGTAACTGACTTTTATTTCAGTTGAACTGCACATACGAAAATCAATACTTAGCACTAGGTACCTACATAATAATCAGCGTTGCCAGATTTTTTTTCGGGCAAAGCGGGATTTTTAAGCCCTTTTAGTATAAACAGCGGGATGCTTTCGTCGAAAGCGGGACAAAAGAAAAAAAACGTAAGTAATTGTTCTTTAAGAGAATGCGTTCCTTATACTTATCATTGCGACGATTCTAGTAGCTAATAAAGATCAATTTCGCAAAACATAATACGTGTTTGTATGAAACTGACAGGCGTCAAGAACGCATTCTTTCGACGCGCGGCCGCACTGTGGATTTTTTACTACTTATAATTTATTTGAGTTTCAAATTAAGTTTACGTTTATTATGATTGATGATAGATAGTCGTAGAAAATGTATTTTAATAAAAATATATTACTTTACTATTCAAATAACAATATCTGTTTGGTTTACCCTGTAAGGTAAAGTCCAGTTAAGTCTTTAGAGGAATATAATATTATATAAATAAGTAATACAAAAGGGAAAGGGTGAGATTACCAAGATGACGACTAATAGAGAAGTATGGAAGAAAAAGACATGTTGCACCGACACCGACCCCAAATAAATTGGGATAAGGACAGGAAAATGATGATAAATAAGATACACTTACGAATAACTTATTTATTTCTATATTAGTAATCCATTTTAGTCTTGCACATCATAAAAATTTACTTGAGCATGTAAAGGTGCGAGTTACATCCGTCATCTACCCAATCTGCCGAAGTGATTCGTAAGTGATTGGACACAATATCCTACTTCCTACTAATATTATAAACGTGAGGATCGATTGGATGTTTGTTATACTGAACGGATTTGGATGAAATTTGGCACACAGATGGTTTATAACCAGGACTAACATATAGGATACTTTTTATCCCAATATTCCCACGGGATCGAAACTTATGCGGGTGAAACCGTGGGGCGCAGCTAGTAGGTTATAAAATAGTTATTCTGATTCTAAGCTAAAGTGGTACTGATTAAACTCTTGCAATATACTTTTATCTGGGACATACATGTAAACAAGTTATTAGGTAAATACTTCTCTACACGATTGTACACCGTAACGCCCCGAGTGTTAGTAAGCGTAGTAACTAGTTCTACGTAAGAGAGGTGTACTTGTTTTAACTACGAGTCAGTGAACATAGACAATAGCACTCCCAGAAGCTAGGCGCCTGCGATGTCAACTGACACCTAAGGGCGGTGAACGATCCTTTATGCCCACTAGCACTATATAAAGGTCCCGAATCTTTCCAACGACATCATTCGCTCTGGTGTCATCCCGGAGCACAGTGAGGTCCTACATCGGGACTTGAAATATTTGGATACACGTACAGCTTCTACGCAAGGATGTCTATGGTCCGAAGATCTAGTATGGACAGGATGTCCTCAAGCATGACATCCAGCATGACTGGAATGGGTTTGGGTGGAATAACTGGTCTGACATCTGGTATGAGCACGCTGAGCTGCATGAGGGAGCAGCAGATGACGATCGGTGGAATGCCCTCAAACTATGTTCCTGGGCTGTCTGCCTATTACAATATCTCCAGCTTCTGCCAGCGCCCTGGACAAACTCGTCGTTGGCCGATGCAGCGTGCCGGGCCTACTGCTCAGCATCGCCCGGGCCGCTCGCACAGCACCGGCTCGCTGCACCGCATGAAGCACTCGATGAGGAACAGCCCTAACACGCAGTACACTCACAACTTGATTTGCAAGATGGCTGATCAAAATGAACGCCGCCGCCGCCAGGACACCATGGAGATGATTCCTCAAAGTTATTATTCTCAGCAGCCACTGAAGGTAGAGCTCACTGAATTCTATTCCCGTGACAACTCCAAAGACCATCACACAGAGCAATATGACCTGGTGAATGATAATATCCTCCCGAACCCAGTTCTAAGGAGGGGCCAGAACTTCTTCTTTGCCGTTCGTTTCGACAGGACCTACGACAAGCAACAAGATATGATTCGCATCGTCTTTTGCTTTGGTAAGTTATATATGTATTTTTAATTTGTCATGTACTGGTTTATCATCAGTGTACTACCTAAATACACAATAGGTATTTTAGAATACAACTTCGTATTCTAAAATATCGTACAATATTCGAAAATCCGAAAGCACTAAATTGACTTCTTTTCGCAGGTCCTAAACCCAGCGTTACCAAAGGAACACGAGTAGTTTTGCCCGTGAACTGGAGCAACCAGCAGGGCGTCTTCCAACATTCCCGTGATATGATGGGAATGGGCATGGGAATGGGAATGTCTCGCATGCAGGATACTAGTACCAGTATGGCTCCTATGGGATCTATGGCTCCTATGGGATCAATGGGAACTATGGGAACTATGGGCACCATGGGTTCCATGGGGCCAATGGGAACTATGAGCACCATGGGAACCATGGGAACAATGGGCTCGATGGGTCCGATGAGTGGAATGAGAGAGACTACGACTTATGGAGTTCGTCGCAGTTCGTTCAGCAACGAGCCATTGCCCTTGCAACACAGTCCTCTAAGTCCGCATGGACCTATGGATCGCCCGATGATGGATCGCTATGGAGGCACAGCTCAGCATTCCACATTTGGTCGTGGATACGGTTCACGCCATGGCTCCATGCAGAACTTGGCGTCTCTTGCTCATGATATGGACAGATGGGACATTAGCATTCAGCGTCAAGATGGCAACACAATTACCTTCCAAGTGCATGCACCGGCTACTGCTCCGGTTGGCGTATGGAACTGCTGGGTACAAACCAACCGCTTTGGCCAGCGCGACAACCGCCACGACTACAAATGCGATGAAGACATCTACATGCTATTCAATCCTTGGTGCCGGGAGGACCCCGTCTACATGGATAATGAATCATCCAGAAAGGAATATGTGCTCAACGAGCAAGGAAAAATCTGGTGTGGCACCTGGCGTCAACCGAAGGGTCGCAAATGGATTTACGGGCAATTTGATGACGTGGTGTTACCTGCTTGCATGTACATGTTGGAACGAAGTGGTCTCGAGCATTCAGAACGCGGTAACCCAGTTCGTGTTTGCAGGGCGATTTCGTCGATGGTAAGTCTATATGAATTCAATTTTATAATATAAATATTTTGATTATTTAGATGACTATAATTATAAATAAAGGTATCATTTCACAAAACTTTTCATACGCTGTATTGTGTTTTAGATAAATGCGAACCATGACGATGACGGGCTGATGGTTGGCCGTTACGACGGCGAATATAAGGACGGCGTAGCGCCTCATGCCTGGACCGGCTCTGTGGCTATCATGGAACGCTACCTCACCGATGGAGGCAGGCCAGTCGAATACGGCCAGTGCTGGGTATACTCCGGGCTTGTGGTCTCGATTTGCCGTGCTCTTGGTACTGGAATGTTTTATGCTTTGTTCTTGATTAGCTACTTCAAGAGTAACAGACAGTTCATCACATAATTTAATCTTGATTTTAGGTATTCCCTGCCGTTCGGTCACCAACTACGTGTCAGCCCATGATACGAACCGAACATTCACCGTGGATAAATATTTCGATCGCGATGGCAACGAAGTACCAAATGGACCTGATGAAGATTGCTATGATTCCTGCTGGAACTTCCACGTATGGAATGATGTATGGATGCAGCGACCGGATTTGCCGCAAGGTATCAAAAATACAAATTTTACAAAAAAAATTGTTCGTAGACTAATTGCGAAGGTTACCTATTCTCATTATTTCTACTTTTACTTCAGGTTACAGTGGCTGGCAGATCATTGACGCCACGCCTCAAGAGGAAGCCGAAGCTGTATACCATTGCGGGCCAGCTAGCGTTGAGGCTGTCCGCCGCGGTGAGGTTGGCTTCCAATATGATACTCCCTTCATGTATTGTCAGCTCAACGCAGAACTCTGCCACTTCCAAGAAGAGGAGAATTCCGAGTGGGGTTTCATAAGGATGGCTTCAAACCAATATCAGTGAGTCATTACAACTGAAACTCTTCTACATTAGTATTGACGTACTCGTATATATGTCATTTGTTACTAAATATTATACCTAAAATTTTATAGAGTTGGCCGCAAGATTCTTACGAAGAACCCGAACCGTGACGATGATGAAGGTGACAGTGACATGTTGGAGATCACACACGAGTACAAGACGGTCGACAGCTCATCTCCCGAGCGCCTGGCTGTTATCGCATCGTGTCGCGGCTATCAGCGCCTGCAGCAATACTATGAATACCCTGATCGCAATTTCGAAGACGTTTACTTTGATCTTATGGACATTGACCTCGTGCCTTATGGGCAGCCGTTCGACTGCACGATGAATATTCAGGTACTTAGTTATAAAGCAATGAAATGAATTTATATGCATCATGATTTCATGAATAGTTTATAATATGTCATCCATCAAACTACATATTTACAATTTGGCGTTTTTCAACAGAACAAATCTCATGAAGATCGCACCATTTGGTGCGTGCTGACGGCTTCGTCATGCTACTACACTGGCGCCATCGCCTCGCGTCTTCGAAGGGCTCAGGGAGAGTTCATCGTACGCGCTGGACAGCGGGAAGTGCTGAAACTACACGTCACGCCTCAGGAATATATGGACAAGCTTGTGGACCACACCATGGTGAAGGTGCACGCCATGGCTTACGTGAAGCAGACCCGTCAGGCCTGGTCGGATGAGGATGACTTCCCACTACACAAACCAAGGATGCAAGTGCAGGTGGTTATATGTACTCTTCAATCGGTTGTATTCTATATGTTTACACACATACAATTTCTAATCACCGTTGATAACTTCCGGTAGGTGAGGGGCCAGCCATGCATTGGACAAGAATGCGCTGTGACATTCAGCTTCCAGAACCCACTGAATGTTCACCTGACGGACTGCTACTTCACCTTCGAGGGACCTGGTGTGCAGAGGCCAAGACAGGTAAAATACAAGTAGCACTGCAACTTTTACAAATGAAAGAAAGAAAAAGAACGGGACTGATAAATGAATTTCTTCTTCCAGATAAGATTCCGCGATGTGAAGCCGGGTGAGTTCGTGAACTACCAGGACAAGTTCATGCCGCGGCGACATGGCGAGCGCCGCATCGTGGTGACGTTCTCGTCGCGGCAGCTGGACGAGATCTTCGGCTGCACTATGGTGAATGTGCGCGGCTAGCTAGCCCCCGGGCCCCGCGCACCCTCGCCGCGCACCTCGCCGGGGCCTGCTTCTCCTCCCGCGCTGCAGATGGACCGATCCTACGTATCTTACGTAGCGCCAGAACAGCATTTGTATGTTCAAGAAGAAGAGGTCGTCATTATCAAGACCACCTCTTAAACGTCCACTCGACGCCATGCTTTCTTGGCTATTATAGTTATTCCTTATTTATGACAAAACTATTTTTTGTGAGTTTTTTAATTGAATGTACGAATGTTGCATCTAGAATACTTTTGTTTACTAACGAACAAATCGATACCTAATAACGATGACTTGGCAAGTTTTAATGGATTTATTAATTTAGTATTATGTACTGATGTATATCGTTTGTATCACCAGCACATTTCAAATGAAAAATAACAAAAAAAGTAATTTTATAATCATTCACGTTTTTCACTGTGTGATAATAATGTTATTTTAATTATGTATTCTTAATTTTAAGGAAACCGATGCTTCATGTGCCATTGTTTTGATAATGAACTACTCTGTACGAAAGAGTATAGTGTTAAGAAATTATTATGATCTTTAGCATAACTTTTTATATATTTGCCTATTGCATATTTTTTTAAGTTTTTATGAAACTATTGTAATCATTATATAAAAAAAAACTTTGTAACACTTAACTATAATTATTTGCACTGTGTTTGTGTGTTTTTGGGATCTCAAAAATAAAGAGCATTCACTGCAAATGATAAGATTTCATTCAAAATTCCTACCTAACTATCTCGATCTCATATTGCGCAATTTATATATAAGAGGTACCTACAACAATGATTTCGCTGCAACTGATCTTTAGTGATAATATTACACAAAGTAGTATCATAGCTGTATGAAGTCCAATATGAGTGACTAATATGGTTGGCACAAAAACATAGCTACAGCCTTATATGTAGGTACATATACCTACCAAGATACCTACACAAAAGTCCCTACGTTACAGTTCAGTAACCTTATACCTAATTTAGGGGATAAGGGTACCTACTCCCGTTTAATGAGTTCGTCAAAACAAAAAAAACGAATGAAGCTGCTCTTATCGTTGCTTTTAGTGATGAAATAAAGTCACTTGATATGAATGATGTTGAATAAACAATATTTTAATATGTTCCAAAATTGAGAACATAATGAAATATTGTTTATTCATGCGGCATGCATAACATAATGCACATGGTTGTTATGAAAATATAGATATTTTCGTAAGTATCCCAAACCGCACGGCTGAAATATCCTCTGCCATGCTTTTACTCAAGTGGAACAAGTAGTTCCGTCTGGGCCAGATATAGGTAAGAAATTTAAACTACCGACGGGACACCCTGCTTCACACGGTTTTTACGACTTGACAAAACATCATGATTTCTTTATTAAGTGTCAGTTTAATATTAATGTATTGTACACATAAGCCTTCCGGAATAAATTCTTTAAATGATGGCGAAAAGCGCATCAAAATTCGTTGCATAGTTTACAAGAACAACGCAGTCACACAGACAGACACGAAGTGCCACTTTATTTTAATATGTATAGATGAAAGGCCGATCAAAAACAAGAAAATCAAAGAGGCAGACACAGGCCTCCTCGTGATGAGAGCGAGTGAGCCGTAATCCACCACGCAGGCCCAGTGCGGGATGGTAGATGTCACATATTTTCGATTTTTCGGTTCTAGGACTGTTGAACTTGTGAGAAACCCTGCTATATCGTGAGAAAACCCTCAAGATGTTTTTCTTCATCGTTTTGAGAGCAGTGGTGATGAAATAATTTACACAAAGTAAAGCGCCTGTCTGGGTTCGAATCTACGACCTACAGCTCATACGTCGCGGCCGTGAGTACTGGGCCACCACTCCTGTACCATGTGTACAACTTACGTCAGTATAAATATTTTCAAAAGAACTTCATGTGTAATGAACTAATTAGTGTGCCAACATTTCTCACTGGAGCGCAGGAATCCCCGCAAGTTGTGAAATTTCTCTTAAAACAGACAGCATCCTGCGTTGTTCATCGTCTGTTAGTCACACACAAGTCCACATATCTATTACCAGTAAAATATCATCAGGTTATGAAACAAGTGATGCATCGTTACTAGTGTAGGTACCTATTGCAGTCACCTGGAAAAGCCGTCGCCTACGCGATTTACGATGTGTTAGCATAATTTCCTTATTTGCCTAGCACAGATTGTGCTCATCTCGGCAAGCCCTTCAGAAGATAGATAAATGGTCTTCATCATCATCATCATCATCAGCCTATAGCAGTCCATTGCTGGACATAGGCCTCTCCTATTGCACCCATTCAACTCAATTTTCGGCAACTCTCATCCAACTGCTACCAGCCATCCTGCGAAGATCGTCGCTCCACCTAGCCTGAGGGCGTCCTACCTTACGTTTACTGATTCGCGGTCTCCACTCAAGAACAGACTCAAGAGAAATGGTCTTGCCGATCATCCTCAGCCTATTGAGCCTAAAGCGGTGTATCCACGACTGGTGGAAATGGGCTTTTTTCCCAACCACTCGTCAATTCGGCCACTCTCAACTCACTCTCTCTTTTACATCGTTTTCTCTAGTCACCGTCATAGTAATTATGACACCAGGAACACAAGAGCATCATTGTCAATTAAAATAAGGTAGAAATGTCCACGATTATAAGAACAGGAAGAACGAATGAAATCGTTACTTCACCAAATATTGTATCAAGGTTTATATGTAAACAAACTCATTAAAGGTTTAATCTTGGTAACTGATGAGAAAATAAACTCGTATCTCTGTGATTGTTTGCACATGTTGCAATGCAGATCTGCGTCTGCATGAAAACGTGGTATTTTCTTCATAACTTGTGTTTATCGTAAATACCGGTCTGGGATTTATATTTTTTGCCTGGATATTGATTGTTAGCTGTTGTACTCTGTAATATCGGAACGTGCTTTGGCGAGCGTTGCTCGTAATGGATTCCGTCATTCCGATGCATGTTTTAATAACCTGAAAACTGTTATGGTTTACGTATTTTCACGGTTAATAACATCGTCGTAAAATAACAAGAATGCAAGTCTGTAATATAGACGCAATTTTCTTTTGCAAAATACATCTTCTTAGAACTTAGTAACGAAGTAATATGCAAGTCATACATATTTCTTCAAAGTATTGAAATATTTCAATATCTTTTCATGACTATTGACCTGTAACAAGAAATCTCAGGAGGAATTTTGCCTTCAAAAGTTGTCCTTATGGAGGAAAAAAACACATTCCTAGTTTGGAGTTAAACCTTGTCCGGATAAATTTATTATTTATAGACCAGTGTTATTAAAGCACCCATTATATTACAATTAATCTATTTATCTGTAATAGGTGCTTCGATCACATTTGTCGCTGTTGCTACATGGTTCTCGGAACAGACGGTAACTCGTATGGCATTCAAGACGGGTCGCCTTATCTCGGTGACTCAGAAGTCGTTTTCAGATAATGACATACCAATCTTTATCTTAAACTCTTCCTAAATTAAGTTCTGAATTACGGTCTTTGTTTTTGTGCATCCAAACTGGAGCTACATCATATTATTCTCCTCTAAAATTAATCATTACACATGCGTAAAAAGGAGGTCACAGTCAACTGGTACAGTGGTAGGTACTGGTAATGATGCGTCAATGTCTGGACTCTGAAACGTCTTTTTGACCGCAACAATGATATAACAATGGATTCTTGGAAAATTACTAACAATACTGAATAATATGATTCGTTATACAGGGCCAAATTAAATTAGCTAGCGAAACTCTGCAGACGTCATGCTGATGAGTGAGTAAACACGATAAAATGAAAATAAAAAAGAATTGATGGTTTTTTTAGGGGTCACCCGCACCTGCTGGAATGTTTTTTTTCTTAAAATGAGTTGAGAAAATATTTTTTATCCTGTTTAGATGTTGATACTAATCACGTCTGTAAACTTTACACAAAAAAACGTTTTTTTTTAAACTGATATTTCAAGTGAATAAACTTAATGCGGTCGAAGACCCCAAAAAAATCATCAAATTAATTTCTTTTTTGATATCGATACCCATCATGTCTGCGGAGTTTCGCTAGCTAATTTAATTTGGCCCTGTGTACGTATTCATTCATACAGAAAAAGGAAAAAACTGATTGCTTTAATTGAAGAGTGGGGCCTTCATCAGCCAAGTACAGACGCCAGCACATCAAACTACTACAATCTGTCTTTCTATAACAGATTTTCAACTTTATCGTTAAAGCATTAAGGTTCAAGGTTCATTGGGAAAATTTTACAGTTTCGGGTAGCTTGATATGCTGGCGTCTGTACAAGGAATATCGCGAGAGCCGAGACGTGGGCGATGATGTCATCTATGTTGTAAATTAACATAATCGTGTGTAACTTTATTTTGTCAAACGTTTACTATCTATTATGTTTGTTCACGGTATGATGTACAAACAAGGCGAGTCTGTAAGACACACGTGCATGACTGCTTATTACAAGATCTAGTTCATAATTTACAGCTATGGATGCGATAAATTGTATAGGGAGGTAACGTAATCAGTTTATCGTTAGTAAAATAGGAGGAAAAATAATGATATTTCAATGGAATTTACTGGGAAAATGATCGTTTTTACTCGATCGCGACAGCTATTTGACTAAACTGGAATCATACGGTCTATTCCCCTAAGCAACTCTTAAATTATTTACCAAAATCAACCAAAATATCTTACGTGATCAAGTTTTGTTATGAAAAATGATTTTTTAAAATATTTAGCAACCTTTTTAGTAACTTATGGAAGATTTTATAGCTGAAAACTGGCCACTGCGGATCAAAATCTCTATCAGATGCCATTAGAGATTTTTTTATATATTTTTTTCGTAGCAAATAAATAGCATTCTTGTTTTTTCGTGTAAAACAGCCTGTAACTATTCCTAACAATGCAATGCGACCTCTTTGATTTTTTTCTACTAATTGTTCTACTGCATATATTATATTTTTCTGAATATTGGACCATCACATCAAGTTTTATTGGACACGCACATTAACACAAGATTTATTTATATAATTATCATAGGTGAATTTCTATTTTAAAGTTAGGAAAATCAGGGAAATCAATTACCTACTAAGTGTATGCCTGAGGTCATGTCATTGTTTGCTGACTTTGAAGAATAGTGACTAAAAAGATTCAGCTAAACAGGTACCTACGACGTGTTTGCCATTATGTTGGTTAGGAGTGGTACTTTCCGTATTTTGTGTACTCATTGAAACTTATGGGGAATTTTTTACTACCCATACACCCGTGCGTAGTTATGATTTAGGTTTAATTGTGATTCAGTGGTAGTGATTCCTGTGAAAGACTGACGTTGACGTGACGTGACCCTACATTCTGCGGCTGTGATAAGAGGTCACGCGAGCGAAGGTAGCGAGGATGCCCAGCAGAGACTGAGCACAGACCAACTGATCCCGCGCCGAGGTGCGCACGCGCAATACAACGTTCGTACAAGCTTTTAATTTTATAACAGCTACGCAAGTGGCTGTTTATCCGATCGATAAACCATTAATTCAAATAACAGCTGATAATTTGTTTACATTGTGGAAAACTGTGCGTAATAAGGATTGTTTTAAGCGTTTGTGATCTAATCGCATTTTTAGTGCGTTAATTGATATTAGAGTGGTCTACAAAACGAGTTGAAAGAGATTATAGTTAATTATATTTTATGTGGTTGTTAGTGAGTGATTGGTTATAGTGAAATGGGTGCTGTGAAGAGCAAGTTGGCCCACTTTTGCCCGCCACAGTGTTTGTGCTGCGGGTTCCGCAAATCGGACTCTTATGACCTCAGAGAGTTGCCGCGACCTCCTCAATGGGACACCTCTAACGTTAACGGTAAGTCAAGGTCACCCTAAATAAATAATGACAAAAAAACCAAGTGATGACATAAACTCTAAATATAAATTCAATAATTATATTCAGATGATGATAAAAATTCTTCCATATTAACGTTTTGGATAATGAGTTTACCTACGTATCTGTTTTGATTAACTTGCAAGACACTGTGTTACCTCACGTTTTTTAATAGATAACACGTGTTGGTAACTTACCATTAACATAATAATTTTAATAATAATATATTACTGGTAACGACGAAACCGAAAGGTAGACGCATCGAGTCTACCAGCTGAGACGACAAACGGTACAATTACCTACTTATAATACAATCACATTCGTATTTTCGGTGTAATATATGGATAGGTACAGGTATATAACTGAAATGATCTCTATTACGCCTAGAAATGAATCAAAATTAAGCTAAAAGGTATTATAGGTTTGCTAACATACCTAAACATACCATTAAATAGGTACACAAGTTTCGTAGAAAAAATCTTGAAAAACTTTGAAACTTAGGTGACAGCTGAAACTGGATCGCGTTTTAAAACCAACTTAGTTGTATTGTATTCAAAGACTACAATAGTATACTGTCTAATTGTATTGCAACTTGCAAGTACAACATTACTCATGCATGTGCAGTTGTTACATTGTTCTTTGTAAAAAAAAGGTACAATTACACCTATACCACTTTACAAGGTAGTAAAGTGGTATAGGTGTAATACATATTAACTTGTCAAGATTTTAGGTGTAGACTTGGTTGTTAGTTCATTTTTGTTTGATTCGAATGAATCACTGTTTAGTTGTAGTTATGCTACGATTCCTAACTGTTGTCAGTACCAACAGACATCATACCTAATGGTTAATAGTAATATTGTACTTCACACTTTTTATCGAGTAGACGTACAGGCTACTGCCTGTACTCTACGAATATTATTCGTAGCCTGTACTTCTAATTTTAATGTTTAATTAGACCTGTGTCTAATTAAACATACTAGGCAAGTAGCGTATTAAAAGGATTATCTTTATTTATTTCTTAAATTTTGAGGAGATTATCCTACCTAGGATATTATAGTGGCATGTCAGCCTCATCATAACTTAAACTATTGTAAAGTAAGTCTACAAATACTATATACCTACATAAAATATTTATGTGTAAACAAATAAAGTATTACCTAGGAACAAAATTATGGTTAGTCTGATCCACCTTGTTTTCCTCATCATCTGCCCAATTACTCGTTATTTTGCAAACTTTTAATGTGCTTAATTATTCAGCTAACTTTTCAGTAAGTAAGTAGTAAGAAAACTACGCTTTTCTTGTTGAGTGGTATGGTAACTGTGTCGACATAGGAGATTCGTTGAGAAATAGTGAGATCGTCAATAAAACATGAATGAAAGTGCATGTAAAATTTTTGAACACGGTCCAACTTTCGTTCGAGAACTTATTCTGACCTATATTTTCCTGTCAGTCATATGGAATTCGAAATTTAAATATGACAGAAACAAACAAGGCTGATTACAAACAAAGTTAAATTTATGGCTTTCTATCGTTTTGAAGTCAGTTAAAAATAAAACTAGTGGCTTTTAGCACTGCTGGTGTCGTGACGAGAACTGAACCAACATTTTTGGTATATTTTTGAGAAAACGTGGAAATTGATATGCATAGAGACGCTGTTCCAAACAAAGATGTAGGTAGGTATATCTTACTTCAAAATGTTTAAGACTGATTTTTCTTAATGCGAGGTTGTTCAAATTAACCTGTCAAAAACATGGGGAATCTACTTTACTATAGCGCATCATCGTAATAGTCTGTAGTTTTAGAATCAGGTTTTAACGGAAAGAAAAATGAAATAAAACGGGAAAATTGAAAGTGTATTTTTTATGGGAATTTTGTAAGAATGATTAAAATTCGCACCGGATATAGTCTATCGGGTCAGCTATAGTTTAAGATAAAAAAAAAAACAGATTTATAATGGCTATACCAAAAATATTTGTTATTTACAATAGAACTAGTATTTTTTTTCCTTTGTTTAAAAACCAATTCAAATTCGTTTATTGTTTGTTACATGTAGAAAAATATCTTATAGTTAACACATTTTGCGTTCCAAACATCGCGACTTCACCACCTTGATGTAAGTAGCGCGACTATTATTTCTACCATTTATCACTTTGCGCCGAACCTGTTCTGTCTCTCGAGGTCTCTTGATATTCGAACAGTAGTTTGTGAACTGGTTTATACTTCATGTACAGACGCCAGCATATCAAGCTACTACAATCTGTCAAATTTCTTTGATAGATTTTCAACTTTATCGCTAAAGCTTTAAGGTTGATTGGGAAAATTTGACAGTTTCGGGTAGCTTGATGTGCTGGCGTCTGTACCTATTGGTATATTAGTACTTGTACTGGTCTGGGGATTTTATCAAAGTTGATCATAATGATCGTTCAGTAAACATAAAGACTGAAAGTAGTTCCTTGTTTGCACAAAGTGATAACCAAAGGATAATTAATACCTATTGTTCTAGTATTAGATGACTCTCAATATTTTGTATTTTTCTCCATAATTATGATTTTTGCAAGAATTTTGATGTTTACAATTATTCATTTCTTTTTTGTAGCCTATGTTGTGCCCCACTGCTGGGCAAATGCCTCCCCTGTTATTACTAACGCTTTTTTTCGAGGAGTGGTGGCCCGGTTGTTACGACCCCGCCTGACGAGTTATATGGTCGTGAGTTCGCGCGGTAGACTACATCCCACTCCCTCTCGAAGAGAGGAGGCCTGTCTCCCAGCTTTGGGAACATTATAGGCTTATTATGCTACTATGCTATAGGAACAAAAGGTAAACAAAATGTCATTGTACATTGTATTATAGGTACAGTCAACAGCAAAAGTAGATGATCAAAATCAGAAATTCAATACTAATGAATGGAGTTCGCAGCTATATAGCAGCTGTACTAGTAGTAAATGTTTGGTATAATTTACAATCACATACTTTTGAATGGCTTCGACGCCACACAATTCTGACGCGAACTCCGTTCATTAGTATTGAATTTATGATTTTGATCATTTACTTTTGCTGTTGACTGTACCTGCTTATTTCCTTCCTACTGAACATAATTATATGGGAATGTTACGTGTAGGAAATTAAGTTGTACTAATTTGAGTCTCTCAAATTGAACTCATTCAGTTTTCCCTATTGCAGAATACCTAATAATAATAACATAGGTATGATTATTCATTCATGTGTTTATTAATTAAACCTACGTTCTTTGGTACCTACTTCCTACAGATGTAGGTACTTGTTATTAATTTTATTGTAGTAGGTAATTACCATCATCGCAATAAGACTATTGTCTTGCATAAGGATAATATAGTCAAAGTCTGACAACATTCAATAAAACCCATCTTGCGTAGGAAATAAGATATCACTTTGTTGTACACTGTTATTTATTTATTTTATTTTATTATTTATGTACACACAGTAAAATTTATGCAGATACTCAGATACGATGTATTAGTATTGAGTACAAATACTGACAATTAGTGACTACTGACAATTTATGTTCTTAGATTACTATTGTCTATATTTTTTACTATACAATAAGTAATATAGTAGGTAATACTAGCTGTGCTAAGCATGAGCCTTAGTAACTCCTTATAACATCAGCTACCAGTGAGTCCCGTCAAAATCGGCCCAGTCGTTCTGGAGATTAGCCGGAACAATCTCCAGAAGACAGACAGAAAATGTTAAAATTTGTTTTTATGTTATAAGTACTGTACTTATATACTTTCATATTCATTTAGTAAAAACCTGATATTTTGACATTGCAAACAGACCTAACTTCAATTTTATTTATTTGTTTGTATAGAAGACTATAAAGAGGTAAAATTTGTGAGTTTTTATTTAGGGTTAATCTTCAGAACTATTGATCCGATTCCGAAAATTCTTTCACTATGCTTAAACAAGTCACGCAGACGAAGTCGCGGACAGAAGCTAGTAATAAATAAACAATGGCTACGTCAATAAATGTTCAACTACTGATGCCGGTGTTGAACTTATAGGACATATTTATAATGCATGGGAAGACAAATGCGATGCCTTGGGCATCTTTTGTGATTTGTCCAAGGCATTCGATTGCGTTCTTCACGAAACTTTAATCAGGAAACTCCGCCACTACGGAATCCGGAACGCTGCTCTGGATCTTCTTACTTCATACTTGAGTAAGAGGATTCAGAGCGTTGATGTTAACGGAAAAAGATCTCCCGGATCTTTAGTAACAATGGGAGTCCCACAGGGCTCAATTCTTGGTCCTTTCTTGTTTCTTATTTATATTAATGACTTGCCGTACCTCATAAAGGATAATCATGATATAGTGTTGTTTGCAGATGACACTTCACTTTTGTTTAAACTTAAACGTCAGCAGCAGGTTACTGACGATGTAAATAGCGCGATCTCTAAAGTAGTCCACTGGTTCAATGTTAATAATTTACTTCTAAACGAGAAAAAAACCAAATGCATTAAGTTTACGTTGCCTCACGTTAGACAAGTGAAAACTAATGTGTTGGTAAAGGGCGAAGAATTGAATCCTGAAGACAGCACAGTATTCTTAGGCATAACTTTGGATGCTAAGCTTCAGTGGGGTCCACATATAGACAAATTGTCAAAAAAGCTAAGTTCGGCAGCATACGCTGTTAGAAAAATTCGTAATTTAACTGATATAGAGACAGCCCGTTTAGTGTACTTTAGCTATTTTCATAGTGTAATGTCGTATGGTATTCTATTGTGGGGAAATGCCGCTGATATTCAGACTATCTTTGTTTTGCAAAAGCGAGCTGTTCGATCAATTTATAAATTAAGTCCGAGACACTCGCTCAGAGAAAAATTTAAAGAAATTAATGTTATGACTGTGCCTTCTCAGTATATTTATGAAAATCTTTTATATGCCCATAAAAATATAAAATTGTTTAAAAAATACAGTGATATCCATGATATAAATACTAGGAACAAACACAAATTTGTTCTACCTACAACAAGGCTCAAGAAAATAGGTGGCTCGTTCAGATGCCAATGTATACGCTTTTACAATAAAGTTCCAAGCCCCGTTCAAGATCTAAGCCTTAATAAATTCAAATCATTCATTAAACGTAAGTTGTGCCAGAAAGCATTTTATACCGTTAAGGCTTATATCGAGGACAAAAAGGCTTGGGATTAAGCTGCTTCCAATTTTTACATATTGAATGTGTTTATTTTTTATTTTTGTTTTGTTGATGTTTTTTGTTTTTTTTTTATATACACTTTGACATTGATGAATTTGATATATACTATGACATTTGCTTACTTTGTAAAGTATTCTATTATTTTAATTATTGTGAATGTGAAGACTATGTGGGTCATTGTATTTATATTATTTTTCTCTCTGTTCTCTTAGTTTTTGTCGTGGTCTGGCAGTTTGAGTAATTAATGTGGCCTACCCAAATGTCCTTTCTTTGGTATTGTTCGTCGGATCGTTGAGCTCCCTAAGTTTTGAGTTGAGCTGCACGATTTCTGACAAATGCGTGCACTGACTGGACAGGTCCTCTCAAACTGTTTGGTTCTTTCTTCAAAAAAACCATCTCAGACATAAATCTACATGGTCTTCACATGATCTGACCAAGATTATGTCTGGACTTTAAAAGAGACTGTGACGTCTGAGTTTGTTTCGGCCTTTCTTCTCAGACTAGTCAGATAGGAAACGCCGACCTCATCTAGTTTTAAAATATGATTGACGTGTAAAAGTGTTTGTACAAACCTACTTACAAAAATAAAATCATTTATCATTTATCATTAATAATTGCATACAAAACTCTTTAGAGATCGAAAGTACAGTCACATACAACGTTGTTGGAATGTTTCTTAAACAAGTTGACGAATAAGAAGTAGAGGCTGTACGCTTATGTCATGACATGCAATCCCAAGGTGAACTGGCGAGCGCAGATCCGTCCTACTATGTTGCTTCGTCCGTAGATTCGTAAACTTTAAAGGTACGGTCATGATTGACACACACAAAAACATCGTTAACATCCACACATAAAGATCATCACACAAGACCACGTTAATTAGCTTCTTGATTGCTAATACTAAAGACAAAAGTAATAAACGTGGCTAGGTTACCTACATAAATGCATGAAACTGGTTTTGGATTGGTCACGCACGAATACCAAATATGTGAAGATGCGTCTGCGTTCAATTTGTGAACTACAGTCCCTTATTGTCATTCGTAATATTAAGTAGGTACCTTAGTAACCAGCGCTAGAAATGCGTAACATACTTCCAATTATATTCCGATGGTTTTGAAGTTTTGAAATCAAATCCCTAATCCATTGCTTCATAGGTTTGAAAAATTCTTCTGCTTAACAACGTAAATAACCAATGGACGTGGCTGAACTGTGTCAAAATGAAAGGCATTGCGACCAATTGCCATTTTATGTGTGTTGCACAATTACCCCTCTGGACCTGAAAATGAAAACCATCTTATTACTTAATAACACTGTCAACTTTTAGTCTCATTTGATTGTGTAAATCCGTCGAGAGTTAAAAAAAATGTTTACTTACGGCTGATTTTTCAATTGGCAGATAATTTTCATTCTTGGAATAAAATTGACGTCTGACCGTTCTTGTATGGAATAACTGTCAAAAATTCAAAATTATTCCTGGGATAAAATTATCTGTCGGTGGAAAAATCAACCCTTAGTCACCAAAACCTTTCGGAATAAATAAAATGCCATAATTATGGAACCTCGTGGAGAACCTAACAGGTTTATGTTAAGTTATCATCGATACAATCTATTACAAGGATTAAAATGTTATGACGGAAACTGTTTGCTTTCCTTTATAACATTTTAAGCCTTGTAGATGATTATGTCATCGATTGTTCTGCGAAATTGACAATAGGTAATACGGGCTGGTGTCCGCAACCCCCACGCCAAACCGCGTATTTTGCGTACGGCAATTGGCAATAATAGTTGTATGAATACAAAGAGCATGTATATATTAGCATACAATAAGTAGCTAACTCTCTTGTTTTACTGGAGACGTTTCCTACTGACCTACTGAAGTGTGGACAGGAATCTTCCTAAAATTCTTATAAATTAATGTGACTATAAGTAAATGACTAATTGGGTACTGCTGACTCAAAAGACTGCATTACTCAGCTTAGGGAACTTAGGACCTTCAAAAAGGTTGAGGATGTGCGATATTTTCCACATTTGTCAAAGTCAACATTTAGTTGCCAAAGTAGGTATACTTATATTGTTTTCTTAACTAACCAAGTAAATAAAAATACCCAAATTTCGTAGACCATCGTCTTCCGTTCTTACGTAACTCTTTGGTAGTAAGTGAGTCACTGAAACCGATATTCGTTCCTGAAATAGACTGAAATAATTAAAAAGTTCGTGTTTCGTGCGAGCAACCATAATTCTAGATCGTAATGGAATTATTGTCGGCAGGTGTTGATGCAGCAGTCAAATAAAAGTAGGTCAGGTTGTATAATAGGAAAAGATTTTTCGGAAAGATCTAGTAATTTCTTTTAATCTGAAAAATAAAATAGTAATTGGCATAATTCGGATGTTTTGGCCATACGCAACGATTACTTCTAAATTATTACAATACTCATAATAAGGATCTGAAAGGAAGGAAAGATCCAGACTTAAAAAAGTTGTAAAGCTCTTTAGCGCAAAATGTTGGTTAAAAAAATCTCCTCCAAAAAAGTTGAAAATGTAAAAATTCTGACATGTAGCAGGACTAAAACATTCAGCTTTGATACAACAGCCAACATGCGTGAATTTCCTCTTGAATGTTTACCTTCGTGAATTATTGCTTTTATGTGTACAATACATACATTTCCTTATCTTGACTAATTAGTAGTAAATGATTAGGTAATTCCTATATAATATTATTCTTGTTACTTTTAGAGTAGAATGCCCTCATAAAACAACTGAGTATCTAAGAATGAAGGAGCGATACAAATTACTTTTATTTAGAACGTTCGGATGCCACTCTAGACGATATAATGACATATGTGATGTGTCCCATACAGTTAAGTAGTAAAGATAACCCTCTGCATTTTAAGTTCCCAATTTAATAGGATGAATTAGTCCACTTTGATGTGCTGCCTCTAATTTATGAGATAGCTTTCAAAAGTGCAATGAATGTTTTAAAATAGTGACCCGATTCGAATTCTTTTATAGATCGGCATGATATCGTAAAATGAATTGTTCACCTTATTTAATTAGCTGATGAAAATGAGCAGGAAAAAAAAGAAAAATAAAATTGAATAGATGGAAGCAAAGAAGAGCCATTCAAACTTCTTTGATCACTTCAAAGAAGTATTAAACTTAAACAAAAGCTTTGCAAGGCAGTGTCAGTTCGACCAATCAAAACATTTCCATCATCTTAGATCGCAAGTGTTATAGTCCATATTTATACTGTGGATATAGGCTGGTTGTGAATCTGATAAATGTGAAGCACTGATCAAGACTTCACACGTGCATATGACATTTGAATAATCTGCAAGATAAGATCTCATTCATAGATTAAAAACAAGTGTTCATCTTAATATGGCCTCTATTAATAGCTATCTAAGCGCATCTTACATCGCTTCCTAATCGCGAACCTACGCGATCACCGTGTGCGGTGTGTGTGGGACCATGTATATATTCGCTGATTATTCCGAAGGCCGGCGGCATAATATCCAGGTATAGCAGGTCTAGCTTCCCACGTGGTAATTAATACCAAATAAGTTATTTACCAGACGGGCGATGAAAGGAGTCGACCGGCCTTGTTAAGTGTTTAGTATGCCCAAGTTGTAAAACTTTGAGAGGTCAATGGTATTGACTTGTCGAAACTCCAATTTAGATAATACGTTAGCTACATTTTAGAACTACCTACATATTTGCGTGATCGTTTTCAAGGACGAGGCTTAACCAGATGTGTTCCGGCAAAACGCTAGTTCAGCATGCAAATAGAATTATTGGACCATCAACGTCCATTCAATTAAAGATCTACCATTCATTCTGACCTTCATAGACAATCAAATTATTTTCTTTAAATATTCATTCGTAATGAATTACTCAATGGTTATCAAATGAAGATATAGAGAACGCACGACTTCAATTGACCCGCATTAAAGGGTCAAATGTTAGTGTTAATTAATAGATATCTACAATTTATACTGATAAGGAGTCACAATTTATAGGCAAAAGGTAGATTTGGAAAGATTTATTAATAAGTAGTACCAAAATAATCCCATAAGTACCTATATTTTATACATGGGATTTCAAAGAACAGACATAAATAGCGCAGCAGCTCTGTATAGCTACATATAGATAATCTCAAGATTTATACTTGAACGGTTGGACCTTCTATTTTCCTCAAGTAAATATCATATTGAACTACCTAGTGGCATGGCAGTTGAACAAATGGTTATTAAATTCAAATTTTATGGACTTATAATAACGTAATATCTATATCTTTATTCTTGGATAATCATTGGTTTTGTACCCGAGGTTATCTACTTTATTAGTGTCCAATAGAAAATTGTTTAGCAATGAATTCATAGTTCAGTTAAGTTGACAATATTATGATATCACCTCTCTTTCTAAGGCATGATTTTACAGATACTAATGATATGAGTAACACTGACTAGCCTTGGTTTTGTCAATGAACAAGATCGGTTTCTTAGTAACTGGATGAAGCTTTTCATTGCTTGTTGACTATGACATCACCGGCCGTCTTGGATGTAGGAGTAGATGCTGAGTTTCACACTGCAGCTCGCAGTCCATGACGGCATGCAAAAAGAACTACACGTATGTTCAAATAATTAGCACGGTACGAATTGTGCTCGATTCTAAACCAAACTGTCGGATGTATATGTGTGGCTACAAGTGAATCTGTAATGTTTAAATAAACTGAGAATTTAATGTGATCATAAAATAATGGAGTATTTTAAAAGTTTGTGGCGGCGGTATTTTGGGAGGCGGGAAAGACATGTTATTATGAATGTGCCGTTTCAACCAGGTAATAAACGATAAGCTAGATAAACGATTGGAATTAAAAATATCAACATAAACAGTTTGTTCTCTATTTAGGTTAATCAAAGAAATAATTACCAAACAGACCAAACTTAACGAGAGTTATAAGATTGTTTGAAGAATTTTGTACAAATAAAAACTATCAACAAAATCAAAATGTAGTCCACTATTATTTAAGAAATTACGATATGTGCATAATGTGTTATTGTAGGATTGACGTTTTGGCTGGTAGCCAATTCTTGGCCGCGAAAATTTTTGACCATGACGAATAATGGTTTAGATGTTTTCATTCATAACGATCCATTATAGCCACATTTACCATCAGTTTTATATTTACGATATAGGCATTAATAACTTTATGAATTCGGTGTGGCGTATTTTCCCCATTGCACCTAAAATTTATAGAATACTTAGTGCCTTCCTTTATTTTATAGATGATGTCCTTTTGACATTCAGATAAGCTTGGTTTCATGTAGGCAAAAAAATATCCTTATTGTTCCAAGGTCTTAAATGAGTCAATCTCAATTATTCTGCAACAAGTCCTGTACTCGTGAGATATTATTTAATAAGTATTTGAATGCATTGTAACATAGTTTCTGTTTGTTTATTCAGATGTCGTCGACGCGACGCGCCAGGGCGTGCTTGCGGTGCAGGGAATTGATTTCTGTGTCGACACCAATGGCGAGAACCACCACACGCACAAGTTTAACCTGATGACAAGGAACGTCGACAGATGCCTGGTCGTGCGAAGAGGACAGGCTTTCAAACTAGATATACTACTTAACAGGCCGTACGATGCCGGTAGAGATGGCGTCTCCTTTATTTTCTACGTTGCAGGTGTGTATGGTAGGTCCACGACAGGTTTGCTTGACCTAATGTTCTGTCTAGACGAAATTCCACAAATCTATGTTATCTACTTAAAAGGAAGTCGTGTGCTTACGAACTGACGAAAAAAGACCTAAAAGTTACACACTTGTTTTTCATCTTAAGATATACATATGTATTTTTCTCTTTTTTTTGTTTGTCTCTTGATGACCATGAACATACAAAAATAGGATTTGTAAGAGGATTTCCATTCAACTTGTTAGGATTATTTGCTCGCAGATACCGAATCTAGCATTGGACATGTTAATGTTCAAGGTTCCATTTTAAAATATTTGGTGCCTGATATTTATCTTGCCAATTAATAACGTGTTGGAACACCGCTACAAATGGGATATTACGTAACCCTTCGCATTAGGGTGACGCGACGAACTTAAGTGATAAAAATAATACCATGATCATAATTCTGTTGTTTAGATGTTGAAACACGAGGACCGTCAGACGAAACATCCGCCGCTGTCCCGTTACTGGAGAAGGGTTCCGAGACCTTTGGAGCATGGAGTGCGACGTACGAGGGTCAAGTGGACTCACACCTCATGGTAGCTGTGACCCCCGCCGCGGACTGCATTGTGGCCGCCTGGAAGCTCGACGTGGACACAAGACTTAGTGGAGGCAGCTCTCTCAGCTACAGACATCCCTTGCCGATCTACGTACTCTTCAACCCTTGGTGCTTGACTGATACTGTTTATATGCCAGGTACGTACATTGTCTGATTGATAAATAAGTAGAATCCTACTAATATTATAAATGTGAAAGTTTGTATGGATGGATGGATGTTTGTTATTCTTTCACGCAAAAACTACTTAACGGATTTGGATGAAATTTGGCACACAGATAGGATACTTTTTATCCCGATATTCCCATGGGATCAAAATTTATGAGGGTAAAACCGCGGAGTGCTGCTAGTATATTATAATCTTCGCCTAGGATGATGAAGACCCAAAATAATTCTTGTCCGCTTGCACAACCGGAAACTTTAAATAGACTGCTTCTCTAATACGTCAAAATCATGAATATATCTACTGTAACGAACTAATTTATAACAACTAGCTAAAAAATAAAATTGTATAATTGGGATGTTTTTCAGGTCACAGCCATCGTGACGAATATGTGCTAGAAGATGGAGGATTGATGTTCAGAGGAGTATACAACCGAATCAAACCGACACCCTGGAACTATGCACAATACGAGAAAGATATATTGGACTGTGCACTTTATCTAGTCAGAGAAATTGGAAAGGTATTTGTTTTTAGATTTCCACTTAGAAACGAGTTTTGCCTCAACTTTCTAGATAAGAAAAGCAGAGAGATCCGTTATCTCAACGTTTACAAGTGATCATGATTTGTTGTTTTACTAGCATTATTAACCGAGCCTTTGTTTTTAGGTCAAAGGCCGCGCCAGAAGTGATCCAATCCGGACAAGCAGAGCGTTGTCAGCTGCCGTGAACGCACAAGACGACAACGGTGTTATCATCGGCAACTGGGCCACCGAGGTATCGGACTACAGTGGAGGGACTCACCCGCTCAAGTGGGTTGGCTCCTTGGCGATCCTACAGAAGTATTATGAGAAGAAGAAGCCGGTCAAATATGGACAATGTTGGGTGTACGCCGGTGTGCTGACTACGAGTAAGTGTGGTTATAATATTTAGCTAAATCAGCAAAAGATGTCCAGTTTGTTCACCACAGGACATTCAAATTAAAAGGATTACTCATACATAGACTTTGTTTCTTGAATACAATTTTCCGTAGGTATATTATTTATTTCAAGAATCAAATGCCTGGAGATACAAAGTTTTGTAACGTTGATTTCAATGGTTTAAAAATTGTTATAATGTTTTACAGTTTGCCGAGCTCTTGGTATTCCTTGCCGACCAGTGTCAGGATACGATGCAGCTCACGACAGTCAAGGAAGTCTCACCATCGATATCATCAAGGATGATGAAGGGAACACTCTTGACGAGTTCACCAGGGACTCTGTGTGGAACTACCACGTTTGGAACGAGGTGAGAAGAGAATCTATTCAGAGTTTTGTTGATGATTGTGAATGGCTGCTTTCGTGTAATGTTGCTTGCTTTAGTACTCAAATATTTAGCTGTTTCATGCGTATTGCACGACTGGGAATTTTTATGATGTAACAAATCGTGGGTTACTCCTACTACTAGCATTATTATCGAGGCTTAAAATAGTCTTGAAGTGAATGCGTTTGCGTCCTACGCAAAATCAGATCGATTGATGATTCAATTCGCTAATGGTATAAATAACTTAACCCAGATAACCTTTGAATGCTTAAAGCTATTAATTTACAATCTTTATTACCTTATGGTGATCGTACTTAGACCCTAGGCTTTTATTACGGAATTTGTATTCTGTGATTCTCTCGATATAACAGAGGCCATTTACATTTGAACATTACTTCTGACTATCGGTCAATCGCGCTATGTCGAAATAAAAACTCCACGAATTCCCTCAGAAATGTAACTTTCATATTCTGTTGTTTTACAGGTATGGATGGACCGTCCAGATTTGGGCGCAGAGTACGGCGGCTGGCAAGCTCTGGACTCAACGCCACAAGAAACCTCTGAGGACATGTTCCGTTGTGGACCAGCTTCCCTGAGAGCAGTCAGGGACGGAGAACTGCAGAGACCTTACGACGCTGCCTACGTTTTTGCTGAAGTCAATGCTGACAAGGTACGTTAAGATACATCCTTCAATGTGTAGGCCAAGATAGAAGGCGTTATTCTTATATGTAACCGCCGATTGCTAGACGTAGAAAATAAAACAAGACAGTTATTATCTGACTTTGATGTTTGTAATTTATAATTATCAGGTATTATGGAAATATTCCGGCGAGATCCAACCGCTGAAACTGATGGCTCGCGACACAGTCTCTATTGGACAAAATATTTCAACGAAAACCATTGGAAAAATGGAACGAGAGGTATGTAGGATTTTTCAAATAATATTTTGTCTTGAGTATTTTTTGTCGTGAATACAATTTAACCTAACTGAAACTGAAACTAAAGTTTACGAGTTAAAATACAGGCTCCTTAAAAACTAGGATAAATCCCAGTTCTCAGTTCAGTTTCGGTATTTTAACTCTCGAGAATTCAATACAATTCAACAACACTTATTTACTGAAATTTCAGGACATTACAAACACATACAAGTACCCAGAGCGATCACGCGAAGAACGCATGACGATGGAGAAGGCGCTGCGCAAGTCGGAGAGCATCTTTGCCCGGTACTACCTCAACGATGCCTTCAATGATGTCACCTTTGACTTCGAGCTTCGTGACGACATCAAAATTGGACAGGACTTCCATGTGGTATGTTAAGATTTTGGTCAAAGAACTTTAGTCATGCCATATACATCTTAGTGTGTATTGGCCCCAAACCTAACTAAGAAACTTTCTGTACACACTAGTACAACAAGGTGTTGAAAATTATGTTAATCAAGAGAAACAAGTCATTACATTGCAAGTAACAATATGCTGAATAGCTGCACTATCTATGGCAGGGTTACTGAGATCGTGTTGTGTCGTATACAGTGTATTTACTAAATAGTCAAATAAATATGATAGGATACTGGATATTGTAGTTGCTTAGAATAGGATTTGGCTTTAGATATTATTATTCCTTTGCATTATAATGCTTGTCTGGCCATTACATGTTTAAGATTTGATTAAACGTTATTTTCTATTTTTAAAGGTTCTCCACATCAAGAATCGTTCAACTACGAACTCACACCAAGTGAAGGGTATCCTGCGTGTTGACACAGTGACGTACACGGGAGTGACCGGTGAAGGAGTGAAGAGGACCGAGTTCGATCTCAACATGGAACCAGAAGGCAAAGAGCTTATCAAGATGCTGGTCACCTTTGATGACTATTATAAAAAGCTGGTTGATCAGGTAATTTTGATTTTTTTATGGAAAAGGTAAGGATGGATAAGGACGTGGCGTTCTGTGTTTTCCGCTTAGGCCCTATTTGCAAACAAAAATATGTGTTCATGGGTATATTCTTTGTAATGGAATTTATTATACCGTTTAATATGACCACAAATTTCTAATACACACTGTACCTATAGTGAAAAGTGAATTTCTTATTCATAGATACGATGACCAAACTGCTTGGTATCTGTGAAGAGTTTCTATCTCCATAGTACAGTACTGCAATTGATTAGTATACTATTTATTTACTTTAACTTTTAAAAAAAAATCTTTACTTAATCTTCTCTTATCTTTACTTTATTAACATTAGCTTTATAATCTTACAGGCTTCCTTCAACATCGCCTGCTTAGCTTCAATCGTGGACAGAAAATTCGACTTCTTTGCGCAAGATGACTTCAGAGTCCGCAACCCTGACATCAAGATCAGCATTGATGGAAAACCGGTGTCACGCCAGGAGTTCACCGTCTCCGTTAAGGTGGAGAACCCACTACCCATCCCACTCACCAAGGGCAAGTTCTACATCCAAGGACCTGGTCTTGAGGAGCAGCTTAAAATTCAATTAGATGAGGTAAGAAATTTAATATACACATATTTTTTATTTATAAAACAAAATGTCAAGTACACGCTTTTTACGTTTCCCTTAATTGTTTTAAAGTTTCAAACACATTGAAACCATATTTGTAATTCGGTGAAATTTTATACATAACATTCAATTTAAATTACTTTTTACATGATAATACTAGAAATAGGTATTACTGTAAAATTGTGTACAATATAATATTTCCAAGCGATACTACCAGCGCCATCTATCTTAAAATGAGTGAACTACTATGCGTTCGAGTAGTGCTAGCCGGAGTGCCGCAAGGCACCAAGGTTTGGATTTATGCGAAGCTTACTTACCTACGTAATTTCCCGTTTTCCCAGAATGTGGCGCCAGGAGAGTTTGCGACTGCTCAGTATAAGTTAACGCCACCGTGGGCTGGTCGCCACCAGATTTCTGCCAAGTTCACGTCCAAGGAAATGCGAGACGTTGATGGGTTCCTGTCGTTCATGGTCGCGCCGCCTGCTGCGGCCAACGGCCTGCCTCCTGATGCTGCTGAGAGTCATCAAATCTAGATAGATGCTTAGATAATTAATTATTTAATGTAAAGTATTTTTATGAGTTGCGACAAGTCTTACGGCTGTATTTTACATATATGGCAAATTATATGTTTTGTGTTTGTCAGGACATTCTAAACTGATTAATATATTTGAATGACTAATCCTTAGAAGTTATTATGTTAAGCATTCAAGTGTAGCTTTAATTTTATTATTAGGTGAAGCATCAATCTCATATTTCTTTGCAAAATAGAGATATTGATGCAACATTTTACTCCATGAATTTCCTCATTGCTCGTCTTTAAAAGTCAATAATTAATTTGTGCCGTCTCAACAATGTTATTATTTAAGTTATTTATTCTGTTTCTAATGTAAGATATCTAATGAATCCACTTAAGTTATAAAAATAAGTCACATGTGCTAATAATATACCTTATTTTATTTTCCAACTTATTACATATTATTCCGGTACAATTAAAGTACAACACTATAAATATTATAGTTCACTAGATATTTGTGTATAATAAAGACTGCACCAATTGGTGCTCTAATAAATTATAAAAATGAAAGAAATAAAAGATTATAAGTACAAACTAAAGTTTCTTCTTTTTCTAGCCCATGTTTTTGCTGTTACAATTTTTATCCATGAATAAGTTATATGTTAACCTTTAAATGAGGTCAGGTACCTCTGGATTATCAACAAAGTCTGGTGGAGGCTGTTTTCCAACCAATTTAACTCTAGGATCAATGTAATCAGGCGTCGGCCTCTGCTCAGTTATTTTACTAAAATCAAGAACTTTGTCTGCTGGACCTATTTCCAAATATTCTCTCGTTGTTTGGCCACAGTGACTATGACAATCTTTTGCAGTATGCTCCGAGAACAGCTGGGCTTCTTTCTTACTATCCTTTTTAGGACAAGGGGTCTTTTTAACAACAGCGTTACACCTTGGCATCGTTACAAGCAAGCGTCCTGTGATCTGTGATCGCTTGGCAGTGGAGTTGGTAGTGTCGACTTCCATCGGCAGATGGAGTTGGAATATCTTATCTTTTATAATAACTCTTACGTAGTTAGGCTGGACATCAACATCAACAAGGTTTGAATCCATGTGTTTGTACACGGCTAAGTCCAAAACATAGTTTTCGGGATCGTGGTCAGTAAATGTAAAGTCAATTTTTGCTTGGTTTATATTGTATGGTCTGCCGTCTGGAGCAAAAAACTTGTACACTCGTTTTTCCTCCTTCTTTTCCACAGTTTCATAACTCTTCAGTTTTAATTGACGCATTTTTTCTATTTCGTAGCGCACTTCAGGCGCATGTTCACATTTTTCTGCGTAAAATTTCTTGTTCCGTTCATCCGGATCCATATCTTTGTATTCGTTATCCCATTTGTCTTGTATATCCCGTTCGAGGCGGCATTTCTGCTTTTGTCTCTGATGCCTATAGTTTTCTTGTTCAAAAAGTATGTCTGACCTTATGATTGGAAGATTCTGCAACGCTTTAATTCGGTCTGATCTATCGATATCACGGCCGTCGAGGAAATTGAGTTGGGGTAAAGTACCAATTACAAAATCGCGATAGTTTTCATAATCAGTGCAAGGATTCCCTGTTAGATACAAGTTGGATAGGTTATAGTTACCTGTAAGACTTTCCACGCTTACGATTTCTCCGATAAAGTTGAGAGTAAGATCTAATTTTTCTAATGATTCACATCTTTCCAAGTTTTCGATGATTTCTATGTTGTTGATAGCCAAGTTCAAGTAAACCAGATGTTTCAACTTATTAAAATTTTCAATCTTGGCGATGAGATTATTTTGCATTAGCAGTATCTTGAGTTTCGGACACCAGTCTTGTATGTATTCTATTTTCTCAATGTTCTCCTGATGCAATGCGATCTCTTCCAGCGGCGCAAGCATGCGGTCATGATGTTCAGCCTTTTTACGCACCATTTCTACAGTGATCCGTACCATTATTAATAAAAATACGTAAAAGTATGCAGAATAAAATAACTTTAGTTTTCTCGCTAAAACACAGACTTCAACTAGTCATGACTACCGTTGCTAAGTAACGCACAGTTATATGCTGTTTGATACAGATAAAATAAGTAAAGTACGCTATTTTGTTTAAGAAAATTTGGAATCGCTTATAATCGAGAAATTTGCTATCTGTAATCTTCGCTTGCAGTATTTATTCATCCGTTTTAACTAAGGTTTTGAACTTTTTCATGTTAGTTTGCAGTTTGATTTACTTAGAGGTATGAACTAGCGTATCCAAACATAAGGTATTGTAGAGTAAAAGAAAGCTTACGAGATGTGGCAATGATAGAATCTCCAACATTTCGAGCGGTTGGTTATCTTTCAATCTCGGCGGTCGGTAATCCGTCATTTAACATTCCATCGGTGGCACCGCGACCGCTCAACTCAAGCGTACTAAATTAATATCGCCGTGATGTAGAGGGTATTAAAATATTTTAAACGACGCCATTTATAATATGACGTTCAGATATCAAGTCGCGAGAGCACAACATATATTATTCCACGAAACTGCCAAAAGACAATGAGGATGAAGGATTACTATCATCAGGAACTCGTTTTATTGTTAATGTTCCGAGTGGGCTCACAGCTCGAAAAAACGACAATATGGAAAAAACAAGAGATGGCTGGATGAAATAAGGCATGACAGAGGGAAAGACGGTGTTATTAGTGTGCAGGGCGCGGGCAGGGTGCGGCGCCCCGCGGTCTGTGTGTGTTTAGGGGACTCCGCGGGGCGCCAGCACGGCGTGCCCACTTATTGAAAGCAGTCAATTTAACATTTTGTTGTTCAAACAAACACAGTGGTCCCAAGTGCCCTTGTCAATTTATTAATTTTAAACGATTATGAAAACAATATCATGTGTGAGATTCATAGCACACTGGCCTGCCTCAACATCTAGTTATTTAGGTAGCCACTTGCCTGTTTACACATATCTGTTTAGTTTTTATTTATATCGCCAGATGGCATTGAATGTACTTTAAGACCATGACCGTGTATCGTGAGCTACTTTATTATGAATACCTGCCAGAATAATTTAATGATACAAGATAAGTAGGTACAACTTCATATTGTTTGTGTTTTTAATTTCAATTTAAATCGTTGTGCGATGGTCTGTAATTTGTTTATGTTCTAGTTAGTTAATTTTATGACTATTAATAATTAATATTGTTCTCTTCAGTTCAATTTCCTGCACCAACTTTATTAACTTTAAGAATATTGGTTTTATTACATGGAAATTTAATATATCGTCGGTGTTACTCTGTTACTATAACTTTAAAGAGATCAACACAGGTAGTCGTTTCACAAATTAATTTAGGTTACATTTTAGTCGGTCGAGTGGGCCAATATCGTCGGTGTCTGCATGGGACTCGAACACGCAAATGTCAGGACAAGTCAAAACAACCGTCATCACTCCAACGCGAGGTTTCTCGAAAAAATGAAAAAATACTCGTTATGAGATCGGTGTTCCGCTTATATTGTCGTCTCGTGCTAAATTACCGTGCTAATGTGATGTGATTTATCTGTTTTAAATGAGACATTTTTGATACGCCAACGAGTTTTTCTTTTAGCTTCGTGTGAGAACGTGCCTATGGTATTCAAGATTTATTCGTTGTGAATATACAAAATATAGAGCTAGTTGATTTAATACCCTCTTATATTCAAGCTGCGTGGTTCAGGTAGTTCAGAAACCTGTAGTGGGTCATTTATAACGGTTGTATATTTTTGCAATGAAGCTGGTTTTTTGCTTGTCGCAGTTTGTACGTTGAGTGTTGCGTATCAGGTATAGCCACATAACAAGTGAGGCTCTGTTGGAGCGGGCAGTCGTCGCGTCTGCGCGGGCGCAGCGCTGGCCACCGGAGCGTGAGCAGCAATCTGGCGGCGGCATCTCAACTCGCGCGCAATCAACGATTCGTTCCGGTGAGAGGGGCTGAGCGGGGTAATGCGCGGGGCGGAGGGGGCACCGGCCCGGGCCCATTCTCACGTAAATAATTACCGGCGAGTCTCAAATTACAAGGCGCCGCTACAGCCTGCCGATACATATTCATCACGTGTTCGCGCCGCGCGTGACAGCTTCCTCAGGGCAGCGGCCAGCAAAGTCCGTGATCCACTCTCCCGCGCGAGCCTTCTACTGCACGAATGAAACATGTGATTGTGTTACAAACTATATTCTACATTTTTGATTGATGTGCGTCAATCAATCAAAATGTAGAATATAGTTTGTAAAATTATAAAGGGAGAAATATCAATTTAGTTTAAAAAATTCACGAGAATTCCATTCATATAAGGTACCTACTGCTTCCGGCTTTTCATCTTTCAAGCAAGTTTTATCTGAACCTTACCTGCAATTTGATATCATCAAAACCTTCTCAGCGATAGTTTACAGTTAGTTACCATAAGCCGCTTGACGCTTATCGAGATATGGATCGTTAGGAAATTACTGAGCTTATACAAAGTCGTGATTAAAATTAACCGGATTTTGGAAATTAATTTGAATTGTAATACTTCATAACTCAGTAGTTACAGTCATAAATAACATAATGATGGTAAGCGATGACTACTTAAATGTGGCTTTCTATAGTGAAGTACAGCATCAATAAGTTAGTTAATAATGAAGTGACTGGGAACCCATTTAGGTTCCACTATGACGTTTGAAGCTCGGGATCATCAACGTCAATGAATTTCTAATTAGAAATATCGCGCTCGCCGGATGCGGCCTAAGCGATAAATTATGCACTTCGAGAGGAGTACTAATTTCGATGCCGACAAATTTTCCACAACCGCGATTTTAATGCGTTTCAAATAATGTCTGTAGGCAACGCTAAATGATAAATTGTCAGAGGTACGCCCCCGAGTCGAGTTTAGTATAAACGAGCGGAGCTCTCGCTCGGTCAGCGAGGGAACGAAGAAGATGGAGGCGTCTGTTAAAAAAGGAATGGGTGAGGTGAGAGCGCGATGGTGTTGAGATAATAACAGTGCAGGCACCGCGGCCTGCTCGCCTTTGAGTCGCCCGCTGCCGAGTGCCGAATATCACCATTAGCCGCAATTTGAATAATATCCTTGAGCGAAATAGTTTTCAATTTCACCAAGGGCTGCCATCGATGAGATCGCTTAAGAGCGAACCAAAAAGGGGCTTGTTTTGGATTTTGATATGGAATGTGATGTCGCCGGAAGGTCAGGTCAGGCAGGGGCGCGAGGGCTGAATAAAACAAACAAGTTAATTGTATTTATTCAAATGCGGTGGGGAGCACAGCGAGCTCAGCGCAGCCGTCGCCTCATGAATAGGCATGCGGCGCGCGCCCGGCCTTCCTCGCTATGTGCAACGTCATCGGCCGGAGCCGACGATGCTTTCCTAAAATTAGATTAGGCTCCGATATATTATGCAAACTCCATGTTCTATGGATAGGTAGGTACCCTTGCCCCTAAACTACCTACATATACAATAGAGCATTGGATTATCGTTGTACCTTTACCTTTTAGGGAAATTGGTTTGACATCCTATGCTATCAAGCAATTTGCAAACTGTCCTTTGATTAATATGTATGTATGTTAACCTGAAATAGAACCTCTGCCGGTTTTATGAACTATGGACTATATACATATTACACCTATAACTCCTAAGGATGGACGCTCTTTAGTTTCTGCCTACCTCCATGAGGAAAAGGCGTCAGTTTATGTTTATTCGTGGAGGTTGGTTATCAAAGCCATGCAAAACCTCTATGGTCCGTTCCAAAAGTATGTGAAGAAAGTGTAAACAAACCCTTTTCAGGTTAAATTCTTACGCAATCACTTACTAAAGAGAATTAGTACCACATACTTATATCTGTATTTCACCACTTTTCCCACAATTGTTGTTTTATAACGTTCATTGTAATTGAAAAATTATCGACCTACATTTTCTGATCCATTTGTATACATTTTAATCAGATACTTTTGGCACAGACTGTAAGTGTTTTTTCTCCAAGAACAGCAAAACTATAGATAACTATGATAGCAACGTAAAAAACAAGTAAATAGACTTGCTCGGAGGATGACTTGATTTTTCTTGCACAAATGTAAACATATATTTTAGGAAATGTTATACAGTGGTAAAAAACCGGTGCCTAATGAGACAGCTCTTTGTAAATGTCGTGTAGGGAGCATAGCTAAAGATAGTCACTGGATATATTTCCATATTGCTCGTTGGTACGGAGTGGCAGGCTGGCACCGTTGGGCGGAGACCTGTCTGCTGTTGCACTCACTATGATAATCCTTACCATTGTTACCTCACGTCAAGTGATCACTACTATTGTTTGTTTTCGGTAGTGGATTCTATTACGTGTAACAACCTTTGTATCGAATAAGAACAAAACTAATAGGAATGCTGGTCTTCGAACTTCTTCACTTCAGATAATGTTTATTTATAAAGCTGGCGACCCGCTCCTGCTTCGCACAGTTTTTACATACATAATAAGCCTATAATGTTACCACTGCTGGGACACACGCCTCCTCTTGGTAAGAGGAAGTGAGCCGTAATCAATTTGGGTCAGATTTTTTTGGTTCTAGAACATCGGGTTTCCTCACGATGTTTTCCTTCACCGTTTTTAAAGAGCAGAGGTGATGAAATAATATACACAAAGTAAAGCGCCCGTCTGGGTTCGAACCTAAGACCTACTACTCGTAAGTCGCGGCCGTTACCATAAGTTACAAAGTTATACTCTATTGCTAACTGTGGAAGCTTGTAAATAGCTTGTCGTCATTTACCTCACTACTACTATTTAATAGCTTTAAGCCACCCAAACACAATAAGGTAAATAAAATAAGTTAATGATTTATGTTCTTTGCACATAAACGTTCCAGAATAAATTGATGGTGAAAACCGCATTAAAATCCTTTGCGGAGTTTAGAAGTAAAACGCGATCACACGGACAGACACGAATTAAATTTATAATATTGTAGATACCTATAGATATACTTAGACGAAGATAATTCTTCATACCCGATGATATGTTACGTTTGCCAGTCCTGTATCATATTGCGGAATGTTTCCTCGACCGTCACATGCAATTGCTTTTCCCGAACAGACATTGATTTATTTTGTGATTTAAGAAACAAACATTTCGCTTCACTTGTGGTGAGATTTTGAAATATCGTTTAAGTAATATGGAAGGATTCCTGGAAATATTTAGGAGGATGAGACTGGTTTGGGAACGAGTTCAGAGTCGTGCGGCTGGAGCGACCCAGTGCCCCTGTCCAGTAGTGGAATACTAGAAACCAATCACTATGGAATAGTAATCTATATCTATCTATACTAATATATATATATATTTACATATTCACATACACACACATACATACACACACATACACATATATATATACATACATAATAATAAAGTGGAAGTGTTTGTTTGTTTGAACGCGCTAATCTCTGGAAAGACCACTCGGATTTGAAAAAATCTTATTTGCATTCGACAGGCCAATTCTTTAGGAAGGCTATCGGCTATTTACCATCCACCATGTAATACCAGGACTCTTAGGAATCGAGCAAAAAGAAAAAAAAGTAAGAAATAACGTTAAGCGAAATTGATGGGTCAAACTATATGGCTTGGCCGTTTCGTTACTACAAGAACCATTGTGTAATAGTATGAGAGTTTTTCACCTTACGCTCATGTGAATGTAGCGAAATGGCCAAGCCACATATTTTGACTAAGGTGTAGAGTTTGCGAAGTTAGGCCTTGTAGAGTTAGAGCGTGTAGAGTTAGAAGCTTGGCTCGACATGAGATCTGATTACTTTTTGACAGTGCGAGCTACATGGTCTCGTTTTGGCAACATTTAACATGAAATGTTTTTGTGGGAGTTTGTTTGTTTGAACGCGCTAATCTGTCGAACTACCAGTCGGATTAAAAAAAATCTTTTTGTATTTGATAGCCAAATTCTCGAGGAAAGAGCCTATAACCTTATAGGCTGTTTAAAATCACGCTAGGACCAGAACCCGAGCAAAAAGACAAAAGGTCCGAAAGAACGCGCGGACAGGCTGTGTGATGCGACGTGGTGACTCGGAGGAACAAGAAATTCCAGACCGACGAAATTAGGATCTGTGCCCCGTGGTCCCTTCCGTAGTCCCTGGAAGGGACCACGGGGATTTTCTTTCACCGTGGTCCCTCCGAGAAATATAATGCTTAGAAGGCAGAAGCTAAGTAGTTTCAAACAATTGCATAAACTCTAATTTGTTTAACAAAACATCAACTCCAACCGGTGCACCCCCCAATCAGAACAGATCAGTTCCAAACAAACAATAAATCCTGCTTTAGTTCAAACTAATTACGGAGTATGATACCGTCACCTTACGCCGCATAATCCGATTCGTTGCAGCGCTCATCCCCTGACAATGGTACAGGCGAAATGTTTATTTACACAAGATATTTAGCCACTTCCCCGGCGGATTAGCGGCGGACAAAGACGAGGGGAAGCAGGGATAGATAAAGTGAGGCTAATAGCAGGGGCGGAGCGCTCCCCAATAGACGAGCAATCTTTGTGTAATACACACAGATTACGTGCAATGTTTCCTGGAGCGATCACTTCACGTATGTTCCGAGATTGTTTTTATTTGTGATTAGCTTTTGTATCTTCTGCAGTTAGTTGAGTGGGATAGGGATGTTACAGATCGATATTATGCAATTAGTTTTTTGAATAGGGAGGAGAAAGCTTGTCTTTATAGAATTCAAAATCATATGTGAAGGAACCCTAAGAAAAAAACCACGCAAAAATAACAAAGAACATAAACCAAAACACTTGGAACCTGATTTGTTTTTGTGTCCGGAAATGAAACAGCTTAAAAAGAATTTAAGACGAGGCTCTCTTTGTGGGCGCACAACATGCCCATAAATAAAACGGTTTGTTTAGCCATTGAATATTCCCTAAACAACATTAGAGGTGAATAGTTAAATTGTCAGTTTGTCACCAGGCTCCATGCGCGGCAGGAGAGCGGGCAGGGTGACTGACCACGGGGGGCGAAACATGGCTCGTATACTCATTTGCTCATTTTAAACTTATGTTTTCTTTCAAACTGTCGTCTCGAATTCTTGTTTAACTTGAATGAGATTTAGTTAACAGTTTTTAGATTTGTTTAATATGGTGATTTAAATGTGTAAGTTTGGTAATTGCTGCATACCAATGGTAGTGAAGCTTGTATAGTCATCTCTCTTCCTATGGCATATTGCTGGTATCCACTTAGTACACTTTACCGAAATCGGCGATCAGTTTTTACGTCTATTTATAGAGTCTTTTAGATTTAGGATTTTGTTCAGCGTTTGCGTTAAGCTGCTTCGATGCTGCGTAGCGGAAGCGTAGGAGATGCGTAGCAGATTACGTAGCGTATGCGTAGCGGCGGCGTTAATTTCGAAAAAATAATTCACAAAATGTTTTTCACTGCTGTCAATAGAAATTTATAACGAAAATGTTTGGCTAAAATATAAGTAAAAACGATGGTGTTTGTTTAGTTATGTTAAAATGTTATTGCTATTGACAAAAAACACATTTATTGACTGTTGCAATTCCTGTTTACCGGTTTGCAGTCTAGTTCTACAAGTAACGCGATATGTCTACTATTCTTTTCATGTCTGCGTTGACGTCAATAATCATCAAAAACGTTTGCAACAAAACGGCAGCTGTACGCGGTAAACTTCTCTACATTATTCTATTATTTAATTTGTCGTTACATTGTACGTCTAGCAAGCGGGTAATGTTTCCGTATTTACGATTTACATGCGGAATCCGGACAGAAGTCAAGTTTGACAGTGTCAACATGTCAGCGTGACAATGGCCGTCACACGTCCCGGCCTGTCAATCGGAGCATGAGAAGCGGACGGCCCCGGGACGCGGGACGCGCGCCTCGTGGGACTAACACTACAAAAGAATATTCATATAGCAACAAATTCTTTTCCTTGTTTAGCGGATGAGCGAACGGTCCCTCGGTGCTATGCGCACGGAATTTAGAAGAAACGTTTGAAGTACAAGTAAATTGTTATCACTTTGCAAATGCCGGCAAATTACACGGTGTAGTAACTCATACTATCTCTACCTTGTAAGCGAGACTGGTCACATCACGCCATTTTGAACCTGTACTCGTATCAGTTGCTCAAACGGTCCGATAGTATCAAAGCATATGCAGGGCATTTCTATTGCCATACATCATTTAATTTACGGCTTGTGTGCACAGTTATGATGTATGGACAGTTATTTTCGCCCCATTTGTAAAGTTCATTGTGTCTGCTCACACCCAGTCGGTTTAAGGACAATGCCAAACTGTAAACGAGTGATATTCGTTTAAATCGGGACGAGTCCGCAAACAAAACGGGACGTTTCGCCGACGTCACACAATGAGAGATTAATGGCGCTCTTTTTGTTATCGTTCGATGGTCTTTACGCGTTTTGTGGCCTCGTTTCACGGTTTATTTAGCTGTTTAAACACCAATAAGCGTTAAATTACAACGATATGCACACTAAAGTCAAACAAAAGCCGCATTTCGAAAATTTAATTGCTGTTTACTGCTGAAAAAAGTTGGGTTATTTTAAAGCGCGGTCGTGTCATGGTTGCGAGTTGAAATCCGTAATGCCTACAAAACGAGGTATTAGGAATATATTTTAAAATTATTAACGTCTTCTAACGTCAACTTGAGCTTTATAGATACTCGTAAAACTGAAGTGTGTCGCGATGTAGGAATCCACATAAAAGTGTGTCTATGTGGTGATGTGGTCGCAGGCTGGGCTGTTGTGCGTTGCGCGAGAGTCAGTTTTTTGGCCATTAAACGTGCGTTTTTTGTGTGTCACGTTAACTGTCGCCTTATCATCGTGTCGAGTTGTCGACGCCTCCAGCCGGCCGCAATCAAAACACCATTCGAGGCGGTCATTAAAAATGATATAAAGTTTAATTTATATCTGTGCCACGTCTCCGGATTAACGGTTATTGGGAATGTAATGTCCACATTGAACTCGGTGTGAAAATTGTTTTCTTTGTCAGAATAATATTAAATAATTTTATGGCTTAATATTATAAGAGCTACTTCTCTCCATATTTTTATTCGAACTTCTCTTTTTATGTTCGAATGATTTCTTGGTGTCTGTTGGCAACATCTTTCAAATATGACTTTATGCATTTTGAGAACAATGGGCAATGATTGCTCACAATGCAAAATCGTTAGAAAACAATAATTAGTGAGTTTAGATAACTAGGCTTGATTGTCACCGCCTGCGGCCGAGGTGCTGGCGTTCGACCGCCCGCGCCATCTCGCCCCGCGGGAAACGTTATTGTTAACGATTGTACACCACTTCTGCTACAATGATTTACGAACCGCCTGCACCCATAAAAGCGGGGACACAAAGCACTAAAAGATACAAAAGGTGCTAAAGAAAAAGTAATATATTTTAAGTTGGAGCGAACGAATATAAAAGTTTGGTGAAATATATCAGTTTTAGTGTTGAGCGCGAGTGTTTGTTTATAAGGGCGATTACGCACGCCTTTTGACGCGCTTTCTGTTCGGCGATCAATGGCGAACATTCGTCACGACCTTTCTCACGTCTCGTCGTGCTTGCTTGTATACGTTTACGCTGAACATGTGGTAACCTTGCACGCTGGCACACTTCAAGCGATTTGGTCCATGTTTGACAGGAAGTAAGGCTCACACAGATTTTGAGATTAAAATTGGGCGAACCCAATTTATGTGTGCAATGTGTTTAGCCAAGTGTCTATTAAATCATGTAGACTTAAGAAAAAAACTAAGTATGTTTTTTTTTACCTAAGTTTTGTGTGATAGGTCTACGAAGCTGTTGTCTAGGTTGAACGCTGTAAAATAATTATAAAGTACATTGTGATTTGCTGGGAGTGAGGTGAAAACTGCGACTACATATTATAAAGTAAACACGACACCATAGAACTTTTTGCATAATTAAAATTCTTAACGTCTGATAACATTGTCACTAGTAAGACTAAGATGACACAGATTTATTCTTAGGTCTACGAATAAATCACCATTTGAAAGGATATTTTATAAAAAAACTTCACAATTTACGACTGCCTTTATCAAATATCCTAGAAGATTTAGTCATTAGAAGCTGTTTTACGGTTATTGACGAGATCGTTAAAGTTGAGGTGACTGTGGGCTGACACGTCGTCGCCACGTTATCGCTGTAAGCCCGCGTCGCTCGACCAACGTTTGTTTTTTCAGGGACCCTTTCACCGGCTGCAGAGCTTCGGGTGTCAACGCAGACTACCGCTTTACACACAAAAAATCATTTAAACGCATTCGTATGCAATAATCTGTGGGGATTTATTCCGACCGCGGCGGCCACCCACGTGGTGCCCGTATTTCTTCCTGAACGAGCTAACTTCATTATTGTGGCGTGAGATACAATAGTTAAGAGCACGATTTATAAGTCCAACACGTTGACTTCTGTTTATAGCTAGCGGCGGGGCGCGGGCGCAGCGGGGGCGGGGATTACAGCGTCTGCGCACCGATTTATGGCCGCACCTCGATAAAAGCTTAAATACTCTCAAGTGAGAATTATTCAATAGGTTTAGTTGCGAGCGTAGAGCAGCCATTGTGGCGGCCGGCGCGGGCGCATTGTCGCTCTCACACGCGCTACACGCGGGGTCCGGACACACCATTACCGGATTTACGTCACACCGCCTCTCACTAGCCTTTGCTGTTAAATTTATTACTTTATGTACTGTATAACATCAAGCATCCCGTAACTAGATGCCCATTAGAAGAGCTCTACCATCATTAACTCGCCCAAATAGGGATAGAGATTACCTACTAAAAATAGTAGACGAGCTTTTCACGTGTTGCTCTCTTAATGACCATGAAGGCAAACATTAATTAATACCACTTAACTGTCTATTATCCACCTATCCGCAAACCTACCAACAAAAGTATAGATCGTTATAAAGTGTTTTGAAAACATGTTTTCCAAGAACTACAATTTGAAAAAAATATGTCTATTTATATTTTTGTCAATAAATGAGTTTGGTTCAGGATCAGTGTAGTATTGATATCAGTATGTCAGACGTCAAGGGCAGAGGGCGAGTGCTATTTCGGTGCAGGGCAGGGAGCGGAGCGGAAAGTAAGCTGAAACTAATCCGGCGCGCGGGTGGGCGAAACCCTACACCGCGTGCGCGCAGCTTACATTTGTCATTTATAATGCGCGCGATTTGTTGCTCCTCACCTCGCTCGGCTCGCTCCCCACCAACAGCCTTTTTATGTTCTCTTATTCTTTTTACCGAGCGATGTGCGCAATATTTTTTATGACATTTTATGGCATCAGTTTGTCGTATTCGTATATGAACAGTTTTTGTGAGCGCTGTCACGGGTGAATCTTCAGTTTATTTTGAGAGGTTACACTACGAGAATGCTGAATGTATTTTTCATTACACAACATATCACATTGACAACGGTACTATATCAAAGTTATATCACGCTGTATTCTACAGTTTTGTGTCAAATATCGTTTCGGAATGAGTGAGAATCTATTCACTTTCTGACACATAACGTACTTAGGTACCTACTTACCTAAAATTTTATTTTATTCATCTATAATCACATCAATTTCATGGATATATTTCGGTACATGAAATTCAGTAGGTACGAGGAGAAAGATTACAGAACCCTAATTGCACTTAACGCACTTTCGATCGCATTACAACTCGCAATAACAAACAATTAATGTTGCTGAACTGCTAAAATGAAATCCATTGCTACTGAGAGTGTGTTTCACAATTACCCCGCAGGAAAGAATCTAAGAGAATACGGAATCAGACAGAATGTCTCACTGTCATAAGTCGTAAATCATTTTTCTTTAATAAGTCTCGTAGCGGTCGTAGACGATAAGCTACGGGTGCTACGACAGAGTGCCGTACAGAGAAGGTATTTACGTAATATGTTGATGCTGAAACTACACGTGATCTCAGTTCAAGTTAAAAGAGCTAAAACAAATAAAATACGTTACATAACTAAATGGAAATGTGGTTTTCCTACATAACGTTTCAATGTGTGCTAAAAAGAGGTACCCAGGTCTACCTACTTCTTTTTTCACAATGCAACATTGGATTGTTGTAGGTAATAAAACATGAAACGTTACATAATAGAATCAGAACATCATTATTTCAACACGCATTCAAAACCAATTTCCAGGCGAGCGGCCGTCGGCTGAACACTTCATTTCACGGTTGACGTGTGACCGATATGTCGTTGATTTGATTGCATTAACTTTTTGCGTGAAAACGCATAACTTACGGCCGTTTTCTAATGTTGCAATATGGCGTCCTGTGTGGCCACTGCCGCGTGTGTGTTCCCAACACGCTACTAATATTTGGTTGCTTTCATAGGCTCATTGACGTTTTGACATTCGATTTTCGAATTGAAAAAAAAGGGCGCCGAGAGCGGTCTTGTACCTCGCCGTTTCGTTTTACGCAATATAACACAATGGTTTGCATTGTGTTTCGCTACACGCAGCTTATTTTTACACTATTTCCTATTTTTTTTTTTACAATATCAACTTGTCAATGGTGTTGATTTTGAGAATGAATTATGAGTTCCTATGCTGCATAGTGTTGTGTTGTGACGGCTGTAGTAGGATTAGTTGGTTTACAAAATAGCAAATATTTTTATTGCATTAGCTATGCAGGCAACTGAGCCAACACCATACTTCAGTTTATGCTACCTAATTAAGTTTAGTATTGGCAAACAAAATTTCAATTAACTTAACGCCTTGTAGAGAAATAGTTACTTTACGATTGCTCTATCTATAGGTTACGTCGTTTCTAACAATGTGCAATCAACGGAATTCGCTAATTTGAAATACATAAACCCGAGGTAGCAATAAGTTTGTATGCGAGCTGTACATTTGAGTAGTGGCGAGACATTCGCGTGTTCGTCAGTGAAATAAACTGAGAGTGTGAGCACTCGGTGGAGTCAGACGCGCTGGGCTAAAGCGCTGTCGAAGCATTCAAGTTAGGTACACATTGCCATAAAGATGAACACCGCAGACGCCATTCCACCAAATTGAAAAACATCCGAGTGGCTCATAATGCCTCTTAATGCCTCTCCCAGAGAGTTATTGCCTCTTAAGTACGTAGTATTTTTCATATTTTCACAAATAACGCGAGTGTTTGGAGCGTGGAGTAGGTATCATACTTACGTACCTATTTTCCGACGGAGCTTTATACTTGTGTGGTGCTGTTTTGTTCCCTATCTCACGAGGGGTGTCGAAATCTATGAAGCCCTCGGTGCATGTTGTAAATATCTTTAAGTAGAGTTTATCTAAGAGCTGTGTGTCACTGCGGGTATTGAAAGAAAATATTTAAAAGATGGGTGTAGGCAGCAGATATTAATAGTGTTGGGCTATAGTTTCAAATAGTGTTTTAGGCCCATTCCTCTACTTGCTATACACATGTGACATCCCAGAGCTGGAAAACAACACCATTGCGACGTTTGCAGATGACACTGCTATTATGGCTACCGGATCAAGCCACAAAGAAGCAATAGAAAAAGTTCAACTAGCTGTGAACAAAGTTTATGACTGGACACAAAAGTGGAAGATCAAACTGAGTGAGTCAAAATCAATTCATATTGACTTTACTAACAAACATTGGTATTACCACCCAATCTGTATAAACGGCATCCAAGTGCCTTATGCTAATACTGCCAAATACCTTGGCATAACTCTTGACGCCAAACTGCGTTGGAAAGCTCACGTCAAAAAGAAAAGACAGGAACTCGACATACGTTATAAAAGTATGTATTGCGGTTACTCGGAAAGAAATCCTGCTTATCAATACATAATAAAATTATATTATACCAGCATATTCTTATGCCAATTTGGATGTATGGCATCCAACTCTGGGGCTGTACTAAACGAAGCAAAGTTAAAATAATCCAACAATTCCAAAATAAAGTACTCAGGGATGCTGTAAATGCTCCATGGTATTTAGAAATGACGACCTCCACCGTGACCTTAAAATGGAACTCGTCACCACCATCATTCAAAAGTTTGCTGAAGTCCACGAACACAGACTTCACCGACACGTGAATGTCGGCAATTCACCTGCTAGACAACACGGACTTAGTGTGTAGGCTAAAGAGAACTAAACCAGTTGAGTTAGTGTAGTATTTATATTGTGAATGAATAATATTGCGGTACTAATGGTGCTATACATGTAACACATGAACAAAGTGTTTTATCAATTATCAGACCCAAAGAAAGTGCTATGAAACTGTGTAAAAGTGCAAATTGACACTGTTCTTAGTTATAACATAAACTGATAAACACAGGTAATCTGTCTCGTAAAATATTAAGTTAGAGTTAAATTGCTTATTAGTCTAGATTTTAATCAATTACTAAGAACATTTTAGTTCCTATTAATCAAGAAAAAAAATAGTGTTTTGAAAGCTAAAGAGAGCTTGTCTGATGATGTCCAGACAATGAAACAGGGGGCCTAAAAAGGCCACTTTGGCAGAATCATATGTTAACAATATGAATCATATTAAAATCGTAAAATGGTCACAAACTGCAAAACACAAATTACGGTTTTTATTTTTTTCATGCACCAATGTTTACACCAAATATGAAATGAAATTTTACGAAAATTAGAGGAATTGCTAATGATCTGCTGGGAATTCAGAAAATGAATAGCTTTTAGAGGTATTGCTTTTTGGCCCCCAGTTTGGTATGCAGGCGAGAAATGCACAACTTTGCCTTATGTCTGCAGTTAGGTACAGTCAAAGACTTGACTTATCAGCACAGCACAACTGTGTTAAAAACTAGTTAAGTACCTATAGTAAGCTTCTTATCTTTTTTTATGGCCCGATCAAAAATATTGTAAGCTTTAATATAGTTATTTTTGCTTTACTGGTTTTGTTTTAAGAAATTGGTTACACGCAATGCAATCACTTCAGAAACATCGCGTGGTGGGCAACCCTACAACTTGCCGTACTCAATATCTTCCGCTGACGTCACATCATACGCGATGAGGAACACGATGCCTCACTCTTCATTCCTCACACGAGAAGAACAAACGTCTGAGACGTCCTCATTTCACAGAGCGCTTGCATTATTTAATGTTATGGGGCCCAGTCCATCAAATGCTTTCACGTTATGTATGAAGAGTAGGTACCTAACTCGTAAGCAAATAGGGAAGTAGTGAATCTATTGCGAAGGTATTCTATAGTCTTTGTTTAAGGTGGTGTATCTCGCGGGGAAAAGACGACTCAAGTTGATCAACTGTCTATTTTCAGTAGTGGGGCAAGAGTCTTAAATATCTCGCTTTCGAGCTTGTAATAACTCCATAAGCAGCACCCTAATTGCGTAACAAACTATCGATCTCAATCTGAATCATTTTGAATGATATTGCTAATCCATTGATTCATATGTTCGATAAATGTGTCTGCTCAAAAACGTCATCATCTGCCTAGCCTTTTCCCAACTATGTCGGGATCGGCTTCCTGTCTAACCGGATGCAGCTGAATACCAGTATTTTACATGGAGCGACTGCCTATATGACCTCCACAACCCAGTTACTGGGTAATACGATACCCCTTGGTAAGACGTGTCTGCTCAACAACGTAAATAACGCAATGATTGTTGTTAAACTGTTAAAAGAAACCCATTGTTACCGATAGTGTGCTACGCAATTACCCCGCAGGACTCTTCTTCTTTTTGTATTGCATATAACATAAATAATATCAGCAGACATCACTTCCTACTTACGCTTGCTCAAGTCGTGTAAACGATTCCAGACTCCCAAAGACTGTCTAGACTTGTTCTGACGAATCTCATTATTGGGGGTCGAGGGGCCGAGAGTGGACTAAACGTAAAATAATTGTTTTTAATTTTGGCTCTGGAATCTAGATTCTATTTACCTATTAATTCTTAGTGGCTAGGAAAAATTTAATCAATTTTTGTTGAAAGCACTGCTGTGATCTTTAATCTATATCGGATTTACTTTTTATATGTTTTTTCGCTGCAATGTTAGTAATTATAGGTAGTTCCCTAATTTCTAGCAAGAGAAGAGAAAGGATAACAATGTCTTTTTTGGTGATGTGGCCAAAGACTTCTCATTACTCATTTGGAAATAGTTTATGGAAATGTAACTTTTATTAAATAAATATTAGAAGTCTTTAATGCAATAAAATAGTTAAAGTTTAGATAAAATTGTATTTTACATAATATATAGAACTAAGCTTTTATCTGATTGCTTTTATTGCTGGGGAGTTTGTTGCGCCACTTCTTCTTCCCAGCGATAGCACTAGGAAGTGGTGAAGGGTGGGCGTTTTTAGGGGACTGTCTTTTGTAATTTTGACGTTCGAAAAGTGCTGATTCTCAGCCAAATTTGAATAATGACTTTTTATTTTGATATTTCAATTCTTATTAAACAAACACATAAACTACATGTCATCACATCATTTTTAGCTTTTTCCATTCATTTTATTAGTTTTTTTTTGTTAATTGGTATGCATTGTGTTTGAATTAATCGTTTTCGTGAAAGACACAGGAAGGTACTTTCCTGTGTCTTTCACGAAAACGATTCGACGGCTACTTACTTCTTAAAAAAATGTTTTGCAGTTGCTTTGCTGCTCTGCTTTATATGCATATTTTACAATTTAATTATTAATACATATAGGATAAGTAGGTGTGATAGCTCATAATCCTAAGTCGTAAACAAAGAACGATAAACTTGAATCTGTTCTATTTATTATGACTATATTTTTCATATTAACTTTTTAAATAGATAATAGGTAAGTTTACTAACATAAGTTAAGTTAAGTAAGTTAAGTAGGTATACCTAAGTAGGTACTATACGTTATCTTTTTGTTTTCTGATTCATATACCTAGAAGTTGCTTATCCAAAATTAAAACAAAAAAAAACTTTTTTTCTTACGTTGTCACCATTTCCCTAACCATACCTACTTTTTCATAAAATAAAATATCTTAAATTGATAAAGATATTACAAAGATCATATATTATATCTGCTTATAAGTACCTACTTAACATAGATACCTACTGGTTATGCTGACAGACTTTTCTTGTCGCAAATAAGGTTAACTAATAAATTATGTAGGTATATAGGGAACCTATTGCGACAGGGTATAAAACTTATGAAATAAGTATAATGTCATTATAGGTATAATAGGTACATATTAATATTTTGCATATTGGGTAGACTATAAGTACTTACCTTATTTGATATTGACTAAGTACCTAACTGATAGTCAATAGGTAAGTAAATATAATTATGTTACAATTCCTCAGAAACTGTTTAATTTTACACTCTCAGCCTAAAAACTTAAATAACAAGTACCGTAGTTACAAAGCTAACCACTCTACATTATTCCGTATTTCATAAATTTCTTGTCGGTCATGAAAAGTGATTGAAGCCAGTTTTATGAAATGTTAGAAAGTAACGAGAAACGTGCTAAAAACTTATCGCTTCGCACATTATGTAAAACAAACATAACGTTTTCAAAAATATACAAATTATGTGCACGCTCTGTAAAGTTTCACGAAGTATTGATAAGTTACGTCTTTGAACGTACTTTGTTGCACGTTATAAACCCTTTCAACTCTTTCTGACGCATGCGCGCGCCCACTATAGTCTATGTCTATCTCACTCTAATCTACTGATCTGTTTTTATGGGCGGCGCAGCCGCGCGGTGGCTGCGCGCGCGTTTTCACTTGACACAATTTTCATGAAAACTCATTCGCATTCAAAGCGGATATATTTTGAATATATTTTTAGGGGCAATCAACTTATTGTATAAGAACCGATAGATTGCCGTTTCATAAAATAAATAAAGATCAGCTGTGGGACGATGATTAATTATTTTATTGATTGATAGAGGTACGACTCTAAAAGCTGAAATTTATTTTCTATGATGATGACACACACACACACACACACAATGGCGGTGAGCAAATATGGAATTAATATTATTATTTTTATTGTTATTGAAAAGCTCAGTGGTCGGGGTGTTCGGGGTGGGGAGGGGAGGGAGGTATCGGTGACAGCGGGTAGCGCCGCCAGTGGTTGCCTGGGGAGGCGGCCCCGCCTGCCCGCCCCGCCCCGCACGCCGCGCCCGCGCCGCGCTCAGTCCGCGCTCAGCCGCCGTACCGCTTTCGCTTGTGTACCACGACGGACAATTTCGACTGCTATTTAAATACGCGTTTAACGATCGTCAGTCGAGTTAATTGATTCGTAATTGTGCTTTAACACGGTTTTAACTCAAAAAGTGTATTTAGTTAAAAAAATAAAAAAATAATTGCACGAATTAAAAATGAAAATAATTTCGTAACGGTCAAAATTTTGAAAATATAAATTCGGTGTAAAATATTTTTCTTTCAAAGAAAATGCATAAACGAAAACAATGTACGGGCCGGTATCGGTGAGATGTTGGGTGAAGATTAGTGTTGGACTGAGGTACTGAGAGTTGTTTCATGGATGTGGAAAGCGCGGAGTGTTGGAGGGCCGGAGGCGAGAGGATGGTGGCCGAGGAAGGCAAGACGAGGGCGACTGACTTCTCCATCGCGGCGATCATGGCCCGCAGCGGCGCCGAGCCGCGCAGCCCCGTCGCGCAAACACCGCCACACACCGGTACTATAGGCCTAATTAAACACTTACTTATTAATACTAACATGCTTGATAAAATTAATTTCTTTGCAAATCTATCTATCTATCAGATAATATGAAGGACAGTCGTCCTAAATGCGAAAAATATAGTCTAGAGCAATCTCATAGTTCAAAAAAGAAAAGAAAATAAGAATATTTTAGAACAAGGTTGAATATGGCGAAAAAAAAAGATAATTTTGGCAGTGCAGTTTCCAAAGAGGCCTATTTGCACAACTATAATTAATAACAGAATGCATTACAGTGTGTTTGAACAGTGTGAGTCCGAATTTAAGACAATAGAGGGTATGTTATTTAGGAAAATTACTGCTAAGTAAATTGCTTAATTACCTATTCTGATTATTTTCACATACGTTGTTGCGAAAATTCGCTGAATAGATGTAGAGTTAAGTACATCAAAATACTTGTATATTATGAAAATACATATTATTTTTGCTGCATAAATTAGTATATGAAGGTATACGTAGTTATGCACTTATTTTCACTTTGTTTTAGCTTATTACAATTGGAGATCTTATAAGGAATCCTGATGTATTTATATAAGTAATGGTTCGTTCCATTTGCTGATTTTTATAGCAATCGGTCATTTCATGATAATGTTTTTGACGGACTCTAAGTCTCTAGGTTAAATGACTCTACCTACCTAGTTTTTCTTTATTTTGCAGTTATTTAAGAATATTTAAGTAAACCACTAAAAGTTATCATAGGTAATTTGATGTAACATGGGCAGTTCATTGATAAGTTCGAAAAAAGAGCATTTTGCAAAAATAATGCAATCATTCATGTAAAATGTGGATGTACTCCTATGTAAGTGGTGACGGATGATAACCACTTGCGTCCATCTTAGATTATTAGTTTTAACTATAGGTATTCATTATTTTAGCCGTTTAAGGTGTATTTTCAGAACTCGTACTCGAACTCTAAACTCGAGAACTCGTTAGGAACAGAGAGTGAGTTACAGAGTGAGTTGAATGAGTGAGTCTGAATATTTCTATCTGAACATAAGTATAGGCTTTACGTTAATCTTTACAAAATTGCTGCTCTTTAACGAGTTGTGCCGGAATAGATGTTTAGAAGCATGCAAAAGATAGGGTGAATAGTTTTTGGATTGAAAAGAAAGACTTTGATATCTAGTATAACGAAAGAAATAATATACATAAATCTTGATAAATAATTCTCATGATGCCTTCCAAGTGAAACTAGCTTAAACACGTAAAATAGAACAAAATACTGTATGTAGGTATTAATTGGAAAAGGATAATTAAAAATGAAAAGCAATGACAACTATGTACAGTCACGAGTAAAAGTATGTATACACTCGGCTTTATTCAATAGCGATTTACTCCTTTATTTTTTAATGAAATATTATGTTGTTACGAACATAGCATTTTCAAACCCTTAGATTTATGTAATGTGTCGCATTTCAACGTTGCATTCGCTATTTCGCGAAAAAATCGCAATTGAAAGTTGCCAAGTGTTGACATATTGGTGCTCGTGACTGTACATATAAGATTTACATTGTGTAGGTATTCAATATCTTTCAGCCAATATCCATCATTTGGATTTGGCATATATGAATTTAATGTTTGCAATGAGCAGTCATCTTCTGAAATTAAAGGTAAGGTAAGGTAGGTAAAGCATTTTCTGTGAAGAAGTGGTGATACTATTTGGTTTATCTATAGGCGTGTAATGTTTAAAACTAGGTATTTTTTAAGAATACAAACACGTAGCAATCTTTTGGGGCTGAGTGTTCGTCTTGGCTTGTTATACGTTCATGATGACCCATTAAAGAAGTCCTCTATTAAACTTAATTGGTACACTTTTAGTTGGTCTAACTTAGTTGGTCAAAAAGTGGAATCTGAGCCAATGCGTTTATATTTATTAAATTACGAGTCCAAATCAAAACATGCAGCTAGAACAATTCAACATTACACTAAAGCCCAGCCATAAAGCTGGAGACGTATTTTAAAAGGGTTTAATGCTAATTGGTGTGGTGGGAGCAGGCGCGCACATGCGCAGGAGTCGTGTTACGGGTCAGTTCGTTATTTCAGATTAATTGTGTGGAACCGAACTCGCCCGACACCGCCCGAAGTGTACCGACACGCAACTTAATACAAATATACACCATTATTATTTTTATTTCGCATATCTATATCTATCCGTATGGCCACATACCTACCTATAGTATTAATATTTTTTTGTTGAAAGTCAAGGGTTAGAATCATAACTTAAACGTTAAAATGAACTATATTTTATCACCATCATTAGATGATGTATCCTTTACTTATTACGTATGGAAGGTTCTGTGGCTCTTTCCTTTATTTTAATCGTTGTTAGAGATGTTAATTAAGTAAGTAGGGACCTATGTTTAAACTGGCTTTAAATAAAAAGTGAAGAAAGTAAATTAAATTCCATCACTGCATTAGGTATGTGATTTAGGTTTAAAATCGCTTTAAATTTGGTTTTAGTGCTAAAAGGATACCTTTTGTAGCATGTAGCATCTACTAAACACCTTTAAGTATGTGTTTTACCATTTAACTACGTATAATTAACCAATTTATGGTTAAATTGTGGTCATAATTTCATCAGTTACTGATATCCATCAAACAGTCTAGGAATGACAATATACTTGTAAACTATTGTTTTTGTACAACGAATAAATATTAAGTGGAATTAATAAAATTCCAACAATTACTTTATAACTGAAGTTAGAACGGAATGAAAATAAAATGACATGCAAGACTGACTTCATTTTATGGCTTAATCAGGGAACCACCATGATACAGCCCAGCCATATATGGTACTAATTGTAAGATATTAAAACCGTAATTATCATTTTAATCTCATCATTTATCTGTTTTACAAAATTGTCTCACATCTGACATAGAAGGGGGCCGTTAATTTAAATTCCTATATATTTATACATATCTTCTAGAGAACATACATTATTTTTTGAACTACCGAAATATTTCTTAAACATTTGAAGACTATTTGAAAAAAAAAAACCGACCGCCATTTGTTATTTTATTTTGACAGCATCAATGATTTAATCGTACATCAATATCTATTAGGACGTTCAGAAGCGCCTTGGTCGCAAAGCTTAGGGTGAAAAAAAAGATAAAATATGGCGTGCCAAATTATATGGTGCGCTTTGTGGGCGAATTAAAAAGCCAAAAGATAACGCAACTGCTCTCAATTTTGTTTTCTTTTTACAACTCAGATAACGGTGGCCCACCCAGGGCCCTTATTGCTATTTAATTGCAAAGGCAACGTTTGTGACAAAAGTAAGTCGGTAGTTTACTTTTGCTTTTGTGTCGTGTTATTTTGTATTTTATGAGAAACCATTAATTTTTCCCTTAGTTTTTGTAAGTTATCGAGGTCTCATTACTTTTTTTTGTTTTCAATTTCGCTCAGACATGGTTGCTATTTTAAAGAAGGTTCTATGTAATTATACTAATTATGTGATAATGTTGTTTTTATTTAAATCAATACAATTTTCAAGAAAATTATCAAATACCTGAGGGGCAGTTCGGGTAAATTTAAGAATGTTCACAGTCTGATCTCAGTCTCAATCTGTCAAAAATACGTCAAATTTCTCTACATTTTGACAAGTTTTTGACATTTGTTTGTCGCCGAGATAAGACTGCGACTAGATTTTGATCGTTTTATATTACGAGAATTGGCCTGCAGATGTAGGTACTGTTCTAATGACTTCAAAAAGAGAAGAATTCCACTTGATCCCCTTAGAAATTATTTCAGAGTAATTTTTAATTTGTATAAATGTCGTCGTTCTAAGTACTTACGACTTAGATTATAGCTGGTACGAATTTCAGAAAAACCATTTCCTTTAATTGTACCGAAGGAACTTTTTTGTAATACCCATAACAATCAAACAAGTGTTTTTTGTGAATACAACTTACGCAACATTACCCTATAATAAGTTAGAAGAAGAGAAGGTAGTTAATTAAAGAGTTTCTAAATAAATAATTTGTTGCCAAATCTTCAATCTACACTTTCACACACCTTCATATACCTACTTATTTTTATGTGTAATTGCCAAGGGGTTATAGTTCTCATATTTTAATGGTGAGATATCCTATTGGTGAATTTATCGATTATCATGATTGTGATGGGGAGAAATGAGAAAAACGTTGAGAGGAATGTTTCGAGTGTGAATGTGGGCTATAAGAGTAGGGTAAGACCAAAGAAACAATGCTGGATGGACTGTGTGACAGATGATATGGCTAGAGGGGGGTGACTACCGAGATGGTGACTAACAGAGAAGTATAGAAGAACAAGGCAAGTGGCATCGACCGCAAATGAATTGTGATAGGGGTAGGAGAATGAAGACATCCTATTGGTGAATTAAGTACACGACTGGTTAATTTCCCTGGGACGAAAAATAATCGCTGGTGGAGCTGCTGAGCTAGTGCTCAGCAGCTCCACCAGCGATTATTTTTGCTTTACGCTCTAGCGGCTACTAAGCCATCTTGTATCACTAAAACTAATACTTAGCTGTACCTGGCTGGCCCATATATTTAACAAAGTTAGATTCGCGGCTTTGGTTTTCAGTCAAGGGTTGATAAAGTTTTAAACAGTTTTTACTTGTGCTGTGAAGTCAGAGAAATTAATTGATACGCAGCACGCAGCATATTGACAAGCAACTTATATTGTCAATTTGTTCCATAATTTGTTCAAATCACAAGTGTCATTCTCTGACAGTTATATGATATGGCTGTATAGTACTTACTAAATCCATGGCTACCATATACGGTACGGTACGGTCACCAAAGGAGGTAAGTAACGTCGTCGGACATAGTTGAAGTTTGGTAAGAAACTGTTGGATGTTTTCGAATAAAATTTAATTTAATTAATAGCAAACAAAGTTCATTTATCAAATTAAATTTCATTCGAAAACATCAATGGGATTCTTACTATGTGTGTGTACATACTAATTCCATGAATGGATACAGAACACGGAAAAAATTATAAATATAATGGCGTAATTGAGGGAAGCTCGCAGACTTGTCACAACAGATGATTTTCTAGTATTGTGTTCTACATAGAAAAGCGTTCCCAAAGATGGCAGCCGGACGGCCACTTACAACTTAGTCAAAACGTCAAGAAAAGTGCTGAATTAGGTAGGTACCTAATGGCGTAAAAAAGGTTAAAAAAATAAATCATGGCTAATTAAGATGTATGGACGAAGAAAACATTAAATTAATTTAGGTAAGGGCAGGATATTTCTCGACATAAGTTTCTTGGAAAAGTAAAGTAATTTCCATCGTTAGAGAAGAGAGCTAAACTACTAAAGCTTCTAAACTTATTAGTTTTCTTCTTAGCGTGTCGATGGCAAAAATATAGTTTTTCTCTTAAATTTGTTTGGCTCAAAATTCAGCAGTGAAGGCCCAACTATGTATTTTCCCAATCAGCAGACTGACTCTAGTGATTAATTGAATATTATGATTTGATTGAATTTGATGTTTGTAGACTAGGAACTTCATTGGTTAGATATAGCTTAGCGGGATGTGTTTTAAAATGAGTGGTTAGGTACCGCTAATTGCTAAACACATTGTCAGCTCTTACAGCTAGCAACTAGCTATCAAGTAGATTATCGTCGTCATCATCATAATTCTAACAACTATGAACGGCATGTCTTCTGTTGTTTAATTTCAAGAATTACTGGAATATTCAAACGCCGAACCTAGCGAAATCCGAAATTTAGAAATGAAGAAATGCGTCTCATTTCCTCACGGTTTTGATGAAGTTATGTTTTCATCGCTTGAGAGAGACCTACGTTTAATAGTGGCCGTCTTTCGGCTGAAATGATGATCAGGATGAGGTTAATGTTACCAACAAAATTATCCGCACTAATAAAATTTATTGGTATGATCCTTTCCTACAGACCGTATAAATGAAAACGGATTTGTGGGGCATAGTCTTAAGTAAGGCTTATGGCTAAGTAATAACAGCCGCACGGGTCGATCGACCAGGTTAAGCAACCCTTGCCGTGGTTGCTCCGTGGATGGGTTACCATCTTCACATACCAATACCCCTCCGTGTCTCGGAAAGCACGTTAAGCCGATGGTCCCGTCTGTCATTCGTGGATCTTTGACAGTCGTTACGAGTCTTACCAAGGGGTATCGTATTACCCAGTAACTGGGCTGTGGAGGTCAGATAAGCAGTTGCTCCATGTAAAATACTGGTATTCAGCTGCATCTGGTTATACAGGAAGCCGACCCCGACACAGTTGGGAAAAGGCTAGGCAGATGATGAGTTTTAAGTAAAAGGTTACTCGAAACTTGATCAATAAATAAATAATAATAACAATCAGCTCTAACCCTTTCTTCTCCCTAGGTTCGGTATCCCGGCAGAGTTCACCGGCATCGCTCAGCTCCCCCGCGTCGAGCTGCCGGTCCCCGCTTCCGGACGAAGATGTTGAGGTGGACGTGGAACAATGCTCGGACGGCGAGCGGGACGCGTCCGACCACGCCGTGCCTTCTCCTGCGCCTTCCTCTGGTCAGTATTTACAGGAATATAGTTTTTTTTAAAGGAGATTAACGTTTGTAAGGAAAGACCTGTGACACATGGTGGTATCTTTTTTTTAAAGTTTACTTGATGGTAGGACATTGGCGCGCAACCTGAACCGGTTACCATGAATTCAGTACATGATTTTGAACACCCCTGTGTTGAAACATTGCGAAGGTTATTAAAAAAAAAAATTAGCTGTTCCATACATTTTGACCGTGTAGGTATTGCACTTTTATATGAAACAGCAGATTTTTTTTCGATAGCTGTTGAAAAATGTCTACCCTAAGAGGTCTAGAATCAAGTGCTGAATTCATGGTTACATGGTGTCTCTGCCAGCCTGTATAAAATCAAATCGTTTATTGCAATCCATAATGTACAATTACAGGTGGTAAATAAAAGAAAAATAATAGAAACAATTTTGGACCCTGTCGGGCACAGCAAATTTTAAATAGGTTGATAGAGGAAGAGCGCTTTATTAATTTTCTTCTTCTCTTTCTTCTTTTTTTTTTCTTTTTTTTATACTACATTGTTTGTGGAGACAGGTGTTGACATAAAAACTTATTTATAGCAATTGCAGTAATTAATTAAATTAAACATATTATTAAAAGAGTTACAGATACCAACCATGTGTTTGAATTGTGAACATAGTACCTAATAATTTTCAAACAATAAAATTTTGCACAATACACTACAGCAAGAAATATTTGAGATAAGAAGGTAGGTAGAGAGATTTTCTGACGGTGTCACCCGCTGTCCTGACCAGCGGGGTAATTTCGTATAACTCTAACAGTTGGAAATGGTGTTCATTTTGACAGTTCAACAACATTCATTGCGTTATTTAAGTTGTTGAGCAGACAAATTTTTTGAACGTATGACGCAATGGATTAGCAGTATCCTTCAAAATGATTCAGATTGTGATTGATAGTGTGGTACGATATTAGGATGCAGGTTATAGTTCTCTTTTCGAACCGAAATACGAGTACCTGCACCAATGCATCGTTCTCCACGAAACACAACTAAATCTCATAAAGACCTAATCCACTCGACAATTTATTTATAAACGTGATATCTCAGCGCAATTTACCGCTTTACCGCTGCATTTTGCGGCGGCGGCCATTATTGTACAACAAAAAGTAATTATAGTTGTTATAAGACAAGTGTTATTAACATTATAAACAAACTTTCTCAGCCCGACACAATTCGGTTCTCACACTGCTGCACTGGCTTCTTGTTTTAATCGAGTAGAAAACTATAATGTAGTCACAGACGTAGCTAGGTATTGTTACCTAGCTACGTCTGTGACTACCCTACCCCTACCCTATTAACTACATATTTACAAGTCAGAGCTTGTGCTCTGACTTGTAAATATGTAGTTAATAGGGTTATTGTATGTAATTGAGGTTTTTTATACCAAGTTTTAGGTAGTAGAGCAACAATACTGTCAATTAAAAATTGTGTTGAGAAGTTTTCTCAAATTATAGGCGTTATCTGAGTAGCTGCCTCTCATTTAATGAAATCAAATTATCTTGTTAGTGCCGAATAATAAACTTGGCCTATGGGCTATAGGCATACTACATTTTTATCGTAAGGGCAGTTCATCAATCAAAAGTGTAAATGAAATTACGAAAACCGAATTAAATCAAATCCTACTAATATGTATTATAAACGTGAAAGTTTGTGTGGATGGATGGATGGACGTTTGTTACTCTTTCACGCAAAATCTACTGAACGGATTTGGATGAAATTTGGCACAAAGATGGTTTATAACCAGGATTAACTTAAATAATACTTTTTATCCCGATATTTCCACGGGATCGAAACGTATTTATTTATTTATTACGGACAAAAAACAGTTACATGCTACAAAATACAGAGAAATACTTAAACTAAGATTTAACAAACACGTAACCATTGTCCACGTTTTAACTAAAGGTTATGGTATGCGGGTGAAACCGCGGGGTGCAGCTTGTTTGTATACAAGGTGTTGTTTTGCAACCTCGTCAAATTCAAGTAGGTAACTATGCTACTGATTCTCGACATGAATCAATAATAAAATAAGTACGTATTTTTTTTTTTCAAATTTTCGGAAACGTTTGTGGGACACGCATATTAAAACGCGGCCTGTCTAAGACCGCACTGTAACTGCCCTTTTACACACACATAAAAACGCAACCGCTTTTACGATACAATAACGCGATTCTGTTCTTTGAAAGTGGTGTATTTTGAAATACTGTCAAACTTAAATAACTAAAAAAAAGTATGTATTCATTATTTACCAGGGGATCGTATTTTATTTGATTTTGATGTCTTTCCTAGCAGCCTTCTGAAATTTGACGAGGATGCAAAACAACAGCTTGTATAAGTATGAATTATTATAAAATTTTCTTTTAATGAAATAAAAGTATAAAACCTTTCAATTCGGTATTATGTACAAATTTATAATAATCTACCGGCAGATATTAGGAGCACATCTTCTTTTAACGTATTCAAATCTAAACTCAAGCAGTACGTCACTGAAAACACAAAACTGTTAAGTTAGCGACTTAAATTATGCTAGTCGTACACACAAAATGCGACACCACACCTACCTACATAAAAACATAAAACTACTAGCTACTGGACTACCATTACCTTAGTTATGTATTTATTCGCTAAGTGAACAATGTATGTTCTTTTAGAATAAATAAAGAATCTTTAAACCCATTAATTTTCTCTTTTATTAATTTAGAACTATTTAGATCATTTTCTTTAGTTATCTAAACAATGAACTTAACTAAAACATTAAACAAATAACTTTTCCAATGTTCATGGGTATTATTAACTCTATAGGTATCATTAGGTACAGTCAACAAAAGAGTTAGACTACCTATAAAGGCAAAAATATTTATCTTTTCACTATACTTACTATATAATAATGATTTTTCTTGATTGCATAATAACTTTTTATGCTTAACACACTTATAAATGTAGATGACTGAGTGATGTAAAAGACTTGACTACTCAAGTCAACACACACAACATTGTTTAAAAGTTGCAAGTATCTGTCTGTATACTTTCGTTTTTGTTTAACTGTTTTATTTATGAAAACATTAATCTTTACTTTCAAATAAATATAAAAAACAGTGTAGTGCATTATTATTACATAGCAAAATGCGTACAATCTTATTAAAGCCGTTAGTAAAGTCTGTAGTCTTAGTAAAGTCTGTCATCGTTTCTGAATTCTCTCTATTGTTTAAATAAGTTGATTTTGATAAAGGTATCATTATAATTTTAATAATACACCTATATATTTCATAACCATTAGGGACTTGTTGCAATCACACCTTTAAAATTCGGTGTGTCCTGAAATTTTCCTTAATTTAAATCGTCGATTTTTGGTAGTTGCAGTTCACCTTAGGTGTGTGTGTGATATGAACCAGGTTCATAGTTATACCCTGTCCATTAGGTTAACCGTTTTTTGACAGCTGTCTCAGAACGTACATATTCCAGATAACGTAAAAGTTAACTTTAAAATGCGTAATAAAATTAATATGTAAACTGCGTTATCTTATTGAATTATATTATTTACGGCTTCTTACAGACATTATAATACCGTACGTGTATCAATCAATGTATTGTGTGTTGCTGCAATCACTAGTTCCATCTGTCAAAAAACGGTTTACCGAATGGGCATGGTAGGTATAATAGAAGTTTAGAACTTCATAAAACTCAACATAGCCCACTGACTAAAGCATGTTGCTTCGAGCCATATCCATATAAACTGAGCCTTAACTTAAGGTCACATTACTCACAATATTGCAATATTTTTACAACATGCAATACTTGTTTCCTCCTATGACAGTCGCGTTAAGGCGTGTAGTAGAATGACATCCATATTCATTGAACAATCTTATGGGTTTGTTACAACGCGAACGGTCGTGGTAACCACAGTACTCGTATAATGTTTATGGCATTTTTAATAGAGCAGACTAAGTACTACTAGAAATGTAACAATGTGGATTAAAATGTCTTATTTCTGACGTACATTTTTAACCACTCACATTAGTTTTTTCTGTGTACCTAAAGAAGTCGGCAGATCTGTTTTAATTGAATTAATTGGTTTTCAACCAACTTATGATAGAGAATGAAAAATGCCAGTTTTATAATATGAACCATGCATGGTTCATATTATAAAACTGGCATAAGGGGAAGATCTAGGCATAATTTGTAATACCTTACTTTGGTATTATACATTTTCTAATTATATATATAGCTTCCAAACCTACTTAGCGAAGGTGTATACCTACAGTCTATTTGTGCCATAGCTGAAAAGGAGACTGCAAGAAGGTGCGAAATACTGCTTTCCTTGCAGCCCTTACTTACATTCAAATAGTGCTGTGTTAGCATTAAAATAGCCTTCACTAATGACGACATTGAAATGTACTCGTGGTCGCTTAGGTATGGCAGTCAGTTCCGCTACCACTGTGCTGATAGAAATAACTCAGGTACGACCTATTCTCCTATAGAGAAGAACTACTCCTGGCCATAGTTCTAACAAGACTTCATTATAAACAGAACTGGGCGAGCGGGACACGCCGTCCCCCGCACGGCCGCTACCTCCTGCAACCTCCTGCAACTGTGAGGAGTTGCTCTCCGTAGACTGCCAACTGGAAACCAAGGAGCTATGGGACAAGTTCCACGACCTTGGCACCGAGATGATCATCACCAAAACTGGCAGGTAAACTATTTGCTGTATTATCTATAATGTTTACCTACCTAATTAAAATTTCGTGTCTTTTCTAACTACGCAACGGATTTTGATGCTGTTTTCAACGTCATTAGTATTGAGTATTGATTCCGGAAGGTATAAGTGTATATTAAACTTACTAAAAATAAAGAAATTTCGATGATTTTTCAAGTCGTAAAAACTGCGAAGCAAGGACAAGTCGCTAGTGTTCTATAAACTATCAGTGTGATGAAATGTGCCGTTTCCTCTAAAAAGGACTGTTTTTCGTACCTGTTAACCGTTTAACATAATCATTTTCGAACTTCTATTTCTTTGTCCCTTTTCGTAACAGAAGTTAGCCTCTCACTCAAGAAGTTTAGCAATCATTCGGTACCAATCCATGAAATTGTTTCTGAATGCTTTAATTCCTGTGTCATCTTTTGCTAACAATGACGTTGATGGTTTCACGTTTTATTTATCGTGATTCATCACTTTATTTTGATTTTGTTTTATGGAGATCAGGTACCCTTTTTATTAAAATATTAAGTGCAAGGGTTTTAAGAGTGGTTTAAACAGGTAGTTTTGTAATTTAAAATGTATTAGGTACAATGTCACAGGTATACCTGCCGATCTATTGGGAGGAATCAAACACTCTGTGATTCCTTTACTCAATTATATTTTGAGCACGTCTTTATATATTTCCGTCTAATTATCACTTCTTATTCTAAACCCAAAATCCTAACTAAATATCTTTGAGACTAGCTTGAACGTTCGAATGTCATTCGCGCTAAATTATATCCGGCCTGCAACATATGAGGTTGCCTTCGGCAGACAAGCCTCTACAGTACAAATGTCACCGTGTGAACTTAGGCGAAGTGAGTTGTCAATAGTGCCAATCCTAGCATTAGATGGAATGAAAGCTCACTTCAAGCTCACTTCACCTATGTTTTCACGGTGAGAGTTAAAAAAATAAAATAAAAATAAAATAAAATTTATTTCCCAAAAAACTTAAGTTCTATGTTACAAAACCAGTTTAGCAGTAGTTATATACAAATAAATGGATTTAGCTTCTGTAACCGAACTAGGTAAATGCCTGTATTTCGGTTAACAGTGCCATTCCCGCGAATATTTTTAAAATAATGCTAACAAACACAAAGGACTAGTCGCACTATTTTTATATGATTATAATACGTGTATAGACCGGCTGTATGTATAGTGTATACGAGCACTTTGTAACGTAATTAGATTATTATATTGAAGTCTAGTATTTATCTATCAGTAGTTTTCTTCAAGTCTTGAAACTTCTAACGACCAAGAAAACGAATTAATTTAATAATTGCTACACTCATCAACATAATGTAATCTTTCACTCCGTTGAGATCGGAGTCAAAAACAAATTAATTCACTCCACAATCGCCCCCCAATAAAGGGTACAGCGGAATGGATTCATCAGCTAAAGTGGCCAATTCCGGAATAATTACTTCGCGAACCCGGCCGTCCTTCAACCCTTTAACGAGATAAATTAAAAGTACATTTTTTCCTAACCGTCGGCGTAATGCCGGGCTATAAATTCACAAAGCCCCAAAGACAACAAACAGCGCTGCGAGGGGGAGGGGAAGATGTTTTTATAGTCACGCCGAGAGGTTTATCTAAATAATTGCGTAGTCGGTGGCGGTGAGCGGAAAATTGGCATTGTGTACGGAGTCTGCCGTCCCGATCGCCCGGGAACACTGTCGCGTCTGACATACTACCCTCCAGAGGCGCGCGGGCAATATTGACACGTCAAACAACCTACAAATAAAAAACTTAGTTAGGTGCTTGACAAATTTTAATAAGATCATAAACATGCTTTAAAAATTCTATTCGCCTCCAGGAATTTTGTTTATGATCATATTTTTATTCAATAATGGCAATATTTATTACCTGCGAGGCGAAGTTATAGTTTGCGATAAAATATCTCATTTCCATGGTAGGAGCTGTGAACAGGTTCGAACATAAGTGTCGCGGCAAAATAAGATCTACCTAGTAACTTAGCGGAATGACTGTAGTTTTGTGTCATTAGCTGGTTGCTCTGATGCAGGCTTGTAGCTCGGCGTTCTGGCGCATTTACGGTAAAATAGCTTACGGAACAACTGTGTGGAATGAGTATAATCCTCGTATTAGCCGCCTGTCATATGTTATCTGCAATGGGGAGTGCCCCCCGTATCGCAACAAGTGCTGTTAGTCTAAATCACTGTAGCCGGCAGTAACCCGGAGAGCGTTTCAATCTCCGGGGAAGGGATCCTATTGTTACTCTCACTGCGAACACTATTGATATGCGGGACCGTCAGGTTTTGATACTTCAGCCAATCAAAAGTATGCTAATAAAAAAATAAAAAAAATACCGACGAAAAGACTGGTATTAGCTATACCTGCAGAAAAATAATATGTTAAGTGCTTGGCATTTTCAATAAAAATTCAAACAACGCGTTCAAAATAGGTTGACAAAAGTAATATTTAAACGAAAATAATCCCTTCTGCGTCATTTCCCATTTTATTTTTGTTTATAGGTTGTTTAATAAAATTATTTTAAAATATAAAAGGATCAACAATGGGTAATCTTCACTGTGCGCCTAAACAAGAGATAAATCAAGCCGTCCAATCAAAACGGGATATCGGGGACAAATTTTACAAGGGGAGGGTGGTTGAGCGTGTTTTCAAATTGCTTTACAATGCGTAATGCGTTGTCTATTAATTTCTTTTAGAGATGTCCTGTTATCTTATTGTAACAAGTGTCGCGGAAAATATCAAATTATACCCACATTAAAAGCTAACAAAATAAAACCTACCTATCCAGTAATCGTTGCGTAATTGATTTATAGCATGGCTATCAAAATAGTAATCGTTTCACTAGAATTGAAATCGGGTTCGGTTTTATTAGAAACCTAGTATCTCAATTTCAAGAAACAGATTTCAATTACCATTAAACTTGTTCCAATTCGTGTAGGTACATTTTAATATTATTGAATCTGTTAGGACTAAAATGTAAAACCGTAGCTAGTACGAAAAGTTCGGCAAGACGAGTGTTAAACTAACAAAGGCAGCCAATAACAGTAAAATGTGTTACTGCGTTCATTTTTATGTCAAACTTAATATGAAAACATAAAGTGCCCCTTATCTCCGGACATCCCGTAATACGCTTTATCTTTTTTTATTGCGATGCACAATCCGTTCCTTTCCACGTCGATACGGTCTGCCCGGGACCACCAAATATCGTACTTTATTATCGAAATTTTCCTAATTCTACTATAAGGTTTATAAGCTTATAAATATTTGGAATGGATATGCGTTATGTTATTGACTCTGAGATAGAGGTTTTGTATTTCTTTTTACATTTATTATGGTCAAGGAAAATAAACTAGGTAAAAATGATTTGTTTCTTATAAACGTGCCTTTATCGGATTACGGAAGTTTCGCATCACAGAGGTTTTTATTACGGTACACGCACAGGATATTTTATCGACAGTGCCCTCGTACAACTAAGTAGCGCATCACTAGTGTTGCGTGGCTCACGAGAAACGTCGGCTCCGTCTCGATTTATTTACTTTTTTCATTTTTTCGATTCGTCGTTTTGATTTACAAGCGGCCACTTTACTGCCGAGTGGACTTTGTTAGAGGGAGCTAACTGGCGGACGATTTATGTCCAGTGGACCTTTCCTGACAATGAGTTGTCCAAAATATTTGAATTTTAGGTCATAACGTGCCCCTTTTATGTCGGACGCTTATCGTTAAACACGTTATTGCAATATAGGTTTGCGGTTGACTTCAACATCGTACGTCATCGGCGAATCCATACAATAAAACAGTGTTGAAATTATGTCTGAGCGCTCTACCGCGAAATTTAAAATGTGCAGACAACCTTTCGCTTACAAATAAATCCGTGATGATTAGTTCTTTATTGCTTGCTTCACTTGAAATTTTGCAAATTAATAATATTCTTGTAAAATCAATTAATATATTCAAATGTTTTCTCTTTCAAGTAGCGCAATCGATCAATATCTGTCAATTAGTTCAATTGGAGCGCATGGAAAAGTACGAGCTCTCATTCATAACTTGGATTTACCTATGTAATTAAAATGCAACCACACATTAGTAAGTAGGTACATCGCACTCGTAGTTCATTTAATTATCAGTTGGAGTGCATCTCGCGGACGGCGGTGCGAGGGGCGTCTCTTACGTAAATTATCGGTATCCGCAATTTGACCGATCGCCCGTCGTATTAATGGTTTTTATCGGTTTTTAATGCCTCGACAATTACCCACCGGTGTGTCGGCGGACGTGATGCCCATGCATTATAAGATGTGCGTGTCTAAACCAGGTAGACTATGTTTTCTACTGATTGAAACTTTATCATGACCTTTCGGCCACGATTATAGGTTGTAGTTTCACTTTTAGTAACGAACTCTGGAAACAAAGAAAATGCCTTTCTTTATGTGAACAATTTACTGCAAAAATATGTTTTGCATAACGAATTAGAGTTTATTAGTTCCTATATGTCTAGCAATTTTTTATAATTAGGACTATTAGCTTCCAGAATTCTACAATTGGATATCTATGTAATACCACTTAGGTTGCACGTCGGGCTATCATTAGATTAGAAAATAAACACTTATAAGGTGCGTGGGTATTCATTTGAATATTAAAGAGGAAACTTAAGCAAGTATACTCGTATTAATGTTAACCTTTAGCACCTGGCAGGCTGGCACTGTTGATCCGCACCTCCTTTGTCCGCTCGAGCCCGCTCGAAGCTCCAAGGTGTGGACCGTTGAAAAAAAATACAAAACTTATGGCATTTAACAAACAATATTTAGTGCCGTTTTGACGTTTATTGTAGTCAATGATTACTGTTGATTATGACTGGTTATAATACAGTTTTTGCCGAGGGCGGCTCTAACAGGTGCCGCCGTATTGAGAATATATAAACCCATTCAACTGTATTTTATAGGGTTTAACGGCGAACTGTTTGAGATATCGATCACTTTTGGGGATGTCTTGTTTTGTTTTTGTGATTGTTCTGAATTTTTAAACAAAAGAGGTTTTGTTTGGATATTATCAAGTCGTAGCCACCTACAAGTAGGGTTTTTTTTACACCAACCTCTTGTCGTATTTTGAGAAAATGTATTGCCCTACCTACTGTTTTTGTAATTTAAAAAGTTACTGTTTGCCTTTAATAAAAAACCGGCCAAGTGCGAGTCGGACTCGCCCATGAAGGGTTCCGTTACGTTACGATTTATGACGTATTAAAAAAAAAACTACTCACTAGATCTCGTTCAAACCAATTTTCGGTGGAAGTTCATATGGTAATGTACATCATATATTTTTTTTAGTTTTATCATTCTCTTATTTTAGAAGTTACAGGGGGGGGGGGGGGGGGGACACATTTTACCACTTTGGAAGTGTCTCTCGCGCAAACTATTCAGTTTAGAAAAAAATGATATGAGAAACCTCAATATCATTTTTGAAGACCTATCCATAGATACCCCACACGTATGGGTTTGATGAAAAAAAAAATTTTGAGTTTCAGTTCTAAGTATGGGGACCCCCAAAATTTATTGTTTTTTTTTCTATTTTTGTGTGAAAATCTTTATGCGGTTCACAGAATACATCTACTTACCAAGTTTCAACAGTATAGCTCTTATAGTTTCGGAAAAAAGCGGCTGTGACATACGGACGGACAGACAGACAGACAGGCAGACAGACATGACGAATCCATAAGGGTTCCGTTGCCATTTGGCTACGGAACCCTAAAAACATAGTAGTTAATAAGAAATTGATTTTCTTTATGTAAGTAACTAAATTAAAACATGTTATCAGACCACATTTACAAGACATTAAAATAAAACGAACACTTAAATCACCTGTTTCGTGTAATAAAGCCGTTGATGGGGATAACGTTATCATATTTTAGGGAATCAAATGTATCGGCATCGATAAAGCAAGTGCAAAGTCAATCGAGCGTCGGTTTAGTTCGCTTCGTAATCGGTTTTAATAAATCGTGTTGGGGGCTAAGGGAGAATGGGGAGGGAGGGGGGAGGGGCGCCGACATGTGCATTAAACTTAATTGAAATTTTCGTGGCTACGTGTTATTTTGCACTAATGCACCTTTCAACTTGACGCGTCCGCACACTCCCGCGCAACCGCTTAAGAAAAGAGTTCAACGCACGCATTTTTAAACATTTTGATTTTTTTATTATTTTTTCTTATTACAATGTTGCATAGTCAGGTTTTATGACATACTGATCTTATAATCCTAAATACCAAATATTTTGACGCATAATGTTAAGTATGCCGTTTTACTACATTATAAATGTACCAATTAAGTAGCTTTACTATCAAAGTACCAAAGGTTAGTAGTTTGTTCGAAGAATGTAGTTTCAATATTTTTTATAAGACTTCTACCCAGCAATTTAGAATCAGCCAAGGAAGTCTGTATTTGCACGGTTTGCACGTAAACTTGTCGTATTTTCATCAATGTAACTCGTAGTTAGTACCTAATTGGTAAGGTGATGAGGTAGGCGCGTTCGTGTCCGCTCGGCGGCCGGCGCACGCGCACCGATCGCGCGATAACTCGATCAAGCCGCACCGCCAACGTGTTGCAATAAAACGCAATTATGTTCATCACACGAATTAATTAATACTCAAAGCGAAATTAGTTCGTGGAAATACTTCACATAGAATATAATGTTGGAGTTGTATTGCTTTTATATGACTGTAAGATACAATAGGTACTTACGTAGGTAAGAGTCAATCAATTTGCCTAGCCTTTTTCCAACTATTTTGGGGTCAGCTTCCCGTCTTACCGGATGCAGCTGAATATCAGTACATGGAGCGACTAATTAATATTTTGCTTTGATTAGATTATATTGATATAATTTGTTTTTGTAGCAACATATGCATACAGACACTGCTGTAAAGACGATCAATCATTTATCGTTCACAAGCACACGAACACACAGGATCATTAATTGGCGTTTCTTAAAGCACAATAACAACAGCCAACAGATTCAATAAACATAAACAGATCACAATAAACTTATTGCGATTTCACAATGATTAATGTTGAAAGTATTAGCTACTGGTTGCTGTGACTTCAATGCGAGAAAATGAGATGTGCGCACAATGAGGCTGCGCCCACGCACCCGGTGAGAACTGTCAGCTACCGGGCGATTGTGCAACCGACAGCTCCGGGAGACGCTTGCGAATACATTCCCGTATCACGTATTTATCTTCAAACTTTGCATCGTCAAGAATTCATGATTTATGCTCCAAGAATCTCCTTAAGTATTTCGACGAAAACTGTGTAATTTTTCATCATAACACCCATTTTAAAATCGATTTGACCATAAAGTACCAAGGGCCTTACTTAAAATGAGATCGAGGCACTAAGAGGAGGAACATCATTAAGAGGGTGGTCATTTAACAGGCATTAACGCCTAAAACATAATAAGCGACTTTAAATAATTACGAAAAAAGGTGTAAAAAGCGCTTGAATACAGGGGAGAGTGATGCGCCTGCGCAGCTCGATGAAAGGCTGACGGCAGACGCCGACGGAGATTGATTACGTAATCATGGACAGCGGCCGGCGATTTCGGGAATCTCATAGAGAGTAATCATCATTCATCTCACGGCTCGTTGACGTTGCATTGAAGATGATATGTTCTTGATGTTTTTGACTGTACACTCATAATCGAATTTCGAAGTTAATTTTACGCGTCGATTAACGTAGCCAAAGGTCGATAGAGGTGTTTGGAAAGCTGCGTGATTGCCCGGAAGCGTCCCCGAAACTAGTAGGAACATAATAACAACATCGGGTTTTAGTTCTTGGCGTGAGTAACAATGAGGTGGTATCTGTCTGTCGTCGCACAATTAGCCCTCCATTGTGAGCTCGGTATTGTGCCGTGCGCGGGCGCGTGTTGGTTTTACTCCTACGCCCATTGTGATCGCTTCAATCGCGCGCATTGCCATTCCACTCACACCGCTCAATGAGATATTATCTCGACTATTATTAGCCGAACATACGATGCTTAAATAGATAATGATTTAATATTCTAGCGCTGTGGCGTATTACACGTCGATTCATTGTGATTGATTGCTTTAATTCGCTGATTAATACCGACGTAACGCCAGGAGTCTCTTAGTAAATTAATCAATGAATTATGATGTAGCGTAGTATGTTATGATGTTACTGTTATAATAATTTGTTTATAGAGTTTAATTGCTTTGAACACAGAGGTGCCTGCGATTAAAGTAATTACCGGATAATGAATATAATTACTGGCATCGCGCTTGAAAACAAAGGTTCGCTTAATGTGGAATGCTTTAGCAGGCCACCGGCGGCGGTGGGTCACAGGAGTCACACAACACGGCACTAGGTGCGCGTGGCCGTGTGTGGCACAATACACGCGTAATGAAGTGGGCCGCGAGGGGGCGGCATTGTGCACCAAACGAGCCATTGTGAGGTGTCCGCGACCGCGACTGCGACCCCCGACCCGCTTCTCGTTACCACACGAACCACTGCCTGCCCGCGCGACCTCACTCGCAGCACTCCGGAACTGACGACGCTCTTTTTTGGTCCCTTACAGTAAAGTGGCCTTGTTATCGCATCAGAATGTGATCATTGACCGAGCTGCGCCATCTATCATTGTATTGATTTGTATCACACATACTTTGTAACGGTTAGTGTTAGTTGCCCAAAGTATCATTAGTAAATGTTCAATTTATCATTGCAAGTTAACTGTTTTCTTACGACAGAATTATTGCACGTAAATAGCAATTAAGCTGACTGTTGATTGAGAGCAACAGACGTGGGCCTAGCAGGAGTTCTGTGTGTCATCTGTCGAGTTACTAATTAAGTGAGGTCGTTAGTGTCGCGTCGATCAGCACTCCGCACACGGAAGCGATACCACACGGCAGTTGCACCGTGAACTTTTTGAATCATAAACGTCGCTTCAGGCTGTAAACTAAAAAACGGAGTAGCATGTTGTCACTCTCACACATAGCCAGATAGTAAAGGATAGACGTCGAATTAAACATCGTCATGTGGTGTCACTTTTTTCAAGTAGAGCGTTAAATTTTCACAGCTACCCCTCGGTAGAATAAATTATTTTTATGTGGATTCGGGGTGGCCGAACCCGTCGATGTAACAAAAACGTAATCATAGCTCATGTCGCGGAAGTAAGGGTTGGTTCCAACGTGTCGGTGTCGTTGACTACCTCACAGATGCTACTTAAGATTTTAAAGGCTTCTTGAGTCACGTACATCGGATTTAGTGACGGTAAATCATAAACGAATAACTGTAATATCGCTAAAAGTGCTTTAGGTGCAATTGATGCAATCAAGTAATTTATCCTATTTCACAGAGTGCAAGTGCGAGCGAAATATACATTATGGATTTAATATACTTGTGAAATCAGAAAATGTTGTTCTATAAAATTGTACATGTCTTGCTTAATCTATAATGATGCATGGAGTAGTAAAACATAAAAAAACAGTTTCCCTTTGCCGAGGGCTGACGGAAGGTAACGAAACAACAATACAATAATGAGTTAGTCGCGCACTATGGCGCAAGTTTTCGTACAAACGACGTCTAATGCATCCAAATTATATCCGTACGTGTCGCCGCCCAGCGATGAAGTTATTATTTTCCATTTCCGCAGCGGTGTTAAGTCGATAACTCGAAAATGACTGCCATTTGTATGAACAAGCCACAATCTGACGGCACGTGCTCATTACCGAATCATGGAACTGGAGGTTACATTTGTGACGCCGCCGATGTTTGACTTGTAATTTGGAACACGTCACGGTAGTGTAGACATGCTCTCGGATACTACAATTTGAGTAGTTGAAACAATCGGGTTTTGGGGTACTCTAATGATTTTGGAGATGCCAGCCTAGAGGACGGTGAATCTATTTGAAACATAAACTTGGAGGCCGAAAATGGGCAATATGGGTAGTGTCGAATAGAAATGATCCCTTCAGCTAAGACATTCGTAGATTAGAGCCCATTAAGGAGCTACTTGTACTCAAATTCAACCGCTTATCCTGAATCACATCTTTGAAACTCCGTCTAGACACCGATTCTTTACTCAGACAGTCTATTCTCATGCGCTAGACTTTTGGTTTAATGACATTATTGGTCGATGAAGCCTTTGAGTTGATCACGGGAGCAGGGGTGCATACAATGTGGAACGGCTGACGTCACGCGAGCCGCTCGTCAGCTTTGTCGCCACCATGTTCAAGGCTCGTGTACAACGACTCACTCGGGGAGTCCGGGGCTGACAGCTTGCGCTCTTGTGTTCCTGCCTGAAAATAATAACCGCTTTATTATTATGACGTTGATGTATTCGATATAAAAATTGGAGTTCAAAATTACTTTCGGTGTCGGTGAAAATTATAAGTTCTCGTCTATATTAGCTGGTTTTTGGTATGTTTTATATATAGGCATAGCTAGAGAGCCTGCTAGTCTTAATAAGTTTTTATTTTATCATCAAAGTTTGATTTTTCGAACATTATACAGGGTGACAGGGAAACTCGACGCATTCCCTGAAAGGCGTTATACTAGAGATCATTATCAACAAATTTCAATTCCAGTTAACTAGGGTTCAAAACTGAATGGTTACCGAGCTGTGTCGGTTTTTCGATTTTTTAGAAATTTTCTGACTCGTTACCAAAATGAGAAAAAACTACTCCACTCCAAACATAATTATAATTGATACTTTTCTAAAAGTTGAAACAAAGTGATCATTTAAAAAAATTGCTTGCAGATCATACATAATATCAAAAATAAAAGGCCTCTAATAGCAAATTTTTTAATTTTAGCCCCTCAGTTTTACCCCAAGTTAACTGGACTTAATTTGTTGCTAATGGCCTCTAGTATAACCTCTTTCAAGGAATACGTCGAGTTTCCCTGTCACCCTGTATACCCAAAAATTAAAGTCTAGAGAATAAAAACTAAAGTCTAAAAAGACTTAGTGATAATAAAAAATGCTCAAGATGTTATTTCCCATAAGAAAACAGGATTTATTTTTTCTGGCGGCACTTTAATTTTTGGGTACGGTTTGAATGATGTCCTTTGTTATTTTAATTAATTTTTTTTATTGAGGTTTATTATTCAAAGTTTTCCTTCCACCTATTTTTTGGTCTTATTTTTTCAGCAATTCGCGCCATGTGTAGGTAGCATAGGTACTTAAATATCTTCACTCGTAAAAGACCTTAACCATCATTGACATTTGACAGTTTGCATCAGTAGTTCAGTACCTACTTATCTTTATTGAGATGATGATTGACATAATATTATTCTTGAATAAAAAAGTGTTCGTGACTTTATGTAAGTATGAGACTCGCCCGCACCTTCATAGGTTAGCTAGGTATTTAATTTAATAATTGCATTGCCACCACGCTTGTTAATTTAATAAATAAATACGTAAAATATTTTTATTCCGGTTAGATAGGACGACTACTTGAAGAACACCCGCCCTTGATACCAGACAGACAGGATATATAGGCGCCATTTTCTATCGCATTCTAATCGCAAAAGAATGTGCGCTATTTACGTGCCAATAAATATTTTTATCATTAACAAGTTAATAGTTTAATACTAATTTACTGTTCAAAGTGTTCGATAGGTCATGTGCTTGTTTTTATATTCGCCGCCAGTTTGTTTATCTTCAGACGAGTTATTTCCTGAGTAGTTGCAAAAAGCTATCGATATTTAGATGCAAGTAGCTGTACGTGGGTTGTGTTGTAGTAGCATGATAGATATGAGTATAAACATATGACGTGAAAGTTCACGTAGTCGACCCCTGTTTTCCCGAGGAGCACGGAAATATGTGTGTCGGCGAGTGAAAGCGGGACGCAGCAGGCACGGCCGCGGCGGTTTCGTACATCGCCACCCGTCCGCGCCCGTAAGCTCGTAATTTGCCTTTCTATTAGAGCGAGGGCGTGAAAAAAGGAAAGCGTTTACGGCGTGTTTAATGGGAGCGAGAGGGAAGAAATATGACCGCCCGTCGGGAGAAGGGAAAATTTTGGTTTTCAGAGAGTTTTTGCGGAGATGTGCATCGGCTCGCAGAGTGCGAGGGAGATGGCGATGTTTGCCGAGCCGGTCCCCCGAATAATTAGCGGAAGTCGTGGCTTAGTTTACCCCCGAGCGGGAGTGCTGCGGGAAGGGAGTTCCTCTATTTGTCGTTTAAGAGTTAATCGTACGAGCTATTCGTCACCCTCGGGAGAGTGCGCTGATATTATATCTTTATTATGAGTCCGTTGTACGGAACTCGTCGTCCGCCCCGGGCCATTAACCAAATCGTGATTATTGATAACTTTGTTTGCGGCAGTTCCTCACTCCGAGGGTTGAAGTTAATTCGTTATTATGGGATTAGTTATCGCTGGTTTTGTTTATCTCTGACTTGGCAAACTTAGTAATCATTTCTGGCAAATTGTTCAACATAAACAAGTTAGTACTTGAACTAACTTAGAAAGTACTTCGTAAAAAACTACCCATTTAAATTCCATGGTTGATAGTTCGCCATGAGGCGAGCCATGCCGTTGTGGTCGCGCACTCGTGGCACTCATCAATGTATTTGTTTATTTTCAAAAGGTCCTCCGCCGTAGGCGCGTAACATGTCATTAGCGGAGGGAAAGTGACAAATACGTAGTAAACATAGCTCGTGTGCGGACTGTCAATTAGCTGTAATAGCAGACTCCGCGCCGCGACATGTGCTCAACGAACAACTTTTATATTTGTTACCCTTTTTACGATACAAAATTATACAATGCGACGAAGACCACAGTTGTGTTTTGAAAGCATTCGCCTAGAAAGTCAATTGAAGACCAGACAGCACTATAAACATACACTGCGTCCTCATTAAGTACTGCGCAGCGAGTAATATACCTTGAGAACATACAATGTGCGCAAAACGATGAATGAAAGAATGCAAATATCCACCCATAATTCTGCTTTGTCGTATTCATAACTACCGGTGGAATTTATTTGCTGGCAATTCTTGTCAATATTGAGTTAAGAGTTAGTCTCCTTAATTAAAACAGTAAAGCGAATAAGGTGAAAAGGCGTGACGGTCCTGATTGCAGTTTCATTTGCAAGAGATCTTGAAATTGGCCGGGTTTCATTAGAAACTAGTGCGCTGGTATATTGAGGTATGTTGGGAGCCAATCAGCGGCAAATGAGCGATGGCGGTAATTAAAACGGATCGCCTTACCAAATCAATAAACTCACGATAAGCCAATTAATTGCACATGCGGCCCATACATTCCCCGAGGTGAACTGAGGCCGATTAAATCGGACGTTATGAATATGTGTGCCTGCCTAGGGGAAATTGCTAAAGGGAACCTGGGTACCTACTTGTAGTTGTAGCAGCTACGACTGTCACTGGAGCAATTCATTTCCGTAGCAGTGATTGCGTAGCAGGAAGCTACGAACTTGTCTACGAATGGATTTATCTCCATATTAGTCAACTTCACTGATGAACATGCCTCCTAATGACCGCTAAACGGCCATGTTGTTATTTCATTACTGACCTGGTAAACCGATTGTTGATAGAATCTATTTAGCGTTATTAGCTGCCAGAATTAATGAAATTAGTTAAACCAAAAGCAAGCATTCCTCAGAACACTTTTACACGAAATTTATGAACAGTGTTTATTTCTGAATAAATATTAATCCATTATAAACATACCACCACGTGTGTGGTAGGCTCCAGTGAATAATATCGGCCATTTACAACATAGTTGATAGTGGTCGCGACGGGGGAGTTCCTACGAAGGGACTTCCGCGTAAGGTGTACCATTAATATACCAACAATGTATTGTACCACTATGTCCAATGATTGTGTCAATGAGCACACACAATACATTTTTTCGCAATAGACTAAATTTAATGGTTTTAGGGTTCCATACAAAAAACAACGAATTCTGTCTAGTGCCGATTTTTAAGGAAATTGATGAAGGTTTGCCTGGACGGTAAAAGCTCTGAATGCTGCGTTGGAATTGGAAGTTAGTTATACATATACATTCAATTGTTGTAAAAAGTCTCATAATAATAAAACTGCGGGTTGCTGACATTGGCATTGTTTAAAGATGTTCCGCTTATCGGAATAAATTACGAAAAAGAAAATTTTCTAAATGACCGGCTTATAAGTTTACCTCCTTAAAAATCGTAGCTCAACTTAATGAAATATCACTTCAAGTATCACATTATCACAAGTAAAGAGTTACGGAACCCGTAAATATCGTGACGTCACTAGAAGCATTCGCGACTGTCCCGCGTGTGGGTGGCATTGGTCACAATGGTGTTTGGCTTGGCATTCGTCACGGGGCGGCCCTGCGAATGATTGATGACTCCTCGCTGGGCCAGCTCTCCACGCAACCCCCCACTTGCTCATCATTATGCACCTTTTTGCTATACTTTAAAATATTACTATTCGACACACGTACCTACGTTATAGCCCGAGAAGTAGCTCCACACAATAAGACCTAAAATCGCATGCATTTCATTTCACGCCTTAAAGCAATTTTACAATCATATAGATAGGTTTATTACCAATAAAAACGCACACATATTCAATAAATTAAACGCAGGGTGTAGTATCATGTTATATTTTTTTGTTGGTGTACGGAACCCTAAACGGCACGGTATGGATTACTATGATGCGTGTGGAACTTGATTTATTGGTTATTGCGAAACCTTGTGCTGGTGGCTCTCACTATGTGATTTTGATGATTAAGTTCAGTTTAATTAAAAGTGTTTTTTGGATTTGCGAAAACGTAGAAATGCTACCCATAGGTAGCATTTTAAGGTAGGTAGGTAGGTAGGTTTTTTTTTTTTTTTTCTTTTGTTTTTTTTTTCTTTTTTTGTTACGTATAATTTTTTATACGTTTATGCACGAGTTAATATTAACGTACAAACGTAGGTATATAAATCTGCATAGGTACAAGGAAGTATCATATCAGTAACACAATTTTTAAGTGTTAATTTTACATTCCATTAACATTGTTAATATGGCAACGTTTAAGGAAACTTTTTGCTCAACAATTTAACTACTTATATTGCTATTGAAATATTAACATAATACATTTTTATTTTACGACCGTCAATGTTTCAATTGGTTCTAACAAAAAAAAAACTCTATAACATTGTCAAACGACTACTAGGGAAGGTGTCAAGTTAAAATATTATTTACCAAAATGTAGAGACAGCGCGGGCGAGCGTCCGGCACGTAAATTATGATCGTCATAGGTTAGTCTGCGATGTAACATAATATGCGGTCCGATGTCGGACGCGATACCACTACGAAATATTCATAATCTCCGGAGGGCTCTGTAAATAAAAATTATTTCATATCGGGACAGGTGTGGCGTCGGGTTACGCAGCGAGGCGCGAGCGCAGCGCGGACCTCGCTCATTAACATTCGGACGAATTAGATCGCCGCACATACAGGTGCAAGCTGTCACGTCAATATGCACAAACATGCCGTGACACTATCTTGTAAACAATCACGCTGCTTAGTGCTCAATGACAACCAGACATTTGTAATACAACGGTATTACTTTTAAACTTGGTAATTTCAATATTTAACTTCAACGGTCAGGTCATGGTTCAAAAATGTATATGAAGTCGTATACGTCGTCGATTACTTACATCCAACAATGCTAAAAGGCTCGGAACCTATGAATATATTTGTAGTATTTTCGTGCTGTCATGAACCCTGTGACACCGTTGACTTGTGCCTATCGTGTGGCGTATAAATAACAATAAACGTTCGCCTAATTAGCTATAAGAGGCTTGATAAGTTTTTATTATCTTGGTGTCGCGTGACATACTACAGTTTGTGCGCAAATCCGGCCATGTCCTCAACAGCTGTAGGACTAGGTGCACGGCGATGATGTATTGTCGGCTATGTGTAGGTAGATAATATGTCTAGATACATGCTTCCGACTTCGTAAATAAACACAACCAGGATGCGGGATCCCAGGCATTCTTGTACCTGTTGTCGCACACATGAGCCGCGGCGCGTACCGACGACCTCACCAACACACGGGCGCGCACTCCCTCGCTCGGAACAGCCCTTGTTGCCAACTCGACTGGAACCTTACATAGGACTAATAAATGTAAGTGTACATAGGTAGTCATATTTGAGCATTTGGAGCAGTTGTTTACGCTTACTTTGGTGGTGTTCTACAAAGCGTGGTAATTTTGACTGATGCCTCATTAAACCTGCTTAACTCTCGCAGTTATTATTTTATGATGATAAATTATGGAGGAGCGGCCCGAAGATAAAAGAATTTATAGATATAATATTCATAATTTGCTTCCGTCAGTGGTATTGTAGCGAAATTAACGGCATATTAGTGGGCACATAAAGCGATTAGATGCGTGTTAAGCGCAATTTAAAAACTTATGTCGGTTTTATCACAAAGTCAAAGGCGCTCGGGGCGGACTGTTAATGGAGATGTCTTTAATCTCGGGGATTACAAGTGCACAACTGACTTGTCACCAAACGATGCTAGAGTGTTTTATCGGTGACGGATCAGTGTCCTGAGGAATTCAAATTGATCGTCACTCACAAAATCGTAATCTTAAATTTTGTATTCATGCATATACTGGAATATGGACCTTATTTCTGTGAGATTTAAGATTATTTCAACTTGGTGTATAGGGTGCGGGTTGAGTCGCTCGCAGCGATCGACTACACGTCACCCGTTTTGTACTCGTCGCCTGATCCCGCGCTTAACTAACCGTTTTGACAAGATTTCAGATGTACCGACTGATAACCGAGTTTAGTTTTTGTGTCTTTTTTAGAATAGTTTTTGTATCAGAAATGAACAATAATAATTAGTTAGAATATGTTAATTTGTATGCACGAAGATTATAGCGCTATTGAAACCAGAATCCAAATGTAGTCATTGTAATCAAATCGAGGTAAAGATGCTAATTAGAAGACACGTACCTAGACACCTGATTGTTTCAGATTTTATAATAGTAAACACGTTATTACGTTACAAAAAGTTTTGTTGAGACTTATTTCTTATTCAACCGTAAATAACCTCTGCTATTGAAAAGGATTTCTAAAAACCGTTTGATGTCAGATTAAGTTGTTTTATTTTTGTGTTCCCGCCTGGATGTTAGTAGGAGCGAGTGGCTTCCTAGTCCGTGAGGCGAGATAATATCGACGTGGCGAGGGTCTGGCCCAAAGGCACCGGCCGCAGCAGTGACAGCGCATCACAATACAGTCGTTTAACACGCTCATCGCATTTGGAACATGTCTTGACAGCTCACATGCATTATAAAATATAAAACGAGATTCGATTCACTTTGGGCGTCCTGAGACGTTCTGTCGTTGGGTTAGGACTGCCCGAATAAGGTCACTCGTTTACAGATGATGAATGTTCATCCAGAAAGCTTTCGGGTGAACTGCAGTGAACTCAGTGGCGTCGTGTACGAGGGTGTACCTACTCGTATATTAGTAGACGAAGGAGCGGCGACTGAATCAACAATGAGTGTAGGCTGCGGGCTGCGGTGGCGTGCGCGAGGCGTGTCCGCGCTTCATCGATCGCAGCCTCCGACGCTCCTCGACGACGTCTGCTCCCCAGCACCCTGCCGCCCCCCCGCCCCGCGCCCGGCGCCCCGCGCCCGTTAGCGCCCCGACCGACTGCATTTACCACCCGCCTCCCCGTCATACACATACATAGTCCACGAGCTACCTGTCTACCACCGCTGTCTGCTCCACCGTCAACATCTCGTGTTTTGGCAAGCGCCGCACATTTTTACTCATTATTATTTCAATAAACTAAAAGTCCGCAGTAAAGCGCCGCGCCGGCTCCCGTTTATTGCGCCGTGTTTATGTACCAATTTGGATGTAAGGTGTTGATTCGACGCTCGTAGCGACCAAGGTGCTCGATTGCTAAAGGTGCAATTAAAGCAGTTTACATCTCTTCGCGAGCGACCTGTAAATGTTATTTTGTGCTCATTAAAACGGAATTACGTTATAAAATTTATGTGCGTACGCTGTAGCCACGTTAACGTGCTTGAGAAATTATCGAAACTTTGTAATGCCTACATTGATGCAAACATGATTCTCCTGTATAACTTTGCAAAAACTTTATTACGACTGATGATAAACATTAGATAGGTATGTAAATTCCGTATAATTACCCCATCACAAACTGTTTAACGATTGATTCTTCAGGTGTTTACGTGAATAACAATATTTGATATTAGATAGTTCACGTCGATCGCTTTATCTATAAGTAACAGGACACAACATTAGTGGTCTAAATTAAATTTGTCGGGTATCGGTATGGCGCCGGCGGTGGTCATCCATCATCGATAATGGTGCGGTCACACTAACGAGCGTGCCCTCTGTCCGTCACGCCACCTCCACGGCCGCGCCACTCGCCGCACTCCACAGACTCGGACCGCATTAACAGCGATTTGACACCTCGCATCAATCTGTTATACACTGCAGCCTGTTCTATAAGTATCACTTTGTGTAAGCCTTCTCCACGCCACATAAATCTGCAAACGATCAATTCTCGTTTCTCAAGAAAACATAAAGGTTTCGTTTGAAACCGGCAAGTAAAACATCGCGGTACAATTACCATCTTGTGATATTTATCTGTCTTCATACAAACATCAATAAGGACGTCTCGTTCATTACGAATGTTGTTCTAAAGACGTTAGTTTATTGTGGCCGGCCGAGTTATGGGTATGAAGGGTCCGGCGAGCATTAACGATTAAAAGTAAACATTGCATCCTTTGAATTACATTCGTACGTACCTGGAGGCAACGACATTAAATTGCTCGGTATGTGGTCGCAATTTTTCACCAGTTTCAATTAGCTTAAGCAAGTAAAACCAACCCGTTGAGATATAAGGAGTGTAAGATAAATTCGCGGAGTGGGTCGCGAGTCGCATCGCTAATTACATCAGCAGCTGACTTCGGTTAAGTGGCGATATCAATCTTGAGCGAGCATATGTGGGAACATGGTTACACTGCTTGAACAAAATACTCGTTTTATGCATGTAATTGGCGGAAAGAGCTTGGAGACCTCGTACAATGCAGTGATGTCATTAACATAATGTTATTAAGCATGTTACAGTAAGTTATTATTAAAAATTAAGCGCTTGAAACTGTAATTATTTGCGGCAGTATTGAGGTATTATAGTTGTCGACAAAGAATTACGATGTTCATGTTCTTACGATCATTAAGTTTCTAGTGTATTAGCTAATTACTTTAATTTGCGTAACTTGGTCATTAAAAAATGCTTAGAAAGCTAACAAAGGCTTGAAAGCTTGAAGAACTCACTTTCACAGTATATTAGTCATCATCCTGATTTCAATCAGGTTCTCAAAACAAGGTAACTCTTGAACAGTTAACACTATCACTTCATTTCTAATGAGATATCTATTAAATAATAATTACGGCTTAGATTACACACACATTCAGTCAGGTATAAGTGAGATAAGGGGCTGCTTAAGTAATTATATGGGAGATAGGTTTGACTTTATAGCTGGTAGAGAAACAGACTGCGTACACGTGGGTTCAATCTAAAGGTATCTGTACCGGTCTCGTGTGGCACCTGCGTTACGCCTTATTGACTTTTATAGACGTTCAACGGTTCATTTAACGTGGACGAGGCATCGCATCTATCACTTTACAACGTGTACAGTTACCCGCAGAAAGCTCTCCGTCTGAACCCGGCTTTGAGGTGGGATGACAGCTGAAAATTATTTGTAATTCAGGCTTATTTGAATTTGATGGATTTCATGAAAGAATGAAAGAAGATGCGTGTTGGTTGTTATTCGAGCGTGTAATGGTGTTTAAGGTGGAGTTATTGCATCATGTCTTGTCAATGCTGTACGTAAAAAAACACACACACACAGGTATTTAACGTCGTTGTAATATTCAGTAAACATCATACAAAATACTGGAATCAGTCAGTTTTAAAAATAACTTTACCCTAAGTACAAAATAATTTCGTTTTGAGCATCAAAGCCATCATAAATATTTCCTAACCATATTTTGTAAATGATTATACCGAAACAATACATTGTTTCCGCAGCGTATGCGTTGCTTCTAAGCGCTACGCAGCTGCTACGCGCCTGATACGCGCCTACGCGCTTGCTACGCGTACACGATACTGCTACGACGACGTCTACGCTGCGTTTCTAGGCTTGACAAACACTTACATTTTAATACTAGTAAAATAAATAACGTTGCGGATAAAGCAGGTGATATAAGTGCAGTAAAAATAGTATTATGGTACAAAATAACTGATTAATTAGTAACATACTGGAAATGTTGTAATAAAAGCACCTTGGTATAAAATTAATTACGTAGCATTATGTAACTAGCGACTTAACGGGAGTGGCGTGTAATTGTTGTTATTTCATACAACCGGTCCGCTATATTCATGTCATTTACACCTCACAGACTCTCGTTATAAAACAATACAGTTTTATAACAAACTCCATGCGTTACCGCAACCATCCACACGGTTCATTATGAAAGAAAGCATTCATTAGTCCGCATATAATATTTTTTATAATAACAAACTGCAATGCAATAAAATAATAGATAAATATATCGGAGCACACATTAGTAGTTTATTAATTAGTCATATAAAGAATACAAATCAGGGAAAAAATCGTTCGTTGTTCGTTCACAGTTAGTTTATAATAAAGGCAGTAAAAGTCTTCCAAGCGCAAAGTCGTTATGGAAACATCGTAAAAGAATGGTGTGCATGATCCCTTATGATGAGATAGGAGTGTGGCTGCGCTGCGTGGTTCAATCCGAATATTATGATCTCGTTTATATTCAAATGTGCTAGACGCGAGCACAGTTTACGACACAGAAAACCAACAGATTAGCAGTTTATAAATACATATGAATACAATTATTAAGATATTATGTAGTTATTATAAAATCACTTTATATCGTTACGATACCTGACATTATAATAAATACGCGTGTTATATTTGATGTGAGTGGTTAAATTAACTTTTTAATGGAAAGTGTTTTGTTTGCATGGCAATTTGTTGATTATACAGATAGTGCTTAATATGAATAGTTTTAACAAACATGGTCTATGTTTTAACTTTATTCTGCTACGTAATATTAACAAAGGTAATTTGTAAATTCACTAGCAAAGTCTTAAACCCTTTTTCAAGTCAAGCATGCTTAATTAATTTAACGATATTATCACAAAATTACTTGCACTAGATCCTTGAATTATCCGCACAAATAAAACGAATAAATGCGATCCTAATTTATAAGAACGAGCCCCTACTTAGTGCAATCGTCTCACACTTAATGTGGGTATGATTGTGCAAGATATCAGCGGCTACATTACATTACGTTGATGAGATAATTGCAGCCTTGTTGACAGCAAGAAGGCCACTATACCACTACGAGAGCTATTAGGCCCTCATAAGCACATTTGCATTGGCAGAGTACGTACAAATTATATGTGGAGGATACGATTAAGGCTAGTAGGTAGTAGGTAAGTCAGTACATCTGGCATAAAGTGCAGTTGTATATTTATGGTAATTACACGGGGTAACATAATGCGATCCTATGATAAATGCTCTGTTAACAAGACCGCGATGCAGGCTGAGGGAATTAAAATAGTTGCAGGTAATTGAAGTTGATTGAATGCATGCAAATATCATACCTATTCACTATTGCAAGCCTGTTTTGCAATTATAAAGTGTTATATATTTTGCTAACTTCTTCTAGATATGATTTAATATTCAGTTAAAGTTAATAAAAAGTGAAAGAGCCTATCCGATATAAGTACAACTTTAAATTAAATGGAAACACGGCCATTATGTTATCGCAGTTTTACAGGGTAAGAATACATAAATGTAAAGGTTCTTGATTTAGATAAAGATGTTTAAGTAACATTATAGTCCATATAACGTTATTTTTATTCGCAAACCCAATCAAGCAGCGATCGAATTCAAAGTCTCGACGAAATTAATAGATTAAAAAAAATATAGGTATATATAGAATTGTTACAAGAAAATACACTAGCAGCGTCAACAGTGGAGTGAAAAACTTGATTAAATTCAATAAAATCAACACCTACATTATAAGCAGTAAAACACCAATCAATAAACCAAGATTTTTATTCAAAACGGATGTCATCTTATCATGGCTGATGATAAACTATAGCATCATAAAACATAGATACAAACAAAGTTATAGCTTCATTAGTTTTAGCTGTAAAGTCTAAGTGAAATTTGATTATGCTATTGCAAATAGACAGACATGATGTTTCCTCAATAAATGATACTAAATTGAGCTAATCAAGGATGAATGAAAATCTGTCTTAAAATCTTGCATGAAAGGTACAAATTGGCTTGGAGATTGGAGTTGTGTAGATAGAAGGACGAGTCGAGGTGGTCATTAGCGAAATGAAGCCATTGGGAGCGTGTAAAACAGTTAATTACGACGGCGTAATCTCGAGTCGAGGTGGCGCTCGAGATACTTGCCCAAGATTATAATGAACACGGATAATGACGGAATGTCTACCCTCTCTCGACTAATGACTGAGCGGGATTGAGTTTCGAACACTCAAATCTAACTCTATTTAAATATCATAATTACTATAGAATTGCAGGGATAAGAGACTCAGCTCTTTTACACATACGTTACATGAATCAACTTGGTTTATTCGTATTTTGTTGGCAGTCACGCTTTACCTACTAATGAATTGATTGAAATACATGTTTTCAGATAACTAAATCAGTCTTAGCTTTGAAAGTGTCATGACAGTCATACTGTTGCATAGCTAGGTAGGCGTCTTGTAGGCAGCCTTGTAGGCTGTGGATTTGTAGATTGTGGATTGGCTTACACTGTCCTCCCATACCTGTTAGCACTGTATTTTGAAAACATTGTAAAAGCCAATTATTTTTAAAAGAGTAACCGTGGAGTTTCTTGCCGGCTCTTCTCCATAGGAAACAACCAATTGGAGCCGTGCACCTAGCTTCTGACGTTTCATAAGTGCCCGTGTAGGTTTATGTGAAATAAAATACATATATTGATTTTTTTAGTGGCTATGCAATGCTATGGGGACACCCACAGAAAGGTCGAAAAGTATTTGGCCACCAAGTTTAATAAAAGAAAATACCTCCTTATAATAATATTAATAGGTAGGTAAGTCTGTGTTCGTGTCGATTTCATTACACTTAATAATACTTAAATGTTTCATGTAAATTGGGTCTGAACATGGTTCGGTATACCAGCTTTACGTAAGTGATAATGACCGCCGACCTATCACGTAGTGATGGTCAGTTCGGTTGCGGGATATAATCGGCGCCGGCGACGCCCTGTCTACGGTGCGGTCACGCACTTATGTACTATAGTCATTTATAATTGCTGCAGAAAGCGCAGTAAAACACTTCTAAGCAGTCCAACAATTACAGTAGGCTACACATAGATACATATATGTACGTGACATGCGAGTCGATCGTGTTGAGCATGAGAAATTGTTTAATTGTACATAAACCGTTGATTTATCGCCACATCCACAATAGTTAGTTCATCTCGATGAATTTCCCATTGGATATGACTTGATTACAATTTCACGTTTTTGCCTGATGTGAAATTCATTTGATGTAGCTTAGAAATTGCTTATTGCGTCGTTCATCACGCACCGTGTCGTTACGACTACCGAGATCGGTCTATGAAGTTATGGATTACTTATCTTATCTTAACTGTTATAAAAACATAAATCTATGGTTTGTTAAGTGTTGCTGCATACCGAATAACACTAACCTATTTCAAGTTTTATGAAGGTTGTAAAGTTATATTGGGTCATTCGGTGTTTTAATATTTAGTCGGGAGTCACACCGTTGGATTTGTGTTGTAGTGGCGTTGTTTACGAGGGCGAATGTTGCACATCGAGCATTGTGTAGTCCGCTTTATGGCCAGTCAGGGGTTCCGGCGGAAGTGTCGTAAACCCGACGTCATAGTCAGATTCCAACGATAATAATTAGAGGCACCTTGTTAATGTTAACTGGTCTATAATTGCTGACCGATATTAATTAGTTTTATATTGGCACATGACTTATAACGTCAAAAGAGCGCGAGGGCGATTCGCTTGACAAACTATTTTATTATTGAGGTGTTTTTTTATATTACTTTTCTCACTCAAATACCTACCTACTTGTAGATAAAGCTATTTTTAGGACGAGCATATTTTAACAAACAAATAGGTATGTAAGACGTTTTTAATAAATTCTCTTTATTTTTAAAACATATAAATAGTTTAAACTACTAAGCACATAACGTAAATGGTGAATAACTCTATCATAGATACGACATTATCATAACAAAGTTGTATTTCTTTGTTAGTCATACACATCAGGGTTTAATTTAGTTTATTTATTATTTTATTACGATAACAAAGGTGAGGACTAACATCTATTTCTAAAACAGATGCTAGTTGTCACTTAGATTGATGAAAATAAATAAAAATATAGTAACCTAACTGAATATATAAACGAAGAAATATATAAACAACCTGTATATGAAATTATTTCTAAGACACAAAAGTTCGTTGGCTGCAATAAAAATATTATTTAACAGGATAATACACAACCCTTATATTCATATCTAATTCTTCGAAACTAAATTCGGTTGTATGGGGTTATATTTAAGGGTCTCTCGATAAAATAACGCGTAGCCAGCTGAACAGGCCACGGTGTAATAAAAGTTTAATGTGGTCTCTTAAATCATTGCTATACCTTAGCACCTTGCACTCTCTTGAAATAACTCAGATATTGAACATGTTGTAGAACAAGTAGTAGACTTTGGATATGTTGTAGATTATCTAGTTTACGAAGGTATTTGTATTTTTATTAAAATTATTTAAAATTTTAATATGTAGAAACATGTGATGCTCGCCGAATGCATAACCGCTTGTTTTTGAAGTCGGTTAATTAAATGCAACATTAATTTACATAGCTAGTACAATTTCTCGTCATCATTAATCTATTTTGTATTTCCTGTTCATATTTTATATGGTGCTAAGTGAGAAATACGTAAACCCAGCGTGAACTGATTTACACAAATAACTCCAGTTTAGTCAAGAATTTCACGCTTCCACTTAATGCTATGTTACTTATTGTAAATTATCGTGTGTTAAACAATAAAACATTTCTCGCTTAACTACAATCTGGACGCAAAAACAAAGAAGAATTTTTAATTAGCAAAGCGTTTCCCTGTAGTGCGGCGCCCCGCCGCGCGGCTACTTTATACACATTGCTTTGAGGTCGTTAACAAAACGTCACTTTTCACAATATTTATGTCTCCATTATTTTTCATGTATAACGACATCGTAAACTTAAAACTTCACCTAAGAAACTTTCTTAATCTGTCAATATATTTTTCCTCATTGTCATATATAAGGTATTGGTACCTCTGACTCATCACTCCCACATAGTCCCACGCTCTATATTTCAAGATAAGTAGAAGAGTATTTACACTTTTGTTTTTATCTTCAGTAATCATCGGGACACATAAAAAATGTGAGAAAACATATCGTCGTGGAGAGTTACACTAACAGATTGGTAGCTAACAAAAGGAAGACATAAACCGAGATCGTACGGCCAGATATACTTGAGGGCACTCCCGACACTTTACAAAAGTAATAAAATGAGAGTTCCATTTCGCACGATTACCCGAGAGACGACAAAACATGTCAAGTGTCAATTTGTATAATTTACACAGGAATTAAAATGGCGGTTTGACAGATGACAGTTCGCGTGGCTCTCTCATTCTCGGTCGGTGGCGACGCTTGATGCGGGCGTTCTAACTTGTTGATTTTTGCCATTTTATTCTTTACTCATTTTCACACGACGTTGTCTGTAGTAACAGGATATTTTGTTTTGAATAGCGAGATTAGCGTTGCGAGTGACGCGTGGCGGCGACGACGCGCGACATAACGAGACGCGTAAGCGACAGACAACTGACACGCGCCACGCGACACACGCACTACATGTGTAGTTGTGTACCAATGTTATACACCATTCGCTGATAGGTTTCGTATTACGGAAAACTTTCCTTCCAGTAAAGTAATTATTTTTGTATAAGAACACGAATTCATATCCATAAAAAAATCGTTTAAGTCTCAAATAGAAATTTAAGTAGGACAATTAATTACAAAATAATTACAAATTTTATACAATTACAAAATTAAAGACTATTGGACATTTGTAAGTAGGACATGTTTAATTGCGTAATTGCAGAATTAATGAACGGGAATACTTATGTATAAATTGAAAGTTGTAATAAACATATAAACACAGTGTCGATGACCCAAGTTGCGTGCGAACGCGCTCTGTATGAGTGGATGACATTTCATGAAAACCAGTCATGTTTCTATTCAACTCATAAATACATACATATATCTAACAACTTATTGTAAATGATTAGATATTGGATAGATATAAATTACCTACGCAATGCCTTCGCCGTTTCTAAATAAGATCTAATAGATATTCGTTAGTTGTTCGATGCCAGCATTCATGTCTTATTAATAGTTTACTTGATTGAATATGACGTTTATAAATGGTATGGAATATTTCAATATTATCTAATTTCCCACAATGCTGATTGTTTAGTCAGTTAGTCGTTTATGACAGTGCTATGTAATGCTAATGTGATTGCGAAATTGAACGCAGCCGTTGTAAACGCTCTGTCGCATATTTATGGTGCATCTTTAAATAGAGTTATCTGAATTATGCTATCTATATCTAGAAACATGTTACGCAATTAGCAGAAAATAGGGATGTTTTTTATAATAACTTGTGGGGTCGGGCAGACGACCTACACTAGGTAGGACGCCCTCGCCCATCCATAAATCGAAAGAAAAAGACAGTCAAATTAAAAAGGTTATCTTATTATTGACTGTAAAATTGGATGGCTTATTCTAATGACTATGAAAAATAACTCATTACAGCAGGATAGTGTTACAGCAAATTGTGTGTCTCCTAAAATGTCAATAAACCAACAAGTTGTTTTTCAAGAATTAGCTATTTAGATAAACCAAACGGAGTGTGAAGACTCAAAAGTTCAAAGTTTGTGTTATAATGATCTTATCGTCCATAATGATACCACCCATTGATTCGACAACGACATGTAGTGGAATAACCACCTTATGATAGCTGTATAACGGAACCAAACACTTCTGTACATATTTTAAATTAAAGTCGCTTTTCTTGTCTATCTGTGTGACTGCGTTGTTCTTCTAAACTTCGCAACCGATTTTGATTCGGTTTTCACCATAATTTAGGGAATGTATACTGGAAGGTTTATGTGTATTTTACATTAATATTTAACTCAGATATAATAAAGAAATCTTGGTGTTTTGTCTAAGCGTAAAGACCGTGCGAAGCAGGGACGGGTCGCTAGTCTATAATAAGAAAGAAATGTTATCGCGATGGCACGGAAACGTGATATTTGATCGGAATGCTTATTGGTACGACGTATTCTTAAATTTATATAGTTATTTGTGGAAGAATTTGCTGCATTTAATTATAAGTTAAATATTTGTAGGTTATTGTTAGTACTCAGGCGATGTCAGAGTTAATTGCTATCACAATATCTAGGTATGCTTAACAGATTGTGATTAAATAATAACAGTAAAAGGTGTTTCACAACAACAACATTGGTAGGCCCAGCAGCATTTTTTTGTCATTTACTGGTATAAAGAATTCCTGTAATTATATTATATACAAAAATGCTTATACAGACAGAACAGTAGTTAGTTCACTACTTTAACCAGTGACTGCTTTGTGTTTTTTATCTAGTCATATCAATTTCACAAGACATATTTTTTCTACCTTTACGGAATAGGATACTTAATATGTAAGATATCTAAAGCTCTACGATAGTGAAAGTGGATTAATAACCATAAGGTATGAATAACATAATTTTTTGTAATATTATAGAATGACAAATATTCAAATTTCACATTTGAATTCGTTGTATCCATACAAATTGACTATACTTGCTCTTGCTTTCTCAAAATGTTTCATACAAGGTGTGTTTTTATTTTAATTTTAAGTAAGTAATGTAACGTGTACGGCGTAACTATAATAATAACATGTAGGTTTATCAATCCTATTCCCAACCTACACAAAGGTTCTCTTCGCTTTATGGTAGAATGAAAGTACTGAAAATATGCTAAAATGCTCTAAAATTAGCCGCATATTAAATTGTACCTCAATTTAATATACGGCCAATTTTAGTGCATTTTAGTATATTTTGTGAGGGTTATATTATTATGTAGCGAGTTTGCAAGACATCCTTACAATTACCCACTTGGGTACCTTGGTTTCCAATTTTTTCGCTTCACATTTTCTATTTTTCTATGAAGAATACCCAGTGTTAATCCTCCAATTTTCTAGTGACTTTTACGGTGTATTACTAACAACAGCTGTAATGATATGTTCAAGAATAGAATGACATAAAGATGTTAATAAATCGTAGAGCAACAGTATCAATACGGACACAAAACGTGAAATATTTATATCGCGGCCGCTGCCTGGCTTTTCACGGCTAAATGCCAGGTTATTAGTTTAGTTCGACATCCGAGTGTACCTATTAGTTGGAGGTGAATCAATATATTATGTACTGCCCGGGAAACCTGCAGCAAAGGCCAAATATGAAATAATACATCCACTGAAATACTACACAATTCTAGACATCCAAGATTATCCAAGATAAATACCCATTTCAATGCTCACGCAACGCGTGGAGCAAACATATTAATTTTAAATAACAGTTTACAATTCATACCGAGGACTTATTACCAGAAAGGTACAAACAATAAAATTGTATTTACTTACCCAGCAATTACACTAAAGGTCACACTCACATAATAAATATCGCGATAATCTGATTATTTGGCGCAAGCGCATAGTTTGTAATCATAATAACATGGTGTCCCCTGCCTGCTTACAACATAATTATCTCTACTGTAGGTTAATCGCTAATGGATGGGTATAAATGATTATCTTTAACTAATGCATATTCATAGCTGAAAAAAATGTAAAGTATACCAGCTGTTCTAAGTTGTAAAGAATCGAAGGGACATTATCTCATAACTTGTATTTTTATAAAGAACATTGGCATAGTTTTGTCTTCTCATAGACTAAAGAAAATCATATAAAAACGGTTTATCTATTCATCAAGGAAGTCTGTGATACATCCTTTATGATTCATGTTCACTTAAAACTAAGTATACATATAACAGCAAAACTGAACAGACGCGTCGTGTCTCATGATATATTATTATATTCCAGAATTTTTGTCAACTGCATACAATACACTACAATTGTTCGTAAACCACTTTTATTTTGTGCAAACAAACAATAACGACAGAAGTTCAGAACGGGGACATATTCAGCCATATTCGCGCCTCGCTCCGGATGCGGTTGTCCATAATTGTTGCACTCAATCAACTGAAATTAGGCTTCTTTCATGCGTACCTTGTCATATACTTGCGGTTTCCTACCACAAACAAAAAACATTTAAACTCAAGACATTCAATGAAAATAATTCACTGTAATAAAACTTAATTTCATATAATTCGTGTAGGTAGGTAAGTAGTCTATCTCTTTATTTTACAAGATCTACGAACGATTTTTGGCAATTAAAATTTTACGCGTTTGACTTTATCTAATGAATGAATCATAGGTTGTACCTAGTTAATGAATTCAAAGGTAGAAGTCGACACGGAATATTAATTAATATCAGTACTAGATGAGCCATTTATAGCCATTTATAATGTGGGAAAACCAATGATTCCCACGTCACATACTAAACTATTAGGAATGTGTATTATCCTGTGGCCACATTCTACAACATTATTCCTTGGCGACTAGATAAACTAGTATATCTATTCGTGCGATGATCTAACTGCTATTTACATACACAGTAATTGTGTTAAAAGTTCTCGCGTTTGTCTGTATACATACATTCAATTGGGTATTTTGTTAAGCTTATCCGTGGGCATCGCGGCCCGACGTTTATTAATGAATTATGTAAATGCGCGAGACCGACGGTCCGCCGACGATTCTACCAACTTTATTACTCGCAAAATGCGCCATTAATATAGATCGTTACCTCGGTCTCTGCAGACCCCTTTAATTGTTAACTTGCTTTGCCTTCCTTGATAAAATGTTAAGATGTTACGTCATATGCTTTTTACGATCATATTTTAGTATCTACATAAATAGCTGATCAGAATTCTAACACATTTGCGAACATTGTATCTTCAGGTAATTACATCTTACTGCTTCAAGCTACATATTACAAGCCATTAACAAGTTGTACCTAATTATGAGCTGAAAGGTCACAAGAAACATTGAAGGTTAAGTAGCCTGTGAAGAACAGTGTAAAACGAGCTTTATTTCCATCCACCCATGGTCGATAGAAGCTCAATCAATGATATGTAAAAGCAGGTTAGTTGCTTACCTGCTTTTCATAACTCAATCAACATCAAAGACGACATTGTTCAGGGCATCACTGAATAACTTGTGGATGTGGCAGTTGCGTAAACTTTACTCTTTTGCTAGATTTCTCTGGGACCTATTTGGAAATATGAATATGACTTGAACATATTATAATGGCAGCACTGCTTATTTGCTAAATGGAAAAGCGAACAATGGAAGCGTAATTTGCAAATTATCAATGGGAAGAAATTAAGATTAATATTCACTTCGTAATTTTTTTATAACTTGATGTACAGTGTTAAAACGCTTTATAGTGTTGGTAGTCGAGACGTTACTTACAGCTGAAGGAAAGAAAAACTCACTGACCCCGATTACAGCATAAAATTATTAAGGGGGTAAAAAAACGATTAGTATTGGAGGTGCATGTGACGCAATTGGTGGTCGCGATCGATTGTTATCCGTGATGGATGCGGCTCATTACTCGCGCGCTCTGGGTGGCACGACCGTCGCCAGCGCCTAACGACGCGCGACTCCTCTCATTGTCAAACCTGACCACTGATCCTATCGATATGACACTACCATTCCAATCACACCTCAATACCATTTATTTATGACTAGTGCTTAACTCGCGTCTTGCGACCTACTTTAATACTGCTGCCTTCACGTTTTATTGACTACTCTCATACCTCGCCGTTAGATAATATAACACTTACCTCAAAGATCGGTTTGACATCGTGTTTTATGACGACTATTAATTCATTCTTTCACTCCTGGATTTTATTGCTCGCATCCCACAAATTCCCTGGAGCAATAACGAATAGAACTTTTTTTCTAATCTACCGCAGCTCGACGACGATGCGACGCTATATCGCATTATGCCTGACAGGCAAATTGTTAGTTGACGGTTATGTAATCTGACAGGCCCCTGACTACTTGTTTAGGCATCGAAATTACAAAAGTGCCGTTTAAATTTTATAAAAAATATAATAAGAAATACTACATCATAAATAAACGATGTTGAGATGCTATCGGTTCCTGGCCGGCAGGAAGCGCTTCGGCCCATTTAGGGGTGCATTAAAATCGAATACATCATATTTGTTTGATTTCCTAGTTCGCGTTTCACCCTGTAATTATACAAGTCACCGTCCGTGGCCGGATCTCTGGTGGTTTTTGTTAAGATGCATTAATCATCTTTTTTTATTGCGAGCATGTGTTTTGGTCTCGTAAAACACTTTCGGGGATTATAAGCTTTTTGTATTCGTAATGTCTAATTTAGTTTTCGGTCGGTTCTTATGAGGTCATTAGTGCGGTGAGGTCCGTTTCGTCATCCCCTTTGGAAATTTATAGTTGAAAGTTGAGAGTTTTAATGTCGTTTTAATGTGTTGCAATATTAATAAAATTTCTATAGAAACTTTTAAACTTTATCACTTGCATAAAACTTTACATAAGTTATTTTAAACGTTGGCTATTTTAAACGTTATAATGAGTGTGTTTTGTGTGGTTGTCAGACGCATGTTCCCGACGGTGCGCGTGTCGTTCGCGGGGTGCCGCGCGGACGCGCGCTACGCCGTGCTGCTGGACGTGGTGCCGGTGGACGGCAAGCGCTACCGCTACGCGTACCACCGCTCCTCCTGGCTGGTGGCCGGCAAGGCGGACCCCCCCGCGCCCGCGCGCCTCTACCCGCACCCCGACTCGCCCTTCTCCGGCGACCAGCTGCGCAAGCAGGTCGTCTCCTTCGAGAAGGTCAAGCTCACCAACAATGAGATGGACAAGAATGGACAGGTGAGCACCTAACATACAGATGTCACGAAATAATTATTATGTCAAAACCTTTTCGTTAATCATAGCGATAGACAAATAGAGACGCGGCTCTATTAGAAATTAGTGATTGATGATGTGTGTAACGCGTGGTACTCGCTTCTGATTATAATCATAATTTGATTCAATAGGTTGTTAGAGTCGTAATTTATAAACAACAAAGTGAAACGTATCGGTTTCGGGAGAGTGGTGTGGAGGTTGTTGCAGCGCTAAGAACAAGGTGATAAAGCGGCCGAGCCTGAATGAGCTATAAAGTGTTGACGTAAAACGGTTGATTTACGTTCGCCCCGGGTGTCGCCGGCGGCTAACGAGCGCCTGCGACTCGCCAGTGTGTGTACCATCTAAATGTTTCACAAGTGATATACATTCATATAATTCTAATTACACAAATCGTGTCTTCGACACTACACTTTTAACTGTATACTTTGAGTCGACTCGGTTCTGCTCCAGAAAGTAGCTAATGGCTGTTTAGTGTTATTACTTGACGGCGGCTACGGGTTAGCCGAGTGCGTGCGCCACTGCAAATCGAGGTTTATAAATTATCCGTCAACATTTAATTATACACTGGCCACCTTTGCAATTCAATGTAGAGATGGCTTTTACGATATGTTCGCTCGAATTGTACGAGTGCTTAAATAATTCGGCAGGATTTAATTAAATACGGAATCAGAATGATTGATGTCACTGATTCATTCATAAAAATATGGCCTCTAAGTAACAAAAGAATAAAATAAAAGAAAACAGGAATAAACAGAACATTCAATAACCTGTAAACGCTTCCTGCATGTTACACATCCTTTGGGATGACGTCGTGACACGTGCACCACTTCCTCGTGCGTGTGGCAATTTGTAGAATTACTGGCAAAATGGTTGTGTCGGCGACACCTCGGGCGTCGGGGGACGTCGGGGAGAGTGTAATGAGTGCGTCGCTGGCAACAAATTAGTCGCACATGTCGCGGCGCGTCAGCCGGCACCTCACGGCTACTTACCTCCGCGGCGCAGGTGCGCTCTCGCGCAGGCAAATGTCACGACTACACACCACCAGCCTGCCCAGACCTTCACGCAGACCTGCTGCACTATGCTGCAGAGATCTCGGCCACTGGCCGCAATATTTACTTAACATAGGTTAGTCAGGAATATGACAGTTATGAAGAGTGCGATAGTACTGCGATAGTATCACGATTGTAAATTGATTTTCAACTGATGAGAGTGAACTTTAAATTAGTTGTTTGTTATTGTCATAGTTTTATCGTTTTATGTAGATCGTGTTATGAATAACTTAAGTATAACTTAGACTTGTTAGGTATTTATGTCTTGTAATTGTATAAACAAGCAGGTGTCCGGTAACTTTATTTCTAAGTTTATTGCCAGACTACAAATTTTAATTAAGTAATTGTTTAATGAGGCTAACTAGACGAAGGGTCTTCTTCGTTTGGCCACAGACGACTTATGGCATGTTAAATGCACGTTATCGGCATTTTTAAAGTCTATCTTGACAATCCATTTTGAAATTGTAACTTTATTGTTTATAGTAATTTATACAATTAATAATCAGAAGTTTATTTTATTAATATGTAGCTAAGTCATAATTAAAGAGCGAATATCGCGGTGTTGCGGGAAATAACTTGCCAATGAGCTCAACAGTTTTTCCATTGCAGATAATTTGAGCTAAAACATCGTTCAGTCCTAGTTTCACGCATTTTATGTATCTTAAACAATAGTATGTAATTGAACAATGCTAGGTTACATTACGCACTCAAGTTTAGTTGGCGGAGGGCGCCGGAACGGAACCGAGAGGCGTGGCGATATGATGGATGGCCCGGCTCTCACCAAAACACACCTAATTGGCTTTCCCATAGTAGACCGATGGCTATCGGGCTCGTATCGTGGACTTATTTAATTAAATAACTTCTTTTAATATACATAATGTGCTCAAGCAGGCGAAGTCGCCAGTTCAAGGTTGTTTATATATGAATTTGGGGTTTTAAGAGAGATGGATGCATAGGTACTTTCAATATATGCGCGTTTTACTATTGCTAGAAGATTAATTACAGCTATAACCATTAACCATAACTAGCAACTTTCACTTATTAATATTATGCAAGGACGCTAAAATATAATATGAATAATTTTCACATCAATAACAAAAAAAATGGACAACCGGGACTACGAAAAAATAACGTTCCAAATAAACTTATCAACAATGAAAAATAAAGTATAAGAATAATTTACTGAAGCGGAAGATTTAACTAATTACGTAATGCTTTATATTTTAAATGAATAATGAGTTTACTTGAAATTTAATATGACTTACTATACTTAATTATTATTAGACTCGAACTACCGACATTACACGAAACTAAAGTTTTCCCTCAATAAATCTAAGCTTATATTATTCCGCTCCAAGAAAGAGCTAAATACACGAAAATATTTATAAATAAAACTTCTAATTAGCAATATATTATCAGAAACGGAACTGGAATTGCTGAGTCGTTAACATCGGTAACAATGTATAGGCCACGCAACTCGACACGGCGGTTCGTGTCCACCCGCCTAATTGTGGAACAAAAACTCCATGGAACCAACGAATTAATCATCAGCGCGCCACTTAACTGCCTGTACTCGAAATAATAAAATAAATGCTGCATTCACGGCACTTGTAACTATAACCCTGAAATGCTGAGTTGTGTCCAGTTGCGTGCGCTACGCAGGGTTACTTGTTGTTTCTGTTTCCTTTAAGGACCTCTCCGCCATGAAAAATGTGCGTCATTTTACACCTTTTTGTAGACAAAGGTAATGTTAAGCTACGTTTACTGTACGTTATGTTCAAATATAGGAACAATATTATCTGATCTTAAAAACACAGCTTTTCTAATTAGGTATAACAAACTAACAGCTGAATTCCGCATAACCTTAAAAGCACAACTTTCAAGTTAATTTCGAGTTCCGTTCGTAAAGTAGAAGAGACCTTTATGAATGTTTGTAGGCTTTATTTAAAAGCTTGGTATAATCGTGTCTCGGAATGAGGTCAGATTATTAGAATTCATGAGAACGGTCACACGAAAGCGTGGCGACTGTGGCGAGTAGCGATGACGGATCGCGATTGTACGAGCGTCGAGCGCCCGGCGGCCCGGCCCCGCGCCGATATGCCCCCGGTCACAAAGACCTCCCAACGACACTCGCGTGTTAAATCCGTAAATCTTGATGTAATATATTTTACTTTCTTATAGTTGTGTGTATTTATCTTACTATGAATGAGCAGCTTTATTTTATTTTCTATTTCAAAGATTTTTTTTTGTAAAATACGAGTACTCCTATATCAGTTTGATTATTTTTAGATTTAAAACTGTATGGAGGTAGGTAGACAATTTTAGAGTGTCGTTGCACTTGGCGCGTTTGTTAGTGCATTTGTCACATATAAGTATTCCGCGTAGATTCCGCTTAGGCGCCGCGTATACCCCACGTAGACCCGTCTCAGGCGCAGCGAAAACGCAACGTTTTCCTTAACAATGGCTTACAGTTTGGCGATTAAAATAATCTACATGACACAGTAGATTATTCATCAATATTTTGAAACCAATTTACATATTATCAGGTAGGTAGCACTTCTATATCAGTTGTAAACGTGTGACTATAAACAAAAGGAACATGCAAATCTTTTTATTCGTAGGCAGTTAAAAAGAATTTATGACTTGATAGAATGATTTACTATTACATAATGGTAATAATAGCCCGAGGTGTTGGGGATTGTAATTATTAATAATAATTAAAAGTGTGTAGTTACACTTGTTACGCACTTCCTTCGTGTTATAACAAAAGTGCATCAACGAGAGTTTTTAGCATCGCCTGGAGCTATAAAATATAGTAATTGTCGACTCAGAAAATTTATTACTAAGACATATAATAGGAACCTGTTTACCTTATCTATAGTTCGTTATTCAAAGCAGTTTATATTCGCGGGAAAGTAAACAGCTGATAGGTACCTACTCTGAAAGATTAATTAAACTTTTTTTTTCCAAAATCACGTCGAAAATTAATAATGCTTAAAAACATGTTCTGTGTACAAAAATGATTAGAACTGAAGGTTAATAGTAGGAAACGAAGGTAAAATTAATGATTTTATGTAAATTGCCAGTTCAGTTCGTGGTCCACACTGCACACGAGTTGTGGTGATTAATGAACTGCTTTTTGGTCGTTTACCCAAATAATGAGATTACAACTTTATGCTTCACAACTTTTAGAAATATACACGTGGCAGTTATTAGGTAATTAGGAACACTGAAATAGTTAATAAACCAAAAAATTACAGTAGAAGATTCAGATTTTTTTTGCTAATGATTTATGTGGCTACGTAAGTATATGACAAGGAAATGGCGATAACCCGTGAATTTAGAATCTAGATTACTTATAATAATTTATTTAACTGATAAAATCTTTATAGCATAGATAACAAATCAACAATGTCCTCGCCATAAACTAGAAGCTCTTAATTTAATGTAAACTTCGCGATAAAGTTTACGAAGTAAACGACTTTGTTTACGTTATAAAATTGTTTACATTTTACAAAATGACTGTTGATTGCATAAACAGATCTCTGATAACATTTCCGTAATTTATTTATGTGGTAATGAAACATTAAATGTCAAAGTGGCGAGGGTATTTTATGACAAACTAATGTTGTATCAGTTGTCATTGTGAGCGCCCGCGGTGCTTGTCAGCCGCAGTCTATACTGCTGCGCCGAGCTCCCGAGGGCTCACGCGGCTCAGTGTAGGTACTCTTGCAGTCAGCACAGTCAGACTTGCACCGTTCCCTAGCCCCGGGCACACTCTATTCACATAATCACTACAATTTATTCCATTGACTCGGAATTATGTCGTTAGGCCTTATTTATTTTATGCAACATTCGACTCAAGTAGGTCAAGCAATTATAATGCACTTATGATGTGTGCATAGCGGTGTTTATCTCCTTTATTAGGTACACGCTTTTTCACGTAAAACAAGGTGATCATGTATGTGAAGTGCATCGACAGCAGTGCTTTGTTTCACTTTTCAGCTAGAGAGTGGACAGTGAGACGATAATGGCGGTCATTAGCCAAAAAGCCGATGTCATTAACAGGGTTGTCGGTTGACGCCGTATTTTGTGTTGTCAGGGCCGGCGCACACCGGCGCACGCGTATCGCACCGGTATCCACAAAATACTTTCATTAATAATCCCCATTTAAATTATAGCGGCGTCCGAGCCGTTGTATGAATATACAAGCCAATAAAATTTAATAAAACGCTCACCACGCCGGCCGACCGCTCGTCTTAATGAACAACGACAAACATCAATTCTCGACGATCATTTGCGTTTTTTAATTACTGTTGATATTTTCACGTCGTTAACGTATTTTGAAATAAGGCGATTGTAAAACAAACAAGCTAGACAGGTGAGTCGAGGAGGTAGTGAATATGAGTTTAGGTGTAATATAAATTAATAAGTTATTCGGCGTCGGCGGAACTCCTGCGGCGAGGCGCGCGCTCGTGCGGCGTGGACCTTACACCGGTAATTATTATACACCTTGGGCCCACTAACCGTCTCCGCACCCGCACTCACTCGTTAAACAGTGCGACTAATTTTACTATAACTATTATTAATATTTTAATCTTCTCTCATCTACATATAAGTGGTATTTCGTAATGTTCCTAATTAAACACATCATAATTATGCATAAGCTGTAAACTGCGTATAGCTACGCAGGGTATACGCACTTAGCTATATAACTACATAGGTATAACTGGTACAAAAAGTTAGAAATACCAGCGCCCTTCTAATGTAATAAATATATCAACACGCTTATCATCTTATGACATCTAACGGCACGGACGGGCAATACAATCGTACTCATAAAACTTTCATAACGTAAGTGACACTGACATAACTATCAATTTATAGATAAACCATATAAATCAACTGTATTTTAAAAACACTACTTATTTGTCAAACTATGTAGGTATGAAGAAAGTGTAGCTATTCTAAGAACTAGGTGCTAGTTGTAGACCAATTTATCAGTTAATTTTAGCGTAATAGGGCTGAAATCTAATAACATACTCAAGTGTATACCTAACTATTTAAACAAAACAGAAAGTTCACACTACAATCATAAACATGTTCTTGCAGTTACAGACTAGTAACAAGCCGTTTGAAGAATGTCATTATGACCATATAAAAGCCATGTAAAGTGGAAATTGTTCTAGAAAATTGACACAACTATATAATTTGATGATACTTCTCCTAACAACACGAAACTACATGGTAGTGGCTTTTGATATCTCTTCATAATTATCCTCGGCTTATGAAAATACGGCGAAGTAAGTTGATTGCGTCCAATTACCGGCGAAGTGGGAGCTTTCATTGTTTCTGCTCACATGCAATTAGCGAGAGGAATCGGCCGAGCTTGGGGCTTGATCGCTCCCGTTTAGTATGGGAAACGAAAAAAAAGGGCTTTCGCCGCAACTTAATCGGGTAATCGACGTTTCCTTTGAAGTAGAGAGAAATGAGAGAATATACTCAGTACTTATTAATAGGTACAGCTATGTCACAGCTTATGAGAAAAGACACTACCGACTTGTTATTAGATATATAGACAGATAGATACATAATCAGCCTATAATGTTCCCACTGCTGGGAAACAGGTCTCCTCTCGATGAGAGGGAGTGGGCTGTAACCTATCACGCGGGCCCAGTGCGGAATTTTTGGTTCTAGAACATCGGTTTCCTCACGATGTTTTCCTTCGCCGTTTTGAGAGCAGTGGTGATGAAATAATTTACACAAAATACTTAAAGTGCCTGCTTGGAAGCCGACCCCAACATAGTTGGGAAAAGGCTAGGCAGATGATGATGATGGTGAAAGTGCCTGCTTGGGCTCGAACCCACGGCCTAAAACTCTTTAGTCGCGGATATTACACCTGTCCACCACTGCTCATAACTGACTGATAGATAGAATATAGCTCTTTATTATGTAGGTAGGTACACCATAAAAATTACAGAAAAAAAAGTAAAAATAAACACATAGGTTGGGTTTAGGTATTTTGTAAAATCGCAAATAGTATTTTTTGTAGGAATCTGTTAGCCTGCCCTTTCCCGTCACGTATAAAGTTAACCGTTAATTTGATCATCATTAAAGCTACACAAAGTGAACTCAAATATGGTTAACGGTTGTTAAATATACTTTGTGGTGGTGTTAGCAGAGAGTATCGTGAATTACTTTTATGTCATAATAAGGGCAATTGGAATAAACAGTGGGTGTAGCCGAGACGCCGGAAGTGGTCGCCATTGCCGATGCCTTTCGAACTACCCACCACATATTGGCACTCAGTTTATTTCTACCGAACGACCGAATTATAAGTTATAAAACCGTTACTTACAACACAATCGCTTATTTGCACTCGGACTTCTACGTAAACGAAATTCAACTCAAGTTATTGTGACATTAAAATAAGTAATAAAATATTGTGGGTATACTCAAAGATTTACAACGAATACACTTAATACACGATTTACAACGAATACATTTTATGTTATAATTAATAAATAATTTTCTGTTTTACAGTGACACTTTTATGTTGGCATCCGTTTCGTAACTTTTAAGCCTATTATTTAAATAGTAGGACGGTACTGTTATGTTAAGACGTAAAACGCTCAAACAGATAAAGTTGGAATCACTTACGGCCGATTCCTATAATTTACAGACCGTTATTGGTTAAAATTAAGACTCTTGTATCTTTACCTATAATGAAGCAAAAACCGAATAGCATCGCATAGTAATAATTTTACCTTTGATGAGCTACTTTCAAATATCAGGGTCCATATGGAAGTAACTACTACAGGTAAAATTAGTTTATGAATCTATTTATTAGGTATTATATGCCCAATTTGGCAATAAAAAATTCTACCATTGGTAAGCAAAACGATTCGTTTTTGTTTATAGGGTATCAGCATTACAAGTGCTCCTATAGCGAAAGGAATTTGTAGAAATTAACGTTAATTAATACTAACGGCAAGAATATTCGAAAATAAGAGGCTCGCTTAATAAAAGAAATTATGTAGGAAATTTTAGATTTGCTGAATAATAAAACCGAGTGCTACGAAAATAGTTATTACCTACATTCATATAGGTAGTACTGAAAGTGCCTTCATTGTCTTGCCATTTAAAAACAACTCTGTAACTGGCTGAAATATGGATTTAGTCTTTTTTTTATAGAATCACTCTCATAGTGACAGTTAAAAGTTTACGATATTTGCTAGCTTAGTCTCTGAAACTTCTTTCAGCTTAAGAAGTAATTTACCTAGTGTTTGTGTTTGTTCGTTTTTTTTTGTAATATACTTAGGTAATGTTTAACTTTCGTTGTTGGTTGTACTAAACCACGTTTCATCTCCGAACTCTTTATTGAATTTTACAAACATATTCAATCAGTAAAAGGCAAACATCGTGAGGAAACCGGCCTGTCCTAGAACCAAACATTCGAAGACATGTTACACTCCCTGTCGAAGAGAGGAGGCCTGTGTCCCAGCAGTGGGAACATTATAGGCTGATTATGCTTATGCTATTCAATCACAATTCAATTGATATCTAGGTAATTCTTATCAACACAAATTGTTCCTGGTTGCGTAGTTTCATAGTTACGTGCTCATTTATTCGTTTTAGCATTTTGATTTATTTCATGTTTGCATGTCTGCGTGTGTGTGTGCGTTTACGAGGGAGTCTGTTGTCACCTTCCTTGTGTGCCTGAGCCCACTAAACTACAAACTTTATGTACGCAGGGAAAACGGTTTGTCTTGTAATTTAGCAACTTACCTAAGCCTAATATATAAATCACTCCGTTCGTTGTAATTATTACCAATAAAATATGACTCTAAGCAACACGTATTTACGCCGCGAAACTTATGTTTTTATACTTACGATGAATTATTGCTTATTACGTTCGTCGAGAGGAACTTAAAGTTTCTAGAATTGAAAGTTGTTGGCGATTGTGTATTGTTTTCTAACATAACTATCTCAAATCTATTAAGAAGATATTTTATGACCTTTTCAGAGGAATTTGTTGAAGTTATCTTTGGTGCTCGTATGATTTGATGCCAGCCTTGTGATGGAATGCTGTCCAGAGCGAGGGACAGGTTGTCCCACGTATTGTATGCAAATTCGGTCGGCGCCACCGTGAGGAGCTGGGCTCATTTGGCAGAGTTATGGGCGTCACATGGCGCGGTGACACGACGTCACTGATACGCTCGGCGTATTAATCACGCGCAGTAACGATGGCTCTAAGAAGCTCTGCTCATAATGCGAGAGCTGCGCCTCGCGGGGGGTGCGCACAGCGACATAACATTTCTCACTTCAATTTGTAGTCTTGTTTGTTTTTCTGTTTCCATCGTCTCACTTCATTTCAATCGGAGGTCGTTTTTTAATATTACTTTTATATTTTTTTCATTCCGAGGTGACGTTTATCGTGACTCCCCGGGTGACGGCGACGCGTCGCGCCTCTCTAGTTAAATGACGATTTACCAGTTTTACATTGGACTCCCGATGTCAGTCTCTTTACGAGCGAGTATTTTATTTGGAGATATTTTACTGCCACCGATGTTATGATGAACGTTTACGTACCTCTGAGTTATTTTAATGTTCCATATGAATTTGTGAACTTGAGACGCTACGGCCAATAAAAGATGAAATTGATTAAGGTATAAAGTTTAAGCATTATTGTAGGTAGGTATTTGTTTGATTTTGTGTGCGTTCACATTATGACTGTGTAATAAAATGTAAGCTTGCCTTATTATAAGTACTATAATATTTATGTACTTTCAACTTAATTGCCCAGTAGGTAAGAAATATAAACCCATTGATTTAAAATATTATTGATTTATAGATAACTGTCGAGCACACGAATCTCAATAATATGCATTATGTATTAAAGTAACCATATTAAGTGTTAGGTGTGAATTTGTTAATTAACTATTTATCATTAATATGATGACCCATTCATTGGTCACGACGCATCTTAACAGTCGCTTGATCTCGCAACCTCATCCTTATTCATTTTTATCTAATACTTATTTATATTCTCATATAGAAACGTACAGTCAAGCACACAAGTAGAAAAAAATAATAATTACTTAATATAAAAGCATGAAAAGAGAAAATTTAAACATCTGAAAATTCGGCCCAAGTAGGTATTGTCCTGGCCAACCAATACCTACTTCGCCAAATAAAATATAGGTCGGTACGGTATAATAATATGAAAATAAAAGAAAACATCTGAAAGTCGGTGAGCAAATAATATTAAAGTATTTACGAGTGTGGTGTCGATAATAAAACGGGCCCGATTGCTTTGCGAACACAACTAATGCAAATGCAAAGAAATCTGCTACTTTAGAGGATCGTTACTCATGGCTTACCGCCGCTGTTGACTTAACCTCGACGACACACGGACAGTCGCGAGCTAAGCTCTTTCTTATTCGAATATCTTTATCAATATTATGCTATTAGTCTTTTTTAAATAGCCATTTTATTATATTTAATTTATTAGGTATATTGGTGATGATTTTTAATTTTATGATTTTATTTGTGCGGTTTGAAAAAAGCAAAGTTGGTACTTAAACCAATTCTTTTATAATTTTTGAACGGGTACGGGACTACACTTTTCCAAAAGTAATTCTTCTTTCTTCGTCTATTATTTTTATTATAGGTACTACACAAAAAAAAGAACTCATAAAATCTAAGTTGAGAGTTGAGTGCGCGAGTGTGGCCGCCCACGGCCCAACTCGATTCAATCTGTTGACATCTCATATTGAATGGACACGTGCTGTTTGTTTAAAATAAATTCATTATTTAACCGTTGCTACGGACAGAGGCAATTTAAAACGTACTTTATGTTCTAATACATATTTAATGAGTACCGTTTATGAATCAATAGATAAATGTCGCATTGTTTACCATGATTTTTATAACTTTATTCGTCCTCCCATGCCGTTAATTACCTAAGCAAATTATTCACAACTCAAAGGTGTCTAATTAGCTTTTATTAATTTTAATAATTTCAATTAATTCATTAGACATCCTTATGTTATCGTTCAGGAATTATTGATTCATGAACGCAGGTGCGCGTTAGGTATCGGTTTTATTACATATATCAATTTAAATAGCTACTCTCTTACTACTGTAGTTTCCCGTCTCATGTTACCGTATATTGGCAGTTAATAAAACAATATTTTGCATTTCGTGTGACACATAAATATTTTTAATGTTCGTAACGGTAGCGGTGATGGTGTCGGATTTATTTAGACATAGCGTGTCGTTATAGGCCGTGTCACGAGTGCTCGGAGTAAGGTACAAATGGGCCAATTTGTCGGCGCTCCGGTGCGGAGGCGAAAATCCGCCGTAATCCGCGGGCTCGCGCGCTAATCGAAATATCGACGCAGCCGCTTATTGACGAGTCGGCAGGCCCGCTCGACCCGACACCGTCACCCGGAGCACTAACAATCAACCCGGACATGTCGGAATTAAAATAACATTAATTCGTACCGTTTTATTGTTGATTGGATTAATTAAATTAAGGCTTATGGAACTTTTATTAATTTCAATATAAATTAGCAAAAGTCAACCCATTTTATGAAAATTAACAAAAAGACAAAAATGCTGCTGTCTTTTTCATTAATTCACAATTAATTTGAACATCTAATTGGTTTTAATTAATTACTTTATGGAACTCGTTACACCATAAATTTGTTCATGCGTTCAATATATATAAAAAAAAAATGTTAGTGTAGTATTTCTATACTGTTAACAAATATTGTTCTTCGTTTTATCTCCATATTAGCTTAGCGATGCCACAGACACATCCAGCGCGGCCGGCAGTCCGCAGCCATCTGTCCCCCACCGTCGGCCATGTTCCGCTCCTCCCTACGACCCTCCCAACGCCTCCCACCGCAATTACAACCATCGCCGACTTTCACCGCCACCGCAAACGTCATCTTATTCCTTAGACATTAAAGATTAATTTCGTGTGACGGGTAGTTTCAGGGGAGATGGGGTGGGTTGTTCCACGCCGCATCCCTTCAAATCGGCTCATGTCGTCGCCTACGCAGTACGTGATACTATCGTGTTGCATAATTATTGTAATGCCTTCGTATCGGCAGCTCTCGTTTTATTGAATGCGTAATTGTTAGGTACCTATTGATATCTACGGATTAAGATGGTAGCTATCTAAAAGTAGGGATATCTCTTACAGGTGCTTGCGTATTCCAATTATCATTTTATGTTGGTATTGTTTTGCATAATCATATGATTGTTGTGTCTGTGGTTAATACATTATGCATTTAATTTCTGGTTTTCTTTTCTTATTCTTATAGTACCCACACAAGTACTTAGAGTAAACATTTAATTGAATAAACTTAATAGTTAAATAGGTTAATTAAATTAAATTTTTGCAGTCATTTTAGAAATTCAAATATCCAGTGAAATCGATTCTTAGAGTAAACTAATAGAGCACGACAACAATTGAGTTCTACCTTGTAGATAGACTTTAATAAAATAATAATTAATTAATCCCAATTTACCACGCGTTTGCTTTTGTCCAGCGTGAGGATCCGTAGGCGCTACGACAACGCTGCGTAGCGCTACGACAACGCTGCATACGCGCTACGACAACGCTTCGTAGCTCTACGAAAACGATGCGTAGCGCTACGAAACCGCTGCGTAGCGCTACGACAACGCAGCGTAGCGCTACCATAACGCGACGTAGGCGCTACGACACCGTAGTCTTATAATATTTTAAAGTATTTTATTTAGGGTTATTTTTATAACATTTTCGTCCAGTTTTTCATTTTATCAGGAGAACTTAATTTACAATGTGACAAAATTACTTATTCATTCGAAAATATTCTCAAAATGCGTGTTAAAAATCATTATAAATTGCTCACCGGTCAACACTCTTCAAATCAGTTAATATTTTAAATCAAGTGTTAGTCCCATCACCCATAGATCCCAGTAATTATAACTGAAAGTGAATATCACCGCATGATCCGGGTTAAGGGCGGGACGGCCATTCATTAGGCACAGGTGACGATATTAGAGGTGCTGTAATGATGTGCACCACGCCCAGGATCATCACACCTTCCATGGCTTTTGTGCCACTCAATAATATATTACTGTTCAGATGTGTTTGACCAGATGTCAAAATCGAGACGATTTTATTCAACTAGGATTTTTTTTAGAACACGAGATAAGGAATACCTTCCGTATCTAGAAACTGTATTTGCCAACGGCAAATTTTTTACAAATACTGGTATTCCGTTGCATCCGATTTGACTGGAAACCGAACCCGAACTTAGTCTGTGGGGAAAAGTTTAGGAAAATAATGATGATTATAAGATAAGGCGAAGGATTAGGAGTTGAATGGCGTGCAATAGAAGAGACTTATGTCCAGCAGTGGACTGCTATAGGCTGATGATGATGATGATAAGATAAGACCTAAGCTTGCACGGAGGTGGGGGAATCAGTATGGAAAAATCCGATGAAGTCATACATTCAAGTAGAAACACAAAACATTAAAAGCCACTCATACTCACATTTAACTAATACAGTAATTATACGAACCATAAAGAAAGAATGGTCACGTTAATAATCTAACAACGAAAATGAATCGGCGCCTTTGCCTCCACAATTAACACGATGCCGCAATAAAAATAACTAGGCAGTGAAATTAATTAATTTACAGAGTTTAATTATCTCATCAGGGCAGTAAAACCATGGGCAGTTTGCGTCGGGCTGGCTTATCGTCTCGTCACATCGGCCGAGACATCGTCCTATTAATTACGGACCACGTTGCGTTATGAGAAATCACCGGCATTGTTATTAGTGAATAGATAACGCGCTGTTTACTAATTAATGTTAGAGTGAATAGATTTCGTGTGTGAGGCAAGTAAAGTATGGCTGGAATGTACCTAATGAATTGATTTAGATAGAACGAAAAAGAGTTTGTATATTTGAGATTTGTGTATTTATTATGTTAAGTTTTTGCATTATAGATAAGATAAGAAGATAATTCACATATTTATATTTTATCTTATTGTCCCCTGCATTGTCCACATTTCTTTTTCATTTCTCCAGTCGTAGGTCCCCTGGAAGAAATGCCTTAAGAAATACCATTGTAGGTACTCTAATTATAATTACCTATGTAGTATCCCTATGTGTTTTACTGTGTGTACATAAATAATAAAATAAATAAATAAGAAGCATCGTTTCACAGAGAAATCAAGCGCATATTGCCAGTTTTAGAGATTGCAACAATATTATTATTGCAATTTATAGTCACTATTTCATATCTAAATTAATTATTCTCTACGAGCGTAAAATTAATTCCAAAAACTAGTTATTTCAATTACCTACTACATAGTTACACGCCTGTCGCCTAGACATTTTAGCAACTAGCTCCGTCTAGAACTGAGCAATTTTATTAGAATTTTCAGCTAATAAATTAACGAGCTGGATATTAATTTAAATATCAGATCTATACTCACTCTCTAACATGCCTTAGGCGCAACATACATAAATAATCAGCAGATAATATTTCCACTGCTGGGACACAGGCTTCCTCTCTTTTTGAGAGGGAGTGGGCCGTAAATCACCACGCGAGTTGGCCGTAATCCACTACGCATCCCAGTGCGGGTTGGTAGATGTCACATATTGTATTCGAATGTTTGGTTCTAGGACATGCCGGTTTCCTCGCGATGTTTGCCTTTACCGTTTTGAGAGCAGCTGTGGTGATGAAATAAATTACACAAAGTAGCCCGCTTGGCTGGGTTTGAACCCATGACGTACAATTCGTTTGCCGGGGCCTTTGCTACCGGGCCATCACTACTCTGCAACTTAGGCGAAACACTGAACAGAAAAGACAGAAAACAAATTCTTCAAAATCTTCAAAAAAATGGACACATCACGCACTGATTATCACAATCCGAAGGATTTGCAAGAAAATTCATAATCCATTGCCCCATATGTTTGAAAAAATTTGTCTGCTGGACAACGTAGATAGCACAATGAATATTCTTGAAACGTCAAAATGAATATCACGGGCATTGTAAGTGTGTTACGGAATTACCCCGGTGCGCTGGTGTCCTAGTAAGACATGCAGGTTGATGATGAAATAGGTAGCTCTTAGTATACTAAGTTCTTGATATCTCTTTGGCAATCACATTATTCAACACACGTCTCTCTAAGCACGTATCCTGCGTCAGCGGTATCGTTCTAAACATCTGTCTTCTGATGAATTACCTTCATGTTTTACATAATCTGCCTAGTTTCTAAACTTAAGACATTCTTATGACTGATGACTTCAAGTATTTATCTATAAATCCCAAAATGTTGAGCATGCCAACATGTTCTAGACAAACTTGGTTAATTAAGGAAATCTTGTGGAAATGTGCCTACTTTCGGCTCAAGTCTTTGTGTTAAAAATTAACAAATAATAGTATAATATCATATAAAAATATCTGTAATTATCATTCATGTGAATGAGCCTGTAGCAAGGCCACGTGTAACCACAATGTCATTATCTCTATTATCTCCTTTTTAATTTGAAATAGCCAGATAAATGTGTAAATATGTATGCTGTTTTTATTCTCCCTAAGTGTAGGTTGACTGTAGCTTTTAAATTAAAAGTCTTGAATAACATATTATTATCGTAATGATGTAACCGTTTCAACGTAAAGTTGGTATGAAGGTTTTAACGTTTCAATAGTTTTATTTTATGATGAAGAGGTTAGCAATTGTACAAAACCTTCAACATGGCTGATTTCTTTTCCTTCATTAGCCAATACCGAGGTATACAACCTCGCTATTGGCTAATGCTCCATTGCTCAATATTAGGCTCAAGTGCTCAATATTTACGAACATACCTACATACACAATCAACCCTATGAAAGCTCTAATGCCACCTCATGTATCAGATCATTTATAATTAATCAAAGACTAAATTATATCTCCTTTCCCTCAGATCGTCCTGAACTCAATGCACCGGTACCAGCCCCGGATCCACCTGGTGAAAGTCCGCGAAGGTGGCGGCCCCATCACGGACCTGACGCGGGAACAGCACCGTACCTTCGTCTTCCCAGAGACGGTGTTCACAGCAGTTACTGCTTACCAGAACCAGCTCATCACCAAGCTCAAGATAGACTCCAACCCCTTTGCCAAAGGGTTTAGAGATTCATCGCGACTGACGGACTTTGATAGGTGAGTTGCTACATCTTTGTTGTAACTTCTTGAGAACAAAGATATGTTTCTCGAATTCTTTGTGTCTTCATCCCTGGGGTATCGTAGAAGATGACATATCCGAGCCAAGTGTACCTTAATAATAATAAAGACAATGGCGCCGATTCCCTTGTTCACAAACTAAACTAAATTTAAGTTCAGTGAATCTTTTTCTTTCTATTCCATTAAGAAAAGGACAGAAGTTAAATATTATGTAGTTTAGTCCTGTCAAATTAGTCAGCGCCTGATGTAAATTGACGTATTTTTAGTAGCAATGTTTTTAATCACGTCTAAACTTGCTATGGAGTATCTAAATTTGACAGGACTAAACTAATATTCATCTTCTGTCCTTTTCTTAAAGAAATAGAAAGAAAAAGATGCACTGAACTTAAATTAAGTTTAGTTTGTGAACAAGCGAATCGGCGCCATTATCAGTCTATCTAGTTAGGATATTTTATTAAGTAAGTATCAGCAGGGAGCTTTTGGATAAAGCGTTGTTTGGACGTCAACACTAATTATGAATGAAGATTCTAGCAAAACATGTTGAGCATTAAATTCCGGTCCTTTCTATATGGCGTTTACACCATCACCCTAAAGTACCTACCAACCTAACACGAATACATAAATTCTACCATTAAATTTTAACAGCCCATCAATACTTAAAGGTTCCAAAAATTGGTGACGAGCATCCAGCGACCAGCACGTTTAGTTTATTTGCGCCAAAGTGGTCTAGAACGGCGATTATGGGGTATGGGGCGATTTGATAAATTGACAGGTTATTAGCAACAGTTGAAAGGCATTAGGTCCACCGCCCTGCAATTTGCTGCCAACGGTTTAACATGAATAAAATATTAAAACCGTTTCTCCGCTGATTGCGCGATATCGGACGAGTGCGGTCGAATGCTGAGCGAGCCCACATTTAGGGCTGCTGTTATCCGCGCTATCGGTTAATCGACATTTGGAATGAGATTATGGGCGTAAAAATTATCTTGAGGGTGTATCGAGGACGTGCCCTCCCTCGAGTGTAGCGATAGCAATGTGCCCAAGATTGTTATGAATAGCATAAGTATACTTTTATAGCTATGTGTTTATCTGTCAAGTTATTAGCAGATTAGACAATTGCCTAACCCTTCGGGGGAAAACAGCCGATCGATTCTGTAAAAATCTCACCGTGAAAAGTTAGGTGAAGTGAGCTTAGAGTGAGCTGTCAATAGTGTCAATCCCTAGCATTAGTTGGAATGACAGCTCACTCCACGCTCACTTCACCTAATTTTTCACGGTGAGATGGTTACAGAATCTCACTGCAGGCGTGATGTCATGATGTAGTCAAAGGAAAGGGGTTTGAAGATTCTTATGTGGAGCCTGTCATACCTAACCCCGTAAAGTGTCACGCTTCCGAGATATTAACGTTCAAAGTTGATGATTGAGTCACGTGATCAACTTTGAACGTTAAATATCTCGGAAACGTGACCCTTTACGGGGTTTCGTCTTATTATGTCTTCTATTTGCATTGATATTAGCTATCGATTTATATAGGACACATGCGTGGTCGCCGTTTTCAAAATGCCGCGACAGTAGGAAGATATTCTTTTTAAGATATTCCTTTAAAGCCCTTTTCCTACCCAACATACCTAAGGTCTAATCAAATTTATGTTGGTAACTAGCTTTTGCCCGCGACTTCGTTCGCGTGGAATAGTGACTTCACCAATAGATGACACCGACTCTTGACCAATAGATGGCGCTGTATGTCCGGAATAAATTTTATTTTTCATTTTATTTTTTATTTTTTGTAATAAAAACTATCCTATGTCCATTCTCAAGTTCCAAACTATGTCTGTACCAAATTTCACACAAATCGGTTCAGTAGTTTAGGCGTGAAGCAAAGACAGACAGACAGACAGACAGAGTTACTTTCGCATTTATAATATTAGTTTGGATTAATGTTATTTCGCTATTTGTTATTTTGTTGTTTTTAGGTTTTGTTTTGGTCGCTCCATGTAAAATACCTACTGGTATTCAGCTGCATCCGGTTAGACTGGAAGCCGGCTCCAACATAGTTGGGAAAAGGCTAGGCAGATGATGAATTGATGTTATTTCAAGTTAAACAAATATCCACTTTATTTTAATGTTGATTAAGTTGATTTTAGAGTGACTAGCACTATTGAAATAGTTATGAAAATGTTTGAAGTTGTAGCGTAAAATGAACTTCATTGCGTAGGAATTAAAGTTATTTTTCCATAAACTCATATTTGTTTACATTTTTGGCAAATTATTCACGAACGCAGATTAGGTGTCTACAGACTTCATAATTGCCATCTAGTGAATTGTAATGTACGAAGAATAATGATTTGTGCCATTATTTCAGAAACACTACTAGTTATTACATACAAGTCATTCAGAAACACAACTTTTGGAACCAATTTTACCCGTAACTGAAAATTACCGCTTATTATTGAAGAACTGTTTAGGTAACTTTAATATTTATACAAAACCTATGGCAGCTAGGATCTATTGGAATCTAGTCATCAACAGTAACTGTCGGTACAACGCGTCTAGCTTATGAATACGCGAAGTAGTTTATAGGTAGACAATTACAATAACGGTCGTGCTAAAACTGATGTCATAGTTTAATCAGTTTTATTGTCTAACGTATAAAACTTTATCACGTTGTTAACAGAAACCATTAAATAAGCCGTTCTGTGCATGTTGGGTAGTTACTTCTGTATAGTAGGTAGTAGGTGCTATTATATTGTGGTTCTAATATCGTGACATGGAAACATGTAGGTTTTATAACCTCAATTTGTCAATTAAGATAATTAGTCGCAATATTCAAATGTGACCTCCAGTCGAAACTTCAATCAGTAGTTTAGGTAAAACTTGTTAATATTACTTGGTACCTAATTCTTGTATGGAAACAGAATAAGGTAGCTCGATAAGCACAGCCGATTTTTTTACCATTGAATTGCTGTTTATATTTAAGGCTCCCGGAGAGAGGGGCGACGCGATTCTAGTAGAACAATTTTAATAGAAATTGTTCTACTAGAATCGCGTCGCCGCATAGCCCTGTCGCGTTGCGCCTGTCTGCAGGAGCCTTTACCTATTAATGTACAAATATATAACTGGCGAAATTAAAAACTTTGTAGGAAGGTATAGTCTAAAATAATTGTTCCAAGCGAGGGAGATTGTTCCCTTACTACCGATAGAAAAATAGGTAAGTACCGATGACTCATTGAAGGTCAGGATTTACTAAAAAGGGAAAAGCTTCCCACTGTTCATGTTCCTCTAGTAGGTACTGTGCAAAACAATTGTGCAAAGTTTCTGTTGACACATCTCGTGGAATCTTCCAGTACCGCAGACCGCTATTGTATTCACTTTTACCGCAGTCGTTCAGTATTAACGTCAATATCTTTCTATTGTGGATGTCTCGACACCTTTCGCCGAGAACAATCGACTATTTACTGGATAGACGTGGGAAACCAATCACTTGAACATTTTCCACTATTCGCGTTGTCTGGACTACTGAGAAATACTTATATGGGAGCAATAAACTTACGGTTTAATCTTGCTGGTGAATAACCTTAGTTTTAGTCTTTTATGACTGGATTTTGGACTGGACACATCAAACGCAGCTGTCACAGCAGCGGTTATAATGTATAAGAATATTATACAGCACCCTAATTGCGTAACACATTTTTTTGTCGGCATGGTTGGCGCAGTGGTTAAGCGATTGACTGCTGCGCTGCGTGTCGCGGGTTTGATTCCCGCACGGAACAAATATTTGTATGACCTACAAGTAGTTGTTCCGGGTCTGGCTGTTTGTGTATGTGAGTTTAAATGTTTGTAAACGCACCCACGATACAAGAGAAATTCCTAGTAGGGCAAAGTTAAAAAAAAAAAAAGTTTTTATCACAATCTAAATCATTTTGAAGGATATTGACAATCCATTGCTTCATATGTACTTATGTAGATGTTCAAAAAAATGTTCTGCTCAACAACGTAAATTACGCAAGAATGATGCCGATGATGTTGTTGAACTGTAAGTGTGAAAATGAAAGCCATTGCTACTGTTAGATTGTTACGCAACTACCCCGCAGGTTGATATTTTGAAACGAGACTACTGAAACCGCGGAAACACTAGACTAGCTGTGAAAGATAGAAAAATTGCTTCTGATGTAGTCGGGAATAGACAACGATACTTCTAAAAAGGCCTTTGTTTTCTTTAATGAATTATCCGTACTCTTTATTGCCAATTTTTTGGCTTGCAGTCAAAGAGTCCTACTAATGTTATAAACGTGAAAGTTTGTATGGATGAATGTTTGTTAGTCTTTTACGCCAAAACTACTGAACGGATTTGGATGAAAATTGGCAAACAGATGGTTTATAACCAGGATTAACATATAGAATACTTTTCATTCCGATATTCCCACGGGATTGAATTTTATGCGGGCGAAACCGCGGGGCGCGGCTAGTTCGTTCCTATTAATATCTTACTAATTATCTATACTATTAAAAGGGGTTTATTTATAAACGATGATTAAAGTTAAGTGACGTTCAAACGTCAAAAATGTATGGTTAAACAGTCGCTAATCACTACTTAAGTTTAAGCAACGTTTATGAATAAAGGAGTATGTCTTTAGAAGTACCTTCAAGGAAAAGGTTAATGAAGAAGGTAGTTATTAAAATTATAATTTCTCAATTTGATGTCAAATATCTTGCATAATTAGGTAAGTTATGGTATTTTTAAAACGTATGTAGTTTATACGTAAACTATTGATAAATTTGGAATACATAATTGCTCTTAGTGCCGATTTTTTATACGTAGTTAACTCAACCAATAGTTAAAAATAGTAACTCATCATCTGCCTAGCCTTTTCCCAACTATGTTGGGGTCGGCTTCCAGTCTAACCGGATGCAGCTGAATACCAGTATTTTACATGGAGCGACTGCCTATCTGACCTCCACAACCCAGTTACTGGGTAATACGATACCCCTTGGTAAGACTGGTTGTCAGACTTTCGGGCTTCTGACTACCCGTAACGACTGTCAAAGATCCACGAATGACAGCCGGGACCAACGGCTTAACGTGCTTTCCGAGGCACGGAGGGGTCTCGGTATGTAAAGATGGTCACCCATCCACAGACCAACCGCGGCAAGCGTAGCTTAACCTGACCGATCGACCTGTGCGGCTGTTATTGTATTTTTTGTACAATTGTTAGTTTAGCTAATGGTTATTTTTGTACTAATAGTAAATTATTTGACCATTAGCAATGATATAATAATGGTCAAATATATACAATTTTTAACAATTGGTTGTGTTAACTACGGATAAAAGAATTGGCCCTTAGTCGTGTAAAATAAATCACTGCTACAATAGACTTATTATAATAGCATGTTGTAGTCGGCTTGTCGACTTGTAAGAAGGTATTAGTCGTGAAAACCTTGAAGGGCGTGTCCACAGAGTAAAACCAAGGTATTAATACTAGGTACTTATTACGACGACGCTATTAATATTTTTAACGTTCCTTTGTCCACATAATTATGAACTTTAATATAGGTACCCTAAAACTGCAAGTCCAGAATATCATTCTTTAGTAAGTAGAACATAAAACTTAAAGCAAAGGTCACAGTCATCCGCAGTCCGAGAATTATTTTTCCTGTTAGTTCCATCTATTCTAGATGAATGCCAAATTAGCATTTCAGAATCTGCTTACTTTTATTTAGTGTCCATTGATATATTTACCTGCGGGCACATCATCTTTAGTGATTAAGTAATTATATCTTAACAGAATGGGACCAATACAGAACAATATTATCGATCATTTAATAAAATATGAATAGGTAGAAAAGATATTCCACCTTGAAGATCGAGACAAGATAGCGATCCATATATTAAATGTAAAAATTAATATTTAGCGGAATATAGCGTGTTTCGCTCATTAAGTCGAGGTGTTGGGTGACTGAGGCGAGAATGCGCCGCAAGGAACGGCCGGGCGTTCCCATGGACCGACTGGACCACTACTTTCGACTCACGATCAACCACGGACATCGGTAAGGGTGCATTTATGTGGGACATTAACGCCCAGAAAAACCATTTTTTTCTGATAGGGCTTAATTATATACCAGAAAAAGTAATTGTACAAAAGAGTTCCCCTAAAATGCATAAGCTTCATTTTCGTCGCACAAAATTTTGGTTGGTTTCTAAAACACCGTAGAATTTCAAACTTGTCCTTTTTCCATAATGAGCTCGTCAAAACATGGCTAGTGTAAAATGTTAACGGGTAAAGGAGGTTTATAGACGTGTTCATAATTAGCATACAAAGAAAAAGAAAAATATTTTATTCTGCTCAAACCAAACGCACAATTAAAAATAAAAAAAGACATAGATACACATAGTCAAAAGACTCTTACTCACAGAACACTAATACCCTAAGGCTCTTACTCAAGCATAAAAATGTTGACACTTTTGTATATTGATACCTATTAGCGTAAAATTTTACGATGACAATGTTGGTTATTAGCAAGAGTTTAGCTAAGTCAGGAAATAGGTAACCGCTTCATATTTCTTACTGTTCAATAGGAGGTTTTTTTATTAGTATCATAGTTCGTTTATGTTGTCAGTAGGGAGGCATCTTTGGTTTCGTGTTAACACGTTCGAGGTTGCGTGGTTGCGGGCGGAGGGCGGGTTGCGGCGCGGCGGCGTGTGGAAACAGCTCACGTCAACGGCGGCCGGAGCCGGCGGCGGCGGCGCGTAATCACAGGGCTCGCTCCTCATTATGCCCTAAACGACAAATTAAAGCGCATTTCTATTATCTGGCCATCGGTGTGATGCCCATACGGCCGGAGTCCGGACCGGTTCTCCGGAGGCGGTGTGTGGACTGACGCGTTCTCGCTCACGTGTTTATACTTTAGCAACAACCTGCTGAATTGACTATGCATAAACAATTACCGATTCACCTTTTAAGATTGTATATTGAAAGCAATTTGACGTTCACTACACGGATTATAATACAAGGTTGTGTGGTAGCTTTTATGGTTCAGTATTCTGTGCGATGACAACTTTCAAAGTATGACCTAAGAGGAAACATTAAAAATATGTTGATCAACATGCTCTCATGCATCCTGTGTGATCTTTGAAGTGAGGAATTGTTTACTTTTAAACGATACTTACGAAAACTCCCGCATTAGCTCTTAAGATTTTTTGTGTTACAGTAGTAGCATGACGGGCGGAATTATCGGACCTATTAATAATGTAATCGACGGCGTCAGTGCGTAGCTACCGATTTGTATTAATTGATACAGCATCGGCTCGATGATAGTTCGGACCGGTGATTGACGGTTAATTCGAGATGTTATCGGTGCAATTACCGCTTCCACTGAGTCTGTACCTTTGGCCGGTTCAATCGCTACCGGCTTTGATCTGGCATTTTCTTGCCCTCGCTCTACGTCATCCACAGCCGGATTTTTTAGTATGACTTGGACTTTACGATAACACCTACTTACATCGTTTTATGCAATTGAAAATCAGAACCCTATTCAATATTTATGGGCAAAAAATTGTGATTGTAAAATTAGGATAGAAATCGCCTCTCATTTTAATGTTCTACGTACTGCTTTATATTACAAAGAAACCTGAAAATTAACGTGTTTAATTTTAATAGCGAGTGACACTTCCTGTTGCTCTCACTTGAGCGAACATAACGGAATGAAAGACTGAATAATTAGAGGTTCTTGTATCGCGTGCTCCGTTGATTGGTGTCGGGCGCTACTGTGCGCTCGCGCTCACCGCTCGCACATAGCTCAGCGGGTAATTCAGCTCAACGCTCACCTCTATCGATAGTATCTCGTGCGGAATTGCCACTCCGCTGTCTGTCACTCACTCCTACTCCCGCACCACTTGATTTGACGAGTGTAGGTTAATTTTAAAAGCCGTCTAATCACTTCCGTTTGCATTGTCCAACTACTCAAGTATTTAATACTTTCTATTCTGATTGCCGAATTCACACCGACTCATAAATATAAATATTTAAAACAACGCCTAACGGCGCTCAGCCTTAATGACTTCCTTCGCTGACGTCCGAAATCGTCAGACAATAAGTATGATGAATTGCCATTGTGTGAGAATCGGGCGGTGGAGTTATTTGGCGTGGTGGTCGAGGCGGCTTTTCATCCATTAATTAATAAGATCCGCCCCTCGCTCAATCAGAGCCGATATTTAGCGGCGAGAAGTTATATTTATGCTCGGACGCACCTCTTCGTTAATTGCATGCGATTCACTTACAAGCTAGAAATAACTTTAACGACAACGGCGTGCTGCCCGCGGCACGCTGCGTGTTTCACAGTTACGTTGCGTTAACTATTTTTTAAATATCAACCATCTATCACATTTAGTCTTCCGATCATAGACAATGAACTGTTGGCCCAGCACTTATTGCTATTTATATCTAATGAGTCAGCCGCGTGAGTGATTTACTGCAGGCAACCCGAGGACTATCCTCAAATAGATCAAATTGACATTCCTTAAATGTTTTTATGAGCGCCATAAATAACCTTCCTTTGTAGAATAATAAGAATTAAATTCCTTCTTATAAAGCTTACGATCGAAGGAAATGCTATAAATCTCTGCACTAATAATCTGCATTAAGCAAAATATTACGAGTAAAGGAAATAATATTTCATTTTTTATCAGATAGACACATTATGCATTTGCGGGCAAATATCGATAGCGGTCGGCGCAAGATATCGATAAGAGCGCGCGAGCATGCCGGCCGGGCCTATCGGCGGCCTGTGAGAGCCGCCGCCCTGTAATTTGCCGGCGGAGAGTGTTGGCTATTACTGCTGATACCGAGATCATAATAAATACGCCATTAACGCCCCCGCAGCACCCGAAACGACATAACCACCCGGTGAAACAAACCTTCTCGCCCAGCACTAACAGCGTGCCACTTACGACCTTTTGTAACTCAAAGCTTTAAGTGTAAATTTTAAGATATTAGTGCTGTGGAATGTGTTAGTTCACAATTTAACATTCAGTTTTGATTGCCTTCAATTATGCGCGAAGTTAAAATGTTTTAATATTGAGAGCTTTAAAAATATTTTTACCTGAGGAAAACTTTAAGTTTTAGACTCGCAGGTAGGTCATTTATGATGGCATGAAGATAAAATATAAGTGCATAAGTACTTAGTCACTACAACACATGTGAAACTGTCACTAAATTGTTCCATGAAACACGTAAAGCTTTCTCTCTACAAGCTACGACTCTACGAGAGTCATCCTCTACGACAGAGTGAAACTGACGTCGAGATAATATCGCGTGACAAAATTGTGTGAAATCGCTGAGACGTTGTGGTTAACTCGAGAATATTATAACAATAATACTGGCTATTATCGTTTTTATAGAAATTAGGAGATCAATAAAAAAATCTATAATATGTGTTAGCGTGTGTGGGCACTACCTGTTTTTAATTCCCGGGGAGAGCGCGCCGGCGCCCGGGGCCGCCGCTCCGGTGATAGATTAAATTCGACACGGCATCTCGTGATGTCATGCCAATTTTGAGGCTTAGCTCGAGCATGCCGTGTCGTCACGCTCATTTGCTGCTCTCGGACTAACGCTCGTATCTCAAGACAGAGCCCATTATTAATAACATCTCCTCAGATTTACGCTTGCTTGCAGTTGCTCCACAGCAAACGTGTTCCCCTGTAGAAAACGGGAAGGAGCAAGCACTAACTAGATTTCTATTGAGCAGGCGTGAAAGACGCATTATTGCACACTTATAAGTGTCGATAGTTTCGTAGAGACGCGAAAATAGCGAGTTAACGGGAAGCGTGATCGGTGGCGGTCGCGACAACCTCCAGGAACCGATAAAGGGCATCACGCGCTGGCGCAGTAAAGGGCCGCACTCACGCACGAGCTCGCCGCGCGCCTCGTTAACTGCGACACTACTCGTAAAGACGCTTCGCAGAAACAATCGACAGCGATACACTCCTTGTTTAACACTTTTCCATATGGGCAGTGCGTATTAAAAAATGCCTACCACACAATACGTGAGGTAGGTGTTTTATTTAAAGATTCCGCTTATTGCAAATGTTGGAGTTATACTGGCATTGTAAATCAAAGCTAAACGTACGAGTCGTAAACAAAGCTGACCACGTCGTATTTCATCGAGGCTGAATTTTACATAACAGCTTCTAGTGTGACGTTCGTAACGTTTTATGAGATTTGAAATCGCCACGTGGCCGCCGGTGGCCGGTGTCGTTCCTCGAACTCGGTTTTATAGACTACGGACCGATGAAACCCAACGAACAGTCCGTCTCGCCAAACGAGAGGTTCGCGGAACTCGGCGCGACCGTGCACACTTTACCGAAATACGACTTATTACTATCAGAAAACAAACTTCGTCTCAATGTGAATATTATTCCAAAAATACATTTCTTATAAGAGCTTAGGGATGCATAACTGTTCGCAGACACTGAAACTGCTGCGTATGGTTTTGGTACAAATTGGTTTTCATTTTATCTGCTCACATCTGCTTACAAAATCAAGTTAATTATGGAGGGTATATCTGACGTTACAACAACAATGAAACCCTACGAGTGCTTTAGTGTGTCAGAAATAACTTTGAATCAATGTTACTTAGTTAGTTTGACGTACAGAACGCGTAGATTTACGGCTATGTTATGGATCTTTTTACCATCTGTATGTAACGATCATCATTAACGTGTATATTGTTCCTTCTCCGCAGAGACCCGATGGAGCTGATGTTGATGGAGCAGCAGTTGCTGCGATCTCCGCTGCGGCTGTACGCGGGAGGTGCAGATGAAGAGGCAGAGAAGCGAGCGGCGTGGGCAAGATCGCCGCCTGCACTCCAGCTGCTGGCTCTCGGTGGCCGAGCATGGCCCAGCGCCTGGCCGCAGCCGCTGGCGCTGCCCCACGACCTGTGGTTGCAGAAGCCCCCCACGCCACTGCGCTACTGCCCCTACCCGCCCCCCGCGCACCCCAACGCGCCGCCCCAGCAGCCTCGCCCGCAGCATTCGCCTTCGCCCAGGCATCCGCTGTGAACTTACCACGATGGTCTTCCTTGGACTATGTTTTTTTAACCGCGTGAGGGCTGCCACGGGTTCTTACTGTCAGTCTGTTTAAGCTCTACCGATGAACTGCCAAAATGTAAAACAAGGCAATCAATTCATTAGAAACAGACTGCGCTTAACCTGGATTTAGAAGTTTGTGGCAAGCCCCGGGTTTTAACGAAAACGTGCTGTGACGACCGCTCCATCATTAATCACTATCGAGTACTTGTAGTAGTGACTCGCTTGGACTATAAGTGATGAGACCGGCTAGTAAAAGACTATTTATTTTATTCAAAGTGAGTTTCAAATTAGTACCTTAATAGACGAATGTATGTAACTGAGTAGTTTAAGAGGTTGTCGATAGGTATATTGTGTACTTACTTTAAAACATAATTTCAAGGTTCCTACCCGAAAGTATAATATTGAAAAGTAATATTAATGTAGAGTGAAATGAATATTAATTAACAATAGTTACCTGCACATATTAGTTTTTTATATCCATTTATCATTTATTTATTTCGTTTTTATGTCTCTGAGAAACATTATTTTATTACTTAACATCATTATGATTGATATAATAAACCAAAGAAAAAAATATTTTGCAAAAAATTACCTACCTGAAACTATGATTCGACCACATTAAACATTCCATAATATAAAATATTTCCAGTAATTTTATAGATATAAATATATTATGCCAGATAACTTTAATTCAGTATGTCCACATTCAACTTGGCATGGCAACTTATTTCGTAAATTGTAATCGTGAAAACCGATCCCAGAGACACATTCGACATTCGTTGTGACGAACTTCGTCGATTTGAGTCGATTTCTCCTGCTGTAGCGTTGCCACGACTGCCGAATGCGAGATGAGATCTTACTAACAATGAAGAATTTGTTCAAATTAAATTCAAACTGCGACATTTACCTACTAATCATCAACCATTTTTGGGTTTATTGATAAAAGTTTCTTAAAGTTAAGTAATGATTATAGCGACTATTTAACCATACATATTTAATGTTTAAACGTCTCTTAACTTAAGCAACTTTTATAAATAAAGGGTTCATTGTGGTACACAAAAATAAAATTTGTGTTCTCGTACCCAAATTCGATCGAATGATGTAAGTGTCGCATTCCATATGTCTATGGGACTAATCACACTTGTCGGCATTAATTTGCAGCAGCTAACCACCACATGCATGATGAAAATAAAAGATGAAGTCGATGCGAACTCAAATAAGTTATGATTAATGCTGACAAATGTGGCTAGTCCTTATTAGTAAAGTTATTAGCAACTGATTTCTTAACGTCTTCTGAGACGAATTCCAAACCCAAGTGATGTATAATCTTTAATGTACCTATGTGTATACATTCTATTATATAAGACTATTTATATTCTACTTGTAGCCCTAAGATATATGAAAATGTATGTACTGTATAGTGGTTGAGTAAATTATTTTTGTAGGATAAGCACTGTACATAGTGGGTCACCTAGATGTTTATATCAAATAAGAGGTTTTGAAGAAGTATTGTCTTAGTAGAGAAATATGTCGCGGAAGCTCACATTGTCGTACTTATGTATTTAAAGTTTATGTACCTACCCCTTGCAATGTAAAGATATGTAAAACATACTGTATACCTCACTACAGTTTTATTTTTGCCGAATGAATTCTGTTTATTACGTAAAATAAGAGAAATTAATTCTCATACAAAAGTAAATCAAAATATATGTATATGTCTATACTTCCAATTTTCTAAAATATCTTAAGTAGACATTATAAATCGTAACTATCAATAAACTTGCACAAGCTTGGTTCTACATCATAAATACAAAATGATACATGTCGCATCGAATCCCCCTTCTGTATCAGAATAACATTGTAGATGAGAGGGAGAGGGTGCATGCAATAATGTTAATGGGGTTTAACTTACATATTTATAGACCTTCTGCGGTTACAGTTATTTTAAGTATAAAGTGGATCTAAACTTTACTCTTTAAAGCATGTAATGTCAAATGTTTCAAATTGTTATTCGACGAATCGAATTCGAATTCTTAAGACTGATTTACACGATTCAATTAAATTGCCTGTGGTACCTATACCATAATTTGGAACAACTAAAATAAAAATTGCACCGTTTAAGCAGTGTTTAGACGATGCAAGTCATTTCTTGCTTCAATGTTATTGTGCGTCGTGTAATCGGGGCTTAAGTAACTAAATGATGACGTAATGTTATATCCTAAGTTCCTGTTAATCTGACATTTATAACTAAATATACACTTCATTAAGTTGCTCAAAAACAAAATATCAAACGGAAACATGCATCACAACATCTACAGATCAATCAATCAGATTAAATACTGACTCAAAAACCACTTTAGGAAAAGGATGTTGTTAAAAGAAATATAAGATCACTTCCTTTAAAAAATTGATTTGGATTAGTACTGCTTATTTTCTATATTTTTTTGCATCTGCACTGGGGAGTGGTGGCATACTTCAGTGACTCAGGTGCTTATAGGAGTAAGCCCCTGAGTGACTGAAGTATGCCACCAAACGTATCTCATTGTCTTCAAAAATAAATTGAAAAGAAAATATTAGGAATTCCAATTATGGTAATCTGCAATTTTGTTTACGACATTTTTTCTGTGTTTTTATTTTATCGATATTAGTGGATGCACTAATTAGTAATTACAGTAAAAAATTTAACTTCTTCGTCAGGATATTCAAGCATGAGATTTGTAGACCTAAGTTTTCTTCATGGCCTGTGATGCGAAGGATCCTTGATATCTATATACTTAATTAAGTTTTACATAAGAATGTCCAGATCCTACCTGCAATGATAACTACCTACATAATCTCTTGATGTAATATATTGGTACGAGATGCGAGCGACGCGCGGAAGTAGCGACACATATCAGGGTTGAGCCCTAAGTGTTAATAAACCGAAATGAAACTTAAGTGTTGTTTTATTTTACTCATAGAAAACTCCCTAGTCCAGGGACTAGCCGGTCAATATTGCCATTTTTTCCCACAGTCAGGACTGTGGGAAAAAATGGCAATATTGACCGGCTACATGAAACTACAGAATGCAACAGCAACAGCAGAAGTTAAAAATGCAAAGGGTAACTATTGAGTTATGTATAACTATTGAGCTAGCTCACTGCTTTAAGCACTTTGCTGATCATCATCAGTCAATAGCAGTCCGGAGTTAGTGGGTGGCCCAGTGGGAACTGCCCGGACTTAGCCAGTTGCAGGTCGTAGGTTCAAATTAGATATTATTCACCACTGCTGAAACCGGCATGTCCAAAACAAAAATTGGAAGAGATGAACATCCACCAATCCGCGTGGTGGGTTACAGCTCTTTACAGAGAGACGGCCTGTATACCAGCAGTGAGAACGTTATAGGTTGATTACGCTATACAAGGTGTCGTTTTGCATCCTCGACAAATTCAAGGAGGTAACTATGCTGATGATTCTCGACAGGAATCAATAATAAAACAAGTAGGTTTTATTTTTCTAATCTTCGGAAATCGGCATGTGTGGGACACGCATTTTAAAACGCGGCCTGTGTGAGACCGCACTTTAACTGCCCTTTTACACACACATAAAAACGCGGCCGCTTATACGATACCATATCGCGATTCTGTTCTTTAAAAGTGGTGTATTCTGAAATACTGTCAAACTTAAATAACTAAAAAAACAAGTATGTATTCATTATTTACCAGGGATCGTAATTTTATTTGAATGAACAGCCTGCAGAAATTTCACGAGGATGCAAAACAACAGCTTGTATATGTCCACTGCTGAACGCCTGGAGGCGAGAGGCCTCTCCGATCACACAACATTGAATTCTTCGGCTACTCTCATCCAACTAATATACATCTTGAGTTAATGGTGGATGAGAGTCGATGATAGAGATGGATAGACCCTGCGAAGTCTTTGACTTTGAAGATCGTCGCTCCACCTAGCCCGAGGCCGTCCCACGATATACAAGTACGTTTGTTAATAAAAGGTTAAAACTACCGATAGATGGCGGTGAATCTCACAATTTCTAAACTTGAAAGTTGACTGTTAAAGGTATTAGGTGCATATAGTGCAATAACTTATTTTGCAGGTGGTCTAGCTTAGTAATTATTAATGTGCTTTCCTACTGTAAGCACATCGCTTCATATAACCACCCTCCCATCAAAATCCTGTTTTGAAGAGCCCGTCCTTTAGCACTGCAGCTTAAGGACCGATCTCGTCAGAGATTTTCTGTGACTCAAAAAAAGAGAGCTAAATTCAATTTTAAAGCAGCTTTAGGTAGATTGGACGGTGGAATAACTCAACCCGTTTTAAAAACCATATAGGCACCTATCTAGGTACCTAACGTTATCTCGACTGCTTAAAATAAATGCAGATTAATCTGTTATACAGTTAGTGTAAGATCACCAATTACTTATTGCACAAAAAAGGAAAGACTACCGACAGTGAACAAACATGGTCCGTCCGTTTCACGCTTGATTAACTTCAACTATTGCCGTCTTTATTACTTTACCGTCTGCAAAAACTAATAAAATGAATGTAATTCCAAATTGTGTACAAATAAAATTCCCAATTGTGGATTTAATATAAAGAACAATAAAGTTTAGATAATAATTATGTCGTGAACACTCGTAGCAACATGCTGGCTCCTTATTGTAGTCTTTCGAAACTTGCAGCAGACACGTAGTACCATTGCAACTGCACGCGAAAAGAAAACTATCAATTTGATTCTATAGATATGAGTATAAAACAATAACTGATACTTTAATAATCGAACCGTACACTTTACCCACCGGTCTATCAACTATCAAGGACGCTATATTTCTTAACCACAGCTATGAACCGTTACTATTTACGAGACGGCTAATAAATAATCGTCACACTTTTATTTTCTGTCTTTATTAAGTGTCATTAGGCATTATTAAGCGCGTATATCGATGATGATCGGCCTTCCGTCCGTCCGGTAATTGCCGGCGATGTAAGCGGCCTACAAATTGAAAGCGGCCGCAGCCCGAGGCGGGTATTGATGGATCTGCTGCCATCGGGAAATTATAGCTGGCCCTTGCGACAGCTTCGCAAATTGTGCGTATAATGCTAGTAAATAATACGGCGTTCGCTATAAATTCATATGAGGCTAGGATATAAGTATAGGTCTCACGTATCGTGCGAGGAAGACACACGTATGAGCGCGATATCTATGAGTCTAGTTTTTCATATTTCGCACGTTGCATTGACACGATATTGGAGAGCCCACGTGCACTCGCTACAATTTGAGCGTGCGCTGATGTGGCTGGCTCGCCCTTTGTCTGCGTGAGAGACATTAAAGCAGAGAATGGCCGCGCGCCGCTCTGCCCGCGCCGGCCGATGCATAAATTAGCACGGGCGTATTTCGCAGACATCGACTGATTGACTCCTTTCATTACCGTCTCGCATTGTTCGCTGCCTGAGAAAAATTGCGTATCCTTTTGGAATCACAACACATTTCATAATTATGGACTATTGTGCCGTTGTCGGAGCTAATTCGTCGGGGACGAGCGCTCTCCTCGCCCGGGGAGCGCATGAGATATATAGGCGTACGTAAAGACGGAGACTGATCCCATAATGGCTGGCGCTGATTAGTTTTCAAGGGAAACACTAGTTCGAAGAAAGCTCTGCAGGATTTAATGTCCTGTCAGAGAAGTATTCGAATGTCCATTGTCAGCTGAAAGATGTACGTGCTATTCTCGCGCGAAGCACCTAACAGCACAGAAAGGAAACTAATTTTAGATTCTGACATCGATTAAAAGGAATCAGAAAGCCGAAGTATTTAAGCGAGATATGAATGCTATGTACTGTTTGGGGCGAGTTTTATGTTCGGCGGAACGTTTGAAATTATTGGCATTAATTGTGCTCATTTGTCGAGCGCCGTATTGTTCCCGTGGTGTGGCAGATTTATCAGTGATTAAGCACGATAGACGCTGTAGGTGCCCACGTGCGAGCCCTGTGCCCGGTCGTGGCCTATGCGCGATCGCGATCGGATCATATTGCGCCTGTGGGAACATTTAAGTGTAGAATCACCTAAAGTGCAAGCTAATGCGATGCTTACGGTTAGGGACGTGAAGCGTGACTTGTTTAATCTAATTCGATCAAATGGGAATAGAAAGACAAGTAAACATCAGGTGAGACACTTCACGGGCTATTACCGAGGTACCACACCTATCAATCGGGGAGCGGTCCAGATGTTAGTGTCGCTCGTCCGGGCCGGCACAACGGTTGTCCGTGGCAAACGTTTTTCTAAGTCAATGTTGTAACGGTGTGTGTCTGTCAGCCGCGTCCGGCGTCAGCTGCCAGCTCTAGCGATCGGATAGACAAGTAAATAGAGGTGGGCTAATCGTCGCGTCCAGCAAGGGAAACGACGAATTACTCCGTCACGGTGTTCCCAACAATTGCTTTGTTATTGGCGATATCACGGCGATTGATGCGGCGTGGCACCTGTGCGAATTGTAAAAATCAAGGCTGTGTTTTTGCTGCGTAAATAAAATAGTTAACTTTCATTATTTGTATAGATTTGTGTGTTTAGAGGCATGGCACAGTTAGAGCGTTGATTGACAGGGTAGTTGGTGCAAAGTAGCATGATTATCGTGTGGGTGAGTGGCAGCCGTGGCACGGCGCGGAGAGGAGACGTCGTTAGCCGCGTGTGATCGACAGACGGACAGACTAACCGCCGCAGGGTTACCTAACTGCGCTGTACTTGTTACTTGTGATAACTACGTGCGAATGCGAACTTTGATAAACATTGCGTTATTACAGTCTCCGAGTGGATGGTTAGAGAACGTATACTTTAGTTGTTTTCAACACTGTTGTACAAATTGTACCTACTTAAAAGGCCACGTTCGAACGTTCTCAATTTTATTATAGCTAAGTATTTCTTAGAACGTTCTCAGTGTTTCTAAAAGCCAATCAAGGATATAGTGTGCTCGATATGTTCGAGTAAAGATTTCGATATCCCGTGTGAACTTTGCCGTTTATCGAAATATATAGTGCGTACACAAAAGGCGAAAATTTACTTACCTACCTTTTCTATTCGTTTTTTAGGTGACACTCTTGGTTTACCTTTCTTGCCCCATGTTCAACCTACAAATAGATAAAGTTTTTCCGACCATTGTATCGTTTTCTCTATCTGATTTAATACTACCCTACTTATTCAAAATCCAAGATTTTTTTTAAACAAAGGATTATTTTATTAAAATAGCAAAAATCAAGAAAGTTTTATAATATATGCCATATTATAATACTTTTTTGACAACAAAACTACTCCTTTTCCTTCACACTTTGTTCATAGCGAACTGGCTAAGTAAATTCTAACATATTAACATAAACGCGAATAGAAACAGCTCAAGGCGATCGCAAGATTCAGACAGACGGACAGAGTAGTCGGTCGATAATAACGATAATGGCGGCAACGTGCCCATCACGGCCCATTTCGCTGCACTGGACGGTTGAGCACTAGCGGTGGCGGGCAGAGGGTTAATACCCCACCGCCTTCCACGATAGTTGGCTTCATTTTATTTGTAGGAATGTTTGAGACTTGATGACTACTTGGGGACTTCCACATTATGGCAGATGAGCTTAGAATCTTAAGATCTGCAACTGAGTACCCACCGCTACGTACCCTAGAACAAACTCAAGTGCAATGAGAGTGACGCATGTATGAAACTAAAACTTTGGGCTGGGAGTCGAGCCAAACTTTACATAATCACAAACTACTAGGCAGACGCGAAAAAAAATGAAACAACCTAACTAAAACTAACTGTGCGTGCGGCTAGCCTAAAGTAGAGAAGAAATGATAATAAATTATAATGCAGTAATAAATAGATACTTCAAATTAAAAGAGTTTCAATGTATAGGTGAATTTTACAGTAATTGAGAGTTATTATCGAGCCGGCTTTTATTACCCAAAACGAGCAGATTGTTGCAACATAAATGATGACACGCAAGAACAATTAAAACTGATACATTCAGGTACAGTCAGGTTGAAAAATTGTGTGTTAGTATCTACAGTCGAAGTGCTAGAACTCTGAATTCGTAGCAATGGAGAACGGAGATGTCACAAAAGTGTATCAGTGAGTCAAATTTCGAAGACGATTTCAAACCGGTTTCGAAAAAAAACCAATAGAAAAATACTTAAATCATAATTTAGTATCAATTCAATTGTACCTAGGTTTTGTTAACTTTGGCCTTTAGGAATATTTAACTCCCTACATTCGTCTGTCAATGAAATTTACAAAATCAAATGAATTCGTATGAAATTCTGATGTCTAGTCATATTCGTTCCATTACCTTGGATCTATCGTGTGATGTGGTGAGAAGAAACGCATGTGACTCAAAGAGTGATGAATATAAATGTTGATGGATGAAGAGGGCGAGGGAGAGGAAGGCCAAAGAAAAAGAGAAAAAAAAAGCCATGGGTGGTTTGTATGAGGAATGATATGAAAGAGAACGAAGTGAACGTGACGGTTGACGGGAGATTGGAAAAAAAAATCGTGTTGCGCCCAGGCGCGTTCGCAGCCCAAGATTTTGGGAGGGGTTACCATGGGTGCCGACGAATATTAATAAGGGAGGTACATCTCCTCGTTGGTCTAGTGTTCGCCAACGTTACTGTTGAGCATGAGTTCTTGGGTTAAATTTCTAGGTTGGGTACAGTGTTATTAGGTTTTCCCATCAGAAATTTCTCAGAAGCAGCCTGTAGTCTGGATTGGTCCCCGGTTGGTGGCAGGAAGCTCACCCCCTATGACATGGGACTTAAACATAACTGGCGAATTGGGGGTGTAAGTAGTATATGAAGGTACATCCCTGCCTAACCCTTCGAGGATTAAAGATTACGTAGGGTGGGAAGAGCGAGCGAAGCGAGCTCGAAAATTTTAACAACCCGCCACGGTTTTGTTAGGTTTTGTTTTATATTTTCAAGCAGATATAAGAGTTACATTGTCGACTTATGCAGGCAAGCCCAAGCAACTACAAGAACGTAGAATGCAAGAGCGAGCGAAGCGAGCTCGAAAATTTTAACAACCCGCCACGGTTTTGTTTTATATTTTCAAGCAGATATAAGAGTTACATTATCGACTTATGTAGGCAAGCCCAAGCAACTACAAGAATGTAGAATACAAAATCGAGCGAAGCGACCTCGAAAATTTTACACACTCTCGGGTAGGTTTGACTTTCTTTTGATCATTCCAAAAGGTTTAGGAATGACTTGCTTTGTCAATTTGTGAAGAAAAGCTCAAGAATCAACAGAATGTGAGCGAGCTAAGCGAGCCTGAAAATGTTTGCAAACTACCTTTTTTTTTTTTTTTGAGGATGGGAAATCATCAAATGACTCCTCCCGCTCTGGGTGGAGCAGGAGGGAGTGTCAGACTCTTACTGACTAAAACCCACCCGTGTTCCTTCCTTAGCCCTTTATGTTCCAGGGCAGCGGTAAACCCTTTCGGATGTTCCCGCTACCCTGGCAGACTTCGGCCCTATGGGGCCCCGTCGCTTTTGCTGACATCTCTTTGAGGCGCGCGTGGAACACGTACACGCCGTCCGGCACGGGCCTAGTCCTGATCGGACGGAGAGCTACCCATTACTCTCCGCCCGCAGGCCCGCGCCTACGGTGGCCGGGAGTCGTCACGCGGCTCCCGACGCCCGGAGCGTCTCCCGCGGCGGCTGAGGCGTGAGGTGCGCAAGGTGCGTTCCCTCGCCCACTCCGCCACCTCCTTCGCTAGCATGACTGCTTCGCAGAAGGAGGTGACTGCCTCCCACTCCCTCTCACCCCGGACCATGGCTTGAACCAGGGCCGGGCGCGAGAGGTCGCCGCCGCTGCCAATCGCCTCTACGAGGACACGGCGGTGCTCTGCCCAAGCAGGGCAGACCTCCACCGTATGCTCCACCGTGTCCTCTGGGCGATCCTGACAGTGGTGACACCCGGGCGTCTCCTCCCGCCTGATGTGCAGGAACCTCCCGAAACATCCGTGTCCGGAGAGGACCTGCGTCAGGCGGTAGGTGAGAACGCCGTGACGTCTCTCTAGCCACTCCTCAAAGAGGGGTCTTACCGCCTATTTCCCACCTTATTGCAAACTACCTTGAAATAGGTTCGGTTTTCTTTTGACCATGAAAAGAATACTCGTTTTACAGCAGTTTAAGTTTTGGAATCAGGCCTTAACCTAAGCCTTTCGAACCTTACGTACGAGTGGGTTGCCCAATATGTAGAAGCCATCGCCGAGATGGCTTCGCTCGCTCTTGCATCCTACATTTTATATTTTATAACAGGTTTATTAAAGTAAAAAACATTTTTAGGCGCATTAAAAAGGGGGGATGATTTTGGGGGGGGGGGGCTAGTCATGACAGTTCAACCACATTCATTGCGTTATTTACGTTGTTGAGCAGACAAAGTTTTTGAACATATGAAGCGATGGATTAGCAATATCCTTCAAAATGATTCAGATTTACATTGATAGTGTGTTACACAATTAGGATGCAGATAAGTAAGTGAGCTATCAAATATCATATAGCTGCCCTTAATTTTTGCTCCATCAAGTATTATTAGGTAGGTACTTTTCGATATTTCGCTTATCAAAAGTGTAAGTAAAGTGTTCGTATCGTGTCGACTGTACAGAGCGTGAGAGTTTTACTTGTCTCAGTAATGGCGGCCAGCGCCAACAATGTGTGTCGCTATTTGCGCCATTTTATTACCTATTAATTGCTCTGAAAAGTGAGCGCTTGTCTATACACAGACACACGGTTCTTGGTAGTTGTTTTGTGTTTCTAGTTTCAATTTATTTTCACTGAATTCGTGCATGGTGGTCCGCAGGTGATGGTGCCACTTCATAAGCTAAAGGATGTGGCTTTAAAGTTGTTTGTGGTTTTAAAGGTGGATAAAAACTGAAAATCTTTTACGTAATTTCGAAAAACATATTTAACAAGTTGCTTAAAACACCATGATCCTTGGTAGGTACACATATTTCTTTAAAGTCTTCCAAAACCCATTTGATTTCTAATATTGTTTAGATTGTACCTAAGTAACTATATGAAACACTCTGCTCATAACTTTTATCAAATCTGTATCGAGCGTGTGGCTGCGCCGGCGCAGGCTCAGGTCGCGAGGACGCAGCATCGCAGCGCGAGGTGATCCCTCAGGTGCGCCCCCCGACTCCGCCCCCTTGTTTATTGCTTATTAGCGGGCATCGCGGCGGCACGTTTGAACTGCCGCTCTTTGTTCTCGCCGACAACACTCCCCCTCCCCCGCGGCCGGCTGCGCTCGCGGCCGGTCACGACGCCCGCGCAGCTCGGGTATGCTACGCGAATCATAAATTGTTGCTATTTGACGTAGCCGGTATTGGTGATATCGATCTTTGTTCAATGATATCGCTACGTAGGAAGGAAGTGCAATGGCATCGTAAATTATACCAGTTTTCTTAGATACATTAGGTGCCTACCTACCTGTGTGTTTACTATGTGTAACAATGTATCTATGACTTAAGATCTGCTGAGTAAACTCCTATGTATGACAATTTAGGTGTACGATTGCTACTATCAATAGGTACTAAGCTGCAGGTATAAACGCTTTAAGAGAGCTAAAAAGGCCTCTATCAAGAGTCCATAAACTAGGTGATTCAGATAAATAATAAAGGTAAACTAGGATCGAGTTGAATTTGCTCCTGACCCCGATCGATTCACTTTCGATCTCTAGTCACGGCTGGTCAGCCAAGCCCTAGAATTTACTTTCAGCAATTTATTTTAGACTTTTCTATTAGGTTTCGAAAAAATTTATGGAATGAAAGTTTTTTCCAACCGGTATGTTGAACTTTTACTTATGCTCGGTTCCTATAGACAAAAACGAATCGTTTTGCTTACCAACGGCAGCATCTTTTATTGACAAACTGTGCATATAAAAAGATTAGTAGGCTAGTTTGACCTGTGACATCTACTGCCATATATTTACATAGTAGACTAGGGTTTATCCAAAGCTATGAGGTCTTTGCTTCATTATTGGTAAAGGTATAGGAGTCCTAATTTTAACCAATAACGGTCCGTAAATTATAGGAATCGGCCATTAAACCTGTTGACACGTTGTAACACTTTCTGAATGTATACCTTACTTCGTATTTTTAAGTGATATTCAGCAAAAAAGGGTGCTTCAGACAAGATGATCTATCCTTGCACCATATTGAAAGCAGTAGCTGAAGCGATACTGTTACAAAACACATCTACACATTTAATTAATAATTAATTAAACTACACATACATTACACACACATTTACATACATTTTTTTAATATATTTATTTAAATTAATTAATAATTGTCTAATTTTTCTCTTTTCTCTGTCACTTTCATATACCTATCCATTTTCCATTTTCCTACTAAACCTATCCATTTTCCCAACTATTTTAGCGTCGCCTTCCAGTCTTACCAGATGCAGCTGACTACCAGTATTTTACATGGATCGACTGCCTATCTTACCTCCACAACCCGTACTAGGTAACACGATACCCCTTGGCAAGGCTTTTTTTTTTATTGAAAATGGGCTTTCTCTTGACCTCAATCCAGCCCAGAGGCAGGGATGAGATCTACGGTGGAATGAGCTTGCCCAGAAGAAGCCTATTCACTCTCGCCTTGAAGAGATTCGGGTTGTATGAACTTGGGAATGCAGACGCAGGCAGACGAACTGGTCTTTGGTGTTCTCTTTTCTCTCTAAGCCCTAAAATATTAATTCTTCAAACTAATTAAATCACTTGAACGCATGCGTCGAACAAGAATAAATACTCTGTCTACTTGAAATAAAATTGAAACATTTCTTATGATTTAGGTGCACGTGTTATAAATATTCAATAAAACATGTTGCCTGCTATTAAAATATTGCTTCTGCTAGCATGCACTACTTGCATACCATGCACTATGATGATTTTGATTTACATTCTATTAAATGTTCAATGAAATAAACATGAAATCGCTTTTAATTTCGATTACATCTATAATTGCGAATAATTTTCCTGCGGTTTCCGCACTGCATTATAAAGTTATTAAAAAAATTGCTACGGTGCATGTTAAGTAGGCGATGAGTGCAATCGAGTAGCAGATGTTTCGGACGATGATCAGCCGACAATTATCACGCTTGCTCGCCTACATATAACGACTGCTCATTATGAAAATATCTAGCAACACTTTATAATCACCATAATACTGTGCAGAAAAAACGGAGCATTTTTGCACTACAACCAATTTGAAAAGTGTCTAACTTTGTGATGTATGAGAAGGTAAGAGATGTTTGTGGGATATTCATGTCACATTATAAAATGTTACCTACTGAATCTCTAATTGTGATTCACGTAAAACTGATCTCTTTTATTTGTAGTCTTAAAATATGATCTCGTAATAAATAAGTGTTTATGTTGCCTATTATATTATATTACCTAAGTAAATATATCTAAATGTAAAAATGGTATTTTAAAAATACCTACCTACATACCCTTACAATAGATTTATTTATGTTATTGCTAATAACTTTTTTATATGAGCGTAATTTTTTTGTTTAAGTAATAGTTTTCATGTAGAATTTTATTTTGATTTTTGTTTCTACGATTTAGATTTTTAATAAATATGTATACTTAACTATAATTTTGCTGTGCCCTGACAGGGTCCACAACGGCTCTTAGCTATAAGCATTTTGTGAACATACCTTGTGGAATGCAAATAAACGAATATGAATATTTTAAATTCTTAAAAGCATTAAATAATGTCTCCCTATTTTTAGTGTTCCACAAAAAATAAATGCAAAACGGAGCACTTACTGATTCTTCTCGGTGCCATACAGCTCGTTTTATTTCGTAAACTGGTAAATCAATAAAATAATAAGGTTAAAACCTAACTATTGAAAGGATATCATGGCTTTAAGAAGTTAAACAATCAAATCTTTAAGCGCTAAGATGACACTTAAATATTATGAAAGATGTATTCCAATTTAGTTTAGTACATCTAACTACTTCACATCCAAAAAGAGGACTTGTGTTTTCTTTAGAAGCATACCATGCCTTCGTCTTTATAAAGCATTAAAGCATATCTATAATCACTAAAATATCACGCCATAACACATCACTGACAAGCTCTTTAAGCTATTATTGATGCATAAACTTTCCTTACGGCAAAGCCGTCGAAATTCTACGAACAAGATCGATATCAGTCTGTGTTCAATACTAAACGCATTAGGCCCCATCTAGTCTGTTGCGTGGGCGAGACATTCCCCGAATAGCTCCTCAAATAGCTCCGGCCAACGTAATGACGTTTGACGAAGGCTCTCGATCTATCATCATCGAAAACGGCCGAATCACGCAAATTACGAATGTGATACGCATCGATGTTAACAAAAATCTAACGCGGAAAAAATCACATCGAATAATATTACAAAATAGAGAAAGATGACTCTCATTTGTCAGTGTCTGAGTAAGGTCCTTTATGATTTTCAAGATGGTGCAGAAAAGTGAATCCTATTGTGAGACGATTAGGTTAGTAATTGTGTGTTGCGTATGTGAAATATGATGTTTGATAGTGGTGCAAGTTGTGGCGATGAGGCAGATAGTGGCTGGGCGCGACGGCCGCTAATGGGTGTGATAACATCTCGCGACCACGCCTCGCCGCGACCGGCGACCGGTGCAGATCACACCGATGCAGGCGATGCCGCAACAAATGCGTGCTGCTCATAAACACTTGTATCTGTTGGCATCAGTTTCATTCAAACTGCCTTTCTCATGTATTGGCAAATTGGCGCAGCTGCAAATGAACAATATTTTGATTATTGTGTGGGAGTCTATAATATGACTACAACTTGCAATTTTTTTGAGCCTGAGATGTCTATTTTAACGTATCTACCTACCTAATTAAGGTAAAAGTCCGTGGCTTATTACTTTTCTGAAAATTAAAAGGCCTGAAATATCACAGTATGGCATATTAAATTCTTATATTTGATCGACACGAAAAAAGAACTTTGTGTTCTTTTTTCATCATTGTTGATCAAATATCAAAGGATAAACTTTAGCACACAAGAAATTGTTTTTGAAGAATGTTTAAAATCACCCCGGAAGGCCAATTCCCGTTATTAAAAACGTTAAAAATTTAGTCGTAATCTCATCTCAGCGACAATCAATGTTAAAAACATGTCAAAAATGTAGGGAAATTAGAGGATTTTGACAGATTGAGATTGAACGTTCTTAAAATTACGAGAATTACCCCTTAGTTATCAAGCACTAAAAGTTTTAACGTTAAACTGTTTCGTATTAACATTCTATTGTCGATTATATCACGTTTTTCCAACAGACATGTTTTTGTCGTAATTAAAAATAAGAATATTAATAACTTTATTGCGTTTGAGTGGATGAGCACGGAAAGTCGGCACGATTCTGTTAAAGGTCGTCGAACATCAAAGAATTGTTTACCTACTCTGTTCTTACATACCAAGCAAAATAAGGTTTTTCATAAATACTTTATAGGTAATACGAAGGTATCAAAAATATGTACTGGTTCTACACCATGATTCATTTGATTCATGAATCTGCTGATTTCTTCTGAAACTAAAATGAAAAACAAATCAAATCACAATGTAGGAAAGGGAAATCCGCATAGGTAGTCATTTTTTTCTTTGAAATTTTTGTTTTTATGAATACAAAAATTAAGGTGTAGGTAATGTCGATGCCTATATTTATGAGTTACGCATTGGCTTATTTAGCTACTAACCGAGAAGCCATAATTCTTCTTTCAACATATTTCAAAAGCACCTACAGTTACAGATAAATCATGGCTCAGTGCTTCCTCTAATGTTGCTTAGTTTCAAAATAATGACCAAGTTCTTAACTCTATTTTCAATTGCAATTAAAAATAGTACCTACCCGTACGGGTATGGTATGGTTGCCCGAAAGAAACAGATTTTTTTGCAAACAAATACAGAAATGATCCACATATTTCTAAAAGTGGCCTTCGCCCAGCCGAGGGACAAAAAAAAGGCTAAAAAAAAAATTACAAAAAGTTTCATGCAAAAAAGACGCAGTACAATTGTATGAGTGTGAAGTATCTATCTAGGTAATAACAAGGTAATTAGATAAGTATTCTTGATTAATAGCAAAGCAGATAGATACATCACGTAACACATTCTTGTGCGTCAAATTATTCAGTTATTATAACGATCGTCGATTAACAGACGATCGGCGCAAGCGCAACTCGACAACATTGTTGTTAATTGTTAGCGATTTACGAACCGTACAAGGAAATGTTACACAGAGTGTTCCCATTGTAACTTTGTAGATAATGCTTGTATGTAGAACATATACAGGAAAAAAAAATCAGTGCGCTAACCCCTAGCGAAAAAATGTTACGTCAGTTATCAAAAAAAATCTGCTGTTTTATAGAAAAGCGCAATCATTACCTTCGCGGTCAAATGTTTGGAATAGCATAACCGACGAATAAATTCTACGCTAGGGGTCTAAAATCGCACTGTGCACTGGTTATTTTTTTTTCCTGTATGTGGTCATAATAAGATGCTCAAACATAATTCAGAACTCAGCCCGTCAGCTGTTTTCCATTTTCCGAGTAACAGACATAGATACCTACCTATATTTCCTTATTTGTGGTTTTGATTCAGCATTAAAACGGATATACCTATGCTAAATGGCTGTTAGCCAATAGCTAGCTTGACTTCATAAGCCAGAGGTCCTTTACTTTAATAAAGTATTCGAAGGCACTTTAGACGAATAAAGCTGATTTTGAAACTGAACAGATATAGCTGTGCTGCTGGGGAGTTTGTTGCGCCAGTTCTTCTTCCCAGCGAAAGCACTAGGAAGTGGTGAAGGGCGGGCGTTTTGGGGGTTTTCTCGGAACCGGAACTACTAATAGACTTTCGTAAATATTAAGATTTCTCTGGCTATGAAAGAGCTGTAAGGAATTATTTCTTACCTATACAATAACTTAGTAAAAAGAAAAGTTGGACATCAGCTACGAAATAGGTGAAAGTAAAGTGTAAATTACCTTAACAATGTAACAGATCATTTAAGTGAACACAGCCGTCGTTCATAAGGCAACTTTCCATAGCATTTACCAACTCAACAACAACCAACGTTAATGCAATTAATTTTAATACCACAAATGCACCTTCTACTACGATACTACGTCGGAGTTCCTCGTCTACCAAGGGTTTTTATCGATCTTGAAATAACATAATCTTAATATTTATCTTTATAGCGATCTAAAACGTAAGGCTAAGGTGTTCCGTGATGTCAACAAAGTAGATTTTATAGTATTCGTTTGCGTCAATTGACCGTTACATTCGCGATCGGAGTGAACTTTTAGAAACTGTAAAGGCTCAACATATTTAGTGTACGCTACGTGAGCTATAAACCTTACAAAGTATCCTGGAATAACTTTACACTACCTTGTAAAGCTTTCTCTTTATCAGTATCTACTATAAAGTTTGTAGTTCCTCACAGGATGATCGATGAGGTTAAGGTAATACGGGCTGGTGTCCGCAACTCCACGTCAATGCGCGTATTTTGCGTACGGGTGGGAAAATGGATCATTCGATCCACCCCAGCTCCTCAAGGAAGGCCAGCTTGATGAGGTTAATATCATATCTTAGGTCATCAGAAGCATAGTTTAATTTTAAAAAAAAGATCGTTTTATTCTTACAAACTGTTGTTTTAATAATAATAGTTTATTTCAAAATGGGATTGCAAAGTTTACAAATGTTGCATATATATAATTTTTAGGTTCAACTATACAATAAAGACGGGTGAAGTACTGTTCTCCTAGATAGGCTAGAATTTAGCCTGTGTTAAGGAGAGACAGTGCCGGTCCCCTGATTGGCGGATTATTATATAAATATTGTGTGTTTAAAGCTTAAAGTTTGAAACAGCATCTGGACATAAGTGTAGTTACTGTACAATGGTTATCCATAATAAATAAATAAGTTTAATTTCATCCACTTATGTAAACAACAATTCACAGCAACAACACATAAATGTGACAAAAGACAATAAATTCAACCAACATTAAAATCATAATCACAAACAAATTCACAATCAATATAAAAATTAAGTTTTAACCCATTTGCTTAAAGTTGCAGTTTGTCTTTCACTGACAATTTACACATGGATACTGAAACTGTTTCGTTACATTTCATTCTAAAATACTCATATTCGTATGTAAGCTAAACATTAGTCAACGTGTTCGTAAGGAAACATCTAGACTGATCTTTGTTCTGATTCAGTTTTTAACACTGAGAGATTTCCATCATCTCCATCTTTAAAGATAATGTCGTAGAAAGCGCACACGACGCAGAGCTGACGCGTATACTCAATATGTAGCCAGTTTTACGATCATTTAATTGAGGTGCGATGAGGGGGACGTTCTGTAATAAAGTAATGAATGATGTGATAGTTTAATTGGCGCATCCGGCGATGCGCCCGCGCGGCCACTTTCATTACCAACGTTTGATGTGTCCCGCTCCTAACTGCACACCTTGGGTATCTATTAGGATATTCGACAACATACTCGTCTATGTGTAATGTACCTAAACTAATTAGGCAATTTGTTAGATGTTCATTTATAACTTCACATGTTATAGTGTTTAATGTGCCGAACGTTTTTTTGTAACAATAACTGATTTGGTGTCGGTCCATTGAGTACGTAATTAAACGCCCAATATATTATAGAACCTAATAAAGTTACGATACAAGCTTACAATAAACTAGAAACTTAACTGTTTAGATCTATCTAACAATAGAACGGAAGCTATAGAAATGGATTTGTTCGCGATACCGCGCTACTCCGATATCGCAATACTTACTGATGATGATTCTGATCCTAGACCAGTTCCTATATAGCCTACAGATATAATTACATAATATATGACGTCATACATCAAAGGTACCGGATGTGGAGACGATAAGTTAGCTCATGCAGTCGTATAATAAGCGATAGAAAATCTGTAATGGTACAGATGAACTTCAGTTAAGTGCGATTTCATCTCGTAATGTTAGTAGGAAATGGACTATTGTAGCAACGAATAGGTGAAAATCTTTGCTCATTTAAATAAGTAGCATATTGCATATAATCTATGTATAGAAGCGGTAGGTACTATCGCCAAAACCATTTTGAAAACAAAATCCCATGCACATGATGACCACAGCTGCGTCCGTAAGTAAAACAAAAGAGGATACTTTTTAGGTCGACTATTAATTAATATGAGTACATGCGCTGCAAGCCGGAATAGTCCTTACGGTGGTCAGAAATAGATTTTAGCGACAGTACTTAAGTATGATATGAACATGAGTTACGAGAAGAGATGGCAGAATAAAAGATGAAACGTTATTTAAGAATTGGTACTTTGCTACTTAGGTAATTAGGTATGTAACAGTTGGTCTCGTGGTCACAATTACGACTGCTGAGCGTGAGGTCCTGGGTTGGATTCCCAGGCCGGGCAAAGTGTAATTGGATTTTTCATTATGAATTTCTCAGTAACTGCCAGGAGTTTGGAAGTTGGCTGGCACCCTTTTGTCGGAAACCATGTTAAGCCGTTGGTCGTGCGCTTGATTTTCGCTTTTTTTTTCATGTCAGATTGCCGTCCCATCGGTCTTTGAAAGTGTCGGAAGAGTGAGTGCACTTGTATCTGCGTACACACTTGTGCACTCTTATCTCGCGTAGATGACCAGTCTCCTCTGACATTGGCTGCCATGGCTGAAATTCGGTCTGGAGGACTTCTATGGCTAGGTATCTAGGAAGAACAACAAAAACACCACCTCAACCCCCCCCCCCCTCTCCTCTCGGTTCTTTCAACAATCAACACCTTATTGAATTCATGTAATATTTTGTCATTTGCTAGATTTACAAGAAAAATAAATCTGTTACGAAGTCGTAGCATGACGCCGCACATTACTCGATATGCGTAGGTAAGCTCCACAAACATTTACTTACCTACCATTGAACACATGAGTCCTCAAATCCGTCACCATACGGTCCGTAGTGACTTGTCACATTGTGCGCATCTGAGATAGGATCTCCGCTTGGTGACGCCGCGGTTTGCCGAAAGCTATCGAGCCACCATCTCGCCGCACCATTGTGGCGACTCCCACGGTGACCATCCATCACGCTACCACTAAACCCTCAAGACGAAGCCGACCCGAAGAGAACCTTCAAAGCCGAAGCATACAATCAATTCAAATTTATCAAATATTACAGAAGATTTTCGATATGACACGGAATTTCAAACAGTTTTTTCTTTCGTGATTTTAAGTTGTGATTGTCGTAACACACATTTGATTTTAATTCACTTACCGCCTTGGGGATTGAAGCTCAGTGGGAACATGCTTAATCAAAATTGAGTATTCCTTGCTACTCCCACTATCAAGAGGTATACTTTTATTGAGAGTCATCTAGAAAACTGACTTTATCTTCTATATGTATATATTACTTATAATAAATATGTAGGAGTGAAAATTCTGTACATTGAAAATATCAAAAAAATAAATGGCAGGGGGTGTTACTAGACCGACACAGAACCCAAAAATGTGAATAAAAAAATTTTTGTCTGTCTGTCTGTCGGTCTGTCTGTCTGTCGGTCTGTCTGTCTGTCTGTTTGTTCAGGCATCACGCAAAAACTACCGGTTCGATTACGATGAAACTTGGTATAATTATTCTTTAACATCCTGGGCACCACACTGGGTACTTTTTATCCCGGAAAAATATATACAATAAAAAACAAACTTAATTTTGCGGTTCGATCCCTAGACCCGATTACTGTACCAACCGCAAATAATAAGTTTGTCGTAGGTTACGTCACCCGCAGTGAAGTTCATTTTTATTCCTTTTAGTTTTTAGAGTTATTTAGGTTTATTTTTATATAAGTCGTAGGTATAGATTTTAATTTTAAAGTATAGGTAGTATATTCGATAGTGTACGTAGTGACCGTGGGTTATTTTATAATACTGTTTGGTAGGATTAGTCATTCGTATAGATATTAGTTTTTAGGGATTTTGCTTATTTATTGAGTTTAGATTAGTTATCATCAGAAATAGGTTTATTTAGGTAGGTAGGTATTTAATTTTCTGTTACTTATTGAGTTTATTTTTTTTAATTAGGTAGGTACTTAGATAAGGATATCATATAGGTACCCTCTTAATCACCACTAATGAGACACAATTGGTTTTCTATTGTAATTAGCCACAAAGGGCCCGCGAGATAGATGGCATTCTGGGGAAGCACATACATTTTATCCTGTTAGCACGTTCCCGTGGGATAATTTCCGACATCCACGCGGGCGAAGCCGCGGGCAGAAGCTAGTGCAAAAATAAAGTGAATGTGACTGGCCAGCCTTTCCAATGTTCAAAGTCAGGGAGTAATTAGTATATATTTTTGTACATAATACTTGCCTTCAAATTGGGATTTTCTTAACCTTTTACAACTGCTCATCAAAGACTTCAATTACACTTTCGCACTAGGCAGAGATCCAAAAGTATGTAGGTATTACTAGGTATATTTTAACTCCTGTTAGCTTCTGCAGTGGTTATCAACAGATATTGTATTTTATTATTAAAGTTTACTTCATAATATCAAGTTACAAACTTTCATTTATAACCTTACAGAAACACACACTTTGTTTGTATTAAAACAAAAAAATATATTACCTACAACGATTAATACGGTAACCGAAAATTACATTTAACCGACTGTTTTAATATATTACTTAATTTCAACGTTCAATATTTGCATTAAACACATCAACACGCTAGCACCCACTTTTTCATCGCCTCGCCCAATTAACAGTGACATTCGTTTAATTATAAAATGTAATTACTTCTTTTGTGAACTTAAACGGACAGTATACTACTTATATGTTTTTGGGCCACACCTCTTGCACAATCAAGTTAATGCCTGTAATTGTATTCTTTATAAATATTTTAATGCATAAATTAATAAAAATTAAATGAAAAGGTGTTTGTGAACTGTAGTTAATTTCATTGCAAATCTGATGAGATTAATGATACTACTTTTTATTATAAGAATGTAAGTGGTAGTAGGTACCAAAGTCTTAAACTATTTTAAAACTTTGGTAAGTAGAATACCAACATACATACATATTCACATTATTCTCACAACTCTATGAATTAGCTTATACATTTTAGAGCTTTGAATAACACACGTAGCTCTCAGACTAGTGTTAGGCAGTCGAGTCAAGGTTTTAAAAGGACTAAGTCAATATCTAAAATCAATTAAGCAGACCTGACACAAGGTACAAAGATTATTAATGTTTGTAAAGTTGGTCAGCTCCATGTGAACCGATAGATGTCAATATAGATAATGTTTTTGTGCGAATAAATAAGAACGCAAGTGTCTTCATTATGAAGTCTCAATTATCTTTTTTATGTGATGACTAGATAGTATAAGACAAGTAATATCGAAAACAAGCAAGCAGCAAGTACTCAATTTAATTATTATAATTTTTTCAAACATAGTGATAAAAATGTTTAAACAAAGTAATTTCATAAAGGCATAAAGGCCACTTCCATATTTTAAAAAATCATAAAGTTATACCAAAAGCTTTTATAGAACACCTGTCATAATTATATGTCCTAGAATACTGAACAAAACATGGAAAAGAGAAATTCATGATAGACAAGCTGTGCCCCGCGGTTTCACCCGCATAAGTTTCGATCGGAATATCGGGTTAAAAAGTATTCTATTGCTAATCCTGGTTACAAACCATCTGTGTGCCAAATTTCATCCAAACCTGTTCAGTAATTTTTGCATGAAAGAGTAACAAACATCTATCCATCCATAACTTTCACGTTTATTAAATAATATTAGTAGGATTATTCAAACTACAGAATGCTTACATACAACTTAAGCTTCAAAACTTTATTCCTGTATCAAAAACTTCCTGATCTTGTTAGCTAATATTTTGTTACCAGGGTTTATGTTGCAAAACCTGTGAACTGGCGACATGGTGGGCTATAAAATAAAAGGTGTTATTATTCAAACACGCGTCGTCCAACTTTGCTCACATTCCGGAGGCATCAGGTTTTACGATTCCTGCGCTGCATCGTCAATCACGAATGTGGGTTCTGCAAATATTGTTTAGTTGTGCTGAAAATTTGTTTTGTTTGGACATGAATTTTGAGGTATAATGCTTAAGCGAAGGTATGGTGTAATTGCCGTATGGCGTTCCAGTGTGAGGATAAATAAATAAATAAATGGTACATCGGGCTTTAGAAAAGACTGGCTGAAAAGACTGGATGTGTATTAGTGAAAGAGACGACATTCCGATAGAGCAAATTCTATGAAGGTTTTATAGAAATTGTTCTACCAGCGCCGTGTCGCGTCTGCCTTAAAGCGTAAAACGTAAAAGCAGACCCTGGTAATGATTAAAAAGAAGAAGTGATAACATAATATGAAGATAGATAAAAACGTTTAACTTTATATAATACTCGATATTCCTGTTATGGCTTGGTACTGTTCGATCGAATATTTGTTGTTTTAGGAAAAGGGATACCTATCATTTCCAGAAAAAGAGTAAAAAAAAGTCGTTTATTCAAATTAGGCAGAGAATCAGAAAAAAATACACAATACAGTCCTAGTAAAGCGCACTTCACTGCTTCCTAGTACTTTACCTGGGAAGAAGAAGTAGTAGAAGAAGAAGGCCTATGTTATCTTCTTCTATTTGAATCATTACCAGGGTTTAGCTTGCAGAGTAAGCAAACTGAAGTGGCAGTGGGCTGGCCATTTTTGTCGAAGGACCGATGGCCGGTGGAGCAGACGAGTCCTGGAGTGGAGACCGCGTATCGGCAAGCGTAGTGTGGGACGCCCCCCAGCTAAATGGACGGACGACCTTAAGAAGATGGCTGGGACACACTGTATGCGGAAGGAGGAGGACAGGGTGTTGTGGCGAAACCTGAGAGAGGCCTATGTCCAGCAGTGGACTGAGATAGTCTGAATTGACACCAGGGTTTGCTTTTCCTAGATTTATTAAACAACCGCCTAATGGATATTTATTTATTTATTTATTTAATGATACTAAGACACCTTAACTTTTTAAATCTAGCTGTCTCAACCATTTATGTAGGTTCTAATAGAGTCATCAGATACGACAAACTACAATAATTAAAGCCACTCCTAGAAGTAAAAAAAATAAAACAACAGACCACAAGTTAAAGATCACTTTTATGAGTTGTTCAAAACACTGACATTTAATATAATTTTATAATTCTGACTTGCCTTCTGCAGATGTTCATTGCATGTAGGTATGTGAGCGGCGATCGGTGGAAAATAAAGGGAAGGAAATATGATAGGATGCAGACAATGTGTTGAGTTGAAGGGCACTTCGTCTTAGCTTTATAGTCTTGTTTAATTTTAGCAATATTGGCTAGCATTACCTATTCTAGTTGCTAGACTTGAAAACGTAGGTATAAATTATTGGCAAGTTGTTCAATAGAAAATACATATTGTACCTACAGTCACGAGCACCAATATGTCAACACTTGGCAACTTTCAATTTCGATTTATTCGTAAACTAACGAATGCAACGTTGAAATAAGACACAATACATAAACCTATGGGTTCGAAAATGCTATGTTCGTAACAACATAAAATTTCATTACAAAATAAAGGAGTAAATCGCTTTTGAATAAAGCCGAGTGTATACCTACATACTTTTGCTCGTGAGTGTACAAGGTGGCAGGGATGTCGACACGTAAACTGTAACCATGAATTCAGCACATGATTCTAGACCTTTTCGAGTAGAAATTCTTCGTCGGCTATCAAAAAAAAATCTGCTGTTTCACAGTAAAATGCAACCAAAATGTATGGAACAGCAATTAAAAAAAATACCGACGAAAAATTTCAACGCAGTCAGAATCATGTGCTGAATCCATGGTTGTGCGGTGATGTCCGTGCTACCCTATTTAGTTTCTAACTAGACAAGAAATCTTGCGCAGGTAGGTACTTATGGAAATCAAAAATCAAAATCAAAAGTCATTTATTCTTCATTCAGTCTTAGAATCAGCACTTTTCGAACGTCAAAATTACAAAAGACTGTCCCCCAAAACGCCCGCCCGTCATCACTTCCTATAGTGCTATCGCTGGGAAGAAGAAGTGGCGCAACAAACTCCCCAACAGGAGTATGCTAGTGCCCTACTAGTGCTTATTCCTACTAGTAAGTTTTGCCTATAATGCAATTGAAAAAAAAAACTATCTTTCAACCTATATTTAATTTAATTTCTCATTTTATTACAAAACTAGCATTTGCTATAAATAATCCTCAGTAATATCGTCCACCTGACGCTTAAAACCGATTAACTGAAAAACGTTAGCCACTACAGGCAAGCCCCGCTAACAAACTAGTTACGTAGGAGTTTGGCAAATGTGGTGACTGCTAAACTTGCAGCTACAGCTGAGCTAAGCTAAAATAATCTGCTAACCAAGCTGCACAAGTTATGCTGCTGTAGCTACACCGTTGGCAATAATGTTGGGTTTTAGTCAGAATTTAATACGAAAACATGGCATGTATTTATTCTGAAGTATGGGTTTACATTAGGTGCGGAGGGGCTTGTAGCTAAGTTATAAGAGCCACACGGCTCGATCGATAATATTAAGACACGCTTGCCACGGTTGGTCCGTGGATGGGTCCACGGACCAACCGTGACCACAACAATCTTTAGATATCAAGTATAATAATTATATGTCAAGGATACCTTCGTGCCTTGGAAAGCAAGTTAAGCCGTTGGTCCCGGCTGTCATTCGTGGACCTTTGACAGTCGTTACGGTTCGTCAGTATTCGGGCAGAGAGGTATTTACCCAGTAACTGGATTGTGGAGGTCAGATAGGCAGTCGCTCCATGTAAAATACTGGTATTCAGCTACATCCGGTTTTTCTGGAGGCCGACCCCAACGTAGTTGGAAAAAGGCTAGGCAGATGATGATAGTACATTAGGCGCGTGTGAAGTTTTTTGGTTTTTTGATATTCTTGCCACACGGGAGTCTATAGTATAATAGGTCTATCTTTGTCTGCAGTGTAGATTTTCATCTTTCTCGTATCGGCACAAACTAAATTGTCGCACTTATGACAAGTAAGGAGGCTCTCAAAAACGGCGAAGGAAAACATCGTGAGGAGACCGGCATGTCCTAAAACCACAAATTCGAAGACATGTGACACCTACCAACCCGCACTGGGTCAGTGGTGGATTACGGCCCGCTTCTACTCACCGGGAGAAGGCCTGTCTCCCAGCAGTGGGAACATTATAGGCTGATTGTGAAGGAGGTATTGAAGATGCCCAAGATGTGCCACACGCATTTTAAAAATGGCGCCGATTCCCTTGTTCACAAACTAAACTAAATTTAAGTTCAGTGCATCTTTTTTTTCTATTTCATGAAAAAAAGGATAGAAGATACGTATTAGTTTAGTCCTGTCAAATTAAGATACTCCATAGACAGTTCAGACGTGATTAAAAAAATGGCGACTAAAAATACGTCAACTTACGTCACGTCAGGCGCTGGCTAATTTGACAGAACTAAACTAATATTTATCTTCTGTGTTTTTCTTAATGAAATAGAAAGAAAAAGATGCACTGAACTTAAATTTAGTTTAGTTTGTGAACAAGCGAATCGGCGCTATTGTCCCCAATTGTAGAATCTCTTAGAGCACTGCGCGTCTTAGTTTAAACTGTAGGAACCTTATATTGTCTGGATTTTGCGTAAAGGAAGTCTTTGTATTAGTGTTAAATACTCTTACATAATTAATTAATTGAAAATAAACTTTTAACGAGTACTTAAGAGTCATACAATGTTTATCGTAATTATCATAATGTACATAGGAGATGAGAAATCTTCTAGAAACAAGTGTAATAATATGAAGCCAGTCAGTTACTTAGCTGTATTTTCTTCGCCATTATTCTTTTATAACGTCCTGTTGCCAGTTTATGTGGTCGGAATCGACACTTAATTAGTGACTACTAATGGAATGTACTTATTTCTACTTTATTTGAGCATAATGTATCTTTTTACGACACTATAATGTAATACTCAAAACGATCCAATATTTTTGCGCATTTGGTTTACATAAGGTAATGTCAAAATACTTAGGGCTAATTATACCAAAGTCTTATAGATATCTTTTATCAGTTTAAAAAAGTATGGATTTTTTTTTCTATAAAAAAAAATCTCTGGTTAAGACTTATTATAGGTATAAAAGTTTTGTGGAATTCGCCCTTAGTAATGCTAATAATACATTACAATACTTAATGACGATAATAATCATTAAAAATTCGCCTTTCAGGGGTTTTCAGCTAAGGCCTCTACTGTAAGTCGCTGAAAGGCTGAAAGGAGTGTAGATACCTTGAACGTACGGCTGCTGCTGGTATCGACAGTTACTTCAACAAATTCTTTTTCAAATAGCTACTAATAAAACTACACATGCTTACACGCTTTACTAGGTTTCATATCTCTGTAATAGCACACAATCTGCTTTCCATAAATTGTCAGACTCAAACAAAATATTCCCCCATAAAAACTTATTACAGTATTCAGTTTAATGATTAGATATGGTTCTAAATACTTCATAACTTGATCCTACCTAATGATACAACAACAGCTGTATAAAGTATCATTTACCCGCCTGTAACATCTCGGCGGAAACATTTCGCAATGTAAAGGTTCCCTCAGACCGACGCCGACAAGTTAATTTTACGCCTCTACACTTACTCATTTCATAATAATAAAATTGCTGTATAGCAGAATCCGTTGCTTTATTTGTGAAAACTCTTCCTTTGAAAGCAACGCTAGCAAAAACGTATTCTATTGTAACGAAGTAAAGTTTAATTTCCTTCGTGTAAATCAAGGTATCATTCTCTCAAATCAGAGGGTCGCCTGATTGGGGTATCATAAGCTTGTGAGTGTAGTTTGAAACAGACAGCGACACTGATACTCTTATTACCAAAACGTCAGGGGTCACGGGTGTGTGTGTGTACCTATGTGAGAGGGTGTGTGCGGGTGGGCAAATCACCACGAAACAACTTTACAAGTGTAATTGTCGCGGCGGGTGTCGGTAATTGATTTATTCCACGCTTGTAATGCGGCCCTGCACTATTCTCATTGAGCTCTGTGATTGCCTGCGTCGGGGGATTTCGGCAAATGCCTATCGATAGAGCTCGATGATTTTATTGTTATGTTGTTTGGCAATTATTGTTGGTTTCGTAATTGTATCAACGGCTTTATAAATTCTTTTTGATTATTTTAATTACTAAAGTTTTTAAATCTTTAACTTCAATTTGTATAGTTTACAATGTTAGTTTAGATTATTCGTTTTTTTTAACAATGTTTTCCATAGGTAATCCTTCGTGAACATTAACTTGTATATTCGGAGCAAAATATACATTTCCTTGAAAGCTCCTCCATAACCCTATGTACTACATTTTTTTAACGTTACGATCTAAGTATCAATTTTTACTCAGCAGTTATGAGCTATAAAAACACTCCCACAGCACATTACTATAAACATTACATTTTGCCGATACAAGTAATATTCAGAGCTCAATATAAAGTTCATAAATATTTAATAGATATTTTCCCACAATGGGGTGGCTATTCACACCCGTTAACCCTCAAGTGTGCTGTAAAAATGGGACTGATCGGAGTGGAATATATTCCCTTCGGCTGGCCGGGGCCGGTCGGCTCTCGGAGGTCTTAGTAAGCAAAATTGATCCATTTTGCTTGTCTCAATTATTGTCCGCATTTCAATCGTTGTTAGGTGATTTATTGAATTTGTGGCTACCGTTTGTCTGTTTTTTTTTTTTTGTTAAAATGACTGTGACTAATCTTTGAGACAGCGAATAATAGTGATTAATTATGGTTGGTAATAGATTTTTATCAATTTTGATTTATGTATTAAATTAGATTATAGATATATTAGGGTGCGGGAGTGGGTTTGTTATTAAGATTTTTTAAACGTAGGTATATCTATGAAATAGATAAGTTATTGCGACAATAACACAACAGGAACCTCGACACACTTACACAATTACACATAACTGTCAAAACTTATGTAAAATTATAAATACCTGTCCTACAATAAGTAGCTAACAACTACAAGAGATAGCCTTGTCGATAATGACCAGTGTAAAATCGTACATGTCAACTTGTCTTAGTTGTAACGCCTATCAGCTGTTAATTACCGCCTACACCGCTTGAGGTCGCCACTGTCTCGTCAAGATATACTAAGCTGTACTATTTGCATGTCTGAGACATGTCTCTTTGCTACCATTTTGGATATATTATCGAGTATCGATGTCAATAACGCCCACGCGGATACGTCACTGCTCCGTGAAGTAGTCAAATGTTAAGCTAAGGTTAGACAGTGACCGGAATTTAAATAACCATGGGTACATAATTTTTTTTTAATTAATATTGTTTTTTTATTCTGCCATATTTCAGTCATTTAATTAGAAATCATATGGGTTAAGATTCCACTTATTCATAACTGTGTACCTACTAAAATCCCTTTAGTATATTATTTTAGTGTCTAAAGTATAGGTACCTACTGAGAATAAAAGCAGCTCTATGTTAGGTATTTAAAATTACATTCAGGAAAATGGGTTAAAACGCATTTTATTCGTTCTGAGTGTAGATGTAGCCTTAAGCAGTTATACTTGTACCTATTTACATAACCTTATTGTGTATTTAGTAGCTCAAACATGTAAACATACAATGAATCAAATTATCGAAACGAATAATTACAAAGAGGTACTACCAATACGCATGTACCTGTGTTCCTAAGTAGCACGTGTAGCTCCACCATTAGACAACACTATTCACGCCTCCGACTACTATCAATACACACATCCCGATGCTGAAAAGATATTAAACTTTCCCCAAACCAATCAATTTTCGACTTTAACACCTTCAGATAGAACAAAAGTTTCTTTGTTACTGCGGTTCTTTTCAATTTTCCTCCAATCGAATTTGGCTGTAACATCAATCGAGTTCCCACATTTTCCGGGCGCACTTACACAATATCAATCAGGTTTTATTGGTGTTGTCGGGGGGTGGCGGGGGTGCGGGGTGCGGCGGGGTAGTGCCAGGGTGCGGTAGGGCGGGGAGGGGAGGACTATTTGTATCAATAACCTGTCAATGGGCTCAGGGCTCGCGGGACCTCTGCCCCGTAAACTTGATACTTGCGTTTGTCTGTGACCGCAAGGATTTGATTAGGAATGCATTACGATAGGCGTGCGAAATACTCGATGTGAACAATTCGTTTTCAATACAACACAATAAATTATGTTCCTATTGAAGGCCCGCACGACGCCAGTTATTTGTAGGAAAATGTTATTCTACAGAGTGATCTACTGATAAACAAAACAAAAGGCGAGTAAATAATCTACATCAAAGAAACACAGACAATTTGAAAAAATGTTTTGCTCTCAAAGGTCTGTCGGCAAAATTACCATAACATTTGTGGAATAAAACATAACGAAAAAGGTTCCATTTACAAAGTTCCCTCGTAACACTACATTATCTGCTATCAGTGGCGGTCGACAAAGTAAAATTGGGGACACCTTATTTCCTCGGCTGGTTTGCAAAACACGTTCACGCTTCCCACCTATCCCCACATCTCAACGCTTATAGATAGTATCTGTTACACCTATTATGGATGCTAGAGAGTGAGTGGGTAGTGCAAAGTTTTACCTACAATGCGTGGTTTCTTTGTTCCTTTTCCTTAGCCACTCATTTGCAGCCAGCAATGTGTTCGTCGAAATTTGCTTCGACCGTAATTTGTACGTGTCGTCAGGGGTGGTATAATACCAGTTCAGGTGGGCGCCTTCTTCACGCCGCTGCCGCCGATAACACGCTAATGCCCTCAACTTTGCACCGCAAGGGGAGGCCGAGGGAGGCGCCAGAGTGGGGGAAGAGGAAGGGAGTAGCCATTCGTAGAGGAAAAACGGGAAAAGTCAGATCATTCGCGTTATTGAACGCGAATAACTTTATCGAGTTGCAATATGCGCTCTGTGAACTGCATTATTTTTAAGTGGGTACTCTCGTGTGGATAGGGTAATAATTAGAATGCTCTACAAACAGTAGGTTACGTGAATAAAAGTCTTATTACTCTTAACGTTTATTTTATTCATGCCTCGAGGAGAGTCACAATAGGATTGCTTGCATAGTACGTACTACCAAGGATTACCTACAAGGTGCTCGATGCATCTAAGTGATAATGGCATTATACGTTATTCTATAAAATTAAGTCATGAGAGCCTTTATTTCTTTTTAATAATTCCTTTCAGCTATAGTATTTAATTAACTCAGCTGTAAAGCAGACGTTCAACATGAAAACGTTAATAAAATAATCATAAACGGTGAGTTATGCCGCGATACACATAAACGCCACGCACCAATGAACACACGGGGCAATAAATAAAAATGCTCAATTCCATTAGCGCACCATTCTGATAATGTGCCCACCTTAGCGATGAGGCCCGAACGCCTATTCTATATGCATTGTTTCAGCAAACGCGCGCGTTTACGTTAATATTTCATAACGCACGTTTCGCGTATACCGCGTAAACGGCGGACCCACGATTTGTTCCGGTAGTGACTGCCAAGGTAAGAGTACATATATTTGCGGTAATAAACGTGAATTTATTACCCACGTTACGTTTGCAGTTTTACTGAAATGTGGAGATGTGTGGCTTGCCGAGCGACATTAGCGCCGGCTGCCGTGCTCCGCCCTGTCTCCCGGCCCTCTATGTATTAAATCAAGCTTTATGTAAATGATATAGAACAATGTTCTTTACAGCCCGAAAGTTGGGAACAGAAGGTATGTCTGTTGCTCTCATGCGTCTACGTTACATCGTAAAGTTCTGTTCCGGTGTGATTGCGAGAGAACTTGTGTTCTACCTTACTACCTACCACGGCATAAGCCTGGCAAATAAAACCATTTGCATTCTCATTGCACGATGAATTGTGTAGATATAAGACGAGAAAAACACTCGATACTCTTTTTATATATTTTATTTAATTATTAGTGAAACTTTCAAAGAAAATATTATAATCTTGTACCTACCCTAGTTAATTCCGTACATACTCGTCGCTTTGAATATTACCGGTGATTAACTGGTTGGTTTCTTTACCTAGCAGCAAGTCAATAATCATCATCTGCCTAGCCTTTTCCCAACTAAGTATGTTGGGGTTGGCTTCCAGTCTAACTGGATGCCGCTGCATTCCAGTATTTTACATGGAGCGACTGTCCATCTGACCTCCACAATCCAGTTACTGGGTAATACGATACCCCTTATTAAGACTGGTTGTCAGACTTTCGGGCTTCTCACGACCCATCTAGCAGCAAGTCAATTCTACTAAGATTGTTAAACGCAAAATCAAGATGGTGCTATTTATTAAAACTAAGATCAGTAGGTATCTCCTCCTATTTGGAGATATTTATCTCTTAAAAACTCACGAGAAAAACCAAACACAAAGATTGAAACTTCGATAAACTGAAGAATTCTCAAGTAATTCGGTGACATCACGTCACCTCCAGCACGTAACGCGGTGTCGTCGACATCAGAGCTAAGGAGTGCGAATGTTCACGACCAGAAGAAACCGAACATAAACATTCGGGGCACGTCGGCACGGCTCGGGAGCCGCAGTTAAAAGGGGATTATGAGCCGAGTGGCCAATAACGCCGCATTACATGCCCCTGCTCCGCCAGCCTGCCGATAAGCCACACTGAATAAGGCTTTGTCTCTACTTACCTATCTCTACTTATGTTTCACTTGTATGATGGTCATAGTTCCGAGGTGACCTGAGTCAATGTATGATAGGAGTTTGGTATGTATATGATCATATCAAAAGCATTTGTAAATAGATGAGATCAAAAACTGGTATAAAAAATCTGATGTGTTACTTTACTATAAACATCGGCTTATCGTTAATCTGTAATCTAACGAGTTCATCAGATTCTTCGCAATCCCCTGCACAATTTCACCCATCACTATATTTAATTAACGCAACAACATCACAACCGGCACTAAAATCAAATGAAATATTCAGTCAAACGTTAAATTCAATCGGGGCTTATCAGAATAGGAGCGTCATCCGAACAATATCTACGATTGGAAACACTTTTACAAGCAATAAATTCTTGGTGGCTGTGTCACTGGCTACAACATTTATTAGCTACAATCCCGATTAGATTAGCGTTGCATCCCCGACCCTGCGGGCCGCGGCCGGGGCCCCAGGGACGTGAAATTTGTCCCAGTAATGTAGCCACGCGCGCAACTAATTCGATGTAGTCGACCCTTCCTCTATGTGACTCGAATGCCTCGCCTCGACACTGCTTCATTTTAATTGAATAGTTGGCGTGGGGTGACGCCGTTGTTTTCCTAAAGATAACTTTATAGCCGCTTTGCATAATTGCCCGCCGGCGCTCTAATTTGTAACAATTTTGCAATCTGTCACACTTTCGTACAAAAGAGACAAACGAGTGCTAATTCCTGCAAAAATTATGAAAATACGGAATGTTTTTGCCAAAGCTCTATTTATTCATTTGAATGAAAGAAGATTATAGTCAAGTAGGATACTACCTAATGAAAAAACTACTTAGTCGTTAACTAATTAATATAGGCATTGTGGTGTGGCGGTCTACCTATATTTACATACATAAGTCATAGTTGTCATCACTAGTATCTGTAAAAAAAAACATTAGACTCCAAATAAAACAATGAAACAAAAAGCTCATTTTGCATTGGTCCTGCTAGAGCTTTGAGCCGAGCTTCTCCATAACGTTACGTACTTAATGCGACGCCCACCGCCATCTAACGGCCCTCTAGTAAATTACAAACAATTTGTTGTGAACTACGTCGCTTGCCGTTTACAAAAACGACGACAAGATTTTGATATCAATGGTGATTCAAACAAATACAGCCAAATTGCGTAGATAGCAGGTAAATAGAGAACCTTTCAAGTTGACCAGTTCGTCTTATGAGCATTTATGCTAATAATGTGAAATACTTAAACAATCACTGAGGATGTAACGCAAATGACAATCCCAATGATCAAGCATTATCCTGCTTTAACATTTTTGTTACTATAGTTCTTTATAACTGGAAAGTTGTGTGGGAATCGGTTATCATTGTATGGGTATGTGATACGGAGGAATGCGGAAAATGTCGTCGGGAAAGGACTATAAGAGTAGGGGAAGACGAAAGAAACGACGGATAGACTGTGTGAATGATGATATGATTAGAAAAAGTGTGACTACCGACATGAGGATTAATAGAAAAGTATGGAAGAAAAAGACATGTTGCGCCGACCTCAAATAAATTGTAATAAGGAGAATGATGATGATGATGAGTTCGTTGTTGTTAGAATCAACATAATTAAACAGTGGGACTTCACCTTAGTCCTTCAAGGCGTCTCCCTCAGTGTCTTCGCCCTCTGATTGGCTGAAATACCCCCAAACGAAACCAACTTACTGGAATAAAATATTTTCGTAGCACTGCCTACGCCTAGCGTAGACGTCACCTTTTACCAATTCCTGAAGTCCATCAGTTTCAAACATTCTGATCTATTCGAGATTCAAGAACGACGAACTACCCCTAACAAATGTAGAGTAAAGTTATGCCAAACTTGAACCTTGAAAATGTATGGTAATACCTTAGTTGATCCTGTTGTATCTTTATTTTGCGATGAGTAAGGGGTTCTCCATACGCATCGCTTCTCGTCTTGCAGATCACTTGCACTACAAAAGATAGATATTCTTATTGCTTGCAAATAGCTGATACTTCGTGAATGTTTTTATATTCAGTGTACTTGTACTTATTTTTTTGACATTAGGTACGCTATTATTGAACCCTAGGTCTCGAACAGCATTACATATTATACAGGTATTGTATTGACGTACATTTTGTAAGGAGTTAATTTTTATTTTTATAGCACTACGTTCTCTTTGATGCGGTTTGTTGAACTTATTGGGCTCTGCGTGTCCATCGTCATTCAGGCAGCTTTTTGGACGAAATTTCCAATTAGAAAACTGCTTTACGGGGATGGTAATGTAACCTTCAGGTCTCCATTTCTGGAAAGAGAACTGCACGTAAGGTAAATGAAACAAGTCAGGTATATGTTAACAAACATTTAATTTTTTCTTTAGCAATATATTATTTATAATAACTATAATTTAACTACAAAGTAACCACGTAGATACATCTATGCATCCGTTTGTAGTCGAATGTAGGAATTAATTGTAAACATAGACAGCAATATAATTTCTACTATTTAATTATCAATACATCTATCTTACTAAACTTCTAAGTTTCACTAAAACATTTTTTCTGTTGTATTGCACATTTTACCTAAATAAGATGAAATCAGCCAAAAACAGTGTCGAGTGTCACTACAATTGAGCTATCAACGTTCACGACATCGATCCATTCTATAATGTTCTCACCCTTCCAATATTTGTTTTCAAATAGTATGAAAGATATCAAACAAAATGTACACAGCAATCAAATGCTTCTCTTGATGCAATTAACTCTAATTTGCTATAACATGAATTTAGCAGAAACCATCACTACGAGACGAAACTATTAGGAACATATAACAATAATTACAGATTTAAAGTACAGTTAAATAATATTTTACAATATAATACAACTTTTTCACAGTCTGAGTAACGACAGAGTTACTGAAGCGCGCGGTGTTCAGTCGTTCACGATTCTGGACGTATGTACTTCTAAATGTTCTCCACGCACCCGCACTCAGTTTATTCACTTCTCGGCGCATAAAATTATCGAAGTTCACGACGCCATCTCGTTGCGCAGCAAAACACCGACACACTTCAAAATATCCTTTTGTGTTCTCTCAGAAAACATTCCATATAAAGACTCTCATACAATATCGCATATTATTACAGGGAGATCTCGGGGAGGTTTTTATTCGGCGTTTTATCACTAAGTGGGGCTGTGGGGCGGGTGCGGCGCGTGCGGGGTGTGCGGGGTGTGCGGTGGGTGCAGCGGTGACGGGTGCGGACTGGCGTCGCGCAGCGAGTCCGGCGAGGAGCCTGGAGACGCGCGGCGCGGCGGGTACGGTGAGAAGCGGTGCTGCGCCAGCGGCTGTGGGCCCGCACCGCCTGCGCCAAGCGCGCCCGCGTACACCGGCCGCGGCAGCTGCAGCCCTGAGCCCGACGCGAGGTGCTGCTGTGCCAGGAGCTGCGGCGCCAGACACGCCCATTGCCCCCACAGCGCCGCCGCCGGCACGCCGTACAGCGGGTACGCCGCACGCAGGAACAGCTGTGACCTCGCTGCCAGGATCGCCTTCTCCTCTAACGTTAGGTTGTTATTGTGCTGGTCCAGGTCGAAGGGCCGCAGCGGTGAGCGCAGGAAGTGCTGCTCCGCCAACATCGACTCCATTGTTTCCCTGAAAGGTACGGAGCCACACTTTAGACAACGTGAACGGTTTTTAAGTAAATTGATGCAGATATGTAATATGATTGTATGATCGTATCTACCTATGACTGGCGGCGCTGTAGCGCGCGTCGTCGGGGAAGACTGATGTTCTTTCGTGCTCCCCCGTGATATAGTATCTCAACAGACAAACAAAAAAAAATAAAACACCCAATAATCAAGAGAACATAGAGCAATACAGCATTAGAAATGCGAAAGCGAGCAATAAGATATGCGAAGCGAATGTGGTGAGAGAAAATGTTAGATTATAAATTACACGGGTGGAAACTTGATGTCGGCTCACCCGTGATTAAATACATTGGATTGGCTAAGAAGCAATAAATACAGAGACATAATTGCTCGCGTGGAGATATCAATCAGCATCAGACAGTTATGTTTGTTTCTGAGAGCGTATCCAATGCATGAACGATTAGAGAACTTGCCGAATTGTGTCGCACGAGCAATGACACGTAATGAACACTCATGAATAATAATTAATAGCTGCCACTTTTGAGTATCTATCTAATTAAAAATTGAAATTACAAAATAACAGTTTCTTTCGCAACAAAAGTATCAGTATGAAAAATATCTTCATAAATGTGCTTATTCACTAGCAACAAATGATACTCTAACAACAGGCGTTATTATGATAGTTACCTCTCGAACTCGGTGAGACGTGAAGAGTCACGGAATCCCTTAGCGAATGGATTACTGTCGATTTTCAGTTTCGTGATCTGAAACAAAAGAGACACTATAATTTCCTCTGACTGAAGGAGCTACCATCAAATATTTATAGAACTGTGTTCATACAAATAATGTAATCAATTAAGGATGTAACATAGCGGACTGATAGTAGGAGGCGCGGTTTCAATTATACGTGCATGGCAAGAGAAGGGTCGACGATTATCATAAGGAGCTGTTCAGACGAAGCGAGCTAATTTCATTATGCAGCCGTTTATATTGTAATGGGTCAGTAAAGGTTCTCCATATCTCAGTGTGAACGGGCCCGTAGCACCACCACCCGCGGCGTTCAGCACACACCAACTAATAAGGTTAACTTATTGACGACATTCCACATCGGTTTATCACTTTAGTTGACTACCTCGATATTGCAATACTGTGCACATTTTAAATGTACCACGTAATGTAAGTTTGATAGTAGCATTTAAGCGAGTATTGTTGCTACAGAAGCCGGTAATGTCGTCATATTTCTAAATCTGCATATTTGGAAACCAATAAGGAAATTTGATGGTATTCAATTTCTCCTCTAGTATTGTGTTTGCACAACTGTTAGAAAGTACCTGGGGTCACACAACTGAGCTTTTGAGGCACTGATCACTGAACATAATTCAATTATTTCCCTTGCAATTAGTATCATAATTGCAAGGGAAATAATTGAATTATGTTAAAATATGTATAAAGCAAATGTTTGATTTAAGCTCAGGGCAAGGTGTTAAAAAATGTGTTTGGCAGAGCGGAGGCAGCGTCGATGAAAAATCGCCCCCTCGCTGAGTGGCGGCGCCCCCGCTGAGGCTCCACACAATTTGTGAATAATATTTACGATAAAACCTTCCACGGAAACCTGTAACCATTAAATAGCGCCTGCTCGCCTAATATCTGAGCGGATTAAACCAATATCGGTACTAATTTTAGCATATTCTTGGCAGTTTTATGATGTCGAGGTGAGAAAGAATGTATTATTTTTTAATGGCGAGCAATAAACAAGTCATCGAGAGTGGTCGTGGTGGTGTCAATCTTTCAGCATGTCCAGTCGGCGACGGTAATTACCTGGCGATTGAGTCGCGGGCAGCCCCCTTCCCCCGCCCGCCGCATACCTGTCGCTCTGCCCACACGCCCACGCGACACCTAATTGTACATTGTTCTCACATGTTCACACTCGCACTACTCGAGTTTTAGCACAACGAACTCGAGGAAATTAGAGGAAACTGTAACGCAACAGCCAAGTGATAAATTGACGAAAACGCGTTTAAAAAAATAGTGTCGTTTCGTTTTCTTCTCAGATGAATTAACTTTTGAAGTGCACGAGTGTTTTTTGAAAAACTTTTATGAGTGTTTATGAGATCATTATAATTAATTATTTCCTTTGACTACAATAACTTCAAAACAAAGATGTGTTTACAAAAAACAGTGGGTAATCACAGCCGAAGTAATTCATGATCAGTGTTACATTGTAAAGCGTTTACTTTATTACAGTCGGACATTCCTCTGTAGCGACAATTAACTTCTTGATTTTCGTTTAAGATATTTATGTACCTTTTGAAGTAGTTCATCAGAGGTGCGTTAATTCCGTTAATCTACGAAATGCTTTGACAAATATCTCCGTCTCATTGTTTCTGATCAAAGGAAAATCATAAACAGTACAAAATATTGACCAGTCTGTGTCAAGTGTTCTGTTTTGCGGTGAGTAATTTCACGAGCAACGTGTCACTCGAAGACTAATGATTTCGAAAATAGTTACAGGGAAACTAGACAAAGAACATTTGTTACCACCCGTGGCCCATTTAACATTATCTCTTCTAAAAATATGCGTTCAGTCGTCATCTATTTAGTATCCTGGCTCTATCTTTGGATGAATTGTTTGTTGCAATAAAAGATGTAAGTGAAGTTCACTAACGAACTTCTGACTAAGGTCGTCCTCCCTGTTTAAGATTCTTTTATTATTCGAAGCCACTGCATTCAGTGCCTCTAAACATACATGCACCACTAGCCCAACTGGAAACAAATATGTAAATTCCATTCAAATATTTTGTCCCGTCGTGGAAATCGGATCCTTGTTCAGAAGGTAAGTATTCGTCCGCCACTACGCCATTCAAATATACATTCATCGTCGCGATATGAATGAATGTGTTGTCAGTTTCTTTGAAGAATGAGACTTGGCTTGAATTAGATTAGCATGCATTTGAGTTTTGAAGAGAAAGATAGACAAACATAACATGGCTATAATAAAGGCATCTTTATACATATAATGTCTAGATGAGCACTATGTTTAGAAGGTCCGATGTTTTAGCTTTTATTATCTTATAGGTGTGCATATGTATTGGTGGAGTGCATTAAGGCAGCGAAGGGGCGCGGCAGTGCGAGGGTCACTGGCATGTCGCGGCACCTACATACTTACACTTGCACACCCACCTGGCAGCGCCATTGACTACAATGGCGACACTCTCGACGCGCCTGCGCCACTCGTAATGACTCCACCACAATGCCAGTAGTAGCTGACAATATTGACGGATTATACATTATGTATGCCACGCTGTCCACCGCCCGTAATTGTTTCCATGCCTCATGTTTGTTTTTGAATTCCGTTTACGTAAAAGACACTCAGTCTACTCCCACTGGCAGCCACGCATTTTATCCACAATACCACAGTATTCAATTATACAAAACTACTTAAAATATATTATCGCTAAGAGAACACTGGAATAATGAATGAGACGCTTTCTCGCTACTGACGTTTATTAGATTTAGTACAAACATAAGAACGAGGCGTGTCAAAACAACCTAATTTAAGTATCAACAAACGTTCGCCCTGGGCGGCGGCGGCGGCGGCGGCGGCGCGCTCCCGTTCACTGACAACATTAAAGGCGCCATAATGACATTATTCCCGGGCGGGAAACAAAAAATCTCACAAAAAGGCGTCAAGGAGAGAAAGACGAACGTCGCGCCATCGCCCCTCGACTGCCGCGCGCGCAGCTCTGCAAACGATGCTCTAATTATTGGGGTGGTGATGTATTGTTTATGGAAGTACCAGCCTCGTATTCCGCGATTCATACTCCGATTTGACAGTAAAAACTTGTCCACAGATGTCTTGCACGTGCGCTTATAAATGAAGCTGCGGAGTTGAGAAGAATTTATGTCTTATTTAAGCATTTACATACGAAGACATAAGAGATGAGATATTTGCATAAAATATATTTTGCCAGATGTTATTATATCAATGTTTTGAGATCGATTCAACTTAAATAGGTACACCAACAGAAGACATAGCTGTTGTAAAAATGGATGCTAATGAATGCACGCTTACAATGTTTAATGACAGTTCATAACAAGACGAAACGGGGTGCAGTGTAAAGGAACACGTGAGCGACGATCGGGACACGACAGGAACATTGTGAAGAATATATAAATGTCACGTTAGCGTGCGCGCGCGCTCCTTCTGCCTACATATCTTATTGATTGATACAGTGCTGCGACGAACGACGACTCAGCGATTTGCTACTGATGTATTAGTAGATAAACCAACGGCAGATTTAGCTACACCTCCTTGTTGAGCATAACGAACGAAAGTCGCACCTAAACCCGATGTATGTTAGAGTTCCTACAAACTAAACAGTTTTCAAATAATATGAAGAAGATATTTGATTGATACTTTCTACTAACATCCCTATGTGAAATATACGGTTATTTTCTATTGTGCAAGGTAAATCACTGCAACTAGGAAATGTAAAATGTACCTTAATCGGTTCGAAACATATTTAAAAACATTTAACGTTTTAGTGCTAAGCCATAAGAGCAGAAGAGCTGTTTCTCCTAATTTTACTCGTCCGTTAATTCGTGATTATGAACCTTTGAATAATGCGGCAGTTAACTGAATGTAGTTATGTAAAGCTGTTTAATGAGAGTTCCTCAAAGTGCTCTGCTATCAAAAGTCTCGTGAATCCCGTACGACCTACAGCTGCGCACTGTAACGACGCTTTCCAGAAAACCGATGCTTTATTGACAGTAATTCGTAAATGCACCAAAATAATGAACGCTGCATGTGGCATCGACGTATAACCGGGCCAATATGTGATAATATTCCCAGAAAGTGTTCGGAACAGTCCGAATTAATTGCAGTTCCGAAACTTGTTTAGTAAGCACCTCTGCCTACATGATTGGAAACAACATTTGTCAATAAAACGCAATGACTTTCAGATAACGGTTTTGTCAATTTAAAAAACATGGAAAGTAAGGGATGCGTTTATAACGGATCATTATTGTAAAGGCCCAGTTTCATGTCCTTTCCATCTTCAATTTTATTCGTCCAACAATGGAAATGAAAGCGTATAACTACACCTATTATCAAAGTAACTCGGACAAAATACAATAAAGAAAACGACGTCAACATTTGTGAAAAGTAGGCACGATTTATTATGAAAGCAATAAATAAATTCCCTGTTTCAAACACCTTCGTTCTCGTCCAATGCGTCAATCAGTTGCAGACTCTGTCCCACTGGTCCTATAGACACTATAAATGACACTGTGTGCAAGTTGTAAAGATCGTCTGCTATCTCTGTCACTACTTTTAATATCATTCTGCACATCCACATTTCAACTGCCTTCGGGTTTTCCTGTATTTAATAGAAAGTTTACCTTTATGAATTTCATTTTGGTATAATATATTCCCGGTAGCTTAGTAGGTTGGCAGTCGATCTAATGCATCTCTGTTCAAACGATTCATCAGGTCTTTTATAGGACCCACTGTAAGAATGAGATCTACTTTACATTCGTGCCCGTAGTTACGACTGTAAACTCGAAATATTAGCGAGTAGGCAATCTGCCACATCTCAATGGTACGTTAATTTTTAAAGCATCAATTAATAGTTTAGTTGTTAGATTTTATCCGGAGTGAGTTTGACGTAGGTCAAACTGAAGTATGTTGTTTTGTTTTCGATTCAAATAGACTTTTTCCTTATATAAGCTATATGAAAAAAGGTTTGCAATAAATCAAATAATTTTGTAAAAGCTCAGACAAATGCGTGTAGAAATAGATGCTAATTTCTGCTTAGGCACCGTTTTCACCAATTTTCTATCACGTCAAAATTTAAGATCTATGAATACGACACTATGTTATTTGTAAATTAATTAAAGACTTCGTATACAAACAAATGTTTAGTTTTTCTGTGGTGGCTTGGTGCGCAGACGCAATAAATTGAGTCGGGCCGCACACGACGGCTCTGCGTGACGTCACACCTCCAGTGATCGATGGTAGGAGAGACCGAGAGCACCATATAACTCACCTCGTAACGAAGCGTAAGTGAGAAAGAGACACAAACTCAATAAATAATTTCATCTTATATTATTTTAAGTCCACTCTTAAGCAAGTACGTTGACTTCTTGTATTTTTGACTTATGTGCTTTGGGTGTTAAGTATCGGGCGGTATGATTTATTGAATTATTGAATAATGAACTGATAGTACAGTAACTTTGATGTTTTATGGTCATTATTTTAATACCTTCAATTTTCTACTATACTGGTAATTTGACAAGTAACCACCTACTGCTTAGTTCGTGGCATAGGTCTACCTACATAATTTTCGTTGCCCATTATTCGTAAATTTTCGTATGTCTTCTCAACTCACTTAAAAGGTCTCCATTCTCTTATGAAAAACTTTAATATTTTTTTAAGTTAAAAACCAAAAATAATATTTAAAAAAACAGCTAAGTTAATTCAAGAAACTAATGACAGTATAAAGAAAAAAATCAACAAACGAGCAATAAGTTAACAAATATAAAAGGATTGCATTGAAAAGAATGAATCGATTATTGGTGAAGAAAAAGAAACGTGAGGGGGTGAGGCAGCGGGGAGTGCGGGAGGGACACCTCGTGACACCTGACCGCAGCCATTTTGGCCCGTGAAATATGTTTATTTGTCATGGTGCCCTTTGTTATTGAAATTGTGTTTGCCTTTACTCCTTCATTATATTGTTCGATTATACTCGCGTAGAACTCGTTTATGGATGCTCAATGTGAGAATAGCTTCGGAGATTTTAGAATATTGATTGTTGATACTGAGAAATGAGATATAAATTTCAATTAAGCGCGTATTGAGCGTGTTTGCATCTACATGAGAGTGAACGTGCGCAGTTATTTTCGTGATTATCTACTCAAGTCGCGTAATAGTGTGATGTAGCATGACCAACACAACCACTGACACGATTTCTCTAATCGTTTTATTTTGTGCGTTTTGTATTTGTCAAACGTGCTGTGTGCTTGTTAGATCAGTAGTTGCCTTGTTTGGAACATACGTCTTTGAACTCAAGTTGAAGTTATTAAGAAAGCAAGACCTTCTAGTGAATAACATTACTATTCAGAATGCGTAAACCCATCGCTTTGATTGATTGTATCTTCAAACACAGTAATGAAATATAATCGTTTTTATTTTTATAACGATGATTGAAAGCTGAAAGCTGACCCCGAGTAACGGCAGGTGGAAAATGGTAGACAAAAAATGAGAAAAAATATAACAAGTAAATCTGAAAAATATCCACAAGACGAGAAAATAGTTTTCATTGCCTATTTCTTTTCAAATAAAACCAAGTATAAATGAAAACTGGTACCTACTTACAACTTAACGGAATATTAAAAGGCGTGTCCTTATCAGTGAATAAAGGACAATTTCTAGAATAGGATTAGCAAAAAAAAAAAATCCTACATAAACAAAATATTTTCGATTATGTAGAATATAATAAACATGTTTATAGGTAAACTTTTCAAATATCGTCGCAGGTTGCTATCCGCAAGTTTTTACTTCACGAATATCCTCTAGAGGCAATCGATCATAACAAATTCACAAGTCATCGGCTAATAAAAAAACGTATTGTATGCATTGAGGATGCGTAAACTCCAACAAACATTGTCACTCGATGCGAGTCCAATCTCAGACAAAGGTTTCTAGAGAAAACGAGCAACAGGACAATAGTGTTGTGGGTGTAAAAATGTTAAATATTGAAGCGGGTCGGGCCCACGGCGCTTTCCCGGGAAACCGCCCCGCGGCGCGCGCGCAGGCGACGCTCAGTCTCACACCGCGATACACACAAAAAACACACCTCACATTTTTTGTACAACGCTTTATCTCATCTTATATCAACGTTTCAATATGATAAAGCACCAATAATGATGTTTCATTCCCATCGATTTAACAAACGTCGCGCGCGCATTAAATTTCGGTGACACTTTTTTCTGAAAATGTAGATAGTGGTTAAAATATTCACATTTTCTTATCTCTTATTAGTGGTGCGGGATTATGTGTTTCGTTTTTTGATGAAGTGTTAAGCTGGCCACTTTTTATACGACATAAAGTTATGCGGGCACTATCGATCTTGGTTGGCACGCCGCGCAGGTGCAAACATGCTAAGTGTGTTCTTATTGTTATAAGGGATTGAGTTATCAATGACACTATCTCCGCTGTTCGACAAATGTTTTAGCTGTCAGAGTTGTGACGTCAGCCAAATCGAGGAGCGCGCGCGCCGCCCGCCCGGACACTTGCGATCGAAGCTTTGATACCGAGCTTTTTACCTCGTCAAGTAGTTTATCTATGCTCCGATTTAAAACTCTGTTTGATCGCTATGAAATGTCCTTTTTATGTCTTATTCAATATCACATTAGCCTGAGCCCTCTTCTACTTTTGTAAACATGCATTTAGTAGCCATTGCCTTTCTATTTATGTATGTACTTTGTAGGCATCTTGCATATCTAGCTACATCGTATTCGTAATGGATGGCACTGTCACTAGGCGCAGGCAGTAAATCTAGGAACGCGTTAGAATCAATGAAAATCAATAATCGCCGACCCTGGGGAGCCGTTGGAAGCCGGCTGCGAAGGTGGAGCCTCCGTACAGCGCTCAATGGCGATGCTTGATGCTTTACACTAATGGCCACCTGTTTCTATCAATATTAACTATTGCAATGGAAAATGTTCAATTTATAGGAAAATTTATACCTATAAAAGGTCAACATGGACACAAAAATATGGAGCTACAAAAGTTTTCAAACAAAAAAAGAATTAATTTGTTTAAGTAACAAAATACCTACAAATGGTAATACTAAACCCGGTCCCGTAACAGCTAATTAACAAACGAATGAAGATTTATATACCGCGTTGTCGATATAAAGTAACGTTTCCTTTATGAACCTCAAAACGTCCTAATTATTTTACTACGCGGGATGATACAAAACGAGGAACTTGGAGACGCCCAAACGCTCTTGTGACAGAGAATTAATTGCGCGTGGCGACATATGCGCTGCCGGCTGCAGCCGCAACATCCGCGGGCGCATGAGCGGAGCGGGCAGCGGGTGCTTGTTAACTGCTCTACATACTCCACGTTACTAAATCAACGTGTCCAATTTATTTACTGAACATTTCTCAATCATCGGACTACTTCTCATAGTCACACCCAACCTGTCATTAGACATTTCGCACGCCGAATAATTGCGAAGCACAACGCACGAGAAACTTTTGTGAAGCTTATTTTCACAACAGCCCAATGACTCACGAATGTTTTACCGTTGGTGATCGAAATTGGCACGTGAGTTTCAGAGAACGTTTAACTTGAAAGTTGACATAATTTAGCGGGCCTTTCTCAGAAATCTTCGGCGAGCAAATTATACATGGAAAAAGCACGGGCAATAACAGCTAAGACGTAGCTGGACACGATCGACTCGGCATCGTCTAGGACTCTATATTTAGCTCGGGTGAAAACTTTAATCGTCACCGTGTGCACGCGTCAGGCGCGCTGTCCGTCCGTCGTCGACGTCGTCCGCGTGTGGCCGTCGATACACAAAAAATTATGTGTCACCTCCCTTTGTTCAGACTGGACATACCTTTCAGCGAGATGCAATTAGTGCGACTCAAATAGCATTCGTCGATACTCAGCCGACCGGCGCTATGCGATTTCAAACGTTTGTCTCTGTGATCTATTTTAGAAATCAAATGATAGAATTAAGAACAGGACTCCCGATGCCAAATAAACTGCGTATGTGGCAAATGGACATCAATAGTAAACAAGGTGTGCCAAATCTGTCACGGTACTTACGAGTTGATTCTGATACGCGGTGACGGCTGTGAAGACGCACTCTGGGAAAATGAACGTCTTGAATTCTTCTTGTTCTAAGTCTGTGATGGGCGCGTTGATGGCTCCTTCTCGTCGTAACACCAGGTGAATGCGCGGTTGGTATTTGTGCATTGAGTTTAGGACCAGCTGTGACGTAAAAGAAAAAAGTTTTAGATTCAGCTTATCTCAGTTCAATTAAATTGGGTGTATTGATATGGTGTAGTTTAATTAACCTGTCCATTCTTGTCCATCTCATTGTTGGTGAGCTTGACCTTCTCGAAGGAGACGACCTGCTTGCGCAGCTGGTCGCCGGAGAAGGGCGAGTCGGGGTGCGGGTAGAGGCGCGCGGGCGCGGGGGGGTCCGCCTTGCCGGCCACCAGCCAGGAGGAGCGGTGGTACGCGTAGCGGTAGCGCTTGCCGTCCACCGGCACCACGTCCAGCAGCACGGCGTAGCGCGCGTCCGCGCGGCACCCCGCGAACGACACGCGCACCGTCGGGAACATGCGTCTGTTACGGACAAGAAAGATGACGTATTAGTATTTAGGTTATAGTAGTTATTGCGCTTGCTGTATTTTCTGGAGGAGGTCTGTCTATAACATATGCCATGGAGCATATGTTATAGACAGACTTTTGTGAATATTAGGTAGATACCAAACAAGCGATTAACTTTTTGTTTCAAAGAACATAAAGGAAAAATGTAGCTTTTCGATACTAACAGTTGAACAAATAATACCTACTATATCTATAAATTATTATGAATATTTTGAATGAAATTCAGCTAATTTCACATATGCACATTGACTACAGTACACAACAGATGCATCTTATTCCTTGTCTGTTTTTATTTAATTGATTACTGGAAATTATTTACCTACATTTGTAGGTTAATTTGCGGTATTGAAGGTGCCTTTCTAGAATCATTAAAATGTTTACAGTATCTTCAAGTGCCTCAAAGAAAGAGGAGAGGCTTTCTTACACAAATGACCAAGTACAAAGAAACCGCGCTAAGCTAATTTTACGTCAAAACGCTTGTTTGAGCAAAACATAAAGTTATAACATTATACATTTCTATATTATCGACTTCCTTGTTCCATTGTTGTGTTAAACCGTATATTTTCACATTAACGCAATTATTCGTCAATTACTCGGCTGAACTGAAGTTATCGCTCGCTGAGACCGACACAAATCTACTTTCGCTCATTAAGAGCTGGTGTTATCGTATCGCAAATTAACGCATGTAATTAGTACTCAACCTCGGTACCTATACCACGAAAATAACAAATAGAAGGACATAAATACTAATACTACCCAACTTATATGTACATCTATAGTGCCCTCCAAAGTTAACATTTCAACTGTGATGTCCCCAATCTAGTTTCAAACGTTTGAACTGTACCTACACTAGAACGTTTTTATTGACTAATTCATCTTCCTGTGAATTATCTGAAACAAATAGAACAATTACTGAAAGAAAAAGAAGCCCTTAAGCGACAAGCCGCCAAGGAGGGAGAAGAACTATCGAAAGAGACGAAGTCCACTAAAAAGAAACGGGATTCCTCTAAAGAGATAAAAGTATCTATGTCAAAAATACAAAAATCAAAAATAATCAGGCAATCCTAAGGGATTATTTACCTGATTATTATTTTATTCTAAATCATAATGTGGCATCACAGCAAAAGTGAAAAAATGACAAATAACTTTTGGAGGGCACTGTAAATGTTCTGTAGTTATAAAGGCTTAAAGTTTATTGAAGAGGGCATCGCAGGAAAACCCAGTTCATATTTCACAAATGGCGCATCAGTGCAGCGTGTCCCTCAATAAATGTAGTCCCTAGTTAAGAGGGTCGGCCGCCTATATTTAGATACCATCCCCACCGCAGAAACATTGTCAACAATAATAAATATTTACAATAAAAACTACAAAAAATCCTAATACCAAACAACGATAGAGCTCAAATTCGAATACTCCATTGTGGTGGCACAAGGAAAAATGAAGGTTCAGCGTGAATTGTTTCATACGACTTTGATACTAGGCTGTCGTCCCCTTCCCCTCTTTAACGGAGACATTCTTTAATGTCTTCGTTGGAGAAAGATGAATGGGTAGACATTTTTGTAAAGGTGTATGTTTTTGTTCACTGAGTAAAATCGCTTGCGGTTGGTCGACATAATAGCTCCTGTTTCGTTTTCTTACGCTACTGTGGTTTCCTGTTGTCATCCCTAATTTGAAGAGGGGAACTGTATATAGGGAGATTAGGTACTACATTGTTATTTAGCACGAAATAAAAAGAAACTAAAAGTAGAACAACGCAACGTTGAAGTAGAAATCACAAAAAACAACCGACAGCAACTGATCAACGATAATAAACTCGTTGTAAGCAGAAAGGAGTGTCACAAAAACTGGTGTCGGTAGCGGGCGCGTGAAACACTATCTCCTAATCGACATAAAATGGTAGTCATTGAGGCGGCGAGAACGGAAACAACAAATCTTTAGTTGTAAGCTGAGACGCGGCTTCGTCTATCGGCCTCTCACTTTTTGTCGACAATGCCAGAGGCGCAGCGGTGCGCGAGAACGCTTGACAATTCGCCATCGGGCTTGCGCAAACGGTATGCGGCTTTTGACCCGCGAACTACAAGAACATTTATAACTGATGGGATATGACTGTCGACCACCCAGGCAGTTCGTCATCATTGTGTACAAGTATTATGATTTACAATATAATTTTGATTGGGACGTTCCTTCGTAGGAAATTTTATGTCTCCATATAACGCTGGGATATTTTAACAAAGCCGATGCGATGTACGGTCGTTCTGCGAGTTCTAATGATTTTACAAGATCGAGAGAGTGGACGAAAATAAGAATAGCATTAATAAGATTTATGCACGTTTAGCTGTGGTCGCGCGCGTCGATTTGTGAGACGCTTCTTATAGCAGCGGCGATGGTGCATGCTCGTGCAGGCGCTCGAGCACGGGCAATTGCGCGTATGCGTTAATGGCGACACTCGGCGCACTCGCGATATATTACCGCAATGATATATGACCACCGACGTCGTCCATCATCCTACCACCCAAAAGTTAGCGGAAAAGCGAGCGAGAGCAAAAGAACGTCGAAACGCACATGACGCGCTTTAATGAGCATGTACCGAAGACAGAAATAAGAGGCGCCCGTTTACAGCGCGCTTTTATCGTTATGACATTGTTAAAATACATTTCTATGATTGAAATTTATACGGGTATCATAAATTAACGTCTGCTATAGATTAGTATTGTTCAGATGAAAGTTCTCTCTCTACTGCTATAAATGGCGGGAGAAATCCACTTTATTACCTATATGTAAGTCGGAAATGTTTGCGTATCTGTCACGTTGATTGCAATTTATTTAATGGTGGTTGTGATGCGAATGTTGAGAATGTTTAATGGATTGTTAGTGTTAACGTAACAATTAAACGTGTAGCAGAGACACAGGGCAAGATGAGTGTGTTGCAAGTTAAACGAGCGCGAAGAGTAGCAGCAGTGCGCGCACGCATGTCGTCTTAATTAGAAAGGCACGAGCCGAGGTGCGAACTCGTCAATCATTGTTTCCTTCGGCGTCTCATTTGATAAATCTGTTTCTATGGACAATTGGGTTTTTTTCAACCATGAATCCTTTAATGATGTTACTTAAAATAACACAACGAATCTTCAAAATGTATTTATATAATGTGAATTTGATACTCAATTAACACACATGTTATTAGCAAGATGGGATTTTTACTGCTTAGCGACAGTTAACGAAATATTTATGAGGAAGTCATAGGAAAATCTATTAAAAACTATATTTGTATAGGTATAATTCAACACGACATAAAAACCAAAAAGTTAAAAGTAATTATGACACAAACTGAAGCGTAACATCACACAGTAAAGCCGAATTAGTCCGTCGACAGTTAGAGCGCAGGTCGTGATTATGCAATAGAAAGCTATGCACGCCATTAGCGCAATGTTATCACGTCGTGATTAGGGCCCGCCGAGCAGCCAATCCGCGCGCGCTGCCGTCTAATTATACAGGAAAGCGCTTTATTAATAGCAATTACACCCCGCCGCCATATTGCCAAGCGTTTTAATTAACTCGATTCGTTGATTAGAGACAGATGGCGCGAGATTGCGAATGCTGAGCACTCATTAGCGCAGTTTTGACGCTAGCCACTCGATAACTGTAGCGTGATATTATTAATGATAATACTTGATAATTTGTTGGTAAAACTGCGAATGTTACAGATACAGAGATCTGTTACATATTTGCAACGTATATGGTAAATTATTTATCGGACCAGATATAAGTGGCGATAAAAGTTACTTGCGTGGCTTGAAAAGTTGGTTATTGAATTATTTAGAGGTGGTTATAGGGTAATATTATAGCAAAAACTAGATAGGTGCCAATTGCTTATGCAAATTACTAGTACCTATTTATGTAGGTACTAGGTGCATAACACACATTATTGGATTCAATTTATAAATTCATCGCGTTCCTTGTATTATGTGTTTTTAACTAAGACGACAAATTAATGCAAGAGGTGCAATATTCTTTGACATTTAATTATATAACAACATCATCATTCTCCTGCTCTCATCCCAATTTATTTGGAGTCGCCGCAACATGTCTTTTTCTTCCATACTTCTCTATTAATCGTCATATCGGTAGTCACCCGCTTTCTAACAATATCATTATACACACAGTCCACCCATTGTTTAATTATATTATACAAGAAAAGAATTAAAAATTTGCTGTATCTTGTTCTCATGTCAAAACAAAATTTTCTTTTATTTAATTATTTTATATTAAAAAAGATGCACTTTTTTCAGATATCCATGTATTACACCGCTATCATCAACATTAGCTACATTATATACATTTGCATCGTGTCCTGTCGTACACGGCGAACTCGCTTGGGCAGCCATTACCGCGAATTATCACTAATAGTTCTCTATACCCGGCCTTAAGTGATTTCTGCTGCATAATACGAGTGACAACAATCTGTGTCGGTGGCCAATGAATATTTCATGTCGGATAATAGGCCTACTTACGGCCGATTGTGGTGCAGTTAAGCGATGATAAACAACGAGCGACTGCGATTGAGTAAGTTCGGATAATCTCGTCAAACGTAGATTGGTATCAGCTGCTCTGTGAGACAGCTTCGGGCTTCCTCGTCGATGGTTGCGGTGTGAAAGTCCAGTTCGGTTTGAATCGTGTTTATTTGAAATTGGAAGGCGTTTGTCTACGCATTGGAAAGATCAGTGTCTGTGATAAATTATGGCAAAAGTTTGAACATTTATGAAAAGCATTGGTTGCTTACCAAGTTATAAATAGATGATGATGGCATTCAGCACATAAACTATTTAGTTCATTTTCAATTATCATCATAAAATTCAATTAGCGAAAACCACTCAACCGACAACAGCTTTCATACTAAACTGGCACAAAGAAATGTGAATCCCGTTTCGTAATGACATTTGATTTGCAAATGTTAGTTGCAGCTTCAATCCACGGTCTTTAAACTGTGAAGCACTGAAGCAGCCAAGTGTAGTGTTCGTCATGGTCACCATGTTGGATTGATGGGAGGTGTCGTGTACACGCTGGCTGACTGACGAGCTTGACATGGTCACGACTCGTCGCCTTCCCGAGCCGACATGCGTTTGAAACTTTACACTGTAGCTCCTATTACGAGAAAACTAATTTTAACTTCGGAATCGTTGTAGAAGTGTTCATGAAAATTAATTGAGGTAGGCTGACGGGAATTGATAGCTGATTTTTGAGAGACTGAACTGCCTATAATGTTCCCACCGCTGGAATACAGGCCTCCTCTCTGTGAGAGGGAGTGGCCCGTAATCTACAACGCGAACCCAGTGCGGGTTGGTAGAATCCAATTTTTTTGAATTTTTGTTTCTGAGAGCTGTCTCAAAACGGTGAAGGAAAACGTCATGAGGAAACCGGCACGTCGTAGAACCAACTCCCAATCTACCAACCCGCACTAAGCCCGCCGCACCGGTGGGTGAAGAAAATAATTTACACAAAGTAAAGCGCCTGTTCGAGCCTACGACCAACAACTCGTAAGTCGTAGCCGTTATCTCTGGGCCACCACTTCTCTTCACACTGAGAGATCGTACTTATGCCAATTTATGAAACAAAGTCATAAGTCGAAAAATGTTCGCAAATATGACCAAGTTACGAAACGATGGAATGAAAATCTTTTTGCAGCCCATTAATACGGACAGACTCAGTGATTGATTGTATCGAACCTACAAAAACTCTGATATTCAGACCCTCCTTGTCATTGCAATTCGGATTATAAAATCAATTAGACCTAAGAGTTACAATAAGCTATCAGTAAGATCTGTACCATTCGCAGCACGTACTGGACCTACATTAAATAAGTCCGTGACATTTAATGTCAACCTTCTCTAAGGGCATGAGAACAGGCGCACTTCACTATTGAATGGTGATTTATTCATACGTGTATTGCTCTTGTATTCAAGTTATTTTAGTACAAACATAAAGAGTAACAGGTTCGAACAATAATTGCATGTTCCTATTACGTCTTCATCTCATTTCAACGTCTCCACCAACGCTCACATTTGACCTGAAAATATCAATTGTTTTGTGTTGTCACAAAAGATTTCGTCACGTTTTTCTGTCGGCATTAATATTATTGGCAAACGTGATACATTCCCTTTTATATTTAGTTTACTTATTAAACTTTTTCACACAATCTCGATTTGCGATTATAAAGGAAAAGGGCGTAACAGCGGCGCTGACGTGTGAGTGACGCGATGACAAATGATCGCGCGCCGCTCGGGATCATTACATCCAGGATCGCCTGTACGCCTGTGCCCGTCCACTATCTCATTATGTTACACTAGTTTTTTCACGAGTGCTAATTAATTATTATGTCCATCAGCCTGTCCGCTTATATCAACAACATTAGAATAGGTTATTTGTGAGCTATCATCAATATCGTATTAAGATGCCGCTGTTTTGTCAGCATGTGTGGCATCGAATCAATCCGGAGTTTGAACATTGAAAAACACATGTAGTCGTGTTAAGGCGTTACTGAAAGAAAAAAAAGTGTCGTTCTTAGTGAATTTTTCCCGTAGGGAGATAGTATGAGATTGATGCGCATTAGAGTCAGTTAATGAGCTGTGGGGCGTGGTTGGGCGGCGGCTGAGGCGCGCGTGAAATATAGTTCTTCCTGGGAGGTCCGGGTACGAAACCGCGTCAAATTTTCGACACTCGCACGATTTTGTCAATCCTGTTGATTAATATCTCTGTCGGATAGACGGAGATGTGAGATAAGTTCAGCCGCCCCGCGTGGTGCCGTCAGACGCCGCCTGCGACTCGCTAATGCTAATGCCCGTAAAAATATTTGTAACGCTTCATTTATTAACAAGTTTCAATTGCCATATCAAAATGTGTGCGTAATAAATCATTTATCTTAGTCGCTTTTGACTTGTTTCTGGCTGGTTCCGCTTGTTTAGTTAAACGGTGAAGCTGATGCTTAAGTCGATGGTAAAAAACTGTATTTAATGTGATGACACACGACTAGCTACGAGTTACCTACTACAAATAAAAACCAGTTGTTCTTTTTCTTTTATATTTACACCTCGGAATAAAATGACTCTTCGTAGCCAGCCTATAACTCATCGGCTGTCTATCGCTAGCCTGTAAAATGTTCTCACTAAACATACACGTGTTTTACCTCCACAGTGGCATTTGGCGACACCACCCTGACATTTACCTATATCCTGCTAAATAATAACGTAAAAACCGTGTTCACACAAATAGAAAATTATAAGGTACGACATATCCGCGGACGGGCGGCGCGCGTACCAAATAAAACATTTGTACAATGCACTACGTCGCCATTAGCACAGCAGATGTGGCGTGTAAGTATTTATTAGTGGCAACATAATTAGTGAATTTAAACAAATATTACTTATGCGTACCATTTTAATTGAGGCGCGGCGCGCCGAGGTAATGACACACCGTGTGTACCTGCCTTTATTGTAGCGCGCGTGTTGCGCCCTGCACCGGAAGCATTGCCTTTTTGTCCCTAAGGTAGCTTTCACAAGAAAAAGGGCATTCAACAAAATATTAATTAGATGTTCATATATTGACAAAACTAATCCTTAGCTACTTAACATTCTTAGAGCTTTTGAAATAGTTGGTTTGCAATGAAATGCTTGGACTGTGCGGAGGCGGATCGTACGGTACTGTGTGGAATTTAGCGTGGAATCTGTCACTCCCAGCAGACGTATGGTTCTCCTACGCTGGAGACGCGTCATGCAGTCGCGGAAGTGGACGACTAGCGAACGTTGCTGTCTGGTTATATTATGTTCAATCTACACGTATGCTAATGATGTTGGAGACTTGCGAAGTAGCTTTGTCAGTGTTAGCGATAAGTGCTTGTAGCTCGGTAAAATCTTGAAAAATAATCATATAAAAAGTTAGAAGAATATTGTCATACCAATTAATTTGCGAACAGTAGTTTTCACGATTTGACTTTTCTCGTAGCGACTGCTACGAACTTGCTACGAAAAGACAAAAAGTACAAGACGAAGATTTAATTAAACAGAAACCTCCAGATTTATCTGATTCTCAAACTGTATTGTAGTTACGAGTTATATAAAATCCGTGTGTAATTCAGTATAGTTCTACTGGAGGCGGAGACGGCTCGCTCGGTATCCGCGCCGCCGTCGCGCGAAATTCCGACACCTCGTTTTGTTCCTATTGTTTGCGCGGTCTGCTACGCTAATGGTGTCACATAGCACGCCGAACGATGTCAGAACACGGCCGCACTCCTCTTGTTGCCCGCTTATTTCGGTCGTTAGTGAATTTTTAGAGAATGAATAATAATGTACAATGTTTTGTGGGAGGAGCGCACCTGTCAGTTTTTGTCGTGTTTGTGTACTAGGAACTGTAGAAGCACACACAAAGCGGATGCAGAAAGAAAAGAAAACAATCTTCAATTTTGTTTTAACAAATATCTCGGTAATATTTCGTCAATGCAAGCAGCAAGAATCCGGGCAACTCTGCACAGATAAACATACAGCACTCGTACGAATTATTCCTTGTAAATCCGTCGCTAATTCCCGCAAAGCCCACAATTTGGAGTCACGTTCATAGACGGCGGCACGCTACATATAGCAAGCAGGTACTTACACCTGTAAGGTTCACAAAGCGCGGCGAGGAGTTTCGCAAGTCGACACCGAAATTGGGAAGTTTGGCGACAATATTGCGAAAACTGCCGCTTGCACCTCCCCACGTCGTCTACCCCCTACTCGCTTATTATAGCGATGTTTAGTAACCTGTGCATGCTTACCAAATTGTCTACAAATAGTACTGCTGTTGTTATACTAAACATTGGTATTGATGAATTCCCGTCATCGTGTTGGTGTTTTTAGAATGCGCATGGAACTGCTTCCCAAATACCGGAACGAAAGTTCAGAAATATAGATCCTTTTTAATTTCAGACTGGATTTGAACTTTAATACGATGATAACGGCTTAGGTAGTACTCCAAACTCCAATAATTTTTCATAAAAGAGCGTTAAAGAAAGTATAGTCACAAGTTCTCAGCAAAACAATAAGCACCGTTTATGTAAGCAAGTGTTTTATCAAAGAATAATTTGCAATAAATGTTCCATAACTTGCTAAGCCGGACTTAGGTACAACCTACAGCTAGCTACGTACTAAGTTAGAAACACTAGGGTACAGAGGGCTATAGTTAGGTTGTTTTCATTTCCATAAAGAGGGAGCCATTGCGACGGCCGCGTAAACTCACTAGTCCGTTGCCGGCAGTTAGTTATGTCATCTAACGCGTGTACACACCACTATAGCCCTTAAATCAAAAGCAATATCGAAGATAATCGTGTATACGATGTTTTACATTGCGGTTTTTATATGCAATGACATATAGTTATGGTTTGAACCACCTATGTGTTTTATGTTTGCCGAAGCTATGGTGAATCAATTCAGTAAATTAATACTTGTAGGTACAAATGGAGGGCGTTTACTGCAAATAGATTTTTTGTGGTCTAGCGTGGTTGTAGTCTTGACATTGATTGATGAGGCTTACCTACGTGCTACGTGATTTATTTATTTATTGATATGACACTTCAACGACTTACTCGCTAAAACATACGTACATATCTAATCCAAAAAAAATCTCATACCGTTTTAGGTTTTGTGACTAAAGGACGTGTTAGATGAATTGGTTACAAAATAAAGCGAAAATGAGCTATGTTCACAAATACAAAAATGGAATGTACAGAAATATTCAACAAAATAACAAAATGGTTGAAAAAGAAGGACTTAAATGTTAAATTAAATAATCAATACCATAGAATTGAATTTCTGTAGATATATTTCTTTGTTAAAGTTATATGGTTAAAAAATGATTTCAAAAAGCTCATCAATTAAAATAAAAACAAGATTATGTTGACCTATCACATAAAATTCCATTAATTAACTGCCATCACATTTTTTAAGAACCATTTTAACAGCAGCTTGACGACAGAGCTGCCGTAGGCACGTCATTCAAACCTGTTAACGGCTCATAAAAACAGAACCCCTATAAAAAGCTAACTTACAAACTAACATTCTCAAAAAATATTACGTAAAGCTGAAACAAAATTTAACTTTAGCTACCTATGTCAACGTCTGGCCGGGACGTGCCCTATGTCTGCGGCTGCTAATGTCGTCAGTTCTAGGGGTTACAGGGTGGTGGGTGGTAGGGGGTGGTAAGGGGTGGTAGAGGCACGTACTGACTGTTAAAACGCTACATGTCAACGGCAAGCGGGCGGAGCTTCGTCTCAGTCCTAGCGATGGAGGCTCCGCGATAATGTCGTGACCTATATGATAGGTACCAACAAATAGTCGCGATGAGTTTCAGTACTAACTAGTTAGTTTGTGTTTTAACCTCGGCAGATTTCTTTTAATGATGCTATTCATGTTAACATTAAAAAATTGTTAGGCACTCAAATAAGACTGAGAATCAGTAGGTGCTATTTGTACATTGAAAATTACTTTAGATAGTTCTAAAAATATTAATCTTTCACCACTTTGAAAGCTGGGTAGAAAAACGTTTTCATATGCGAGTGGTGAGCAGTGGTGGCCGAGTGGTAACGGCCTTGACTTATGAGTTGTAGGTCGTAGGTTCGAACCCAGACAGGCGCTTTACTTTGTGTAAATTATTTCATCACCACTGCTCTTAAAAATGGTGAAAGAAAACATCGTGAGGGAACCGACAAGTCAAAAAACCAAAAATTCGATGACTTGTGATATCTACCAACTCGCACTGGGCCCGTGTGGTGGATTATGGCCCACTCCCTCTCACCGAGAGGAGCAGTGGGAACATTATAGGCTGATTATGTCATGTATATGTTATGAGAGTGGTAAAGAAAACTCAGCTCTACATTATACAGCAGCGCTGCTATTTCAGTTGACATTAATTGTTTTATTATATAGTACAAACCCATTAAGTGCTACATAGTAACGCGAAATAATGGCTAACACTAAGATATCATTGTATTGCGGAGTGTTAGAAATATGTTTACATCCTTATTCATTGTTTTAACGTCCCATAAAATTCCTAACAGAGAGCTGTTTGTACCATCTTTTATTTAAAAAAAATAATGAGCATTGACTACCTTTCTGGTGTAAATCGCAAGCGCTACTGTTGAGCATGAGATCTTGGGTGCGATTCCCTGGTCGGGCAGTGTTATTAGATTTTTCCATCATAGCCTGGTTGATGGCAGTATGCTCACCCCCTATTAATAATATAATAATAGTCATTTTATTTATCTCAAAAAGGTACCGTTTAGAATTGATAGGATCTAGTTACATTTTAAAGATTATCCTTTGTGAGAGCTGGAGTCTATACTGGGTTCGGGACCTGTATGACAGATCTCCAGGCTCACACCGTTAAAATTACAATATTTAATGACACTTGCGTACTACAACATTATAAAAGCTCCAAGTACTGAGAGGAAGAGAATTCATAGGAAAAAAGGAGATGTGCTATGTCTATATTACATGGGACAGCTGGCGAAATGGGTGTAAGTACTATAGGTGCACCTCTGCTTAACTCATCGGGGAATGCAAGCGTGATTGCGTTAATTAAAAGATGGATGTATGGGGTACTTCAGACGGCATGGAACAACACATTGTTTCTGATTCCGTTAATAATCACAAAGAGTCATTAGTGAGCCGGACAGTCCCGTGAGTAATGCCTACATGAAACGCATCTGTCATCAGCTCGTTGTTGCATCAAAGACGCGGCGATGCGCGCGCGGTGGTCTTTGCCATTCGTTTTGTGCTGAAACAACGCCTTGTGTTTATTACCTCTGAGAATTCAACTGATCTATTTTATTGTTTTTTTTCTTTGCCAACAAATTCGTAATCGTTACCGAGAAGTAATTCTAAAGGTACAATGGTATGCTCACGTATAATTCCAAACGATCGAGTACTACTGTATTATAATTCCACGTCTGCTGCCTAGTAGCAGCAAATAGCGAAGGCACCGGATGTCAACGGCACAGGGCGGGAGGGCCGAAGTACGTACATAAACATTTTCCGCGTACTTACTTCCATAAATTAGTTCCCGCGAAGGCGCGGTATAAATACCCGCGAAACGCCGCAACACTCGCTCATTACCTACTAATAGTTTTACTTATCGGCTTCCTGTACACTTCACAACAACTCGGCCTGTTGTCGACTCATGAATCATTCGTCTAGCTAGCACGTACTCCGTTACGTGACAACCCTCCGACCCAATCGATATCTGTTGTCCCCGAACTATCAATACAATAACTCCCCCGACAGTAGACAAAACAGTCATCAAAATAATAAGCACCTTCCCCATTGCTAGACAACAATACAACAACGACATGTCTCGGCGAAAATTCCAAATTACACCTCACGAAGTTTCCCAGCCGTTTATCCGAATTCAAAAAAGTTGTTCGACAATCACCTATCATTACGGGAGGCGTCAGCCTAACGCGCACACAAAGGGTGCTGCCACCGGAAGAAAACGACAAAAATTAAAAGTTTCCTCCAAACAAAACAACAGCTGTCATATTAAACCGTCAAAGTAAAGATTACGAATGAAATATTCACGGTGAAAGCGGGGCTCAGGCCGTGGTTATGTAAATAAGTGGCTACGAAAATGTACATAATTAGTTTACACGTTTTCTCGAGCACCCCGCCACCCCTCGCGGCATATTGGCGGCGCGGGCGGGGGTGAGGGGGCAGATTAGCTCGCGATACACTTGCTAAGGGTACATTTACATGAATCACACATCTATTACACGCGTATTCAAATAGGCTGCATGTGTTCACTTCACATAACCTAGATAACAACAGATAGGGTTGAGTGCCTGAATTATTAATGCATGAAAATTAAAATTTTCCATTTCGTTTCATTATAATCATAGACCACTTAGTGGTTCAGTTTCCACTTTAATTATAAACATGACCATCGTTTCTATGACATGTTTCAATACATACTTATCGTGGACTTATCATTAGTGGCTATTAGAGGTTCTCAGTAATTTATACATCGTTTTCTAATGAAAGGGTTTGATCCCGCTGAAATGACAGCTAATCTCTTAATAAGACACAGTAAAGTGAATTCGCGATGTGACAGGGGTGGCGGGCGGTGTCGTCGACGCCGCGACGCGTCGCCGCCCCCCCTCGGCCGCATCCTCCTTAATTCTTTTGTCGTTTTCAGCTCCGTCAAATATCGCGTTTCCCGTTTGCATACATTTTCAGTGCTCCCTACGGCCGCGCGTCTCGCCGTCGCTCAGTCGCCGTCTTTCACGCATAAAATTAGTGTCGGCAGCGTGACACCAACTGAATTTAAGCTTAATAAGATATTTATAAAGAAATTTCCGATTCAGCGGCAAAGTTCAAAATTTGACTCTGACTCCGCAAAGAGTTTGGTGGCGTTTTCAATTTAAACTTGGAGCAAGTTAAATAATGTGCGAGCTACGACCAACTCGATTCATTTAAGGTTTTAGTGAAATTAGCTTTTGAATTGGAATGACACTGAAATATCCACGGCATCAGTTGGTAAAGTTTAAGCTGTATTAAGGTTAAATTAATTAATCCTGCTTTTTCGATAAAATATAAATGCCAAAAACTTCGCTTGAGATGAAATGACTGCCAAGTTATGATCTTCTAATTTAAACAGGTTGATATTGCTTTTATAAGTTGTAAAGTAAACTGATCTGTAGATATGAAGATCTGTTTGCCATCGTGACGTTGTACCGGACCTTAGGCTGCATCACAAGGGTGCGCTATGTCTAGTGTAGTATGGAAGACAGCGGCGGCGCGGGCGCGGGTTGTGAGTGAGTGGCAAGTGAGCGGCAATGGTCCTCGCGGCGCGTGTGCATTTCGCGCGTCGTGCCCACCTCGCGTCTAATGTCGCACATAAATCAGAGGTAACGCGCCACCCCGCGACCCCGCCACCCCGCCAACCCACACCCCCCACCTCGCCACCGATAAAATTCCAAATTGTTTTCTCGCCCCCGGTGGGCGCCGCCCTCGGTTCGCTCTTAAACGCCGTTTCAAGTTGCACTTGTGAATCGCACTTTTTACTGTTCTTGAAATTGGCGTTGCGAATTGCTTTTCGACTCTGCTCGATTCGAGCTTTTATAGGAGTCGGTTATGTTTAACGATTGTACGGAAAATTTGACAATGTTTTTTTAAAACGAACTATCGATGCGAATGGGCAGAGGCGACACGTTGGCATTGGTAAATGCGAGCCAATTAGAAGATTAAGCGTTGACAATTACGGTGTCGGATCGCGATCGTATATCAACAATTATCGCGCGAGTGCGACAAATGGCGAGCTGGGCTCGTGCACGTGTAAGCGCGGTGTGCGCCCAGCGTTATCTGAACAGCGAAAATATTTTAAAGCTGTGGATACGCCTAAACCGAACCATTTCAATAAATTTTAGCAACATGATTTGTGTACCTATGCAATGAAGAATACCGCACCTATATATAGCCTATAGGTAATATATTTGCATCATAGATATGAAATTGAACAGCCGATCGATTCTGTAAAAAACTCACCGTGAATAGTTAGGTGAAGTGAGCTTAGAGTGAGCTGTCAATAGTGTCAATCACTAGCATTAGTTGGAATGACAGCTCACTCCACGCTCACTTCACCTAAGTTTTCACGGTGAGATGGTTACAGAATCGCACTGCTGTACCGCTAGCAGGCGTGAGCTCGCTTTACAAAATCACTTATGGGATAGTTCAGTTCTAATTATACCTATGCAGTACTAAGACAAAAAACAGATGAAAATATGGATGGGTTAATAGTTGATTGATCAATAGAACAGGGTTAAATCGCAGTTGCATGAGAAAGATTAAAGACGACATTTGAAAAAACACACCGTGCGCCCATCATTTTTAACGGGTGATCTATAACTGCCACCTATATATTTACGTTTAAGTAGTTTATCTAGGAAAACCCGACAAAACTTTAAAACATTTAATAAAGCGCATCCAAAAGTATTGCGTACTTTACAAGTTGCACTTTTAACAAACACGATATGTAGGTAGGACATACACGCGGGGCAGGCTACAATATTGTTCGATAAATCGCTACAGAGCTAGTTGTGGGAATTCATGGCGCGATAGGCCATTACAGGAAAAATGTGCTGGGTCGTGGGACATTACACTAATATTTGAAAAGTCTAAATGTTAACATGGTGCATTATTTAGATACATTTGATACTTTTATGGTCAAATTCAATTATTGATTTCAAATATATCATGTATATTTCAGTAATTACACAAATCTGAAACTGGCGTTTCAGAATGTTTCCATTCCGATGTTCTAGCTCAAATGATGACTGAACCCTGGCGCGATATATAAATAACATAACATCACGCCTGTTATCCCCGAAGGGTGAGGCAGACGTGTACCAATAGTACACCCAAATTTCACGAGTAATGTTTAAGTAAAGGGGGCGACCCTATTGCCATCACCCGGCCACAAAACCAGACTCCAGACAATGGGCTCACTCTTGACCTCAATCCAGCCCAGAGAGGATGAGATCTACGGTGGAACGAGCTTGCCCAGAAGAAGCCTATTCACTCTCGCCTTGAAGAGATTCGGGTTGTATGAACTCGGGAATGCAGACGTAGGCAGACGATTCCACTCCTTAGCTGTGCGCATCAGAAAAGATGACGAGAAGCGCTTAGTGCGTATATATGGCATATTAACCAAATAGGGGTGGCTACTAAGAAATACTAAGAAATTCCTGTTGTAAAATCCCAACAACACTGGCCAACCTGGGAATCGAAACCAGGACCTCATGCTCAGCAGGAGCACGTACGACCACTGCACTGTAACAAGGCGATATATAAATCTACATATGTTGTTAACAAAGATCACCCAAGAGTAGTCTTGGGTGATCAGATTTGTTTAGATAAATCTGAGAAACAAGACCAAGACCTGACTTCAAAAAATTTACACATCTGATTATCAAAAAAGCAAACAAGCAGGATTTATGTCGCACCCATTATAAAGAAAGATGTCAAAATATTTCACTACATGCCAGAGCCACGAGCCCGCAAAGAGTCGACGAGTAATTTATAAACATGAACCATCTTAATTTAGATGCTATGTGATCTTCTGTTAAGTTAAAATGCCTTTGAATACATACATATAACATAAAAGTGTGTTTATATATCATATGTGGAAGATTTACGATGGTTAGATGCTGGTGAGAAGTAAATCAAAGAGTGGGTCGGCTGCCAACTGTGTGCTCCAACGATTAGAGTGTTGGCAACGAGTACCCGCGAAAACATCTTCAGCGCTACGAGCCGCTATCGACGACGGATCCGATTGTGTATTAGTAAAACATGTTAATTTAAATCTGTTAGCACTGTTCCCACATATATACGATACATTATATGACTGTGCGCATGTCTATGTTAATTGAATACATAAACTCTATCATTTTCTTTATATTTTATTGATCTGAATGCAGTAAATGTACCTACTTGATGTAGTCTACTTGAAAATCCGGTCTTTCGATAAAGTTTCGGGACAGATGTATTTAGATATAGTTTCGTAGATAATTTAAAATTTGATTTTTATAAGTTACAGTTAAAACATGATAACTATAATTAATATTATCATTAATCGTAAAACACGCACCTCTACATTATATTTAATCAAATACATTTTTTGTTTTAGGAAAACCCACACTCTTTCAAATCAGAAAAAAACATCACCAAACCTCATAACTAATGATAACAATTAATTCAATCGACAGAAGTTGTCATTTCCGATATTATCGGCGTATTAATAAAACGCTCCTAATTTGTCGAACACAATAAACAAAGGCATCAGATGGACTCTCCGTTTATGAAAGCTTTTGCACACAAAGCCGCGTAATCGACAAACATCAAAATATTTGCCGAGCGGATGAAAAATGGGTCCCCGTTGATAAACTAAAAGAGCGGTGCACAACGCGGCAGGTTTTAAAACGGAGCTTACAGAAACACGATTAGCATGCCAACTAGCGACGGACAAACCGAAATATTTACATTATTCTATTACGCGTGCAGCGATTATCTTTTGGGGTGAGATAATGTGTGGGGATTTCATTCTGTTGCAGTCTGTCTTTTGTACTTTTTATGGGGCATGAAATATTAAATCAGTAGGTAATAGGAATTTGGTTGGTCTCAATCATATTCCTATTACCTACTGATTTAATACGTTCGGAACCTATTACTATGGCAAACATTTTATGTTAAGCGAACTTGTGACTTTGATACTTACTTACATTGGTTTTCCATTGTTACATAGTTCAGAGATAGCTTTTAAAAGGATGGTGCACCTGATTCGGTATCACCTACTCGACATATTGCGCGACAATTCGGCTGATCTCTGCGGGGCAATTCAATTACAGTGAAAGATCCCTCATAAGCGAATCGTTTTTCCAAGTCATTAATTTTTTCGAACGACACGGGGCTCCGCGTGATACGGCGGGGTGGGTCCAGGCGCGCGGCTATCTCGCGAGATAATGCTGATTTATGCGGGCGGCCGACGGTCGCGATTCGTCGCGCATCGTCGCCGCGACATGCGAATGTCGCGCGATCGCATCGTCGCCCGCGTCAGTTTGTTTAGCCGCTACCCGCGTCCCGCGCCCGTCGTTCATTTGTGACGGTTAGTTGGCGAGATTTATGCTAATCGACGGGGCCGACTCGGATAAGCTCGCGTGACGGTGTGTGGCAAATTGTCTCCCATTGCGACTTCCCAAAGCCCTTTGTAACGCCTGCTATCGTGTGCCATCTTTTATTACCGATACCGGCCGTATCTAAAGCATCGATAATGTGGAAAAAGAGATAACGCGAGGTAATTATGAAGATCTATCGCATCTAAACATCCTCATAAAAACGAAACATGGCTACAATATCTTTTTGCGAACGGTTATTACAGCAAATCAACACTGTTATTATTGTATTCTGTGTTGCTAAATTCGGAAATGAATGCGTCTGGTATATATATCCAGATGTCGTATTTTATGGTGCGTGGTAGAAAAACTGGACGCCCGAAGCGTCGTTAACTCGAGAACATTATAAGGAATAAATAAGTGAGGTATTAATACAGCTTTATAGTCCGTGAAAGAGCCTTCATTGTTTTGTACATTATACCCGGCCTTTGTTCACATTTATTTGTATGGAGACGACGTATTTAGCATTAAATAAATTCCAAGGCGAAACTGTGAAATGGGTTAGATTCCCTAATTAGGTTCAGGTTCAGGGTGGAATGATTGGATATAGTTTGAGTTTAGCCTCATCGATAGTTTCGAGAGACGTCTAGGTGTTATGTGAAATAACGAACCCAAAAGAGAATATACGTGGACCGTTTATAAGCGGCGAGTATCGTGCGGTTTGTCTGAGTAAGCTACAACGTTATCAAAAGATTAGGTTTGCGAATTTGTCACGATCGGTGGGCTGTCGCGTTGATTTACGCGGGCGTCGATAAGCGTCGCCGGTGCGCCGCTCCGCCGCGCGGCTCACTACCGTCCTAGTGTTTCCTCGATAACACTTACACACAAATCATTTTCACCTGCTCGGACTTCAAATATAGCTAAGCAAGCAACTGCGATTTAGTCGAGTTTAATCAGACTTTAATGTGACAGCAGTCCTTGCACTTCGATCTGATTTGTTTCAGCAGTTCCGATAGGTTTGTCATGAGAACTTTCTTCAAATACTATTGGCAGGAAAAGTCCTGTGTCTAGATGCCTCTTAAATTTTAAATTTAACACGGAATGTCTCTAGCGCCAATTATTAGTCAGTAAATTATATCTATCAATCGTCACATAGCTATTTGAGCATGTAGCCCTAAACTCTGGTACCTAAGCTCTACTATGTTATAATTTTTCTAGTTTTAATAACTCTCTTTTACAGTCAGGTCCAAGTGGTTGGTGGACACTTAGAAATCTTTCAGGCATATTTAGATTTTTCCAAGATGAGTGCATCGGAAAAGTCTTCAACTTGTATACAGATCATCATCAGATAATATCCGGTTTTAATGAGATGAAAATTCGATCTGTGGTAGCTGTAACGAGCAGATTATTTGGAGGGCAATTATATTATATTCGATTGATGTGATCCTTACGTTTTTGATTGTGGCGTTCATTGTTTAACGTGCGAGTATCGCACGGGCGGCTAGCATCGGAGGCGCGGCGCGGCGCGGCGGCGGTCGATTGCCCATTGTTCGGCAGCGCGCCGCGACCGACACGCCTCGCGCCGTCGCCCGCACTGTGCCACCTACCTTATCGCCTCTGAAACGCGCCGTCGATATTGCCTTGATCTCGTTAACCAACAATCGCGATTCCATTACCTACCTACCACAGAGTTTTTAATTTCTCGTCAAGTTCAACACGAGAAGCCTAAAAACAATTCGTTTCGTCATTTAAGTGGTTAATAACGCGTGCTTTACGTCAGTACTGCTTGTTATGAATCCACCTCTCGGTTCAATTAATGAAAAATTAATTGCGATAAAACGACTTCTGTTTTTAACCGACCGTTTTAACGCAGGTCATTAAAAATAAATGAATTGCAATTTGAGTGTTTGTCATAATTGACAAATCTCCAATGTGCCGGAAATCAAGTCCATAAAAGTGCTCATGTGAAAAAAAGCTATGAGACAATCGGCATTTAATTAATTTAAATGTGTACCTGTACCTACACCGTACGAGTAGATAAAAGAGTAGGCGTTAGTAATATGGCACTAATGCTTGCCGACTAATTTATAACCTATCTACTTCGATTTATATCTATACCTACCTAATAGTTAAAACTATTTAAAAAAAAACAATAAGAACTAACCTTCCAGTCTTAGTGATAATCATTTCTGTTCCTAATTCGTTGAACTTATCCCAGAGTTCTTTAGTTTCGAGGTGGCACTGTATGTGTCGCATCTCCTCGCTGGACCACCGCTCCGCGAGCTGCGGGTTCCTGGGGGGTGGTGAGAGGGGCCGGGAGCTGCTCGGGGCTCCGCTGGCCGACCCGGCCTCCGACGTTGACGACACATCTACGGGGGAATCCCGCTCGAACTCTGCGAGGGGCGGGGACGGGGAACCCGAGGCGGATGCTGTCGCGTCCACGAACTTTTCTGAAAGAACAAATGACATATGTAAATAGTCTTCCTTCATTAACATGCGGAGGTCGATAATGTGGGATAATAAATAAAAATTCTTAGCATTTTCTTATTGTTTTTTAGCTAATTTAGAAATCTCAAGAAAAATAGATGCGTCATTAAAGATGTATATTTAGTTAAGTAGCCACTAAAACATTTTTTCGCTTTGTCGTGAAGGAAAACCTGTCATCATAATGAAGTCATTATGAGGCTACAATCTTAGAACCGACGGCATCAAAACAGTTTGGAACATCTGTGATTTCTTTATCACATACTTTTGACACATATTTTATAAATATATCTCTTCGTCGTCTATGTCACACTCTATTAACTGACAGATTGACAACCGACAAACTGTCTTATTTATTTTAGGTGTTAAAAAAATAAAAGGTGTCATCTTGTTTTGATAGGCCCTTTATCAAATTTAACATATTTTAGCAATTAGACTTTTTACTGTGTCTACACTGTTTTTTATAGTACATATTTTTGGGCACATTTGCACAGTTCCGTACGTTTTTAAGAAACACAAAACAAAAAGTTATAGAGACATTTCAAATTATGATCCAAAAGATCGGTAGGTAATAAAAGATTTTCAGTTAGTAAACTTTTTAACCCATATTAGAGACAATTTTATGTAAGGTCCTTCAAAGCTCGCTAAATTGCTCAAATATCCATGATTACGACATTTTTGTACATAAATGAATAATCAATGTCGTTACAAAAGGAATCACCTATTATACAAGCTGTCGTTTTGCATCCTCGTCAAATTCAAGGAGGTAACTATGCTACTGATTCTCGACACGACTCAATAAAAAATAAATAGGTATTTTTTTTCTAATTTCTGGAAATCGGCATGTGTGGGACACGCATTTTAAAACGCGGCCTGTGTGAGACCGCACTGTAACTGCCCTTTTACACACACATAAAAACGCGGCCGCTTATACGATACCATAACGCGATTCTGGTCTTTTAAAGTGGTGTATTCTGAAATACTGCCAAACTTAAATAACTAAAAAAACAAGTATGTATTTATTATTTACCAGGGATCGTAATTTTATTTGATTATTTATGTCATTCCTAGCAGCCTCCTGAAATTTGGCGAGGATGCAAAACAACAGCTTGTATACGCCTACTTTAAAGTATTGCAGTTACAAGATCTTTTTTCAGCAGTACCTACCTAAGCAGCGGGGTAATTGCGTATCAAACTAACAGTAGCAAGGGCTTTCATTTTGCCAGTTCAACAACATTCATTGCGTTCTTTAAGCTGTTGAGCAGACAATTTTTTTGAACATATGGTGCAATGGATTAGCAATATTCTTCAAAATGAATCAGCGAGGTAATTGCGTAAAACACTAACAGTAACAATGGCTTTCATTTTGACAGTTCAACCACATTCATTGCGTGACTTACGCTTTTGAGCAGACAATTTTTTCTAACATATGAAGCAATGGATTAGCATTATTCTTCAAAATGATTCAATTAAGATTGATATTGTGTTACGCAATAGGGGTGCTGGTTATTATCAGTAGTCTTTATTATCTAGCTACTTACGATGAATACAACTGTTTCCTAATTTACAGCCTCCAGTTATTTTTTATATTTTTTAAACGTTGCCCCACACTAGGCATTTCTCCTGTATCGTAGGTGCGTTTACAAACATTTAAACTCACATACACAAACAGCCAGACTTGGAACAACTACTTGTAGGCCGTACAAATATTTGTTCCGTGTTGGAATCGAACCCGCGACACGCAGCGCAGCAGTCAATCGCTTAACCACTGCGCCAACCGTGCCGTCAAAGTTCAGTCAAAGTTGCAGACAATAGATAGAATTTGATAGACAGATTCCGGATATCACATTGGTGAGTTGTGAATTTTGCAATTAGGGTGCTGGGCTAAGCTTCTCTTAAAATTGGCAGAAAAAAATGTATAGCAGCTTATATGTAGGTACGTACTACCATATGAATAGGCCCATTCCATTGTTATGATAATCCTTATCATCGCTTCAGGCTGTAAATTTCCTCTAGTGGGTCATTACGGCTACGTAGCGACAAAGAGCGACCCTGAGACGATAATGTTGTAATCATCACGTTAGCCATGCCGATTATTAGTACCTAGCTGCTGCTTGCGCGTTGCATTATGCTGTTGAAATATATTTATTTACAAGCTACGCCCCGCAGTTTCACCCGCATATGATTCGACCCCGTGGGAATATCGAGATAAAAAGTATCATATATGTTAATCCTGGTTATAAACCATCTGTGTGCCAAATTTCATCCAAATCCGTTTAGTAGTTTTTGCGTGAAAGAGTAACAAACATACATCCATCCATCCATCCGTAGGATAGGATTTAATACTTCAAGCACACATACTTGTACAGGACGAACTTAATGCCATAGGCTTTTTCTACCAGTCAACCTTTTTTATATTGTGATTGCATACTTTTTTATTGCTTTGTATTCGTCCACTGGATTCATTGCTGTACTTATACTTTTAAAACATTAATCTAGGTTTCAGGCTGTAGCGGCCATCTACAACGCCACATGCGGACGATATCTAGTTGAACCAAAATTTTGACTTTTAAAAATACTTGATCATCATCTACCTAGCCTTTTCCTAACTATGTTGGGGTCGGCTTCCAGTCTAACTGGATGCAGCTGAATACCAGTATTTTACATGGAGCAACTGCCTATCTGACCTCCACAACCCAGTTACTGGGCAATACGATACACCTTGGTAAGACTGGTTGTCAGACTTTCGGGCTTCTGACGACCAGTAACGACTGTCAAAGATCCACGAATGACAGCCGGGACCAACGGCTTAACGTGCTTTCCGAGGCACGGAGGGGTCTTGATATGTAAAGATGGTCACCCATCCACGGACCAACCGCGGCAAGCGTAGCTTAACCTGATCGATCTACCCGTGCGGCCGTTATTACTTAGCCACTAGCCCTTCAATACTTGATAACGTTTAATATTAGTACTAAGCCGGTCACAATCTTTGATAATAATGGCACTAGGCCATACAAATTTGTGAAATCGTAAGTTTCGTAGCAAAACTTCTGTAAACGTAACCTTGATCTTGATTTAAGGTAGGTATTGCAAGGTAGGTATTTGATTTTCAGATGTAGTAAAATCAATGTAAGCAGTGCATTTGGGCAATTAAGTTAATTTTTTCAGTAACTAATTGTGTAAATAATTGTGACGCGGCAAATGCTTTTTTAATGTCACATATTTTCTATGCAGTTACAATTTCGCTGACTTTAATGCCAATAGTTTTCGAAACTGTGTAATTATCAAGTGTTTGGAATTATTTTAAATAGTTTAACCTTGAAAAAAGAAATTAAAATAAAATAACACAGCCACTTTTGATTCACAAAAAAATTATATACAGGATGAAATTGAATAGGTGCGACAAATTAAAATATCGAATTCAACGTGTTATGAAATAAATTTAGAGCATGTCATCAAGGAAAGGGATGCACAACGTGCCCGTCGTCGCGCGCTCTTTTTTTCGTAGGAACGGTCAAAATTAGGTAAATACCGGTAGTTCAACGCGTTGCCAACTTGCTTCATGTTGTGAACTAAGCGATGAATGGATTGATAACGGGTGCGCGCTAAAATTGATAGGTACTATAATTTTCTTATTAGCTTTCATAATTTAAAAAATAATGTTTTTCTGATACGACGATAATTTGTGTGTAACTTGAAGGCAATAACTTAGTTTGCACTATCTAAAACGATAATTACACGATTTTTTCAAGCATTCATATTTAGGAAATGCGACACTTTATAATAATTATGTAACAGTTCCTGCACCTCCTATTTAGATTTGTCGCAAGTTTTCAATTTCATCCTGTATTGTTGAATTAAACACAAATTCAACAGTAAATAAATAAGTAATAATTGTTAACGAACGTCTCCAAAGTAACTTTGTAGACGTTCGAAACAGACAATATAAACTGGAGAATTTATAAAGACTTAGACTTCTTCAGGCTTATTTGGATCGGATTTTTACAAATAATTTTTCATTCTGAAAATTGAATGTCAACATAAAGTAATAACAGGTGCTTATTGGCTATTGGATTCATGTAAGACAAAGATTGGAACAAGATATTTTTATGCAAATCACTTAAGAAGTAAGTCCTTTTCCCAGTAGTGGGTTTTAAAAGTTATAAATCACTCAATAGGCTACGCTGCGACTAGGATTTTTAGGGTACGCTACGGTTTTTTAATGAAGAGTACGTACTTAATTTCTTTTTTCAGTAAAACGAATCTTAAGACCCATTTGTGGCAAAGCATTCATAGGTTCCTTACTTCCCTCCTTTATTAAAATTTAAATATGTTGTGTTTAAGTTACGAGCTACAAAAAAAAATTTTTTGACTTTTAATTTTTATCTTCTCGCTACGCTATGGTTTCTTTTACTTTTTTATTACTTTGCTTCAATTCAGTTTAATTAACTAAACTTTGAAGAAACAAACACAACATTTTAAACAACTTTTTGAAGACAATACAATGTTTTATCAATGACAAATCCTGTCGATAATAGAATTATAATTCAGTTGATACAGTTCCTATTTCTGTTTTTACGCTTAGTTGTTGAAAAGACTGACATTCAACTTAAATAGCATTCACCAAGAGTTACATAAATAGATAAGAATTACAATACAAGAGCCGTAATCCACCAAAAGCGGATTAGCAAGGAGGATGAGAATCTAAAAAAATAAAAACATGTCTTTCATACCACCGTGAAACTTTTTTAGAGACTTCTATGAGGACTATAGTAGAAGTAAGGATTCATTAACTATAGTAATAATATTAACTATATCACAGTTTCATATCATGTGATTAATTTTCATAGCTTCATTGATTCCGTACATTTTTTAAACCCTTTTTCCTTACATTGCTTAAATAATAATGTAGTTATTTAGAGTTTTAAACGCTTAAGTACAAAGTTCATCTGCATTGTTAACTTAGAAATAGTGGGATTGAATTGTGATTTTTAAAGAATCTTTCTTATTAGACATTTTTCTCAAACTTGCAGACATAATAATATTATTAGAGTCGGTAATAGAATTGGTGGTTAGTCAATAACGAAATAACTCAAAAGTAGGTAGTCAACAATTATGAATAACAATGTGTATCCAATTTAACCCATTCAATTGTGCTTTTCAAAGCCCCAACATTAGTATCAATAAAAATACTTTAGGCATCTGATAAATAATCATCAAAATATATGATGCATCCTCGATTCAAAATGTTTCTCGCTAAAGATATAAAACTTAGTTTCCATTTTAATTTTATGACACTATCAAAGTTACTGTAACTAAAAGGTAGTATCATAAATTACTCGTGAGTTCACAAAAAGATCGAGTATTTTATTGACGGACATTGTTAAAAACGTATGTTTGTCTATACAACATGACAAAAACTGAATGATAACTTTAAACTTAGCCTTTTTTATCTTTTAAGGTTTTTCTTTTTCTTTTATACATTATCATAATGACACAAGTTTATAATGTAATGTCATTATGTTAACGTAAATTTTGTGGCGAACCATTTGCTGATAGGTTACATTAATATATTTATTCGCGATAAGAACTAGCTATAAATAATAAGTAAACGGAATGTTTTCATTTTACAAGAAAATATTACAATACCTTTAATGACAGCCATATCGAATCGATAGCTGTTGTGTTCGATTAGGGAAATATGCTTTTAACATTGTCATATTTTTTTCGTATTTAAATGGTAGCGTTTATTCCAAATGTTTGTATAGGCCTAAATAATTTATAAGATTTGTTCTAAACTTATTAGATTAATGATCTAATAACGTATGAAAAAGAAAGATGCAGATGCGAAAAAATAATTAATAATTTAACTTTTTAGAGAAGAAAAGATCAAAAAGTTCATAAAAATTTTTGGGAAGACTTTCAGAGATTTCCCTTGGTTCCAAGAAAATATAAACAGTACCTATATATTTTCAGTACAAAAACTAACTTAACAATTAACTCACAAGTCATTTAAAAAAAAAGAAAAAAGTCATAGTCATATAAAAAGGTTGCTGCACTATTATTTATCTTATAAAAGTATCTAACAAAACACAAAAATATCTTGATAAGTTATTCTTAAAATTGATTGAAATATTTCATGAAGGAAATTAAATATTATTGTGTTAGTGCAGTTGTGTGTGTGCGGTCTACCCTGGCCTTAACCTTGTAAAGGGGAGCTTGTCAAATAATGTTTATAGCCGCTAGTTCCCCTTAATTAAGTTTTTGTTGAACTTTTACTTCTGAAAGGAATTGAGTCTTATTGGAAGTTAAGTTTGGAGAAGTTTTTAATGGGTTTTGACAACTTAAAGCAGTTTTTTTCCGAACTTTTTTGACTGATTTCTTCTTGTTATGTTTACTAGTGTGATCTAAGCATATTTAATCATCATTTGAATAGTTCGTTTGATTATATTTTATTGGTCTTAGATAGATTCTGAGTCTACCTAGAAAAAAAGTAGATTTCTTTTGAAGTAGTAACAAAGTTTTAAAGACTCACCTAAAGGCATGAGCGTGTCTTCCCTGGGGTCCCTGTGCCTCCGCCTCTCTCTTCGCTCCTGACGGTCCCTGGCCATGATGGCCGCGATAGAGAAGTCAGTGGCGCAGGGCCGCGCGGAGCAGTCCTCCTCCATGGCGGGCCCCTGCCGACCCTCGCCCTGCAGCAGCATCAAGTTGACCGCTTGCGAGCCCAGCCTGCCCCCAGCTGACCACTCGACGTCACCGTCCGAACATCCCATCGATGTTCCAGTACATAATCTTTGCAACTTTCAAGTTGAGATTCTGCTGCGGTTCGCACTTGCTTCTGGTGACTATGAATACTGTCCAGATAAGCTTTAGAATAGACAAACGAACGTAAGAAAATATTTAAAGTTAAATAATTTTTCAAGAAAAATAAGAATTTTCAAGATTTACAGGAATCGCAAAAATCACAGATTTTCCGAATAGAATGAAAAACACAAACTTTTCTGAGAGTCTTTTAAAGAACAACGCAAGAATGAATGGTCGCTACGTAGTTGGGTATCGTAATCACGGTGTGCAAGTTTCGTACAGTGTGTTGAAACTTTTTACGCGCGCTCTGGACGCGGGTAGAGCGGACCGGTGCGGCTCGGCGCGCTGTGGACTCGACTGAGGCGGCGGCAGGCGGCAGGCGGCGCGCCACAGGGAGGGGCCTGCATCGCCGCCCTATGCCACCACACTCCGACCACGCACACACAACCGCTTTTTTATTATTTCTTTCTTATTAAGTCCGTCCCGCTCGCGCTGGCCTCGCCGCTCGCGCCCGTCCCTCTCGCCGAGCGAGTTTTTCTCCGCGTGATAACTATTGAAATTCGCTAAACGGCTCACCACGGTGCGGAAAAGGCTCTCTCGTTAAACGGTGAGCCGATTGTATCGAGGTATTTATTCGAATTACTCGGTGCGCCGACGCTTCGCATCACTATTTATGCACTGTGAGAGCTTGCCGCCATGGATGGGGCTGTGCCCGCGCGCCGATTACCGCGTCACAATATTCGCGGTTATATCGTGGATAAATAAGCCCTTAGTATACTACATGACGCAAATAGCTCCAAGCAGATGGGTTGCTGCTTGCACATTTACATAGAATTCAATGAGTGTGCGCAGACGCCTACATCTACATTACGCACGCTGTGAAGTAAGTGATACATGCACTTAAGTTAAGGCAATATGCGCATGAGTTTAAAAAAAAACTTTAATTACCTCCTATGTTTAAAATAAATTAACAAAAGCAAAAATAGAATTTAATTAAACAGCAAGCTGTTTTAGCTTACCTGCCAGTTCTACTTCACCGTAGTAAAAGCTAACGGAAATCGAGTGAACGAAAAACAGGGACAAATCGAAAACATCCAATTGAAATTTTAATTCAAATCCCTTCACTTATTTTTATTCTTTGTACAAAAATATCTGGATCCGGTGGCTGTGACTGTACACTGATTAGAATTATTTTCGCCAAAGTAGCGTCCCACTTAACTGAATCGAATAAAGAAAATCCCTGAAATTCGAAATACGCGAGACCCATCTAAGCTTTGCAGCCCCTTAAATTCTATTGCTAAGGCAATGTTATTGTAACCTTACCTCCGGGAGAAGAAACAGTAACCGCTCAATTAGAGCGACTTTATAAACTTCATTACGTGTGCAGAGCGGAGGCAGGAGGCAGAGTAAACAGTGGTAATGCGCAATCAACGCCAGCGCTGCGCCGACGCGCGAGATTGCCCACCTTTATAGCGTTAGATCAAATTTGCGGAAAATTAAACTCACAGACTTTCTCATAGTTTTGTATTTATAATAATTTATTACGTGCGAGGAGCTCAAACTAACCATGTCGTTAGGCAGTAAAGCTTATCGAAGTTGTGCCGGTAATAGCGGCACAAATGGCCGCCGATACGCGAATTGTGACGAATCGCATTAATTATTTTGTTGATTTCCATGTAAGGCAACGATAATAACTGTTATTATTCGTTAATTTTGAATAGCCTTCGGTATTTTGAATAAAATTGATTACTTATACATTTTATAATAATGATGAATGCAGCGGCATGAATTCTTTATGAAATTGCGCACCAAGATGTTGTACCTACTCGAAAGAAATATTGACTTGTGTGAAAATTTATGTACCTATCGCTTTTGATCGGTATATTGAAAAAACTCGCATCGCGGCTCTATATTTGATACTTTCCTGAAAACAGTTTTCCTGTTTGCAGCAAGCCTTATATCTGTGCTACATAGTGACCTACATACTTATTTGGGTTTTCAGCGTCGATAATACACTTTCAGGATGTATGAAGGTGGGAAGTACCTAAGTACCTAGCTGATCTAGCGCAATCGAAAGAAATATTATTAACATCATGTTGTGAGAAAATATAGTTTCAGACATATTTAAAAAGACAACATACTTCCCTTTGCATATAACATATTGAAGAAATACATCGCGTCTCTGCATTTGCTACTTTCCTGACAAATTTTAACTGAAGTTTTCCAGTTCGTAGCAAACTTAACTAGCTACGTAGGTAGGTGATCGTATTTAATAATTATGGTAGAAACTTTGAGGGGCCCGTGGCTAAATAATAACAGCCGCACAGGTCGATCGGTCAGGTTAAGCTACGCTTGCCACGGTTGGTCTGTGGATGGGTGACCATCTTTACATACCGAGACCCCTCCGTGCCTCGGAAAGCACGTTAAGCCGTTGGTCCCGGCTGTCATTCGTGGATCTTTGACAGTCGTTACGGGTAGTCAGAAGCCCGAAAGTCTGACAACCAGTCTTACCAAGGGGTATCGTATTACCCAGTAAGTAACTGGGTTGCGGAGGTCAGATAGGCAGTCGCTCCATGTAAAATACTGGTATTCAGCTGCATCCGGTTAGACTGGAAGCCGACCCCAACATAGTTGGGAAAAGGCTAGGCAGATGATGGTAGAGTATTTCTTTCTATAAGAACAAGGGCTGATTTTCCAATCGACAGCTAATTTTTATTCGTGGGAGAGTATAATTGACGTCTGACAGTTTTTGTATGGCAGAACTGTCAAAATTTCAAAATTATTTCTCCGATAAAATTATGTAGCGTTGGAAAAATCAGCCCTTAGTTAGTTACTGACTACATTATTCCAGAATAGTAGTAATATAGGATTTTTTATCTAGAAAAATAAATAGATATGTAGCTAATTAAAAATAGGAATCAGTTGTCCTCAATTAGGAAGATAAAAATACGGTGGTATCTAATCGAAGGGTTGGTCTTTGCAAACTATCGTTTTCAATAAAATTACATTGTTGAAAAATGAAAAAATACGTGGCTGCTAAAACAGGTAAGAAAATTTGGAGGAAATTTGACACACGGGTAGACCATGACCTGGGCTAAGATATAGAATACTTTTCATCTTAATATTCCCATGGGATCGAGACTTACGCGGGTGAATCCGGGGGGCGCAGTTAGTTTTAATATAATTTGGTGACATACGACTTCAGCGCGAACGAAGTCACGGCCTTGTAATAAATCACTCAAACTCAAATCATTTATTTCAATTAAACCATTTACAGGCACTTTTGAATTGTCAAAATTAAATAGTCGGTCAGTTAGTCAGAAAGTTGAAGCTAGTTGCCCATTCCAAAACGTAGATCTCAATGGAGAAGAACGGGCCAGAAACTCCAAGGACAAATATTAAATCAAGATATTATTACAAAAACCTGGGTACATTATTCTTATTGCTTCTATATGTGAGAACAATGTAAAAAAGAAACAAATTAAATAAATAATAAGCCCTGACAGTTAAGAGATGACCAGTCTCAACCGACGGCGCCCGTTCAAAAACATGACGCGTGGATCAGCACCACCCAGCTCAACCATTTTGTAGGGAACCGAATGATCCAACACACGCGCCACCACCAGTGAGACATTTAAGTGAGCATGACATATTCTCAACTGCCATGCTCTTTCAGGTCAACATCAAAATATCATAAAAGACGGATCCATGGGATAACGAAATACCTAATTTTCTATTTAAGCATTATGAGGAGTGAAGAAAGACTGGTTTGTAAAAATAACGTAGCACTTTCATTTCACCACGAAAATTGCTTACTTAGGCAACGGTTTACAAAATAATAATGTATTACCACTTAATGGCTAGTAGTTTAAAAATAATGAAGGTAATAAATCACTGAATTTTCTCTGTAATTACCAATTTCAAGGTTGGCTATCAAAAGACACATTTCAGTCACATTTCCCGAACATTTACTGTAGGTACTCTGTCAGTTTAGTAGAGTTCAAAACTTAATCTTACATAACTATGTAATAAAAAGTACCAACTATTGTAATTTTTGATTATTGCTTATTGTTAATATATGTATGAACTATTGATTCTTCGATACTTCATTGAGGTAGGTAGGTACAGTCAGGGATATTAATTGTTACTAAAATTTACACACTACGCGACACAACTGCCAAAGAATGACAGTTGTGATTTGAATTTCCGAAATAAATTCAACAGGATTCTGAAATAAATCTTGACTTTTAACTCGACCTTGGATGTTGAACAAGTAAACCAAATTACTATCGTATCGTCATTAAAATACAAAACCAATTTTTACACTGATAGTACAACATACTCAAATCATTTCTTTTCTGTTTTAATTTTTCTTAGGAAAATAATTAATAACTCGAAGTCGTTCATTTTAATGAGTTTTCAGTTTTACTCACACTAAAAAGAATTATTCTGATCACATTTTTAATTATTAAAAAAATGTTGTAACTCAGTAAAGGACTTTTTAAATGATGTGACTTTATAGAAAATGACTATTATGTTAGCTAATATATATTATTGCGAATTTATTAGCTAAGGGCTGATTTTTCCAACGCTAGAAATCAGATCAGCTACATTTTACCTTATGGCGTGTAAGGTGAAATGTAGCTGTTCTCATTTATTTATATTATTAATCTTATAGAGTACCTACCTACATTTAGAGCAAATAAAATTCTGATTATGATTATGAAATACCTAGTCGTAACATCGATTATCACTCACAGTTTCACACCAATAAAAATACAGAATCCATACGAAATGAATGTTTGAACTAAAACAAATACAATAAAAATAAAGTTTTCAAACAAACTCAGGTTTTTTTAACCACCTGTGAACAATTTTCATGGAAGTCTTTGACCTAATTGTGAGGAAACGCCGATCTCATAGTTTTAAAATATGATTGACGTGTAAAATTGTTTCTACAAACCTATTTACAAAATAAAATCATTTATCATTTATTTGAAGTTTCATGGGGTTTTTATTGTTTGTTTAGCTAAAGAAGTAGGTATTTTATTAGTGGATATAAAAGTTAAAGTTAACTTTGAACAAGCTAAGTACTTCTAAAACTTTTACAGTCAAAATGGAAACCGTCAAAATACACACAAAATATTCAAAATGAAACACCAGTATTGTTTGATGTTCTAAAACGAAAAATTGTCATAATATATAGTACATTAGGTACAAATATTCCCCTGCGATCATTACCAATTCCCCACGACTCATCAAAATAAAACCAATGAATCACCCCGATATAAAAAATTCAATTATCACAACCTACCCGGGTTATATCACTGCATTACATACAAATGACACTGCAAACATTTCAGTTGTCACAGGACGCGTCCATTTCACTTTTTGTCCAAATCAACGAGCAAGTTGTGATTAAAATTTAAAAGTAGCAACTCGTGTGAACGCACTCGCGACGACGACAAAAGAGGGGGAACGGACGCCCCTTGTAGGCGGGACGGCCACTCCACAAGCGAAACTCAACTTTATTACAGAAACATAGAGTTGCTTATGATATTTTGGGATTGTAGTGTGCATCCTGTGCAAGTCTGCGTGGGAGAGGCAATTCTTCGCTAAGTATCGTCCGAGTACGCGACATGCTTCGTTTTTTCGATGGCCAGCCTTTGGTAGTTTTAGAAGAGTTTTCCACAAAATTGTATTTTCGTTCAAAAATAAATTTGTTAACTAGAGGTGACATTATGTTTGAATAATGGACGATTACGAGTATTAGGGAACGTTAATTATTAATCAAATGCTTTTGGCCTCTAAATTCTAATCTAATACTAAATTCAACTGGCTGACCCAGCAGACGTTGTCCTGTCCCAATTGGTCTTGAATACAAAAATCCCATAGAAAACAATATGGTCAACCGTTTTTTCAGAATTAAAAAAAAATCCAGATAACAGCCAACATTTTAAAACGAAAATAGCCTATTCGGTCCAGACGTTCCCAAGTGCTGCGTTACCTACCAAAGAACAGCATTTCATATTTATTTAAGTATACAAGGTGTCGTTTTGCATCCTTATCAAATTCAAGGAGACTATGCTACTGATTCTCGACAAGAATCAATAATAAAATAAGTAGGTTTTTTTTCGGAAATGTGTGGGATACGCATTTTAAAACGCGGCCTGTGTGAGACCGCTCTGTAACTGCCCTTTTACACACACATAATAATGCGGCCGCTTATAAAATACCATAACGCGATTCTGTTCTTAGAAAGCTGTGTATTCTGAAATACTGTCAAACTTAAATAACTAAAAAAGAAGTAGGTATTCATCATTTACCAGGCATCGTAATTTTATTTGATTATTTATGTCTTTCATAACCGCCTCCTGAAATTTGATGAGGATGCAAAACCACAGCTTGTATAACTCTGTATTAAAAGACAAAATTGCTAAAGTTAAACATATTTATGTATTTTCCACAAAACCATTATTTCTCAGTCTGCACTACCTAGGTGCCTTTAAATATTTTTCAGCATTACTTCAGCTAAAATCTTAGCATTCAGAAATAAATAAGACATCTCGGTAAACAGTGTTATACTAAAAAACAATCATTGTGACAGATATTATTATTATTTAACAATTTGTAATTTCATAGTACCACTAGGAAAAGATAACACAAACTATTACGACTTTCATCAAAAATTATCCCAACACACTGGAATATATTTTCTAAACTTGCACTCAGACGCGATATTACTCTACATACGTAACATATTGCCCTAAGTAAGTCTAAGTAGAACTATGCACACTATTACACCGTCCCGTCCACCCAATAGATGGCTACGCAGCTGCCTACCCGCTTTCTGGAACGATAAAATTTTAGCACCGTTCCCATATTGAAACAGTTAAATCATACAGTGCAATACTACCCACATAATGCATGTAAACTACACCTAATAGTAGATCTATGTTACTATTACGTTTGCTGCCTTTAAAAAGTGAGCGGAATATGAAACAGAAAACAGGGCTCGGGATATGGGGATAACATCATCTCCCTTACCTTATCCCCCTATGTTGGGGTCGGCTTCCAGTCGAACCGGATGCAGCTGAATACCAGTATTTTACATAGAGCGCCTCTATATCTAACCTCCACAACCCAGTTACTGGGCAATACGGTACCCCTTGGTAAGACTGGTTGTCAGACTGTCCGGCTTCTAACTATCCGTAACGACTGTCAAAAATCTTGACGACACGGTTGGCGCAGTGGTTAAGCGATTGGCGACTGCGCTGCGTGTTGCGGGTTCGATTCCCATATGGAACAAATATTTGTATGACCTACAAGTAGTTGTTTCGGGTCTGGCTGTTTGTGTATGTGTGTTTAAATGTTTGTAAACGCACCCACGATACAGGAGAAATTCTTAGTGTAGGGCAACGTTTAAAAAAAAAATACAGTGTTGCCCGTATTTGTACTGGTTGCCTATGGACTGAAAATAAAACGATTTGAGTCTCGTAAAAAATAATAATTTGTGGTTTAGCACTGAGTAGGTAAGTAGATATTATTTCTTTCATATTTAACCAAACAACATAGGTACTAGATTATATTTTCGTAGGTATCGTGTCTTGTACACAATAGTGGTAAATACGAGGTTTTGAAGAGTTCGTGTAAGATTCACAACTCACCAACGTGATAGCAGGTACCCGGATTCTGTCAATCAGATTCTTTCTATTCTGCAACTGGAGGCTGTAAATTAGAAAACAGTTGTATTCATCGTAAGTAGCTAGATAATAAAGACTACAGATAATAATCAGCACCTTAATTGCGCCACTATAAGGCCACTATCAATCTCAATTGGAACCATTTTGAAAGATATTGCTAATCCATTGCTTCATATTTTCGAAAAATGTGTCTGCTCAGCAACATAAATAACGCAATGAATGCTGTTGAACTGTCAAAATGAAACCCATTGCTACCGATGGTGTGTTACGCAATTACCCCGCAGATATTTTTGTAGACTTTTAAGTAAGACACAATGATAGATATTGAATTATGTTTGGGTTTGTACCACTGCCCTTAATACAAGTTATTTTATAACTTAGTAAGGGTGCTGGTTGCAACATCTACCTGATTTGTTAACTAGCATAAGTCAAGTGTACCGACAGATTACTACTGTTTATAGTTAACATTGTTATTTCATTAAATAAATTATTATTATTATATTAGAAGCTGATTATAATTACTTAATAATTTACTGATTTAATTTTTTACTGATGGAGTTAGCAAAAATGGAGAGATCCGTTGGAGAACCAAGATAACCGATATAGCCCGAAGAATTGCCAAACTTAAGTGGTAAGTAGTGGACACATTGCTCGCAGAAAAAATGGCCGATGGGGCCGAAAGGTTCTGGAGTGGCAACCGCGTACCAGTAGCGTTGGAAGACCTCCCACAAGGTGGAACAATGACCTGGTGAAGACCGCAGGAATCAACTAGATGCGAGAAGCACAAAACCGGTCGAAGTAGCGGTGCTTGAAGGAGGCCTATGCCTAGCAGTGGACGTCTTTCGGCTGAAATGATGATCAGGAGCTGGACCAGTATAATTTGGTTGCGGTTTGCCCATAAAACACATTTCATAAGCCAGATAGCCAAGATTATGACCTATTTTCTTTTATTAGACAAATAGTAGGCTTATGAACTACTTATCTTATACTTAGGGCTGATTGTTCTAACGCTAGATAATTTTATCGGAGGAATAATTTTGAATTTTTGACAGTTCGTCCATATCCTGTCCGCCGTCAATTTTATTACTTATCTGTCGTTTGAAAAGTCAACCCTTACTCAATTTAATTTCTGACATTGTAAATTAACCCCTTATTGAGTAACACATAATTAAAACTTCTTTCTTCATTTTTCATGAAGGCTGCCCAAACAGAGGTTTCATGTGGTTTAATTTCGTGTTTATCCATTCTCTAATTATCCACTGATTAGATAGTAACATAGGTAATAACGTTGAGGTTGCGTGCTACGAGTATTATGTTAATTACATGTACAGTGTTTAAAATAATGTTTTAGTTGCTTTAGGTTTTGTGATTTAAAAATAAAACATGTTTTATGATTATTGGCCTATTTTTATTTAAAATACTAATTCTAAGATGAAAAAGAAACACATTTTATTACCGACATATTTTAACTTACGGTCGTGGGTTGTATAAATAGTTTCATCACCACTGCTCTCAAAACAGGGAAGGAAAACATCGTGAGGAAACCGGCACGTCTTAGATTAACAAAATCGAAGAACTAGGACATTTACCAACCCGCACTAGGCCGGCGTGGTGGATTACGGTCTTGTAGAGAGAGGGCCTGTGTCCCAGAAGTGGGGCTGAAAATGCTAAATGCTAAACAAACCTCACGTTATACCTGAATTCTTCTGTGCAACTGATTCTCGACAACGAAATAAAATTTAAATTATTTAGCAAACAGACACAGAGAGAAAATATACCTTCTAAATGACGTATCAGGGGGGTAGTTAGAACAGCAAAAAATGCTAAGTAAGTACCTACAATATGTAACATGTGACCGCTGGCTCGGTGGTGAAGTACCTACACACGATCCATCTTCTTCGAACGAGTCTTTTTACGTGTTAATTACCTACGTATTAAGTAGGTAATTACAGTAATATGTCTTAGAATGTTTTAGTTTAAAGTATTAATTCTAAGACACACTTTGTATACATTTTTATGGAAATACTAACTGCGCCCCGCGGTTTCACCCGCATAAGTTTTGATCCCGTGGGAACATCGGGATAAAATGTATTCTTTATGTTAATCCTGGTTATAAACCATCTGTGTGCCAAATTTCATCCAAATCCGTTCAGGAGTTGTAGCGTGAAAGAGTAACAAACATCCATCCATCCATACAAACTTTCACGTTTATAATATTGATAAGTAGGAAGGATTTTACCAAATTTAATACTGAATAAAACATTTTTTTGTCATGATCTTCATAAACGAAGCTCAGCTTATTTTCATTAAAATAATAACTTGAAGCCTTCAATGGTTGATTTGATGATTGATACAATGATTCTTCTTGATTCTACAAGGCTGGCTAGACAGCAAAATACAATCTAAATTATTCAGCAAACAGTCCTAATAAAATATACCTTCTAAATGACGTATCAGGAGGTTAGTTAGACGAGCAAAAAAGGCTAAGTACAATGTGTAACGTGTGACCGCTGGCTCGGTGGTGAAGTACACACGATCCATCTTCTTCGCACGAGTCTTTTTGCTGCGGCACCCTGCTCCCACACTGACACTGAAGAGAACCAAGAAACTGAATTTTAAGGAATGTATTATTGTATTTATTTTGTTGTACATATTGTGCGTTTGAGCTTTTGCTAACAATTGCAGTTATTTTTGTTTTGCATATGTTCGAAGCTTTATCATTATCTATATGGTATTTTTCTTTTTGATTTATAGGTTTTGCCGCTATTAGGTACAGAAGGCCAATTCTCCCAATTTAAAACGTTCAAAATCTAGTCGCAGTATCATCTCGGCGACAAACAAATGTCAAAAACTTGTCAAAATGTAGGGAAATTAGAAGTATTTTTGACAGATTGAGACTGAGATCAGACTGTGAACGTTCTTAAAATTACGAGAGTTGCCCGTTTGATATTAAACATAGGTTATCAGTACGATTCTGTTGACATAGTTACAGAATCGTACTGATAACGTTTAATATCAAACGGGCAACTCTCGTAATTTTGAAATTACGAATTATTTTATGTTGTTATAATTTTTATATTTTTGAGCTGGACTCCTTCAATAAGAACTGCAGTGCGATTCTGTAACCATCTCACCGTGTAAACTTAGGTGAAGTGAGCGTGGAGTGAACTGTCATTCCAACTAATGCTAGGGTTTAAAACTATTGACAGCTCACTCTAAGCTCACTTCACCTAACTTTTCACGGTGAGATTTTTAAAGAATCGATCGGCTGATAGCATTACATTAGTTTGATTTTCATTAATTTAGACACTTGTATAAATTGATCAAGTTTAACATATGATCCAGAATCAGCTTTAATTAGGTAAGTACAATAAATTGGCTACAACTCACAAGATTTCTAATAAGACAAGTCGTGTGCCTAATGGGATTTCCCGACAGTAAAAAAAAAAAAAAAATACAAACATCCGAATTGAGAACCTCCTCCTTTTTTAGAAGTCGGTTAAAAATAACGAACTTCCAAACAAACTTTCAAAAATCCTTCCTTAGTGCTCTGGGGTCTTATTCTCTATGACACAATTAACGAAACCACGCGAAATGAAAGCGAGATTGGAGGTATTAGCTAAGGAACTGACGTGGTTTTGAGTAAGTATAAGGAATCGTTAACTGGTCATAGTGAATTAGGGCCCAGTTTCGTTATAAAAGTGCTTTTGCTAGACCCAGTGGCTAAGAATGTCTATTGTCAGCGAATAAATGATTTTAGGTACTTATTTATTTCACTCGTACTTACTTACTTACATTTTTAAGTACTTATTTATTTTTAAAAATATCTTAACTGTTTCCTCATAGTCACATACCCAATGCTGCATTGTCCGTTTTGTCGTGCGACCACGGCTCGACGTGGCAACCTGCGACCGTTGCGAGCAACACGACAGCGACAAAACGTCGCCCAGCGCCGCTCCTTGTCACCTGAATAAATTACGAAGGTCCGATCTTAATTAATGGGCGACACATCGTACTACTACTTTTATCGTGATTAAGAGCCTCCAGTGTGCGAACCTAAGTGGGTCCCGGCCGCTAATAGGCTGTTTATGGTGAACGAGATTACTTGTGTTTTGGTAAAAAATTTGTCTCTCCAAATCTCGGGATGAAAAAATGTGCTGGCTGAGAAAACATAAATATTAGTTTGTACCTAATAGTTAATTATTAAGAACCTTACTTAAGATTTATTCTCTTTCAGTGTCGTAGTTGCCTAACTTGGACACAAAAAATACATGGCAGCTAAGTAATTAAACGACGTTTAACTTTTTCTTTACCTACGTATTAGCATTAAGCGAACGAACTAATAAACAAGAACATCTCAGCAAATATTAAATCTTATAACCATGACAGAATCAGAAAAAGGCCAATTCTCGTACATAAAAAAACCTTCAAATTCAAGTAGCAATATCATCTCAGCGACAATCAATGTCAAAAACTTGTCAAAAATATATATAAATTGATTGTATTTTTGACAGATTGCGACTGAGATTAGAATGCGAAAGTTCTTTAAAATACGGGAATCACCCCTCTGATTTCCCCTTTACGTTACACCATTCCCAAGTAACGATTTCCCCACGTGCATTGCTTTAAAGACATCCTAGTGTAAATCTAAACGCTTCATGTAACGTATCCGCGTCGTGACAATACGCCGGCCCGACACGCGGGCGTCGGGGTCTCTCCGGGGACTCGCTAAATCGTATTGGTTTCTCTCCACTTTTGTTTATTTGCTCTCTTTCCGTTCCTACAACCCCCGCTCTGATAGCACACTTGAATCATCCATTTTCCCCCCAACAATATTCTAGATAAATAGGTTACGGTTTTAGCTAAGGTTTGTTCTACAATTAGTTGAATATTTGTGGTAAACACAGCCGTGATGATGGAAAACATGTTTAATTTTCAGTTTATTAGCGGCCGGTAGTTAAAAGACCATGTAAATTATACTCATGGCCCGTTTCTAAAGTTACCGCGTTTTGTGCTGAGAAAACAATTATGTTAAATTAGCAGCAATAACTCCATTTACTCTAAGAATAATATTCAACAAAACTAATTTTCATTATACTGTACGTAATATCTTCGGGCACAGTATGGTATCGTGAAGTAAGATTGCACTAGAACCTCCACTGGTCATTTCATGCTTGACCCGCAGTATTTCGGTGGTGGGTAGTAAAACACTGAAATGATAAATAAGTGTAATATAACACACCCTCGGCTAGTCATAATGTGCAAACGCCAAGCTCTCCGCGTTTGGCTGACACTGTTCCGGGCATAGAAGTCAGGGTATGGTCATAATGCGAGCGATGAAGACATCAATATGATGAAACCTTATTGAAAAGATAATTCAAATATATACAAAGTCTATTCTGTATCTTTATATTCGTTATTTCTTTTTATCTTCTTTTAAGAAAGTAGAAACTACAACAAACTCATACATAGTTGATTAACTAAATTGACAACGAATTGGCTACGCTTCGTAGACACTTAAACTACACAACTATACGAATCGTGATAACGCTACTTTGAAAAAGACAATGTATTTGTTTGGCTTTGTTGTATTGCCACAGTAATATCTGCACATAATTTACTTTACTTGAATATTAAAAAAAAATCCTTGAATAAAATCGTTTCACAACTTGTTGTCAGTGTTCTAAATTTGAAATCTAAGTCCCGCTCTTAGTAAAGCGGTACCCAAAGGCAGCGAGGCAGAGCGAGGCGCGAGCTTGCTTTATCTGCGCTGGCTGTGCGCGAAACAATATATTTATTGGACAGTGGCGCGGCGCGGCCCGATCCAGAGGATGATCTATTCGCTGTACCCTTACGTTGCCACCGTGTAGGCGACGGAAGCGAGCACAGGCAGGAAATTGTGAAAATCGAGAAAATGGTCCGTAGGAGTTAGATTTTATATTTGTTCATTGCTTATGTTTTGTAGATGAAGGGTTGGCCCTGATGATTTGCTTGTGAAATTATTTGATTGAGAGTAAGCATAACAATTTCTTTGTTTTAATATTTAGAAAGAATCATTCAATATTACAGTGCATCTGCAAGATGAGGTTATGCTGAAAGATAAAAGGTAGCAAAGCTGCTTTAAATATTCAGTACAGGGCGTTAGTCTGTGTCGCGGCGCGGGGCTGGCGCCGTTCTTCATTCAGTAAGGTCACAGTTGGTAGCGGCGCGCCGCGGTCGCACTGCCCCTGTTTTACGATACACCGCCAGTTTTGTTTCCAAGATTAAGCGAAACTAAACTGCTGGCATCCTCTACTCACTGACCTCACGCTTATTTATTACTCTCGCACAGCGAAATCGAGACTTATTTTTCGGTACGACCGCCAAGAAAAACATCTGCAACCGTGCTACGTACCCGTACAAATAAACCACCGGGACGTCTCAATCACGGTACTATTTATTCAGGAACTGGTCTCCGGAGAGGCGAACAAGATGGATCGCGGTGTCAACACGAATTTGCATCCCTTGTTTGTCTCAGCGGAGCGTCGGCGGAAAAAACACCGCAATCTCATTGTGTTCGGTGCAGCGGGCGCGGGCGCGGCTCGGCGCGGGCGGCTCGCATCAGTTATTCGCCGGTGCGGCCGGCTAACACGATTATCTGTCGTTTCAAACGAGACGCTCTTTTTTCCGTTCCCTTGTTTTCCAACTTCACGTCTGCTCCATGTTTTTTTCTGAATAGGAAATGGGATACGTCAGACGAAAAATTGACAAAAATATGGCCGACTCCGATGGAAAATAGTGGGTTTTTCGATAGGATCTGTCGGATCCCGCGTTCGTTGTATAGAAAATTTTATTTGCAAGATTGTTTTCTTATTTGTCCTGTTTTTGTTATGCTGATTGTATTTTTACGTATATAGGAAGAATACCATGGTGTCACCCTAAATGTAGCGGGAATTGTAGCATAATATTTTTGTTTTTATAAGATGACAATTTGGGATTGAAGGAGATAGGAATCGGGTACCCTACTCGCCAATGTTGTGAATTCCGAGGTAGCCAGAGGAGCATGACATGCTTCAAGCGACGTCACGGACGATTTCCGTGCTTCTAGTCTGTGGCGTCTGACTATTAGGTGGGCGTGGGTGGCCCTGAGTTCACGACTGTCTTACTGCACAATGTAGCTACACAACTTGTTATTATGAATATTTAATTAACTGTTTATTTAATGTAATATAATAAACAATAATGCTGAAGTATAGTACTAGTGTGGGTGCACACAACTTTCATCAGTCTCATCTCATTAGCGCGGTCGGTAGCGGTCCCGCACAAAAACCAGCATCCACAAAAACTAACCCGTGAGATGACAGGAACGATTCTAAATATTTCGGCAATGCTCCGATTCTGTGAAACAAGATGCACGCCTGTGATTTATGATCGTAGTAAGACGTTACAAATTGTTTTCCGAAACTTGTGTTTGCCTTGTTTATTACTTCTGGTTAATGACGTAGGAAGGTTTCGGGTGAGGCTGGTAATACGTGTGTACCTCTAAATGTCCCTCTTATAACAAAAAATGAATAATCATGATTCAATGGTGTTACAAACCGATGTTTAGTCATAAATTGCTGAGACACGAGAGATGTGATTGCGCCATGAATTACACACGGAACCACACGCAACGGCTCATAAAGATCGCTCTAATGTCTTCATACGGCATTCACAGGCGCCTCAACACGAACTCGCGCCGGAATAGATCCACCAAACTAATAATTTCCCGCGTTGAGGTGAGGCCGCGGAGTAGCTCACACGCTCTAGCCAAACCGCTGATTACGACTTGATTACACCCTACAAAAACTTTCATAACCCGGAACTTCCATTGCCATCAGTGACTAAAAAAACAATTATTGACGCCTCATGATAGCAATTAACACCCATCTGTTATTACGACCAAATCTTTACTTTCGGTAGACCTACTATCATGTATAATGAGTTGCTTGGTGCATCGATGATCTCCTAAAGGTAACATTGTATTTTTTTCGTATTGCTGGAAATTGTGTCTTCTGACGTCAGCCGTAGGGCTGTTTGGGATTCGTGAGTGCCGTGTAGTAGAATCGTGTCGAGTAGACGTGTGAAGCTGACGCGTGGAGCGGGCGCGCGCGGACCACCCGCGCTCGACCACCGGCCGCCGGGGGGCGTGCGCACACGTGGATACACACTAATAGTTCCCAACATTTCATAGTTTTTGTGACCAGATGACATATTTGCAAAAAATATATAAATAATGTTACAATTCCATTCGACTGGAATGGCACCGTTATGTTACGAGGCAAGTGACGTCCAGTTCTTATCTGGAGATAACAATCGTTTTGTCCATTTACATACGTCAACAAGGTTGACCCAGAACTGAGCATGGCATTCTGTGATGAGGCCCGAGTGTTGTTCTGGTGTGGTCCACGGCCAGGCCGGCTGTCGGCGGCGCGGCCGGCACGCGTGCTATGCGGCCCGGCTGCGCGCGCGCAACTACTCAACTGCTTAATAAATGACCAGCGCACAGTATTAGGCGGATCGCATACATCATTTATGTAAATTGTGACGAAGACATATCTAGCTCGGTCGGTCGCTGCCTTCACTCGACACGACGCGCATTCCGTCTTATTTTATTATGCTTTTGTAAGTAAATAAATCCTCGAATAAATATCAGGGCTCTTTACAAAGTGTCACGATATTACAGCGAGTAATCCTGTCCTTAATATAGTATCACTTATGGTTGCATCTACATATTTATTAGTAAGCTCAAGTCAAGCACCGTCGATGCCGGATGTATGTAGCTTTGCATAAGAAGCAGGCGAGTAGTACCTACCTACAGTAAATTAAGACCGTTTGCTTGCTCATGGGCTACGAACATTAAATTGGCCGTTTCCCTCGACTCTTTGCGGGTCGGTACACTGGTAAATAGCTGTTGAAGAACAAAACATTGGGGGTACTCTAACTACGTAATCGTATAACTTCGTAATAGCAATGAAAAGCTATCTGAAAACCCACAATCTTTGTTGAAGTGAAACTTCATAGGCGGCTCTTTAATTGGGCTATCATTAAGAGTGAAAATTCAAGAATCCGTCACGTTTAGGCACATTTCGTTACATTAGAGAGAATAAAGATATATGTAACTCTCTCTGTCTCTCACACAAAATCTCTCTTATTCTTTATTTTTTAAGAAGTTTTAGATAGGTACCTACTTCTATCACGTGTACGATGCTGCACGCGCAATGTTCTTTTTGTAGACCTAACAGTTCTTTCATCTATAAACTGTAATGGCACTTCAAATGACCGCAATATTTTGTCAAGATGAATGTGAAGATGACTTTATTTAGCCAACACGGCACAGCATGGTACACCAGGTGTCTATCTGTACCTTTAAACGACTATTATATATTGCACGTCGTTGTTTTCATTCGTATGGTGTTATAATACTTCATCAATAAAGGTTGTGCCCCCCTTGAACATGAGACAATTATTGTTTGAAGAACATCTTTGTTGGTTATAAAGTGGCTTGTGACAAATATTTGAAATAAATAGTGGGAACAAGTTTGTTATTGATTGAGGAGGGGTTTAATTACCGTGGGGATGAGGTTTCTGATTAATTGAAGTGTCTTAAAAAGTTTTCAGTATGTAGTTTTTATGTGATTTGGATCTAGCTCTAGAAAGACATACTTCCAATTACCTAAAGATAAAGCTTGATATTACAGTGAACTTTTTAAACGCAGAACAGAAAAATAGGTACAAATGTGATACTTATTTCATAAGAAATCTCTTCCAGCATACCTATATAAGTTCTTAAAGGTATTTTAAGTATTTTTTTCTTAACAGCATCATAAAGTTCATTGAGAGTTATGTAATAAGTACTTTTACATGTAGTCCTGTCATCTGAAAAATACTGTAAATATTCAAATCTTATTTTCAAATCTATAATATAACATAGATGAGGATCTATTCACGGTTTACCTACCTCTATGCTATACAAATCTGCCATAAATAATTTATATCGTTAAGCGCGGATTTTTCAATCATCTGACAATTTTGACAGTTATTTCATACAAAAACTGTCAAACACTTATTTTATAAAAAAAAAAAAAATACGAATAAAAATTATCTACCGATTGAAAAATCAGCCATAGGAAACCTTTATTAAACAACCATCACAAAATATAAAGCAATCTGTACTTCATGATGATTAATTAATTCCACTGAAGAGGTCGATCAACAATTGACCTTTTTCTTCATTACAATAGGAACCACCCTAATACATAAACCCCCTAACCAGTAGACATCTGCCACCATCATACAAGTCTTGTTAGCTCCTACTGTGCCATTGATCACGAAGGACACAAGGAACTTACTCGCGACTCACTCAAGACTATCAAAGGCATTTTCAGAGGCCCCATTGTACTCGTGAATTATTGTGGGCGTCTCCTAGTATAAGCTAAATGGGTAAGCAGTTACCCACAAGCGCCATATTTGCGGTTACTCCGTGTGGCCTGCACACGAAACGTGACGTGACTTGAGAGAAATTGGTCCTTTTTGTTGTAGTACAGTTCAAGGATTTCGGTATTGTAGGTGAATGATTTGGCGTTACTTTTTAGTGTGTTGGCACTGTGGCACTGGGGAATTTGTGATCGAATTATTTAATTATATTATATTGGCGAGGAAAAAAGATATTCGTAAAACAGACTTGTGCTACGAATTGTCACTGAAACAGGACAAAGCCATCAAATAACAATTTTGTATATTTCAAAGCTCTGTACTGTTCTGATCGAAGCGTTTGTTGTACCTACCTAGTTATTAACAGCAGGGTTTCTTACTAATCTAGCTGTCATCGCAATTTCAACAGACGCTACACGAATTCAATCAATCGGGCCACCACAATTTTATTCTAAATAGATTAATTTTCAACAAAAAAGATGAAACTGGCGGCATTTTAAAAAAAAAGCAATTTACTCAAGACCACCTAAGGTAAAAGAGGGCAGTCGACCTCCTTTACTGTTCTGAGTACTTCAAAATAGACACAATTCTTAATCTCACCTTCATTAAACTACAATAAAGTTGCAAGTTCATTAAAAACCTATCAGAACTCGTCCACGTGTTCACCCATGGAGGTCCATGTTTGGACAAGGCGACCACTAACGTGGCACCCCTGCGGTTTCGCAAAACTATATTTTTTCACGCCCTATATCTTGGTTTGTCAACTGGCACATTAACCAAGGTGTTTCCATCATGGTGGTCGTTTTTTGTGCGCCCACACCCTGTTAATTGGTGACAATTGTGATTTTCGACCATTTGGGTGAAGAGAGATGTTTTCCTGCAACAGATGTGTTAATAATGTTAAGGGGACAAACAAAGTATTGTGATACTTCACTTGAGTTTTATTTTTTGTTTAGATGTCAGATTACCTCCGTAGCTACGTCTGTTGTGGAACCGACGACTGAGGATTTCATCTCACACATCCCACGTAACATCAGTAGACTAACTAACAGAGTTGCAAGATGTCACTATTTTCGCGGGAGCAAGTATTTAATGAGTTCTAATGCTTTTCCACTTGCAGCTTTGATACTTCTTTCCACATGCCTACTATAACAGGTAAATCCTACGTATACGTACAGGCGGCATACAAAAAGGCGCATTATCCCGATAGCAACAAGTACAGGCACACAGCGCTGCAGGGCCGCAGAAGGGCCGCAGATAACTGGGGCACATGCATTTTTTCTTCAGTCTATTTACGTACTCAAGAGTGATGGATTCAGCGGCTCACTAAGAGATTATCCACGTACACTGAGCTGCCGACTGTCGAGGGTCCTGGCGCCACACATTTAATACTGTTCTAGTGGTCTTAAGAGCTCTTTGTGGAGTTGTTAAGAAAATATGAATGGGCTTTGTAAGTTTTTATACAAGTTCTTTTGGCTATTGGTTGTTAGAAGATAACTTCTGAGGTAGTTCCACTACTTACATTATTTCGGGAACATGTAAGAAGGTAAGACCACGTAAATTTATTTATTTATTATTTATTTATTTAAGATTCATGCACAACATTACAGAATTGAATCCCAAGGCGTTGTACAGCGCAATTAAATAAAATAATATGTCTCTTGGAATTATTTCATTAATTGTAACTCAAACAAATTTGTGATATGGACATGCACCCTAACCAATGCTGCAATGTAGGTATAGGTATACAAGAAGTTTTCCCCTGCAGATTATTTACCACTTGTTCTTGATGGTAGATCTTCATTTAACTGCACGGAACATTTGACGGCACGGTTGGCGCTGTGTTTAAGCGATTGACTGCTGCGCTGCGTGTCGCGGGTTCGATTCCCGCACGGAACAAATATTTGTATGGCCTGCAAGTAGTTGTTCCGGGTATGGCTGTTTGTGTATGTGAGTTTAAATATTTGTAAACGCACCCACAATACAGGAGAAACTAGTGAGGGGCAAATCTCAAAAAAAAAACTCTTTGCTAAATGATAACAGCCGCCTGAGTCGATCAAAGGTTAAGCTATTCTTGCCGCGGTCGGTTGGTGGATGGATAACCACCGTAGCTCGGAAAGCACGTTTAGACATTGGTACCGTCTGTCATTCGGTACTCTTTAACAGTCGATGGGATAGTGAAACCTGACAGTCAGAGTCGGAAAAGTCTGACAAACAGTCTTACTAAAGGGCACCTAGTGCGTTAACCACTAACTGGGTTGGTGAGGTCAGATAGACAGTCTCTCCATGTAAAATACAGCAGAGCTCAGCTTGCTGTTCAGCTGGATGTAGCGGAATATATTTTACACGAGCATCCGGATGCGGATAACTGGAAGCCGACCCCAACATAGTTGGGAAAATGCTAGACAGTTTGATTGCATAAATCTTCACATCACCAATCATCATTCAATCACCATAAACTTTACTAACCTAGCGTAATTATAAACACTGGCGTGCTAAGAATATTCAACGCCGCGATTCAATTTTCTCACCATTAAGTTGGTGGATAAGCGTATAAGTTTCATATAAGGTATATAAATTATCATGTGCGGAGCGGTATTATTTATGCGAGGTAGCGGAGAGAGCGTCTCGTTCATGTTTGATCGCGATTTAAGCACCTGTAAGCTTGGCTCGCCCGTTCTTTGTACCGCCCGCTCTCACACGTAGCGTCCGCAAATTTGGTGCACCTTTCAGAGTTTCGATGTTGTTTGCTAATTGAAAATATATGTATATCTCTATTGGCGCGTGGCCAAAGGCGGAACTAACACCGCCATCTTGTTTTTTTAATACCATTCACAAAACAATTGCACTAAATGTTTACCAACAGCGCCACCCTGTCAAAGTCATTCGAGCGCCAAAAGTTCTTTGTATCAGTGTAAGTGTCTATAAATATAGTAAAAAACAGTTCTTGCAGATGTAGGAGGCCTCCAGGTTTAGTTTAGCTTTTATTTGACAGCCATAGGGGTACCATCCTAATTGCGTACAAGTTCAATTATAATCTCAATCATTTTGAAGGATACTCGTATAAGCTAATCCAATGCTTCATATGTTTGAAAAATTTGTCCCCTCAACAACGTAAACAACGCAATGAATGTTGTTAAACTGTCAAAATGAAAGCCATTGCTACTGTTAGTGTGTTACGCAATTACCCCGCTGGTTATATATGTATGTCTGCCTATAACTTTCGAAAACGATGCAGTTTTGATTATAAGTACCTAAGTAACTTATGACTAGAATTTGTTTGGACTTGGACCGTAGTTTGAAGTAAGTGGATACCAGCAAATATTCATTCCTCTTACATAAGCGAAGTCGCTTGTTTGTAGAGTTCAACGTAAATGTGATTCTAGAACGTTCGATTCATAAGCATAGTGTAGCCTTCAAATAACAAATAACTAGAAACAAAGTAGAAACTATAACAAATACCAAGTTTGGGAGGATAACCCTAAATAAATACGCGGTCTTTTGAAGAAACAATTTTGGCCTATCCCTGGCCTACAGACTTTTATGCTGACCTTACGAACTGCAAGTACACAAAGGGTTACTGTTGAGGCGTGATTTTTTGCAAATTCGGCCGCCAGAGGACCGGCGTCGACTATTACTGCGGCCCTGCTGCGCTGCTGTAACGATATCATTTTATTACTCGGATGGTTGTGGGCTGAAAGGAACCATGCGCGAATGCTTCCCAAGATTTTTACATTTAAATCTGAGGAAAGAGATAATATAAAGGATAATTTGAGGAGCCGTGTCAATGATGTTTATGAACTAGAAAAAAAAGGGATTGCCACTAAATGAGCTTGAAGTCATATCAGCTCAATCGAGCGTTACAGTCATGCTTTCCATGCTTTCCTATACAATCGTAACGTTTTCTACGTAAATGTTTTTTTATTGTAGCTTCTAAAAAACAAGTAGGTAGGTACGTAAGAACTTATTAAAAATATTTTATTAAAACGCTCCGAAACATTTCTTACAAAACTTATAAGAAAACAATGCACATTTAAAAAATTAATCCACATTGCATAAGCCCGTCCTCGTTGGCAATCGAAGCTAATTACCGTCCCGTCCTTAGTTGGTGTTGATGAAAGAGTTTTTGCGCAGATTCGCGGTACTCTCCTTATAGCACATAAACGATACTGATACCGATATCGTATCGATACTTAATGACGTTAAATATATTACTCGAGAGAATCGCTCGCCGCCCGGTAGCCGCTTGTATCGATTAATTGTTTTAAACGATCCATGCGTGGCGAGCGCTAACATGACGACATCTGCCGTCGAGTGAAACTAAGCTGCTGTGTTTTCTATGCATTTCTAACTGGAGCGTGAATGATTTAGTTCAAACGTAGTTTTGCAGCGAAGCAAATTAAAGAGAGTAAGTATTCGTTGTCTTTTCACGAGTGGTTTGTGCTATCAATTTTGATGATAAAAGAGCTTTATTTAAAAAAAAATTGCAATTTTAGGCCGTTGCCCTGCAATGGGGCAATAATAGGCTGGTATTAATATTTCCTTTATTTTCTTACATCCAAATAAGTTACTTTTTTAAATATAATAAAACAGTAGCCCGTCGGTATCGGCAACAGGGTCCAAGCTACTGATGATAGTCAGGGCTCCTGAGAGAGACCTCCTAACGAAACGCGCCGTATCCAGAACTACCTCCCTACCTATAAAGCCTCCTCAGGTGTTGGCCAAGGCTCTTGACTATTATACTAGTTTATATATTTTAAGATAAAATGTCAAAGAGCTGTGGATTTTGTGAATAATAAATAAATTACTTATGCCATTGACCATCACGACTGTCGGCACAGTGACTCCTGTATCCACATCCCACATGTCGACAACCTCGCAACCAGGTCAGCATACTTAACCTGCTTATCTTTTTCAGCTTTCACGAATTTCTCGTCATGCAGGACCTTATTATTATTATAAATTTTAAGTCTTGCACGGTTTATTTATTAATTTTATTTTATTCTGTTCGGAAAACTTACAGATAATATAAACATTAAACAGTGTTCTTAAACATTATGCAATTGAAGGCCATTTACAAGTTTCCACTTCTGTCATCTATAATGTCATCTGCCTAGCCTTTCCAAAGTATGTTGGGGTCGGCTTCCAGTCTAACTGGATGCACTCTATCATAATTATACTTGTACAGTTGTACACTGTCGTTTTAAAGAAACCCTTACCTATTGGTAAAAACGCGTCTTGTCGCGCATTTTTTTAATAGGATATTCATAATACCCTCTGGTATTCTGAATACCCTATTAAAAAAATGCGCAACCTAAACGCCATATTAATTTGTTTTTTAACACTGTAATCAAAGGTACACTATCTGCTATTATCTCCTGTTACAAGCCTTACCGCAACAATAGTAAGTACATAATTATAATAACTTGTTACAACTTCCCATTTACCTCAGCTGATTGTTACAACTTGCACAAACAGATTTAAGTAGCTGATTACGCTGTATTTAGTATTTACTTTTCGTTCGCAAGACAGGAACGTTTATCACATTAGCTAAATTACTGGCGTTGAATTACTTTAATAAAGATCAGTGGAGTCAGACGTAATGAAACGCATTTGTTTTATTCTTTCAAATGAATCAGCAGTACGTGGAAATCAAAGGCACTGAAGCAGGCGTGCGAATTTTGGCCGCTGCAACATTGGCACCGCGTAGGTTGGCTAATGGCCGTTCGCGCTTATTGATTGAAGCAGGCAGCTGGTAATAAAACGCGTCGGTGCTCGTAAACTGGCACTCGATCCCGTCGCTACTGGCGCCCGCGCACCGATCAAAGAACGACGCCGACAAAGACGCCGCTGCCGCCCTCCTCCCGCCCTGTCAACGCGGTCACGGTCCATACTTAATGCTCGCCCCCGGCTGAAATTACGGGCGATGACTGCTATCGACAATTGAATATTAATATCACGAATTTACATAAAATTCTCATGAAAATGAGATAAAACACAATCGCGCGAAGCACGGCCGGCGCAACGCATAAAACACACAGTAAGTTCGTCGAAGCAATCCTAATCCGGCTGGAACGAGCCCAAAAACTGTGGGCGTCTCAAGACGAGAGTCACCGTTTTAATTGGTCGCATTAGTGCTGAGCCCCTTATTAATAGGTTGATTACTTGCGGAGCAGCGCGCGTGCTGCCACACTGCCACCGGCCGCCGATCTGCATCCGCCTCACAGACCTCGACTTATGCAACGACGCTAAGAAAAGCTTTGTGACTGTAAAGTAGTTTCAATTGCATGCACTTCCAACAAATCCGTGGTAAATATGTAATATAAAATGCAGCACGCCAGCCTTCAGTGTGTAGCGCAATCTGAGCGGACTTTGTTTTGCATCACGATTTTTATGGTTATTTTTATTCCAGTGTGTTCGCGTAGTATGGAATTGATATTGGCGTTCATTGAGGTGCAGCGAATTCACTTCTCGAAGTACTTTAGCGCGTCGGGAGCTAATAGCCGTACAGCGAGTTGAAAATATCAATATCGTCCGGAAATAGCGGCCATATCGGCATTCAGCCATAAATCTGCGAGGTGTCGGCCGCTATCGGCCGCTCACTCTCCGCCTGATGGTTTGTATCATTTGCAAAGCAGCTTAGGAAGTATTTTGAGTGCGTCTTACACATGTAGAAATGGAAAGAAAACAGCGCCGAACGCAAATTGAAATCTTTCAAGGAGTTCGAGTCATTATGATGTGTGCTTTTAAGACAATTAATTACCTCAATTGGTTATTAAATTAATGTTTGTAAGTTGATTAATTTAAACTATACAGATAACTTCTATTTTATTTAGGAATTTAGGACTGCGTCGTTGGTCTAGTGGTCGCTAAGCATTAGGTCCTCGGTTCGATTTAAGCTGTGCTAAATCTTAAATGTGTCTCTTTCTTTCTTTCGTAGATACATAAATGTCATTTGAACGAACGCTTTAGACAAAGTCGAATGCGTTCCTACTTACGAGTATATATGCGATAGGCTGAGCTTTTGATCATTTGTTGTGAAACTTGGTAACTCCTGCGATTTTATAACCATAGTGGTGAGGTTGCAGACAGCATGCTTCTGAATCCAACTGCTGTTACCCATCTGTAGGACTTCAGACGAAAACACTATAATTTTAAGCGTTCAAAGCTGCACCCCTTATAATGTAGGATAAACAACACACGGTAATCGTTCAAAGAATTTCTTTAATGTCTTAGGAAATGTGATTGAGCTCGTATCGGTGGCACATAAAGCAGCGTTCAAACCGTTATCGTGGCTGCAGCCGAGCCGTACATCAAACGTGAATGTTTTTCAGACAGTATCGAATTATTATCGCCGGCTCGGCGCAAGGCACCGATGCTGTGGCACGTGCTGTTTGACTCAGCGCAGTAAGTGCTGCCCGCAATTAAGATTGCGTCGATGAAGACACACGCTGAAGTGTTTTCTAATTATGTACACCATCAATCACGACTCAGCCCGAACAGGCCAGAACACCGCCAATCAAGTAATTGCATCGCGTGCATCAGCTTTTCGGCCCTCGATAATAATAGGCATTTTATTGCCCGTAATGGAGTCTCTAGGGCCCGCCGGTTAATGCTCGGCATTTGGTTACATCGCTACTTTTAATTCGGATTAATATGCAAGAACTGAGGAAGTAAACGTATCCGTCCGGTCCGAGAGCCAATAACAACATTGTTTTTGTAATCAATTAAGCAGACGATTGTTAGTCTATTGATATTGCGCGGTAATGGAAGTTTGATATCGCTGAGTGCCGACTATAACGTTGATTGCTTTTGAATCACGCAACAGTTATAAAGTTGGGGAATGCGGAGCGTTCCTCACTATTAGTCATCATGTAACCCAGCGGCATCGCTCCGCGTCAGCTAGATCCTTTGACACGGCATAACGAAACAGATTTCAATTGGTGCGGCGGAGTGCCGTCACTGAGTGACCCGTATAAAGGAAGTGATGCTAATCGGACAGGTGGGCTGACGTGGGCTCCGTGCCCAACCGACCCAGCTCCGCCAGATACGCGCTAAACAACACTCGTATTGTGATCGATCGATATTTTAATTCTTCGCTTTTGTTACATTTTTAGAATGTTTCACGGGTGAATCCGATGATCAATCAGTTTTTTGTGGAACAGTACGTATAAATACTTGGGTAACACTAAAAACTAATGTGACTATAAATAGATTGTTAAATAGGCACTGACTGAACTTTTTTATAGATAAAATGCTACATGAATCAGCTACGTAACTGCAGTCCAACATCATCGATAACGTCAGCCCAGTTACCAAATATGAAAAAGTGAACAAAGGATTGTGTAAACCGAACTCATAAATCACAATTCATTAGAGGCTTAGTAAGCCGCGTGACCTATTACGAAATTGACTTGTTCCGCGATATGCGAATTAACTGAAAGCGCGATTGCTCCTATAGAACATCTATTGTACTGATTTGTTGAGTACATATCGGCGTGTGCGATTCGACGCTGTTCAATGACTAGTACAATAAACAGAAATGGATGATGCGCGCACAAGTTCAACAAACGAGAATCAATTGTTATGGAGCTGATCACCTATCACCGTTCAGCGTGTCCGTAAATCATGATCAGTCGATGATCGAACGTGATGCGACGTCAGATTAGGACGCTCCTAGCTTTTTGTTTGTAATTTGTGATGGCCGCCGAGATGCCTGAATGACTTGCGCATGCGCAGCGGTGCAGGCGGCAGCAGCGCGGTGAAAGAAATCACTAACATTCACTTCAGTTAGTTAACTCTGATAGTAATTTATCAGTGTGATTGTTTTTATGTCATTGATCCTCGGACCGTAGAAAATGCGCCAAGTAGACATTGAGCTCGGTCCGGCTACTTACACGATGATTAGACAGATATTACTGTAGTCGATACTTCATTTTTATTAAGTCAAGGAGAACTTGGCAAGTAAGTAGTCAGTCACGAAGAAGCCTTCTGCGAATATTTGCTAAGATTTTATGTTTGAGCAACTAAACATTATTCAATGAGTTGCAATATTCAGCGTAGCTTGAAATTAACCTCTCAAAAATTCACAGTCATGAAATGTCATCCGATCTTAACTCAGTTTAAAAGCACTTTGTTTTGGAGCAACACAGTCAGTTGGCAATTGTTCGAAAGTGTTTTCCGTACGGCTGAGTGAGTGGGCATCACTAACGAACATCCTCGGGGATAAGTTGGGGCTTGCCGGGGTATCGGTGAAGCCGCAATTACCGGCGGCTTTGCGTTCCGTAGCCACCGGCACTGGCTTCCTCCACGGCTACTAATCGCAAGGGTCATTGGAGTACACCCTTAATCTGCGCTTAAATGATACGTGACTCTGTTTAATTATGTGTATAGGTAAAGACGTTGCTATGTCGGTGACAGTATTTGATTTACATGATGTGGGCAGGTAGGTACACAGGTTTGTGCTGAAAACTGCTATTTCAGGGTATCCTAGTTTGGATTCCTGACTCCCACAACTCCTAGTACCTACAATATTTTTGTAACACCTCTATTTTATTGTAATTGTACTTTGTGGGATAAAATAAATACATTATTATTATTATTGATATATCTAATAACTATTAACTTAGGTGGGTCGTAACTTTCTACTTAGGTGGTAGCAGTTACACAAAATCGATTTCAATGAAGTCATCATTGAAATCGATTTTGTGTAACTTTTTCCTAATGACGTCAAGAATGTTAGACGAGTAAGTACATTCTTATTTTCCTTCGTCTCTAATCGTCGTCGATTGTTTTGTATCGACACGAGCTTTTTGAGTCTTCTTTGTAAGCTTCCTATGGTTTTTAACAGGACTCATCATTCGTTAGGCTGCAATAAAATTGGAAATAGGCTACTACTATTTACACAGCAGCATAATCAGCCTATAATGTTCCCACAGCTGGAACACAGGCCTCTTTTCTTCGAGAGGGAGTGGGTTATAATCTACCACGCGGGCCCAGTGCAGTATATGTGTTGGTAATAATAAATAAATTATTTATTTCCATAAGTAATGTACAGGGTAGGTATGCGCAGCATTTACAGCGTAGGACTTAGAAGTGCACAGAGATTTGATCAGCAACCCCCATTCTGGTAGATGTCACATGTCTTCGAATTTTTGGTTTTAGGACATGCCGATTTCCTCATAGCTTTTTCCTTCACCGTTTTGAGAGCAGTGGTGATAAAATTATTTACACAGAGTAAAACTCGTAAATCGGGGCCGTCACGACTGGGCCACCACTGATCTATGTGCATGTTTTTTCTGAAACAGCTCCAAAAGTCCCTAAGTATCTCTCTATACATTGTATCCCTATCCTATGTTCCGAGTTCCACCAGTCGGCTGCAATCAAAGGTAATGGATACAAAGCCTTGTGTATCAATAAGCGGCTAAAGAGCCGGTAATCCGTCACTAGGCGACACGACAGTCACACAAGTACAATGGGACATTACCACCACCTCTGCCGCTGCTCGCCGAATGTAAACACGGAACTATCTTGTATAATAATATAAGCATAGTAAATGGTTGATTAATACAATGTTGGTATAGGAAATGATTCGGAAAAATCGATTAATTTATGACATGAAAACACGTAACCATTACCTTACCATACACGTATACAATGGTAAATAAATGTTTGGTGCTAAGTAATTACTTGAGCTTTTTAGTTAAATGAGCCTTAAGCAATAGTATGGTCAAGAGGCATTTTTAACATAATATATTTCCCATTATATATTTTTTAATTATTAATTTAATTATCCCATGATAACATTTTTCCCTTCTATAATTCTACAAAAATGTGAAATCATAACATTCTGAATTCTAGCAGACAAAACAGCTTTGCCAACGACTCAGGAGAAACTTATATTACAAGCTACGGATGCCAGTGTTATAAGCCTTCGCTTTCATTGCGTGATTAGCTTCTAAACAGTGCTTATCTTGCTAAACGAACTATTAACAAACCTCTACAACAAAACACCAGTAAATTAGCAACACAATAGCTCTAACAGTAGAAGATTGTTGCGATTATCTGCAAGTTGGGAAACGCAAAGAAGTCTGACACGATATCGGCAGCCACTCTTGCGCAAGCAACACACCAGCTGTCAATCCAATTTATCGAACGTCGATCAACTCTCTCACCTGCCGCCACTGTCTGTCGAGGGCCTTATAAAAAACATATTACGACAATTCGCCAACAGTTATGGATTTGTCACGGCAATTATTTTGTTTCACGTCAGAATCTCGCGTAAATTATAGGTCGGTGTAACTACTTTCTTCACGAGCAAATTGTTGTCATCTAAAACGACTGCACATAAAGGTGACAATCAATTTACCGGGGCATATCATGTCACTGTTAAAAGCAAGGCTAGTAGCACTACCATATCATAGATCTTGTCACGATAGAGCGTGCTAGGTGCGCTGCGTATGAGCCTTTCCGTCACGCCATCTTAACCGTATAGTTCGGTAGCGCCCCCGAATGGACCCGAACACACGAACCTCCGCTGGCTCAGTAAGGGGTCCCATTGGACCTTGAAATGACGACATACGACACCCTTAATGATAATGTAAATATTGATTATGCTACCCATCAAATCTTATGAATTTGCGTTAATTAAGAGAGTTGGATAAAAAACTCATATGTTATCGCCATTCAATCTTCCATATTTAACGCGCAAGTTTATTAATTTACCTTTATTAAATTCAAGTCTGTAAATGCTATAATCGCCATTTTGATGACAGTGGTGGTCGAGGCTAAAAAACATAAAAATTGGGGATTTCGAAAATCAAAACTTCACCACAGGGGCAATGAATAATACATGATTTAATTATTTGACGAATTCATCCATTGTTCATGTTAAATAAGTAGTGGTAATGTAGTTTTTTGATATCTAAAGTCGAAGTTTCGCGCCAATCGTGCGTGTTTACATTTTTACTTTTCACAAAAGTCACACACACACATTTATTTATGATGTAAAATGTGAAAAATATTATTACAAATATTATAAAAAACACGAAAATGCCCAAATCATAACGTAATATTGAAACACAGGTCCAATAACACGTATTATTCATTACCACTACTTAATATGTGTTCAAAATCGCCGACCATTGTTGTTTTTTTTTATCGTAATGGTGTGCGAAAGCGATTATGCCAAACGATTTTTTTTTTAATTTCGATTGACCCGAGTAATTAATATGACGAATGTCAGAAATCGATTCTCAGAAATTGAAATAAAATTATTTTAAGCATTAAATACAACAAGCATTATTTATAATAATGATTTATGCTTTCCTAATGTAATTTTAATCGTTTTTTGGACACTATATTGAAACTGAGTCAATAACAGAGGACCTATGACCATAGATAGTCATTTATTCAATTTCGCGCCGAATTGTTTCTATATTTGAATTTATATTCGGAATGCGCTCGCTATTCAAAATTATTTTTATTAATTGTGCAATTAATAATTTTTGATACTTTCTAATAGTTTGCTACAGAATGCCCAGTATACATTTTTAGATAGGCTTAGCTAAAGTTTGGGAAACCGCAAACACTTTACATTTCATTATGTTTTGTTAGCTGTGTGAGCTTGGTAGTTTTTATTTATATTAGTTTACTTGAGTAATAGAAATTGTTTACTTTTTGTGGTAGTTTCCCAACGAAATTAAAAAAAAACTGGCCAAGTGTATGTCGGACCATGCACAGTGAAAGGTCCTTGGGATGAATATTTACGCATACACAGCGCATATCATTAATTTGATCGACTGCAGAAATAAGTTGGTATTTCATAAAAGTTCCCGAAAAAACTGTAAAAAACCAAGTTAATTCTGCGGTTTTAAACGAAAAATTATCTCATAACTCAAAAACGATTGACTTTAAAGTCAATTAGAAACATATTTATAATTTTAATAATAAGTTCCAACAATACCTCCCACACGCTTGTGTGCATAGATTTTTTTCAACCCTCGGGTACATGCATGGGGAATGCTACCTCTAATTATGTTTATCGTAATTTTACTACACCATTTTGCGTGCATAGAATACGAATACGATATAGTGTTATTAACACTCGTTAACGTCTACGAGTAAAATGGTTAATGGCATTAACATCCGAACGCACGCACAGACTGACATGACGAAATTATGGGTTCCGTGAAAGTATTTTCAGATCATTTAAATTAGAAATCAGACAATTAAAGTTTTTAAAATTTTACCCAAGCTACAGAACGGCAGCTTGGGACATAAGGAGTGCCTACTTTGTCCCACAACGTGCGTCCACGAAAACGCCCGCGTTAACCCTGTAAGAAAGGCTGGCCGGTGCAAATTGGTCAAAATCTAGATTTTACGGTTAGTTTAGGTTTGTACAGACGGCAGAGAGGCAGACCGACCGGCACATAGACAGACTGCCACATATCTTTTGTTTTAGTTATTAAGCAAATATATTTAAAACCCCCACAAGCCCTTTCATTTGATATGTCACACAGAGGTACAGCAAAGATTTTTTTTTTTTCTAGTTTGCCCCCCAAGAGAGATCCCATTTTCAAAATTAATTTATTTACGTTACACGTCCGTCTTTGGGTCACAGAAATTCATGTGTACCAAATTTCAATTTAATCGGTCCAGTAGATTCGAAGCAAACGAGAAAAGCCCACAGACACGAGTGATCTTGTAAGGGTTCCGTTTTTCATTTGGACGTACGGAACCATAAAAAGTTACACACCTAACCTAACGTACGATGATATAATTTATTTTTGAAATCAATAATTTTATGATTGATTTCAAAAATAAATTAATTCATGAAAAATATACCAAAGAGTTTTTATACAGTTTCTACACCTTTTTTATTTTTTTTGCAAATTCCGATTATCGATTAGGCTTTAGGCAATTTTTGAATCGAAATAAGAAAATTGGTTGGATGGTCAGCACTAAGAAGTGTCATGTCGAAACACAATTTTTTGTAATTTTTATCAAGATTTGATTGCGTTTTATAAGTAGTTTATGTAAGAAAAATGGTAAAAGTAAGAACGCGGAAAGAATGATAATATCTTTATTTTTCCCTTTTGCATATTTTCAGCAAGAGAATAGGTTGTATATGTACATATTTCCAGCGAGTTTAAGGTGCCTACCATTTGGATAGGTGTAGTAATACCTATTTTATACAACTTTCGTAGTAGACTAACGAAGTTTGACCGACCTCAACAAATAATTAAAGATATTTGCCACAAATATATTGTATAAAATAAGCGCGGAAACATATTTTTCTTAATAAATTTGAATGCTGAAAGTTGATGTAATTTACTGAATTTCATGACGTAATTCGCAACATCCCGTCGAGTCAGCTGATATGTCATATGTCAAAATCTAGTCGAGCAGAGTGGTTAAAGTGCCCACAAAATGTCACACATGATACCCGGGAACACCATTTGTAACGTAGACAGTTTAAATTAAATATGTCTTCCGGCTTATTACTAACCCGCGAGGATAAAAAGGCGTAAAGATGAAGAAGATTAACATCGATTTTGTGGCAGCAACACGAACTTGTCTTACATGAATGGACATTGTGCGTCTGAGTGGCCCGGGACTGTAGGTAGCGTTCAAAAAGCAATCGTTCATCCAGCTTGACAGGCCGAGCTGTGTGGCCCAAGTGACAGTGTGGCGAGCTAAACGTTCCTCGTTCGTGTCCCGATTGTATCGCGTATCGAACTTCGGAGAACAGTTTATTTTTCTTGCCAATAATGTCGTATGAAACATATCGGACTGAATCGAAGAACGTCTCTGATAGTGATGTCTGAGCAAAGCAGTAACAGCGATCATTTAAGATTAAACTTTATTGTACTGTTTTATACAACAAGTCGACAAGCTTGTTTCTAAAACATGCACCTTTTTCATTTCCATATTTTATTGTTTGCCCATGTTCACATTGTTACGGTGTTAACTGTTTTGATGGCTGCCCTGTGGAAATAAAGGCCATGTTGTAATAAAATCTCGGTTTACGTCACTTATCGGTTACGCATAATTCTTCATCGAAAGCAACTGTCAGTCAACTGTCAAAATAACACTATAGAATGTGTAAGTTTGTCGGCTAATTTCCCATAACATCGGGAATTTCGGTGCGGTCACAACACACGTGGCGAATGAATAGACTACGATTGACAGGATAAACGCTATTGTGAGATAAATCTGATGTAAGTATGTAATACTAACCAACCGTAGCAAAAATAGGACCATTTAACGTTTTTCAATTGTTTTTTTTTTTTTGCCTTAGGTATTCCGAAATCATTACACCTCACGAAAACTCAGACACTAAATCTGTAATTCCGCGTAACACTCCAAATTGCTTATATTAAAACCCGACAGAAGTCGATTATACTTATCTACCGAAAATTATAGAGTAGATATATTAGAAAGCTACTGTCTAAATAAAATAACAAAGGAATAGAAACCGATTCAGCTGCTACATTTCGGGTGTGCGCGGTTCCGTACGTGCGGAGGACGTGCGGCATCCGACAAATTATAGACAAAATCTCGGGAGGTATTATTTTTTCAACGCGCCCGGGTGAGAAATGCGTGATTGAGGGCCGGCACAAGATTACAGGCTACAGGAGACACGCCACCGCCGAGCTCTCTCACTCACTTATTATCATTATTTAGCTGTAATAAAGTGTTAGAATAAGTAATTATTGCCACCCAAGAAACTACGGCTTCGAAACATTTTGTAACGTCTGCGGTCACTGTTACGTTTTCTGTTTCATGACAGTCATTCTAGCAGAATGTTCCCATTGTGTGGGACACTTAGCAGACATTATAAAGCTTACGTGCATGGCATTATAAAAAGCGATTCTAATACCGTTCACATTAACTTTTTTAGCTTCTGCTCAGCCGAATGTTTAAGCCAAATTACCAGCTCGAACCCAATTTAAGACGATCTCGGCGATAATATAGTCCATAATAAAATTGGAATAGGTAGACGCCAATTTTGACACGTCGAATATTGCGTTAACTGTCATTAACAATTTTATGCAAATCCTAATTTGGATCACAGGTTTAAAATGGGAAAATTAGGGAGGAAATTATAGGGCTGGCGCGCCGATGGCACGTTTATGATGCGTTGCCACGGGCCGCGCTCTGTCCGCTGCCCGCGCCGCCGCGCCGCGCAGATACCGACTCTATGTTAAATTGTAAAATCAAAGTGTAAAATTATGCTGAATATATTACATGCATATGCATCTTTAAGGTATAATGATCAATGTTATCGACTTTTTTTACAGAAATCCTCAATAAAAAGATTACAATAAGTTCTCAAAGATGCAAAAATAAAACAACTTGACGGCAACCTGTGCTGCCAAAATACTTTTAAATAACTGAATTCACAGTTCTCTCTTTCGAAAGGTAATAACAGTTACATGGTATGTCACTTCTCAGCAATTCGAGGAACAGTCCAAGAAATCGCTAACAAATTAATGATATGTGCTTCGAGTGTTGTGTTGGCGCGGATGGGGCCATGGGGCCGGCGCGGCTCTGATTACAAGGCGGCCGGTAATGGGCCCGTCGCGTCCCACCCTATACTCAACTTAATGCTCTCGCAATTTCACTCAAAATAATGAACACAGTAAAAAATAAGTTTTCGGCGGATCCTTAAATGAGAGCTGGCGACGTGAGCCGCGACTCCTGGCACACGGTACACGGAGCCTCTTGTATTGATCCCTCGCAGATGAGCTTCATTCGTGTTTTGATCTGACGAAATTGTTCTACGAACTTCCAAATTGCTTTTTGCGTTATTGAATGGGGTTTATAAGATTGAATCTGCCGATCATTTTGGGTAATATGTAGGTATATAAAAGCGTTAAATTTGCGGATGCTAAACAGGTCTTTGAATCATTCGGTGTTTTAAGGTGCTCTTTGTCAATTAAATATTAAAGGAAACGAGCATACCGACCTTAGTAGCACTTATAAAGAAGCTTAAACGAAATTATGAAATAAAAATCGGGCGTGAGTATTTTTTCTCATGATACCTCACTATTGTATGAAGGAAAACCGAAACCGTTCAAAAACCGCGAGAAAAACACTGCATAAGAATTTCCCCACCAAAACATTACGTACAATTTAAAAATATAAACATGTCGTAGTTGTAGCGAGCAGTTGTTTCCGGGGCTGCGGTTAGGCGCGGAGATAGCGCGTCCCCGGGGGAGGCCATCTGATAGCGCTGGAATATGACGACAGTTCGCGAGCACACTCCTGAACCATGCCGTACACGTAAATGATAAAGATAAACAGAACACTGCCTCCCGCACTGGGCGAGATGTGACGCGTTTTAGGACTTTGCAGCTTATCGTGCGCCTATTAGAAAGGATTGCCGTATGTCTACTGATATAACTCTGGTGTAAAATTATTATCGTAGGTTTTTAACGACGGTTTTTGCTTGTTATCCCATGGGATTAGTTATGATTGATACATAAAACGCATTTTCGTTATTTCAGCCAAGTTTTGGTCACAGGAAAAGATTTGAGTAAACATGGTTCAAAAACAATGTTGTGGTTTACTACTTTTCAACTTAACATCTTGCTTCTAACGTAGGATTCATAGCAATTGGATATTATAAGTAAGTGTGTCCCAAAACTGAGTTCTTAATCATTTGATCAATCAAAACTAAAGTATAGAAAGACTGAGTAGAACAAAGGGAGGCCAACTGGCGACAGGGGGAAATGTAGTGCAGATTCCGTATCACAGAGTCACCCAATGTATAAGTATCGAAAGCAGGGTAGGTAATATGAAGGAAATTCGCAGCCTATATTTGCAGTGGACGAAAATATATATGTCAATAGGTAGAGCTTTCACACGTTTTCAGGCATGAAAATACCTATAAATGTAACGTTATAGTAGTATCTAAGGTAAAGAAATGAAAACACAATTTAAAATAAACATACTTTTAAGAAAGTACTTGATTACTTTTGTTCAACACAACAATTATTCTAGTAAATTGCCTAGAAATATTTAAAACAAATTACCTGCTAACGTCAAGAGTCAAAATTCCATTTAAAAGAACTTCGAGAAATTACATCGAGCGACAACATCAAACAATAATTTCGGAAAAAGCAATTATCATTATCCAGATAGGAGGGTCGGAGGCGATCGAATTAACATCATAAAAGGGGCGAAGTTTGTGCACGAGCCCCCGGGACTCCCGTCGGCGACAAGACAGTTACATATTACGCAATAAAGAGCTGTTCTCGCGAAAGGAAGTGTGAAAATGAACAACATCAAGGGGTTATCTTGAATTACTCACTAAAAACTTATTGTCGGGCGTCGCGGGTGTGCGGAGGGGCGGTCGGGGGTGGATTTGCCGCGAACAGATAAGGGCGCGCTATTGGGATCGCGCCGTTCTCATCCAATTACACGGTCGAGCGCCCGCGCCGCGCCGCACCGTACAGTGTCGAGATAAAAACGGAGCTGCCTCGGCGCTGTCTCCGCGGGGATTGTCGCTCGCCTAACGTTTTCACCTACGACCGTCCTCTGTAGCTACCAACTCAATTTGTGTCCCGAACTCCCGACACGGCGACAGCTATCACCCCACTGAAATAACCCAACCATCTCTAAGCAATAAGGTCAATGTGAATAGATAAACAGAAGCTGTTTTCGGACTTCAGCAGTTACAAATTATGTTTTGTTTTCTTTTGTGCAATATACCTATTATTCTTCACCTGAAGAGGCTGCATAGAGGGCTGCGTAGAAACTGCGTTGAAGCTGCGTAGAAAAAGATGAATACTGCCTTAAAGCATTCGATTTATAACTAAACCAACCCGCACTGGGCCCGCGTGGTGGATTATGGCCCATTCTTTCTCACAGAGAGGAGGCCTGTGTCCCAACAGTGGGGAAATTATAGGCTGATTATGCTTGTGCTATTTATACCTACCCACTTAATATATTTTCATTGTTAATTTTGGTTCGTTATGCTTATGAACATACTTGGGAACGTTTGCTTTATAGTCGATATAAGAAAAAGTTGCGATAGCTTTCCGTTCTGCACGAGTAGACACATCACATTATCATTTGCAACCCCTTGTACATATAACCAGCTATATGATGCCCCTACCTGCTTACAGACGGAAGTAATCTAAGTCGACGTGCTAAGGGAGTTGGTGTCGGGCGCGAGACCGCGGGATTTGATTCAATTAGAGAGATCGCCGTGGGACCGCACCGCCGCGCTACGAAGACGCCGAGACGTCTAGAAGTCACTCGCAAACTTAACTCAGTTAAAGTTGGATGTTACGAACTGTGGCACTCGTGAAATTACGAATAATGAGATTATTAATATGCATGCTTAATCTTAATTCAAGGTTTTAGCCCTTAAAGTGACAGTACTACCGATATATAGGTAAGCATAGCTGTTCCAGAATTTTTCGCCAGATTAGGCGATACCGAATAGTTTGGCTATCCCCAAACCATAATTCCCGTCTTAGGCTTAATAGTACCGTAACCTAATAAATAACAGTGACATTTGTTTTCGGTACTAAGCCCCACCCTCTGTCACAAGCAGAACCCAATCCGACAGCGCGGCCGCCGCCGTATGTAAATAGTTTACCGAAAGTCGCCGCTCGTCCATCACGCGTTGTCACATAAATTATGCCGCGGCGAATCCGCGGTCGAATCATTGTTTGACTTTTATCTTATTACGTACATCTCCCGATTTTGTTCGCGTCATATTTCTTCCGACTTATCGGCTTTTATCTATCGTTTTGTGGCGAGTCGCGCTATCGATCACCCGATCCCTGCCGCGAGCCGACAAATGTCTCCGAATGTTTTGAGTGGATTAGGCGAACTGTCGGTGTCGGTCACCGGGCTAACTAATGCGCTCCTGAGCTTATTTGGAACGCGTATCGAGTTATTGTCGCTTATCAGATGATGTGCCTGCGCACACCTCTGGCGGTCACTTGGTGGCCTGATGCGCTCCCCTGCCGCATCATCCACCACTCATAATGAATAATGACTGATCTTCTGTAATGTCTAAGAATTATTTTACATTGATCGCGGCAATAAATTAAGTCACGCACTCGACTCTCAAGGAATGCGAGATTTAATATGTAAATAACCATAACACGACTTGACCATGGGTTGCACTTCTTCATATCAAAGATAGATCGGTGTTTATCAAGGCTACGCCATCAAAGAGGCTTGGAAATTTTGATCTGAATGCTATTTGTGTAAATGACGTCAGAGAAACCTGAGAGGTGTGACAAATGTTGAAGAAGGATGAACGGTAGTCACCGCACGAGCCTGGCTATCTGTCAGATCTGTGTGAGTGTCACCGGACACCCGACACCTCGGTGGCATTGCCGGATCGGCGTTAAATTAATGAAAACATCCATCCATAAAGACCCGAACGCCTCTGCGTTCTTATGAATGAAATTCCAACCTGCACGGGTTCGAATCCTTTTTTATGATGATCATAAATTAAACGACCAATTTCCAGCGAGTGTCACAGCGCGGATAAAGGAATCATTTTTATAATATCCTCAGCGCTTAACAAGGGTACAAATAATGCCCACGCATATTCACGCGGCCATAAGTCGGGATCGAGAGAGCTGCCACTGACTGCTAAACTGTTAATATAAATAATGAACTGTGTTATGGGCTGGTGGTAGGTAGCAGTTCGTTGACTAACGATGTTTTTGTGCTGCCCCTCGTAACTTGCGGAGGACGCGGACTGCTTGTTTGTTATTGTTCGCGGGTTTTGGCATCAGTCCCTGACTCACTCTCATTGATTCCGATGCACTTGGGAGATATATTCGGTCACAGCTTGAATAAAAATAAACTTATTTTCGACCAGTATGGTGTGTATTGACTATTGATATTCGGTCGGATCTCTCGGTTATTTTCAATAAAGGTAGATATCATAACTTTCAACTCTTCCAAGTATGAAGAACTGACCACCATGTTAGAATAAATTTAGAATTAGTTGTTTGAATTTTCATTATATATTAAACTAATTCAAAACGAAAAAAAAACTAACATGTATCCTGAAGGCTTTTTCAGAGCGTAAAGTTGAGTTTTGCTTGAATGATTGCTTAAACCGTATACTTAATCCGCTCTATTGCTATCTAAATGACATTTTTAGTTCTACAGATTTTGCTACACATGTTTTTGTGTTACCCAATTAAAACCGAAAAAAGTACTAACATCTATCCTGGAGGCTTTTGTCAGACCGCAAAGTTGAGGTTTTCTTATTGCTTTAATTACCTAATCCGCTTCATTGCTATCTGAATTATATTTTCAGTTGAACAATTTTTGCTGCCCGTGTTTCAGCAGTGGAAATATTGTGATGATGACATGACGTAATGCCGGATTCACGAAAATTACAATAAGCTGATCTAATCACTGTAGGTATCTAAGTATTATCAGAAGATTTCCAAGAAATTACTTTCTCATCCTTGCATTCTGTGAGAGAATGACCAACATTTAACAATAGCCATTTAAAAACTTAGTACAACCACAAAAACCCTGAAATAGTACCTATAGTTTGCAAACTGTAACATGATACTGCGTAAGCAGGAGTGTACACTATACAGTCTACAGACTACAGGCTACCGGTCGCCCACGCATGCCGTCGTCCTCAACCAGGCGCCCGCTAATTTATCGTCCACCTCACTCGCCTGACTTATGACATCTGCGCTTGCGCTCCTGCCCTTTTATGTACCTACACAGTTTAATGGACGAACGACACTGGTTGCCACGTTGTTCTCGTGCGATAATGTCGTAAGATCATTGGGAATAACTTAATAAGTTGACGTCAGTTACTGTTTAGCAAAACAGCAAAGTTTTAGTTGGTAGTCCGTAGAGTCCAGAGAGGAGTAAAAAGTTAACAGAATGAAAAGAAAATTATGAAGATATTATTTTATAATTATGATATTAATATTTCACATAAAGGTGTTATGGAATAGTAGAGCATATATTTAAATGAGTAGCAATATACAACAACGTAGGTCGTTAGTAGGCAGGCTTCTCCGCAGACGTCAGTGATCGAGTGTCATTGTGGCCGAGGTCCTCAGCAGCGCAGCCCTGGGCACTATAAAGTGTCTGTATAAATGATTAAGTGTTAAGTTACGATGTTGGCAGGCGCTCGCGCAGCGTGGCTCCATCCTCCATTCACTGACCAGCGGATAATATTACCTTACCGCCGAAAATATCAAATCGACAGGAAGATGTTATCGCTACAGAATGTTATAAAATTGAATATTTTCATATATTAGGCAGGTCTGCTCACCCCCGCGGCGACACTCTTCCGGCTCGCTCGTCTGTCCTGACTATCCCTAAACATTTTTATGACACATTTTATTGTGAATAGAGATGTTATTTAATATCGCTGTTAACGTCTCCACAAAATTTGAAAAATGTTTTTAATACTTTTCCTTCTCGATGTACTGTGCGCAGTTGTCATTCCAGTTTATTATATGCTATAAATATTCAATAAATAACAAAAAAGTAAATACAGGTATTGCACCGGACGGACGCTACGTTTTTATGATGAAATAGAATACAACACATTGGTAACGCAGGCGACACGGCTCAATAAAACTTGACGATATTTCAGTCAACAAATTAATCTTGTATTCAAATTAAATAGATAACAATATGTGCTTGTAAGTATTTCCATTTTTGATAGCAGACAAGTACCAATGTTCTCACTAACTGAGAAAATGGTACGGTGGGTGTAAGTGTAACTATCGAAATGAAACTGTACATGCGAATAGGACCGTTCCACAGCTTTTCTGGTATAAAACACCCAAACAATTTAATCGAACTCAATTGTTTTTTCATAGCTAAAAAGCCCACATAGAGTTTTGGGAACATAAGACATAAACATGGAGATATATCGGACATAACGCCCAGCGTGACAACCACGCTCCTGCACCATTCACCATTAACTTAAAACAAATCTATAAAAAAAACCCACTTTAAATAAATACACTATTAAAAAGACGTAAAGTACACACTAGTCGTACAAATCGTTCGTTTTATGTAAACCGTGAGTTTCGCGTTATGTTCAATGCTCATAGAGTATTTATCGCCAAGCGCGGGTTATTAACAAACCGGTTATCTTCACGCGTGATGTGTGCACCGAGAGGTGGGCGCCCCACACTTATAAAGACTCATTATCTCGCCGGGAGACTCGCTTATTAGCATGCTAAATTGATTTCGACGCCTACGCAAGATCGAACACCATTTTAGCTAAGCCCGATAGTTTCGGCTGATTGAAAAAGGGGAAAAAACAAACACGCCGATAAAAATACCGTATACCTATAATGTCTCATTTAAAATCTACTAATTGTATCGGTAGTAGGATTAAGAAACTTATTAATATTAATTAAATCCTGCTTGGTACGTCAAAGAGAAGTCGAAAGCAGTTCAACCTGATTGTTGGTTGTTTTCCACCGAACGTTTCGGAAAAATTGTGCAAAAAATATTTCGCTCTAAAAATTGTTTATCGGGAATTGTGTATAAAAATGTGTGGAGTGTGTCGCGGCGAATATCAATTAATAGGCGTTGGTGCGCGCGGAGCTGCAAAAGTGTAAAGTGCACTGAGGCGGGGGGCGTTGCGTAAATCAAGCGCGGATACGCGTGAATTGCCAACGTGGAAATATGTCCATCCGAGACCCGGGCGCCGCGCGCCGCGCACTCGCGACTTGCACTGCCCTATTTTAGGGAAAGGGTTGATTTTTTACTTTTTTTGAGTTAGAGCCTTGTTTGCGTTTCTGTCTTATAAGTTGAAGAAATACGTTAAGTATCTATCGGAAGCTATAATATGCATAAGTCACCAGTTCATATTCTCATGGAGAGAAGAGTCAACCTACATGCCTTTTAAATGAGGTGCGAACGCATAATAATGTAAAAAGTAAGGTTTCTTAAAACTGTCTTCCTCCCAAATAACTCTTATTGTCTTACAAATAGGTGCACTTCCAGTTTACAAAGCTAGTAAACCCGCCGTAGTTTACGAAACTACTCAATATGCCAAAACACGAGAAACAACCGGACAGATATCTGATACTGAAACTACAGGTGAACGGAGTAAATCTGTTCGCTGAAAAAAATTGCTCCGGGTCCGTTTGGCAGCGGCCGCAGTGAAAAAGTAGGTAGGGGTAGGCGCACTATACAACACATGGCACGCGAAAATTATTGCCGCTCGGATTTTTCGAAAGCATTAATGCAAATTTATCGAGCCGCGCAGCGCTAATTGCGAACGACGCTGCCTCGCTGATTGTTTTCTCGTCCGATTTATGGCAACACCTATTGCCGATTTAAAGCTTTAATTGTAAACGATTCACGTGTTTTATTGGATAGTCGGTGTGTATTTATTCGAGTGCTCTCTGTGCGGTTTCGATTATTGATTTTCCGTCGGCTATGTTTTTCGGGAACATTGTTTTTAAGTTTCACTTGTCGTTATCGATGGACGCGACGTTTGTGGCGGACATACACTACAATGTGGAGCTCTTTTTATATATTAAAAATACATTGACACTTTATTTTGGAATGATCTTTATGGAATACCTGCATATTTAATAATAAAAATGTTAAGCGACGCTTACCGCGGTCAGTTCGAGGATAGGTGATCATCCCTTCCGTGCCTCCCAACTGGCACCCATAATTCTTTGACAGTCGTTACGGGTAGTCAGAATCAGAAGCCCAAAAGTCTGGCAACCAGTCTCACCAAGGATGAAGTCTGACAGTCACTGGGTTGCGGGGTTCAGATAGGCAGTCGCCCCATGTAAAATACTGGTCGGCTCCATGTATAATACAGCTGCATCCGTTTAGACTGGAAGCTGACCCCGACATAGAATGTAGTTAACAAAAGGCTGGGCAGGTTGATTTGACATAATTTATACTAAAACTTTTAATATTACCTATACGAGTATGTATACCGTTCGTCAATATAATTAAGAGGATGACAAAAGAAGAGCCTGATAAAATATTCTAATAACATTATTAACCTTCTGATCTCCAAGCAATAAATTATGATACTTAAAACATTATTAGTTTTAGTCTTATGAGCTCATAACTAAATTGAATAATTTAGATGTAAATATTTTCAAGATCTTAATTAGTAACAAAATGTCTTAATTTAAATATTTATTTTATCCAGTTTTATAACCTAGTAAATAACTGACGTACAATGTTATTGATGTAGGTGAACAATTTAATTTGTTCTTGGACAAGGAAATCAAGTTTAAACTTTCCGTCACTTTTCTCATAAAGAAAAAGACCCTGATATTGGTGCCAATTCCCTTGTTCACAAACTAAACTAAATTTAAGTTCACTGCATCTTTTTCTCTCTATTTCATTAAGAAAAGGACAGTAGATAAATATTAATTTAGTCCTGTCAAATTAACATACTCCATAGACAAGTTAAGACCAGAGGGGCAATTCTCGTAATTTTAAGAACGTTCACAGTCTGATCTCAGTCTCAATCTGTCAAAAATACCTCTAATTTCCCTACATTTTGACAGGTTTTTGACATTTGTTTGTCGCCGAGATGAGACTGCGACTAGATTTTGAACGTTTTAAATTACAAGAATTGGCCTTCTGATTAAAAAATTGGTTACTAAAAATACGTCAATTTATGTCAGGCACTAAATAATTTGACAGGACTAAACTTATATTTATAAAAAGAACTTATAGAAAGAAAAAGATGCACTGAACTTTTTAGTTTAGTTTGTGAACAAGGGAATCGGCGCCAGTTATTTCGTCTAAGGGGTGATTTTACCATCGCCAGATAACTTTTATTCGAGGAATTAAATTGACGTTTGAGAGTTTTTGTATGAAATAACTGTCAACATTTCAAAATTATTCCTCGAATATAAATTTATCAGATGATTGAAAAATCAGCCCTAAGATAATAATTACAAGCAGTTCTCTTTTTAGATAACTAAAAATATGAGCAGGTAAAAATAGAGTACAAACAAAACTATTCGCGTACGATGGCGCTACGAAATCGTAGCATGTTGAGTGAGAAGTGGAAAAGTGCCGTAAAAACCAAGAATTACCTCTCGGCGGAGGTAGGGATGTGTTAATAAATTAAGTGACGTCACATCCGAGCGGTTAACAAAGTTAGCGGCGACGGCCGGGGGCGTTTCCCGCCTTTTTCGCTTAAGTTTTCCGCGCCGCCGGCACCGGAAGTTCGGCCATTATTATTTTACGCGGGCAACAAGCGGCGCGATAATATCCCGCGCTTCAGCCGGCCCGCTGCTTGAGACTGCCTTAATGGCGGAACGTGTCTTCTTACTTTGCGTTTAATAGGTGTAATAACTTAAACAGAATACCGGGATTTATTAAAGTTCCAGCGTGATCTGACCAATCGATGGTATTTTTGAAAGTGGCTTAAATTATGCCATAAATGAGTTTATCTCTTTCTTCATAAATATTCATTGCTTTGCTGTTTGCGTTTAGCTAAGTGTGGGAAATAAAATCATGGTCATTAATGGAGTTATTACACGAATACATTATTTTTTACAACTTGGTAAGATAGCCAAAACCGTGCGATTAATATAAACCGTAAAAAACAACTTTCCAAGAGCCTATTTAACCTCTCAAACAGTATCAAAGGCAACCCTTCGTAGAGGCGAGCTGTTCTCAATTCGGCACACGTCACTGCGATCGGTGGCGTGTGTTTTGCGTAATCCCGGAATAAAGCTTAGTTAGGAGTAAGCCGGGGTCGGGTGGGGCGAGTCACTTGGCCCCGTAAATCAATCCAGGTCCGTCTCAGGCGACGCGGCAAAAATAAGAGGTCGAAGTTTACACCGCACCGAGTACCGAGCGCCGAGCGACAAACAAATCCGCTTCGGTCGAGTTTACAGGGTATTCTTACTTTTTCTTGCCTTTGAAAAGTGGGATGAAAATGAAGGGATGCACAATGGTTTTAAAAACATCGACTTTTAGTTTAAAAGATGAAGAAAAGAAAGAAAGGTTAAAAAATTAGAAGAAACCGGATTCTTCTTTTCAAAGTCAAATCATTTATTTTAATAGGCAACGTTTATTTTGAACGTCAAACTTACCAAAAAAAAAAATAGGATCGATTCGGCTCTTCCAAAAGGTAGTATCGAATGGAGAAAAATAGGCAAGAAACTCCACCGTTACTCCTTTTAAAATGTTTTACAATATTTTGTATAAATTAATTATATAATTACCACCTAACATTTAAACAATATATATCCAACCTTTCTGGCAGAATAAGAAACCACCATGCGTAGAATACGAGACGGTCTGCCCACAGACACACTACAACAAGTTTACCTTGCGCTATGCCAATCGATAATTCATCATCATGGGGTAGTGCTGGAAGGACCTACTTGATCGCAGCTGAAAGAGCACAGAGGTTCTTCTTAACTTTTAAGAAGCCCTACCGGTTCTCTACTGATCTACTCTGCCGCGAAACGAGAGTCCTCAGAGTCCGCCAGCTTTTCATTCTGTCTGCCTGCGAAAAAACGCACAAAAATACTAAAAGGAGACCCGACTACACATCTATCATAAGCAAAGGAAACTACGGAATCCCAACACCTGACAGCACCTCATTGCTAGCAAGACGCTCCCCGGCCTACCCTCTCATTAATACTTACAATAAAGTCTGCAAACTCTGCGAAATTAAAAATACTACTTCATTCAATTGCAAAAAAAAGAGTAAAGGAAATTTTGCATAACACTGGTTATGATGACTCGGAACAACTAATATAAAGACCCTGACCTGACACCAAATCAAACAAAGCACAATGGAACAAACACACACCCACACCAGACACACACACACACCACACGCACATCACACACACACACCACATAAACATATACACGCACCATACCATACCTGAAATTACCTCTCTAGTCTCCACTCTGGAATTCATACTCTGAGCCCTAGACTGAAACTAACAGTTAGTCTGTATCTTGTACAGACTAACTGTCTAGTTTGGGGCTCACTAGCAAATACCATATTGTAACCTAGCTGTAGGTAATATTTTAAGCCACTCATGTCGTTTTAAATTGCTGTTAACCTGTGAACCTGCTTATTGTATTAGCTGAACAATACATTTTTAACCGAATTCTAAAAAAGGAGGAGGTTCTCAATTCGGATGTTTGTATTTTTTTTCTATTTCTATTTTCTAATTATATGTGAAGATACAAAGAATAAAATTACGATACTACAAAAGGTAAAAAGAATTAAAAATAAAGCACTGACATTGCTTTATTTTTAATTCTTTTTACCTATTGTAGTATCATAAAAGTAGATGATTTTCTTAAAATTTTAACAAGTAATAATTTAGTGATGAGTTAAACTATTCACAGAGTGAAAAATTAACGCCTCTTTGTTTTATTTATGTAATTAATTTATCAAGATTCGTTAACCCATGGCTAACACTCAATGGCACTGCATAGGCACGTCAATAGGGAAGTGGTACATTGTTAACTAGATGTTCGTGCTACGGGTAGGTACCATAATACAAAAGATTTTTCTGTTAATTCTAAGATAAGGTAGTGTTGAGTGGAAACAGCTTGTTAGTGCTCATGCGTTGTAGCATATCTTACATCTTTTTCTTCGTCATACTAACGTTTTCCCGGCCACTTACCGTATTCTACTTTTCTGCAATTAGCGACCGAGTTCCACCTCGGCACTCATAAGGTTGTAAGTGGAGTGACATGTCTTTCATTTGCAAATCATAATAGAAATCTGACGATACAATAAATATAAGATAGTTAGAAGCTGTAGTATGACATAGTCCGTATTCCTGAAACTTTTCTTTTGAGAAAAACATGTAAGTCTGTGTTGAGCAGTTGTGTCCCAGTGGTAACGGCCGCCACTTACGAGTGTAGGTCGTCGGTTCGAACCCAGACAGGCGCTTTACTTTGTTTCCTCAAAAAAAAAACATCTCAGACATTAGTCTACATGGTCTTCACATGATCTGACCAAGATTATGTCTGGACTTTAAAAGAGACTGTGACGTCTGAGTTTGTTTCGGCCTTTCTTCTCAGACTAGTCAGATAGGAAACGCCGACCTCATCTAGTTTTAAAATATGATTGACGTGTAAAAGTGTTTGTACAAACCTACTTACAAAAATAAAATCATTTATCATTCAATTATTTCATCATTAGTGCTCTCAGAACGGCAAAGGAAAACATCATGAGGAAACCGGCATGTCCTAGAACCAAAAATTCGAAGACATTTGACATCTACCAACCCGTTCTTGGCCCGCGGGGTGGATTACGGCCCGTTCCCTCTCATAGAGAAGAGGCGTGTGGCCCAGCAGTGGGAAGGTTATACGCTGATTATGCTATGTAGGTATAAATAAATCACCGTGAATTTTAAACCTAATGCCACTACATAATTATTGTATACCTATTAGGCAGGACATATTGGAACTTTAATTTATTGTTAAGACCTGTAATGCCCACAATAAAGATATTTTGAATTTTTATTTGAATGAAAAAATAATTTATCGTCATCGTGAACATGTTATCAAAATTTTCCAGCTGAGTTTCCCTGTATGTTGCAAACGCAGATTCTAATCAAGAATATAGGAACATAACATTAACTTACAACACAACACGACTTTACATTCACCCTCCAGAAATTATCTCTACCATTTCATGGCGTTTATTTTCGCCAGTCATTACGCTTTCACAAAGCTTACGCAAACATATTTAAACGTTATTACGAACAAATGCCACTTTCTCGTGACGTTCGACACGACAATACCGAAATAATACAATAAAAGAGTTGACAGTCCATTGTCTGGTAAATTATTCACGAAATCTATTCGTCACTCGCTCTAGATGTTGTGTGAGATTAACGTGATACGGTGGATCGTAGCGTTTCCATATTTCATGGTTGTGACGCTGATGACAGTCGTGACAGGCCTGTATCGAGTGGCCCACTTGCACATGGTTAATGATGGCGCTTATGTTTTAAAATGTATAAATGATGTGGCGGTCTTTTAGGTTTTTAATGACAGAGTTTCATGTTTAGATTTCGTAAAGAATTTCGTGATAGAGAAAGTCAGAATATCATGCTAAGAATAAATTATGTTAAAAAAGTGATTACACCCCTTTAAATTAATTCACCGAATCTACGAAATGTATCAATCAATCAGTTTTTTTATTCAAATGAACCGTATTTTCATTGCTAATAACACGCTATAAAGCCACACAGTTGCAAATAAATATCAATCACGCAGCTACTTATTAAAATACAACATATACTGCAATTTTCGTATATAAAGAATGTGTATCGAGTCGTAGCCCGGGGGTAAAGACAATTAAAAATTAATCTTATGCGGCCATTGATAGTTGGTTAATGCGGCGGCATCCGGCAGCGCCCGCGCCCCGTCATTACGGGCCCGACGATTCAATTCGACACATCTTCAGGGTTTCACCTCGCTCAATAATTACCCAGTGCTATCATTAAGCCGCGTGCACAACAAAACGTAATAACCTTGCAATTAGACGGTGACTGTCATTAGATTGTAATAGAGTTTCGTACAACAGTTTGTGAGTAAAATCGTCAAGCGTGTCACATTACCGGAGTCCATTAGGGCGTTTACACAACACGGAATTGAAATGAGCAGTCCACAGATTATCGTGATAGACAAACAGACCGCATTGTCTCGTAATAATACTTTATACGGTGTGTTCAATATTAACAGCTTCTTGTTGAAGTATGTTGATAATTTTGCTGCATCGATGAAATACCACAATCAAATTAATATATTGACTTCTACCTTCTGCCCGCGACACCCACCCCGTCGCATTGCATCGTTTGCCCGCGCTATGACTTGGTTTACACCTAGCGTTCTTTCTGAGTTTTTTTCTTTTTGCTCGGCGTGGTGTAAAATATTCTACAGCCTTTCTCAAAAATTGGGCTATCAAATGCAAAAGTATTTTTTCAAGTCCGACGGGTGGTTCCCAGAGATTAACGCGTTAAAACAAACTCTTCGGCTTTATTATTAGTAGCTACAGATAGATGACATTCCTCTCGCTAACAAAACAAAACACAAAGGCATTTTTTTTTTATCTTTCCCTATGGTACCTATAGGACAACTGAAGGGTTTTCCTGCCTAATCCTAAGGTAGCGAACACATTGTTGGAGCGAAGGCGCGGGACGGCTGGTGCGACGCGCAACGGTTCGCGCCGTGGAAAATGGAAAACTCGGCGAGTAATGTGGTAATGTTGATTGGTAACAAGTCAAGAACTTTTAAATACATGACAAGATATTGAAATAACGTATCCTATTTTACTAGTTTTATTGCAAATGTAAGAAAAACTGTTTTTCACAAGAATATTCCTGAAATTTTATTTTTTCATCTTTGCTGTGCTCAAAGTTCTACTAACTTAGGTACTTACAGTGAATCAGCCTGTGATTATCGATAAGAAATAATAGATACATTGTTTATTATTCAAAATATTATAAAGTGAAAAGATACTACTAAATTACATTCATTTACTGACAGACAACGTACAAAACCGATTGGTGTCCTTCATAAGGGGAGCACTAAGGAGGGATTTTTGAAAATTCATTCCCTAAAAGGGTTCAATAGGGAAATGAATGTTCATCATTTTTACCAATGGGAAATCCCATCGAACACGCGGCTTGTCTTATATATAATCATACGATTTAAAACTCAAACTTAAAAAAAAAACTATTATAATTTTTAACATTCAGTAATTACACAGCCTAAAACGACCAACATTAAAAACTACAGCCTGTACACAAAACGATAATGGCGTCCATGTGTCGAATATCCACAGTATATCCGGGCGATTTCGTCAGGTAGCACGATAATATCCACACATCGGGTATTAGGATCAGGCGATAAGATCGTATCGCCTCTACGTTAAATAACATGTTTCCTGCAATCGTCGTGGTAATTTTAATAATATAATTACGATATTCGTATGGCGGCTTTTCAGCCCTATAATAATGCCGAACACCAAACAATGTGTTTATACCATTCACGCCGAACTGTTATTATGTTTTCATACACACATTGATCGCGTAATGGGCAGTTTTTGGATCGACTGAAATGTAGACAGGAATAGATTTTAATAGTTATGATGAAATAAAGCTTTTAGTATGTAAGTATATAGAATATACTCATTAGTTATTATGTGGAAATTGATCTGATCCGGTTATAAATACAAGGTGTTTAATGATCAATTAAAATAGCAGCCATCTTCATTAACATGACGTGATAATGTAGAACTAAGGATACCTTCTGAAAGTTGCTGAAATCAGACGTTAGTCTATTCTTCTTCTCAGCGTATTAATGCTAAAAAGTTCAAACATCTTTGGCCCAAAATTCAGCTACGTGAATTCCGCTCACTCACGCAGTCATAACATCATCTAGTGTACAGTTGACAGGGTATGCGGGCCGGCACAGGATGGAAGGTGGACCATTCTCGTACCCTCCGATTTTCTGTTGCATGCGGCGCACCTTGACAGACTTCTGTGATCTGTCGATTGGCATCAACACCGTAACTAGTATTGTATACAATCAAGTATTTTCTAACTGAACAGACAGCTGTGCTGCTGGGGAGTTTGTTGCGCCACTTCTTCTTCCCAGAGAAAGCACTAGGAAGTGGTGAAGGGTGGGCGTTTTGGGGACTGTCTTTTGTAATTTTGACGTTCGAAAAGTGCTGATTCTCAGCCTAATTTGAATAAATGACTTTTGATTTTGATTTCGAACGCCAACCGGTTATTGTATGCAAACAGATACGAGTAAGTTCCCATTTTAGTTCTAAACAAATATTGAAGGAAAATTCATTTAAACGGTCTCACCTTTGCTATAGGTCAAAAAGTTATAGTCAATTAATTGGAAATTAACAAAGTCGACTAAAATTAAAAATACCTAGATATTTTTATATTTATAAGCATAATCTGCCTTTAATGTTCCTTTAATGGCCTCCTCTCGGAGAGAGGATATGGGCTGTAATCCAACACCCGGCCCAGTGCGGGTTGGTAGATGTCACATGACTTCGAATATTTGGTTCTAGGTCATGTCGGTTTCCTCAAGATGTTTCCCCTTCGCCGTTTTGAGAGTAGTGGTGATGAAATAGTTTATATAAAGTAAAGCCGAATAGCCGCCGTAGCCGAGTGTAGTTCGAATTTCGAATCTACAATCTACAACTCGTTAGTTGCGGCCGTTACCACTGGGCCACCACTGCGGCAAGAATTTTGGAAAATATATCTAAATTCTACAAATTCCTTTCTCTACTAAACACTTAGTGATTCTATGTGCCTTATGTCTTTTAGAAGTTAAGGTAAAATATGAATAAATCACACATTTACTACCAGGTAAAGCGGAACTCATAAATCCTAGCATCATTTGCACCCTCCTACTACATTTAATTCACCATAAGGTTTTACTCCGTAGCAATTACCTTAATTGATAAAATTAATATCTACTGAATTTAATTTCCTTCTCGCATCCATCTCAAGTGTAATTAGTTCCGGACATACTTCACGACTGGCTTGAAAGGAGATTTGATGCGTTAGGTTTTTTACTTAATATACTCGTTTTTATTCGTACCAGTTAGTTAGTTCATTAAGTCTCCATACGAAAACTACCTTTTGGAAGGGGCGACTAGAATCAATTTTATTTTAATTTTAATTTTGACGTTCAAACGTGCCTTTAATGTGCCTATTTGAAATAAATGATTTGACCTTTGACTTTGAAGTTCTAGGTATTTTAAAATATATTTTTTAGGTAAACGGCTTGCAATTAATAAATATTTAAGGCAGATATTTACAGGACGTATATTTTTTTAAAAATCTAATTTAAGTCAGGATATTATATAAGGTAAGTAGGTAGGTAAGGTAGGTAGGTACTTACTTAGTTTTATACCAATCTTTCTTTCCAAAAAATAATTTCTCCCGTTGAATATGATTACGGGTTACTGAACATAAAATTTTATTGTGACTAAAATAAAGGCTGAAATGGAATTTAAATAAATATTATTAAAAAGAAGGGAACATAAACTTAATAACACAATTGCATAGCACACTGGGTACCCCAGACGCAATAAATACGAAATTAAATGTGAAGGGACTAAATGTCGTCACATTAGGGAGGTGCAGCAATCTGCAGCGGGTTGCCGACCACTAATGACGGTGTCAGCTTATTGTTTTAGATCACCACCGCCCTCTAATTCACTACATCGCCTCTAATTAACCACCCGCCAACCTCAAAAAAACACATCAAATTCACCCCTTAGTGATAACTGATATGCATCTATGTAATATAGAACGACCCAAATAACGGACTTCATCCAGATCTTCCAAAATGTTGCGTAATACTTACGGATATTAGAGTAAAATTTATTTGTTCTAATGTCCCTTTTCACCCCTACTTCAATTGCGTAAAAGTTTAAGACAAAAAAAGTTGTAACGGCCATCCAATTAGTTTAAGAATCCGCACAGAAGTGCTTCGCCGACCCTAAATTTTTCCCAATTAAATGCAAAACTCGCCCGGCACCGGCGGCTATATAAAATTTAAAGTCCATACAATTCGCGCAACACAAATTTTTATTACCTTTGCCCGGTAAGTAAACAAAAAGAACAAATTAGCCAGCCTCAGTACAAGACGTCGCCGTCGTCCGCGCTATATCCCGCTCGGGACACAAGGGTGTAAAAAGTAAAACAATAAGGATTCTGTGCGGCTGCGAGGGGATATTTATTGTTAATGAAAATGGCGGGATTTGAACTAACGTCTTGTAACTAAATACCCCCTCACGGTTAAAGCGGGCACTAATTTGGTTTTTATAGCGCGTCCTTAATTTGATTTGGCGGCATCGCGGCCGCGCCACTATTGCCTGTAGGAGCAATTAATTTGCTCGGATTATATTTTTTCCCGGGGCGGCCTGTGCGACTCTCCCCGAGCCCGCGGAGCTTGCTTACGCGCCCACAACACGATCGAACCGACAAGGAAAAAATAAAATAAAACTTAAGCCCCGTTTAATTTGAAGGGTGGTTCTGGGCTATTAAAGTAACACGCTTATGTATTGCAAATTATATTGAAATTTGTCTTCCATTACTGAGCGTCTTCCTCACACAAATGTTGCCCGCATTACGAGCGGGAGATTTTTATTCCTCGCTACGCCCACCCTTGTCTCCCGGTTTTTTACGTCGGAAGTTTTGTGGTGCTTTTTTCTCGCTAATTAAAACTCTTCCGCGCTGTTTCCTCTGAGAAACGAGATCCGATCAATTAATTTTTGGGCGGCGTAAGCCGTCTCGAAATTTACTGGGCTCAATAAAAAAACAATTTTCTTTGCAAAAAAGGGTATCAAAAAATAATTGATCAAATAAAGGTTAATTTTTAACAAACTTTTTAAATTGCCTCCGAGAGTTTAAATTGTTGTTATACAATTTTCTGGGTAGCTGGAAAATACGTTTGTAATGAAGATGTAGGTCATCAAATAGAATAGCATTGTTTATAGTAAATTCTATGCAATCAGCAGCGCGGGCGCAGCGTAGCTGTGGTAGTGCGGACGGTGCGAGATGGAGTCACGCGCGCTATTGTCTCGAACACCGAGGACAGACTATTTCATCTAATACAATCACACTTTATTATTATGTACGATAACTACTTACTACCGAGATGACTACTAAATTATTAAATTATTTGTTGCCTACAGACTTTCCATCGTCGGTAGCTAACCAGTACCTACTTTCTTGTCCTAATCAAAAACTGAAAGCAGATATTTAGAAAATGCAAAGAAGACGTCATCATCATCATTGCATAGCTTCTTGTTTCTACTATTGGATTTAAAATTATGGTATTAACCTGTATTAATACATGACTTTCAGTTGCTAACTTCAACATCCAAGCCCTAAACCCTCCTTGCCGTATGTGGGTAAAACCCACATACAAAAACAAACCTGCAAACAAAACACAAAAGCAACAGCACCCTTCAATCAGTGGAAATGAAGGCCTCAGAGGTCCAGCAGCAATTTGTCGTTGATAGCAGCGCGTCGGTAGGCAGGCCAGTGGAAGCACGCGCCGAATTAAATGGAAATCAATAGCAATCGCCGCACGTGACCGACGACCCTTACATCTCGCCGACAGCCGCCATCACTCACACAGCCCAAGAATATGGCAGTTCGTGACAGATCATGGTCTTAATAGAAAACGCTCACCGGTCTCTAGATAGGATCGTGCCAACTCGTTTGTTTTGGTCAGCTGCAACCTGATTGGTCCGAAAGACTATTCGTATCAGAATATTCGGAGGACTTTTCCAAGGACCGTCATGGAATTTCAGAATTCGATGTGTATCAATATTCCCGAGGAAGGAATCAGGATGAAACTCATCCTAGACCGTGATGGAACTTTTAATAGATTTCCCTAAAGAGGTGATGAAGATTTCAGGATGCGGTTGCATCTTACGGCTAAAGTAGATCTACATATCTACCCATTACCAATGATCATTTCCAATGTTTTACCGTATGACAAGTCACTGTGTTCAGAGTAAAAAGATATGTTTATTAAACAAAGTTTTTCATTGAGACCTTAAATCATGTATTTAATTCAAATGTTCTTTCAATCAAATCGGAAAGCTTTGTTCATGCATTACGCAGGTACAGGAGTCCGGTGGAACAATTCCTGCTGAAATCACTGCTCTCCGCCACAATGACGGATCAATCGGTGTAGCGTGCTATTACTAACATAGATCAAACATCGCAGTTTGTGACTTTAGGTAGAATTCTCACACGAATTTATAATTCTAGAATACAGAATATTATATTATTTATTGTTATTCATGGAGACATTGCTAAGTAGGTATTGTACTTTCCATATTTAAGGGGGTGACAATTTGAACTTGTTCCGATTGGCTGGAGAAGAGAAAACACAAAGAAAATTAGATAAGCATAGAGAAGGCCTTTGTCTAGTCCGCCAGGGCCGCGGATTGTTCGAAAGAGATACCGTGGCCCCTGGCATAGGCAACAGAAGGAACACGGGTGGGTTTTAGTCAGTAAAAGTCTGATACGCCCTTCCGCTCAGCCCAGAGCCCAAAAAAAAAGTAGTGATTTAACAACAAAAAAAAAGCGTGCTACGACTATATGATGATGAGGTATTATTATAAGTCTCGTTGAGCAAATAGGTTTCATTATTTCAAAATTTAAATTAAGATTTTATTAACCAACAAAGACCATAACAGATAGATTACCTATGAACCTAACACATAGCTATGATCATTCAGATGACAGACCCTTAGATTAGTAGCATAACAAAACTTATACAAGTTAGATAAATTAACTTATGAAATCATTTGTATTGTTATCCTTCCCTATCCTAAGGGCTCGTCTTCCCTACCATTACGGCGCCACCCGGTCTACTCCTTGGTATACAATATTTTCTGTAGCACCATGAAACATGAGGCATCAGAGGCTAGTGCAAATCTTGGGGTCCATTCGATTTATCGAGTCTGGTAAAACCACGCTGGGGTGCTTTTCATTAATTAATTTATGCTGTACCGATTTATTCGCGTCAATACAGCTCATCATCATCTGCCTCGCCTTTTCCCAACTATGTTGGGGTCGGCTTCCAGTCTAACCGGATGCAGTTGAATACCAGTATTTTACATGAAGCGAAAACCAATACACCTAAAACCTGAAAACAACAAAATAGGCATAAAACCATCCCAGACACATGTCTAGTCTACACATCAATTCGGCTGGCACGTCCGCGCTCAATGCGGGCCGGCAGACAAAGCAGCACTTCCTTCGATTGTCGTCCGATGATGGATCAATCAATGCATTAGAAAGGCCGGCTTAATTGCGGCTATTCCGAACCACTGTTTGTACTGACGAATTACGTTAATGCTTGCTTTACATGGCTACGTCGTGGCTAAGGGAAACTATTTGTGATTTATTTGGAATTTGATTTGATTTTGCACTCGGATTTTAACGATTTTCAGTTTTGCGCGGAGTTTGGTAATGCTTCCAATTCATGTTTTAATATTACATTGGAATGGTTGTTAACTGAGCATCCCTTATTCAGAATTTTCCCTTAGTAGATCGAGAACTTGTCTTCTTCAAAATTCTTTACGCATCCCATCCCTCATTCTTCATCCATTCTTTTTACGAGTACCTACTACTCAATTATTATTTAATTTACACGACGTCATAATTACGATAACTTTGTTATATCGTACAACATTATCTACTTACGCGGAAAATTCTAATGAAAATAAGAAAATTATGACATAAGTATGGTTAATTGGTCACCTTACCTATAATATTCAGAGTTATTTTCATCTTCTTCAGATTGTTCATAATATTGAAGACAGTTTTTCACAGTAAAATTATGTTAAAATGTATTGGTATTTCAATAAGACCAAAAAGCCGTGTTGAAGTAAACACGTCCCTCTTTACACAGGTACAATTGTCTTTTTAATGCAAATGATTTAAATGGACCTTGATGTAGTCATTTGACTTAATCCTAGGTTTCCGTAAACCGCAACAAAGTGGTCCAATTAGCTAAACCAAGTCGGTTTCAAAATAACTCTTTAGAGAAAATTGGCAGCAATTTGGCTGACATTACTGCGAAATCTGTTTAAATGTTAACTGAATTTGTTTATTCACGTAACGACGAAGTATATACGAGTGGTTGACTTTAATTTTTTCTGGGCAATTTTCCACCAATATCAACGGGAGCAGACCCACGTCCAGTGCTTACATAGTAAAGCAATATCTACAAAAGGACAAAATATCGCTGCAAATAAACGTTTAACTTTATGGACTCGAAAGATATTACCGATTCGTGATCTCCTTTTTGTTTAGTTTCGCGTTTCGCCCGGTCGGCCATCTTGGCGACATGTGGCGGGAGATTTAGGCGGGAAACGTGCCCCGCTATATTAGATTATGTCGAAATGAATTGAGAGCTACTATTGGATATGTTATTGACGTAGATTTGCGATCGGAGGAACGAACTGATATTTCGTATTGTTATTAAAGGCGCAGCGCTCCCCGTGGACGTGAGCGGCGTCCCGAGTGCCGACCCGCCCGATACGACGCCCTTATGGACCTATCGTTTAGGCCTCTTTATATTTTTCTTATGTAAATACGGTTTCATATCCGATGAGCTTTATTTATGTGGGAATCGTTTTAGCGAGATAAGTCTCTCCTCTGTTCCACTGTTCACCTCTCGCGATGTATGGAGATTTTGTTTGTTTTGGAATACTGATTTATTGTATCCTGTGATTCGCTTGTCTTTTATTGGAGATACTTTACATATCGGACGAAAAATAAAAAAGGTAGTGACTGTCTCTTGTATATCAGTATTTATCTACCTATATCATACAAATTTTCAAAGGATGAATGTGTTTTGAAGAGCAGAGAGTATTTGAAGTGTCTGAAGTGTCGCTAAACATCAAAGAGCGTATGTGCCAGGCGGCAACGCGAGAGCGTTGTTAAAACGTCTTCAAGGGTTTCAGCGCGGTAAACAGTAGCACAGGCGCTGGCGCAAGTCATAAGACGTAACAAGGGGACACACTATAAGGAATTACGATTGAATAATATTTTATAGGGAAGAACGGGTGCTCACTAACGTAAAGATTTAGATTATTTTGTCGATAGGCAAAATAATCTACTTACAGCTATTAAAAAGATGCGTTGTTACGCATCTTTTTAATAGCTGTAAGTAGATTATTTACGTCCTTCCGTCCTTTTACGTCTTTTACTTATTTTAGATGATTATTGTTATAATCATCTAAAATAAGTAAAAGACGTAAAATAACCTACTAAAAATGTGTCAAACTTAGTTAAAAAACCATAAAACAACTTTGCACATGAACAATTTCCCAAACCCTTTCTCACCGAGTCAGTTTTCCGTCGCTTGCGCCGCTGCGCGAGGGCGGCGCACGCGATCGCGGCTCGCTTTGATGTCGCGAGGGTAGTTATGGAAATTAATAAAGTGAACAACGTGTAATTGCTTCCGATAAGCCAGGCGGCTTGCCTGCCTGCGCCGGAGCAACGTTTTTTTGCCTCTTTAACGAGCCGCGCACAATACAAACACCACGTCTTAAATGATACCCGCTATTAATTTGTTCGTCGAAGTTTTTTCTAATTGATTTTGTCGATGAGCTTTTTAATAAACAATATTTTTATTGTGGTTTACTTTTTTATATACCTAACTTTCTTAGGTAGGTAGAACTTTAGACTTGCAAAATGTTTTTTAATCAAAATTGAACATAAGTGAGAGAGTCATAATGTATTTTTTTGCGCTGTTCAGTAAACATAGATCTGAATTTAGGACAAATTGGAACTACGTAAGTACCTTTCGTATTACTTTTCTTCAAACGTTACCTAAACACCAATGAAAGTAATTGAAGCATTAATAGATCCTGTTCTCTACAAGTCATTATATTTTAAAACCCGGTTACGCAGACCACTTTAATAGAGTCATTGGTAGTTCTCAAAACACATAAGTAGATCGGCACCTGTCGGTCTGGTATGATAGCGGTGGCCCGCACCGCCACAGTACGCCTGCGCCGACGCCGACGGCGACGTTAAAAGGTCTGCCCACACATTCACCAACCTCTTACTTTGTTCAATGTTAACTATCCATACAGTAGCACTCTCGCTAACCCCTGGCGCCTCCGCACACACTTCACTTGGATTCTTACAAAAAACATCTATTTTTAGAACCACATCTAATTCATAAGAGGCGCCTGTTTATACCGCATTTAAATCATTGTAATTCATTATCCCTCAACATGCCAATACCAAACAAATCAATGGCGAATAGAAAAAAGATACCTTTGAAAAATCTCAGAACGTCTCAAGGAATAAATAATAATGAATAATGTTAAAAGAAACCTATCAATAAAACTGAACTTAACGTATCCCGAAATAAAACACTTTGTTATTAAGTTGACAAGCAACCGTAAAAATGCTCCTTTAAAATGTAAAATAAACAGATCAATCATGTTCAAGCGATCCCACCGGGCTCGCACCGATCCCCGAAAAGAAGCCTACGTAAGCGTCTATTATAAAGCACAGATGTTACCACAAGACCGATTTCATACGTTGTCTCTGTCGAGCCCACGGCGACCCAACTGGACAAAGTGGGACACAAAATAAAAGTGATACTCATTTTTTATTCTTTTTCGAAATAAGAATTGTTCTACATTCGGGAGAGTGATTGACATGCGGTCGCCGGCGGCGCCCCCCGACGCGCGGTATTAAAGCGTTTCACAAGATGGCCCTCGTATTATTATCATTTTATAATTTATTACGCTAATTATGAAAGGGTCGTATTTAAAAATAAAACAAAGGTATTACGGATGCCATATTTGTGTGGTAAAAGCTTTGCGGACGTGTAGCGTGTTACTTTTTGGGCGTATAAATCTAGGAAGGCACATCAATCAAGTTGTCGGATGGACGGGAAGTCCCGTTCCACATTATTATGTAGATCCGTGATTAAAACGTTAAAAAATATGTAGATACAGTGCGCAACAACCCTTTAATGTACCATGTAATAATATCATTCGTAAAAGGTGGGTCGAGCTCGGACCGTCTATGACCCACGCCGTTAACTTTTTCATACTTGTGTCATATAAAGAGGTATTATCATTTATCTGTAACGTTTGTTTAGTACGTACAGGTTTACGATATTGACTCATAACAAAGTTACGTTACATATTCATGGGAGGCTATAATAAACCAATATTGTCATTTGTGCGGGCGGGCCGGCGCCGGGCGGGTCGCTCTAATTGAAACCCCGGCTCGCCACGACGTGAGAAGACTAACCATCGGCTAATCCTCGGAGGCTGGACCTTGTCCGCCCGCTGCCCATACACATCTATGTAATTGGAGATTTCACGAGATAACACTATGACCCCTAATTATGAAATGGGGTGCACACGTCCCGGCTCCGAGGTAAGATGAGACGTTACGACTTCCTGTTATCTGCTGTAATGCAGTTAAACTTAATACACGGTACATTGCCCACTTACAACTTTGATTAATTGTATATTTGTCACTAATATATCTGTGATAGTAAAGCCACTAACACAAGTGATAGTAAAGCCAAACGATTAGGTACTTAAGGAAGTTATTTCTAACTTTATGGCAATGCTTTGTACCTACTGAAAGCTATATCAAACACCCTGATGTTTCGTTACGACATTTAAATGAGTACCTATATAACTATTCAGTGTAAGTGAGACAATGTTCACCCCAACCCCAAGCTATCAGAGAGATTATCATCGCTAACTTAAGCCCTTTCTCCAAACTCTGACTATTCAGCTTTATCGAGCGTATCAATTTACTATCTACTTAGCAGATGCACGACAGAAACAATCGAAGAGTGCCTCTTTCATTAATAGGTAATACGGGCTGGTGTCAGCAACTCCACGACAATGCGCGTATTTTGCGTACATGCCTCTTTCATTAGTTAATTATTGACAACAGCTAGTGGAACATGAAGGATCAAATAGAAGACATTGAGGTACATAATAATCTACGATTTGATAATGTAGCATCGGTGAACCAAAATAGGTTGTAAAGACGGTGAAAACGGTATAAATGAAATGAAGGTTAGGCGCGTTTCAACGCATCCCGGAGTAGGGGTGAGCCCTTAAGCCGCAGGCGCACTTACGATTGAAACATCGCCGCCGAGCCTAAAACAGCCGAGGCTTAGCGCTTCTCGTGCCAAACTTGATACCCGTCTTCTAACTTGTGATTTGGGACTTAGGCGCCGAAGTAACGCAAATTCGCGACTCGAGGAAGCAAAAGACGAAAAGACTTTGTAAATTAAGGCAATACAATTTATTATAGAGCTGTTGGATTTCTCAAGTAAGTATCTTGAGTAACAAACGATGCGGACGACGAGACGTTTGACATGAGTCTCGTGCGGCGCCAGGAGCCGTCACGGGGCTGTTCTGCGTCCACTCCACAAGACTGCGTGGTCACGAGCGTAATCCTTATTTATGGCAAGACGCCCTGCGATGCCTCCGCTGGACCAACTATTTGTCAGGCACAGGCGGCCGACCAGCATCAATCTCGACTGCTAGCTTAACGCGACCTCGATCCTTGACGACTCACATACGTATCCCATTTATCATCCCGCCGCTTTGAATCGCACAATAATCGAGTGGCCGCTATTATTAACAGTGGCAACGTTATCTACTGCCGATGTCGGTAATAAATACGAAACGGACATAAAGTGACCAACAAAAGTGAAACTGAATCACCCCCGACCACTTAATACAACAAGAGAGGCGCGCACCGGACAAACAGCTACAAACGGCCCCCAGCGCTCGTTACCAGATCGCACTAAATTACGCGCAACTTACGCGGGCCATCTTTCATTATTACGACTCTATTTTGGCAAGTCACAACAGGACGGGCGTGGTGGCCACCCGATGACCATTATCCCTCTATTACCCCGGTGCAAGTTTTTTCGCCGGCCACACTGACCGCTGCCCCTATGCGGGGTGCCCGCGGAGATAAAATCGTAAATTACAACCCAATTCCATGGCTGTTAAGACTTGACAGATGAAAAGGCTTAATGTGAGATTGTTGGTGCTATATCGTTAACATATCAAATGAAATTATGGTATTGTCCCATAGAGACATTGTGTATGATTAACGTCCATTTTCATTATTGTGGTCAATTTAAAGTTATTTGGCGTTATTTATTACACAAATATTTAAATGTTTCCTAAATAACAAATGTAAAGTTCATCTTGTTGCATTGTCCTACATTGATTGATGATAAATATGTGCGGAATGCTACATAGATGGTCCCTAATGATTGTCAAGTAGATAGTGAAGCTGTGTACTGTGGTATCGATGGATGTGGGGCTGTCGGGCCAGCGGGGCGCGTCGCCGAGTGGGAGGACATTACAGTAATGTTACTGAAAGACGTTACTCGCCGCTCGGCGCCAGCCGCTCTAACAATACCCCATTACGCTAAACTATTCACAGAGTAAACTGACAACCGATCTGTTACAAACTCCATGCGATAACAGAGAGCAGATAGGGCTAAAGTTTTCGTTTAAATCGTAAACCTTTACTGCTTAGTGTAAGCGTTTATTTATTTGTACCAGTTATATAATCATCTGCAATATCCCTGATAACGAAAGTCTAGTTAGCTCGTTTTCTTCAATTAACTGTTCTTATGTTAATTTGATTAGACTTTTTGACTCGTGAAGTCGTGACTCTGTGAACTTCCAAAAGCTTTTAGGCAACTCTCGTAATCAATTCTCTACGATACTTATAGCGATGAACTTAAAGTATCTTCAAAAGGCTTTCCTTTTGAAGATACTTTAAGTTCATCGCTATAGGTATTGTTTAGGTAGATGGCATTTGCCCAGTAGTCTTCAATCAAAGGACGGTGTAGAATATCTATCTTAGCTCAATGTTACTTATGAAAATTACTTACCTACATTTACTTTTTAAATATTCCACACTTTAAGGTCAAAGATAAGCCATCGGCCAAAGCTATGACGTGCCTGTCACATGATCGTTAGTAGGTTCCGATGTACCGATGGCCAGTGGACTCGTGTTGTGTCTCATACGCGATTATTGAATTAAAGTAAGGGATGGCGCTGAATGCCGGACCCCTGCCGAGTCAGACCACAAAACGCTCCACTATACTGATTTCAAACGAGGATATGAATGCCCACGATATTCTGTGTTTGGACAGGAATGATCGAGTGCCGGTGGCATTAAATACACATCGATGTGTAACATGCAGTTGTATTCATGTTGAAAATCATTCTAGCGATTTTTGATGACATTCTTGATTTGGTAACGATGATACGAAACGACCCCTACGACCTTTTCCACCACCTCCAGATAAATTCCGATTAACTTATTCGGGGGTATCACGAGGGTTACCACATATTTTTTTATTTCATTTTCTCTAGTTTATATATAGTGCCTATTTCACAGTATCTAGGCTTGTGAAACCAACCCTTAGACTTTTTCTCGTCGGTTCCTTAATAATATGATGAGTAGCAGCCGAATGTAACATAACACCAAATACTTACAAGACGTTAAGCAGACACGATTCAAGTTATTTGTACAAAAACCGGAAAAAGATTCTTTTATAATAATACCAATAAATTATAAAAACGTGTTGAAAGTAAGACGTAAGACTAAGATTATGTGTATGTTGTGTGTGTTCGTGATGCAAAAATAATATGCGGGAAAGATGCATAGAAATCTTTGAAACATTGATTAGTTTTAATTACCGAATGAATTTCTTCGTATTTACAATAATACTTATGGTATCGTAGTTTAAAGTAGAAAGTGTTTAACACTTAGGTACTTACACACCAAAATGATAATGTTGAATACTTAAAAAAAACGATAAATAATAAATAAATATCCCTGGACATTTCACACAGCGCCATCTAGTCCCAAGCTAAGCAACCTAATGCTTGTGTTATGGTAACAAGATGGCTGATAAACTACTTATATACATTTTTTTTTTTGTAAATACATACATATTATAGATAGAAAAACACCCAGACTCGGAACAAATACATGTAGGTCATACAAATATTTGTTCCGTGCGGGAATCGAACCCGCGACACGCAGCGCAGCAGTCAATCGCTTAACCACTGCGCCAACCGTGCCGTCAATACTTCACTTAATATTAAAATTATCTATTGCACTATATCCACAATTTCATTCCTAAGAGAAAACCGTTTGATACGTAAATCTCTACACTAAATGTTAATTTTATTTATGGCAATTCGTTTAAACAAGTTGCCATAAATAAAACAACAACAACCACAACAACGCAACTAATTCTCCGTCCTGCATATTTTTCTGCATCCTGATTTTTGCGACGGTTAATGATGGAAAATTAACTACGCCCACCGAAAAATTCATATAGACTGACCTCGGGTATGATACGTGGGTACTTATACCTACCAATTTACTACTATTTTATAAGCGCATATAAAACTAGTGACTTCTACTGCGCACATCAAGGACCATTACTATCGTAGCTATATGAAATAAACAAACGCTGCATTTACGAGCTACGACAAATCTGAATTACTATCATAACCTTTGTCCAACGCATTCTCGACGCATTCGGGCCAATAAAATAACTCATGTCCAATTTATGTTAATACAATAAATAGTGACATAAATAATTCTAGGGAAGCCGCAGAAGACAATTTAAATTTATGTAGATTCGGTCTACTGTCTTTAGAGGAACAACTAGGTATTCAAATTGAATGATTTGTGCATATAAATGTCGTAGAACTTATCTGTACTTTAGAAAGTAGGTACGTATGTATAAGAATATGGAATTAATCTTGAATCTCTCATAGAACTTAAAAAAAAAACAGGATTACTTTTCGGATATTCATAACAGTTTCGGAAAAACCTAGAAGACCTGTAGTGCGATTCTGTAACCGACTAGATTTTGAACGTTTTAAATTACGGGAATACCGGCCCAGACTGTGAACGGTCTTAAAATTACGAGAGAATTACCCCTCTGACTGTGAACGTTCTTAAAATTACGAGAATTGTCCCACTGGTTATATTTGCAAAAACAAATGGCTGACTTAAATCGTCAAAAATAATCCTGAAAATTAGATATCTGTAAGCAATCGTAATTTAACATTTCAAAGTTAAATAAAATGTGATCAGCTGCATATTATTAATTGCTACGACGCATTGTAGGTACCAACCTGGCTGACTGGGTATAAGGTAAATCTTATCACATTGTTTGAGCTTCCTTGTAAAGCACGTATACCAACACAACGGAAGACGAAAAAACTAGTTAAGTTCATAATTTTATAGTCAAGAAATCCATCTTTGAGCAAAGCGTAGCCAGGAGCTACGGCGTAGCAGATCGTACCGAAAACTTTTTCAACTCATTTCTAGACGTTTGCTAACGCCAAACGCATCATACTGTGTCTACATTCTACTTTTATAATTTTAAACATCTAGCCTTACAAATAAACAAAAATAACTTTAAATACGAATCCTACCATTTCTTAACATTTAAATAATATGACGATGTTTGTTTGGCGCATTTTTGAAATTACGCAAAGTGTTCATATGAATGTAGTGAACCGCAATAATAACAACATTCGAGTAATTGTATCAAGAAAACGGTTATTTGCAAGGAAAGAGCGACAAACCGACAGATGCTCCCGGCCATCTTGCGGCTGCGACGAAAGTATCGCATGACGCGTTCGTGACTTTGTGGTCACAATGTCGCCGTTTAAAATCAAATTTCGGTAATATAATGTCGCCGAAATTGTTCGTAACGACTGAAAGCTGCCGGTGCCATGTAAATGATGTGACGACGATGTAACTTTTAATATAATTATCTACAGTTTTAGTAATTGTTACCAATTTTCTAATTAAAGACCGTTGCAGTTTCTACTATGTTTCGAAGGATTTTTTTTTCTAAAAGAATTATTGGATACTGTTGTATCATACATGTAGATAACAAATACTTTGTCAGAGTTATAAAAAACAATATGGGATACAAGGCAAGAAGTTGTGAACCGTGAAATTGCCATCTGCGTCGCGAACATTGTTAAGTGGGTAGCTACGTAGTGTTAGCTATTTGCGACATTTTGTAATCCCTTTCATGTATTCTTAATAAAAACAGAGGAGTACAACTATTTTAAAAGTCGTTTTATAATCTTTCCCCAATTTCAGGAGAGCGCGGTCATAAAAATGTAAGCCACAACAGGCTACAGCTATACAGAGTTTATTAATCAAGTGGAGCGACATCTCTGGGCTCAGTGGCATTTTTCTCGGAGGATGTCGTGTTCATTATTTCCCGGGAAGACGGGCGGTGTGATGAGAAATTAATCCGGGGGTGGGCAGGTGGCCGCCAGGGCGCCGCAGGTGCGTTGCGCGGCCAATTTGCCGCAACAATAAGCTGGCCGCGCCAAGCCAGCCTCTTCATGAGTGCACCTAATCCGTGCGTCTACGTCTCCACGCACACGCACCCTAAACTTTGCCACTTTATGTCTTCAGTTGTCCCACTTAAGAGCTCTTGAACAGCGCGCGGCATCTTTGTAATTGTTTTTATTTTCGGTACCCTTAATGAGGGCTGAAGCATTACGAGAGTTTACTTTACGGTACAAGCTCATTTCTTTTTAAACGCTTTTTTATGAATAACTTACAAACTTTATAATGCCTCTAAATACCTAAAAACAGAAGATAATTTTTGTAAATGGGTTCCAGCTGCAAAACACTGAAGAAAAGCAGTAGATATGAAGGAAAGCGCACGGAGCTGCGGCGCGCCGTAATCCGAACATATCTCGGTACATTGCTCAGCGCGACACAGCGGGACTTAGCGAAAAGCCTCGCCGCGCAGATGCTTATCTCAATAACAGTTTTATTTATTTTTGCGAGCGGCTGATCCACTCCCGGCGGATCCGTCTAATGAAAATAGAGGAAGGCGCGCTCATGCCGCTAACACCGCGCCGCAGCGGAGACGCGGCTGAGACAAATGTGTCTCCGAGCAAGGATTCTAGCACCCGGACAAAACTATCTCGTGTCTATGTGGATATCAACAAATGAGTACCGATTTCTGTGTTTTCTCATTTACCAAAGACTTGTCACAATTGTGCACCACTCGTCTGTTCATTTTCTTTGAAGTGAGGATTCCAAACGCGGTACTTATTCGTCATCAAGAACTTTTGTTAATTTCCGCTTGAAGCTGGCTGTTAGAGAGTAGCGACAAAGTTGCGAGAAGACATGCCACGTTTGAGTTTATTTAGTCGCGATTAACGACCACAACTGTCGTAACGCTGACTTCGTATGTCGTAAACCGAAACACATTGCGACTTGGAAGAACAGACGATCGAATTTGAAATATAAACGTGATACCTACTTACGTACTACCCATCTTAGTTAAAAATATAATCACGAATTAAAAAACGTAAATGCGTCGACGACGACTGAAACTGAAAATTTTCACGCTACTGTATCTCACCCAGGTAAGCTTATACAAAATTTTCTTAATTTTGTATAGGCTTACCTGGGTGAGATACAGTTCCTAGGTCAGGCATTGGGCCGCGATGTTAGCCTGCCAACAAGCTAATCTTGTAGTTCACGGCATGGGATAGGTAATATTCTCGTACAGGTCATGCTTTTTATTTTTACTTTATTGGGACATTTAACAGTTACACATTACAAAATGTATGACAGAATAAGTTATGTATGAACTAAATAAACGTGTAACCCGCACCAATATCCGCGAAATAATGAATAAAGAAAATAGTTAAATGCGTGCGTTAAAATTACAGAAAATTAAGTAAGTACTCATATGTGATTCAGGGATAAAGGTATTGGATAGCTACTTTAAGGATTCTATAGTCATCCTTTTGAACTTAAAGTGTGTAAGCGCGAAAATATCAAGTTCGATAAAATGTGTGCTATACGTATCTACAATGCGTCGGAGATGCGCCCGCACGCCCGCGTGAGTTCTACACCTTGCAGTGTGGAACAGCCGGGGCACGGGCACCTCTCGGCGCATTACAGTTCTAGGTACAATGTAACATAATTATGTTATTAGTAATATCAGGACAATCAAATCTGTCATTACACAGACCATGCAGCATCATGGCCTGATGGCCATGATGCTGCATGGCCATCGTGGCCATAGTGACTGATGTAAGCTGAGTCTAGAATCCAAGCTTTGAATGTTATAACGCTTTAATAATAGAGTGTATGGTAATTTTGACTTAGTGCATCTGTAGTGCATAACACGTAAACATTTCTTTTGAACCATTTCAATTCTTTTTACATAAACGTCAAAAATGGGACTCCAAATCGGTACTGCGAATTCCAATTGAGAGCGGACCAAAGCTTTGTATAGAAGTAGAAAAGTAGACGGTCTTTTAAAGTCATTAGAGGATCGCACGACAAAACCAAACATACGATAATACGCTTTGTTAACAATACTATCAATATGAAGCCTAAAGCGCAATTTCGAGTCCATTAGAACCCCAAGATCTCGAATGTGTCAACTTTTTGCATACGGATACCACGAAGACTATAATCAAATGTTATAATGTTTTTATTTTTTGTAAAAGTGATTGCATTGCATTTAGGTAAGCTAAGGTGAAGTTTGTTGGATGAACAATATCGAGAAAGTCTATCAAGATCCTCCTGTAGAAGAAGGCAATCTTGTGTGCTTTTGCACGATTTATAAATCTTGATGTCGTCGGCATACATTAGAAATTGGGAATGAATGAAGCATTTCTTAATGTCATTGATAAACAGAATAAAGAGTAGGGGACCCATTATTGAGCCCTGGGGCACCCCAGAGGTGGCAATAATTGAGCTCCGTTGGAAACCGTTAATAACTATTTTGCGACCTGTAAAACATATAATCCATGAACCATTGTAACAAATTGCCACGGATGGCATTGTATGCAATTTTATCTAGAAGCAGTTTGTGGTCCACCTTATCAAAAGCCTTCCAAAAATCTGTGTACACAGCGTCAACTTAAACTTGTTCATCTACTTTTTTGATCAGGAAGTCGGTGAACAGCATGAGATTAGTATTCGTCGAACGTCGTTTTACAAATCCATGCTGCTCACCAACAATGAGGTTGTGAACGTGGGAATACACTTCGCTGTGTACAAGACTCTCGAAAAGCTTCGACAAGGTGGACGGTATAGAGATAGGGCGATAATTTTGTATGTTGTTTACGTCACCACTCTTAAACACTGGTGTGATATGTGCCCGATTCCAAATATCGGGAAAAGTGCCTTCTCCTAAACATTTATTAAATACTAGCTTCTGCCCGCGGCTTCGACCGCGTGGATGTCGGAAATTACGTACCTACGGTCACTACGTACACTATCAAATATACTACCTATACTTTAAAATTAAAATCTATACACTGAAATTAATAATAAACACAAATCATAACAAATTCTGTTGACTACCCACAATTTCAATTTAAACCAACTGACTTATATAATAATAAACCTAAATAACTCTAAAAACTAAAAGGAATAAAAATGAACTCCACTGCGGGTAACGTAACCTACAAACTTATTATTTGCGGTTGGTACAGTAATCGGGTCTAGGGATCGAACCGCAAAATTAAGTTTGTTTTTTATTGTATATACTTTTCCGGGATAAAAAGTACCCAGTGTGGTGCCCAGGATATTAAAGAATAATTATACCAAGTTTCATCGTAATCGGACCGGTAGTTTTTGCGTGATGCCTGAACAAACAGACAGACAGACAGACCGACAGACAGACAGACAGACAAAATTTTTTTTAATCACATTTTTGGTTTCGGTGTCGGTCTAGTAACACCCCCTGCCATTTATTTTTTTGATATTTTCAATGTACAGAATTTTCACTTCTACAGATTTATTATAAGTATATAGATATATAGATAATATGAAGTGGTAGAACAATATTCTCTCCGGTTTTCTTTATAAAGACGGGTGGCAAGCCATCGGGACCAGCACCTTTATTTAAGTCTAATTGCTTTATTGCGTTGTTATGTACAACGTTTACTGGTAAATAGATTTCAGAGAGACAGGGCGAATTATCTGCATGTGTGCTAGGTGGCTGCCACATCGCGGGGTTAAAGTTCGTAGGTTCATAAACGGAGGTGAAAAAAGTGGAGAACATATTACATATTTCAGTTGGATTATTTGAGTTAAGATTTTCAAGAAACATGTTTGCTGGAATCTGCGCCTTGCCCTTCTTGTGTGTAACGTACATCCAGAAATGTTTAATGCCAAGCGGAATACTGTCTTCGACTGATCTCAAGTATTTTTCAAAACAATTGTCACACTCAGATTTAAAACGTTTACGATAAATAGAAAAAAGTACGTTTAATTATACTATAAATTTGATCATAAAATGTATTAACCGTATGTTCAGCAGAAAGGTAAAGCAATTGATTCCAGTCCAACATGCTTAGCTCGTTATTAATTAATTCATAATTAACTTTAAAAAAATTATGTTTAACTGACGTTTCATTGGCATAAATTTCGTGATAAATGAAGTTACTACTGAGAAAGGCGAGTCAAACTATGATCCACTCCGTTATTCTATGGTATTCACACAAAACAAAATAACTCGACACATATTAAAAGCCAATTCTCTCGGAGACCGCAAACAACGGGGGAGGTGAAAAATCTTGCGGTGGCGAGACGGGCCCGGCGCACCGGTGGGGTCTAATTAGGTCATTTGCCATAATTGCTAGCTCCAGATTGGTTTTTTCGCGTCGGCAGCGTCCCGCGAGAGCCTCAGGACGTTGCCTTGCTTTAATGAACACTTCTAGCACTGAGACAGTAGAATAAAAATTCTTATTTTCACAACGGTCATCGGTACTTACTTTTTAGTTGACTTTTACGGTTTGAGTATTTTGCGAAGAGACAGAGTTGGTAGCGCACGTGCAAGGTTCTCTAATGATTATTTTTGTGTTCTTACAATTTTTTTTATTATTTTAAAACATTTAGAATCTAAACCTGTTTTATTTATAGAAAAAACCTAACAAGTGTGAGTAGGACTAGCGCCCTGAGGGTTCCGTCTCAAAGCTGTGCTTCCTCGGCTGCCTGAATTTCCAATTCCAGATTGGAGAGCAAACTTAACTTTTCAGTTGAAAAAATAATTTTTAATAGAGTGGGAGTGAGGACCGATTTGAATGAAACACAGATTAAATGTTACTTCAAAACAGATTGAAGAACTTAAACTTTGCAGTTATAGTATGGTATACATATAACCATGAAATGCCCATTTTCGAATTTTTCTCTTTACTTGAACTGTAAGACTTGCGTCATTGCATTGGTTTATTTGCGAGTGTCAATATATGCGGCAAAAATGGCTGTATTTTTTTATTGCGTTGACTTGTAAGTTTGACTTGGAACTTTACAGCTCCAATGGAGTTTTTTATATCTATTTCAACTTGATACCTCCACGCGATCCTAACAAAAAGGGTCTTGATAGACAAGGAAGTCATCCTATAAGGGTTCCAATTTTTCATTTTGAGTTACGGAACCCTAAAACAGATTATTTTAATTTATTATCTGCCTGTCTGTCTGTCTGTTATCTTTTCATGCCGTAACGGCTAAACAGATTTAGATGAAAGGCATATGGATAGGCCGTGACCTGGGTGAGGACATCAGATAGGTACTATAAATCTCGGTAGTATGTTCCTGTGGAATAATTTCCGACCTTTACGACGGTGAAGTAAAGCCGCAGGCATGGGAAAAGCTAGTGTACTATAAAGTACAACTCCAAAGTATCTGTTGAAAGTGTAAACAAACCTTGTTCAGGTTGCGAGTTAGTGGATATTACATCCCTTATTTTTGTTTCTAGAACATGCCGGTTTCCTCACAATGTAAAGCGCTCTTTGCGCTCTTTGCGCGCTCTTTGTGTTCCTCAAAAACACAAAGTAAAGTGCCTGTCTGGGTTCGTACTCATGAGCAACAACTCGTAAGTTGGGGCCGATACCACTGTGTAACAGCAACTTTCAAAGGGTTTCAGCTTTAGATCTCACCACTTTTTTCGCCAATTATTGGTTAAATAACATTGTTGAATAACCTCAATGGTCAAATAAAAACATCTTCGTCAGTGATTTAAAACTAGAATTTTGGGTTTTTAGTATTCAAATAATCAGCACTCAATTTTGTAAGTGGCACAAAATGGCATCCACGGGCATGTTTTCAGGTCCGTTTGTTTAAATTATCATCAGATACTTTTGAAACAGCACTGTAAATGCGTAACACACTTTCAATAATAATCTGAATCATTTTGAAAGATATTGCTTCCTCTTCTTCTTCGTGTCGCTGCCACAACTGTGTTTTAAATCTTGTTTTCCCAAAAAATTGCCACTTCCACGGCGTTGTCGGTGGCAGCGCAGAGGTCACTATGGCTGCATGTTTTGGGAAAATGATAGGATCCTGCCCTCTGAAAACATGGTGGAACATGGTTTGTAACATAGCTCCACAATCACACCCTACTGCCGGTCCGTCAAGGTAGCACCACTTTGCCAATTTGTCAGCTAGTGCTAATCCATAGCTTCATTTGTTGGAAAAATGTACCTGCTCAACAACGTAAATAACGCAATGAACGTTGTTGAACTGTCAAAATGAAGGCCAATGCTACTATTAGTTTGTTACGCAATTATCCCACTGGTTATAGTTCCATAAAGGTATAGGTATACAACCCCCTCCTACTATAAGTGTTTAGTGAGCATTAAGGATTTAAGTAGATAGTGCTTAAATGTTGAGCAAGAGCAGCAACTTTCTGTCCGAGAGAATGTCTTTTATTTAGGTAGGTTAGGTAGGAAATTGGTTATTGTGATTATCAATCCTTAAATTTTAATAACGGATTATGACAGTTTTGTAGCGGTATTCCACCTATTTCAGACGATCGATCAAGTAAACTACGCTTGCCGCGGTTGATCCGTGGATGGGTGACCATCTTCATATATTAAGACCCCTCCGTGCCTCGGAAACGTTTAGCCATTGGTCCCGGCTGTCATTCGTGGATCTTTAACCGTTGTTACGGTTCGTCAGAAGCCCGAAAGTCTGACAACCAGTCTTACCAAGGGGTATCGTATGATAGGCAGTTGCTCCATGTAAAATACTGGTATGCAGCTGCATCCGGTTAGACTGGAAACAGTGGAAACCGACCCCAAAATAGATGGGAAAAGGCTAGGCAGATGATGATGATGATTCAAGGTATATTGGTAGTAGATACACCACCTAAGCCTACATTGTGGAATGCAATAAAGAATTGTAGATAGAGGTAGGTACTAAATCAAACTGACGAATATGATTGGTCAGAAAAATAATTGTTTAATCTTAAAAATCATATAACATGAATTTCAGTACAAGACACAAGCATTTTCTTAACGAACAACATCCACTGATAAATTGTATGGTTGCCTCTGGGAGTTCATTTATGGGACACAGTGATGAAATTGTATTTTTTTTAATGAACATCTCATGACAGTACATAAAAAATATTAAAAAGGTTGCGTAGAAGACTATTGGTATGATGAAGAAGAGCTTGGAACGATTGTCGGCGGGTGCTGCTTTTTGAGCTTCTCCCGTTTCCGGAGCTCGTCTCGCAGTAGCACGAGGTTCTCGTAGTGCTCGGCGGAAGCATCCAGTAGGTCCACACAAACGCGGACTGCGTTCGTCTGGCGATCGCGCTCCACCTCCATCGTCGAGTCCGTGGCTTGGCTCACCGAGAGCACCTTTTCAACCATGTCGTCTAACCTAGATGGAATAATTTGTATGTGAAAAAAGCGGTAGGTAGGTACTACTGGTCCACAAATTCCAAGTCGCTTAAAGTGTTATGCTTGGCATAAGGGATGACGCCAACTGGCTAGGTGGGGCTACGGACTTTGCAGTGTGGGTGGTAGCAGCTGGATGAGACCAGCCGAGAATCGAGTTGAATGGCGTGTTTTTGGAGAAGCCTTGTTATTACCTATTATATCCAGCAGAAAACTGCTACAGGATGATGATGAATAACCAATTAACATGGTGCTTGCGAGAATGTTTTTTGAGTAGGCAGGTACCCCTACCTTTTCAGCTAGAGGCCTACGTCTAGCCGCCAACGGGAAAAAGGTAGGGGCAAGAACGGAGTGCTAAATAACCACAAGAATGAATATAATAATAATAATAATAACTGTGGCCCGACTGCCAAGCTGACAGTGAAAAAAAAATTGTACTCCGATATTTTTTAGTATTTTTTAATATAAATAATCAAATTCAAATTAATTTATTCATTTTGTGTATTCAACATGTTATACAAAAAATGTTGATCCATGCTATGTCCCACCAAAAGGCATACAAAATATCTGAGATGGCTCGGATGCATCTTTTTTGTGCCAAAAGCACGGATGATATTATATTTGAAGCATTACCCCAGAATATAAGTCCATACTTCAATGTGGAGGCTACATAACCGTGAGAGAAAAATACTACAATGTTGACACGAAGTCGGGCACGGCAACAAGAAACCACACACCCAACACCTTCGGGTTCGTCGCTCAGCTCCGCCTCGCAGTTGCCGGAACCTGCTCCAGACGTGAGTCCAGTGACACCGGCCGCTGCAGTTGCGTCGAGCTCGAGCGACGAATACTTTTCGCCGCCGACGACACCACCACCAGTACGTCGGCGCGGAAGAGGCCGACCACCGGCCAGCTTAGGACTCCGAGGCCCACCGGCCTCTGATAGGGTCCCCGCTACCGGTGGAAGTGTGCAGCGCATGAGATGGACACAAACTGTCAATGAAAATGTCATGCGCGCATACTTTGGGGCTACAGAGGGGGGAAGTAACTTGACTGCGTACCGTGGTCGGATGCTCTCTCTGTTTCAGGTGCTTGAACCAGCTGTCAACGTGTCGGCGCAACGACTGTCGGATCAGGTGCGGGTCATCCAGCGTAACCATATGCTGGATGACGTTGTACTTGATCGACTACGCCTCGAATCACGGAATAGCCACGTTACGCCTGCTTCGTCATTGGTCGCGGTGCAACTGCAAAATTTACCCAGTTCTCCATCGCGACCCAACCGCGTTGATGAAGAGGATGATGATGAGGCTATATCCGTGAGCTCCCAGTGCAATGTAAGATTGAGGAGCGCTTTGGAGGATGCTTTCCGTGAGTACCGATCTATTCCGCCTGGACTCAGACCACGTTTACCTCGTTTGCCCATGCACAAGAAAAACAAGGCGCTGGTGTGTGCTCTAGACTCGCAGCTGGCAAATTACTTTAATGACAGCAAAGACCTCACCGATACCCATTCAATCTTGTACTGTGCGGCTGTTGCGGCATGTCGTGTAGCTCATGTCAAATTCCCGGACAGTGACAGAGCCACACGACCAAAACCAGCTGTACCAGCTTGGCAGTGCAGGATTGAGCGTCGTATCGGGGAGACTAGAGCACTCATCGGCAAGCTAATCTGCTTCAGGGAGGGCAATACTCGCCCTAGAGTGATGCGCTTTGTGAGGCGGGCATTCTCGGGGACTGATATTAGTTCTCGAGATTATTTGTCCCGCGTCACAGAGCGTATCGACTTCCTGAAGCAGAAGATCTGTGCATGGGCAAACCGTATTCGTCGGTACAGGCGGAGAGTGGAGCGGTACACTCAGAATCGCACATTCCAGAGCGATGAAAGGTGGGTTTACAGGGATTGGGAGCGACTGGACCAAGGTGTGACTGACACGCACCTACCAGATGATGACGCCATGTGTTCGTTCTGGCAAAACATCTGGTCGGTGCCTGTCAATCACATCGAAGGTGATTGGACTGGGAAGATCGAGCGAGCGTGCGAACTAATACCAGAAATGGAGCCACTTATCATCAGCCCCCAAGATATTGCTCGTGCAGTCCGTCCGATGCCTAACTGGAAATCTCCAGGGCGGGACGGGCTGCACAACTTTTGGATAAAGTGGTTCCAAAGATCGCACGCCCCCTTGGCATCCCAGTTCCAGTCAGCCTTAGAGTCAGGGTCGCTGCCCCAGTTCCTAACGACAGGAATAACCCACCTGCTCCATAAATCAGGTAGTACCGCGGATCCCAAAAATTACAGACCGATCACTTGTTTACCGACGGTCTATAAAGTTCTTACATCCATTTTGAGAGCTAAAATTAATAAACATATAGACACTAACTCCATCATGTCTGTCTCTCAAAATGGATGTAAGAATGGGTCCCGCGGTACTAAGGAGCTACTTCTCATTGATATGGCCATTAGCCAACAGGTTCGTCGTTCCCGAAAGGATCTGTCGACATGTTGGATAGATTATAAGAAGGCTTATGACTCCGTGCCACATACATGGCTCATGAGGGTGCTGGAGTTGTATAAAGTAGATACAACTCTGCGCACCTTCCTGATGACGTGTATGGGGCAATGGAGGACGGTCCTTCGCTATCCAGGATGTCGAAATATCCAGAGGAATAGCGAGCCGATAAGGATCGAGCGAGGCATATTCCAGGGCGACAGTTTGAGTCCGCTTTGGTTCTGCTTAGCCTTGAATCCTCTAAGCACGCTGTTGGAAGATTCAAGTCTAGGCTATCGGCTGAGGAGAGGTGGTCAGGTTATATCTCACCTCCTCTACATGGATGACCTAAAACTTTTTGCCCCCAACAATTTGCAACTGATGGAGCTACTGAATATCACTGAAACTTTCAGTAGCGCCATCAGGATGGAATTTGGTGTGGACAAATGTGCGGTCATGCATGTAAAGCGAGGGGAGATCGTGGAATCCGTGGGAACACAACTCCCGGATTCCACAAATCTTAGAGCCCTCTCCGCATCCGAAACCTATAAGTATTTGGGTATGTCGGAAGCGTTGGGCATCAATGTTACTGACATGAAGCAATCGTTGAAAGAGCGCTTCTATGGCCGCCTGAAAAAAGTATTCAATAGTCTTTTATCAGGCGGAAACAAGGTGCGCGCCTTCAACGGTTGGGTCATGCCGGTTTTGATGTACTCTTTCGGCATACTCAAATGGACTCAGACCGAACTTGACGCCCTGGATAGGAGGGTCCGTACGCTGCTAACTGCAAGTCGAATGCATCACCCACGGTCATCGGTAATGAGGCTGTATATCCCGCGAAAGTGTGGAGGTCGAGGCTTTTTAAACGCTAAGACCCTCCACAATCGCGAGATATGCAGTCTCAGGGAATATTTCTTAGAGACCGACATGGGGATGCATCGAGATGTAGTCGCGGTGGACAAGGGCCTCACCCCGCTCTCCTTGGCTAAAGAGAACTGGCGCAAGCCAGTAGTGCTTGACACCAATGATCGCATGGAAGTATGGCAGAGTAAGGAGCTTCACGGACGCTTTTACCGGGCCCTACATGGGCCCGATGTAGATCTACCAGCGTCCGTAGCCTGGCTGCGTTTCGGTGATCTCTTTGGAGAAACCGAAGGTTTTGTCTGTGCAATTATGGACGAAGTTATGATGACGAACAATTACCGGAGATTTATTGTGAAAGACGGCACGGTTGACATCTGTCGGGCATGCCACCGGCCGGGAGAATCAATCAGGCATATTATCTCCGGGTGTTCTCGTCTAGCTAACGGAGAGTACTTGCATAGACACAACCTTGTAGCTAGGATAATCCATCAGCAACTTGCTCTGAAATACAACCTTGTGCAATCGGAGGTGCCGTACTACAGGTATGTGCCCGACCCAGTTCTCGAAAATGGTAATATCACATTGTACTGGGATCGATCCATCATCACTGACAGGACTATTGTTGCCAATAAGCCTGATATAGTGGTGGTGGATCGATCAGAGCGACGCGCAATGATTGTTGACATAACCGTCCCGCATGATGAGAACCTCGTGAAAGCCGAGAAAGATAAACAAATCAAGTATCTTGACTTGGCTCGCGAGGTTGTCGACATGTGGGATGTGGACTCAGCGATCATTGTGCCGATAGTCGTGACAGCCAATGGCTTAATAGCCAAGAGCCTCGATCAACACCTGAAGAGGCTCTCGTTGGGCAGCTGGATCAAGGGCTTGATTCAGAAAGCGGTACTTCTGGACACGGCTCGCCTTGTCAGGAGGTTCCTCTCTCTGGAGCCCTGACCACCGGTAGCTTGGACCCTGTTCCCGATACCGGTGGGCTACTATTTTTTTTTTTTTTTTTTTTTTTTTTTATATTTTTAAATGTTTTTATACTTTTTATATTCTAATATTTAAAAATATAATTTATATGATTACATTGAAATAAAGGAGATAATAATACTATTTTTTATATTTTTAAATGTTTTTATACTTTTTATATTCTAATATTTAAAAATATAATTTATATGATTACATTGAAATAAAGGAGATAATAATAACTACCATATCCTCTCTTTCCGACGACAAAAGCGACATCAACGTCACTAAAACGACTAAGGGCAGTGACATCCTCATCAGGGTAAGATCAACAAACCGCACCTTGCTTAGTAAAGCAAAGTGCGGTCTACTATGGTACTTCAGCACATTCAAATTAAAACTATCGAAGAAGAAAAAGAACGTACTTTCGTTTCCGAATTTCAAGATACAAGCAGAAAAACAGCATCAGAAGCAAAATAATGGCAGCGTTCAACTGCGGCCAGGTGAGGTCCTGGCTGAAGATATGCAGTCGCGAGATCCGCACCTTGGGCACCACATCCCATACAGAGAACCCTGGAACAAGTACCGTCACCGGAAGTGCGAATACGACAAGCACTCCTAATATCACGGTTATATCGCAATCCCTATCAATCATCACTGTGTAGGTAGGTATAGCTATTGAGAGATTATTGAAAAACACTTTATTTTGAATGACAAACCGAAAATGATCACGAAAATGATTGACGGATTGTCTGACTTTTCCACAGACTTCTTATTGTAGAAAAGAGGTACTTACCGTAGTTATTGAAAAATTAATATTTCACTAACAGTCTTGTAATTACGACATTTGTATACTTACGAAACACACCTATCCTTGACCAATAATAAATTCATATAGGTAGATGGTCCATTTTATTCTCGATATTCGGTTCACATTATTGGGACAAACATCGTATTCGCGTTACGACAAAACATCAAAGAAGCGATCGCCATTTGTAAGGTTTAGTGCCCAAAATTCGCGAGGCAGCAAATGGTCCCTTGCGGAACCTGTGTCCGTCATATGGAGCGAGCCGTCGACGCTCGCGCGGCATATCAATTTCGACTAGGTACACACAATAAAATTGGACGGTCTCCGGAGAGGGCTTAAACGATTCGCCGTTTTGTCTCGGGGCCCAGCTGCGTAATGACCGGAGCAGGAAAAAATTGTCAGCAAGAAAACGCGAGGGTAGTCGGGTTTATGTGCACGCGGCAGCTGGCGGCGCCGGGCGGCGACGCGCTCCTAACTGCTTCTGCTTACCTCGCAAAACCCGCGCCAATTTTATTTATCGAAAATATAAACCGATTTGCGGAGGGCCCTCGTAAATTCTGAACGGCTGATTTATGGCGGTTACCAGGCGCGCTTAAAACAAAGTTGCTTCTTAAAGGACTTCCTTACCTATCTATTGCTTCCTTATACAGACCTGTTATGAAAAACCAGCTTCCCTGATTAATACGTCTCTTTTATATTTTTGCTGAAATCAACTTTGCTGTAAGTATTGAGGTTCTTGTATGTTGTTGTAAAATTAATAATGCTAGAGAACTCAAGACATGGGACCAGCGAATGTCACCTAATAATTCTGCAACGTAATTGCGTAATTCACTATCAATCTGAATCGTTTTGAAGGATACTGGTAATCCATTGCTTCATATGTTCAACAATTTGTCTGTTCAACAACGAAAATAGCGCAATGAATGTTGTTGAACTGTCAACATGAGAGCCATTGCTACTGATAGTGTAATTAGGTACCGCGCCGGTTGCAACGCAAATCCTGCGCTTGTGGGTATGGTACAGCTGGTACGGATGAACTTGAAAACTCTCTACTTAGTATCTAATTTCCAATTCCTTTTTGGGTGGGTACCCAAGTTGTAAATTTACGAAAAATTATGACTTTCTTCATTGAAATTTATTAAAAGATTGAAATAATCAAAATAACGCAAAAAGATATTTGTCATAAACTGATGGTGCTTGGTGGGGTTGCGGACTATCCAGCGAAAAGGCGGCATACATCATTCTGCACGGGATACGAAAAACCTAATGGAAAATCTCAACAACCTTCCTACAACCTGGAGATTAAACCCTCTCCTGCTCAGCAGTCGCGATTGCAACCACTAGAACAACGAAGCAGCCAAAAGCTCAAATCATAGCCTAAATCAGTTTTAATATTCTTAAATATCCATTAAATATCTCTTAAAAGTCCACATAACTAAATGGATAAATCTGGATGCCCTATCGCGTGCCACAAGAAACTTCCTCGAGGAATTAACAAGCTTGGGGCTGACGGGATCGCAAACAAGTCCCCTAGGGCGGTCAGACGGCAGTCGCCGTCGGCTTGCCGTGTCTAAGGAGACTGCCACGCGAATCAATTAGGTGATTTGAGGCATTTGAGGGTTGGCTGCGGCCTCGCGTGACGGAACCTCGCTCGAGTCAACACTGATGCTCATGCCCACGATATTGCTTGCGTTTTTGAGAACGATTATGTGAAGTGAGTAGGTACTTGGGAACTTGAGTTGAACTGAATATGTTATATCGAAAACCCACCCACTACATGGTTATTCCGAATTTCGGAAACTTTATACATACATCTACATACATAACACACAGCTTCCCATGGGGGTAGGGTGAAACTTACTTATACAGAGTGGAAAAAAAGATTAGCGAAGGTGCAACTTTATTCTTCATCCTATAGCCGAGTAACTTATACAAATGCGCCAAAATAGCGGCCAGTATTTTTTGCCACCACATCCTCCAACAAACTATGAGATCTACGCCATACTACAAATACACTTTTGCACTGACCTTTCAAAAACAATTAATCAATATCGTATCGCATCAAATTAATAAAGTATCCGTATGGCACGAAGTCATTATCCAAGTGCATGATTGAAAACATCGGTTCATGTACCTAAGTACCGGTAATGAAGGAACCACTCAACCGCAGTATTAGGGCCCTAATATCAAATAATTGAACCAAATTAATTTACCTTTATGAAGGGCAAATTGTTTTGGTGAATCCCCAATCAATTTACTAAATTGATCAATGTTTTATGACAGAGCGGCATCACGTAAGACAAAAAATGGATCATGTTATGCTTTTAACCGACTACAAGACAAAGACAGTATTCGAAGGGGTTTTGTGAGTAGGTATGATGCATAATTATGGCTCTTTACAATATTTATATTACAGGGTGGCAGGGACATCGACGCGCAAACTGTAACCATGGATTCAGCACATGATACTAGACCCCATAGCGTCGAAATATTTCGTCGGTTATCAAAAAAAAATCTTGTTTCATAGAAAAGTGCAATACCTACGCGGTCAAAATGTATGGAACAGAAATATTGTTTTTTAATAACAGACTAAAAATTTCGACGCTATGGGGTCTAAACTCATGTGCTGAATCCATGGTTACAGTTTGCGCATCGATGTCCCTGCCACCCTGTATGTTTATTTATTGCTCTAGAGGTCTCTTTTGATTTTAAATAACGTAGCATCATCACGTCTGTATTCCCCGAAGAGTAAGCAGAGGTGTACCTATAGTAAGTACTACCACATTTCGCCAGTTTTGTTTAAGTCCCCCCATGTAATAGAGGGTCAGCCTACCATCATCGGGCACAAAGTCAGACTCCGGGCTGCTACTGAGAAATCCCAGATGGAAAAACCCAATAACACTTTGCCCCACCTGGGAATCGAGCTCATCAGTGTATTTATACCTACATATAAATTAACCTTCGTGGATAACGCTGGGACATTTGGAGCTCTCAAAACGTTGAAGGAAAAGATCGTTAGGAAACCGGCATGTCATAGATCCAGCAATTCGAAAACATGTAACATCTATACCAACCCACACTGGGTCCGCGTGGTGGATTACAGCTCACTTCCTCTCAACCGAGAGGAGGCTAGTGTCCCAGCAGGGGGAACATAATAGGTTAAGTATGCTTATGCATTTGAAATTTTGTGGCCCGTGGAATAACTGGTATTTTTTTTCTGTAAGGCCTTTATCGATGAGCGATAACGTCGCCCGAACAGCTGAACGGGTCGATCGAACAGGTTAAGCTGCGCTTGCCGCGGTCGGTCCGTGGATGGGTAACCATCTTTATATACCGAGACCCGACCAGGACCCGAGGCACGGAGGGGGTGCCTCGGGTCCCGGGTGTCATTCTTTTATCTTTGACAGTCGCTACGGGTCGTCATAAACCTGAGTCTGACAACCAGTCTTACCAAGGAGTAAATATCGTATTACCCAGTTAATGGATTGTGGAGGTCAGATAAGCAGTCGCTACATGTAAAATACTGGTATTCAGCTGCATCTGGCTAGACTGGAAGCTGACCCAACATAGTTGGGAAAAGGCTAGGCAGATTTATTGATAACGTCGCCCTATAACAACATCATCAAGATTGCTAAAATCTCTTGGTAAATTATTTCTCCAATATTTTCATATTTTCGGTGACCACTGTACTACGGACAACGAAGTACATTTACATAAGTCTTTTTCTCCCGTATCAGCAAAAACTAGTTTTGAAATAACAAACGCTCATGCTGTGGCTCAGACTTGATGCGTAAGGCGGAGGGCCTTACGCATCAAGTCTGTGTTGTGGCGCAGCAGCCTGGGAGAGGCCTATGTCCGTTGTGGACTGCAATAGGCTGAGTTGATTGATTGATTGATACTGTGGGATGAATATTAGCCAGTCAGCGTCAGCAAGTGAGTCTATTATCAGGGGAAGTTATTTTATAAATAAAAACCACAATGACAAATAAGTATGTATATAATTTTTATTATTTCCTACGATGGCTACAAATGTATAAAATATCAGTCATCTTAACATTAGCATTAATATAAACAATAATATCATAGAAAACGTCTAGCCGCTTAAACCGATTAGATACAGATTCAATACCTATGCATGTTCTACAAGAAACTAAATAGTTAAAATTCGAATTATACCTACCTTCTGCTGATGAATGTTATATATTCTAAATTCCTATTATCTACATTGTCACCTAGAATATTATGCTTATATTTTTTATAATGCACAGTATTTAAAACATTAAGACTATTTTAAACCAAACCATACAGGGTCAAATTAAATTAGCTAGCGAAACTTCACAGACGTGATTGGTATCGATACCTAAACACTAACAAAAACAAAAAAGATTTCATTTTGGAGGGTCTGCTGACTTTTTTGGAGGGTCAACGAAAGCTTGTATTGTTGTTTCTTAAAATATGAATTGAGAAAATCTGTTTGATTTTGTTTTATCATGCTTAGATATACCCAGCACGTCTGTGAAGTTTACACAAGAAAAAAAAAGTGATTTTTTAACAGATATTTCAAGTGATCATGATTGTTGCGACCTTTTTTATATATATTTATGGTTTTTTACTCTTTTAGAATATTGTAAAAAATAAATGTCAGTTGTGTCAGCGACTCGTAATTATTGACCTATACTTAAATACAGTCCACAGTTTTGCCTACAATGATTATTAATTTATTTTTGTTTTATCATTTGTTTAGATATCGATACCCATCACGGCTGTGGAGTTTCGCTGGCTAATTTAACTTGACCCTGTATTTTAAATCTTGAGTAAATTACCAGGCCATGCACACTAAAATACAGATTATCAAACTTTTATTAATTGCTACAATACGTAATTGACTTTTAAATAATTACACTGCTGTTCTAAAGCTATTTCATAGATGTCGCCATAATATGATGTTTTTTCATTATATTTTGTGAGTAGACTAGACTAATATCATTTCACATAAATTTAAGCTTAGATATAATAAAACGCGTTTTATAGTAATATTTGAAGCATTATCAGAGCTTTGGGAAAGCTTAAAATCTTTTTTAAGCTCTAGAATTTTTAAAACGTTCGTGAAATTGACCACGCTTTTATGTAGTTCAGTAAAATTAACAAGAGATTATTAATAGCAAGCACTTTTTAGCTTTTGTTGATAAAATGCATAAGTAAGGGACTACTGACCCATAAAATGCCAAAATTGATTATATAAAATTTTAATACCTACCATTTGACGAGTTCACTTTATATCCCCTCAATGACATTTGCTAGGGTGGTGCGCTACGTACTGTAAATTGCAAAAAACGTAAGAAAATTTGAATTTCGCGGGCGAACATGTCGCTTCCCCCTTAAGGAAGAAAATTATATTATGGACCTAAAAATAGCAAAGCCGAGGCACAACCCGATTGTTTCTCTCCTAAACTAATATGTTTTACATAATAATATGGTAGCTACCTAACAAAATCTCTAATAATTTATTTACTTTTTAATATAAATAGATAAATGATTCAAACAAATAACTTCACTTACAATCTAATGGGATAAAGCCAATACAATAAAGTTAACGCGTATACATTTAAAACAACAAATATACAAAAATCGCTACAAGTACACAAAATGAGAAAACTACTTATATAAATACATCTCAAAAATGGCGAACCAGAGGCACAACAAGTTGTGGGTATAGCGTTCACTGAGGTTATAGAAACCAAAAGTTAGTTAGCACTTTTATTTTTCAACCCTAAATTTTTAAGAGAGTAGAAAGGATATGATTTAAATGAATATTATAAGAACTGTCAAGTTTTAAGTAAAAAAAATGCAGGAAACCAAAGTGCGTGTAATATCGTTAACCAACTTTCGTTTTCACTGTACAAAATAGGAAAAAAATATAAAATTAATAATGATCACTTTACTTTGACTACTACATCTGCATAATTATTAAAATAATATTATAGATTAACGAAATGTTTAAGAAAATTGGCACGTAGATGGTTAAGGGTTCGCCGTTCCAGATATACACTTTAACACAGAGCTTTGACAATAATAAAAATTTCATAATGCCCTCAGAATTTGACTTTTAGTAAATGACTCCATCTGTTGGATCGAGGTTGAACTAAAAACAGTTCGAGTCCGTGAATATCAATGATGGATTTAGAACGTTTGTTATGAGTTTACGGCGTACGGAGCCATGCAAGTAAACCCATGTGGCACAATCTATCAGCGACTTTTAGGTCAGCATTATTAAATATATTATGATACATGAAGTTATTTGGAAGTGCTCGTAATAGCTCTGTAATAGTGAACAGGTGGAATTATACAGGACATACAGCGCCATCTCTTTTTCAAACTGGACAAATGATGATTACGACATTAGACACGTCACTTGAATATTTTGAATATTCGTCTCTAACTAAAGGCCTAAGTTGCTAAGTCACAGCAACCACAAGCTCAAAATTATTAAAATATCCTCAATTTAGTCAAAAAATATTGCAACATTCATACATTCCAATAGTAGCCAAGAAATAGACAGTCAAAATGATTTTGAACCACTTATTTTGTTAGACTGTGGTGAGGAGACCGTCCACAGCTTCCATGAGGCTTGGCACGGAGTCCACTTTCATCCCACGCTTACGCAGGTTGTTAAGCTCTTCGACCAACATCGTCTTGTCTCTGCCGAGTGTCTCCCTGAAAGTAATTATGTATTTAATAATGTGACAAACCGTGTGCCCGATGGAATTTCCGATTCGCAAAAATGACGAACTTCCAAACAAACTTTCATCCCCTACTTAACTCCTTTAGGGAGTGAATTTGTTTGAAGATTTCTGAAAATACTTTCGTTATATTTCGGAACTCTTGGGCAAAACATGCTTCTTGACTCTGGATTAGGCAGTGTGTTGTCAATCAACTCTGTCTATCACAATCCAGTTCTACACAAAGAGCTTGTTTAGTTACGCCGCCAACGGTACCAAGGATAGGCACATTATTAATCAGTTTTATGACAAACACTAACTAAATAAATCCAATTATTTATGACGCATTATATCCATAGGCAGTTCAATGAATAATTAATTGAACTGTTTTTCTATTGTTGTGTTATCAGTTCATTTGTCGCAAGTATCATTCTATTGATTGTGTCCTTATTTACATTATCAGCCGACTTGCAGGAGGCCATAGATAACTAAATGAAGTGCATAAAATATAATATGTACTTAAAGTAGGTACTTCCCAAAAACAAGGTAATTTTCCATGTCATTAATTAATCCTACCTACGCAATATCGGAAGATCGATGTGCTGTGATTGTAGATTTGAATGTAAATGGTAGGTTAACAAATTATATTTTCACTGAAGAAGAATGCCAACTTATCATTTTAGTTACTTATTTACTGAAAACATCGAAATCTTTCGTTAGATAAGGAAGTCAAAATCAAATATTCATAAAACATATATCTGCGCTTAAAAAGTGCTAATTTCTCTCGACGACCTTTACATTTTTTTCAAATTTGTTTGTAATAAGTACTTCTAAGATGTTGTGTTATGTGTATGTTCTAAATATAGGTTTTGTCTTTTTCTTTTTCCAGGGAAACTGTTAAGTAAAAAGAAATGTGTGCTAGAACACGTAGCTACCAGAAATTGATTAATTTATACCGCTATATATGTAGGCTATTCAGAGAGAACCCCAACCCGAAACGCAAATCGCCGACGTCACCAAAAAAGTCCCTAAAAACGTCCAACGGCATTGCGGTAGAGCCAGGCGTAGATGGCGGGACGAGCTTGAAGCATATTGAGAGGAAAAAGGAAAGGGAGGTCTTTGCCTTGCAGTGGGAAAAACAGGCTGATTTGTTTATTTAATAAATGCATTTTCTTTCTTTCTTTCTTTTCTTTCTTTATTTATTATTTACTAGCAACCCGCCTCTGCTGTGCGCGGTTTCTACGACTTGACAAAACATACCGAATTCTTTATGTATATTTATGTATTATTTTTATTAGACATAAACCCTTCCGTAATAAATTTTCTAAATGATGGAGAAAAGCGCATCCATTCTAGAAGAACAACGCGGTCACGCAGGCAGACACGAAAAGAGACTTTTATTTATAATAAGTACAGATAGAACCTTCACGGTTTTGTTAGCGAAAACCAAATTACCAATAGAATACTTACCATATAGAAATGCATGTATGTAAGAGAGGTACGTATATGAGCAGCAAATCGGAGTCACTGACAGCCTCGTATCGTTTGAGCGCGAGTTGCGCCCAACGCTCTACGGGCCCGGCCAGGGTGCCGTCGCTGGCTCCTGCGCACGCTACGATGCGGCACAACGCACCAAGTACCACGCGTGACCGGTCCGTGTATACCTGGAAAACGATAGCATATCCATTAAGGCCAGCTTCCACCAGAAATCGTTAAATACGTTTAAACGAATTGAAAACATTGTTCTGTTTAGCATTAAACGTATACTTAAGTTCTTTGTGGTACAAGTGGTCCTCATTTTCAATGAGAAAATAGATTCAGGGCTACAATAGCCGATAGTAAAATTTATGTAAACCCACTTTTACGCTACATGCCAAACAGCATAGCAATAACAGGAATACTAGAAATATCATTATTTATTAAATAATGCATAATGTGCTCTAAATTATTTAATCTTCAAAAATAAGATTGCATTGGTTTTGTCTTCGGCTCAGGTGGGAATTAGGCAGTGGGTTCGTAAAAATCCTATATCTAAAATCTATACTAATAAAAAGCTGAAGAGTTTGAACGCGCTAATGAAACGCTAAACATCAGTCTGATTAAAAAATTGTTTTGCATAAGATAGCCCAATTCTTGAAGACGGCTATAGGCTACTTACCAGCACGCTAGGACCCTGAGGAGCCGAGCAAAAACACGCTAAGCGGAAACGTAGCAATAGCGCAGGCAGGTAATGGGATGCGACGGGGTGGGTCTCGAACAAGGAATTTTACGCGTACGAAGTCGCGGACAGAAGCTAGTTTACAATAAATATCAAAATAAGGATACGAGATATATATCGCATAAGTATCGTACAGACGCCAGCACATCAAGCTACTACAATCTGTCAAATTTCTTTAATAGATTTGCAACTTTATCGCTAAAGGATTAAGGTTCAAGGTTGATTGGGAAAATTTGACTGTTTCGGGTAGCTTGACCTGCTGGCGTCTGTACATAAAAGAGGTGTGATTTTCGTGATGGTAGTCGTGATAGTAATCGTGATCTGTATGTGTTTTAGTTGTAGAATAAAAGTTTGTATTTTATTATTTCATCTACCTACCTAGCCTTTTCCCAAATACGTTGGAGTCGGTTTCCCGTCTAACCGCATGCAGTACCAGTATTCCAATCTGACCTCCACAACCAAGTTTTTTTTTTTGGGTGGGAAATCATCAAATGACCTCTCCCGCTCCGGGCTGAGTGGAAGGGCGTGTCAGACTTTAGTTGGCTGTGCCAGGGGCCAAGGTATCTCTTTCGAACAGCCCGCAGCCCCGGCGGTGGGTAGTACCCCTTGGTAAGATTGGTTGTCAGACATTCGGGCTACTGACGACCCGTAACAACTGTCAAAGATCCACGAATGACAGCCAGGACCAACGGCTTAACGTGCTTTCCGAGGCACGGAGGGGTCTTGGTATGTGAAGATGGTCACCCATCCACGGACGAAGCGTAGCCTAACCTGATCGTTCGTCCCGTGCGGCTGTTATTACTTAGCCACAAGCACCTCAGTGTTTGTGTTTTATTATTTGACGTTTTTAATTAAAAAGTAAGAAGAAATAGACGACACGGTTGGCGCATTTTTTTTTAAAGCATTCAAACGGTATGCAAGAGGGAATTCCCAAAATTTTTAAAATTTATTGTTAACTACAGGAGAATACCTTATATACATCTATATTAATCCCTATGTTATGGTTTGCATTTCAATAAAAAGTCAACCATACTTGCACATGGTGAATCCCCGAAACAGGATTAGATTGTAACTTCAGGAAAGGTAATCCAAAATGTAGTTTAAATGTCAAGTGCTAAATTTCTAGTTTTAACAATAAATATCAAGTGATATATTATATTGTGAATGTGATATATCAGCAAACCTTGGAATTAATTGATGCCCCAAAGAGTTTTACTGGTAATATCAAATATTTGCATAAAGCAGTCAACATGTTGTGCATGCATGACGTATTTGGAACCTATCATAATTATCTGCTGTTCAAGGGTTATCTTACAGTCTGTTTATGCCACCACCTACAGATATTAATTTTTATTATTGCTTGGCCACTAAATAGGCAAACACTGGAAAATCCTACTGTATCAATTCATTGATGTAGTGTTCATGCTTTGATATTTCACTATAAAACATACTTGCGTTCCTTAAAATGGGAAATTTTGTCATTATTTTCCCAACATTATGAGCCTTAACGATAAGTGTGATTGTTTTAGAGTCATTTAACTCAAGAGTTATACAACTAGACAATGGTTAACATTGTCAACTGAAGGTGAATCCACTAACAAAAGAAAATAAACACTGAATCATTCTATAAATAAGACATCGTATTTTAAATGCCCAGCGACATTGAGGCAGTGCCAGGAGAAGATGGCGGGATGAGCTTGACGCCTACAAACAGCATTGGTCCACACTAGCTCAAGACAGGGAGGAGTGGGAAAACGGAATGGAGGCCTTTACCTTGTAGAGGGGCGACATAGGACCAAAAATAATAATAATAATAATATGTTTTTTTTTAATATAAATATACATCTACTAACCTTGTTTAATAATTTAAAACTTGTCTCCAAAACTGACAGTGCTTGATCGAACTTGCCCTCATTAATTAATTGTTTAGCTTCGTTTAGCTCAATCTCCTGGAAGAATGTGATAGTAGCCGGGGAGTCCCGCAGCCGTGACTCACCCGCTATCAAGTCAAGTAGTGACTCAAATGCAGTACATCGTGTGGAAATTAGGTTTGGATCGAAATTGCCCATGACAATCTGAAATATAATATAATATATATAAAATAAGAAATATAATAAATACCACTCTTTAGCAAGTCATGTTTCACATGTCTTCAAACTACTGGTAATTTACATATATTACAGAATGACATCACAATATTAGCAACTACCTACTTAGTAAATAATTTTGCTAATTGAATTGACAAGTCTTAGATCCTGCCTTCCAACAGAAAACTGTGTTTCAAGTATGGCAAACTAAACTAACAAAATACGTATACTACATAATACGCCTACTAGATTAATTTAAAGTTATGACTCATAATAATAACAAAGAACACTAAACATTTACACTAATTTACCTTTCTAGGAAATGAAATACTGCTCAGCAGAGCCGGAAATTCCTTTTTCAACCCGTGGTACAGATCTTGGAAGTGGGTGTACCGCCTCTCAACATTTGCTGGGTCTGGATCTATCTCCCTGATTCCTGATTCTGTAGCTTGTTTTGCTTGTACCATGTAAGCAACGAATTTCTTTTCATTCTCTAAACCTTCCACTGTTCTTGAAGAAACTATTTGAAATATTAGCATGGTTGCTTTTAATTTATTGTTTTCTATTCAACAGCTAACTGTTTGGGTGGTTTTATGAAATAATGACAAACAAAAGTGACTTGTACGAACAATAATTTTGTTTGCACTTTTGCAGCTGGCACTGGCAGCAGACTCAGCATGTCAACTTCAAAGTGGCATTTGATGATTTTGATGACATTTAAGTTTTGACATTGACAACTGTAATTTATTTATTTTTTATTTTACTTTTTTATGCTTGACTACGAGTCTTTTAACTATGTGTATCTTATGTTTTATTTTTTTATTATTATTATTTTTATTTGTAACTGCGCGTTTTGTTTGTACAGACGCCAGCACATCAAGCTACTACAATCTGTCAAATTTCTTTAATAGATTTTCAATTTTATCACTAAATTAACTAAAACTATTTACAAACTAAAATATAGCGTCGAAAAATTCATCCACATCGCTGTCGACTGGTAATGTACCCAAGACACTGACGGCATTGCCACGTTGTATGGCAATGCTTAGCCTCTGGCCAAGGTAAAAGCCAGCTCTTGGGTCATGGGAAGTGTCAACTAGTCTTTTCGAGATTTCATTAAAAAGACCATGCGCACTCGGACCCCACGGCCCGAGGGTTTCAACCCCAAACGGCTAAAGCATTAAGGTTCAATGTTGATTGGAAAAATTTGACAGTTTTGGGTAGCTTGACCTGCTGGCGTCTGGTACATACAGAATAAAATATTGTTCTTTCTAATTTATGACAGCTGGTGTCTTCCCTTTCTGTGTTCGGTTGATATTCTCAGAGGAGGTACCAAATGGGGGCTATAGCGTGTGAATTTGCCACTAGAGGCGCTTGTGTCGCGTGAGGTTCAATAACATTCACTTTTCACTGGTTTTGGCGGGCTTCGTGAAATAAATTCTAATTTCTTTCATTTACCTGTTGAAAAGTGATCTCCTTCGTGAAATTATCGCAAATATGGATTATTTGGCGATGAATGTGAACGCTTTGAAAGCGGAATTAAGAAAAAAAGGCGCAAAAATAAGCGGCCTCAAAGAGCAGCTGATTCAGAGGTTTGTTTGTTTACTGCCAAAAGTATGCTTGTTTGCCGAGGTAACAGCTATGTTTTTTCTTTTTACAGACTTCAAGAATATGACCGAAACAATAACTTTGTTGGAAACGTAGAGAAAAACATAGTATTATAAAACGATTCTGTGTATACTGTTGAGTGGCCTTCAGACAGTTTGTACAGCAGTGTAATGACTGAAAGTGAATGACCAGACTTGGATATCGTGAATATTACCTACCACTTACTTTTTATAAGTGTACGCAGACAAGGTGGGAAATACTGAGTATACTGCAGTACATAGAAAGGGCTATAACATGATGATTAATGAATACCTAATGGCTCTAGTGACATGTATAATCAAAATGATGTGCTTTTTTATAGAGGACAGGTACACTCTGAAAACACAAAATCGTTGTCATACTTTGTGAATATTGCCATTAAGACAGATGGAAAAGTTGTTCAGTCCATGTGTGGGTGTGCTGCTGGTAAAGGGCCAAAGGCCATCTGCAAGCACATAGCTGTTTGCTAAACAATTTTAAGATTTAAAAAACATTCTGAATGGCTTATCAAAAAAACGCCGACGAATGTTTTGTCGGAGTCTATTTATTCCTGCGAATCGCCAGTCACCGTGGCCGTCACTAGCCACTGTTTTAGAACTGTTTTATCTTTTGGAAACATGTGTCTTTTTTTTCGAACAAAACGGAACTGCACAACATTGCGGCATAGCTACTCGATATGATGATACCTAGTTATTTATAATTAATAAACTTAATGAGATTCAAGATTTAAAACTTTGTTTCGGCGCCGATCTTATAAAGTCGCTTTGACAGCTATACCTCTGGACCTTAGTCAACAGTGGCGCCAACTGATGAGCAAAGAAACGATAGTCCCCATTCTCATTAAACTACAGCGTGCCAAGTATATTTTTGATCATGTTTTAATGTATATCCTGCTGTACTGTGTGTACTGTCCATAATTTTGGTCAGATCATGTGAAGATCATGTAGCAATGCGTGATATCTGAAAGGGTCTTTTGAGGAAAGAACCACACAGATTGAGTGGACCTCTCCAGTCAGTGCACACATAAATAAAAACGATCATGTAATCGCGTACTCGCGCGACAGACGCTTTCGGTTAGGACGAGAGTAATAGTCTTGTGAACTCTTGTGTCTGTCTGTCTGTAAACTTTAAAAGAACAGCCCTATCTAGGTATCTATCTATTTAAAAACCAATTGCTGTTCGTTTGAGTCGCTAAAACTCGAAAACGGCTGGGCCGATTTAGCTGATTTTGGTTTTGAAATGTTTGTCACAGTCCAGGAAAGGTTTAAACGTTGAGAAAATATGAAAAAATTGCGAGGAAGACAGTAAAAACAACAATTTCATTTTTCCATATAAATGTTCTACCTACTTACCTGTCAAACATTTGACGATCGTCCCTTCGGTACGGTAGACTCAGGTCCACTCGAATTGAAGCACTTTTTAAATTAAGGATTTTCAATCGACCACATACATATTTATCCACATTACTCGGATTATCTAGGATTAGTAGATTAGGAGTAGGGTAGGAGTGGGTTAGAAGTAGGGTAGGAGTAGGGTAGGAGTAGTGTAGGAGTAGGGTAGGAGTAGGGTAGGCGTAGTGTAGGAGTAGGGTAGGAGTAGGGTAGGGGTAGGGTAGGGGGTAGGACACCACGCGGACGAAGTAGCGCCGGGCAGCTAGAAATAATTTATTTAGCAAAACAACGTTTGCCGGGTCAGCTAGTTTAAAATAAATAATATATTTAAGGAAATCAGAAATATTATTCCACCAATGGGTCACATAATTATTCTCTAGGTAAAATAGGTACTAATAAAAAGCATATTTTAAGCAGTAGGTACCGATGTCAAAAAATAACAAGCGTTGAAAATGCCAAATTAACGATCGACGTCTCCAAAAACAACGTCGATTGACGCAATAAGCATAGTAATATCAGCAAGCATTAACTGTGGGCCCACAACAGATACTCCCAATATATGGTTAAATGAAGCCGGACGTAAGTGCACCCGATACGGAATGGAAGTGCCGTCAGACACCATGTAGACACCCATTTCGCCTTTTGGCGCTTCTATTGCGTTATATGTAACTCCAGGTGGCACAGGATATCCCTCAGAGCATAACTTAAAATGATGAATTAAGGATTCCATTGAAGTTTTCATTTCCTTTCTTGAAGGCAAAGAAACTTTGGAATCGTCAGTTTTATATTCTCCTTCAGGCATCGTGTCAAGAACTTGATTGATAATTCGTAAAGTTTGACGCATTTCTTCGTAACGTATCAGGTATCGGTCATAGATATCACCAAATGTTCCAACAACGGCATCAAAATCGTATAAGTCATACCCATCATACGGGTCGTTAATTCTTATATCCCATTTGATTCCACTGCCGCGTATCATCGCCCCCGAGAAGCCTAGAGACAAAGCTTCGTGCGCACTTATAATGCCAAGACCTGCAGTCCTAGCATAGAATAATCGGTTTTTGGTTGCAACATCATCAGTTTCATCAAAACGAACTTCCATCTTACTACATAATTCGTAAATATCGTCGAGATAACCAATGGGAATATCCTGGATAACTCCACCGGGTCGAAGATAGCAGCAGTGAACTCTAGCGCCGCAAACTCTCTCAAACATTTCATAAATTTTCTCTCGTTCCTCACACATCCAAAAGAAAGGTGTTATACCGCCACAATCAAGTATTGTGCCTGAGACATTCAGCAAATGATTTGATAGACGACTTAATTCGGCGCAAAGGATTCGAATTGCCTTAGCCCTCGGTGGTACTTCTATGTTGAGAAGCTTTTCAACAGCAATACAGAAAGCTTGCTCGTTTGCCATAACGGAGACGTAATCTAGACGATCCATGAAGGGCAAACTCTGATTATAATGCTTGTGTTCCATAAGTTTCTCGGTGGCTCTGTGCAGAAAACCTATGTGAGGGTCAGCTCTGACTACAGTCTCGCCGTCCAATTCCAGTATTAACCGAAGAACGCCGTGAGCAGCTGGATGTTGAGGCCCGAAATTAATAAACATGTTTTGAAGCTTGCGTTCAACCGGGTATAGTTTTGAATGATAGATTATTCTGAAATACTTGTCTGTCTCTGGCGTAGGGTACATCGTTGAACCGGCGAATTGTTTAAGATATTCCACGTCGGGGTACCACCTGTGTCCGTATAGCGGGGCACAGAGGCTGAGCTGCCGAGTTTGTCTCGCTACATTTACAAAACTTAAATGTTTTATATTCAACATTTTTAACAGGATATACAAGTGCTATTCTTAACAGTTTGACACATCAAGTTTGACACTACGGATAAGTATGGGGGTTTTATATTGTGCCAGTAGGTGGATATTCATTGTCATGTCTCATGAAGTTTTTATTGAAAACATTCGACAAAAACGCTTTAAAAAAAGTTTTCTATTTTATTTTGTAAATTACGGGCAGGAGGAGGAATCTTTTACTTATTCACGATTACAGTGGACTACCTAAATATTATACTGGGCGTAGGTTTTCACGACAAGCTTTTTAATAGAAAGTAATCGGATGGCATTAACCAGTTAAGTAACTCGATTATCACAATTTTTAAAAATATTTCAACAATTCCTAATTCTACATATGCCAGCATTATCGATTGTTTCATCGGCACCTTTATATATTTTTGCATCTCATTCGATAACTGATTAAATGAAGATCTATTTCCCGTAATTTGTATTAGGTACTCCTAATGCGATGATAATATTTGGAAATAACTGTTATTTATGTTCATATACGTAAAAGATTTTTGAAAATAGAAGGGATTCATTTCCCATGAATCCCATAAATTTTCGCCTAGGCTTTATGGGATGCTTAATTATTACAAATGGGTCACACTATTACGTCTTAGAAGGAATACGTCACATTACAAGTCACCCTGTATAGATAAATACAGGTAATACAGTAGGCAGTTTAAAGTAAAACCATAGACACATAGAACGGACTGAGCGTCAGCCTCACAAAAGTGACCCGTATTATAGTGCTCTCAGCTCTGTGGGGACCACTCTAGAAAGACACACAGCGAATTTCTCTAAATTTATATATATTAGTCTATGCCTTTTCTGCAAGCTTTCTGTAATAATACCAGAACCGCATAAACGGCCCTTTACATCAAAGACTACAATATGCTTTACATTTTATACTTGCAGGATAATTATTATCTCTGGAATTTGAATGAAACATGATAAATTGTTAAGTAGGTATAATGTTTTATTTTAACCGTTTTTGTAGTTACATGAGTAAACATTCATATATAAATATGTTATATATATGTACCTTTTACATTATCTATACAAGTAGGTACAGTCACGAGCACCAATATGTCAACACTTGGCCACTTTCAAATGCGATTGTTTCGTGAACTATCGAATGCATCGTTGAAATACGATACATTACATAAACTTATGGATTCGAAAATGCTATGTTCGTAACAACATAAATTTTCATTAAAAATAAAGGAGTAAATCGCTTTTGAATAAAGCTATACATACTTTTGCTCGTGACTGTACAGATAATGTATAATTTTATCGAAGTAAAGATACATCTTTACTTCGATAAAATTCTTTCTAATCATTGAAAATGGTTAGATACTGTTGAACTGGTTACATTTTTTGATATCATGTTATAAGACACTGGCAGTCACATTTATTAAACTTATAACTAGCTAGTACCCTTATTATATATAATATTTTTTTATAAATACGTCATAATATTTTTGTATAAAGAAACTGTATAAATAACATTGTAAGTAGGTAACTACAAAATGTCTGAATACATATCTCAAAACAGTTGTAAAAAAAACGTAGCAAAACTAACAAATATAGCCTAAACTTTAGGTCTAATAAAAACAGTGCTTTGTAGGAATGTCCGTACCTTATAATCATTAAAATATAAATAGACTCTTACATCTACATTTTTAAATAAAGTAGATATTCAGAGAGCAACCACAACGTACCAATATAAATTATAAAAGTGTAAAGAGGTAACATCGCTTGAAGATACAGATAGGTACAGTAAGCTTTTATACATAATATATAGGTACCATACCTTATTTTATATAAATGACGGAAGCAACTGCACCCTAAATATAAATATTTTAAGCCTACTTTGCATGAGTAAGTCATAAGTTCTCCAAATCTACCAGCTGATAAAGAAAATCTTATGTTTTCAGCACAAACGAGACATACCTACACTAAAGTAGCATTACGGTGCAACAGTATTTCCCGCATGCGGGGCTCGCGGTTTCCGCAAGATATTATTCAGTAAAGCAGATCGTCTATGAATACTGACTTGGTTTAATATTGTCGAAATATTCTGAAAAATTATTGTGTTCTTGTCTCTTTTTACATAAATATGTGAGTTTGCTCCTGTACAAGCAGTAGGTACACTCAATGATTATCTTTGTGAGTGACGTATTAAACTGGCATGTACTTTACTTTTGCATTAATAGCATTACCTATTTTTCGATTAATAAGCAACCATTCACCACAACATACCTATATTTGGCGAACACGGAGCAGAACACTAAGATTGAATCTGTATTTTCTTAAAAAGAACTGATTTATAGTACATACGTTTGTAGAAGAAACACGTTAATCACAGTATCATGTTAAAATGAACGATCTCGAATTCGTGTAACTACCTACACTAGGTATCAGATTGGTCCTTTACATTTAAATATCTAATCGGGTTTTATTTAATATTTTCGTTAATCAAAATTTCGACAATTCGTTCCAGACAAACGCAATTTAAATCCAAATTCTTTTTACAATGATGGTTCAATTCGACATTTTTTCAGAGGATTCTACAAAAATACATGAGCAAAGTTTCTGTAGGAACCTTAGGATACAACTGGAGAAAGAATGGTACATTTCAGGCTTGCTCTTCCATTTGACACACAGGTAATACACTGGGATGCCTGAAAGGAGTATAGCTACACCAATAGCGGTGTCTTTAGGTCGCGTAATGGCTGGTATGACTACTAAGCAGCCAATGGCAATGAGGAACAGGTACGGTATGACGATGTTGACCTTGATGGGTCTCGGAATGTCCGGCTTGACGCGCCGCAGCCACAGCATGCCAACGACGGAGGCGCCCACGGACAGCCACAGCGTTTGTGAGAAGTAGTTGATGAGATCAAACACGTTGCTCGTCGTCAACATCAGGAGCGAGAAGAGACACTGGAAGTTTCAAACGAACTCCTTAAATGCTGATTGTAACATGATTCAATAAGTAATTTAGTTACTACTCAATGTTTTTACTGACAATAACTCAATAAATGTACCTACGAACAATGATGTTTAGCTACTTACTGTGAACATAAGCGAAGGTATGGGCGTCTGCTTCTTAATGTGGAAGAGTGAGAAGAAAGCAGGCATGTGTCCCTCTTGCGCACCGGTGGCGAACAGTCGGGCTGATGTGAACAAGACTCCGTTGACCCCGCCGAATGTAGACAGTGCCACGAACACGGGGATTATCCAACTCCACGCAGCGAACAAACGATCGCCGAACACCTGTCGAAGTAGAATAAAACAAATTAATAACTTTAATATGGATTGAGTTTTTGGATATATTAAGAGACTCCCAACGCATCAAATAGTCAGCCCCACTATAACTGATTCTGCCCGCTGGCAGTATTACCTCCGTAGGTACCAAGGCGTGACTCTGACCTAATAGGGGAATCTAACGGGGGTTGCGGCACAACATTCGCACGCACCGATTGTGTCAACTAATTGTATGGAGGTGTACAAACTAGCAGAAACAGTCGCACGACTTCTTAATCATAATAACAATCGACGCTGGAAGTCACGTCCCGCATCCCGCGCGGGGTTCATAAAGTGTGGCTAGAGCTTTATCTTATACCTAGGGCTGGCAAGAAAGACGAAGAAGAACAGTTTGGAAGTTGGCGGTGAGAAACCCACGTGGCTCGGAAAGCACTTTAAGCCGTTAGCCCTGCGCCTGAACTCTCTTCGGTCGAGTCTGATTGCCGTCCCCTCATTTAATATAGCGCACAAGTGTGTGCGCAAACACAGGTACACTCCCTCTTCCCTCACTCTCATAGCCCGATGGGACGGCCTGTAATAATAATAATCCTCCAGACCGTATTTCGGTCATAGAGGACAATCTCAACCAAGACTAGCCTTAGGCGCGTGAGATTATCTCACGCGCCTAAGGCTAGTCTTGGTTGAGATTGTCCTCTATGACCGAAATACGGTCTGGAGGATTATTATTATTACACGATGTCCGTGCTTTATTGCTATTACATAATATATTATGTGGGCACACAATATATATCATGTATGTAGGTACTTATTGGATCATACAACACTCCGATTGATGAATATTGGGTATTGATAGATACCTACTGATATTTTGTTACGGAATTCAGGGAGTGGTTTTTATTGCAGATGTCGACAGTCCGATCATGAATGGCTCCAAGGCTCCAATAGGAAACTTCATTAACAAACCGAAACGACTCTTGAGTGGTAAGTAGGTACCTACTCTTGGTATTCATTAAAATAAGGACCACTACCTACGTAGGAATACATTAAAATGTCGTCATAACATTTTATCATAGCCATAAAACTGAGGCCAGAATAATAAATATTTAAATGGTCCAGCTATTTATACATTTAATAAATCAATCACTAACTGTGAAACTGTCTATTGGAGGACTAGACGTAGGTACCTAATAGTACGTAAATGACCACTTCAATAGACGATCATGCCGCGGTGCATTGAATATACCGGGACGATAAGTGATAGACGACATTACACTTGACATGACAATTATTTCTGGATAAAATTAGATATGGCCCACTGAACTGTAGTGTAGTTTGTAGTAGGAATATTCCTTCTCTTACTGATAGATAATGTCAGATGATGAAGTATGGTTTTTATGCTGAGTTGCTTCCGGCAAATATATAAATTCCAGTATTTTACCTCTGATTTTGTATCACTGTCAATATTAGAGTCATCTTTAATCTCGAGACAATAAGATTGCTATTGGGTTGCTACAACTGTGAAGTCTGTCAAAATCACAGTGATCTTTATTGTTCTTGTAATAAGGTTGCTGTTGGGTTGCAGCTGTTAGAGGTAAACTAACTGTGAAAGGACTGTAGGTACTCTGCCCGTGGGTTCATCGTAAAAGTCAGATAGCAGGCAAAGAATTTTAAAGATGGCCAGTATCAATAACAGCATCCTTTTACACGATGAAAATAAAAACGTTGTCACAAATCTACCGAGACTCTGTCGAAATGATGACAATAAAATAATAATTTTATTAGGTAGGTACCTATCTAGTAAGTATTGTCCGTTAGACTTACACGGTACCTATTTTGTATTCTATAAGTATACACGAAATCCAACACACAACATTTTATTGAAAAGATGTATACTTTTCAATAAAATGTTATGCTTTGAATTTTTATTTTATTGATTATTGTCCTCATTCTATGAGGATAATGTTCGGATATCACAGGTAGGTACTAAAACTGTATAAAAAGATAATATATTACTTATATTATCTTGTTATACAGCTTCTTTCATTAGTCCGTGCCCTATCACAAGCATTGGATTGTCACTGGTGTTACCACCTTGTACTGGGCTCAAATACGTAGTACCTACCTATTGTATTTAACGACCACTGATTGCGTCATCCGCGATGCCTTTGCAATTTTCCTGGTCTGCGGCTATTAGTTAACATTAAAACGCTCATACGCAACAGTAGACGGAATAACTTGAATTGAGCGACATGAAATACGTTACTTGGTGTAATAGATTTTCTGAATCCAGCGAAGATATCGCTATTTTAAAAGTCAAGATTTTTGTACGGAGCAAGGGAATTTTTGAAGTAGGTAAAAGTTTGTATCACTTCATAAACTTTAAAAATTGGGCATCACTATAATATCATTCCACTTTTCACAACACTAATAATAATTATTCCCTTTTTGGTCTCATCTGCTCGACGTCCGCCGCATGTTACTGCAGGGATCCTGCAGAATATCAGCGTCAGACATATTTGCCAGAGACATGCTGGATTCCCATTTGATGCAACCTTGAGACGCAAACAGCACTTTGTATGTTCGTTATTTTATTTTAATGTTATCTAACGTGTTTTATAGTCAAAAGTTTCATCACAATAAGTGTTTCTTGTTTTCCTCATTGTTTTTTTTTTATACCGTTGACTCTTTTTGCCGGCTGGACAAAAATAGGGTATATAAAACGTGAGCCTTTATATTTATGTTCTGTAATTTGTATGGTGTACAATAAAGTCGAGTATTCTATTCTATTCTATGGCACAGAAGAACAAAAAATAAAATCTCTTTTTTTACATTCAATCCTTTGATTGAAGCCGGCCGATAGCTACAATCAAAGGATTGAATGTCGCTACGAATTCATTGATAATTTCCGCGCGTGTAGAAGGGTGTCTTTTAGGGTTGATTTTTCCAACGCCGGATAACTTTATCCGAGGAATGGTTATGAATTTTTGACAGGTCTTTCATACAAAATCTGTCAGACGTCAGTTTTATTCCACGAATAAAAATTATCGGTCGATTGAAAAATTAGCCCAAAGTTGATTTTTTATATTATTCGTCGATTTTTTTCTATGATTTTGCGTGCACCAAATAAACGATTTATCTGTCCATATATTTGCTACCTACTATACTATCAAAGTACTCTATTCTTAGTAAGCGACCTACTTGACATTTTTGAGAAGGCTGCATTTTTATTAGTTTTCTCAATGCCAGTGTCTTACCAACAACTCACTGTTAACGTTCAATTAATTTCGATTCGATTCGATTTCTATCGATTAATTAATTTGATAAAACTATGAAAAATCGAGGCGGAAAAGGACACTTTGTTTAGCGATAGTTAGAACGTCTTTAAATAAACAATGTTGGTTAATTTAATGCTGATGAGACGAGATTTGATAATGTAGGTATCTATATTTTAACGAGATGCCAGTTGCTCTATGCGGTTCATAGAAACTATAATGCTCTGGTAATCTGAGTTATAATAACGAAGCGTAGAATAGTTTTATCAAGATCACTAGCTTCTGTCCGCGACCTCGTCCGCGTGTTTCTTGTTCCCCTGACCCACCCAGTCGCATCGCATCATGTTAGCTTCATGCATCGCATCATGTTAGCTTCATGCATCGCATCATTTTTTTTTTTTTTTTTTTTTTTTTTATTATTCTCAAAAATACATTAATTTGTTGTTTTTACAATTTTACTCGCCAAACTTTCGAGTTTGATGGCGAGAAGCTTCATGTTAGCTTCATGCATCGCATCATGTTAGCTTCATGCATCGCATCATGTTAGCTTTATGCATCGCATCATGTTAGCTTCATGCATCGCATCATGTTAGCTTCATGCATCGCATCATGTTAGCTTCATGCATCGCATCATGTTAGCTTCATGCATCGCATCATGTTAGCTTCATGCATCGCATCATGTTAGCTTCATGCATCGCATCATGTTAGCTTCATGCATTGCATCATGTTAGCTTCATGCATCGCATCATGTTAGCTTCATGCATCGCATCATGTTAGCTTCATGCATTGCATCATGTTAGCTTCATGCATCGCATCATGTTAGCTTCATGCATCGCATCATGTTAGCTTCATGCATCGCATCGCTTGCCCGCGCTATTACTTTATTTTCGCTTAGCGTTAATTCTCGCTTTTTTTCTTTTTGCTCGGCTCCTAAGGGTCCTAGCGTGTCAAAGCCTTCCTCAAGAGTTGTGCTATCAAATACAAAAATATTATTTCAAATCCGACTGGTAGTTCCAGAGATAAGCGCGATCAAACAAACTCTTCAGTTTTATTATTACCTATAGATTTTCAACCCAAAGATTATAAAAATGACGCTTACCGCAGCCACCGCAGGGTTTGACATCATTTCAAGCTTGGTGACGACGGCGAAGTAGGCCAAGTTTGCCATCACGTAGATAATAGTCACCATGGGCATGGCGATCCATATCGCGCGGGGCAAATTCCTGAAACAGAATGGAATGAACTTATAGCACATAAAAACTTATTACTCTCAGTGTGGAATGCTGGGAATTTCACTTATCATGAACATGGCAGTAGCGTGGGCAAATAAAAAATTATCATTTTTATACTTAGACATGAGTACGTAATCTAATATCAATGAACTAAACAGCAGGGTAATTGGATAACACAATATCAGTGGCCATGGCTTTTATTTTGACAGTTTTAAAACACTACTTGTATTATTCACGTTCTTGAGCAGATACATTTATCGAACATATGAAGGAATGGAAAAACGGTGAAGGAAAACATCGTGAGGAAACCGGCATGTCCTACAACCAAAGAAGACATGTGACATCTACCAACCCGTACTGGGCCCGCGTGGTGCATACCCTCTCACAGAGAGGAGGACTATGTCCGAGCAGTGGGAACAATATAGGCTAATTATGTCATGAAGGAATGGATTGGAAATATCTAGATTAAGATTGATAGTAATAGATTGAGATTGATAGTAATAGATTGAGATTGATAGTGCGCAATTAGGGTGCGGTATTCCATAATAGGTAAGTCTTAAAATTTTAGTAATTAAAAGCCACATTGACATTTTATTAGTGACTAGCTTCTGCCCGCGGCTTCGCCCGCGTGGATGTCGGAAATTTACCCACAGGAACGTGCTAACAGGATAAAATGTATGTGCTTCCCCAGAATGCCATCTATGTCGCGGGCCCTTTGTGGCTAATTACAATAGAAAACCAATTGTGTCTCATTAGTGGTGATTAAGAGGGTACCTATATGATATCTTTACCTAAGTACCTAACTAATTAAAAAAAAAAACTCGATAACAGAAAATTAAATACCTACCTACCTAAATAAACCTATTTCTGATGATAACTAATCTAAACTCAATAAATAAGCAAAATCCCTAAAAACTAATATCTATACGAATGACTAAACCTACCTAACAGTATTATAAAATAACCTACGGTCACTACGTACACTATCAAATATACTACCTATACTTTAAAATTAAAATCTATACCTACGACTCATATAAAAATAAACCTAAATAACTCTAAAAACTAAAAGGAATAAAAATGAACTCCACTGCGGGTGACCCAACCTACGACAAACTTAGTATTTGCGGTTGGTACAGTACAGACAGTGGTAATCGGGTATAGGGATCGAACCGCAAAATTAAGTTTGTTTTTTATTATATATACTTTTCCGGGATAAAAAGTACCCAGTGTGGTGCCCAGGATATTAAAGAATAATTATACCAAGTTTCATCGTAATCGAACCGGTAGTTTTTGCGTGATGCCTGAACAAACAGACAGACAGACAAAAAATTTTTTAATCACATTTTTGGGTTCGGTGTCGGTCAAGTAACACCCCCTGCCATTTATTTTTTGGATATTTTCAATGTACAGAATTTTCACTTCTACAGATTTATTATAAGTATAGATTATGTGCATGCATATAAATTCAGGATGTTATCTCCATCCGAAATGTTATAAATTTGATAGAGGATTATTTTAAACTTGTTGCCATGACAACGGACGAATTTGTATACCTATGTTTTATTACCTAATACTGCGACTATCATCAATTAACTTGGAATAAGATACGTCACATTGCATAAAATTATTCTGTTGTAATTTAAATAGTGGTCATACAGGATAAGAGATTTTGGTAAATTGTAAAATAAATAAAAAATAAAGATTGTTTAGTTCTTGGAAACTTGGTAGGTACTTACATACTATGATTAAAATACGTCGAAAAGTATAATATTTTATCTGCTGACCTTCGAAATATAAACATAGTTAATTATTTTACTAATAATAATATGCAAAGTAGGTCCAATGTTTACGTTTTAAAATATTAATCACGGTGAAAATATCCGATGAGTCAACAGTTCAACGCTGATTTTGATAACGTGATAAAATAAATACATCGTTGAGTAAGTGACGGATATTGGCGGCCAGCCAATTGTGATAAAACTATTAATGAAATTCTCGTCGTAGAAACTTATTCCCAATTTAATGTAATGGCGTGTTATGTTCCATGCTCCCTGTCTATTCCAAAGGTCTGACTAGGGATGTGCAAAGTGCGCTCATTGATTTTCTAATCGATTAGACATGCATCGAGTTACACGTGAACTTTGGGAGTGGATATCCTTATTATTGTAAGAGAACCTGTGGAACCATGAAGAACCACGAAAGGTAAGATTCTGCGAGCTTACAATTTATCCAGAAACAATAAAATTCGAGGTGAGATTTATAACAAAATATGTATATACTTAGGTAGGCTGATGAAGCATCGCTTTGACTACAAGCGATTTAACGAATTTTCAAAAATATTAATAGAAGCTATATTATTAGTTAGGTAACTAAAGGAAAATCTTCGTCTTAAGAATTTCTCAGACTTTAATTTTGCAGGTTGCTTTACAAGTCATTAACTTCCATTTACAGTACTTAGGCAATTACACCATCATCAACGCATTTCCAAAAACAAAACAATATAATTGTTTATCTCGCGGAAAACAATAATCTACTCGGCTGCTATTTGAATAAACCTCATTGAGTGTAATTTCCTCTCGAGTAAATACTGTAAAAGACCGAAATGCGTAGCGGTCACTACACACCGGCGCGAAATAAATGTCTCAATGAATAAAACATGCAATAGGAAGAGTGAGAACACTTGGCTTTAGCTAACCAATGAATAAAAGAACATTCTTTGCCAACATTCCTATTTCATTGTAATTTCTAGTTTCAATTTACAATCCAAAGGCACGGTTTGAGACATTGGAACAATGCTACATTTAGCAGCTTATTTGAAGGGCACAGTCGAGCGCGCCAACCCTAATCGCGACGTCAAACAATAGAGGTATTTGAGGAGCTCTCCAGGGAACCACTTCAGACGGATTTTAGAATCTATAGCATGTGCAACCCTACCCTAATACAATACCAAATCGACGATCTTGACACCGATCCTTTTATTTGCTCCACTTCGAATGACGCAACTCGTTCGTGTGTTATACGAGTATAAACTTTACCAATACGAATAGGTATAGTAACTGACTCGTTTAAAAGCTGTTGTTAGCAGTATCCTTGGAAAATGCCCACTCAGCGATATTATCTACGATTTATTAAGTTTGTATTGAGATCGACGCACGTGTTTTCTTCACAATGATGCTGGTTACCGAACTAAGGTTTGCAGAAAGAAAAGTTCTGCCTCGTTATCTGTTTCAAAGTTATTACTAAGCTCAGCAGAATTGTACTTTTCTTCTTTATAAGCTTCGTTGTACAACTACATAGCAAGCAAACTTTACTTCTGGCTATACAGGGTCAAATTACATTAGCTAACGTTTCGCTAGCTAATGTAATTTGACCCTGTACTTTCTGTATTTTTAAATCGCAGATGTGATGGGTATATAGGGGTACTTACCTTTTTTTTATCTATGGGTGGGTTTGTAGCAGTTTTTTTAGTATAAATACATATTTTGTGTTCAAGTATGAGTTTAGAAAATATTTATTTTGTTTTTTTTTATCCTGTTTCGATATTGAGCACGTAGGTATGTGAAGTTTACACAAAAAAACTGATTTTCAATAGATAGGTACAATTTTCAATGCATAGGTACTCAAACAAACTGTAATTTCTGGGGATGTTGACCCCAGAAAAAAAATCAACAATCAGTTATTATTTTTTTTCGTTTTGTCATGTTTAGCTTAGATATCAATCCCCAACACATCTGCGGAGTTTCCCTAGCTAATTTATTTTAACCCAGTATTTTGTGTTTATGAGGGACACTCACTTGTAAGGATCCTGTAGTTCTTCAGTGACGAAGTTGAGGTAGTTCCATCCCCCGAACGCGAACAATCCAGAGTAAAAAGCGAGAGCAATGTTGCCAGCGCTGAACTCTCCCTCAAATGCTGCGTCGAAGTTTTCAGTGTGACCTGATAATTAACAAAAAAAACTTATAACCTCCATAGTTATTTGGGAGACTTATACAAAAAACGGGGCCATTGTGGGGAAACCGGCATGTTCTAGAACCAAAAATTCGAGGATATGTGATATCTACCAATCCGCACTGGGCCCGCGAGGTGGATTACGGCCCACTCCCTCTCACCGAGAGGAGGCCTGTGTGCCCAGCTGGGGAATATAATAGGCTAAACAAAAAACCCAGTATAAGATATAAGTATCCCGATCTGATTTTATCAATGCAATAGCACGAACGCTCGCAGAGTTATTTAATAATGAATTAATCCATTAAAGTTTATAACTTCAACACAGAAATTACATTAAACCCTAGCAGATTTAGCAAGATTAGATAAGGCACGGGATTACCAGACAATTAGGTAGTGATAACACACTTATCTATATATATAAAATTCAAAGTCCTGACTGACTGACTGACTGACTGACTGACTGATAGATCAACGCACAGCCTAAACCGCTGGTCCTAGAGACATGAAATTTTGAGGGTGTGTTCTTCGTGAAGAGTAGGCATCCACTAAGAAAGGATTTTTCGAAATTCCACCCCTAAGAGGGTGAAAAGGGGGGAATTCGTTTGTATGAAAAATCTTATTCCTTGAGTTAATAAACTTGAAACTTGGCACGAATACTTATCTAAATAAATTATGAAGATTGTCAGTTTTTTTCTTCTAAACTACCCCCTAATAAGGGATTGGGGGGTTTCAAAGTTTGTATGGAAGAATTTTAGCGCGCTGTCCGATTTACTCGAAACTCAGTATTTATACCTAATATTGAAAGTAAAGAATAATGTGTATCAGGGTTTTTTGAAAATCTACCCCTGACGGGCTGAAATGGGGTAGTAAATTTTTCAGGGGAGGATTTTACTGCATGGCTTGAACTCGAAAATTAGTATAAATAATCTTTGAGTCAAGTTAAGAATACATCCCAAACGATTTTTTTTCAATTCCACCCCTGTGGGGTTGAAAAGCTGGGATACAGTTTATATGAAAAATCTTCTTCATTAGGTTAATAAACTTGAAACTTTACAAGAATACTCGCCTAAGTAAGTAATAAAGTTTATCGTTATAAGTTTTTCAAAACTACCCCTCAAAGGGGGATATAGGGGTGTTGAAGTTTGTGTGGAATAATTTGAATGCACGGTCCGATTAACTTGAAACTCAGTGTTTATACTTAAGACCAAAAATAAAGAGTAACATGTATCAGGGTTTTTCGAAAATCTACCCCTAACGGGTTAAAAAGGGGTAGTTAATTTTACAAGGAAGGATTATAATATAATGCGTGGCTTGATTAACTCGAAAATTGGTATAAATAATCTTTGAATCAAGTTACGAATAATCCCAAACGATTTTTCAAAATTCCACCCCTGTGGGGGTGAAAAGCGGGGAACACAGTTTATATGAAAAATCTTATTCATTTAGTTAATAAACTTTAAACTTGGCAAAAATACTTGCCTAAGTAAGTAATATAGTTTATCATTATAAGTTTTTCAAAACTACCCCTCAAAGGGGGATATAGGGGTGTTAAGTTTGTGTGGAAGAAATTGAATGCGCGGTCCGAGTAACTCGAAACTCAGTATTGATACTTTTGACAGAAAATAATTAATAATAAGTATGTAAAGTTGTCGAAAATTTACCACTGACTGACGGGACAAAAAGGGGTAATTCAGTTTTTAAGGGGAGGATTGGAACTTGAAACTGTATGTTACATTTTCACGCCTAAACCACTGAACTTGATTTGGATAGAGAGAGATGGCATCCTGGGGAAGCACATACATTTTATCCTGTTAGCACGTTCCCGTGGGATAAATTCCGACATCCACGCGGGCGAAGCCGCGGGCAGAAGCTAGTTATGTAATAAAAGTGATAAGCTCCATACGTAGCGATGCACATGTCGCACATCTTGTTTGGTTCTTTCCTCAAAAAACCATCTCAGACATCGATCTACATGGTCTTCATATGATCTGACCAAGATTATGTCTGGACTTTAAAAGAGACTGTGACCTCGAGTGGACAACCTGTGAGTTTGTTTCGGGCTTTCTTCTCAGACTATTCAGATAGGAAACGCCGACCTCATCTAGTTTTTAAAATATTATTATGATTGACGTGTAAAAGTGTTTGTACAAACCTTCTTACAAAATAAAATCATTTATCATTTGTCGGTAGTTGTGTGTAACTCAGTATAGTATTTCATCTCCAGAGATGCATTAATAAAACATATCAAGTAATAATACTTGCGAGAGGGATATAAATATGGAGTACGCAACAGGCTCTAGAATTCTTCCTATCATTGCCAGACGTATATCATTTATTTATTGCGTACTACATACATAGGTATGAATGAACACAACATCGAAGCTTATTCATTAAATAAATCATAATAATGGAAGAATGCCTCCATTGATAGCTTTGCTGGCTATAAATTATTTAATGACAGTGCTGATAAGCGACTACTGCATTTTACTCCACAACGTTGTACGGATATTGATTTGCATTTCGACTTTGAATAGGGTAGTCGCCTGGGTAAAAAAAATGATTATTATATTTAGTCCGTCAGTTAGATTATCGAAAAATAATGGACACGTATTTTTTCTTTTGTCAATCAAACAAAAAATGACAAAGATAAAGCGCGTCAAAATTTGGAAGTAGGGGGTCGTGAAGTTCCGCGTGACGTCACGCCTTGCTAAAAAGTGTAGCAAGGCGTGACGTCACGCGGAACTTTATTGGGCAATATCTTCACCATTTTTTATATAATTGACAAAAGAAAAAATACGGGTCCAATATTTTTTGATAATCTAACTGACGGACTAATTAGATTTTTTTAGGCATCTAGCCTTTAAAATAATTATAGGAAATCGATTATTTTGTATAAGTATTTGTCCTTATTTTCATTTACTTAGTGCACACGATTCGAATTGCATCGCTATACCAAAGCTGCCAGTAGCAATGGCTTTCATTTTGACCGTTCTACAACTCTCATTACTAACGTTATCTTTGTAAAAATGTATGGACGCATGTCTGAACTACAGATAAATTATTATAATTGCGGTATCTACGTTGTTGAGCAGACAAATTTTTCACACATTTATAAATCAATGGATTAGCAATATCCTTTAAAATGATTCAGATCGTGATAGAAAGTGTGTTACACAATTATTATTAGGGTGCGATGCCGGTCGTATTTTGTGCGCGAAACTTCCCCTTTCGTTTCCCCTGGTTGTACAGTCACACAGGATATAGGAGCATGACGTGTTTCACGGATCAATGGATAATATTATTTATTTATCCATGTCCAATCAATCGGTCTTGCCTTTTCCCAACTATGTTAACAGGATGAAGCGGAATACTAGTATTTTACATCGAACGACTGCCTATCTGACCTCCACAACCCAAGTTAATGGGTAACACGATACCCCTTCTACGAGTAGTATTATATTATCTGTGCCCTTGGTAAAACTGGTTGTCAGATTTTTGGGATTCTGAATACCCGTAACGCCTGTCAAAGACTACAAATGACAGCCGGGACCAACTGCATAACGTGCTTTCCGAGGCACGAAGGAGTCATGGCTTGCAATGGATCTTGATCATCCTTGATCTTGGTCATCCACGAACCGACCGCGGCAAGCGTAGCTTAACCTTCGATAGACCCGCGTGGCTGTTATTATTTGGCTTTGGCCTCGAGATCATTAATTTATTCATGTCCTGCCATGTGTTTATTATGGCTTTTAATTTAACCTTTATAAATCCATACTTAAGAAGGGTTCATTCATGGGCCCATGCCCACCTGCCCACCCTACTAACGTATGTATAACTACGGTAAGTGTATCGATCGTTATCAAAGTATACGCTTTTATAATAAAGTTCCAAGCCCCGTTCAAGATAAATTCAAATAATTCAATAAACGTAAGTTGTGCCAGAAAGCCTTTTATACCATTATGGATTATATCGAGGACAAAAAGGCTTGGGATTGAGCTGCTTCCAATTTTTTACATATTATTGAATGTTTTTATTTTGTTTTTTTTTCTGTTTTGTTGTTGTTGTTTTTTTATATACACTTTGACATTAATGAATTTTATATATACTATGACATTTGCTTACTTTGTAAAGCATTCTATTATTTTAATTATTGTGAATGTGAAGACTATGTGGGTCATTTTATTTATATTATTTTTCTCTCTGTTCTCTTAGTTTTTGTCATAGTCTGGCAGTTTGAGTAATTAATGTGGCCTACCCAAATGTCCTTTCTTTGGTATTGTTCGTCGAATCGTTGAGCTCCTAAGTTTTGAGTTGAGCTGTACGATTTCTGACAAATGAGTGCACTGACTGGACAGGTCCTCTCAATCTGTGTGGAACTACATGGTCTTCATATGATCTGACCAAGATTATGTCTGGACTTTAAAAGAGACTGTGACCTCTGAGTTTGTTTCGACCTTTCTTCTCAGAGTAGTCAGATAGGAAACGCCGCCCTCATCTATTTTTAAAATATGATTGACGTGTAAAAGTTTTTGTATAAACCTACATATACAAAAATAAAATCATTTATCATTTATCAAAGGTTAACTGACTTTCTTATACTTAAGATGATTATTACACCAACAACAACCCTATTTTATGTCCAGGCAAATCACCGTCCATTCCAAGGTTGCCTGGAAGAGATCGCAGAAAGCGATAAGGCCGCCCATTGTATATTTTTAGTGTTCGATCAATGTTTTTTTTGTTACGTATTTTTGTGGTGTACAATAGAGTCTATATAAATAAATGATTTAAGGCTTAAAATTAGGCAATAGAGGTATATTGTGCAATTATCATAATTAACTAGCGTACCTATAGTTTCCACCCGAGGTGCCCGTGAACGTGAACTCTATGTTATGAAGCATATTATTATGTTAAATAAATTATGTAACTACGTATGTTACATAATTTATCGTATCCAAGATATTAATTGATTATTAAGGTTAAAGTTGATTGGAGATATCTGCGTGTCATTAGTTATTTAGAACACAAATACTTATCTTTATTTATTATTGTTTTTAAAAACGTATGTAACTCTTCCCACTGCCGATGCTGTAGGCGAGGGCCATGAAATTAGTAAGTGCTATATATTTAAGCAAGGATTGACCAGTGACAAACACTCATACAACCCGTGCGAGTTAACTAGGCACCTGGCGCTGTGGGGCAGTACTACTGTTCAGTATAGTATGGGGCTGCATTCCAACGAAGAGCCTAGTTAATTGTAGGGCCCCAGAGGCCCAGATAGCAGATAAAGGTAAACCTCTAAAAATCTTTCATCAATCATATTGACGCGATTGTAGCCAAAGCGTCAAAAACGGGTTTTGTAAGGAGAACTTGTTCGGATTTTCGGTCCACATCGACACTAAAAGTGCTTTACTACACCCTTGTCAGAAGCATACTGGACTACGCATATTCAGCCTGGAATCCCAAATAGTGTCCATATTAACAGGATAGAACGTATACAGAAGGCCTTCACCAGGTACCTACGCTTAGATGCCCTAGAATCCCTAGATCATGACGCTAATTGTTCCCAAAGGCTTCATCACATCAACATGGTATCACTTGAACAACGAAGGAGTCACTTCTAATCAGCTCTTCTTTTACAAAATCATCCATAATCTGGCGGATGTACCTGAGTTAATATCAGAAATTAATATAACTGTACCTAGGCGTACCGTAACTAGATCTCTGCGCAAAATAAATACCTTGAATCGAATAATGGCTAGTTATAATAAAATAGATATCTGCAACAATATTGATATAATTATTTACAGACTCATTTTCCCAATTTCGCAGAAAACTTATAACTATTAGCGACGAATCATAATTTCATAATCTACTATTTGTTGCTTACTATGTATTTAATTTTTTGGTATTTTGCCACATGTACATACCTGCCCACTATAACAATTTTGGAATGTTCTTTTATTGCACTTGTTATCTCGTTCTACCGTTTTGAATTTTAAATATCAATTGTACTGTTTATTTTTTAATTTAATTTTTAATCTTAATGTTTTAATTTTTATTCTAATGAAACGTTTATTTTTATTCTATTTTGGATTATGATTTTGTGTCTTACTTAATGTTTTGATTTTTTATTCTAATTAATTTTTCTATCTTCACTACGAGTAAAAAATCTTGTTAAAACGTAATATTTAAGAAGCTATTTTTTATGTAAGTGACAGCACTTGACTATGCGCCTGTAAATGACTAATTCACCATATATATAACTCAATGCTTATGTTATTTTTTATTATGTTAATGTTTCTAGTGAATAGGTCGTTGGTGTACCTAACAAATAAAATAAAAATAAAGGTAGACCTCTAAAAACGAGTGTCACGTAGACTTGACACCCGTTTTACGATATTATAATTGCCGGCCCTTTGAGCTTTCTTTTCAATACTTTGCATCATTTCCTCATCACCGCTTTCAATAAATTCATACGGAAGAGAATGTCTACACGACTGACAAGTTGTTACGAAGGGAATTATTGTTTTCAAGAAACGGCCCTTTAAACTTTCTCTATACTTTCTATTATAATAAAGTAGGTAATCAAATAAAAAATGTTACGTTTTACTTTCTCGCTTGATACATAATTTATTGTGTACCTATTGAATATTTTAAACGGAAGAATAAAAATAACTCTTTTAAATTGGAGTTAATTGCTTTTTTGCTGAATTGGAGCGCGATGATTGCGTAACACACCATCAGTAGCAATGGATTTCGTTTTGACAGTTCAACGACATTCTTTGCGTTATTTACGTTGCTGAACAGACACATTTTTCGAACATATGAAGCAATGGATTAGCAACATCCTTCAAAATGATTCAGATTGAGATTAAAACTGTGTTTCGCCTGATGGAAATCTATGAATAAGGTCTACGATGGAACGATCATGCCTACGAGATGCCTGTTCAAGTGTTCACTCTTGCTCTAAAGAGTTTATGTATGTAGAATGGAACACAGCTTATGAATCACTCATTTCGTTCCTATTTACACTTCCATAAAACTTTGATAGTTGCATAGGTATATGCAGTTGTGCCAAACCTCAATGACGATGTTATTTACCGCGTCTTAATGATGTAGGTACCTACTTAGGTACGCGAGTACTTCCTTTGCGGAATAAACAGCTCTACCCACAGGCCACACAGGCCACAGTGCCCACGCCAGTCAATCTAGCTGTTAAAGGAGAGCTATCGGAAGCCATAAACGAAGTCCATCATTATCATTAATCAATCTATCAACTGAGACAAACGTAGTCCATAAGTGTCTTACTCATACATACTCGACATAAACTTAGATTTTTTCCCATGGGGGTAACCAGAACAGTCCTTATACCCACATGCATAACGAAGGTCCAAAAGGACATGAGGGACATGGAACTTACAGAAGATGACGCATAAGACCGATATAAATGGCTTCGCATGTACGGAAAAGCCGACGGCGAGGCCAAAAAAGAAGGAACCTAACCAGAAATGATAGAACGCCGAACGTTTTGACCCTAAATTATTCGACATTTATCAAAACTACAGTCTGGCCGTCGAGAGCATGCGTTCCTGAGACCTGTCAGTTTCGTAGAAACGTATACGTGTTTTGCGAATTTGATCTTTATTAGCTACTAGAATTGTCGCACTGACACGTGTCAGGACCGCATTCTCTCGACGGCCAAACTGTAACAGGCAACTTGTATATTTATCTGCAAAGACCACTAGCATTGGGGAAAATTTCTTAAGCTCCGCTTTTTCCAAAGGGATTCTTGATCATTCTATGGTGTGCCTAATTAACACACTCAAGGACACTACTGCTTGTATCCTACACGTAAATAACTGAGCTGCTCCTAAGTATACCTACCTATATGTAGGAACATATTTTTATCGAAACAGGTTTTAGCCATAAAAGTATGCATAAATGGAATCCACCTGCCAGTATCGCAGGTGGCTTCTCAGAAAAAGGTCGTCAACTCCGTCACCAACACACGTTAGCCATAAATAGACACTGAGTGCCAACTGCCTCGTGGCATGACCTACAAAGATTATGACAATACATGTTCTTAATTGCATAAACTATTAGACTATCACTCAGCTTTAGGTAGGTTATACAAATACGACCGTTTTTAAATAGACATGATCTATTTTAAAGATAGCTAGGTAGAACAATATTTATTTACACCTAACTACTAAGTTTTTTTTTTAACCCAATACTTTTATTGCATTCCACATGTAGGTATTCTTAGGTGGTAAACTTACAATTAGATCATATGGACCCTGTCGAGCCCAGCAAAATTCGTATTCTAGTATTCTTATAAGTTCTTATTATCAAGTTATTATTAGCGTGAATTTTACAGCCAGCTGCTGCACTAAGCTCTCCAGATTTCCTATAAAATGGCCTCCACTACCCCGCATAAGTTACATTATTGCGTTGACGAGCTTACATTCAAGCATACTCATGTCAAATAAGTAATAGTCATACAAAGTGATTCTGCAAACTCGCTACATCAATCATGTCAAGTCCTTAAAGGCTTCTGGGTAGGTTACAATACAATAGGCTGTTCTATCCGACTTTGGTCTATGTATCATTCATTCTACCAGCTGACCCACCAAACGTGACCCACAAAACTATGTGATGTGCACGCGTAATCGTCCGTACATAGCCTTATCAGCCTATCGTATCAATAATTATTATTACCGTATAGATACATTAGTTCATTACATATCTATATATATATATAAATTAAACCCTATGTGTTGGATCATTCGGTTCCCTACGAAATGGTTGAGCTGGGTGGTGCTGATCCACGCGTCATGTTCGTGAACGGGCGCAGTCGGTTGAGGTTGAGACTGGTCATCTCTTAACTGCCAGGGCTTATTTTTAATTTTATATTTTAAATTGTTTCTTTTTTACATTGTTCTCACATATAGAAGCAATAAGAATAATGTACCCAGGATTTTGTACTAATATCTTGATTTAAAAGAGTGTCCGTGGAGTTTCTTGCCCGTTCTTCTCCATAGAGATCTACGTTTTGGAATGGGCAACTAGCTTCAACCTTCTGACTAACTGACCGACTACTGAAGGATAAAACGTATGGGTTGAAGATTTGGAGTTGAGTAGGCGAACGAAATTGAAAATATGGCGCAGCTGGAGATAGACCTCCTCACTAAGCACTAAGTCCGTAGTTTCGTCCGAAGTTACGTGAAATTGCTACTCTGTATCACCTACAGACGTAATATTAGTATGGGGCCGACCTAAGAATGAATGCCAACACGATTTGACAGCTGTATGTCCCTACTTCCGATGTGTTTTTGCCTGTCCGAAAAAGTTAATTAATCCGGTGTAGAGTTCACTCCAAAGTTTCAAACTACTTTTGGACGGGCCCGTTTCTCGTTGACGGACTTGGAGAGTATATAGGCACCAGGTTTCTTATCTCTCTAGTTACAATTTAAGTAATCATCATCAACTTACCGATGCAGATATAGTAGATACCCGAGATGATGATGACGATCAACGCCAGCAGCTTGGACGAGGTGAACACGTCCTGTATCCGCATGGTCCATCGCACGCTGATGCAGTTGACCGCTGTCAGTATACCTGTGAAACAAAGGATAAAGGAAAAATGTAAATATCTTAAATTTAATAAATTTTTCGAAGTATCGTGTTCTTTCTAAGCTATAACTTAGAAAACATTTTATAAAAACTTAGGATAAAGGTTCTGAAAAAGGTTTTAATAAAAAGCAGGATGAGCTGGACTCCTTTAATAAAGAGTAATCTTTGGCAGCTCTGGACAGAGAGAGGTGGAAAAAGTGTAGGGAGGCTTTTGCCCAGCAGTGGGACATTAACGGCTAATATGTAATAAAGTAAATAAACGTCCAATAAAGTCTCAATTACTTATGCTAACTGATAAAAGCCCAATGCGTTTGTTTAAGTATCTATTTCATAGCTAAAGGGAAATGAAGAATGTAAAGAAAGATACATTGTTTATTCTACACAAACGAAACAGACATTACAATAATACAGACATTTTAAATACACGCTTGTCACCGTGTCGATGAAAATAATGTCGATGACTTAATTAGGCAAATGCTAAAACACTTTGTCTTCCATACATATAGCCAGCCCAATATCATGCTAAAGGTTGAGGACATAAATAAAAATAACATAAATCACACTATGGTTGGAACGAACGGAGAAATTTAAATTTATAAACTCGTGTCTGGAAACACCAGGGTTCCGGTCAAGGACACACACCTACAAGACATGAACTTTTAGCATTAGCTACCCTCCTGGATTCTTTCAAACATTTTACGACTGCATCAACCATGACGTTACGACGACAGTTAAGTACACACATAGGAACAACATGCAAATTATATTCGTTGCAAAATAAATTGTTCTAAGTGATCCACTTTCAGCGAGTCATTAGGTTCGTTTAAGTACGTCACATGCTTCCAGACAAACAGTTCCGGATCATATTTCGGTCCGGACTCTAATCGTCGCTACTGCTAAGTAATATTTTGCTATACGATAGTGTGTCGTCTTAGGTTTCCGCTTACGGTCATACCTTGTACCATATAATAAGGACCACGGACATGGACCACTTTTAAAGTAATACGAGGTGCAAATTTACAAGGTTTAAATTTGACACAAACAAATTAATCTGAAGGAACAATGACAAAAGAAATAAAACTGAAAATAAACAATAAATTAAATACCAAGTAAGTAGTAGAAAGAGCATTGTCAGCATTCAAACTAAGTTGTTAGGTAAGTGAGCTGCTCAGTCACACCCTGTAGGGTTTCTCATTAAACAGTCACGTTAATCACTTACTCACACATTTAAACCAGTATAAATACGTTAAATTAGTTCATTCTCAGTGTTGGTTTGTCAGAACTTATAACCCCGCTCATAGGTATTTTTATTTTTCAAGATTGCTCTACTACCTAAGCTCAGTGCCTACTTGTGGACAGCGTTGTGGGTTACTTTATAACCAAATTGCTATTTTGTTAAACTAGTTGTAAGTCCTTATAATGTAACTGTTTGCCGTTCCTCTCAATAAAAAAATAAAATAAAAATCATTGTTTAACTATGTTACCGCTTAGATCTTCTAAACAACATTATGGATTTTGATTCGGTTTTCATTATCATTTAGATTAGAGCATTGATTCCGGAAGGTTTGTGTGCAATAATATTTTGGATAGGTTACATAGAAATCTCAATGTTTTGACATTTCGCCATTAATGCGAAGCAAGGCTAGGCAACAACAAAAGGTAATATGACAATGTAGGCTTTGACCTTTTCAGTATTGCGATGACACGATAAAGATAAATCTGTATACGATTTGTTATAATATACAAGCTTGACAAGTTGCGAAAAAGCGATAAGACAACATAATATTATGTAGATAAACTCGAAATCCACTTATTTTGAGCAATGCGTAAACAACTGAATATAGAACACGATATTTGAAAAATATGAAGAGTTGAAGGACCGAAACTTCTCTTGAGCTGCACCCTAATTGCATATCACACAATCAATCGAAATCAGAATCATTTTGAAGCAAATTGCTAATCCATTGCTTCATAAGTTCGAAAAGTTTGTCTGCTCAACACGTAAATAACGCAATGAAAGTAGTTGAACTGTCAAAATGAAACCGATTCCGATCGATCGTGTGTTACGAAATTAGGGTGCGGGTCAAGCGGGATGTTTGAATGTGGAAATGGCGCGGGCGACAGCTAGGACCTACCTAACTGCTATCATACAACGTTATTATCTCAGCGGGGTATTGCGTAAGGCACTAACCGTAGCAATGCCTTTAATTTTGACAGTTCAACAACATTCATTGCTTTATTTACGTTGTTGAGCAGATTTTTTTTCGAGCTTATATGATTCAATGGATTAGCAATATCCTTCAACATGATTCAGATTGTGATTGAAAGTGTGTTACGCAATTAGGGTGCAGATCTTTGATATAATTACTTACATATTCATCCTCATTATTATGTAAAGGGTTTAGAACAAGATCTCTGTCAGTCGTAATTTCAAGAGTCGCGAGACAATGACATGTTCAGGTTACGGTGACCGCAACCTGAACATGTCATTAGATCTAGCTCCGCAAATTAACGCGTTGTTGAAACTAGGTTGCATTTTATAAGCATTACCTACTATCGTGAGTACAAGGTGCACATTAGGAAATTAACTCCGAAATTAGCGCGTATTTTCTTACAACGCAAAAGCTCAATTTAATATCTTCCTCCTCTCTCCTACTATGCTGTGCCCGGGGTCCATAATAGTTTCATTAATTTTAAGCTTACCAACTGTTTTACCAATACTATGCATTAATGCATTAAAAAATTGTAAATTGTATCTACGAAACTTTAGCATCACACAAATCTAGCCAGGATTTCCATCGTTTATAGGTCATTTACAAACGGAAAACTTCTCAAGACATACACATAAATGTAGATACAGGATATAGGTTAACTAATTTACGCCAGCATTGACTGACACGATGGAGGTTCATTTTCAGAGCAGTTCATCTATCAACAGCAATTGAGTTAAGTGGAGTTTCCGCCGGCAGTTCCGCCCCGAGACGCAATGCAATCAAAGAATTAAAGGCTTCCTATTCCTATAGATTTTCATTTATCTTTCTTGGCTCTAAAATAAACTGATGAATGTCTGATTTGTATTTCTTCAAAGTTTTAATGGAATTCCCGATGGTATTTAAATATTTGAATTTATTGAATTCGAATTCAATGGTAATATAATATATGCATATATGCTATTGGGGATAGAGTAAACAATGGAGTGTAACAACAGACTTTCTTTGGGTTTTAAGTAGTTAAAAATTAAGTAGTTAGAAATTGTACCGACTTTGTGGTACAGACGCCGCCAACAAGTCAAGCTACCCGAAACTCTCAATTTTTTCCAATCAACCTTGAACCTTAATGCTTTAGCGACAAAGTTGAAAATCTATTAAAGAAATTTGACAGATTGTAGTAGCATGATGTGCTGGCGTCTGTGCCTATTTATTGAAACAAAAACATTCACTCACTGACTAATTCATCACAGCCAAGCCCAAACATAAAAGCTGGAATAGAGGATCTTTTGTAATGTACATTCCTACAGAATAGACCATGTAGAATGTAGAGTGGACAAAGTCGCTGGCAAAGTACTAGTGTTGACTAACAATTGTAGGTATCATTTTTAGGGAACTCCCTGTCCCTGCAAAACAGTAATAAACACTGTTGTGATGACTAATTAAGTAATGATTCCACATAAACCAAGATGACCACATTAATTGAGGAAAAATGGTAAATGCCACCACATACCTGAAGTCCCACATTACAAGCATACCTACAGTGTTATAAATAGACTGGTAAATTTATTCATGCTCTACGTTGGTAGGCAAGACTGCCACAAGTCTGTGACTGCCACTAATAAATTATCAGGATCGTTTGCACCGACGGGATCCCATTAGTTATGTGGATAGTCAGCGACTAGGTCCCGTTAGAAAGGCATGTACAAAAAGATAAATACATCGTTGTCTTGATTACCATGAACAAGGGTTGAAAGGGTAAGCCATTAATTTCGCATTAGCAAATGACTTGTATGTCAGCTGATAACGGACGATAAATCGGAGATGTTGTTAGGCGAGTTTCTGACCAACAGATATAAACTTGAATCGAGCTTCTGGATGAGTGTACACTGTGTATATTAAAGACAAGTTCTCGTTTCCTGTTCTGAATTACCAGTTATAAATACGATTGGGCCTAGCTAGTCCATCTTTGCGCTTCGTAAAACGGTTTTAAGTATAAAACTGAACTTCATGCTGAGATAGGAGCCTTTTGGCCTCGTATAGGACTTTCTGTTTCATTTTTTTCCTTTTGTTACTTTTTTATATAATTTGTCTTATTTTATTTTTAGCTGTGTTTAGTTTAGTTTATGATCCTGTACGAGTCGCAATAAATTCTTTTTCTTTCTTTCTTTCTTTCAACTTGGAACAGACTTACGAGTACTTGTTACAAGCCTAACTGCAGGATTAACCCTGATAGATAATTTTAAACAAGTTCTGTTCCATTTTTTTATTTATCTATTAATCTTCATGAACCGGACCCAGAGTAACATTATAAAATGTTTCAGGGTTTTAAATTCTCGTCTACATATCAAAAGAGTTTTACCATCAATCCTTCTATCTAAGATAATATTCCTGGGTAGGGTCAAGTCTATAAATAAAAAGAGGGGTACTACCGAACAGTTGGTCAATGATCAGATGCCCAATGTGCCCATACAGTGACGGGGACCAGTTTGCCGCTGTTTTAGTAACGATTCCGATTCGAACCAGGTCTACACTTTTGCTTGACTTGAGAATTTAAGATACAACTTTAGTGATGTCAATCCTCTTTCTTAATGAATGGTGCAGCTTGTTATGCGTCAGCCTTAAGACCATTGACCGACGAATTTATTTTCATACTAGCTTCTGCCCGCGGCTTCGCCCGCGTGGATGTCGGAAATTATCCCACGGGAACGTGCTAACAGGATAAAATGTATGTGCTTCCCCAGAATGCCATCTATCTCGCGGGCCCTTTGTGGCTAATTACAGTAGAAAACCAATTGTGTCTCATTAGTGGTGATTAAGAGGGTACCTATATCATATATGATATCTTTACCTAAGTACCTACCTAATTAAAAAAAAACTCAATAACAGAAAATTAAATACCTACCTAAATAAACCTATTTCTGATGATAACTAATCCCTAAAAACTAATATCTATACGAATGACTAATCCTACCTAACAGTAAAACCCTACGGTCACTACGTACACTATCAAATATACTACCTATACTTTAAAATTAAAATCTATACCCACGACTCATATAAAAATAAACCTAAATAACTCTAAAAACTAAAAGGAATAAAAATGAACTCCACTGCGGGTGACCCAACCTACGACAAACTTAGTATTTGCGGTTGGTACAGTACAGACAGTGGTAATCGGGTATAGGGATCGAACCGCAAAATTAAGTTTGTTTTTTATTGTATATACTTTTCCGGGATAAAAAGTACCCAGTGTGGTGCCCAGGATATTAAAGAATAATTATACCAAGTTTCATCGTAATCGAACCGGTAGTTTTTGCGTGATGCCTGAACAAACAGACAGACAGACAGACAGACAGACCGACAGACAGACAGACAGACAAAAATTTTTTTAATCACATTTTTGGGTTCGGTGTCGGTCTAGTAACACCCCCTGTAAATTATTTTTTTTATATTTTCAATGTACAGAATTTTCACTTCTACAGATTTATTATAAGTATAGATGGCTTGTGAGTTTGCACTTCAAAGTACAAGACTTCAAATTAGGTACAGGTAGAACTTTATCATTCCTTATAAATATTTTAGCACGCATTTATTTGGATCTTCTAGAATCGATCGGATAAGGCCCTACTTTTGACTAACATGGCATACCTACCTACTTGCCAAAAACCAGAATGTACCTATTTTCTAAAATTCTTCATTAAAAATTACAAAATTTTCGGTAGAAGTTTTTCTAATGAACAATGTACAGACGCCAGCAGGTCAAGCTACCTGAAACTGTCACATTTTCCCAATCAACCTTGAACCTTAAAGCTTTAGCGATAAGGTTGAAAATCTATTAAAGAAATTTGACAGATTCTAGTAGCTTGATGCTTGATGCTTGCTGACGTCTGTACGTACACCAGCTCCATTAATTGTAGTAGCATCGGAAAGTTACGTTGACACATATTCTCTCGTAATAAATCGACATCGGCTACCCATTGTTGTAATCAGCGATTGTGGCGGAGTGTGGCGTGTCAGGGACTAGACAACATTGTATGTATTGTTTATCTAACTTGGGTACAATATCTGTGGGTCATCCTCGAGTAAACACTATAGTAACAAAAATAGAAATAATGGTTCTTAGGTAATATTGTATGTGTCCTACGCAAGTTAGTTTTCTGTTACCGTTATTGAATGAACGAACTCTACGTCAAATACATTGGACCTGTTAATGATTCCATGTACAAATATTAGTTAGGTAGGTACTGTGTAAGCAAATGCAGTGGAAGAAGCCATACATTTTAATTATGGGTAGGGATTATTTCCAATATAATCGAAAATCTTGACGAAACTCGAAATTCTTTACAAAGTGCTATAATACATTACGATGACTTGAATGAACTAGTAACTACTGTATAATCATTACGTAAAAGAAAACTACGGGCCAATTGGCTTTCACCATAGGAAGGAAGCCGATGATTGTTTGTCCAAACAATGCTGACACCCGACCCGTGAACGAAGATCGAAAGCGTTCCCAACGGATTGTATCAACATGCCCATAAAGTTGCTTAGGAACCAGCACAACAGAGTACTGAGTATTGATCAGACAAATTCCGTGCTTTATTAGGTACAAGTCACAAGTCAGCGATGTCAGAGACCTTGGATTTAGCATGAGAACTAGAGATATTTAGAACTATGGAGTTGAATATTTGGATTTTTTGCAATCGATGACGCGGATGACTTTAGATCTGCTTTTGTTTGTTGATTTGAATTGAAAGACTAGAATATATTTACCACGATTGTAGACAACTGGATTTACATATGAAAATGTATGATTATTATAAGTTTTCTTTTTTAAGTTTAGGTATATTAAAAGCAGTTTTAATTACGCTTTTTACACTTGAAAACCTTTGACAACCAGTTGCTAACAAACCTTCGTGCCATTAAGATAATCTGCATTTTATATCCTTACATGCAACTCGCACGCTCGAGTTAAAAACATACACTATGTAAAATTCACGTGCTTTTATTAATCTTGCCATAAATAAAAAAAATCAATCAATAATAATAAATAATAATAATAATATAATTAATCTTTTATTAATATTTGATCTTGCGCATAAATATTTGAAAAATGCAAAATAGTTTATATAGTAGCGATTAAAGTAGATACGATTCGATATTAATATAACCATAACCTGTGTAATGTTTTTACGTTACAGCTTACGAAAAACAAAACAAGTGCCCCAATAACTATTGTAATTTACTTTCATTATAATATAAATTTATAAATATTGAGTCAACCGCCATTGGCCAATATAAAATGCTGCTAATTTAAAATATCCCCACAAAAAATCCACATCGTTTATCATCAATTCAACCCAATTCATGCTGTCGATTTCATTCTGATTTGCCATTATTTAATTTACTCGCGTCACTTATAGAGCATTAGGGGGAAATCAGTTCTTATTACGTTTATTAAGATGGACATTGAGATCGAGCAGTGTTAATCGTGAACATCAACGGGCTGCCCAGCCTTATCCATCAATGTATCTTAGTAGATATAAGTATGAGTCATCTATAATTCATAAGCATAATCAGCCTCCAACGTTCTCAGAGCTGGGACACAAGACGCCTCTCGGTGTGAGAGGATGCCTGTGTCCCTAAAGTAATGCATAAACCATACTAAAATTGTATTCCATACTTCCATAAAATCCATATCTATACTTCCATACAAATCTAAACTTAATAATGTATATTATAAAGATGTAATGTGAAAATGTATATTATATATTTTTTTATGTTTGTTTGTTACGCTTTCACGCTAAAACGTCTGAGCGGATTTGGATGAAATTTAGCTGATCTGGATAAGGACACAGGCTACTTTTAATCCTAGATATTTGTATTAAAAACCAAATGCACGCAGATGAAGTCACCGGCAAATCTAACTAATAGAAAGTGAGTTTATTTGTTACGAGTTCACGCTAAAACAGCTGAACGGATTTGGATGAAATTTGGCACACAGATAGACCATGACCTGGGTAAGGACATAGTCTACTTTTCATCCTGGATTGCCAACGAAGTCACGGGAAACGGCTAAAATGAAATACGTATGAAAAACTAGAAGCACTTTACTTACATAAACAGACAGCAGCAAGAAGTTTGACAGCCAGTTGCGGTGGGTCACATTCCGGGAAGAAAGGCTTCACGACGTAGTGGCCGAAGGTGAGGGCCACTATGGCCTGAGTGGTCGGTCTGATGATGAGCAGCGCGATCCACATGCGCAGGAAGGCAGGCAGGGGCCCGAAGGCCGTGTAGATGTAGGCGTAGTCACCTCCAGACCTCGTGATGGAGGTGCCCAACTCCGCGTAGCACAGGGCCCCCAGGGTTGAAAGCAGACCACTCGCAAGCCATATTATCAATGACGCACCAACAGACCTACAACAAAAAAGATGGAAAAATCAACAATCGGAATGGATAGTGGTTGCAGGTGAATTGAAATGCGAATTAATTAAATTATATGTATCAATTTTCATTTCTATTAATATTTTTTTCTATGTTCGATTACTGATTTTGTCTCGTAAAAAAAAACATCCGAATTGAGAACCTCCTCCTTTTTTGAAGTCGGTTAAAACTTTTTTATTTATCAAATGTTTATCTTTCTTGTTACATCAGGAAACTTTAACTATGTGTACTTAGCAGCTATCTTACTGCAGAACGAAGTCATTAGTGTCCTCAACTCTCGCAGATGGTCTTCTAGATATTTCAATACAGGAAGTTCCTTATATTTGTTATTCTAAAGTGTTTTCTTAGTAATACGTAATTACATTTGTACACCCACGAATAGTGAGTTGAGTCTATTTATAGGGCACTATTTGGAGCTGAGACGATTCAGTCACTAATATTAGGTAGAATTTGAGAATATGTGTAGGAACTAATACCTTTTATGAATAAATAAACATGAAACAGGATTGTAGGTTCTGCCGTTGGTTTGCGGTTGCCTTGCGGTTAATGTTACCTACTTAAGTAAGTACTTATACTTAGCTACTATAAGGTATCGGGAACACCCAAGCCCAATAATGTATTTACACACTTACCTATCGACATAAATAACACGGCTTATTATCAATTTATTTATGTAACAGGAGTCGATAATACATACTTCAATATTTTTCTTATTTATGCGTATTTTTCTCGAGAGGTCAGAAAATCGTAACTATCACATTGTGTAGGTAGAGTCGTGGTAGAGATCACTAAAAGACTATCCATCGTATTTTCTTATAAATAAAAAATAAAATAAAAATCTTATATTTCAGACAATGTCCATTGATTGGTTAGTATACAAAATAAAACTCTCTCTCTCTCTCTCTCTCTCTTATGCATTTTCGCTCGTCTCTACAGCAACGGTCTCAATTCACACAATTTCGAATAGTGCAACCCACTGATGTTACCTACAGAGGTTTCAGTGCCACGGTCTGCCAGTTTTAGAGTTATGAATGAATCTAGGCAAGCGTGTCAGTCGTGCCTTGAAAAACTATCGTGAGAAAATCCTGAACGTGACTGCAGTACTTTATTATACTGCAATTACGGTAGTTACATTGGGTAGGGGAGCCCAGAGGGTTTTTGAGCAAGCATATGCAGGGCGAAAAGTCGATAGCTAGCCTGAGTAGCTGCGGCATGATGAAAAGCGAAAATATATTTGAGATAGGCGCCCCGTGGTCAGGAGTCCACTTTCAGATTTCAAAAAAACGCCAAAAATAAAGTGATTTTCAGAGTCGTTGATTTTGCTATGATCGTGTGCGGCCTAACTCATAATGGCTTAAATAAGCAAATCTAATGAAGAAATTGGGGGCTTGCCCTAAATCTAACAATTTTGAAAAATCCGATTTGGACAATTTTTAAAAGGATATTCAGGGCGAATAAAAATTATTTTGTGCAATAACGTCACATGCCATGATAGTGAATATTATACATATCTGACGGATTGATGGAGCTTTTCCCGAGTAGCTTTGATTGCTATTTGAATTTGAAGCTCTCTTTTGTGAAGATTTGTCGGTATTCAGAAGTTGGAAAATATCAAATACTTAATAGTTAAGTAGAACATTTTAAACATTGTCGGAGTAAACCACAAACATAGTTGATTATTTTTAAATTTTACTATGACATTAAGAAAACTAATTATTTGCGAAACATCCTCATCTTATAGGCTATCCAACGAGTAATCATCATTTATAAAAAAAAATGAGATATGCCCGTTAATTGTTTGATAAAGCAGGCAAAGATGGAAAGTTAGACTCACTAAAATTGACGGAAACATTAAACTAACAACTTGTTTACGTCGTAGGTAACACTTTTCTATCAAGGTTTTATTGTAACTACGAACCTCTGCGCTCGATATCGATACTGATATCGCCCCCAATTCTCAGTGATAGTTCGTTTTGTTACATAAGCCCTTACACTTCTGCTTAGGCCGCCAGCTGCGAGTTAACGAGATTAAATGAAAGATCATGAGATTTCTAACCTATAACTAAAATAAGGGAACCCCTCCCTCTTTTGAATTGAATGTTTTAAGTCAGCTTGGATGACCATAGGTAATCTCGAAAAATATTTAAAGGAGTCACGAGGTCGATATTGATGAAAACTAAAACTGCATCATTCGATTTTTTAAAAATCAATTGCTCTAGCTAGGAATCGAACACGTAGATTCTGAAAAAATAAAACAGCCCGTGTTTTTGCACCGTGCGGTGGTGTCGTCAGTAAGGATCAAATTTTGGGAAGTAATGACACACGACAAAGTAATCTTCTATGGTACTAGGAAAAAGAGGCGTGGTTGCTAGTCAACAGGTTTGGTATGTACACACGGCTACACATCAAGCTATACATTTTCAGTTTTAGCTGACCTCGCATTCTATAGGTTTTTCGTACAATCAGAAGTCAGCTTATACTGGTTATGTATAGCTTGATGTGTAGCCGTGTGTACAGTGGCTCCAGTGGGCCTTACATCTCAGTCATTAATTTAGTACGTATCCTGTAACTAAAATCTGCTGATGGCATCCAATATAATATTATTATGCTGTGGAGTTTGTTGCGCCAGTTCTTCTTCCCAGCGATAGCACTAGGAAGTGGTGAAGGGCGGGCGTTTTTGGGGGACTGTCTTTTGTAATTTTGACGTTCGAAAAGTGCTGATTCTCAGCCTAATTTGAATAAATGACATTTGATTTGATATAAATCTATAAAGTATACCAATAATAAAGCTGAAGAGTTTGTTTGAACGCGATAATCTCTGGGACATTTTTCTGGGATTCTTGAGGCTATAGGCTACGGCTTGGCGGTTTAACATCACGTTAGGACACGAGCCGAGCAAAAACAAAAAAGTGTGATAGGACATATTATGCGATGCGATGCGCGGCGGGGTGGGTCGGAGGAACAAGATATTTCACGCGGACGGAGTAGCGGCCAGAACATCGTTGATAGCCCACCCAAAGGGATTTCAACAAAATTAGAATACAATAAGAGCACGAAACTCGATCTTTAAAGGGTCCCCATCAGGCAATGATTTGCCCCTTGCTCGGTCTCTTAGGACCCGTCTTATGTCAGTTGGTAAAGTATCAAGCCTATACACCCAGCTATAATGTGCGATAGAGAAGGCGCTATACTAACTCGTCTCCGTGAATACACTATTCATCGTCTCGTCTCTCTACACGATATAAGTAAGATCATTATTATTTACATCTATATGTTAATCCTACAAATATTATAAATGCGAAAGTTTGTAAGAAGTCGATAAGGTATCGAATTTCCATTAATCCCTTTTTAAAAGATCATTAAGTAATACTGTATGATATGTAAGAATGCGAAGGGTCATTTACCCGAATACCATTTGTAGATCGCGGTAATTTACAAGTCAATTATTGAGAAAATAATTAGGTACCGTTCTTTACTTTTAACTCATTTGGAAATAGGTTAAAATGGCAGAAGGCAAAAAGTGTGTTAATTAAATCAGTCATTAGTTAAAGAAATATTACTTATAAAAACGCGATTAATATTTTATCATCATCTCGCCTAGCCTTTTCCCAATTACCTATACTGCGGTCGGCTTCCAGTCTCACCGGATGCAGCTGAATATCAGTATTTAACATGAAGCGACTGCCTTTCTGTACCTACTTGTAGTGGGTCATACCCCTTGGTAAGACTGGTTGTCAGAGTTTCGGGCACCTGACGACCCGTAACGACTTCCAAAGATCTACGAATGTCGTGCTGTCCGAGGCACGGAGGGTCTTGTATGTAAAGATGGTCACCCATCCAGGAACGAACCTCGGCAAGCGTAGCTTAATGTAATCGATCGTTGTTATTACAGTTATTAGCAATTGATACTTTATGCTGTAGTTTTACTTTTACGTACTTATACAGAATTTTTATTTTCTTTTGCGTACAAAGATTTCTAACTAAAATACGCGCTTGGACGTAGAGTTGCGGACACCAGCCCGTTATACAAAATGTATGCAGAAATATCTGCATAGTCATCAGTTTGAACTAAGTATGTTAATTAAACCAGCAGCTAAATAATACCTATGACGAATTAGTTAAGTAAACACATTGCGAAACAATCGTTCCCACTAAGCTTGGAGCTCTTGACTTTAGTTTTCTATAGGGTTTCTCGAAATCCACGTAGGAATCTACATAGTCATCAGTTGAAACTATGGAGGTACGGACCTTCAACGTAAACAGCAGCTAAATGTTACAAAATACCTAGCTATAAGTATTACCGCATCGTGAGTCGTGATACAAACAGTTCCCTTTGTAGTTATAAATTGTTGATATTTTATTCCTAAAGGGTTTCTCGAAATTCACGTAGGTATCTGCATAGTCATCAGTTGAAACTATGTAGGTAGGTACCCTTGTTAATTCAACATAGGCAGCAGCTAAATATTACGAAATGCCTACTTAGTATGTTATCGCATTGTAAGTCGCGACACAAAAAGTTCGCTTTGTGGATATGAATTGTTGATTTTTGATTCCTAAAGGGTACCTAACTATATTCTATAAGTAGCATAGAGTAGCTAGGTGTCACATAACTCAGCAACCCTGGCCGTGTTTCTAAGTTGTGAGAGGCCCGGACACCATCTTGTTAGTGGAACCATCTAGTTACCTGCAGATTCAGTATAACAAGTAGGTACAGATAACACCACAGTGTTTGTTACAATGAGGCCATGAGAGCCACAGTGGCCTAACTGTCATTTTTTCAAAACTGACTTTATTTGAAAAAACTGCTCTAAACTGTAAAAGTCATAGCGCCACAGTGGCCTAAAAATTAGTTCAATTTTTTTCAGTTAGGCCACTGTGGCTCTCATGGCCTCAATTACACTATGAATAATTATTATAAGCAATTACATATCTACAGGGTACCTGGGACATCGACGCGCAAACTGAAACCATGAATTCAGCACAATATGATTCTAGATCTTCTGTCAAAAAAAAAACTGCTTTTTTATAGAAAAGTGCAATACCTACGCGGCCAAAATCTATGGCTGACCTAATTTTTTTTTCAATAACTAACGGAACTGTTCAAAATTATGTAAGTACTGAATCCATGATTACAGGTTGTGCCCTCGATGTCCCTGCAACCTGTACGAGTTTACCTACTGAAAGAAGAATTTAAGAAGGCAGTGTTATATCAGCTTTACAATATCAGTTTTATTTAAAAAAAAAAAATAGGAAAATATCCCAAGTAGGTAGGAATTCTTTAATAGGCCACCTACTTCGAAAAATTGGGCAGGTTCGTTGACATGCTGACTGTACGGTCACCAAAAGAGATGAGTAACCACTAACCAGGGTCGTCGGATATAATTGAAGTTTAGTAAGAAACCGATGGATATTTTCGAATAAAATTTAATTTGATTAATAATAAACAAACCGTTCATTAATCAAACTAAATTTCATTCCATAACATCTATCGGTTTCTTACTAAACAACAACTATACCCGACGCCTCGGTTACTTATCTGTTTTGGTGACTGTACATATTAAGCATCTGTACAGCAGCAAGCAAGCAAGCCACAGGTGTGCGTACAATGCCAAATGAAAGTTTGCATGCAACCGGTCAACCGGTGTCACCTACTGAACTGACCAATACGCTTAAGTAAACGGACACTGGTACTTATGTAATATATAACATATTAATGCACGCATTATTTGGAATTGCGTTAATTTGGTAACGCAACTTTACTGTTTTGTAAACCGATTTATTTATAAACTTCGTTTTGCTAACTTTGAATTGCCTTGCATTTAATGATGTTGTATTTTATGAAGACATTGCTAGGTACTATAAGGTAGGTAGAGGTAGCAGATTATGTACCTATAATAAAATCTAAGTGAGTGACAAATAAATGATAAACTGCAGGTTAATAAAACTATGTCGTAGATAAGATACCTAATACCTACATGGAAATCAAGGAAGCAGTTGTAATACGGTCGTGTTATTAAATCCATAAATACAACTTATAGATAACACAACACTGACAAAGATGCATTTCATTATAAGTACATACATATTCACGAAATATCAGATTTCCTTATTCTAATGTAGCAATCTGAACGTTGTTTATTTAACAAACAAATCTTGCGTCTCGAATTCAGCGATAAGTGCGAACCGATAAAAGCTGAAGAATTCAATTTGAACACGCGAACAAGTGGCTGAAAACATAGCCTAAAAGGCGGGAAACTTGAACACTCTGCTTACCCAGTGTATAAGAATACTCCAGTCGGAGATATAAATATTCCGGAACCAATAATAGTCCCAATAATAATGCCAACTCCATTAAACAATGTTATTTTACGTTTTAAAACCACTTTGCCATTGCTGGCCTGAGATTCTTCACCCATTCCGCAAAAAATCAATCGCGTACACCGGTAAACGCGACGCACGTGGGTCAAATACGCGCGCTATCCACGCTGTGCCGCGGATCACACGCCCATGGAGTGACTGGCCGCCTCGGAATATTTCACACGACTGAATCACTTTCTGTTACCATTTTTATGATCTGCGAAACTGGAATAGACGATGCGGTGCTGACGTCAGGCGCAGTGTACTAAGGACGCGATTAAGCCGACCACTCCGAGCAGTCGCCGCAGCGCATGTGTGGAGCGCTACAGCGCTAGTCGGAACACCACGCGCGTCGGAATCGCGTCTTAACCGAGAGGGACACCACCATTGTGTCCCACACACACCAGAAAAAGACAGCGAAACCAATTGCCCCAAGTTGAACTTGTTGCCGGCAAATTCAGCCCATTCAGGGCTCTTTTAAACTTTGACAGAAACGAAACACATTACACATTAATGTGTTAAATTATACCGATAAAACAATAGCAGTGATATTAACAATTTTCACTTACACTTCCTGCTTCGCGGTTGGTTACTGCTCGACAATTCCAATGACGATACAGAACGAAATATTTGCATCATCTTCCTGGGCACGTTTTTAATAATAACCATCACGAAACTAATTTAACATTATCGGAGCTATTTGTTAGTTTGGGACTTGCGACATTCCAAGAGGTGAACTGTGAAATGGAGTAGACAATAAAATATATAGGTAACGGCAGATGTAAAACACAATCAACAGGCAGTTTCAACAAGTGCTCATTGTTTTTTTTTTCTGCAATTCTGGATCAACTATGTTCTGATGTTAAGTCTCCATTGCTTAGTCCACTACTTAGGGTTTTCTAGACAGTCTTCAATATGCACGCCAGCACATCAAGCTACTACAATCTGTCAAATTTCTTTAATAGATTTTCAACTTTATTGTTAAAGCAAGAAGGTTCAAGGTTGATTGGGAAAATTTGACAGTTTCGGGTAGCTTGACCTGCGGGCGTCTGTACCTACTTCTATTTCACAATATCAAAATAATCGAAAGAGATACCAGATCTTGTTTTAAAAAATTGAGCAATATTCTGCTGATACCCTTTATAAAGACATAGATATACCTACCTACACTGGCGTAAGACACTAGGGCTAATTTTTCAATAGCTTATCTGAAGAATCTGAAGAATAATTATGACAGTTTGACATAAACTACTCAAAAGAAATTGTTGGAATTGGATGTTATTTAAAAATATTAATGATTGGGTGATTTTTATGAATAGATGTTTGGAGTAGGGATTAAAAAATTGGTTTAAACATAGTCAATGGTAAAATTTGTTTATTTTTTTAAGGGAAATAAACTCAAATTAACTTGAAAAATAAACTTAGTCTATCGCCCATTTCCTGTAACCATTTGATGATAAATGTTAAGGTTAGTAGCGAGTGAAGCCTCCTCTACTCTGTATGCACTCTTACAGTACCCTCATCCAGTATTACCAGCTCTGTTTTGCCTACCAAGCTTATTGCCGTCCTACCATAACACTTGGTCCCCCAAAACGTTAAGCTCCGGATCTGGTTTCCATGGTTCTGTAAAACGTTCACCTTGTTTTCTCCACGCGTGGACTCGTTTATCATCACTGAAAAACTTGACCCTACAGTCATCTGTAAAGAATACAACGCTCCAGTTATTCATTACCCATTTCTAATACTCGCGATGCTCGGTGAGCCCTTGAGTCGAACGACTCGTACTCGGGAACCTTGACCCATCTTTATCGAGACGATTACGAATGGTTTGATCACGGATTCTGGTATCACTAGCTTGCTGCATCCGGTATTTTAAGGCCCGCGCGGTTTCGGTACGCTCTCTTCCTGCAGTTAACCTGATGTACCGGTCTTATTGGGAAGTTGTGGCCTTCTCCACTCTACCTGATCCAGGACTCCTAACTACACTCTCAGTCTGAACCAGTCGCTCATAAGCGTTCCCACAGGTTTCGGATAGCTCGTCGCGACACGCCGAGACGTATTGCTACAGATCTCTGAGAGTCTTCTCCTGAAGCATAGCAACAGCTCTTGCTGCGCTTTCCATGACCACATGACGACGAAAACCAGGCATAGTAATTACGATTAACACCGAAATAATAAAAAGCTGTGACAGAACGTGACGAGTAGGTAACGTCACGCTTTGAATCGGACTGAGAACACAACTGAAAGAATTCGGACAAGCACTTCACATTTTCTATCTACTTACCTACTTGAATTCAACGCTAAAATTGACGCTCAAAACATTGTTATGGACCCATAAACATGTCAAGAATAAAGTTTAGTGCTTTACTTCACAAATGCTTACCTAATTATTTATTCTTAGACCAAATTCTAAATTAACTTAGAGTGGGCCCTATTTTGTTTTGAATAGTTTATTTTCTATGCAAGAACTGTCAAACCGCAATATTTATTCCCAGATAATCGTTATCTGCCTATTAAAAATCAGTCCTGAGGTAAGTACATACCCACATACATACCTATGTATCTACCTATATAGGCCACGGCCACTAGAGCCTCTCCATAATGAAAGCAGCATACGTCTAATTACATAAATCATAAGCATAACAATAGACCAATTTTCAATTGCCCATCGGGTGTGAGTAGAATTCCAGACGAGCCCATTCACAATCCCGCGGCAAGCTGAAATATTGTTAGGCTCCTGCAATATCAGCCTATACTGTTCCCACAGCTGGGACACAGGCATCCTCTCTTTGAGAGGGAGAGGGCTATAATTTACCACGCGGGCCCAGTGGGGGTTGATAGATGTCACCGACCACCGGCAATCAATATCAATTGTCGGCCACGTGTTGTGGCCGACAATTGACGAAGCTATCATTAGCAGTACCTATCTACAAATCTTTCGATGTATCCCTATCATTGGGAACACCCTTCCTTTGAGTGTCTTAGCTAGCAGGGCATTGTGGTACCTAGGTACCCACCACATTAAAGCTTATCTGAATCAGAATATATGACTTTACAACGGGCAAAGAAAGACGAAGTGTTCCCGAACACTGCACTGACACTCGTGATCTAAACCACAGAAACACGTCTGCTAGGTAGGTACTATATTCGTGAATTCGTGATTCTCCTGACATACCGCTACAATAAACAGTCGTGACAATAACAGACGACTCTACAACTGGCCAAACATTTTATAGTAACTGTTGCACTATTACTATCACGTCTTCCTGAATAGTCTGTAAAACGCGTATTTCATAGGTTATGATTTATTATAAGATTTTGTGTTGGCTTGTTGTGGTTAACAAAGAATCTTGCTCTACAATCTAAACTAACACAAAAAAATATCATGATAAAATGCGATTGATCGTATTTGACCTACCAAAAATAACAGATTTATATATATACATACCGCTTGTTAAAATACATGTTGATCATTGTAATCATGTTTTTGAAGACATCGCGGGAGACATCCTGAAATAACACGTATTTGCAGCAGCGATGCGCCCGCGCCGCGGCGCTGCCGTCGCGCGCTTATCCGACGCCATTTTCACACAATCCCCGAGCTTTCCCGCACACAGGTACGTACCAGAATTTTCACATTGTGGCAAAACTTACAAGTAAAATAAAATTGTATCGTACACAAATCACTTCAACAATTCAGTGCGGTCGTTCTCACTCAGTAAACTATCTAATTAACACTAAATTTATTTCGGCCATTCAAAAACAAGAACATTGACCCTCGAGCACACGTAATAGTTAACATGTTTTTGTTCATTGTGGTAATTACTGAATACGAAAACCTCAAAATAATGCGTCTAATTAAAGTAGAGTTACCGAATTGAAATAAATCGACATAAAATATCCAAAGTGTACTCCAGGAGGGTATCGCGGATAAATAACATCTAAAAGTGAACTGTGGAATGTGACCGTCATGTTTCTGTTACATCAATGCAGCTACTACAACATACTGTTACCTATCTAACTGTTTCACGTAATTAAATAGTATACTCTTCGAAAGACAATCTATTTATGTCATCATGTCCTTATTTTTTTAATAGATCACCGAGCATCCCCCGCAGCGGCTGTGTTGCGAGACACGAGTCGTGTCGCAAGCGGAGCTGCCCTTGCACGTGCTGTCCACACATTACGTGTCGCTCTTCAGCTGTATACTCATCTGGACAATCATTTAAGTGTAAATCAAGTAATCCCAGATCAGATGACACTCATCCATACATCTGAGGAAGGCAAAGAAGACATCATGACTGATACGACGATGAAAGAAGATCTCGGCAAATCCTCGAGACCTGTCAGAAACAGACGATACACTCGGTTAGTGGCTACAAACATTGACATGCATGAGTCATTACTTTCAGTATTCAGTATAATTTTCTTTGTGCGTCACTTACGTATCATCTACAATGCCTCAATGCCCTTTATTAAAAATTGAAACTATTTACGAACCCCGATGTTTTGTCCATGTTTTTATTTGCCATTAGTGCCAGAGTACATATTTATAACGATTTTTTTTTACTTTTACAGAAGGAGCTTAGTCGCCGGCCAGCGTCCGCAAAAGAGGCTATTCACACCAGAAATTAAGCGCTATCTAAAAGACTGGCTAGTGCGTCGAAGAGATAACCCATACCCCAACAGAGAAGAAAAAAAATATTTGTCTCGCGAAACGGGCCTCACATACATACAAGTAAGTCCTTAAACACATTATTTTAAAGTTCATTGTTTTCTGATTTTTATACATAGGTATCATGTTTGTGCCTAACAGCAACCTAATTGGATCGATGCCAGAAATTGCTATTTGTACATAAATAGGCACTATTTTTGTCCCTGCTTTGTTGACTACTGTTCACCGTTTAACGTTAAGTGAAAAACTAAATTGACTATTGTACCTACATATTTTACTAGATATCATAAAGTGATTAGTGCAAAACGCACAAACAAAAGACGGGTATCAGCTAATTATATTCAATTTCAACAAGTTACTTAATAGTATATAGGTCTCGAAGATTAGTACTTATCTAAGTAGGTACCTACTATAAATTGAAATTGTCTATTTACAGATTTGTAACTGGTTTGCCAACTGGCGAAGAAAGTTGAAAAATGTGAACGTAGATAGAAATCAACAAACATGGGGACACCTGATTCGCACGTACAATGATCGCGCACAGGGCAACGTCGAACAATTCAGCATCTGCTCCGACGATAGCATATGGAGCGAGTCCGACCCCACCAACCCAGATGACAACTTAGACAATGATGGCGAACTAACAGGCAGTCCCGAAACGATCACTGAATACCACCACGACGATTCCAACACATCGTCAATTATGAAAGAAGAGTGCGTGAACTTCAACAATAACTCGTACAAACCAGATGCAAATGAGAATGGACCAGAGGAAACCAAAGCGATCACAAGTCCGATGTTACTTAGTAAGTGGCTGGAGAGCGCAGCCCGATTCCAACCAAGCGAGTGTAACTACTCGTGGTGGGCTGATGGAAAAAGAAGAAAGCCAGACACAAAGATCCAACGGATTACGATAAATACGTTATCTCGTCACGATCGAGACGAGGTGGAAGCGGCAGTGGCCCTGACAGCTCTAGCAACTGCCACCAGCCGCATCGCAGCACCGTGACCAATAGAGTTAAGAAAATTGAACATTAATTGTCTATTAATATTTTAAATTGGAGATTAATAATTTAATCTTTGTAATAGGGTAACTGCCAACATGAATATTGTTTGTATTTTTTAGTTAAGTTTAGCCAGCTACGTAAATAAAATTTACTATTACGTATTGCCAATTAATCAGTGTTGCTCAAGTATTATTAAAAGTAAGTATCTCGTGGAAGCAATCCTGCTTGTATAGTCATTAACTTTGATCTCTATTGGACTAAGTAGTTATAAGTTGTAACTCCAACCAAAGATTGTGTTTCAAGATTGAAATAAAATACATTTTGTTAAATATTAAAATTGCCTTATTTTAAACGTGTTGGAGAAGTCAACAAAACGAAAACGAATAATCAATTCGTTGTTTCTTTTTTGTGGCGGCCGAGAATTACACAGTGCGCCCTTGTGTGACGATAGTGCGGCCACAGACCCTTTGTGTGACGACCATGCGGCCACACATACTCCTTGTGTGACGACCGAGCGTGACGACAGTGCAGCCACACACACCCCTTGTGTGACGACCGAGTGTTACGACAGTGTGGCCACACAAACCCCTTGTGTGACCATAGTGCGGCCACACGCCCTTTGTGTGACGACCATGCGGACACACATACTCCTTGTGTGACGACAGCTCAGCCACACACACCCCTTGTGTGACGATCGAGTGTTACGACCTTGCGGCCACACAAACCCCTTGTGTGACGACCGAGAGTGACGTCAGTGCAGCCACATACACCCCTTGTGTGACGACTAGAGATGGGCAGAGGGTTTAAACCCAATGGGCGGAAACGGGTTTAAACCGGGTATTTTGGGTTTAATCGGGTTTAAACCCGAGTAAAAACCCAAACAGCGGGTCTAAATAAAGTACTTTCACTAATATCTTCGATCGTGGACCTAACACGATTTAGGTACTTCTAGTGTTTTTTGGAGTATAAATTTCACTGATAGTGCTGCATTTAACAGCACATCAAGTTTGAAAACTTACTCTTCGAACATGATATTTCAACAATTGTATTATTTATTCAAGTATTTCATCACAGCCCATTATATGATGGGCCGGGGCTGCCTTGAGGCGGCTCCTGCCCAATCTAGGGGGACCAAACGCCTCCTGTTGCGGTCCATGGCCCTTTGCGGGGCACCGGTGTGGGCGCGTTCCCTGAGGAAGCGACCAGCCCGCCTGTTGAACGCGTCCCAAAGGGTCATAGCTTTCCGGCTGATCCGAGGATACCGCACGGTCTTCGCTGAGGCGGCGAGCCTCCTTGCCGGATTGCCGCCATGGGATCTAGAGGCCAAGGTCCTCGCCCACATATGGGAGTGGCGAGAGGAGGCAAAACGCCGGAGCGTAACTCCGCTGCCGCGAGAAATCACGGCACAGCGGACAGAGCTCCGGCGGGATCTCATAGCGGCATAGAGAGTGCGATTGTCGCAACCTAGTGCTGGGCACGCCACAATAGCGGCGATAAGTCCCCTCTTTGAGGAGTGGCTAGAGAGGCGCCACGGCGCCCACACCTTCCGCCTGACGCAGGTCCTCACTGGACACGGTTGTTTCGGGAGGTTCCTGTTCAGGATAAAGCGGGAGGAAACGCCAGAGTGTCACCACTGTGTGGATCGCCCGGAGGACACGGTGGAGGCCACGGTGGGTGGGGGGTGGCGTTGCCCTGCCCAAGCCGGGCAGACCTCCACCGTGTCCTCGTGGCGGCGATCGGCGGCAGCGATCTCTCGCGTCCAGCCCTGGTCCAGGCCATGGTACGGAGCGAGAGTGAATGGGAGGCCGTCACCTCCTTCTGCGAAGCAGTAATGTTCGCAAAGGAGGAGGCGGAGCGCGTGAGGGATAGGCAATCGCTGCGCCCTCACGCCCCTAGCCGCCGTAGGAGACACCCTGGACGGGAGTCAACAGCCGGCTTGCGGGCGGCGAGCAATGGGCAGCTCGCCGCCCGGTAAGGACCAGGCCCGGGTCGACCGCGCATTGTGTTCCACGCGCGCCTTAAAGAGATGTCAGCACGAACTGACGGGGCCCGCTAGTGCCGATGCCGCCAGGGCTGCGGGTTGTTCGAAAGAGATACCGTGGCCCTTGGCACAGGCAACTGAAGGCACACGGGTGGGTTTTAGTCAGTAAAAGTCTGACACTCCCTTCCGCTCCGCCCAGAGCGGGAGGGGGTCATTTGATCAAGCATATTTAAAACTAGCTTCTGCCCGCGGCTTCGCCCGCGTGGATGTCGGAAATTATCCCACGGGAACGTGCTAACAGGATAAAATATATGTGCTTCCCCAGAATGCCATCTATCTCGCGGGCCTTTTGTGGCTAATTACAATAGAAAACCAATTGTGTCTCATTAGTGGTGATTAAGAGGGTATATGACCTATATGATATCTTTACCTAAGTACCTACCTAATTAAAAAAAAACTCAATAACAGAAAATTAAATACCTAGGTACATACCTAAATAAACCTATTTCTGATGATAACTAATCTAAACTCAATAAATAAGCAAAATCCCTAAAAACTAATATCTATACGAATGACTAATCCTACCCAACAGTATTATAAAATAACCTACGGTCACTACGTACACTATCAAATATACTACCCATACTTTAAAATTAAAATCTATACCTACGACTTATATAAAAATAAACCTAAATAACTCTAAAAACTAAAAGGAATAAAAATGAACTCCACTGCGGGTGACGTAACCTACGACAAACTTATTATTTGCGGTTGGTACAATAATCGGGTCTAGGGATCGAACCGCAAAATTAAGTTTGTTTTTTATTGTAAGTATATACTTTTTCGGGATAAAAAGTACCCAGTGTGGTGCCCAGGATATTAAAGAATAATTATACCAAGTTTCATCGTAATCGAACCGGTAGTTTTTGCGTGATGCCTGAACAAACAGACAGACAGACAGACAAAATTTTTTTTAATCACATTTTTGTGTCCGATTTCGGTCTAGTAACACCCCCTGCCATTTATTTTGTTGATATTTTCAATGTACAGAATTTTCATTTCTACAGATTTATTATAAGTACTAGCTTCTGCCCGCGGCTTCGCCCGCGTGGATGTCGGAAATTATCCCACGGGAACGTGCTAACAGGATAAAATGTATGTGCTTCCCCAGAATGCCATCTATCTCGCGGGCCCTTTGTGGCTAATTACAGTAGAAAACCAATTGTGTCTCATTAGTGGTGATTAAGAGGGTACCTATATGATATCTTTACCTAAGTACCTACCTAATTAAAAAAAAAAAAAATTGGTTGCCTGTAAAGTCGGTATACGGGCGAAAGTTTTACGTGACAACGACTTTGAAGGGACGCGTGCCTTTCACTTTTTATGTCTGTCTCTCTCGCTCTTAGGCGGGCTAACCATGCCCGAGTGGAAGGGACGCGTGCCTCTCACTCGCTCTCATTGTGAGCGCATAACGTGAGCGGAGCGTAACGCAGTTTCTTGAAGTGTCACCCGGCAAACCAATTTATAAGACGTTGTCACGTCAAAAACTCAATAACAGAAAATAAAATACCTACCTACCTAAATAAACCTATTTCTGATGATAACTAATCTAAACTCAATAAATAAGCAAAATCCCTAAAAACTAATATCTATTACGAATGACTAATCCTACCTAACAGTATTATAAAATAACCTACGGTCACTACGTACACTATCAAATATACTACCTATACTTTAAAATTAAAATCTATACCTACGACTCATATAAAAATAAACCTAAATAACTCTAAAAACTAAAAGGAATAAAAATGAACTCCACTGCGGGTGACCCAACCTACGACAAACTTAGTATTTGCGGTTGGTACAGTACAGACAGTGGTAATCGGGTATAGGGATCGAACCGCAAAATTAAGTTTGTTTTTTATTGTATATACTTTTCCGGGATAAAAAGTACCCAGTGTGGTGCCCAGGATATTAAAGAATAATTATACCAAGTTTCATCGTAATCGAACCGGTAGTTTTTGCGTGATGCCTGAACAAACAGACAGACAGACAGACAGACAGACAGACCGACAGACAGACAGACAGACAAAATTTTTTTTAATCACATTTTTGGGTTCGGTGTCGGTCTAGTAACACCCCCTGTAAATTATTTTTTTGATATTTTCAATGTACAGAATTTTCACTTCTACAGATTTATTATAAGTATAGATAATAGCTACAGTAGTATCACACCTAAAGTCTACTGCTGATCTCAGGAGTCGATCCTATGAACCGGAATTAACATTCTTCACTACATCTTTCAAGGGTATCCAAAGAAACATATAATTATAATCTAATCTAAACCTTTTTTTCTTCAAAAATCCTGAGGTCGATGACTTAAATAAAACAAACAAGTGATTGAATTTTTAATCAAGTTAGACATTATTATAACATGAGCAATTTATATTTATTCAGAGTCAGTGTCGGTCGCAGAATTAGCATTATCAGATTGTCCACAATTTATGAATTCTAACGCATTTGATGTCGTTGCTTCCAATTGAGATGGCGCGAATACTTCGTCCTCAATTGCATTCGTTTCGGTAAGCGGTGAACTTCCATGTGGTGTTGGAGTTTCCTCACTAATCTGATCATCATTTATACTTTCGTTTACAGTCTTTCCGTGAAAAATATTACAAACACTTCTATTTCACAATTCACTTCACTTCACAAGCAAGCGGAGACTGTGACTGAGCAGCCGCGACCGACTGAGAACAAAAGCGTTACAGCCCCAGCAGTCTCGACATTCATAGCGATCGCTTTACGACCAAATTCGGTCGCAAAGTCCTGTCACTCCATACATTTCACCTGTCAATTCGGGACTTTGCGACCGAATTCGGTCGTAAAGCGATCGCTATGAATGTCGAGACTGCTGGGACAGGAGTGCGGTGCGCGGGCGGCGCGGTCTTTATCGCTTGATAGAAAGAGAGCATACGTGAGTGACATAAGTGCGACAAAGAGCGGCATATTTCTTTCTCTAACTCGTCGTCTACCTGTCGCGCCTTTTGTTTAATTTGAAGAACATGTATCAAAAAGATTATAAACGATAACTATATGTAAATATTAGTGAATAGTACTAGAATATTCACAAATATTTACATTTACCATGTTAAAATTGATAAATTTCCCCAAATCAATAAACACCCGAATAAAAATCCCGTGGGAGGGAATAAATGGGTTTTTATTGGGCTTAAACCCAGTAAACGGGTTTAAACCCGGTTGATTGCCCATCTCTAGTGACGACCGATTGTTACGGCGCAACGACTTCAATTATTAACCCTTCGTACCGAACGTGGTTCCACGCGAGACAATGATTTTTTAATTGTTTCTGTAATTACAGCATTCAACTGGTTAATAAACATGCAAAATAAGTAAGATCCGTCAGTTATTTGCCATATATATGGATAATATGGTTAATTGATTTATATACAGCCACCTACAATAATAACATTAATATATAAATGAGTTTGAAATATAACCCCTTTATTCATAAACATTGCTTAAAGTTAAGTAGTAATTAGCTGCTGTATAACCATACATTTTTGACGTTTGAATGTCACTTAACTTTAATCATTGTTAATAAATAAACCCCTTAATCACTAATTATCAATAAGTAAAGGAAACTACAATGAAATCTTGTAACTCTTATACTAACAAATAAATCTACATATCAACAAAATTATTCTGAACTCTCGGGTTCTTTCTTGGCACTGTCTTGGGGTTCAATGCTGGGGACGTTCTTTAGTTCCACATGTTTTTCTAAATAACCAACAAGAGTTTGTGGCCCCTGATTCAGTTGTCTCACAAGACAAGATCCTGCACTCTCAAGTACTGCACACAGTTGACTCCTGGCCACATCAATGTCCTGATTTTGACTGTACTCAAGTAACTCATTCTTTGACATCAATCTGTCTTGTATGATGCCAGCTGAAAATGGAAGATATTTTTTTTAAAACATTTAGAAAACAGGAAATTGATGAAACTGGGAAAATGGATTCCTTGTTTATAAATATAAGACTAAAGACTAATAACTCTCGCTTTAAAATTCTGTTACAATTGATAAATAATAGTAAACTTATCAAATAATAAGGTTGCATTGATTACCAACCCATTATAACTAATTGAGGTGCTTTCTTCATTATCTTGAACATCTTAGCAACATTTTCAGGTTGTCCGAAGAGCATGTTTTGGTGTGATGTGAACAAGTGATTCACAGCTTCATAGCGAGTCCCAGTGGTGGCCATGCTGACAATCTTTTTGCCATAACTTCTTAAATGCATATTGTTTTTTGCTAGTGCAGCGAAAACCGGAGTTTTATCTTCCATACTTATTGCATTGACATGTAAAAATATAACCATTTTTGATGTATTGAACCAGTTGAGGCATTCATTCGCTAATATTCTTTCGAAGGGATTGTCGATCTCCTTTGCGTACAGTTTCTTTCCTCTATCGCAAAGGGCAGCATCAGGTAACGTGTATTTGGGAGGCCCATACACAGGTTTAGATAAGTCGATCAGAAGCTGTCTCTCGAAGTGAGGCTTCCTCGGTCTTTGGATATTAATCTTCCCGCGAAATCGTTTAGATATCAGAAACGACGCCTGCGTTGGTAACAAAACTGTAAGACAGAAAGTACGATTTTATTAGGTATAGGTAGAAATTGCTGATAAATGTAACATAGTTATTTGTTACCTTTTTTAAGTGACGCCATTTTTAAGTATTACTCTACCCTGGCTATCAGTAGATTCAGATTCGTCTCTAATTTTAGCAACAACTTTTAAAAACAGATTATTTATTTCACAATACTTAACCTAAAAATTTACATTACAAGAATGTCAAAACCAATTGTCAGTTTGAGATTGAGACACAGAACCATTGAGATAGGAAAAACATGGAGATGCCGCGCTTTTCTGTACATACATTTGCTTATACAAATATGAGTGAAAAATGATTCAGAATTTGAAATATCGTTATGTCTCATTCTTTTTAGTGAGATAATCTTATTTGATAAAAGAGACAACTATATTTTAAGTTGTTGCTAATTATGGCAACATTTTGTCTTGACGTAGTGACAGTTGTAGGTAAGTGCCGTAGCAGCCATCTTATGCTACGAGTTTCATGGTAGTTTGGCTGTCAAATGGTTGTTTGTTTTTTGTATTATTGAGATTTGCGAGAAAATTACGAGGATGTAAATGTTGGAAAACAGAAGTTCAACATGCCTGTGTGTTGTATTGTGAAGTGTGGTGCAAGAAAGAATGAAAATCAACCTCAATTGTCTTTGCACAGGTTAGTAGCCGGTTTTTATGCATTAATACATACATTAATACACAATCGATGATACAATTGTAACGCGATCATGAATTTATGGCTAAAGTATTGATATTTGGGTTCATTTCCGTATAACAGGCCTTTTTATTATATTTGTTAATTCATTCGTTTGTTTACAAACAGATGTCATAATGGAATAGTGTTGTACCGTTGCCGACTTACCGTAATAGTTTCCGAAACTAGTTCCTCCGCTGAAACGATATCCGTATATTCTGTGATGTTAACATAAATAATCTTGCGTCTTATTCGGTCCGAGTGACCTAGCTAGGTCCGGCCTGTGGTTCACACTTCACAGCACCAAAATCCATCGTGATCCAAACGTGATAACTAGTAAAACTCGTATAAAGTATCGTTACTCGTTATAGTAACAACGAGATAACAGTTGTTCCTTGATTGACACAACCCTAGCAATGGCAGCCATTTTATGCGACAATATGAGTTGTAGGTATGCACCCTTTTTTCGTAGGTATTTCCAGTCCATACTTTTCTAGGTCAATGCACAGAACACTAGTACCCGATTGAGATGTCCAATAAATTGTCCATGTCAATGTCAAAAATCAAAAACACTTGTACCATTATACCATATTTTATTGCATGGATACTTAGACAAAGGATCATGGATACAAGGCATTTACAAACAACTTATTATTAGGGTTCCATAGTAAAACCGTAAAAAGTAAAAGTCGTAGTAAAGTAGAGACCCTTGATTCAAAATAGCTGTAATTTTACATGGTTAAGCATAATAATTACGCCTACAAAGTTTTTATTGAAGAAAAACATTTTTTTTGGTACCCCATCTCCTCGTGTAAATCGATTCTAAAACAGTTATTAGACATAAATTATACGAGATTTGCGAATTGATTACCTGATCAGGCGGGTTTATTTCAGCAACAGGTGTTGATCAATACTATGAGACATTGTGTTAGCCCATATTATACAAGGATTGGCTTTACACAGTGCGGTGCAGTTTAGATTGAGGCAAAATGTATTCATAAAAAACGTCACCGAATAGTGAAATTAAAATAATCGCCTAGGACAGATGAATGATTTAACATCATGCACTTACGTATGTAATGTAAAAGCATTTTAGCATCTCTATCGACATACACTGAGTCAGTGACAGATGACATTGACATGACCACAGGGACATGACAGTCGACTGACGGGACAGAAATACAGAATGTTGTGACTGAAACATTCAAGACCGGACTCAAGAGAAGTTTTTTTAATAATAAAACTCGTGCAACGTGTTAACAAGAGACGATTATCTCGTAAATTTATGTCATTACAAGTCGTGTGCACTTTAGAACATTTAATTATACGACAGGAACAAGCATCATATTAAACAAATTCAAATTTAAAGTTTAAACATAGTGTGAAACATATGAAAGAGGTTAGTCTAGTAATTTTAATCTTTGATATTGCGTCATTGTTTAGTTTATTGTTTTAATATTGTATTAATAATTGTGTAATGGTTCTAGATAATGCGTGCTCAGCAAGAAGACACGCCACCGTCCTCTGTAAACGGAGACGAAATAACAGGCATGGATGAAGAAGAAATGTTTTATTACGATGAGGTTGAAGAGGTGCAGTTAGAAGATTTGGAAGAGATGTTAGGTGTAGACGAAGAGGACATGGACATGGAACCACCAGAGGACCATGCAGCTTTTGTGTTCAGTAAGCATGTCGGCTCAGTGTTTTGTTGTGATCTTCATCCTGATGGCAAGCTGGCGGTCACTGGCGGAGAAGACGATAGGGCCTATGTGTGGTCAGTTAGCGATGGGCAGTTGGTCATGGACTGTGTTGGTCACAAGGACTCAGTCATCTTTGTTGGCTTCAGTTCTGATGGAGCATACTTGGCCACGGCTGACATGTCTGGACTAATCAAAGTTTGGAAATGCAACACAGAAGACAACCAGCAACTACCATGGACAGTTGCCTTTGAGTATGAAGCTGATGACTTAACTTGGGGCTTGTGGCACGATAAAGCACGAGTGCTTGTATTTGGAACAGTGTCTGGAGATATTTATGTATTCAAAGTACCCTCTGGTGAGACCAAAGTCTTGCAAGGACACAATATAAAAGTAGAGTGTGGAAAGGTAAGCATAAATGGGAAGTTTCTCTACTGACTGAATCTGTATCTTAGAAAAATCGAGTACTCTTCAATAATATTAACAGTTACCTATCTGGTTAACAGAGTCACCATAAGTCTCACATTTTGAGTGATTCATACCATTTACATTGTTTAGTTTCTTCATTTACCAGTAGCAAGTTATCTTACATTAAAAATAAAATTGTTAAGTCACTCTTATACCCATTACCTGAAGGCCAATTCTCGTAATTTAAAACATTCAAAATCTAGTCGCAGTGTCTTCTCGGCGACAAACAAATGTCAAAAACTGTCAAAATGTAGGGGAATTTGAGGTATTTTTGATAGATTGAGACTGAGATCAGACTGTGAACGTTCTTAAAATTACGAGAATTGCCCCTCAGATAGCAAAGCAATCTTTATCATTTATAAAAGATTTACAAGTATTGATAAAAATATTTATGATTCCAGTTGTTCCAAGACGGAGTTCGCTTAGCAGCAGGCTATGAAGATGGAGCAGTGAAGATATGGGACCTCAAGACATCTGCAGTCCTGCAGCAGGTACCTGCATCAGTTCACGAGATCAGAGTGACAGCTATTGATACACATCCTGATGGCAATCTTATGGCATCTATTTCTACAGATGGTGAGATATTGATCCTTATTCTACTTGTAGTTTTCTAATATGAATCTGTTTGGGGGAATACTGCAAAGAATACAGTTGTATGTCTGATGAATCATGGTTGGAACTTTGCTTATGAGGTGCAGTCATTCAAGTCACATCATGTTTTAGGGTGCAAATGGTGACATAAGGCAAGTGTGAGTGAGAGAAAATGTGCGAAAGTTGGTAGTACCTATGTTCAGACTGGCCATGATTCATCGGCTATACTGTATGTATAGTTGAATTAAGAATTTGAGACAATTTTCAAATTATGGAACAACAAACTGAATGTCATACTTAGCAAAGTTCAAATTCCATTGCAACCAAAAACTTATTCGGACTTATTTGTTACAATTAATGATCACTCAAAAATCAACATGGAATACATTTCACTAAAGTAGATAACTGATTAAGTGCGATGGAATGTAAATTATCTGAGATTATGAACACTGCTTTAGTTTTTTGTTTTAAATATTATTAGCTGTTTTATTTTACTGTAACTTTGCAATCTTCATCTCAGTCTATATTCTCTTATATAAAAATAAAAAAAATAAAATAAAATAAAATCTTTTTAATTCAGGCATTATTTTGCCCATAATATTGTTAGTAAGTACATACATTATAAACTATGTTAGACACATTACAAAAGAAATAAAATAAATAAAAGGAAAATTCAGAATTAAATTAAATTAAAAAATTACTATTACAATTAAAATCAAAATTAAAATCAGAATCAAAATTAAAATCAAAATTAAAAGTCTTTAATATGTTACTACCAGCTCTTGATTCTAAGTTCTGACTAAATGTGTTTTGTTTTCCACAGGTAAAATTGTACTGACCACCACAAACAATGGCAAGGTTGTAGGCCAGATGGAAACTGAAAATGACTTAGAAACTGTTGCCTTTGGACAAGACCCACAGTTAGGATTCCTTGCTACAGGTATGATTTTCATATTAATAATATCCCTGGACATTTCACACAGCGCCATCTAGTCCCAAGCTAAGCAACCTAATGCTTGTTATGGTAACAAGATGGCTGATAAACTACTTATATACATTTTTTTTTTGTAAATACATACATATTATAGATAGAAAAACACCCAGACTCGGAACAAATACATGTAGGTCATACAAATATTTGATCCGTGCGGGAATCGAACCCGCGACACGCAGCGCAGCAGTCAATCAATCGCTTTTTTAACCACTGCGCCAACCGTGCCGTCATATTCTCTGTTTATTCTGTAACTGTATGAATGAGAGATACTAAATAAGCATTTAGTAATTATTTTATTATTATTGCTGTAAAATGTATTTTAGATTAACATACAATACGATAATATCGCTGCAATTTGCAAAAAACATGAAATTACCAACCCCTTTTAAAAAACACCTATAAAAAGACTCTTAGGCAATACTATAATGAGTGGTCAAATATGTGGTCTCCTCTCATGTAAAACCTGCCAGGCCAGGCCAAATAATCTGTAGGCACTCACAATTCTAGAACTATTCCATATCAGACAAAGAGAGGTTCATGGCTAAATGATAAAAGCCGCTCAGATCGATCGAAGGTTAACATACGCTTGCTGCGGACTTTTCGCGGATGGGTGATCATCCATTACATGTCGAGACCCCTCCATGGCTCGGAAAGCACGTTAAGCCGTTAGTCTCGGCTGTCCTTCGTAGATTTTTGACAGTCATTACAGGTAGTCAGAAGCCCAAAAATCTAACGACCTACCAAGGAGATCGTGTTATCAAGTAACTGAGTTTTGGACGTCAGATTGGCAGTCGCTCCATGTAAACTGCTGGTAGACTGGAAGGTGACCATATCATAGTTGGCAAAAGGCTAGGCCGATTGATGATACCAGACAAACTGTTCAAAGGCATCACTATGTTATTATTACTTTCCAACCTAACAAATTATTTTTAATAACATTTTAACATTCATACATTGAACTCTTTATTCATAATACACAATTAATGTTACAGGTACACTAACAGGAGCTGTAAGTATATGGGATATCCCCAGACAAATGGTTCGTCATCAGTGTTCCAAATCAGACGACGCGGTAGGCGGCGTCACCAAGATGGTGTGGGTCAAGAACCACCTGGTCACAGGCTGTCTTGACGGATCCATACGGGTATACGAAGGCAGGACAGGCGAGAGAAGCCAGATGCTCACAGGAAACCGCTCTGAAGTCCTAGATCTATGTTACAACCCAAAAGAAAGCTTAATATTAACCACCTCTGATGATGGAACCGCAAGGATATTTAAATACGAAGTAAACAAAGACAATGATTAAAACCTCTTTTATTGATTTAAAAAATCGGAGTTTTTTCAAATATTTATTGTTATGATATTATCACATTGTTTCGTTTATTTCTTTACAAAATACATGAAAGTCAAATCTAAACATCCTCATTATGTATTTATATTTACCCTACATCCAGACCCATTATTTTGATGTGACCTACTATTCAGGAATACAGTAAAATGATCGCCGACACGGCTGTGCTAAGATAAAGCGGCTCTCACACTACAACGCGATGGGGCGTGGGAATCGGAGCCAAATTCACTAGAGAGACTAGCTGATTATCTACCACAGTTTGTCGGTTAAGGGTTAGTTTGGAGTAAGTACTTAGTATCCAACCGGTGACGTTGATCGATTGGATCTTCTAACAAAAACTATTGATTGACTTCGGCTGCGCTCGTTTTCTATCAATCGACCGACGTTGGCAGAGAGGATATTAGCAGTCTAAGCCACCACAGAACATATATAGAGCGCCACACTGCACGGCGAGACTATCGCCGTGACCCTCGCCTGTGGAAATAGCGCCTTAAACTAGGTGCCGCGTTTCGGGTTTAAATAGATACCTAAGTTAATGATTTTATACTCTTTACAAATCAAATTGTTAGTAGATAATATAAAGTAAACATCATGAACATAAATTCGCTTCTGCAGACTACTCCAGCTGTCTTCCTCTCATCCTTCTATTTGGCTAAAGTCTCACGTTATTAGGTACTCACATACGTCACCGATTCTTCACTCAAGGTACTAATAAGTAGGTACGTGAGGTCGGCTCCAGAAACACTATTCATAGGACGATTTTTCAATAGCCATATAATATTTAGGTATCTGAAAAATAAAAATGGCAGTTTAATATAATTTTCTATACAAAAACTCGAACTGTCATATTAATTCCTCAACTTAACGCTTACTTTGTCTGCAAGATGGGGATTAACTTACAGTAGTGGATTAGTCAATCCATATGTCATTCAAGCGATATCGGGGGCATCATGATGACCTATATTTCCTGCGTAAAAAGTTAGATCATTAGTTCTAGTGCGCGATACAAAGCTTGTTTTACAAACACTTTTAACTTATCACTGTCTAGTTGACTTAGTGGTAGCAAGCGCTACCGCTGAGCATAAGGTCCTGTATTTGGCTCATAGGTCGGGTAAAGTGTTATACGTGAGTGTTGTAGGTACATGCACCAGAAGACGAGGTACCTACACGCCGAGGGTGCAGTTACCTTGAAGTAGACGTTGCGGTTCGACTCCAGGTCGCACCGCAACGTCTACTTCAAGGTGTTCGTGATGCGTGTACCGAATTGATATCTATCCGTCGTCATGGAAGAAGGCTTCTGGGGCAGCAGTCTCGACATTCATAACGATCGCTTTAGGTACGACCGAATTTGGTCGCAAAGTCCCGGATTGACAGGTGTAATTATGGAGTGATAGGACTTTGCGACCGAATTCGGTCGTAAACCGATCGCTATGAATGTCGAGACTGCAGCCCCCTTGGCCGCAGGACGTGGTGTTCCGTCGCTTCCGCGGACAAGTACCACAGAACTACATATGTAAATATGTATTACCGGTGTGCTGTAACCTAAATTTATGGTCAATAAATTTTTATTATTATCTATTAACAGCACAAGAACAAGCTAGTGAAGTACTAGGTACTGTAGGTACTTATAATAAAAATATATATTATGTTTAGGTTAAGGTATTTATTTATCTATGTGCCTGGCTTGCCTGAAATAAATGAATAAATAAATAGAAAACCATTCCATTAGAAATTTCTGAGTAGGTAGCAGCCCGGAGTCTAGATTCGTGCTCGGCTGATGCAAATAGGCTCCCCATCATAACAAAGTGGCCAAATGCTTGTTTATGCACCTCTGCCTAACCTTCGGGCTAAATAAGGCGTGATGATGTTATGTCATGTCATAAAACATTACCTCTACGGAAATCACAATGAACATGAACTGATAATCCGTTTCTAATTCAACTAAATTTATTCACAAAAATCCGAAACCACTTGAAAGCACCTCTCCGCTGACTGAATATTCACCTAAATTTAATTTCAAGAAAGCAACATGGAGCCTTCGTGCTGTCAGTTATAACCAAAAATATTAGGTAGGTACCTAATAGATAGGTTATTGTGGCTTTAGTGGAAGAAGTTTATTTAATTTTACTATAGATACCTATTACCTACAACATATCTAAATTCTATAATAATACAATGCAGCCGTTGGATTACAACAAGTAGGTACCTACTTAGGCAGTCGGATGGGAAACAGTTGCTTTCACCATACTGATTGATATCTCGTATCACCACACTGTCATTGACCTCTTTGCAGCGAGCAAGCTATAAGTATATGAATTGCTCATATCCTGCTTACGTGAAGAACCTAATCCTCTTATAGACGGTCAATGTGCCCATCACTGAAAGTGGTGGCATTTTATCATAGTCATTTGTTTTAGAAGTTATTGTTAAACAAATTACTTTGCCAAATGTAGGACACGTGTGGTGCACATAGCCATAAGACGGCGATGGTGAGAACGAGATAAAAAAAACTAGTTGTACGAACTTGGCAGTGAATTCTCTTGTCCGTCACCACACTGAAAGTACGCTCAATTGCTTTAACGTTAGAGTTGATTTTAACTCGGTGGCCCGGTCGACCCATGCCGTTTTGTTTCTGAGTCATCCTCGCGGACGCAGACGACTGGCTCGTGGAGTCGTGGTTAACTTGCAAAGTAGCTTTGTGAATAGTAAGGCAAGCGGACGTAACGCCGGTCGCCTAATAGTCCTCGTAGCATATGGATACGATCGCGACCGGGGAAAAAAGCTACATAAAAAATTGACTCATAAATTAAATAAAGCTGATATTTTTTTAAAGAAAGTTAAGAACACAATAGCTTATTTTAAAAACAGGTGCCCTGAATGTGCTGAATATTTTAACCTAAATACAACAATGTGAAGCTGTTTTACGCTAATATTTATTGTTGGTTTCTGTCGTGTTATCAGCTACTGTCGACTAGTACACCGCAGGAGTATTTTTTATCAGTCCATGGTAGTTCAATGGTGTTCATCGCCGCACGTGGTGTTTCCCGCCGCAGCTCACACCGCAGTGTGATGCAATGTTTGTATGACAGTGCTTCAGAATTTCGGCTGAGCTACATCTTGCTGTTTGACAATGTGTAAAAGTGTTTAAAATTTTATTAGTGTTACGCATACAAGTCGCGTGTGTCTATAAAGAATTTGTTATTTATAAACGTTGAACATGGCGAAAGTGAGTGATATCGATGTTCTGCCGCCGAAAGCGATGGAAATGGGTCCAGAAACTAAAGATACCGGTGATAAAGAATCCAATGGAGGGGTTCGTTTGAAGAAGGAGCTAGGCCTGGTAAATGGAGTGGCTATCATTGTCGGTGTGATAGTTGGATCAGGAATATTCGTGTCCCCGAGCCTGGCTCTCAAATATGCTGGGTCCAAGGGCATGGCGCTGATCGTGTGGGTACTCTCCGGGTTCCTCTCAATGATCGGGGCTCTCTGCTATGCAGAGTTAGGTAAGAGAACTAATCATGAAGCAAAAATGCAAGTTCTGCCGTCATCGCACGTTAATTAATGACGGAAGTTAAATTGTGTTATCAAAGTGTATTAACCCGTTACTTACTTGCACACCTACACCTACTTTTAGATTTACTGTTCCTATTATCTCGATAAAAGAACAGTGGGTCTTGGTTATATGTATCTAATTGCAGTAAGTAAGTAAGTAATTAATACAATACCTAAATACCAAAAATAATCTAATAAGAAGCGAGAACTGTCATTCGTGGATGACTTCTATTTACACCTACACCTGCCACCATCATCAAGCAAAACGATCCATATACCTAACTACTAACTGTATTTAACAGTGGTCCATCCAACTCTCGTGTTGCGGCGAGCTTGACGAGAATACAAACATCATGCCATCGCGCCGTGATATAAAGATTATCCAGTCAGCAAGGTTGGCCCTGGGGCCGACTGTGTAGAGAGCATTGAACGCCTACTTGTCTCTCCGAGGCTTCTTTTAAAGCAATGTTTAATTGATAAAATAATAAACTTACAAGTGTCCTACTTCATTTTTAAATTATTGTCGTTTGATTAAACCACGCGGTGCTTTACATATCTTTATAAATAACTAGCTTCTGCCCGCGACTTCGTACGCGTAAAGAAAATTTTCTTATTTTTTTTTCCCTAAGATCCTTCTACAAAGTATTAAAAAACTTTTAAAAAAAGTGGATGAAATCGGTAGTCGTTCTCAAGTTATGGCGTGCGTGACCAAGGGAAATATAGGGATTCATTTTTATATATATCTGTATATAAAAATGAATCCCTATTTCATTCCCCATTTCATCCCTATTTTATTTTGGAAATAGGGATTCATTTTTATATATATCTATAAATAAAAATGAATCCCTATTTCCCTTGGTCTGGTCCGCATGCAAGTCAACTACTTATATTATTATACATATCTATTAATTAACTATAACTACACTATTGTATTAGGTAAGCCTGTGATGATAGTGTATGTGTTTTCAAATAAATAAATAAATAAATAATATCTATAAATAGTTGACTTGCATGCGGAATCTATTAATTAACGTAAATTACGATACGTCTCTACGTAACAAAAATAATTAAAAATTAAAATAGTGGTTCTATCATCGGAAAAACATGGGAAAAACGCATTTTCGTATTAAGTCTATCCGAAGTTAGGTCTATCCATAAATGAAATTAAAATACTTAAGTAGGTACCCAACTACACTAGTCATAAAAAAAATCGGCCCACCTAATTTTTCAGTCTTAAGTGTTATGAACACATTTTTTTTTCAGTTTAATATTGAGTGTTCCCCCTCTTGCTCGAATGACGGCCTGCATTTGCCGTTTTAGTGACCTAATCAAGGTTTTGATGGTCTCTTGAGGGATTCAGTTCCATTCTTCCCTGATAGCGGTTTCCAGGTCTCCTAAGGATGTAGGGGCTGGATTACGGGCTCTAACCTTTTGTTTTAGGGTGTCACGCATGTGCTCTATACGGGCTTCTCGCTGGCCACGACATAACCGGAATGCCGACCTCTTCAAGATAATCGGTGACAATGCGCGCTACGTGTGGCCGTGCATCATTAGCTCAAAATTTTCTCCAATGTAGCCGGCATATGGCACCACATGGTGTTCCAAGATCTCTGTGATGTAGCGTGCCGCAGTTAAAGCACCACTTCTTATAAAAACCAGCTCCGTGTGTCCCGTTAAAGATATCCCAGCCCAAAACATTATAGAGCCCCCACCATAACTGACTGTTTCTCTTATGCAACACTGGGCATTACGTTCACCTGGCCGTCGCATGACATTACGGCGTCCATCAGAACTTTATAAAGTCATCCGACTCTCATCGCAGAACCTGACTCCCATTGGCCGATAGTCCAGTTGACGTGATTCTGCGCAAATTGAAGTCTGGCTTGTCGATGAGCTGTGGTCAATTGTGGCCCTGTTGCTGGCTTAAGTGGTCTTAAATTCTGCTCACGTAGTCTCCTCTTTACCGAAAAAATACCTACATAAAATATTCATTAAACACAATTTAAAAAGTCACACAAAAAAGTCTTCATCTTATGCAAACCGTACAGCAAAAGATAGATTTTTCAAAAATTTAACGTCACTTATTCGTTTTTTTATTTAGCGTCGCTGGAGATCTACGCCAGAAAGGTGTCGATTTCGTAAAGCGGATACCACTACAAAGCGGTCATCCCTTTGAGTTGTCACCCTATGTCTTCCAGATCCAGTTCTTCTTCGATATTGTCCAGTCTCCAGAAACCTTTGGTAAACTCGCCGAACTGCAGAACGGCTGAGGTTTAACTTCCTGGCCACTACACGTTGACTTAAGCCTTGTTACAGCAAAGCCACAACTTGGGCCGCCTCAGTTTCAGTGTCCATTATTGTTAGACAGAATTAGTGAAAACTACAGCCTCAACAATTAAACTTAACGATATTCTTATATAACTCCCTAGAAAAATCTGTTACTGACTGAAAGAACGGGACGATTTCCTCCGATGTTTCACCATTAAATCAGCACTCAACAGTATTTGTGTACTTATAAAAAATGGTTTACCTTCAAGTGCAATAAGATTTATGACAAACAAGACGTCAATCATCATAATATCGAGCCTCAAAATAATAAACAAACATGTGAAACAGCTTATCTGTGAAACAGTCGATCATTATTGAACAAAAAATGGGTGGGTCGATGTTTTTTGATGACCAGTGTATTTAAGAAAAATCTTAAACAATAATAAAAGGTCGTATAAATAAGGTTAATTAGGTATACTTAAGCTACTGAAGCACTAAAACACTGTTGGCCTAAAACGCAATGCAGATGTAAGTAAGTATAGAGTTATCGATTGGGTTACGGAGTAGGTATATTTGCAGAAGCTATTATAGAGTCTGCATACGGCAATAACTGGGTACCTACCCAAATATGTATTAATTAATTATTCAGTCTCACAGACCTCAGAAGAATAACCCTTTTAAAACTATGTGAAGGATTTCAAAATCATAATTCGATATTAAAACGTCTACATCTACTCGTATAATATTGGGGTCACGGATTACTGTAGTCTATCTACTACTTACTTACCAGTAACTTACCATATTTATCTAAGTAGATCTTGATCGACATCAAAAGACATTCTGAATGCGAAAAAATATGTCACATAGTTTATATTACAGGCCAAGTTAGTCGTAAATTCCCGATATAATACGACGAGGATATTTTTAATTATTTAAAAGGACAAAATTAAAAACCTTTAACTATAGGTTTTTAATTTTCTTCCATAAAGTAATCACATTATCCCGACGATTATGTGCCAATAGGATAGTATAATAATAATGCACCGTGTTCCGGACGATAAACATAAACTTCGAACAGATGTTCAGACCATGGAAATAAGCATTTTTTATTATGGACACACCAATGGGGCATGTTACATTGTCAATAATATCACGATACCGTGGTAATATTGATGGTATAATAGGCCGTATCACGGTATCGTGCTCAATAATTGCGATATCGCGATATTAGGATCGTGTTAATATTGACAAATGTAACATGCCCCAATGAATTCTTATTTTTTGTTAATTTAATACAAACTAAATACCGTGACGTAAATCATCCGATATGTATGCCTCTTTATCTCTTTATTCTCTAAAGCATTGATAGATTATTGTCATTTTAATTGCACTGAGCGGCAACATAGGCCAGACCAAAAGACCCTTTCTTACTGCATTGCTCAATTAAATTTCATTAAATGAAATTACAAATATGTTTGTAACGAAGCCTTTTTAAGTTCTACTTCCTTTAGATAGATAGATTTGATTTGTAAAAGCTTTAGAAGCGTTTGCCAAAGTTTATGGGTAACGTGAAGAACACGGTGTAAAAGTAGGTAGGATTATGGCGAAAAAGTAGGTGAGTAGGTACCCTGTTGATCGTCCAGAGAATGTATAAATCAGTACCATGTACGCTGGTGAAAGTGCGTAGGAAACAAAGCAAAAAGAAAAAAACAATTCTGTCACTTCACTTCAACAGAGGTTCACCCTTGGAGCAGCGTTCATAATATGTTTATGGTGCTTTTACCTCAACTTAATAACTGTATTTCTGCCGCCAGTAAGATAGTCTCCAGTACCTAACTATCGCAAACCTGAACTTAGATGAATTGATTTCTATAATCAATAGGTACCTATTGCATGACTATAGAAATCAATTGTACCTACTCAAAGACATAACAGAACTGGCCCACAAACACTTGAAGAATTCGAAAGCGTTTACAAACTCTGCAACTGAATCAGTATAGCTAAAAATTAAAAGTAAGGGTTATAAAGCGGTAATACTGCCTACATTGTTCGTGCTCAACTAACTGGGATTGGGAAAGGCCCATAAAAGTCTCGACACTCGCAAAATTACAACCCCTTGTTACCGAGGTCGTTTTGTATGTACAGTAGGTACAGGCAGATGTTTCTGGCAGTTATGACTGACCCAAAATGTTGAACTTACTAGACCGTGTAGGTATTTTTACAACGAAAATATATTATATAAAAACGGGATGGCTCTGAGTCCCTGACACGTGTTTAATATATTTAAAAGATGCAATATTAAGTTATATAGCAGCATAAAATCAAGCTAGAATCTTTGTTGCGTAACAACCGGCTTCATTTTAATATTTTTAATATGTATTTTAAAAAGATACTTGACCTATTGAACTAGTTCAATTCAGAAATGACCGGTTCTCCCCATTGAAAACAAAAATCAGACATCCTGGTATTTTTTATTACGCAACGTCTGTATGAACCCGGAACAAATATTTTCAACTGTTCACAGCTAAATAACACAATGTAGGAAAATCGGTCAATGTTCATTTTACATACACGTAAGAACAGAATTAAATACAATACTTAGCTCGACCTTAAGTTCGGATTAGGGTCACTTGAATGGTTCAACATTTTATAAACTATAAAATTAGTTGCCTTATAATTATTCGTTTTACATTATGTATTTAACAAAAGGAGGAAAACCACTTTAGTATGGTACTTTAATCAGCCGATATATTAAATTAAGATATGTACTCGAAATCGTTCAAAAATGTTTCATCAGCTCAAAATTTGGACAAAAAACCGGTTCGAGTTCGAAACCATCTCTCTCAAAACTTTTTAGGTACTTGGATTTAAACTCGGACCATCTTATTACAAAACGAAACCTAACTTTAGTTCTAGCCTAAACTATTGAGTTAGTACTTGTAATTCGAACTTTATTTCGATATATGCAAAGTTCCTAATACTAAAATGACAACTTAGCACCGAACTAAGCTGTCATTTTTGTATAAAGAACTCTATTTCTATAACAGGTGTGTTCTTAATTCAATAACTGGGTCAGTAGTTTAAACCTGATTGAAAGAAAAACCTTGTTTTGTAATAAGGGGGCATATGTTAATTACTTACATTGCTTCCCATCAAATTTCAAACTATTGAAAGATGTTACATCATCCAGCTGTTCCAAAAAAAAAACACAGTTGGTTAGCGCCAACGCCAACGCTTGGTTTGAGTGCCTATCTGTATCTTGAAAGCAGAACCTTGACAGTAGCATGAATGATGCTTTGACCTACTTTTATAAGTTGGCTTATGTGCTAATTGATTAATCCTTACAATTATTAGTTAACACGATCTCCAAAAAACAGTGTGTTACCATTAGGTAATACTTACGTGTATTTTTTAGAAAATTATAACAAATTTTTTCACCTTCCTGCATTATTGCCATTAATTCTTTGACCCTGATGTAGTAGCAGGTTTTACTAATAATTAATTATTATTTACATATTTTTAATCTACATTACCTACTTATTATCGCAGGGAAAATGATTTGATCACTTTTTGTTTATTTAGTTTCCTCGGGGATCCCAGATTACCAAAATTAATTTGATTTCAGTGTCTTCTCAATAAAATGTATAATAGTGTTTCAATTTCAGGTACAATGATTCCAAAGTCTGGGGGCGACTACGCCTACATAGGAGAAGCGTTCGGTCCTCTACCTTCATTCCTGTACTTATGGGTGGCGCTGTTCATCCTGGTACCCACTGGCAACGCCATCACGGCGCTGACTTTCGCACAGAACATCCTCAAACCTCTGTGGCCAGCCTGCACACCTCCTGACACTGCTGTGAGCCTGATAGCTGCTTCAATTACATGTTAGTATCCAAAAAACGATGTGTTGTTTATCAAATAGGTGATGGATGCATGCAAAGTAGGGTTCGATGCCAAGACCCACTTCTCGTTAGGATATTTGCGCACGTGATTGTATTTGACACTCTGCTACTATCACTATTATAAAGCTGTGTTTCTAACTGTGACTGTTATATCGTTAACTGTCCTAATATTATTAAAACATTACCGCGCTAACTATTGTGGCAAGATTTTCAATCTTTAAAATATCTAACAAACCTACTAGTTACTTACCACGCGTGGGACGTGGGAGTAGTAAAAAAAAAGTAATGTTTTCCAAAGACAGATGGTTGTTCCAAATGTGCGCTCATTCCTGACGTCATGCACAAAATGTGTACATTTTTCTATTAGGTATCTGAAATACTAGAAATATAATCTAACATCTTCGTGTTGATAGATAAAATTGACCCCATAAATAGAACATCTTCTATATTCCGGTTAACGACCTACTCGAGAACGATCAGAACCATAGATATAGGATAGATTTCTATGATCAGAACGTTGCTAGCACATGTTTGGATAAACACTTCTTGCCCCTTTCACGTCAAGTGTAACTATAAACCGATTATGGAAACGATGGCGTCAACGAGTATCCCGGTTGGTTACTAGGTCGCCATTACGACCGACTTTTTCTGTTTGAACAGATCTAAAGAATGATTGTTTAACATAGCCTCGTTACACTGTATTGTATTTACGCCTATAATCAATGATGCTTTATTAAATTCAACAGTAACAAATAACTCGCCTTCGTTATTTGTATCCGAAATTTCTTAATTACGTTGCCCAACGTAAGGGCTACGTGGAGTATGTATATTTAGAGAATTTAAAATCATTTTGGGTCGGACAAGACATAAATACAAATACATATGTGACTCGTCCTTATAATTTCGCATTGGAATGTTTGCAATCTTTTACACAGCAATAAGATCCATTGTTTATGAATACAAAATGGAAGAGGCATTGGCTCATTGTGGAAAAGGTTTAAACTTATTTGAATCGCATCCCATCTCAATCATACGCAGAAATCTCAACATGAAACCTGTATCGATGTTCAGCTTCCAAGAAACTTGTTCGATGATTTAAGAATTCTCTCACGGAATTTGCAGAAGTATGCATCGAATTTTTCGCCGTCAGAGGACGCATTATAAGCACCCCATGCTGCGAACCGGTTTGATTCCATGGAATAATGTTCCAACGATTTATTTTTGCTTTCCAAAATTGGATTTCAAGAATTAGGGGAGCTTGTTGTTGTAAAATCTGGTTAGCAATGCAATTGTGAGTCGTGAGTTGTACCTATACAAAGATTATTATTGGCAAAGTCATTACGTCTCACATTCATCTGACATGTCTGGATCATTGACTTCAGCTTATGGACTTTAAATTACTTTTCATCATTGCATGCCTTGCCTGTCATACCTTATTTCAAAGTTAAGTGGCTCTAAGTCAGTGGACTCAGTATGTTACTTCATGCAATTTTAAGGCTTATTAAGTACATAAGTTTATACATCTTCAAATCTAGATTCATTGTTGAATGTGATCCCAAAAATCCGCTGATGCTTTCGCATCTTGTGGTCTCATCATCATTTGTTGTGGTGAAGGGCGGGCGTTTTTGGGGGACTGTCTTTTGTAATTTTGACGTACGAAAAGTGCTGATTCTCAGCCTAATTTAGAAATGAAATTGATTATGATTTTGCAAGCATCTTCTACAACGACTACAACCCCATGAGAAACGAGAAGATGAACCTATTGTATTTCCTGTGAATAAACTAGGTACTAAAATTGCAACTGATAATATCAGCACAAATTCAGCTCAGCCCTTACTTTAAATGCACTGCGGTTCATCCATTTCTGATGGAAAATCGTGCAACAATTCAACAAGACGAGCGACACCGCTTCACTATGATATATCGCGCTTCTATTACGATATACAATGCGTGACAATATTACGTTTGACTATTGGTCAAACGTAGTATTATGCTTGAGGCCTCAGGCCAAAGAGTAATATAATAATACGGAAGCCTCAGACTATCACTACAGTAGGGCTATGTACTGTGTCCGCGTCTTTATCTCCCGGTAGGTATATAGGTGTACTGCGGCGCGGTCGCCGTGCTGATTGCGCCTGACAGGATAATGAGAGCTTCCTCCCGCATCGTACTGACACACGCTCTTGTGCGGAATTATCACACTCAACGTATAGTAAGGGCACTTAATAACCCGACGTGATTTTGCTATTGCCATGTAAACGACGACTTCCGTAAGAGTTTTGAACTGCTTTAGTAAGTGCGTAATTGCAATGGGATGATTGGCTAAAGTCCGTTATGTAGTTTAGATTTATTTCATAGAATAGCGCCAGATCATTCGCGGTAAAACTAACAAGAATCGGCTACTTTTTAGGGTCGATACACCGTAAGATAACTAATTACCTACACATATTCTATTATAATATTTAATGATAACGTTTGTAAGAAATTCATATCAAGGACAAGTAACTATATCCGTCTTCATGATGGTTCATTACCATCCCGTTCTGCATCGTGGACCCTTGAACAATGTAATAAGTATGTTCCTACACGCTGCCGTACGACTGCCGTATACATCAAAATGTTGTTTCGTACAGTAAGTAGGTACAGACATAAATAATAGGTAGGTAATCTAATTTGTTCAATTGTTTCATTCCAGGTTTCCTGACAGTTATAAACTGCTACAACGTTAAGTGGGTGACGCGAGTGCAAGACTCGTTCACAGCGGCGAAGATCCTCGCTCTGCTGGTCACGTTCTTCGCCAGTCTATGGTACTTATTCTCCGGGCACACAGAGAACTTGGAGAACATGATGCAGGGTACGATCACAAAGCCCGGAGAACTGGCCATTGCCTTTTATACGGGGCTATTCTCTTACTCCGGATGGAACTACTTAAACTTCGTCACGGAGGAATTGAAAGAGCCGTACAAGTGAGTTGATTGATAAATAGTTTGTTATTTCGATATATACATTCTTTACGATTGTATAAGAGCCTCTGAATGTCAATGTAGTCCTCCTTCTGAAACTTGTATGTGAAATGATCTTATATACAATACCTAAGATCTACAGAGCAGAGTTGGTCAACGACATCGACAATATTGAGTAGATAAATGAACTTGTAGTTACCGGGGTAATGTTTGTGTTGACCATAAACAAACTCATTACCAAAGCTCATTATCATTAAAAGTTCTCATAGACAATTATTTCAGCTGCATTACTTAATGTGAACCAGTAGTGATGGGAACACATTATTTCGCCCCTCTCCTCATTAGTTGTCGGTCATTTGTTTATCCGTAGTTTAAACACAATAATATAATCATAAAGTTCGTTAATGTAAACTTTTATGAGTCATGGGAATTCTCGCACATTTGTTATTAAGTTTGTTGTTATAAATTTATCTACATACATTCATAATAATAAAGATATTTTAATAGGTCGTCATACGTAATTGAGACAAGATATACTAAGGAAACTAAAACTGCCTAGTTTTAAAGCGGGTTCTGGCTTAGTTCCCATTCCCACAGTGGGCCAGCGGGTCGGTGGCCGTAGTGTTAGCTCTCTCCGTGGGTACCTAGTTTGTTTTATGTTGATGTCTCTGTAGGTTTTCACAAATATTTTATTGATGAACAACCGTTGCAAGGGCTTAAAGACAAGACATAAAAACAAAATGGAAATACAGCTGATGTCAGACCTTCTTTCAGTGGACTGCGATTTACTAGCCATAGACAATATGTGGGGGGAGGGAGCAGTGTAATTTATTTCATCATCACTGCTCTCGATCTTGCTGCTTCTGGTTTTAATTTATTTCGCTTCACTGTTGTGAAGGAAAACATCGTGAGGAAACCAGCATGCCCTACCCACAAATTCCAAGACATCCACCAACCCGTATCGGGCCCGTGGAGGATTGTGGCCCACTCCCTCTCACAGAGAGGAAGCCCGTGTCCCAGCAGTGGGAACATTATAGGCTGATTATGATTATGCTAGACATTGTGTGGCCAGAGCCTCACCGCTTTATTGTATTGTCTTATATTACGTAATCGTATTATAGTACTCCACCTCCAAGCGCATATTTTACGAGCCTCACCGATTTAATATCTAGGTACCTGATGACTGATCGATACTGCAACAGAAACAACTTGCTTACTCAACCTGCTAAAACAATGCGTTTCCTTTTCCAGGAACCTGCCCCGTGCTATCTGCATATCCATGCCAGTGGTGACGCTAGTCTACGCGCTGACGAATGTAGCATACTTCGCAGTCCTCACCAACGATGAGATCCATTCGTCCCAGGCCGTGGCCGTCACCTTCAGCGTCAAGATCCTCGGCATGATGTCCTGGATCATGCCTCTATTCGTCGCTCTATGCACCTTTGGGTCCCTAAACGGGGCCATCTATGCCTCATCCAGGCTGTTCTTCGTTGGAGCCAGGAATGGACACTTACCACTTGCGATATCTCTGATTGATGTAAAGAGGCTGACTCCAGTGCCTTCGTTATTATTCCTTGTAAGTATAACCAAATAATACTTATTATAAACAAAAAAATATTGGAGCTCTGGTTGAACCATCGATCATTACGAGGACTAGGAAATAGTAGGTACTCAATCTAGAAAAGCAAGTAGGATCCAATAACAAGAATCTATTCATGAACACAATAAATTGCTACTTAACTATTTTTTAGTCAAATACTTACAAGTTAAGTTCAGTGGCTAAATAAAATTAATGGAAAGATACTCGAAAAATTAAAAGCGGAGAACAAACTCAATTTTTCTACAAACGTAGCTAAGTAGGTATACTGTTTGAATTAAAATTCAAAACTTGAATTTTCCTTGGCTCCAAGGTAAAAAAATCCTAATCTTGATTCCAATAACTTTTTAATCGATTTCGGTGCATACTTTTAATTTGTTTCCGACTAATCTCACTCACAGAATGCAATGGAAAAGTGTGTAACCGCTATCATAATAAGGTAGGTGTAGCATTTGAGATTAGGTAGGATGTATTCATACGTTCTTTCAATTTGTTCTCTTTTTAATACCTCCTTTTAATTACCTACTTTAAGATCGCATTAAAGATGATCATGGTATTGCTATTTTTCTGACACGGTCATAATGGAAAGTTAATCAAAGAGAAATTAATATCTAAGATTCTAGAAAGTAATCACATTATGATATATCACTGTCATCATATAAGAGGCAAGATGACGTTAACTTTTAATGAATACTGCCTTTCATCATGCAGATAATACTTTATTTATTTATTGATAAAGATACAACAACAGCTTTTGAATATAATAATTATATTTTAAGTAGATAGGTACTATATGTAACAATAGCCTCGGACTTGCACGGCCGTCAATTACAGGTTAACCATCAGCAATCTCAGACACAGGTGATACCACATTATAATAATAAAACTAAATTCTCTAGAATTTAGACATTATGGCAAAATACTTCTTAAACTTAAAATTAATAATAAAAAAGGAAAATAAAATGACAAGACAATCAATATTGCAAATTTGCCAACTTAAAACTATAACTAACTTATGACTATCAGAAACAATATTTAAATTGAAACAAAAATGAGATCTTAGTGGAAAGTTAGGTATCTATAGCTTCTAAAATAAAATATAGGTAAAAAGGTGAACCTTTTCCAAAATATACTTAAATTATCACATTGCGTTCTTCAAAGAGTTTATGGAATAAAAAAATAATCATTTTTAACATAAGTCGACATCTGGGTACTTCGGCACTGTATTTAAAAAATATAGCTTGTAAAATTAATATTCTGGGACTAGCTGTTTATGTGTGTGATATTTGTGTTTGCAAATAAACGCTCTTAGCCTCCCGCGATTCATAGTGTGGGGAGGAAGTACCTACTTATAATTAGACCACTCGGTACAAACAATGAAATACTTTTTTGTGAGCAGGATAATTTTTATCTCATATCCTGCTCACAAAAAAGTAAGTAAGTTCACTTTGAATCCCAATAATTAAATTTTTATCGAAATATTAGTCAACCCCAAGTTCCCTCTTTATAGTACTTACTTAATTCCTTCTTTAAGTCCTGAGGTACCTCCTCGAAGTTTATATTAACCTTAAAAATAGGGTTTTTGATAATGCTCACACTATTCGCGTCGATGTTACGTTACCTACCCCAAAAACTAAACAGACCTTTAGAAACAGCGAACTATTCCGCGATGAAGGTAGGCATATAGAACAGTGCAAGCTTCGCTTTGTGTAAATAATTTAATCATCACTGCTCTCAAAACAGTGAAGGAAAACATCGTGAGGAAACCGGCATGTTCTAGAACCAAAAATTCGAACACATGTGACATCTACCAACCCGCACTGGGCCCACTCCCTCTCGAAGAGATGAGGCCTGTGTCCCAGCATTGGGAACATTATAGGATGAGCTGAAGGTTTTGTTTTACACCAGTGGCTTCAGACAAGACAATACAACTTTTATAAAGGCTCTGAGGTATTTTACAGAAAACCCATCTAAAGGCTGACTGGGGAAATTTGCTGACCTTGAATAACGATTATTAAGGCTAATATGATAAGAAAACTTCTAGTTAAAAATAAATTTCCCTATCCATAACCTCTTCTCTCTAGTACGACCGATAACAAAACTATCTCTTCTAGATCGTCTCCAAAAATCGTAACTCCAGCTAGCACCTTCTGTCGAGTTGTTAGAGAAACAATTATTAAAGCAAATAATTTCCTCCTTCCAGTGCATAGCGACGCTGATGCTGCTACTCTCGAACAACGTGGAGTCTCTGATAGTGTACGTGACGGCGGTGGAGGCGCTGTTCACGCTGGCGTCTGTCGCCGGCCTGCTGTGGATGCGCTTCACACGGCCGCACCTCATGCGGCCCATTCGCGTCAACATCATCCTGCCCGTCTCCTTCCTCATCATCTGCACTTTCGTGGTCATCTGCTCCTGCTTCACACATCCCATGGAGGTCGGCATCGGCGTCGCCTTCATCGCCCTCGGGGTCCCAGTATACTACGTCTTCATCGTATGGAGCAACAAACCCCAATGGCTGCTGACAGCATGCAACTCCTTCAATCTCGCCTGCTCCAAAATATTCCTATGCCTCCCCGAAGATTCCAAGGACTTATGATCTTTACGATAGAAGTTTATATATTATTTAGTGTGATCTGATTAATTATTTTTGCTATTTTTATTATGGTTTAAGAACTTTATTATTTCTCATTAAGAATTAACAATAATTCACTTACTGAGAAACTAAAATACACAAAATGTTTACGAGCGTACAATAACATCGTTAACAAAATGGATTTACAATAATTGATATGTAGGTAGTGTTAAAAAAAAGTAAATATCAACTAGTTACCAACCGAGTAAACACGGATCTAAAGTAATTCGATGTATTAGGTACTAGATGTGGCATTCATGGCAGCGTACTGACAAAATAAAGAACTTTTGTTTTTATTTTGTTTGTTTGTATGAACCCGTTAGCGTTAGCAATAAAGGAAGTTTTTTTTTTTTTTTTTTTTATATTATTATTGTTGTTGACACATTATATACGATTTAAGTTGATTTTAAAAACAAGACATGCTTTTCGCCTCCTTTATTTCCATGGGTATTTTATTGTACATGTTAACCCCCTCAAATTCGATATTTCGTTTCCCGTAATTAACTGTTCTGGGAGGACGTGTTACTAAGTAATTGGAGTTTCGTAGTTTAATTTTTTGTACTTGATGTTTTCTTGTGAAATTTAGTGTTGTATGAATATCTTTATGTAATATTTTGCGTATTAGTACACATGTATAGTATTTATATGTTTGGGAAATGTTCATTATTTTTGTTTCCTTGTATATTTTCTGAGTTGACGTTCTAAAATGGTAATTAAATAATATTTTGATTAATCTATTTTGTGCCGTTTGTAATATTTCTAAATTCGATTTAGCTGCGGTCCCCCAGATTTCTATTAGGTAGTCTATATGTGGTTTAACTAAAGAATTATAAATTATGTATCGAACTTTCCGAGGAAGGCATTTGTTTATATTGTGAAGAGCTCCTGTAAGTGACAAGAGTTTACATCTGATTTTCTCTATATGAGGCTTCCAACTCAGGTAGTTGTCTAAAATTAAACCTAAATATTTCTCTTTAGTTTTTCTTTGAATCAATTGATCATTTATTTTAAGTTGTATATTATCGGTTATTTTTTTATTTTTGGGGGCGATGACAACATAATTCGTTTTTGTGGTATTGATAGTGAGGAGGTTAGATTCGAACCATTCATTAAGCAAATTCAAATCGTCTTGGATGTTTGGTATCATAGCTTCGATTGAAAACCCAAAGTAGAAGAGACTTGTATCATCTGCGTAAAGCGAGATGTCTCCCTTGAGGCCAATCTGGGATATGTTATTAATGTAAATAAGGAACAACAGTGGCCCCAGAATTGATCCTTGAGGTACACCAAATGTGACAGAATGTGAACTACTTTGATATTGACCTATTTTGACAATTTGTTTACGATTTTGCAGGTATGACTCAAAAATCTGGAGTGCTTTGCCTGTGATACCAACGTGAGATAGTTTTTGTAATAACAGATGGGGACTAATTGTATCAAAAGCTTTTTTGAGGTCGATGAAAACTCCTACAGCTGTTTGCTTGTGATCGATTTTGTTTTTAATTTTAGTAACGAGATCAATAGTTGCCGAGAGAGTATTCGAGTGAGGTCGAAAACCGTATTGGTTTTGATATAAAAAGTTTTTTGATTTAAGGAAACTTTCCAAACGGCGATAAAGGATTTTCTCGAAAATTTTTGAGATAACAGGAAGGACAGATATGGGACGGTAGTTACAAGGATCAGACTTACTTCCAGATTTGTAAATAGGGATAACTTTAGCAATTTTTAAGTCATCGGGAAAAACACCTCGATCCAAACAAAGATTTAAACATGCTGTAAGTTCATTAGCAATCAGTTTTTTAACACATATTAGAGATTTTGTACTTATGCCGTCAATGCCAGAACTAGTATTTGGATCTAAATCCTCAATAATTTTAATAATTTCATCCGTAGTTGCTGGTGTTAAACACTTAAGTTCCATTGAGTCACTTGTTGTAGGTTCTTGAGCTAGGTTTCCGTTTATCTTATTGGTGATGAGATTTGCTAGCGATGACCCAATAGTTGAAAAGTAAGTGTTGAACCTTTCACATATTTTCCTTTGATCTGTAATAGTACCATTTTCAGTCTCGAGTTTTTCTGGTCCAGTCCTTTCTCTTATTTTATTTTTGGATAGATCGTTTATTAGTTGCCACATTTTCCGAGGTTTTGTCATATTGTCTTTAAAACTTTTATAGTAATATGTATTTTTCGTCTTTTGTATGTTGAACGCTACTCTCGCTTTTATTTTCTCAAATTCCGTTTTTAATGTCGCGTCCGATTTACATTTTTGCCATAATATGTTCCGTTTGTTAATATCATGTATAATTTCTTTTTTTATCCAATCTTGTCGTGGAAGGTTTAAAATTTTTAGTTTCGTAATTTTGCTCTTAGATAAGCAAGACTGTAATTTGTTAGCCAATTTCTCATATATAGGTTCTTCATCGTTTGCATCATTTAAAATGTCATCAAATGACTTGTACAGTTTTGGGTAATCCAATGCCGTGTATTCCACTTTCATAAGGGGGGGAGGAACATATTGTTTGACTTCTAAAAATATTTGCTTATGGTCGGACATCGCAGATTCAATCATGACGATGTGAAAATTATTTTCCTGTAGGTTGGACGACACATGATCTAGTATGGTTTTGGTCGAGGTAGTTTCTCGGGTACAATATTTACGATCAATTTTGTTTAAAATTTTGAAGTTATTTTCTTTCAGTGTGTTCCTGTAGTCACGAATAGCTCGGTCTGGGTTCAGCAAGTCTAGGTTAAAATCGCCAAATACTATTGCTCTCTTCTTTTTCTGTAAATGTTGCGAGTAAATCTCAAGGAAGTTGTTTAATAATAATTACAATAATAGATAGAAGGTATGATCACACCCACTCTTGCTCAAGGCAGATTGGTGACTTATACCTACACCTATTTAAGTCCAGGTTTCCTCACATGGTTTTCTATATAGGTTATACCTAAGTGAACTCAGCGCTCATTTTGCCGACAGTTCTTACGGCCTATAATATGCCCAATAATAAAGAATCCCAAATTACATAAAATACCTATGGAGGAGCTCTCGTTAGGCACTTACATCAAGGCAGAAAGAAGATACATTTGGAGCCCTACCACCCCTCCCAGTCGTTAGCTTAAACCAAGCTCGGTAGAAAAAAATACGAATAGGAACTACTATTCGTATTTTTTTCTACCATGCTTGGTCTGGTAGTCATGAGTGTGACTGGTTGAGACGGGATCTGGGTCTGATCCCCAGGTCAGTCAAAATGTTAAGGTTTGTGCACGACAGCAATAGGGTCGTCCCCTCCCTATAACATGATATTTACTTGCGTAATGTGGGTGTACTATAAAATTATAGGTACACAAACCTTCAGGGATTTTTACTAATAATTATATACCTACCATACTTATGAGCATGAAAACAAAAAAGCTATAATAGGCACCTATAATGCATTAAAATAATTCTGGATGTTTAGATGAAGTTGGCTTTATTATTCGATTCTAAGCTGGTGAAAACTATAGACAGATAGGGCTGGCTTAATTTGCGGTCATTGACTCGCTGAAGTTCAACGCGCACCGTATAAGCACTGCATGGAATCTTTCTTATTAAACTTGAGCCGTTCAGGATTGTTTCTATGAGTCTCAGTACTGCTACGCACACTTAAAATAAGCATTGTAACGGCATCCCCTCAGGTCAGGATCAGCTAGTAAACCGCAGACACCTAGCTTACAGCAGGGCTTCGCTCCACTTACGGCGAGCCGTCGTCACCTAGTTTACGCAGGCTCGCCACCACCGGCGAGGCTAGTCGGCTAGCCGCAAGCGCGATGTCGACGCCGAAGAACCGATGAGGTGAGGTGATGCCGAATGCCGCAATGCTTGTATGTGTGAGATGACCTAAACTAAATGGGAAACCTTTTTTTTTTGTTTCGGGTGGAAATCCTCATGGACTCCCTCCGTCGTGGAGGTGACAGAGGGGTATGCAGGACTCTTATCGGCTAACCCCCCCCCCCCCCAAATCCATCCCATCCCTAAATTTTGTTACTAGCCCTAGTGTATAAGTTGTAGTAGTATTTAATTAAGGTGTGTACTAACAAGAGTGGTTCCTATGTTGTTCCGAAATAAAATAATAATAATTATTATTATTAAACCCAACGCGGTGTTCCACCTTTACCTATGGCCGGGGGTGCGGGATTCGCATAAGTATTCACCGCTATGTAAGTAAATTAAAGCGCGAAGTTTTATAAACTTTATTTTTATTTTTTTATTTATGGCATCTCGCAGTTCAACCTATGAGGTTGTCGTCTGCTTAACCGGTGTTGCCTGTTGATGCCTCAATAAATTAAGGCCTCCAGCCAGGATTTTATAAACAGCCAAGTAACTATTAATGTACTGGGTAAGATAAACACAAATGATATATTCGTATATCACTGAATAGCGTATCCAACACGAAGTCCCTGGTTGTCTGTCGACTCATTTCCCACCTTGGCCATTTCCTATCATTGTTATTTATTTATGCACTGTGAATCACTACACGTTTCTTTTCCATTTCAAATTGCTACACAAAGAAATTCCGGAAAATACATTTTGGAATATCTCACAATAAAGTACGTAGACTAGGAAGCCGCTGCATTTTCGTATAATATTATACCTTTATATTATAACACAAAGAAAAATAAAGACCTAGACTAGTATAGGTATACCTACCTACCTATTTGAGTTAAGTATTTGTCCAACAAATAACTTGTTTGCGTTTATTTTGGTGAGTTTTTAGACTAAAGCAGTGCTCGGCGAGGCATGAAAACGGACGTGCTTGGCTCTGAAATCACGTACATTATAGGTACCTACCTATAACCAATGTTATGAAGTAGGTAGGTACCCGTCGCGTCTCCATTGTATGCTTACCGTGAAAATTGGCCAAATTAAAGTTTCGTAACCGTTAACGGAAGCCGGAAGCCTACAAAACGTTCACTAGTTCAATACACAGGTTTTTGCTGCAATAATAACCACCGTTTCAGTCAGTTTCCGTCAAATATTACTAGAATAGGTTATGACAAGAGGTTAAACATTCGGACCACGTTCTCTCAGGTCTCAAGTCTACCGACATCAACTCTAATCCGTACTACCTACCCATAGAAATGTAAAAAACAGTCCTATATCTATGGTACTGCCTAAACCTGGCAGTGCCCTCCAAAATTAGTTGACATAATTAATAACATAGTTAACATTAATAGACATAACATTGATTGTTAGTTGACATTAGGTAATTAGTTGACATAGTTAATTTAGAAAAGGACAGAAGATAAATATTAGTTTAGTCCTGTCAAACTCGTCAGCGCCTGACGTAAATTGACGTATTTTTAGTAGCCATGTTGTTAATCACGTCTAATCTGTCTATGGAGTATCTTAATTTGACAGGACTAAACTAATATTTTATCTTCTGTCCTTTTCTTAAGGAAATAGAAAGAAAAAGATGAACAGAACTTAAAATTTGTTTAGTTTGTGAACAAGGGAATCATGGCCATTGTCATTGTAATACTGTGACATTGTCCCACTTCAGCTATACCTAATCCCACGTTATGATTTAAAATTCTAGTTTCAAATTTTGAACTCGTACAATTGTACATTTTAACATTTTTATATTATGGGATTACCAGACATTTTTTTATAACCGTGTTTCATTAGTGGTATCATAATGTGGCCCGTGGCATTGCAGCTGAAGCGATGCGGACGAATTTTTTGACGCCCTGTGATTCTTTTCTCTTGTTTTTTATATTTATATTATTAGTATTATTTTAATATTATTTTAGTATTATTTTGTTTTTTTCTATCCGCACTGAATAATATAATTAGTAATAAGATTTATTGTTCTTATATATGTGACGATTGTCTTAATCTATACATATAATAAAATTGTAGAAAAGTGGTATCTGTACAATGGAAATATATTAAAAAAAAGTAGCAGGGGTTGTTGTTATATCGATACCGAACCCGAAATTGTAATTAATTTTTTTTTTGTCTGTTTGTCTGTGTGTTTGTGCACGCTAATATCAGAAACGGCCTATTTGATTTATATGCGGTTTTCACTAATATATTGTAGTAAGCTTCACTTAACAGTTAGTGTTTATTTCATGTCAATCGGTTCATAAATAAAAAAGTTATGTCAATTTAAAGAATCACGGGGAACATTTGTTAAGGTATTCTATCAGAGTACGTACAGGCCTCGCGCCTGCGCGTCTATGGCTATATAAAGCGCGCTGAGAGCAGCGCCGCTGCCCCCCATCAGAGCAGGAGTCCCTCAGGGCTCCATACTCGCCCCTCTCTTATTTACGCTGTTCACTAGCGACATCCCTAAAGATGCTAAGTCCCAATTGGCTCTGTGCGCAGACGACACAGCCATCTATTACACTGGTCGCAGCCATATCCAACTACGACTTCGTCTCCAAACCGCAGTCAATAAGTTGGCTGCTTGGTTCAGGAAATGGCGAATCGAAGTCAACCCCGATAAGAGTCAAGCGGTGCTCTATTCGAGACCCAGACGACAACCCACCCCCCCTCCACCAATCACCATGTTCGGCAAGCCGATCCCTTGGGAAAAGCGAGCCAAATACCTTTGTTTTATTCTTCTCCTTCTCCTCACCTTCTCAGAGCACATAAAGACGGTCGGTTCGCGCGCCTCTTTCGCTCTATTGCCTTCATTCCGTCCTCAATGAATGCAGCAAGCTGTCACTCAAGTGCAAAAAGCGCCTGTACACAGCATGCATCCGTCCCATAATGACTTACGCTTGCGTAGTCTTCGCTCACGCAAAGCCCCGTCACATCCATAGGATGCAAACCCTGCAGAACCGATTTTTCCGCAAGGCCACAAACTCCCCTTGGTTCGTTAGCAATGAGATCCTCCATGTTGATCTCAAGATCCCCACTATCCAGCAGTTCATGAAACGCCTCTCCAAGCGTTTCTTTGCCACAGCCGCTAATCACCCCAACCCTCTGGTGGTCGCGGCCGCCAACTACACCCCCTCCAAACTCAGTAAAATTCGCCGTCCAAGGCATGTTCTCGACGACCCCGATGACCCCATAACCCTCCTCCAGGAGAGCGATAGGGCAACCAGTACAGTATACAAACACAAATTACCGACATTCCGACCTCGCCGCCGAGGTCCCTCGCGACGCCCCCAAGTAAATTCTCCCCCCTGACCCTTGCCCGCTGAAGTGCCAGCCCGCGTCGTAGCTGAGCCTGTAGCTTTAAATTCCCCGACTGAGACCTCTGAGTTTGTTTCGGCCTTTCCTCTCAGAGATAGTCCTAGGAAACGCCGCGCTCATCAAAGCATTAATACTACTAATTTGATCCAGCCTGTCCCCTTGCTGCCCTCTCCCAGCGACGCCCTAAGCCAAGGTTCGTACCCCACAGGGGGTGCCTTTAGCGTGCAGTCGCTTAGTCTAAGTCGCTTAGTTTAATCTAGATGTAGCCCTGGCTGGAGGCTTTAAGAATTCCTAAGGCAACCACAGGATAGTCCGGTTAAGTAGTCACGGCCTCTCAAGGAAAAAAAAAAACTGACTGCATATTTCATTTATTTATATTTTAGTGTTTGTAGGTTAAGTTCTTTTTCTTAATTTTCTTTAAAATAATTGTTTACGATAGTACGTGTTTACTAAATAACTGTGTGTTAAGTAGTAAGTACTATTTTATTGTAAGAATGCCTCCAAGAAGATCCAACCTCTCCCAATGTAGCAAAAATGCTAAAAGGATGAGATTAGTTCGATCACAGGAATCTGAAGAAGGTGTGAGGCAAGGCTTTCTGCAACTCGGGAACATCAGGCTAGGTTTCGTGCTGCAGAAACTTCGACTCAGCGAGAATCTCGACTGAGTTCAAATCGTTCTCGAATGATGACAACTCGAAATAGGGAAAACGGGGAACAACGAAAGGCACGTTTATCTGTCGATCGCGAAGCTCACGCGCTATCGCGTGAGTCTGAGACTTCTGAGAACCCCTAATGCTTCTTAGAAATTTAAGCCCCCCAAAACTTTGCAATGGTACCAGGTTAAAAGTGACCAATTTACAACGAAATCTGATAGAAGCAGAGATTTTAACAGGGTGTGGAAAAGGTGGAAAGTGTTTTCATTCCTCAGATTCCTCTCATTCCAAACAATTTTCCATTTAGTTTTAAACGAGTCCAGTTTCCAGTCAGCCTATGTTTTGCGATGACAATTAATAAAGCAGATCTAAGTATCAGCTGTTTCTCGCATGGTCAGTTGTATGTGGTTCTGTCACGGGTTAGCAATCCTAGGAGCCTGTATGCTTTCATCCCCGATGGCCATACGTCAAATATCGTATACAGAGAAGCATTACTGTAAAGTATTTTTTTTGCTACCCAAACGACGGTATATGTAATTCAAAATATGCTGCCCGAAAAGTCACTATTCCACGCGGACGAAGTCGCGGGCACAGCTAGTGAGAAATAAAGTTCTTTAAACCAGTCTGTTAGCATACATACCTATATATTACTAGCTGCACCCCGCGGTTTCACCCCCAACTAGCTGTGTGCCAAATTTCATCCAAATCCGTTCGGGAGTTTTGGCGTGAAAGAGTAACAAACATCCATCCATCCATCCAACTATACAAACTTTCGCGTTTATAATATTATAAACGCGAAAGTTACATAATACACAACACGCAACACAACTTATCACAACACAATTGACACACACAATTTCACAATCATAATCAATTCAAAATCAAAAACAAATCAATCAATTTCACAATTTTTGAGTATTTACATAATTATAAACATTAGAATCAGTAATACAACTTATTAAGTTAGCATAATCTTGAAATGTCAAGATTTCATGAAATAGTCATTCAGTAGGATTACTTGATCTTAGAGAGTTGTGTTGATGACATTAGGTAATGATTATAATTCTGTAAACACATATTTGTTACGGCCGCGAATCATATTTTAATCAACGTACAACATAGTACTGACCAGCAAATTGCAAAAAACCTAAGAAAATTTGAATTTCGCGGGCTACCTTGGAGCATCCACCTTAAGTGATTACCATGGAAGGTTAGAACTAAATTACTTTAAAGGTTAGTTAGAATAGGTCCACAATAAATTACTTAGCTTGTTTTGTAACTTTTGTCGGATCAATTCTAACGGCTTGCTAACAGTAACCCATTGTGATCATCTTTTATTTTTCCAGAAGTATTGTACAGCCATCGTCGTATAACGGATTCCGGGCGGAGGTTTCGCACGAAACTTGAACGAAAAGATTTTTTAAGTGAAGTTTTCTTCCAATATTTCAGGAATTTCGCAGTGAGCGGATTCTACGAACAGTATTTTATTGCTTAGACGCAGTAAAACATATAGAACTGGATTTTTGCCAGGACTGAAGAAAAGTTACATCCAAATTCCAACAGTTTACTTAGGTAACAACAACCTAAGTAAATGTGAAACCTACATATTATGTACCTACGTTGCTTATCTGCATACATGCCCAAGAGTTGACAGACGGAAATGGGTTGTTATGGTTAAACGAAGGGCCAACGGCCAACCATTATCACACTCCATATACATAATGTCGCAACGTTTAAATCTCACACGTGGACAAACAGTGTACTTGCCGTTACGGCACAGGTAAACAGGTTCATCTGCAAATAAAGGATACAGTACCGACATATTTCGATGTTTAATTCAAAACCCAGGTCAGTAGTGGTTCAGTGGCAACGAGTTGTAGGTCGTGGACCCAGGCTTACTTTGTGTAAATAATTTCATCAACACTTCTCTCAAAACGGCAAAGAAAAACATCGTGACAAATCCAGCATATCCTAGAACCAAAAATTCGAAGACATGTGACATGTACCAACCCACACTGGGCCCGCGTGGTAAAGACATTACAGCCCACTCCCTCTAGAAGAGAGGAGGCTGGTGTCCCAGCAGTGGGAACATTATAGGCTGATTATGCATTATGCAATTCAAAATCGCTCAATACCAATATGCAGCATCCAGTAGTTGTAAACTGGTGAATTTATTCCATAATCACAATCACACCGTTCCCACTGCTGGGACACAGGTCTCCTCTCTGTGAGAGGAAGTGGACCATAATCTACCACACGGCTCCAGTGCGAGTTGGTGGATGTCACACATGTCTTCGAATTTTTGGTTCTAGGACATGCCGGTTTCCTCACGATGTTTTCCTTCACCGTTTTGAGACCAGTGGTGATGAAATTAAATACACAAAGTAAAGTGCCTTCCGGGGTTCGAATTCACGACCTACAGCTCAGTCAGAGCTTATACCACTGAACTACCAGTGCTCTCACTGTTCTGATTCCATAAACAAAGCCTATAAAAAGGCTTTGTTTATGGAATCAGAATTGTTCTATAAGGCATACCTTCCATTTTCTTAGGCACAATCGCATATTTTCTATGAATTGAAAATTGTCAACAACAACATTGTTGTTGAACAATTTTCCCTTGGGCATGTGCCTTATGGAGTCAGACTACTGTTTCCACCCCGGTCATGTAATACTCGCATGTTATGAAACACTATAGGTATTATCGATGTTTTTAATTGATGTTGATATATCGATTAGAGTATCGTGTTGATTCTGGCTATCTGTCCCGGTGGATGGGAATGTTTGCTTGAGGCGCAGTCAGTAAATACTACTACAAACAGTAGTATCTACGTTCGCACATCGCTCGAGTAAGCAATAAGCACTAATAAACAGACATCAGAGTAGTTCTAAAAAGCAAATATGAGGACAGCGTCATCAAAAATTCAAGTGGAGTAATAAAGTACTACGTGGGTACTCTTTCTGAAGTATGTACGACTACGTCCTTACTTTGTGAACTTTGTATGTCCTTACGAATGACTGTCTGTAATCTGTTATTTTGACCTTAAATTTATTTCTTGAACAAATATAAACATTATACCATACCTTAGTGCCTCAGTTATAAGTATCTACTTAAATTACTACGCTTAAATAAATAAAACAAAGTCCTCCAGGCCGAATTTCGGCCATGCAGGTGACCAGTCTCAGTGGAGACCATAGACTTCGGCGCAGGAGATATTATAGTGCGTGTGCAGACAAAGGTGCACTACTCCCTCTTCCCTCACTCTCATTGTCCGATGGAACGGCAATCCGACACGACCGGAGAGAGATCAGGTTTATCGTGCTTTCCGAGACATGGGAGATCACACCGACCACTTCCAAACTGTTGCTGCGCCGGTTACTGAGAAATTCCCAATGGAAAAACCCAATAACCCTTTGCTCGACCCGGGAATCGAAACCAGGACCCCACGCTCAGCAGTCGCGCTGGCGACCACGACACCAACGGGGCAGTGGGGCGACCATAAACAGTAGTAGGTAGTAGTATTTTTAAGTTATATTTATATTGTATTGTATGTGTTAGCCTGAAATAAATGGATAAATAAATAAATAAAATAAACTCACGCATTTTTCCCATGGGTAAGGCAGAAACTACAGAACGTTACTACTTATAGTTATAGGAAATAAATTATTACAAATTAATAAGATTGATAGAAAGGTGAAAATGAGAGAATGGATAACATAAAGATGAAAAATAAAACAAAATCATTCAGAAAAATGATACCTAAGCCTTTTATGCAGTCCAGTAGCAGTAACGAAACAAGTAGTTCCGGAGGTAAACTGCAACCAAAACAAATTATGTCAGTCAAAATTATTGGTGTAAGGGCTTATTTTTCAATCATCTGCATGATAACTTTATCAGAGGAATAATTTTGAAATTTTGACAGTTATTTCATACAAAAACTGTCAAATGTCAATTTTATTCCTCGAGTAAAGTTCTCATATGATTGAAAAATCAGCCCTTAGTCAAATAATTTCATAATCATGAAAATAAGTATATAAAAATCAATTGCCGCACGTATTTAACATCACTTGAGAACGGCTCGACCGATTTGGTTGTTTTTTTTTTTTTTTTTGTTTATGAAAGATTTTTTATAAGTATAAATCTCTATCAATATATCCGACGTTTCCGGTGGATTGACCGGAAACGTGGGAAATATTGATAGAGATATAGGGACATGAAATTCACCCGGGCAACGACGTCGCGTCGGGTATTAATAAAAACTTTTTGCAATAATATGCATGTTTCATGTAAATAGAGTCCACCTGAAATACAAATAGAGGGCATCGGGAACTAATCGAAGGAAACTTACACGTAAAAGATAAGCATTATTTTTATCTACACCAATAAGTAAATAAAGACTGATTTGACAATCTTTTACTACATCGATAAATATAGTAGGGTTTTGGTATATTTCGAGCGCTTTCTTTTCGTCAACATGTTGATACTTACACCAATTTTTTTATCGTGTTTTTATTGATGATGATGTTATACCCTACATCATTAGCGTGAAAAAATAATGATTAAAAGATAACTTGGGCCCCAAAACCTAACTTACTGACAAATCATTGTAATTTCAGTTTGTTGCGTGGATTTGAGAGTAGTGGTAGCCCAGTGCTATCGGCCCCGACTTACGACTTGTAGGTCCTGGGTTCGAACCCAGGCAGGCGATTTACTTCGTGTAAATAATTTATTCACTACGGCTCTCAAAAATGTGAAGGAAACGTCGTCAGAAAACGTCCTTTTTTTTTGTTTTCGGGTGGAACCCTTCAAAAGGCGCCTGGTCTTTGGGGATAAAACCAGGGAGTTTGAGATTTTTACCTCACTAAAACCACCCCGGTGGTCACCATCTGCACATGGAAGGGGCACCGTTACCTCTCAAAAGACCAATCCGGAGCCCCCTCTGGGCAATGCCTTTTAGGGCACATCTCTGGGGAGACTGTAAAGGGGTCTCCCTGAAGCCCGACTGTGCAAGTGTGCAAGGCAGCACATGACCACTGTGTGCCGCCTTCCCCGAGGTCACTCAGTGTGCCGACAGAGTCCCCACTCTAATCGCCCGCGACACCAAATTCCCGCCTTTGTTAGATGATGCAGGCGGGGTTTCGGCGTGTTAGGCGTCGAGGCGGTTGCCTGCTCGACGCCTACTTCTCCGAGCGGGATCGGCTCTCTCACGATCCCGCTTCGCAGCCTCCTTCTGGACCATCACGGTCTCACAGAAGGAGCAACTTCCCTCCAGTTTTCTGTCTCCGACAGCATAGCCCTCACTACTGCTGGCACTGCTGGCAGAGACAGGTCTCGCCCGATCCTGGCGACCAAAACCTGCTGCTCAGAGGCCCACGCTGGGCACTCCTCGAGCGTGTGCTGTGCAGAGTCTAGGTCGCTTCCACAATGGTGGCAATTTGCCATGGCCTCACGCCCATTCTTCTTCAGGTACCTACTCACCGAAGCAACCATGTCCGGTCAGCACCTGAGTTAGCCTATAAGAGATGCGCTCCTCTCTTCTCAGCCAGGCTTCGAAGTGCGGTAGAACGGCTTCGACAACTCGCTTATGCGAATATTGCGGCTGTTGCAGCCGCTCACGCCACCGCTCGAACGCGTGTCGCCGTTCCTGTCGCCTCAGCCGAGCAACAGCGATGCCTGGCACACCATTGTCCCACTTGTTTTCAACTGGCTGGTTTTCAACTGGACCGAAGTGCGAGGTGTCGGATTTAAGTCAGTTTTTATACTTTAACGTGTTTAATAGTTTGTGTTTTACTTTCCATGTTCTGCAATAGTCCTGCACCAACCGGGGGTTGTCCTTGGGTGCACTTGCATGGTGCATACAGGGATAATCGACGGTTGGTGCCTCGAATCCTCAACATTTAAAATTGTGTAAAGGGCCTCTGCGAGTTGGCTTCGGCCCCTAGTACGCCTTTCAAAGTTCCGGGACCCCAGGGTCCCGAGATATGTCAAAGACATAATAATAATAAGGAATAACTTATTCCTTATATTAGAAAACTAATTAACAAATGTTGAAGTAACTCGGATGCGAGCTACTGACCAACTCGCACGTACGAGTTACTCGTAAGTTACGTCCAAACAGTGCGAGTTACTGCAGTGCAGCTACTCGGAAGGCTGACTCGTGCGCTAGCTCGCACTGTGTACCAGCCTTAAGTCCCCGCTGCGTCTGTCTACTGTCTGACTGCACGCTCTAATCTCTGAAACTACCAGTCGGATTTGTTTTTTTTTTTTTGCCTTTGCTAACCCATTCTTGAGGAAGGCTATAGGGTATTTAACATCACGATAGGACCACCAGGAGACGAGCATAAAGAAAAAAAAGTCAGAAAGAACGCCAAGCGAAAATGAAGTAATAGCGCGGGCAGACGATGCGATGCGACACGGTGAGTTAGGGGAACAAGAAATTTCACTTGATAGTGCATCATATAATTAAGACATCTAGTGTGGCCATATTTCGTTGTGGTAGGGATGCCCAGAGGGCTTTTGAACAAGCATATTCAGGGCGAAAACTTGATAGTTGAGTAAGTGCGGCATAGGAGAACACCGAAAATATATTTGAAAAGTTTCAGATAGGAACCCCCGTGGTCAGGAATCAACTTTCAGATTTCAAAAAAGGGCCTAAAATTAAGTGATTTCCAGAGGCGTTGATTTTGGCATGATCGGGTGCGGCTTAACCCATAATGACTTGAATAGGCAAATCTGATGAAGAAATTTTGGGCTTTCCCTAAATCTGACGACTTTAAATACTCAAATTTGGACCATTTTAAAAGGATATTCAGGGCGAATAAAAGTTATTCTGTGCAATAGTGTTACAGGCCCTGATAGTGAATACTTATATAAATATCTGACGGATTGATTGGCAAATATGACGAAATTTTATTGATTCACAAAAGTACCCAAAAGTGGTTAAAACTTTGCATTTAGGTACCTCTAAATCAACGAACCGAGTAGCTTTGATTGCTATTCGAATTTGAAGCTGACCCTTTTGTGAAGATTTGTCGGTATTCATTAAAAGTTTAGTAAGTAGCAAAATTAAAACACCACGGATTCATTACATGATTCTGGACCCCACTGCGTTGAAAATTTTCTTAGGTTACTAACAAAACATCTGCTGTTTCATACATTTTGATCGCGTAGGTATTGCACTTTTGTATGACATAGCAGATTTTTTTTAATAACTAACCGAATAAAAATTTCTACGCAACGCATGCGTGTTGGTGTCCCTGTCAACCTGTATATGTAAGCCAAATCATACACCCTGCCATTCTGAATATAATACAAAAAAAAAGTGTGCACAAGGCACTTTTGGTTTTCATGATGTCCTTACGAGATCATGCAAAACTACAGGGACAAAGGGCGACATACCTACTGTACGAATTAAGTAATATACTTATATGATATAACCAAATCATTTAAAAATCTTCATTCTCTAGCCCTTATCGTACAAAAACATATATTTAGATATTTTATTAACGAAATTACCTATAAGGCTATACGTATTACATAAACGTTGTCACAACAACCCGCCTCCGTAGATAGACTTAACATTGACATTGCCTTATTTACTGTTAAGGATATGTTTACGACTACATTATAGTATCTATTTAATCCCGTATAATTGATACCAGTGATAAAATTAAGGCCATTAAATAATAATAAATAAATATCCCTGGACATTTCACACAGCGCCATCTAGTCCCAAGCTAAGCAACCTAATGCTTGTGTTATGGTAACAAGATGGCTGATAAACTACTTATATACATTTTTTTTTGTAAATACATACATATTATAGATAGAAAAACACCCAGACTCGGAACAAATACATGTAGGTCATACAAATATTTGTTCCGTGCGGGAATCGAACCCGCGACACGCAGCGCAGCAGTCAATCATTGTGTGTTACAGTTCGTTATTAGAAATATATTTTTGTTAGGTACATATATATTGTTTAAATTAACTAAAAAATTAGCTAAAAGTATTTTCGATAAGAATTTTTCAGGAATTTTGTTTCCACTAAAATAGAGTTTAAAGTACCTTTATAGGCGGGTCTTTCTATCTATAAGTAAATAAATTAAGTCACTTTTCGTGTCTCTCTGTATGACGCTGTTGTTGTACGCAACGGATTTTGATGCGGATTTCACAACAATATACAAAATAGAAATGTAGCTAATTCATTTGTAGCTATACTAGAATTTTTGGACCAAGTATTGTACCTTGCAGAACACCATCTTAATGTAGATCAATATATTTAACCATTTTCAGAATAATCTCATCATCTGCATTAAACGCCACTTTGTGGCCTATTTTGAGGCTTGGGAGAATCATAATATGTGTAGGTACATTATCTCTTTTGAAATTCATTCATTCACTGACAGACAACGTACAGCATAAACCGTTGGGTCTAGAATCATGAAATTTTGGACAAGAGTTCCTTATATTCTACTTTTCTATATCTGCAATTTTATGGCGTACATAATAAAGAAAGTAAATTAAATTATGGAAGAAGAAAGGGGAGGCCTATACTATCCCTGCACCCTGCAGTGGTTGATTTCGGGCTGCAATGATGATGATGATGATGATAATAATGAGGTATAGGTAATCTAAGTGAGAACTAAGGAAGGATTTTTAATTCGTCCCTTAAACCAGTTAAGGGTTAATAAATAGGGGATGAAAAATGTAAGTTCGTTACTTTCGCCCACGGGAAATCCCATCAAGCACCTAGCTTGTACCTATATAGGTAATAATTAAATCCGTCACATGAATCGATAATAGATATAGAAGGCACCGTGGTTCTAAAGTACAGAATATTGTACCTAAAAATTAACGATAATCGAGTACCTACGGACTACGAACGAATGAAGAATCATACCTTGGATAACCCCAAATTTTCCCTAGATTACACATTTCAACTGCATTATTTTACTCCTTATTATTAAAAGTTTTACTTCGTTATTGAATTACGATAGTTAAACAAAGATGAGACACTTACGCATTCATTTAATTTATTCGTTTAACACTGAATAAAGCTGGTACTTACCAGCCTAATTTTCAATCCTATTAATGCCCATAGCTAATTAAAATTATACCCTCGAAATTAGTTAATCACTTTTCACTGTTCTTTTGAACCATGTTAAACACTACTAGCGTTACGAATTGAAACAGATTAGCGTATTGCTTACTCGTTATGTAGGCATAAGCACATTTGAAAACAATGCATTTTTTAACTCCGTAGTATTTTTTCGGTTTTTGAGTAATAAGAGGCAGTCTGAAAGTTGCACCGGTAGCTGAAAAGTTGCGTGGAAATCGGTTATCACGGTATGGGCATGTATTACGGAGGAATGAGGAAAATGTCGTGAGGAATGTGTATGAATGTCGATGGCTATAAAGAGTAGTGGACGACCAAAGACAGGATGGATGGACTGTGTGAATGATTATGGGTAGAAAGGGACCGAGATGACGACTAATAGAGAAATATGGAAGAAAATGACATATTGCAATGACCCCAAATAAATTCAGATAAAGGCAGGAGAATGATGAGTATTTTTCGATTTTCCAGAGAGAAACCCTCGGTAATTCTAATTATATAACAATAAATAAATTAAACAGCTGGATTATAAAACAAGAAGTTTCGAAACAATAGTACAGACCTATCGTTGTGACGTTATTGTTAACCAAACTATCATTAGTGTTTAGTAGAGATGAAAAAATGATCTTGTTCACTGATCTGTAGCGTACTTTCTAATCAACTTTGTACCTACTCACACCTGTGTAAACACAACCTCAAGGTTTATACTTACTACTCAATCAACTAATTATTGTTTATTTTAGTGTTATCCACTCTTTCTCGTAGTTTGCGGAAACGACTCTGTGTTTGTTTGTCCATCGGGGCCAGTAGCCACAACTGTCTCTTTGAACGCTTGACCTAGAATCTTATACAATAAATACCTGAGATTATAAATATTACGTTACAATTTACACAATAGTCAATGGGCTGACGTAGAGTTTCTTTGTAAATGCGCTCTGCCTTTGTAGGAATCTAGGAACACATGTGCCTAGACGTGAATAGTAATCGTAATACGTAACTCGCGGACGTGTTTGGACTGACAAGCACCACACGAGACCAAAAATTTATCTTACTGCAAAAACAAAAGAGTTTGTTTTGCACTAACATACGAAGGAAGTGGAACAATTTACACATTAACATGTTTATTTATTAAATTATTTACTCAGCACCGTAACTTACCAATAAAACGAATTTCAAACGGGCATAGAATAATATTCGATATACTTACCTAAATCTAACTTATGAATGAATTCTACGCAAGAACTCTATTTACGTTGATTTGTTGACTTAAAGCAGTCCAAAAAACCATATAAGATATGATTTGTAAATAACTCGATATTGGTATAAATTCTAATGCCACGCTTATTTTCCAACAGTATCACATCGAGCCACAAACCATACCCAAGTGATATGGCTGATAGAGACCCTGGATCATAGAGTTGCACCCTATCTGCTGCTAATTAAATAGGCACCTATGATAGGTTGTCTCGATACCGGTCACTTCGTAAATATACCTTATTATCAGCAACGGTGTTCAGCCGGCCTCGGAGCCTCCAGAGAGCGACGGGTGAAAGTCACCGCGCAGAGTCGCAGACGCACACCTCACCTCAAGTGACAAACACGCTTCCACAACTGCGTCTAACGTTTGAATCAATTCGCGATTTAATTATTGAAATTTCCAAACAAATAAACAAAAGAGCGGTCGGTCGATGCGCGAGCGCCACGCGACGCGTCACATTATCACGTTCATCGGAGCGCTGTAGAAGCTGATCGGCTGATAGTGTGGTGCGGAGGCGCGGGACCGCCGCCGGCGCACGCAGCGTGCCACCGTGCGAGGTGCGAGCGCGGGGATATCAGTCGCGACCATGTTGACAACGAGCGCCGTCGTAGTACTGGCGCTGGCGCTGTGCGCCGCCGACAGCAGCAGCAGTGGCCCCGGCCCTGGAGCGGCCAGCCTCGCTGTGGCTGCAGCGGCCGCTGGCAACCAGCTCAACGACACGCTGCCTGCCGAGCAATACTTCATTGACAAAATATTCGATAAATACGGAGATAAAGGCGTCATCACATTTGAGGTGGGTACAATTGTTGTTTTTTATAGGAGTAGAGCCAGCTAATTACACAATTGTAAATGTTTTATGTTCCGTGGTTACCTACATAGATTGAATATTGACACGGTATCGGTATGTTTACTCGATCTCTTTGACATTTTGCAACTAAATATCTAAGCAGCTGTTTTAAGCGAACCTGCTCATAAACGACACAATAACATTCGGTACCTACCTAATTTCTTAAATTCTTAATTTCAGCATGTTATCAATAAAAGCCACCTTTTCCTATTTTATAAACGGAAGTTCATCGAACTGATATATAACTTCATTATTTGTACAAAATGTTACGCCAGTTTTCTTATCACCTGCTTATCAATATTTAGTTAAATCCAACATCTATTGATAACTGCTAATTTGAACTGAATTTCAAAAGTAGTATATCTTAAGGCATCGGTATTTTGTATAGCATCAAATTTCTCGACGCTTGATATCCTACTATCTACATTACGAGTATGTTCTCAAAACATCAGTCACCTTTTGTTCTTTCATTGAATAGTTTGTTTGAATGCTATACTGTATCAGTCAGAGCCAGGTTCAGCCGATTAGCGCTAAGTAATTAGTAATACTGATCATTCTTATGCAAACACAAATAATTGAATAACTCTTGCTTGTATTATTGAGTTGACGTTTAACAATTCACAAACATCTTCGACTGGGATTATAATTGCGGAAAAGGAAGTCGCAGATTGTCTACGGGGACTGGATGAGTATCTACACAAGCGCTTTGGATGTGGAGCAAGTATTATCAGATATTACTCTTAGATTAGGTATAATATAAAAAATAATATGGGATTATTCCATTAAGTAAGAATTCTGATTTACAACAAGAAAAGTACCCCAAATCTATTTATTATGTCATTTAATATTTTACATTATTTTCTCCTGTCGTTATCCGTGGTGACTTGTGATTCTTATATTATTCTATTTGCTTATTGCTATGAATTGTGTAATCAGAAAATGGGTAATAGTTTTTATTACCAATTAAACTCTTACACGCATTGCGTACACCATAATGTTCGCTTTCAAGTTAGTATTATTTAGGAAGTCTGAACTCTTGACGTTTCGTTATGGTTATTACGAGACGTAACACATGCCTTTATGTACATATACGTGTAAATTAATTTTCAGCGCTGTATGCGCAGATTGCATACCGACTACATACATAATATTAGCATACTTTTATTTCTAAATTAACGTCAAGCCCATTAAACTGCGAAAAATTACGCCTCTGTTCTGGGGTATTGTTCTCTCACGAAAAAGATAAACACATAGCACGAATGGTACATACCAGATGTTTTGAAATGTACCTAAGAGCAGAATGTACTGAGATGGATCACTCATTCACCGATTAGATTACTTACAGGAGTTGGTTAAACAGGTATATCTGCAGGTGACCAGAACAGTCGAACATGTAATTTACTACATGTACTAATTATCATAAAATTAAAATCTGATTAAAATTTTATGAATAAGATTTCGTTGCTGCATGAGGTTTAAATTGTTTCTAATAAAGTAAAGTCGATGTCCTACCATAAAACCATATTTATAAATAAACCAACTTTGTTGTAACAATTCTTCCGGTTTCGGCCTATCTTCTAAACTGACTGTGTCGTCCGGTGGATTCGTCCGCATCCGTGCGATCACTTGCGTTTGTTTAGGGTGGCGTAGAATATTTTTATACTTGTACACATCATGTGCACCTGTAGACTGAATAAATATCTGATAAGCGAATATAATAGATTTATATTATTAACATAACTAATCCTTTAATTAGTTAGTGCAATAAGGAAATTACACATTATTGAAATTCTACGAATTGTTTGCATAGATGTTGTTAGCTAAGCATCTTATTAAACAGTTTTTTTTTGTTTTTGTCGCTTTGTTAGTAAAAGTTAAGGATCCTACCCTTAACTTTTATTACCTACCCCTCACCCTCAGGTCAAGAGCAAACATAAAGATATATATATCACTATAATATTTTTATTTACCAAAACTACCAAAATAATTAGAAAAAATATTTTAAATTGAAAATTAAAATTGGTAAAGGTGCACTTTATCATAACGATGAAACCATCCTTAATTCTCATGTCAACATTTTTCATCGCACTTAGGTACCTACATGTTAATATGTTAGTATTTCTTTTAATATAACTAAAAGTGAAAAATAAAACGGGTAAACCAACCGTTTATATTTTAACTGTCTTAACCATACACTTGTATTGTCAATGCCAACATCGCAATGACTTTCCGGAAGATACAAATTAGTGCCATACGAGTCACATCTTCACAATAGTTGTTCATCAGTATTACTATGCAAGGCTGTTTTGATATACATCCAATCTAAGAAACCTTTCGGAAGTTTGGTCAGAGAATTGACCCTTGAGGAACCGTCTACCGTCTACCTACCAATTTAACTAAGTAATAGTTGAAATTGCAGCTGTAATCTACCTATAGTTAGAAAGTAATTTATCCCTGTCGAGCTATGGATCATAATTTGTCAACTGGTACATAAAGGTGTGTTAAACGTGGGCCAGGAATAATAGTGGAAGCTGTTGAATGCTCTTCTTGGATTCTTAAGGATAAGAAACTGGTTTTAATTTAAAAAAAGTAGTTAGAAAAAGTAGTTAAATGATTTGAGATATAGGGTAGACTCGTGTGTGTGTGTGTGCATTGAAAGAGGCTCACGGTGGACTACTCATATAAAGTATACCTACTTATCCTGTGCAAGCTGGTGGGCTATATGTTTTTTGTAAAATAAATAAAATGGAAATTTATAGATAATTTATTTCCATTTTATATTTTAAAGTGCACCATATCGCAGTGATTGTTATTTGTAGGCACTTAAATGTCAAATTATATTATGAATGTATTTTTTATTTACCGTTACATTGCTGATAAATTGGGTACATGTCAATAATAATTTTTGTGAAAACATATCGTATATTCGTGCACACTCGTTTAACGGTGTTTCGCACATTTTAGCTACTATTTGTTGAATTCTGAAATATTTTTATCTTTATAGTCCTATTACAGCTTCTTTTCTAATGTCTGTGCTCAGATCATCAATGCGGTCACCGGAATCGAAGTCGAATATCATTATGCTGTACGATTTCCATTTATGACAACTGCCTAAATATTTTGGAGCTCAATAACGCTCTATTGTTTAATCACAAGTATCTAAAGATATTATTGTAATATCTTTAGATACTTGTACAACTGTGACGTGGGTGCTAATTAAAATTGTTTAATAGAATCGTAGAAACTACGTGAACTCGTTTCTCCACAAAGTGCGGATATTACTGCGGAAATCTCTCATCTTATCGGGTGGAGCTCACAGTATGATTGATTGGTCAGGTTCAAGGTTGAGGTTCGATGCGCCTTTAGTTATTGTTCTACATTCTCAATTAAGTATTCAACCAGAGTCTACTTTTGTTTACCAACAACTACATTATAAACACTAATCTATTGTTGTAATTTGTAAATTGAATTTTCCTTAAGCACCTATCTAATTTTCAAATTCTGGCAAAAACATGTTTTTATCGATTATTAAAAACGTGCTTAGTATCTTTACAACATTAATCCCTCTAACAGCTATCGAAATACAGTGACCGTGGCGAATTCTGACTGATACCCCACTACCTTAAAAGATAAGTGTTGCAGTTATCACTGATATTGGTACTTGTTAATATAAAACCAGACTATCCTTCAACTTGACTTGGTGACTTCTGACGTAACGTTCTGAGTAAAACGTAACGTACGTTTACGTACGACGACACCCTCCACACCTTTCTCGAATTGCTGCCGATAAACAATCCAGCGCCAAGCGAAAAATCACCTTATTTGTCGTTTTTTACAGCCGAACAAGCTTTATATGGTATACAGGCAAAAAATTACGTCTTTCCATAACACTTTCAAGTGCCAATATTATTATATTAATTTTTAGGGTTATATACCAAACGGACCCTATTACTAGATAAGCCTCCGCAGTCCGCCCGATAGTTGATCCGATACTTGAAACGTGTTTTTTTCGGCGTTTTTGGCCTTGTAATACGGAACCCTTTCTGTACGAGTCCGACTCACACTTGGCCGGTTTTTATTTTCTGTGTAATAACTTTTTTAGCTTATGGCATAGATAGAAAAACTACTCACAACATTTTTTTAAAGTAGTTACAAGTTAGTTAACGTTATACCGAATAGCTTGTGAGACTGTACACACATTTTGCGATAAAACAACTGGACCACATGACATACACGTGAGAATAGTTATTATAAACCATTAACTGATTAGGTATGACGAAATTATCTAGCGAGAGCGGCGGCGTCGTAGCGAAGTGGCGTAGCACCGCGTAGCAAAGGCGCCGCGAAAACGCAGCGTAGCACCGCGTAGAGCGGCGTAGCGCCGCGTAGAGTGGCGTAGCGCCGCGTAAATTCAGCGTAGCACTGCATAGGCGTCATTTAGACCAAGACTTTACAAGTTTCGATCAAACTACTAACGTTGTGATAGTATTACTTATATTTCATATCTGAAAAATTATTCATTTAAATATATTTTTTGCAGGGATTCGAGCACCTACTAGACAGCCTTGGGCTCGGAGGCCGGGTGTTCACATCACCTCACGACCTCGCCATACATCGCATCAACGGAACCTTCCGACAGCTGCACGATACTCAGCACAGACACCGTAGATCTCCAACAACCAGTGAGTATCTTTATTCTTATGCCACTTTTTACTATGTCCAGTAGTCAATTCATCCTATAATTATGTTGTCATTATCTCATTTTAGTTTATCGAAAAGGGACTTATTGTGCGGCAGACGAGAGAATGCGTTCTTGACACCCGTCAGTTTCATACAAACCTGTTTTGCGAATTTGATCTTTATTAGCTACTAGAATTGTCTCACTCACTGGTGTCAGAAACGCATTCTCTCGACGCGGCCGGACTGTAGATATCTATCTATCTTTATTTCAATGTGTTTCTGGTGTAGTTGTGCGGCGTGGCTGACCATTGTTTTTCCTTGTTGTCCTTCGGAAGGATATGATCTGATATAGGTACTCCCCGAGCCACTCTTTATAGCGTTACTTAGAGCGATAGCATTACCAACAATCGAGAAGTATGGTTTGTTGATTTTATTCTCATATTCAACGAACAAATGTCAATAGAGCGAGATGCTTAGTGATATGAATGATTCTACCTATTTACTTAGTGTTGTTGACAGTTGCTCCGCAGTAAATTCTTGATAAATAGATAAATAACATACAAAGTCGGTATTTATTTGTGAATCTAAAATAATAATTAGGTATAAAAGATTAGATAACAACCGCATGGAATAATTCAAGCTGCGCATTGAGCAGAAAATGAAGGCTTCAACACAAAAATAATCTATCGATACAATTATCTTCTATACTTATAATAAATCTGTAGAAGTGAAAATTCTGTACATTGAAAATATAAAAAAAATAAATGGCAGGGGGTGTTACTAGACCGAAACCGAACCCAAAAATGTGAATAAAAAATTTTTGTCTGTCTGTTTGTTCAGGCATCACGCAAAAACTACCGGTTCGATTACGATGAAACTTGGTATAGTTATTCTTTAATAAAGATTGTGAACTACAACCAACCATTTATAATAATTTAACGCATTCGTTAGTTCATTATCTGACCAAGGCAAACCGACAAATTGTGAACTGGTATCAAACTTGCATGCGACGGATCGCACCTTGAGCTAATACTAAATAGCCAACTGCGACCAACGCGGAAGTAACGCTCGCAGGTCGCTGCCGCGGCACTGCTCGCTTCGCTCGCTCGGCTCTTGCGCGGTTGGTCACAGTTCTAACCTAACCCATTTTGTTGGGGTGCCCTGGCTTTGGTACTGCCACCATTTCGGTTACCGCCAAGGCCGACAAATCAGAAACGGTTCACAATTTTACGGGTGATAAAATCGGACAGATTGTGAATTATGTTGGTAAGTACAGGTTCGTTCACAATTTGACGGTTTAACATAGATAGATTATAAACTATCGAAAATAAATACGTTAGGTATATTGGTACACAGTTTATCGACAGTATACCTACAATCTCTTGAGAGAGATTATAAGTTAGCGGTGTTTACAATCATACGGTGACATATATAATCGCAAACTACAACAACACGTCATATTTATTTATTTATCCTCACACTGGAACGTCATACGGCAATTACACCAACGGAGCAAAAAATCACTTCATGTGCTACTTTCCATCCATCCTGTGCGCGGTGGACATCATCATATGAAGGACAAAAGGTTACAATTAGTTACATCATTCATGAAGCATCTCGCTCTATACACTGTTAAATTTTGAATGTTTTAATCCTTAAAAGGGGTCATTGTACTCATCATTATGAACAACTTTTACTACGGGACCAACCCTGAAATCGTGAAAAAAAATCAGTTGATCCATACATTATGTCGTGTTATGCGAACATAAATCTATGGATCAACTGATTTTTTTTGCAGCACTGTGCGCCAGATCTGGCGAGTTTTACTGACCAAGACATCTACAGAGATAAGAGCGTCTTGAAAAGTTTAGGGAACACAATTGTCTAGACTTGCGTGATACTAAAAGCAGATACAATTTTCTGATTTTGGAAACCCGTTGATTTACTTTTAAAAATAAAAGCTGTAAAGTACAAAAAAATGGTTCATTCAGGCAACCAACTAAACGTGACAACGAATAAACCTTGAAAGCCATGAATAAAGGCCTGAAGGAAAGGAGGAAACACGGCCTAATCAATGTTTGTAACAATGACGTTAATTTTAATTTATCCTTGAAATGAACATGAACTGTCGGAATTCTCTGATAATTTATGCAAAAACTAGTAAAGTTATAGACTACTTAGACTACAAATACATCTTACGGATGGGTAGGTATTTGAATTTTACTTCACTATAATCCGACTGCCTCTTTGGTCTAGTGGTCGGAAGCGCAACTGCTGAGTATGGGGTTTTGGGTTCGATTCCCGGGTTAGGCAAAATGTTATTGAGTTTTTCTATCTGGAATTTCTCAGTAGCATCGGACTCTGGATTTGATGATGACAAATAACTGACGTAATGCGGGTGTAGTATCTATGCACCTCTGCTTACCCTTCGGGGAACAAAGTGACGTTATGTTATGTAATCAGACTGGTACCTACTGAAGTTTAAAGTATGAAACCACTTATCTGCAACCAATTCCGTAGAAATTAGACAACATGTTCGAATTGGATATGCTGTTAATTATGTAAGGAAACAAGTGAAAGAAAACAGACTACAGATTCGGACGTTTATTTAAATAACAAATCGATTGGCCTAACAACAATGATTTCTTTTGTCGTTCATTAGGAAAAGTTGTTTTTTATAATAAAGTACCAAGCCCCGTTCAAAAACGTAAGATGTGCCAGAAAGCCTTTTATACCGTTAAGGATTATATCGAGGACAAAAAGACTTGGGATTGAGCTGCTTCCAATTTTTTATTACATTGAATGTTTTTATTTGTTTTTTTTCTGTTTTGTTGTTTTGAAGACTATGTGGGCCATTTTATTTATATTATTTTTCTCTCTGTTCTCTTACTTTTTTTTCATGGTCTGGCAGTTTGAGTAATTAATGTGGCCTACCCAAATGTCCTTTCTTTGGTATTGTTCGTCGAATCAGCTGCACGATTTTTGACAAATGCGTGCACTGACTGGACAGGTCCTCTTAATCTGTGTGGTTCTTTCCTCAAAATACCATCTCAGACATCGACCAACACTGTCTTCATATGATCTGACCAAGAATGTCTGGACTTTAAAAGAGACTGTGACCTCCGAGTTTGTTTCGGCCTTTCAGACTATTCAGTTAGGAAACGCCGACCTCATCTAGTTTTAAAATATGAGTGATGTGTAAAAGTGTTTGTACAAACCTACTTACAAAAATAAAATCATTTATCATTTATCTTTGTCTTACTCCGCGTTGGCGTGAGCAAATATTACCAATTTCTGAAACGAAAGCACACCATAATCAGCCTGCAATGTACCCACTGCTGGGACACAGGCCTTCTCTCTTCGAGAGGGAGTGGGCTGTACCTAATCTACGATGTCACATGTCGTTGAATTTTTGTTCTTAGCAGCGATGTTTTCCTTCACCGTTTTGAAAGCAGTGGTGATCAAATTATATTTACACAAAGTAATGCGCCTGCCTGGGTTCGAACCCACGACCTCCAACGGCTACAACTCGTTAGTCGGGGCCGTTATCACTGGGCCACCACTGCTCTCAAAAAGTAAGCTCCTCAAACTCCGATCTATACTTATAATAAATCTGTAGAAGTGAAAATTCTGTACATTGAAAATATCAAAAAAATAAATGGCAGGGGGTGTTACTAGACCGACACCGAACCCAAAAATGTGATTAAAAAAATTTTACTTATACTTTATTTTACTTTTACTAGCCGCCAGGGCTGCGGGATATTCGAAAGAGGTACCGTGGCCCTTGGCACAGGCAACTGAAGGAACACGGGTGGGTTTTAGTCAGTAAAAGTCTGACACTCTTCCGCTCCGCCCAGAGCGGGAGGGGTCATATGATGATTTCCCACCCAAAAAAAAAAAAAAAAAAAAAGGGGGTGTTACTAGACCGACACCGAACCCAAAAATGTGTTTAAAAAATTTTTTGTCTGTCTGTCTGTCTGTCGGTCTGTCTGTCTGTCTGTCTGTCTGTTTGTTCAGGCATCACGCAAAAACTACCGGTTCGATTACGATGAAACTTGGTATGATTATTCTTTAATATCCTGGGCACCACACTGGGTACTTTTTATCCCGGAAAAGTTTATACAATAAAAAACAAACTTAATTTTGCGGTTCGATCCCTAGACCCGATTACTGTACCAACCGCAAATAATAAGTTTGTCGTAGGTTACGTCACCCGCAGTATTATCTGTGCGACCTTTTTATTCCTTTTAGTTTTTAGAGTTATTTAGGTTTAATTTTATAAGTCGTAGGTATAGACTTTAATTGTAAAGTAGGTATAATATATAATAATAAATATTTGATAGCGTACGTAGTGACCGTAGGTTATTTTATAATAGGTAGGATTAGTCATTTATCCTGTTAGCACGTTCCCGTGGGATAATTTCCGACATCCACGCGGGCGAAGCCGCGGGCAGAAGCTAGTCATTACTAAAAACATAGTGATCAGATCACGTTGGAAAATAGTACCTTTACCCTCGTGTGTTGGTATTGTATGAAAAGCATTCAAATAAGGAGAAACACATCGCTGGTTTCCAAAAACATTAAGCTTCATGAACATTGCAGAACTGTGTCTACCTAAGTTTTTTACATAAAACATGATGGACGCTCCAATTCTACGAAAAGAGCCATTTAGCATAAAAATAAGTGTATAATTTATCGACATCGTGCACTAAAGCAAAAAGTTATTATTTTCTGACCAGGCGACTATCACAATTTTTTATTAATTTCAAAGGTAGTCAAAGTGCGTTATATTCAAACTTTCTGAGCTGTGACCAATCTCTTTAAATTGCCTTTTTATAGTTCAATCCTTATTTCCTGCAAAATTTAACTTTTTTGTATCTTTAAACATTGAGATTACATGCTACAGAATAGGTAGGTATATTTGCAAAAAGAGGCGCTGTGCCATTTTATAGTTTTTACCAGCAAGATGGATGCCCTCGAACGACTTAATCAGACTCATTATGTGTTCATGACTAAATTAAGAAACGTGAAAACTGTAATAATACCTCATGGTTGATTTAAATAATGTTTGACTACAACGACAAATGAACAGTTTTGAAATCCGGTGTGACTTGTACCAGTGTTTGGTAGAAAGCGATGCAGATAGTTCCGCTGCTTTCTCATTTATTGCGACAGCAGTAACGATGTCGGCCGTAGCCCTTATCTGAAGGAACTAACATGTTTTATCATGTACCTACTTATATTTTTTTGTAGGAACATTTTTCACTCACTATAAACCTATTCATTTCAAATCACGTACAATCTATGCAATTCCAACTCTAGAAAGACTTCCCAGTTTCGAATCCCTTGTGGTATATTGTAAGCCTTGTTAAAAATCCTCGTCTGTACCGCTCGCATTACATCTTTCTGCTTGCTAATACATGAAGCTCATGACGCCAATGGACTGAGAATTTTATTGTCCTTTATAATCGCGATTATCCTATTACCGAGTGGCCGGCTGCTCTTGCGCAGTCGTCTGACCCCGGCCAAGGATCTGTCACATAAATCCATGAATGAATCGTATTGTTGAAAATTGTTATTCAGTTGCACGTTTATATTTCAAAGCACCTACTCAGTTATTGAGCACCACTTTTATATACACTTCAATGTAACTAAGTAGGTATAATTACAAGTACCTAATTGCATAATCTTTGTAAGTCTTTGTAAAAATTATGTTTCTGATTTTATTAACAACTATAATTTAACAGTTTCAGCTGAGCCCATTTTGCGGAAATCATGTCTATCTCCAAGGGAAATTTTGGAAGTGTATGGAATGGAGAACGAGGCGCCGGGGGTCATAACTATAAGGCCCAAAACATTCCTGGAAATGTGTCCGGCTCTGGTGTATCAGCTAGACCAGCGGTCTTGTTTCAAAACACAAGAACTAGCACCGAAGTTAGACAGGTTTTGGAGTAAGTAACATAGTATACTATTATAATAATAACTTAAATAGCCCATTGGTTAATAGAAACCTGTGTAGGTATCTACCAATCCTGTAACCTAAGTGTTATGAATAATTTAAACTATTTATAATATTGGTATTTTTATTTATTCCAGCTTGGATATACGCCACCTTAAGTATATTGGTGATCAGTGCTACGGGTTTACTCGGAGTAGCTATCGTCCCAATGCTAAAGTCGGCTATTTTCAGCCACATGCTACATTTCCTGGTGGCGGTCGCAGTCGGCACATTGTGCGGAGACGCGCTCCTACATCTCCTGCCACATGCCCTCAAATCACACGGCCCATCTTCTGCGCCTCAAGAAGAAACCGAAGTTGTGTTAAAATGTAGCGTCACCTTCCTCACGATTTTGCTTTTCTACAGTGTAGAAGCAATTATGCAATTGATAAATGGCGGCCACGCTCACTCTCACGATTCGGGAATGTCAACTGAACTGAAGACAGATTCAAGCAAACAAATCGAGCCTATAGAACTCGGTGCGATGATGCCGGGCTCACCGCCACCACCCGTCGACCGGCCTATGACGTCGACAGCGCTCATGGTGATTGTAGGAGACGGACTACACAATTTAACAGATGGGCTGGCAATTGGAGCGGCCTTTAGTGGAGATCCGGTAACTGGTTTCGCAACAGCTTTGGCCGTGTTTTGTCACGAGCTCCCTCATGAGCTCGGCGATTTCGCTGTGCTGCTGCGCTCCGGAATGAGCATCAGACGCGCTCTTTATTACAATCTACTTTCGTCGGTGCTCAGTTTTATGGGCATGGCAGGTGGAATTTGGCTTGCGGAAGACCATGAGTCTGCGTCCCAGTGGATCTATGCCGCAACAGCCGGGACGTTCCTTTATATTGCACTCGCAGACTTAGTGCCTGAAATAAATACGAACAACAATGGTAAAAGTATTAATTTACTACTCGCAATATTAGGAATAGTCTCGGGCGGCATTATCATGTTAATGATTGCTCTACATGAAGACTCGATTCAATATCTTTTTAGAAATGCAGAACAGTAAACAAGTTAGTCAAATTTAAACAATGCTCGGTTATGAATACTTATATGAAGTATGTGTGAGGCTCAACGTACGTTCATTGGATAATTTGTGTCAAAAGTGTGGTTTAAAGAAACTGGGGACACCGAAGTGGTGTGAGATAGGCATTGAGGATTGCGCCTTCGCCTTCCTCGTCCAGCCATAACATTTGATACATAGTGATTTATGTGAAAACAAATACTTGTAACAGTACATGTTATGTGATAATCTTCGTACTCATGGTTGTTAAAATTGTGTGTAGTATTATATTTACTTAGGTTAAGTAATTAATTACGGATCATTTTAATTGATGGTTTAGGAAGTAAGCGTAGAATCACTTTTATTTGTAAGCTAAGCTCTTGTTTTTTTGTCTCTAAATATTAATTTTATAGAATAAAATATAACTTATAATATAGATTACAAATACGTATAACGTGATACACACCCCTCTTAGAGTAAGGGCCGGCTTTTAGATCCGTAGTTAACTCCACCAATTGTTAACTTAACTATTAGTTTAAAAAAATAACCATTAGTGACCATAGATAATCTAACAATTGATAAAAAAAACACATTTTGCAAAAATTTAATCATTACTATTTTTAACAATTAGTTGAGTTTAATTACGGATCAAAAAACCGGCCCTGAGAGCTGGTTATTTCAATCGGTTGGTTAACGTAACATACGTACGTCAAATAGTAACGATTACGTACTCGTTATTAGTTGACGTACGGCAAAGCCATAATTTTGTAATTGTAATTTGAAACAACCCTTTTTTTATTTGACGATAGTTAGCGCCATTGTAGACGATTACGCGTGCGTGAAGTGGACGTGAAACAATTTTTTGATCCATAGTTAAACTCAACCAATTATTGTTAAAAATAGTGACTAATGGTTAAATTTTTGCAAAATGTGTTTTTTGATCAAATTTTAGTTTATCTAATGATATAATATCATTGCTAATGGTCAAATAATTAACTTTTAGTTAAAACAATATCTAACCATTAGATAAACTAAAAATATTGATAAAAAAACACTTTTTGCAAAAATTTAACCATTAGCTTTCCAACAATTGGTTGAGTTTAACTACAGATCAAAAAATCGCCCTATAGAGGGAAAGAATTAATTAGTTTCAAATAAATCCGCTGATTACAAACCATCTCGTTTGGAAATCATAGTTACTATTCATGTTCCTTGCCTCAAGCTAGATTTAAGACATTATTCCCATTTATGAAAATATCCAGCTGTAAAATAAATAATTATGTAATACGCCTACCAAATTTCGAATTATGATACCTAAATGGTGGTCAGTAAAATATATTTAGGTTGGTAGATACAGGAACTATATGGAATGTACAGGTATAAATACGTAAATATGAGACAGACATTACTCGTAAAAATTTGGTACTTGTGCTCGATTGAAAGCTACATTTATGTCGAGTCAAATGATAAATCATTTTTTTTCTACATTACCATTAAGTTACTTATTCCCGAGCATTTGCAACTAAGTAGGTATAGGGCACTCAAAAGGGACACCTACCAAGTTAGTGCTGACGTGATAGAAAAGTCAGAAAAACAATTTAGTCTAAAGCTACGGTTTCCTTGAAGAGCGGTGACCGCCACATAGCGTCCGCAATTTACCGGCGAATGACGTTACGGAAACTCTCTTTATGAAATTAAGTGGTTGTGTTTTCATAGGTATAGAGCGTTTGTTGACACCGTAAAGACCAACCCTCTGCCATCATTTTATGACAGCCGTCAATACGTTCGTTATGTGGCGGCCACCACTGTTCTAGGAACCCTTAATTTTAGGGTGTCAAACCCAGACTTGCATGCCTAACAGTAGGTACCTAACTCTAGTCTAAAATATTACAGTGCATTATCAGTTATCACATTGATCACAGCAGTATAATATTATTGCCGTGAAAACTAAGGTGAAATGCTGTCTTCTTGTCAATTCTCGTAATTTTAAGAACGTTCACAGGCTGATCTCAGTCTCAACCTGTCAAAAATACCTCTAATTTCCCTACATTTTTGACTAGTATTTGACATTGATTGTCGCTGAGATGAGATTGCGACTAGATTTTGAACGTTTTTAATTACGGGAATTAATCTTCTGATGCTAGGGATTAATTGTCATTAAAGACAAGACATTTCACCTAAGATTTCACTGTGACATTTTGTACAGAATAAACCGACGGGACTTTAGCAGCGAAAAGGTTACCTATTTCGTATCGTTTATGCCATGATTGTCTACAAAGAAATTACCTATTAAAAAATATATTATTAAGCTTATTTGTCTGAAGGTCTATCATTTTTATTGGCATGTGTATGTAGTAGCCGGTTACCTGCTAAAACTGATAATTAAGTATTACGATAGTATTTATTAATAGGTCAATAAAATATTTTTTTAAGTTCATCACAATGTTGTAATTAACTTTTATTATGTTTTCTTGTAAATAGAAGTATTATTTTTTAATAACATGTCATAATAATAACTACGTGTTTTCCTTTTTTTTCACAACATTGTTTTATTTCAAACAGTTTAAAGATAAAACTCCCCAAATAGCAGGTACAATATTCTGAAATATAAGTAACTGATGCTACGGCTACATTGCCGTGATAATGCGAACTACACTATTGGCGCACTCTCTCTCGGACTCCGCTCAACTTCTCACTGTACAACAGAGAGCGCGCGAAACATGAAATATGACGTAAGCGTATGTGTAATAGTGTAAGTACCCACCATTTGAGTGAGAAAAGTGCGCGGGAATGGCTTCATCCGAGTTTAGCACAAGGTTAGGTACCTGTGGACTGCTTTGTTGGTCTTGGTAGTAAATTCGATTGCTGAGCATAGGTGGTTCTGGATTAAGTCTTCAGGTCACGGGTTGGGTTTATCAAATAGGAGTTTGTCCAGAATCTGGATATAAGCCCGTTTATTGGCTCTCCCATTTACTTACCTACCTACCTAGAACCTAAAAATATGTCACTGACGAAATATAGGAGAAAGTAGAGGTACCTACTACATCTCTGCCTACCTTTTTGAACAATACAAGCATGATGTTATGTATATTATGTAGCTGTAGATAATAACATAAATTGTTATTTTTATGAGATCCCATTGAGGTACTATAGAGATCCTGATTTCGTTGAATTGCCGCCAAAATACACCGATATATCGGCACGTAACGTCTGGACTTTCGTCTGGGCCCTAATTCACTATAACCACTTAATGGTTCCTTACTTCGAAACCATGTCAATTATAATCACGACATCATGCTAATAACGTATTCTCTCTGGACAATGACACAATGAACGAAACCGCGCGACGGCATGGTTTGAACTGTCAAAATACCACAATATTGACAACCGTACGTGGTATGATTACGTGGGTAATAATAATTATCTTACAATTCAGTTTCACACCGCCGCGGCATCAAAGAAAGCAACTATTCTTGTCTCTTTTTCGCTCCTGATATTTACGGTTACGGCCTACTTCCGTCTTCGAAATGTCATCTAGTATTGTGCGACATTACAATGACATTTTTTATTTGTGCGTTAGGCGGTTATCACCAATAGTTACTCTTTGGTTATCACACTGCACAGGACACCGGACACCGGAGCAGTTTCCAGTGCAGTGTGATAACCACCTTAGTACCTATGCCGTTTTTGAAGATCGAATGTTGTGTTGGTAATGTAAGCTATATTTAGGTACCTACCTCTTTTTACCTCAATTTTAACCGATTTCAAAGAAAGGAAGAGGTTCTCAATTCAAACCGTATCTTTTTTTTAGTCTTGTTTACCAACAGCACCCCCGCTGCTCAGACCAGAGATAGGTTTACTGTAGGTACTATACCTACAGCATTGTGTGAAAACTATCATTATTTTATACGATCAATACTTAAACGGCTTCAAGGACCTTTTGGCACTCTAATGATGTCAATGACTGGGAGGCGCTGTTGGTAAACATTTGTGAAATGTATTGAAAGAACCACGAGTTTTTCGAGTGTAGTGGCGTTCCAATTTTGGCCACGCGCCAAAAGATCCTTGTGCAGTCGTAATATTAGTTCTGACCATGGCATAGAAATGTACCTAACCTATATCTATGGTTCTGACCATAGTTTTCTAATCTATGGTCATGGTGGAGTGGAGTGTTCATGGAATTATTATGTACAGACGCCAGCACATCAAGCTACTACAATCGTCAAATTTCTTTAATAGATTTTCAACTTTATCTCTAAAGCATTAAGGTTCAAGATTGATTGGGAAAATTTGACAGTTTCGGGTAGCTTGACCTGCTGGCGTCTGTACATACTACGTTACAATGGAGTGTTACTAAATCTATGGTTCTGACACCTACCTATTTAGGATACTTCTAAACTTTAATAATAACTAAAGATCTTTAAGATCTGTTTGTAGAATACCGAATGTCAAAAACTATTCTATTGAGACACTACTTCATTGACATAGAAAAGTATGGACTGGAAATACCTACAAAAAAAGGGTGCATACCTACAACTCATATTGTCTCATAAAATGGCTGCCATTGCTAGGGCTGTATCAATCAAGGAACAACTGTTATCTCGTTGTTACTATAACGAGTAACGATACTATACGAGTTTTACTAGTTATCACGTTTGGATCACGATGGATTTTGGTGCTGAAGTGTGAACCACAGGCAGGACCTAGCTAGGTCACTCGGACCGAATAAGACGCAAGATTATTTATGTTAACATCGCAGAATATACGGATATCGTTTCAGCGGAGGAACTAGTTTCGAAAACTATTACGGTAAGTCGGCAACGGTACAACACTATTCCATTATGACATCTGTTTGTAAACAAACGAATGAATTAACAAATATAATAAAAAGGACTGTTATATGGATATGAGCCCAAATAGCAATACTTTAGCCATATATTCATGATCGCGTTACAATTGTATCATCGATTGTGTATTATTGTATGTATTAATGCATGAAAACCGGCTACTAACCTGTGCAAAGACAATTGAGGTTGATTTTCATTCTTTCTTGCTCCACACTTCACAATACATCACACATGCATGCAGGCATGTTGAACTTGTGTTTTCCAACATTAACATGCAGTTTTAAAAGGTAAAATCCTCGTAATTTTCTCGCAAATCTCAATAATACAAAAAACAAACAACCATTTGACAGCAAAACTACCACAAAACTCGTCGCATAAGATGGCTGCTACGGCACTTACCTACAACTGTCACTACGCTAAGACAAAATGTTGCCAAAATTAGCAACAACTTTAAATATAGTTGTCTCTTTTATCAAATAAGATTATCTCACTAGAAAGAATGAGACATAACGATATTTCAAATTCTGAATCATATTTCACTCATATTTGTACAAGCAAATGTATTTATAGAATAACGCGGCATCTCCATGTTTTTCCTATCTCAATGCACTACTTACACACTATTCACAAGTTGGTTATTTTACAGAATTGGGCCCCTGGAGTAAGTTTTGAATATGTTTGATGCGACACTTTAAGGGCGAATTCCACCTAACTTTTATTCGCCCTTAGTCGAATACTCGATTCATCACCACTACAACTATCAACAGCAAAACAAATGGCATTGTCAATGTCATTGTTAGTGTCGAAAAGTCTGCGCAAAGTTTTTTTAGGAAAATCCTTTCTTACATTGTGAAGTAAGAAAAAAGTGGTTTTACTGAATTGTATTCGTCGAAAATTATTTTCATTCTAATACCTTCGAAGGAATCAAATATAATTAATGATTTTAAAAATGATTAAAGCAGTGGTGAGTTATTCAATAAAAATTTAAATAACATTTGGCTACAAGTATCTAGTAAGTTTAAAAATAAATAACGATGTGACAATGATTCTGCAAATAATCATCGAAGTAGGTAATTACAAAGAAGATGATCTATTTGTAGTCAGACTAAAAGACGTCATCTTACGAAACAAAGAATTTATACAAGAATCAATCTAACGATTTTTGTCAGGTCTAAGTTAGCAGTAGGTAATAGAAGTAATTACTTCGTCGTATTCATTCACCTTAGAAAATACATTGTGTCATGCTTGCCTTTGTGTAAACAGTATCATTATACTGGAGTAGATTGTGAATAACTATCTCTCAAGTCTATCATGGGGCTTTGTTACTGTCTATCATATTTATTTACTAAAGCTTATGGACATATGGATTACTTATTAATTTGGCCATGGAATTACTAAAATCATGAATGGTAACAGCAGAAGATATGGTATAGGATTGCCCACATTGTGTGCTTGTATTGTGCTCTCTTCAACAGTGTTATACATAGTTGGGTTCCTCGCAAAGGTCTTCCATAGTGCTGGTGTAAGTGCACAGCGAGCATGATAAGAAGTGGCAGAATCCTAGTTAAACCTTATTTAAAGCATAATTGGACAACAAAGAAGGAGAAGTGCTCTCGTGAAAGTGAATACAATATAGAATTTAAGAGAAAATACAGATAGGCAAAAAAAGATTATTTGTAACCTTTTTAGAAAGGTTTTGGTTAGAACCATAAATGAGAATTTTACCTATACTTGCCAATAGTGACAAACTGACATCCCAAAATAAGGAATAAACAAACTTACAGTCATAACCAAAACATTTGTAATTAGAATGTGAAATTGACAGTTAAAGTTTTTTATAAAATGAATTAAAATTAATATTACTAGCTTATTTTATAAAAAATGAATTAAATTCAATTTTCAAGAATAGCCCAATGTTTCTTGAGAAGGAAATACCTCCAGGTCTTAACAGGACACAGGACATCTTACTTCCAGGAATGCTTAACAAATAGCCATGGGTTGTCTTTTCTCACTGATCAAAACTAGTGTAAGGAAATACAGCCATTACAAATCCAATGACGACTATGCAAAACAAGTACAAATAAAATGCAGGAGCTATTTTATGTACTTACCTATGAAAATTTATTTTTTAGATCATATTTGGTGCCGGTGTTTACACAGGAGTCTATGTATCTCAAAACTATAAGGTAACAGACACAAAGAATTGCTTTTTGAAGTTATCATAATATTTTGTTAATCATTCACAAGACTCCATGTCCTGCAAAGGAGGCCTACATGATTGATAGGTTTTTTTTTTAAATTACTAATAACGTTAATATCACCCTTCTGTCCATTACTAATAACTTTACTAACACCCTTCTGTCCTATACCTCATTATTCCTGGTTCAAATAAATGTAGGTATTCTACAATACTGTATGGCCTCTTTTGCTCTGTCACATTTCTGTATACATTATTAGCTAATTTAAATTGTAAAGTTGAGTAATAAATTATTAATATTGTGTTAAATTGTACCTATGTATACTATCTCTACTTGACGCAGGGTACTCTGCAAGGACTTTGTAAGAGAGCTTCTGAGGAATGTGATAAGGCAGCAAGTAACAAAAAATCCTGGTTAGCATTTATTTTTTGTTTTTATTTTGTTTGGTATTTTAAAAGGTTGAATTCCATAATTACAGAAACAATGAAAAAGCCATTGTGTCTTGTGTGGATCCACATTCCAGTGTACAAATGGTGAATACAATGTTGACTAAAATGTGGTGTAAGCCATACATATGTTACCGGTGAATGAAAATATATACAATGTGCACAAGACATAAAAATATGTCTTTATGAGTTAGTTAGCCCAAGAGCTACGCCATCTAGATCTATAATATTTTACCAATTTTTTTTTACCACCATTATTAATGACTCAAGTTAGGTCATCTAGATCTATAATATTTTACCATTTGTTTTGATTTAATGGTTTACTTCACTATCAAGTAGGACTCCATTTAATACTCTTACTAAATGGGGTGTTGTATCCTTCATCAGTTGAAGGACTCTGAACAAGACTCAATATAAATTTTATTGTTATTACACCTATGGCCATACAGTGTCCCTGTTAATAATATTTGATTCAGTGTTATGTACTAGAACTACATACATTACTTGAACCAGGAATTTAAACAATTTCCTTGATCAAAATAAATTTACTCCTTGTAACGGTTTATTGGCTTTCTTTGCTACAGATAGAGAAAGTGGAAGACCCATCGGTATTATTTGGAAAAGCACAAGCTTATGTGCAAAGCAAACTAGCAGATATCAGTGACAACAGTAAGAAGGGAGATAAATGATGCAGACAGATGGATGGCTAGGATAATATGTGTTAAAAGAACATAACTCATTCAATTACTTTATTGTAAATATTTTAAGTAGTTCTATACAATGATAAACTAAATAAAGTTAGCAATACATACAAGTGTTTGAATCGCTTCAATCATATAATCATTCCTCCTATTCATATAAGTGACAACCCCCCTCCAATATGTTCAACTCTTGTTTGCGGTTCTTCAAAAGCTAACCAGTCACTTGAATGTGTGGGCAACAGTCCCATACTTTGGCATTTGTAAAGAGCAAGTAAAATGTTAACAATGTTTCCAATAAAATACACAAACTTTTGCCCTGTTGCTTGAGTGCCTTCAACCATCTTGAATGTGCTCTGGGTCGTAAATAAAGCTTTCACTGGGCGAACAATCAGCATGCCTACCATCATAATAGGGAAAATAGATATGGAGTTTCCAGCCATGTACATTATGAACAAGTTCATCGGCACTTGTTTGAGGGGGCCCAGGGCAACATCCCACAGCTTTTTGATTAAAAGTAAATTAGAATCAGTATCTCTGGATGATTCCGTGTAGCTCGCATTGGTGGACTGGCTGTAACCTGGCGGTGATGGTAATTCAGTTGTCTGTGTACGAGTCCTAAAGAAAAATAAATTATTATAACCGACGTAACACGTTTCATAATAGGTATTTAGTTACACCTTTATAATTTTAAGGCGTGATATTGAGTCTGTAACTAAGTACTTACTTTGGATTGAAATCCAGAGCCCATTTGAACTTTTTGTTCGATTTAACTTGAGACATTTTGATACTTAACAATTACCCAGCAACAATGAATTAAATAGAAGTTTTTAAACACTATTTCGTGACAGATTATTACTTATTTCCTTAGTAATTAGATATTATTTGGAACAGAGTGTCGGACTAAGCCCTCACTTCCTTCGTTTTATTGACGTGATTGACTCCATAGATTATACACATTGACTCTGTCAAAAAAATAAAATGTCACTTGCATGACATAGGTAACAAATTGACAAGTCACGCATGGTGTATTTTGTATACATTTTGGTATGATACTATGAGGTAGCAAGATGTGTGTAACCTTTGTAAAATAGAGATGGCGAATATTCCGCACTTTAAACATGTAGGTTTGGTCTGGAACGTTTTTGCGTAGAAAAAACAAACCAGTCAGTGTTGCTATTTATTTGTGAATTGTGAATATTGTGATTATAACAGAAAGTCCAAGGTACTGTGTTACCTACTCATAATAAAAATCTCGTAGGCTATCGACAACAATGTCAATTACCCAACGAATATATAGTTAATTTTACAATTTGTCAACCGTTTTATCCTAGTTGGAAGACCTAAAAAGATGACGTTTAAATCCGGTTGGAAGACCCCTGAGAAGATGTAATATAATTTAAAAAAATATATATTTACAAAATATTTTTTTTTCATGTATAATATAGTATTTTCTGGACATATCGTGTTTTATTTATTTTATTTTCAGAACCCCAAAATCTCTTTACTTGCTAGCTTTTAAAAATATTTTTAATTTTTTGTATGCGCTAGGTAAGTGCACCCAAGGACAATCCCCGGATGGTGCAGGACTATTGCCATAGAAATGTGAAAAACAGGAGAAGTGGCAAGGAAGCGTGTTTGTGTCGTCGCGGAGTGATCAACGCGATCATAAACTAGGCAAATGGCCGTCTTCGCGAATTAGTGCGCTTTCGACCGTGATCGTGATAAAATATAAAAATGCCGGTTTGTTCAGTGGTTTCCTGTAAAAACCGAAGTAAAAATAAAAACTTCGTATCTCATTGAATCACTTACCATAATATATGTAAGTACAAGTATTTTACTGTACCTATTTGTCTTTAAAATCATGAAAAACAACAAATCGTAAAATATTTCTTGGTTTTACTACGTTATTTTTGTTTTCAAATATTGCAGCGACTGTACTATTTTAGCAGTAAATACATTGCTCCTTAACCACTACCTAAGTATGTCGCTATGTGAAGTGGACAAGCAATGTAAAAAATACTCAACGATACTTTATTTACGCGGAGCGTCGCATAGTACAGCCGCTGTGTCTTGCGGCGAGCTAGTGATGCGGTTGTGTTGATCCACTAACGTAGGCTATCGACAACAATGTCGATTACCCAACGAATATATAGTTAATTTTACAATTTGTCAACCGTTTTATCCTAGTTGGAAGACCTAAAAAGATGACGTTTAAATCCGGTTGGAAGACCCCTGAGAAGATGTAATATAATTTAAAAAAATATATATTTACAAAATATTTTTTTTTCATGTATAATATAGTATTTTCTGGACATATCGTGTTTTATTTATTTTATTTTCAGAACCCCAAATTTTTAATAAATGGGAGAATCGATAACTTTCCGATTTAGTCAATCACTAGCGTATATGTAAAATAAATGGCTTTTGCACAGCACAACGATAGCGACAGATGTTTTTGTGTGAGTAAGTTGTACGGCGCATGGTAAATGCACGCTGTTTGATGAGTTAAGGTTCATAATTGATTGTGTAGTACGCTCTGATTTATGAACTGCAAGTGTGCGCGTGACTTTGTATCTATTGCTTTTACTGAACTACTTGTGTAGTAGTGGCGCGGTGGTAGGATCGAAGTAACGACATTGAGTTCCGATCAATGTTGGTTCCGATACATTTTCAACAACCGGGGCACATCTACTTCTTTCCTATAGGTATCTATGACTATTGCAGAACATGGAAACAAAATATATTGGGTGTTAGATTAAAGTGGATCGGTTACTTTAAAATAATGGAAGGTGACCAATGGTAGTATAAAATGGCAGGCACTCGGTAACGGGCCCCCGGAAACTTAAGATTGTTAATACTTATTATCAGTGATAGGAATAGGTAGTGCCTATTTGCCTAAACTTTGAAGAACAGAGGCAAGAAACGGAGACTTCCTTAGGACTACATTTTTTCCGGGACATCTGTCCCGAAATTCGGGACAACACTTTTAAATACATTAAAAAAATATGTTATTTGGAATAAGTAATTCGTCTATATTTACCTAAAGTTTGCGACTAGACGTAACATAATAAATAACATTCACAGTCGTTACAACCATAAAATTTTCTGAAAATTTTTTTTGGAGATCATTTTGTAAATGACTTGTTGATCTTAATACTATGAATCACAATGTTTTTATAAGGAGCCGTACACGTTTCGAAGTAAATATCTTCTTTCTAGCTCACTCTCGGCTACGTTTAATGAGATTTCTTAAGTTCAAGTGTATAATTGAAAAAAAAAGACGTTTTGTCTTTAAAATAATAAAACGTTATTTTTAAACATTTTAGAATTCTTTATAGCAGGACGAATTTATCATTTAAAAAAACAAACGGTATTTGTATTTTATCTTAATGTAATATATTTTTATAGTATATTTAAAAATGTGCATGATATTAAAATAATGGCCTTATCACATTGTTTAGTAACACACTTAAACTTTAAAAATCTTTAAAAACATCATTTAATCTTTATTGCACCGAAAGTACAATACGACTTTTACGGCAGTGCATTTCGTTATCTATTCTTAGAAATTACAAAAAGAAACCGCTATGGTCACATTCGCATTACCTGTGGCGCGGGAATTGGAATTGCATGCCTCAACGTCAGTAAAATAAATATGACATAGATAGATAAAAACAATGATATTCTAGTAAACAGATATGTTATGAGCGCGCAAATCATGAAGACTAGAAAACGTCCTAATTGGGACGTATTGCCTTTAGTCTGTGTCGCGCACGTCTACGAGATAGACGGTGCGCGCTACTACGTAATTATCATCCAAAATGCCATCTTGTGTATATAAAAAGTGTACCAATTATGTTACCAAAGTTAATAAAACACAATGGATCTCATACCACACAGAAGTACACAATATATTTCGATTTATTAATATATTTCAATTATTTTCCTAATATTCTGATATTTGGAGGTTAGAAAAAAGAAAGAGATGGAAAATACATTTTTTGTCGTAAGAACGACAAGGATGCGTGCACTCCGGACATAGAATAAAAGTACAGATGCGAATATTAGGCAGTAAAGTCATCTTTACAGCAGAGTTCTAGTTTCCCTTTTAATAACTTTTCTTTATAATTTTGTTTGATATATTTAATTATAAATTTAAAAAAAAAACTATAATTGATAAGTATACAACAGTTCGCCTCCATTCCGCTCACGAAATAAAAAAGCTCTCTAAGAGACAGAAAACAAATAAATTAAATCTTTTCGAAGGTGATGATTATTTTTACAATATATATATTTCTTTCTTCTTAAAACGTGTTTTATTTTTCACCTACCTACCTTTTAATAGTGTTTATTCGTTGCATAGGCACAAATCCCGACTGCAAATTCTGTACACGCGGTTTGTACTTTCTGCCTAGTTAATTTGTTAGTCTATGATGCCAACGTGCTGTGATTGGTGGCCCGAATAATGTTTGTTTACATTCACGCGCAATTGACAACATTTATCTGTCACTTTTTTTCTTATTGGTTTTTATCGAGCTATCCTTTTTCTATCCTTTTTACTTGTAGTGAAATGTAAAATGAATGAAAAGTGTGTATGTGTGTTGCCTCTCGGCGCGGAACACATTTTTCTGTTGTTTTGTAAGTGTATAACATATCTGTTTACTAGAATATCATTGGATAAAAATAAATTTTTAATTTAAGTAAGTTTTTTCCGTCTGTACATTTTGTTTCATGATTTCCAATTACGTTATATTTAAAAAATAATTTAGTCCTAAGGAGGTCTCCGTTTCTTGTCTCTGTTCTTCGAAGTTTAGGCAAATAGGCACTACCTATTCCTATCACTGCTTATTATTCTATGTTTTCTTAAAAATAAAATCAATTTAAGAATAAATACTCTCTCAGACTACATTCACAGTGTGGTATTTTTCCCGTATAATAAGGAATAATTATGTAGGTATGTATAACATGAGTTAAAGAATTCATTTTTATCGTAATCTACAAACCCATGCCACTGATTTAGGCTGGAACCTCGAAATATTGGCCTACCTACTTATCGAGGCAAATACCTAGTTCCTGGTGCTCGAATCTTGCTTTGCATCGACTAGTGGTGCCAATCGATGAATCCAAAAGTTGCTGCTGGGTTGATAGGTACTAGCCGTCACGCGTCTTTCCATTTTAAACAAGGCCAGAACGCAAGCGTGTGAAACTAATCGCGTACCTATGGATTGGAAATCACTCTTTCACTAAGGTCTTCCAATCTATACAAGAGTAGTAGGTACGCAAATACTCCCGTATACTTCGTAGTGACCTAACGGACTACCTTATTCCATAATAATATACAGTGCCAGTACGCATCGTACTAATTTTCTAATTTACAGGCAAGTACTGAAGTTCTTTAAACCTACTAAAGTTTTTTTTTTATATAATCTAGCTAGACGTTTCTGGCACTCGTCGGCCGCTGCAGCGACACCGCTCGCTTCGCTCGCTCGGCTCGTGCGTAGCGGTTCTTGAGCGGTTCACAGTTTTAACCTAACCTAACCATTTTTTTTTGTCAGGCGTAATAGATGTAGTATAGTTTGGAATCAGAACGCGCGCGTACGCGTTACAAACTATACAAGAGCAGTAGGTATGCAAAATTCGTGTAGGTACCTACATTGTAATCCCAGATTTAAAAATAGCAATACCTACCTACAAAGTATACAGCAACAGTTTCCTGTGGCTGCATTCTGGCCTTGTATAGAATGGAAAGACGCAGCGGTCACTGGCACGGAGGCACCAGAAATACTTAGGTACCGTATTTAATTATTTAGGACCCGAGCCCACAAAGAAGCCAATGCTATGCCAGTGCTACATCAATGCTACACGCTACACCTATGCTATGCTACCGCTACGACAACGTCACGTCGCGGCGTCGCGTGTCGTCGCGTAGAGGATCTTTACAAAGGGAGGAAATCTCCTAGTTCCTAGATCACTTGCTCGATGCTAAACCTTGGAAAATTGTGGCACTGCTTGCAAATACTGTAGGTACTACCTTTATCTATTTTTTTTGTATATATAATAATACCTACAGGGTGGCAGGGACATCGACCCGTAACCTGTTACCATGGATTCAGAATATGATTCTGAATGAAACCCTTGCGTTGAAATTTTTCTTCAGCTATTAAAAAAACATTTGCTGTTCCATACATTTTGACCGCGTAAATAGATAGTTATTGCAGTTTTCTATAAAACAGTAGTTTTTTTTTTTTATAAGCGTACCTACTATAATTTTTACGCTAGGGCTTCTAGAATCATGACGTGCTGAATTTATTACAGTTTGCGCGTCGATGTCCCTGCCACCCTGTTTAAATGATCACTGGTATTTAATGTAATTAATGTTGTTAAGGGTAATTAATGTTATACCTACTTAGGGCTGATTTTTCCAACGCCAGATAAAGATATCGGAGGAATAAGTTTGAATGGACATGACCCGCGCTTTTGATTACGTTGACCATAAAATACTATTAAAAAAGCTCTATAGCTACGGTATTAGAGGTAATTTGCTTGACCTCATACAATCGTATCTAGAAGGTAGAAAACGGCTTACTCAGATCAGCCAAGTAAACATTAAGACAAAAACTGAAACAATATACTCCCCAAGTAAGAGAACCATTTCGTATGGGATGCCACAAGGGTCTGTCCATTACTTTTTATCTGTTACATAAACGATTTCCCCAAAGTAACCAGTCATCAGATGTGCTTATTTGCAGACGATAGCACTATTGTTTTCAACCAGGGTAATTTTAAAGAAATTGAATTAGATATAAACACTAACCTGCTCCCTAATTGCGTAACACACGATCAATCGGAATCTGAATCATTTTGAAGCAAATTGCTAATCCCGTGTTAACTGATAGTCACCTGTAGACTGGAAGCCGACCCCAATATAGCTTAGAAAAGGATAGGCAAATAATAACTCGACGGTCAAATAAAATGAATTGTTATCTTATTGGAATCTGCACCCTAATTGCGTAACACACAATCAATCGTAATCTGAATCATTTTGAAGCCAATTGCTAATCCATTGCTTCATAAGTTCGCAAAATTTGTCGCTCAACACGTAAATAACGCAATGAATGTTGTTGAACTGTCAAAATGAAGCCGATTCCAATTGAAGGTGAACTTATGAAGCAATGGATTAGCAATTTGCTTCAAAATGATTCAGATTACGATTGATCGTGTGTTACGCAATTAGGGTGCGGGTCATCAGTGAACAAAAATCATTTTACTACTTACATAACGACGCAATAGTGCTAGTAGCCACCGTAACAGTGTTAATATGGTCGAGCGACGATGACGTCCCACAAAATGAAAATCGGGAAAGGGGCTTACCACCAGTTCTTATAGCAGGGCAGAAGTTGAAATGCACTACTTTTTTGCTATATGACATATTTAGTACAAAAAAGCAGTGCAGTTCAACTTCTGCCCTGCGGGTAGTACCTGAGTATGAAAATTCTACGAATCGTTTTCTTACGATTCTTCTCCGCCTTCCTATCCGTCACCACGGCCAGTGTTGTTTGTTATTTTTTTTTAAGTACCGCGAAATGGAGAAAGTTTATTTATTAGTCAAATAAATCTCTAATACGAAATACCTCCCGCCCGTAACTCGCATGCTTAAAAATATGAGAATTCGTTGGATCTACAAAACAATCGAAATAGGTACTTAAATAAAATAAAAATGGCGACTCCTTTTTATATTTTATTAACATAATCATAAGGGTAACTACAAAATTTGTCCAGGTATAGTTTTAACTTATAAAATATGCACATACCTACTTAGTAGTTACTTATATAACACCAGTTTCAGATTTCACACAATCTATTGAATTTAGATATTAAATGACTTGATGTTGTCCCTATGAATATTTTGACGTTAATTATTACGTAGGTAGGCGGAAAATTTGCAAAGCTTACACTTGGTCCATGCGTGATACAATTCTGATGCACTGGGTAGGTGCGTGCTGCATACTTATGCAATCACTGACATCACAAAATGCAATCATCATAAATACATTTTCATTATCATCTCCATAACATTATGTCGCACTACAATTTAGTGACTGTACCTAGGTACCGTGTACCACGCTCGGGTAAACTAGAAAACACCTGAAATGCACATTTAGGCGGTTATCACACTGCACCGGACACCGCCCCGGTGTGCGGTGCTGCTGTTTTTAACTTTGACTGTAGACCGCACGGAGATGCGGTCAGTGTGTTATACCCTGCGGTTTTGTATACAAATCAAGATTCTACAGTCAAAGTTAAAAACCACAGCACCACACACCGGAGCGGTGCGGAGCGGTGCAGTTTTAACTGATGAACACGTAGGTAGGTACTTTTTCAATTATGACAACAATTAATTTAAAAACGAATCCTAATACAAGCCAGATATATTTAAGAAGGATATGCAATATCCAAGTTAGTTCCTAGTTTACGAAATCCTTGCTGCAAAACTGCTGCAGTTTACAAAATGTCAAAATATTCAACGGTCTAATATAACTATGATTATACACACTGGCGCCGATTCCCTTGTTGAAAAACTAAACTAAATTTAAGTTCAGTGCACTGAATTTAAATTTAGTTTAGTTTGTAAACAAGGGAATCGGCGCCAATGTATTATTAAAAATACCTTAGGCACATTGAAACCTTTTATTCAAAGATAAATGATAATTTATTTCACTATAATAAGCAAAAGACATTATTCTAATTTCTAAGCAACATGCGCAGTACCGTTGTCCCGGATGACGTCATTGTCTCTGGATACAGTGACCAAGTTACTCTCTATCTCCCTTAGAGTTTCTCGGGATACAATGTGGTCATTACAGAAGAGTATTATTCTTTTGCAAGCCTCCCGCATTATGTCTTCGGGTACAGTTAATACAATCCTCATGAAGTTTGGATACGCGAAACACTGAAAACAAAACAAAAATGTGAATTATCAAAGTATCACTAGGTATGTTGGCATTTATACTCAAGATAATCAATGATCAAGTAATCCTACTGAATGACTATTTCATGAAATCTTGACATTTTAGGATTATGCTAACTTAACAAGTTGTATTACTGATTCTAACGATTATAATTCTTTAAATACATTTTTATTACGGCCCGGAATCATATTTTAATCAACGTACAACTTATTACTGACCAGCAAATTGCGAAAAACGTAAGAAAATTTGAATTTCGCGGGCTACCTTGGAGCATCCACGTAAGTACCGCAAGGTGACAAATCCGGGTTAATTATTGTAGCTAGTCTAATTCAATGATTTTAATGCATGACGAATTACAATACATTGTAACTTATAATACTGCGGAATTTAGTCATATCGATAGGTACCGACATATTTTCAGTAAAACTAAATGTTACGCTTAGTAAGAAAGTAAAAGCAAGGTGTGGAAATAATAATACAGGTTGTAAGGGATATCGACCCGTAAACTGTTACAATGAAGTCAGTATCGCTGATTCAGGAGTCGAAATATTTCGTCGGTTATTAAAAAAAGCAGTTGTTCCGTCCATTTTGTCGGTGATGGCACTTATGTATGAAACAGCGCTTTTTTTTTAAACCAATGACATACTGGGTAATTTAGAATCGTATGCTGAATTCATGGTATCAGTTTGCACGTCGATGTACCTAACGCCGTCTTTACATACACATTAGGCACTGACCTGTCCTGGTAAGCAAAACACTGACTGCTCTGAGACCATACGCTCAACGAATTGTAATTCATTCTTGAAGGTTGGAAACAACGATAATTTAATTTCAATCATCATGTACATTGCACCCTGTGGCATTATAGGACGCAAGCCGGGAGCACATCTTAATTCGTTAAACGCCAATTTTGCTTGATTCTGAAAACAAAAAAAAAATCTTAATACTGTGCATAAAAGGTCCACCACCCTTACTTCACTGGTACAGAATGCGTAAGGCATTAAGTCCGCCTTAGTTCTTATGTGCGAGAAGTTTAAAGTAAATAAATAAAAGGTAGTAAAAGAAAAATGCCCTGAGCATTCAAGTTTTAAAAAGCTACGATAGTTAAACTAATCTCCTAAAGAGACTGTTCGGTTGTTCTTTTTTAAATGCTATTTAATTATAAATAAACAAAAAACAAAACTATACTGATCATTTTCTGAGAAATCCTGACATGATTATGAAATCAAAACAAGTATCCTTTCACTCACCTCTATAAATAGCACAACTTCATCGAAAAAGCTCTGTGGCGTACATGACAATATTGCTGGCAATGCCCTTTGTATTAGGGTGTTTGGCCCTAATATTCTGGTAGCCAAATTTGACAGGCCCTGACGAACTTCCTTCCCAAATATATTATGTCTATCGTGGATGATCACCCAGCCCGTGCGCCAGCCGGGCACTAAAAATCTCTTTGTAAGACCACTACATGTAAGTATCGGAACATCTTTAGAGAGAGCCGATAATGCAGTGAATTCGTGGTTAGAGAAAACAAAATGTTCGTATATTTCATCAGCAATGATGGGCACGTGGTTTCTCGACGCTATATCGAGTATCTCGTACAAATGCTCCTTGTCGTACACTGAGCCGCACGGATTCGACGGATTTATAACAACTAGCGCGGCAGTTTCATCATCTATTTGGCTCTCTAGATCCTCCAAGTCTATCTTCCATTGTTGATCCGGCTGCAACAACACATCGTCATAATTATGGTCTATCGTTTCACTAAATAACCTTTAATCAAGGATTTACGCAGTTATAAATAAAATAAAGCGTAAATGAGCAGTATGCAAATCCATGCCACAAGAAACTTGTTATAATGCTTCTAGAAACTCGTTTAACATCACCTCATATTAATACTTGTCTATCCCGCTGCTACGCCCCTAGATTTCGCACATTTCCTCATGATTCATGCAAAAAAAAATACTTTCCACAAAAAAAAAACATCAGTTGCTGAGGCACCTACTATAATTTGGCTTGGAATCATTCAATAATTTTATAGAAAGTAAACATACCAATAAGTTGTAATATTTGATATTAATGCCTAATCCTTCAGCTACTGTCTTGTATATCATGAAGCCTGGCCGTGGAACGAGCACATTTTGCCCTGAGTCAGCAATCACTGTGATTGCAAGTTCAATAGCATGTGAGCATCCACTGCAGAGGATGACGTCCTCCGGAGAGATGTCCCCCTGGTGGGCACTGTACTCCGCGACAGCCGCCCTCGCCTCGAAGTGTCCCTTCGCAGGACCATAACTGCGACTGCTAAGCCATTCATTACTCTCCCGTACAGCTTGCAGCACTTGGTCGGGAGGGTTAAGATTTCCAAAAGTTGTCGGATCACCTGACGTGTAAAAAAATGAAAAAATAATGTTGTTTATAATATTGTGAAATTGAAATCCTTGACCTTGATTTATAAAAGAGCGGCCTGCTAACCCATTTCTGCTAGCTTAATTTTCGCGACATTTAAGCAGCATTAGGCGTAGGTACAAGTATGTAGTTACCACATTTTTTTATACTTATGTAGCTAAAACCGTCGTAATACGTGTGCTGTCTGCAGCTAGAAATTCTTACTCTCTAATAGCAGGTAGGCAGTAAAAACTGACTAAGGGCTGATTTTTCAATCGACAGATAATTTTTATTCGTGGAATAAAATTGACGTCTGACAGTTTTTGTATGGTAGAACTGTCAAAAAGTCAAAATTATTCCTCCGATAAAATTGTCTGGCGTTGGAAAAATCAGCCCTAAAAAATATTCTTGAACTTCAAAAAAACTATTCGTGCCTACGTCAGAACTAATGGACGTAATAAAGCACTAGTTACTAGGTTGTAACTGTTGAAGACTTCTGCACAAGTTGTTATTTTACGAACAACCATCACATTTTTATGAAACAAGAACAGGTATTTCGTCATGAATTCTGCATATAATTTTTTTTTTTGTTTTGTTTCACATTGGGTTTCTCCGTAAATAACATGTTATAAAATCCAGGATTTTCATGTTGTCATAGGCAATTCAATTTAGGTATATTTAGGTATCCAAAAAATTAACATCTGAATTTAAAATGTCACAAAACACTTACCGACAGAAAGCGCTATGAGCTGCTTCTCTGGGTTCGGCTCCACCTGAAGGTTTTCGACAATATCCCGTATCAGGTTATGGGTATTGCGAGCCAACGTCGATGCACGCACCTCCCATGTATTGCTTCCTCGAGACCGTCGCGACATGGGCACAAAACTTGCGGAGTATTAACAGCAGTGGCGTCACTTAAACTTGAATTGAGAATATTGCTCGCATTTCGATACAACTCAGTTTTGTATCGAAACAGTGGCGTTTGACAAGCACAGGCTCTCGAGTCGTGGAACTGGTTTGGAAATGTAGATGTGATGACGGCAATAGAATCAGGTTGTTTATATATTCTACAAGCCACATATTTGCCCCTACTGGTAGCTTTAGCACTCAATATACTCACCTAACGGGATAATTCGGAAAAAATATACCTATCAAATACTTCTTGTGTATTCTATGCCCTACCTCCTTCAACCCCCAAAATTAATCAAAGACAAGACCAAAAAATTATACAATACACGAACGGAAATTTTACAATAAGAAAATAAACTAATTTGAAATCCTTTCTCTTTAGTAGAACTTTGACGGAGCTTTTTCCGTGTTGTGAAAAAATACAATATTAATATAAATATATTTTGTTGTTGTTATTGGCTTCGACGCTTCACTGGACAAAAAAATAAATAAAAGAAAATAAAATCTTTTTAAAAACAAGCTTTTATTACTTAATAATAAAAATGACTAAAAAGTTAAAAATAATTTAAACCTGATAAGAAATAAATAAAAGCGTGTTACATTTTGATGGAACATTAAAGAACATTTAGAATACAATGTAACACGCTTTTATTTATTTCTTATCAGGTTTAAATTATTTTTAACTTTTTATTTCTTTTTATTAATAAAAGCTTGTTTTTAAAAAGTTTTTTTTTTCTTTTAATTTTATTTTTAACTTTTTAGTATTTTTGATGCGAGATTGACTACGGCGTAGTTCATAGCGCGGAGCAGTGTTTTGCTACCTGTTCATCTTTATTCCCTGGTTACCATCTAGCACCAAAGTACTCGTCAAGACGAATCAAACGAGTCCAAACTCGATGGGGTTATGTCGTTTAATTACTGAGTTCCTATGGCCATCTTCCAGCTCCATTATCAGACCCTGGTTACTATCTAGCACCAAAGTACTCATCAAGACGAATCATACGAGTCCAAACTCGATAGGGGTCCATCTTCCGGTTCCATCATCAGATCAGCTCCATGTCCTAATAATTTTGCATTGTCATCCGATTTACACATGCATGCAAAATTTCAGCTCAATCGGTTGAAGATATCTGCTTCAAAATTGAGTTGCAAGAGTCCACCCGAACATACATACGTACCTACATAAATCTTGTAAAAAAAAATTATTACAACTACTTAAGTAAAATACATTCTCAGACAAACACTGTGATGGCCTGACTACAGAATACATACAGAGTCAAATGAAATTAGCTAGCAAGACTCTGCAGACTTAATGGGCATCGATGTCTCAACACAATAAACTAAAATGAAATTTTTTTGCTGTTTTTTTTTTGGGGTCAGCGTCCGCTGGTAGTATTTTTACTTGAAGTATGAGTTGAGAAAATCTGGTTTTCTTTAGTTTTATCGCATTTAGTTATAGTGTAAATTTCACAAACGTGATGGGTGTCGATCACGTCTGTGAAACTTACACACAAAAAAACAGAATTTTTAAACTGATATTTCAAGTGAGTACACAATGACCGCACAAAAAAATCATCAAATTAATTTCTTTTTCGTTTTATATCATGTTCAGATATCGTCATGTTTACTTATCACGTCTGCGGAGTTTAGCTAGCTAATTTAATTTGATCCTGTATATGTTATGTCCCATTTCTTACCTTACTTACATCGAACTTACAACTTGCATCGCAGTAGTATTCCAGAACGGCATGGAAAGTTTTGCTATTTCAACATAACTAGCTTACCGCTTTTAAAGCGCACGATATAATATCTGATTATTCATTGCTTCTCTCACTTTAAAAATAACTTAGTACCTAAGTACTCGTACCACCAAAACCTTCACAGTATGCCCGAATGATTTATATATTTGAGTAAGTACTCTCTGGATCATTCACAATGAAAGACTGAGTTTTTTATTTGAATAAATGTGTAATTTATCAATAAATACCTACCTTTAAAATACCTTATATTTCAGTGAAGGCAGTCAGTTAAGGATGCTTTTACAATGTAGGTTCGTACATATACTTACATAGCTGTGAATTTTTAGCATCAGAGATTTGCGAATGTCTTCGAATTTGCTAATTTTAAGAGGCTGGCTCTCCCTTCACTTCTTTATTCCAAATCTTATATCTCTATGAATCCACCTCATAATGTAGTCACAATACGTTAACCCTGCCACTTGATCTCAATGTATATTTTTTGCTTGATCTAAAACTCAGTTCGTTAGTGCAACTTTACTGCAGACCTTCAAAGATTCTGTGAAGCCAAATTACTGTAGGCCGCTAAGTAGATAAAACCTTGATTTTAAAAGCTTTAAAAAAATGCAAGCAGCCGAAGCTGAAACAATCTGTTTAGCAGTAGTTAAGTAGGTATATTCTAACTATTAGCAATTATTTACTGCGAAATATAGTAGTAGGTAGTAGTACCTATAGTAGCAGTGTGCTTTCAGTGCGGATTAAGAATGAATTATTTATTTTATTTGATAATATTTTTATAATTAATTAATTATATAATATTTAAATAATAAACTAGATTATTTATTACTGTAGGTAATTGCCCGTGACCTCACAGCGGGCCCTATCAGAATACCAGCGCTGCGACATTTATTTTTTAAATGTCGTAGCATCATGCTGAGATAGGAGCCTTTTGGCCTCGTACAGGACTTTTTGTTTCATTTTTCTTTTTGTTACTTTATTTTTTTTTAATATAAAATTAATTGGTTACCTACTTTTTTTAAATATAATTTGGGTTTTTTATTTTTGATTGTGTTTAGTTTAGTTTATGATCTTCCTGTGCGAGTCGCAATAAATACTTTTTCTTTCGTTCTTTCTTTCTTCAGTGTAGTATTTGTCTCTCCTTCCCCTTTGTAATCCATCCAAAGGTTGTCTTTAAAAGATCGCTATTAGCGATAAGACCGCCCATTGTGTCACCCTTTGTAAAATTTCTATATTTACATAGGTATGACTGTAATTTATATGGTGTACATAATAAATACTATTAGGTATATTCTATTCTATAGGTACCTACATTTAGCGAAAAAGCAATAACGATAGGTACTCGTAGTTCCGTCAAAATAAATCTACAGGGACCCTTACAAAATATGTGTCAAGTGTACCTTAGCGCTACAGTAGTTAGCTATTTAAAACTGGTTCGTATAACCTTTGTTTTTGTTAACATTTTATAACAATTAACGTAATTACGTTAAAATACGAGTGTGATAACACAATACATGTTCTCCATATCATGCATCCTTTCTTTTTAATAAGCAATTGAATATGTGACGGAGTATTTAAAGTCATCACTTTAAACATCTGAATGATTTGGAAAATTAAAAACAGCGGGGTATTTGCTTAACACACTATCAGTAGCATTGGTTTTCATTTTGAAAGTTCAACAACAATCATTGCGTTATTTACGTTGTTGAGCAGACTATTTTGTCGAACATTATGAAGCAATGGATTAGCAATATCCTTCAAAATGATTCAGATTGTGATTGAAAGTTTTTTACGCAATTAGGGTGCAGGTATAGTTTACGTGTTCTTTTTCCGCACGTTGGGCGTCAGTGTCCCAGAATGCCTTCACTCTATGTCCCCACCTGGCTTTCTGACTCACGAAGCCAGTTTGCAGATGATTTGATTGAAGTAGATTTTCTTGAAAGTCGGAAATGACAGAAGATTTTCGGAAAAGGAGATTTATTATTTGTAACTCTTCCTAGCATCATCATTCTCCTGCCCTTCCTTATCCCAATTTATTTGTGGTCGGCGCAACATGTCTTTTTCTTCCATACTCCTCTATTAGCTGCCATCTCGACAGTCACCCCCTTTCTAAAATCATTCACACATTCCATCCATCGTTTCTTTCGTCTTCCCCTACTCTTATAGCCATCGACATTCATACTCAAAACTTTCCTCACGACATTTTACTCATTCCTCCGTAACACATGCCCATACCATGACAACCGTTTTCCACACAACTTTTCAGTTACCGGTGCCACTTACAGACTTCCTCTTATATACTCATTTCTTCCTCTTATATACTCATTTCTTATTCTATCCATTCACACACTAGGTACACATCCCTCTTAGCATTCTCATCTCAGCTGCATGCGATTGCCTTTCATTCATCCCTTTTGTGGCCCAACATTCTGATCCATACAAGACAGCAGGTCTAACCATGGTTTTGTATATCGTCCCTTTAAGTTTAAGGGGAATGCCGGAGTCGCAGATTGTTCACGTGACCTGCCGCCATTTCACCCATCCAGTGTTAATTCTGTGCTTAACCGTCCGATCTACCTCGCCATCGCTTTGCACGAGTGAACCAAAATACCGAAAGTCGGAGCAGACTGGGAGAAGTGCGCCATCAAGCGCTATGGCTCTAGAACTGGAGAGGCCACCAACATCGTAGAACATGTTCTGTTTTGGTTCTGCTGAGGATGTTGGCTTTTCAAGCCAACATCCTCCAGCTTCTGTGGCCTTCCTAGCAATTATTCGCAATATTTTACTAGCAAATTAAATTCCGCACATTTATTAATGAACAGCAACATCCGAGGAGTTTTTGCCGAGTTTCCATACAGGGTGGCAGGGACATCGACGCGCAACCTGTTACCAAGGATTCAGTACATACAACAAGGGCTTTGTTGAATGTCCGTACCTACCTGTCCTCCATTTTGTTTTTTTTTTCAAAATGGTGGCTCGCATGAAAACTTAGCCTATCGCAGTGCACTGCTGGGCATAGGCCTCTCCCAGGCTGCGCCACAACACTCTGTCCTCCGCCTTCCGCATCCAGTCCGTCCTAGCAACCTTCTTTAGGTCGTCCGTCCATCTAGCTGGGGGGCGTCTACTCCACCGGGCATCGGTCCTTCGACAAACATGGCCAGCCCACTGCCACTTCAGTTTGCTTACTCTGCGCGCTAACTTTGTAAGTCCGGTTCTTTTCCGGATAATTTCATTCCTGATTTTATCCTTCAAAGAGATTCCGAGCATAGCTCGCTCCATACGTGCTGAGCGACATGAAACCTATACAAATGATTTTATATCTGTAAGTAAGTAGGTTTGTACAATACTTTTAGGTACACGTCAATCATATTGTTAAAAACTAAACGAGGTCGGAACTTTTCTATCTGACTACTTTGAGAAGAAAGGCCGAAACAAACTCAGAGGTCACAGAGAGGTCACAGCTGCCCTCAATACAAACAGAAAACATCATATTTAAGACTAAACCCCGTAAAGTGTCACGTTTCCGAGATATTATCTAGCTCCATACAAAAATCTTCAATACCCTTTTTCATCGGTTATTAAAAAAAAAAACATTTCTACGGTAGTTGGGTCTAGATTTCTAGAACCATGTGCTGATATCATGGTTACAAGTTACGCGTCGATGTCCCTGCCACCATCAATCAAATTCCAATTTCCAAAATTGTAAGTATCAAATTCCCGGTTACTTCACTATATTAGATTCTACTATTCTATCTACGAGTTATCTTAAAAACATGTAATTACGTAGTTTACTTAGGTTCTACAGTCCCTAAGTACCTACCAAGGTACGAGTATCTACGTAAGCAAATGTTATTGGTGTTTTGTTGTTACGCTCAATACTACGTCTCATACTTCGGAATGTAAACAGAAAAACGTAAACAATAACAAGGCATTTATTATGCGCCTATTAAGTAAACAGGTAGGATATACCTACTGATATTTTTAAACATTTAAATAGAATGACACATAATAGGTACTTTTTGGTGTATCTCTCTCCGGTTTAGAGGGTGTAAATAAAAGTAACTTACCGACCAAATTTGATCACGGCGGCCAAACTAAGCCAAAGCTAGCTAATTAGCTAGCTTTGGCTTAGTGAGAGGGATACTATAATAATTTTATCGACTGCGTAGGTAATTACGCAGTCGATAAACCCCTCTCACTACGACCGAAGGAGCAGGCCCGACGGTTTTACAAAATCTCAGATTTATTTGAAATGTGGGACGAAACTTCAGGACGAACGAAGAATAAATCGAGGAGTTTTTGCCGGGTTTATATACAGGGTGACAGTAGGGACATCGACGCGCAACCTTATAAGCTAAGTTAGCCAGGGTCATAGAATAAATTCCCAGATTAATCAATCAGCATACTGACAAATTTATATGATGACGGCAATAAGATTCAAGGGCTATATTGCGAAAGAGATGCATTCGTATTCAAAGAAGCAATGTGTTTGTAGAGAATAAACATTTGCTATTATAAAATTGTAAGTATAAACTGATACAAGCTCAATACAGCTTCAATAGTTGAGAACTTGAGATCGCAAATAGACTTGAAGAATTGTATTGTAAGTATTTGGTCTTTGAGAATGATGAGCAAGGGGTTTAACACTGGCTCACAATCATTTTTTTAGTGTAGGAGTCAAGCTGGCTTTAATCAATAAATCACAACTTGTAGGTTTAATTACCTAATTAAAACGATCACAAAAAAAATCTAATCATTTGCATTTACTCTGAAATAAATAAAAAAGTACAATGGGTGCCGCCAGGTAACATACTAGGTCCGTCTCAGTTCATGAAATAAATAACTATTAGTGTGTAATCTAATAATCATGCCCAATGAGAATGATGGAGATATTAACAACACTTAATATAACATATTTTATTCTGTAAACAGTAATTTACAATTATTTGAATCACAAACTACGGACTAAAGCTTAAACTTTCAAAAATGTTGCTTACAACATCGTGATACATAATTTCAAGTGTTTTATTTAAATTTCAATGTTTTATTATTCCTCGCAGACAACAGAAATCTTTTCTGATGTTGGACTTTAAGTAAATATTTATATATATATGTATAAATATATATAAAATTATATATATGTCTGCAAAATATCACTGGAAGCAGAATTTTAGATGTAGCTAGAAAGTTCTAGCTACATCTAAATTCTGCTTCCAGTGATATTTTGCAGACATCGCTTCGGCGGAAAGAATTCATGGAAATCAAAATGGGTTGAATTGAAATACAAGTAGCTTAACCCATTTTAATAACAAAAAAAAATAATTGTTAGTTAAATAGTTATATTTAACAAGCCATGGCCACATTAGGATTTCCGATCAATAAAAGTTCGTAATTTTTGTTTTTAAGAGGTGTTTTCAAAAATCCTCCCTTTCTTTCGCTATCCATTTATGAAACTTTCTGCAAACTTTCATGCTTCTAAAACCACCGGTTTAGGCCGTGCGTTGACTTTCGTGAATTTAAGATTTTTATTATAATTAATAAGTAATCAACAGACGGATAGGTACTTGCGTCTCTTATAATTTGCAAGGAGCTTAAATTTCCTTTCTTCGATATTATTAATTACATACTTATTTAAAGTTAAGCAATATTCTTTAACAAGTTTTGTTTCGATGCCACATTTGTTTTCTCGTCGTTGACGATGGATACAACGTCATGGTCCAGTTTCTTCAATTGCTGCTTCAGCATGTGATCTTCGCAGAAAGTGGTGATTCTAAGACAGGCTTCGCGCAGAATCTCTTCAGGCACAGTGAGCACGATCCGCATGAAGTTCGGATAGTTGAAACACTGAAACATCATTAAAAAAATAGGATATGTAGGTATACGTAGGCCTTTTTGTGTCAAATTATGATAAATTTAAACCGTTGTTAACAAGCAATGTAACAATAACAATTTCATGAATGATTGCACAATAAAAGCGATAATACGAGAGCCTACGACCAAAACCATGTCGTATCGTTTTACGGCTAAAACTGTAGAATCGTTAGTTTAAATAATCATGTCTATTTCTACCATGAGGAACAGGCTTAGAACTGAATTTCAGCGAATCGATAAACTGTTTGCGTCTTTAAAGAGTGTCCAAAATATTGTTGGCTTAAATATGATTTTTGGTACTTTCTAATTCAAATGCCTGGGGGTTAAATGTAGACCTATGTTGTAATAGATGAAACATGTTCGGTTGAAATATGATCTATCGATTTTTTATCGCTTCGTAAGAAATCGCCGATTCGCCGGAAAGCACGTTAAGCCGTTGGTCCCGGCTGTCATTCGTGGATCTTTGACAGTCGTTATGGGTCGTCAGTAGCCCGAAAGTCTGACAACCAGTCTTACCAAGGGGTATCGTATTACCCAGTCACTGGGTTGTGGAGGTCAGATAGGCAGTCGCTCCATGTAAAATACTGGTATTCAGCTGCGTCCGGTTAGACTGGAAGCCGACCCCAACATAGTTGGGAAAAGGCTAGGTAGATGATGAGTTGCCGAAAATCGAGTTGAATGGCGTGCAAAGGGAGAGGCCTATGTCCAGTGGACTGCTATATAGGCTGATGATGACGTAAAACGATGGGGCAAAAATGTTGGTCACCACGAGGAAGAAAGACTCTCTTTATACCCAAATAAGTCAAAATTCAGTAAATTACTAGAATATGGGTTTTGCAACCGCACGTTAGTAGTCATAAAACAACGTACCTTTCCAGGAATACAAAGGACAGATTGCTCATTACACATCTGAGAAATAAATTGCAGCTCGTTGTCGAATTTAGGGAATAGTGAGGTTTTGATCTCGATCATCATGTACATGGACCCTTGTGGCATGATAGGCCGCAGTCCTGGAGCTTTCATCAGTTCCGTGTATGCTAGTTTAGCTTGACTCTGAAACATAAGGTTATATTTGGTTACTTACATACCTATATTTTTAATTTCGTAAAGCAATCTTATGATTATCTAAGCATAAAAAAGCGTAATTGGCGAGGTGATCTCCCTGTTCCTGTTAAGTTTTGCTTTTAAAATGAAGTAAGTATCTATTGAATTTATGATTTTGACCTTGCAAGAGTAGGCATCTTTCTTAACTGTTAAAGCTACAAGTTTGGTTTTAACCAGTGTTTTTATTTATATTAACACTAAAATATTTAAGTAAGAAATGGAGAATGCCCATGGATGTATGGAATCCCGTACCATGCTGCATCAAAGTCAAACTGTGGTTTTTATAGACTACACTTATCATATTAACTCGTACAAAAGTACTTTTTGTAAAAAAAAAAAACCGGGTCTCGGAGATTTTCAAAAAATTCAATGTAACCTAAAGCTAGGTACTTTATTTTGTTTGCCATACACGAATAGCCATTATTTCTCTAAAAAAAATGATAATCGTTTAAATGAATATTCTATTCTATTAAATTCTTGCTATTTTTAATTAAATTAGAATCGGCAAGTATAATTTTTACCAAGTTTTTTGAAAGACGTGATCATGACTCTTATAAAATTCAAGGTTATATTATTATATTAATCATATCATTTGAAACAGAACGTCATATAAAGGGAATAAAACAATATCAACACTTTTTTACTTTAAATTAAATTCCCTGTTCAAAAATCAAATCCTCGTCGCATAACGTCGTAAAAAATTATGAAAATAATTACTATAATATTTTGATCTTGATGCATGAGACTTTTTGGTACGACTTTTGGTCATTCTCCATTGTGCCTCAAATCTCACCTCAATGAAACGAATTGTCTCGTCGAAGAAACTTTGCGGAGTCTCTTTAAGAATTCTCGGTAAAGCCTTCTGCATCAGTGTGTTTGGTCCCAAAATCCGAGTCGACATACTTAACAATCCACTCCGAACCTCTTTTCCTAAAATATTTTGGCGGTCGTGTATGATCACCCATCCCAGTCGCCAGCCAGGCACCAAAAATCTTTTCGTGACTCCGCTACAAGTCAAAACTGGGACATCTTTAGACAGAGACGATAAAGCAGTGAATTCGTGATCGGAGAAAACGAAATGTTCGTAAATTTCGTCTGCAATTATCGGCACGCGATTTCTCGATGCCACATCGATTATGTCGTTCAGATGTTGGCTGGTATATACCGAACCGCACGGGTTAGAAGGATTGTTAACGATGATCGCTGCTGTGTTCTCGTCTATTTGATTCTCGAGGCTCACCAGATCCACTTGCCAGTTCTTGTCAGGCTGAAAAATCAGAGACGTTCGTGTAAATTTAATATTGTGTTCTCTATCTATGTACTGATAATAAAACTGAAAAGTTTGTTTGTTTCTTTCTTTGAACGCGCTAAACTCTAGAATTAACAGTCGGATTTGAAAAAATATTTTTGTATTTTATAGCCCAATGCTTGAGAAACGTTATATTATAGGCTATTTAACATCACGCTAGGACCCTTGGGAGGAAAGCAAAAAGAGAAATAGTCAGAAAGCAAGTTACGTGAAAATGAAGTAATAGCGCGTTGCGACGGGTGGCTCGGGGGGACAAGAAACACGCGGATGACGTCGCGGGCAGAAGCTAGTAAAAATTAATGATATCCCCGCCATGAAACGTGTCAATCACGTGTGAATTAGCGACTTCATCGATGTCGTATCGTAAATCACTTGAAACATCTAAAGAGCCAGTCAGAGATATTGAGAAAAAGTAACAAACTAATAGGGATACCATTTACCATCGGGTCGATTAAATGATGAACAATAAAACTCACCAATAAGTCATAATATTTTATAACGATCCCCAGTCCTTCTCCAAGAGTTTTGTGGATCAAGTACCCAGGTCGGGGGATCAAGACATTCTGTCCAGCGTCAGCGATGACGCTGAGGGCGAGGTCGATGGCATGGGAGCACCCGCTGCACAGAATCACGTCGTCCGCCGTCACCGTGCCCTGGTGAGCGCTGTACTCGGCCACCGCCTGCCTTGCGTCGTGGTGACCAATCGTAGGGCCATAGTTCCGACTTGAGTTTAGTTTAGCAGTGTCACATACAGCGTCTATAATATTTTCAGAAGGTTGTAGATTTCCAAAGGCTGTGGGGTCGCCTGAAATAAAAAAATATTTTATGTCAATATCATACATGATTTATTAGATTATTTACTGAAATAATAGCGATTTTGGCAGTAGGGCGTGGCTATACCCAGTTTCTGAATTGAGAATTTGAAGTTGAGATCGTCCTAATCTGTACTTAAGTTTAACTTAAACATTTTTTCGTTGCTCAATTAAGTTTTTTTTAACTCTAATCAAGATTTGAGTAATTGCATCATTTACTCAAATTTGACAGAAAGCATGTTAACTCATGCTTACAGTCGTCAGTTGTGTTTCTGAACTAAGAAAAACGTGTTTGACCATTCTCAAAGCATTATCAACGTCAAGATAAGCAGCTGAAAGTTGACACACCAATTTCTAAAAAAAATCGGCTACTCAAACTGGAATTAGCTATAGTAACTAGTGATTTTGTGAGATGCGATTTCTTCATAATGAGGGACGACGATACTTCCCTGTCGTCTTTGGAGATGCCTCAACGCAGACAACCACGTAGAAGAATAGCAGGACAACGGCTTAACTTGTTCATCACGCTAAGCGATGAACAATTTAAGAGTCGGTTCCGCTTTGCGAAGGAGTCGGTTAGGTTTATTTTTAACAAAATAAAGCCTAAACTGACCTGTCGTATTCAACGGCGGGACTGCATTTCTCCCATGTTGCAGCTACTAATAGCTCTTAGGTTTTACGCGCTTTCAAGCTGTTGTGGGGGACACCGTGAATGTGAGCAAGACGACGGTGTATCGCGTGGTAGAGAGGGTGACTGGTGCGATAGCATTATTGAGACGACAATATGTTCGTATGCCCACTGCACAGGAGAGACCATCAGTGGCGGCACGATTTTTTGACATAGCTGGATTCCCTAGAGTCATAGGTGCTGTAGACTGCACACATGTAAAAATAAATTCACCAGGAGGGAGCAGAGCTGAGCTCTATAGGAAAGGAACTTTTTTTTTTTCTATAAATGTCCAAGCCATCTGTGATGCCAATTTACAAATAACTAGTGTCATTGCACGTTGGCCAGGCTCCGTACACGACTCTACTATTTGGAATGACTCACCACTTGCAGCTCAATTTGAAGTTGGCAGATTTGGGTCATACCTTATCCTCGGAGATAATGGTTACCCATGCCTTAGGTATCTCATGACACCCTTTTTGAACCCTGCCTCTCCATCCCAAGAAGCCTATAACAAAGCCCAGATAGCATCACGAAACACAACTGAAAGGTGTTTTGGAGAAGATTTCCATGCCTACATTCAGGAATGCAACTAAAACTTCCAAAAGTATTGAAGGTGATTGTGGCATGTGTTGTTCTTCATAATATGACTCTTCATCTTGATGACTACATCGTGGAATATGATGAACATACAGTACAAGAAGAAATCGATGAACCATAACCTCAAGTGTCAAATACCCAAAATTTTGCTGTCAGGACATCCATAGACGGCACGGTTGGCGCAGTGGTTAAGCGATTGTCTGCTGCGCTGCGTGTCGCGGGTCCGATTCCCGCACGAAACAAATATTATGTTTGTAAACGCACCCACAATAAAGGAGAAATTACGAGTATGGGGCAAAGTTTCAAAAAAAAAAATAGTACAAAATTATTTTACCCTATAAAAGTGTAAACATGTAATAAGTACAATAAAAAAAAATGATATTGTAATGTTTTTAATTGCTGCTAGATCAGTTACATAGAAAATTGGAGCGGAGTGCCAGGTCCCCTCTACGTTGGTGAATCATTTGGGTTAGGTTTGGTCAGAAGTAGGACAGTGATCATAGACATAAATAGACATAATGAGAATAATCAAACACTTAAAAAATAAAAAAAAGTATCGGCTATGATGGTATCTCAACAAGAGCAATCAAATTTGTATCAAGTAGCATAGCTGCTCCCCTAAGTCATATCATTAATAATAGTATAACTGCTGGAATATTTCCTGAGAATCTAAAAACCGTCGTAGTTAAGCCACTTTTCAAAAAGAACGACAAAGAAACTATGGAAAACTATAGACCTATTGCTCTCATCCCAATATTTTCAAAAATAATAGAGAAAGCGATCTATGAGTCACTTTATAAGTTTTTAACAAAATATAATATTCTTTGTGATGAACAGAAAGGGTTTAGAAAGAACAAAAATATTAATATGGCTGTGTTCGACTTGTTAAACACAGTCATGAAAAATGTAGATACAAAAACACCTGTATGTGCTATATACACAGACATGTCAAAAGCCTTCGATTACGTTAATCACGAAAAGCTCTTGGAAAAACTAAACGCATATGGCATACGTGGAAATGCTCTTGATTTAATAAAATCATATTTAAGTGGTCGTAAACAAGTAACAGAAGTTTCCAGAGTTTGTATGAGGTCTAAAAGAGAAATAAAACATGTTTCTTCCTATAAATACATTAAATTCGGCGTACCACAAGGGAGCGTCCTCGGGCCGTTAATTTTCTTACTCTACATAAACGATCTGCCACGTCAAATTTCTAATCCAATGGTTTTGTTTGCTGATGACAGCACAGCAATAATTAATTGTATTAAGAAAGAGCAATACGAAATTGATACTAACAATGTTTTAAAAACAATAATTAACTGGCTTAATCATAATAATTTATTAATAAATATAAAGAAAACTAAAGTCATGCATTTTTACCAACGTATTCAACCCGGAAACTTGAATTTAACCTATAATGGCCAAACAGTCGACAAAGTAAATATAGCCAAATTTTTAGGAATCATAATTGATAGCCAACTTACATGGAAACCACAAGCTGAAGCTATTTGCAAAAAATTAGGTTCATCAGCGTACCTCCTATATAACCTTTCCAAAAAGGTGAACATCAACACGTTACTGTCTGCTTACCATGGGTTAGTGGGGTCGAATTTAAGGTTTGGTGTAATATTTTGGGGCAATTGTTGTAATCGAGAGGATATTTTTAAAGCCCAAAAACGCTGTCTTAGAGCAATGTTTAAATTAAAAGTAACAGACAGCTGCAAATTTTTTTTCATCTATTACTTATAATAAATCTGTAGAAGTGAAAATTCTGTACATTGAAAATATCCAAAAAATAAATGGCAGGGGGTGTTACTTGACCGACACCGAACCCAAAAATGTGATTAAAAAAATTTTTGTCTGTCTGTCTGTCTGTCTGTTTGTTCAGGCATCACGCAAAAACTACCGGTTCGATTACGATGAAACTTGGTATAATTATTCTTTAATATCCTGGGCACCACACGGGTACTTTTTATGCCGGAAAAGTATCTTCTAAATATATAAAACTCAAAGGTGACTGACTGACTGACTGACATGGTGATCTATCAACGCACAGCCCAAACCACTGGAGAGATCGGGCTGAAATTTGGCATGCAGGTAGATGTTATAACGTAGGCATCCGCTAAGAAAGGATTTTGATAAATTCTACCCCCAAGGGTGTAAAATAGGGGATGAAAGTTTGTATGATAGCACGAATACTTATTTAAATAAATTATGAAGACTGTCATTTTTGTTTTCCTCTAAACTACCCCCTAATAAGGGATTGGGGGTTTCAAAGTTTGTATGGAAGAATTTTAGCGCGCAGTCCGGTTGACTCGAAACTCAGTATTTATACCTAATATTGAAAGTAAAGAATAATGTGTATCAGGGTTTTTTGAAAATCTACCCCTGACGGGCTTAAATGGGGTAGTCAATTTTTCAGGGGAGGATTTTACTGCATGGCTTGATTAACTCGAAAATTAGTATAAATAATTTAATCTTTGAGTCAAGTTATGAATACATCCCAAACGATTTTTTTTAAATTTCACCACTTTGGGGGTGAAAAGCGGGGATACAGTTTATATGAAAAATCTTATTCATTTAATTAATAAACTTGAAATTTGCCTAAGTAAGTAATAAAGTTTATCATTATAAGTTTTTCAAAACTACCCCTCAAAGGGGGATATAGGGGTGTTAAGTTTATGTCGAAAAAATTTAATGCGCGGTCTGAGTAACTCGAAACTCAGTATTGATACTTTTGACAGAAAATAAGTAATAATAAATATGTAAAGTTGTCGAAAATTTACCACTGACGGGACAAAAACAGGCAATTCGGTTTTTAAGGGGAGGATTTGAACTTGAAACTGTATGTTACATTTTCACGCCTAAACCACTGAACTTCTGATTTGGCATAGATATAGATGGCATCCTGGGGAAGCACATACTTTTTATCCTGTTAGCACGTTCCCGTGGGATAATATCCGACATCCACGCGGGCGAAGCCGCGGGCAGAAGCTAGTAAAAGTATAAAATGAAACCATTATATAAAAATGAAACTAGTTTTTACTATCAAGAAATATTATAATTTATACGTAACCGAGCTGTACCTACTAAATGAACACAACACGATATATATGTACCTACTTGTACTGTACGATACTTAACTAATGAAGGTACTTAGGTACTACAGACAGATCGTCTAATGAAATGATAAACTTTTCTAAGAACGACAAATTAAAAATTATTAACATCATTTTTTGTTCAATGCGAAAGTATTCTGACGAACTACAGCTCTGTTTATAAATATATCAGCGATTTCTTCAAGGTCTAGATCATCTGCTATTGCTTGCCTTGTACTATGGAAACCAGGAACAACGAAGGTACCACAAACACCCAGACCCAACACAAATATCTGTTTCATCAACGAACATTTGTGTGTGTGTGTGTTGATGCGGGAATCGAACCTGCGACCCTTGCGTCTCAACCGGCGCTCTAAACCACTGCGCTAAACGGGTCGTCGGGTAATGAAAAAACGCCCGTCCCTAAAAGGCGATTACTGATCGGTTTCTTGATGTCTATTCTCAGGGGTGCTCGGCACCCACTGTTTATTTCTCAGGGGTGCTCGGCACCCGCTGTTTATTTCTCATGGGTGCTCGAGCCCCCGAGCACCCACGGAGTCGGCGCCCCTGCAAACATCGAAATAACTAATTTGGTGAAACGTAAAATTATATAAAAACATTATAGGTTATTATGTACTTACTTTGTTATTATTGAAAGAAGATTTTCTTTCTCTCTAGAGTATAGTTAGGCGATCTCTTTTTCCTATCTTTATCCATTTTAATCGGTACAATAGGTAGTATAAGTAAAAACACTAACAGAATAGAATTCCAATAAAACTTGTGTTTATTTACTTGCTTGCAGTTTGACATTCACGGTTCGTTTCATTTTTATGCAATTTAATATTTGACTTGTTTGTACCTACATGTCAAATATTGAATTGCTAAAATATGCATTATAGCAACTCTACTAACATAAAATTCCGTTATTTAAAATTAACTTACTTTTTAAGTCTGTTTTAAATGTATAAGAATAAAATGATTTAATATTACGTTTTTTTACGATTAGCTTTGATCAGGAATACCTACTTATGTAAATTTTACATAGGTAAGTATTCCTGATCAAAGCTAACACGTTCCAATTTACATTAAAAAACCAGTACTTTAAACCATAATCATCATAATGGTTTAACGTACTGGTTCATCAACTGATCATTTACATTGTAAATGATCAGTTGATTATGGTTTAACGAAACTCGATTTTAACTTGTGAAACACAAAAAACTTAAGCACATAATTATGTATTTGAGAATAATCAGTTGAGATTTGCTACTTTCCTCAAATCAGAAATAGTAAACTCCGTAGAAATCACCACCAAGTCTAAACGTAATTCCTGAGCTGACGCTTCCGTTTCGAACTAAAAATAGTTCATTAGTGGCATCAGTGACGCTTTGCAACGCCTATTAAGTATATTATTACTTCGTTTTCGGTTATTGTGCCTTCTGACTTTTTTCCTTTATGCTCGTCTCCTTAGGGTCCTAGCGTGATGTTAACAGATAGCATAATTATAGCCTTTCTCAAGAATTGGGCTATCAAATGAAAAAAGGTTTTTCAATCCGACAGGTATTTCCCGAGATTAGGGTGATCAAACAAACAAACAAACTCTTCAGCTTAATTTATTGGTATACATTCATTTTCATTATTCGCCGATGTAGCGAAATATGAGATTTTCCTGCTTATAATGAGTAGGTACCTAACTACAGTGGCCAGTTCACTAATGGAACAGGTTAACTTTGTTGTGGTTCGAGTCAGGAAATTGATTTATTTATTTGGAAAACTTCGAGCGGCTGCTGATTTCCAATCCATAAAAATGGTTTACTTTGCCCTCGGTCAATCAGTTCTCAGTTACTGTATACTACATGGGGGGGAAACCACAAGACAATCATGTTGCGGCTAGAGAGGGCTCAGAGAGCGGTTTTAAAAATACTGGCAAAAAATCCAATTAGATTTCCGACCTCTGAACAGTACTGTAACTGTACTGTACTCACTTTGTGAGGTCCTCACAGTGAGACCAGTTGTTCGTCCTACACCAAGCCCCTACCAAAGAACGGTTACAGTGTTTTAACGGTACAAGTTTACAGAATTAATAGTTTGTAAAGTGATAACTTTATCAAGTACAAATTTACCTAACATTATTTTTGAAAATTTGTCATTCGTTTTTGTCAAATGACAGGACACCGATTTCGGTATCTATATAGGTTTCGGTATCAGTATTAGTAGCAGATTCTGCGACCTTCATAAGACGAGCTACGAATAGGTCTGACACACAGAACTATGCTTTTTTTTTTAATTGAAACAACATCTTTATTTTATTTGTTTTTTTCAACTATAATTTAAAAAATGCAATTTATTAGACATATAGGTAGGGACTATCGAATACATTTGTTTGACAAGGATTATAAAACTTCCAATGCCCGCCCATTGTTCTACTTTGCTTAAAAAAAATTGTCCGCGTGCAAAATTGTTGCCACCACTGATTTAAGAAATAATATTATTATTTCTCTCTTATTTTAACACGTATCAGAACATCACGCGTATAATCCCCGAAAGTGAAGCCCAAGTGCACCTATATGTACCCAACTACCCACATTTCGCCAGCAGTATTGTGTGATGTGTTCTTTTTATTCAATGAATTTATCTATGCTTTGTATAGGTTTTAAGAAATTGTTCATCACCTCTAGGTGCCTATTTTAAGAGTGGTGATGGGGGTGGTAGGTTATCTGTGGTCTGCGTGACCTGTTGTATATGTTAAGTCTACGATTGAGTACCTCCGTTTTTTTTATTAAAAAACATCCATCGGTTTCTTACTAAACTTCAACTATATCCGATGACCTTGGTTACTAAGTAGTTAAGTATCTCCTTTGGTGACCGTCCCTACCTAATATAAGTAGGTAGGTACCTATGTGACACCCAAACCTACCTACCTATGTATAATGTTCGATACGAAAGCGGTGTGTCTAAACATGATCTAAAGTCTGAATAAAATGTCACTATTTGCGTCGCATAGAAAATTTAATACGAGTACAACATAAGGTCACCAAAATTATTATCTACTAAAAAACTCGTTCCACACGTGACAAGCACAAGAAAACACTTCACTTTAAAATAAATGACAAAATGTAGCTATGAGAACACACTCATTGGCACGTGTCGCTAAAGCCGCGGTAATATACAGGATGCATTGGAAAGGTGGCCTTTAAGGGTGTGGTACAGTACAGATCATCAAACTGAATAACTTTCTCCATCGGACCAACATCGTAATCACGAAAAAATAATCAACCAGTACTTACCTACCTTAAATTTGACCCCCCCTTTCGGATACCTGCTGTAGATACGAAATACTTACCTACCTAGTCTAAAATAAATAAAACCTACATTTGATAATGATTATTTTAGGAAGGATTAAAACGCTTTTGTAACAAGATATTCAAACAGTTTTTGTAAGTACCCTTTCTATTGCTTGGATAAAGAACAGTTCTCCCTATACGGCAATTAAACTAAAGACGCATGTTGATGTTGGAGGTAGGTATGTTAGTACACATGTAGGTACTTAATCGAACTTATTAAACTTTCTACTGACACTTGTTTACGTGCCTTGACATATTTTGACTTTCATCAGGTCAATGATATGACTAACTTTATAAATTTAGGTGCATTCCGCATGCGCTCAAATATCTACAAAACGTCATACATAATTATACCTACCGAATTCTTGAATTTTAATTTTATTCGCGTATAAACATAGTTCGAAATGGTCGCGCGATCAAAACCGACCAATAAAAATCTATATTTATGTATAAAAAAGCGATTATATAAATACTTATATGTAGATGGGTAATTACGCGTCAATAATAAATTATGCAAAAATGTAACAAACCACGAATGTATACTACACATAATCTCAAAATACAAAAAATAATAAAAAACGGCTACGAGATAAACATGCCATTGTAAATACGATTTAACGACATCCATCCATCCGGCACCAACATCCATGCAATACAGTTCAACACCACTGCGTTCGAGTCAGGTAGACAAGTAAAATAGTTCTATTGAAGTACGGTCTTGAGAATTCATAATATGTATACCTAGCTAATTGATCTCTAATTCATCACACACACGCACGCACACAGATCATCACAGATCTATTGGTAGTCTTATTATACTGTTTGTAATAATGTAGTGTAACTAGGTACCATATATCCGTCTATCTATCCTTAATCAATTTTTAATATAGTAGCTCGTTTATACCGCAGGGTATTTCCAGGAGGTATTTCCAGTCAACAGAACCAAGATATGCTTAACTGTTTAAGTACTAGGTAGGTTTTAGTAGGTAGGTTTTACCTAATTGCGCTGTCGAAACCGTTGACATAGTTACATCGCATCATAAAAACTATAAGTCTCAGCATTGTTTGTAAGAGTTCCCTATGTTTAATTCTCATACTCGAAATCGTTGGCATTGTGATGGATTTTGTAGGTAGATTTTCAAGGCTTTTAATGATTCGACTGTGGTTTCGGGGAGATAAATGATTGGCCAATCGGTTTTCGGCATTAAGATACAATTTCCTAGAAGAGTCAAGTGCGGCCACCCCGACCACTCTTGACGTGATGGCTGTCATAAAAATGATGACAGTGACAAAATCGCCTAATCAAAAGCTAGTCGCGTTTTTGTTTCGTTTTGACACCTCTCACACACAATGACGCAGTGACGTGACTTGATTGTCATGGAAACGCTATTTAATAATGTGTGAGCTCACTCTTCTCAGTATAGTCACTTTTACACGCCTTTTTTCTTTGGGTGGGAAATCATCAAATTACCTCTGCCGCTCTGGGCTGAGCGGAAGGGCGTGTCAGACTTTTACTGACTAAAACCCACCCGTGTTCCTTCAGTTGCCTATGCCAGAGGCCACGGTAACTCTTTCGAACAACCCGCGGCCCTGGCGGACTTTTACACGCCTAGGGGCTGATTTTTCTAACGCTAGATAACTTTATTCGAGGTATAATTTTGAAATGTTGACCGGCATTTCATACAAAAATTGTCAAATGTCAATTTTATTCCTCGAATAAAAGTTATCCGGCGATGGAGAAATCAGAAGGTGAGAGCAAATCTAGCAATGACCGCGGGGTATGACAGACTTCAATTACTGATGGCCGTTTTAATATGACGGAACCGCTTTTCTAGGAAATATAGGAACAATAATATACTATTTGACCTATACAGCGATCATTCTATTTTTCGCTAATAAAAATCAAATCCTAGCTTTATCTTTCAAGCAATTATGCAAAAAGGATAGCATCCCTGACAGTGGCGTGCATTGGTTTTCAGAATAAGTAGGCAGGAATTTAATTTCGTCATATTAACTTGAACGAGTAAAGACCAATGACAATGTGCGAATAGTACGGGAGCCGAGTAGGCCGTCTGGCGACTGCCTACTGCCGCGCGTGTTTGTAAGATTTTGTTTTTTCGCCTTAAAATTGACTAAGTGTTGAATTTTAATTAATCAATGCTAAGTACTATAATTGCTCCCTCGATTATCTGAAAGAGTAAAGCCGGCCCTGACCGCAGGTCGTGACAACACTAAGTGAATTAAGAATGATTAGGTACGAGTTTAACAGGTAATTTTTAGCTTCGATCGATGTCATTTAATAAGCAATACGAAAACATCAAAATGCCTAGGGTCAATTCGATTGACAACATCGATGTGATGTATTAGCGCATTCCCAGATCTCTCTAAAGGTTTCAACACTGTTTCCGTCCCTAACAGACTTGTTCAACAGAAACATTTTATAAAAAAAAAATCGGCATTTCTCATAAAAATATCAATAAAAAGTTCCGATATCTGACCAAACTCGGTGGACAATTAACGTCAGAATTGATTTGACTTTGGCGTTCCTCAAGGTAATATTCTTGGTCTCCTCCTTTCTAAATCTACATTTAAGTACCTATTTCGACTTCGTATGTGATGAGTGATGACACAGTGTTACTCAGACACCCAGATAAAACAGCTGGACTGAAATGTTGCTGTGAATAATGATGAGTATTGGTTTCTCAGCACTTTGTAAGCGGTTTTGAGCTATTGTAACACAAATTGGGTGACGCTGTAAAAACAGTCTGGCACAGTTGAATGAACCTGAATTTCTCCCAGTCGAAGGTCTCCTAAATAAGCTTTTTAGGATATCCTAACAAATGCACTACAAACTGCAATCACGGAAAACGCTGGAATCGCAGAAATCTAGTAAGGTAGTTTAGAAAACTCAAATCATGATTGACCCATAATAAGCACGAGAACAAAGCTTTCCACACAAACACAACCCTGATCCTACGCTACAACGCCTACAACATAATACTTGCTTTGAAGTATATCAAACTACTTACGTAAGACTTATTATAGGTAGGTAGTTACCACCCCACTCAAAATTCAAACGTAATAATTGAGATTAAAATTAAACAAAAAGAACGGAGGCTAGCATGTAACTTATAATGAAATAGACATAGCACAAACGCGAAAATTATTAAAAAATGAAGAGCATTGATTGTCCTGGCTCACAAAATAATAAGTGCCCACATAATGAACATGACCAATTATTCGGTAGGAAATCAGCTAACTTAGAATTCATCAACCAAACTTTCTGAAACTTTTCAGGTCCCGGGTGAAAGTTATGAATCATAATACGTATTCGTATTATGATATGATAGAGAAAGAAATATCCAGTTACAACAAAACAGAAAACAACAACAACAAACAGAAACAGTACCTACCTAAATTATTGCGATAATTCCAAACTTTGGAATTATCGCAATAATTTAGGTACTGTTTCACACAAAAAAGCATTAACTTTTGGTAATATAAGTAGACTGGAACTGGATATTTCTTTCTCTATTAAGTTCGTTTCATATTCATGGTCAATTTCACCCTAAGGAAGCACGCGAGTTCAGTCAGCTGGTATTTTTTATACACTTATTACCTCATTCACTATATTTTCTACATACTGCCTATGTTTCAGGAAACGAACGATTACGATCGAGACCTTACTGCCGCTACCATAAATAAGGTAACGCTTTCTTTGCAAAAAAAACGATTGCACAAAAGGGCTGTACATATACGTGAACGTGTATGGCCCTGAAGTAAGTGTAAAAAATAAAGTTTTACTCACCGACTGAAAGCGGGATGTATGATTTATTCGGATTCGGCTTTATTCGAAGAGTTTCAATGATGTCTCTTATAGGATTAAATGTATTGCGGGCTAATGAAGAAGCTCGCACGTCCCATTCCTTACCGCCCCGTAATCGACACGACATCTTCATACAAGTTCGAGACTATAATGATGATCACTTTTCTTTACACCTCACTTAAGTACGGCTGTGACTCGCGAAACTAGAAATGTAAATGAGCCGATATTAATGAAACAATTTTGTGTTCTATTCTTATATGAAAACTGTAAACATCTAGTTTTAGGGTTCCGTTGTAATATTCTACTTTATAATAAAAAGGGTGCGGACTCGTAGTCACACCAGAATATAACACCAGTGTAACTAACAGGTTTTTTTCCTGTTATTCAGACTGCTAATATGTCTCTACACCATGTACAGACACCAGCAGGTCAAGCTACCCGAAACTGTAAAATTTTCCCAATCAACCTTGAACCTTAATGCTTCAGCGATAAAGTTGAAAATCTATTAAAGAAATTTGACAGATTGTAGTAGCTTGATGTGCTGGCGTCTGTACATACCAATTGTCATTATCAACTAGTGCGGTGAAATAAATGTTTATTCATTAAAAAACGATTGAATCTATTATTTAACATTAAAATATTTATTAGAACGGTCCACCAATGGGCCAAATTCACGACCCAATGGGTACCTCTTAATGGCAAGTGACATTGCAGCAAGACAGACGGAGATGGCGGGATGAGCTGGTTTCTTTCAATGAGAACTGTTAGTTTTGGTAAGTTTTGAATAGAGTGAAGTGGAAAGCGAGTAGAGAGATATACCCTACCGTGGGACACAACTGACTTTTAATAATCATAACCAAACCAAGTACAAAAAATACTCAAGTAGTGTAATAAAAGAAAGGGCAGTTAGATAAATAGCTCGGCGGTTCATAGGTTAGGTTAGAACTGTGACTAACCACGCGCGAGCGAATTGTTCGCAGTAACTAAGCTAGGGAACCCCGACCAAATGGGTTAGGTTAGAACGATGAACAACCGCGCGCGAGCCGACCGAGCGAAGCAAGCGGTGTCACGGTAGCGGCCCGCGATCACTACTGGTCACACACGTAATTGTCCGTTCAATCATTTTACTGCTCAATTATTTATTTAATTATATTTAAATATTTGTTAAGTGTCATTTTTATTTAGTTTATTGCTCGGTTTTTATTGCAGAACTTGTGGAGTGAGCTGTCATTCCAAATAATGCTAGGGATTGACACTACTGACAACTCACATCAAGCTCACTTCACTTGAGTTTTCACGGTGAGATTTTTACAGAATCGACCGGCTGATCTCAACCCGATTGAGCATGCCTGGGATGAGCTAGAGAGGCTAGTCAGAAGTTGCAGACCACCACCTACCACCCTCAGAGCACTAAAACAGGCCCTGATTGAAGAATGGAAGAATATTCCCCAACATCGGCTCCGGAACCTCGTGTTCAGTATGCCAAACCGGCTCGAAGCTGGCCTAGCCTAGCCCGACGCAATACCAGTTACTAAAAATTAAAAAACATTCATATACGTATAAATGTTAATTGAGTTTTTTGACACTAAGGTAAAAATGGCTATTTTTCTTTTTTTTTTCTTTTTTTAAGTTAAAAATGTTACTAATGTATAGTATACTCATTTCAAAGAAAGCTGATAAAATTTGCTATAAAACGTTTTTTATTTCTGATATCTAACTTCTATATTTTAGAAAATATTGAAATTTTTAAAGTGTAGTACTTAGTTTTGCAGGCCAGTGTATTTGCTACTGTGGCTATTACTAAATTACCCTAGGCTGATAAAACTTTCGTATTTAGGTCAACATCAAAATATCATAAAAAACGGATCCATTGTTCTTACATTTACAAAATTTCCAAAAATGCTTCTAAATTATACAAAACTATAGTTTGCAATTTATTTAAGAGATGAGTGAAAAAAGAATTACTACCAATCATGAAGAGGTATTTAATACTGAAGTATTAAAAATTAATCCTGATTGAGTAAAATAAACACTAAACAAAAAAAAACAAAAAGGGGAAGCATCTCCAAATATTGAAATTGTGATCAACTTGTAAACCCCAGTGCCTGTGGAGCAGGACCAGCATTAAGCCAAGCATTTTTATCTATATATATAAAATTCAAAGTCCTGACTGACTGACTGACTGATTGACTGACTGACTGACTGACTGACTGACTGACTGATAGATCAACGCACAGCCTAAACCGCTGGGTCCTAGAGACATGAAATTTGGAGGGTGTGTTCTTCGTGAAGAGTAGGCATCCACTAAGAAAGGATTTTTTGAAATTCCACCCCTAAGAGGGTGAAAAGGGGGGAATTCGTTTGTATGAAAAATCTTATTCCTTGAGTTAATAAACTTGAAACTTGGCACGAATACTTATCTAAATAAATTATGAAGATTTTTATTGTTAAATAAATGAAACGGACTACGATGTTGGTGAACTGTAGTTTAATCAGTAAAAAGACACACTTATTACAAGAGCAGTTTAAACGAGGCGGCCATATTTATTGGAGGAAAATTAACAAAAGCATAATAGGTAGTGTTGCCAATATACATTTTTTTTTTTTTTCATTTTTTTCATTTTTTTTTCTTCTAAACTACCCTCTAATAAGGGATTGGGGGGTTTCAAAGTTTGTATGGAAGAATTTTAGCGCGCAGTCCGATTTACTCGAAACTCAGTATTTATACCTAATATTAAAAGTAAAGAATAATGTGTATCAGGGTTTTTTGAAAATCTACCCCTGACGGGTTGAAATGGGGTAGTCAATTTTTCAGGGGAGGATTTTACTGCATGGCTTGATTAACTCGAAAAATAGTATAAATAATCTTTGAGTCCAGTTATGAATACATCCCAAACGATTTTTTTTAAATTCCCCCCTTGTGGGGGTGACAAGCGGGGATACAGTTTATATGAAAAATCTTCTTCATTAGGTTAATAAACTTGAAACTTTTCAAGAATACTCGCCTAAGTGAGTAATAAATTTTATCCTTATAAGTTTTTCAAAACTACCCCTCAATGGGGGATATAAGGGTGTTGAAGTTTGCGTGGAATAATTTGAATGCGCGGTCCGATTAACTCGAAACTCAGTGTTTATACTTAAGACCAAAAATAAAGAGTAACATGTATCAGGGTTTTTCGAAAATCTACTCCTTGACGGGGTAGTTAATTTTACAAGGGAGGATTATAATGCGTGGCTTGATTAATTCGAAAATTGGTATAAATAATCTTTGAATCAAGTTATGAATAATCCCAAACGATTATTCAAAATTCCACCCCTGTGGGGGTGAAAAACGGGAGATACAGTTTATATGAAAAATCTTATTCATTTATTAATTAATAAACTTGAAACTTGGTAAGAATACTTGCCTATTGCCTAAGTAAGTAATAAAGTTTATCATTATAAGTTTTTCAAAACTACCCCTCAAAGGGGGATATAGGGGTGTTGAAGTTTGTGTGGAATAATTTGAATGCGCGGTCCGATTAACTCGAAACTCAGTGTTTGTACTTAAGACCAAAAATAAAGAGTAACATGTATCAGGGCTTTTCGAAAATCTACCCCTAACGGGTTGAAAAGGGGTAGTTCATTTTACAAGGGAGGATTATAATGCGTGGTTTGATTATTTCGAAAATTGGTATAAATAATCTTTGAATCAAGTTATGAATAATCCCAAACGATTTTTCAAAATTCCACCCCTGTGGGGGTGAAAAGCGTGGGATACAGGTTATATGAAAAATCTTATTCATTTAGTTAATAAACTTGAAATTTGCCTAAGTAAGTAATAAAAAGTTTATCATTATAAGTTTTTCATAACTACCCCTCAAAGGGGGATATAGGGGTGTTAAGTTTGTGTGGAAGAAATTGAATGCGCGGTCCGAGTAACTCGAAACACAGTATTGATATTTTTGACAGAAAATAATTAATAATAAGTATGTAAAGTTGTCGAAAATTTACCACTGACGGGACAAAAAGGGGTAATTCAGTTTTTAAGGGGAGGATTTGAACTTGAAATTGTATGTTACATTTTCACGCCTAAACCACTGAACTTTTGATTTGGCATAGAGATAGATGGCATCCTGGGGAAGCACATACATTTTATCCTGTTAGCACGTTCCCGTGGGATAATTTCCGACATCCACGCGGGCAAAGCCGCGGGCAGAAGCTAGTCTACTATATACTCGTCCAACTTATAATATGCTTGTCTACATAGTGTGCGTTTAATGCATGTTTTAAATTTCTTCTCATTTAGTTGAAGAATATCCAGTGGTATTTTATTATAACACTAGCTTCTGCCCGCGGCTTCACCCGCGTGGATGTCGGAAATTTACCCACGGGAACGTGCTAACAGGATAAAATGTATGTGCTTCCCCAGAATGCCATCTATGTCGCGGGCCCTTTATGGCTAATTACAATAGAAAACCAATTGTGTCTCATTAGTGGTGATTAAGAGGGTACCTATATGATATCTTTACCTAAGTACCTAACTAATTAAAAAAAAAACTCAATAACAGAAAATTAAATACCTACCTACCTAAATAAACCTATTTCTGATGATAACTAATCTAAACTCAATAAATAAGCAAAATTCCTAAAAACTAATATCTATACGAATGACTAAACCTACCAACAGTATTATAAAATAACCTACGGTCACTACGTACACTATCAAATATACTACCTATACTTTAAAATTAAAATCTATACCTACGACTCATATAAAAATAAACCTAAATAACTCTAAAAACTAAAAGGAATAAAAATGAACTCCACTGCGGGTGACCCAACCTACGACAAACTTAGTATTTGCGGTTGGTACAGTACAGACAGTGGTAATCGGGTATAGGGATCGAACCGCAAAATTAAGTTTGTTTTTTATTGTATATACTTTTCCGGGATAAAAAGTACCCAGTGTGGTGCCCAGGATATTAAAGAATAATTATACCAAGTTTCATCGAAATCGAACCGGTAGTTTTTGCGTGATGCCTGAACAAACAGACAGACAGACAGACAAAAATTTTTTTAATCACATTTTTGGGTTCGGTGTCGGTCAAGTAACACCCCCTGCCATTTATTTTTTGGATATTTTCAATGTACAGAATTTTCACTTCTACAGATTTATTATAAGTATAGATTTTACACAGTACCCCATAAAAGAAGTTTTTACTTTAGACAACCTGAAGCGCGGTTGATCTAGTTTGTTCCTATTCCTAGTGTTAAAGTTATGCCTGTCACTTATCTTACTAAAAAGATGTAGATGTTTTCGAACGTACATAATGTTTTCGTATATATATTGAATTATTGACAAGGAACCGTCATGATGTTAATTTTTTTAAACAGTTGCCTTAGAGATTCGCGTCTGCTGAGATTGTAGATGGCTCTGACAGCCCTCTTTTGCAGAATGAAAATAGAATCAATATCTGCAGCCCGTCCCCACAGCAAAATACCGTAAGACATGATGCTATGGAAGTAACTAAAATAGACCAGTCTTGCGGTATCCACGTCTGTTAATTGACGGATTTTCCAGACAGCGTAAGCGGCTGAACTTAGCCGCCCTGCAAGTGATGTTAGGTGAGGACCCCACTGCAGCTTTGAGCCAAGCGTGATCCCCAAGAAAACCGTACTTTCGACGAATTAAAGTATCTCCCTATTCAATACAACGTGACATTCACTACTTCTAACATTCGGTAAAGCGAATCTAATTAGCGAACATTTAGTTTTTTTCTCATTTAATACTAAATTATTTACAGTAAACCAATTATGGACCATAAGCATAGCATTATTTACGTCGTCAAGCTCCTGTGCACGTCTGTCTACTTTAAAAATCAGGGATGTGTCATCAGCAAATAACACCATTTGTGGTCGGGTTTTTAGTAAATGAGGTAAATCATTTATATATACTAAAAATAGGAACGGCCCCAAGGTCCGTATGTCACAGCCACTTTTTTGCGAAACTATAAGAGCTATACTGTTGAAACTTGGTAAGTAGATGTATTCTGTGAACCGTATTAAGATTTTCACACAAAAATAGAAAAAAAAAACAATAAATTTTGGGGGTTCCCCATACTGAAACTCAACAATTCTTTTTTCATCAAACCCATACGTGTGGCGTATTTATGGATAGGTCTTCAAAAATGATATTGAGGTTTCTAATTTCATTTTTTTCTAAACTGAATAGTTTGCGCGAGAGACACTTCCAAAGTGGTAAAATGTGTCAACCCCACCCCCCCTGAAACTTCTAAAATAAGAGAATGATAAAACTAAAAAAAAACATATGATGTACATTACCATGTAAACTTCCACCGAAAATTGGTTTGAACGAGATCTAGTAAGTAGTTTTTTTTTTATACGTCATAAATCGTAAACCGCAATTTACTTTTCATTCAACTCATGGTTGATTTTTATAGACAATGGTACAGAACTCTTTGTGCGCGAGTCCGACTCGCACTTGGCCGGTTTTTTTTTATTATGAAAGTTAAAAGACGAGAGAGGAATACAAAGGGTAATCGACACGTAACGCTTGCGTTGGAAAATACATTGTGTTGAGTTACTGAATGTTCTTACAATAGGTAATCTAGTAACCCACCCCAGTGACGAAGGGCCGCTTTACATCAGCTGTTTCGTCGTACGTGTACCACCAGTCCGAACGTGCATAGGCCTAGATATGCTGCGGTTCCAGCAGGACACATTCCCTACACTCAAGCATGTCTTACTCAATCCTGAAGTGCCTCTACCATTGTGCGAAAACAGTTTCAAGAAGTACTGGACGCGTAGGTACTATTATATTTTATTGGAATGTTTTTAATTTTATTTTTTACTAGCTTCTGCCCGCGGCTTCGCCCGCGTGGATGTCGGAAATTATCCCACGGGAACGTGCTAACAGGATAAAATGTATGTGCTTCCCCAGGATGCCATCTATCTCTATGCCAAATCAGAAATTCAGCGGTTTAGGCGTGAAAATGTAACATACAGTTTCAAGTTCAAATCCTCCCCTTAAAAACTGAATTACCCCTTTTGGTCCCGTCAGTGGTAAATTTTAGACAACTTTACATACTTATTATTAACTAGCTTCTGCCCGCGGCTTCGCCCGCGTGGATGTCGGAAATTTACCCACGGGAACGTGCTAACAGGATAAAATGTATGTGCTTCCCCAGAATGCTATCTATGTCGCGGGCCCTTTGTGGCTAAATACAATAGAAAACCAATTGTGTCTCATTAGTGGTGATTAAGAGGGTACCTATATGATATCTTTACCTAAGTACCTAACTAATTAAAAAAAAACTCAATAACAGAAAATTAAATACCTACCTACCTAAATAAACTTATTTCTGATAATAACTAATCTAAACTCAATAAATAAGCAAAATCCCTAAAAACTAATATCTATACGAATGACTAAACCTACCTAACAGTATTATAAAATAACCTACGGTCACTACGTACACTATCAAATATACTACCTATACTTTAAAACTAAAATCTATACCTACGACTCATATAAAAATAAACATAAATAACTCTAAAAACTAAAAGGAATAAAAATGAACTCCACTGCGGGTGACCCAACCTACGACAAACTTAGTATTTGCGGTTGGTACAGTACAGACAGTGGTAATCGGGTATAGGGATCGAACCGCAAAATTAAGTTTGTTTTTTATTGTATATACTTTTCCGGGATAAAAAGTACCCAGTGTGGTGCCCAGGATATTAAAGAATAATTATACCAAGTTTCATCGTAATCGAACCGGTAGTTTTTGCGTGATGCCTGAACAAACAGACAGACAGACAGACAGACAAAATTTTTTTTAATCACATTTTTGGGTTCGGTGTCGGTCAAGTAACACCCCCTGCCATTTATTTTTTTGATATTTTCAATGTACAGAATTTTCACTTCTACAGATTTATTATAAGTATAGATAGCTGTGCATTGCGGGTGACGTAACCTACGACAAACTTATTATTTGCGGTTGGAACAGTAATCAAGTCTAGGGATCGAACCGCAAAATTAAGTTTGTTTTTTATTGTATATACTTTTCCGGCATAAAAAGTACCCAGTGTGGTGCCCATGATATTAAAGAATAATTATACCAAGTTTCATCGTAATCGAACCGGTAGTTTTTGCGTGATGCCTGAACAAACAGACAGACAGACAGACAGACAGACAGACAGACAGACCGACCGACAGACAGACAGACAGACAAAAATTTTTTTAATCACATTTTTGGGTTCGGTATCGGTCTAGTAACACCCCCTGCCATTTATTTTTTTGATATTTTCAATGTACAGAATTTTCACTTCTACAGATTTATTATAAGTATAGATATAGATTGTGTCGACCATTTATTTATTAATATTTGCACGCCGATGACGGCTAGTCATAGCGTTCTTTAATAATTAAAACATCTGTACCTAAACTACGTATGTTCCACAAATAAAAAATATTTGTATTTGTACTATTACCCTTATAACGACCTATTCGACCTTTACTAAGAACAAAACTAGCGCAAGCGTACCGCATAGTCAGTCGGTTGCAGAATTCCTAACGTGAGTCACGTCAATTTAGAAGATTCTTGCAGTGTAATCGGCAGCCGTGGGACCGTTCTTGTCTTGCAGCGGGGCGTTCTTATCTGGGCATCCAAATGATGTGTCTCGATAATTTTTTTTTTTTTTTGTATCAGTAAGTGGCCTACGGGTGTGATTTAACGAGATACAATTCCTAGCGTTCCTTAGAACTTCTATCAATCCAGTTTGGGGTACTTAGTGAAGCCTACTCCCGGGAAGGTGAGTACATCAAGTGCAACCAAAGCAACCTGCAGTCAGTCAGTCCATAGGGAATAGGTAACCTTCACTAACGTTTGGTTGATTAGTGTTCGTGAACAATGACAAGGTAGCATTTTAGCTGAAATTAGCCCTAACGTGTTGCAAGTATTAATTCTGTTCAGCAGTGTCAAGTCCTGGTTATAGTCTGTTGGTAAATGTCACACCTCATAGAAGGCTTTCCCCGAGCCCATAGAACCAAACACAGGTACAGAGGATACTTCACCCACCCACGTCATACAAAGAAACAAGAAGTGATAAAATAATCAACACTCACCCAATTCCTTCACAAACACACTCACTGAGATTCACGCGCCTTACACGCTCCTATACATACATAAATACTAGAATAATATAATAACATAACTACACATATTAAGCATGTCACGTATTAAATAACACTCTCGCAGTCTCTCCATAGTCTCACCATAGTCTCATTGCTATCAACTAAGTTCTATTACTGCTAGCCTAGACTACGTCGACCGCCCTTACATCGTCTCAAACCTACTCCCTTGACTAAATACCTCAGTCTCCTTTCTAAAAACGTCACTGTTATGTCTATATTATGTGATGGCTAGACGCTAAGTGTTTGTTAATGTATTTATGTCTCCACCAAAATTAGCTCAATTACACAGGAATGACCAAATTCCTGCTAAGCAAATACAGCCTTCAACCCCTCAAAATCACATTGATCAAAATCGAGCCGAACTAATTAACGGAATAAAACATGTGGGGTCGTGGGACCCCCGGCAGGAACGAAGTTCAAAATGAAAATCCAACATGGAATCTTGTACTTTCATTTTGACCTCACTATCGGCTTCAGAGCCTCAACCCATGACAAAATTTTGAAATTTTTTGCAGCTGCCATCTAGGATTTTCATTTTGACCTCACTATCGGTTTCAGCACCCTCGGAAACCATGAAAACGATGCCCATGACAAAAAAAATTAAATTTTTTGCAGCCGCCATCTTGGATTTTCATTTTGACCTCACTATCAGCTTCAGCACCCTCGAAAACCATGAAATCTATCTCTCTCTCTCTCTCTCAATGACTCTCTCTAATATATGTAATAAAAAGTCGCATTGCATTTCACTTTTTCGTTACGTGACGATTTCTCCAAGTTTACTCCTACCGCAAGTTCCGTTACAGAACTACGTTATGCAAAAACAAGTTTCGGATCAGACCCTATCAGTCATAAACTCATAATTCTTCTTCGTGTTGATGGCATGACTGAATTTTAAATATGTATTTTTGATCGAAACTTTGCCACTTCCACGGCGTCGTCAGTGGCAGCGCAGAGGTCACTTTGCATGTTTTGGGACACAGAGGGCAGGATAGGAGGTGGAGCATGGTTTGCGACATAGTTCCACAATCACACCCAACTGTCGTTCCGTCAAGGTACCAGGTTGGACTTACATCTTCCCACTTGTGCCCGGAGATGGTTCAGGGACTTACAAGTGGACCACGGAAGGTATACACCATGCAGGGAGATGCTCCTTTGGTGGTAGATAGTAAGTAGGAGGGGGAAGAGTATCCTGCCCTAGTTTGCAACGGGCGTCAGCCGGGTTTCCTGACAGTCCATCCATATTCTTATCTCTTCCATTTCTCTAAGTCCTAGAAAAGTTGAAATTTGGTATGTAAGCTAGTAATAGTAGGTACACAAACAACAAAAATATCTTAAAACTTGAAACTTTTACCCCCCCCCCCCCCCCCCCCCCCAACCCCTTAAACTAGGGAGTGAAAGTTTGTATGAGACTTCCGTAAATTTTCATGCGAGAGGTCTGAAAATTTATAAATAATAAGATAATGGCCCTGATTCCCTTGGTAACAAACTAAACTAAATTTAAGTTCTATGCATCTTTTTCTTTCTATTTCATTAAGAAAAGGACAGAAGATAAAATATTAGTTTAGTCCTATCAAATTAAAATACTCCATAGACAGATTAGACGTGAATAAAAACATGGCTACTAAAATACCTCAATTTACGTCAGGCGCTGACTAGTCTAAACTAATATTTATCTTCTTTCCTTTTCTAAAATAAATAGAAAGAAAAAGATGCATTGAACTTAAATTTAGTTTAGTTTGTGAACAAGGGAATTGGCGCCATTATGTATTTCAGGATCTTTAGTAAATCATAAGCAACTTACAAAAAGAAATGAAATCCCACAAAAACATTTCATGTTAAATGTTGCCAAGACGAGACCATGTAGCTCGCACTGTCAAAAAGTAATCAGATCTCATGTAGAGCCAAGCTTCTAACTCTACACGCCTTAACTCTACAAGGCCTAACTTCGCAAACTCTACACCTTAGTCAAAATATATGGCTTGGCCGTTTTCCTTCCGCCACCCGTGTTCCTTCCTTAGCCCTTTATGTTCCAGGGCAGCGGTAACCCTTTCGGACGATCCCGCTACCCCGGCAGGCTTCGGCCCTATCGGGCCCCGTCATTTATGCTGACATCTCTTTGAGGCGCGCGTGGAACATATACGCGCCGTCCGGCATGGGCCTGGTCCTGATCGGACGGTGAGCTAGCCATTACTCTCCGCCCGCAGGCCCGCGCCTGCGGTGGCCGGGAGTCGTCACGCGGCTCTCGACGTCCGGAGCGTCTCCCGCGGCGGCTGAGGCGTGAGGTTCTCTCCCTCAGCCATCCCGCCACCTCCTTCGCTAGTATGACTGCTTCGCAGAAGGAGGTGACTGCCTCCCACTCCCTCTCGCCCCGGACCATGGCTTGAACCAGGGCCGAACGCGAGAGGTCGCCGCCGTTGCCGAACGCCTCTACGAGGACACGGCGGTGCTTCGCCCAAGCGGGGCAGACCTCCACCGTATGCTCCACCGTGTCCTCTCGGCGATCCTCGCAGTGATGACTCCTCCTCCCGCCTGATGATGTGCAGGAACCTCCCGATACATCCGTGTCCGGAGAGGACCTGCATCAGGCGGTAGGTGAGAACGCCGTGACGCCTCTCTAGCCACTCCACAAAGAGAATAGCCCCAGCCTTAATGAGTAAAATGGAAAGCATTGGAATACGTGGACACCCTTTGAAAATCTTCGCAGACTATCTCAGCGATCGTACCCAAATAGTGAAAGTTGGCCTACATAAAAGTGACGAGCTTCCAATCACATACGGCGTTCCGCAAGGCAGCATTCTGGGGCCTACTCTCTTTCTCATTTATATAAATGAACTCTGCAAACTGCCTCTAGAAAATTGTATGATATATACGTACGCGGATGACACTGCCCTTGTTATAGATGGTTACGACTGGCCCCAGATATACCAAAACGCCGAGGCTACGCTGTCCCTCGTAATGAAATGTTTGGCCGATAACTGGCCACCTAACCCACCACCTTAAATGTTAACCACCTAACCTTAAATGTTGATAAAACGGTATACGTTCCATTTGCAATCCGGTCAAATCTGTGTCCCTCAGATTCCCTTACCCTAAAAGCACACGCTTGTGGTTCCTTAACACAGTACTGTAGCTGCCTCTTACTCGGAAATCCATTTGTGTAACGTATCTAGGAGTACTCTGATCAGCATCTCAACTGGCACCCCCATATAGTCGAAGTCACGTCCAGCATACGTAAGCTAATATATGTTTTCAAGAAGTTGCGTAACTCTCCGATAGCGAAACGCTAAAATTAGTATATTTTGCCCTATCTGTACTAACGTACTGCTTGCCCGTTTGGGGTGGTACCACCAAAAATGTATTTATCCGCCTTGAAAGAGCCCAGAGAGCTGTCCTTAAGGTATTGCTCTCTCGTTCACGTAGGTACCCCACTGTGCAGCTCTATTCCGATTGCAAGGTACTCACAGTCAGGCAACTTTATGTGCTCCTACTTTATGTGTCGACCATACGCAAACACAATGCCCGCCCTCCAAAGGAACCGACTGGCAGACTTAAGCATAATGTTTTCCCTCATGAACGACATAGAACTGCCTTTGCAAAACGCCAATTATACGTTATTAGCATAACAATGTACAACTTCCTAAATAAAAAGTTAAACATTTATTCGTGCCCTAAATACCAATCCAAAAATTTACTTAGAGATTATCTCCAAACACTAAGTTATGACAACACTGAGGATCTTCTACTGGGTAATTTACAATGTGAATGAACTATACGAATCTAAATCTAACAATAAACGATTGTGTATTGGCTACACCCTATTCTTTCTCACTACTCTCTTCCTACATCTACTCACTACATACACTCACACACATCCTACACTTACACTCTACACACACACACTCAGACTCACTCATTAATTCACCACAGCACACTAAAACATCTTGCATTTGTATTTCTTACATAAAATATATATCCTGTTTTCTTTTACACCATTTAATTTTGCCTAATGTTGAAACGTCCCGATTTAATATAATATGGCTTTATTTCTAACGAAGAATCACTGGCTCGTAAGACACAGGCACCTACACCTAGTTTAGGAGTCAGAGAACTAAAACTATTGTGACCTAGTTATAAGCCTTATATTCTCTTAGTCTTTGGATACTGTAATGTGATGGCTTTTGGTGAAATAAAGAATAATTATTATATAATAATTGTTCGCATTCAATTTGGTGCAACGAAAGCATATTTAAAGAAATTTAGTTTAGATTTATGTAACTAGATGGCGTTGATCAAATACGTCACAATTGTGAATCGCGGTGTCAAGAATCTCCGATTATAACGTAAGGTTGACAAAATTTTGATTTTTTTTGAGTTTTGAGATCACGCCAAGATCTCATTCAAATATAATAATATATAATAACAAGGTATCTGGTGTTTTATTTATCAGTTCCGCGAAGTAAAGTTCAATAATTTACACAAAGTAAAGCGCCTGTCTGGGTTCGAACCTACGACCGACAATTCGAAAGTTGTCCATGCTATGTAATGTGAAAATAAATGTATGGAACCGTAGATTATATTTCCTTAATTTTCTTTGCCATTCAGGTCTTTCAGTTATTTCAACTACACCATGTATCTCCCAAAGATTGCCTAAAAGAAATTGCTGTTTAGCAGTTAACTGTTGCTGTTATTGTTAGCCTGCATCATACCAAGGCCAAGGCCCTTCCCCATGACTTCCAGCTCTTTAGAAGTTAAAAACCAAGGTGTTTTTCATTCTTTTGTTTTTTTTTTGCTGTAATTCTTTGTCGTTGTAATAAAAAAAGTACTTAAGTAGGTAGTTATATTAGATGCAACTTATATTTATTCGTTTCATTATAATTTACTTAGCAGTTAAAAAAGGTGCCCGTGCTAATTAAAGGTTCATAGGATAATTTAATCAAGGGTGTAAAAAAAGAAGGGCTGGAACATACATCTTTACTGCCCAAGTCAACCTCACCAACACCCTGCTAAAAAACGTACTGGCCAGTGTGGTGTTTTATGGCTATACTAGCTTCTGCCCGCGGCTTCGCCCGCGTGGATGTCGGAAATTATCCCATGGGAACGTGCTATCAGGATAAAATGTATGTGCTTCCCCAGGATGCCATCTATCTCTATGCCAAAATCAGAAGTTCAGTGGTTTAGGCGTGAAAATGTAACATACAGTTTCAAGTTCAAATCCTCCCCTTAAAAACTGAATTACCCCTTTTTGTCCCGTCAGTGGTAAATTTTCGACAACTTTACATACTTATTATTAATTATTTTCTGTCAAAAGTATCAATACTGAGTTTCGAGTTACTCGGACCGCGCATTCAATTTCTTCCACACAAACTTAACACCCCTATATCCCCCTTTGAGGGATAGTTTTGAAAAACTTATAATGATAAACTTTATTACTTACTTAGGCAAGTATTCTTGCCAAGTTCTAAGTTTATTAACTAAATGAATAAGATTTTTCATAAAAACTATATCCCCCGCTTTTCACCCCTCAGGGGTGGAATTTTGAAAAATCGTTTGGGATTATTCATAACTTGATTCAAAGATTATTTATACCAATTCAAGCCACGCATTATAATCCGCCCTTGTAAAATTAACTACCCCTTTTCAACCCGTTAGGGGTAGATTTTCGAAAACCCCTGATACATGTTACTCTTTATTTTTGGTCTTAAGTATAAACACTGAGTTTCGAGTTAATCGGACCGCACATTCAAATTATTCCACACAAACTTCAACGCCCCTATATCCCCCTTTGAGGGTAGTTATGAAAAACTTATAATGATAAACTTTATTACTGCGAGTATTCTTGAAAAGTTTCAAGTTTATTAACCTAATGAAGAGATTTTTCATATAAACTGTATCCCCGCTTTTCACCCCCACAGGGATGGAATTTAAAAAAATCGTTTGGGATGTATTCATAACTTGACTCAAAGATTATTTATACTAATTTTCGAGTTAATCAAGCCATGCAGTAAAATCCTCCCCTGAAAAATTGACTACCCCATTTCAGCCCGTCAGGGGTAGATTTTCAAAAAACCCTGATACACATTATTCTTTACTTTCAATATTAGGTATAAATACTGAGTTTCGAGTAAATCGGACTGCGCGCTAAAATTCTTCCATACAAACTTTGAAACCCCCCAATCCCTTATTAGGGAGTAGTTTAGAAGAAAAAAAAAACTGACAATCTTCATAATTTATTTTGGTAAGTATTCGTGCCAAGTTTCAAGTTTATTAACTCAAGGAATAAGATTTTTCATACAAACGAATTAACCCCTTTTCACCCTCTTAGGGGTGGAATTTCGAAAAATCCTTTCTTAGTGGATGCCTACTCTTCACGAAGAACACACCCTCCAAATTTCATGTCTCTAGGACCAGCGGTTTGGGCTGTGCGTTGATCTATCAGTCAGTCAGTCAGGACTTTGAATTTTATATATATAGATTCCTTCCCGTAAATGAATAGCGCAAATGGCTATGTTTCGTGTTTTGAATGTGATTGATTCCCAAAAACACGAAATAACTGACGTTTATGTTTTTTGCATTAAAATACTTAATTATTTTAGTATTCATTTTCAAGTAATCTGAAAAATCAGCGGTTCAAAATATTTGTTTTCACATGCCACAGACAAAATGTTTGGAACCACGGTTTTTTTTCGCGATTTTTGGCTTGATTACTTTGTAAAAGTTGTTCAAAATGATGAGTTAAATTATCCTTTTGGGTTACAGTTATTTCAATTACCTAGGTACACTTTGTTTACAAAAAAGTATAAAAATAATTAATACCTACTTTTTTAATTTAATCTTTATCGAAAGTAAGAAAGTAATTTGAATAATCTTAAGGTAGAAAATGGTAGGTACCTCCTAATTATAAATACTTCCAAAAACAACAAAAAAAACTATCCATTAACATGTCTGACCAAATTGTTGAATCAGGGACCAACACGGCTTGTTTATTCCTAAAACACTTTATTCTACGCCTCATAAAACAAAAAAGCCATCTACATAATATATTTAAAACTAGAGTAGGTATTTCATTAATATTTATTATAAATATAGCCTGTTTTGTCATGTTGCCATATCAATACAACAACACGGTTTTGACAACACGTTTAGCGCAGTGGCTGAGCGATCGGACTGCTGCGCTGCGTGTCACGGGTTCGATTCCCGCACAGAACAATAATATTTGTAAGTCCTACATGTATTTGTTCTGAGTCTGGGTGTTTTTCTATCTATAATATGTATGTATTTACAAAAAAAAAATGTATATAAGTAGTTTATCAGCCATCTTGATAGCATAACACAAGCATTAGGTTGCTTAGCTTGGGACTAGATGGTGCTGTGTGAAATGTCCAGGGATATTATTATATTATTATAATAGGCAAATTGCGGCCGTGCGAAGCAGGGCGGCTCAATCTTAAATTCATTCACGGACAGACAACGAACAGCTGACTAGAAGCATGGGAAATCCCAATAAGCACACGGCTTGTAACCACTTTAAATTGCTAATTAGCTAAATGATTGTGTGTTTACCATAATTGTATGAATAACAATATAAATACCTACCTACCGACTACCTGATCTTTTTTGGTTTCCGTAGTCAAACAAGAAAAGCCACGACCACGGCCACGACCCGACCGACCGCAGATGGTCATGTAAATAGGTACCCAAAGTAGGGATTATTTTTAAGGGCTTAATCCGATTACACCAACCGAGTGAAGAATTTCTTCATCTGCTGTTTTTCATCTATCATCTATATATATAAAATTCAAAGTCCTGACTGACTGACTGACTGACTGACTGATAGATCAACGCACAGCCTAAACCGCTGGTCCTAGAGAAATGAAATGTTGAGGGTGGGTTCTTCGTGAAGAGTAGGTATCCACTAAGAAAGGATTTTTCGAAATTCCACCCCTAAGAGGGTGAAAAGGGGGGAATTCGTTTGTATGAAAAATCTTATTCCTTGAGTTAATAAACTTGAAACTTGGCACGGATACTTATCTAAATAAATTATGAAGATTGTCAGTTTTTTTTCTTCTAAACTACCCCCTAATAAGGGATTGGGGGGTTTGAAAGTTTGTATGGAAGAATTTTAGCGCGCAGTCCGATTTACTCGAAACTCAGTATTTATACCTAATATTGAAAGTAAAGAATAATGTGTATCAGGGTTTTTTGAAAATCTACCCTTGACGGGCTGAAATGGGGTAGTAAATTTTTCAGGGGAGGATTTTACTGCATGGCTTGATTAACTCGAAAATTAGTATAAATAATCTTTGAGTCAAGTTATGAATACACCCCAAACGATTTTTTTAAAATTCCACCCCTGTGGGGGTGAAAAGCGGGGATACAGTTTATATGAAAAATCTTCTTCATTAGGTTAATAAACTTGAAACTTTTCAAGAATACTCGCCTAAGTAAGTAATAAAGTTTATCATTATAAGTTTTTCAAAACTAACCCTCAAAGGGGGATATAGCGGTGTTGAAGTTTCTGTGGAATAATTTGAATGCGCGGTCCGATTAACTCGAAACTCAGTGTTTATACTTAAGACCAAAAATAAAGAGTAACATGTATCAGGGTTTTTCGAAAATCTACCCCTAACGGTTTGAAAAGGGGTAGTTAATTTTACAAGGGAGGATTATAATGCGTGGCTTGATTAACTCGAAAATTGGTATAAATAATCTTTGAATCAAGTTATGAATAAACCCAAACGATTTTTCAAAATTCCACCCCTATGGGGGTGAAAAGCGGGGGATACAGCTTAAGTATATGAAAAATCTTATTCATTTAGTTAATAAACTTGAAACTTGGCAAGAATACTTGCCTAAGTAAGTAATAAAGATTATCATTATAAATTTTTCAAAACTACCCCTCAAAGGGGGATATAGAGGTGTTAAGTTTGCGTGGAAGAAATTGAATGCGCGATCCGAGTAACTCGACTTGACTTTGATTTGACTTTGTAAAGTTGTCGAAAATTTACCACTGACGGGACAAAAAGGGGTAATTCAGTTTTTAAGGGGAGGATTTGAACTTGAAACTGTATGTTACATTTTCACGCCTAAACCACTGAACTTCTGATTTGGCATAGAGATAGATGGCATCCTGGGGAAGCACATGCATTTTATCCTGTAAGCACGTTCCCGTGGGATAATTTCCGACATCCACGCGGGCGAAGCCGCGGGCAGAAGCTAGTATCAATCATATTTGTGGTCATGCACGTTCAAGCAGCATAGGGCACCCGGCACCCTTTAGGATATATTATGTTCTGTGCCCGGCACACGGTGGGTTGAAAATCGACTTTCATAGACTTAGGGATATCAATTTAAGGGTGTCGCTTTTTTTTATGGGAACTACTTCTACCAACCATTTCTATGTTCTAATAAGTCGTTTAAACGAATGAGTTTTGGCGAAAAATTTGTATGAAACTCGCATGAAAAATCCGATTTTCCTTGGAACTGAAAGTCAAACCGTAATATCCTTACGGGGGCCTTATTACTAATTATTTGTGATTTTTTGACATACCACACATAACGGTCACTACAGCAGATTTTTTTTTTTTTTATTAAGAAAAATAATATAATATAATTTTTATTTCGAAAATGATTTATTTTATTCATCAAGTCAACAAAATAAGTACTAATTAGCTACTATTACCTTCCTGGCCTAATTAAGGACTAGCATTCAACAATACAAATCATAAATTATTATCCTATTCTGAAAAGTGAGTAGGTAATTAGGATTATATTTCCAGTAAATATTTTACCATCATTAAGGATGGCATTGTACCTATATTATGATCACTACATTTTTTTTTATTCTTTATCATATTATTAATGTGATATGTTGTGTAAATTTTCTCCTATCGTTACCCGAAATAAATGAATTTATTTATTATTATTTATTTGCTTTATTTTTATGATTACTATTACGGTTACCATAAGTTGTCGAGTTGACTCGGTAACATCCTGTAATAATTATGAAATTTTATATTTTGTACGTAATCAAGTCATTTAAATTTTTTATCTTATTATTTGGGTTTAGTTATTTGTGTAAATTGATGTTTTGAGTGACAGTAAATCTGACAAACTTCGATTTCTATTATTTATTTTAGTATGTATGTGCATGCACCTACCCATTTTACTGATTAAACATTACTACAGCTGTACCCCTCTGTGTTGTACACCTACTTGCTCTTGACCAGTTTTTTTACTGATGAAAGGAATTATTGCCTGTCTGAGTCAAAGTCAAAGTCAAATCATTTATTTCAAATAGGCACATTAAAGGCACTTTTGAACGTCAAAATTAAAATTAAATTGATTCTAGTCGCCCCTTCCAAAAGGTAGTTTTCGTATGGAGAAGAATGGGCAAGAAACTCCACCGTTACTCTATTAAAATGTTTTACTATATTTTGCATACAATAATTATATAATTATATGTGAAGACGATGCACCTAAAAATAAAATTACTATACCACAATAGGTAAAAGAATTAAAATGAATTTATGAAACCATGACATATAAATTGACTAGGTGATAGATATCTACATGGTGCTCACATATTTACAAACATTCCAAAAGTAGACTATTTTCATAAATAAATAAGGAGTAATAAGTCCGGGTGGGACTTTAAGTAATTACAGAATGTAAATCTAATGTCAAAGAGAATAAAAAAAAGAATAAATTATACAATTACATTAGCAACCAGTTTGATTTTGTCTAGACTCTAGAAATTGTCCTATGGAGCAGGACCAGCATGTTTCCAAGCATTCTTATCTTGGATATAATCCTCTAATTTGTAATATCCTTGCTTACAAAGTGTAATTTTAATATAAGTTTTAAATTTTCTTTCATTTAATTGCAATATTTCACAAGGTATTTTGTTGTAACATTTAACACAGTACCCCATAAAAGATGTCTGTACTTTAGAAAATCTGAAAAAAAGTTGATCTAATTTATCTTTATTTCTAGTATTAAAATTATGTCTATCACTTATTTTATTAAAAAGATGTTGATTTTTTCTTACATACATAATATTTTCATAAATGAATTGGCAAGGTACCGTCATACTATTAACCCTTTTAAATAGTTCCCTAAGAGATTCGCGGCGACGTAGATTGTAAATGGCTCTGACAGCTCTCTTTTGCAAAATAAAAATGGATTCAATGTCAGCAGCCCGACCCCACAGTAAAATGCCATATGACATAATACTGTGGAAGTAACTAAAATAGACCAACCGCGCGGTTTCTTCATCTGTTAGCTGTCTTATCTTTCTAACAGCATATGCGGCCGAGCTTAGCCGCCCCGCAATAGATGTTATATGAGGTCCCCATTGTAATTTCTCGTCTAGCGTGATTCCCAGGAAAACTGTTTGATTAACAAATTCTAGTTTTTGGCCATTCAATATGATGTCACATTCGCTACTTCTAACATTAGGTAATTTAAATCTAATGCATTTGGTTTTGTTTTCATTAAGTACTAAATTATTTACCGTAAACCAATCTTGGACCTGAAGAATAGAGTTATTCACGTCGTCAAGATTTTCTGACCGTCGGTCTATTTTAAATATCAATGATGTGTCATCTGCAAATAACACCATCTTCGGTTGATTTTGAAGTAATTGGGGTAAATCATTAATAGGTATAAACTAAAAAGAGGGATGGACCCAATATCGAACCTTGAGGAACGCCCATTGTCATTTCAGACCCCAATGAGTTTACGCCATTTACTTGGACTTTAACCTTTCTATCTTTCAGGTATGATCTTAACAAGTCAAGTGCTGTTTTCCTAATTCCATAGTGCTCGAGTTTCATCAGAAGTGTTTCATGGTTAACGCAATCGAACGCTTTAGAGAGGTCGCAAAAGATTCCAATAACATCTTGTGCTTCTTCCCAGGCGTCAAAAATGTTCTTCATTTGGGTAACACCGGCGTCAGTGGTACAACGCCCTTTGGTGAAGCCGTATTGGTGTTCATGAAAGATGTAATTTTTATTAAAGTGACGTAACATTTGATTGAGCATCAACTTTTCAAACACCTTACTGAGAACTGGCAGAATTGACACAGGTCTATAATTGTTTGGTTCTTTACTATCACCGGATTTGAACAATGGTACTACTTTACTATGTTTCATTAGATCCGGAAAGACTCCTTGGTCAACACTGGTGTTAAATATGAAAGCTAAAATATGGCGCAATGGCTTCGATGAGAGATCTACATACTTTTACCGACATACCCCACAGATCTTCTGTTGATTTAATTTTAAGATCTATAAAAGCTCTTATAACAGCCTGGGGGTTTGTATGCTGAAACCTAAGCTCCAAAGGGCATGCCTTTTCATTCCTTTTAAGTAAGGCAGCAGAAAGCGTGGGGGAAGAATTTAAAGCTTCAGTAGTCTTAAGGGGAATATTAGCAAAGAAGTTTTCAAATTCCTGAGCTATTTCTACATCTGCATTGATGGGGCCATGTGCAGTCTCTAAATTAAATTCACTATTTCGCTGTTTTTTCCTACCTGTTTCATTATTTATTATTTGCCAGGTAGTTTTTATTTTATCATCAGCTGATTTTATTTTATTGCTTATATAAAGAGCTTTAGCTCTTTGGCACACCCTTTTAAAAGTTTTTGAATATTTTGCAACATACTGATGAAAGTTTGTATTTTTCATATGTTGCTTTAAGCCATAAAGTTCAAAAAGTTTTTCCCTGCTTTTACGAATACTTGGAGTAGCCCAGTCACTGAATAAAAACTTTGTGTAAATACTTTTAGTTTTAAGTGGAAAATTGCGCGTTTAATAGTGAAAAGAACTCGGCGTAGAACTCATTGGGGTCATCTATATTATTAAAACTGTGATCACATAATTTACTGGCCAAAGAATTGTTTAATTTCTCTAAATTTTTACATGTAATTGGCCTAAACCTTATTTCAATTTTTTGTAAAGGCATGTAGGCGCTAAATGTTATTATTTGTCCACTGTGATCAGATGGCAACTTATTTACAATTTGTTTGAGTAAGTAATCGCAATTACAAAAAATATTATCTATACAAGTGGCAGAAGAAGCTGTCACTCGGGTTGGTTCCATAAACACATTTGACAAATCAAATGACCCAAAAAGACTCAATAATCTGACAGTATTCGAGTTATTTTCCAATAAATTAATATTAAAATCTCCACATACGATTATTGACTTACTACTTGTACTAAGTTTCTTTAACACGTCTTCCATTACAGAATCAAACACAGATAGATTCTGGTAACTAGGAGGTCTGTATACGCATACTATAACATGCTTATCGAGCTCAACACAGGACAATTCAATGATGTGTTCAACAGACAGCCCGATGATGTCTTTACGTTCTTTAGATTTAATCGAATTTTTAAGTAATATTAATGAACCGCCATGTATCATATATGTTGTCGGCTGAAATGGCTTACTACACGATAATTCTCAAAATTAATTGACATTACTTGATAATCTTTCAACCAATGCTCAGTTAAACAAATGACATCAAACTTGGTGTTTTCCAAAAACAATTCTATTTCCAGTAATTTGGAAGCGCAACCTTGGATATTTTGATTAAATAATTTTAAAGTATGTTGCACACCCTTTAGCTTCTTCTTCTTATTATTAATTATATTGCCAGAAGATACCTTTTTATTATTCTGTAATAATAATTGGTTATTTGAAGGGGAAACTTCTGTTGTCTCACTGACTAGTTTAAATTATTATCAGGAGATACCTCCACAGCTACAACTGGAGAGTCTAGATTGCCCGTATAAGTTCCAGCAGGAGGGAAATACCCTATCTGAGGAAAGGGACATTTTGCGAAAGGGACATTTTTGCGAAAGGGACATTCTGAGAAAGGGACATTCTGCGAAAGGGACATTCTGCGAAAGGGAAATTTTGTGAAAGGGACATTTTGCTGCAGATCGCGGCACGTAAGTTGAACCAAAATGGCGGTTATCCGCGCAGGTACAATTATGGATTGAGACCGATTGAGACCCGAAAATCTGTTACTACGCATTCAAGGTCATAGTTCAACTTACGTGCCGCGAAATTTAACACATTTTCGGGTCTCAATCGGTCTCAATCCATAATTGTACCTGTGCGGACGACCGCCATTTTGGTTCAACTTACGTGCCGCGAGCTGTACCAGTAGTCATTTTGAGAAGTGGTCATGGCTGTAGGTGGCTGACTTTATTCTTCAGAAAGTTGTTGTCGATCTTCAATTCGCACAGTGATGCGCAGGAGTCCATGTCACATAGTATGAAGGTGTGGGAGAAAATAATAGAGAAAAATAGCGAGAGGAGAGTGAGATTTAATTTAATTAGGTTAAACGGTCTAAGGTACCCCGAACTATGTAGTTTGGGTTTATACACGCCACTTTTGCACTCCACCAATTATTTGTGCGAGTAGGATAGACGTGCATACAAGAACTTGCATTATGGTGTTCATGGTTCTGGAAAAAGCGTATGATAGTGTACTTCGGGATGTGAGAGAAAATGTGAAGTTAATTTGTGCTATTTACAGTTAATCAAAAAGTTCAGTGTTGTTGTAGACTTGCACCAAGGGTCGGCTTTAAGCCCTTACCTCTTCCTGTTGATTTTGAACGCTCTTAAATTGAACATACAGGAAGAGGCACCCTGGTGCATCAGTGCTTGCTGTTTGCTGACAACATTGTTCTTGTCTGTAAAGATGGACTGGAAATCCAGAGCATTGGAGAAATGGCAATAGAAGAATAAATTTTGGCTTAAAAACCAACAGAACCAAAACCGAGTATATGTTCTGCGATTTCGATGGTCTCTCAAGTTCTGGAGCCATAGCGCTAAATGGCGCGCATCTCCCGGTTTGCTCCGACTTTCGGTAACTCGATTCACTCGTGCAAAGCGATGGCGAAGTAGATCGGACACTCTGGATGGGTGAAATGGCGGCAGGTCACGGGAAAAGTGGTGACTTCCACATTCCCTATAAACTTAAGGACAAGATTTGTAAACTATGGTTAGACCTACTGTCTTGTATGTATGGATCAGAATTTTGGATCATAAAAGGGATGAATGAGAGGCAATCACATGCCGAGGTGAGAATGCTAAGAGGGATGAGTCTGAAAGTGGTACCGTTGACTGGGTAGCGCGTAGGCATATTAAACATCTTTAGTCTTAGGCAATATGTATGACGTAGCTCGTAAGTTTATTCTAAGCCCCAACCTTTGTATACAACCAGTCGTTCAGTAAACCTTCAACTGAGAACACGCTCTTTCATTTGCCAAACCTTCTGAACACACACACACACACCAAGAACCTTTATCGGCAAAACTGAAAAGTTGTGTGGAACACGGTTGTCATGGTCATTATCATAATCCATAATTTCTGCCAAAAGGCGTCCACTGCTAGACATAGGGCTCCTCCATACACGGTCACTTCGACCAGTTCTTTGCTTCTCACATCCTGGACCGATGACTTTGTGAGAGGCTTTCCAACGCTACGTCTTCTGGTACGCGATCTCCATTCCGGAACCCTGCGGCCCCATCAGCCATCTGCCAGTTGATAGTAGATTATGTAAATCGTTAAATCGTGTCGTCTTTGCACTTACAGGCATCGGAAAAGGCGGGACGCCCGGCAAATAAAGGATTTAAACTAGCTACGCCCCGAGGTTTCAGCCGCGTAAGTTTCGATCCCGTGGGAATATAGGGATAAAAAGTACGTATCCTATGTGTTAATCCTGGTTATAAACTATCTGTGTACCAAATTTCATCAAAATTGGTCCAGCCGTTTGAGCGTGAAGAACTAACAAACATACAAACACACACTCACAAACTTTCGCCTTTATAATATTAGTGTGGTTTTCGACCATCGAGTTCCTAGGAGAATTCAAATGTGTCTACTGCTCGTTATGTTAACCGCTCAAAACGTTTGATGACGCCTAATCACGTAGTGATTTCCTGAATGCGCCACCCGCAGAGAAAGAGTATAAAGTGCTGCGCGTCTAATTTATTGCAAAATTGCGGTGAGGTGGGGGGTGCAATTGTCTGCCGCCCTTAAAGTTGGTGCCTAGGGCAGGGGCCTCCTAAGAACCGGGGCTGGTCATCTTTGATACATTTAATATTAAATTATACTTCGATCTTCGTCCTCTTGCTTTTGTAATCTGGTAGAGCTCTTTCTGGTCCCTAGAGCTGTCTATGTGTCTATGAATCATAATGTGTGTGGACGTGAGATTTTGAAATCACCAGCGAGCCGCTGCGTGTGTATCTAGTGTTATATTGTGATTGTGAGCTACCTGCGTAGATATACTGCGCACACTGTGGGTAAGCTAATACGAGAATATCTTCATGGTCTATAGACAAAAGTTTGTCATATTCTTATTTGATTTTGATTGACATGACATTCAATCAAAAACTGATCAATTTTTAGCTCAGCTGATAATCTTGAGCCCAGTGATGAATAACGAAAGTATTTTAAAAAGAATCATGAATAAACACAGAACTTTTATTCGTTTGTTAGATTCTTCTAAGCCTGTGAGAATAATATCGCGATCTGTTACAAATGAATCTACTTCCAACAAAACATCAATTAATTATTGCGCAGACATAGTAAAGTAATAATTCAGTAAACCATAATATTATGTATTAGAATAGATTAGTGTTGACAAGAATTTTTAAGATGTAAGTCCGGACTGATGACTTTATCGCATATTCTGGTACTTTATTTATTTTGCAGATAGACAGCATGACTATGAAAATTTTTTGGCTACTCTTCTCATGACGAAATCTCTGCGTTCTCCTGCATTGGTGTTGAGAGCGTTTAATGTAGAAATAGCTCGAGTGCAAGACTTAACAACTGACTCACAAACTGCTGCATTTAGGTTACAATTCTGGCAAGATGCTCTCCGAGGCATTTATAACAAAGAGAATGCACAAAAAGCTGTGCCTGCCAATCCCGTAGCACAAGAACTATTTAAGGTGATTGGACTCAATTTGTTGTTTGAATAATATTATAAACAGGTATTATAATTGTATTTTTACATACTTTTAGGTATGCAGCAATTATGAACTTCAGCGGAGGCATTTGGAAAGACTTATTTCATCAAGAAGTAATATCTTAAAGTCTAAATACTTCAGAACTTTAGAAGAGATTGAGAAATATGCTGAAGATTCTGTCTCTTCAATATATTATTTACTTTTGAGTGTAGCAGGAGTTAAAGATGTACATGCTGACCATGCTGCATCTCATTTGGGCAAAGCTCAAGGGATAGCTAATATATTGAGGTATGGAAGCACTATACAAGATTCCTGCTTCAGAATGAACATATTTAACATTCAATTCAGTAATCCTTACAAATCACATGTTTCAGGTCTGTCCATGTATCCAGTTACCATAAAATGGTTTCCCTGCCCATGGATATTCTTATGAAGAACCAACTAAGTCAAGAAGATGTTCTAAGATGTATTGACAGTGACCAAATGAGAAATGTGGCATTTGAAGTTGCCACCAGGGCAAATAGTCACTTAAACAAGGTAACTAGTTGTGAGACTACACCACAAATTGAGTTTCAACTAAAGGTGTACACCCTAATTTTGCCAATTATCTTTAATTCCCATGTTGTTTTTTTTTTTTTAAGAAACTGCCCCACACTTGGAATTACTCCTTTATCGTGGGTGCGTTTACAAACATTTAAACTCACATACACAAACAGCCAGACTCGGAACAACTACCTGTAGGCAATACAAATATTTGTTCCGTGCGGGAATCGAACCCACAACACACAGGGCAGCAGTCAATCGCTCAGCCACTGCGCCAACCGTGTCGTCAATAGGGATTAACCCTATTGGCAGAAACTGGGTAAAAATCCAGACTCCATGCTGCTACTAGTAATTGCCAATAACACTTTGCTCAATAGAGGAATCACACCCAGGACCTCATGGTCAGCAATAGAGCTTGCTACCATTAGACCAAAAAGTGGTCTATGGTGTCATTCAACTATTGATTTTACTGCGAAGCTGTGAAACTTTTATTTTGAAGACCAGTCTGTGATTGTCTCATTGCACATTTACTTAGACAGAAAAGCAATTGCAATGATGCTTGCTTTAGAATATCTAAGAATAACCTAATCTGTTTGGAAGCAAGTTCATTGTGAATTTTATTAATATGAGATTTTGACTGTTTTCAGGCAAGGGACATTAAAGTTCCTCAAATTACAAACCAGATATTCTTACCAGCAATAGCGATCCACAAGTACTTAGCTAATCTTGAGAAGAAAAACTTCAACCTGTTTGACAAGTCACTTCTACTTGCTAGTCCTACCTTACCATTCAGTTTGTATTTTAATAGAATGCGCAACAGATATTAGTTTAAGATTATTTCACAAAGTAGATTCTATGTAGTGAGTGTTTCAATTTAGACATTATAGTAGTTAATAGTGTACAAATAAATTTACTGACACAATTTTTTTTTTTTTCTAAAAACGAAATTCCCGTCAAAATCTAATTTGGAAGAGTGAGGGGTAGTCAATGAAACAAGATTTGATTATATAGAAATAATTGCACTGTTTACTTTCAAGCTTCTTCATGCAAATAAATATTTCATAACTTTCGAGATTCAAGCAAACTTGTTTGGCAACATGAGTACCTTATCAGTTAATTAGTTACTAAGTATGCCTACAGTGATAATATAGAATATTCATTACTGTGTTGGATAATGCACATTTAGTGCAATGTTAGCTACACATAAATAATGCAATAAAAATAAAAAGTCTAAAACAATTTCTGCTTATTAATATTGATCTTATCATGTAATTTAAAAATGTAGGTTATTATCAAAAATAGAATTGCATTTAAAATCATCCAATGCAATTCATATACTGTTATAACTTTGGTTAAGTAATCTTCCAAGATCTTTGGTTATAGACAATTCCATTACTGTGATGTGAAAAATATTAATCATATGTAAAATATCAATAAGACTAATGTACTTGCATTTGTGAGTACCTATGAGAAGAATAATTTAAGCATCTAAAATTAAACTAACAAGATTGCTTTGTTACATATCTCCAAAAAAGAGGTTCTTAAAAATAACAATAGTAACATAATACTTTCCCATTGTCTGTAATGTTACATAAAATCATTTCTTGGTTTTGAGAAAATAAATACTAGAAAGGTAAGTACTAACCCTGTTGTGCACAAATAAACTGTGCACATAAAAATGCATAACCTTAAAGCTAAATCAAGCTTGTAAACGTAATAAAGCCATTATAATAAAAAATGAAGTGATTAAATAAACACAGCCGATTAGAATATCATAATGCTAATTTGGAATGTAGAGGTTTATAAGTTAATAATAGTTTAAAATGTTTGACACTTAAGCTTAATATAAAAAAGCTAATGATAAGTACTACTGATTCCATCACAATTTAACCTGCTGCAAAAAAGCTGCCATATAGTACAAATAGAACAATGCGTTATTCAGAAGGTGTCAAGTCTTTTTCGGGCTCTCCCTCAAACAAAATTTGTTGTAGTAGATCATAAATAGGTTCGAATGCTTTCCGACAAGCTGCATTAGTTGGGGTGAGGTAGTCATGCATATCATGGTGACTGATAGTGCCATCAGTTTGTATAAAACCTTTGTCTATGGGAACCATTTCCACTTTATTCATGTTAGTAACCTTTTCACGTAAAATTTGATTGATCTTTGAATTCTTCTCCCTTAAAGTATTTGGGTATTGACCACGAGGAAGTAGACTCTAGAATAAAATACAGAAATATTAGTTGAATTTACAATAAAAATATATATCACTGAACTATTTTAAACTATACTTACAGGCAATACTATGTAAGCACTTGGGTGTTTCTCCCTGATTGTTCTAATTATTTCTAGGATGCCTTCACACACTTGCTCTGGAGTGTATTCAACATTATTTGTCCCAACATGCACAACTATTACCTGCAAAATCAAAGAGTTTGAAATCAATATAGAAACATTAAAATTTAAAGTCACATAAAAATTAATTAAACTCAGTTAAAATAAAAAAGTTAGGGAATATACAGAATATTCAATTACTGTTTTGAGTATTAGTTATTTTTAATAAATTTTAAGAGATAAAAAAAACAGGAGTGTTGTCTAGGAGTCACTAACCTTAGGATCAACATGATCAAGTTCTCCATTCTTGATACGCCACAAAACATTTTGAGTCTGATCCTTGTGGATACTGAAGTTGAGGCAGTGCAGAGGCGCAAACCATTGGTTCCAAACCTCAGTGTGCTCTAATGCTTGCAGGATGGAGTCGCCAATGAAAATCACATCAGCATCTTTGCCTTTTGCATCTGATAAAAATCTATTATGCTGTAACAAGAATTAGGCAATTTATGTAAATGTGTTACAATATGTTTAATGCCATAGACTTACAGAAGTGAATACAAGTGTCGCTCTTATTAGACAGCAGTTACTACACAACAGTTATCTTAGTCACGAGAACATGTTTCGCATTTAGTGAATAAAACTATTCGATGATTTCGCCTTAACTTGTGTGTAGTTAAATTGCCTAATTGGTGCCAGATTACACTAATCTGCACTTGCCGATTATTAGCTATTTAGGTCAGCAAAAACAATCCGAATCTAATTTAAAAAAATACCACGTATATGAATCATAAAATGTATTGTGAATTCAACCGTCTATAATAACTGCTCACGAATTAATATTACAATTGAAAACTTACAATGCTATTCCATCTTCCATCACCTTCAGAGTCGTGTTGAGGAGCGGCGACTGAACAAGGATTCATTCTTTCACAGCAATATTACAATAAAATGTATCACATCAAATAAGTATCGTAATAATATACTAATAAATCACCACATCAACTAAAACCACGAAGATGAAAATAACTTGGCGGTTTCTATTTCTATTAGAGGTTGTGTGTGCTGTCACTGTCAAAATAAGTTACGTCAATTTCATGAAAATGTACTCTGTTATTTCATGTAAAGTCCGTCTCAGAAGTCTCGTAGACCCGGCGCCACTGTCGTGTGACGGAATGATTTTGATATTTATCTTGACATCATAATAATACAGGCACTGTTTAATAAAATGCACAATCTTAAATAGAGAAAGGTGTATGAGGTAGGAGGGTTGTTGTAGGAATGCTGCTAATTGTATAATAATAATTAGTTCCGCTTATTGCCGCGGGATTTCATTCGAGAAACGGACTCTAATTCTTTGCTTTATTTTCCTTTTGTCTTAGGCAAGTCTCTCACATTAGCACTAAAGCACGGATGCAAAGGGAAATGAGAATACATGCAGTGCATTCATGCAGGCTCAAAGCCCGTTAATGATCGGGGTATGTACGCATTCACCCAGATTCACCCGCATGTCTTTGAGAGCAAAGATAACTCAGTTTATTATGTGAACGCAACCAGATAACTTCAACGTCAATACTCAATTTTGTGGCAGTAAGCATTATTATTATACTCTTTGCAGTAAGCCAGTGACATGACAGCCGTGCCGTCATAGATTAATTGACAGCCGTGACAGGCTGACACTGACTGACATAGTAACATGTGATGTGCCCAAATAGTTTAAGAAATTATGACAAAGTAAAGAAGTTCTATCTGAATTTGCACCGGTTACGGGTTAGTACGTGTGAACTTTTAATTGTAACTCATTAGTTTATCAATGGATAATGAAAATGAAGAATTCGTCATACTGGAGGGTAAACATCGAAAAGAAAAAAAAGAGTTACAAGCACAAATTCAAGCGTTAAAAAAAGCCGCAAAAAATGACAAAACGAAGAAAAAAGAGCTAACAGCTGAAATAGCGAGGTTAGAGGCTGAAATGGACATTCGACATCAGCAAGAAATTGATTCTGCTTCTGCGAATAAAGATGAAGATGATGTTACAGACTCGGTTCTCACTAGTGTTGATAATGAGCTATCAAAAATGAAAATTTCAAAAGCTCAAAAACGTAGACAAAAGAAGTCACAACAAGAAAAAGAAAGAGATGAACAAATAAAACAACAAGAACAAGAAAACCTCCACGGACCCAGAAACACTGAACTGCAGACAATAAATGCAAAGTTAAAAGAAAAAGGACTTCAGATGTTATTAATTCCATCTGATGGTGATTGTCTATACAAAGCCATAGCTCATCAATTTACACTCACCAAGCAGAAAGAACTCTCTGTAGATAATTTAAGGAAAAGAGTAGCAAATTACATAAGGCAAAATAAAGACGATTTTATTCCTTTCATGACTAACCCGGACACATGTGAGATGCTGACCAGTGAAGAGTTTGATGAATATTGTAGCAAAATAGAGAATACTAAAGTGTGGGGTGGTCAGTTGGAGATCAGGGCTATGTCAAGTTCTTTGAAATGTCCAATAAGTGTCATACAAGCAACCGGACCAGACTCTATCGATCAAGGTACTGAATATGTAGGTCGACCGCTAGTTATAACTTATCATAGACACATGTATGGACTAGGTGAACATTACAATTCGACTGTCCATAGTGAAATTGAACAATAGTTACAACAATACCTCTATTTCAAAAGTATGAATGCAATAAATGTAGAAGTAGAGTTAAGGGTGTGGCACCGATTCCCTTGTTCACAAACTAAACTAAATTTAAGTTCCGTGCATCTTTTTCTTTCTATTTCATTAAGGAGTATCTTAATTTGACAGGACTAAACTAATATTAAGAGCTCCCGCACACATACTATTGTAAGTTGGCCGAGTAAATCACAGAGTATACTAATAGGTGTAATTACTTGTGCTAGCCCGCACATCTTCTCCGTCCAACTAATTAATTGGACACTGATCGTATCAGAATCGAGATTCACTTCCGATTACGCTTCCGATACGGCTTGTAACCAATAAAATAAACTTTGTCAACTAATTATAAAAGTATGCAATTTAGTCGTTCAATAGTCGGCCAACTTACAATTGTATGTCTGCAGGCTCTCTTATCTTCTGTCCTGTTCATAATGAAATAGAGAGAAAAAGATGCACTGAACTTAAATTTAGTTTAGTTTGTGAACAAGGGAATCGGCGCCAGTACCTATTTGTAAATAACTCTCAAAACCTAATAATTTTTAGTGCTGTTGTATTGCATTGCGTTAATAAAATAAAACATGTAATCTAAATCTTTTATTAAAAATAATTCACATTGCTGGCCTCACACATGCTGCAAGGGAGCCTCGACAAAATAACCACATGGTTACAAAAGTGGCGGATAAAGACGAGCGCAAGCAAATCAGTCCACGTCACATTTACGCTGCGAAAAGGTGACTGTCCACCAGTACATCTCGAGAATGTAATGTAACACTATCTCATCACGAAAGCGTAAAATACCTAGGGTTACATCTTGACCGACGTCTAACGTGGAAGAAACACCTTAAGACCAAGAGACACGAGCTTAATATCCGTTACAATAATTTACATTGGATCATGGGACGAAACCGTAAACTGAGTACCGACAACAAACTTTTAATAAAAGTGATCTTGAAACCAGTGTGGCTTTAAGGAATCCAACTTTGGGGCAGCGCCTGTAACTCAAGCATTAGCATCATACAGAGAATGCAGAACGCCATTTTGAGGTCAATTAGTGGCGTTCCTTGGCTTGTCACGAACGCTGAAATACACTAGGAGTTATCTATGAATTCTGTCATGGACGAGATCAGGAACATCACAAAAAGGTACCAGGAAAGACTGGAAAGGCACCGGGTCAACGACCTGGCTGCCGCACTGAAAACAAGAAGTTACAGGAAAAGACTTAAAAGGAAAGGCATTGTGTAGTCCACCCACACCTGTGTGGACCTAAGCGCGAATACGTATGAGTAGATGGCTCGCTGGAGTCACGCTCTTCCCGCCAATGTTTACCCCCAACTTATCCGCTAAAAGTAAAACTGATCGCGGATAACAAAAGAAGAAAAAAAAAAAAACATTGCTGGCGAATTATTTTAAATAATAAAAATATATTCTTTTACTAAATACTTTGTTTAATTAAAAAATCATTACAATAGTGTAGTAATAATTTATTTATGAAAAGGAAAATTATTGTTAGTACAATATTGTTTAAATACAAACACTGATGCTTAACTAATTTATTAGCATCATTGCCTAAGCACCATTTTGAACAGGAGCTTCAGCTGGTGCATTTTCGCCTTCAGCATTATGTTTATTAGGGTCATCAGGTTTCATTGCTGGGAACAGCAGTACCTCCTGAAAAAACCAAAAAATATATTTGAAATAAAACAAATAACAAAATTATACTATTATCTGAAACCGTTTAATTGGTCAACTGTTTCCACGTCATCTGCAAATATTTGAATGTTGTAAAGATAAAAGTACTCAGGCAGGTGGCTGCGCAGGTGTGCAGGTTGCATTCCACTCAGTTGTCTAATAAAATAGATGGATAGATTGGCTAGTTTCCTCTGCCTTGCATCTAATAAACTTACCTTGATGTTATTTGAATTGGTGAGGAACATTGTAAGACGGTCAATGCCCAGGCCCCAGCCAGCTGTAGGTGGGAGGCCATACTCAAGAGCAGTACAGAACGCCTCATCAGTCGGGGGAGTCTCATCATCTCCTGCAGCTCGGTTTTTGGCTTGCTGTTCAAACCTCTCCCTTTGCGTCGCTGGATCATTCAATTCAGTGTAGGCATTGCAGATTTCTTTCTTCATTACAAATATTTCAAATCTAGAAGAAAACAATATCTTTGTGTGAGGGTAACCATTCACAATAAATAAAATAATAAGTATAGCAATAAAACTTAAAAATTGTTTTAATCAGAATTTTTGTGTTTTACCTTTCAGTCAAACCAGGGATATCTCTATGATACTTGGACAAAGGGCTCATGATCTGGGGGTGGTCCAATATAAACGTGGGGTTAATACATTTTTCTTCGAGGAACTCCGCTACTAATTTATCTAGTAGTCTTGCTGTGGTCCTTGGTGGTGGACATTCAACCTAGAAATAATTATTGGTATGTTTATTTTGTATGGAGTGATGAGTACCTGGCCCGTGGCTAAATAATAACAGTCGCACAGGTCGATCGGTCAGGTTAAGCTACGCTTGCCGCGGTTGGTCTGTGGATGGGTGACCATCTTTACATACCGAGACCCCTCCGTGCCTCGGAAAGCACGTTAAGCCGTTGGTCCCGGCTATCATTCGTGGATCTTTGACAGTCGTTACGGGTAGCCAGAAGCCCGAAAGTCTGACGACCAGTCTTACCATGGGGTATCGTATTACCCAGTAACTGGGTTGTGGAGGTCAGATAGGCAGTCGCTTCATGTAAAATACTGGTATTCAGCTGCATCCGGTTAGACTGGAAGCCGACCCCAACATAGTTGGGAAAAGGCTAGGCAGATGATGGAGTGATGAGTACCTATGTGATGTGATATAGGATAGCATGACAGCTAGTGGTGGGCTTTTTTATTTTATTTATCCATTCATTTCAGGCGGCAAGGCCCCTAAAAACACACACAATACAATATTAATATAACTGAATAATAATCATTTATTTATCCAGATCACACAGTCCTATAAAATACTATAAATACATGCAACATTATAAGTACACCAAAAACTAACTAACGCACACGAAGTGTCTGCGTCGTGTTTCACTAACTGGTGTCATGTAGCCGGCCACGAAACCGGCGCACACTGTTTGAACGTAGAACAACCTAGCTGGACAAAAATATTTTATAACCTTTTTTCATATTTAGACATGTTTTATGTGTTGTTTATCCAAATTAGAGGCTTACAAATAATCTAGGAATCTCTAATGGTTGATCAAGCCAGTCTTTATAATTTTCTATAAATGATCTCAGGCGCTTGCCTTTCAAACTCCAGCGATATCGGAATTGTTCACACAAAGTCTTTACAAATTTCTTTAAAATGTCACTATCACTACTATTTACAGAGTCAATGCTTAAATGAGTCATTATAAAGTCTTTTATAACGGAAACACGTAACTTTTGTGGCGTTTTCTTCCAAAGTTCGAACACTCTTCTGTTCGAACACTCCTGGATTACTCAAGGATTGCTAAAATGTATGCGCCACAGAGACAACTTGTATAAAAAGCTTAGAACAGATCCGTCAAATGAAGTCCTCGTGGTGTCCTACAGAAGGTATCGTAATTTTTGTACAAATCTGCTTCGAAAAGCAAAAACAGATTATGAGAGACTAGAATTTGAAAAAGCTGGTAGAAATTCTAAGCAGCTATGGCGTGTAATTAAAAATGTCACAAACATGGGTCAACTCAAGTCCTCAGCCCATGATCTCATAGCGAATAGTAGCGATAAGCAGGACACTATAAATCAAATTAATGACTATTTTGCACATGTGGGGAAACGGCTAGCTGATAAAATGCATAGAGACCCTCGATCTATTTCGCTACCCGTACCCCTAAAGGAATCTTTTGTACTGCTTCGGACAAATGAACAAGAGGTGGAACGCTTAATCCTTTCACTTAAGAGTGATTGTGCAGTCGGCTGGGACGGTATTTCCTCTAGTTTTCTAAAACGACATAAAAACGTCATTGTACCTCCGCTGACATATGTTTGCAACCTGAGCCTTGACTCTGGTGTCTTTCCTGACAGGTTCAAAAAGGCAATTCTTCACCCTATTTTTAAATCTGGTGACCGGGATCGTGTCGAAAACTATAGGCCCATATCAGTTCTGCCTGCGATGTCCAAGATATTGGAAAAGATAATAAATGAAAGGCTGGTTGCATATTTAGAGGCACGCAATCTTTTGTCGATTAACCAGTTTGGCTTTCGAAAAAATCTTTCTACTGCTGATGCTGTTCACAAACTGGTTAATCACATAGCTCAGAAGCTTGACAATGGTAAGAAATGTGTTGCACTGTTCCTGGATCTCGCGAAGGCCTTCGACACGGTCTCGATTCCCATCTTAATTTCTAAGCTCGAGTGCCTGGGTATGCGAGGTACCCAGCTATCTCTATTTCAGAGCTATCTTACAGATAGGACACAGAGTGCCAAAATTGGAACCTACTCTAGCTCCGATTTAAATGTTGCTTTTGGCGTGCCACAGGGCAGTATCCTTGGCCCCAGTTTATTTTTAATTTATATGAATGACCTGTGTAGCCTCAGCTTGGAAAGCGGTACAATATTTTCCTATGCGGACGATACAGCACTTGTATTTGCGTCGGACGGCTGGGAAGAGGCGTATCGCCTTGCTCAGAAGGGTTTCGATACAGTCGGTGAATGGCTCAAGAACAACTTGCTTACCCTGAACATATCGAAAACGAAAATAATAAATTTTTCAATTCGAAATACAAATGTGTCAGTTACAAACTCACTAAACGTTTCTGCCCAGCTGACACAGTCTTATGGTAGTAACGATGGCAATGGTACCCGTGATCAATGTAACATTGAAAGAGTCACTTCGATTAAGTATCTTGGCATAGTGATTGATTCCAACCTAACATTCAAAGAGTACATAATACACCTATCAAATAGAGTACGCAAACTAATGTACATTTTTAAACAACTACGCCAATCAGCAGATACTGTTGTCATGAAAATGACTTATCTGGCACTGTGTCAGTCAATTTTGATTTATTGTGTCTCGTCCTGGGGCGGAGCAGCGAGATCTCACTGTATTCAGATCGAACGTGCGCAGAGAGCGGTTCTTAAGGTGTGCTGTTTCAAGCCTAGACTTTATCCCACCGTTAAGCTCTATGAATATTGTCAAGTCCTTACGGTTAGGCAATTGTTTGTACTGGCCACTGCTATTAAACAACATGCTATTTCCAAATATTCTCAGCAAACTAATCGCCGTAACCATATAGTTGCCTTAGCTACTCCTCTCAAAACTTCTTTCAGTCATAGATTTTTTATTTTTCTTGGACCCTATCTTTACAATAAACTAAACCGAATTCTTTCCCTGCACTCTATGAACAAACATAATTTTAAAATCGCCCTACAAGCCTGGCTGCAAAGCCAAACATATACTGCCACAGAAGCTCTCTTTGACGTATTAGTCTAATCAGACTCATCCACTAATACCCTCTCTAACACACACGCACACACCCCACACACACCCCCACACACACCCCCTCACACAAACTTATATTCATAAAAACCTCCCAACATACTTTTACTTTTTAATCGTTTTTGTATTGTTTTTCACTATAATAATAAGCTCACTAACTGTTTGAAACTTTTGTTACTTGCTGTGTTATTCATTCAGATGTAAGCTATCAAATATGTAACCATAAACAGGTGGGGACCTGGTGACCTGTATTACAGGTGTTACTACCTACCACAGGCACCAGCGATCCACAACCAAAAAAAAAAAAAAAAAATCGTCAGCTATCACTTGTATGTAAAACATTGTTTGTATTGGCTTGTGGTGAGAAATAAACACTTTTTATTATTATTATTATTATTATTACTCTTCTTCTTAGTAAGCTACCTGAAAAAAAAAAAAAAAAAATGACGCGAGCGTTTCCGAGATTTATGATCTACTGTTTCTAATAGTTTACTGATTAAACTATAAACTGAGGCTATATTCACAACTCGACTGTACTCGACTGTAAACTATTTTCCAATGACACTTTAAAAATATGGTATTTTTCTATCATTTTATTAAATTTAATCTACTGGGCAAAAATATTTTCATTATTTAATACAAACTACTTACTGGTGTTCACGGAAGTCATAGTAATAAACACAAAGAGAAATACTTGGAAGAACACGCACGCTACAAGTACTACGAGACACGTTTAAGGGTGCACTAAACGGCGATTGGCAGCGGCGGCGACCTCTCGCGTCCGGCCCTGGTTCAAGCCATGGTCCGGGGCGAGAGGGAGTGGGAGGCAGTCACCTCCTTCTGCGAAGCAGTCATGCTAGCGAAGGAGGTGGCGGGGTGGACGAGGGAGAGAACCTCACGCCTCAGCCGCCGCGGGAGACGCTCCGGGCGTCGGGAGCCGCGTGACGACTCCCGGGCGCCGTCGCTTATGCTGACATCTCTTTGAGGCGCGCGTGGAACACGTACACGCCGTCCGGCACGGGTCCACGCGCGCCTCAAAGAGATGTCAGCATGAGGGACGGGGCCCGATAGGGCCGAAGCCTGCCAGGGTAGCGGGATTGTCCGAAAGGGTTACCGCTGCCCTGGAACATGAAGGGCTCAGGAAGGAACACGGGTGGGTTTGTAAGAGTCTGACACTCCCTTCCGCTCCACCCAGAGCGGGAGGGGTCATTTGATGATTTCCCATGCTCAAAAAAAAAAAAAAAGGGTGCACTAAACCGGACGCAGGTAGTCAAACGTCTTGATAGTTGAATTTGTGTCTTTCTAGCGTCTTTAATTATTGGTTGCCTATTGTTTGAATGATGCCGCATTATGCCCCCGTGTTTTAATATTAAGACTGCATGCTATTTTTCTTTTTAAACTGAAGTATTTTTTATACCTAATGTCCAGCTAGGTTGTTCTACGTTTAAACAGTGTGCGGCGGTACACAACACCATTCGGCCAGAACTCTTCCTTGAGGAACTTCACGAGATGATGTGCCGGAACACTCACCACGAACGACTTGAAGTTCGTGTTGTGACGCGACTCCAACTTCTCGACCCTCAAAGTCCAGTTGGTCTTCACGCGCATGTACTCCACGATCTCCTAATCCTTCGTGGAGTGGTGCAGTCTGGACACGTACAGCTGTGGCGTCGGAATTGCTGGACGCAGCAGCATGTTGGGTCCTGCCGGCGTGGTGCCGCACTGATTCTGACAAGGAGGCTTCTTCTTCCCCACCTTGATGAAACCATCCTTGTCGCACGTGTCCTTCTCTGGACCCTGCCTTTTCAAAAACTTGTTGGGTTTCGACCGGCTCCGTTTACCCCCTTTCGGTTTTCCTGCTAGTTTTATGTCCGTAAGGATTGAGGAGCCACATCAGATTTTTAAAATCTGATCTCACCATTATTTAGCAGCAATGTCAATGCAATGTGATTTTGCAGCACGAATTCTAGATTTAGCAGCAAAATATATCACTAGTTATATTTAATTTAAAAGTGGCTCCTCAATCTAAACGTCTGAATTGAGGAGCCACTTGGAACTCGTTAAGTTATAGATGAATATTTTTGAAAATTTTGTATCATTTAAGCAATTGTGCATATTACCGTCTAAAAATTTAGCTTCTGTAGCGGTAAAATGAAAGAAAATACAATACTTTTGGTATGGCTCCTCAATCTACACTCAAGAGGTGAATTACTATTGGATGTGAGCGATCAATGAATATATTCGACATAATGATCATTTAGCAGGTGTTGTGTTTGTTTTTGCAGTATAGGAATAAAATAGTTAAACAGAGTAAATTTTGTAGATGAACGCATTTTCTTTGGCTCCTCAATCCTGAAGTTCTAATTATATGTTTGACTGTAGCCACCTGAGATCTCAACGGAATCTAAAGCCAGAGATTAACATTTAGCAGAAATGTCTGCTAAATATATCTGCACAGTTCAGCAATGTATATATTTTGGATTCTGAAAAAACAATACTTAATTATTTTCTTGTAAATTCAGTGTAAAGGGTGACCATATTATTATTATACTCGTATTAAAATGAAACCAGGATAAGTAATTTATTAAATTTATATGTTCATAACAGGTTATATCTATCGTACCTACGATTTGGTTATTTAGCAATCAATTTCGCTATAAGTTATAGAATGAATGAATATTGGCTGATCAGTGCTTATACGAATTTTAGAATCGTAATCATCGTAACAGAACATCTCATCTTTCGGTATAAGATAGTGACATTTGTAGTGGCCTGTGCCAGTTTCAATAATTGCAGAAATTCTATAGCACCTATTAATTTATATGATTTATTCGAAAACATTACAAATTCTGGTATTTCTCTCACTCTTAAACTTTTCACAACCATTCAGTTCATATGAAACTGTGTTTGATAGAGTATATTTACACACAGTTTGGTTGTTTCAAAACGTACAGTTGGTTTTTTCATCAGCGATTAAAGTTGCATCTTCTAAACCTTGGATGCCAAAAACAGAAATTATGTTCAAATTCATGATGATTAACTTTATAATATAAGAAATCCAAGTTAATTATTTATTTCGTACATGAACATATTTATGTATGTACAAACGAGAATACTTCACCGCTGATGAATGTTTTGTTACTAAATAAATATTATTGTGGGTAGGTAAGTGAAATATTAATTTGTAGGTACCCCCAAAATGTGGTCACCCTTCACACTGAATTTACAAGAAAATAGTTAAGTATTGTTTTTTCAGAATCCAAAATATATACATTGCTGAACTGTGCAGATATATTTAGCAGACATTTCGGCTAAATGTTAGTATCTCTGGCTTTAGATTCCGTTGAGATCTCAGGTGGCTACAGTCAAACATATCTAATTAGAACGCCAGGATTGAGGAGCCAAAGAAAATGCGTTCATCTACAAAATTTACTCTGTTTTATTATTTTATTCCTATACTGCAAAAACAAACACAGCACCTGCTAAATGATCATTATGTCGAATATATTAATTGATTGCTCACATCCAATAGAAATTCACCTCTTGAGTTTACGATTGAGGAGCCATACTAAAAGTATTGTATTTTCTTTCATTTTAGCGCTACAGAAGCTCAATTTATAGACGGTAATATGCACAATTGCTACTAAATGATACAAAATTTTCAAAAATATTGGTCTATTACTTGACGAGTTCCAGGTGGCTCCTCAATTCAGACGTTTAGATTGAGGAGCCACTTTTAAATTAAATATAACTACTAACTAGTGATATATTTTCCTGCTAAATCTAGAATTCGTGCTGCTAAATAATGGTGAGATCAGATTTTAAAAATCTGATGTGGCTCCTCAATCCTTACGGACATCTAGTTTTACCTGAGAATTTTGCAACTCAGCAGGCTTGTTAGCGGCTACTACTGCTGCGTAGGCTCGTTTGGGGGTCGACGAACCTACACACGTCGTTGTCTCCACCTACTTCTTCCCGTAGATCTCTGATGGTGTTGTTGGACACTTCCAGTTTATGCTGCATCTCGGCCTGGCTTTGCTTCAGGAATGTAATGTCCTTCAGCAGCCTGGTGACGTCTACGTGGTCGAACGTGACGGGAGGCAGCTTATGCAGATCCTTCGCCACGAATTCGGGCACATCGTCCGGATCGGCCTCCTTCATCAACATTATGATGGCCTGGAGACTCTTCTCTGTACCGTCCCTTCGACGAGACGGCATCTGGCTGACTTTGCCCAGCGTTGTAAACAGCAGCAACTTGGCACTGCTAATCTCTTCCTCCTTGTACGATCATTTGCAGATCTGCAAGATGCTGATCTCGTCCATGTAGTCGATAGCATGTTTGGTGAATTCCAATACTTCATTGGCTATGACAGTTTGGGAACTCGTAGCGGAAAACGGGCAGCGGCTATAGCCGCGCAATTTAAATCAAATCAAATGTTTCATTTATTTGCTATAAATATGGTACATGAGTTGTTAGTGACAGTTATAGACCAAGACATATTTCACCTAAGTTACAGGTATGCAAATATTAAGGAATAAAATTTATAAATACAAGAATTAATGAAAATTGATTAAACAAATAAATTTAAGTTTACATTTCATTCGCGAATATAATATTCGTACTGTGCAGCGCAAACGCGACCGTAGTCGACCGCGCATTGCACCGCTATTGATTTGGTGGACCATACTAGTAATAAGTATTATGCCATTTACAAGGTAAGCAGGATTTTATAATATTTTGTTTAAATGAGTGTCCTTGGAGTTTCTTGCTCATTCTTCTCCATAGAGATCTACATTTTTAAATGGGCAACTAGCTTCAACTTTCTGACTGACTGACTGTCTTTGACCATTGAAAATTCCCTGTAAATAGCTTAATTGAAATAAATGCTTTGAGTTTGAGTAAGAAGGGTAAACTATGTATTTGTATTGTCTCATTTTATCACATGATAAGTATCTGTACTTAATAAAGTATCTGTATCTTCAGTGATACTTACTTCATGTTTCTCACACAACTGACTTAACAGCTGGCAGGCTTCCTGTGAATCTAATTGATCAGCCGGTGGTAGTTTAACATTCAATGCTTTTTCTAAGCTTGCAATCATTGGCACTCTGGCAAATGGAGGAGTGAAGTCTATCTCCACCTCTTCACCGTCAGGCCCATCCGGTTGATATTTAACCTGTAAATATAAAATTAAGTATCTGTTAATAATATTATCTATATCCCTATTAATATTAGTAGAATTTAATTCATAACAAGTTTTAACTTTCAATAATCTAATTAGATTATTGAAAGTTAAAACTTGTTCCTCCTATTCACTTCATTAATGATTTAACACATATCATAGTAAATGAATAATGCATCTACTATTTATCATTTAACAGTATATCTAGGAGTTATCATTGTAGTTAGAGTGTGTTTGATAACCTATTGTTTGACTTATGAAATCGAAACAGAGGTCAGCGCATGAAATGATATGCATTTAGATAGCAAAGTGCAATAAGACAATGAAATGTGATGAATGAATATTGATACACTATTGTGAAATTATTCTATATCAACTTACTTTATATGAGCCATGAATACTTTTCACCATGCCTGATAACATAACTTCTGTTATATTGATGAGATCATTGTAATCTGCATAAGCCATGTAGAACTCACATGTAGTAAACTCTGGGTTGTGGGTCATATCAATGCCTTCATTACGGAACTGTCTGCCGATTTCATAGACACGGTCCAGACCTCCCACTACTAACATCTTGTGGTACAGTTCGGGAGCTATCCTCATGTACAAGTCCATGTTGAGATCGTTGTGATGTGTTATGAAGGGCTTAGCCGTGGCCCCACCAGGGATCATGTTCATCATTGGAGTTTCAATTTCAAGGAAACCAATATTGTCCAAAAATTTCCTTACATAAGCAATGATTTTTGCTCTAGTGTAAAAGGTTTGTCTTACCTGTGGAAGAAAAGATGTGGCATTGACTTTAGATGAGACTTACTTTTTATTTCATTGATATTGATACCCATTATTACTAGGGATGGGCCGAAATTCGGTTCAACCGAAATTCGGCAGCTTGAACCGAACTTCGGCATTCGGCCGAAATTCGGTTCAGATGCCGAACATTCGGCACAAGAAAAATAATATCTACTTGCACTATTTTGACCGAAATTCAATAGAATTAGAATAGCATTAGGTACTATTACAAAAATGAAATAAACTTAGTATTCTTCTAACAAACATCTGGATTACAATTTGTAAAATGAATAAAAAAAATCACGTTTTTAGTTCACAAACTAAACATTCATTAACATTAAATATTTTTTTATTACAAAGGGGGTCAAATTAAACAATCAAATTAAGGTGGATGCTCCAAGGTAGCCCGCGAAATTCAAATTTTTTGCAATTAGTAAGTTAGAGTCAGGTTGTATATTGATTGAAATATGATTTGCGACCGCAACAAATATGGTTTTATAGAATTATAATCATTAGAATCAGCAATACAACTTCTTAAGTTAGAATAATCCTCAAAATTTGAATTTCGCGGGCTACCTTGGAGCATCCACCTTAAACAAACTTTTCTCATCTATCGACTCACTCATATTTAAAATTTACTAGAGGCAGTTTATGGTGCAAAAACACCAAAGACTCTGCCTTATCTGGCAGAAGTTTGTTACGTTTTTTTTTCGTATACATTTCCTGCCTCCGAAAAAAGTCGCTCAGAATATACAGAGCTTCCTGGAGACGATAAATATATTCGAGCCAAGTAACTCATGTTAGGGAACTTGTCTTTATTCTTAGACCACACTTTGAACCGAAATTCGGCCGAACTTTTCATTTTAACCAAATGTTCGGCCGAAGTTCGGATTTGGTTCAAACCACATTCGGCCCATCTCTAATTATTACCCATTACTTATGCAGAGTTTTGCTAGCTAATTTAATTTGATCCTGTATAATGAGATCAAAAAACAAAATAAACTTACCCTCTCATTTAAAATAAGATCTAAATATCTCTTCCTAAACCTGGTTTCTTTATCCTTAAGCCCAAAGTGCAAGTGAGGCAGCATATGCAGGCAAGGAGACAGCAGTTTAATACTTTTGGGTACAATGGACAGTTCTCCCTTCTTTGTCTTGCCAGGATGTCCGACACACCCAATTATGTCACCTCTCCTTAGCTTATCGGTATCAGCTACAAATTTTTCTTCTGATCCATACATTTTAGCATTAGCCATAACCTGGAATATTAGAATTTGATAATGTCAAAAAAGGTTCATACCCAAGAGACTTCTCATGAATTGTAAAATATTTGTTACTGTTTTTGTTTAATTATTTCTTTACTAACCTGAATTTTAACACCTTCACCTCTCAAGTCATAAAAAATAAGTTTAGCTCCAGACTCTCTAATAGAGTGAACTCTTCCAGCCACAGAGAGTGTAACAGTGTCCAGAACTTCACCACTGTTTATATGATTGTACTTTTCAATGAAATCTTCCAGACATATTGTAACATTGAACTTGTGGGGGTATGGGTGGTCTTCTTTGGAACCGTCTTTGAGGGCCGCAACAGCAGCAGTTCGTAGCTTATAATACTCATTGGGACTGATCTCTTCTTCAGCTTTGGATGATGATTTCTTATCAGCCGCAGGAGTTGGAAGCTGAGCGACCTTTTCCGCTTTCTCTTTCAATTTTTGCTCGGCTTTCAGTCGCCGTTTCAATTCACTACAATGAAAATAAAGAATAACATATAAGTATGTTTTATAAATATAAATAAACATAAAATATCACTAACCGTTTGCTAACAGCAGATGAGAAATTCGCACATCGATTGATGAAATGGTTAGTTCTAAGAGGTAAGACACTCAGGTTCCTCAAGGCAAACATTTCGGTTCACACGGTACTCACTTCTTTGACAACTTTTCACTAGCAGTTTCAGCCATGACTTTTTAAATAGATTTTGTGCTGAATTAATATTCTGAAGAGACCTTTTTAACCTAATTGTAACCTAAAAATACCAGGTTGACCACTTGACACGTTATCCTGTTTCATAATTCATAGAGTGAAATGATGAAATCTATGGAACATATATTCATAGAGTAAAATAAAGATGGCCACACATTAGGCAAGACGAGACCGAAACCAACTAGATCATTGGTGTAACCGAGAATGTATGCTTCAGAGTAAATTTTGCTCGTTTATATATTTTTTTACACTGGCAATATACATTTCTATTGACATCACAGCTGTTCGTTTCGTGTGGTCTGTCTTGTCTTGCTAGGGAAAATTGTAATAATTAATCTAAAAGTGAGTTATATTTAGTATTATTTGTGAATTTATTATCAATTTGAGTAAATTTAAATTAAATTCAACATTGTTTTTAAGTCCAGTGTCTTCGTGCCAGGTCTGCAATCGTTTTATAAATTTGACAAATTTCGTTTCTCCTGCATTCTCGTGAAATATCAAGAACAATCGTATAAAACATCTGATTTTGTGTTGGAATTATACGCATTGGTTTGTTGGTTCCAGGTACAATCTTATGTAGACAGTATTGCTTAGATCATCTGTCTAAATTATCGAAATACTATGCCTCTTTTTGGTAAGTCTCAAAAGAGCCCCGCGGAGCTAGTGAGATCATTGAAAGATGCAGTTACTGCTTTAGAAAGGGGTGATAAGAAAGCTGAAAAAGCTCAAGAAGATGTGAGCAAAAATCTGGTGAGTATTCTGTTGCACACCAATGTTTGGAGGTCAAAAATTTTATTGGTATCTAAGTGGACAATTTATAGTGTTGATTTTGTGTCAATAGGTTTTGATAAAGAACATGCTATATGGCACATCCGACGCCGAACCACAAACGGATATCATAGTAGCACAGTTAGCTCAGGAACTGTACAACACCAATTTGCTTCTACTTCTCATCCAGGTATTTAAACATTTGAGTATTAGATCAATTATATTATCAATTGTTGTATTAACATGTGTAATGAGTCATACATTTGCATATAGAATCTAAACCGCATCGACTTTGAAGGCAAGAAGGATGTTGCCCAAGTGTTCAACAATGTGCTTAGACGTCAGATTGGCACCAGATCTCCCACAGTTGAGTACATATGCACCAAACCTGAGATACTCTTTACTTTGATGTCAGGGTGGGTATTATTATATTATTGTACATAGAAATATATGGTATTTAACTGATTTTGATTTGGAAATAGAAAACAAAGTATTGTATGTAGGCTTTTTTACTATTTCATGGCAATGGAATTAACAAACAGAACAATAAACATAGCTATTTATATTCTGGTTTATCATGTCAATGTGTGACAGTATGTATAGTAGTATTGTAATAATGTCTTGTGATTTGCAGGTATGAACATCAGGAGATAGCATCTAACTGTGGAACTATGCTACGGGAGTGTGCCCGATATGAGGCTTTGGCTAAAATAATGTTGTATTCAGACGATTTTTACAATTTCTTCCGTTATGTAGAAGTTTCCACTTTTGATATTGCCTCAGATGCCTTTTCTACTTTTAAGGTTTGTTTATATAATAGTTATAGATATAGAATATAAACAAATAATTATAGAATAGTTTCTTTCATCCAGCCTTTTTATCATGCTGAAATCAATGGTTTTAAATGTGCTTACATTAAATACTTGTACTTCAATATAACTCAGAACTCACTATGTGTCCATATTTGGAAATTCATGTAAATGATGGTTGTTTATGAATATTGCATGGGGGATTCATTGTGTTCAGAATGCAAAGTTCTACTTACCTCATTAGACTGTGGAACAGGAATGTTAATTTGCATAAATTGGAAAAAAAACTAATATATTTAATTATTATTTCCAGGAATTGCTAACACGACATAAAATGTTGTGTGCTGAGTTTCTAGAAACAAACTATGATAAAGTGTTCAGTCATTATCAGCGACTGCTCAACTCTGAAAACTATGTGACTCGACGGCAGAGTCTGAAGCTACTGGGAGAGCTGTTACTGGACCGCCACAACTTCTCCATAATGACACGTTACATCACAAACCCTGATAATCTTAAGCTTATGATGAATATGCTTAAAGAGAAGTCACGTAATATTCAGTTTGAGGCTTTCCATGTTTTTAAGGTAATAATTGTAATTACTGTTGAAATGTTACAAATTACCTACAGTAGTAGTAACCATCATTGTTGACTAATTCTTATTTATTGTTTCAGGTATTTGTAGCCAACCCTAATAAACCTAAACCAATATTGGATATCTTGCTAAGGAATCAAGATAAATTGGTTGACTTCCTCACCAAATTCCACACAGATCGTTCTGAGGATGAGCAGTTCAATGATGAGAAGGCTTACCTTATAAAGCAAATTAAAGAACTCAAGCCGTCGGAACACTAACACTTATTGCATTTCATTAAATCGCCACTTCCTCCTCAGAAAGAAGTTAGTTATAGATGCTATTATATTTAAATGCTTCTAAGTCACCAGAGGGTGTTGTGCGGCGCCGCTAAGACACAAGGTTCAGTAATAAACATTGGAAATCTAAATAGGTTTTACATTTGGTCTGTGATGAGTCAGGGAAAGTATATTTGTGCTACGAGCAAATTAACATTTTTAATAAACAATTGTAGGAATTAGTGTTACTTATGGTTTGACTTATATCTTTTGTAAGTTGTTAAAACCATTTTTAGTTTTTATGACGTGTTTAGTGACAGCTTCGGAGTCACAATCGAAATATTTATCATTATATTTTGTCACATTAGTTTGCAAGTTCCCTAAGTTTTTCTTTATTTTCTTTGCATATATTATGACTAAATAAAACAGGTAACAGTGATCTAAGGAGATTTTGTATATATGACATTTTAAATTGGAGTGTTTTGTAATGTTTATTTTTTGTATTTTAAATCAATATCAGAAGTATAAATTGTTGAACATGAAGGAAAATATATTTTATATTGTATATGTATATCATTCTTATCAGTATTGGTTTTGATTAAATCAAGAAATATTATCATTATTTACTGAACACAAACCATACTTTAATGTCGTTAACATAATTTAGTTTCATGCTTAGTATTAATTCAGATGATACATATTTGCAAAATTTACACAGGTATTTTTTATTAAATTAAATTTTTAGATAGGTAACTATAAGTTTTCAAAAATTGCTGTATCATATTTTAATGTATAATGATTATTTTGTCAGCATCATTAATGCAATTACATTCTATAGAAACGGAATAAATACAATATTTATATCATTTTAATTTATTTTTTTGTAAATAGTAATATGTATATCCCTTATTAATTACGAGTTAAAGTTGCGTTAAAATGAAACACTTCTCCCATCTAGTAGGATTTTATTAGACACAAAAAGGGATCTGTACACAGAATCTTATTTATAAAAACTGTACAGTTACTTTTAAACTATTCTTACAATTATCACAACATATTTGAAGAACAAATTATTTACATAAAAAAGATCAAATAGTTTATCCGCTGAATAGCATTATGTAGTATTGTTTAGAGCTGTGAATATTTACGAAAAATGTTTCAATAAGTATCTGTAATAATCTGCAATCGGTCAATACTCGTTTTAAGAATCGTCGGGATAAGTACTTATTTATAGTCTTTAGTAGTGTGTATCATTTTATCTGTGAAAACTATTTTTTGGAATTTGAATGTGGCGTTAGGCAAGTCGACATAGCACTACCAGTGGATCCATTAGATAAAATCTTGTCCTTCTGTTAGCTACTTGGTTCTCACACAGTCGTTAATTTTTAAAATGTAGTTTTATGTCACCACATACCTAATTCCCACTGCACCTACTAAAGACTGGAGATATTTTAAGTTTGCCTTCAGAAGAGCGGAAACTTATCTAAGGGCCGATTTTTTGATCCGTAGTTAAACTCAACCAATTGTTAAAAATAGTAACTAATGGTTAACTTTTTGCAAAATGTGTTTTTTGATAAATTTTTTGTTTATCTAATGAACATTTTGCAAAAACTTAACCATTAGTTACTATTTTTAACAATTGGTTGAGTTGAACTACGGATCAAAAAGTCAGTCCTAAGATATCTTAGAAATCAAAACCACACAATCAAGAAACAGAAAATATGAATAGACAGGGTAAGGAACGAGCGCAAAATCAAACCAAGATTCATTCCAAAATTATACCTTGCATCATAAGGCTGTGGAAAATATTCCGCGGATAACATTATCTTAAACTGAAAATAGTAAAACAAATGATATCTTATTTTAATAGAAATTATGAAATGACGCATAGTAACAAAGTACCTTTAACATTTTATCTCTGATGATAATCATGTTAAAATAACAAAAAATCACTGCAGGTTAGGTAACCCAACGTTGTAAGATCATAAGAATAAGTTGGATTCTGCTTATATAGCGACAGAGCAGGGTAGATGGTAAAACATTCAATAGATCCATCAGCACATTATATTACTCTTCTTAAGTGTTACATGCTAGTGTTATCAGATAAGGCTGAATGTAAGTACTATTTCAGTTGCCATCCAGATTTCGTACCTTATTCTAAAAGGGTAAGTTAATCAGTAATGATTCTGTTGGGCATCTGACCGCTAAATTAGACGATAAAATTCACAATTTAAAACGTGCAATTTATGTAACCAACGAAGGTTGAATTCTGGCAGATGTAATTATTTGCTTTCATGTGAGACTCCCGCATTCCCCTTAAATTTAAGGGGAAGATATATAAAACCATGAGTAGACCTGCCCTCTTGTATAGGTCAGAATGTTGGGTTACAAAAGGGGAAAGGAAATTGCATGCAGCTGAGATGAGAATGCTAAGAGGGATGTGTGGTGTTACACGAATGGATAGAATAAGAAATGAGTACCTAAGAGGTAGGAGGAGGAGTCTAAAAGTCGCACTAACTGAAAAGTTGTGTGGAAATCGGTTGTCATGGTACGGGCAAGTGTTACGGAGAAATGAGGAAAATGTGAGAAGAGTTTTGAGTATGAATGTTAATGGCTATAAGAGAAGAAGGAAGACCAAGGAAACGATGGATGTGTGATTGTGTGAATGATGATATGGTTTAGAAAGGGGGTGACTACCGAGATGACGACTAATAGAGAAGTAGGTATGGAAGAAAAAGACATGTTGCGCCGACCCCAAATAAATAAGGATTAGGGCAGGAGAATGATGATGTATTATTTGCTTTCCCATGAAGTAGAACTTCTCAAGATAATGTAGCTAGTGAGTAGTGACACACGACAGTTGTAGGAAGAATTATAAGTACCACTTATGAATTATGATACGATCTGAAGTTGTGTGCAGCGTCGAACGTAACATTGAGAGATAAAAACCAATTCAGTACACATCGTGGGCGTCGGATAACGACCGAATTAAAACCATGTCCCTTCTAGAAACATGATGCTTGTTATCAAATCATAGATAGGAGAGCAATTTCTTTATATCTAGTAGGCACATTATATCCAGCGATATCTACTTTTCTGTCTGTTCGTTTGTGAATATTGACTGATATTAGTAACTAGTATCAGATGATTCTTCAAGACTTCGTGTGTGCAAGTACTAGAAACATCAACAACTAGGAAATTTAATCGAGTGTACTGATTCATGTGTCACTGCTGTGTTTTGTCCACTTACAACCAACACAAGTACATCCAATTCTGTCACGTGGTACCTAAGTGTCTTTCTGAAATAATATGCACGTGTGTATGGCAAATGGTGTGAGGTGGCGCGTCCAACAGCCGACAAACTAGTTTTTTCAAACTAGAATTACATTATTTCTGTTGTTCTGACCTCAGATCAGAATTTTCGTGACACTGTAATCTTGTTTATAACATTGCAATTAACTAAATATTAACATTGTTAGTGATATTTAAAATAGTCACGTTGAAACAAAAAAACGTTGGGCACTAACTTTTGCAGTAAACATGAAATATTAATATTATTATAAAAGTCAAAATTTCACGATAAATCATCTTATATCGCCTCTTCAAGTTTTACAGAACTCTTCAAATAACTAGGTATCCGTCTTACCCTGGTTGAATCAATCATCAGTCAATAAACGCGAAAAAATCAGTCAGGCTTGGCCACACGGCTCAGGATTGGTCTTGTGTCAGGAATAATTAAACACAATTAGTCAGATAACGAGATTATACTCATTAAAATGTATTTAACAAAATACTGGAACAGTAAGTTTTTCAATAATGTTGGTAAGTATAACCGAGTATGTGCAGACCCAGCCTAAAATGATACGATAGGTTTTTAGAAAATTGTTTATATTTAAATAAATACGATTAATAGAAAGAAACGAAGAATAATGGCATATTGTATTGCTAGTACCAATAAAGCAACTTAAAGAATGGCGCCGCGCCAGAACTTTTATAAATTATAATAATTATGGAAGAACCGAAATCACACTACCTTCGCAAGAAAAATATTCTTAAAATTATTAATAGAAATCACTAAGAAAACCTAAAATAACTTAAATGTCCAAATATCGAAACATGATTGCTTATGGAGTCGGAAGTTTTATAGAATACAAACACAAACATGTTTGTAGTATCAACTTACGAAGGCAGTGTATCACAATAACACAAAAAAAATATAAGAAAAAAAAAACAATCTTATAAAATATATTATAGAGTACCTACTATGAATTTTCAGAATTTCAGATTACTGCTAAGAATAAATATCTAAAGACTGGCGATAAATCTATACTCTCAATCATGTATTGCACGTGTCACGCATTGATGTGTGTATGTATTTTAAACATTAACAATGCGATACGTAATACAAGCATAAAAGTTTCAACCCTCGTTTGGAACAATAACCTTAACAATTAGTTTTCAGTTATTACACCATAGACAAATATGTCGCACAATCAGTTCCAATCCAATGATTCACGAGATCAATTACAATTTAAAGAACATTGGCATTGGGCATTACAACTATGTGTATTTTAAAATCGGATTGACTTTCAATCAAACAATCTGTGATTAGTCTATCCTAATATTATTGCATTATAATATTTTTAAAATACAACTTGACATTCACTATAATATGAAATAAGTATAAACAGACATGAACCAATCGCTTTTAGTAGTTATAAACATGAAGACCGTGCCACTAATGCGTCAAAATGAATTTACTGAATGACCCAAAAAGGGCAGTCAGCGTGGCAGTGGCATACAGCATTGATGGCTTTGTGTTTGGAACATCCTTATATATCATGACATTTCCACTTAGCTCATGATAATGAGTTGTCCAGTGTTGTTTGCATAGACAAGTCCTTGGCCAGGTTGGGGGGCCCAGCGGAGGCAATTGAGGCTGGTGAAGCCGTGCTCCCAATTCTGTTCCAACTCTTTGATAGGAGACAATCCCGTGCGGCTTGAACTTTCTAGAAATTAAAACAAAATTACGGGTTAGTGTTAAACATATAAAACATTAGACATTACTGGCTGATATTGGAGCAAAGAACTTTAACATTTATTTTAGTAACTATTTATTTAAATCGGAACGACATTTGTAGTGAGGAATAAAATAAAGCGAACGTCGCGCGGTCGGTACATACCGAGCGGCTCGAGCCGGTACAGCAGTGCGATGACGTTGTTGCGCGCGTGCGGCGCCGTAGTGAAGCGGCGCGAGCCCAGCCCCACGGCCAGGTGCCGCGCCGTGGGCGACAGCGCCACCGACACCGCGCTCTGCTCCAGCACCGCCGTGTGCAGGCACTGGCCCAGGCGCGCCCACTCCAGCGAGTACACTCCTGCGGTAACTGTCACTTGTTAGAACGTGGCAGAGTCAACTGTGTACCATGTGCGGTGCAAGTACACTGACGAGTAATATAAAAAGAACCACTTGCAAAGTGACTAAGTTAAAGTAAAAAAAAATATTGAGAACTATTGGAAGAAATATTGGACATTAAAACCTTATAACAGGCCTGTTCGAAGTCATGGATAGAAAAAAATAAATGACATTCCATAATTTTGGATTACATTTGAATACTTTTATTTCAAGTTGTGAATCGATTTTTTAACTAAAAGTATTTAGAGGTAGAATAAAGGCTTTTTTATTTTATTTACGGCAGACGCTGTATTGTAAATAAATGATCAAATCATCATGCCTCTCACACCCGATAAATGTATCAGGATCATCACTATGGTGCAATTGGGGAGATCCAAGGGACTAATGGCCAGAACAATGGGTGTGAGACACTACTGTCCAACAAGTGCTCCGAACAAGAGTTTAGGGAGACTGGACTTATCCTAAGAAAAGCAAGCAATGGCAAGCCAAGGTACACAACGACCCGATGTGGCAACGATGTTAAGAACGAGACGGGAGTTGCGATCCAGGAACAACTTTTGCAGACCCGAAGGGACAGTGGTGGTGGGTGTTCAGTCAGGAGACCTCTTGCAGTTGCAGAAGTGAATGAGTGAAGCCTTAGCGGACAGCAAATGGCCCACAACTAGAATTGCATCATAAAGTTGCAAGATTAAAATATGCCCATGAGCACATCGAACGGGGCGAGGACGAATGGGGCAGAATAATGTTTTCTGATGAATCGAGATTAGTTTTGTATAATTATGTCGGTAGACGTCGAGTGTACCGACGGCCAGGTTAACGTTTCACACAAGCATTTTTCGAAGAAAAAGTCCTATACAGGGAAGGTTCTTTATCAGATGATCCCACGGCGCTAGTGCCGATAGAAAATCTGACATCTGTGAGGTACGTGAACGGGGTTCTCAATGACCATGTCCATTGCAGGTGCATTGTTTATGCATGATAAAGCCCAGCCCCAAACACAGCTCTTGTGGTTTATATAAAAAATATGAGAGAATATTCCTTAGCATTGCCAAATCGTGTAGAAGCCTTATTGACACTACAAGTTCCACTATTTTACACAACATTTACTTACCGAGCCAATGGTTCGTATTTCTTAACCTAGGCACAGGAAGGAGCGCCACCAAGAGCCTGCCATCTTTAGATATGTCGATACTAGCATCATTATGAATTCTGCATCGCTGTACTACTACATTCTTGGTACCTGATGACATAAAAAAATATGTCAGTTGATTTGGAAATAATGTGGAATAATGGAAACACGTTTTCCGGGCAAGCAATAAAATAATCCAAATATTTAAAAAAAACTAGCCCCTGCTTCGTACGGTTTTTGCGATTTAACAAAATAACGACATTACGTTATTACGAGTATATTTAAGTTTCATATTAGTGTATTATATAAATTAGGTTAGACTGGAAGCCGACCCCAACATAGTTGGGAAAAGGACATACACCTTCCAGAATAAATTCCCTAAATGATGGTGGAAACCACACCGAAATATGTCGCGAAATTTAGAACGCGATCACACTCTACACGAAAATCGACTTTAATTTATAATATGTATAAATATAACATAATATGATGATAAATATAGATGAGAAACAAAATATCATACTGTCCGATATCTCGGGCGTGGAGCCGGTGGTGAAGTCCCAGGCCTGCACGCGGTGCGAGGGCGCGGGCAGCGCCTCGGAGATGATGCCCGCGTCCAGCAGCCCCGCCATGCCGGCCAGGCGCCGCGCGCCCGCCTCGCCCGCGCCCACCTCGTCGTCCACCACCATCGCGTTCTGCACCACAGTTACACTTAGACCAGTTCTACGAGTGCGATTCTACTGGAGACGTACATAATGTAGGTTGCCGTTTCATTTACCTGAGCCAGGATGATAGGTTGCAAATATTCATGTATCCTGGGCAGGCGCTGGGCCGAGCCGCCGTCGTTGCCGGGCAGGTCGCTCATTTGCATGAGCGGCATGGCCACGTTGTTGAGCACGGTGTGGAACTGGTGGCTGAGCTCCTCGCGGCCGCTCGGGTCGGCGCGCGCCGCCAGGATGTGCGGCCGGAACATGGCCAGCGGGTGCCGCGCCGCGCCCTCGGCCGCGCCGCCCGCGCCGCCGCTGGGCCCGGGCGAGGCGCCGGGCGCCGCGTTGTCGGCGTTGTTCGCCGGCAGCGAGAACATCTCCCGCACGGAGGACGGTGTGTACAGACGGATTGTCTGCAGCCGTCTGAACCTGTTTCTGGCCGCATTCCTCAGCCTTACAGCCTGCATGTGAGCTATGCGTATAAAATTGACCCTGTGTTCGAACTCGTTCATCAGCTCACTTCCAGGTGATTCCTGAAGATTAGGATTGTCACCGGGTGTCGGAGCGTTCGACGGCCCGGCCACAGGCTCATTATTTTGCGGATCGACCCTCGGACTTCTAAATCTCGACACGCTGGGTCTCAAAGGTAAACTTCGCAGTGCCGGTATTCTATAATTTGATACTGGAGGTAAAACCCTCTTTTTAATTAGTGGATGTGCAATAGGATTTGTTCTATGTAATGCTTTTTGCCTCCTAGTTTCCATGTACAGGTCTCGTCTATTTCTTGCAGTTGCAGAATTGTTCCTGTTGGCGGCGGCTATTTGCACGGCAACACGATTGCTATACCTTTGTGAAATTCTACTCCTTTGTGAATTTTGTGAAGTTGCAGGTGTTTCTTCGTGTGGTCTCTTATTTTTATTACTTTTCTCGACAGTTTCAGCCTGAGATGTTGACGGTTTCTCAGGAGTTTTAGTTTTATTATCTTTACTATTTTGCTGTGATCGGATAGCAACCGATTCTGCAGCACGATGTGGGTTACTAGGAGGAGCCAGCTCGTCGGGACCATCAACGTTCACGTCCACGTTATGCTCAACGTTTTGAATACGAACGACATCTAGGGATTCTACACGTTGCGGTGTGGGAGCTTGGCTAGTGGCTGTTCGGGTGTTATTCCTGTTTGACATCACGATTAAGCAAGTCAACGCTAGAGCCCTTTTAAGCGTCCTCAGCATACTAATGATGAGTTGACTGAGGCCGCGTTCTTCCAGACACATCATCATCATATTGAACATAACTGACAATACTTGCATGGCTCTCATGCGTATTTCATGCCGGGTAGCACTTATTTCAATCGCGCGCGCGAAGTCCCTGCGGGATCGGTTATAGCGCGGAGCCAAACGATTCGCGGTAGGATTTCGACATCGCCTCCTCAGTTCATCTTCTGCACGCCAACGATAGTTCGATTGTATTCTTCTTCTCAAAGGCGGAGAAAAACGAGTATTAGGTGAAGATCGGACATGAGAAGGCCTTCCTCCCTGGGGTGGTCTACTCTCGGTAGCATTGTCATTAGATGTATTTCGCTCGGCTTCAGTCTGATTATTATTTGCATTGTTAGGATTCTGAGGTGCATTACGACTTCCAGTCGAATGTCTGTCACTATCTTCATTTCTTGCATTATTTCTTAGGTTTCTTGCAGTGCGGGTGAGATTATCCGTCATGTCAGTCAACATCATACACCGATCGAGTAATGGTCGAGTGTAATAACTGGGAACATCCTGTCTTCCTGTTTCCCTGTGTAACATAAGTATGCGACGTCGTAAATTTTCCCACATCCCGCGTAATTCTCTCATGGTCGTACGATTCCCTCGCAGCCAAAGATTCGTCAATTGCACAGTGTGCTTCTGTAATGCGAGTACACCGCTTTTTACTTTTCTATAAGCTTCGTCAGGTGGAACTGCGGCGCCTCTACTCCAAAAGTCATCCCTACTTGTTGACGGTCTGTCGGGATTGAAATCAGATGAACCTTGCGTACGTGGCTCGGATGTTGCGGCTCCGTCCGCCTCATCCCCTCCTTCTGCAGGTGCGGCTTCAGCGGCAATAGGTGTGGCTGCAGTAGGTGCGGCTTCAGCGGCAGTAGGTGTGGCTGCAACTGGTGCAGGTGCGGCAGCGGCTGGCGCAGGCGTGGCCCCCACAGTCGTGGCTGAGGGTGCGACTGGTACGGAAGAGGGTCCTAGGTCGGTGCCCATAGAATCACTTTGTGTTCGAACACGAAACCTATTATTCGACAACGACACATTGATTCCCCCTGCCTCTCTCGACGGTCCAGCCTCTTTAGGAGGAGCACTATTGCGCGTCTCATCATTCAATTCAAACACCAGTCTATCAGTAGGGTGTAGCAGTCTCTCGGAGGAAGTCGAGGAAGATGGACGATCATTAAGTCCAGACGGACGATCACTAACTTCAGACGGACGATCATTAACTTCAGATGGGCCATCATTACCTCCGGACGGACGATCATTAACTCTGGACTCGTCTTCTCGAAACGTAGTATTTCTAGTCCTAAAAATATTAACTTCCGAGGACTGATCACTGTCCGAATCAGAACTGGAGGACAAGAATTGTCTTCGCCAAGTGGAGCTGAACAGTCGTACACGAGGCCGCCCCCCGCGCGTGCGGCCGCCGCTCTCGCTCTCGTCCGAGTGCGCGCGCGACGCGCTGCCTCGCCGTGGCATATTGCGCTCAACACTGGCCAGAGTGGATAACGACATATTAGTGATTAGATTCAACAACCTTGTGCCAGAGTCACGCAGAATATCACGAATCAAATCAAGACTTTCGTTAATAGTTTGTGCATCGACTGGCGCCGTCACGGGGCTCATCTGTGTAGATGAATTAGTCATAGCTGGTCTTTGTGAGGAGGAAGAAGAACCAGACGTTGAAGGTTGGCTTCCAGCTGACGCACTAGTCTGGAATGAGCGTCGTGGCACAAACGGCAATGCGGAAGGAGTGGTTGCTGCAGTTGCAGGATCGTTACGTGTAGGCTCTGTATTTTGTTGTAATGGGGAAAAGTTTCTTCGGCGAAGTGAGAAGTCTCGTCCCAAAGAAGATCCTCTAGATGAAGTGAAAATGCTAGTGCGCGACGTATTGGTCGAACTGGAGGGAGTGATTTCCGTAAAAGTAACCCTGGTCGGCCTCGGTGTTCCGTTAGAGGACGAGAAAGGATTTGGTAAGAGTCGAGTACTCTCATATTCAATAGTTCTGTACGATCTGTCGGAACCATTCAACGGTTGGAAAGCGGATGATCGTGATCCGAACAGCGAACGCTCCTGATTTGATGAAGTTGGATTTCTGAAAATATTACAGTGAAACTAAATACAGGAAAAATAATTAACCAGTGCGCAAACTGTATAATTAACCATGAATTCAGTAAGTACATGATTCTGAACAGTTGCGTTGAAATATTTTGAAGGTTATAAAAAAAAATTAGCGCTGCCATACAATTTGACTGCGCAGGTACTTATGGCTTTTATTCTATGAAAGAGCAGATTTTGTTTTTTGATAACCGATGAATTATTTCTACGCTAGGGAGTCAAGAATCATGTGCCGAATTTGTGGTTACGCACTGCAGATTACGCACTGGTTAAAAAAAATCCTGTTAAATTATGTGCATACCTACATTCATTTATATTCTTATTTAAACTGTGTTGGTCTTAAGAGAAATAAGTAGTGAACTCGAACTGTTTGTATTAAATTTTGGTTAACCACTAGATCAAACTATATGACTGCATAGGTACCTGGAAGGGTTGCTATCAATTGATAACACATCTAGATTGAGTAAGCGACTGCTGCCCTCTCCGTCGCCGGTGTCCGCGGGCTCCACGGGGTCACGAGACGTGCTGGGCGTCGGATCCGCTGAAAATTTGCGTTTAAATTATCATTGTAAGCATGTTAAAGCAAGGGACCATTTGTACACGACATATTTATCTTATTCTTATTTATTTTTGACATAGCTATCGTAAATTATTTTAACGATAACAAAACGTATCAACTTGTAATTGTCTAACTCAATTCCTCAAAGCTGTAACAGTAACATCAGAAGCACTATGTAACTTTTACGTCATTGTACCGGCGACCGGACTGCTTCTCCTTAACACAGCTTTCCATAACCTAGCTAGGAGGGTAGTGCTCACCCACACGTTTGTGGAAAGTACTTATTTTATAAAACTGTATTTTTAACTAATAATCGTGTGTTTTGATTAAATAAATAAAATGTATGTGCCCTAGCCAATGAAGAGGTTATAAAATGCTTTAGTGTAAGTAGGTAATTTTTTTATGATGTTATATGAAAAAGATATTTGGTTCCACTTGTTTTCTAATTAATTCGCAACTTATTACCATCATCCTGAGTAGGTATGACAGAACGCCTGGCCCGTATCCAGCCCGAACTAGTGATCTCGAAGTCCGTGTCCATAGGGTCCGTACCGCGGTCCGTCTGCGAACATTACACACTTTATCAATAAGCAACACCGTAAAAAACATTGCGATTTGATTATCTTAACCTAATGTTAATAATGATAGTTCTATAACATTATCCATTACCGTATTCGGAGGCGGCGGAGTGTTGGTTAGGCGGTGTCGTACCATAAAGAGCCTTTGATAATTCCTCACTAAACTATCATATCTTTGCACTAAGTTTTGGTAAGAGTTTACAATCATGTCTTGTGCAGAGCCGGGGCTCTCCTGCGCCCGGCCGCCGCCCGGACTGTCGTCGTTGTCATCTCTTCTAGAGTTATTATTGGGGTTATTTGTCGGACCCGAGGCAGGGTTCTGCTGTTGCGCAGAGTTGTTCGCTGGCCCTCCCGTACCAGCCCATAGTGATATTCCAGTGATAAGTTTGTAGCCAAGAGCATCAAAAGCCACAAATCTGAAAGACACAAGCTAAGAAGAATGCATCATATTTAATTGCAGTTTAAAACTAACGAATTTTAGTGCTCCTATGATGTGCTTTCCCATGTGTTTATTATTATTGACAAAAGCTGATAATTTTTATATCAAGTCTTAATGCATCAATAAGTATTTATAAAGTCTATTAATAAAAGTAAAAACATATATTTTATTGCATTTATCTATCAAGCATGATGCTGTAGAAGTGGCGACTTATTTACGTACCTGACTTTTTCGTTGGGATTATTTGTTGAGACTTTGGTAAAAGGGGCAGGCTTGCTCCAGTCCCAGAAGTACAGTTCATTGAAGGTGGCTATCACTAACAGCTGCTCGCGGGGGTGGAACGCAATGGAAGCTATGACAGTTTCGTTACGTACATTCCACACCTCACTGCCACCCTGTAGCAACAAATGAATGCAAATATTCAGGATCGTCCTGTAATCCTTTATTTATTTTAAAACAAAATAAATAAAATGGAATGTAACATTTCCAAGATTCTTTTTTCTAATATAGCTTTCTAATCACTGCACTTCAAATTGAGAATATATTAAATTTCACTAAATAAATTTACACACCAAACTTCTCTTAAAGCTATCTATTTACTTAAATTGCTAATAGCATGAATTATAATTTAATTATTAAGTTCTCTTAATAATTAAATTATAAAACAAACACTAATAATATAAAAAAACAAAATATATAAAACTCACACTTGCAATGTCCCACACCCTGACTTGTCCACCGAGACAGCCGGAGCCAATGAGAAGGGGGTGTGATGGATGGAAGGCAATGCACCATGGAGTGCGAGGGTGCCCCTTCAATATACGCACATGTTTCCCACTAGCCAGCTCAGACACATACACATTGTGGTTCCCATGTGTAGATGCTACTTTAGTCCTAAAAAGTATGCAAATATTTCAGTTATCATGAAAACTTTCTGATATGATTCAAAAAGTTATAAAGAATAAGTCAATAATAATAATAATAGTAATTTATTTGTAAGGGGCCATAGCACAGTGTGATGTTTTTAAATTTTAATTTTATAAACTCATTTGACTGATCAAACAATACCAAGTCTAATCACTCATTAGTTTCCTTCGCTATAAGGCTGAAAGGTATTTAAAGTAGTGTATAATCTATTGATTTCAATGTCTGAAAGCTATAGAATTATATGTAGAACTCCATATGGATATAACTGACTGACTATATTTGTAACAGAATATGAAATACTCAACATAAATATTAGTAAGTTGTGGATATTGGCATGAAGTTCTGTTGAGTAGTATTTGGACATAAGCTCAGTTAAAAGTTAAAGGGTGTGGTCACTTGGTTAAATACTTAACACTAATTTTTCCAGTCAGTACCACTGTTTGCCAGAAACCTTCCTAAGGTAAAAAAATATAGATCAACTTACCCATCAGGACTAAAAACCATTAAAAACGTAGATCTTGGATACCCTGGCAAATCACAACTCTGGAAAGAAAAGTTAACATGACATGTTTATTATCATGTAAGGTCTTTAAAATGCAATTGGATTTTATAATCAATAACTGTGACATGAACATACAATTTAAATATGTAGGTTTATTAAAAAAGGAAGATAGTAATACTCTTATTTGAAGTGGTTTCTGGACAAGTGTGTCCTCCGCCATATTTTCAAGAACTGTCTTGCTGTTGGGGTAGTTGGGTGGGTTAATACCCCGCTCCCTCCACTGCCAGCTCCGAGCAATGTTGCCCACATTCTGTATTTCGTCAACTGGTTCATTCTTGCAACCAAGCCATTCATTGTCTATAACTGGGTCCATTGCCCTGTGCTTCAAGAAAAAAAACAATAATCAGAAATCAAATAAAATAATCCATTGAAACAATATTATACAATCTTGTAGAACCTCACAAAGAACTAGGTGTTCACCTGTTATCAGAGAGGGAAGTTTAGAGAAAGTTTTTAGTAAGGGGAAGACTATAGTTTGATAAAAGAAACTTGAGGAAAAGGGTGATTTTGTTATCATTATTTTATAACATAAAAGTAATAACTAAGCTGATTGCAAAGATGTGTGTCCTGAATCAGGAAAAAATTCTTTACTGAATTAAGCTTACTTATGAGATAAGTACATCAATATTTAACCATTTGTTTATCACTAACTAAAATCTACTGTTTTGTTTTTAAAGTGATTGTTATTAATATAAAATAATAAAAGTAAGCATGTGGATGTATGGAGGGTAGGTAGGTTACTTGATTTACCTTTATGTTTTTATGATCATTGAATAGAATTGGGTGTAGTAGATCTGAAAATAAAACAAACATTATTCGGCCGAATGATGCTTTGTAATGGAACAACATACATGTAAACATGTATTTTGGTCGGCACTTACGCCTATTCGTCCTAACAATGAAAATGTCTTATGTAACAAGTTTGAGAGCATACCAATTATAAATTTCTTATTACATTGCAACTAAAGTTGATTAGTGTCGTCTGTCACGTACATTATCGTATCACGATTATACATAAAAGTACCTACCATACCAAATGACCGGAGTGAGCCATGTTGAAAATTGACAACATGTTATTTCATCAAATTATTTCCTCAAAATAAGATTCACAAGTTAATCAGAATTCTAGACACCTCTATATTTGTTTTATATTTCATACGGATTGGACAAAATGTTGTATACAATACGCATTTTCTGCGTATAGGCCGTGTGTAAAAACAACGTATTTACCTTAAACATTGTGCCAAGTGGAACAAATATTGTACAAACTATTACAAATGTAGTAAATTAAGATTATTCTACTTGTTTATCACCACAATTTATGTATTATCGACGCTTTTATGTCTCAAAAATCCATAACAGAAACAATCCAATAGCACCAGCTGCGAACTGTCAAAATTGAGGAAACGAATACAGATAAAAAAATATCAACCAGTTGCAAATTAAAAAAATCAAAGGATTGTGATGCTGGTAAGTCCTACCGATAAAAAATATTTCTGATAACCATAAAATATATTATAGTTTTTTTTTATTTATTTATCAATTATAAAAAAGAATACAGAATTATTCACAAAAAATAGCAACCAAAAACCACTAAGGCGCTGTCTCCACGAGCGAGAGAATCGCGGCGATATTATCGCCGTGCCACGTTTTTCTATACACTCTCTATGGAACCGTCTCCACACGGCGATATTATCGCCGCGATGCGACGAGTGGCAACGAGCACGCAAAACGTCATTACATCGTTGCTAGCCCGCCGCGACTAGCAACGCGACCGCCGCGCGCTCGGGGCGCTCTCGCGACGAGCGCGCGGCGGGCGCGCTGTCAAACGCAGCGTCATTTCAGCATTGCCTCTCGTTGTGACGTCAAGGAAACGCGGTGATACCGTTACGAGTCGCCGCGGAATCGCCGCGATTCCGTAACGACTCGCGACGATACGCGGCGGAATTATCGCTCGTTCGTGGAGATTATCCGACGATATAAGGGCGGAATCGTCGCGATTCTCTCGTTTCTCTCGTTTAAACTTGTGCTATCACGAGTCTATCTCAATGTCAAACTATACAATGAAACATTTTATAACTAAGCGTCATTGTCCATACAATTAATAACATCATTAGTAATCAACATCATCATTATTAATTACTATATTTATGTGTAAAACATTTATTTATTTCTGAGGGTAGACTATTAATAAGTCTCGGTATAATATAACCGGTAGTTCAAGATGGTGATGGTTTTCGGCCAGGTGTTTCAACCGACATGGCAATATTCGCCCTCAAACAGATTGTCAAGCTCATAGAGTAAAGTAAAATATATCGGGTAAATGCTTTATCGCCATAATTGTCGATCAAGCAACCAGTGTGTATGTTCGTTTCCATAATCTCAGTTGCACTTTTCACACCATAAATCATGACCTGCCGTGGAGGAAGCTAGAAAGTATAATGTGGCACCTGGGGTTACGGGGTAGATATTAATATTGTAATCAGTCCAACAATATCAAATGTGGTTGTTCTGTGCCCAAAGACTATAAATAGTCATGTTGTATTATACAGGGGGGTTTGCCCTTTTTAATCTCTACGACTCTACGTAAACGACCTGATTGAGGAGTTGAGCAAGGCACCGGTAGCCGGTAGGGCTCATGTTGGGCGATGGTTATGTGAACAATCTGAGTTATGCTGATGATATGGTTCAGCTTAGATAATGTGATCATTATGCTACAAGCCATGATAGTCTACAATGCTAGAAAAACAGAACTGATGATATTCAGGTCGTGAAAGGGTGTATTGGGGGGCAGACTGTGAAGGTTGTGGAGAGGTTCAAGTAATTGGTCATATACTGACATCGAACGTGAAAGATGATGCGGATACGATCGCCAGCGCCCAATCGGTTGTAGGAAACATGCTTGCCAAAAGATTTTTAAGGCTAAAATACATACCTACTAAAGGGCATCTATTCAGAACGTAGGTACTGTCAAAGTTTCTATACGTGGCAGGTCGGGACTTTTCCTTCACCGTTTTGAGATCAGTGAAAGTAAAGCGTCTGTCTTGGTCACGGAACAGATTTATCTATTCCGTGGTCTTGGTCGAAGTCGAACCTACGAAATACAGTTCGTAAGTCGCGCCGTTACCATCACCAGGCCCCAACTGCAACAATTAACGACGACGATGTGGATGAGATTTATTCGTAATATTGTTTTCAAATGCCAAGATCACCGTTTGATTATAATGGTTCACCGTTCCCATAAAGTTTGTTTTACTTATTGTTTATTTTTACCAACTACAACGCTAGTTAACTACCCTGTAAAGTCACATTGAGAATGAAAACATGTTAATAAATAGATAATTATAATTACCTACCTAATTTTAGGGAAGCAAATCTATTCGAATCTGCAAATAGGTACTTAGAATATTTTGATCGGACGTTGATTGGCCAAACTAAATCTTGGTTGATTAATAACCAGTGGTGAGGTGATAGGTGTCAGCCTAGTTTATCTAGTCGGGTGAAACAGGTCACGTTAATTAATCCAATTGCAGTAAGGATTACGGTGCACGGCTACTAGCTACCTGTCGCTAACGTACTGCGTCTGATGTTAACGCTCCTAACCGTCTGCTGAATTGCTGAAAGGACGGCTATTAATCTTGTCTTCCATGAATAACAAAACGATACGGCCGCAGCTTTAGTCTAAGGATTAGGGGCAAAGAGTAAAGTAATATAGAGGGAAAAGAGAGCCCTCTTACGTGATAAAATTGCAAACCTATTTGACAATACGCCATCTGTAAATTGGCCCCGAACTAATCACGTACCCACACACACACACATAGATATTTATATGCATGTCTATAGAACGTTAATTTCGTCTTATCTTCTGTAACATGTTCTAGTAGAACATGCTACAGAAATAGGACGAAACAAAATAGTCCCAATGGAATGTAGATAGTAAAAGGTAGAAAGAAAATAAAGAACAATACGACAATACGGATCGGGAATTACAAAATGCGCATACGCAAAATGCATCAATGCAACAAACCGCCATATTGTGTTTGTTTATTTTCAGTTCAAGAACTGTCACTTTATACATCCTTAGTAGAATCTGGCACTAGGTCTTTTTAGATAAAGTTGATATTTGTGCTTTATCAAATTGTATTTCATTTATGTGTCTATTTCAATTTGTAAGAAGATTTTAATATTTTTCTCAAACTTATCTCCAATTAATATTACATTATTAATTTTATTTCAAATAAAATTTTTTGATCATCATATAGCGCCATCTGTTGATAATTTAACGTACCCGGTAGACAGTAAATAGTACTGGGGCCAACTTCTAGATGGCGACTCTTTCTTTACTTAGCTGTCAAAATGTACAGTCAAGGGTCTTTAATTGATTACCAGCTTAAGGACTGTATTGCTGTGAACGCGCGGTAAAGTCTGTACCTACGTCTGTGTGTAGTGATGTATCAACACAACGCACATCTCAGAATTCGCACACTGGCTGGCGTCGAACGAAACAAAAAACATACCGTCGCTTTTGCACATAGGCTACGTAATTACGCATGACTTTGGTTGGTTCATACCATTGCTAAAATTGAAGACATTTTATCAAGTACCGATAGCTGGTAGTCTTACGTATTAGATTTTCGAACGCATAGGTCTGGGTTCCAATCTCGAGGTGGGACTTTTAATTTTTCTTTTCCAACAATAATCTTTATCGGTTTTTTTTTATTATTCGATAGATTAATAAACGATAATAATAAGTTATTATATTTTTATTATTATATTGTTATTGTAATATGGGGTTAAAAATAAAAATGTTTTATAAGTAATTTCAAATTGTTTATTCGTTATAATTTTATAAACTAGAAATAAATAAACGTCTAGTTAAAACAGTTTATTTTCTCATAAAGAACAATTTATTGAAGTTAAGCAGGTAATGGCGGTTCACCGTAATTATGCGTTTTGTAAATTCGTTGCACGTAATATATAGTCTATTTTATTTGTATTCACTCATTAGTCCGTAACCACTTAGAAAAAAACCTTATCGCTCAGGAATGCTTTTGTTTTCACTCACGGGTTGGTCGATGACTTGAATCCAGTTCGATTTAAGACCATATGTTTAATGCAATAAGGTTGTATTTGGTTTAAAGGACTAGAAAAATAAGAAGTGTGTTTGTCGCAAAGATTCAATTTAATATAATAATATTGTCCTTTAATTACCACTGTGTGGGTAGATTTGCTAGTTGTAGTTTGTTAGAGTACTTTAACAAACTACAACTAGCTAATCTACCCACGTAAATAAAAAAAGTGCGGACTCCTTGTCACAATACAATTAAATTACTCAGTAGTAGTAGCCTACCTAAGTTGCCTATCTCAAATGTCAAAGTTAACAAATCGTATTTATTAGGACTTATTGCGGTTATAGCTTAAGTATTCATTTTCATTATGAAAAGAAGATTGAAGCTAAACCTCAAAATAATCCTTATTACGGATATCACAATATAATTTTAGTATTGCTTTAATCAACTTAAGTATAATTTAATACTTCGTATAACCCCCATTATTAGCGATGCAATCAAATAAACGCTGGCGCATCGACCCTACAATATTACTACATATGTCTGTTCCTCTTATATTTTCCCAGATTTCTAGGCAATGCAGCTTCAATTGCTCATCAGTCCTCTCATTCCTTGCGTCCCATCGCTGTGTGATTAAACCCCATAGATTTTCTATGGGGTTGAGGTCAGGAGATCGTGCCGGCCATGGAATAACTTTTATCTCCGGGTGTTCATTAAACCACTCACGCACAGTGCTCGCCCGATGAATGGGACAATTATCTTGGACAAAAGTTATTTCTTTACATTCATCAGCAGGATAAACGTTGCGCACAGTGGGTAACATGACATCCCTCAGTACTTCAATGTAAGTTGAGCTATTGGCGCGTGGAGCAATATATTCGAGTTCCCCTGGGCCAGCTGCACTCATCCATCCCCACATGTTAACTGTGATTCGACCTGATTCTGTGTTGGGGACTATGTTTTCTTCACGCCATCGAGTATTATTCCTGCGCCATAAATGTTTTCTCCCTTTTTGGCTTGATTTAAAAGTCTTTTCGTCTGAAAATATAGTCGTGTCCCAGTTGAAGTCTAAGTATTCTCGGGCAAAACGTAAACGTTCTTGTTTGTGCTTTTCCGTCAAATATGGTTTTTGAGCTGGTTTTCTGTGGTGCAAACCTTCGGCGTGGAGTGCACGGCGAACGGTTCGTATAGACGTGTCGAATAATTCAGCAAAACGTCTTGTTGGTATGAAACCATTAGTTTCATATTCGCTGACCATTTGCCGTCGTTGCGCCTCTTGTATGAGCTGGGGTCTTCCGGTTCGCTTTCGACTGGCAAGGCTACCCTCTTCCTCATGTCTTTTAACCCACCGTCTCACAGTACTTCTCTAAAATAAAAAAAGGAGTACTGTTAGGCTACTAAGCAAAATACTAATATTACCTACGATTTAGAAACAAAATTATAATGACAATAGATATGTTACATATATTTATAGAATTAATATAGTTATATTAATCCATCATTCAATAATCTAGATATATAAATTTACTTCGAAATTATATTTTCTTCTATTTAGACTTTATAAAACGTTTTAAAAAAATACGGATCAACAGTTCTACTTTAATAAGATAAATTGTTTAATAAAATAATTTAATCATTACACTTACACTCAGTCCGGTTTCATCAGATATTTGTGTTATATTAAGTCCAATTTTACGCAGCGCAATAATATTCGCTTTCATTTCTATGTTCAAATTTGCTTGCATTTTAAAAGGAGTAGTTCCTTTAAACACCGCTAATATATAGATATAGAACACACGTCGCTAACCCACAATGAACAACGTTCTATTTAGTCGCGGTTGAATGACTCTTTAAGTTAACTGCATCCATCTACCTTATAATTTATTTATTTTGATTTCTGAGGGTAGAATCCTAAACTTTTACGATTAATAGAACAAGACGAACATGACAAGGAATAGTCAATAGCGTGATTAAGTATTCAAAGTAATTGCAAACGAATGCGAGAATGTGTGTGTTGAGTGTGTGAATAGAGTGTGTGTGTGTATACTATAGAGTATAGGAATAACTCATTAGAAGAAGGTCGTAAGTTAAACAGAAGTGTCAATCTATTGCTTCGTGAAACTGGCGCGCCGCTTTGGAACGCTACTGTACGTAGTGTCTCCCCCCTGATTAGGGGTTAGGACCACTACTATGATATTTAATAAGCAGTGAGTTTATGATCATGTTTATACTAATAAACCCAAATATTGAAAGGAAGAATAAACAGTAGGTAGGTAGGTACAGACGCCAGCACATCAAGCTACTATAATCTGTCAGATTTCTTTAATACATTTTCGACTTTATTGCTAAAGCATTAGGTTCAATGTTGATTGGGAGAATCTGACAGTTTCGGGTAGGTTGACCTGCTGGCGTCCGTACCTAGATTCGTTGAGTACTTACCTAGATAAAACTGTGCAATTGATTGATGAATAAACTAAGTGTGGTGATGGGTACTCCCATCCTAACATAATTTGCATATGCTAGGTACTGAACAATCGGTACCTTTACTTCAACCCTTTTTCTCGAAAACTGGCGCTACAATAATCACTCTACAATAATTATTTCTAATGATATTTTCATTATTATTCGTATTTGTAAAGCAGTTTTCACCAAGTCACCCGATGGGGGGCGTGTCCCTTCGTCGTTACTTCAGCTTTGATTAGATCTGAAACAGGTGACGTATACCGTCATAGGTACTTTGTGTATAATTCCGTCGACGTCTGCTGGGGGAGTGACGCCCGCTAATGCAGCCAGCCCGCTGTCGCCGTCCTGCGCTGCCACTCTCCACAGCGGCGGCGGAACGATTTGAATTAATTTTGGCACGTTTTACTACCGATATTTTAGGAAATAGTTGAAGCTGCATCAAGAAGCTTTTAATATCTAAAGTAAGTACTCAAATAACAAAGAGATCAAACGATTCCCTACATGAGGTACCTACCTAAACGTGTAGACGTAAGGTCTCGGCTGTGATTGCGAACATAACCATCTCACAAACCCACGCTTTGTAAAATTACACATCACATTTACATAAATAGTAATGAGATTACATTCGGTTACGCGAGGCAGGGTAGAAAATTACTCTTTCATTCCCACATCATATGCGTATAAATCTCTATCTCTACGTATGTACATAATGTAGCAAAACGACGAGGTAACGAGATTTTTCACAAAATTTGATTCCCCGCAATTTTGCGCGCGGAATGGTTTTTTTTTTCGGAGAAGGTGCGATGCGTTACTGTGATTTAATAGCAACCAAAGTAAGAATTTAAATAATTGATTTATGAGATTGATGTCATTTATATTATAGCATTAGCTATCTTTTAATCACCAACGCTTTCCTCCACGTTGCTTCGAGGAAGGATGCGAAAAAAATGGTTTTGTGAGATTTAGAATTTGTTATAAAATAAATAACATAGTTTTGTTAGAAGATCAGAATATAGAATAGAATAGAATAGAATAGAATACTCTTTATTGTACACCATACAAATTACTATAAGTTGAATTCACCGAAATATCTTTTTTTTTTACTTCTCAACCGCACCACGGTTTTGATATGGGTATGATTGAGAGTGATCGAGCGAGAAATGGCATCTCCGATCCACTCTGGCAATATAAGTACTTAGAAATAAGCGGAGATAAGTAGGTACCTATACCTGTAGATTGAATCCTACACAGTTTGTAGTTGTACAGGAGTTATATGAGATTATTTGATGGAAATCTGTAGGTACATACCTACAATTTAGACAGTTGTGCTAAGATTTTACATAGATATAGCTGAAAGTGTGAAGAAAATATTGTCTTTCAGACGACGACCTAGGTATATTGATTTGATTGCTGAGAGTAGTCTTGGCATGTAAAACTGCCATATATTACAGTTACAGCACAAGGTAGGTTGTAATAGTTTCAACAATATAATTGAAAATAGCTGTACTTACGACTCCATCCGAATTTCATCTCATTTGCCAGCTCTCTCTACTTCTATGTCCTCGTCATAATCAGTTAATATACCTATCTGCGACACAATAACTGCTTAGGCCTTTTGTACACGGCACGGTTTCTTTACGGTACGACATATAAACCGCACCGTAGAGATGAGAAATGTGTCTGTCAACAAGGTTCCATACTGATCCATACAACACTGACGACCGTGCCTACGCATGGCGAATAAACCGTAGTTTTTCACGGCAAGAAAAACGTGTGTGTCTAAAGGCCCTTACGCGAATTCATGAAATCGTAGTACGAGCTACACAAAAATAGGTTTTATTTAGTTTGAAGGAAACTAAACATCGCTGCTGTCCAATTAGGAAGTAGATGTAGCTTCCGATTTGCTCGATTTAGACATAGCCTTCTTACTTCACAGCCTCCACTTCCGGCTTGTTCCAGAATCAAATATTCATTCAATACAGAAATAGCAGTTTGAGAAGTTGGGTATAACGGAGAAATAGGTATCCTTTGGTTTTGAAAGCGGCACAGCACTCAAATATCTGTTATTGATCAGTCAGGTAACTTTGAAACATTTGCGGGTTATTTATTTACTCGTATAAATATAAGTAAGTATATGCTTTAGTATTTTTCTTTGAATACCTATTGAGGTAGTTCCTTCAAAAACGTAATTGTATTACCTACCTATTGTATAAAAATAACTCATGTCATGTTGACCTCATTCAGAAAGTATATAGCGATATTTTTAAATTCCCTGTTGTCTTCAAAATGATGGCCATGCGGTTAAAGTCGCTGATTAACATTCGTAGCCAACAATAGACATTGTTCAGATCAAACGACTCCGTTATTTGCGTTTATATTGAAGCTAAAAGGGATGGGGGTCTTTAATTTTTGTTTTTTATTGTTCTTTATAATACTACTTAGTATAACGGTTTAATTAAATAGATGACAAAGCTGCAAATGTGAAAGAGAAATACTTACTTACGTAGGTACTTACGTACTTACACATAGACAAGTAGATAATTTTAGTTTGTAGGAATGATTACTTTTTTTTAATAGAATTGTATTGAAAAGTGAACTTGTAAATTAAATATGGACATTCAGTAGACAGGCTGAGACTACAAAGCAAGGTATGGTCTACAAAAGTTTCTAAGACGGATCAAGTGTCTTGCAACAATACACAAAAACGTCGTGTGTGCATATGCAGTGTTGCAGTGCAGTTTCAAAGTAAGAACAGTTTTTGTCATCCACATTAAAATTACAACATTTATAACTGGCGTACGTCTTGCGAGTGTCGAGTTCGTGGAGAGTGATTCCGTCGCTTTTAGTTTCAGCTCGGCGAAAGTCGGCGGAGGGCCGTCTGAGGGCCGCAGTGCACTAATTGTCAGCCCCGGGTGCCCTGACACTCGCGTCTTGCGCGGTTACCAGCCTGACGCTCAGCCCCGTTACCGGCTATCTTGCTACGCTTGCACTCACGGGTAAAGGTAACTGCGAAATAACATACTTTTGTAACATTTGAGCAGAATTTCTTCCGTACGACGACGTAGAGTTGACGTACGTATTTTTGGCCAGGAATAAAACACGTAAAGTACCAAACTTATAACTTTTATCATTCACCGTACTACAATTTAGACTTGCTACTTCGCTCGGTGTTCCACCATATTTTTTACTATTTATAGTCGATATTAATCGATATACGTACAACGGCAGACGGAACGATAACCATGTCAATTTACCCACCACTTATGTATAATTAAATTTTGATGAATAACCAAGCCAAATATGACGTACCTATGTAAAGCTTACATAATGTTTGGTTGACTTGATTTTACACTGTAAAGTTTCGATTCAGGCTCTACCCCGTGCTTCTTCTACCGAAAAATACATAAATGTACCTACTCGTAGTTGCTTTAACACATCGATGTATCTTAGGTAGGTGGGTAAAGTGGCTTATAGCAGAATATTATATAAAGATGTTAATTGAATGCGTTCACGTGTCATTTGAGTGAATTCGCTAGGGCACTGTTATTTATTTTATTTTATGTTATAATATATAGTAGGTACCTACAGGTAGCACATTTTTGTGTTCAGCATTCAATACTCAATATATTTATTGCTTCCAGATGTGAACTTAGGATTCTGTAAGGGTTTATGTTAAAGTTCCTAAAACTTTTTAGATTATTAGTTTTAGTTATTTATATTATATTTAAATTGTAAATAATAAGTTAGTGTAAATTTGTAAAATGGCCGCACTGTCGCATTGGGTACATACACCTGTAATGATAGTTGTAAGGGAGATTTTATTATATACATAATAAATAATTTAAAAGTTCTATAATACATATCTACAAGTATATAGTAAGAAGATGTGTATTTCCCCACAAACTTAGGCATTTGCAAGGCCTTTGCGTGTAAGCCTCGGTAAGTTAAATATCTCCGCAGAGACCTGTAAATATCCATTACAAGTTTCACTAACTGGCTAAGAGACTACTAGTTAGCCAATAACGTGGCCGGCTCTATTTCACGTTGTCCGTGTATCAAGACTACTTACCACCTACGTGGTGTAAATTATTGTTAGACTTGAATTAAATATGTACATAGGTACCTACCTGATTAACTAACTAAGGAAAATATATTTTGAATTGCAAAAGTTCAAGATTCCACACATCTATCACTTTCATATTCAAACTGTATGTTCTTTTGTCTTTTTTTTTAATGCAGCCATAGATAATTTCATTTATCCATAGATAATTTCAGACATGAATAGGTTTATGATAGCTTTGATGATAATTTGTAATATTGATTTATTAGTAATAGTTTGCCAAATATATTTTTGTTAATTTGTTTATTCTTGTTGTTCAACAATTTGATTAATTTCCCCACTATAATAAATAGATTGTGCTTTTAATTTTTTCGTTGCCATAACAGCGGGCTTCTCCGAGGATTATTGAAAATGATTTCTTCGTTAAAACTTATTTTTCTTGTTATCTACTTAGTACCTATACAAATAAATAATACAATTATATAAATCGAGTAAAAGTTTCGTAAAGATAAATGTCACCCTCGCGATCTCGCTGAAGGTTAATAAGAATCATTTATCAGGAAGTTAAATCTCGAAGTTTCCTCGTTTCTCGTGTTTTATTTGATAGAATAACAAATTACAGAACCGTTTAGATATGTGGCAGTAGCCAACAAACTGTCGTAGGTGTCGCAGCATAATTATTTGAACTTCCGTTTACCTACCCATTTCATAAGTGACAAGTAGATACATTTCAAAACCCACAATTACAATGAATCATACCTAATTACATCGTTAAATATTTCACATGTCCCGTTGAAATAAACTCAATTAAAATTACTCAACAAGTAGTTTAGATTTAAGTACACAAATAAATAACCGTCGGCGTCGGCGTCGGTCCGTTCAGCTCCGGTAGTAGCAAAATATTAATTGGGGCATGAGATTTCCTGTGAATTTGTTTCTCGTTTTGCTGGTGCGGTACGGGTGCTCCTTTGCGCCCGCGTCACGTAAGCTGATTCCTTTCATTTCAAAATTCCACGGCTTTCTACCAACACAAAATAAAACGAACGGGAACGAGCCACGATGTGTAAAAGCTGTACATTCCTCGTACATAAGCAGCCACATCCACGCCAAATCCTAATAATTTTAAGAACAGGTAAAAAATTTAAGTAGACACGTTCTACCTCTGATGTAATCTGCTATGAAATTATTCCAATCCCGCAAGAATTTTAGTATATCCAGTCTAAATTCTATGAAAACGGTGCCTACACAGTCATAACAGCACAGTTTTTATTCATCGCTTGGATTTCACAAGAGGCTTTCACTGAATTGAGCTATGAAAGAGAATATAAAAATGTTTATGTAGTTTATTTCGTTCCGATTCTATAACGAATATCAAAAGATTCATTCGTCCTACTCTCTTTGTCCTATTTATGTGCTGTGTTTTTATAAAATTCCGTTATCTTTTTTGGTGTAGCTGTACTTCATCACTAGAAGGAACCTTGTTTTTAGTTTTATACCAAGTAAATAATTCTATTCATTCAGATATTATTATGTTCTTGTTCACCCAGACATCGATGAATATAGTTCTGTCGGGTTATGTGTTTGCTGAATATAATGTATGTGTATAACCAATTGGAGCACTCTCTTGGTCGTTGCTGAGTATCCACCCCATCAATCTTGCCTTGATACTTTCACTGGATAAATGGATTGGAGCCGTAGTTATGGCGGACATTGGCGACCGCCCATTGTCTATTTACGGCCTAGCATGCTTTTGCAGATATTAACATAACTGATGATTTGGATTATTGAAATAATCAAGGCTACTTTGTTATTGGAAATCTATTTAGGTACCCGAACTGTTTAATAATTTATTTGATTTTAAAATAATGTTCCACTGAATCAAATTGATGAACGTGTGAAAGCTTAAAAGGGTCAAATTTTGGGATAATGTGTTGACGCAGATGGATCCAACGCAAATAGCTGCGGTAACCGACGGACCTTGTCGGTCTCATAATGGAGGATAATCAAGGTTTATACGAAAAATGGTGACGCTCTTTTTTTCATGGCTCATTTTTGTCCTGATCCTGCACCGACTATTCGCAAGTTAAAGCAGTTTAATTTCTATCAGCTAAAAATTTTTCTTCAGTGAATTTGAAGTGCAATAAATAAATCAACATTCCCAAGCTTGTCAGAGGAGAATCTACCTTTACCAAACAATAAAATCATCCGTCGCCAGAAATTATTAGTAAAACCCAATCTTATATCTTATCTTACGTACATAGATAACATTTTATATGTGATGGGTTTATGTGTTAGATTAAGTCGGAATACTCCTTTGTCCCTGACCACCCGGAGACCCACACAAAGGAGTTTTCCGACGATGTTTGCGTCAAGTGAACTTTATAAGCAGTCCAATTTATTTGTTTTATCTTTCGCACTAATAAAATGGATCGCCTATCAAGTTGCCCTAATTATAACAGGTTTATGCTTCGGGTAACTACATAATTATTCGGACGTACGTACCTAATCCAAATTATATGTATATATGACAGTTATTACCCGACTCAGCAGAAGGCAGTACAAAATGCGAGCCTCCCTTCGTATGAGTTCTAGACAATGGGGGAAAACTAGACAATTATTTAAAAGATGGATGAACACACACAAGCTTGTTAAGGGAAAACGATATTTGTATTATTTATATTAGAAGTATAATTGTGCTTGTATAAGTTATGTATTTTTTTCATTCTTATTATTTGCTAAATTAACAATAATTGACTGAAGATCAGAACTATACCCCAATAATTTAATTAGGAATGCATCTCTACTATAGATACAGTATTTACATATGGATTGGTTTACACTAGTCGTAACATGGAAGCTATAAATCAGGATCTTCGAAGTCTTGGAAGTCTGCCAAATTCACCTAAAGCTAGGCGACCTAGACCAGCTAGTTACAGTACTTTATTGTATCATTCTTCCATCAATGGCCCCTGATACGCAAACCAAAGAATTTACTATGTATCTTTAGGTAAGTATGAGAAAATATTGTGCCAAAAATATTGTATTATTCTCAAGCATATATATATATATTTATATTGCTAAGATATTTCATAAAGTAGCGAAGTCGGCATCGATAAATAACAATAACAAATTCTGTATTGACATGGATGATTATTTTAGGTCGTTTCGTTTACATAGCTACAGAATGGACCTTCGTTTTGCTTAGAAGAGGACGATGTTTTTAGTAAATCATCTGCCTAGCCTTTTCCCAATTATGTTGGTGTCGGCTTCCAGTCTAACCGGATGCAGCTGAATACCCGTATTTCACATGGAGTGACTGCCTATCTGACTCTCACAACCCGGTTACTGGGTAATACGATATCTCTTGGTATGACTAGTTGTCAGACTTTCGGGCTACTGACGATCCGTAACAACCGTCAAAGATCCACAAATGCCAGTCAGGATCAGGACCAACGGCTTAACGTGCTTTCCGAAGCACGTAGGGGTCTCTTGGTATGTGAAGATGGTCACTCATCCACGGACCAACCGTGGCAAGCGTAACTTAACCTGATCGATCGACCCATGCGGCTGTTATTACTTAGCCACAAGCCTGTTTTTAATAAATCGTAGACAATTTCCTAAAAATGGTATTCTTATACAATTTGTCACTTCAAGTCGCTTGTAACTGAGAAATGCGTTTATTTAATTTCAATCCTCAATTTGTTGATATCCTTATGACGGTGACGCAGAATTTTATTAAAATGTAAAAACATGAGTAGGCTCTTTCAAGAGACTAAATACGTCGGTAGTTTTGAGACCTTTAGATACTTTATTTAAATCAGTCTCTTCTATTTAAATTTCTTTTGTATTTTTATTTGTAGAATTGCAAATACTGAGGCAAATGAAATGTCTTGTCTGCTTAACTTCATTTGAAAGCATAATCACGAAGATATAGGTATTACAGGTTTGCTTATATATTAAAAATACTCCGTGAATACTTCGTGACTGTGAGTGTGTGTGGTTCGTGCTAATAGAAACACATTTATCTACTATGTGCCAATAGTTCAATGGAGATCTCAATTATTATTGGTAATTACTGTTTTGAAATATTATCTCAGATTATTAAGACATTTTGCTCAATAGGTCGCCACTAACAAGTCTATTGGGGATATTAATATTGCTTGTACTTATTTTTGTTTATCTATATGTTAGTAAATTATAAAGTTTATTATTTCTAGTTTTCTTGTTTAGAAAAACTAGAAATAATAAAGTTTATAATTTTGAAGGGGGATTGGAGTTTAACTCGAAAACTAGTAGGTATTTATACTTTTGACAGACAAGAAAGAATACCTATAGAGTTTTTGGGTTTTTCGAAAATCGACCCCTAACAGGTAAAAAAGGGGTTAGTAAATTTTAAGGGGAGGATTTTACTGTGGAACTACTATAAATACATCCCCTCAGGATGTAGTTTATATGTAAAATCTTATTGGATACATATTTGAATGTCGAACATTAAAATACCTACGTGTAAAATGTCAACGTTCAAAACATCGAAAATTTAAATATCGATTATATCGTAATATCGAAAATTGTTATACCTAAGCTTAAAATGTCTAACAATTAAATGCCGAGTGATAAAAATATCTAATGATTAAAAATATCGATAATCATTATACCTAAGTTCAAAATGTCAACATTTAATACACTTTAGTTCATTATATTCACGTTAAAAATACCTACTAGTTAAAATATCGAACTTGATATAGGAAAAAATGTCAGTAGATTTGAAAGGGTACATATTTGAATTTCGAAAATTAAAATACCTACGTGTAAAATGTCAACGTTCAAAACATCGAAAATTTAAATATCGAACGACCATAAAACCGAAAATTTAAATAACGTAAGTTTATACTGTCGAATAGTTAGATAATCTACGTCCAATATATCTAAAATCTAATTATCGACAAACATGACATCGAAAGGCTTTTAATATCGAAGTACAGATTATCTAATGACGTAAATATCGAAGTACAGAGTATCGAATGTCCTAAATATCGATATTTATTTATAATTTTAAGTATAACATTCTAAAGCATAACTTTATTTAGCACTAGCTTCTGCCCGCGGCTTCGCCCGCGTGGATGTCGGAAATTTACCCACGGGAACGTGCTAACAGGATAAAATGTATGTGCTTCCCCAGAATGCCATCTATGTCGCGGGACCTTTGTGGCTAATTACAATAGAAAACCAATTGTGTCTCATTAGTGGTGATTAAGAGGGTACCTATATGATATCTTTACCTAAGTACCTAACTAATTAAAAAAAAAAACTCAATAACAGAAAATTAAATACCTACCTACCTAAATAAACCTATTTCTGATGATAACTAATCTAAACTCAATAAATAAGCAAAATCCCTAAAAACTAATATCTATACGAATGACTAAACCTACCTAACAGTATTATAAAATAACCTACGGTCACTACGTACACTATCAAATATACTACCTATACTTTAAAATTAAAATCTATACCTACGACTCATATAAAAATAAACCTAAATAACTCTAAAAACTAAAAGGAATAAAAATTAACTCCACTGCGGGTGACCCAACCTACGACAAACTTAGTATTTGCGGTTGGTACAGTACAGACAGTGGTAATTGGGTATAGGGATCGAACCGCAAAATTAAGTTTGTTTTTTATTGTATATACTTTTCCGGGATAAAAAGTACCCAGTGTGGTGCCCAGGATATTAAAGAATAATTATACCAAGTTTCATCGTAATCGAACCGGTAGTTTTTGCGTGATGCCTGAACAAACAGACAGACAGACAGACAGACAGACAGACAGACAGACAAAAAATTTTTTAATAACATTTTTGGGTTCAGTGTCGGTCTAGTAACACCCCCTAACATTTATTTTTTTGAAATTTTCAATGTACAGAATTTTCACTTCTACAGATTTATTATAAGTATAGAATAGATAACATTCTAAAGCATAGCTTTATTAAGCATAACAATAATAATAAGGCGTAGTCGACGGAGCCCCGCTTCGCGGGGCTCCGTCGCCTATTTCTGTCTGCAGGGTTTAAAGGAACCTAACACGAAGGGATGACGGGGGCTCGTTCGCTCGCTCCGCTCGCTCACTTGAGCCCCCGTCATCACCTTCGAACCTAACCTGTCCGAGTCGGGGTGCCCCAATTCCCGAGCTCGTTTCGCTCGCTCTTGCATCCTAAGTTCTCATTGCCTTTTTAATAATCGATTTTTTAATAAACATTTTACACGTAGGTATTTTAATGTTCGACATTCAAATATGTACCCTAATAATTATTTGCTAAACAATAGGTACGTTAAATCGTATCGTATCGGTATCGTTTGCAGTGGACTGACTAATGAGTTGACTTATGCGTTGGCAGAGTGTGACAATTTCAAATCTACCGACATTTTTTCCTATATCAAGTTCGATATTTTAACTAGTAGGTATTTTTAACGTAAATATAATGAACTAAAGTGTATTAAATGTTGACATTTTGAATTTAGGTATAATGATTATCGATATTTTTAATCATTAGATATTTTTATCACTCGGCATTTCAATGTTAGACATTTTAAGCTTAGGTATAACAATTTTCGATATTACGATATAATCGGTATTTAAATTTTCGATGTTTTGAACGTTGACATTTTACACGTAGGTATTTTAATGTTCGACATTCAAATATGTACCCATTTGAAATTGTCACACTCTGCCAACGCATAAGTCAACTCATTAGTCTGTCCACTGCAAACGTTTAACGTATTGTTTAGTGAATAATTATTATCATGCAAGCATGCAGCGTGCAAGCAAGCATGCATCATGCAAGCGAGCATGCATCATGCAGCAGGCATGGTTTCTGTCACGGCTCCGGCGCTGCAGGGCTCCGGCGCGCCGACCAAACCACCGCCGCGGCGGTCCCACGCGAGCTTATCGTCGTCGATGGTTTTAACGCTCACCACCGCAGCTTCGGCTTGCTGGCCGCCTCAGCTCGCGGGCCGCCTCACCCCTCCGCGCCTACGCGGGCTTAAATTACACTCTAGGGCTAGGGCAGACAAGACCACGTGGAGTCGGTTTTGCAGCGATTTGTTTCTGTCACTAATTTTTGTAGCACAACATATAAATAAATATCGATATTTAGGACATTCGATACTCTGTACTTCGATATTTAAGTCAATATATAATCTGTACTCCGATATTTAAGCCTTCCGATGTCATGTTTATCGATAATTAGATTTTAGATATATTGGACGTAGGTTATCTAACTATTCGACAATTTAAACTTACGTTATTTTAATTTTCGGTTTTATGGTCGTTCGATATTTTAATTTTCGAAATTCAAATATGTACCCATCTTATTCCTTTGATCTAAATATTTGCAACTTGGTCCGAATACCTATCATCATCATCTGCCTAGCCTTTGCCCAACAATGTTGGGGTCGGCTTCCAGTCTAACCGGATGCAGCTGCATACCAGTATTTAGCACAAATATCTATCTAATTAAATAATAAAGATCGAAGTCATTAATTTTCAAAAACCTTAATAAGGGGGTGAAAGGGGTTTTTGGGGGAACGTGGGAAAGGCACGGGAACGAAGTCGCGGGCGAAGTGCTATAGTTGGCTATATAAAAATAAAGTTTTTACATTAAATCGGCACTTATTTTGAACGTTTATTTTCAATTAACTTCAGCAAAAACTCGAATAATATTCTGGGGCAAGTTTTTGCTGATTTTGTAGGAATTTCCATCGTCAGTGCAATCTGCTCGACAAACTGGACGCTGGGAATCGCGTAATTTAATGAACACTTCCCTAATCGAGTGACGAGCCGAAAGCCGCTCGATGCTCTGGCGAAAAATAGCATTTTCGTTTTCCATTTCAAAATTTGTTCGTAACAAGAAATATTAGTATTGACGTTTCGTAATTTGTAAACGGAGTTAGGTGTTGAGCTCTTTCGTCGACCTACAAAGTCCATGAGCTTTCAGGTTTGTGTTATTTTAATAAATGACTTGATAACTCCTGTGTTATCCTTTTGTCAAAAACATCTTAATACACTAATCGAAAACCAACTCGTCTTCGTTCACAATGTTCCCACCTTGGTCTTTTTGTTTGCTCAACTTACTAATGTAATAGAGTAAACGTACAAGCTATGTCCAATTCGAATTTCAGTAATGCGTTTTTTGTCGTATTAGGTAAATGTATCCTCATACAAGAAGGAATATTGGCTACATTTGTAAGCAGGTCAGAGCAACGATTTATCATTGTGAAGATGACGTTTACGGCCGATAGCGACTGATTTGTTCCAGATCAAATGCGAATCCAATATTTACGCATCGTGATCGTACGGGTTCGGAAACCTTGGCATCGTAGCACTGTAACGTATTGCATTACGGTGCACTTCTTTTCTTATGTAAAGTGAGTGAGGGGTAGCATGTGGATGAAACCTTGAGGTGCCTTTCAAGAATGTTCGTCGTGTTTATCAAACTACCTCTAAACTCGTGAATACTACTCCCAAATTAATAGATAATACCTTTGTTAAAGCCAATCACTTGACTAACGAAGAAATTACTAGAGTAAACACGATTCCAAGAATTATGTCGACCCGAGTTACAAAATTAATGTTTAATAAATATTTAGGTACATGAAAATTATTCAAAGAGAGGTTACCGAATCAGACTCATGACGTCAATGGCCTGTGCTCGACTTTGTTGCCCTAGTTCAGGCTGCCTGTGCAAGATAAGCTGGCTTCCTCCCACTGTATTGTCTAAAATTTAGTTGCTTTGTTACATGCTTGCAACCTAGTTAACACGAGTTAATCCGCTTGTGCACCCATCAGCTAGTACGGATTAGTTTTGGGCTAAATCCGGTTCCACTGAATCTTGTGTTGTCAGACATAAAATCCTTTTCAATAATTATGTTTGATCTACAATAGGGTAATAGGTACCTAGGTAATACTTATTTAGAAGTGGCCATTTATCTACCTAGTACTCGTTGGTAGCTAATACAAAAAAATGTACGAGTTAATAATTTTCTGTTAAAATTCTCATTTTTTTTAGTATTTTCAATTGAACATTTGAAAAAGTTTTTAATTTAAAACTACACGGGCCACCCGGCCGCGAAGTCGCAGCACTCGCTACTTGCTACGAGGCCTATGTGGTGCCTGCACGCGTAGACTCAGTGACGCGCGAAACACGTGCGTAGCTGTTTTTCATCAAACGTTGCGTTCATTTTTTCCATCCATATCCATACCTGCGACTGATCCTCTCTTCCGCTTTGCGTACCTTTCGATTATCCAGCGGGACCGGAGTGGATTTCGTATAATATTTCATCTGTTTCTATTAAAACATTTTATCATATTGCGTAGGATTTGCTGACAGCGTTGTCAGCAAACTATAAATTGTGCTGTTTCTGTTTTCGTGAGCGAGTAAATTGAAAATTGCTTCGTAGACAGTGGGATTAATATATTTTTTACTTTTGTACTATGTAAACGTGTGAATATTATTTACAGGCTGAGGGCAAGGACGTTATTGTAAATAAAATGCGACCTTTTGCATGGCGTAGTTCTGTACTTTTTATAAGTTATTCATTATTTGTGACCATACCATAAATGCATACATACATACATACATTATGGAAATTGTTGTACACGGCAGTATTTTATGCTAGTTAAGCAAATAAAGAAGTTAACGGTCCCACTAAACTTATAACTGCTACAAAATAATTAAGTAGGTAAATGGGACTTCTTAACGCAATCTCGAACATGAATCGCGTTAAAGCTGGTTTACATTTAAGTCAAATTGTTGAAAATAAATGTAGGCTCTTGACATGGTTATGTGGATGTAGGCACATCTGTATGGCTCCAAATCGGCCCGTGTCACCCCCAGTCTTTTATTGTAGCGAGCTTTCCAATTACATCCGAGATGGATATTTGCACGCCTCGATGGCGCACGTCGCCGGCTCCGACTTGTTATCTCTGAAACGAATGCAAGGGTTTATGAAATAAAAGCTAAGCTTACTTAAAATATGACGTCATTAAACCGCATTGCTATATTCGTTTTTAACGGCATCGTTTACATTCAACTCATAAACCGAGATGAACAATGAATTCATTAAGCTGGCGTTAACGAATGTTAATAAAATATGATATTTGGGTTAGGTATTTTACTAAACGATTTATTTTCTTGTTCAGTGAATTAATGGACAGATAAACTGCATTGAATTATGTTTCGTTTGTATGTTGGCATAATAATTTCTTTATATGCTTATTTTGATATCACTATCAAAGTACATTTATCCACTGTCCAGGTCCATTGGGAAGCATGGTGAAAATCCTTTTTTTTTCAGAATCATTTTTATAAAATACTTTGTTCAAAGTTCTTACGCGTCGATAAATGCGTACATAAATATTTTAACAAATTAATAATGCGTAGCTCTTAATGAATGTGTAAATAGTCGCGCTCGTTCAGGTACGAGGGCTCTCCAGCATTGTGTCGAGCGTTGCTATTAAACAGGATATTAATACACGAGCATCCATTCAGTCGCGACGGCAGTTCGGACAGTTTGCTACCAACTACTTGTTAGTTGGAAAGTCCGGAAGACAATCTAATCGGAGCCAAGTTCCGGACATTACCGATCGGCGCCTAACGATGAATGATCACTCTTTGATGTTCGTGTTCTATTAATCTATTGAAATTAATTCGGCATAACTAGATTACACTTCATCCGTCAACAATCGCATAACCACAATATTACGAGCTTATAGAAAATATCGATACGGAATCGAGTTGAATTTGTCGCGAGCGAAAATGTGATCAATATTCGATAATTCCAAAGCAGATGTCGTAAATGGCAAGCCAAATGTTGCCGATATATTTATGAAGGGTATTTAGCGTCAAATAAAATATTATTTTGCTATGGAGTAAACAATAAAAATGCTAAGAGATTTATTGGTGCCGTTTATCCAGATGATCCCGTGGGGATCGCCTGTAAATTATCACCATGGACACATCCCGCTCGTCCTTCAGCGCTCGAAGGTTCGAAAGCTTTCTTACCTTCTATTTGATCAAAAGTACCTTGAAATACGTAATTCTGACCAAACAGCGCTGAAGCATTTTTTTTGTTCTGCTGAATTGAAAGTTACACAAACGGTGTCGGAACAGTTGATGAAATTTTCCTCTCTGTAGTCGTGATCGATCACGGTGCCCTAACGAAGCAGTCCTGTATACTAGGTATAGGTTTATCAGTGTCTCGAATTCTACGTATTACCTGCCTAGGTACACGCAAACTCGTCACTGGTGACAGATCGACAAATACATCTAGACATTCACTTCTTCGCTTTTCTAAGGGCCGGTTTTTTGAGCCGTAGTTAAACTTTAACTAGGTATAACATAAACTAACAATTGATCAAAAACAAATTTTGCAAAAATTTTACCATTAGTTACTATTTTTAACAATTGGTTGAGTTAGTAGTTACGGATCAAAAAACCGGCCCTAAGTACGATTTTTCCTTTCAGAATATCTGCGAGGAAAAAGTTCATGCAGGCACTTTTTCATATACGTTCACTAGTGGATTTGGTAGGTGGAATACGCGAAGACGAGGATTGCAAATTGCTTATGTTTTCATTCTTAGAAAGTAGTTATGTTGATATAGCTTCAGCCATTAAAATAGTTCTTTTTTCTATAAATCCTTACTTTTTTTCAATAAGTACCTACCTAAATAATAAGATACCACAAGATTCAGAAAGTCAGAGTACCTTCGTTGATGTAGAATCGTATTCCCATCAGCGGAACAAAGGAAATTAAACTTTTAATTGGTATTCGCAAACAAAATCGTAAAGAATGTAAGGTGTAAAGAATAAATTAAAACTTTTTTTTTGTTTTTACGTTTAATTATCATTTCCTTAATTACTTAAGGTTAAATAGATGATGATTAATACTTTAATTAATTGCGTTTTCTTTCAATTTTGAGGATCTGAGAGATGGTTTGAGATGACGATGATGTAATTATTTATTATGGATGATGATGTGATGTTGATTATTGTTGATGACGATATGATCTAGTCTATATTAAAGTCAATTGAATACTTAATTTCCAAACTTTGATATTAAAGTGTTTCAAACAATTACAATATTGCACATAATTTTTCATCCACGGTTTTCGTTACATCGAAAGCAGAGGTGTCAAATTTTCACCTCCCCCTATAAATCTAAATTTTCATTACGTACCTAATAAAGGGAAGGGAGGGGAAGAATATTATCGAAGACCCTCACTCATTGACTTATTTTATACGGTATTAAATATTTTATACCTATCTGTATAAGTATAGATTGAATGATGTTTCCTTAGTAAGTAGGTAGGTATTTACGCAAAGGAAACAGAAGATCGATGACGACTTTATTGTCATTCCTGAAGATAAGAATTTACTTACGAGAATAGTAGAACGTAATTATTATAAAAGTTTAGAATATCGTGAATTTAGCATAAAAATTAAAACACAATGAAAAAGACATAAACAAGGAATGATTAATAAACATCGCATTACAAAACTTCATTTTTCTTGAAATGAATTAATAATACCGGTTACAAGAGTTAAAAAAAAGTTTTTTAACACAAAAACCTTAGTATACATAGCTACTACAATACACGTTAAAAATGAAACTCTAAGTATAAATAGAGAACTTAATACAATATAATTAAAATATAATATATATAATATAATTTAATATAAAATACAACTACATTTAGTTGTATTTTACATTAAATTACCCACGGCACGAGATGTAAGTTCAAGTTACTAAATAGTTAAAGCCAACATCACGCCCAACAACATACGGTCTACGGATCCAATTTATAAAGTAATCCCAGAGGAACAATAGCAAATACAAAATATGATTGTAGTAGCATCCACTGGAACGAGGTCGCGTATAACCTTGAACATAATTGCCTCTTCGGAATAATTAGGTACAATTATAACTGGTCCCGTTCAGCAGAGCCTCTGATTTCAACGGATTGATTGATGGAGCTGCGGTGATTGGCTCGATAAACGTTAAAACCTCTTTGAGCCGATTGTGATTCATTTTCATAATGGAATGTGTTGGTTCTGTTCTTGCATAATATTTGGAATTGGTTTTAGTAGTAGCAAATTAATTCACGTTTGTTCTGTTATTTTCAACATTTGGATGAAATTCTGTAATTGCATTTGAGATGCACCTCTTCTACATTTTCCGCATTCGATTTAAATTTTTTAAGCTCTTCAATATTTTTAGCATTTCTGTTTTTTAGAAAAAAATATGGGTCTATTTTTTTCATAGCGATATGCAACTTCATATTTTTTGTAGGTCACTCTCGCTGGTCATGGAAAAATGTGTGCAATAAGGACTGTATTCCGCCGCAGGCTGCATACAGGACCCACACTCGGTAATAAGGTTAACGAGATGGACGTAGCTTGAATGAGCGCAGGATTTCTTTCATTGAATTAAAAAGCCGTGGAAAGTCTCACTATTGTTTACATAAAATTATGTGAAAATAAATTCAGAGTGCGGAGTCTTAATAAAATCTGGAATCCGGTTCAAATATTTTGTGAAGTGGGTGCACTGATATGACATTTTTGATATTAAAACTAAGGGATACCTTTAATAATTCGAATTACCTTCAGATATTATTTCACGTAGATATTTAGTTTTCAACAAGGACTTATAATAGACGGTTATCTACCCGTTAAGTACAAAAAAAATTGGAAAAAGATCTCGTTTTGGTACCTTTTATTACACTTGACATTTAAACAGAAAAAAATAATAAAATCAAATATAGGTTGTAATTTGATTCTTGTGTATAGGTAATATTATACGAGTATCTAGGCCGTCATAAAAACATTTTATTTGTTTCCGCAGTCCGGTATTCTGCTCGGTTGAAGTAGAAACTGATCAGTAAAGTAACGCGTATGATGAAACTAGAGCGCCGCCGTTCTATTCTTAGCAAAACTTGGTAAAGCCGCGTCGTCCTCTCTACTTCGAAAGTTTTATGAGTCGGATGAGATAGATCAGGGATCGGAATGCATTATTGCCTTCAAGATTGTGTCATCTCAACCGAGGGAGCTTTTTATTGATTGTGGGGAAGATGCTGTGAAAAAATATTTTTGAAGTTTTATAAATAGGTAAATCTATCACCATTTGTAAGATTTGTAACATTTTGGGCGTTTATCTTAGAACAGGATATGATATCGAAATTGTTTGTTCTGCCTATTTATATTTAATTTACTCTTTATGAAAATGATCTCTAATCGAATTTTGATTTCATCAGAAGAAGTGAGGAGTGTCGACGTACAATACAAGCTGATTGCTTCTGCCACTGCGATGCTGAAGTTCGGATCAGCTCGCAGAGGGTCTAGTATCGTCGAGTCCTGGTGCCAAATGCGGAAACTTTGTCAAATCACCACTCTAATCCTAACAGTGCACCTCTTAACATTCAAACTGCGAAATTGGAATTATTAAGATTGAGCTGCGATTGTGCTAAACTTGTCGGAAGAGTTGAGCCGGGTCCTCATTCAGATGCAGATTTAGGTCAGACGTCATTTGAGTTCGAACAGTGTAATTAAGCGACTTTTGGAAGTTAGATTGCTTAATTTAATTCCTTTTATTGTATAATTTTGAACTTCTTTGTTTCATTTACTTCGTTAAATATTTTTGCTACTTTGTGTAGGGTTGTTGAGAATAGAACACTATTTTAAAATACGATCAATGTATGTTTTACGTGCTTGTTCCATTTCAACTGTATTTCAATTTAACGTGCAGGTACACTGTATATACTCGCATTGAAAACTCGCATAAAAACTGTGAAGTGTATAAAAAGTGTGGAAAGGAAGTTAACGCAGCAACTTTTATAGAACTAGGTCATAACTCTGCTTGCATATTCAAACGTTCTATTGGCGCCGTGTGGGACCTCGCGTTGTTCAATATTCCTGGAATAAAACCTGTGAAAGTTTGTTAGTACGTCGAATATTTCAGGTCTAAAAAAAGAAAAATATGTATATTACGAGTAGAAGCGACATGCCTTACAATGTTACGGTGCCGATTTTCTTTTATTTAACTTGATGTTAGCTGGTGTCAATTTCCTGTTAACTTAGGAACGACAGTATGATAATAAAATATTGACATTGTTTACGTACTCGCTGTTTCTCTTTGCGTATTTCGAGGTAACGAAGTCTGGGGATTGCTGCTGATACTTAGGTATCAAAAGATTTCCGATGGGAATTATTATCCTAGAGCGGATTATGCCTGTCTACAGGAACGGTAAGTTCTGTCGAATTAATACGATTTTAGATTATATTTAGTTAAACCGTTTGTTTACCAAGTTAGATTATATATTAACATTTAAAATATTGTACTTTTCGCGGAATCATTGTCAAGTGTAGTAACACCCAGGGTAGCGGGATCGTCCGAAAGGGTTACCGCTGCCCTGGAACATAAAGGGCTAAGGAAGGAGGTGGGTTTTAGTCAGTAAGAGTCTGACACTCCCTTCCGCTCCACCCAGAGCGGGAGGGTTCATTTCAGGAATTCCCATCCTCAAAAAAAAAAAAAAGTGTAGTAACAAGTTTTTTTAAGCTGCGGTACCTACAGATTAAAATATTATTAATATGATGATCCGCGAAGGTAGAAAATGTGCGATGCAATTAATTTGAAATTTCCTTGCTAAATGTAATGTAATTGGAAAGCGTAGATGCGAGGTACAGGGGGGGGATGGGGGGGGGGGAGACAAGGCGTTGAGCGAACGTCTTCTGATGAAAAATGTTGACTTTATATGGAAAATTCGCGCGTGATTCGCATACAGCTTGCGTGAGGGGCGCGCGGATATCAACAAAAGATACGCCAGTCTATATAACAATGTTATATTATGCAGCTCTACCTGCTTATTTTCATATATTACTATACTGTAATGCTTTAAGAAAGATCATAAAAATCTAAGTAAATGCGGTGAAAGTATTCGGGTATCGTTCGCTGCTGGAATGGCCGCATGATTTCTGACGAAAAGACCAATACAATTTCATAGTAAAACGGCAAAATGATTCCCAATAATTTGGAAAGTCGTAAGTTATGCCTAATCTTTCAGGGTACAGGCGTGATATTATGTTTTGTATATTGATATTGATTGTGATATTGTATGTCGTAAGTTATGCAGATATTAGGTACATACCTCTGCTGTATTAGCTATGGTTGTTCTTGGAAATACCATGAAAATATCCTGAAAGTTGCGCAAAATATACTTAAAATCAGTCCAATGTGTCATTTATTCAAAATTTATTGCAAATAAACTGAAATTGAATGACATTTATGTGAAAAAACAAACCTAATCCCGTCGTCACCGTGTCGTGTAGCTTGCCGTGAGGGGAGGCGGTCGATTGCGTACATGTCTATCAATTTATTGCCGGTTTATTTACTTGGCAACGATAAAATTTACGGTATTCCCCTCCCGACATGTGCAGTGTGACACATGTCAAATAAAACTATGAATATAGTGATTGTTCGGCGTGTAGATGCTATGATAACCGAGCGTCGTCTAACCCGTAGCTTGAAATGCTCCTACTCGTACCTACGTATTTCATACAATTTATAAGCTTCGCTACTTTTTACGAGCCAGTGCAAGTGAGGGGTTTTGTGATCGCCTTAAAGCTTGATGCCAGGAAATGATTTATTAAGGCGGTCCCTTACCTCTGTTTATAAATAAGGTCTCAAACAAGCCAAAAAATTTGCTTTTCTTTCTTAAATAAATACATAGTTGTGTTTTATTTATTTAATTGTGTTTTGGTCAGTAGGTATACAGCCGATGATATATCTCTATTTTAATATTATTAAGAATTAAAATTTTTGAATTTGTATGTAGGTACTTAGTAGGTAAGGTACCCCACCTTGCATATCGTATCTTCGGAACTACTGATCCAATTCCGAAAATGCTTTCATTAAATGTTAAAATAAAAAATTTCACGCGAACGAAGTCGAGTGCAGAAGCTAGTGCAAATACAAAAAAAAACATTTGAGAAGCTAAATAGTAGGTAGGTATGTTAACGAAGGCAAATACTCCGACTGAAAGACTTTCCGCGCAGTGCAGAGTTCCTTCATCACAAGAAACGCAGACAATTGGCACAATTGCTCCGCGACACAGTCTGTTGTGATTATAGTCCCGAATCAATTTGTGCGCGTGCTTTGAATTAACTCGTTACTACAGACCAGCCAATGAACATTCAGTGATTACAGCAAAGATTTTTTTCAGTAGGTAATGGGAAAAACATCAACAACTAGGCAAATTAAAATAAAACAATTCACAATAGGTAAGCAAGACAGGTTAGACTGGAAGCCAACTCCAACATGGTAGGGAAACGGCTAGGCAAATGATGATGAATTGACAATAAAAAACTTAGCAACTAAGTACTTATCATTTTATTTTTTGTATGTACGAAAATAAAATTCAATTTTCAAGTTGAAGACCTGAGAGATTGCCATGCTTATCCTAAATATGTAGGTTTGATGTTAACAAAACCATTTGCTATAGGTATTGACTTACACCATCGTTAATTTATTTCACCAAATACTAGCAGTATAGTAGTAACAGCACTCAGAACTTTCCCATCTACTACATCACTATTAACTATAATAGTTATTACGTGTTTAGTTGCTTGTGATTACGATCACGCAGTTAAATTAACTGACGACGCGTTTAACAATAATAAATGTGTTTATTAATTGGCTTAAAACGCATTTATAATTATGTACCTAGACTATTATGTATACACAGAGTCGTGTGATAAATATTTGTATCTAAACCTAGCTTAGATGCCATTCAGGCATTTCAAACTAGCTTCATTTGTTATACAGCCTTCATCAAATTAAATACCATTAATTAAGTAACAGTTTGGAGATAGGGTGTTGAATTAACTGAAACTAACCTGAATTCATTGCGCTAATAAAGCATTTGTTACGCTATGTCTTAGAATGTATTCAGCGTTAATACTACGACATGTTACCTTAATACAATACATTTACAGTGTGCATCAAAGCAAAAACTTTCTCGTACAAACAAACAAGTAACATTAGTCACTGCTGATACATTACAACATCGTACTCGTTGCCTTTCTTTCTCCCAGCTGCTCATCATTTGTCATAGGTGCGGCGGCGCCTGTCCATCTGAATAAAAGATAGCAGCCGGCAAGAAGTCTTCAGGGACCGATTTATGGTTCGCTCATATCGAAGCAAGCGCCTTTATTTCCGGAGAGTTTAAAAATAAAGTTCCGCCCGGCTCTGTCGTTTACACCGAGCAGGACCCTCCGGTACATGTCGCCCTCTTTTCGCAATTTCAACTCCCTTGTGGTGATATTATAGCCAAAATATACCATTAGTTATCATAGATCGCGCTAAATAATGTAAGAATGCTGAAAGCGCTGAAGGCTGCAGCCGGCCGGCTCCCGCCCACGGGTCGTCGACCTCGCGCACTATTCCGGGTCCCCCGCCCCACATTTTTCTTTTCGGACACTATACGACTATGGTACGGCGGCGTACGCCTCATGAAATGTGCTACGTCGTCGTCTTGCTGAATATGCGACTATTGTTCTGCGTTTGCAATTTCATGTGTAATCTTGTCTGCTTATTTTTATTTACTACCCTTACAGTAGTTTTACACGAGGAAGTCTAAAATTATAAAGCACATACCTTGGCTGGTGCTTTAAAGCGCTTTTAAGAGGAAATAAATCTTAATACCACGTGACATTATCGCCTTTGTGAAGTGACGTGTGAGTGCAGCTTAGAGCACTAAGCTTCGTCGTGTCGCTTTTGTTGTATTTTTAAGACTGCAGTATCGAGTAGGCTGTGTTTTAGTTTATTCATAGTGGGAAATAGTACCTAGGTAGCAACCAAAGTTCATCATTTTTCATTGTTACCTTCACACGGAACTTGAATAATACATACATAGTGTTCAACAGACATGGGAATTTTAAGATTAACGGGTGGAATCTTGAAACACATTTATTGCGTTTTTATTTTCTTGTCGTTTGGATCTCTCCTTATTTTCTGATGCGGTCATTTCCCAAAGAAGTCGGGATGAAGGACGGCTCAATTACGTGGTATTCAGTGCGTAACGAGCGCGGCTGAGATTCTCAACATCAGTCAAAGAAACTAGCATTTGCTATCCAAGGCTGTTTGTTTATTTACAATTCCTTTAATTTTGCGCGATTCATGACGTAATAGCTGTAATTTGTTTGTTTTTCTTCAGTTTAATAATTTAGCTGATGGTTTAAAATATTTTTTTTTGGTCATAGATATGCATAAACTGGCTTGAATATTTCCCAAAATTAAAAAGCCTCAAAATGCACAGTCATCTAACTAATCTAATGATAAGCTTATCTGATTTGAAATTCAGAAGGGTTTTGAGGGAGAAGTAAAGCCAGACTAATTCATTTGGGTTTCAAATTGTTTTCCAAGCTTTAATCTCTTGTATTTAATATTTTTAAACATTGTGTCTGTAGTAATAATTTATGTGGAGAGTGCGGCATCCTGGTGTATCGCAGCCACCTTAATGATGAAAATCAGTTTAGTGTAGCGTGCCTCAGCGTGTAGCGGCAGTTTGCGGGCGCTTAAACACAGGCTAGAGGTGTCTCGTATGCTCACGATATACATACATATATAATACGTAACTTAATTATGCATATTTGTTTTTATACTATACTTGCTTCTGCCCGCGATGTCGTCCGCGTCAAAAACAATGGCCAAATTTCTATAGGAGCTGGACCTTACTTTTATTTCTCATGTCCCAAATAAGCTTCATTTAGATTGGTTTGTTCTTATGTTGGAAACATCATCCCGTTTGAAAATCATTTCTAAATAGTCACTTTTTTTTATAAAAGTGTCAATTATACTGTTGAGATTAGAATCAACGACTACCTTTTATCCGACTGTTGCGTAGCTTACAAGTATACAGAGCGATAAGCAAGGAGGATAATTAGCGATCTAGTTTCTATTTGTTGCGATTTCTCTTAAAGAATTTCTAAAAAAATAGGGCATCTGTCAAAGCGTAGGTGCGCTTTGACAGATGCCCTATTTTTTGGGAAGTTCACCTTGAACAGACACCTTGTCTGTCCATTAGACTCTTAGTTCGATGTCAAAAAGGGCTAGGTACCTGTAAAGCCGACTTGAGGAGTCTTGTCCGCTTCGACACAAGATTTTGACCGATAATTCAATTAAAACTACACCTATATTGCTCGAACTTGCACAAGGCGTACCTACCTAGTGTAGAAAACAAGGATGGCATAACATTACCTACACGTAAAGTCTTTCTGAAAGACTTCAAGAGTTTTTTGTGGTTTAACCACTTCAATTCTGGCTGAATAGAGTTAGTTGCTAGACACTACCTACTGTCTTTCAGTCTTCAATGCTCAAGTTGAATAGATATCGACAAATCGAGTACGTGTAAGGTATACAAGAGTAAATTAAGTGTAATGGTAGGATTTAGGAGTACTGAAATGAATTAAATAGGCTTCACAAAAATAATTATCCAAACTAATATTATAAATGCGAAAGTAACTCTGTCTGTCTGTCTTTCTGTCTGTCTGTCTTTGCTTCACGCCTAAACTACTGAACCGATTTGTGTGAAATTTGGTACAGACATAGTTTGGAACTTGAGAATGGACATAGGATAGTTATTATTACAAAAAATAAAATAAAAAATAAAATTTATTCCGGACATACAGCGCCATCTATTGGTCAAGAGTCGGCATCAATTCAGTACTGAAAATTCATCGGAAAAATGTAAATAAATAGTAAGAACTATGTGGGTAAAACCAAAAATCTGCCGGAAGTCACTATTCCACGCGAACGAAGTCGCGGGCAAAAGCTAGTTATTAAATAAATAATAATATCCCTGGACATTTCACACAGCGCCATCTAGTCCCAAGCTAAGCAACCTAATGCTTGTGTTATGGTAACAAGATGGCTGATAAACTACTTATATACATTTTTTTTTTTTTGTAAATACATACATATTATAGATAGAAAAACACCCAGACTCGGAACAAATACATGTAGGTCATACAAATATTTGTTCCGTGCGGGAATCGAACCCGCGACACGCAGCGCAGCAGTCAATCGCTTAACCACTGCGCCAACCGTGCCGCAATTATTCATCATCTCTTACAACTGCAGCATCGAGGAATGCTGCTGGCGCTAATATTGTTGGCTGATGCCTGGCCCACCCAAGATACCATACCTTGTATTACCATAAAAATATCCTATGCCACTCAGCAATACTGTAGCGTCCCATTAGTGAAAGAATGTCGGAATCGGATCAGTAGTTCCCACGATTACATACAAAACTCACAAGTTTTACCTCCTTATAATATGAAGGATAGATTTTAAATATAGGTAATTAATCTCCTTAATAACAGAAACTTTACAAGGAATGCATTGTTTGTACTTTTTATAGATAGATTATTTAAATTAGTATAGGCGCATTTCTCGCATAGGGGTAATCTGTAATGATAGATGTAAAAAGATAAATAAATAAATAAAAACTTGCCAAGCAAGCTTTGCCTTCGGCGAAAATAAATTTACATTGCTCAAACCAAAATACATACTTAAACCCACGTCAAAAGAGGTTTTCATAAACGTTCACAAGCTTTTACAAGGCGTCTGAAAAATTACTTCATGCTATCGTCTGGTAAGCAATTAATATAAACTTTAATAATATATAATCTGCCCATATGTGCAAATATTATATTGATTATTCTTACTCTTGTTTGCACTTGTACGAACATTAGTTCTATCTACATAAATAATAGTATATGTATTCCGCTAATAAATAATGGATCCTACTAACCTATTTACAGCCAACAGCTAAGATTGTACCGAAACAAACGAGGCTCAGCCGAGAACCTCTCCGTAATTAAATACTTTAGTCGGCCCTTCACAATGTCGCCCACCATTTAGCCAACTTAAGTTCTTTTCATTGAAACCATCAAGGAAACGGAATAATTACGCCATTCTAGTATTTTGAGATATTTAATTTATGATATACTTGAGTTTCGTAAATAATTCCCAGTAATTATGTATGTACCTGTTTAAGCATTTTCGACTAAACTGACCAGCAAGAAACGTTCCACCATTTCTTTTGAATTGTTTCTAATAATATTCCCCCACTTTTTAAAATTCCGTAGTTCACGTCTCGGAACCCTTATATGTAGTTTCATCATGTCCGTCCGTCCGTCCTCGGCTTACCTTCCAAACGGTTAGTGCTAGAAAGATGAAGTTTTGCATGGATAAAAAAAATATTTATCGTCATTTTATTTTAGCACTTTGTCGCCGTGGTAAATATAAAAAATAAGAGATGATTTTTTTTTCTCGCGTCTACCCCATAGGGTTGGGTATCATTAGATAGGTTTTAGGACGATTTTTTATTTAGGTATCCGTTATTTTTTTGTTAAAATGTTCGTCCCCCCCCCCCCCCCCTCTAAAAGCTAAACGGCTGACTCCTGAAATCTGACAAAAATCACGATTGTAGTCCATGTGATGGACTTTGAAAGAAAGCTCTAACGGCTTAAGGCTAGGCTCCTACATAGGTACAGTGCCGGCGCGGGCGGCAGGGCCGCCGGGCAAGCCACCGGCTTTGCCACACAAAGGAGCCGCCGGCATGGTCGCCGGGGTGTGCCGGCGGGTTACGCGGTTTGCCGGCGTCAGTTCGTTCCTGGTGCGTTCTATGTGACTGTCACAACCGGAATGATGCTTGGCGGCTTGTGCCCGGCGGCTTGTATTGCCGGCGGCATAGCCGCTCGGCATAAACCCGGCGGCATAGCCGCTCGGCATAAACCCGGCGGCATTGCCGCCGGCACTGTGTGTAGTAGCCTAGTTAGATAACTTTGTTACTTCAGGAATTATAGAGGCCTAACTTATAAAATGCACTTAAGTACTTGGTAAACTTCGTACAAAAATAAGGAAATAATATTAATAAGTAAACATGTAATATATTAAAAATAAAATCATCTCAATTACCTATTGGACACGATTTTATTTCAATTTGAATCCTCTAAAGAGGATTAATAAAATTAGGGGCTTATAAAGTTTACAACAACACTCGATAGATTGCGTTGTGCATTTATTCCAAATTTCTGAATCGCGGTATGGTTTCGTTACAATACAGGCGGCGGCGGCGTTAAGTAAAGTAGAATTTTAATGGCAAACCTTGACTACGGAACCCTATTCTATGCGTGGCCTGGCTGGTTTTTTATTACTCTTTAATCGTATTTTCTATTTATTTATTTTATTTTAAGAAAGCTTACAGACTAATAAAAAACTTAAATATCATGCATAAGTAGGGACATTTGCTAATTACAAGCTTCCACATGTACAATTTGCATCTACAGACATTTATTTTCATTTCTATTTATATTTTAATTTGGTCACCAACTCGTTTTTTTTTTTTTTTTTATTTTATTTGGAACAACAAACAGATATACAATATTATATATATGGAATTACAATAAGACAGTTTTACTAATGTATATCCAACTACGTTATTCACAGAATATCTAGATTGTAATCCTTAAAACTACGTCATGCTGGTTTTGTATCTACTATAACTATAATTATCAGTTAAAAACAAAATTAACATGGCAATCAAAAAGGAGGAGAAAATACAAGAGAAAAAAAGAAAACAACATACATTGGTTAACTTTTGAGTTAAATAAAATATTAATGATGTTAGGTAAATTCAGGGGGATTCTATGGAGACTATTATTTCTATTACATGTTTTCTAAATGTCCTAGCAGAATCGGCAAACAAGTTTTATACAACTAAACCAATATTTGTCACGTACGATAGTTTATTTTAGTGGCGACTTATATACAAGAATAATTGTCCCATATCCTCCTGTGTTTAATCCTAGTGTGCAGGTAGTAAATGCTAACACCAGTCTACCTGCCAAATTTGCTGATTATGACATGATCCCCTCGTGACCATTAATTATACCGCTTTATGATGACATTCATGGTTCATTAGAGGACATTTACGACCACTGGCTGATATGACATGAAGCTATTTTAAAGTTATCGTCTAATATATTTATTTGTATATTTTACCTTTTCAGCTTTCAGTCTGCCATTAGCAATCCGTTTGTTGTTTTGCTCTGCAAATATTGCCTTGCCAACCGAAAACCTTTTTTGAGTTTATAAATGGACACTAAAAATATATAAATCCACAAAAAAGCGTCAAAAAGGTCCACGTTAACCGCAATCGTATTTAATTGATATAATTGGCATTTAGGTCCGCCATTACGGAACCATCCCGGCCCAGCCCGGTGCGGCCCGTTCCAGAAACAGGAGCAATTTTTTCATTTCCCTTGCCAAAATGAAATTCGCCTGTGCATTTTTTCCACAATTCCCTTTCAAAGTTGTTCATTATTCAGTCGGATCCCTTTTCAGAATTTTGGGCATCGAAGATAAAAGTAGATCTGCGTAAACCATGTTTGTTTCCTCTTTTTATAATATGTAGCAAAGCATTAGTTTTATAATAATACAACATACTACCCGAGTCCTTTGATGTGGGACTTTCATCTGACTAGGACTACCTTTGGGATAATATTTTAATAAAAATGTGCAGCGCGGTTTTTATTTTGTGAAACGTGCTTCGTATTGAATTTTGAGAAGCGTATGGCTAGCGAAAAAAATTATCCATGTTATTTTTTACTGTATTGCATATGGTCCAGACTACCGCATATAAAACGAAGTAGCATCGAACCCAATCACGTGTCTATAAAAGAGAAACCCCAACGAATTCTAGTTTTCTATATATTGGTCGGAGCGCGCAATAAAAACAGTTGAATTGATTGCGGTGCGAGAGGGCAGCGCGCCGCTCAGGTTGGCCTGGGTTGGCCCACGTGCAATTCACATGAAAAATGGCCACTAAATCACGGGCGCCACTTGAGGCGATCTCCCCGACAATAACCACTACAACGATATAGGGAGATAGAACCCGACAATGATGTCACGTAACGTTCGCGTGGATGTAGTAAAAGGCAATTTCTCTTATTTTATCCGATTTGGTAGAGTTCAGTACGTATTGACTATTTTTAGCTATTGCCTAGAATATTTTTTATAATTTTCGTTGATAAGAGATAGAGGTAGAGTAGTTTATAAAATACTGCACCGTTTTGGTTTGAATACGACTCTTGAATTGAAAAAGGAAAACATCCAGGGTGAAAACATTAATCTCATTTTATCATTTATAATTAAAAATAGATTTCGCAATTATTATAAACTTTTCACTTTATTGCATCTTTTTTTCAATGTACTACAGCTATAGTTATGCCAATTTTCATAAGGATTAATATTATATCATTGTAAGTTGGGAAAGTTATGCTCGCGTATGTAAGTACCTACGACAAAAAGAGGGTACTACGCCTGAAATGTGGCGATAAGTTGGACACGGAAATGAAACAGGCGATGAAGATAAGTTGTTATTACTGTTTGTTATGGTACCTTGGGCTACGGCGGGCAAGGGAGCCATGGGGTGGACACCTAATGTCTGCAAGTAACGGCGATCGCCTGGACATATTACACAAGCGACAATAAAATGTTTCGCTCCTGGTGGAATGGAATGCGGAAAAATGCAGCGTCCACACGTCGTCCGCGACTACAGAAATACCTACTGAAGATTTTTCAGGTACAGACTACGTTGCAATGCAATGAAAATATATTATATAAAGAAAAGCTTACCGCAGAAATTGAAAGCAAAGTTTAAGTATTTCATAATTACAAGAAAAGTCATTGTCACAGCAACTTTAACACCATACATTATTACAACCACTAATCTCTTGATCCTAGCATGTATTACGTCCATACAACATAATATTAGGAACGTGTCATGTCCTAATTGCAGCCGGTAGTAATTTACCGTCCATTTAATTGCTGGCTCCGGCATCAACATTATACATGTGTAGACTGTTATGTAGGAACGGCAATTTAGGTATGAGTGCGAAAATATTGCATGTTCGACTTCAGTAACGTCAGGTGTAACGTACATAATCGGCTAATTAGCAGTACTCCCACGAGTGCTCGCGCATTTTTCCAACAGATTTTTAAAAGGGTTTGCGCCAGACGTCAAAGCCTACGGTATTCTCTTATTATGCGGTATTGTAACACTGGATAAATACCGGGTCTGCGGGAGCACCAATGCAAATGAACGTTTTTATGTGTCCCAGCGCGGAGAGCGGCGGCGGCGGCCGGCGGCGCGGCTGCATTCGTCTGGCGAGAATTAAACCGTGCATCTGAAAAGGTTTAAGATGAATGAGAACCGTACGCTCACAATGCAACAACAGTTTAGAACAACTTATTCCTGTTGAGCGAATGTAAACAGTCTGAGTTTTATCTGCATAGCGATGTTTATAAATACGAGGCGCGTGTTCTCACCCATTTCACTTGAATAACATTATTATTATATATAATAATTCCTTTCAGTCTTTCGAACATTTTTGTGGCGCATAGTGTGTAAGCACGCGACTCCATACTATCGATCTGCGATATTCGGATGTATATTTAGAGATACACAGTGTCTGAGCCGCGTCTGAACAGGAAATGACCACCAGATGAGCTGTGCCGTTAGCTTTGGAGCTGTACATACCTGTGTTGTACCTGTGAAGGTAAGGGCTATTGATTTATTTTAGGCTGTTAAGTATAGCGACATTTCATTTTTGAAACCAGACTTTTAGTATGACCACTTGTTACTGCAAAAATCCAGCTTAAAATTAAGCATGCACCCCTTTGTCTACATTTACCTTTCTAGCATCATACGTACTAAGTACTGTAGTGCTTAGAAAAGGATTCAATTTGCATCAGTGATTGTGAAAAAGAGCTCATTTTAAATTTAAAATGAGCTCTTTTTCACAATCCCTGATAAATTTATCTACATATGGGATGAGATGATTGAGGGAGCAGGCCCTTTTATTCGCGGCCTATTGCATACCCGAAGGGCAAGGGAAATTTCATAGAAATATACTTTTGTTAGGTAGTGACACGTGGATAATATATATGGGTTTATACAAAAATGGCTTTTTGGACATACCCCTTTTTTAATATTCTCTGAGTTTTAGTGACGGTACTGCAGGGTGAAAGATTAACTATAGGGAATAGGGGAAAACCGAAATGGTATTAAGAATTTTCTTCTTTAACTACAAACAGATATCTGGAAATAGAAAGCGCTATTTCTACGAAAAATACCAGACACACACGACATAAGCTCGATGTTGTTAGGAATGGGCATTAGTATTGAATTATTATAATAGCCAGCAGCATCTTTATATTTAAACAACACCAGGCGATCAATGTTTATTTCAATTACGCTCCATACATTTGCACTAGATATCTAGCCTTGGCATCGTTTTAGAAAGCAGACGTGCATTATTTTATTTTTAACATGTTTCTACCGTTCGAGATGTGTTCGCTGGTATAAAGTAAAAGTTATTTCTCCAATATTGTATACGCAGGGTATATAATTGCAAGAAAAACCCGTTGCGTGTTCAATAAGCCAGACAGCCAGAGTTATCCAGATGACGCTTATTATTTGTCGGTTAGGCTACAGTGGCGTGGCGTGGCGTGGCCGATGCGAGTCCGCGGTTCTCGGAAGCCGCGGGTTAGTGGGCTACCCTGCGGCCGCGGCCAGACGTCGCTTACCTGCCCATACCTGCCTCCCTCTTACCTTACCTTACCTGCCATTAAGCACCGACCATTTGGCTCAGGTACAGACGCCAGCAGGTCAACCTACCCGAAACTCACAAATTTTCCCAATTAACTTTGAACCTTAATTTTCAGCGATAAAGTTGAAAATCGATTAAAGAAATTTGGCAGATTGTAGTAGCTTGATGTGCTGGCGTCTGTACAACAAACACAAAACACTAACGTGAAATTTTATGGGAGTCGAAAGAAAGAGTTATTTTTGTTTCAAATAGTCCATTGTTTTCGATACTCGGTGTTGGTACTGCTGCAGAATTTTTTGCCCATTTTGTTCCGCTTTAAACTCTTGGGCACTTAGGGTTGTCATAAATTTATCAAATCATTGTATCTAACAATTTGACGTTCCCCTGTTTCTTTTGCTCTCATGGCACTTGAATGAACTCTCGAAAACTCTGTTTATGATAAATGGCTGGGGAAGTGAGTGTGACATGGACGCAGGTTGCACCCCCGGGCCCCGTCGTCTGCTATAAAGACTCAATCACCTGCCCCCGCCAGAGCCGCGCTCGGTGAGCCGGTGACTGCTCGCACCCTCCCGGCATGTATCGAGGAATTCCTAACAAATGATATTTATCATCTATTATTATGCAAGGAGTGCGTGGTGCCGATAAGCTATTTGCGGCCATATTATAAGAAAATAAAATTGCGTTATTAATTTTATAATAATGCTACACAATACAAATCGTCAGAAATGTAACCGTTGTTGTTGAAAACAATAAGAATTTCTAGGAATTCCGTTGCAAATTGCACCTACGAGAACAAGGTGTTCATATTTAACACGTTCTTATACTATTATTTCTCCCTGTACTTAACTTCTTTCACGTTTGTTTTTTAACTTTTCTTTACAGTAACTTTCGTGTATGCGTATAGGTACCTACATATTTTTCAGGAATGATTCCGAAATTTGTTTTGCCTCAGGATGTTGATCAATCGACTCAACATTGCATATTTTCCTTGTAAATGGAACGGTAAAATGGATGAAGATAAGAAATGAAACTAAATTGAATGTTTGGTACAATCTTCCAATATTCAAGAGTTATAATTATAACGTTAGGAGATAAGTATCTAGTATGGAATAATTTGTTGGACTGGTTAAGTTTTCACACCACAGCACGCCTGTCAAGTGTCAACAAACATTCAAAAGCAAAGCTTTTCCTGAAATGTTTGTGGAGTCACTTTGACTTTTGTAGAGTCGCTAGGAAAGCCACTGCAGATTCTTGTTACAAATGTGAAAGACTAATGTATGGTGTAAGTCGTGTGCTGTATCAAAATAAATAATTTGGGATGTTATGGTAGGCTGTTTGTTGGAGAGGCGCGCGCACTGTCGGCAGGCGGCAGGCGTCGGCGGAGCGGGGCTTCGTCCTCGGCACTCACTCGCGGCGCCCAAGCGGCTCAGTCGGCGCCCGACCTCGGCCACGAGTGCCGCGCTGTGCCCGAGCCCCACGACTACCTCGCTAACCTTGCGGACATCGCAGCTTTCGTGATACACCAGCACGAGACTTCTCATTAAAGACACTAAATGAACTTCCCTCAGACTATTCATCACTGAATCCCAGAGCCCGGCTCCGAACTTGACCTGTGATTGTTTGCTCCAACTGTCAGTGCGCGTGTTGTGCTTTATCGATAACATAACCTGTACGATTTCAAGGGCACAAAGACTTTGGTTAGATAGTGTTGTGGATGTAGTGTTGTGGAGCTGTCGGAACAGGACTAACTTTGTCTTTCTTAAAATCTAAGTGGGCGTATTCGAAAGTTTGAAAATCGATCGGGTGACGTGCGTGCGTGGGATTGCGTTTACGTAATCTTTGTTTACCTTGGGAATATGCACTGTGGTGACTGCTCGCCGTCTTATTACTGATAGGTACGCGCACAATTTCCCAGATGAAAACATAGTATGGGTAAGTTGGCTTTACTGAGTCCTTTCTTAAATTTTTGTTATGTTTTCTTGTTTCGTTCCGTTTCTAATGAATTCTTTCATGTACTTAGTTCGTTTATGTTTTACATTTCAGTTTTGTATTTCGTTGTTTTAATGCTATTTACGTACTTTAGCAATGGCTTTTATAACAAACGTTTCAATTCTAGGTGCTCAAGACGACAGCATCTCAAATAAATTTTAAGAAAGTAAACAAGTCTTTTATTGTGAGCGTCTCGATCGCTGATCAATTAGTGAAAGCGTTTTAATTTAGATAGCTTCAAAAGTGAACAGCAGAAGAATACGTTTCTTCCCACTCGGTGGCGAAATGCTTTCTACAGCGTGGGATGAAAGAGCTCGTAGCAACGAAAATGGATGATGGTCGTAAAACCAAAAAGGCTTAAGTAATGCTTAGGTACATAACTTACAATAATTTAAGTTAGTGTCTAAATATCCTGTTAGAAGATGTACTACTTTATATACCAGATACAAATGCCAAGATCTGCGTTGCATTTATCTTCTTGCAGATTTAATAACTTATAGCTAGCTTTTAACGAACAGCAAATAAATAGTCTTTTGTTGCTAATGGTCCAAAACCTGCGTCATACATTTTAGTGTTTTGTAAAAAAAAGGGCTTTTTATTCCATTTCGTAGAAGTTCTTAGTAAAACGATACCTGGTTTATAGGTATTGCTGTTCCTAGTAAAAAAAAAACGAAATTTCGTAGTAAGTTACCCACCTAGTGACTATCGATTTTGATAAGCACCAAGCATGATGCACCTTATCCCATAGCGGTTCCCATAAATCTTGCCATCAAAATATCCGAACAGGTTTCGTAGCCATGAACCCCTTCTGCATCGATCCTGACCGGTTCACAGTAATTACACAATGAAAACTGGTTTTACAGAATTATGTGACAAAGCATAAACTTGAGAACCGTTACGGGCCGTTAGTTATAAAAAATTGCTATGTCTGTGCAAAATGTATTGATAATATCGATGATGACGCTTCGAGATACCTAAATAAGCCTTTGATAGAAGTGAATAAAAATTTGAAACCCAATTTCTATACATTTATATTCTACAATGAAATTAAATAGGTATGGCGTAGGAGTCGGCACTTTCGTACTTTAACCATAGTTAAAAATGATTCCCTCATTGTTACAGTTCAGCATTTAAACATCCATTGCGAATACTATAATCGAAAGAAAATACATAGTAAACACAAGAATCGTTTTGCAATGTAGGATCCGGGAAACGATGTACCCTCATTGTGTTGATTAGGGGATCCATGTTCAACAGTGGACATACACGGGCTGATATGATAAAAGTATATGACGGCAGGCGAGCCGGAGGGTAGTCGCACTATTCGTTCTTTCAGGCGATGGTGTGCATATTTGATGAGCGCCAGTCGTGATACAATGGCGACGGGATGAGGTCGTCTGGCGGACAGAACACGCCTCCACTCCTCTATTATATGACCAGGCTTGCTACTTATTTCGTGTTCAGTACACAACTTCAACAGGTTTCGCATCATATTGCAGTAAAATGTTTGAATTTTTAACGTCATATCTTTTGAAGCATCAGACATGAATGGTATTTTTCGGTTTACAAGCTTACCAAGATAGGTAAGACTTGATGACTTCCAGATAACGGGAGTATGATACATGATTGAACAAGAGATAACTACTTATTTCATTTTATTCTGTTAACTAATAGAATTTTACCGTCTCTTAACCTTACTTAACCTTAACTGGATTTTCGTGAAAACATTTCAAAGATTTTCCTCTTTCTCGTAAGATACTCTACGTGCAAGCAAGGTTACATTGAAGAGCATTTAGCTTTCACTCTTTTTCCTTATCTGATCTAATTTTTCTAAGCCCTTGAAATACTAAGACATAGGAACCGGTGGTCAGGGTGATACCACCGCCCGACCACCGGTTGAACGGCTATAGGTCTCTTGTAATCTTTTCTAAAGAAATCGTCATCTTGTCGATCCGTCTTTTGATTCATAAATTCTAAATAGAAAAATTATATACCTTGGCACCTCAGTTCATTTCCCTTTTTCATTTCCTCCTCTGCTGCGCTCCGCTCCTGATAGGAAATAAATTCAACGATTCACTTCTACCTGTTTCCTTTCCCTGAATATGACTTTGTTACTGCCCTATTTTAAGGAGCTTTATTCAGATGTAGAATAACGAGTCAACTCATTTTACCTCTTCAATAAGAATAAGTATCGTAGCGTGGGTATTAATTCCACTCGCCCGGCTCAGCCGCGCCGCGTCTCGCAATGGCAGCAATTCCCTTCTAAATTATTAAACAAATTATGCTTAAAATTTTACTCAAGTAACATAATAAATCAATCAAAATCGAATTAATACTTGGAAAAGAAATTGAAGTTGAACTGCCTCAAGATATTGTGTTAGGAACTTAAATGGCTTTTAAGGTTGTCATTAGCCCAACCCATGGGAAATTAGAATAAATTACATAGCGTAACGGTTACGTTACAACGTGTTCGTATGTAAAAGTTCTTACAACATATTACATGAGCTGCTTCTACTGAGACAATTAGATTAGGTACTGCTTCTAGCAACGTAGGCGGCACGTTCGTCTCACCTGATAACAATGTGGGATTACGAGATCTTATCCCATCCATGATTACTGATCAGTCCATTAAACAAAGTGGATTAACTATTCATTAGGAACAAAGTAAACTACTGATGTGGGCGAGTGCCGTTCGCTAATTCTGAGTTTCGAAATGGGCATTGATAAAGTAATCAACAGACCGGCTGACCGCAGTTTGGTCTGTTTGTAAACAAATTGATGGTAAATCATGCGACCCGCCACGCGGCACACAGAGCTGTGACTCAACTCTCAGTTCAGAATGATGGCATCAGTTTGTAGGCCCGAGTGACGCCATCGGCACAGGAGTACTGCGCAGTTTTGCTCATGTTACAAAAGAGATTAATGTATAGTATATTAAAAGGTCAGTGTAAGAGATTATTGCAATTAGTGAGCACATTAATGAGTGGCGGTGTCTCTGTCACGTTGCGCGGCTCGTCCCTGTAATGCGTGTTGAATGTAAAGACTCGTTGCGTCCCACATTACCTCTCCCGAGGGACGCCGCCTGCCTCGCACCGGCGGCGCCCTCTGCCACCGTGTGCGCGCTCGTATCCTTGACAAGAAGTGCTCGTATTGAGTTACCTGGGCGACGCCAGCAAACAGAGCTAAAGCATACTGCTCAATCAGGTCGACCATTCTAAAAGTTATACTCATTATGTACCGCAATCTGCAATTTAATCTTTCAATCTTCATTGTGCCGACATTTGCTCTATGATGACTGTTTAATGATATCATTTTGCGCGCAATCATTGCTCAATGTTTTATTCATTGCAATTACAAGTAAAAACTGCGAAGTGTAGACACCACTAATTAATATTTATTCAGGTTTATTCAGTGTGCTTTAGACGATTGAAACATTGAAAATCAGCGATATACCTATGATCATTGTTTCTTATAGAGTATGTGTGAAGTTGGACGGGTGTTTGTGACGCAGTCAGCGTCGTAAAGTAGCGAGATAAAAAGATGACCCTCCGTCGCCTACATCTCATTATTTATGGTTCACAGCCTCCCTTTTGGTAAGTCTTCCATAACGGCAACTTTTTTCCTCACCTTGGCAACTTTTATACTTGTCTGCACTCAGGAAGCCTAATAATGTGATGAGTTATTAATAGCTGTTTATTCAATATCAAGGTGGTGGTCCGAGATAACACTAAAGTGAGGAGGTCAAAGTTTAATTAGTTTTCACGCGACTTCATTCTCTTAGCGCAGGTTTGACAGCGGCCGGCGGCTGGGGGACGGAAGGGATACAGGCGGGTCGAGGTCGGACTGGTTAGTCTCATTAATGCATGACTGCGGCACATCCGATATTTCGCATTACCACACAAAATATTTTTATAAAAGGCTTCACATGAAAATATCATTAGGTACTAAAAGGACGTTGCCAAAATGAGAAATGTTTGTGCCGTTTCTTTATGCATAATGGGATGAACTGAACCAAAATAACTTTTTCCTTCTTTATCAGCATAAAAATGAAAAAAAAAAAACTTATTTAAGGCATAGCACAACACGATAAGGCTTTAAGCTAAGCTTTCTGCTTAATAAATAAGGCACAAACAAATAAGGATTCCTCCATTCTGTTCGTGCTACAGCTATTTTGGGAGATGTAGCAGTAACAGTTAACGCAAAAATAAGGATTTACCATCAAAGGCATATAAGTAGCCCCCATGATAGTTTAATTTCCATTTGCATAGAGCTTCTGCAGTTGCGGTTGTTTAAGTTTCAGGATAAGACTACATTTTTGATAAAATTCCAACTTCTTCAGTTCTTTGGATGCCCAGGAGAGCAGTAGAGATTGATGGGTCCTTTTCAGCCAGTTTAAGCATCATAAATTTGGTAATGGCTTCATATAATTTACGTTGCGAGTCATTAAATTAAATTAAAAATACAAATGACATCATTTTATGGTCCCGCTCATGAGTTGCGCTTCCGTAAGCATTATATAAGTAATGTAATTACCAATAAAGTGGAGGCTCCATATTCAACACGTATTTGATGATCTTTAAATTGTGTGATTGAGTAATGTTGACTTAACACATGAATGTGTGGTGATGTATTTAGACCGAGACAGAGAGACCGGAACTGGCGGGTGCAGCGGAGCGAGCACGCTCAAGGTCGAGCACACGCCTTCATAATTCAACTAAATTAACCACAAAGCGCATGCATCTAACTCATCATTTGAATTGTTACTGCGAAGCTATGTGATGATATTGAATGCGAGATGAGCAAACATCACTAGCTAACATTATTCAAATAGTGCTACTGTCACTTGTCGATAAGAATCTTAACTTTCTCGATTCTCTTGGCGGTCAGGTTGATGAAAAAATATAATTCCGAACACAAATATGAAGCCTTGAAATAATCCATTGGTGAACGTGACAATCAAAGAAAATTAATTATATAATGCTAACAATATCGAGGCAATGAGCGATGATAGTAAAATAGTTGAGATGACACGTACAATGCGAGGATATTTGTTACATGAGAAACGGATATAATGTGCTCGAAGAGTAAAAACCGAATCTGATTTATTGCCGTTCGCATCGTGGCTCGAAGCGTGACGGATAACGGAGTGGAGCGGCTCCTCACTGCAACTATTTATTATGGATAATGGTCGCAGGCTGTCACGGCTCATCAGACAAATCTCACTAAGTGACCGCTCTGTTCCGTCATCAAATCCCACTTTATGACCGGTTCTAATTGAATCATCTTGTCTTATGACTTCGACCTTATCTTTTTCATGTCTTACATTAACAAAGTTATTATGAAAATGTTTGGATTAACCAATCTAGAATGTTTGTGTGTATTCGCGTGACTAGTGATGATTGTGGCGAAATTCACCGCAAAAAATAAGATTGTTTCAAATCACGGGTATTACGAGATGGACGTTGAAATATTCTCTCTTTTTTGTTAGTTCTTGGTTATTTTTTTAGAGAAAATGCTAGTTAGACATGCGATTTAAAGATAGTTTCCGAAACTCCACTTCCTCAATTGCATTAATGGGAAAAAATTGTCATTACTACTTTTTAGTGAGTGATTGAATACGATTCAAAACAAACAAGTGAAAGTGCAGCTGGGTCATTGTTTGATTCGACGTTGTTTGTACGTACTACGTGGTGCTGCGACCGACGACGGGCAACGTTAAAAACCGCCGGGGAATCCAGATTACGTCACACCCAGCCGCCTAGCTAACAATGATAAAGTAGCTGACCTCGAACTTGGAATTATTTTAAATACTTTTCTTGTTTATTCTATCGTCACGTGTGTTTTACTAGATACTTTGTTAAGTGACTCACGTATTTTTTCTAGATCACTGTTATTTACTAGGTACTCGCAGCTATCGCTAGAACTATAAATAACTTTTAAGTTTGAAACCTACAAATGGTTACAAATCAAATCGAATTATAATTATAACAAGTGTTTGGCCGCTATATGAGTCATCAAAGAATCACTTATGAAATCATTCAAGTGGTTGTTGGCACACCCGATCATCACCATTTATAGGAGCTCTATACTTGTGTACCGGTTGTTTTCGTGCTCTCGAGTGCTCGGTGCAGTTTCCTTTATTTTTAGAAAATTGGCCTCTTATGGATAAATCATCGAATCCGGTCACGACGGCATTCAGAGCGCGGTGTGCGTATCAAGTATCGATCTGGTGAGCGACTCAGCTGCGTCGCCCCACATTTTACGCTCGTTGCCAATCGCGACGAACACGCTCGCTTTGGTTAGTCACTTTGCTCTTGCCGCGCCATCGCGGTTCTATAAATGCTGTATTTATGGCTCAAAACAATGGTCACAAATAGAACACGCTGCTGCTATTTGTAATCTTCTATTAAGGGCTTGGGCCATTTTCATGTTCCTCTATTTAAATGCGGTTCGCTACGATGGTCTATACTTCAGGATTTATTGCCTAACTAAAGCATCGTGTTCTTTTATCGTGCACGTGGTGGGTATCAAAATGTCAAAATGCTCCGAAGCTATTCACGTCGTGACATTTTGGTAGCCTAAGAAATATTTCAATATTTTTCTCGTCACTTTGCCCAGTGTCAATGAACATTTGGAAGTGTCGTTAGTAAGCTTGTGGTTGCTTGATTGTCTTATGCTGATACTAAGTCTTGCATAACGCCAGATGTTTGTGACTCACACCTAATGCGAGTAGGTGTCGCAGCCTATTCCGTGATTTAATTAGGTACTTATCTACCTAGCTGAGAGCTAGGTAGAGCTCGACAATTAGGTACTTGTCCTAATGACAAAGTTATTTTGTCTACGTAAATATTATTGTAATGGGCTTATCCCATTCAATGCTGGATTAACAATATGTATAACCATGACACAATTTATAAAGCAAAATGCTATCACTATCCTCATCAGCTCTTTTCCGTTGTGCGGTTACCGGTATTTACCGTAAACACAGGTGTGGTAATAAACCACTTAATCTCACTGTACCATTTCATACAAGTTACTCATGGCCCTGCGATTATGTCTATCACAGTAATGTCTGGACTCACTTGTGCACACCGTGAGAAACATTTCAAGCAAATTAACTTTCCGCCATTACTGTCACGCGAGAAAGAATAAGCAGCAAACTGCACACATTAAGTTTTTGTTGCATGTGTTACGTGTATCGCATAACGATCGAGTCTGTGGAATCGATTTAATTAAAAAGTTTCACGTGCCTCTTATGATCATTGTTATTTGGGTCTTTGAACTAACGGGACTGCGAGTGAACGTATGCATTCTAGACCTGTCGTGCTGTTGATTATCGTGACTTATCATTTCATATTCTATCATATCTTCTTCTACTATGAAAAACAGCGCCTATTAATTGTAATTAACGTGCCGTGTTGACGTAAAGTAAGTGGGTACCTACTTGTTACAAGTAACAACACACACACAGTTCAATATTGAATGCCTCTTGGGAAAGGGGAATATCAAATAATTGATGAAAACCGCAAGGCAATAAGATATACAGCTCTATAGTGGTGGTGGCAAGCGAGCCTTTGGTGCGAGGACTGCGGAGACAATCGGCCCTCGTGACGGCTTTGGCGAAGCGAATAATGACAGCATTGTTTGAGCGCTTTTAATTAATATCGATTTGACGACATGCGATATCTTCATCGAGAAAATTGGAATTGAAGGAATTGTACTGAGAGTAATAAGCACCTATTCACGTTGAATAGTTCCTTTTATACTTTCATCTAGTGATGTAACTGTGTGTAGTTTTATTGAGCTTGGTTTTATAAACAATAACATTAAATAAAATTATACTTTAACAAATGAATGTATGTAACATACATTCATTTGTTAAAGTATAATTTACGAAACAATGCTCTTTGCTTATTTACTTATTTAGTATAGCGATATGTCGCTATACTAAATAAGCAAAGAGCATTGTTTCGTATTGCATGCTGTTCTAACAAAAGCAAACACGAATGTATAAAAACGCGATAAATAAAACATGATTTTATCACAATCTGGACATTATTGACACTGTTTTTATTGACAGTTGCCACATTTGATATTACATTCGAATTGTTAACAAGTTCTTACTTGTAAACAGTTTGTACAAGGTATGACAAGGTCTCGAAGTGGTCAATGATATCATGCTATCAACAGAGAATATCGTAACCCAATCAAGCGTGACATTCCTAATGACGTGTTTGAACATTATTTATTGTTAAATAACGTCGGCTATTTAAAGTGATGTACGGTATTTATTTCAAAATTATGAAATTACTTTACCAAGACTGTCGTGTCGCATGGACATTAGTTAAGTTTTTGCGGTTTCATAACTATAATAATCTAGGAAGTAGCTGTTATGCTATGTATTGTGGTTCAGAATGTTTTGAGTTAGATAATAAATATACGTAATTACTTTACTTACATTATATATCTTTATACAGTCTCAGATCAATAAAGTTTATCCAATTTATTTTACTTTCTAATCCTTTAATACAACGGGTCATTATATTGAGAAGGGACATAAATCGAGTGTTTCTCTCTATTGTTGAGCATTTCCCCTTCCGTGACGTAGACTACCTATCTACTGGAAATGACTAATAAAATTGCTTTCTGACATTTTATTGAATATTGATAATAGCGTCGTCAGCTAGGCCGGGATTGGGACCGCTTATTGAAAGCTTTAGTGAGGGGCATTCACGTGGTGATTGACAAATTGCCGCTGATCCCGAGGTGATGGAGCACGTCACGCTACCAACAATGATTAACCCGGACCCGACCCGCGAGCCTTATTTCCTTTTACACATTTTTCTTAATACGCACCTGAAACCTTCCATATGTTATGTATAATTCAGAACCTGTAAATAATATCAATGCTAAAAGTACTTGTTCTATAAATATACATACTATAGGTATATCTACAAATAAATAAAATTTAAGTATCTGTTTCTAATGTCAAAATATCAGCCTTTTACTAAATGCATATGACATTTGTTCTGGCTTAATCTCCGAAACGGCTGGACCGATCTTGCCGAGATTTTCACTGGCAGATAGATGGCTGATGTTATAAGGAGTAACTTAGGCGTTAGGTTAGGTTTTATTTAAAAAAAAAGATAATCAAACGGTTTTAATGTCACGCGAACGAAGTCGCGGGCAGCAGCTAGTCTGAAATAAAAATGTATTAGTGAAATCAATACGTTGTACACAAATTCGCGGACCTACTAAGCAGGCAGGTAAAACAGTTTTCAACTTTGATATTCGATTAGGTCAGCTTCGGTCATGGCTATTTGAAGTTTATCTAAAGGTAATAGTTGAAGACCTTAACTCAACGCCTACCTGTGAATTTGAATATATAATACGTTAGCAAACCGTCAAACGAAACACCTAAACGGGGCGTGGGAATAAAAAAAATACTCGTATTTTGGTTATTTACCCATTCGAGAGCCTAATGTAAAATCCGTGCCGTATAACTAACAAACCAGAATATTTTAACGAACCTCAAAAAACGTTCATTAATACTCGTAGGACGCCAGACGCATTATGTTGTCATCGCCTGCCTCATTCGGTGTGACATAAAATATACTGGAAAGAAGTTTTTTTAACGGTTTTAGTCAAATAACCTATGAATTCTTGCATTGCATGCCATATACTACACTGAATAATGTCTAGATAAAGGATCTGAATACTTTGCTTGTCAAATGCGGAGTTTTAAATAGCAGTCTTGTTTGTTCTTGTGATATTTGCGCAAATATAAATACGAGTAGGTACCTAACGCTACCATGACCTCATCGTCTTGAGTTTTTACACACTAGCAAGTCAAGAATCTTACCTACTACCTAAATATACATGTAGCTTCACTAAAACAATATTAGGTATAACTTAAGGAAGTTTTTAACCAATATGGTCGTCGGTAACGTTAAGGGATCACATTTTAAGTGCACACTCAAGGGATAATCCCTTTTCGAGTATCTCAGCAGCTTTAAAAGCCAATTTGTTTAGAAGAGGTAGCTGCTCAAGGGTGCTCATTAACATATTTGTGTAACTATAGATAATAGGGTAGTTCCCGATATTCGGGTCCGCAGGGATATGATGATATTGTGTCAGTGCGATTTAACCGAAATATTAATTTATGATGAAAGGTTATTGTCATTTATTATACGTATCGAAATTAAACTACGGTTTAAATTACCGAAGGGATTACAATATTGTATTATGATTGCAGTGTTTGTAAGCTACGCCCTCAACCCAAGTTGCATAGTTCCCTGATAACTTCAACCGATACGCGCTACGAAAAGTGCTACGAGCGCTACGAAATATTTAATTTTAAAGTATTGAAAACAATTGTTATAATTCTTGTTATTTTATAGGTGTTTGCGTAGAACTTCAGATTTGCTTTTTAATGGACTATAAAATGAGTTAATTTTTGGAAACCTACTTTTTGTTTAAAAATATCAATACCATCAGCCGATTGGCAGTTTTGCTTTTTGCAGTGTAAAAACTTTATGTATCGGTAATTGCATTAAGTAAAGTATTAGATTAGAACGTACTATTGCAGTGTTAAAATAACACAAAGAGCAATAATGTCCAAGTCGCTCGGAATTCAAATTCAAACCAAAATCTGTAGCTGTTACAGCCGTAAATAGCACGTTCCCAGATTAAACCACGCTCACCTTAACAAATGTGATCTCAAGTTGGAACTCGCTTTCAAGCCTGTTCGTTTTATAGCTCTGAGATAATCCTACCGTTGCAAATTCACCCCATTTAACAATTGACGGTGAACAAACCTGACATGACCCGCTCGAGTCACATGATGGTGGTGTAATGACTACAATCACGTTGCTTCAATCTAGTCATCAAACCTGATTGTATAGTTCCCCAGTGTTGCGCTGCGTACATCAGATCGGTAACCATTAGTTATTGTTTCATAGTTCATACTATTATTGGACGACCACGGCTCGTTACGCGTATGATCGGCTTTGTTGTGTAAGCTGAAAGGAATAATCCCAGTCGACAGCTCTTGTCGACATAGTAATATTGTTATAAGTCCGCAGTGTTTTATCTTTCAATAAAATTCATTGCAAGTGAAATCGTGAAACGGATTATAAGAAAAAATGTGATTATAAGAAATGCATACCAATATAATATAGTCTTAAGTATCCTCAACGGTGTGCACATAGTTGATAGTATACAATTATCTACATGTAGTAATATATCTTACGATTTCTAAACCGTGACAATATCGTGACGATGGATTGATAGTTGTGTAGCGGCTAGTTTATTATGTGCTCGTTATGATAGCTAGTATGTCTAGTTAGACGTTATTGTTAGCGGAAATCTATTAACAAATGCTTTTTGAAAAACTTGTTTTTAGTCATTTTTTTCAGCAGTAAAGATCCTATTCGAAAATAGGCTAAATAATCAAATAAACAGTGGTTCCTTTATTAATTATTTTCGTATTTTAATTATTAAACCATAGGTTTAGTCGCACTTCGATAAATACATTGTTTTTGTAGACAGTTACCACCTAACCAATATTAATAAAACACTCACTATCTAACTTCTTTTGATTAGAATGAAATTGCATATCTTACACATAAGGGCAAGGGTTCACGAGCTGAATAATAAGGGGTCCCGTTGTGCACATCGGGCGGAGGTCACGTCCGCGCCGCCGCTTGCGCAGCAGTTCGATGCCCGGGCACCGTAATTGGCACATGGCTATAACAACAAATAACACCACATATTATGTAAATTTCATAATACGCAGTTTCATAAAAGATAAAACAACGGTTGTAATGAAAGTAACATAAATAGATACCAATTAAATGATTAATTAAGCGTGCAAACATGTCATGTTATGAATATTGAATAGGAAAGTCAATGCGATCGTCAGGTTAATCTTCAATCAAATGAAAACGTTTCTGGGTAATTAATGAATAATGAATCAACGAATGTAATAAACGACGACATAAAAAGTAAATGGGAAGCCGGAAGGCAAGTGGGATTTAAAAAACGGTCCGTAAACGTTCACTGACGAACATGAGCGCTTCCCTTCAATCCATCCAATGATAACGAATGATCGCAGCCTCGTAGGGGATAATTATCCTCATGATCACCAATAAATAATAACACATACTGTGTATATTATTTGGAAGCATAATTTGTTAGTTACACATTCGTTGAAAAAGTTAAAAGGTTTTAATATGGATGACACTATGGAAAACATTTCATTTCATTTATTCAATAACAACACATATTGTAAATAAAAAACATTAAAATAATCCAAAAATGTCAACCAAATTCATATAATGTTCATTAATGATTTTACCCCACTTATATTATTTCTGAGTCATACATATGTATATTCATCAACGGAATAGTAGCATTTTTCCAATAAGAAGTCCTTAAGTTTCTGTTTAAATAGGGTGGTTTTGTACATTAAGTCTTTCGAGGTCTTTAGGTAGGCAATTAAACAATTTGACCGCTTGATATTGCACACAATGTTTCACGATATTTAAGTAATTTAGTATTAATTTTATGCTTTCAGTATTTGTTCCGTGTGCTTTCCCTTTGGTGTCTTTCTTTATTTGTTTGATAATCACACTCACAATCACAGTGACATTCTATACCACTATAATAGAACGACTCTAGGTAACTACAAAATTTTGGTACTAAGTTCTAACCGACCGCTGTCATAATCTACTTTGTTATATGATGTTCCCCACTGATTGTTCAATTGTAAAATAACTTTAGTCCAGCGCTCGACTCTCAACTCTTTCCTTCCCGTGAGATATTTTATTAATCTCCAAGTCGGTACTTCATTCCTGCCAGTAGTTGTTCGAGACACAAAGAGAAAAACATCACTCAGTAATTATACCGTTGCAAGGAAGGGTCTTCGATTGTTTATTGCCTCCTCCGCCGGATGTTCTACTATTCTATTTATATTCCATGTTTCTTTTATACTTTGAGTTGTCAAACATACCGAGGAATGAACGGTTTTTATGACGAACAAACCGGAATTGAGGAATCTAGAGAGTGCTATAATTCCAAAATGCTCTGTGAATTTTCGTGATACATAATCCCACTGCTTTTATCCGCGTTCAGAGAGCACAATGACATCTATTTGCTGAAGTAGTGCATGTTGGAAAGCGTTTACTTTCCACTTCGTCGAGATTTACAGCCTCAAGTTGTGCCGGCCGCGGTGTCTGGTGTCATCGGAGGCTTTCTAGTGAAACCCTGCGGAGCTCAGAGCACGGAGCAGGCGCCGCGCGGCCACTCGTGACCTCGCATTCATATCCGCCGAACTCACGATGTAATGCGACATCACGAATTATGTTCCCAGATTTAATATTTGAAAAGGATCCTCGACTCTACAGTACCTTTTATGTTTGTACTACTTTGTAGTTGAACTGAATACTAGTGCTACGTTTTATTGCCCATTTCAAAGTTGGAACTGTTAAACTTACGTAATAAACAAACAATATGGCCGATTAGTATGACAGTCAATGGGTCAAAAAATCTGTAACTATCTATTTACTAAGTCTAAGACGCCAACGCCTAATGTGGAAAAGCAAAAACGTCCTGGAAAATTTGCAGCTAATACGTATTCAATTGCAAATACGAGGTTTTATTCCCGTCACGCTTGATGTGTGATTGATAGACACATTGATAAGTTAGGCCTTGATGCACAGGCGAGCTGCAGCCGCCGTGGGTGAGTGGCCGACTTGCAATGTGAGCACGTCCCGGCTCTCACGATGGACGGGCTGCGCTCGCGCAAGTAGCGCACTTTCTCCCGCACGAATGCCCTATATAGTGCTCACAGTGCTTCGGCAATTCACACTTTCATTAATTTAACTTAGCTTAAAAGGTATTGATATTTCATTGATAATACTGGACTTAAATATGTTACCTATTTCCACTAATGCAACATCTACTAATAAATACAATTTCTTCAAAACTGTTCCCAGGAAACGTTGAGCATGTTGTATCTTTTGGTCGTCGATGTTCTAAACATGGACAAGTGTGAACTATAATAAGTCCATATTTGTTGTCCGACTGCGACGGCTGACACGGCGACAGTTATAAGTTTAGAGATAAATTTTGAGGGGGCAATGAACTCAGGTGGGAATTCTGAAAGATAACTAGGTAGACATTTTAAGTGTGAAGTTAATATAGGTTAGAAGAGCATATTGTTTGTTGTCTGCGTTTTAATAGACTACAACGTTGCTCTTTTATGGTAATTATCTGCTATGAAAATATTAAGTGAAGCATAATCCTTACGACTGGAACTTTACAAGTCCTCGTGAAACTCCGCAGTTAGGAAGCGAGCACACTCCCCTCCGCAACAGCGCATAACAACCATAATTATGGGCTGCTGCATTACATTATCCCTATTCGTAATTAATGTTTTAATAAGTCAAGTTTTACGCACAACTCGCATGTGAACACTTGCGCTTTCGCCCGATGCTATAAATTAACGATGTTATTCAACATGTGGTGCATTATTTCACGCTCCGCGTGGCCAACAGTGTTCCGGTGCGCGATGCACTGCCGAGTGCCGCCATGCCACGTCGCAGTTGAAGCCAGCCGTCACTTTACTTTCCAAGGCAAAATATCCACACGAATTTGACATTTTTAGATCTCGCCTGATGCTTGGAATACAACACTTTGAAATGCCACGCTTATGACGCGCGTCGTAACACTGTTTATATTGTAACCAAACCTAACCCTTTTATAAAAACTGTTGCCTTAAGACGTGTTGAAATATAGGCCGACCGAAAGTTCGTTCAACCAATGCAACAACTTGAATTACTAAACCGGATGTTACAAATCTCACTATATACCTATACCTATTAGTATCCATATTGATATGCTTTATAACATCCTTGAGATTCACCTTGAAGTTCACTTTCTTAGCAAGTCTAAATTGGTTTCCTAAAATCGAACTAACTCCATAATGGTATCTGACTGGAGCGATTCAGCGACTGCGCTGCCTTTTACGGCGGGCGAGATCGAATCCAGTGTTTTTTATTACAGATCTCATGTTGTAACGATGTGAGCACAATAACCGTAAAAGCTGGTCCCCCTCGAGAAGTGCGCAAACTGTCCGCACCGTGATAAAGGAAAATGCATTACTTCCCCTGTGAAGGCGCACAGGGGGTTTTCCTTAAAACAGCCCTTCAAAATGGCGGCGTAGGTCATTAATGTTCGGCTCAGGAGCCCAAAATTTAAAAGTCCACTTCCAACTTAGTTATTACTTCTATGTGAGTAGCTCTACAAGATAAAAGTGCGGATTTTTTACATTATTTTTTGTCCGAGATGATAAGAGAAATGCGAGATCTTGTCTCCACTTTAGGCACAAGTACAACCTCTATTGCTCACAAAACGTGCAATCCAGTTTTCCCAATATTGTCTCAAGGATTATTGCGTTATACTATTTGTTATAAAGATACAAAATTAAAGAAATTATGTAAATCAGTGTTGCATGTGAGCTCTGCATTTACATGTGCCTTCTGAGCATGTGCCTACTATTTACTGCACGCGGCTCACATTTTTTACAAATATTTCGCACTTTTTTTATTAAAATAAAATTACACACGTCGTTCATTCTTCGTATGCAAAAACCTAATGTAACATGTGTTAATTCTAGCGGTCATTGTCCTCTAACAATATACTCTTTAATGGCTGTATTCATAAAATACAAATGAAATAGAGATTTGGTTGCAATTATTTAGGCCTTGATCTGTTGTCTGTGTTGCTTTATTGTTTAGCTTACATTTATTTTTACTTTGTAAACGGTAATACTGTCTGGTGTAAATCCGACAGTTTAGTGAACCATTACTTAGCATTTAAATAGCCTTCTGTTTGAATAAACTTCAAACTATACAGTGAATAGTGATTAGTTTAATAGTGATTCACTTTATCAATGTAGCCGATGCGTTCAATACAATATATCATAGACAGCTTTACGCTTACACATCCAAAGGTATATTAAATAAAAAGGTACATAATACATCGCAAAACTCTTTTCCGAGAAAATCAAAACAATAAATTGTGCCCGATTTGTCCCGGCTGTTTCGCAAAGTTGCCGGCCATATAATACGACGGCTCTTTGGGCGTCATACATTTAGGGTTAGAGGTCGGAACTGCGGCAACAATGTCGCATCCACCGGCCCGGTACCGTTCCATTTTATCTGCGTAAGTGTACCTACATTCATTCTTGGTGTAACTTATTTCCTAACGTTCTGTTTAACATCTACTTACTACTCAAGTCGTAACAGTGGTAATGGTAATGATGTCATTACTTAAGTTTTAATGAAGGTAGGATTTTTAAGTGGTTTTAGTAAAGAACACGCGGAAAGTATAATAAGGGTTTAGACTTTAGACTCTCAATAATAGAATAAAGTACCAAACAATTATTTGTTGGAAGTTTGAAAAGACGTGTAATATACGTCCTTAAGAAAATCGTTTCAAGCTGACTTGAATACGTTTTTCATCTGCGGTAATATTGTAATATCTGTTTCCTTTTATTTCATTGCTACTTTTACGTGAGTACGTGCTGCGGCAAATGTGCTAAAATAATCTCATATTGCTTCATCTGTACGAAGGCGACACTTCTCCACGCTCACATTTAGTACGCTTGTCAACTGCGTTAAGGAAGGCACGAAAACATCACGTTACTTACCGTTCGTACGTAAAATGTTCGCCGTATCATATCGTATTATGCTAAAGCTACACGGAACAGGTGTCAGCGATGCGATGTCTAAAACAAACTCTTGTTACTTTATTTTAGTGACCTTATTTGTCGTCATGGCTATATTGTTTTTCATGTTTAGAAAAATATGTTATAGAACATTAACATTGCCGCAAATAATATACATTTTAAATAACGATAACGAATTAAGTGCTATTCTCTGTACCTAATTGCAGTAACCCTCACTGGCAGGTGCTCACACCGCGAAATAAAAAGTAGACTTTTTCGCATGAGGTTTATTGTGAAAAATTTGTTTGGAAATACTATAAATCGAATCCAGCATAACCCACCCAATGCAAGCAGTACACGTTGACCACTTAAAACACTTTTATACTTGTACCAAAAAACATTATGAGGCCGCTACGCTGCTACGCCGTTTGACAGCTACTGTCAAGCGGCGTAGCAACGACTCTATGGAGCGTGAAAGTGCATCTACATCCTATATTATTTCCGTAGCAGTTGTATGTTCGCTTAACTAGACAGTGTACTACAAAACTCTAATAATATGGTACTAGTGTTGCCCGCGGCTCTGTTCGCTTTAATCGACACAATAATTTATACGTAGGTACTCGCGGGTAGGTCGCGTATCGTCTCTCCATGTCGGTTACATACAATTAGTTCTCTGCATTCATTACTCCTTCTTTCTGATAATATCGATTGCAAGAAATTATACATATCAATGAACTCACCTAGATAATGTATTTGCATGCATAATATATATGTAGGTAACGATAATGTATAATTATGCATGAGAAAATAAAATTATGGTGAGTAGAACAATCAAATCGAGTTTTAAGTGTTCTAACGGATAGTCAGACGTTTTATTTCATAATTATATATAGTTAGTGGTCGTATTACCTGTGGTTAGGTACGAATCTGTCGAGACGTAAGCATCTTACCAGGGGGCGAGTATCCTACTGTAGGGGGAGGCTTTCTCTGAGCAGTAAGGGGAGGGGTAGACGTGACGTGACGAGTTTTTATGATGAGTACAATCACGACCTGTAGATGCCACGTCCGCGCCACGTGACGAGCTGGTTGGAGCCTCGATGAATACATGGCTCTTGTTTACAACCCAGTGATAAACTACATCACTTTAAAGGCGTTCGATTTCTCTTTTATGCCTCAGAGCGATGTCGCTACATTCGCTATAGCTAGTTTTTTAGCCTTACGTTTTCCTTTGGCCACAACACTTTGGAGTGTCCTTAAATGTAGCAAGTGAGAAATAATTACTTTGCAATTTTGCATTTATAACAGACAAGCGGTAATTTATTCATAATTAAATCTAATACTTTTGCACATACTTGTAGTCTAGTTTTAATCAAATTACTTCTGATTAGGTTATAATACTTATAATAGGTACTTGCTCAGATTTGACTAGCCTTTGTACGGAACTTGACACTTTAACTACGACTGTTTAAACAAAATCACATTCGCCAAATGATTGATAATGTTTGTTTGTTGTACTTAAATGAATAATTGCGTGCCACATTCTTCCCTGCGAAAGTAATTAACGGTACCTACCATATGAGGTCATTGACCGGCCCTTACCTCGCCACGTGCCGGTTGATTTAATTTTTGTTAATGCACGTTACGTCATAAAACACCCTTTAGCAAATTAAGCACAAAATGCACTATGAAAATGGTTTCATATTTTTTGACGAAGAACTAAGTACCTACTCAAGACGGCTACCCAGAAACATTAATATTATATTTCATTTATTTACATTTTATTTGTAAATATTAACATTAATAAGTCTGTGTAGGAGGCCCTTTACTTTAAATTTTGCTGACATCATTTCTGCAGGTTAACATAGGCTTTCAAAGTTACCCTGGTGGGTAGCTAAATACATTGAACCTACCACTGCCTATGTAACTTAGGTACGCAACGCATAAAATATTTTCCATTTCAATTATAAGTTTACGGTCGGACCATTATCCCCATGTATCATCATAAGTACAGCTGTACAAGATAGCGGCCCTACTCTGAGTCATGAATGTTTTCATAATGAGGGCGTGCGCCTGCGATGTACATGAAAGTGTACTAACACAGATTATAGTGGCCATGTGCACTACTACCGCGGCATCGATGCAGCTGTCCGATTATCGCTGGCCGCATGCCAGCTCATCTAATTACCGATTTATACAATTTTAATAGTTCACATTTATTAGAGCAGCAGAAATTTTCCGCTCTTTCAGATTTGCGAGTAACTTTCCACGACGGTTAATACAATAACTATCTACGAATACAAGACGTCTTTAGGAAATGATTGTGCTAAAGAAACGTCCGTTTATTAAAAGGCTGGAATTACTGTGTACTAGCAGGCAAAAACGGCAGCCGGCTTCAACAAAGCTCAGCTTATTCAATCCCGCGCTTTTCAAAGAAATTTTCTGCTTATCATCCTTGACACAGTTGTACACGCTAGTTTTATTAAATTAACTTGCACATTTTCTGACTAGCATAATATTGCTTAAGCTATAATATAAATAGGAATATGAATAACATGATTATCGGTCTATACCATTCATCTCCCCGATGGCACGGGAAATATTTCCAGCGAATTAGGTCATCTCATGTAATATGAGATCGTAACAGGAATCTGCACGTCATGGCCTATCGGCAGAGGTCGATCGTACATTTTTATTTGGCTACTCGGTGACTGATGACAGATATTGATGGGCCCGATGTTACACGCAGGCTCCCAGTAATACCGCTCGGTGATCGGTGATCGCACAGCGGCCGAGGCTAATGGGCTGGGAGCTTTATTTATATGACAGCTCCATAAATAGAGAGAGACGATAATACGATTGAAATTAATGGGCGTGTTCGACAACTAAGTTTTTCGTTAAGTTAATCAAACAAAATAAATCTTGCGTGTTTTCCTGTAGGGTCCGTAACAAGTTTTGGTCTATCAACTGAACTTAAGTGAACTAGTTTTATTGAACTTAAATATTGAAATAGAAACAACATCTGATTCAAGTATCTTTATTAATGTTCTCAGTATTATTTAATAAAACTCGTTCAAAAAATTTTGGTGTCAGCAAAAATATAACACCCCAAAGTTAAGCACAAATGTTGGAAGGGTAATAATGGAACAATTAAAGCTACCCGAAGCTCTTGAACACGGACGCAAGTGACACAGCACAATGGATCTGCTCGGGACATTGTTGAGAGGCTAAAGAATTGCACACAGTTTTATTATTCCGAACACTTGACTAGGTGGGAAAGTGAAGACGGCTAGAGTGCGTATTGGGGACGAGAGTACGTGCTGCGATCCCTCGGCGACCCCAAGGCCTCGGCGGATGTCTTGCCTCTGCTTGCCTAGTGGTAATATTATAATCAGATGCCTTTGGGACCAGCGCCCAAAGGCATCTGATACTGCGCAATACAAAATAACAAAGGAATAGGTACATGCAAAGTCATAAGCAATTATTGTATATATATATGTCGCGTATTCGATGAGGTGTGACTTGTTTACAATCAATTCTTTTAGCACATCGTAACATTCGTAGCTACTATGTACCTAAGTCCTGATGCGTAGAAAGTTCAATTGTCTTTACAACTCTTTTTATGGACCTATTCTATCCATGTAATTACTTATTTAAGCAAATTGTTTCTCTGTCTGTTCTATTCTCAAAAAGTACTTATATTAGTACAAAGACTGAAATTGGAACTGTCAATTGGTATTAGATATTATTATGATGAATCGAAAAAGTCTAACGCGATGCAGTATCCTGTACTGTCGCTCCTCATTGAACTTCGTGGAGCTACGCCACTTATATCGTAGACACATAAATCACAACAAAATGTAACATGTTTGTTGCTTTGTTTCAGATCTACGTCGTTACCACCTTTGAACATTCAGCTAAAGGTAAGCAAACAACTCTCCGATATTGTTTACAAAGAATGCTATCAATACTGCATGTTGATTCCGGAATCGCTAGCTCGTCGGCGGCGGCGCGGCCGCGCGGGTGCGCTCCACTCTGTGAACAACAGTACTAACTAAAGCGGCAGCTTTTGCTGCTTTTTTCTCAAGTTTGGACCATTTATAAAACAACTCGCTGGCAATTTAGCCTCGTTTTGCTTTTCCCGCTCACCATGCAAAACTAGGTTATAGTGAGATAATAGCTGCCCATCCCGTTTGTTTTGCTCCATTGTTAGGCATTCTGTACCGCGCCCGATGCCCGTTACAGAGTAAGTACAGACTATATTTTATTGAAAAACTTCTCGAAGTTAATAGGTGAACAATGTTTGGCTTTTTTGCTGAGAGTTGCGCAGCGCCGTTTTGTTATTGCCTCTTTGTGTCCGCACTTCACTGTATATCCGTAAACAAAATCCAATGAAAATATCCGGGTTTGGATAACTATCCCGATATTGTTAGCTTACGCAAACATCCGATTCATAACAATGGACACGCGTTGAATGGCAGTGAGTGAAATCCTTGTTACGAAATGTTATCCTCCACCATTATGTAGAGATGTATCGTATTGAATGAATAATTCATAAATGCATTTCTAATATTTATGATGAAAGTCTCATAATGATGCGTCGTTTATTTTTATGTCATGAGAAAATAAAATAAAAAGGCAATCTCAAGAAAGTGTTTTGACACACTAATTAAACAAGACGACAATGTTAAATTCTTGCGCTGAAACAAAGCATCTTTAAGCTGAAATTTGAGTAACGCGACCGCTGTAGCTAAATGAAAGTTTGTTTATTGTCCGGGTATGTTTGTCGCGAGCCGGGACTCCGGGAGCTGTTCTGCTGACTCCGCTGATTTAGGGGGAAACTTTCCTTGTTTTGCATTTTACTGGAGCGCGGGGAAAGTCGCCCCCGAGATTTGAATATTTTAGAAGTGGCGTAACTTCGCTAAGGTGCGTCCCTTTATGCGACTTCCAAGCGATTGCCTCACATGCTTTCAAGGGAGGTAATTGAAACACGCTTTTAAGAGTAAGTGCAAATAATAATGTAAAAAGAAAAAGCCTGTTATACGAGAAGTAAGATAAAAAAAGAAGATGGCGCAATGTGATACGTCAATTCTATTTCCCGCAGTGACAGTCATTTATTTCCTTTGTGCGCGTGTCGGTGCAGTATCAATGTGGAATGAGTGCGGGGTTTGTCTCGCTCTCTGAAACAGGTTAAGTAAATAGTCAGATGGCTATTCATAATGGACGAATGGAATTTCCACGTTCAGCTGAATAGAGTTTGCGCTTTATCTGATTCAGTTTTTAATTAAGGTCGTATAACTTTTTTATTAGTAGAGCAAACTCTTTCGGTTTGCTTTTGTATCGATACTTTTGTTCGATGCACGAGATATTACAAAAAGAGGATAGCATGTAACAATCAATTGGGTTTCCGTGTATTGATACAATTTTGTGTTTTTGTTTCAAACAAACGTTGTTACCTGACGCAAAAATCAGAGAGGGATTTCCTGTTAATTTGGTACCTGTCCTGATTCTTCATCCCCATGTTTTGTTTGAACAAGTAAAACGATTTCTTTTAAGATTTATTTATTAACTCCCCTGCATTTAATTAGGCTAGAGAAGCCATAAAATAATTAAAGTTGAATAGACGTTTTGTGACGAAAGAAAACGGACCGGGAATCAACGATGTAATCAGATTACGACCTTTTTGATATACTGACATATTTGGGTCATTGGAATCCTTTGAAGTTGCTTAGCGACAAATCGATACGCAACCTTATTAATGGAAATTGTACGGTGCCCAAAAAATAATATTTGTATTTAATTAAGGGCTGATTTTTCCGACGCCAGATAATTTTATCTGAGGAATAATTTTGAATTTTTGACAGTTCTTCCATACAAAATTTGTCAATTGAAATTGACAAAAAAAAAAATTTGACAATTTTTTTTTTTTTCAAATTTGTCATTTGTCAATTTGACGACAATTTTATTCCTCGAATAAAAATTATCTGTCGATTGAAAAATTATCCCTTACAGTTATTTCATACAAACACTGTCAAACGTCAATGCCTATTTTATTCCTCGAATAATAATAATAATATCCCTGGACATTTCACACAGCGCCATCTGGTCCCAAGCTAAGCAACCTAATGCTTGTGTTATGGTAACAAGATAATAGTAGATAACTATTAATCGAAGAATAAAATTGACGATGGAAAAATCAGACCTAAATAATATTTGACAAAATTTATTAAAACCAGTACCTACGTGTTCTAGTTTATTTTTCATTTGGTCGCATCAATATGAAGCACATAAAAATATCACATTTCAATGTTTGTCTACGCTGTATCAGTTTCCGCCTCGATGCATACTGGCTGAATATTTTTTGTTTTGTTGTGTAAACTGCGACACAGCAGCGAGCTTTTTCTGCAAGCTCTTCTTTGTGGCTCGTGCGGTGAACTAGTGATTGCTGATATTGCCTATCGCGGGAATGTGTTCTTTGTGTCTAGAACGGCAGTTTGCAAATAAATTTGGTTGGTTTTGGTTGCTTGCTTCGTTATGTTTTAATTCTATGAAAAGCAAAACAAACTTTTGACCGGGTTTTGCTAACTATTTGACCTTATCTAAACAAATTCTAAATATCGCTACTTGGTTGAAAGTTGCGCGGTCAAAGGTCTTCATCTTAAAATGTAATCTAACTCGGCGAGCCTAGGTGAATGTTGTTAAGTTGTTGATGAATCTGTATTGAATTATAATGCGAGATGGCGGCAGGTCGTCGGCCCCGGCTCGCCGCCCGCGCAGCCCTGCCGTGCCGCCGCACCGGCCAATAATCCGGTTAGGGCGACCGCACGCGCCGCCCGCCGCCGGCGCTGCCCTGATCGAAATGTAATTGGGTGTGCTCACCTGTCGCACCGCACACCTATTAAAATAGATAATTTCTGAAATTCATTTGGATTAAACAACATGTTAACTATTTGAAACATGACAGTGAATTTATGGTAACTACAGGTACGTACCTACCTACTGCAAAGTTGGTACTGGAAGGGTAAACCTGATACGCTTACCTAGTTCTTCTAACCAAGAGGTTACCAAAAGGAGTGACTAATGGTAAACTTTAAAGTTCTTTAATATCATTATCATAATGATGTGATCGCGTACATTTTCTTTGGCTTATCTACTTATAAGATATCTACCTACGTGCAATAATATCCGTTACAAAACGCAGCTATACAACATAAAATAATAACTTTATATTTAATATTTTCCATGAAATTGTTTGTCTTCAAGGAAAAAGCCGATTCGCGGAAAAATAATTTCATAAAAAATACATAAAAATGTTCAGATTACGAAAAACGTTTTGCGTTTTGCGTCCGTTTTGCATGTAAATAATTGTGCCGACATCACTGACATGGCAAACAAAAATAATATAAAGGCGAATAAAAGCTGTAATTAAACGGGTGCGTCGTTTACGTTTACAATGGCCGGTCAATTTGTGTGTACGAGCGGACGTTTAGGTGGGATTATTTTTTTAATACAGGCTCAGGTACATACACAATACTCGTTATTGTTAGCTCCTGGTTCAAGAGTTTTTGCAGAAAAGTAGTGTAAAGTACCTATTAATTTTCTTTTTAGTCAGAAATTGCCATCAGTATGCAGTTCCTACATTAGGTTTTAGAACGATGCTGTCACTTACAAGCTCGAAACGATCAAAACTCGCTCACTGTTTCACCAGTCGCTGGTAACCGAGCGTAACAAAGTCAAATTGAAATGTCAGCCTTTCAAATATTCACATGACGTAGTTCTACCTCCCTGACTGTAACTTGTAAGCTTATTTGGGATCTGCTACGTGTTTGTTGTTTCAGAAGTGTTTCGGAAGCAGCGTTCTAGAACTGTAATTACATGACTAAATTGTTGAATATGATCCTAATTGCGCTTAGAATTTGTGGCATTAGCTACTTCTTAAGTCGAGACATTTAGATCCAAATCAACCTAGTCATTTGGCAAATATTTCCAAATCTCTTAAAGATATTGCATCAGTATAATGCAGATGACAAGGAGTCTGCACATTTGCATAATCTAGCTTTTGCGAAACTTTAATTTTGATTATAATTAATATGCATGATGTGCAGTTATATTGAAGTGTATACCTAATAGCATGCAAAGCAAGATGCTTGTTTAAGTAATTATAATACATATTTATGTATCAGACTAACAACTCTCTGGTGTTCAGAATTCTAAATGTATCTTTACATCACTTAAAAGCTTGCTTGCCTATAGAACATGTTTGTAATGTTTACAGTATGGATATTTAAATATTTACCCTTGTAGTTTTGTAAGCACTATTCAGATAGTTTCCAATCACGCCTGCTAAAAACTCATTTGATTCTACATTTACAGTCCGAGTTATCGACTACCCAATCGACATTTGAAAGTCAACATCTATAGGTGCACCTCTAGATGCAACACAACACCTACACGTATATTGTATAGCTTGTATACTATGTACCCGTGAGTTTAAAGGTCACGACACAACAATACAACTTGCCTGTGGCACTGGACTTTCACGGATTGCAATACAAATGCCACATCAGTTACCTGATATTTCAATGACAAGTAGTTCATAATCGATTGGTTCATTAGTACATGTTCATAAATTATTTAAATACAGCATTGCGTAACACTGCCATCGACAGTTTTCGTCTGACCGTTGGATTTGGTTCGAGATTCGTCTAATAATCCATCGCGGCTCGAGATCTTCCTCAACTGAAATATGGATTAGGTTTATTCATTTGAAATTCAAAAGAGGCTGCCATCGCTTTCTCGTTTGTTGTAAGGAACTCGTTTTGTATCGGTATGAAATTAAATAGGTATCTAAATTACTATGCGAATACTAAATAGGTACCTATTAGATAAGTCCAATTCTTTGGTTTAAATAACAACTTACTTTCACGTCATTTATAAATCTAATAAAGTTTGTCAGTATCAGAAGAAGATATATTAGAAATACCTCTGTGACAGACGGACAAAAAAGTCGATCTTGGAGAGGTTACATTTTCCATTTAGGTTGGAATCCTAGATTTATAGAAATAAACTGAATTTAACATCATCATCATAACTTCAATCTGTAAGTCCTACTGCTGAGCCTCCTACTGCATCAGCCTCAACAAAAGCGCAAAGATATTTAAAGCATAGGTTCTATAGTGAAGGCTGCTATGGAACAGTGTGGACGGAAGTTGTCAGTGATGTCATTGATTTCCGGGACATCTGGAGCGTCCCCAGTAGCCTGGCCTTGCCCGACTTCAGAGAGACTTGCGTCAGTTCGTGGTAAGCCAATGTAAGCGCGGGCGATTATTTAACGCGACGATTTTTAACCGCGCATTGGACTTTTAACTCTCGGTGTGAAGCCAGGCATTGAGAGTCCAACAGTGTATTCCAGCGCGTCAAAAAGATACACTGTTGGATTTTCAGTATGCTAGTATGCTCTGGATGCTAAGTAGTGCGTTGAAATTTGACGACCCGGTTGGCGCTGTGGCTGAGCGATCGACGGCTGCGCTGCGTGTCGCGGGTTCGATTTCCGCACGGAACAAATATTTGTATTGCCTACAGGTAAGTAGGTGTTCCGGGTCTGGCTGTTTGTGTATGTGAGTTTAAATGTTTGTAAACGCACCCACAATACAGGAGTAATTCCTAGTGTGGGGCAATGTTTAAACAAATGCGCGAAAAAAAATGCCGCTTTAAAAATCGCCCGTGGGGACGAGGGCTACACTTGGACGTCGGCGCGTGGAACCTTTCGCCTTTTCTGACCATACAGAGCAGCACAAATGCTGTTATCATATGATAAACATATAATACACGGTGTAAGGGACATCGCTGCGCAAACTGCTACCATACACATTAGCCCATTGGAAAAGATATCTCATTTTCTTAACTTTTTTTTTGATATTCATGAAAATATGTAGTAGTTATCTTTAAAACTTTCCTTTAGTGTCCTCTTGGGCGATATTTTTTGTGATGATAAGCGAATGAAAGAGGTAGCGTCCTGGACGCGTACCGCGAGGGCTGGTTCAAGGTGGCGCGGAGTTCCTGGAAGGATTTGGGGAAGGCCTTAGCCCAGCAGTGGGACAGTACGGGCTAACAAAAAGAAAAAAAAAACGTGAAAGAGTAATTCGAATGAGTACTTTTTCTAAATAGCCCACGCCAGTCAGCAGGGTGGTCGCAGGACTAACTACCCAGGGGGCTTTTTTATTTAAAGGTAATAATAAAGCTGAAGAGTTTGTTTCTTTGAACGCGCTAATCTCTGCAACCACCCGTTGAATTAAAAAATATATTTTTGAGAAGGCCACGATATGACTCTTAGGAGTCGAGTAAAAAGAAGAGAGAAGAAGAAGAAGCTGGTTTGCTTTCTCAATTATGTTTCCACATAACTTGGAATCTACAGAGGTGCTTAAAATAAGTTGTACAAGAATTTACATCACATATCTTTTATTGTGTTTTGGAGTCGTAATCATAGTTGACACTGAAAATGGATCTCTTAAATTTGATGTAGGTGTGCTCTTCATCTGAAATATAAGAATTAACTAATCAAAAATTGCCAATTCATTATGTTTACGAGTTTATACTACAATCTAATAATAATTCTAGAAAAAATAAGAAAAGATATTTAGAACCTCTTTACTACCTGTATTTGATAGCTGTGAGCCACCCAAAGACAATAAAATAAATAAATAAATAGAATATAGTGTAAATAAGTAATTATTTTATAAGTATAGACAAATTGTGTAAAATCCTTTCAGTTGATTAAATGTAAAATATTTTTGTAATATTCAATTTGGTAAAATGTTGATACATTACTACCGATTCGATTATTTTTTGCAAAGCCTCCATACACCTACGTGATTATAAAATTATTTAAAACTTTTTATTATTTTTATCTTTGTTTCCTGAAGCCTAATAATAAAAAGGTTAATAAAACACAATAAACTATCAACCAGACCACTAATTGCTGGAATACGTACCTACCAACTTAAGTAGTTACCTACTCTATGAAGCCGCTACACGCTACGAAGCATTAGTATTCCTTATTATGTAATCTTACCTTAAAAATTGATGTATAAGTTAATAGTGTTTATGGATGTATACATATGTATATATAGTTATCATTTAGAGTATTGTTATTATTATTATTAAAATAATAAATGTTTTTTTTATCAACTCATATTTCATAATGCCTAAAGAGGCAAGCGTTGCGTAGACCCATCTCGAAAATCAAAATTGATACAGAATTCGATAGAACAATGAGTTCTTTGTGAAGAGCAACAAGAGAACTGACATAATTATATTAATTAATCATTAAGTTGAACTTGAATAATGTAATATTCCGACCAGAAGGCCTAAGGTTTTGCTTTTCGTAAGTATGTATTATAAATATTATATGTTCGTATGCATTATAAATATGTTCATGTGTTTTATAAATATATTCGTATGTATTAAAATTGTTAACCTTTTCACCACCAACTTGACGAAGATCTTCTCTCGAACTTAGCAAATCCTTAAAATGACAAATACGTTAATTATTATTGTGGACAACAACTAATTTCAAACAGTTTACAACCATGTGAGTATTATACCTCGGGTGTTGTGTCTGTGACAATTCCACCCAATGGATGACGGGTGTACGATTCATTCGACTGAAAAATAAAAAATAGTATATAAATTATGGCTCCGTGTGCGTTTAATTATACTAGTCATAAAATATACATGTACCTCAGAGTCTATCAGGGTATTATAAGCTAGGTTACACAGTGTGAGCTAGCAGGCTGGTCAAGTCAATAACTGCAGTGCAGCTATTCGCGGCGTGTTACCGCATCATACGAGTTTCTGGCACGCCACCGGACTTTGAGAGTGCGCGAAGAGAGACTGTGTCTGCGTCATGGCGGCCACTCTCCTCTGAGATTGGCCGCCATGGTCAAAATACGCTCTGGAGGACTGTTGTTATAAGTATACTACATACAAGGTGTTGTTTTGCAACCTCGTCAAATTCAAGGAGGTAACTATGCTACTGATTCTCGACATGAATCAATAATAAAATAAGTACCTAGGTATTTTTTTTTCAAAGTTTCGGAAACGTTTGTGGGACACGCATACTAAAACGCGGCCTGTCTGAGACCGCACTGTAACTGCCCTTTTACACACTCAAAAAAACGCGGACGCTTTTAAGATACAATAACGCGATTCTGTTTTTTGAAAGTGGTGTATTCTGAAATACTGTCAAACTTAAATAACTAAAAATAAAAGTATGTATTCATTATTTACCAGGGATCGTAATTTTATTTGATAACTTGTCACACTTGTAATGTTTCGGTGAAACTTCAAATCGTTACAATATATAGTGAAAGTCTATCCTTGTTGTGTGAACAACATAGTCCATCGGTATGAGTTAGCAGTTTCTGGACTACCAACGTTAGAAAAAATAGCTTTGTTGAAAACTCTCGACTAATAAGTTATGCAGGTTCAATACGATCTTTAATATATTATCGACGTGTCAGTATAATCAGCCTATAATGTTCCCACTGCTGGGACACAGGCCGCCGTTGTTCGAGAGGGAGTGGGCTGTAATCTACTACAACGAGGAACGCGCGGAACGTGTATCTATTAAAACGCGGGCCCTGTGCGACTTGCTAGATGTCACATATCTTCGAATGTTTGGTTCTAGGACATGCCGGTTTCCTCACGATGTTTTCCTTTACCGTTTTAAGAACAGTGGTCACCAAATTATGTACACAAAGAAAACCGCCTGCCTGATTTGGAATCGATGTCTAGGGTATAATAATTTTTGTTATTTTACCTCACCAACCCCGACGCCTGGGATCGTAGCTGTCAAATTAAGTGAAAACCTTATTAGTTCATGAAAAACCACTAAACTTGACAGGTACCCATAGTACCCAGTCTCTAAGAATGTGAGTTCAACAGAATGAATTCATTTATACTTACATGCGTGTTGAGCCATGATGATGTTGTTGAAATATTCGCTGAGGGATTCTATCTTACTATCAGGTTCTGAAATTGTTTATTAGGTACATGTACTGCATCTTATTAACAGACACCTAACATATTAACTCATAGTTTTAAAAAAAAGTACCTATTAAAAAAAATGCTTACTCATGTTTTCCGGTTTCACTATTAAAACATGTTGTTCCACTGAAGAGAAATTATACACCGCCATGAATAATAATTATATCAATGACTTAATATTAATATAAAATTCAAAAATCCAAACTTAAGGATAACGTACGTATTTTTTCAACTTCTTCATCCAAGGCAGTAAGACCCACTGTTAAATGCAAATAAATTATATTTAGAAAGTAAGAATGACGTTTATTTGGACCCAGTTCGTGAACTAATACATAATACTAATACAAATAAATTAAAGTATACGTATACGGCACTTATAACTAAAAACAATATTTCAAATTTTTGTCTGTCTGTCAATAGGTACTTAATATAAAACAAAGTCGCTTTTCGTGTCTGTCTGTTTGACCTCTTATTTCTCCTAAAGCCTACAATGGATTTTGATCCGGTTTTCACCATCATTTTGAAGGCATTTACTCCTATTTTTCCCCCATTCCCATGCGAAGCCTCCCTAGTCTATTTATATAATTAAATGTATTTAACTTTTAATTAAGTATTTGCCACATGTACTGCTATTAATGTTCCTAGCGATTAGCTCTTTTTATTCTTAAACTTCTATGCTGCTATATATAATAAAATAAAAATGCTGAAATGCTGTTCGTTGGTAAGCGCATTACTTGAGTAGCTACAGCTGAACCGATTTGGCTATTTGTTATTTTTAAATGTTTGTAATAGTCCGAACTATGTTCGTATGGAAAGAAAAAATTGAAAAGGTCCCCGGATTTTTTTCTAATTGGGGAAAAACTGAGCGTCCTTTTTTCAAAAATTTTTTGGGCAGCACAACGTCTGTTGGGAAAAACCAAAATAATCGCAACAAGTTTTTACACTGAAAACTTACACATTTTTCGGAATTGCAGTACTAGCTCCTCCGCTTGCTTGTTTTTCCTTCCTGCGGTGTCAACATGTTTTTCTGTCAAAAAATACAATATACAACCAATGAGTATTATTAATATTATTTATTGTCGATAATAGAAAGGTAAGAATTACATGTTTCAATTTTATGTCCTATCATAATTAAATTGAACTTTTAGCGCGCATAAAGTTAATGGCTAACATGGATTTAGATTATTTTAAATGTTAGTGACTTTGGTCTACCACCACAAGCCGAATATGTTTCAAATAGGTAATCTAATGGAACCAATGCCCGCTTTACAAAGAATACTGTAATTATGTACACTCGCCTGCATTAAGAATGACTTCTTAGAAAAATGGGTACCTAACCAATCAATTTTGACATAAGTACCTATACAAGGTAAATTTTCCAAGTATACGTGATACTATAATACAAGAATAGCGCAAAATACTCAACGGAATTTCGGGGGCGATTTTCATGAAAACCAAAATGGTATATTAGAGGTTTGATAAACTGTAATGAATCTCACTGTCTAGCATAGGATTGTTATTTATGCCATCGATACACGAAGTGTGTAGCCGACACGTGTCCAGGTCGCCAGGGATCCTGCAGATATATCGCCACTTGCACACCGGCCTCTGTGTCGTGGTAATAGGCAAATTGAGATCTGAAATAAACAAAAGTATTTTACAAAATAATGTTTAATGTTAATTGATTTCTCCCTCTATGTTACAATCATAGTAAACTAACCGATATTTTTATTCCTTAGATGTTTCAGTTTCTCCGTAAACTTCGGCTCTGTATAGGATAAGTTACGTCATTAGCTACTATTGTTTAGGCAATAAGTATTTCATTTGAAATCAATATCAATTATAATATGTTATTGTTTAATCAACATAGATACTCACTGCGATTCTTCTTTCGTTGTTTACGGTGCTTGTTTAATTTCTTGTTTCTAGCTACTGAATAAAAAGTGATAACGGTCAATTGATATACAGGGTAGCAGGGACTAAAATCATGAATTCTTAGTTATTCAGCACATGATTCTGGAACCTCCAGCGTATTGCGCGTTAATGTTCCTGCCACCCTATATTTATTCTATTATTACTCTGTGCTTTATCTGTCAGTCCAGGAACTGGGTTTCATATTGACGGATCTACGATTTAAATCTTTGCGTCCAGCATATACGCAAAGATTTAAATCGTAGATTCGCATACCGCATACCGCGTCAAAAGGTGGTCGCGTGTTAGTTTCGTTTTGACACCTCTGATACACACAATGTCGCAGACTTGACTGTCATGGAAACGCCAAGAAAAGTGAACTCACTCTTTTCATTATGGATCTTAGATATAAGAAATAAAATTTCTATAGTATGGTTCGCGCGACTTAGTACGTGTGCGTAGTGAGGGCAACTCTAAACATTATTAAACGGATAAAAATAATATTGTACTTGTACTTACGAGCACTTTTGTGTGGTCGGTGTTTGAGTTTCTGCTTCGATTTAAGTTTCTTCACTATGTAATCAGTTAATTAAATTAATATTTTATACAACTAAACTATTCCCAGGAGACGTTAATTTATTAAAGAATTATTGAAGTTGGTAGGACCTGGAACAGACTCGCACTGACTAGCGAAGCATGGCATAGATGACAATGATTACGATGATGAAGTTTAAATATAATAAAAGTTAATAAACATTAGAAATTTGTTCTTTTGAGAATTTTCTTTTGTCTACTATCTAAATATATATAAGTACTCAATTATTCAATATTTTTGTAGAATATTTGTGACACGTATTTAAAAAAACTGCGGCTATCAAGTACCTATATAATATGTATGTGACCTAAGAAATGACAGGAATATTATACAATAACTGATGTATCATCAACAGATCAACATCATCAATTTATACACAGTACACACACCTTTCTTTTTTCCCGCTTTGCTTAGTTTGTAGTTTTTATGTTCTCCATCCTTTTTCACCATTTCCACCTCATCTTCATTTGCTTCTTTATTTTCTGCACGTACTCCCGTTTTATAATTATTATTTTCTTTATTCGATTTACGACCTTTATGGTTTATAATCAAATGTCTATTAGGGCTCATTTTTTTTTCCAATTTTGAAATTTTATTGAACGGTGTAATGCCTCCTAAAAATCAAGAAAAAGTTAATGAATACAAACTCCAATCAAATGCAAGTCCACGTGGCACAGGGTTTGAACCAAGGAGGCCAACCAAACCCAAAGACCGCCCTGCTTTTTTACTTTTAATTTTATAGTGGTATGAGGAACAGGAAGTTAAAGTTCATTCAACCACCATAGAAAAAGGCAGATCCTTCGACCAGATGAGTGTCGTGTTTTGTGGCATACTGCCCGACGATTGATGTCGGGACGTTGTATATTTATGCTATTTGCGCGGTAAACTCTGCTTACGCGATGCAGGATTTTGCGTGACGTCAGTGTGATGCGTAGTTCGTCGTATATAGCGATGTAGATGCCGACACATTTTTATTAGTACTTATTTATCATGATAGCAACCATAGTTATCTACACGTATACATATATAAATATATTTAAAAAAAACATACACATACATATTCTGTAAGTTTCTTCTGAATGGCTATTACGGTTTTAAAAACACAGCTCTCTGAAAGACAGACCCACAGACGGAGTGACCTTGAGGGTTTAATTGACCACAAACTTTACAATGGGTTCTATAACTTTTGAGTTGCAATTAATATAGGTACTCCACGAATGGCGTACAGTTTACCTAATTGTGGGTTTGGTGCACTCTAGGAAGTGCCTTTGCTGTCTAATATTTTTATACAGAATGATCCAATTCTTTTTCTTGACTTGACTATTCAAAAGTACGTACCGCTTTCTCCTTTTCTTAAAACGGTATCTCGAGGACTGACTTTTTTAAATAGCACTAAAAGGAAAACCAACTTTTTAGATCATCAATAAATGAGAACAACAGCAAAAGTCACTATGGAGATTTCGTAAATGCCAGCTAAGAAACTAAAGTAATTTACTTACGTTTATAGTGACATCTCAAAGGATGTGGATCCAGTTCAACCAATTGCCCTGAAGTATAAAATGTTACGTAAATAGGTACCTATTATATTGCATTTTAGAAACCTTACAAAGACTCTTGTAAATGTTTTATTACCATTTAAATTGAAAGTTTCTACCGGGTTTTCTGTAATGGAATCGCCTGAAGACCTCATTTTCACAACTGCAACATGAAAGTCTCTATTTATCTCTAATATGAATCGAATGATTGTAAGAACAAACATACAACACAACATGCAATCTGGTCAACTAACATACTGAATGACTAAACATATTGATTGTAACTTGTACACACAAATAACTTAAATTCTTGCTAATACTAGGTACCTTCTCCCTCGAGAGCCAGGGCTTGAAGCGCATCCAACCCAGAGAGGTCTTGATCTGAAATAAATTTAAAACAGATTTAAAAAAAACCTAAACACATTAATAAATTATATGTGTACCTAATCTGAAAACACAAATAATTACCAGTCACATATACGATTCTTCTTGTAGTTAAGACTGTAAAAATAGTAATGTTTTATTGTCCAAGAGGCTTTAATAAATAAAACAATAATAAAATCACACATTAAAAGCGTTTAACTTATCTTCACCTCTTACACTAAAAGAAAAAGCATTAATTTAAGTTCTATATACATACAGTAAGCTCCAAACAGTTTATCCGCCAAATCTTCAGGACTTTTCGATGAACTCACAATTCCCCTGCCTTCTAGATTTAATGATGAAGTTAAATTTAAATATTAGGTTACTAAAAAATTTAGACGTTACGTCAATGTTATTATAGGTTTTTTAACTTGTCTTTAATTCTTACCTCCTGAGGCTGAAACACAAAATAGGGTTAATTAATTTTAAAGCTAAGTATTTAAGCCAGCACCCCAATTGCGTAACTCACTGGCGAACACATTGGGGTTTATGTTTGAAAAAATGTGAAATAAATAAAGCTAAGATGCTGAGAAATAGGTGGTGTTGTTAAATTTTATTGCATACTAGCGTCTGCCCGCGGCTTTGTTCGCGTGGAAGTCGCATGACACCATAATATACTAAAATAACAGCCACATTGAATGTCACAAGGCGCTTGAACAAGTAACTGTATCGAACCGCAACACAGTGACACTACAATGGATAAAAGGACACAGTGGTGGACTGGTGGTCCTCGTCACTGGGCTGCAGGCAGTCCAAGGAAGCCATGCCATCATTAGATGGCAAGCTAACCAAAAGATTACTACGCCTGGACAGGAAAGGCCTGCGCCTGATGACGGGGACCATCACGGGACACTGCTCACTAAACAAATACTTCCACACGATAGGCATAACGGATGGCAGGACTTGCATGGAGGCTGATGAGACCGTCGCGCATGTGCTCTATGAGTGCACAGGCGTCACCCAGATTAGATCACAAACCCTCGGGACACCCAGATCTTACACAGATGTTCTCAACAGACCAGGAGACTTAATAGACTTCTGGAGGGAGGTGGGCTGGTTGGAGTAACCACCGACGGCCGCCATGGCCCACGTACAATGGTCCACCTGAAGGACTAAGTGCGGAAACCAAACCCTTAACATAGAACAGCCACATTTTTATAAAACTTTCCTTTATAGTTTTTATCAGGACTGGTGACGCGGGAGCAAGCGACGTACAGTTATCCCTGTGAGAAGCAGCTCGTCCTGCTCGTCGCTCGTCGACACCCGCAGCCTTCAGTAGCAAATTCCCATTGTTTGTGAAATTTTCGGTTTTTAATAAATTAATGAACGCCTGCGTTCCTGCATACTGCCTAATGGTAAGGGAGATCAGAGGGTTTTTAAGCAACCATATGCAGGGCATAAAGTTGATAGCCGAGTAGTTTTCATCAGATTTAAATCTTCGATTTGGACAATTTTTAAAAGGATATTCGAGCAAATAAAAGTTATTAAAATAAGTTAATTCAAGTTAGATTTAGGGAAAGCCTTCATCAGATTTGCCTATTTAAGTCATTAAGGATTAGGACGCACTGCCGCACACAATCATACCAAAATCAAAGGTTCTGAAGATCATTTTATTTTTGGTCCATTTTCGAAATCTGAAAGTGGTCTCCTGACCACGGGGGCTCCTATCTGGAAAATACTTGTTCAAAAACCCCTACCCTAATTGCACAACACTAATACACTGATAAAATAATATAACAGTAGATTGTAAACACACGGGGTTCCTCATTAACAGTCTAGATATTTTTAATAAAACCATGTGATGATGTAACAGTTACTGAACTTCTTATTTCGAGTTGGCGCAAGTTTTCAATTTCATCCTGTGTGTCCATACCAATACATAGATTAAAAAAAAAAACATTTTAAGTAATTTTATTTACAAACCTTTCTTCAACAACTTTGAGGCGATCGGTAACATATCGACGGGAGTCATAAGATCACCTGTTTGAGAAATAACATGACAATTTTACTCTGTGTGTAATTCTTTATTAATATTATAAACTAGCTTCTGCCCGCGGCTTCGCCCGCGTGGATGTCGGAAATTATCCCACGGGAACGTGCTAACAGGATAAAATGTATGTGCTTCCCCAGGATGCCATCTATCTCTATGCCAAATCAGAAATTCAGTGGTTTAGGCGTGAAAATGTAACATACAGTTTCAAGTTCAAATCCTCCCCTTAAAAACTGAATTACCCCTTTTTGTCCCGTCAGTGGTAAATTTTAGACAACTTTACATACTTATTATTAATAGCTGTGCATTGCGGGTGACGTAACCTACGACAAACTTATTATTTGCGGTTGGAACAGTAATCGGGTCTAGGGATCGAACAGCAAAATTAAGTTTGTTTTTTATTGTAAGGTCAGGTGGGGTAAGTGAAACATACTTTACTTTTAATTTTACATAAACAGCTCTAGCACAGTAATATGAGTCGCATTTTTAATAACGATTGATGCGAACTACTCTTCCTTTAATCGGTCATCTATGATACGAGTTCTAAGCTCTATAGTCGTTCTTAAATCGATAAAATCATCGAATTTAAGCAGACTGTGGTTTTGTTTCACTTCCCCCGTGTATGGGGTAAGTGAAACTGTCGCCATAATATGTATAATATTGAGCCTGCGAAACTAATAAAAGGGCTAAAATGACGTGTCAAAATGCTTTTATCTAATATGAGTTGTATTTCGTCGGAATAAGTTTTAATTTAGGATATACACTTAAAAAATGTAATTTGGGGTAAGTGAAACGTAGTCACGGTGGTCAGGGGTACTGAACCAGTGCAAAAATCGAACAAAAATTTACAACTAAAATAAAATTGCGAAAAGATTATAAAACATATCATTGTGTTTATTTAGGTGCTCATTGAACAAATTCAAGTTTTCTTACTTAATTCACTTATAATTATGTAAGTAGTATGTAGTAGATTTATTTTAGATTTGTCGTCTAAAATAAATAAAAAATTAAACTCAAAACAATAAAATATATTATAATATAATATTGCATTTTGCAGTTTTTCATCAGAGTAAGCAGCTTTATTAGTTTTCCGAATGTAATTTCGAGGCATGTTTTACAAGACCTGGAAAAAAATCCGATTATAACATAAATGAATTAAATTAACTTCTCCGTTAAGTTAACAACTCTAAAAATTGTTTATCAAAAAACTGTCATAAAAAGTTTATAAGTTTTGTTTGTACAATGATTAATTGCTGTATGTTAATAATTATTTTGTTTATTGATGGCTCTACCGAATAATATTGGAGGTCCTCGAACGGTTTTTTGATTTTTTGTCGGTTTGTTCGGGATTCTTGCAAAAACTACCTGCAATTTTAATAAAAGTAAACAAGTACCTCGTAGTTCGACTAAAAACTGATAAATGTTTGGTCAAAATCTATTGGTTAGGTTGCCTTCTGAACGAAATGCAAAGATGATAAACAATAAATTAAGTACCTAGTAAAACTAAACATTTTACGCGAGATTACCAAAAAAAATGTTTGTAAACTCTGGCACGGGGGAAGTGGGCCATATGTTTCACTTACCCCGGCCATCACTGTTTCACTTTCCCCAATCAGTACTTTTCGAGCTTAGAATTTCTACAACTTATAATTCAATTGCCTGCACGTTTAAGCTAAAAAAATCTATTAGAACATGAAATCTACAGTTTGAATACGTTCCTTACCTATAAAAATCTTCAAAAACACTATTAAATTGCTTGACACCAACGAAAAGATTAGGCACGTCCAACTCGTGTTTTGAAGTTCCAAAGATGTCAGATTTCTTTTTTTTATATAACCTTATAGAACTATCGTAGCGACAACTGTGCTAGAGCATTGAAACCTCTTCGTCGATCCTGCTTTATCGACCGATCACTATTAGAGCTGAACTCTATAGCTAAATAGATAGGGTTGGGTGTTTCACTTGCCCCTTCGTTTCACTTACCCCACCTGACCTTATATACTTTTCCGGCATAAAAAGTACCCAGTGTGGTGCCCATGATATTAAAGAATAATTACACCAAGTTTCATCGTAATCGAACCGGTAGTTTTTGCGTGATGCCTGAACAAACAGACAGACAGACAGACAGACCGACAGACAGACAGACAGACAAAAATTTTTTTAATCACATTTTTGGGTTCGGTGTCGGTCTAGTAACACCCTCTGCCATTTATTTTTTTGATATTTTCAATGTACAGAATTTTCACTTCTACAGATTTATTATAAGTATAGATAATGCATTGTTTATTTTTAGTTTTTACCTGATTGCAGTGCCCTTGTCTTAATATCTGAAAATAAAACTAAATTAAGATCGCCGTTTCATTATAAATGATGTAAATAATGTCACGCTTCTTTTGAACGAATGTACAAATTATTTCCAACTATGAATATAATCGACCACATTCATTATAAGGTTCCGTACCTGAAAAGGGAAAAACGGAATCCTTATAGGATCACTTCGTTGTCTGTCCGTCAGTCTATCAAGACTCTTTTTCTCAAAAACGTGTGGAGGTGTCAAGTTGAAATTAATATGAAATACGTAGGACGGTCCCTTGGAGCTAAGTCAATGGAATAAAAAAATACGGCCATTTTTGCGACACATTTTGATACTCGCAAATGCATCAAAACCTATAGGGTACTTCCCGTTGACCTATAATCATATTTGGCAAGGAGCAAAGTCTCACAGCACAACTAAATGAAAAAGTTCGAAACTAGCTAATTTGTAGTTTTATCACATAAAAAATGCGATCACAAACTTACATTTATTAAATCGATGTATGACATTTTTAACTACAAACTTAAGTTTGTTCTTCTAGGGATAAATTCATCATAACTACGGAACCCTTCATTGTGTGTGGTCCGACACGCACTTCGCCGGTTTTTATTATATAATTTTTAAGAGTAAACTGGCCACAATGTGCACTACATGTTGAATCGGAAGACTTTTTTTTATCATTTAGTTCACTTGTCTTTCTTACCGTCCTCTGAGCTCTCGTCGTTATAATCATTGTCGCCAGATTCTTCACCTATAAATATACAGAATGTGAATTCATCACTTTACTTTGTTTTAATTTAGAACATTCAAATAGTTTTACAGAATTTTTAAGACATTTTGTTCACTCGTCTCTCTTACCTCTTTCTGAGCTACTCTGTGACTCATCTTGCGACCCTTTGTCACCGGTGTACGCACTGCTATCACCATACAGTGCTCGATCGCCAATCTTATCAAAATCCTCAGCTTCTCTTTTGGCATTTAGAAGCAGTTTACCTTCATTGCCTGGAGCGACTCCACTGACATGTTTCTTAGTTACGTCATGGGTTTTCTCTAAAATAATAAAAGTAAGTTCTTTTTTTTTACACAAACACAAACATAGGTAGATATATCCCTGAAAGCCATGATTTTTAAAGTCTTACCTGTAGTTTCATGCGAGTGAACATTTACCTGCGTATTTTTTTTAAATCATTAATTTTATTGATACGGTAGCTATTTGTTTATTTCATTGTTAATTTATAATTACTCACCGAATTAAAAACAATAATAAACAAAATGTAATACCAGGATGGGAACATTTTGCTTCACAACATTTTTCCTTCTCAATATAGGTAAAATTGATTGTAACGAAATTTCAGAAATAATTGCCTCTGCATTTACATTTGATAGAAATGCATTAACCATGAAATGTAAGTGATTTACTAGCTTTCGTCGGGCTTGCACTAAAATACTACTTCAAAAACATAAAATACCTTACATCATATGATTACCCGGAATTTCCAAGAGCGTTGACTTTTGTAATATCGTCATCTGCTTAGGCTTTTCCCAACTATGTTGGGGCCGGTTTCCGGTTTGAATTTTGTAATAATGCTTCAAAAAAATATTAGAACCGTATTGAATAATCAATCATTAGGACTGGTTTGCAGAAACTAATTTTAGATAGAAAATTAATTCAGCAGTTATGTAAGACTACGGATGTTATTGACAAATGTCGCATCATCATCACCATTTCAGCTCGGAATCATCCACTGCTTCTTCTGCACGTCCCGCTTACAAAATGTAAACTTCTTTTAAAAAGTATACCGGGGAAGAACAAGTTGTAAGTGCTTTCCCGTTATTATATTTGACTCTGCGTAAACATCTTCAAATCCTTACCACTTCGGTTTGCCACCTTTCCAGGTTAATAAGCAGATGTCAGGTGGGTTATTGCGTCGTGTAACCGCGTGTCTCGCCACATCATCCCGGATATGTCACATATCCCTGTAATAACGGGGCCAATCCGGGAACAGTAGTCAATGTAACGCGTACTCCGCGTTACATTGGCTAGGGTTGCCATACATACACAAAGGGAAATATTATTATTAAAAAAAAAATGAATGATATCTCTCAACCATTATTTTCGTCCGTCACGTCGTTCAAGTCGTCGCCACGTAGTCTGTCGTTTTCTTTAGACAGGCACAGCCTTTGTTTTTTTTGATCCAATAGGTATGACAGTGTTGGTTCCAATATTTTCAATATGAAGATGTTAATTTTTGTTAGGAAAAAAACAGACGTCAGTGTAGTATTTCGCTACGAAAAGAAATTATTAAGTTTCGAAATAGAAATTTGGTTCCGATCACGTAGTGGTCACTGAGAAGATCAGCATTATGAACAGCTTGAGATATCGTTCGTGCGCGTAGCCGGCGCGGCGGCGCGGCGCGGCTGTGCGGGCGCTAGTGAAAGGTTGCGGCGCGATGACCCGCGACAGATATGCGCCAGCGCAGTGTTCGCCCCGAGTTCCAGTAGCAAACGTTTGTTCCATTGTGAAGCCAACAGTTTCGCCACTTAGCACGACTCTCACCACAGAGAAAAGTCGCTAACACCTCACAAATTACTAACGAGTTTCGTAAACACCTCATTGTCCATTTGATCTAGATTTCTTTGTTGCTCATTGTTGCATTTACTCTATTTAGTTAGTACGGGTTATCTTGAACGACCTATTGTGAAACAATCCTGTTCACGTTGCGTATGTGACGCAAACATACTTATGGATTTGAAATACACACACTCGTTTGAGAGATAATCTGCAATGGAACTAATGCACGTGTTTATACGGAGCGGGCGACGACGTCAAGTGACAGTGAAACAAGCGCACATATTATCTGCAGAGAGCAGAAAAAGTACACTGATTTATGATCTTGTTGCGACAGGACATATTGATCGACCAGAAGCTGAAAGTGTATTCCGTGTTTTACGTACAAAATGTAAATCGTCAGAAATTCCCGCAGCCATTAGAAAGATTTCCACGTAATTGGCGGTGTTATGGCCTATTTAGACTGTCAGCTGGCGCGAGGAAATTGTAGTGCGCGGCTGATCGGCGGGGGGTGCACTGAGGGGCGCAGTGGTACACTCATAGGGTGAACCCATCGTTGCCGCGACGTGTTCGGACTTCGTCTTCGACTATGCTTGTTAGCGTTACCACGTCGCGCTGCTTGCCTACACAGAACAGTTTGATCCAGCACTAAGTATTGTTTAGAGATCCAACAGTGATTGAATAAATGTAATTTAAAAGTATACGTTTGTATTTAACAGACGATTTCTTTATTAATTTTACCTACTAGATTTTTTTCCTACGAAAGCGCCGTTCTCGTCCGTTTTTGCCAGACTTAAAAACCATTCAATAAAAAATCAGACAAATCCGTTTAGAAGTTTTTAAGATCCAAGAGAGGCAGGTATTTTGTAGCATAATCGATTATATAAAACTTATATTAATAATAAGCAGATTTGCCGTATTTCCAATCTTAAAATACCTCACTATTTCAATTTTAAGTCATCCTATTGAACGGTCTGCATAGACCAGAGAGACCGCTCGGCACAATATGTTGCTAATGCTTCTGCAAGCTTGTCGAATTTTTGGGAACTTGGAAAGGTCTACCATAAATTAATAAGATCGAATTGAACCGGATATCCTAGAGCGGTACGTTGCCCAGCGTCGTCACATAATTTTACGGCAGCCGATAGAGATCCGACGCGCGCCGTCTAGACGCGACAAAAGCGCTAGACTTGTTTTACAACCACTCTGCTAGTAGCCAAATACTAGCGTCGCTCCCAGACTGATCCGCCGACAAATCCGATCTAAGAGTGCAGATGGTAATGCGACTAAGGTGTGATTTTCGATAGAAACCACCACCACGTTAGCGGTAGGCTGGCGCGCCTCTCCCGAGCGCATCTCACCAGTAAAGTAGATTGGCATCCTATCAGCTGGAATGCGATTGGTGGCACATGACGCGCGTAATATCCCTCAAGGATTCTCATGCATTATTTGAATTCGGAACGCAAAAATATGCCTGTAAAAATACCAATACCGTGAAATCATGGACCGTGACATTCATACTAGTGCATCAACTTGAAGGTGAGCTGCGAGCCGGTGAAGTAATCGTCAAAGTTATTCGGCATATTGCTACTTGCGCTAGGTACCTTGTCGTACAGACGCTAAGTGAATTCATTAGAACCTCTCAGTTGTATAACATTGGCCGTAACTTAATATAAATGCACCTTCGAGACTGAGTGACCCCCACAAAATGAAAATTTACTTTTGTTTTAAATAATTGTATTTGGTTACTTACTAGCGTAGCTGTAGTGCTTTACGCAAAAAGTCATATGAGTAGAACAATAACATACGAGGCGGTATCAGAAACCGATTCATTGTTAAAAAACAAAACAAGCGAGCCCATTATATAGAACAGAACACTTCCTTTCACTTCAAACACACAAGCATCAATTTGTGTAATCTCAGGCCACTTACGGCAAAAACAATGAACCATTACACACGCCTTCGCCGACTGCTGCGGAGAGCGGCCGGGCTCCACTGCAGCCCATACCAAGAACAGACTACTTACTACACATACGGTTACAGATCTGTAACGATGCTGCAACATGAAGCAATTACCTCGCAGCAATAAAAAATTAAACGAATCTCTACCGTATAAAAATCTATTTTAACTAGGTATCTTGTTTCAGCGATTTCTAGTAATAAGATGCTTTCTCTAAGTTTCTCTTATTCACAAATGACTGTTCATATTCAATCGCCGCTCTGTTAACCGGATTACTAAATAAAGAGCAAACACTTACTGCGTGTAGCCGGCAAAAGTTGCCGCAAACTAAGTCTGAACGCTGACTTGAGCGTAGTTGAGGATATCGGTCGCCGTAAGTGCTCTTGTCTCTAAACGCATTCCCGACGTCTCAGTCCACTTGACAAAGAGAATTGAAATCCACAAGCTTCTTGTTGGCCGTAAAGGGGCTCACAGTGGCTTACTGAGATCCAAGCCGAATACAGCAGAATACATCTTGGGGACGATACTATCGTATTGCACTTTTTTATTGTAGCTTTCTGATAAGTAATCGATACGAGGAGTTAAGTTATTGGTAGATATAGCTACCGGACTTATCTTACGGATATTGAGCCTAAAGTTTTTATACTAACGTCCCGTAACTTACGACATTCTAAATATAAAAGTTATTAGTACTAATTGTTTTAAATTCAATACAAATCTCTCGATTTCAAATGCTGCACAGTTACTGTAACGATCTTTACAATGCATTGTTACATTTTCTACCCCAATCCCTTTTACACCGTCGACGTCACCAATATTGATGGAATTGTTAAAGGCACCTCTCTATATTCACAAAAATTTATCGCTTGGAAACAAAATCCAATATGCATTCGGGAGAAATATCGTGCTTCTAATACAGATTTATGTATATTTGGTGGCTTTACCTAATGTAGCAACTGGAAATGTTTTTATTTTAATATAATTAGGTTTTGCTTTATATTGAAAATGGTATCTGGGATTAACAAGTACAAACATATCTGATATCCAGACATTTACCTTCAAACGCAATTATATTAAACAGCTATTGCCTCTTCCCCGGGAGTGCCTGTAAATATGACAGAGTATGGCAGCTAGACGGCGGGAGTAACCCAAGTTCAAACACCCAAGGGCATTATAACGAGCATACATGCACATTAGTGCGATTCATGTAATATGCATCTGAAAATGGCGCAATCTCCGCTGGGAATATATTATATTTACAATCATGAACCTCGTTAGTTGTGAGATCTTCAAGAGCAGTAGAAAGTAGTGTTACTGAAACAGAACAGAACAGGCACAGTAGATGGTAAGTCGAGCATGTGAAATGTAGGAACTTTGGGAATATAAAGATTCTAACGTGGGTATATTATACATACATACCTACACTACACCATTATTTTCGGTGGTTGGAGAAAAACAGTGAAATATTGGTCAATTTAAGCTTTTAACTACTTAGTGTGGTTTGTAGAGCTTAACTTTTTTTCCAATATATAACTGATTTATATCAAAAAAATAAGACTAAACAAACTACATACATTAGAAGGGAGGCGTATGCTTGTGTCGTGAGAGGGTCAAGGCAGTGCTTAAGACTCGCCCACGGCAGACAGTGACTGTATGGCAGGCCGTAAATGCAAGTTTAGCCGGTTCTATGATTACCGAGAATGAGGCCACTTTTTAACTTCAACGAAAATAACGCCAATTAACGTTTTCCTCAAGCCTCAAAAAACTAAAATTGTTTATGTTACGAGTGTTACGACATTTCCAAAAATAACCTGATATATGTCGTACTCGGAAGTAAAAGCTCTTATGTAAACAATTAAATACAATCATAATAATTTCCAATGCAAATAATTTTTTCACGAATACAAGTATTTTATTTGCAAGTAGTAATTTATTTTCAATTATGACCAACTAACTACAGTTCTGTTTTGCTGAAAATGTTATTTACTTCATGCAACGAAGCAGTGAGGTTTCCAGGCTCCCAGGTAACCGATACCTGGGAGCCTGGAAACCTCACTGCTTCGTTTGGCTACAGTCTGAGCGGATGAAAACAAATGATATATTATTAGATCTCCGGCGAACGGTGCGGCTGCATCATTAACTTACATCTTGCGCAACAATAAAATAAGTATGTGATGCACAAAATGGAAATAACATTTGTTTGTGGATTAATATAAATTAATTATTAATAGAAGTTATTACAGGTATATTGTAAGCAAACGAAACTTTAGATACAAAATGAGACAGCAATGCCCCAAAATATTTACTTAATAAATATCGTTTCATACTTTAATTACATACTTTCGTTGTCATTGTGTTGTGATAGTGAAAATAAAAGTAAGCCAAGTTCATAATAATTGACGAGAACGGTTCAATGTCGCAGCGAGAGTCTACGGGTACGGGCAGGCGGGCGGCGCAGGGCGATGCGGACGCGACATCGCGAGCGCGGCGGAGAGCGCGCGAGGGCGTCGCTTTCCCAGGCTAGGGCTGCGGCCGCGACAGCTGCGTCCTGTCGGACGTGGCCCGTGACGTCACTCGCCATGCACTCAAATTATCGCATACCTATTCAGGATTTCCTTTATGATTCTCCGAAGCTGTAAAATCTATTCCCGTGTTGCATTTTCCTAATAATCGATTTTTTTACAACAACTATAAATTGTATGGTAGAAAAGTACGGAGTTTAGTATCTAAAAACCTCAGGGACAGCTGAAAACAATAAGATAACTTTAATGTGTGCTATTCATTTCAATTTACGTTTAAAAGTACCGCTGAGATACACAAAACACTTTCGTTGTGCTTAAAATGCAGAAAACTAGCGCAATAAAACGGTCAATGACATATCAAACAACATCGAAATGTATGCAAATCTATCTTAATTTATTGGACACATATATTTATGCGGATTTTATTCATATTAATGGTCTTACGACATAGATAAGCGTATAGATATCAGTAAATGTGATGTTATGTTATGTGGAAAATAAAGAAATTCATTTTACTTTTGAAAAGTGAAAGAGCATGTCGTTATGCTTTATACTAACCTACTATTAAACAACGCTGTTAGTTTTGGCAATTAACAGTCATTTCTTTCTACAACATTGAACATTGGCATGCTATTTACATATATGCACGCATATTACACTTGTAATAAAACCTCAACGGTAATGGTGTCAGTTTGTTCGTTTAATAGACATAACTTTATGAGTGCGAAGCTATTTACTTTAGGTACATACTTACCTTGTATTTGGTAAGTGAATTTATTTATTTCTACCCATCCCATACTTGCATCTTCGAAAAATAATCTGCACATATACAGGCATGTTTCGGATGATAGTCATGTGATGTTGTATTTTATGGCGACAGAATCAACATTGCCATACAACGTGGCAATTCTGGCAGCCCTTTGGGCACTTTTCCTGTTGACAGCGATGTGGACGAATTTTTTATGTCCTATAATTATTTGTACATATATATGTAAAAAGGAGGGGCTTTTTATAGGTATACTTGCATATAGTGTTATTTTAAGACTGTTAAGCTTTTTTAAATTATGTAAATATTATTTTGGCAATTGAAATCTATGTAAAAGTTGCGCAATAACGACTACTATAATCGCTGATGATCTGTATTTATTTACCTGTGTTAGCAAATAAAAGTGATTTGATTTGATTTGAAAGTTTTGCTAAGCCCCTGAAAAAGCTTCATAGGCTAGGCGCCACATTCACTCAATCAGTCTGAAACTCCCATTAAATGTTATGTCACACAGATTGTCCATCTATATTACTTTGTTTAAGGATTAATCTAACTGGTTGGTACAGCATGTCACTGCTCATTTTGCTCCATTAGTGCGGAGGCAAATAAAAAGTGACATGTCCGTTCGGCTCATTGCCATTCGTAACGTAGTGGAGAGTAAACTTTTCGCTTACAACAAATATTAACTCTGTAGACAGAGTGTACAACAAATACTACTAGTATTGTAGTTGTGCTGTCTATTTGTATACTATATCCATAGTAAGCTACCGTGACGATGCTATATTTGGACGTTATTCATATTTTATCAATACGCCTCCGAAAAAATGGCCAACGTTCAAAACTTTTGATGATTTATGTTATTCGAGTTTGTTACGATATTTTTCATTTAAATTTTATTGTAATAAAATACTTTGTTATTTATGATAGTCACGATAAATTGTAGGTAGGCATTAGAAAAAACCGTTTCACAATACACTCTTCGTTTATGAAAACGAAAAATTGGACATGAATTTTCCAAATAATTATAGGAACTGCAATGCTCAAATAAATAGAAATAAATATTAGCGGTTAGTGGGGGAATTGGGTATAATGAACTGTGTAAATTGGACCGACATCAATTTCTGATAAAACAATCAATGTGTGAGCGCCCATCACTTCCGCCTTGCACCCCGCTCCACCGTGAACAGTACTCGACCACTTCCTGTCTCCGCGGTTGACTGACAAAGCAGGATTACAATCTGCCCCTCAGTGGTGCTTCGAGGAGGCTCGAAGCCCCGAGTGACTCGAGCCGCGATCGCGACAGCCTCTAAAGTACCCTAAAAATATCAATGTATATTTCTTCCATCCCCTTTCCGCCCCTCGCTCTCGCCCCCGGCAGTTACGATAAAACCTAGTTCACGGTACGTCAAAGTTTAGAATTTCAGACCCTCCAGAGTAATAAGCCAAAATAGGACTAATTTAAATTTGTTCCTCGAAACAGACTCTACTCTCGAACTACTCACCAAGTTTTACAATAGCTCCGAATAACTTTTTTTATTTCTTTACGCGTCGTGTAGTAGATATTTTGGAATAGATTGTTGGCTGAATAATTGCAGTTCATGAAATGTTCATGAAATTCGAGAAAATGAGCTTTCTGACTACCTACTGGTTACTTTGGAAATGGTCGATATTATTATAACAATCGGAGTACGTTGTAAATTTCATGGTTTTACTTGCTCGAAGACCAGTAGCATGAGACTTGGTGTAGGAAGTTGGCACTCCGCCAACCGGAAGCCAATCCTGGCGCGGAGTCAGAACATTTTGATAGCACCCGCTTTATCACAGAAGTTTATTTATATGTACATAAGTACCTACTTCTATTAGATCACCCCGATAAATTCTGAGTAAAATATTATAACGATAATTTACACAACATTCTTTGGGTTACATAGTAGGACTCTCCGTGCTGAGAAAATCAATGACCGTAACAAAAATATCAATGAAGTATTCTGGGGCGCGATTGCAAATACAGTAGTGTTTTAGGCAAACATCTACATCGTACGAGGGTTTTTTTATTTCCGTCTCTTCAAATGTTATTCGTAGAAATAAGAAGGAATATATAGTATTTTCAGACGACGGTGTCGCAACGGTATTTCGCACGTCTCCTGAAATCCTGAGCTGTCGACACTCAGGTATCCCCAGCGCGCTACCTGCTTTTACCATAATTCTGCTACACTGTTATTGTTTCGTATTTTGTCTACCAAGAACCTTTAGCCTTTTGTATTCTAATAGCTACATTTCGTGGTACTAAAAAGGTAACCGTTTCCTAAGTAGGTTGACGCTCATAATAACCAAAACCATGGTCATCGGTAATAAAGAAAACGAAAAAATGGTAATTGTTTTGTTACCACTTATTTATAACTAGCTGCTTTGCAGGGGTTTTACGACATGAAGATGTCTGCATTATATCTTAATTCATCATAATTTAGAGAATTTATTCTGGAAGGTTTACTTATGTATATAATGATAGTAAACACATAAATCTTCCGGAATAAATTGTCTAAATTATGCTGAAAACCGCATGAAAATCCGTTGCGTAGTTCTTAAGAACAACGCGGTCATACAGACAGACACGAAGAAAAAGTTGACATTATAATAGTTTTACAACGTATATTGTGAAATATAACAATAATAGAGAAACTGAGAAAGTGCTCGGTGATCCGTGGGCGGAGCGCTAAATGGGTCGCCATTAGTTTTTATGGAGTGGGAGTCAGCGACTTCGACGGCCCGACTGATGCCGAGTTTAAGTTATGAAAGTGCGTTCTAACCTCTCTGTACACTCCATGTGCTCTCATTTAATACAGGCTTGTAAACTGAGTCCGCAGTAAAATCTTTACACCTACTATATACCAATAATCACTGTGTGCTATTAAAAATAATTGAAACTTTCATTTTGACTTTAATTTACCTTTGTGTATTTATTTCTCTTAAAACAATTCAAGATTACTTTAACATTTCCAATCCTGAGATAAATTGCTAAAATTAACAGCGAAGATCCACTTCAATTAAGTTTATAGACTGACTAAGCACTGCATTAATCCTTGAAACTCTGCAGAAGCTTCTACTTAATCAATATGTGTACAAGTAGCAGAGTGTTAGGTGCATCCCTAATTGCTAAATTTAGGCTAAGGTAGGTTCAAGTCGCACGTTATAGGTGCGTTTACATCTCTGAGGCGTTTAATGATGATGTTCCGCGTTCATTAAGTCAACTGAAAGGCATTTTGTAGCGTGTCTGTGAAATGCTAATTTGTTCCTGCACACTCAATATGGGCCTGTCAGTGAACCCTTTGGCCGAGTTTTTACGCCCGAATACGAAAGTTAAGTTTGTTTGTTTATGTTGATATCAAACGCTCCCGTTGGCACGAATCCGACGTTCAACGAAAAAGGATTTTTTCATTGCACGCATAAACAAAATTAGGTGACTATGTTTGACTACTTGCTGTGTGCTTCTTTGTTTGCAGAGACTGTTAAAGAGGGAAAAAATGTCACACAAAATTTAATATTGTCGCTTGCGGGATAAGCGGACTTTAGCAAACACAATAGAAACATCTTCTCTGTTGTTTTGCTTGTTTATATTGCGCCGTTCGTTTCAATTATTGCAGAAAGAGTTAATTCGAGCAGAAAGTTATAAATATAGAATAGAATATCTTAATAAATCATAAATTATAAAAAAAATAGTAGCTACTGGGGGTTTTAAAAACTATTCTCCTGTAAAGATCTACAAGTTTTATTTGATCTCGCTTGAAACAATGCGAAATAACGGGATAGACAAAAGGAAGAAATGAAAGCATTTGGGTATAAAAAACTGAGATTCATTCATAGTGAAACTTATATAATTAAATCCTCTGAACCTAAAGTAAACCTAAATTAAACAGCTTACGTTCAAGGACTTGCGCCTTTGTTCTTATTTTTTTTTAAACCATTATTTTAGTTTAGCTTTGAAGTATTTTTCTAGAATACTTCAAAGGCCCACCTAAGGTACTCTTTGAATCTCGCAGTCATAACATACATATAAATATGAACTTTGATTTTGTGTGAGTTTACTTTACCTTTAGGTTGTCACTTCCTAGTTACAACTTACCTACCTAAGACTACGAGTACTGTCTACTTCTCTCTGCCCCGTTGGTCTCGTGGTCGCAAGCGCGACTGCTGAGCGTAGGGTCCTGGGCTCGATTTCCCGGTTGGACAAAGTGTTGTTAGGTTTTTCCATTAGGAATTTCTTAGTAATAGCCCGGAGTTAAGAAGTTCGCGGCGTTAATATTTAGCGCTAAAACCAGTAGTGAACTGTTCGAAATTGCTTAACTAAGTTTTAATACTGTGACTAATTGGCTTCAAAGCAATTTTTTCACATTAAATGCCGACAAAACAAAATATATCCACTTCTCCATGCGCAAGACTCTACTTAACATTACTAACCCTCATCTATATGCCCATCAATGTGGAAATCGTACAATCACCATGTGTAATTGTCCTTTTATCCACAAAACGAGCAACATAAAATATCTGGGGATAATAATGGATGACACACTCTCTTTTAATAAAAAATATTGAAAGCCTAGTGAAAAGAGTCCGCAAACTAATATATGTTTTTTAAAAATCGCGAACTTTAGCAGATTCAAAATTAATCACACAAATTTATTTGGCCCTATGTCAATCTATAATTCAATACTGTATCACTTCTTGGGGTGGCGCACCAAAAATTAATTTACTTCCTCTTGAAAGAGCTCAGAGAGCAATTTTGAAGGTAGCATACTTCCATCCCTTCTTTTTTCCCACAGATCTTCTAAATAAATCCTGCAATGTACTAACGGTTCGCCAGCTTTTCATTATTTATGCACTTAGTATTAAAACAGCACACCATGCTTGCCTACAATGCGGACAACACTAACAAGAGACGGAATGATCTAGTATGCATGTCTAATGCAGCCTCAAAACATGTCTTTGTAGAAAGATTTATAACATTCTTAGGCCTATTCCTGTACAATAGATTAAATAGAAAATTAAGTATCTATAAACTAAATTACTATAGCTGTAAAAAACTATACTTAATTATTTACTAACCAACAATTATGCACAGACAGAAGACCTACTTATTGTCTGCAAATAAAACTGCTAACACGCTATTTTACTTTTATTTATCTAAGTTTTAATTTAGTTTTTACGTTATACGCATTGTTAATTTACTATATTAAGTATGTATGCACTTCTTAGCCTGAAGCACAGGTTCAACCTAATTCAGGCAAATTAGCAACTGTGTGCTATTTTCAATTGTTAAGATGATCGATGTAAAGTATGTTCCCTTTTTATAAAATAAACGATTTATTATTATAAGTACCCCCATACCTCGGAAAGCTGTTGGTCCTGCGCCTGATCTCTCTCCGGTCGAGTCGGATTGTCGTCCCATCGGACTATAACTGAGAGAAGAGAGAGTGCGCCTGTGTCTACACACACTGCTGCACTAATAATATCTCCCGCTCCGAAGGCTAGTCTGTTAAGATTGGTAACCATGGCTGAAATACTGTCTGGAGGACTATATTACACTTCTGCCTCAGTTCTCACACCCTACCTAATTATTATCCGAGAAAGGTAGCGTCTGTGGGACACCACGTGATAACTTTATTCTATTACCCCTATAACTTTACTTTCAACGTGTCTATACATATATGCCTATACTACATTATGTTCAGACGTAGGTAGTAATAACAAATTCATGAACGGTAATATCGCTGTAAGTTTATTTGGGTCACGTGAATACCCCCAATGATCGTTGTATGTAATTTGTATTTATTTATTTATTTTGACACTTTTTGTACAGAGAAAATTGAAACCCTTCGTCAATTTGCCGTATTATAGCCGTTTGATACCTCTGTCAAATATGACAGTTGTGATTTGAATATACCTACGAACAATTTTAGTTGGTGCTTAATCAATTTGCATATTTAATTTTCCTGACTTTCATAGAGAAAAACAGCTGTATTGTTTAATTCTTGTTAAGAAATTGTAATTTAACTGAGTGATTCTGAAATGTTTGCTAATTAGTTTTGTATTGTTTCAGATCACTTTCCAAGAACATTGGACGGGAATATTAACTGCTAGTGTTTCCAGGTACGTAACTTTATACTTAGGGAAAGGGTTACCATTTTACCTTTCTGTATTAGGAACGCGCCAACTAGCAAAAGTCGTCTGCGTAACTTGGAAAAGTATTATAACTTTTAACTTAAATAAAGTACTTTGTTACTCGTTGAAGAAAATTTTACCAATCAGATCATGATGATTGTTTATAGCTTAATTGTTGAATGTCACTTGTTTATTTTCTATGATTGTTGCAATGTAATTTTAATTATTTATTTACATACCTACATTATTCTTAAACAATATGAAATTGAAGGCTAGCCTGAATTTTGATCTACTTTCTCTTGCCCTTTCTGAAAGATAATTAAGTACATTAATTGAATCTAAGAAAAATCTTTGTCAGTTGGTATCATCTTGAAACTATTAGTATGGTATAAGTACCTTGAGGTTAAACAACCACAGCTTAAAAATGCAAAGTCAAATAATTTATTTGCTGGAATACGGGTGATACATGCAATAAAAGTTCTTCAAACCTATATCCTACCTGAAAAGATGTGCATATCTATCTGCTAGACATAAATAATTTTTTTTTTTACATTAATATCATAGGGATGGCATGCAGCAAGCAGTTTTCCCATTAACGGGGTTAAGGAGGTGTAAGGAGAAGGAATTATGTTTGTTGAACTAACTGTTAAATCTCGTCATTACAGTCGTACTGACCACTTGTCTTTAAGTATTTCGTAACCCAGGACCTAATAAATTAGTCACACATGTTTTATATAGCCAGTAAAATTATCGTAAAACGTTGGGACACGCGCGTTTATGTCCAGGTTTGATGCTCACGAGTTTACCCAATAATACAAACGTTCTCTATTTATGCGCATAGAGAGTTTACGATTATCTCCTAGTTTAGTTATAGTTTCTGAAACTGTGTTGTTTCATCGTAACGTAGTAGATGGACTTAATTTCGACTGTATAGTGTAGGTATACAGGATGTTTTAATTTGTTCGTGTTTAAAACAGTCCTTACCGTGGCAACGTTTGATGGCGTAGTCATTGCTGTGTGCGCCAGTTAACGAATAGGTACAAACAGTATGGTTATTGCAAGGCAAGCGTTGTTTCAGTTAAGTGTTTAACGTAAGATATAGTAGCCGTCGTAAGCTCGCTGAACTTACCTGTACAGTTACAGTTACCTTTGTGCTGGTTCGGTTAGTTTTATAGTGCTTCTTGGCGGTTCGTATCATCTAAATACTAACAAGATTTACCTACTTACCTACCTATATAGCTGTAGCGATCTTGTTGACGTGCATTTTGGCTCATATGACAAGTTTCCATTAGTAATGTTTAATCCCGCTTTTTCTTTCATTTTTCATTTTTTTTTTGTCTCTATTTGCTTTGCTTTAATTAATTTTACTTTTACTGCTTATTTTAGTTTTATATCCCATCACGTAACATCATTTTTAACTTGTTAATTTTAGTTAATAAGATATGAATTTTAATTTTATATTATAGTGCTTGTGGCACACCTAGGGTCTTACTACAAAAACTTAAACACTTGTTGAACGAGTGTTTAATGTCAGTGTTATGTCAAAGTCCATATAATTATGTCGTGTTTTTCAAAAAATCAAAATCAAAAGTCATTTATTCAAATTAGGCTGAGAGTCAGCACTTTTCGAACGTCAAAATTACAAAAGACAGTCCCCCAAAAACGCCCGTCCTTCACCACTTCCTAGTGCTATCGCTGGGAAGAAGAAGTGGCGGAACAAACTTCCCAGCAGCACAGCTGTCTGTTCAGTTAGAATATAGTGCATGTATACAATACTAGGAACCTATGTTCAGTCATTAACATTACAAGAAACTTAAATTATTTGCCATAAAATATGTCAGCTAGCCACGCCAATATACCAACAAATATAATAAAAACTATACGTACTCAAGCTGAAAAATAATTAATTCAAATGGAAATAAAAACTTACTACCTAAATAAAAGCCTCCAGGCATAAAGGGCGTGACAGCTTACATATTTATGCATAGCTGGGTTCTGGTCACATAGCTGTCACTTGAGTCACAGATGAAAAACTAGGACCATTGAAGTAAAATAAATAAATAAGTTAATACTAATAACAATAACCTGTCAGTAAGCTGATTCTGGAGAAAGAACATGAACATTGTCTTGAGTTAATTAGGGCGACCAACTATTCTTATCGTGTAAGTAGTCGTTGATGGAATAGTAAGCCTTTGAGCAAAGGTTAGATTTTACTTGAGCTTTAAACGCATTGAAAGGCAAGTCTAGCAAAGAAGAGGGTATCTTGTTATAAAAGGTTATACCAAGCCCAACAAATGAGTTATGAACCTTATGAAGCCGGTGAAAGGGGGCACGTAGTTTGTCCTTATTTCTAGTGTTAACACTGTGAATGTCACTGTTTTTAGTGTACAAGTGCAAATTTTGCCTAATATATAAAATGTTGGCGAAGATGAATTGTGATGCAACCGTGAGAATACCAATATCTTTAAAAAAATCTCTTAGAGAAACTCTGGCACCTAGCTGGTAAATTGCTCGAACAGCTCGTTTTTGAAGGACAAATATATTTTGTATATCAGCGGCTTTGCCCCACAGCAGAATACCGTAGGACATAACACTGTGAAAATAACTAAAATAGACTAAACGAGCTGTATCAACGTCAGTGTATTGTCTTACTTTCCTGACGGCAAAGGCAGCCGAACTGAGCCTTCCTGCTAGACTTGATATATGAGGTCCCCACTGAAGTTTGGCATCTACTGTTAGTCCTAGAAAAATTGCCGAGCCTACTGTTTCAAGCACCTCTTTATTTAAGACGATGTTGGGTCCTAGATTTCTGACATTCGGTAAGGCAAACTTTACACATTTCGTTTTCTTGGCATTGAGAACTAGGTTATTTGACGTAAACCAATCTGTAACTATTGAGAGTGCACTGTTTACGTCGTCAAAATCTTGTCTATTCCTGTCTACTTTAAAAATAAGAGAGGTATCATCTGCAAACAGTACAACGTCACAGATGTCCTTCAAATGGAATGGTAAATCATTGATATATACTAAGAACAAAAATGGACCCAGTATTGAGCCTTGCGGAACACCTAACTGAACTGGTAGCCCGGAAGATTTCGCGCCATTAACATCTACACATTGGACCCTATTATGTAAATAAGAAATTATTACGTTGAGAGCCACGTTTCGGACACCGTAATGACGTAACTTACGCAAAAGCGTGTCATGGTGCACGCAATCAAAGGCTTTGGAGAGATCACAGAAAACTCCAATAGCATTTTGTGATTTCTCCCATGCGTCAAATATGTGTCTCAGCAGAGCAACACCCGCGTCTGTAGTTGAACGACCCTTTGTAAAGCCATATTGCTCATTATGGAGGAGGCTGTTTAAATTAAAATGTCTTAGCAACTGCTTGAGTATTAACTTTTCAAATATTTTGCTAAACGCAGGTAAAATAGAAATAGGCCTGAAATTGCCAACGTCATTCTTATTACCTGATTTAAATAATGGTATGACTTTGCTACTCTTCATGAGGTCAGGAAAAGTTCCTAAATCAATACATTTATTAAAAGTAACAGCTAGATAGGGGGCTACGATGTCTATTATATTACTTAAAAGTTTAATGGAGATGCCCCAATAATCACCGGTGTTTTTAGACTTAAGTGTATTAAAAATATTAACTACATCACGCGGGGTTACATGTTCGAAACTAAATAAAGGACTACATTTAGGTACACTACTATGCAAAAGGTCTTCAGCTTTAGACGGGGACGAATTTAAGGAGCGAGTCGTAGTTATCGGTATGTTGGCAAAAAACTCATTAAATGCCTCAGCTACATCAGCTGCATTATTAACTAATTTGTTGTCGACCATAATCTCAAGTTGTTTTTCTTGTTTAACAGATTTACCCGTTTCATTGTTAATAATTTTCCAAGTGGTTTTTATTTTATTATTAGAATTTTTAATTGTATCGCCTAAAAATTTTGATTTAGCAAAAGCACTAATCTTTTTGAATAATTTTGAATAGTTTTTGACATACTCTAGGAAAGGAGTATCAAACCTGTATTTTTTCAAACCATATAACTCGTATAGTCTCGCTCTACTTTTATAAATTCCCGGAGTAGCCCATTGATTAAAGCCAACAGAGGAACCATTAACGTTAATAGTTTTGGTCTTAAAAGTGGATTGGTACTCTTTTTGCACAACATCAAAAAGGGCACCATAAATTTCATTGGGATTCTCGTATTCTACTATAGATGGTGTAATTCTATGAGCTATATTATTTTTAAACATTTTGCAACGACTGGCTGTATAAGGCCTGCATTCAAGTTTATGCGGTTTTTTATGTACTGGCATGGGGAAGCTAGCTAATAAACCACAGTGGTCGGACGTTAAATCAGTTAACACTAATTTATGTTTGGCATCACAATCACTAAATACATTATCAAGACAAGTTGACGAAGATGCTGTGATCCTAGTAGGTTCAAAAAACAAGTTAATTAAATTATAAGACCTAAAAAGATTGAGAAGTCTAATACTTAATGGAGTAACATCTAAAATATTAATATTGAAGTCTCCACATAATATAATGCTTTTGTTACTTGATTTCAACCTATTGAGAGAATCTTCCATTACCGATTCGAAACTAACAAAATCCCCAGAGGGGGGTCGATAAACGCAAATTATAACATATCGCTCAAGTTCAACACAAGACAACTCTATAGTGCGCTCGATTGAAAGATTAACTAAATCTAAACGTTGTTTACATTTTAACTTGTTTGAAACAAGAACTAAAGAGCCACCGCGAATAGCACTTTTTCTTACAAATGCACTCTGTATGGTAAAGTTTTCATCATTAATAAACACTACTTCATGTTCCTTCAACCAGTGTTCAGTCAAACATAACACCTGAACATCATAGAACTCCATAAATAAACTTAATTCTAGCTCTTTGCCGGACAGACCCTGCAAAAAGGTGTTTAGCCTAAACAACTGATAAACACTGTTTTGTGGTAGTCAGGTTAATGTTTATGGGGCACGCGGTGCTAACCTGTAAGAAATGTTACACTAACCCTAGATTATGGTAGATAGCACTTTAAATGATTACAGTGTAAACAATTGTTGGTTGGCCATTAAGGAAAAAAAAAACAAATATCTAGCTTTAATCATACATCCGTCATTGACGATGACTCATACTCGTAAATACCGAATACACAGTAAAATTGCTCAAGAAGAATCGTCATGAGAATAGATGCGTAGGCTGTGCATAAACGCTGCAGACGATGCTGTTTTAGCACCATGTAGACTTTTCGTAGACACTTTTCAGCGTTACATAATTGCATAGCACATGTGTAAGTACTATAAAGCTACCATTAACTGGGTACGTCTTTTATTGCCTTGAATGTGCCCTGGCAGTTGGTGGCACATGTGTTGGATCTTTAGCTGCTACGTATTTTTTATTTGTTTACTACGGGCGCTTCTAAAATGCACGTCTTCATCGTTCTCAAACGTATACTTTCAATTCGAATTATGTAACCAATATTTTGATTTAAAAGAGTGTCCATGATGTTCCTTGCTCGTTTTTCTCCGTAGGTACCAACTATGCTTTGGAATGGGTAACTTATTAACTTAGCTTCATCTTTCTGACTGATCGACTCCTTTGACAACTCAAAAGTGCTTGTAATATCTTTAATTGAAATAAATGCTTTTTAAGTTTGAGTTTGAGCGCTGCGTACCTGTGTTTACGCTACGCGCTACGTTACGCGCCACGCTACACTCGACGCTACACTAGGTGCTACGTAGACACCGTGTCGATGCCCATTAACTGCCCATCCGATACACTATGCTAACGTCGCCAATTTATTCAATCACTAACTACTTAAATGACAACATTGCAAAGACAGTCTCAAAATGGCAAACCCTTCACCGCTTCGTATTTTTCACAGTATTATGAAGAGGCTTTGTTTAGTGTAAGCAGTTTATCGTAAAGCCAGGATTAGTTAGTATAAACACAAGCGTTAAGCACCCTGCATCCGTGTTAACACCAGTGCACGCTGGGTCGCTCATGTTACGAGTATATCTGGGTCATGCTGCAGTCTCGTATTGTTCAATCAATATGTTGACAATGCGTTTGTGCTATTCTGTTATTCCTATTATTGTAACGATGCAGTTGTTATGCGATTTACCTATTGTTAACTTTTTTTGCTGTAGGTTATCCGTATGCAAAAATTCGAACGAGAAATAAAATTATATATCCAATTATCTATCCTCTATTTATGAATGTGATACCTACCATGCGTAGGTATGTTCTACATCGAATAATAGATTCATTATTTAGTCATTCAGTAACGATGTCCGCCTGTTATCGAAACCTTTGTTGAAGTAATGTAATGTGATACTTAAACAAAATCATAAAAAGGTAAGGCATTAAACAAGAAACCAAGAGTAGGTAGAGTTACTATAGTAGGCAAAAACGTGCGGGATAACAAGACACTACCATACCACGGTAATATTACCTATCGTGACCATACTGAAGATATCATAAAGCAAGACATTAGTAAGTACCTAAAGTTACAAATTGTATCAGGAAACACAAGGAAACTTTTTCACAATAGTGCAACAGACAGAACCAGTAATTTTATGAATTTTATCTACATTGTGGCAAAGTTCAAGCTGTGTTATAGGTAAATTATTTGAACCAATTTACAGCGAACAATGCATGCATTGTTTCCCGAGACAAGATTTATTTGCAGTCCGCTTTCACTGAGAAACTGACTTTCTTTTGCCATGGCGATTTGAAAACAAACTTGATCTATATCGGGAAGCTTTTGTTAATGTTACCAGCCGTTCTCACATGTTACATAAAACGACTCACATACGTCGCGTCGCACATACGCATCCGTTCAACTCACGCGTTTTATGGGCACGTTTTCCTCAATTGTACAATTCGAACCTCTCGTGCTACGTTATCCGCAGATAAAGTCTTTAATTGATATATTTTATATTCCCATAAGTCTAATGGGGCCCTCGACTCGACATCTCCTGTTCCACCAAGTTAGGGGAAATTCTTCGTTTATTATTCACAGTAAATTACTCGACTTCTACATTTTTCCCCCAGTGGAGCTCTCAAGCCCTTTTATTTATTCAATACGACTTATTTAGCTCCAATAATTCCTACACACTGGTAAAAAATGCTCATTGGGAAAGAAAAGTGTTATACTTTAATAAAATTACTTTTATTGTTCTATACGGGAACAGTTCCGAAGATATATTCGTCGTATTGCTTACCTTCGTGTTCCGAAGGCTCCTTATTGCTGAATCACTAAACGTTATCTATCACTTAGATATTCACTCGCGTTAATTTATGAGGCTACTTCCTCCGCATCTTCCTTTCATTAATTCGAAGAAGACTCCCGTGTTAATTCTCTTAAAAGGTCTTGGTCGTTCACAAAACTTCTTACAAGCATTCCGCGTCTCATCTTGTGTTCCGCAGAACTTATAGTTGAGGATTCTTGCAATAAGTCGTTTGAGAAGTTCTATTATTTGTCTTTGGTTTCGTCGTTAATGCATTTGCAGCTAATAAAGTCAATGGAATAAGATTTATTACCATCTGAAAGTACGTTCATGACGATAACTAAGTGGGTTGCTTTGATGTTTCTCGTTTTGGGCGGTTAGTGTGCCGGCTGCAATTATACTAATATTCACGTAATATATTTCGGAAGCATGTTTGTTACAAAAACAAGCTTTGCCATTCTGTCTCCCGTAGAGTAGTTTACATGTAAAATTCGAACTAGCTGGCAGCGCCCTCACATATTGAAGGGGGCCACCCTGGCGCGCATCCCTCTATGTGGCAACACTCGTCTTTGATACACGCCTTTTGATGTCTGCTTTTCGAGCGACACAATGCCACTGTTTACCTTCGCTCCTGTAACAACTTTGCTTCCCCGTCAATAATGGACTTTTTAACGAGATGTATAAAAGTAACTCGAGGGATTTAGTTGCTACACCTACACAGAATACTTAAAAGGATCTTTCCTGCGTAGGTATCGTAATGACTAAGGACACTAACATTTAGCAGAATACGAGTTTCTAATAGTGACATACTTATTACGAAAGTTAATTGACCAACAAGATGTTAGTGAGTAACAATGAAAGTTACAAACTAGATGAAGCGAATACCCACAGTGATGCTGATTCCATAAACACCAGCCACTATCGGCAGAGAAACTGGCTGGCACGCCGTGTTCACAGTAATCGAGCCATAAAAAACTTTTACTATCACAGTGGCCTTTGAAACAAATGACCTACTTTATGACCGAGCGGTATAGGCTTATTCTCAAAAGAAACGTAATCTCGACAAAAGTAGGTGTCTACCTAATATTAACTTTGTTCTCCGTCCAGCCCTCACTCAAAGAACGTGTTGATAAACTATTTGGACGTTTTTATCGCTTTAAGAAAATTAAATTTTCTCTTTATCGAAATGGAGAACCAGTGGAATAAGAAACTTGTTCTTCAGAAGGCAAATAAGTTTTTCAGTTGGCACTCCACAATCAGATAAAGAGTCGCCGACTTGCAACTACATTTCAAGTTACTGATAGATTAAAAGGATTTTACCTTTACATTTTCAGTTTTGTGCAAATATTTAAGATTCATATCATCACAGGATCTTTAAAATCCCATTAACGCACAATGCTTGTCCGGAATGTTTGCTGCTTTCCGTTTACTCGTATGATTAAAAAATATTGAACAAAACTAAATATTTAAGGTTTCTCTCAAGAGTCTTGAAATGATTTATAAAACGGCGCCAGTTATTTCAGCACTTTTGACGCGAGCCGCAATCAGATTGTGGGCGCAGGCGCCTCGGCGCGGCCGCCTCGATAAGAGGCTCACCGGGCCGCCTCGTGAATATTGTTCATTGTTACATTTTATAAACGATGCACTTTATGCAACCGCTGCACTGCCACCGCTGCCAGCCACGAATATAATGAAAATAAAATTGTCGTTTGTAGTTAACACGAAAACATACAAAACAAACCTTGATAATGAGGACCGAGTGGCGAGAGGCCCGCTTGCGAATGTTGCTTTGTTGATTAGAATTCAAATACACAGAGGAACTTGATCTCGCAGGATTTGCTTCTGAAAGTATTTTTAAAATGTTTATCTGGTTCTGTGCTTACCAAAAACCTTCAGCTATGCTGTAGTATCTGTAAATATGAATATGATAATATTGTTCATACAGTTCTGTGAAAATTACTTCATATCGATTAAATATAAATAAAGCATTGTAGCAATTGTACAATCACAATAATCCGCTCATTATATTATTGCTGCATTCAATCTCGTATTGATTTATGGAGCTATAAATTAGGCGTTAATATTAGGCGTGCCTATCAATTAAAAAACAACTGGTCCCTGTCATGCAATTAGTTCAATTACTGGTAACAACTTCCTGAATACACTATTCGCATTGAAATAAAATGTTTTAAACGTGTAGTCATTTCAAACATCCCGCTGCTAAGCAGCCTTTACCCTGTTTTACAATTCGTAATATATTACCAAGTTCTAAGAAAAACGTAATAACATTGTGGCGCAGGTATTACTATTTTGTTTATTAATTAAGTACGTAGCAAATAAAATATTTTTACATTTTCAGAGAGAGGAAATATTTCAGTAGGTCTGTGCAACAAAGCCTTCTTAATTAAAGTTAATTACAATGCAGTATTGACATAATATCCAAACAGCAGAGGATACCGCAAATTGTATTACGGGCTGGTCGTATTATAAACATCAGGTTCTCAACGGACTTTTATTGGAGCCGACCCGACCCGATTGCCGGTCTCGTTCTGTTTTTCAGGCCATTCAACGTTAAAAAACAAGCAAGAAGAACTAAACTGGTTAACACACATGGACGGCTCTAATAGCTCTCTCCATTGTCGTTGGCTAAATGGGGCGCTGCACACCAGGATATTATGTGGATGCGGTGAAGGTAATAGTGTTGTGCACTGTGCAGTCTCAGCCTCCAGTGAGACGTACCGCACTTGTAATGTACAATCAATTCATAGTCGCTGTATTGTTTGTAACATCATTTTTGTCAGGCTCAATTTCTTTCTTTTATAAACAGTAGAATTTTTATTAAATAAATTGTAATACCTAAGTATACTAGTAGTAATCTCTGGTGCTAGTCTTTTCGTAGAAGTTAAAATACGAGACGAACATTTTTAAGTCGAAATGGAAATATTTTCAGGAAGGTAGTATGGCTGATGTCACTTTATAGTAAGTTGATATCGAATAGTGGCACAGGATGTAGGTCGCATGCCGGAGATGCCTTTGTTCCGACTGCCGCTGTAAATTATCTACATTCCGTTCTCCTTCATAACTCTGTATCGGAACAAACCGTATATCTGACAATAAAACGGGAAAAGTGACCGTTTTTTGCACGAACGTAGCTTTATTGAATTTCTCGTTTAATTTTCCTCGTTCCTACGGGTAGTAATTAGTGAGTACAATCGTGTCGATCGTTATTAACAATTTCACAGTTACGTTACTGTTATCGGCTCATGGGAGCTCCCACAGCTGAGTTTCTCTTAAAATAAAGAGCCGAACTTTAAATTTTTTCATTAACTCTGCCATTAACACATAGGGTTCGGAATGTTCGGATGCTAATTAACCAAGAGTAAAACTGAATGGTTTTGTTCGCAGCCAGTCTGAATGTAAAAGCTAACCGCTACCCTATGTTTTATTTCATAAGGTAATTAATAACAACTAAATGATTAAATATGCAACTGAAATTCATTTACAAACGCAAATATATATAGTGCTAAACAAAGTGTGTCAAATGTAAAACAGGTACAATAATGTTGTGTTTGACAAAGCAGAACGTTCAAAACAATGCGTGGTATATTTGTGAGCTATAAAAAAGTTTACTGCAGCCACAGGTGCGACGCGAAAAACCGCGATTCTGAATAACGCCGAAGAGGATTTATGTTGCCAATATACCATAGAATCACGGGAGAGAGGATACTAAACTGCTCTTAATTGTCAATTGCTTTTGTGCCGGGAGCAGCAGCCCATATATTAATCTGTCGGTGGGTCTGTTTCGTTTTGTTCCAAGAGTTAGTTAGTGAAGTGATCCGCAAACGGGTCGGTGCTCCATTTGGGTCATCTGGATCGGTGTTAGCGGGACACGAGCAGCTGAGGTCGAGCGCACTCGTCCGCAATATAGTTCTAATAGAGTATCTATCAAACGTCTACATATATTATGTAGTACGAAGTAACGCTCATATCACATCCAAGCAACTTGTGGCAGCTTCGAGAGTTTATGATCACTTCGGCTTCGACATGGTTCGACCAAAGGTATTTTGAATTTGGAACGTTGCTCTCGTGAAATCTTGGTACGTGGCGATATGAAGATGCGATGAATTTCCATGTAAAAATAAGTTCAACGATAAAAGATCTCTTCTAGTTCTTATTTGGTAGTGGGGGGGTGTTTGGAAATGGATTAATAGATATACAATGAGCTTTACAAATGCGAGTTCGTAGCAACTACTCCGACTTTTTGTCTACGAAACAACGGTAATTTTCACAACATTGCTTTGCTTAAAATGGGAAGCTTGGGAGTGCTTGGGAAGACTAAAAAAACGATGGATGGACTGTGTGAAAGATGATATGGTTAGAAAGGGCGTGACTACCGAGATGACTACTAATAGAGAAGTATGGAAGGAAATACATGTTGTGCCAATCCCCAAGTAAATGGGGATAAGGGCAGCAGAATGGTGATTTGGTTAAATGTCAAGGTTTCCCGACATGTAGGGAGGGGGAGGGGCAGGTAATTAGATAACAGGATTCAGAATTAAACTAGAAATATTTGTTTCAGGTATCTGGAATGATCCAAACTAAAAGACCACACATCAGACCCCCCGATCGAATGACTAGGTGAGTCAACATTAATATTTTCTCACATAAATGCTTATAACGAAGTCCTAACATCGCATTGTAAGTAAGCAATAAGCTTCCCTATGCTATAGGTTTACATCAGAAACATAATATAACGTAAGTGATATTGAGTGTGAAACTAAATAAGACGGGTCCACTAACCCAAGTAAGCACAAACCGTAACTCGAGCAAAATAAGTAAAGTTTAAAGGTACGCTTATCAGTTGCCACAGTTACGAGATACCTACGGTATCAGACGCAGGACGGCGCGGCGCGGGCGGCGGCAGGCGGCCCTCGACACTCACTGAACACGCATTTGCATAAGATTTTTGCAATTTTATTCCGCATACAAAAACGGAATCAGCATTTTACGACTTACTTATGCTTTTATACATAAGCACTTTTATTTTTTCGTTTCATACTGCTAGTTTTTATGTATTTTCTCAACGAAATAGAATACGCTTTGTGAATACATGTTTCGTTATCATCAAATTTCGAAGTTATATTACTTTCCGAAACTAGCGCAGTAATAAAATGTATCGTAAAATAAGCTATAACAAAAACAGCACGCGATAATATTTGTTTAAAGATTTTGTGACGTCAAAATTGGGCGGAATATACTGAAAATAAAGTGAAATATGAATACATTAAAAAATAAATAAATACATTAAATGACTTTGATATCAATAAGTATAGGTATTCGCTACTAAATGTAAAATATCGTCTATGTAAACACAAAGGCGAACCTTTGATCGGATTCTCTATCCAATTGTGAAAACGGATATTTGCACCGCAAAATGACGTAAAAACATTACCAGCCAATAGAGTAGCAATTGGAAAACAATTTCCGCGTCAGCCGCCGTGCTGCGGCTGCGGCGTGTGAACCCGTCGCTCGCGTGCACCTTGCCGTCTCCAGGATTACCGGCACAGCTACACATGTGCAAAGCTCCGATATGTAGAAACACTCACGTGTTCAATCACAATCTTTTGATGCCGATACTATTCATGACACTGGCTACGTCGACAAGTGCAACCGGGGTAATGGCGGCATCGCGTGCCTTCCCGAATTATCACTCGCGTTCTACGCTATATTACATGACAAAGTGAAAGCTCACGACTAATATCGCTTGTAATCCACTTAAAAGTTCATAATGTTGCCCCTTCGCGCATAACTACAAACAGGCATGCTAACTTTGTGAATGAACCGTAGGCATAGGTATATATTTAGCAACATGACGCAAGTAAAGTAATTAAAAACTATTTTCGTGGTTGTGTTTCCGAGTTAATTAATTGAAAAAAAGAAACAAACAATGTAGCGTGGGTGACAGAGTATTATGACGGTAACTACTTCTTCTGTCGGTACTCAACATGCAATACAAACACTCATAGTTAGAAAAATGATAAAAAGGAACAGAAAAGTAGATAAAACACTTTAAAGAACACTGAAAGTGACTTACATACTTATTACATTACGCCGCTTTCCCCGGAAAATATGGCTGTCAATGGTGTTCACTTATGAAGACGAGAAGCGAAATGGGCAGATTACGGGGGAAACACTCCACTAAATAATAATCCACTTTTCCGTCCTACTTTAATTCTATTACAAAACTGAAAGCAAGATAAACGCAAGTTTCACTGTAAATCTCTAGATATTTATTTGCAGAAAATATTCATGTCTAACAATTAACAATAATAATAGTATAATAAGTTTATTTATTTTTTCTCACAATAGTTTTGTAGCACCTAACAGTTTTGAAGTACAAAAAATCATATTGTGAGAGCTGGTGGATGAAGTAGGTTTTAGAAAAAACCTGTTTTACAGGTCACCAGGTCCCACTTAGTGGCATCAGACAAATAAACAGGCAGGTAACATGTATTTCTACTAAACAATTAAAACAAAAAATAAATAAATGTAGATAAAAATAAAAATAACACAACAAAAGCTGTCAAAGGGTATGTGGTGAATGTGTATGTACAAAGCTCTAAAAAAGAAAGATCTTAGTTTATTGATTCCATCTACGATTACACAGCGAACCCAGGTAGACCTAATACTCGTAAGAGCTGTTTACGCTCTAGGCAGGGCACAATAAACCAACCAATGAGGAAAGCAAACTGTGGGAAGACAAGCCACCCGAGTCCGTCAAACACCAGGAACACTTGCTGCCCTTAATCTCCCTCTTGCTGGAGTGTGCTAAGTGGCCATTTACATGCACTAAAGAAGTTTAGGTCTTCTTTATTACAAGTAAACGGGTTCTAGGTTCAATCATCGTGGCCATCCTACAGGACTCAAAAAATATAAAAACAAAGTACCATCGACACGAAAAGAAGAAGTGTATTGATAAAGATTTCATTTAGAATTAACAAAGGAAATCGATAAATCGAAGGACGAAACGACGGCTGAAAGACATTAATATAAATAAGATAATTACAGTCAACGGTTTGTCTAAGAAAACTACTATTTCACGCTGTTCGTGGCACTGAACCGGCTCATAAATCCAGGGCGGCTTCATTGTGTACCTATCGCCGTTGATGTCGCAATTTAGAAGCTTTGCAACACGCGCCGGCGCTGAAATATCGTCGCCTGGCCATCAATCAAGTTCTTTGCCAAATAGATCGCTGATTAAATTGTTAAATTACTGCATTTATCCTCCAAGGAGTTGTCAAGTAGACATTACATCGATTCGGAATTTATCCAGCTCAAGGTGATGTAGTGTTTCCGTTTCCGTGTTCTTTGTTAAAAATATAGGGTGCTACTTAAAGAAAACTTGTAGTTTTGCACGAAATCGTTGGTAAATAACCTTTTTAAATCAGGAGGAAAACTAGAAATCCAAATGTTATGTTTTGATTAAATGAAGTCTTCTCCATAAATATTGTATTCCTATGTATGCGAAAATGGTATTATTATTGAAATCGAATAACGCTTTGACTTAGTAATAAGTACGTACATAAATATTGTCAAAATTCCAAACAGAAGGACCTAATTTTCAAGAAATATTGCCAGTTGAACCGAATTCTCTTCGGTCTGGAGAACAAAATACATTATTTATGTAGACAAAAATTAAGTTGAGAGAACGGGACGGCCGGCATAATTTGGTCTATCATCCGACTAATAATAAATTAAGAGGAGCCTAAACTGTATTTAGTGAGCGTAAAGATGCGGAAAAGGCTCGAGGACGACTTGACGTTAATGGATGACACGTTTTTTTTTCAGGGCGTGGGTGTGAGATGGCTCGAGCGGGCATGCTGCACAGGGGTGGAAAAAATGGCGCCGAGTAAGTATTAACCTGAACTACTCGTGTTTACAGATCGTTTTTCTGGCCACCCTGTACGTCATCCCTGATACAAGGAGGACAGTTGAGGACCTTGAATTTTTACCGAAAATAAGGTCGTCATAGCTTAGGATAGCATCTGGCAAAGTGTTACTTCAAGCACCCAATTCCTGATAATATCCATAAAATTGGATAATACATAAAAATAATGTGCAAACAAACACGATCATTACAATATCTTTTGAGATACATTACATTAATACTGTCCATATTAAAGTTCCATCAATGTGTTGCTAAGAAAGTTCATTTGTTTAGTTAATGGCTCACTTCATATTGCCCCCACACGAGGACAATATTCTTCGCGATTGTCGGCCTACATCCGACTTTCTCTGCCAGACATGATTTGGCACTTAACGTAATTGGCACAATATTATAAACATTCGTACTAAGTTCTACAACACGTTCGCTACATTTACATTAAAGACACTTCTTGCTGTAATCTGCGGATGTTTACGGGCACTATGACATAATCTTTGTTTGTTTATATCTCTCGGAGGCACGTGTCGTGAAGGGTTTATTTTGTCCTCACTATAAATAGAACGGCATAAATATACATAAAGTGCGCAGAGAAGCTCGCACGATTGCCCTTATCACAAAGTACTTAAGGGCGTGGCGGTAAGGGCGGGCGGTAGGGCACGCCTGGGCGGGCGGCAGGTGCAGGCCTGATAGAGCAATTACTTATTTTAATATTTTTAATGCCGGTCTCCGGAGGCATCCGGCGCTTTTCACTCTCTGATAAAGTTGTTGTTATTATTCAGAGCTACAAAGAAGCACCTCGTGAAAAATGACTTTTACAGTAGATATTAACAGCTAACAACGAGCTACGACCTATTCTCTCACATTAAAACTTGAATGGATTTCTTAGAACGTATTTATTATTTTATCTAATAATGGTGGTGGCATAGAAAAATATTATGCAGACTAAATTAATAAAAGGATTTGTGAGTGTCCTTTAGCGCATTACTGGTGTTAACAATCCAAATCTTTGAACAAAGGAACAGCAAGGCGCCTCCATTAATATGTTCATGTAAGTAACAAATCGATAGATAAGTTACAAATCCCGCACTAGGGAACAATAGTATACAATTCGGTTAGCGATGCACCCTATTAGCCGTCGCGGCGCGGGTGCGGTGCGGCGCTATCCGTCTTGCTTGTCGCCTCAAGTCGAAGTTCGCAGACGGGTCCCCGGTGAATATTCCCTACGTTCCTTTGATGTGGTTCACGTTAATTAGGGATTTTAGCATTGCGATACTCGGGAAGGCAGACGATGTTTTATTAACGAACTAAGATACCTAGCAGTCCGCCGCCCCCGCCGCCGTAGTCGTCGTGAACCTTTAATTGGTATTTCGCATTCGCAAATTGTAATTTGCTGATAATAATTTTACTACAAATATAACAGCTGAAATTCCTGTGGACAGAGTCTAGTTATTCAGTTCACGACGTTTCAGAGCGTTCAATGTTAGAGGCTAACTGCAGCTAGACCGCCGCCGGTTAAGTTACTTTCCCCTGGTTTTGGCGTAACTTTATCAATGCCAGAGAACATTGCCAGACCTGATGTCCGGTGCACCCCCTCCCCCCACTGACGGTTCCCCCCACATTTTCTCACCTCAGTTCGTACTCATCCTAGAGTAGACTAACTTTAAATTGTTAGCTGCAACTGTGCTTCCCACTCGGCTGAACTTTATTTGTACATTGCATACCTCTCCAGCTTTTCAAGAGAATTTTCTGGAATAATAGTTATTAAAATGAAATGTTTTTAAAATATTCATCGCGTGTTGATTCTGTTTGTGATTGTTCAAACAATCGAGATATTTACATTGCATCATTGCATCGTGTACACAACAAAATAAACTATTGGGAATGTTTTGTTAACCTGCTCTACTTTTATGTTATTGCATAACGTTGCGAAGCTCACAGTGCTTTGTTATCGAATTCATCACTGATATCGTTAGAGAGACGTCGCGCGTCGTGTAAAGAAAATTAACTTAGTTCAAAATACGTGTGTTGTTTTAATAAGCACAAAGGAGTGTTGCACATATTGTTTTACCGGCTCGCTAGTTAGCGGCGGCGCTGCGGCATAGCGGGGACGCGATATTTGACTTGATCTCGGCGGTGATCCGTCACGCACGAGGCCCCCGCTCGCGACTTCGCGCGCCTTATAATAACATGTTACTTACAACACAGGTATAACCCCAACAACAACGTAGAAACGAGTCTTATGTTCACAGCTTTTATGACACTATAAATGTTATATTGTTCGTAATGACTTTACCGAAATTTAAACACATTGTATGATGTGTTATTCATAATTTATATAGACGTAGATATAGATTTCTTTGACTACAACTTTTACGAACACTAAAAGTTTTCTTAAGATTACCAAGATAATATTGTTAATTCAAGTCTCCAAAGAATATTTTATATGCGTGAAGCATCAACTGCCCACAGCCAAAGTATTATGATCCTGTCTTATTTACGACACAGTGGGCTTGTCATAAATCAGTATCTCGCTTCTATACGGCTAGGAAATAGCTCATAACTTTGATTAGCCTCTTCGACGTGCAAGGTCTCACCTTCGCTCGCCGTCCAATTGTGGGTCAATGCGGCGCTCGAATGCGTGCATTGTTCATACACTGTACAACTTTACATATACGATACTTCGCCACATTGTACAAACTATCCGAACAATAGAATATACAAAGACATTTAATTTCAAGCCTTCAGAGCCTAATGAAGAACTCAACGAGCTACATGTGTAATTATGGATTTAATCACCTTCTACAACCGCAACTGCTGTTAATTTAGTTGAACGACGATTAACAAAGCCTCCATTATACATATGGTACAAAATAACAAGACAAAAAAAAAAATATATATTTAATAATATCTTATTACAACTGGCTTAAGGTATCCTAGTTATCGAATATCATCAGTTATCGTACTAATACATACATGCAATAAACACCTATTTCCTTTTTAATGTGGATTTAAGAAACGTCTAAAATCTGCAGATGCGAATCGTGCATAGATATGAAAACATGCTTAAACTAGTAGTTTTCTTTATCAAAGTAAATGGGTATAACCATTCCACGTTTATTTTATTTACATAACAACGAAGGCACGGAGCTTGTTGTTTTTATGAGTCCCTGTAATAGGGGAGGATTCTTAAAGAGGGCCGCATTATAGATTACTTTTACTGGTCGTTTAGAAGTGGGTCAGTGTCCCGTAAAAGTTTCCGCGAATGTGGTCCGCCAGCCGCATTACCGCAGCAGATCAAAGCTGCCGGCTCTCCACACGATGACCCTTCAATCCATGAGACTCTCGGAAAATCATGCGTTTGTTTTATCCCTTCGCCACGTATCCCCATCGACTATACTAAGGCCACTAATTTCGAGCGACACTTGACACAAATGTGACCAGACGTCGCGGTGAGCTCGAGCCTTAGTTTTAGTATAATCTTGTTTGCATCGAGTTGATACTGTGAACCACCGCGCCCGGCGGCTGCATAATTATTTTCAGTGTTTGCCCCCGATTAACATCTGCCACGGAGCGCGAGGCGGTGCGGGTGGCGACTCCGTTGCGGCGCGGCTAGACGCATTGTACAATAAATGTAAACCTAGGACACATTACACAGACCAACACCAAATGCATAATTTCCATTTTCATTAGTCCATTAGATCCAACGGAATTTGAAAAGCTCACTATTACTTCTTAATAAAATTAGTATTCTCTACGGGACTTGCACATAGAGGACACGTAAAAACTAATTTGGATAAATGCAATTTGGACTAATTGGGTTGAATGGCTTATAACGCTGTTGATTAATTAAAACCGGAACCTCGATGCATGGAGCGTATCAGACAAGCCTTTGATATGTATTTACAAAACGCTACAATGAAAGTGATGGATATCTGTCATCTCTGTGTGATGGAGCCGCGCTCGCGCCACCGCGCGATGCAAATTCTGTCGACTCACCCGGAAAGCAAAAACTGAGTCTAAGCTGCCGCTCGTTCTTCTGCACTGCTTACCATAAATCAATGGGAACGTGGATACACAAAGGCGTGTATGTATGTGAAGGTGGTGTAGCTCATAGAGCACGAGGGAGTATTGTGTAGACCGTAACATGAAGAACTAAATATTCAAAGCAAATTAGCTATTATTATAAATTTCTCCGTAGATAGAGGACAAAGGAAGTATTTTCTCGAACATAAACTGCTTATAGTTTTCTAGGAATTAAGGCGGAGGTTAAGGAGGTTAAGGCGATAGATCTTACTCTACACAAGATCTAAGAATGGACTCAGAAAATACTAAAGCGATCTGCAAGATACTTGTCGTTACTAAACTACCCTTGATCTCTTACGTACCTATCGGTTCCTTGTAATTTGTATTTTCCTTAAGAAAGAAAATCGTGGGCATGGAGCTGTATAGTAACTTAATAAAACGTAATAAACTACACATAGACTAGTTAGTTTCTAAAGATTGACTTTTGTTTTCATTAACGCAAGTGGGCGTGATGATTAAGCCGGATCGCCTTTTATGAAAAGATGATTTAACATAAAAGAACTTCCTTTAGTCGTACGCTAATGTATTTATAATGAATAGTATTCAGTGAGACTAAACTTTAATATTAGAGTTCAACACAACGTTCTAGGTAAATGAATTTGGTCCCCAATGTGGACGCGAGCCACAAATTCTTCTGTTGTGGCATAAAAGTATCTCCGTCCAATGTTCGCAATATTGTGATAAAAGTAAATAAATACGCGCACAGGACCCATTTCAACAATTTGCTTAGGATTCTGTATTTTGTTTGTGATCGCCGCCACCGCTCCGAACGTCTAATATTGAACGTATGTTAGATAGACAAACAAATTCGAAGACCACCCACACAATATAGCACTTATTCTCGATCATGAAAGTAAAAGTCTTTCTTGAACTTGGATATCATTTCAATAACCACTGGAAGCAATATCCGAAGAGGATAAAATTGGAATATAGTGTCTGTGAAAATAACTGCTGCAAATTCTTGAGTGATGGTGAGTTCATAAAAACGTGCCACTACGGCGAACGCTATGTACTTATGGCTCATGGCTAAGCTCATAATGACGGTACCTTCTGCAGGTAATAATAATATTACGAGTGATTCGATTTGTTCCGTCGGTTCAGCCTTCAGCCTGCAGTGCCGACTCCGCCTGTCCCACAAAATCAATTAACACGTGGCTAGATGTCGACTGAGAATATTCCAATCGAAAATGGAGCATAAAATCTGTAATTGCCCGGAATCACAGTTTCCGAACGTTTTCGATTTCGCAGATTACATACGTGTGTCCAACGATTTCCGATGTAGGATAGCGATTCATGTTATCATTTACAGGGGATCCCTTCTTTTCGCATAATATTCTTTTTCCTAATATACTTTGGCATAACGATTTTGGCATAATTTTTTTTGCCATAATAATACCTTGACATATTTTTTTTGGCATAAAGTTTATGTTGGCATAATTATCTTGAAGGCTAATTTGTTTTGGCATAAATTTAATTCGCATAACGTTACTAGGCCTAATGATTATTAGCATAATGATATTTAGGCATACAATTAATAGAAATAACGGAAACAAAGAGTTATTTTTACGTATTTATTTTCACTCGATTCTGAATCACTTTTTCCAAGAGTCAAGGTGCCCCAAGGTCTAACACATCTCGATTTAGTAAAAAGGCAATGAGAACTCACGATGCAAGTGCGAGCGAAGCGAGCTCGGGAATTGGGGCACCCCGTTCGAAGGGGATGACGGGGGCTCAAGTGAGCAAGCGGAGCGAGCGAACGAGCCCCCGTCATCCCCTTCGTGTTAGGTTCCTTTAAACCCTGCAGACAGAAATAGGGACCCCGCGTAGCGGGGCTCCGTCGACTACGCCTTATTATTATTGTTATGCTTAAAAAATGTATGCTTTAGAATGTTATGCTTAATCATTATTATGATTAGAGAAATTATGCGTAAAAAAATTATGCGAAACTATAATTAGGACAAACAAAAGTATGCCAAGTTATATTAGGTTTTAAAATTTTATGCAAATGGATAGGGAACCCATTTACAGAGGTGAATAAATAATCAAAACATTACTAGAGATATTTTTCTGTTGGGTGGAATTTCGGGGCGATTGAAATATCAAGGAAAAAAATATAATAAAAGTCCTTACGATATTGCTCCATTTTTATGAAAATCTGGTGAGTGAAAGAAATGAAACTACATATGTGCTATAATGAATGACACTGCATTCATGAAAGCCTATCAAGATCAAGTCATGTTCAAGAAATCTGTCAATGTTCAATGTTCTCGTGCCTACTTCTGCAGCACGGATTGAGTATACCAATACTTACATCTCATCGAGGCCACTGTCAATGGAATTTAGTCACAGTTTCATCGACATGATGATAAAAAGCCAAGTAGAAGGTGATAAAATATAAACCTTTGTATAAACAAATTTCAAATAAGTAACATAGCAACAAAACTTACGCATTACTTACAAGAAAAGGGCAATACGAGCACAAATCCAAATATTCGACGTCTCCGAACGCTCGGTCAATTTGCTTAGGACTTCTGTTGCTCTTTGATTGAGAAGCTGTTCCTTTTCCCATTTCACTTTCTCAATACGCCCAATATTTGCATACGATTCAAGACTTGTATGCCAATTTAAAACCTTTTTGTGTCTGTACAATGCCCTGGACGACTTGTAAGTAATTTGTTGTTCAATGACTTTATCTGTATTCACGAAGAACGTTGTAATTTTTGTATGTAGGTTGAAAATTCCATCTTATATTTCCCTATGGGTGTTCTGATAGCTGCTTTGAAGATGGTAAAAGTTGCCTCTTCCTTGCACGCTAATCTGAACATACTGCGATGTCTAACAGTTTCCTGACGAGCGTAAGTAGGTACTTACTAATTTCCCTCAAGATCATCTTTAATCAGCATTGGGCACCAAGTTAACACCGTTAACAGTTTGATAACATTTTCAGTTTTAATATCTTTATGTCAAAACGCTATCGTAAGTAATTAAATAGCTTTTCGATAAACGCAGTCTTTTCAATTAACGTAGTTTTATAGGGTTAGAAATCCTCCTCGAATAGAACAATAAATAAAAATTCTGTGTTCAATCCGAAATAACATGTTAAAGTGATGCATGCGTATTAGCTATACATCGTTGTTATAAATTCAAACCACGCCTCACGCATGTTTTAGGGTGCGCTATGATTTAGTGGGCACTTCCTCTAATCAGAGAAAGTGTTGTAGCACAGATAAGACACCCCGGCCTGACCTTACTATAATATAGCAACTATAACTTAGTGTTATACAAAAAAGTTACACCCTCGCATTCGGCTCAATATCCAATTTAGATTTTGATTTAATAACACATTCAATTTATGATTTAATAACAATCAAAACATGACAAAATTAATAAGTGGACACAATAGTACCTACACTAGCAGCTATTACAGAATGGAATGCTACTTAAACTATTTTCTGTATGATCAGTTTTACGTACGTAAAAATATTAGACTGTATTAGGTACGGCGAACATGCCAGTCTAGGCACCCCATCCACCTGTCAATTTCCATAATGGAACGATGTCGGCCTTCCGCTGACCAGCTGTTATTATACCGTAGGCTGTGTAAGCCCATTGTTCTGCCATATTCGATAAAATCATTTCACAAACGCAGACAAACTGCCATGCACACCTAGAGCTAAATACTGCAATAGAAACTAATTGGCTGCACTTGTTACCTGATTGGTTATTGAACTGAACGTTTTACTATTATGAGACAGACAGAAAAAGAAATTGAAAGAGAGAGTGAATCAGTTAATTGTCATGCCACGATTACCTATGATTCTTGAAAAGAGGAAAATAGTAAATCCCAGGCGACAGTTGCGTCTAGAGAAACCCTACCTTTTATGGAGTGTAGAAATATTCGAGGTTTATTATTCAGTATTGATCAATAATATAATCGTTCATTCTTCGCTAAAATCACCTACAAATTGATTAAAACACGTTTTAGCGGCCGTCCCGAGGATAGCAAGATAAACTTACAAATATTCATCAATGTTAGGAAATTATACACAATTTACGCAACAAATATGAAATTATTCAATTTACGGTTTCCAAAGAGCGAGAAGGTTATGAAACTTCGTCAATTCGTCACGAAATATCTATAAATGTTGCGATAGTCCAAGAATTCTTTTAATAATATCATGATAACAGAGTTAGGAAAGGCTTAACAGAGAGGATTGGGAAAGTTGTGCAGTTGGGAAGGTCGGGGCGCTGCTGCCTGGTGGCGGACGAAAGTGAAGGTGCCCCCTCCCCCTCAACCCCTTCGGTCGCAGCCCCCGGTGCCCTGCCACCCCCACGCACCCCGGCAGATGCACGCCCGAGGAGCCGCAGACGCCAGGGAAAGTACTTGCCAAGAAAACTTTTGCATAATACTGTTATGAGAAAATTACGGATTATGGTATGCGAATAGTTTACATTTCCGTTTTCAATATAATAGTTACAGTTCTGAAAGAACCGTTGAGTAAAATATCTACTGGTCGGTAGAGATAAAGGTTTATCTAGACGCCAAATAAACGAAGATCTTTACAACCCGCCAGACAGCGACAAGAGTATCTATAGGTCTACCTGTTAAAGATAAACTTTGTGACTGACAGATAGGAGGGCTTCCCTACAATGGCGTCGGTTTCTTTCACTTAATTCCTAACTACTTGTCGTAAAACTACTTTATTTTACGTAAATCATCGTCAACTGGAAGGGTTTCTCAAAGTCGTACAAATGTTTTTTTTTTTATTAAAACGTTGCCCCACACTAGGAATTACTCCTGTATCGTGGGTGCGTTTACAAACATTTAAACTCACATACACAAACAGCCAGACCCGGAACAACTACCTGTAGGCCACACAAATATTTGTTCCGTGCGGGAATCGAACCCACGACACTCAGCCACTGCGCCAACCGTGTCAATGTTTTTGTAAAATTACATTACGTCTCAAGTAGTTCATCCATTTTAGTTCAAACACGAGCCCTTGTATCACTATGCTCCTTGTGGCACTTCACATATTATTATAGAACACTTACAAAGGCAAACATTCCCACTCAAGTGTGACATAAAAATAATAACATTTTCTTGAGAACAAACAATCCGCAAGATATCTATTCTATCTATATACTTACCTATAATAAATCTGTAGAAGTGAAAATTCTGTACATTGAAAATATCAAAAAAATAAATGGCAGGGGGTGTTACTAGACCGACAACGAACCCAAAAATGTGATTAAAAAAATTTTTGTCTGTCTGTCTGTCTGTTTGTTCAGGCATCACGCAAAAACTACCGGTTCGATTACGATGAAACTTGGTATAATTATTCTTTAATATCCTGGGCACCACACTGGGTACTTTTTATGCCGGAAAAGTATCTTCTAAATATATAAAACTCAAATGTGACTGACTGACTGAAAAAATGACTGGTGATAAAATAGGGGATGAAAGTTTGTATGAAAAATCTTATTCCTTGAGTTAATAAACTTGAAACTTAGCACGAATACTTATCTAAATAAATTATGAAGATTGTCAGTTTTTTCTTCTTCTAAACTACCCCCTAATAAGGGATTGAGGGGTTTCAAAGTTTGTATGGAAGAATTTTAGCGCGCAGTCCGGTTGACTCGAAACTCAGTATTTATACCTAATATTGAAAGTAAAGAATAATGTGTATCAGGATGAAAATCTACCCCTGACGGGCTTCAGCCCGTCAGGGGTAGATTTTCAAAAAACCAAATGGGGTCGTCAATTTTTCAGGCGAGGATTTTACTGCATGGCTTGATTAACTCGAAAATTAGTATAATCTTTGAGTTAAGTTATGAAACATCCCAAAAGATTTTTTTTTAATTCCACCCCTGTGGGGGTGAAAAGCGGGGATACAGTTTATATGAAAAATCTTATTCATTTAGTTAATAAACTTGAAATTTGCCTAAGTAAGTAATAAAGTTTATCATTATAAGTTTTTCAAAGCTACCCCTCAAAGGGGGATATAGGAGTGATAAGTTTATGTCGAAGAAATTGAATGCGCGGTCTGAGTAACTCGAAACTCAGTATTGATACTTTTGACAGAAAATAATTAATAATAAATATGTAAAGTTGTCGAAAATTTACCACTGACGGGACAAAAACGGGTAATTCGGTTTTTAAGGGGAGGATTTGAACTTGAAACTGTATGTTACATTTTCACGCCTAAACCACTGAACTTCTGATTTGGCATAGATATAGATGGCATCCTGGGGAAGCACATACTTTTTATCCTGTTAGCACGTTCCCGTGGGATAATTTCCGACATCCACGCGGGCGAAGCCGCGGGCAGAAGCTAGTATAATAATAAAGCTAAAGTTGGTAACACTTCGATATTTGTCGCGAACAAGCGTGTTGCTCATGCTCATCTCATAACATCGTTAGCGAGGCCGTTCGCAGATAAATTAAATGGAAACATTTTTCAGTGTTGCGTCTGGTTTATTTTAAGTAAGTTACGCATGTAAGAGCTGCCGTAGAGTTGTGGCGTAATTTAAGCTCTCTCACTAACGAGCAGGCACTCAAGTGAAGCCTCTCCCGCACAGCATTCCTCCAGACTAGATGATATTGTGAGATTTGTAAGCATATTGTTTACGTTGCGTGTAAAACAGCGAGCTAAGCTGTACGCAGTTCCGCTTCCTCCCCCCCCCCCCCCACTCCGCTTAGGCCTCCTATCTCGTGTCATATTATTGTTTCGGTTCTTAAGAGTAAAAGCGGCGCCGATTCATTTCAAATGTTTACAAATATACACGAGGAAGTGAAGTGTTAATTCTTATAATGAAAAAGTGTCACATGCAGTGCAGCTCGTAGGTAGGTACTTTTGCTTTAGCATGTAGCATAATATTTTTTAAATAAACTCCTTTACAAAGATTCTAAGGACTGTTTACATTTTACGGAGTTCTTTTAATAAAAATCTCATCTGTAACAATATTTTCATAAGGGGAAAATGTTTGCCTAGCCCTACGACCATATTGTGAGAATATATTATGCACACATTAATTTTTTGTCGCCATCCAGAATAAGATAGCGCATGTTATTTATAGCCACTTTAGCCATTGTTGGAATGCACATAAACAGCTAATGTTCATGTCAAATGCTTTTTATGAATGGATGCGGAGGTAGTGATGTTAGCAAACAACGGCGCGTCGGGAGCTCGTCGGTCGTCGGCGTCACTCTGCGCTCCTGGCTAATTACTGGGGGAGGCGCCGGAGCGCGCGCGGCCACAGGGCCCCGGCTGCAACCAACCACACACGGACGCACTAAACTACCCCTTTCAAAATAAACCACTTATTTCTAATTGTCTGTCAACTGTCACTGTTTTAAACTTTAATAAACTTTCTATAAAACACGAAGACAATGTCAGATCGTAGCATCTTATGCACTTTACGACGTTCTAGATGAGCAAGTCATCGTTAACAAGTTTAGAGGTCGTAAGGCCAACATGACTTTCCATTAGCACCTGACCGTCACAGCAAGTGTGATTAATGTAATTTATCCGTTTGATGGCGGTAATTACGCTCTCGAGACAAATGTAGGTGGGAGGGAGTTCTTTCAGGCTCGCTGAACGCCCTATAAGTAACCCGCGTGTCCCACGCTAGCGCCTTTCGTTCTCACTTACCTTAATGACTTCACACCACATGTTATTATCCAAGGCTTTTAAATTTCTTCTTCTTGTAATATCCATTGTAATTATATTAGTCACAACGAATGGGTTTATCGCTAAAGTCGCAGACTGTCTGAATATTCAGTGAATTTTAATCTGACTATTTTGCTTTTTTCTCGTCGCATAAGATGATTAAACACGAGAAAGGTGCTTTAATAACAAAATAACAGTTCGATATCGATCAACCATTTATTTTTTATGGTTTTAATTAAAACTAATTACGGGGCTTATCGTTCCAATGGTTCGACGTGAATCTTGGGCCCGAATGTTAGCTGGGGGAGAAATTGGCATTTTGCGATGTCTTCCCCCGTCCGTCCCCTCTGCACGCAGATAATTAACTGCAGAGAAGTACCCGACTACCCGTACATCCGTGGCACAAGGGTATGGGATCAAATTTTACCCACAAGTTTTAAAGAGCGGTGCCTCTGATCGGGGCGCCGGGCGGCTCGAGTGCACCGCGGGCGACCGATGGGGTTCAACAAATTGTAGGGGTGGCTAGGTAAACGACCGTGATTATATTGATTTTTAAAATGACATCTCTTTTAACCCTTCAATTTGTGGCTGAAGTGATTCCTACTCATCACAGCAAACAATTTCAAATTCATCTGTCGCGACTCGTGTTTATGGCTGAAGCATCGGAAGTTCTTATTGTTAATATAAAATCAAAATAAGCCATAATAAGCTTGCTTTTTTTTAAACACGACCCTTACAAAACACTGATTTTTCTCTCATTCTTGGACAATCGAAAAGCCGCCATTGAACCGGTTCGGTGCACTTTGGGAGTTACCCATTCATATTTAAATTCCATCAGAATAATCTCTTTGATGTGGTACCCTGATACTTATTTGCATGTTTATTTATAGCGTTTCGGATAATGTTTTGTTTGAGCTCCATAGCGTCGTAGGTAGGAAAGAGTTGCCCATTGATACATGTTGCAGCTACCCCTGGCCCCTGCATTGTTTGTGGAGTTAACGCAGTAGTGTTGCCAGACGTATAAATCACGAGCTAATGCTGCAGCATCCGGCGCGTCTCCGCTTATTGTGGAGCCGGCGACATTTGCTTATGTTCGGTACTTCGGGCCGTAGTCACCCTCGGCGACTGTCGTCGTTCGCGAGGGAGGCGACAATTTATTAATTCGTAAAAATTACTTTCCTGTGCGATTTCGTTTTGCTTACCCATTTGGGAAGGAGCCGCCAATAATGTAAATGGCTTGTATTATTTTAAATGAAGCTTCTTTTCCTTGAGATATAAGTTCAAGGAAAAGAAGCTTCATTTAAAATAATACAAGCCATTTAATTCAAGTACAGGCCTACATACGTATGAGACTGTAACTTCAACGGACTGAGCCAACCAACAATAATTATGTTGGCTGTCAAATTGTAAAGTCAATCAGTCTTCAGAGAATATTTTAGTAGGTAATAATAACCAAACCAAGAGAAGAAGGAAGTTTTGCAATTGCCGCACATCGACGTGGACACCAGCAACGCCGTGGGTGATTACTAGTGCTTTTCAATATTTGCAAAACCAACTAAAACTGGTTCTTATTTTGTCTCATCCTCAGATTAAGATCTGAGTTCTAATCCCTCGTTATTATAGGTTGATAGGAAGGATACTCTAATCACTCCAAGCTAATGGCCAGTTGAGCAAGATTTGAAAAAATACCACCGAACTCTCTTTCTTGAAATAACCAACAACAATACCATCGAGAATCGTATTAGAAATGTTTATTGGACACAACTCCCCTTGTTACACTTCATATCAAAAGTTTAACAAATATCGTTACGAAACGGCAGACATAAAGAGAAACTCGCAAACTTCTCAAATTGTAAGAATTGCGCATCCTTTTTATGAAGCAGGAGGGCGGGGAGGGGCCTGTGTCAGTATTTATGAAGCGTGGAACCCTCGATGGTATTATTACCATCATTCTCTTACCCATTATGGTGCAACGCTTTTGTAAACCGGTTTTATAGGCTCGCGGCCACCCGAAAAGATTATGAATATGTATGCTTAATGTTTTAAATGCAAATATTACTTTATAATGACGACACATAGGTACAAATATAATTCAGCAAAAACTTCTAGAAATATTATAAATATCTACGTATACAAAATCATAGACCTAAAAAAGTCACATCTAAACATCACACATTCAAACTAGAGTCTAGTCTGGATAGTTATATATAATACTAATCTGCATAAAGTTTGTCGATTTACGAATGCATGTGAACCAGTTGGTACTAGAGTTGTGAACAAAAAGCATAGTTTTTCATTGGCGCGTCGTCGTCCGTCTGGCCGCAGCCAAAAATCGATAGCCTGGCTGCAGCTCCAGACACAATCTTACTGCCACTATCTTAACTTGACTAATGTCTTCTATAGCCTTCGTGTATGTACTTTACAAGTTGGACTGGTCAATACAAACTTTCGAAACAAAATACTTACTTGAACTTGTGAAGTTGTGAAATCGTTAATTTATACATAGTTGAAAACCGTAGTAGGTACCTACCTACAATCCTAAAATCTTTCATTTTAGCCAGTTTTAGTACCTACTAAAACTGGCTAAAATAAAAGATTTTAGCAGAGGTTTTTAATATCACTAATATTAAAAACCTCTGCTAAAATCTTTGATTTAATTTAATCTACAAAAGATGTAATTTAAATTAATAGTTAATACCTCTTTCTGTTTTTCAATCAGCTAATAGTTTACGAGAACAAAGATTACTAAGTATAAGCTCCAATTACGTTTTATATTTTAGATAATAGATGTTTGTGTGCCAGGGACACAGTCCCAGTTCGATGTTAAAGAAATCGTTGGCACTAACCTTCGATCAATAATAGTACAAACACTATTACACAAGTCTATCTATGTTACCATTTCGAGGATTTTTGAACTTAACAATAATTAAAAGTAATTAGTTTTTTAACGATATAACACATTATTAGGTTCAGGCTGAAAGCTAAATATACCCTGGTTAAAGCAAAATAAATACTTCCATTTACAAATAACTTGCAGATCGCACTGCACAGCCGTGCAGCCATGAGCGTTTAAATTAAACATACTTGACACATTTTTACAACCGTTACAAAAAGCGTCCGTATTGTGGACACGGCAGATATGTGTATCATGGCTCACTTTACAAGCTTTATCTGCCTGTCTGCCACGGCTACTTGTGCAAAAAATAAGTAGAGTTAACGTTATCAAAAAGAGACAAGCTAAATGTTGTTGCAATTCCATTTTAATTTAAAGTTTATCCTTTGGGTTTTCTCATTACCGAGGATTCAATAGATGTAGAATTGAATATGCTTATGTATTAGTTATACTCGTCACATATGGAGAAGAGGTGTTAAAGAGTTTTGGGCACGCCACACTTGCGGCGATAAGTCTCCTCTTTGAGGAGTGGCTAGAGAGGCGCCACGGCGCACTCACCTTCCGCCTGACCCAGGTCCTCACCGGACACGGTTGTTTCGGGAGGATCCTGTTCAGGATAACGCGGGAGTAAAGCCACGGTGTCACCACTGTGTGGATCGCCCGGAGGACACGGTGGAGCATACGGTGGAGCCGGTGGAGGTGGGCAGACCTCCACCGGCTTGGGTGGAGCACCGCCGTGTCCTCGTGGCGGTGATCGGCAGCGGCGATCTCTCGCGTCCGGCCCTGGTCCAGGCCATGGTACGGAGCGAGAGTGCATGGGAGGCCGTTACCTCCTTCTGCGAAGCAGTAATGCTCGCAAAGGAGGAGGCGGAGTGCGTGAGGGAAAGGCAATCTCAGCGCCCTCACGCCCCTAGTCGTCGCAGGAGACGCCCTGGACGGGAGTCAACAGCCGACTCCCGACCACCGTTGGCGCGGGCTAGCGGGTGGCGAGCAATGGGCAGCTCGCCGCCCGGTAAGGACCAGGCCCGGGTCGACGGCGCGTTGTGTTCCACGCGCGCCTCAAAGAGATGTCAGAACGAACTAACGGGGTCCGCTAGGGCCGATGCCTGCCAGGGCCGCGGGTTGTTCGAAAGAGATACCGTGGCCCCTGGCACAGGTAACTGAAGGTACACGGGTGGGTTTTAGTCAGTAAAAGTCTGACACGCCCTTCCGCTCAGCCCAGAGCGGGAGAGGCCATTTGATGATTTCCCACCCAAAAAAAAGGTGTTAAAGAGGTTATTGATGTAACTCTAACTGCACAATGGCAAAATCGAAAGGTTTTCTAAATAAAATTATAGAAATATTAATTTTAAATTACAACTTTCTAAAGCAGCATAATTTCAAGCAATGAGATCCCGTCTATTACGTTTATATAAACTAAATTCGCCGGCAGGCCTGAAATAGACACGCGACGAAAGCGTTTCGAAAAGGGGACCATTTAGTTAGACCCTCGCTCGCGGCAGTGTGGTACTAAAAATAAAAACGATTTGCGTTGCACTAATTTGATAACCACAAATTAGGTACACCACAGTAAAATCCATAAATACTAATCTTCGCGCTCGTGCCGTAAATTACAGCGGGGAGAACGTTTATTCCGCTGAAATATTACTCGACCACACGGAATTAAAATGAAAATGCGATGTACCACATATTTTGCATTCCCACGCCCGTGAACCCTGTGTAATATGTATAACCACGCGTCGTGAACACGGCTTCGATGAAATGCTCACACGTGATTTAGGGTGGAAATGTCACCCGGCCACAGATTGTACCCACAAGCGAAATACAATCCCCCGTGTGTACAACATTCAGCTCCGCGTTGCACATTACTTTTTTAATAAAGAAGCCAATGCTATTTTAATGCAATTATACTTTCCAATAAGTATTTCTCCATAAAATGTACCAAGAATATATCTATTAGTTTGGTAAAGAGAAACAACCAACGAGCTTTATTTAAATACATTTCCTTTAAAATTATTTACGGCTTACTACGTTACGTTACCTTACGTTCCCAGTCATTTAAGGGTTGATTCGGTTTTATTATCTGTCTACGTAGGTACGTAGACAGATAATAAAAATAAAATAAAGGCGGACGGGTACTAGGTATAGGTATACCTAGTAAGTTACCCGTCGGCCTTTGGGATTGATAATAAGGTCGCAGGAGGCTGCTTGGCCGTTTTAATACCTTAACGAGGCCGGCGTGGTCGCCTGACGGGTACGCGGAGGCCGCCTGACGGGTCTGAGGCCGTTGACGAGACCTAATTGCTTAATTAACACCGCAATCCGACGGCGCCGAGCGTAATCTACCCTCACTTTGATACATCAACTGTGTGATAGCTACCCAGTAGTTTCATTTAGTTGAAAGTTCAAACATATTAGATTACTGTTAGTTAAACATTTATTGGTAAGCGTCTTCAAAGGATATCCTGTGCTTTGCACAAATCCTTTAAGATACTTAAGTAAGTAGATACCTATAATATAATGTTACCAGACAGAAACTTATAATAACTAATAATATCAAAAATAGTGCTGCGCGGATCCGCACAGCCATGTAAGTGGTTCAGTGAGTAAGCTCTTGCACAGTATTTTAGTGAGGCAACACATCGCTCCTATGAGTTGAAAAGTTCAATATTGACTCACAAAATTGCTTTAAATCGCTGCAGCCGATAATAGTGGAAGCTTATTTGGAATGTCAACCTTATTGCAAGTGCGCACGAGTGGAATTGCTTCCGGGCCTTGTTTTTGGGAGGTGTTGTTACCGCTCCAGCGGTTATTGGCATGTCCTCAAAGCTTCCTTCCGACACGACCAAGATGGTGAGGATTTTCCGCTAGAAGTCAACCCTCCAATAATGTTTAGATAACGCTCTGTACCTGCCGACGCCGTACACTCAGATTAATTTATATTGTAAGCTTGAGCCAAAGCTACAAAGGCTTTTAGTCTGTGCTTTTGATCAATAGGAAACTTTGGCTTTAATATATTATCGTAGACAGTCAAAGTTTTACCTACTTCAGCCTTTTGGAAATATGGATATATCAATGATTTCATTCAATATGAGGAGTGTTTTGGACGTGCTTTTATGATCGAAAGAATATAATAATAATAATAATATCCCTGGACATTTCACAAAGCGCCATCTAGTCCCAAGCTAAGCAACCTAATGATAAATGATAAATGATTTTATTTTTGTAAGTAGGTTTGTACAAACACTTTTACACGTCAATCATATTTTAAACTAGATGAGGTCGGCGTTTCCTATCTGACTAGTCTGAGAAGAAAGGCCGAAACAAACTCAGACGTCACAGTCTCTTTTAAAGTCCAGACATAATCTTGGTCAGATCATATGAAGACCATGTAGGTCGATGTCTGAGATGGTCTTTTGAGGAAAGAACCACACAGATTGAGAGGACCTGTCCAGTCAGTGCACGCATTTGTCAGAAATCGTGCAGCTCAACTCAAAACTTAAGGAGCTCAACGATCCGACGAACAATACCAAAGAAAGGACATTTGGGTAGGCCACATTAATTACTCAAACTGCCAGACCATGACAAAAACTAAGAGAACAGAGAGAAGGATAATATAAATACAATGACCCACATAGTCTTCACATTCACAATAATTAAAATAATATAATACTTTACTAAGTAAGCAAATGTCATAGTATATATAAAATTCATTAATGTCAGTGTATATAAAAAAAAAAAACAACAACAAAACAGAGAAAAACAAAATAAAAACATTCAATATGTAAAAAAAATAAAAAAATTTGGAAGCAGCTTAATCCCAAGCCTTTTTGTCCTCGATATAATCCTTAACGGTATAAAAGGCTTTCTGGCACAACTTACGTTTAATAAATGATTTGAATTTATTAAGGCTTAGATCTTGAACTGGGCTTGGAACTTTATTATAAAAGCGTATACATTGGCATCTGAACGAGCCACCTATTTTCTTGAGCCTTGTTGTAGGTACAACAAATTTGTGTTTGTTCCTAGTATTTATATCATGGATATCACTGTATTTTTTAAACAATTTTATATTTTTATGGGCATATAAAAGATTTTCATAAATATATTGAGAAGGCACAGTCATAACATTAATCTCTTTAAATTTGTCTCTGAGCGAATGTCTCGGACTCAGTTTATAAATTGAACGAACAGCTCGCTTCTGCAAAACAAAGATAGTCTGAATATCAGCGGCATTTCCCCACAATAGAATACCGTATGACATTACACTATGAAAATAGCTAAAGTACACTAAACGGGCTGTCTCTATATCAGTTAAATTACGAATTTTTCTAACAGCGTATGCTGCGGAACTTAGCTTTTTTGACAATTTATCTATATGTGGACCCCACTGAAGCTTAGCATCCAAAGTTATGCCCAAGAATACTGTGCTGTCTTCAGGATTCAATTCTTCGCCCCTTATCAACACATTAGTTTTCACCTGCCTAACGTGAGGTAGCGTAAACTTAATGCATTTAGTTTTTTTCTCATTTAAAAGTAAATTATTAACATAATGCTTGAGTTATGGTAACAAGATGGCTGATAAACTACTTATATACATTTTTTTTGTAAATACATACATATTTTAGATAGAAAAACACCCAGACTCGGAATAAATACATGTAGGTCATACAAATATTTGTTCCGTGCGGGAATCGAACCCGGGACACGCAGCGCAGCAGTAAATCGCTTAACCACTGCGCCAACCGTGCCGTCTTATAATAATTATATCTCTATCAACTACTACAGCGATAGCACTAGGAAGTCGTGAGGGCGGGCGTATTTGGGGGACTGTGTTTTGTAATTTTGACGTTCGAAAAGTACTGATTCTCAGCCTAATTTGAATAAATGACTTTTGATTTGATTTTGATTTACTCTATCAATTTGTCAAAACAACTACATGATAAATTACTTCCTTAAACACAAACAAAAGTTAGCTTATAAAAACATTTAAAAGTAGGTCGGTAGACACATTCCTATTATCACAGTATTATACGAATTGCATTATTTTAAATTTAGTAGTAATAACGACTACTTATCCAGTATCCTGTAGTTAGTAATTATTGACTTCCAGCAGAGAATAATACATACACGGGAAAAATACATACACCATCTATCAAACTTTTATTTATAGAAAACAAAAATACACGTGATTCAATCATGTGTAATAAGTAGGTATGTACTTCGAGGTAGGTACGTTTACTGTATTTCGGGATCGGTCTAAATAAGTTAGGCCTCGACCGTCGTGGACAAAAGTGTATCGTATCAATGTAACAAAGTTATTTTGTTTTCGACTGTACTCGAGCGTACAAAATTAATGGCTGTGCGTTTGATGATACTACTGATATGGGTTTACCAACTTTGCCTATTTACATCGATACCTCGTTTGCCTATTTACATCCTTTATTGTATCCCAATTTCCTGTTCCACAAAATTCGATTAAAACAGATCGCTCACTGTTTCCGAGTGCCAAATATTATAGATAATTATCCGACCTACCGTTATAATATAGTACGTACCTACTAAGGTACCTAGTTAGTCCCTACGTAAATAGTAATAAAATACTTGCTTAAATACAATTCTCCTCCCCTTTCGTTATACTTCTAAGGCTGGTGGAGCATCAATATCATTTCGGCCATTTTGGGACCAGTGTGTCCCTAACAATTATCTTTAGGTAGAGCAACATTTTCCTATTTTCCCAAACTGAAACCTAACTTTTCTGTGAAGATATAAAAGTGTGAGATTAACATCTGTTAAGGACACCAAATGGGATGAAAAAATAAAGTAAGTTTAAATTAATTTCAATGCTTACGATACGAACACTGTTTTTTTCGCAGCATCTTACTCTTTTCTAGAAAGACAAAATGAACATCCTGAATATCCTGATCTATAATAATACTAATAATAAAGCTGAAGAGAGAAAAGTTTGTTTGACGTCGCTAATCTCTGGATTTACCAGTCGAATTTGAAAAACTATTTTACCATTTGATAGCCCAATTCCGGAGGAAGTCTATAGGCTTAGCTCTTAGCATGATATTAATCACGCTAGTCAGAAAGAACCCAGTAATAGCGAGGGGTGAGTCGGGTGAACCAGAAATTTCACGCGGACAAAGTCGCGGGTAGAAGCCAGTTTCATAACCGATAATCATATTTGTTGTTGTTGGTTGTCAAAAAAATAATATTTATAAAAAAACCTCTTCGAAGTCCGCCATGTCGACAGTCATTGACAGACAACAACCATTTTAGTGAAAGCCCTTTCTGGAAAATTGTCGAACAAGCCAATCGCTTGCATTTTGCTCACGTAACACCATTTTATGATATATGCCACGGATTTATAACTAATTGAAAACGAAATGGAATACGGAAGGTACCTACATGTTTTAATTGATTAAATAAGGCCGAGATAGTTACCTACTGTTGCAAGATATCTGGTTATTCTCGGATCCCAAAGCCCACCCCGACCTACTTTGGGAGAAAAAGGAAAAGATGGTTAATAAGATTACATGCAGGGTAGTATAATCAAATCATCCTTATGTTCAAGCTTTACAAAAACCGTTGGTTCATCTGATGTTCAAATTCTAGTCTTATATATATTATATTAGATAGCTTCATAAACCTCTTTTAACTGTTCTGTGTTCAAAATCATTTTGCTGTTTCTTAGATAACTAACTATCAAGGAAGTAGGTATGTCACTTATCGTGGAACTATAAAGACAACGTTCAAAGTAGTAGTTGACATAGCCAAACAGGAAGAGCTTCAAATGCTGCTAATGTACGAGTATGTTGGTAACAAGTTATTAGCTTACCGATTACGAGTTCTTGGAAAACCCGAGTCATGTATCTTAGTCGACTCGTAGCTTGTTCTCCGAGATGAAAAGCTCTGATTCATTGTTTCCTTTAATTCTCAGATCAGCGTGGGAAACAAAGATTTCGATCACAATATAATGTTTAAAGTAGATAAGTTATCTGCAGTACATAGCAGCATTGTTGCAATGAGCGCCTTCAATCAGAACATTGTTAGCCGAGGACAGAGCAAAGAAAACGAAAGGTGTAGTTTTTACGGCTTAACGTTACAACCATACTTTTACCTTTACTTTTCGTCTGCTCTTATACAAGAATATGTTTTAAAGATAACATGTTTATCATTTCTTGCCATTCCGGGAAACAATAGGCATACCTACTTCCTTCTCATAGAGGCATAGATGATGCGAACGATGCAACTAACCGACGAAGACGACCAAGAAGTATGATAATGACACTATAGTTATTTCAATACATTTCCATGCCCCGGTTTCAGTAGTTACCTACGGATTGATGTGATGAAAAATAGGGTCCTGAAACACCGTGACCAACCCAATTTTTTTAAATGATTTTAAAAGTACCTGTACCTACGTGCTCTTTTGTTAGTATTGTGCCCTAAGGAACAATACTAACAAAACTTCCGACCAACTAATTGGCCAACTTCTGTACACTTTAACAACTAGTTGAATTATGTTGGGACTGAAAAAGTTTCAAGTTTCAACCAACTATTCGGATTTTCTCGTCTTAAAACAGCTTGGTAGTAAATTCAACCGGGTAAACCTGTGTTTACCCGGTTGAAATTACTACCAGGTTGCAGTTAATGTAATCTTAATACATATTTTTTGATGGCGAGATGTTTAAAGTTACACAACATTCTTATAAGAACACAGGAGCTAGTAGTTTTGCTTGAAGAGCATCACCTTACAATAACATGAAGTCATGAAACCTGTATTTTTATCTACCCACTCAAATGTAAAAGAAACCGTTTCCATATTACTATGCAGATTATATTATGTCATGTGTACCTACCCAGTGCCTGATTAGAGCAGCCACAAGTCCTTTGTTATTGAAATAGAAATGTACTCAACTATCATGGACATAGAGTTTGTACGTAGGATCGCATTACGCCATCTGTTGATAACGTTGCATCGAGTTCAGGTTTGATTGATCTTCGAGAGATTTTCCATAGCGGGCGGTGTTGAGAGGCCAACGGCATTGAGTTGTTATTGTGTGTGGCGAAGTAGCAGGTAGCACGTCGTACGTACGCGAGGTCGACGCCCGGGGGCGCCGCGCGGGGGTGCGACACGGGGTTGCTTTGCACTTCCGCCTCGCTGCACTCATTTCCGCATAAATAGTACCTACCTCACCGTAGCAAGATGTAGGCTTACCGCCGAGGCGTTGACACGTCTATGACACGCATAGTATCTCTTACCAAGACATTCTGATAGCTTTAATGCTCTTCTACAAGTAGAAATACAGAATACAGAGCAGGAGAATAAAATACCGTGACCGCTAACAAAAATAAATTACCAACTAAACCGACTCCGTCCAACTAATCAGCGCAAACCTGCTCCAGTTAAAAGGAGAAACGCAATTTGAAGTTCCCCTTAAAAGTTTCGAAAGCGCAGGAGTGTGGGTGAAATAAAACAAAGGCAGGCACGCGCCCGCCGCGGCACTCATGCTGAGTGCTCTGCTTTGTGGCAGGCTGGGCGATACAATGCAATACGCGATACACACACATTGACGAGCACAAGTCTACTGAGCATAGCCAAGTAGGCTTCCGCGGGCGTACGTCCGATGCGGAACCGATATTGTGTTACCTGCTAAATGTACGGCCCACAATACGTCGCAATATTTCGTTAACGAACGAACATTAGCAATGTGTTGTGTTGCCCAGTCGGTATCCTTTTCGTGGATTTGCAAGTTTTGTTAGTCTTGCCAGACATTTTCTTATATATATTTTTTTGTATCCAAATTGCGAAAAAATTCCATTATTGATCTACACATACTTATCAGTAAGTATGTGGTTTAAGCTATGTTTTCGTATAGGAAAACATCTATTTTTACAAAAGCTTATTTGTAACTAACTAAATGCACACTTTTAAAAAAGTTATTCTTCTTTTCTTAAAAAAAAATGGTATATATCTACATATATAAGGCTTTATCAGTTGAGAATCTAAATAAATTGAACCAATGGATTGTCTCCAAAAAAGTATTTCCACTTGATTGTTGGTGTCCTCGCTCGACCGCGCAGCGAGGATCATTAGTGAGGTGAACACTAATGATCCCCTCGATCGCGACAGATCGCCGGAGGAGACAAGCGCTCCATCGAGATAGCGGTGACTTCACCAAATATCGGATTTTCCGTGTCAAGAATTCATAACAAGAATTTTACAAAAACCCGCCTCAAGCTTTCCAGTCACTACCTTAAGGGCTTTTAAATTCTGCATGCTTTATTTATGAAATAAATCATAAACCGAATAGCAACTGGCTACCTGATCTTTGTTTTGCATAAAGTCCACAGTTTGTCTTTCTTTTTGGAATTTTCACACGACTTAAAACAAATTACCATTAATTTGTTTTAAGTCGTGTGAAAATTCGAAAGTCGAATCGAAGTCGAAGTCGAATCCTTGCATTTTAAGTAGTGTATTGCAGTTTATTGAGCAAATATAAGAGCATGGCGGCCGGCGACCCCCGCCACTCGGCGGAGGCTTATCGAGAGATGGCGAGAGAGACTCTTCTATCTAAAGGGTTGCTTTGTGGCTTCCACTAGAACCACTTTTCAGCACTGAAGACATGCTTCCTTTAAAATATAACCAGTTTGCTTAATAAGCTCACAGACTACCAGTTTTCTATGAATGAATTCAAACTTACATTTTTGCAATAACACGGTTACTTTGTAACCTTCCCTCGATAAGCGATCTTCGCAACTTTCCTTGACCTTTAGAACAATACACTGGCTATACGGCTATAGGTACCTATCTAAGGGATAAAACGACAGCGCCAAGTAAAGTAAATGCCAAGATGAATTTATTATACCTCTTGGAACAAAAAACATTTGTATTACAATATCATAATTTCGTTTCAAAGAAAGTAGTAGCAAAAAAAGTTCAGACGATATACTCCGACAGTGTCCGATAAGCAAATTGTTCAACGATCCTAGTCTGGTCCAGATAGTATCACTGTAATAGAAGGACGTCACGGTTGATTGATAAAAGGATGTAACTATATCGTTATCCTCTAATTCGGTTCTAATGGAACAGTTAAGGAAGCGTTCTCGAGGCGGAGCCAGTCCTCGTGAAGGAAATGAGTTCAATTTACCATTATCTCGGGGAATTGAGTGGTGCGACCTCGCTCGCCACTTGTTATGCTGACTTATTTAGTATGACAATCCAACTAGAAAACCATCACGGAAATTGCACGGTTGCAAATTGGGTTCGCTCTAGTGCTGCGGTGACTCGGAGTTATTGAATTCGATTTTTATTGAATACTGAGCTTTAGGGACGAGGCCCTTATTTCTTTTATAAAAAAATCTTTAGCTTTAGAAATAGGAGCCGGCCGGTATGCGATGTTATTGTGGATTTTTATACGGCCTTTCGTCTATCAAACATTTTCCGAATATTGAATACCTATAGTTATTATGTTTCAGTCCAGGCCTGAAACATAATAACTAGGTACCTTTGGATATTTTTCAATTTTCTTTCACCAACTTAATGCTCCCATAGACAGGCGCGACGCGACGGTGCGACGCTGTTCTGGTAGAACAATTTCCATAAAGTTGTCATAGAAACTGTTCTACTATAGTCGCGTCGCGCCTGTCTGCGGGAGCCTTTATGAAGTACTAACAAGACTCAAAAAAGACAAGTTCGCTTTTTGTCAGGAGAAAGTAAGAATGTCTTCATCAGGTCAAAGATTTCAATGGATGTTGAGATAAAGCTGTAGGTAAAGGTGCAAGGTGCATGCAGTCTACTTAACTGAACGCAGGCTATTATTAAATAGGTTGATCTTGTGATTATCTTATTAAGCCGGTAGGAGCTGGTGGTCTCAGGACCTACTCCTACATGAGGTCAATATATCCTGCCTCTTCCTTTAGACCCACGAATGTGTACTATGCGCGTACAGTGTGCCTGCATATATTCCTGCCTAATTTTAGCAAGCATAAAACTGATTTACATCGGTTGAAAATCAGCGTCAGGCACTAATTGTCTGATATTTTTGCTGAACTGGGTTGGCGTAGCCATGAGGCACACACTCTTGCAAATATCTTACAACGCACCACATTTAATTTTGCAGAATATATTGTGTACCTACCTTTTAGACTGTGTCAGACAAATCTTTCTTTCTTTCAAGTAATCATTATTTTGAATTCCAATATTTTCCTTGTTTCCAGCGGGTGCGATGACGTGCAGCGTTCGCTGGAGCTGTTGGATCAGGTGCTGAGCGAGTACGACGAGGGCGAGCCGCGGTCACTGGAGGCGCGTGCGCCGGCCACCCCCGCAACCCCCGCCACTCCCGCGACGCCCGCCACGGACGACGACTCACCGCTCGCCGGACACACCTCCGAGGACGATGGATACATGAGCATGAACGGCAGAAGGTGAGAAACTCATTCATTTAAGTTCTAAAAATAATACAATGGCATCATTTAACTTTACATCATACTATTGTAAAGCTCATCATCTGCCCCTGCCTTTTTCCAACTATGTTAGAGTCGGCTTCCATTCTAACCATACATCCGGTTGGATGGTCGGATGGAGGAATTTAAAATTCACACGATGCAATGTCTGAAAACTTACATTTTTGTACTTCTATATTTCACTAAACTGGTAGACTCAGAATTCAGTCGGTTTCGGAGACGACAAAAGCAGAAGGATTTCCGCAATATGCTAGTCATAGGCTATAATGAATATAACACATTGTGACTAACTAATTATAGTTGAGTTTATACATTGAGAGTGTTTTTACATAAGCGAACTCATTACCATCCAACGAACCCACGTCGATTTTTGACAGAACTCGAATTCTTGACGTATTAATTCTTGATTTACATCGTGCATACCCAAATATAGACTCTGGAGCTAATAATAACTCGTCCATTTTAGGCCACAACAATAGACAATGATAACAGATAATGGTTGCTAATGTACTTACATTGGTATACCCAACACAAGTTGTTCGGCTATTGTTACTTAGACAGGTCTTTGAAATACAAACATTTAATGCTTGTAATATTACCCACAATATGATTATAGCGTACTTATCACCTATGATAGTCTCATAGTAGATACTGTTCGAAGAATACATCAGCCTCCCCTTTTTGCTAAGGTCATCTAGAGTCATTTCATTTATGTCTATGGGTACATGTGTTTACGGACCACCTTAATTAAACAGACTGGACACTGACTTGATTAATGATAATGTTCACGTCAAGAGAGGGTATTCTTCTATTGATTAGTACTTACATGCATGATAACAACATGCTGAAATCACCGATGCGTTTGACTTAAACCGCAAAACCTGGAAATCATGTTGGGAGTTTTCTTAAAGATGAATCTATTTGTGGTATATTTCAGAGCGAAGTTCGCGCTGGGTTTCCGTCCGACAGAGGAGCGCGAGGAGCCTTCGCCCCCGGACCCGCCGTCACCGCGCTCGCCGCCGCCGCCCGAGGAGGCCCAGCGCATCATCTCCACGTTACTGCCCAAGTTAGTATAAAGACATAAAACAATTCAAAGAATGCCTGACGAACAACGGTTAGTATAAACCACTGAAAGCACAGGGAATTGGATAAAATATGTTTCCTTGAAGGTACCTCTGTATAGTTACTCATTCTAACAGTCCACACCCTAAAATTCAGTTCAGAAACAAGTTTTTAGCCCTTTAGCGGTTCTAGCGAGGAAGTCCACCCAGATTCTGAAAAATAAAATACATATTCTAATACCTAAAACCATGATTATTTTAATATAACTACTTGTATTGTATCATAGAAAACTACATTTTACGAAATAGACACAAGTCTCAGTGGTTTACATACAAGATTTATTAAAGTTACTAACAATATCGTAATAATGTTACAGAGTGTCACCGGCGAACTCAGCCAAGCGAACGATATCAGCAGAACAGAGGGAGGCAGAGGAGAGACTGGACTCCATCATCAGCGTCAATGGCATCACCACGGCTACGCAGACCACTTTTGTAAGTAGAGGTAGTTTTTTTATGAAATCACAGGAAGATCTTATTTATAAATCCATAGGATAGTATTAACATTAAAGAAAATATGTTCTTTAATCGGGTCATCTTGATTTCAGCCAAAAACCAGGCACCAACGCCCCTACGGCTGGGAAAAAGACACGGAAGCTAACGGGTTCCAACTGCAGCAGCCCCCAGTGCCTCCGTACCGGTTCGCGTCGCTACAGCACGGCGCGCGCCCGCCGCAGCCCGACACCGCGCCCGCCTGGCTGCCGCCGCGACACAACGCGACACCCACCGGCCTCAAGAAATCACCCAGTGTCGAGAACCCACCGGTGTTCCCCTTCATGGGTTTCTCCACTGAATTCAACGACAAACCATACAATGAACATCCAGTCACCATATATCCAGGGCCAAATATTCAGTTCAAAAAGGAACAAGCACATTCACCGACATACAACGTACCAAAAATTTCACCTTCTAACACGAAAAGCTCGGAAAGAAAGAGCAGTATGAAACGCGACAGCAGGTCGGACGGTGAATTGTTATCACCCATAGGGAAATTACCTCCGCGGACTCTCGCCGGTTCTATGGAGAGACATAGAGAAGTGTGTAGAGGATCTACGGAGGACATGGTTGTGAGCTGTAAGAGGAGAAGTTCGAGTAAGAGTAACGACGAAGAGCACTTTTCGGACGATTCGCTGGAGGAGTCGTTCCCGCCGCCGCCGCCCGCTGTTACTACGCCTTCGAAACGCAATTCCATAGCTTGGGAAGTGTCACTCGATGGTGATGACCCTCTACTTACACCAGGAAGCACAAAAGTAAGTTGATTTAAATGTGTTACAAAATTGACTGAAAATTGATTAGCACTTACATTACAAGAGTCCATTAGTTATAGGCGCTATGAAATTTTATTCAAGGTTGTCACTTGCAAGCAACAAACTGGGTTAGAATCATACTATTACTCAGATCTAGAATTAAATGGCTTAATATACTTCATATCGCCACCATTGAAACTGATTCTACAACCATCAATGAATGTACCTATATCAATACTACTGTTTTTACTACTACTTATTATATCAATACTAATTTCTACCAAGCTTTGTAGTTTAATCGCGTTTATTTTTTGTATAACAGTTTTCTTTTCTTGTTTACAGGTTATTGGCCGACGAAGAAGAAAGTCAGGTGATCAGTCTCATTCTAGCACAAGCTCAATACCACAAAGAGTTGACGATGATTGGGGAGAGGAGTATTGGCCGCCACCACCTCCACTAACGCAATGTGAGACCCTCGTGTCACCCACTTCAGATGCTGAACAAGAAAGCCGACGAGCACAAGATCTAGCGTGTGGTACATACGTCATCAGAAAAGGCAAAAATCGAAAGCAATTACCAAGTTTCAACAAGAACACGACCAACAAATCTCCCACCAACCTACTCAATAGTCACAGCTTGAATAGAAGTTTAGATACTGATAAGTCCATGGACGGATCGAGCATATCAATCAGCGGCTCCGGATCAGTAGGCTCGTACAACTCCCGACCGAGCTCCGATTTAAGTTTGCCACAATCTCGTTACAGTGTAGACTTGAACTCGAGACTGAGCCGTGAGCTTAACACTCCAAACTCTAGATATAGTATAGATCTTTGCACACCGAATTCTAGACTGAGTAAAGAGATAACATCGCCAAAATCTCGTCTTAGTTTAGATCTTAATAACGGTCCAGATAGATATATCGCGCAGGAGTACTTCGGCCATAGTCCCAAAAGTAGAAAATCACACAGTGAGAAAGGAGCTCATACGTCTAAAGTTCAGAGCAAACTGTCTCCACAAAATAGGTTTTCCGATTTTAAAAAGTATTCATCGACTTTCGATAATATTCAGTCACTCATAAGAGAAGGAAAAGTAGAGGAGACACCCCCGACGGAATGCAACGAAACCGTCAACGAACTGACCATGGTGCCTCCCAATATGGTGCGCGTGGTGTCGCTGCCGAGCCTGGGCGACGAGGCCGGCGCCGGGCGCACGGCGCTCATCACCACGGTGGAGGAGGAGGAGGACGCGGAGAGCGGCGAGCCTGGCTCTAGCGGGGACACCTCGCCGCTGCGCAAGATCGAGAACAATATTAGCGCTATATTAAGTCAAGGTCGGGACCAAAAACATTTTACCCCATATATACCTAAAGACTGGAATATTCATAAGGATGAATACTGTGATGACGTATCTAAAGATATATTAGAAAACAATTTCCGTTATAGTTCTAGAGAGAGACAAAAGAGACATGATATACAGAAATCGTCGAGTCACAATGAAATACAGAATCAGCGGTCGATGGATCGACGTGACCGTTCGAAGAGGTCCAACAGTATGCATAAATCCACGAGCGCCAAAGATGTACCAGTTAGCTTGATGCGGCAGCCATCTTCGTCAGACTCTGCTGTGTCGAGCGGTGGTGACTTCCCCCTCAATGTTCAAATAGTTGAGCACTCGTACAGGCACCCACCGCTGCCGCTGCCCCCATCGCCGATATTAGTGCACGAGATGGGGCCTCTCCCGCAAACCCCAGAGTCGCCGAAATTTCCTCCCCTACCTCCCTCACCTGTGCAGGAGGTTGAAGATGAATATACAGAAATTATGCAGACGCCCTCAGAGAAACGTCATGTGAAGAAAGCTGACACGTTGCCAACACCAACGATGGAGTCTAGGAGAAGGTAAATGCTTAATCGAATCAAATAATATACCTTTTCATAGTATATTCATAGGTACAGACGCCAGCACATCAAGCTACTACAATCTGTCAAATTTCTTTAATAGATTTTCAACTTTATCGCTAAAACTTTAAGGTTCAAGGTTGATTGGGAAAATGTGACAGTTTCGGGTAGGTTGACCTGCTGGCGTCTGTACTTAAATAAAAATTTTTTACATCAGGCCTTCGGAACCCCCCGCGGTGCCACCGCATCGTGACACCACAAACAGCCTCAAGACGCGCTCTATGGAAACCAGTTACAACAAAAACAGGAGAAGCAGTAACTTCAAGAGTGGTTCAACCGATAGAAGAACGTTACCTACAGGTATGCGTTCTAATTCACTATTTACATTTAGAGTCTGCCTGCGAGGGACAATAACAACACTCGAACATTTTAGTGATCAGCTGTTATCTTTTATATGCTCATGCTGTGGTAAAAATATTAACCATTCAGCAAGATGATAGCTGGGCTGACTCACGGTATAAACATACGTCTTCATTTGCAATCTTAATACAATCCTTGGTAATTTATACTTCAATACAAAATATAAAATCTTAGATCCTAAAGTGGTAGGTACCTATTCTGAAAGACTTTGCCAATCGAGTAAGTGCCATCTCACTTACTCGCTTGACAAGTCAAAGTATTTTCTGCTCTATGTGTAAAGTCCTATGCTGACTCTAAAAATATAGCCGGAAAACGGCGTGCTAGTAATGTTAGTTTAAACTGACATTGATAGATGGCGCCGTCTTCGCCGAGCTATCGGTATGTAGCAATACTAAGCTAGGGTAAAAAATTGGTCAGTGCCAGATTTACCAAAGATTAAACGAAGTTGCATTATCCAGTAAAAATATCACGCCCGTACCTTCCATGCAACTTCTGAAGAAACCATTCTTAAAATCTTTCAGACATCGGAGCGAGCGGCGCCAGACGTAGGACCCTACAGCGCCAGAGCCGCGAAGCTGCAGCATCAGGGCGCGGGCCCCTGCAGACGTCAGCCAGCCTGCCCGAGACGCCGGTGTTCGCGCGGGGATGCGACGTGCCGCGCACCCCACCGAGAAACTCTACCGGACCCCCCCGGAACAACACCATGAATTCAATACAGTCGATAGGTTAGCCGACTTGTTTTAAATTTTTATTTCATGTTGCAGAAAGCACGTGAAACTGTTGGTCCCGGCTGGTATTCGTAGTCTTTGACTGTCATTACGTGTAGTCAGAAGCCCGAAATACTGACAACCAGTTTTACCAAAGGTGCTAACTGGGTTGCCGAGGTCAGATAGGCAGTCTCTTCAAGTAAAATACTAGTATTCAGTAGCCGGTTAGACTCCAACGTAGTTGTGTAAAGGCTAGGCAGATGATGATTTCATGTTTCATACTTACTCTCAGGCTGTAGTTTCTTTAACCAATATAATAGGCCTCCTTCCTGTTGATAAGAGAAACTGTAAATACTCATAGGTATTTGTTTTTGACCTAACGCGATTGAAACACCATGGAATACTGCCGGTCGATTCTGTAAAAATCTCACCGTGAAAACTCAAGTGAAGTGAGCTTGATGTGAGTTGTCAATAGTGTCAATCCCTAGCATTATTTGGAATGACAGCTCACTCCACGCTCACCTAAGTTTTCACGGTGAGATGGTTACAGAATCGCACTGCTGATATTCGGGTCTATTGGGAAAGGATTTTATTAGCGTAGGTTACCAATAAGAAAGGAGCCTTTCATTAGAAAGAAATTATCTAGTAAATCACGGCAACTGCCTCATACCTGTAAAATATGACGAACTCTTCTGTACCTAACGTTTAGTGAACGACAGATCACGAACACTACGAAGAATAGATTTATCATTATCAGGGACATATCTTTTCTTCATTTTTGACATCGCACCGTAGAAATCTATCCCAACCTGTCATTTGGTCTTTCGTTTCTACGGTGGTCATGCTACGTTTGCAGGTTGCGAGGGTGCCTAGTCACCTAATATACTAGTACCAAGTATACCAAATAGTTTAATCTATATCAGCAAGTATGACATTCGGGAGTAGAGACAACAATAGATGTTTATCGCATAAAGTTTAGGATAAGGTCAAAAAAAGGCCCGACTACGGTGTCGTAGCACTCTCGTAGCACATTCGTAGCAACATTAGTACAGATTATGTAAAATGTACATACATGTTTTGGTTAAAAATATATTTGACCTAGGGTTCCGTACCATAAAGGTGCCAATCGGACCCTCATATAAGTCTATGTCGTCTGTCTATCTGTGCGTCTGTCTGCCACAGAGTTGTAACGTTTTAACCGTAATAGGTCGACTATTGTCGCAGAATATGTGTCACTATGGCGTCTGTCTTATACATAAGGTAAACTGTACTAGTTTTCGACGTACGGAACCGGAAAGCGGAAGGGTAGTTAGTAGATGTAACAAAGGTCAAAATATATGCCCCATACGACGTCGTAGCCTTCTCGTAGCACTTTCGTAGCAACAGCAAAAAGTTTGCCATATTTGGTTTAAAGATTTTTTTTTTCGTTTTAAGTTCATCTTACAGTTATTGTAATTTACACGTATGCACTATATGTAGATCTAGAAGTAGTAGTAGCGATAGAAGTGCTCATGGTACGCGTGCTGGTGTAAATAATATTGATTTTATACCAAAATATGGTCAAAATGTATCTTAATAAACAAAAAAAAACGTGAATTTAGCTATTGTTTACAGATGACTCATAAACGCACTAACTCCCAATTGTGGGAGATGCGTTCATTTCAAACGTTCAAACGAAAATGAGCCTTTTACTGTAACCTAAAAAGACCCGAATCGAAGTGTGCATAGCCTATAAGATTTAATCGAATAATTTTTCACGCGACTTTCTTCATACATACCAATCATAGGGTTTCTTTTGGATTTGGCAGAGTTATCGGTTATTCCATTAGGTTAAAACTAGATGCACGTTAAATCGTAACTAATAGTCTGTTAGAACTCATAGAGCCTAACTAAAAACAAGGTGACTAAGTTGTTCGGTATTTTCTTCAAAAACATAGTCCCTAAGTTCCCGACCTTTAATAGACACCTCACATTGAGACAAGTTCTGTCTTGTTTTGGCATTTCTTATGTTTTTTTTTTTTTTAAACGCAACGTACCTGAAGACGAATTTCTCGCAATTTAAAACGTTCAAAATCTAGTCGCAATCTCATCTCGGCGACAAACCAATGTTATTTTTTTTTCAAAAATTGTGGGAAGTATTTTTGACAGATTGAGACTGAGATCAGACTGTGAACATTTTTGAAATTATGGGAATTGCCCTTCAGACTGTAAACGTTCTTAAAATTGCGAGAATTGCCGGTCAGTTAACTGTCATGGTTCAATTTTATGCTACTTTTTTATAAGACTTTTCTCCTTCAATCTTGATCTTGCCTGAACCATTTAGTACCTAAGTAGTTTCTTAAAACCTTGCCCGACACCGCCACGGCCACATCCACATACGCCACATACCTACATACTTACATTATCAGAGGTTGTTCTGATAACATTTCTCTTAGAGGCTTCGGTCTGCTGTGAACAAAGATGTTTGAGCTTTACACATGTAATAAAAGTTTTATTAGGTACACATGGGAAGCACCGAACTATTGAACATTTAGTTTAATTAAATCTGCCTAGCCTTTTCCCAACTATGTTGGGGTCGGCTTCACTTCTTACCGGATGCAGCTGAATACCTGTATTTTAAGTGTAGCGACTGCCTAAATTGGCAGTTCACCACCCAGTTCCTGGGTGCCACGATACCCCTCAGTCTTACAATTGCATTGTCTATCATTTTGACAATCCGACAACATTCATTGCGTTATTTAGGTATACGTTGTCGAACAGACTTTTTCGAACATATGTGTAGCAATGTATTCCGAATTTCCTTCAAAATGCTTCGGAGTGTGTAGAAACTGTGTTACGCAATTGGAGTGCGGGTTGTCAGACTTTTGGACTTCTGACTAACTGTAATAACTGTCAAAGATCTACAGCTAGGACCCCTTTACGCTGCACGAACCCCTCCGTGTCTATATGTTATGTATGGGCACCCATCCACGAACCAACCGGGCTGTTATCAAATAACCACAAGCCCCTCGAACATTTAGTTTTATTATAAAACTAATTGTTCAATAGTTCGATTAGTTTTAATATTTTACTTTACGTATGTATTTCCTATATTTATAAAAAACTATGCAAATTACAATATGCATTTGTATAATTAGAAGCGTCCTTTATCACAACTACTGAACAAACAAATAATTTACATGTAGATAGTCCAAGTCGAGCAAATTGCCTATTAAAATGGCAAGCGCTAATAATACCTAAAAACTACAATCGTTCCTATGATGTCATGCATGGTGTTGTGCAGCTTGATAATAGAAATAATCATAATAATGTTTATGTTTCCAGTGCTATGCGCCTATCCTTTATTAAACTTAGCATGTTATAACAATATTACGTCACGTAATAATATGACTATAATAATATTTTCTATTTCATCCATTACCAGAGTACTGAAAAGGCAGTTCTTATTTATTTACGGCTGGTCGGAATACTCTTTTTCGTCTGACCTTACTAAAAGCCGTGGTCTCATTGTTTTTATTAATTTTCAATTTATTCAAGCCTGTAATTCACGTCATTACTGCAGGCACCTTCCATTTTACCGAACAAAAAGTGACACACGAAAGCGACAATAGCATGCGCGACGAAAAATAAACTAAAGCGGTTAGATTTTTATTGAAATTCAAACCTTATATCCATAGTAGGTTTCGTTCCAGTGTCATCAACTATAGCTCAGATTATCGCCTCGTCAAGTAACTTGTGCTATCGCTGTCCTATATGTCCATGTCCTATATAGGTCCATTTACGGCCTGAGTTTCCTTCCTGATAGTACGTAGCACCGATTGAATAAGGAAACAAGGGATACGCTTTGTTGCAGCAACCCGGTATTATGATTTAAATAATAATGTATGTAGCTTGCTAGCTAGCATGTACGTGACCACTTGCGGAAAACAGCATCACACTGAATATGATGTCTGGTTTGACCCTCAAAGGAATACCTACCTATGTGTGTCGTTGCACATTTAATAATATATATATGTAGGTATAATTGAGGAGAAGTTATAAATATGGGAAAAAGGAGTAAGTTTCTGTATGTATGTACGATAGGAAGTTTAGAATTGCTAAAATTACGTGGTCACAAACACTTTTTGAAAACAATAGATTCAGCAGTTACATAAGAGATGACTACCTCAGCACTTGTGATGTATTAATAGTTGGTCAGCGGTCGGGGATCCAGGGTTGACCAAACACTAGATACAGCAAGCTTCACTTCGGCATTCTCTAGACAGTTAATCAGTCAATCCAGCTCGCTGCCGATACCGACTTTTCTTTTAACCGTGACAAAGAAAATCAGTTGATCCATAGATTTATGTTCGCATAACTCGGCATAATGTCATGTTAACTGATTTTTTTTCACGATTTCAGGGTTGGTCCCGTAGTAAAAGTTGTTCATAATGATGAATACAATGACCCCTTTTAAGGATTAAAACGATCAAAAAACGGTGTATTCCCATTCCTGTCCACTTAACTTATAAGCTTCTGGCCAGTCATAGGGGCAGGCAATACTGTCACCACAGTTTTGAAGCTATATGATTAAATGATCGCAATATCAGCGAGTGATCTCTGATTTCAGTCTACCTGTTTTTTAAGACAGTCAGAAGAGAAGCACGTTGAATTTCTAGGTAGAATTTAATTAAAATATGTTTTTTTTTTCTGAACAGGGAGTTCGGCAACCCTGGGCGGGTACGGACGCGGCTCGGTCATGGGCGCGACCGGCGTCTGCACCGGCGCCGACCTGCTGCGGCTTGGCGGCCCGCCCCGAGGCTGGTACCCTCGCCAGAGACACAGGTATGCACCACCAGCATAGGAACCATGCTACAACTTGACTCCCCATGAAAATGGAGAATCAAGTTATAGCATGAATTTATACTCGTCGATGGTCTACTAACTTTATATATTTTTTTACAAAATATTAAAATCCACTCCTGACGATGTACTCAGTGTTGCGCCACAACATATCTACTTTATTTACTTACCTACGTAAGAATACTGCAAAGTTCTTTAATCTAACTAAAAAGGGAGGCCCAGTAGCAACAAAGAATAAATACCTACCAACTACCTACTGAAACAAAACTAAACCATAGGTGCGATGTATTTAAACTTAGATACTAATAAGACACGTTTATTGAACAAACGTAGGTAGTATATTCTTACTAGATGCTGTTTAATTTATAGGAAATAGTGGCTTTTTTTTTTTCATGTAAATGGGAAGGAAATAATCCAAATAGTTATGTTTAGTCATTCGTTCGAGATCGTTCCATATTGGTAGGAAGTTAGGAACTGTGCATCACCATCAGACAATAGGCATGACAAAGTTGGGAATTTAGACCATAATGTTTTATTAGGTTTTATATTTGTTTCGTCCACTCATTACTTACCTATGTAGGTTCATCGTTGTGAATTCAATCCGTACTTAAAATATATTATTGTTAAATTGTCGGATAACTAAAGCACTGCAATAGCTGTTTACCATGCAGTCCTAACAGTTTTAATAACTATAATGTTGACCAGGACAACACAATTATCATCAAACTAAGGAAAAGCAATGCTGTAAAACCTCCTGACAGAACGTCCAAAATGTTATCAACACGTAGGCCTATTATATATAATATGAATAGAATTGGTGGGTAAACGATATTTCTTGAACAGCAGTCTCGAGGATTCATATAAAATGGGTAACCAGAAACAGTTATTCCAAAGGGGAACTCTTTTGATTAATATTTTAATTATAGTAACAATGAAGTACAAAACCATGATTTATTATTTTTTAATAGCCTTGAATTATTATTTTTTAATAGCCTTGAATTATTATTTTTTAATAGCCGTACGGTTTAGTCATTAATACAGTAGGTAGGTTTTCCGCAAAGCTACGACATGGACAGTTACAAGAAAAAATTCCGAGAAACTCTCTTCAATATTTTCTTGAAACTGTTCATGTCGAAAACGGTAGACAACGCAACTGTGGTACCCCTGGTTTGTAGATGTCCTAGGTATCACTTACTGTAAGGAGGGATGCGTGCTTGAACGCCACTCATAAAAAAAATAGTAGCACTAAACTAATATTCCATTGCCTTATAGATCCAATCAAATTCTCAATCCACCATAATGCTGAGCTTGTTAAATAAGTCAAAATTAATTTGCTAACGTTCTAAACTCGCATTGACCTGCTCTCTAACCAGTCTGCTTGCTGGCAGGCCCGCTTCAACGGAGCACCTGGACCGACTAACAGCCTCGTCCAAGATGGCGGTGGAGCACCCCGTGGCTTGGGAGGGCAGCGCGGCCCGTAAGCCCCTCACCCTGCCGCCAAACCTGACGCCTAAGTTCTTCCAGAAGTCACCCAGGGAGGCGCTTCGCAGGGTAACCAGCTTACTAATACGAAAAGGTGAGCAAATTTGACTAATTTTGTTTAATTTATAAGTGAATTTGGTACTGGCTGGCTCTACTTAATATCAAGAACTTTAACATTATCTAGCTAGATCATCTATATCAAGGCTTCTCAACCCCATGCCCGCGGGCCACCAACGCATTATGTACGCCTATAAACCTCTTCAAAGTCAGTGAAGTTTTTTTAGTAACTTAAACTTTGTTTCATTTTAATATCTGGATATTTATTTATTTGGTATCTACCATAACCGTAGGCAAGTTTTATTCACTAGATGGCCTGCCTGCTGGCACGGAATTAAAATTATGGCCCACCTTCAAAATTGGTTGGGCACCCCTGATCTATATGAATTGACAATGTAAGCTCATCGGGTGTGCATTGTGAAGGGGGTAGACGAGTCCAGAATTCCGGACCTCTACAAGCTACGCAGTAGGACGCTACACCAAAATGTAAAGTTATCAAAACTAGCAGAGTTAACATCACATGATGGTGTTTTGTAAAACCCTGAGGGAGACTAAGTTGCAATTTACAAAATAACACTGCTATGAACATCGAAGTCGCTCACAAGCATTTCCATAGGCTAAGTTAATTATATCAATCTGAAACCGTCCCGCCTGTAAATATTTCAGCAGAGAAAACTACAATTTATTATAATTTTGTATCACGAAAATACGGTCGTATCTATGGGTAGTTAGACGCCCAATTTGATAACCAGTTCTTACCAAGGGGTATCGTGTTACCCAGTAACTTGGTTGTAGAGGTCAGATAGGCAGTCGTTCTATGTAAAAATACTCGCATTCAGCTGCCTTCGGTTAGACTGGAAGCCGACCTTAGCAGGCTACGCAGATTGATTTTATCACGAATATAAATCAATTTCATGTCAATAATTTCCCCTTTTGTGCTATGTCAGAGTATTTACATCGTATGTATTTAACCGAATACGCCCTGTGATGCTAGATATCCGACTAGTTAGTATGTTTATTGGTACATAAATACAAAACGATTATTACTAATGTTGTAAAGTTAATTATTTACTAAGGTAAATACTAGTGGGTACAATGCTTTATATATTTGCATCTCTTTTCATATTTAAGGTTCCTAATAGGTCTATCTTATCATTTATTCATAGAATAAGCAAACAATTAGTCGTATTAAAGTGTAGAATGACACGATGTTAATAACACATCCTACTCAGAATTTGAAGGCGAAATAATGAGCAGGTATATAAGACATACCTACTCACTCGTTATGTACCTACGTGCAATAATGAATGAGTAGGTAAGTACAGATTATCTTCCCGAAAATATTCTTTGCTAAAAAACAGTCATGTTCGCAGAACAAATTCTGAATAATTTCGACTATTTTGTTGACTCAAGTTTGCGGACACAACAAACAACGTTTTTAGGAAACTTTTTCATGTCTGAAATTGATTCCTCCTGAATCGAATAATTTAGCAGTTTAGGAGTCTTTATTTTAGATCTTTAGGTGAAAAGTAAATCCCAATCTTCAAAGGTTCAACATTAAAACATTTCATGACCACGCCCGCCGTAAAGAATTCCATTCATGACATCATTTATAACGTGCCTTAACCTTAATAAGGTGCCATTAACCTACCTAACAAACAACTAAACGATAAAATAGAAAATTACATAACCGTAAGATATTAGTTGGGTTATTGCCAAATATTGTTCATGTATTAAAACTGAAACAATGATCTTGAGTCTCCTCTAATCGAATATGTGCAGTTTTGTTTATTTTATAATCGCTACATGTATTAATCATTCATTCATTCATGATGACATCAAGTTATTTAAAACTTTAGAAAAGTTACAATTTTCTCTTTTAAGGCTATTCTGGTCTATCAAAGATATTTAATCCGATGTTATAATCGGCATTTATTTTAGTTCAGTGTTCTTATAATAACTAAATCATTCTCTAGTTAGTTACCATTTCATTGTAATAAATAATCCTTGCCTGAAACTTATTAATTATGCAATGTGCAGAATAAGTTTAATTACTTCAGTCAAATTAGAGTTAGCTTCTATAATAGGGTAAATTAAAGCACTAATTAAGATTGAACATACGTAGGTAAGTTCAATTTACTTGCGTATCATGTTTTTGTTACAAAGACCTGTTTTATTTTGACCGTTATATTTAATATGTGTTTACGCTAGTTGCTAATAGATGGCGATAGTGGTTGCGGTTGGTCGTTAGTGATATTTGTGTGTATGACTAATTCCCGCGCGGCACAAACCATCGCGGACGTGCTTATATAGCTGTTTACTTTATGAGACACAAAAAGAAATATGTGTGTTATCGATTTAAGACAAGACATACATACGTACTTGGCGAGAACCGATAGAACCGTACCTACATTAAATCCTCATTTAAACTATTGACCCAATCACTAGAACTTTGTTCAATTATTATGATAATTAATCTGCATTTGTACCTATATATACTTGTATAAAGTAAGTACTGTAAGTAAGGACTCCGTACCATTTTATTCTGCGCGCTTATGAAACATCTGCGTATTAAAACACGTGTAGGTTATTACTTCAAGTATTATACGTACCTATAATGTAGGAACTTACTCGCTGCTAAATGTACATGTAGCAGTTTAATGAAAAGAGTTGTAAAGCAACTAATATTGCTGGTTCTTAGCAGTGACACAAGGCCGCTAATTACCTAGATTACCTACCTCCATATTAAACCACTAAATTCTTTGGTCTAAATGTAACTAATGTAGAAATAATAAAAAAATCTAAAGTAATGCATATTCTATTGTTTGAATGTGTTTTAAATATCTAAGTAGGTACCTACTTAATCGGAGTTGCAAACAAACGCGAGCAAAAAAAATGTGACTAAAAAGTGTCAATTCATGAAAAATCGCCTAAATCATGTAGATACATAAATAATGATCAGTGGCGTAACAATAGGGTGGCAGGAGTGGCAAAATGCCACGGGCCCCCAGCCGGAGGGGGCCCCCGGCCCGAGAGGGCCATGTGCACAGGAGGATCCTAAATTCGTAACACACCTAAGTATAGAAGATCAATCTAGACCAAGGAAGCGGTCAAGTAAATAATTTTGTAGGGAAAATTACTAAATCTACGCGGAAAAACTCGCGGGCGAAGTGCCAGTAAAAAAAAAATGATAACGGTGGATGAGCTTCTTTACATTGAGGGAGGGCCCTACCAATCCCATGAAATTGCCGCGGGCCCCAAAGGGCATAGTTACGCCACTGATAATGATGATAGCAGAAGTAAGTTAACCGACACGTGCTCCGGGTGCAATCTTTATTTTATAAACTCAGGTAGACTGTGTCAGTTAGAGAAACTATAACCGCGGGGTGCCTACCTACCTGTGTAGATTCAGACGATGTAACAAAGCAACTCGGAACCTAGAGTCTAGACAATTAAAATTTTAATTGACACAACGTGCTGCAGGCATGACTCAAGACATGAATATATTCATAATGCATAAACATAACAATTTGAATGAAACTGGTCTGTGGGCTTAGAATCCTGTTATTATTACAGTCTAAATAAACCGGCACTTTCGAGCCGTGTAACAATAAGGCGTTAACAATCGCTTACGGGGACCTAAAAAGTTCGGCTGCACAATAGTGAATAGCACACAATGGCGATTCTGTTACCTGCGACATCAATATGTGCATAATAGTATGGCGAGGGACAAGGTATGGCGTGGTGTGGTATGGCGGCGGCTGCCGTCCGTCAGTGAATCACAGCGCGCTCACCCTGCTGAGTGTCGCCGGCGCTGAGTCACCACCTCGCGCCAGCTCGCCACCGACAGCGCCAGGAAAGATGCCAATACACCCATATTCCGTGATTAATAGAGACGTGAAAGTCGATAATGGCTGACTCCATTATTATTTATTACTCACTCATAAATTATTACTTCTCAGAAAACCACGTTTGTGTCTGATTATTCACACATCCGTCACGACAAGTCCCTTTAGTTCATCCAACGACACATTTGCTTTGTAACGTTATACGTTAACGCAAATAATGAGTGTTAGAGAGTAAACTTTTCCACAAAGAACTTGGTCTGTTAAACCGGTCGCTGCCAAAGAAGGTAACCGGTCAGGATTTGAGGCCATGATCGTAGCTGTAACAGCGGGCCGGAGCGCGGCGCGACTCAGCCACTGACGACTGCTGCCCTACATACGACCTCGCCGCTATCTTCTGTAAAGAATTACTTGCACTCTAGAATAACAATGACATCAAATTTATCGACTCATTGATTTAGCTCGAAAAGTGAGTCAATGATACGGCTCTAAGCATAACTTTTAACACGATGATGACAAGCCATGTGCCCAATTTTAGTTGACTGGTCTAATGCGCATACCTACTGCAGTTGTCATAGATGATAGCTTTTGAATTTAAGGTTTGAAATCCTCAATCCGCTCCTATCACTAATTTTATCACATCATCAAATTACCCCTTTGGCATCCACTTTATACGTGTAAACTCTTTATAATGTAGATACAGTATGTGTGTCGTTTATTAGAAAACGCTGGAAAATATTTTCTCTGAAACAGTTTGGAAGGTGGCCAGCTTCCATTCATTGTGTACACTGGCATGTTATTTAAAACTTGGCTCCGTTTTCAAGGGAAAGCCCTTTGATATTTAAGTAGTAACTTCGGCATCTAATCGTTGTTTTAGGTTTAAGGAATCTTTATCTTCAGGTTTCTATACTGCAAAAAAATAAGTTAGCCTAGTGTCTATTACTATTGGCTATTCTACCTATTGTTATTCACATTCTGCCAAAATTTACAGAATACTTTGAACTTTGAAGCCATTGCATTTGGACAAAGTGAACCGCCTTCAACTTGGCTGACATATCTGTGGCGCACAGTATAGTACGAGTATCCAATATTGATAACGCAATCTGATACAGTGGTATCAGTGATAGCGCGGTGTAATCAACAAACTTCACATCTTAATCAACGCTATCTGGCCTGGCTCAACCAAACCCATATTATTTTGCTGGTTTATTACTATCAGAAGAAATGTTAGATATCTGTTCAACACATTAGTGTCTGACTGATAATCTAGCAAGAGCACTTATTTTCGCTGTAGGTATTCAAGCATTCTGCCAGTTGTACCAACCTTAGTTAGTTAAACAGGTTTAGGAAACATGGGTAGGTTCCTAAACCTGTAAAATCCAAATGCTGGTATAGACCAGCATCTGGATTCTTGACGAATTCTTAAAACAAACGTTCATAAAACAGAATTACACAATGAGTAAATACCATGTTATTTATACCAATCGAATTAATTAGTCATGTTCGTAAATAGTCCATTGTTAATGAACTGTTTTCGATACACAACAATACCTAATTATAATTAATTGAATATGTAAGAATATCAATAAAGGATTTAAATACCTACGTTAAATTAAAATCGTACTTATTGAATTTCTCTTAAGAATTCACAGAACCTTGTGCGCAATATAACTTCGTTTTACACCAATGTAATATATTCTGCTAGTAAGATCGTTTCGGGAGCTCCGCACTCCGCAGCAGGCATGCATTGTCCTGCGTACGCGACGTGCATGCAAATGACGCCACATCCGTCTCCCAACGAATAATATATCCGGTGTGTAGTAAGTAAGGCCTTTTTAATATTCATATAGTTATATAGAAAATCTTGTTGTTGGATCCTGGATAGCTCTCTGTTAACACCGCTGCCGCCACGGCAGGCCACGTAGCACTGAAGGATGTCATTCCGACTGACTGCGTTTCGTCTACCTACTACCTCTACCATTATTCGTAACATTGTTATGTTACAATTTGCGGAAAAAACAAGAGTTAATTAAAATATCCATAATAGTCACAAACAACTCCGGACCTTCTACCTCAATTTATTGTATTTTATTGAACAAGCAGATTCAGCCGTAATTACCTAGAGGATTTAGTTTTGTTTTTTTTTTTCGATTTATTACGTATCTTCTTATATAAGTATTACATGGCATATAGGTTTCAATGCTCTCGATCGAAGAGGAATAAGCAATTTCTTGCTTTCAGAAAAAAAAAAGGTAGGTATATAAAGAGTCTAGTTAGGAACCTGCGATAGAACAAACGGCGTTTAGAACAAAGGGGGAAACGTTTAGAGTAATGTCAACTAATCTGATTATCCCACTCGACTTGGCGCTACACGAACCACTTAGTTTAACACGCTTATATAGATTAGGGGCATAGAAACTGACTAAACCAACTACAATTTTTACTCGGTGTGACTATAACTTGAACTGAACGACTCTCCAATGATTCAGCCTTAAAAGTATTTCTTTCAAGGATAAAAATAGATTTTCTTGATTTAAAAACAGTAAACAACTCAACTCAGCTTTAACGTTATATTTTTAGTTGAAGTTTCGTGGAACGTTTTCCCAGTATTCAGGTTGGAATGTTACAGTCGAGAAAGCATCGTTAAATACTGTAGAGCCTCACTTTTGGGGCTCGTCATGTCACAAAGGTGACTCTTTATATTAATGTTGGTAGATGAAAGAACTGATGAATATGTTTATGAGTTAACTTTATAAAACAGCCATTTGCCTGGCTGCTAGTTGAGGAAAGGCATACTTAAAACATGATCAAAGCGAGGTCATGATGAGTAAGCTTCACAGACGTCCACGCTGTGGTGTACTTTATGTATTGGGTATTGGAAAATATCTGTTGAATTTCAATTACGTAACGCCTTCGCGAGCGACCTTCACCTTGGATACCCACGTGCTTACCAGTCCTAATGTGCCAGCTTCGAGTTTACACATGTCCGTGAGTAGCTACGAACACTCAATATGTGGGCTGGGCACAATTAATTTAAGCAAAAGTTAAACGACCGGCGAGTCAGTAGTTGGCAAATAAATCTTTATTAAAAACACCAATAAACTTCAGCGTAGCACGCAACACTCCAGTTTGTTTAGAAGTGCAGACGTTCGGTGCTCCTGTTCGTAATCCATATTTATTCATGACTGTCTCGCCTGAAGACACTTCAACACTTATTAATTCTTGCACAGAATTCGTTTAGACTCAGTAGGGGACTTAATTAAACTGAATTTAAATACTGGTTTAAATCCAGATGGGCCAGGTATTCTCGACTTAATATTCTCAAGAAATTATTATATAGGCCTATCTGATCTTGTTGCTGTGTAGAGAACAATATGTCTATTGATACAATGATGGTACTTAATACTTGTGTTCTCAATCCATGAGCTCTCTAAACGGTCCCTTAAAAGAGTATCGTTATTCACTGGGTACATGTTGATGCACGACCTTTGCCGGCGTGTAACCTAAAAGCTTCATAAACCTTTTTATGGGTATGACTCCGTCGACAACCGCCAGTGCCATATGGCGCTGTACAGTCGAGTACACATTCACTGAAACGATCATGTTCATGGATCACTACTTCACATGTTGAACTGGATACAAAAGATTAATAAATACGTACTTGTACAGTGTTTACGAGCTACTATAATATACATATTTATTTGAGTTTGACAAAAGTAATATAAGCATTGGTAAAACATTTGAACAATATGACTGCCTGCCAACACGCATAACGAAATAGAGATAAGTTAAAACGCTTATCAACGATAACACTTTCTTTCAACTAAGTGACTCATTTCCGTCACATTTTTAATAGCAATCGATTTGCACGTTTTCGCTGAAGCAAATAGGTAGGTACTGAATGTTTTGTAGGTCACTGTAGCAAGGAGTTGAGTTAATTTCTCGTAATCAAGTTAAAACCTTTGTGCGTGAGATTACAAAGCTTAACCTTAGTGGTATCCTTTCGTATCACACGCTCGACCGCGACCTCGTGCCTCGTGGTAATACAATATGGCGAGGCGCCACGCTCGACTTACGCCCTGATTACTCCTTTGTGACATGTTACAATCATCTCTTATTAATAATCCTTGTAATGAGCGTACCTACGTGTCATCACGCTAATCGAAACAGTTCTTTGAACAATAAAAGGCATGAGTCACCATCAACATTCGATAAGGTTCAACATCGCACAGTTCAATTATTGGTTGTAGGTATGTATTCATATCATATATTATAAATATTATAATGTTCAAGCTATAAATGATAGGTACCAAATAAAATCAATAGAGTCGGTATAAATCTGTTATTTTCCATGGCGAGAATCGAACGAGCTGTAAATGTATTTTTAAACTCGCCTCCAGTCCAGACGTGGCGGTCGTCGGTCGTCGGTCGGTGGTCGCGGGCCGCTGTGCCGCCGCCTGCGACCATCACCCACATACCGCATGCGGTATGCCTAGTTAGTACACCTGTGCACACACCTCAGTACTTACACACTGCACTTTTACTGTTACTGACTAAAAACACGCATTTAGTCTTAGCGCAGGATTTGATTTCGATAACTTATAGTTCACAGGCAAGAACACTGAGTTCAGCAAAAATTATTGCGCGAGTCTAGGAAGTAGGTAGATGAACTCCGCGAGATTTATTTCCTCTGAACATTTTAACTGTAAAAGGTACAAAGGTAAATTGATGAAGAATGCGGTAAATAACTGGAACAACATTTCAAGTAGCTAACCTACCTACGATAAAAAAACAAGAAACTTTCGAAAGCCATTTCTCACCGATTGACACATGCTCCCAATAACATATCATTTAAAATGCAAAATACCCTTTCATTTATAATTATTATCTACCAAAAAGGAAAAATTATACAGCGTGTTACAATTGTGTCAGTTTTAATTTTGGCTCAGTAATGAATAAAATAATATAATTATAGGGTTCCGTACACATATTGCTGGTTATTTATTTTTGAATTATTTATTGTAGGTAGGTTTTTTAATTTAAAAGTGCTGAGATGACGATTAATAGATAAAGAAGTATCGAAGAAGAAGAAGACATGTTGCGCCGACCCCAAACTACTTGGGATAGGGGCAAGAGAACGATGAATTTAATTGATTACTTACTTATTACGTTAAACCTTGGACTAATAACAACGATAAATAATAGTATATTAATTCTCCTCATTACTAAGCTACCGATAATAGTTGGGTAACATACACTGTATTTTAGAAACGGTAATAAATGCAAGCACCGAATTTAGTCTGATTATCGATTATCATCAGTTGCTCACATTATACACTGGTCATCAATAAAATCGCAATTTTTTTGTTCAATAATGATCGACTGTTTCACAGATAAGCTGTTTCACATGTTTGTTTATTATTTTGAGGCTCTATATTATGATGATTGACGTCTTGTTTGTCATAAATCTTATTGCACTTGAAGGTAAACCATTTTTTATACAGAAATACTGTTGAGTGCTGATTTGATGGTTAAACATCGGAGGAAATCGTCCCGTTCTTTCAGTCAATAAAAGATTATTCTAGGGAGTTGTATGTGAATATGGGGCTGTAGTTTTGACTAATTCTGTCTAAACATAATGGACACTACTGAGCTTAGGCGGCTAAGTTGTGGCTTTGCTGCAACAAGGCTTAAGTCAACGTGTAGTGGCCAGGAGGTTAAATCTCAGCCGTTCTGCAGTTCGGCGAGTTTACCAAAGGTTTCTGAAGACTGGGCAGTACTGAAGAAGATCTGGATCTGGAAGACATAGGGTAACAACTCAAAGGGATGACCGCTTTATAGTGGTATCCGCTTTACGAAATCGACACCTTTCTGGCGTAGATCTCCAGCGGCGCTTACGTGAAGATATCGCGCTGGGATATCTTTAACGGGACGCACGGGCACGGAGCTGGTTTTCATAAGAAGTGGTGCTTTAACTGCGGTACGCTACATCACAGAGATCTTGGAAGACCATGTGGTGCTACATTGGAGAAAATTTTGAGTTAATGATGTACGGCCACACGTAGCGCGCATTGTCACCGATTATCTTGAAGAGGTCGGCATTCGGGTTATGTCGTGGCCAGCGAGAGGCCCTGATCTTGACCCTATAGAGCATATGTGGGACAGCCTAAAACAAAAGGTTAGAGCCCGTAATCCAGCCCCTACATCCTTAGGACACCTGGAAACCGCTATCAGGGAAGAATGGAACTGAATCCCTCAAGAGACCATCAAAACCTTGATTAGGTCACTAAAACGGCAAATGCAGGCCGTCATTCGAGCAAGAGGGGGACACTCAATATTAAACAGAAAAAATGTGTTCATAACGCTTACCTAAGACTGAAAAATTAGAGCGTGTTTAAGATTAATCAAAAACAGTGTAAAATTATTCTTTTTATTTTTATAATCTTTCAATTTTTTATAATTTTTATGTTTATATTGTGCTAAAGTTGATATAAATAAACAAGTTAAATTAAACATATCAGTACTAAACCATTTTGTTCGTTTTCGCTAAAGAAAAAACGTGACTTGCGGTAAAACTGCAGGTGGGCCGATTTTTTTGATGACTAGTGTAGTTACATACAACATAACAGAAGGCCAATTCTCGTAATTTAAAAAGTTCAAAATCTAATCGCAGTCTCATCTCAGCGACAAACAAATATCAAAAACTTGTCAAAATGTAGAGAAATTAGAAGTATTTTTTGACAGATTGAGACAGAGATCAGAGGGGCAATTCTCGTAATTTTAAGACCGTTCACAGTCTGATCTCAGTCATTACGAGAATATTGGCCTTCTGACTGTGAACGGTCTTAACATTACGAGAATTGCCCCTCTGGTATAACTTTTAATTCTTTTGTACAAAGTGTCAGATGATCAGTGTCAGTGTTTAGTCTGATTGACAATACATACAATGTACACAACTAGGTACACATACTTTTCCTGTTGACCAAAATGGCAAAGTTATATAGACAGTCGCAGTTTAAAATCAGCATTAATAAGTCTAAATATAAATCAGAGATTTTATAATCCCAGTGAAAGTTAGATCGCCATGGAGCACACTGCACACAACACGGAAAACTTTTTCAATAAATTCAAATAATAAGTAGGATAATAGGTAACACTCAGATATTCCTGGCTGCTAATGAGTGTTACCATTTGGTATAATAAACTTAGGGAAGGAAAAACATGATTTCCTTCCTTTACTTCGTGGAATGTGCACAATAACAGAGTTGAACTACATAATATAGACAGATACACGTAGCTTCACCAGTCCCTGAACGTTTTTTAACGGTTTTTAATGCAGTCATTGCAAAAATCGTACAAAATACGCTAATTTAAGGCACGGAAGAATCATTCCATCCTTGGAGAATCATTTTTGATGTGTCAATGGGTACTAAATTTAGTCACATCAAAATATGTGATAGTTTCGTTTATAGATACTGAAATAAAGCTCTGTAACAGAAGGACAGACAAAAATCGTAAGCTTAGCAAAGTACCTACTGGCAGTCCCATTGATGGTACCCACTGCTTACGGAACCCTCTTTTCCTTTCATAATTTCTAATGATTTGGAACGTAATATACAAGGGCTAGTTGGTACTCAACTAGATGTAACAGAATACCAACATATTAGGTACTCAGGACGGCTGCAATGACCACACTGCAATTGCAATGCAAGCACACATACACAGCAGCGATATCTTTACTGGTGTAGGTAGTTACTTACATGAACATGTTCAAATCTCAAAGTTCTAATTGCCTATGTCGAGTAAGCACAGGAGCTATTATTATGGCTCATGTGTTAAGTCTAAGGCGCGACGGACGGTTGCGATTTGAGGCCGCGCGAGTCAACGCCACTGCCAAGGTCGCCTCGTCCGCCACTTGGAACAATCGTTACTTGGATTCGGTGCAAGCGACTGAGCTTTACCTTTTTTGATTAATCGTACATTGTGCCACTATGAGACAAAAAGAAATAGAAAGACAAAATTTACGATCGGCAAAATAGATTTGTGAACACTATCAGTCACGTAGATTAGCATAGCATTATGTATGTAAGGTACCACATTAGTATTTTTTATAGTTAGGTATAGTCTTATTTTAATGAAAATTTGATCCTGTACGAAAACAGGTATTTGCAGACGGCGAGTTGTTATGAGCAATATCCTGACAACACAGCCCCATTCCAGAACGGTCAACATCAACTGACCATGGAGCATGATAGTAGTCACAAGTCCAAACGGTCGCGTCGACCTGAGGTATCGTTCCGAGAACTTAGTAGAATAATAATGAGATGACGCAGCAAAGTCGATAATAAGTGGGTATCGAATAATACTCATTTGCGATTTGTTACTTTGTAGAGGAAAGCCGTGCAATGTAAATTTGCGAGCGAGTGTGCTCGGGTGAACGATCGCAATAGAACCGGTCTGACAGGCAGCCGCGGCAAGAAGGATCCTCCCGGGAATGTGCCGCACTCTGCGAAGCTCCGACCAGTCCTGCTCTCCTCTGTCAGCTCCCAGATATTTCCGGTTTATATTGAAACTAATTCGTTTGAAAACCACTCCACAATGGTGTTATCGGTCATTGTGTAGAGGAAACAGCAACAGGAAACATGGATTTAAAGTACTGTATTGTTTAAATAAATAGGTACATATAACAGTGATTCAATAACGAAACTATTTTTCCTGTTAATTAGTTATAAGTTATAACGATTAAATGAATACAAAAAGATTTAGCGATACCTAAGTGCTTAGGTACAGACGCCAGCACATCAAGCTACTACAATCTGTTAAATTTCTTTAATAGATTTTCAACTTTATCGCTAAAGTTTTAAGGTTCAAGGCTGATTAGAAAAATTTGACAGTTTCGGGTAGCTTTACCTGCTGGCGTCTGTACTAGGAATTTTATTGTTTTCCAGTGTAGGTCGAATCGTTTCATCGTTGATAGAGAGACTTGCAATCAGTAAGCAATAAACGCACTATTGTAAGAACTGGATAATATATCGATTACTTAGTTTTAGTTAGGAGGCTTTTAGGTGTTGGTGAGCGTCGATTCCCTCAAGTTGATGTAGACGTGTGTTATCGGTCACGTAGACATCACTTTGAAATGTATCATCGATATTATCGTAATAATATCTTTCTGAAACTACATACATCTGTATTACTTTGTGGTTGTAGTAATATTTCCGAGTCCCTCCTACTGCTCGACCATTACTCCGGTACCATTTATAAATGACCAAATGTTTGTTATTTCATAAATTGTCATTCAGCTCGTTTTGTTTAGGGTTTAAAGATTACTAATACCTATATACCCCTATACTGGGTGTCAGTTGCTCTCGGATGGCGATTCGATAATTCATCAATAGTCTCTCTGCTGTTATATTGGGACTTGAGATTTAATATTAGTAGGTATCGGCGAACTATATGTGAACGATTAGCACACCTGTCGTCTGCCAACAACGCCCTCGAGTTATACTCGTAGCAAGTTCTTGGCTGGCCCATCATTGATTGATATTTGCTATACGTTTAGGGAGTTGGTATTTACACACTAGGGTGTACCTGAGCGTTTGCGAGGGAGTTTCTTTTACTTTAGGTAACTATTTAGGTATTTAACCAGAAGCAAAATATTGTTAAAATAGAATAATATTAAATAACTCTTTTTTTCAAATAATTTATTTGATTTGTTCTAGGGAACAACGGGAAGGAGAAAGAAAATTCTCGAAACAAGGAAGCCACGTCACCAGCAGCGCGCTCCGCAAACGGTCAGTACCTCCCAAAACCATCTGGTTATCTCTTCACAGGACAGTTCTTCTTATGCTAACAATATCTCATTGACTAACATCGCGGGCTCGCGGTCCATGGTAACCATGGTGATAATCGCGTATTAAAGCTTGAATGAGTGCTTAACAATCGAGCTTTCCATCGGGAAGAGAGGGAGAGGGAGCTCCCCTCATTTGCGGCGCAAGGGTTCGGGGAGGGTACACAACGCACATGTGGCGCGGCGCGTTCCCGGGGCCCGGGGCCCGCGGCGCGCGCAGCCGGCACCCCTAGTGCTCTGTCGCACCCCGCGCCCGGCCCGCGCTGCACACCCCTCTCTGCAGGGGCGACTCGCGACACCCCACCCTACCACTTTTTTGCGGAAATTCGAATCCTCCCTAGATATTCGACTGGGTACATCATATTCGCATGTACGATTTTACTTCAAACCGCTAAAGGCAGTCAGTGCGTTATTAATTTAGTATTATTCAAATTGATAATTAATAATTATCTCAATAACGTAAACGAGAATGAGTCATACTTATTTGATAATATTAATAGATTATATTATTTATGTTCCACTAGCGGCTCGTCCAATCAATTACGACAATAACAACCGTCTCGCCTTGGTACGAGACAAAACAATGAACTTGATATAAGTATAGTTTACATTACATACATAGTGCTAACATAACATAAGCTCGATATCGTTTACATAGCTAGGTACCTACTTATTTAAATAATTATTATTCTCGCCTGCACAAAAGCATCCCAACACCCTGCGGTATGATAAATGATAAGTAATACAACGTTGAAACACAATGTCAGCATGTCGCCATACGTGACTTATCAATGGGACAAACTGCCAGATAAAACGACATCCGACTTCCGTGCCTACCTACTCGTGTAACCATAGTACTCTTTATACTATGGTGTAACACTAGAAATATGATACTATAATAAAGTACGTGCGGTGTGTAGGTATGAAAACGCTTCCTCACTCCCCGCATAATAGGTATTGTAGCGAAATAAAAACCAAATCTTCACTAGTACACGTTTAATTTTGTATAAATCAAAAAAACTTATCAAAAATTTTATGAAGGGCACAGCACTATTCAAAGGATGGTAATAGCTGTGAGGCGACGTCCCTGGTGTTAAGCCCTATAAATTTCACAATTACGCAAAGGAAAAAAAATTACAATTACGCGTCGGTCACGATACGTTTGCAAACGTTCCTAACTTCCGCAATAAATAAAAAATCGGTAATCCTAAATGGGTAACTGCGCACCAAGTCGATCTGTCAGGTAGCGAGGCAACAATAAAATTGATATAGCTGATTTACATAAAATACGACGATATTAGAGAATCTACTAGAAATTTAAAAAATAGTCTTCAAAAAATACGTAGATCCGGTCCTAGCCTCCAGGATGTCAGTCAGAGGGCTCGCTGGCTGGCTGGTACTTGGAATCACCAGCGTAGGGTACGGATCCCAACACGCAGCTCGCAGTCGCCAGGTCCCAGGCTAGCGGGGGGGGCGAATTCAAGATTCGCCTAGTCTTCGGACAAATCAAGTCCTCAAAGATGAAACCTGACTCGAAGTTTTAGATGCTGAAATTTCGGGAACAGTTCCCTTTGGTCTGGTCGCACAACGGTCAAACTCGGACGCTCAAATCTTTATAGTGGCAAACAGTTATATGATAAAACGGGAAAAAATAGTAATATTGACGTCCGTCCTGTGCCCAAATAAAAGCTTCCAATGAAAAAAACACTGCAAGAGAAAAGACGACACTTTTCGATTCAAAATTCAAAAAACACAATATGAAGAAAAAACCTTTCTGGTTACAAATAAGGTATGATTTGTTATAAAAGAAGGTTATTCGTGAAAAAATTATAATGTAGCATTTGCCAATGCTGCAGTATGTATCGAGCGTAGACGCAGCGAGCGAGCGCGCGTCGGGCGCCGAGCTAGCCGATGCTAGCGTTTGAACATGCCAGCCACAATGCAGCGTAATGCCAGTAGGTAAGGTATATCGGGTTCGGGTATATTGACGGAAGAGGAAATAAAATTGCTGTTCTGGTTTGTTTGTATTGTAATCAAATAAACATACCTCCCCATTTCAAAATACCAAAAGAATTTAACCACTTACAATTTTCTCCAATAGTCAACAATTTAATGTGAAATAATTATTATACTAACCAATTTTAATATGAATGCTCAATCTTGACAATCATGTATTTTTTTTCTCTCATCAATCATTTATTTTCTCAATATTTATTTCCTTCCTTTTTACACTACTATTGTAATAATTATGAGTGCTCATTCTTGACATGTTAATTTTTCCTAAATCTGTTTTCATCATTCATAATTTACTTATCTATTTTTATTTTTATCATTTATTTTTATCTAAATAGTTATGTGTGCATACTGTCATACTGTGGTATCATGTAATTGAAGGATCACACGTAAAATAACCTTATTCCTTATTCTGATTTATATATCGTTAAAATTATACCTAGAATTTGCAAGATATTTTATAATACTTATACGATATGTGAAAGGTATTGAGCGAACAAAATGGTCGTTTGAACAAATTCAATCTGTTCAGTAAATCTTACCTACTGTACTTTTTTGCATTGTTTGTAACTTTACGTCATGAAACGAAATCATTAACTGTAAATAAGTAGGCTATCTACTTACTTATTTATTTACAGTAAACCCTATTAGAAAGCGCAAACGTGGGGGGAAATTTTACGGAACAAACAGCGTGCTTCCAACCCACAGAACATATATACCCTTTTTTTTTTTTCTCGCTGAGAAATGCTTTATGCATCCCGGACGGGGTATGTGGGACTCCCTGTCAGAACTTCGGAAGGACAGTATACCCACTAAAACTCAGCGGTGTTCCTACAATCGCCGTAATGGGAGGGCTATGGGAAATCGGCCCAGCCTTTACTTCCACAGCCCTCCCGGCGCACGCCCGCCAAGATGGTATGGCGGGCCCCGCATACCCCCCAGGTTGGGGGGCTAGCTACGGGAATGGCCGGGAACACCTGGCCATTCCCGTCCCACAAGGTGGAGGCCTGTGCAAAACAGGCAACGGTGCCCCCGCACCCGTTGCCTGCTGGCCTCCACGCCCGCCTTACAGGCAGGCCCCGCAGGCCCCCCGCGTTGGGGGAGCTACAGCCGCAGAGGATAGGGAGAGCGGCAACGAAACACCGACACTCCTCTTCCCCTGCGGCCCCGCCGCGTCTGCCATCACACTATGGCGGCCCCGTCAAGGCCGCAGAAGGTAGGGAGAGCCCCTCCCGCCGCGGCCTCCAATCCTCAGCCGCAATGTCTCCCTCACGGGGGACATTGCGGCTGAGGATTGGCGGCCCGCCTCAGGTAGGTTGCGATGTCGCGCAAGCGGCACCGCTACCTACCCGCCGGCCGCTACGTCGGGCTTAACCGCAAAGCCCTGACGAGCGGCCCCCGCTTGGGTCCCTCTTAGCTTCACCGTGGCTCCGCTAGCCACGGCTACTGAGCCCCCCCGCCTCGACAATGCGGGAACCCACTGGGGGGGGGGGGGGGGGGGCAGAACATAATATATACCCTAGTCCAACCTCGATGACGTCTCGGCGGGCACTGGCCGGCCGTTGCGCGGTTGCGAGCTCTACTTGAATGCTAGATTTTGCGTGTTTCTTAAAAAAAAAAATAAGGTTTTAAAATGTGTTCTCGTCAAGCTCTAAAAAACAATAAGGCTTATCTTTTGGTATAACTTTTACATGGTTTAACGATGCAATCAAGGTACACGTTTTAAATAGCGATTTAGTGTCATCTTCATGATTTTTTTTTTTAACGAGCCAATCATTTTAAGTCACATTTCTATGTTTACACAGCGCTTCACAATATGTTCTACTTTCCTAAAATATTTTCTTTTAGCGCAAAATTACTACCTATTTTGCTAGATTTACAGACGTTTAAAAAAGTTAAAAAGTACTACTACCTTCTAGGCATAATTTTAACGACATATAAATCAGAATTAGAAAAAAGATTATTTTACGTGTGATCCTTCAATTACATGATACCACAGTACCTATGCACATATGACTATGTATATGGATAAAAATAAACGATAAAAATAAAAATAGATAAGTAAATTATGAATGACTTCTGACTATGAATGAGCTTCTGCCCGCGGCTTCGCCCGCGTGGATGTTGGAAATCAACCCACGGGAACGTGCTAACAGGATAAAAAGTATGTCCTTCCCCAAGATGCCATTTATTTATTTATATATACTTTATTGCACACCACAAAAATACATAGCTTAAAAAATACATGGCATCATGGCATGGCATGGCCATCTATCTCTTTGCCAAATCAGAAGTTCAGTGTTTTAGGTGTGAAAATGTAACATACAGTTTCCAGTTCAAGTCCTCCCCTTAAAAATCGAATTACCCCTTTTTGCCCCGTCAGGGGTCAATTTTCGAACTTTACATACTTATTATTAATTATTTTCTGTCAAAAGTATTAATACTAATTTTCGAGTTAATCAAGCCACGTATTAAATCCTCCCCTGTAAAATTAACTACCCCTTTTCAACCCGTGTGTTGAAAAGGGGTAGTTAATGAAACATGTTATTCTTTACTTTCGATCCTAGGTATAAATACTGAGTTTCGAGTTATTCCGACCGCGCGCTAAAATTCTTCCATACAAACTTTGAAACACCCCAATCTCTTTTAGGGGGTAGTTTAGAAAAACATAAAATGGCAAACCTCTTAATTTACTTAGATTAGTATTAGTGCCAATTACCTCAAGGAATAAGATTTTCCATTTAAACAAAATCCCCCCATTTCACCCTCTAAGGGGTGGAATTTCGAAAAACCCTTTCTTAGTGGATACCTTGTCTTAACGAATTTTATTTTATTTATTTATTTATAGTTAATTAAAACGGTACAACACCAATTACATTAATTAACATAGAGGACAATAGTTAAGTTGACAATAATATAACTTAAAACTAACATGGAATAGTAGACTCCCTTGCATACATTCTCTCACAGAACACCAGACATATACGCATAATTTGAATCCATTCATCCGCAAACACATCACATTCAGGGTTGGCAGTCAGAAGGGCATTCAGCACCTTTAGAGTACGACAGATTGGGGATTCAGCTCTGGCTACAGTTTTCGCTGGGAGTAGCGCAAACAGATTGTGCTGACGGTGTCCGATGTATTTGTCGGGCACAAATAGTCGGCAGGAAAGACCATGGAGCTCTGGACAGTCGATACGTCCCCGTAAGATCTTACAGGCTACAGTGAGTTGATCAAGGCCTCTTCTCACCTCCAGCGAGTTAAAGCCCAACGTTCCTAAAAGATAGTTGGTAGGGTTACATGTAGGGAAAGAAATGGTATACCCTTTGGAATAGGCATCTGAGGAAAGTTTTCTGTACCTTTTCCAGCATCATTGTTTGGGTCGCGTTATAGGGGTGCCAGATGCAGGCACTAGACTCGAGTTTGCTTCGAACAAGAGCGGTGTACAAAAGCCTAACAACATTTGGATTGCGAAAGTCACGAGCATTTCGCAAAACAAATCCCAAACGTCTGAAACATTCCTTTGCAAGAGTAGAAACGTGGTCCCTAAAAGTCAGACAGCGGTCGAAAGTCACTCCCAAATCCTTTATTTTGGTGACACGAGTAATCACGTTACCACCCAAACTGTAGTTATAATTAATTGGCCGCAACCCTCTGCCGTATGTCATGACGTAGCACTTGCTTGTGTTAAAAAGTAGTTTGTTTGCAATGCTCCACTCATAGATGGCATCAATATCCCTTTGTAGGAGTTTGCAATCCTCGTCTGTTCGGATTTGTGCGACTAGCTTAAGGTCGTCGGCACATAGCAGGCATTTGGCAAACTTAACATTAGTTATGAGGTCATTGATCATGATCAGGAACAGAGGCGGCCCTAACACGGATCCTTGACTTACACCCGACGAAAAACACACCCTCCAAATTTCATGTCTCTAGGACCAGCGGTTTAGGCTGTGCGTTGATATATCAGTCAGTCAGTCAGGACTTTGAATTTATAGATGAAAACAGATTTAGGAAAAATTAACATGTCAAGAATGAGCATTCATAATTATTACAATAATGTAAAGAAGATAAAAATAAACATTGAGAAAAAAAAAACTTGAGAGGTGTCAAGGGACACCCGGATGGAACGAAGTTCCTTTCGATTAATTAGTGAAGAAATTGTATTTTTTTTTTTTTGTTATAAGTATATTTTTTTATTATTAACAAATAAAAAAACAGACAAAAAACTGGCTTGCTTTCTATAAGAGAGAGAGAGAGACAGAGAAACACGCGCACGCCGCACGGCTTACAACTATAGCAAAAAGTGTCGTTACAACTTTTGATCTTAATTTTTTCCGTCTAGCCCAGTATCGCAACGCGCGATAAGGAACTTCGTTCCAATAAATTATTAAATTCGAGGGAAAAAAATTACATGATTGTCAAGATTGAGTATTCATATTAAAATTGGTTAGTATAATAATTATTTCACATTAAATTGTTGACTATTGGAGAAAATTGTAAGTGGTTAAATTCTTTTGGTATTTTGTAATGGGTAGGTATGTTTATTTGATTACAATACAATACAAACAAAGCAGAACAGCAATTTTATTTCCTCTTCCGTCAATATACCCGAACCCGACATACCTTACCTACTGACATTACGCTGCATTGTGGCTGGCATGTTCAAACGCTAGCATCGCGGCATCGGATAGCTCGCCGGCGCGCACTCGCTCGCTGCGTTTATTATACGCTCGAAACATACCTATTATGCGGGGGGAGTGAGGAAGCGTTTTCATACACCTACGGCTACAACATTCCTTTCATTTCAAAACTATATTTTTATTTTTTATAGTACCTAGTTTGTTCCTCTGTTTATCGATCGAACCGACACAAATGCGAAAATAGAATATTTTGTTATTTTTTCACCGTTAGAAAAATGAAAGGTTAGGATTAAATCTCCCCAGTAAACATTGTAGGTACCTACCTATATTTTAAAATCTTTTTAGTGAACATCATGAAATCTTACAATCCATACTTTAGCCTGCTTGGCCCGTTTCAACATTTCACCCTGTAAAAATATAATAATTTATTCCAATAATTTAGCCAAAAGATGGACACCAAACGTTGAGTTCATGTTGCTAGTAAGTAGGAGATAAACATAGATATACATATCGTTAGCCATCGAAGGTCTCAAGTTCAAAGGTTTATCAATATATAGAATAGGAATTGGCTTACTGCGTCGCTCTCGTTGAAGTAAACATAGCTGTCTAGTCTAGTCCAAAAAGACACAATAATTACTTTCAATCATTTTCAGGTGCTCACTCGCGATTGAACATCTCTTCATAAATTAAAGATGAGATGCCCAGTCTGATCGTCTGTTTTTACCCGACAGCCAAAAAGGGTTATGTTATGTGTTGCATTTCAGTTAGGTACCTACATAAAGGTACCGCATTATGTTTTATGCCTTTGTTTTTCTAACATAAATGTCGATTAAAATAAACAACAGTTCACGTTCGGTTAACGTGTCCAACTCGTGTCAGTTTTTATCGATAGAGCGATGAGTCGGTGACGTCACCGAGCATAACAACCACCTTTCCACTGGGAATATTTAAGCGATTAGTTAATTGGTTAGAATCTTCCCGTCCATTACAGCAGACTGGGTGAGTCAAGTGTCGTGGTATTCCTTAATTGATGTTCTGACGCGCTTTTATTATCACTCACCGAGATAGCATTATATCTTTTGTTTAACCACTTACAATGTATGAGTTCACGTACGTACAAATTAAGTTTTAAAAGCTACCAGGTAAATAAAAGAAAGCTAAACAATGTCTTTTATAAAATACATCTTCAAATACAAGTATTTTCATAGTTGATGTACTACTCATAAGTACCTACATTTATCTTTTACCTTTAATTAAACAAGCGAAAGCGATTCGTTAATTCGCAGCCACAGCTGCTGATAAACATTCGACTCATTTTCGCAATTTGGATCGGTTCCAGTGGTGAACACGACAACATAAAATACTTTTTAATTTCATCATTTCAATATTTTTCAAGTAGGTAGCTATTTATTTAGTCACATAATCATAAAAATAACTAACCCATAGAAAAAAAATATAAGGAACTAAGTAAGTACCAGGTATTATGTATTATAGTTGTGCCTAACGAGCAGCCCACGGTTCGCTACAGACCTACAGATATTATTATAGTTCTTATTATGTTATAATTGTTATAATAATAATTAATAAGTATTATAACGCGAAAGTAACGTTGTCTGTTACCTTTACACGCTAAACCATTGAGGCTTCTGGAAAAATAAGCTTATAATTTCCATTCAGGATATTTTTTGTCCTTCCATAAATAAAAAAAATTATGATGTACTTACAAAATACAGCAGCCGAAGTCGCGGGAAACAGCTAGCACCTATACTTACATTACCTACTAACCTATATTATAATTAATTATGTTACGATAGGTACCTACATCACTTTTCCCAGTTGCCATTGATTTCTCTTTACTTTCTATTCCAGAATATTAGGAATTTTAAAGGTAAAATTAGAAAAATGCTAATTATTTTTCGAGTCATGATTATAATTTATTTAGTAGAGCGAGGCGTACAGGCTTCCAGTTGATGTCATAGTGTAAGGTCAATGAACTTGCACTGAGCAATGCCTACAATTAATAATTCATGCTGTAATGTCGGCTGACCGCGAACACATTTGGCGAACTTTATTTTTTCGCAATCGTTATTCCAAGGCAAGGATCATTTCTTGAATTTCATCTCGAAATGTTTCTACAAAATTCAAGAATCCATATTGCTCTCGTAGGTATTATTTTCTATGTGAATTAATTGCCTAATGTCTACCTACATACCATAACACTGTAAGTACGTATTTCTGTAAGTAGGTACGTAGTATTATAAGTACTTATTCACTACTTTACCAGTGACAATAAAATACCGACTTCTCATAAGCGAGTCTTTTTGTTCTAACCCACTTACATGCTAACTTCACACCCGCAAGGTGCACGTCTCAGTCATTCTTCGCGCCTTGTAATATTACAGCCACAGTTATAGTGACTGGATCAGTTCCGCCTTGATGCGCAGATTAGTCTGTCTGGTGTGTTCATTACCGGAAGAGAGTGACTGACTAACTAAACCATCAATTAGGTATACTTCATCATAACTTTGATAAGCTATCGAAATAGTTATCGATAGCTTATCAAAGTAACTGTTGAGAGAAATGTTCCACCTAGGAAAACAGAGTGAGGTAGTCCTCATTTTGTCTTTCTAGGTGGAACATTTCTTCAGTAGTTAACATTAGATTAAATTAGATATCCCCATAAATTCTAACGTGATGAATTTTGCAATAGCTCTGTAGTACAAAATGCAGGTACAAAGTACTTTACACATATTATTAACTAGCTTCTGCCCGCGGCTTCGCCCGCGTGGATGTCGGAAATTATCCCACGGGAACGTGCTAACAGGATAAAATGTATGTGCTTCCCCAGAATGCCATCTATCTCGCGGGCCCTTTGTGGCTAATTACAGTAGAAAACCAATTGTGTCTTATTAGTGGTGATTAAGAGGGTACCTATATGATATCTTTACCTTAGTACCTACCTAATTAAAAAAAAACTCAATAACAGAAAATTAAATACCTACCTAAATAAACCTATTTCTGATGATAACTAATCTAAACTCAATAAATAAGCAAAATCCCTAAAAACTAATATATATACGAATGATTAATCCTACCTAACAGTATTATAAAATAACCTACGGTCACTACGTACACTATCAAATATACTACCTATACTTTAAAATTAAAATCTATACCTACGACTCATATAAAAATAAACCTAAATAACTCTAAAAACTAAAAGGAATAAAAATGAACTCCACTGCGGGTGACCCAACCTACGACAAACTTAGTATTTGCGGTTGGTACAGTACAGACAGTGGTAATCGGGTATAGGGATCGAACCGCAAAATTAAGTTTGTTTTTTATTGTATATACTTTTCCGGGATAAAAAGTACTCAGTGTGGTGACCAGGATATTAAAGAATAATTATACCAAGTTTCATCGTAATCGAACCGGTAGTTTTTGCGTGATGCCTGAACAAACAGACAGACAGACAGACCGACAGACAGACAAAAATTTTTTTAATCACATTTTTGGGTTCGGTGTCGGTCTAGTAACACCCCCTGTAAATTATTTTTTTGATATTTTTAATGTACAGAATTTTCACTTCTACAGATTTATTATAAGTAGGTATAGAAGAAGATGACGTAAGGCCGTTAACATAGGACACGTTCCTGAACACAGCCTACCTATGCCTTATATTCTAAACACTTATATTATAACATAACATAACATACGTTGTTACCTAGCAAATCTACAAGAAATGATCCCTTATTCTTCCAAAGTGAGCTTATCGTTCCAAAGATAAGTTAGCCGGCACGGTTTGTGCAGCGGCTGAGCAATGGCTGAAGCGCTGCGTCTGGCGCGCTCGATTCCTGTACGAAACAACTGTTAAGATACTTAGTTGTTCAAGGGTTGGCTGTTTAAGTGAGTTGAAATATTTGTACTCTGCTACTGTGGGGCAGTTTTTGTTTCTACAAGTGTGTTGCCCATCGGCGACTCAGTTCGAGCGTATGTTCTCGCTCTCGCGGGCCTAGGTTAGGTACTCGGAGAAAGTGAAGATGGTCAAGCTTCACACATGTATCCTCACCTACCAACCTACTGACCCGCATATTATCACAGATACAAGCTTCTGGCATCAATCTATGTTGAATGTTTAATAAATATTCGACTAGTTATTAATTTAATTTCAAAGACTTGCTATAGGTACCTACCTAGTAACTAGGTAGTGTTGCTAACCACTGCTCAAACCCCAATTAGTTTTGCATTTTGCACAAACGGTAAATACATATTGTTGCCGCAGATACGTTCGCCTCTCGTTGTTAATTAGTGCACTCGAGCTATTACATTAAAATTGCTTATGGTTCGAAAGCGTCTCCGCTAGTGCATACCGCGGTTACCTACAATATTTTTAAAAGAATGTGCCAAAACAATAATAATATATTATAAGCTTATTTATTTGCTCTCAATAACAAGGTAAAATTAATAAGAGTTGCGCCAGTGATAAGAGGTCAATACATCGTCGTTTATCGCGGTTCATTGGCCGCACAAGATTTACGAGGAAGAATATTGCACAGAACACTTTACTAAGTACTTACATAACAAATAGAATATTATTATTCTTACAGAATCTTAAAAAGCATTTGAAAACTGTTTGCAAATCGTCTTATGCCCTTATTTTTAAGACCACGCAAAACCTTTATTGTATCTCCTTAAATATTTATAGAAATTAGATAATAGGTACCTACATACCTATATCGTGGACTTTAAGAACTACTAGAAATCAGTATTGTTGCAATTGCTACCTTCTTGTCTATATGTGTAATATAATAAACCATTTGGTCGGCCCACGTAGGGTTGCCAGGTCGCCAAACCTATTAGCCGGACAGACCAGCCAGTTTGGCCGGACATTTGGGTAGAAAGGCCGGACATTATTGAGGATTTTGTGTCTCAGTATTAATAGGTACGACAAAAAAAATGTATGTAAAATCAAGCTATTTGATTATTGTCATAATCAGTCATCGGCGCTCGCTCGTTTGCGAAATGTAAAAAGCCTAACAAAAGCCGGACAAGCCAGACACCGTTTATTTTGGCCGGACACGCAATCAAAAAGCCTAACTATGTCCGGCTTTATCCGGACGCCTGGCAACGCTAGGCCCACGCAGTCAATCAGCTCATTTTTGTTCGACTTGATTTACAAATTTGTGTACCTAGTGAATATAATATTATGCTAAACACAATGATATTTTAGTACTAGAATATCATTGGCTAAACAACAATTTTATTTCACCATAAAACGGCAATAATCCTAAGGCACTCTGTGATAGTGCTTGCTGCGTGTAGTGTATGTGAAAGAAAGAATGCGCTATGAGTGAAAGAATTTTCGCTACCTAATCGAATAAAACTGCTAGAGATTACCTTTTACTTACAAACAATTTTACCTCTTTCCAATATTAGTTTAAATAGGAAAGATAATAATGGCAAGCGCAAGCGCAGGCACTGCATTAGTGATCGTGTTGCAGAAACAATAGCCGGCGCCGGCGCCGGCAGCCGCGGTCGCTGCGGCAACCCAGCTGACTTACGTTACACTCAGGGTTATCACCAAAGGATACCTACTTAAAAAAAAACATTTTTTTTTTTATGTTGTTAGGTACCTAATTAAAATCAATTAAGTAATGTGCAAAGTAGCAGTCTATTTATGTACCAATGTTATTTTTGTTTTATTAAATAAGTAGGTAGGTAACTATTTATTTACTTATCTTAACAGGAACATACCTATTGACATTAGTAGTATACTTATTAAAATTATACTACATACACCGATATAGTTCAATGAAAAGAATACCAAATCTTCTCAATAACTAAGAACAGTAACTAATGAGTAGGTACTTACCTAATGATGAATGACCTTTGAAAGTTTAATTTAATCAGGTAGGTACTTTAAATAAAACTCTTCGTAGGAATAAAATCCAAATACCAGTAAATATTTAGGAAATCAAGTAGAGATGGTAGAGTGAATCGAGTTCGGGAGGCTGCGAAGCTGCGATCAATACGCGGAGCGGTGGACGCCGCCACCGCGCCGCGCCGCCCGCCGCGCGCCTACGAAAGCGAACGCACCGACCTCGCTGCCCTTCACCGAAGTGTCGACGACCCCTGGACCCCGCGCACCTCCCCCCACACGCTACGCGTCCCTCGCACATCAGCCCTTCGCACTTCTCCAACTCGATCTTCGTGACCTGATTAGTTAAAATTTCCTTTGTCACCAGAAAACCATCGACTGAAGTTATCAAGAACCTATGTACAAAGACCCAAGTGGATCATTCAATAAGTTCGTCAGGTTCATGAGATTGATGCCATTTTGTTTCCAAAATCTTTAGATAATATGTAAAAGCTTACGCATGAACCATCATTTCCTGTAGGTACCTGCCAGATGGACAGATTATTTGTCGTCTATGTACCTATGTCCAAGTCCAAACTCCAATGTTCCTTTCCGCTGGCTGCCACCCGGAACTCCGCATCTACCGACGACGAATTTCTACAGAGCTTCCGCAATTATCATTTACCCCCTTTCAATCACAGTTTTAGGATATTTATTCTCCTCATTGTTATAGGTAATCAATTTGAATATTGAGACAATTTGGGTCAATGAGTATCAGAGGAAAAATAATTCCATATTGGTGTTTAGTAAGCGTTTACCCTTTACTTACAACTTGTTATTGCATAACTTGCATTAATAATGTTTTCGATAATTATTATTTCTAGTTCAAAAGTTAATTTAGCTAATGACTTTCCGATTGCCATTATTTATCTAGCTCTTTAGCTGAATCATAGGACGCCACTGGCGTTACCTTTGCGGGGAATCTAGCCAATGAACTTGAATTGGATGGACCTCCACTGCACAAGACACGTGCTATAAATACACAGGCCCACTATGCCGCACGGCTGAATAATCATTCAATATTGTGTAAATTATGTTTTTTTTTTTGTATTTCCAAATATAAAGTTGGAAAGAGTAGGAGTATTGGAGTAGGTTACTAACATAAAGTTTAATGTTGAAAAACATTAGATAATATTACCGTGTCATTACAGAGCTGAAATCTAGGCAGATACATACCACTAAATAGGTCGGTACTTACAGTACGCATAAGATCTATTTAATTTATTATGAAATGAAGGGGGAAATAGCAACTAGAAATAAAAGAACTACATTACAGTCAATCAATGAATTCAATGTAAGACAAACAAATTTACGCTTCAAGCATCGGAGTCGGATGTCGGGTGCGGCATCTCACGTGGCTCAGTCCACGACTATTTTAGGCAGCGTGCATGGCATTTGGGACGCGTGCTGGAAACTACCTACTTACTGCGGTTTATTTTCGGATGCCCTACTAACAGGTCTCTTACTTCATAGATGAAATATCGGAATTTCCAACTATTTAAAATTAGGCATTTTATTTTTACATCAACGCTGTCTAAAATAACAATATGTACCTAGGTATTTTACATGAATTTATCAAGGTGCATTATTGGTATCTGGCTGGAGAGTAATCATTCACGGTCTTGTGAGCTTTAAATTAATTCACTATCCAGAGCGTCTAAATAAAAAAAGTGCAGCTAATTAGGTTCGTCTGAACACGACTGAGCAAGTGAACGTACATAAAGTTAACGTTTTTAGCCTACCTAACACAGCAGCAGTAAATTTAACGGTTAATTAACCAACATTCAGAATATTTGAATACCTATATTCAATATGCTGCGTTTATATGTAGATATCAAATAAGTACGGTCAGCATCAAAAGTCGGTTAACACTAGTTGTTTAAATCTTAATTATTGAGAAAAATATTCTTAAAAAGCTTATATTAATAAGATATTTAAGAATAATTAACTCTGCTATTACATGAAATAGAGAAAACCAATGTATCACATCATTTTGTATCAATTTAGATGATTTGTAAAAGTAAGTGTTACTTGACTTTTGATGCTGACTGTACCTTATAACATTGTTATAGGGATTACAGGGTGTAGGACAACTGTGGTAGAAAGTTAATGAAAATAAACGTGTCCCGTGGACGTGGTACTTAGTATCGCGAGCTTTGTTCCAGATCCTACAATAGACACCTGTTAATTTAAGGTAGGTAGGTAATAATTTATCTAGGGTAGGTACTTATGAAGTTTGGTAGAGAAGGACGGCGTAGTTCAGCAAAGTTCGTTCGTGTCGTTCCGGGCCGAAAGCTCTTCCCACCGCTCGCGGCAGCGTACCTACGCGCTGTATCGATCCGCTTGCCGAGACACCAACGAACGAGCCGGCCGCGGCGCGCTCGTACACTTGACATTCGCGTTCCCCAATAGAGGGTTGACGACTCACGAACGACCCTATAAGCGTTGAATTTAACGATATCCAACAGTACCTACCTAGGTACTTCAAAGTGCTTGGAATCATTTCAACATTAACTTCACTTATTTATGAGACCCAGAGATGTCTAGTTAGATAATAGGAACATAATATTATTATTTGTAATTAGTTACTACAGAGCGACGTTTTTAACTTCCATTATCATTGGCATAATTATAGCAACAGGAAAATATTATCTTCGTATGTATTTGTATCTATCTAATCTACCATAGAGCGGAAACATGAAACATCTCATATACCTACTTACAACCAGTGCAAAATTTATTTATTGCATGTCATCTCATTTTGCCTACTTGTTTGTAAAATAATTTTTAGGCTACTTCCGAGGTTCGGTTTTGGATCTGTGAAATCCAATGTTAGCCCAATTTGCACAAAAGAACCATAATATTATGATGGGTAGAGAACTTTCACATTTCGCCAAAAATAATCTCGTAAGGTTTTTTGATATTATAAATTTTTCCCTTAGTGTACTTGTGCCAGCGACATACATTATAAATTAAAGACTTTCCTTCCATTGTTAACAGGCGAGGAGCACCCAGGACAGAAGCAACGCAAAGGGTTTTTCAGAAGCCTTTGGAAAAAATCTCGCCATTACTCTCTAGAGCACCCTTGAAGCAACACCATGGGAGACTTTCGACTTGATCACGATTCATGATGTTGTTTTCCCCGCACCCAGTAAGGATGGAAATCAAGAAAATGTTCAGACGATAAGTGTAACAAATTAATGAGCGTATTACTTCGGAGAGAAAGACTAATAAAAAGTCTGCTTGAACGAAACAGTAGAACGTGACGAATATATTTTTGAAACACGTTTAATACGTCATGTCAATCATTCGATGAAATACTTAGTAATGACATAAAAGTAATAACCAACACTGTTATACTACAGCAGTTGTGCGAGACTACAGTAGTTGATAGTACAGTTCTCAATGACTTGTTGGGTTACGGAATCAATTAGTTATATAAGATGTGTTGGCTTATGGGACTTGGAGTATTATTATTTTAATAAATCTGATGTATAGGGATGATATAAAACATTGTGTATTGATTTGTATAATTCATGCTTTTTATCAACGCATAATTTATTTGTTAAGATGTGATAAGTACCTACGTATTTTATTCATACACGACAAGCGTTTTCTTTTCGTATAAATAGAATTGTAGAAATGTAGATAACCACGTAGTAAGTAAAACAAACGCGTTTTCATTTCTTTGATATTTAAATGCTCTTTAGTGAAATAACGAATAAACAGCAATTTGTATATCATCAGAGGAAATCTACTTTAATTAAATAGATAGTTACGCAACTTAACTTTAAACATTTTTTCATAAATTCTCTGAAAATAATTTATAATTACATTAGAGAAAAATCCTCGTGTTTGGACTTAAAAGAACCAAAATCACTTGATAAATTATTATTGCTACAAGTTAAAACATTTTATACCAATCCTTGTATTCGAGTGTACTTAACTCTTAATACTGTAGATTTTGTCAAAAGGAAAATAAATTATGTTCATTAGCAATAAAAAAGGTTTTTAATTTTATCTTTTCTTCCTCGCAAACTCAGGTGGTTGATTGAAAATCAAGAAAGAAACAAAATTTTATAATACAAATCATTTTATTATTAGATAGACACAGTTCCCATCGCTTATCAGAAACAATGTACAAAGCTATAGTAGTAATATCAAATATAAACAATATGCACCCTTCGTTTACTGCAAGCCTTGTCTGAGGATACAGGGTAATTGAGCGCTTCTATTTCTGCAGCTAAGAGATAGAATAGAACAGAATGCAAATGCTTATTACTCACTACACAAGATTATAAATGCGGCACAATTAAAAAGAAAGCATAGCAGAAAACTGTAATAGCGGGCCATGTGGAGGCCGCGGCCGCGGCGCGTCGCGTCGCGGGCCTCGCGCCACGCACGAAGTGTCGGATATTACTCACACGATGGATCCAGTGGGACTAGAGATCTTCAATTAAAATCGTAATACTTGGGTTACAGTGTCTTTCAATTTGTAACAAGCCCTTACACAAATGCTATTTATAATTATATATATATATGTTGTATAATGTTGTTACAGTAATTTCATTACGTGGTTATTATAACTTCTCTTCAAGCATCTGTACGCGGGCATTTTTGTCTAGATGGCTAGTGACGTTATTTTCAAGTCTACCTCAATTAATTTAGCATACACGCCAGATAAAGTATCAGAATGCTTGAGAAGAAACCTAAAAAAATCTCTATACATCATGCTTTGAGACCTGCTTGCAAAGCTGAATATGCTTTACCATACTGGTCAATAAAAGCAAACTTTAAAATACAAGTTTAAACCATTACAGCTCACAATTACTTTATGGAAGCGGTGAGCGTATAAAAAGGGTCCAAAATCCGCAAAGTAATTGCATCTGCACACAGTTACGAAACGCATCACGCACTGATGACGCCATAATTTATCGAATATCAAAACAAATGAACGGTCCTTATCACTTTATAGAATATACAAAATGCAGTTACTTATTTCCCTGTGGAAACATTTTTATCTTATAGTATTCTTAGATCACGGCGCGCTTCGATCTGTAAAAGAAAGAAATGTTTTTGAAGTCTCCAGGGCAATTTAATACTTTACACATCTCAGAGTGTAAAACGTTAAAAATTAACACATGTGTTAGAACTCACCTCTAATAACCACAGGTAATTAAATAGTCTCCTAACTTCTCCACTACGGATGCGGCTTGCTGGGGTTGGATGGGTTCTTCATACAGAGAAATTACGACGGCTGAAACAAAACATTAAAATAAACTAGCCGCTGTAGAATATCTACGACCGTCATTTTGAATCACTTTCCCCGTACATAACCGTGCCTAAGTATCTTACGAACTTTCCCTTTCGTTAACATAATGAAGATTATAACTTTACTGTACGTAACATCAACATAAAAGTAATTTATAATTACGAAACAATGAATAATTTCGACGGTAGCAGTTACAAATCTAATCAGAAATTAATATTATACACTAGCTTCTGCCCGCGGCTTCGCCCGCGTGGATGTCGGAAATTTACCCACGGGAACGTGCTAACAGGATAAAATGTATGTGCTTCCCCAGAATGCCATCTATGTCGCGGGCCCTTTGTGGCTAATTACAATAGAAAACCAATTGTGTCTCATTATTGGTGATTAAGAGGGTACCTATATGATATCTTCACCTAAGTACCTAACTAATTAAAAAAAAAAAACTCAATAACAGAAAATTAAATACCTACCTACCTAAATAAACCTATTTCTGATGATAACTAATCTAAACTCAATAAATAAGCAAAATCCCTAAAAACTAATATCTATACGAATGACTAAACCTACCTAACAGTATTATAAAATAACCTACGGTCACTACGTACACTATCAAATATACTACCTATACTTTAAAATTAAAATCTATACCTACGACTCATATAAAAATAAACCTAAATAACTCTAAAAACTAAAAGGAATAAAAATGAACTCCACTGCGGGTGACCCAACCTACGACAAACTTAGTATTTGCGGTTGGTACAGTACAGACAGTGGTAGTCGGGTATAGGGATCGAACCGCAAAATTAAGTTTGTTTTTTATTGTATATACTTTTCCGGGATAAAAAGTACCCAGTGTGGTGCCCAGGATATTAAAGAATAATTATACCAAGTTTCATCGTAATCGAACCGGTAGTTTTTGCGTGATGCCTGAACAAACAGACAGACAGACAGACAGACAGACAGACAGACAGACCGACAGACAGACAGACAGACAAAAATTTTTTTAATCACATTTTTGGGTTCGGTGTCGGTCAAGTAACACCCCCTGCCATTTATTTTTTGGATATTTTCAATGTACAGAATTTTCACTTCTACAGATTTATTATAAGTATAGATAACATGTTTGGCCATACTAATAATATTAATGCGAAAGTAACTCCGTCTGTCTGTGTTACTTTTTCACATCAAGCCTATGTAGCCTGGAAACTGGAGAAGGACATAAGCTACTTTTCACCGTGGATATTTGAATTAAAAATAATGAAATACAAAATACACGCAGACGAAGTCGCGGGCAACAGCTGGAGCTATAAAGCTATAATTAGATCACCATTATAATTAGCCAGTATATTGTTCCCTTTGCAGTGCAAATACATTCCTACTATCTATCTAGGGCTATTTAAGGACCAGTCTTTGTCGCACGAGTCCAGCGCATACAGGCCCTGCCATGTCTATCTGCTGCGAGGTTACAATATTATTAATTTAATTGCTATCGCTACTAGTTTATTAATATAAACATTGGCAATTCAGATATATTATCAAGACCAGCTAGCTGTCATTCTATTTGAAGCGGAGCTTGAACGAGACGTGAATATGACGTATGAAAGAATAGAATGCAGCGGAGCCGAAAAGTTGAGGCGAGTGTATTAGAGGAAAAACATGAAAGGGAATCATTTAACTTGGTATGGGCAAGTGATAGAATTATGACGATGAAATATAAAAATAGTATGGTGGACTGTGTGAGGTAATTTCCATATTTATTTACGCGACGAATAATATGAAGAATTAAATGATGTATTCAAAATCCCGTTTTTAGAGTTCCGTAGACAAATAGGATAAACGGAGCTCTTATAATTTCGTAATGTGCGTCCGAATAAAATGGCCGTGTGACATCCAGGCGATGTTAACACGGCTATTTTAATCGCGAGTCTATTTGCACTATATCGATGAAAATTGGAAAGGTTTATTCTTTGCACCACTAAACAATGGTTTACGGAAATTACGAAAAAAGTCCCCATACAAGTAACCAAGGGATGAAAAAAAAAAACAATGTTTTCGAGTGACTATTTGAGATATGGATCTTTTCTGTTACAACCGCAGTGATAACTTTGTTTATCAGTTTTTTCGAGAACCCAGGTATTTTTGCTGTGTGTAACTACTCATCCCAACTACGGAACCCTTCACTGTGCGTGGTTCGACACCCCCTTGGCCGTTTCCACACTGGCAAGACGCGACTGCGAAATCTTATCTTTTCTAAATTTTTTAACCATTAAGGCTTTCAGACAGACGGACTTACTTTCGCATTTATAATATTAATAATGATACTATAAATTAACACATAATATGGATATTCAAGAAGAAAAGGACCGACTGAATACTAAAAAAGCAGGTGCTTACTGTGTCAAAGTCAGAAGGTCAATAGGTATTCTAATTCAAGTATCAATCAACAATCGATGTCAAACATGCATTAGAGGTATTTTTGACAGTCTGAGTCTTGAGATTACAGTGTTAACCATTCTTAAAAATACGAGAACTGCTCTTTAAACCCTACCTCTGAGAACCCCTCTTTAAAAAAACCATTACCCTTAGATAAGGTGCCGGTAGTTATGATTTTGTATAATTTTATTGATTAGATTAAGTGCTGTCAGCCATGGAACTGCCACATATTGTTAATACCATGTTGCCATACGACACACTTACCTAGACACACCGAGACAGTATTATAACAAAATATTTTAATTCTAATAATATTATATTCCCCGTATTTACATAATAACAACAAATGCCTACCTTGCTGTGTCTTCATGCAGTGCACGCCAACCTTGCCGAGTTTTGCGCGTATGATGCGGTCTGTGCCACTGAGGTAGATGTACCGTGTACCCGCTATCGTCAGGCCACCACTCGTTAACAGTGATTCATTGTCGAAACCGGCCACTATCTTCGCGACTTCATCTTTTGATATCTGTTAACAAACGTTAAAATGTTAGATTGAGCAAAAATAAACAATAAATACAGCGTAGAAAACTATGCTCTGTAAAGCGATGTCCTTTGGGCTGTCACATTTGTATGGTCAGTCATATAGTCATATTACTAAAAACAGCTAATCAGTTTCGGAAGTTGGTAGCAAAAAACTAAACTAAAAGATACCAACTTCCGAAACGGAAGAGTTAGTTTAACCTTGGGTTTTTTTTTTCATGTTTTATTTCTGTTACCTCACACAAATTCACTCTCTCCACATTAACATTTGTCAAAATTATTGGGCCCTGAGGTTAACGAACAAATTGCACAGGTCAATATACGATTAAGCTACACATGCCATGGTTGGTCCATATGTGTGACCATAAATTACATACCAAGACCCCTCAGGGCCTCGGAAAGCACATTAAGCTATTTGTCCCGGCTAGTTAGACTAGAAGCCAACTACAATATAGTTGGGAATAATCTAAGTAAAAAGGGATTTATGGATAAATCTCAGGCTACATTGGACAAAGTCTCCATTTACTTTTTCCACATCTCAGCTGTTTCTTGTAATGGTTGTGAAGTACTTAGTGTGTAAAACATTTAACTTTAAGTATAAAAAATCTATGGGATTTTGCTCACATTAAACAATAAAAAAAGATTGTGATCCATCAGAATATTATATATATAAGTAGAAATGAGAATCAAATACTGAATGAGTGCTTCTGTCTCTATTTATGTTGTCCTTCTAACCAGTCAGCTTGTAGGTATATTATTATTTATGAACACCTTGGTAGAAAACATAATGGTACAGAAAAGGAAGAGGAATGCCTTTGCCCTGCAGTGGATTACTATATACACTAGTTAGATTAGATGCATGCAAGGTAAGGTGAGATGTCTGTCACCAGTAAGAAAGTTCAAGTAAATGAATTTGTATTCCCAAGAAGCAAAATTTACATAAAACCACCTAATATCAAATTGAAACAAGTTAGTTGAAAAGATGACCAAGTGGTTGGGATATACTGTTTCATCAAAGTTTGATTTATTAATTATTGCAATTAAAAATTCAACCGAGTGCAAGTTGTAGTTGGTCATGATTAGTATAATTATGCTCTCTAAACGACAAAATACTATGTGTTATACACCTACTTTATAATAAGATACTACTGTATGAAAAAAAAACAAACTAGTAACATTTTTACACAATTTATAGCTAGCTTTCGTTTAAATTATATAGCAGACTTCCTTAAAAATTGAAAGTAGGCTACTACGTCAATACACAACATTTTCTGAATTAGTATACCAGCCAAACCTTCAGTGTCAGTATACCAGCCAAATCGAGGAGCAAAACTGCAGAGTTCAGTAAAAGTGTTTTTTGTATGGCTCCTCGCATTTACAATCATCTGCCTAAAAAAGTATTAAACTGCACAAATACTGAAAAGTTTAAATTCATTTTAAAGCAGTTTCTCATTGAAAAGGCATAATAAAGTATAAGTGAGTATCTAAACGACAAATTTTAGACATGGTAGTGCTTGACATCTCTCTTTTTAATTTTTAATAATAATTATTTAAATGAATAGTTGAATTATTTAAATGACATTTATTGTATGACTTAGTGATTTTTTTGGATTTTGACATTTTATCTATGCATGTATGTAATAATTAAATTATAATGTGACATTAAAATTAATTAACAAAAATATTGCATACTGAAAGGCTGAATATAGCGGCTCGAAATTATTTGATAACATCTGTATTCTCTATACCTATATTCGCAATAAATGAATTTGAATTTGTCCTTATCTAAACATACAAAACACTGATTAGAGGACCTTAGTCTTTCAGGTCTGTGAAACCACTAGCTTGAAGAAAAATTACACTCGATAACAAATGAGAATGTGGGACACTATAAATATATCTCTGCCTAACCCTTCAGACATACAGGCCTGATGTTAAGTCAAAAACAAATTATGTAAGAAACAAACTGTCTAAGCAAATTAAATGAAAAATTAGTGCATCAAACCAGCATCAATCAATTAAATTTGACAGTCACGACAATGGAATTCCAAGTTTTGTTCACAGCCAAATTGGGCACTAAAAAATTATGTTGCAGTAATTATTATTTGGCAATCAGTTGGATTTCCTAAACATGTGACTAAAATTGTTACACTAAAACATTTATCACTGATAAATGTTTTAGCATCCACACGTCATAATTTCAAATGGTGTTATTATTATTATACTGATAGAAATATTGAGGTTCCAAATTGTGTGTAACAAACAAAATTCCTATACATATACATTAATAAAAACTGATTATGCCATCCACCCCCAGCAAAAGTCAATTTTGTGACCTATTCTCAGTGACAGAACTGTATCACTATTGCTTTTTGATTAATAAATGCAGAAAGCACTATCATGCTTTAAAATTCTGCATTGTAATTTTTTTTTTTTTCAATTTCGAGTAATTTAACTTTTTCCCCCTAAAATGCTTTGGTCTGAGGTTGCCTATAGCGACAGTTTGTAAAAACAAAGCAACATAGCTCTAAACCTTGATTATTACACCTTTGTAATCTAGGGTTCACGTGCATTAATCGTCACTTCAGTAGTTTGCGATTTGTCGGTCAAATATTTGAGGAAAGTGAAATAATTGATTTAATGGTTGATAGATTCTTCCAGTCTTACGAGTGATGAAAAAATTTGAGCGTTATCATTGGTGTAATAGTTTGCTTCGGCGAATAACTTGTAAAGTATTAACTTGACAACAGGTCGTCTTAAGCATATTTTAACCAGTTGAATTTCTAACTATTCTATACAAATACCTAGTCTTAAAAAAAATATTGAACACAATTATTAGACAGAAGAATTGACCGAGGGTCACAAGGTGTTGCTACAATACCCTGACAATGTACCGGCCGGCAGTTTCGGCTTTTGCTTGGCACAAATAAAAGCAATAAATCCATTAATATGCAACAGTAATAGCAACTCAATATTGTTTTAGGTTATGACTTTTATGCATTATCATTTTTAGTGCGGCGAATTTCACGTTTCTAATCCGAATAGCAGGCTCCACCACATGTCGCCATCTTGTCAAACTCGCCGGATAAAGAATTCGTCATCCGTCGAACATATTACGAACTGCACTTGTTAACACTATTTGGCACTGGTATTCACAGCAAAATTAAAATTTTGCAAATCACTGAACGCGTAGTAAGTAACTTGACAGAGAAAAAACTTACTTCGAAGCCTTCTGACTTGGCCCAGACATTCCCATCGTGACCGGCAATCGCAGCTTTTGTAACACATCTGGATGCCATTAACTGTTTATCGACATAATCTTGCCAGCTCATTTTGATTGAGTTCGACTTAAAATAAAACTACACTTGACTAAATCACAATCTACTCCTCACAACGAGCAAGCGCTTCACACGAACAAAAAGCACTGCCGTTCCAAAATGGCAGCTTAGTCATAGACACGACCGGAAGAACAAGTCACCAACGTGATAAAAGTAAATTTTGTTTATGATAACTTATCATAGACAAAAATCATGCTGAAATGCTGTGCTGAAAAGAACGTTTCTCAAAGCAGAAATAAAAAAATAAAAAGAAAATGTAACCAGTCTACACAAACTGAAGGGGGTCTTAGACGGCCAACCTGGCATCCACCTGAATAAAATATTTTGAATACTTCGAATTATCAAACTACGATAATTCGAAGTCTTTTCGAAGTATTCAAAATATTTTATTTGACATAAACCAACTAACCAATATGCACTTAAAAAAAGCCAGAAGCTAGATGCACAGTTCCAATTGTTCATTTCCTACGGCAAAAAAATGCATGGTCACTCTTTTAAAAAATATTTTTAACAATGTTTTCAATTATCACTGTAAATAGATATGGGAGGACAGTGTAAGCCTTTCAAAAAGTAACAGGAGGAATTTAACTAACTATAAAATGCTCAGGAAATCGAAGCATCTAGATGAGTCTTCAAGGCCTAAAATGTTCGCGTTCCTTGAGGCGGCGACCAGCCCGCCGTTTGAACGCGTCTCTAAGGGTCATGGCCGTCCGGCTAATCCGAGGGTACTGCACGGTCTCCGCTGAGGCGGCGAGCCTTCTTGCCGGATTGCCGCCATGGGATCTGGAGGCAAAAGTCCTCGCCCACATATGGGAGTGGCGAGAGGAGGCAAAATGCCGGAGCGTAACTCCGCTGCCGCGAGACAGAGCTCCGGCGGGATCTCATGGCGACATGGAGAGTGCGATTGTTGCAACCCAGTGCTGGGCACGCCACAAATGTGGCGATAAGTCCCCTCTTTGAGGAGTGGCTGGAGAGGTTTCGGGAGGTTCCTGAAAATTTGAGTTTGGCGCACTACACTGGCGCTTTTACATACATTAATTTGTTTCTTGGGGTGGCGTGCCTTTTATGTGGTTTTCCAGTTTATATTTTTGAACTATATTTTATAAAACGTCATTAGATTGGGGCATGTTACATTGTCAATAATATCACGATACCGTGGTAATATTGATCGTATAATAGGCCGTATCACGGTATCATGCTCAATACTTGCGATATCGCGATATTAGGATCGTGATAATATTGACAAATGTAACATGCCCCTATAAGCATGATGTTATTTGGTGACAAGTTTATTCAAAGTGCTGTGTTTTTATGAAAAAAAACCTATTAACATAAATGGCTTCATTTGCCATAGAAAAAAAAACATAAATGGCAATAGACTACTAATCGATAGTGCGTTGTGAATTTCGTGTATAGAGGCCTGTGTTCCATAGATTTTCGTGACGTACTTCCGCTATTTTATTCCTCAATAATTTAGTAATATTCACATTGTTGTAATAGACCACGTTTGTCGTCTTTTAATCATTTTATAAATCACAAAAAAATATATTAAAATTATTGTCATACCGTTTGTTCAATAAAGTACTTAATTTCGCAAAACCTATAAAAAAAGCTTCTGTTAACTTAACTTGACCTTGCTTATGCTTTGCTAGTTCTTTTCCGTTCAGCTACCGCGATTGGAACATGTCTTATTCACCTGAAAGAAGGTAAGTTGAGTTCTTGAGCTAGATGAGCCTATTTACCATATGTTTGTATGATATATTTACTAGAAAAAACACTAGGTTTCGTTAGGGCTTAGTAATTTCGTGTAATTTGCCATAAATTGTGAAATAATTTCAATGTCCCTGTTGCCGATTGCCAACATGGCGCTGGTAGGAGTACATTATTACAAGTCCGATTCAGCGCACGTGTTTTACTTATTAGTAACTATTGCTCTTCTTGATTTTGTATAAAAAACATATTGTAGTAAGTTCTATGTTGATTTTGATGTATTGCTTTTATTTCTAACGTTTACTTTACAACAACGATATGCCAATTTGACAGAAGTGCTAATAGTAATGCAATTTTTAATGATTTTTGTTAATTCATTCAAACAAGGTTAACCATTCGATCGATGAAATGTTAATTTTATGTCAAAAACTATTGATTCACAGATCAGAAGATTGGCCGGAGGATTCCAAAAATGGGCCATCAAAAGATCAAGGAAGCTATGATGGACCTCCAGGAATGGAACCCCAAGGGAACCTGGATACTAACTGGCATCAGGTCGTGGAAAGCTTTGATGACATGAATTTGAAGGAAGAATTGCTGAGAGGAATTTACGCCTATGGTTTTGAAAAACCGTCTGCTATCCAGCAACGTGCTATTATGCCTTGCATTCAGGGCCGCGATGTCATAGCCCAAGCCCAGTCAGGAACTGGCAAAACTGCTACTTTTTCGATTTCAATTCTTCAACAAATTGATACCAGTATTCGTGAATGCCAAGCACTGATTCTGGCTCCAACGAGAGAACTGGCTCAGCAAATTCAGAAGGTATGAACTGTGGTTGGCTTTGTGTTGTGTATGGTGATTAATGCTTTACAGTTTGGACTTAACAGTGTGTTATTTTTAGGTGGTGATAGCTCTTGGTGATCACTTGAATGCTAAATGTCATGCCTGCATTGGAGGCACCAATGTGCGCGAGGATGTGCGTCAGCTGGAGAGTGGTGTTCATGTGGTGGTGGGAACGCCTGGACGCGTTTATGATATGATAACACGCCGTGCACTGCGGGCTAATACTATCAAGCTGTTTGTGCTGGATGAAGCTGATGAAATGTTGTCCAGAGGGTGAGTCACACTAATAACGTATTTTATAAATTCAATTGAAAAATGGTAGTAAGATTTATGGAGGATTCCATAAGTTTTCTGATAGTTTGTTTTCCCGAAGGGATTGCAGAGGTGTACCTATATTAAGTCCATATTTCGCCAGTTATTTTGAAGTCCCATGTAATAAGGGTTGACCCTTTTATCATCAACCAGTAGCAAATCCAGACTGCTGTTATTGTCAACTGTAGAACCTATAAATTTATTTTGATTTCCATAGAATACTTATCCTTTTTCTCCAAGAAAGTTCTGCAGAACAGCAACATTTTTGTATCATTATGATTCACATAAACTGTGACAGAGGGTGTGGTATACATGTGAATTTTTAAATTACTTCTTCAGTCAGTTCCGGATTAGCCCCTAAACAAATTAAGCAGTTGCTTAGGGCATCACATCTCGGGGGGCACCATAAACAGCACTGAAATAATATTTGCTAGCACATTAAAAGCAAGGCTGTTTGAAAACCCACATTTTTTGTAGGCGGGAGATAATGTTGCATTGATGTTAATTAATTAACTATCACATCCTGGAAGGAATATGACAAATTACAAGTCACCCTGTAATACAGTGCCTGTATATAGAGGCGGATATGCTAAAAATGTTGTACTTAATTCCCATGTCTCATTTCAATAAATAAATAAAATTATGCTTTCGTACATATTCTAAGGAATAATCTATCCTCATTGTAATAAATAAGTAAAAATTTTTTTTTTAAGATTGTTTCTAGTTTACTAGTGGATAGGGTGGCCCAAAGGCTTGGATTACCTAGGGCATCCAGTAGTCTAAATCCGGTACTGTCTTCAGTCATACCAAAAATTGTGTATAAAAACATTTCAGATTCAAAGATCAAATTCATGATGTATTCAAGATGTTGTCTGCTGATGTTCAAGTTATTTTGCTGTCTGCCACCATGCCAGACGATGTACTGGAGGTGTCTCGATGCTTCATGAGAGACCCTGTGCGCATTCTTGTGCAAAAGGAGGAGGTATGTAACTGTCCATATATTATAATTACAACCTGCAATGTTTTTTTAGAAATAAGTAAAGTTAACTATGTTTATCTTAAATTATAGTTACACGCACATAACAACATTAAGAGCAATTTTCACTACATCCAATCCGAATTCAAGATCTCAGTACAATCCAAATTGGGAATGTTCTAAATTTGGATGAAGTGTGCAACCCCTCATACAAATATTACTATGGCTACTTCGGACTGTAATTTCTTGGATTCAGATCGGATGCAGTGCAGAACCTCTCTAAAACGTGTATTCCCCAAGGATTGGCCAGAAGTGGATAGAACACATATTTTGCAAGTTGCTAAAGTCCTGGGTAACAGGCGGTGAGCCTTTTTGTCATCAACTGGGCACGAGTGAGACTAGAGCAGTGGTTGTCCAGTGGTAACAGCTTTGACTTGCATGTTGTAGGTTGCCCGCACTTGGTCATGGTGAATTATGGCCCACTCCCTATCCCAAGAGGAGGCCTGCGTCCCAGTAGTGGGAACATTATAGCCACAATATGCTATGGGCACAAATTATACAAACCCAAACAGAGAATTGAACCTAGAACCTAACACAGAGGCAGTAAAATATTTCAGTTAAAATTACAGTATTATTTAGATATGACCTTGTGCCTTTGATAAGATCTTACTGCTAGAATCATAAAGAAAGGCTGTGGTAAATGATTATTAATTCTACTTTAGTATTCATAACATAGGATTTATTATGCTTCAAGTATATTATAATTAAATCAATAACATAATTTTCTTATATTTTTTATAGTTAACACTGGAAGGTATTAAACAGTTCTATATTGCCATTGAACTTGAAGAATGGAAGTTGGAGACCCTCTGTGATTTGTACGACACCCTCTCCATCGCTCAGGCTGTTATCTTCTGCAACACTCGTCGCAAGGTAATTACAACCTATATTATGTTTTACAAACTGCGTCCGTCTGGGGCATTTATGTAATAACTCTCAAAAAAGTCTGTTTTCGTAAAAATTGTAAATACAAAAAGGGATTGAGGTGTCATAATGGCATATCAAGTGACAAGTTGCACCTGTGGATGTGATCATGTTCATACTTACACTCCACCAGAGTCATTTTATTTTGCTTTTTAAATTAGGAATAGTATGCTGATGAATGCGGTATGTTATTATATTTCAGGTGGACTGGCTGACTGAGTCCATGCATGAGCGTGATTTCACTGTGTCTGCTATGCACGGCGATATGGACCAGCGTGAGCGTGAAGTGATTATGCGGCAGTTCCGTACAGGATCGTCTCGTGTCCTGATCACAACTGATTTACTTGCCCGCGGTATTGACGTGCAGCAAGTCTCTTGCGTCATCAATTATGATCTGCCCACTAATCGTGAAAACTACATCCATCGGTAAGTGTCTCATGTATTGTGAGCATAATTTACTTGATTTTTAAGGACTTCTGTTATATAAAAATGATATGAAAAATAAATAGGATGCACTTCCAATACGGAACCGACCTTGCTCTTGCACTCTGGGCCAAACATAGTCACAACGAGAAGGTTCATCCTCCAATTGACAAGGACAATATCTCATCGAATCTTTCAGTACCAAGCTCTCACAACATTGAAGGAAAAGATTGAGGAAACTTAAAATTCGAAGACACGTGACATCTACCAACCTGCACTGGGTTTGCATGGTAGATTACAGCCTGCTCTCTCGAAGAGAGGAGGCCTGTGTCCCAGCAATGGGAATGCCATAGGTTAATTATGATGATATATGAACTTGCGAAAATGATATTATGAAACAAATCTCTTGAGCATAATTTTATTCTCATCTAACATACTTTTATTGATAGGTACTTGTCTATCAGTAAAACTATCTTAACACCCATAATACTGGAGGATGACAAATGCCTAGAACTACTGGTTTTCTGTGCCCTAGACCATGATAAAATAGGAAAATATATTTTAGTAAGGACCCAGGAATTAAGTCATGTTTTCTATTTTTCAGAATTGGAAGAGGAGGTCGTTTCGGCCGTAAAGGAATTGCTATCAACTTCGTTACTGAAGCTGACAGGAGAGCGCTCAAGGATATTGAGGAGTTTTACCATACAAGCATCTCGGAAATGCCCAGCGATGTGGCTAACCTCATCTGAGGAGCCTGCGCTTACCCGGTTTATACTTTGTGTCCTGCGTTCTATTGCGATATTTATAAGGTGTGTGTATTAGGAGGAGCCTTCTAATAACCGCTGTGCCGAATTTTCATTGGAACTCATTTCGTTCGGACCGATATAATCGTTTTAGTTTAATTAATGATTACATTATACTATAATAGACGTATCAATATAAGTTTAATATACATAGTTAGGAGTAAGACCGGCTCGGCCGGATGGCCCCCGTTCCGCGCAGGCCTCTCTGCCACCTGCACAGAGGTCTCATCGGGTACTGGAGAGGCTATTTCAATCACAAAAGTTCTAGAAGGAAACCCACTGTATTGTAACTTTTTTTCCAGTTGTACATAATATGGTAACTGTTTTTGTAAACCCTAAATAAATATAATGAAATATCTCAACTGTATTGTTATTGACATACTTGAAAATTGTAGCGCTCCATTCCCGATCGGAACCTTAATTTCTCTAAAGCAATTGTATTGAATTGTGTAAATTTTGTTTACAGAAGATCTACCCACTGAGCCTGTGAAACGCACTTTGGACACAACTATGTGGAAATAATAAATCAAAATTTCCTCAATATGTTCATTACTTTCTTTTAACAGGTCCTTATTGTATCCTGTACTCCCATTTACATTTGCTTTTGCATTTTACTTTTTAAAAGATTGTTTTCTACATGGTTTTTATGTTAATTTCGAATTATTTATATTTTTGGAATAAATTTTGTTCGAAGTATTAGTGACTTTTGACAAAAATTATAATTAAGGTTCCTATGCTTACATAATATTATCTTTATATAAGTAATGATACTGATCTTATTCCAAATACATTTAATAACCTATTGTTAATTTTAATTTATAAACACTGTCAATATTCAGATATAAACGCATGACAATTTTTCTGTGTTAACTCTTTCGACACCGATAGTACCCCCATATCACTACGATAATATTCTTATGCTCGCTATTCCAGATTTGATCAATTGGAGCTGTGTTGCTAACAGGAACTATCTAAGAAAAAATCGAAACATGAATTTCAAGTTATGGACATATTAGTTGTTGCAATGATGTGTTCCTGTAAAATGTCTGAAAATAACTTTAGTCGACCAGAACCAATGAATATTTATTCATATTACCTGATCTCAAATTACACACCCTTATCAATCCTACTTCAGAATCTTACCATCATTTCTGGCAAGTATTTTTTATTTTATGAACTAGCAGGCATTATATTTGTCATAGTAAAGTGTCGATGTGTGTAGGGTCAATCTGGAGAAGACTCCAGATCGGCCACCTATAAACCCTATAGTTTTTGAGATATAAATGTGGCCCTGCTGGGGAGACTCCAGATCGGCCACCTATAAACCCTTACATCTTTTGAACCAGTGACCGACAAATTTTGATATTTGGCGACTAATTTTTTGTGTTATCAAAATTAAAATCCCTGATGGTGGCCCTGCCAGTCGGTGACACGCCATAGTAGAATGTGACTCAGGCTGGCTGAACAAATCTTCAAAATAGCTCGCATTTAACTAGGTCAATAGGGCACTAAGTGACGGCTAAACACCCTTATTTCAGAAATTGTAACGCTACAGAATCTTAGATAATCAGCCAGCTTGAAAAACAACTTTTCGCTGGTCTCTCAATCTCTAACGGAAGTGATTTTGACGACTTTTTGCATTGACACAACTCTCTAAGATCAAGTAATCCTACTGTATGACTAGGTATTTCATGAATCTTGACATTTTAGGATTATGCTAACTTAATAAGTTGTATTACTGATTCTAATGATTACAATTTTGTAAATACATATTTGTCGAATCATATTTTAATCAACGTAGAACTTGGTACTGACCAGCAAATTGCAAAAAACGTAAGAAAATTTGAATTTCGCGGGCTACCTTGGAGCATCCAACTTAAGTTTTCACGGTGATATGGTTACAGAATCGCACTGCAGGCTCGTTTCGCTTGTCGTACAACAGATAAGTCATGGCGGGACTACTGCGATTTTGCGGCGAAGATGTGATACCCGTCTTAGTATTAGTGCTGATTGGCTGATTATAAACGTTATGAAAGAAAAAAAAAAAATTTAATCAACACATATTCAGGCACAAAAAAAAACCAAAACAATATTGTGTGCAGAAAGGCTCGCCTAAGGAGAACTGAGATGGGTCTACTACATTATAGGTAGGTACAGACGCCCAAAAGTCATGCTATCCGAAACTGATGTGACTCAGGCTGGCTGGACAAATCTTCAAAATAGCTCGCATTTAACTAGGTCAATAGGGCACTATGTGACTGCTAAACAATATTATTGCCCTTATTTCAGAATTTTGAACGCTACAGAATCTTAGATAATCGATCGAAAACGTCCAGCCAGCTTGAAAAACCACTTTTCGCTGGTCTCTCAATCTCGGTAACGGAAGTGTGATTTTGACGACTTTGCATATCAACGGGCGTCGCATAAATTTGTAACAGGCATCGAGCTAAAAGTTTTGTGATAGTGTATCGCAAACGCACAATGGTCCACCTGAAGGACTAAGTGCGGAAACCAAACCCAAAACATAGAACATAGTAAGTACCTACGTATCACAAAACTTTTAAGTAGGTAAGTAGCTTGATGTGCTGGAGTCTACTCTGACGTCCTGCCTAAAAAAAAAATTGAAGATCCGCTTCAATTTTTTTTAGGTGGGACTAAACTGAAAAATGCCGATCCCGCCCACTTACATTTATTTTTACCTTTATCATCCATATAAATTCACAGGGCAATACAAATATTAGGAAAAGCATCCTCTGCAAATCATACGCATAGATCTGTTGCAATAGATAGAAACCTTTTTCTATATCACCAAATAAAAGCGGAGCTTGCTCTTTAAAAACGTCACGTCGTTCCTGGCAGAATTCAACGGCGCTTAAATCGTGTCCGTTACCCCAGCCAGATGTTGTCGAAAATGGTCATTTGAATCTTATAGATAATTCGTTTTGCGGCTTCTGTAATTGTTGCACACATTTTTAAATTTGTTGCGCTTATAGTTTTTTAATTATTTCACAAAAACATATCCTGCTGGGGTAACGTTACCCCAGCCAGACCTTTTTCTTTCTAATGGGAGTATTTAAATAAATACTAGCTATAAAATTAGTTGTCTATATGAAGTAAATGTTGTGCCTTATTTTGTATTGGTTCTTTCTTCGGTTGCGAAGTTATTCGAGATTTTGCTGGGGTAACGTTTTTGGTTTTGCTAGATCTTTGAAATGGTTAAGCGGATTCTTATCATATTTTGTACATGACTTCTTAGGAATTAGTTTAACCCTTAAATGCATGAATTTTCGTTTTAAATCCATAAAATTTGAAATAAATCGGAAAATGGGTGTAGTTAATGGGAAAAATACTGAAAAAAAGTAATTATGGAACATATATTTTTTATTTTCAAAAAAACATATTGATGTACTTCTACATCATCATGCACAATCGGTCCTTGAGTTCTACAAGTTTCCTGCGTACTATAATATAATTTTACAAACGTATTTATTATCTCATTACATTACAAAATATGAAAATTCATGAAGCAATTATTTTTTGCATTTAGACATAAAGGAACTTTACATTTGCTACAAGACCACTGTGTGGTACCCTTACATAGTGGAATTTTACACCTCAATCTATTCGAAAATATAGGCCAGTGACCAACGCCGTCTTTTCGTACATCTATAGACGGCAAAGGATGACATGACCCTTTAGGTTTTTTCGACTGTAAACTTTGCTCTAATGAGCTATTACTAGGCCGACCTCTTTTATTACCATTATAAGATCCCACATTGCAAAGAGCATCAGCCAAATCATTGCGGAACTGACCAAGATTTGGTAGTTGTTTGCTTGGGATGCCTTTTGCAATAAGGTTTTTCTTCATAAGAATCCACGAATTTATCACTGAAAGATCCAATAGATGATAGAATAGGCGGAGGTACCATTTGCGGCTTTTCACTCTTATACGATAACGACCTAAGTAGCTATCCATCAGGTCCACTCCCCCCATGTGCATATTATATTCTTGCACTATTTTTGGACAACAGATATCAATCTTTTGCTTTAGCCGCTTATCATACCGACAGATATTACCTACGGGTTGCGAACCAATATAAGTAGACAACAAAGTAACCACCTTGTTATCTTTCCACACCGTAGCTGAAAAGTCAACACCATCATGGTGAGAAATTCTTTCCTCATAAGTACCCCTAGGAATCGTCATCTTCATTAGATCTTTCTTGTCTGGGAGTCTACAATTAGGCAATCTATTCTGTTGTACAGTTCCGACACAATGGATTCCTTGTTTCGACAAATAGTATGCCAGGGGCAATGACGTGTAAAAATTGTCGAAGAACACTATATGATTCCTCATTCTTGGTATCACTCTAGCCAATCGTAAGACTACATTACTGGTGACTCCCAAATCTGGTTCATTTGCTAGTCTGTTTCTTTTTTCTTCCTGTCCAGAGTATACTTCAAAGCGGTAGGCATATCCCATGAGACTACATAAAACAAATAGCTTGTAGCCCCATTTATGGGGCTTATTTGGCAAATACTGCTTCAGGAAATGGCCTATTTTAGTAGAACACATTTGTTCGTCTATTGAGAGGCGTTGGTCTATGGGAATAGATGAAAAAGTTTCGTTTAGGTGGTCTATTACAGGTCTGATTTTGTGTAGGCGATCGTGGTTTGGATGATCTCTCGGAAGATGTTTTTCATTGTCGTTGAAATGCAACATGCTTCTTATGGCCTCAAAACGATTTACCGGCATTGCGTTCTTTATAAGTTCGTAGCCAAATTTTTCTTGCCAACAAGAACGCACACTAGGAAAATGTTGAACAGACATAAATAATAATATTCCAATGAATTTTTTTAGTTCGCTAACAGTTATCAAAAAAGAGCTCGCTGGGTTTGTTTGAATGGCATAGAGATTGGTTTCATCTACAACTTTTTGAAGGAAATCAGGAGTAAAATAATGGAGAAAACATCTATATGGCGTATCTAGGTTGGCAATATTCGGATCTAATGTGCTGGGTTCGTGAATTATTTTAGAGGCATCATAGGTAATATAATCTTTTTTCCAAATAAGGCTACGTCTATCTAATATATTTGTTGAGATATGTTGACTTTCATCCGAAAAAGATGGCTCAGGATTATCTTCAACTAAAGGTGGGTCACTCTCTACACCAACTCCGTGTTCAGTAGTTTCTGGTTCGCCTAACGTGTCATCTTCTTCCATCAAATCTTGCATGATCTCTCTAGAGCTCGTGTAGAATTGATCCTCGTCATCATTCTCATTCTCTAACCCATCATCCGAAACATTACCGTCTTCTAAAGCAGCTAAGAGTTGTTCGATATCCTTATTTTGCAGGGACCGAGACATTCTGTGAAAATATAAACATAAACCCGTAAGAAATTAATGTGAAAATAATTCAGCCTCATAGTAATTATATAATTATAAAAATAACAACATAATTACTTAAAAAATACAGGTAAATATGTATATAATATCACATTATAACTTTAGGTTTAGTAAACTTAGGTAAACCGATTTTGCATACTGATGTACTTCTACATCACAAAAAAAATGCATTTTTCTTGCATAAGTTTATCAATATGTTGAAAAATATAAATATTATTTGTTACTCTTACCTTGTTTCTATCCAAAAACAATTTTACTTGTACGTTTTCTTACTTTTATTTGAAATAATCGTAATTCATAACACACGCCGAAATGAAATGTTATTCAGATTGCGCGCCAACAACGAAAATTGTCACAGATAAAAAAATTAAATGTCAAAGTTTTTACTTGCGTTCGGAAACGATAAAACAGGTTTGCCAAAATTAAAATAAAAAACAAAAACGTCTGTAATGTCGCTACATAAAGTGATATGAAGTTTTAAACATACGATGCATATCTACATCGTTATGCATTTAAGGGTTAAATTTGTTCTGCAATAAAAAAAACCAAAATAATGCATAGCTAAAGGTTATTTCATTAAATAGAAAAAGACTTCAATTGGTCCCAGCACTCTCAATAAGAGGTTTAAAGACTTACTTTAAACGTTATTTTGAAGCTTGTAATTGCCTTCAAATGTATGTGACGTTTCATTAGTATCCTGTAAGTATTTAACAAGTTATGATTGATGTTCAGTTCTTCACGAGCACGGTCATGAAGCGCGCGGTGTTATTTGGCCACTGATAAGCCTGTTTATGGATATATGAATTGAATGTTATGTCAATTATTAGTTGTTTAGTTCAGTTGTAGATCAGTAAAGTTTCAGCGTAATACATTGGATAATTAATTAGATAATACGATTAAAGTCATTAGGAAGTGAATGACCGTGGTAACCCGACTAAGTTTAGGTGGTTACGAAAAAGCGAAAACGTAGAACATTATGCTACCTTCTAAAATATGTAGGATAGTGTTACAAATTTAGTACAGACACGTACACAAGTTTTTAAAAAAACTACATGTTTATTAAAGAATTTTTATTAACAGGTAAAATAATCAATTCAACTGAACTTTTAAAGTATTAATTATACTTAAAAACAATCACAGATTAAAATTACAGATAGTAATTTTGCTTTTTTGAAATTTTGTATTACTTTGTCGTTATCATTGTCAAGAATTCCAGTCCAGGTAATAACTAAGTAAAAATAACTAAGTTCCTAAATTCAAATATTTAAGCCTTAAAAAAATACAGTTTTAGATAAGTACCTAACAAAATGTACTAATAATAATTTTGCTACTATTTCTGCAGTTACATTATGCAAGCTTATCTTGTTCGTTAATTCATCAAGCAACACGCACCATAATTATGATCATCAATAGAAGCACTCCACATTAACAGTAATTCGCACACTTATTAAATAGCTCTCACGCACTCAATAAATATTTGCAAAAACAGGAAACGGAACTACGGAAGCGCACGCGCACTAAAAGATGAATTATGTGATTATGGAGCATGTTTAGTGCGTTATGCAAACAATGAATTACCCCTTCACCCCACCCCTCCCGCGTCCCACCGAACACGTGTTATCGGTGATTTTTGATAAGTATGTGCAACTGGAAGATAATAATAATGTTTTCATAGTGCAAATATTATTATGTATTTAACAGTGTACGCGTCTGTACCGAAATTGTAAGGTGTATTATAGGGTTGATGAGGATTCCTCTTCCTCATCCTCATAATGCGGAAGTTCCTCATTTTTTAGCGATTCCTCATCCTCTTCCACATCCCCAAAATCAGGCATAAAATATTCCTCTTCCTCTTCCACATCCTCATTAATTAAGAGGAATTTATGAGGAAGTGTTGTTGACGTAACTTTTGCTCGCTGCTTTAAATAGTTACAGTGAAAAGAGGATAAAATATGTATTAGGTACTTTCACGATCAGGCATGAACGTGTTTCAACGTGTTTTAGAAATATAACACAGCACGCTATTGTGTAGTACTGTAGTGTAAGTACGTACCCAGCCCACTGTACTCTGTAGCCACTTATCCAGTCTTAAATTTGTTTTGTTATGGGTGGTCATACGTAACTAGAACTACGTAAGTCGTAATTAGGTTTATTGTTAAGTTAAAAAGTTTTTGAGATGAAGCCAAAATATAGTGCTATATTGATATATTAGTGTATTTTAGTGAAGTGGACGTTTATAATGTTAGATGTAAAATATGTGACCAAACATATTCAAGGAAAGGGCGCGGGACTTCGGGGTTAAGAAGTCATCTGAAGTCACGCCATGAAGTAGAATATGCCGAGTATGAACAAAAGGATACAGCATTAAAAAAAGCCACAAATACAGTCAATCGAACATGATGTTATTCAACACAATCAACACATTCATCATACCGATACCCTCAACGATCAACGAGTTCTGGAGCTAACTTTTTAACAAGCAGATTTTTAGAATCAATGTTATCTGAGATGCTGGCCTAAGCTCCTAACGTCAAATCGCACCCATCGACAGATTTGTTATCCTGAAGTCACTAATAATGAATTATATTAAAAAGAAGAAATAGGTCTTCAAGAAGACAGCCTTTTGTGGTGGAAAATGAATCCTAAATATTTTGAACTTTACAGAGCTGTGCGCCAGTATCTTTCAGCCCCCCATCAAGTGTCCCTGGTTGAAGGGCCCATTCGCAATCTTTTTCTTTTATTTAAAATTTCAATTCGAAACCACAGGTTCTATCTTCCTCTTCCGCATCCTCTTCCTCATCCTCATCCTCCTCCGCATATCCTCATCCTCATCCACTTCCTCAAAACGTATTTCTAATAGTTCCTCATCCGCATCCTCTTCCTCATAACCACTTCCTCATCAACCCTAGTGTATTATACTAAACATTTCAAAAGATAGCATAATGTTCTACGTTTTCGCTTTTTCGTAACCACCTCAACTTGGTCGGGTTACCACGGTCATTCACTTCCTAATGACTTTAATCGTATTATCTCATTAATTATCCAATGTATTACGCTGAAATTTTACTGATATACAACTGAACTAAACAACTAATAATTGACATAACATTCAGTTCATATATCCATAAACAGGCTTATCAGTGGCCAAATAACACCGCGCGCTTCATGACCGTGCTCGTGAAGAACTAATATCATCATAGCTTGTTAAATACTTACAGGATACTAATGAAACTTCACATACATTTGAAGGCAATTACAAGCTTCAAAATAACGTTTAAAGTAAGTCTTTAAACCTCTTATTGAGAGTGCTGTTTTTCTATTTAATGAAATAACCTTTAAGCTATGCATTATTTTGGTAATTTTATTGCAGAACAAATTTAAACTAATTCCTAAGAAGTCATGTACAAAATATGATAAGAATCCGCTTAACCGTTTCAAAGATCTAGCAAAACCAAAAACGTTACCCCAGCAAAATCTCGAATAACTTCGCAACCGAAGAAAGAACAAATACAAAATAAGGCACAACATTTACTTCATGTAGACAACTAATTTTATAGCTAGTATTTATTTAAATACTCCCATTAGAAAGAAAAAGGTCTGGCTGGGGTAACGTTACCCCAGCAGGATAGGTTTTTGTGAAATAATTAAAAAACTATAAGCGCAACAAATTTAAAAATATGTGCACCAATTACAGAAGCTGCAAAACTAATTATCTATAAGATTCAAATGACCATTTTCGACAACATCTGGCTGGGGTAACGGACACTCTTAAATCTCGCTTCGTATTAGCCTAATACTATTAGGCCCTCTAGTCTCGACATAGATAGCGACGCTGTCACAAACTACCGATCGGTAAATAATACCGAAAATAATCGCTTGCCGTAACGATCCTAACGACAAATGTAAGTCTCTACCATCGCGAGATACCGCTCAAAATCGTAAAATAACTTGACTTAGCGATGCCGGTAGGCTAGCGATGAGCGTATTCATACATAGTTCGGTTTTTTTCAAAGACAATAATTATGGGCCGTAACTAAATCTCTTTGAATACAGGGAAAATTGGATAGATAATTTAATCAAAATTATTTATTTTTCTTGAAAACAGCGTAGTGAATGAATGTGTAAATCATATCTTGGAAACAATAGTTTTCATGGAGACTAATATGTAGCGAAAACCATTCTAAAGAATTAAAATAACTTGTAAAAAATATGTGAGTACATTCAAATCTACCTCTTTGCAACATTATCCACCTAATGTCCAGTGTCAAATCATTATGGTCTTGTTTATTTGTTGTCATGGAAACTATATTTTCAGTGGTATTTTGTTAATATTTTTTCATTGCTAGCCAAGGTTACAGCATATTTTTACTCGGCTAACTCATTTCTGGCTCAAACGGTAACCCCGCTGCATTATATAGTTTTTGGAACGAAGTTCCTTATCGCGCGTTGCGAAAGGTGAGAACGACACTTTTTGCTATAGTTGTAAGCCGTGCGGCGTGCGCGTGTTTCTCTCTCTCTCTCTCTCTTATAGAAAGCAAGCCAGATAATTTCGTTTCTATATTTCGTTTGTTTTAGTTATATTTAATATTATTATAACTTAAAAAAAAAAAATTACAATTCCTTCACTAATTAAATCGAAAGGAACTTCGTTCCATCCGGGTGTCCCTTGACACCTCTCAAGTTTTTGGAACGCAGTTCCTTATCGCGCGTTGCGAAAGGGGGCTAAACGGAAAAAATTAAGACCAAAAGTTGGAACGACACTCAAGCCTACTTCGTTCCATCCGGGTGTCCCTTGAAACCTCTAAAGTTTTTATATAAGTTATGGTTGTGTAATGAAAGGGACTACGTGAGCTCAGTAAATACGTATGCTGTTATACTTTGTACAGATATGAAGAAATCCAAGAGATTTTCACTTTCGTGGGATTTGTCGTCTCATAGTGAGCAGACACATTTTTGATGTGACTCAGGCTGGCTGGACAAATCTTCAAAATAGCTCGCATTTAACTAGGTCAATAGGGCACTATGTGACGGCTAAACACCCTTATTTCAGAATTTGTGACGCTACAGAATCATGAAAACGTGTCCAGCCAGCTTGAAAAACCACTTTCCCTGGTCTCTCAATCTCGGTAACGGAAGTGATTTTGACGACTTTTTGCATATCAACGGGCGTCACATACATTTGTGACAGACATCGAGCTAAAAGTTTAAGTACAGCGGTTTAGTAGAAAAATACAAAAATCTGTGTCCAGCCAGCTTGAATTTACGTATCTACCTATAAAACTTCTGGCTGGTACTTCCGAATCTCGGGAATAACGGGAGCGTTTTCGAATATGGTTCCTTTACTTCCTTTACTAAAACATGACGCAAAGTGTGACAGTAATAACGTTTGAATTATGGTGTCACATGTAAGGGTTTACGAGAAATCAATAAAAACTAAATGTCCAGCCAGCCTGAGTTCAAGCTGGCTGGACACATGTATCTCCGCTGCCTGTTGATCTACGGCCTTCGAAATGTGTTCAAAATTTTGTGACGGGGACGATAATGATAACCTGAATTTGTGACGAAGAAAGTTTGAGTAGTTTCAAAGATATTGATCATTTAAATTTTCCCATACAAACATCATTAATATTGTTAGGTGACCATAATTTTTACGTAAATAAAATATTTCTTTTTAATCGACTAATAAGTTGGTAGCAGCCACGCATGCTTTGTATTTGATTTTCCCGTGAGAATAAAAGGTTTTCCCGCAGTAAAAAGCGTAAGTATGTGTTAATTCAAAATAATAATTGACCAGCGCTGCAAAAGAGAGCCCACTTGTATTTCGCGTTTAGTTCATCATTATCTTAGGTAGATAATTGAAAATGAGAACTAAAGTCGACAGTCGACTTTGTATGTACGGACGCCAGCAGGTCAACCTACCCGAAACTGTCAGATTTTCCCAATCAACATTGAACCTAATGCTTTAGCAATAAAGTCGAAAATCTATTAAGGAAATCTGACAGATTGTAGTAGCTTGATGTGCTGGCGTCTGTACTTTTCGAAGTGTAATCTGGGGGTCTACTCCGAAGTAGTATCGGCCGAATGTTCGGCCGTTTCCTGCTACGAAGTTACGATTTGGTTCGGTCGGTCCCGATCCTACACTCCTATACTCTTTCGAATATTGACTATGGTCCCGACTCAACTGAGCCGATCCAAATTTTTTTTTTCGCATTTTTAAATAATATTCGGTTCGGCCATGTGTCGGTCCGATCCGAACATTCGCACTTTGCACTTCGGAGTAGGCCCCCAGTAATCAGAGCAAGACAACTATTAATTTTATTCTGTGATAAGACATCTCAAATAAAGAGTTAAGATTCGACCAGTTGTCCTAATAGTACCAACTTTAAGCAATAGATGGCGACACCAAATTCAGCTATCATGTAAGTAGGTATTACAACATTACATTCCGGTGACAGTTATTTTGTCCTCCGACTTTAACTGGTGCATGTTTTACGCTTTTTTTTTTAATTAATTTTTTTAACATACACAGATTAATTACTATTTTTACAAGGTAAGACTAATATATACAAGTACAGACGCCAGCACATCAAGCTACTACAATCTGTCAGATTTCTTTAATAGATTTTCGACTTTATTGCTAAAGCATTAGGTTCAATGTTGATTGGGAAAATCTGACAGTTTCGGGTAGGTTGACCTGCTGGCGTCCGTACATATATAATTTTCAGATTTTTTTTAAATGGAACTAGTGATTAAAAAAAACATCAGTAGTTCCATCATGTAACTTAATGTTACTAGTGGTAACGAAGCACAAATTTAGGTTAAATCATTATCGTCCCCGTCACAAAATTTTGAACATATGTATTTCGAAGGCCGTAAATCATCAGGCAGCGGAGATACATGTGTCCAGCCCAGCCCCGGATCTTCAGTTTTTTTTAGGCGGGGCAAAAACTGAATAATGCCGCCCCCGCCCACTTACATTTATTTTTACCTATAACATCCATATAATTTCAGCTATCAGATGTCCACTAATTGATTGAAATTTGGACATAGCCTACATAGGCCTTCCGGAAATAATGCATCCATCGCTGTTCTTTCTGTGTTAAGCCTATTTATTTACAGATTTAAAGACATAAACGTGTAGGATATATACAGGGTGACAGGGAAACTCGACGTGTTCCTCCAGGGCGTGATAGTGTGACCCATTTGCAACAATTAAGCACCCCATAAAGCCTAGGCGAAAATTCATGGAATCCGAGAAAAACCGATTTTAATGTTTTTTGGAAATTTTCCAGAATTCGTCACTAAATATCGCTTATCTCTAAATTCTCTGATTGAGTGGCTTTCAAAGCTATTCCATTGGCTACGTAATACTTTAATACACCTATTGACGTTACCAAATTTTCTAAAATATCAAACAGTTAAAAGTTAGAAGTTTATTAACTATTTTCAAAAATCATCTACGTACACGAACTTTGACACCAGTTATCTCAAAATTTTACTAAAATAATAAGCGTACAAATTACGGGGAAGACATCTTCATTTAATCAGCTATGCAATGAGGTACTAAAGTTTCATAAATGTCTAAAGGTACCGATGAAACAGTCGATAATATTGGCAAAGGTCGAATTTGCAAATTGTTGAAATATTTTAAAATTATCGATTATCACATCGATAATCGAATTAAATAACTAGTTTATGTTATGTATTTTCCTCCTCACCACCCAGCAATCATGAGATTCCACTTTCGAGTGGTTAGTATTACTCGTAGTTGATTAGCTAATCACTGATCACTTGTCGCTTGGTTCGCCTGTGATTAAGCTGCTGTGCACGTACAAACTCTTAATTCTATAATAAACATAAACTTTGAGACTTCTGTAAAAGAAATAACTGTTTACTAAAACGTGCACTGGCAGTACCAGACGAGTTAAGATGCTCTAAGTAACCAACAGCAACTAAATTCATAATTTCCTAAGGGGCCTGTGAAGCACATCATTTTATGTCATGCAAGTAGCTCGGGAAAGGTCAAGGTCCAGCTGTGAATTGCGATAGATTAACTTAATTGATTGGGTTGGACCATTACTTTGTAAAAAGTTGACTTAGGCATAAAGTTGGCAGCAGCGACCTCCTTACTCCTACTAATAACAACAATCATCAATCTGTCGTCAAAGATGAAGGCAATGCTTTTTCTTGATCTTTCTCTAAACGACCAAATATGATGTGAAGAGTCTACCACATTGCAGGTTAATGATATGATAAATAAAAGATTATTTTTCTAAAGCTTAAAAACCGAAGTATGCTTAAAATTTAAGAGTTTATACGTGCGCAGTAATTTAAAAATCAGGGTAAAAATACGCGAACTTAGCGACAAGTGCTCGGTGATTAGCTCATCGACTGCGAGTAATACTTACCACTTGAAAGTGTGGTCTTAACTTGCGGAGCGGAGGTAAAGGGATAACATGATAAACCAGTTAATTAATTCGATTATCACATCATTTTAAAATATTTCAACAATTTGCAGGCAAAATCAGGGTAAAAATACGCGAACTTAACGACAAGTGATCAGTGATTAGCTCATCGACTGCGAGTAATACTTACCACTTGAAAGTGTGGTCTTAACTTGCGGAGCGGAGGTAAAGGGATAACATGATAAACCAGTTAATTAATTCGATTATCACATCATTTTAAAATATTTCAACAATTTGCAGGCAAAATCAGGGTAAAAATACGCGAACTTAGCGACAAGTGCTCGGTGATTAGCTCATCGACTGCGAGTAATACTTACCACTTGAAAGTGTGGTCTTAACTTGCGGAGCGGAGGTAAAGGGATAACATGATAAATCAGTTAATTAATTCGATTATCACATCATTTTAAAATATTTCAACAATTTGCAGGCAAAATCAGGGTAAAAATACGCGAACTTAACGACAAGTGATCAGTGATTAGCTCATCAACTACGAGTAATACTAACCACTCGAAAGTGGCGTCTCAGCTTGCCACCTGGTTGCGACGATCTAGCTTCATGACGTAGAAATGATTGCTGGGTGGTGAGGAGGTAAAGGGACAACATACACCAGTTATTTAATTCGATTATCACACCATTTTAAAATATTAAGTTTGATATTTTAGAAAATTTGGTAACGTCAATAGGTGTGTTAAAGTATTACGTAGCCAATGGAATAGCTTTAAAAGCCACTTAATTAGAGAATTTAGAGATAAAATTTTCCAGAATTCGTCACTAAATATCGCTATTTAGTGACGAATTCTGGAAAATTTTCAAAAAAACATGAAAATTGGTTTTTCTCTGATTCCATGAATTTTCGCCTAGGCTTTATGGGGTGCTTCATTGTTGCAAATGGGTCACACTATCACGCCCAGGAAGGAACACGTCGAGTTTCCCTGTCACCCTGTATTTATACACAGCATATGATAGGATTGCACTAGCTTCTGCCCGCGGCTTCGCCCGCGTGGATGTCGGAAATTATCCCACAGGAACATGCTACCAGGATAAAAAGTATGTCCTTCCCCAGGATGCCATATATATCTCTGTACCAAATCAGAAGTTCAGTGGTTTAGGTGTGAAAATGTAACATACAGTTTCAAGTTCAAATCCTCCCCTTAAAAAACGAATTACCCCTTTTTGCCCCGTCAGGAGTCAATTTATTAATTATTTTGTGTCAAAAGTATTAATACGGAGTTTCGAGTTAATTCGACCGCGCATTCAATTACTTCCACACAAACTTCAACACCCCTATATCCCCCTTTGAGGGGTAGTTTTGAAAAACTTATAATAATAAACTTTATTACTTAGGCGAGTATTCTTGCCAAGTTTCAAGATTATTAACTAAATTAATAAGGTTTTTCATATAAACTGTACCCCGCTTTTCATCCACACAGGGGTGGAGTTTAAAAAAATCATTTGGAATGTACTAAAAGATTATTTATACTAATTTTCGAGTTAATCAAGCCAAGCAGTAAAATACTCCCCTGTAAAATTGACTACCCCTTTTCAGCCCGTCAGGGATAATTTTCGAAAAACTAGGGGATTTTTCAAATATAGCTTCATCTCTTTCGCACGCACGGTAACCAGACGCGTGCTGCCGCGATCTGCGATTCCTGCGGGCGAGCGGGCGCGTATTTTGAACTATGCCTACGCGCCTCGCGAATAATGTTCGTGCAGCACGTCTCACTCAGCGCTCTGGGTATCGGTCGGCTTAATATGGCCATGAAATTTCTGTACTTGTACTATTATTTATTCAAATTTAGTCAAAGTTAAGTAAATGATGAGTTGTCCATTCGTCTGTAAAGTGTGAATTTAGCCGCCCTCTGAACTTGCCGCCCGGGGCATAGGCCCCGGCTTGCCCCCCCCTAGATCCGGCCCTGGTCCAGCCAGCTTGAACTCAGGCTGGCTGGACATTAAGTTTTTATTGATTTCTCGTAAACCCTTACCTACATATGTGACGCCATGGTAAATCAAATGTTATTACTGTCACACATTGCGTCACTAAATGTTAGTAAAGGAACTATATTCTAAAACGCTCCCGTTTTTGTGATTCGGAAGTGCGAGCCAGAAATTTTATACAAAAATTCAAGCTGGCTGGACACAGACTTTTGCATTTTTCTACTCTGTACGTATCACAAAACTTTTAGCTCGATGCCCGTCACAAATTTATGTAACGCCCGTTGATATGCAAAAAGTCGTCAAAATCACTTCCGTTACCGAGATTGAGAGACCAGCGAAAAGTGGTTTTTCAAGCTGGCTGGACACGCTTTCGACCGATTATCTAAGATTCTGCAGCGTCACAAATTCTGAAATAAGGGTGTTTAGTCGTCATATAAAGTCCCTATTGACCTAGTTAAATGCGAGCTATTTTGAAGATTTATCCAGCCAGCCTGAGTCACATCATTTTTAAACGTAAGAAGCAATGGATTAGCTATATCCTTCAAAATTATTTAGATTGACATTGATAGTGTGTAACGCAATTGGCGCATTTTGATTTTGATCTAGCTAGGTAGTCAATCAATAATTATTGCTTTGCCCACCACTTTACTACTTATAATATCATTGGCTTTGCCACAAACTTGCTGTGTAAACGGGGTTTTAGAGTTATGACTTATGAGATTAAAAAACACTGCCAGATTTCATTACTTTTTATATTAGGTATACCTACACAATAATTAGTAGGCCGCCATCACAACAAACGTATAGTGGGCCCCCAACTGTGTGGGTTCAAAATGTATGAAAAAAATCAATGTCAATCGCTGACTGTTGTTTTTCATGGTCATCGGCCTATACTATACAGGGTGGCAGAGACATCGACGCGCAAACTGTAACCATGGATTCAGTACCTACATGAGTTTAGACCCCATAGCGTCGAAATTCTTCGTCGATTATTTAAAAAAAAAAATGCTGTTCCATACATTTTGACCGCGTACGTATTGCACCTTTCTATGAAACAGAAGATTTTTTTTTGATAACCAACAAAAAATTTCAACACTATGGGGTCTAAACTCATGTGCTGAATCCATGGTTACAGTTTGCGCGTCGATATCCCTGCCATTTATGTTTGGTGTGAATGTGGCCATATACCTTTATTATTACTTTTTACCTACCTACTTATTATATCCAATATAATTTCACAACTTTTATTCATCATTAAACGTCAATAAACATAAACTCTTAAAAACTTAATAAATTAATATCACACTTCTGGTAATGTTCATGTTGACTAAAATTAAATGAAATAAAACTATTAACAGATATCATAAAAATGCAAAAAGGAGTATAAGTACCAAGACAGATATAGGAAAAAATATATAAACAGAAATTCGAGGATGGCATATGGATACTAGGATTGAAGAGTCACTTTCTTCATTTTGTAAACCTTCTTTTGTGGGTTTTTCAACTATAACTAATTCATCACTAAAGAAGTCTATATCAAATTCACATTCAGTTTTATTAACACATACTTTGGCTTCAGAATTATTTACATATTGGAATGTTGGTTTATAAATATCGAAAATTGCATGTATATCATTAACCCCATTATCTGTATAGAATATATAATAATAATATCCATCAAGGAGTACTTCGTGAACTACCTTGAGGATGGTAGTATTTTCTAAGTAATTTGTACTGTTACATTGCATGGAGAAGGGGAACAAACGATTTATTAAAATTGTATCCTGAAAACATTCATGCAAATTATTCTCAAATCTAGAAATAGGTTCCTGAAGGTTCACAGTACCGTTAAAAGAATTTCCTCCATGATACACACCAGTATCTAGTAAGGTGTTAGGATTATGTAATGGTATATTTTTGATATCTCTTCTTAGTCTCTCTTGGTCAGTATATGTCTTTTTTCCTGTATAATATTCATCTTTGGCATTCTTCAGCATCAAGTTCTGTGGGTTATTTTTTCCTGTATAATTATCATCTTTGGCATTGTTCGGCATCATGTCCTGTGGGTTATTATCAGCCTTTTTGTCCATAGAGTCTTCTTCTTCATTATGTGTTATATTATGCTGTGAAGTATTATAGTTTTTAAGTCTGTAATCAGGTTTCTCTAATGTCACTAGAACTCCTTGGTGTTCCACTTTTGGGAGGCCTTTCTCATGCCTATTATATCCATCCAAAATTCCACATGTGTTCAATATCTTGTCCCCTTTAACAACTAGAATCTTCGAGCCTTTATGACGAGAACATGCTTTCAATTCAACAGCAGCCCCTTTAAGTAAATAAAATCCCCAATATTCTAAAGTATCATCTGGTAAGGTCATTGACTTTTTTAATCGAATATGTTTCCGCTTGTTAGATATTTCTGGTGTACCTTTCATTTGGAATGCACTAAATGTACTATTCATTGTTAATGAATGCTTCTCACAAAATACGGATGATTGACCTTTATGAATTTGGATAACATCAGAGTCTGATATTTTATACATAACATCAGCATATCTTATATTTCTCAGATACAAGGGTAACACAATCAGGATCGAAGGCAAAACTGTAGTTAGCAGGCAAAATGTTATAACACGCCGAGATCCATGCATTTTATTTCCATCTGGAAAATAAACAAGATGTGAAAATACGGAAAATCTAGTAGTAGAAACTTAAAATTTTACACGCATTGCCACTCGCACGGATACAAAACATTTTAATAAGTAGGTCGCTAATAAGGTAGACACCTACCAGTTTCTAATGTTTCTAAAAAATCATTATAGACTCTCTTTGTATTATTAGCCTTAGATCGAGATAAGTTTTACAGAAAGATGGATGGGCTTGTGTTTATGTTTACATTATTTTTTCACATTTCATTTCACATTACATTCACGTCATCGTCATTCCCATTGTATGTCAATGTCAATATGTCAATACTCATTATGTCATTACATTATTTATTAATCAGTGTCGAGTCTGCACTCTGCAGCATGGCCATGATATTACGTCCATGGGCCACACAGTGGACGGAAAAACAAGCTTCCCTTTCATAGGATTTTTGAAAAAAAAAATGTTCTATTTGATAGTTTTAAGTATACAGTTTTGTCGAGTACATTAAAACATTGAATAAATTAGTAGTTACGGGTTTTTTTTTTAATCTATACCATAAAAAAATGACTTGATATATTTCAAATGTATGAAAATGGAATTAGTTTTCCTCATATCTTCTGTCTGTCTTGGATTGTAAAGCTGAAACTTTTAGGTATTGTTGCCGAGCCTATACCAAAGCCACCTGACCTTTGACCTTGACCCCGAACTTCCCCGTTCAAAAGATATGAATGAATTAAAAATGCATATTTGGACGATGTTGTAATACGCGGTTATGTACCTCAAATTTAAATATATAGGATTCAATTGATAAATATCACATCCCATGTCTTTTGCTGTCTGCCTCAATGTAATATATTGCCATTTTGACAACTTTAGTGATGTTGACATACCCAGTGCCTTATCTGTTGGCAAAATTCATTTAGTTGAATTCAGACAAGCTCGAAGCATCGGTGCATTCTCTGGATTTTTAATTAAATGCTTCACTAATTCTGCAAAGTCCATTTGATTTTCATTTTCACCAGCTTTCATGACAAGAGCATAAGCTAGTGTATCAAAATCATTTTTAGCTAGAAGATCTTCAGTTCGTCTTCTTTTTTGAAGTGGACTTAGGTCCGCAAATTCTTTCCGAGGAGTAACTGTACCTAGTGGTTGACCTCGACACAGACACAGTACGGGGCATAGCGAACTCTGTTGATGTACTAGGTGCTGTTACTGTAGAAACACTTGTTGAGACATCTTCATATGTCATCTCAATACATCGTGTATTGAGATTCAGGATTCAGTTCTAAATTGATCAATGTTTACTTGGAGAAAGTCAGGCCATTTTACTTCAGAGTCTAACCAATTCGCAAACTTTAAAAAAAAAATCTGCTGTCCTATGAGATTATTTCCATTTTCGCTTAAGGTTACTCGTATATGTAGCACAAAATGATTTAAGCTTTGTATTTTCCTCTTCAGATAGAGAAATGTTCACAGAAGTTAACACTTTTTGTAATAACATGTCCACATTAAAAGAATTTTGCTTCATGAATACAAATATATCGAGATTAGACGTAATTCCCTCCATACTGAGCAACTCAAACAACAAATTAGCGCAAGTAAGTGAAATGAAGTAAAGTCGATGCTCTTAATATTTATACTGCTTTAATTTAGAATAGAACTCTCCAGAAATGATTGTCTAACCTTAAGTGCACTTAAGGACATAATGTTCCCATTATTTGACAAAAAAGGAATCTAATTACCCTAATTAGCAAAACCAGAACTCTAATTCATTAACCGGAATCATTGTTTGATCTTTCATGAGATGTACAGTCATCTACCTAGAATAACAACAAAATTCGCAGAAAAATGGTAAGTGCACTTAAGTATGGTACCATTATTTGATAAACAATGAACCTAATCACCCTAATTTTTGGTCACACCTGCGCAATTACAATGGGAATTGAGGATAGGTGGTGACTATTGTTAAGTGAGGCAGTCTAGTTTGACAAATATATAGGTAGGTAATTAAGGAATTCTTAGTAGAATACAATATTGCGGCTTTAACAACCATTTTTACCATGAAAATCTCCGAAATATATTTTTTTTATTAATTCATACGTTTTGAATAAGGACGGTTTTCGTCAAGATCAATAGTCACATATCTATGCTGTCTATCAGGGCTCAATACTGGGCAAAATAAATATATATATATATATTTTGATACATTACCGCGTATTACAACATCGTCCAAATATGCATTTTTAATTCATTCATATCTTTTGAACGGGGAAGTTCGGGGTCAAGGTCAAAGGTCAAGTGGCTTTGGTATAGGCTCGGCAACAATACCTAAAAGTTTCAGCTTTACAATTCAAGACAGAAAAAAGTTATGAGGAAAACAAATTCCATTTTCATACATTTGAAAAATATAAAGTAAATTTTTTAGGGTATAGGTTTAAAAAAAAACCCGTAACTACTAATTTATTGAATATTTTAATGTACTCGACAAAACTGTATACTTGAAACTATCAAATAAAACATTTTATTTTTCAAAAATCCTACGAAAGGGAAGCTTGTTTTTCCGTCCACTGTGGGCCATGTAGACATCTATGTAGACCCTAGACAGAGAATAGTAGATGTAGCAGACTGTATAATCTATGATGTAGACTGCCGCTGTGTCTGTGTCCAGTAGTCCATAGATTAATATACAGCAGTCGTAGACAGAGAAACTAGTCTGCACAGAGTACTTTTATTATACGGGCAGTCTGCTGCCCAAGTGTATAATCTATGTGCTTACCTGTGGCATGGAACATGGAATAAGTGAGTACGAGCTCTCGAGATTATATTTGAGGAAAATCGTCATGGTTTCGCGGAAGAGTCTAATAATTTTTTTCGTGTCGCAGATTCTAGGAAAATTATCAATCAATTACTCACAACGTAAAACAGCGCCAACGTTAAGAACATTTTAATTTTGCGGGCAACATTGATGGATTCACCTAAAGCTATATCCACACTAAAGCGACTGTGCGTGTCGATTGTTTTGATGATATAGGTACGCACGACGATATAATAATATTAAGCTATACATTTCCATTATAATATGCTGACTTCTCATTGTCATACCTTAGAGTATAAATATACTCTAAGGGACGTTCCGCTCTGCAGTATCATCTATATACTTATAATAAATCTGTAGAAGTGAAAATTCTGTACATTGAAAATATCCAAAAAATAAATGGCAGGGGGTGTTACTTGACCGACACCGAACGCAAAAATGTGATTAAAAAATTTTTTGTCTGTCTGTCTGTTTGTTCAGGCATCACGCAAAAACTACCGGTTCGATTACGATGAAACTTGGTATAATTATTCTTTAATATCCTGGGCACCACACTGGGTACTTTTTATCCCGGAAAAGTATATACAATAAAAAACAAACTTAATTTTGCGGTTCGATCCCTATACCCGATTACCACTGTCTGTACTGTACCAACCGCAAATACTAAGTTTGTCGTAGGTTGGGTCACCCGCAGTGGAGTTCATTTTTATTCCTTTTAGTTTTTAGAGTTATTTAGGTTTATTTTTATATAAGTCGTAGGTATAGATTTTAATTTTAAAGTATAGGTAGTATATATTTTGATAGTGTACGTAGTGACCGTAGGTTATTTTATAATACTGTTAGGTAGGTTTAGTCATTCGTATAGATATTAGTTTTTAGGGATTTTGCTTATTTATTGAGTTTAGATTAGTTATCATCAGAAATAGGTTTATTTAGGTAGGTAGGTATTTAATTTTCTGTTATTGAGTTTTTTTTTAATTAGTTAGGTACTCAGGTAAAGATATCATATAGGTACCCTCTTAATCACCACTAATGAGACACAATTGGTTTTCTATTGTAATTAGCCACAAAGGGCCCGCGACATAGATGGCATTCTGGGGAAGCACATACATTTTATCCTGTTAGCACGTTCCCGTGGGTAAATTTCCGACATCCACGCGGGCGAAGCCGCGGGCAGAAGCTAGTACGGAATACTCTTGTAAAAACGTCACGCCCGCCTGCTGGCTGTGGGAGAATGGGAGTCAGGCATCATAGGCACTATGTATTCATCGTTTCGGCTCGCTACGTATCTCCGCTTGGGCGCCCCTTGTGTTGCTTCGCATGGGTGTCACTGCGGTGAAGCTGTCGACAGTTTCGGGCACCATGGTCTGTTCCTTTCGTTCTGGTCTGCTACAGGAGCGCAGGTCACATAATAGCACGGCACGCCAGCATCAACGATATTATTTTTCGAGCCCTTGTTGCTGCCGGCGTACCAGCGGTATTAGAACCAAACGGCATAGTACGTGACGATGGGAAGACACTAGGCAGTATGACGTTGTTGCCTTGGAAGGTGGGTAGGCCTCTGGCGTGGGACGCAATGTGTGTCGATACCCTTGCACCATCTTATGTTCCTAGCACGGCGGGCTGTGCTGGCGCCGCTACTGCGGCTGCTGAGACCCTCAAGCGGCGCAAATACTGTAAACTTGTGGGTAACTACAGCTTTGAGCCGTTTGGGGTCGAAACGCTCGGGTCATGGGGCCCGAGTGCGCGTCTCCTATTTAAGGAAATTTCTCGCTGGCTGGTCAACAATTCACGTGACCAGAGGGCTGGGGTGTTCTTTGGCCAAAGAATTAGCATGAACATTCAATGTGGCAATGCTGCCAGTTTTCTGGGCACGTTTCCGGATGACAGCGATGCGGACGAGTACTTCGACGCCTAAGTGTCCTATGTTTTTGTATTATTTGTCTTTATAGTAAGTTAGTAGTTTAATATAGTATCTAGTATAAATAGTTATTTATACATACAATAAAAAGAGACTCTAAGCATTGTAAACCTACGAAAAACCTATACAATTTGAGGACAGCTGAAACTGGAAATGTATAGCTTTATGTGTCGCCGTGTGTACGCCCATGAAGTTTCAAAATGGTTCCATGTCGGACTGTGTCTATTAAATACGAATGTGGTTGACGAATTGAAGCATGACGAGTTACCGGGAGTCCTGTGGCTGCAGTCTCGACATTCATAGCGATCGCTTTACGACCGAATTCGGTCGCAAAGTCCCGGATTGACAGGTTTAATGTATTGAGTGACAGGATTTTGCGACCGAATTCGGTCGTAAAGCGATCGCTATGAATGTCGAGACTGCAGCCCCAGGACGATACTTGCCACACAACTTGCGGAGCAACGGATCGTAAAAGGTAACGTGCGCATGTCGCTTGACGCAAGTCGTAAGTCATATCGTTCGAAGACGTGTACGGAGCCTTAGCATGTTCATGTCGTAACAATTTGACAATGTTTCGCAGCGCATTTAATCCATAGTTGCAGCATATATCGTTTTAGTTTGTCATATTCTTTCTAGGAGATACTAAATTTAAATTCAAATTAAGTTAAGTATCATTGGTACTATTTTGTAAAACATGATGTTTCCTTCCAAATAACTAGAGAAATGTTATTAGTGATGAAAACATAAGATTTATTTATGAGTAGCTACGTATTTTGCATGAGCTGAAGAAACTGCATAAACTATGGACGCGTGTGACGGCGCGAGGCTTCTTGGACCGAGCTTTCTAATAAAATCCTTTCGCTAACTAGGTAAGACCCTAGGCCGGTGCCTTGTTGGCTTTGGCAAACCTCCGGGCCCAACACCTGGCCCTGGTGTCCCGCGTTACTTTACGCCTTTGTAGTAATGCCACTGGGGCACATAGGGCACGCTCGCGTGCTAGCACATATGCTCGCGTTACTTCACGCTGCTAGGAGATTGCTATCCTAATTACAATACACAGTCAACGTAAAAAGATGTTACAAAACATATTACATTGAGTTCTTTACTAAGTTATCGAAGTATACATCATATTGAGGCTGACTATCAAACTATGTCCTGTGAAATTACAAAAAAATCAAAAAAAGATAATTTTAAGGTACTTACCTTCTTTATTTACGTTTGTATAATGATAATTTGACATATAAGACGTATTTACTACCCTTGGAAAGTTTTTGTCCATTTTTCAAGGTGTTACATTAATTATTAATGTTCCAGAAAAAAAAACACGAGCTCGTAAGCTGCTGTCATTTAACTATATTACAAACGAAAATATAAATACTATATTACTTAGCAGCGCAATAGGTTAATGATAAGCTTATCAGACGTCTTATCGCCTGTACTATATAACGCCTTGTCCACAATTGCGAGCAATGAGCATACTTACTCGCTCACTCACCTTTTCTCGTGATATCCATTTGTTTGTATGCTAACCTATTTAAACGTTAGCAGCATCAATGACATAACGCAGTTAGGCTGAGAGCAGACTATAGTCACGACAGTCTCAAGACAGACTATGATATAATAAAAAGTACTTAACGCGCACATTTGAAACAAAACGTCTCATAGTCAAAGCTGTCTATTGCATACAACAACTGCATGGCGACAAGTCTGACTAACGACCCTAACGACTGTCGGCTTCCCTTTGAAGTGTATGCGAGCGCGCACATTAACGACAAAATCGTCTAGCAATGTTAGCGATGTAGACTAAGGTACATCGCTAATGGCATCGATGGGACGTGTTTACAGACGAAGAACTCGTTGAAAAATTAATTGACGAGGCGGAATTTTTTGTATGCGTTGCGTCGCCGTAGATAAAACAGTTTCGTCTTAGTATGCGCCGTGTGGTAGACACAACTGTTTCTCTTTAATCTTGGCTTGGCTTGGCTCTAGCTGACTTGTGTAAGTATGTGAAACAAGATTGTCTAAAAACTGTCGTGTGTCTAGTGTGCGATGGCCCTTAAACTGTTAAGTATACATACGCTAAATAGTATTTTTTTCAATAAGGTACAGCTACAGACGTACAGTCGAGTTCACTAAAATATTGGCATGATTTCAAAATATTGTAAGGCCCGAATTCCTCTGTCGCTGATGTCTGTCGCGCGTACGAATATACGTTGTGTTCTATGAAGCACCACACTGTAAAGCTGACGTCAGCGGCGCGCGAGTTGCTACGCGCCGCTGATGACGCGCGTCGGTCTCGCTCGTCAGCGCCGCGTTCGTCGGTCGACTGACGCGCTATAGAACGCTATGAGCGTCCTCACTCTGTTCCCGACCGTCGGCACGCGCGCGTACAGTCGCCCGCCACCATGTTTTTACTTTCATTCTAAAATAATTAAAAAACTTTTTCTCGTCCTGACGTAGCTTTTCAAATAAAGTAGAAAATTCACCATTCGTCACCCTATCAGCAACAATTGGGTGAATGTGATATCTTTTTTTTCTATATTGACGCCGTCTCCGCTTGCGTAAGTATGCTGCAGCAACTAAACAATTTATAAACGGGTTCATAATAATATCCCAAATTCAAACTCCGCTTCACAAATCCACAACAAATCCACTTGGAGACGCCTGTACCGTGGACCGGTCAGTATCGCACTACGGATGTTTTCATTGGCGCTGATGGTCAGCGCGCTACGCGACTGACGGTACGCGACCGACGTCAGCGACAGAGGAATCCGGGCCTAAGCGTTAAAATGATCATTATAATTCTATACAAACTTAGACATCAATAAAATGTTATCATATAAACTGTTCATTAGTATGTTACGGTAGTGCAGTCAAAAATATCTAACCACTCTTCGGAACTTAAATAATTAAATACTCTAGATTTCAATATATTAGGGGTTAAAGTATGAAATTGCCGAATTGTACTGAAAAATTGAAATTCGTTTTTTTTTAATTTAACATATATTATTTATTTAATCAAAATAATTAGGTACCATTATTAACTATACATTGCTGGCATCTACCTAATAGGAAGGTCATTTATCCCTTTGCGATAGAACTCTCGTGATCTAGATTCGACAAACTGTGTGAAAGCATTTTGTATTGCCTCCTGAGAAGAAAACTTTTTATCACGTAGAAAATTGTCCAAAACATTAAAAAATAGTCCTTTGGAGCAGTCTGGCGAATACGGAGGGTGACGAATGGTTTCTAATTGCAGTTCCTGTAGAGTTAAAACGGTTTCCTTTGCTGTATGAGGTCTCGCGTTATCATGGAGCAATAATGGAGAAGATCGATTCATGAGTCGGGGCCGTTTCACTGCTAGTTTTGCTATAGGTAATTGTTAGGAGTTCGGCACAGTAGACATCTGCCGTTACTGCTTGACCAGATCGGAGAAAGCTATAGTGAATAACACCATGCTGAGACCACCAAACAGTTACCATTACCTACCTTTTTATTGGTAAGCTTTGCTTTAGGACACTGTTGCGGCGTTTGACCTGGGGTCAGTCATTGCATTTTTCGCTTACGGTTGTCGTAAAGAATCCACTTTTCATCACATCCCACAATTCGATCCAATATTCATTTCTGTATCGATTCAACAAGGCAACACCAATTTCAACACGCGTTTCTTTCATCAGTCAAATCATGAGGCACCCATTTCTCATATTTTTTTATTTTATTGATTTAACGCAAATGAGTCAATATTGTTTATAAGGTACATAACGTTAAACCATGCCGCTAATTCCTGGGTAGTTTGGCTCGGATCGGCTTCCACCATCTCTTTCAATTCATTGTTATTCACCTGTGTGGGCGGTCTTCCACATGACTCGTTCTTCAAATCAAAGTTTCCATCACGAAAGCGTTTAAACCAAAATTGATATTGCGAGCTGTTTCTGCCGCGTTAGTTCCACGTCGGAACTCGTATTCAAAAACAAAGACATTAAATTATTTACTTGACAAATCTTAAATCTCTTTGTTCAAAAATAACTCGAATTTTCGAAGTATCCATCTTTCTTGTCTAAGCTGAATAAAAAAAACAACTGAAAGTCGATAATCGAATGTTGCACATTTTTTAAAAGAAGAACTTCATAGAATGTGAAGTAAGTTTCACTCAAAAATTTCAAACCATGAAGGTTCTATATCAATTCGAAGTACCTATTACAATAAAACGGCAATTTCATACTTTAACCACTAGTATTATTTGGTGCAACCTAGGATTCGTAAATATCTACACAGCTTTGAATATTCAAGTAAATGGACTTTACCATAAAATTTATTTTTGCTTGTATGTACAGACGCCAGCACATCAAGCTACTACAATCTGTCAGATTTCTTTAATAGATTTTCGACTTTATTGCTATACCATTAGGTTCAATGTTGATTGGGAAAATCTGACAGTTTCGGGTAGGTTGACCTGCTGGCGTCCGTACAACATACGAGTAATAATGCAATGTTGCCGTTCGTAATAGGACTGTATCAATCTGACAACGTTAAGAGAGCTGAAAATCTTAGGGTCAACGCAGACTATATCTACCTATTTGTTTTAAACTTTTCAGTTGGTTATAAATAAAAATAAAATTTACTTAAGGTGGATGCTCCAAGGTAGCCCGCGAAATTCAAATTTTCTTACGTTAAATGTACAATCCACAACGTTTCCACAGATTACCTAAGTTAGTGATACAGTGAAGACAGAATATTCACGTTGCAAAAACACAAAGAAGAAGACAGTAAGAGAATAATAAGAGAATGAAGAGGCTGTACTTATTACTAAAACAACTAGTACTAGATAACAAACAAAAAGAGAACACACTAAACATCACGCAAATGTAGACTATTCACTAAATATTTCTTAAATTTTTGGCGATCTAAGCGAATGTATCCAAATTCACAAAATGTTTATTTTAAATTATAGCTAGTCTATGGAGAGGCGCCCGTTCACCCGCGTTGGTACAGACGCCAGCACATCAAGCTACTACAATCTGTCAAATTTCTTTAATAGATTTTCAACTTTATCGCTGAAACATTATGGTTCAAGGTTGATTGGAATATTTTGACAGTTTCGGGTAGCTTGACCTGCTGGCGTCCGTACGACAAGGTGACGTGGCAAAAAGCGGGTAAACGCGTGCCTCCCGTCGAGTAACTGTTGTGGGCACTACATAAAATATATTATTAACTAGGTCTGAGCAGTCAATCTTGTTGTGCAACAGATCATGAAGCATCATGGTTTGAAGCAACAGGCGCCTTGATTCCAAGGTTAGAAGGTGAAACTTTTGTAGGGACTGAGTGTATGAAATACGTTCCATATGACATCTAAACTGCATGGATCTTAAGAATTTGCGCTGAACTTTTTCTATAGCAAGATTGTATTTAGCATAGTAGGGATCCCATATCATACAGGCGTACTCAATCTGTGGTCGGATCAAAGAATTAAAGAGATGCAGATGCCTTAGCAATTATCTTATCAATGTGTAGATTTAGGTGTAGTTTGCAGTCCAATAGGATACCCAAGTCACTAATCTGAGTTTCTCTTAGAAGTAATTCATTGCATAAAGTATAATTATAACTAACAATGTGTTTATTTTTAGTGAAAGTCAAATACCTACACTTAGTTATACTTAATTTCAATTTATTTATGTCACAATAGGCAGATAATCTAATTAAATCTTGTTGTAGAAGATAGCAATCATCGATCGTTACAATTTTCCTATAAACTTTGAGGTCATCAGGGTACAATAGAAAATCACTATTATGAAAGCAGTCACCGATGTCATTGATGTCAATTAAAAACAGCAAAGGGCCGAGAATTGATCCCTGAGGGACACCGGAGGTAGCAAGGAAGGTATCAGAATGGTACCCATTGCTCACCACAGTTTGATTACGGTTATAGATATAAGACTGAAACCAGCGCAGCAAGTTACCTCTAATGCCGTTAAATGCAATCTTGTTAAGTGATATTCTGTGATCAACTCTATCGAATGCTTTTTTGAAGTCGGTATATATGGCGTCTGTTTGTGCTCTTACATCCATATTATTAAACAAGTGATTCGTAAATATCATTAAGTTAGTAGCAGTCGATTTATTTTTGACAAAGCCGTGTTGCTCAGGAATTAATTGTTGTTGAATAAAAGGAAAAATTTTAAGATGGACAATTTTTTCAAATAGCTTAGCTAAAGCACAAAGTAAAGAAATAGGTCTATAATTCTCGACATTTTGCCTGGAGCCACTTTTGTAGACAGGAACTAAATTTGCATTTTTCCAGACAGAAGGAAATATGTCATCCTGAATGCATTTATTGAATATTAATGCTACAGGTTTACAAATAGTATCTGCAGACCATTTGAGAAAGCAGGGTGGTATTCCATCAGGTCCTTGGCCTTTAGTAATGTCCAACAGCTGTAACTGTTTGCGAACTAGAGGGAGGCTAAAATATAAGCTATGGAGAGAGGTTTGGCTAGCGTCAGATTGATCGGGTGTCGGGCACCAACTAGGACTAAGACAAGTTGGTTCATAGACGGACTGAAAAAATGTTGAAAAAAGGTTACATATTTATATGGAAACACTGGACGAGGACGATAGTGTTGCCGTCTAACCGTGCCCAGAAGTAGTGTGTTATTATCTTATTATGAATTATTATTATTATTATCGTATCTGACATGTTTTAGAATTCATTAATTAATTGAGGTATATGTACTAACACTAGCTTTATAAGTTGTTTATGTCTTTACTAACATAAGTGGATTGTACTATCTGACAAATAAATTATTATTATTATTATGTCCTTTATTTATTTATATTTCTTATTTTAATACATTTTTAAATATTAGTATAAAAAAAACATTTAAAAATATAAAAAAATAGTAATCCACCGGTGTCGGGAGCAGGAAAAATATTATTATTATTTCCTTTATTACATTTAATATACATACAAATTACATTTTTAAATATTTTCGTAAACAAAAAGATAAAAAAAACATTTAAAAATATAAAAAATAGTAGCCCACCGGTATCGGGAACAGGGTCCAAGCTACCGGCGGTCAGGGCTCCAGAGAGAGGAACCTCCTGACAATGCGAGCCGTGTCCAGAAGTACCGCTTTCTGAATCAAGCCCTTGATCCAGCTGCCCAACGAGAGCCTCTTCAGGTGTTGGTCGAGGCTCTTGGCTATTAAGCCATTGGCTGTCACGACTATCGGCACAATGATCGCTGAGTCCACATCCCACATGTCGACAACCTCGCGAGCCAAGTCAAGATACTTGATTTGTTTATCTTTCTCGGCTTTCACGAGGTTCTCATCATGCGGGACGGTTATGTCAACAATCATTGCGCGTCGCTCTGATCGATCCACCACCACTATATCAGGCTTATTGGCAACAATAGTCCTGTCAGTGATGATGGATCGATCCCAGTACAATGTGATATTACCATTTTCGAGAACTGGGTCGGGCACATACCTGTAGTACGGCACCTCCGATTCCACAAGGTTGTATTTCAGAGCAAGTTGCTGATGGATTATCCTAGCTACAAGGTTGTGTCTATGCAAGTACTCTCCGTTAGCTAGACGAGAACACCCAGAGATAATATGCCTGATTGATTCTCCCGGCCGGTGGCATGCCCGACAGATGTCAACCGTGCCGTCTTTCACAATAAATCTCCGGTAATTGTTCGTCATCATAACTTCGTCCATAATTGCACAGACAAAACCTTCGGTTTCTCCAAAGAGGTCACCGAAACGCAGCCAGGCTACGGACGCTAGTAGATCTACATCGGGCCCATGTAGGGCCTTATTATTATTATTATTATAAGGGTCACTAGATATAACATTTTTATAGAACATACGAGCTGGGACACCCGACTTGCCACGACGCGCGACGGTTAGCTATGTAAGTCCAAAAATGTTTAACGTTAAGGGGAATACTGTCCTCGACACTGTTCATATAAATGAGGTAGCATTTGTTACATTCTACTTTAAAGCGAGCTCTATAAGAAGAAAATACTTCGTAGTCTGATAAGTTTTTATACTTTTTCCACTTACTCCAGGCTCTCTTTTTATAGTTGAAAATACGAATGAGAGCTTTAGAAAACCAAATAGGGAAATTTGGGTTTTTAGGCTTTGCTAGAGGTACATGGTTTTTTATTATGCCGTATAAGTGGTTATATAAGATTTCTACGCTTTTATCAGCAGACTGACCATTCAAAACCGAGCCCCAGTCAATTAAATCAATATCTTGGTTAATAATCTGATAGTCGGCCTTACGGAAATTGTATCTTGTGGTATGTTGTGGTGGAATAAAATTAATATGATATTAATATTAAAAGGAAGTAAGGTAAAAAATGGTGGATGGTAATTATCAGCCTACAGCAGCTCGTGGTTGGGTTTATAGAAACAGCAAATATTATTAGAGAGGAGAAGATCAAGTATACGCCCATTTGAATTTGTAAAGTGATTATACTGCTTCAAATCATGAACAGTCAGGAAGTCTCTTAAGCGTTGGCAAATGGAAGAGGTACCTAGGCAAGCTAAGGAGTCTAGACAGGGATCAATTTTCGTCCACTGGGCCAATGGTATGTTGTAGTCCCCTAGCAGCAGCAAATCATTAACATTTGTCGAGTTTATTATATAGTCCAGATTTTCGAAATGTAAGTTATAAACGCCAAGCGCTGATTGAGTAGGTGTGTAGGCTGCACTTATGATACTTTGTGAAGTATTGCATTTGCTAGGGATTGCGATAACAATATGTTTCATAATATTTCTCAAATGTACCTTGCATAGGTATTGGGATACAGACAGGGGTGTATTCCCGCAAAACAGCTACCAGCACACCCCCACCGTCAGATTCGACGGCACGGTTGGTGCAGTGGTTAAGCGATTGACTGCTGCGCTGCGTGTCGCGGGTTCGATTCCCGCACGGAACAAATATTTGTATGACCTACATGTATTTGCTCCGAGTCTGGGTGTTTTTCTATCTATAATATGTATGTATTTACAAAAAAAAAATGTATATAAGTAGTTTATCAGCCATCTTGTTACCATAACACAAGCATTAGGTTGCTTAGCTTGGGACTAGATGGCGCTGTGTGAAATGTCCAGGGATATTATTATATATTATTATTATTTATTTGTTGGTTGCAGATCTGTTACGATCACATCTAAATACAGCGGAACGATCGTCGATAAATTCGCAATTATTGATGGCAGGGATTAACCATGTCTCTGTCAAAACGATGATATCATAACAGTTAGAAAGAATGTTCACATAAACAGTATTTAGTTTTGTACGTATATCTCTACTATTTTGGTAGTAGATACTAAGCCATGGTCCGGGGCGAGAGGGAGAGGGAGTGGGAGGCAGTCACCTCCTTCTGCGAAGCAGTCATGCTAGCGAAGGAGGTGGCGGGGTGGGCGAGGGAACGGACTTCAGGCCTCAGCCGCCGTGGGAGACGCTCCGGGCGTCGGGAGCCGCGTGACGACTCCCGGCCACCGTAGGCGCGGGCCTGCGGGCGGAGAGTAATGGGTAACTCTCCGTCCGATCAGGACCAGCAGTGCGATTCTGTAACCATCTCACCGTGAAAACTTAGGTGAAGTGACCGTGGAGTGAGCTGTCATTCCAAATAATACTAGGGATTGACACTACTGACAACTCACATCAAGCTCACTTCACTTGAGTTTTCACGGTGATATTTTTACAGAATCGACTGGCAGGCCCGTGCCGGACGGCGTGTATGTGTTCCACGCGCGCCTCAAAGAGATGTCAGCAAGATTGACGGGGCCCGATAGGGCCGAAGCCTGCCAGGGTAGCGGGATCGTCCGAAAGGGTTACCGCTGCCCTGGAACATAAAGGGCTAAGGAAGGAATACGGGTGGGTTTTAGTCAGTAAGAGTCTGACACTCCCTTCTGCTCCACCCAGAGCGGGAGGGGTAATTTGATGATTTCCCATCCTGAAAAAAAAAGTTAGCATAATCCTAAAATGTCAAGATTTCATGAAATAGTCATTCAGTAGGATTACTTGATCTTAGAGAGTTGTGTTGATTACTTTAATTCTGTTATTGTTTAATAATCCTGAACTCTATAGTAATCAATACTTACCATCCAAAGCGTCACAACAGCGTACATCATGACGGTATACAAAAGATCACTTTTTCTCAATTTGGCATAATATAATGGAGTTGACTGCTATTGAAAATTACCTCCTGATTAGTATTTGATTTTTATTTTATCATTCTCAAATTCTTCTTTTGTTCTTCTGAAAACTTAACATCTATATCTATATCTATACTTACTTATAATAAGAATGTAAAAAAGTTGTGTCTGTACATTGAATATATTTAAAAAAGAATAATTGAGGGGGGTTAAGAAACAGTAATAGAATACGAATCTAATAAAAAAAGTCTGTCTGTTTGTCTGTTTGTCTGGTTGTACACGCTAATCTCCGGAACTACTGAACGGATTTGAATGAAACTTTTTTTGTTATCTATCTACTAAACCTGGGCAACATATAAGCTATAATTGATTTTGGAAACTGGAACACCTAATGCAGAACCGCAACAGACCAGCTTAACTATAAGAGTTACAAAAATGACGCCATAGAAAAAAATGTTGTGTCTGATGAGCATTTTCTGCTGAGAGAATAAAATTGAAGATCCGGAACACCTGATGTGGAACTCTTAGAGCACAGCTAAACTATAATATATGTAGGTTTGACATCTTTGCAAAAGTTATTCATTCTGATGAGCATTTTCTGCTGCGAGAATAAAACTCGAAGATCGGAACATCTGATGTGGAACTCTAAGAGCACAGCTAAACCATAACATATATAGGAATGACATCTTTGCAAAAGTTGTTCAGTCTGATGATTATTTTCTGCAGGGAGAATAAAATTCGAAGATTGAAACATCTGATGTGGAACTCGGAGAGTACAGCTAAACTATGGCATATACAGACATGACATTTTAACAAAATTTGTTTGGTCTGATGAGTATTTTCCGCCGAGATAATAAAAATCAAGGATCAGGAACATTTGATGTGGAAACCACTTTATGCTAATATATTAACATAAGCTGGGAGTACTTCCACGCGGTGAAGGCGGTAACAGTTTGGGCCTTCTTTTCGATGACGATAGTAAATCATTGAAAACTTGGCTTCACTGGTTAAATCTCCCATTTATGTATACATTTATCTTCGTGACACGGTAGCCTACCCGGTAACACAGGGGAGCAGTCACTTAGATCTTAATTGCAAAGTTATTAAAGTACATTATAATAACCATAACCATGCCACGAAAGAGGTCAAATCTTTCGCAATGTTCGAAAGGAGCTAAAAGATTGAAGATCATTAGATCCCAGGAATCGAATGAAGAACGCCAGGCAAGATTTGATGCTGTTCGACAACATCAGGCTGTATCTCGCTCCGCGGAAACTTCTTCAGATCGTGAAGCACGACTTAGCGCTGATCGTGAGCGTCATGCATCGTCTCGCGTTTCTAACACACACAAAAAGAATCACGCCTGCGTTCTCAGCGTATTTACGCATCTACATCTAGGTCTCTAGAGACCAGTGAGGATCGTGATGCGCGACTGACCGCTGATCGTGATCGTCATGCATTGTCTCGCGAGTCGGAAACGTTAACGGAAAGAGAATCACGCTTGAGTTCTCAGCGTATTCTTACGTCGACTTCTAGGTCTTTAGAGACCAGTGACGAACGTGAAGTGCGACTGGCCGCTGATCGTGATCATCATGCATTGTCTCGCGAGTCGGAAACATTCACGGAAAGCGAATCACGCTTGAGTTTCCAGCGTATCTACACATCCACTTATAGGTCTCTAGAAACCAGTGAAGAACGTGATGCGCGACTGACCGCTGATCGAGATCGATATACATTGTCCCGAACATGCACGCAACAAAATCTTCAGAATCTATTAGAAAGTGAGAGAGAGAGAATTGCTGAAGTACGGCATGAGGAGACAGAAGAACAGCGCAACAAACGCTTAAATTCTGATCGACTTCGACATTCTCTCAACAGAATGTCGGTATCATCTGAAGAATCTGATAAGCAGTGGCGTGCACACAGTTTTAAGACAGGGTAGGCAGAAAATTGTACTCACCAAAAATACTACACGTTGGTTTTGGTTCGTCGTCTTGTCGATTGATGATGTAGGTAATTGCCAAATGCCAACTCAAATGTCCATAGATTGACTGATTTTATAGACATATCAATTTACTTATATTCGAAGTGGCCTTTCGGCGCGTTTGTTTGATGGTTGGTAATGTTTGTGTGATTTGCAAAATTTAAATAAAATCATTGAAAAGATGGTGGTGTGAGTATACTAAGTAGGTACCTATATAGGATTGTTTTATTTGTATATTAAATCTACACGCCTATCTTTCTGTAAGAATATCTGCAATATGGAATCGTAAAAGTTGTGAAGGCGTTTTATTTCCGTAAGAAGGTTTTTTTCTATTGAAATCGTGGAAAGATCTGTAAGTCGTTGCTGGCCTTGTGTATTTCTTAAGTAGGTGTGTAAACGTAGTAGCGACGAGAATGACCTTTCGGTTGAAGCACTGCTCGCGGGAACTGTAACAATTAATTTTGCCAAACGCAGTACTTCGGGAAAAACTGTATTTATGTTATTTTCGTAAAAATGTTCTATAATTTTGTAAATACTAAGGTTTTTGAATTCGGCAGATTTATAAACACATTTGAGCTCATTGATAAGGCGGTCTAAGTTAAAGTCGTATAATTTATAAACATTTACGAATTGCGATACTAATTCAACCGGAAAATTGTCATTATATTTATTGAAATTTTCGCATGAAAGTAGTCCAAATAATTTTAACTCTTTCAGATTTTTATATCGGTCGCGACATTCGATGGATATATTGTCTATAATTTCAATAAAAATGCGCTTAAAATTGGTTTTCGCGTCCACAACATTACGTTTTTGTTTTGGCGACACTGTGATTATTTTTACGCCTTCAAAAATTAATTCAAACCTAGATCTGAATGATTCCAAAAATGATTCAAGGTCCCTAATTTTTTTAATGCAATAAGTCACATCTGATGTCTTTTTTTGCATAATTTCGTAAAGCACATTAGTTTCTGCGAATATTTCGTTAAACACATGAAGTAAAAACTGGAATTGAAAGTCTTTTAAATTGTGTAACAAATACGAAACTTGACTTAATGTCTCACCATCCCAAGAATCTTCATTTTCAGCCATATCCTCAAATAAATCAACTAAATGTAAATAAGAATTGAAAATTACATTTACAGTACGCGAATTTGTAAGTCCATCGAGTGTCAACAAACGAAACAAAATAACCGATTACTGTGTATGCAACCTGTCAGCCAATGATATGAATCATATTGTTTTGTAATGTATTGAATTTACGATTGACTTTACCTTTTTTTTATTAATTGCAAATCCGGTGTAGGACGACCTATCTCGATAACTTGTTTTTTTTTCACTAAAAGATAGTTTTGAAAACGCGTCATATTTTATTTTATCAATACACACACCATCTGAACAACTTTCACAGGCAATATTATCCATTTTTCACTCTAATCACAATGTTAAAATCCTAAATATCTGATAGCGTAAGTCACAAACACAACACACATCAAACAATAATGGCTACTATTGACTATTGAAATTACGTAGTAAAAAGGAAAATTAATACGACAAAAAAATGATGGCAATCTAACTATATAAAATTCAATGAAACAATGTTACTTCTTAAAATATTCGCATTGCATAGCAAACTTTCGTCGGAAATGTTCGGTTAGGATCGTAATTTTTCGTGTTAGCTTTAAAGAACAACTCGAACAAGACACTGGCTTTTCATGCAGTTGTGTGCGTGATTTTTGTCATTGTGTGTCAGCAAAGCCCCCGTAGCTATAGGAACGCACACACATAAAAATACGCATGACCACGAGTTTCCACGGAGCACACATACAATATATTCAGAGACGAATAGTTTGTGTCTTTGCCGTTGCAAAGGCGAGGTGGCGCTAGTGCAGTAAACTGTATCGATCTTAATGATAACACCGGCACTCGATAGGTGGAGCTGATTTATGATTTAAGATTTTTATGTTGTTTTGTTTATTGATAAAATAATATTAGATCTATTATCAGAACTAGGGTAGGCAGTGTCTTTCTGTCTTTATGGAACGCACGCCACTGCTGATAAGTCTCAAGAAATTGTCCTAAGGCATCTTCCCTGGGTTGATACGGAAAAGAGTGCATTTACGTATACTCCAATGATTGACTACGCCACATATGCTGCCCTTGGAGGTATGGTAGTAAATTGTTCTTTTTGTGAAGCTTCTAAATGGCCAAAAGAAGCAAATGGTATGTGTTGCTCAGGTGGGAAAGTGCATATTGGCATTTTACAAAATCCTCCAGAGATACTAAAATCATTGCTAACAGGTGACCATACACAGTCTAAATATTTTTTGGACAACATCCGTTCTTACAATAGTGCATTTCAAATGACATCTTTCGGTGCATAACAGGTATCAGAAGGACCATTATTAATGTTAACTAATTGATATTAATTTCGCTTCATAATTTCGGAATGAAAATAATTCTACCTTTACCTATATTTTAATGAAGTTATAAACTACCCAGTCTACAACACTCAATATAAGTTTTACCAAACTTAATCGAAATTCTTTATCGGTTTTGACTGATTTATTGGCTGACATATCAACGCACAGTTCAAACTCTTGCCGAAATTCCTATCGGAACGAGAAAGGGGCTGGATCCGCGTACGAAGTCGCGGGCAGAAGCTAGTTTAAAATAAGGTAGGGAACTTCCAGGCAAGGTTTAAGCAATAGTGCTGCCATATTTAAAATCTGGTATATCCACCATTAGCATCAGTAAAACCTTGCAAACGTTCCCGCATTGATGTCAGATGTAATCATGTTTGAACAGGCGGCACTACTTCTAAAGCCTTTCCAAATCTCGTACGTGGGCCCCTAAATTGGTGACTGAAGAGAATACTCTCCAGTAGGTATTCGAATGAAGGGTGTCATAACTGACCATTTTTAAATTGTATTTGTTTCAAAGAAAACTATTACTATAGGATATACTTCTGTAAAGAGATTGTTCAAAGAATTCAAGACAACAATTCGAGACATGTCAAATTGTCAAGATATTTTTCTTTTCGCATCGATATTTGTGAACCTAACTTTGCGCTAAATAATATGAGTAAGGGATTGCGCACAATTTTTAGTCTTTGCCTGTAGCAATATTATCTGATATAATGTAGTCACATATTTATGATGTCACAGACTGTTTAAAATTTATTGTAAGGCAAAGCTGTTTAGAGTTTATGAAACTTACCATTGCCTATATATTTTTGATTCATGAACATGCGCAGATATTAACGAACTCGACTGTAAGTACAGACGCCAGCACATCAAGCTACTACAATCTGTCAGATTTCTTTAATAGATTTTCGACTTTATTGCTAAAGTATTAGGTTCAATGTTGATTGGGAAAATCTGACAGTTTCGGGTAGGTTGACCTGCTGGCGTCCGTACATGTAGAAGTTCGTTGTTTTATGAATTCCGTGCTAGAATTGACAAAACCAACACTAAGAGAGCGCGCAGACATACAATAATTGTAAGTTGGCCGACTATCGAACGACTAAATTGCGTACTTTTATAATTTAGTTGACCAACTTTATTTTATTGGTTACAAGACTTACAAGCCGCATCGGAAGCGTAATCGGAAGTGAATCTCGATTCTGATACCTACCTACGATCAGTGTCCAATTAATTAGTTGGTTAGTTGGAGATGTGCGGGCTAGCACAAGTAAAAACACCTATTAGTATACTCTGCGATTTACTCGGCCAACTTACAATTGTATGTCTGCGGGAGCGCTAATCATTTCAGACGAACGTTCTTTCATCAGAACAGGCGATTTTCGAAAAAAAAATCGGCTAACATCAAAACAATCGTCTAAAAATCGGAAATTAGAAATAAATATGAATTAGGGCGCATTTCACCAAACTTTTATACCTAGAATAAGTCTTATCCTGAGAATAAATATTGATTTTTTGACAGTTTTTCCATACTAGAACTGTCAGACGTCAATTTTATTCCACGATTAAAAGATATGACTTTGGTAAAATCAGCCCCTAAGATTATTTAATAAGTTAAAGTATAGTCATTTGAGGCTCAATAAGGGGGTAGGTAACCCTTAGTTAGCCTGGAAGGTTTTCCTAGAGTTTTGAAAATAGGTGATTTTTTTGATTTCGACATATTCTTTTCGAATGTTCACCTCAACATCTTTGCCGTTTGTGCCGCCTTATTAGAAAAATGGGGCCCAAAAACAGTTTTTTGGCAATATCTCCTTTCCATCTTTTTATTAACATTTTATAATGAAAATACTTTTCTAATAAATCAAACTAGAGAAAATATCCTATAATAATTATACGATAGAATGTAGCACCTTTCCTTTTGTTACATGAATAGTTTGAACGTACGAGCGCAGCAAAGTCTACTCCAACACGCGTTATTTGCCAAAAAAAAACCACATCATCAGGCAGAGTAAGAAACAATCTTTTCAGAGACTAAATAGGCCTGTAGGTGTACGAAACCCTTGCTTTTGTTGTCCGACTTGCACTTGACATATCCACATATTATTCTTATCGCTGTTTAATTTTCCAATAACATCACGTGAGCATTAATCCAAGGTCCTTTATCGATTTTGTTATTCAAAGATTTATTTATAACCTCACGAATGGCATTGATTTCAAGAATGTTTTTTCAATGATAATTATTGAATTCATTATTCTCGGATTGTATATTCCGACGGAATACAATCCAACAGTGTAGCCCACATAATTCAAATTCTATTAATGATTATCATTTAGTAAATATATCATCGATTGATTGATTATTGATTGATTATTGGTACAACGCACAAAGCGTTGTATCAATAGCTCAACATAATATACCAATACATAACAAAACACAACATAACTTAAATAAAACATCGCTGTATAATGTAAAAAATGTAAGAATTTCTCGGACGATTCCTCCAATGTATGGAGGAATCGTTCAACAAGCGGCCAATACCTATGCATACGTGTGTGTGTGATCAACGTTAGACGTGCCCACCAGGTATAACTGCCGCTGCCGCGGGGCCAAACCTGGATTGAATTCTACGCTTTATTTTTAGGTCTCAGGACTGTATGACAGGTTATACCCGACTGCGCGATAGAAAAGACAGACATCTTTTTAACCCCCGACGCAAAAACGACGGGGTGTTATAAGTTTGACGTGTCTGTGTGTGTGTGTGTGTGTCTATGTCTGTCTGTGGCATCGTAGCTCCCGAACGGATGAAAAGATTTTAATTTTGTTTTTTTTTGTTTGAAAGGAGAATTTGTCGGGAGTGTTCTTAGCTATGTTTGATGAAAATCGGTCCAAGATGGCCGCCGCCACAAAATGGCGGATAACATATTTTTTCACAACTCCCTCAATATGGGTATCAAATGAAAGGGCTTGACTAGTAGAATACTATACAATAGGATAAATTTCAAATCCAAGATGGCCGCCACCACAAAATGGCGAATTACATTTTTTTTTTCACAACTCCCTCAATATGGGTATCAAATGAAAGGGCTGGACTAGTAGAATACTATATATACACTATGAAAAATTTCAAATCCAAGATGGCCACCACCACAAAATTGCGAATTACAAAAAACCTGATTAAATACCAAGTTACCTGAATCTTAAAAAGCAAGAAAATAAAAGAAATGAAATAATAAGGAGTCCCTACAAAAAACATAAAATAAAAAATTAAATTAAAAATTTAAAAAACCCCCGACAACGTGAAACCCTATAAAAAGAAAAAAAAAACCTTGAAATTATGACCCTACCCCGTAAGTACGGACGCCAGCAGGTCAACCTACCCGAAACTGTCAGATTTTCCCAATCAACCTTGAACCTAACACTTTAGCAATAAAGTCGAAAATCTATTAAAGAAATCTGACAGATTGTAGTAGCTTGATGTGCTGGCGTCTGTACGTATGACATTTTTTGATTAAATATTGTCCCGTCGGGGGAGCGCTCTAATTTTCTAACGTTCTGTTAAAGTTTAAAATAGTAGCGGTCCCCCGACGGGTTAGGGGTCATTCGGCCCACTATAGAACTGGGACCGCGGACCAGTTACCCCTTTTAAAAATTGATAATGGTTAACTGGGCCCACATCAGAAGGCCAATTCTCGTAATTTAAAACGTTCAAAATCTAGTCGCAGTCTCATCTCGGCGACAAACAAATGTCAAAAACTTGTCAAAATGTAGGGAAATTAGACGAATTTTTGACAGATTGAGACTGAGATCAGACTGAACGTTCTTAAAATTACGAGAATTGCCCCTCTGTTTTATTAAGCTCATTGTTGCGACCTTTTTATATATTTTATGGTTTTTTACTCTTTATACATGTTGTCAAAATAAAAGTCAGTTGTGTCAGTGATTCGTAATTTTATTGAATTATAAAAACTACAGTCAGGCAGAAAAATGATGCGTTAGTGTGACAAATGTTTTCCAACTCGTAGATAAAACACGTAAGATTTGAATCGCAAGCAATGTCTAAGTTCATTGGTCTAAGTAGTTTAGATTTAAAAAAAATAAGTATTGTGGTATAATTGAGCTGATTAGAAATCGATAGAGGTGAGTTTTGAATGATTTTCAAAACTCACCATCGATTTCTAATTTATCTACGAGTTTTTATAATTTATTCAATAAAATTACGAATCACTGACACAACTGACTTTTATTTTGACAACATGTATAAAGAGTAAAAAACCATAAAATATATAAAAAGGTCGCAACAATGAGCTTAATAAAACAGATGTGGGCCCAGTTAACCATTATCAATTTTTAAAAGGGGTAACTGGTCCGCGGTCCCAGTTCCATAGTGGGCCGAATGACCCCTAACCCCCCCCCCCCCCCCCCCCGACAGGGCAATATTTAATCAAAAAATTTCATACGTACTTACGTAGGGTCATAATATTCCCGCTCGGCGCGGCACGGCGGCGTGTGGAGTACGGACGCCAGCAGGTCAACCTACCCGAAACTGTCAGATTTTCCCAATCAACATTGAACCTAATGCTTTAGCAATAAAGTCGAAAATCTATTAAAGAAATCTGACAGATTGTAGTAGCTTGATGTGCTGGCGTCTGTACATATTACAACTGTTCAGCGTCGCGTCGCCGCGCCGCCGTCCCGTCCCGCCGCGCCCCGCCCGCTGTGTGCAGAGACCTTAAAGGATTTTAACACATAAGTTTGGTTGGGTTATCTCGTAGACAGAGGATAGTAGGTAGACAAGTCCTCAGCGTATGCAGTATGAGATAGCGATAGTTCGACATAAGTACATTACTGCAGCTTTAATTGTCTTTTTAGATGAAATTGTCACAATATTTTGCTTATTGTTGACACAAAATAGTCTTAAATAAGATATTTTTTTAATTTACTTGCGGTAATAGGTAAAAAATGCTACTTAACGATGAAAGGTTATGTTTGGTTGATTTCGTTCACTACGAATTTTACAGCCGATTACACAGGAACTCACCATCATTACACACTAAATATTACCTTTTGGAATATCAATAAAGTCAGAAATTACACAAAGTATGCGTTTCACAGTTTATATCAACGAAAATATTTTAAAACCACAATTTGTTTGGCATCGATGCCAAACAACAAAAACCGATACGCAAATAGAGATAGAAAATGCATGCTATGTCCTGCTCACACATACACATTTTGACATAAGTGTCGTCTCACTTTCGTAATGATTATTATTTTAACAGCATGTCTATGACTATCCTCTGTCTACGGGTTATCTGTTTTTTTTTGGAACGAAGTTCCTTATCGCGCGTTGCGAAAGGAGGCTAGACGGAAAAAATTAAGACCAAAAGTTGAAACAACACTTTTTGCTATAGTTGTAAGCCGTGCGGCGCGGCGTGCGCGTGTTTCTCTGTCTGTCTCTCTCTATCTCTCTTATAGAAAGCAAGCCAGTTATACTTCGTTCCATCCGGGTGTCCCTAGACACCTCTCAACTTTTTTTTTTCTAAATTAGTTCCAAAACATGGTTACAGCTAGTGGCTGGAAGTAGTTCTTGACAAATTACTTATATTAAATTTCGTGGTTAATTCTAAGAAAATAAATGATTTCATAACTAGCCTCGGGGGCTTTTATTATTAGCTTACTTCAGTTTGACACTGACGCATGGAATTAGTATGTGCCGTACTGATGCAATAATTTTTGCAATAGTACTAAAGTTTTATTTAGTCTGTGGCAGCAATTAAACTGTCAAGTGTCAGTAGGTAATGCTAACCTCAAAGTCAAACATTTGTTTGTGGGATAATAATAGATATTCTCCCTGTGAATAATAATTCGTATCAGATTTTGTGGAGTGTAGATTTATTTATTTATTAAAAAGATATTAAACAGAAACTGCTGATAAAACTTCAATGAAAGAAAATAAGTAAAATAAAATACAAAGAAGTAAACAAAAGTAGAAATAATCACAACCGCCAATTGTGGATTTTTTGAAATTGCGATTTCTTTGTTGCTGGCTTGTAAGTAGGCGAGTGAAAACATAGTCCCCAGCCATACCCTCAAAATCAAAACGTAAATGTCGTAAACAGACTACAGTAGTTTACAGTTCAATTTCTTATCTAGATTTTTTATAAAAATATGGCAGACATACTTAGACCACACGTAAAGTGGATAGAAGGCAGATGTTATAGGGTGAATGATCCAGCTGTAGATACAAATATTTTCCAAGAACACGACTTGTATGAAAATGGTAAGTTTATGGTAATAGTATTTTAACTACAAATCTCATCATTATTTATTAGTCTGTTTATTGGTTGTGGCATAGTAAAACACCAAAAGGCCAACGTAAAGTTCATAAGATTACAACAATTGGCCTTTGAGCCTTTGATCTTTGAGCATTGATTCTATACTGCAGTCACCAATCTCTTCACTAAGAATGGTGATTTACGGTATCTACATCCTTGTTACTCGTCCATGTTGTTGGCTGAGCTTGCTTTCAATGAAAACAACTGTATCATTGTAACACAGTGGTTTAATAAGGTAGTTTACATTTTAAGATGAATATAAAAGTAAACTCGTCTTTATTATATAAGATGACATAACAGCACCGTTGCTAGGCAACAACAACATAAGATTACTCCTAGAACAGTGCATTAAAACCTTCATGGTTCAACATATGTACACCTTCAGCCTGTGGGCTAATTACATTCAGAAAAGCTACAGCATCCTCCGCATTCAGTTTAACAATACTTTTAGAGCGCTTCAGGTATGTTTGCATGGGCGCACATGGACTATTTTCATGCAACCATGTGGAAGCGCTGCGCGTCTCTTGTGCGCAGAGTGCGGGCCAGCTCCAATATCATTCTGAGTGTGATAGGAAATAGGTTGGACTGTCCTTACGTGCGACACTGCTGTGACAGACAAGTTACATATAGTATCACTCGTAAGAGACTACTGTAGTAAATGTAAATTAATTATGATTGTGTATAAATTTGAATTTGTTTTATCTAATTTATCTGTTGATGTTGTATTTATATTGTATTTGTTAGTTTTTATTGATGTCTGATGTTTTGTATTTATTAATTTGTAATAATTTTAATTTAAAGATGTTTTTCTAATATGGGTTAACTTACCTAAAATAAATGAATTTTATTTTATTTATTGCCCTTGTAGTGTTGTATTAGTAAGATGGCTTTTGTTCAGCAGATTTCTATTTTATTAATTGCTTAGTAGTAAACAGGGAATGCAAAATAACATTACAATTTATGTAATCTATTTGTCTCTCTGCATCACTGGGTGGCCGAGATGCGAAACGTCGGGTCTTCTTCACGATCCGACATAGTTTACGTATGTGGGGGCACTGTAGCGGGTACTCGAACAAAAGATAATTTGAATGTAAAGTAACTTTAATAAACTAGCGATTATCAACCGAAACGCACACTTGCGTCGGAAACAAACACGTGCGTACGGTACTGAGCGTTTGCCAAGACTGTCCGAGCTCGACTGTCGACTGTAGACTGTCGCCACAATCGGTCTCTCCACCAGTCCTCGCTGCATCCCCTCCACCGACGATCGTGTCCAAGCGGTAGAGCTCGCTTGCGTTTCCGATCACATGATTACTCGTTTACCCACCAAATTGTTAGATGGCGCTGTTCGCCGTACTGTGGTGCCATCTATCCACGACACGGCCATCCCTGACTAGCACCCGTCCTCGGGTGTAGTACAGTCAACAGAAAAAGTAGATGATCAAAATCAGAAATTCAATACTAATGAACGGAGTTCCCAGCTATATGGCAGCTGTACTAGTGGTACATGTTTGGTATAATTTACAATCACATACTTTTGAATCACTTCGACGCCACACAGTTCTGACGCGAATTCCGTTCATTAGTATTGAATTTCTGATTTTGATCATCTACTTTTGCTGTTGACTGTACCTGTGGACCAAATATACTCAGAGAGTAAACAAGCTCGGCTATCCTGCCAAATACCTAATAACTAAGGTAGCTCGGCTATCCTGCCAATACCTTATATTAACTAAGGTAGCTCATGTCTCATTGTTACTTTATTTTCTCTAGTCATAATTTACAATGCCTTGTTATAAAGGTTTCGTACAAAGAGCACCCCATACAACATTAATCATTAGAAAAGGTTCGATCAATAAGTTGAACCAAATAAAATTAAAATAGTTGTAACGAATCAGTTACTATTTACTAAAATCTGTGCAAACAGTCCAGAATCGCACCAACGATTTTTGACAGATCAGTTGTTTCATATTCTACAACACATGAGGGGCTCTGTGCACCAACACAGACAAGAATCGCACCAACGATTCTCAAAAATCTAACGCAATATGTGATACAACACATGAAGCGCTCTGTGCACTAACACAGACAGGAATCATATCAAATATTTCTTGTAGACCCATCGCCACATGTGCTTACTGCACAAGAGGTGCGGTACAAAGAGACATATCGCCACATGTACTCACTACACTTGAGGCCCTCTGTGCACCAACACAGACCTGGATCGACCGATCAACAAGTTAAATCAAAAACAAAACCGATAGAATTTACCGAAATCAATTTCATAAGCAATGTATACTCAACTCATAAAACTTTATTTTTAATCTGTGCACCAACACAGACCAGAATCGCACCAACGATTCTTTACCTAACTGCCGCCACATATGCTACAACACATGAGGGGCTCTGTGCACCAACACAGACCAGAATCGCACCAACGATTCTTTACCTAACTGCCGCCACATATGCTACAACACATGAGGGGCTCTGTGCACCAACACAGACAGAAATCGCACCAACGATTCCTTCTAGACCCATCGCCACACGCGCTACTACGCATGAGGTGCGGTCCAAAATTTCGAGTATGAGTAGACAAGCCATTCTTAATCAGAGGTGGTTTCACTACCACTATCCTTAACTATTACATCTGATTCTCGAGGAACTTTGTGATCGGTTATCCTCCTCACACAATCAGTATTCTAAGGTTCGCTGAGTCAAGCACCTTTAAAAGATAATCATTAAAAGAAAATTTAGAGACTAACTTGACTTTGGTGAAATTGATTATTATAGTAATTGGCCTTTTTATCATTATTCCTGGCCAACGATTATTAACAGTAATACAACAATCTAAAAGTTGAATTTACAACTGTCCTCTTGTAACACGGGATCTAGACATACCACCAGAAAAATAAGACGGTATTCTAACAAAAGATCAATTAACTGGGAACGAACTCTGCCCGAACGTCAGTATACAGGTCAGTGTTCACTTAATCGAAATTAACTTGAAAACAAGCGTTTAAAACTTTACATAATCTAACAACCAAACCTGTTGTGATAACGCAAAACAATACTATCAAATGTCATACTAACGTTAAATCATTGATCTAATAGCTTACGGTCACTTAAATTATCTTTTTTAAGATAACCGGTACAACATGAAATGAGATCTCTAAACGCAGATTGTTAATCAAAATCTCAGATAAAAATTGTAGGGACAATCTTTTGACGCCAGAATCGCAATAAAATGGATATGACTCACCCAGTATTCATCAGTTCACTGCTCGCTATTAGCCGCTGGCCCGGTACCGCCTGGGCTCGTCGCCGTGCAGGCGCCTCCATAATTGCTTCGTGGACATCTCGAAGCAAAATGTCCGGTGTTGCCACATCGAAAACAGATGCTGTCTGATCGCTGCTTTGGTCCAGCAGAACTTGACGCCAAATTGATAGCATTGGATACCTTGCGCATGGATATCATCAATGCACTTCCTTGAAGCGGAACTTTCGATAAGCACCGGCCTGCTGTACTTAGTATTCGTCCATGTCCACATGTGTTAAACTGTAAAGAAACATACCCGCAAAGTATCACATAGCTCGGTCACTCCTGGCATAATAAAAGCAAACAAGTAGGCCAACTCAAGCCCCGAGCAAGCGATAATAGCCTAAACTCGTAGGGCTGTCACTTATACTTTATTCAATCGTCAAAAATGCATAGTCAATCTCTATACAAAACAATGCTCCACTGTAGGGTAAGCATCGGGGACCTTTAATACAAAGTTTTTTTTAAATAATTTTATCTACACACGGCTACACATCAAGCTATGCAATACCAGTATTAGCTGACCGTTCATTGTGAGAAAATATCATACAAAGTGAGGCCAAGGCAAACTGGTTTTGTATAAGCTTGACATGTAGCCGTGTACAATACATAGTGTGTAGAAGCCGACTACATTTTTTTCATTGCCCACGTCATGTTATCTGTTTAGTTATTTGAAAAATTACGATCGAAATATGACTAATAAAAACGTGGTTTTATTGAATCATGTATTTATTCAAATAAAATGAAATGATTATGAAGTCTTTGTAGTTAAAGGAGGTAGGTAGGTACACGTACAAATTATTTATTACGAACAGCAGGGCAGCGGCGAAGCGTGCGCGGGCGCGGGCGATATTACCGGCGTCACAGCCACGACTGGCGCACCTTTAGCAGCGATAAACTTTGTCAGTGTGTGCGTGCGACGACGCATACGTACGAGCGCGCTCACATACAAACCGTGCGCGGTTTGAATGTATGAAGATGTCGTACTTATTTACTTTTACTATGCTCCTGGCCACATTTGGTACAGGCAAAAACACAATTAAAATTCGAACAAACTAAAAATAACAGAGTTCAGAGCATTACCCACTATTTGATTCCCAAATCTCTAGGTTACAATAAAAATAATCAACTAAGATGCATGTGTCTCATACTATCTAGTAACCTCCAGTTACTCAACTCGTCAAATTCATTTGCGCATCCCCCTCAGATCGCCAAGTCACTCCTGGACTTTATGGTTTCTCACTAAACCCCACACAACACACAAGTTAATCTCTACTCTGTTTCAGCAATAAAACTATTATTTGACTTTCCTCAAATTCGTTAGTAATACTCTGATCCAAACTATCATTGATAACAAAAGGTTCAATATTTCACGTACTATCATAATATTACTTTGCAAGTAAATGTCGGGTAGAAATGTAATAAAATCTCAAGTTGTTGCTCGCTAATTGCAACGCTACATATGATTTTGTCTGTGCTGAATACACGTGTTTGGCCAATACCAGTCAACGCAACAACGTGTTAATAACGTTGTTGCGTTTGCCACTTAATTTGGCTGCACAACTCGCTTTTACTAACGAGCATTCAGCACCAGAATCGTAAACAAAACACAGCTCACCTTTACTTTCCAATGTGTCTGAGGGTAGTTGTACGACTTCTACTCGCCGTTCACGAATTCCAGCACATTGTCCACCATCCGCTTAGCTGCTACTACTCGTGCACCAGGCTGCGATACGTCCTGGTTTCCTTCACTTGCAGCACACGAAGGGCTTCGCTGACGGCTGCAGGGCTGCTTGGCTCGATTCTTAAAGTCACTCCGCGTGTTCTAAACACGGGAACGGGATACGTCGAACTCAAACGCCGTTTATCTTTATTTCTCAAACATGGCGGTAGGCGCAACTGGCGCGTCACTCGGCAAAGGTATTTCTGCATACAGCCTATGCCCAAAACTACATGAACCGTAATCGCACATCCGTATCTGGCTTATCTGGTTCCAACTTGAACAGATCCACACGATTATTTAGTAAGCGTTCACATGTTTGCACTTTGTTTTTCAAATGTCAACGGTCACTTTCACTTTAAGCGTTCTCATTTTGAAGACGTGAGTCGTTGAGATCCAATCCCACTTCTGATGTCGCATCACTGGGTGGCCGAGATGCGAAACATCGGGTCTTCTTCACGATCCGACATAGTTTACGTATGTGTGGGCACTGTAGCGGGTACTCGAACAAAAGATAATTTGAATTTAAAGTAACTTTAATAAACTAGCGATTATCAACCGAAATGCACACTTGCGTCGGAAACAAACACGTGCGTACGGTACTGAGCGTTTGCCAAGACTGTCCGAGCTCGACGGTCGACTGTAGACTGTCGCCACACTCGGTCTCTCCACCAGTCCTCGCTGCATCCCCTCCACCGACGATCGTGTCCAAGCGGTAGGGCTCGCTTGCGTTTCCGATCACATGATTACTCGTTTACCCATCAAATTGTTAGATGGCGCTGTTCGCCGTACTGTGGTGCCATCTATCCACGACATATTAATAACTAGGTTCTGCCTGCGGAAAATAAAACTGAAAGTCTGTTTGTGAATTTAGATGTTTATTAATTTACTATGCCTTAAATGTTGAATGGATTTAGCTGTGGCGTTATTGTGCAGACCATGTCTTGGATTAGGATATAAGATAAAAAAAATTCCGATTGTATTCCCATGAGATAATTTTCCACTTTCACGTGGGTAAGCCGCTAGCAAAGCTATTGTGATGATCAAATAATAAATAATCGAATTTAAATAATTTCTTTTCAGATGTAGCATGCAATGATGTTCTTGATGAAGGAGATGATGATGACTTTGAAGTAGTGGTGGTGGATAATTCTAGGTACAGCACCAGTGTACATGTATCTAAGTAAGTGCAAGTTACTTGAATTACAATTGGTAATTGCATGAATGTTTAACGGAAATTGCTATATTATTATTTAAAGTGTAGACCATTGCATTTGCAGTGAAATAAAGGAAAGAAAAAGAAAAAAATATGTTTATTTGTGGTAAACATGATGCACAAAAAGATCACACCCAAATAATAAATACGAGTTGGGGAAAACATCCGTCACATCCACGTAAAATGGCCATCTCTCAGCATAATGCTAAGCCCCTGTACGAAACCAGTGGTTTCGTACAGGGGCTTAGCAATGCCATGGCATGTGGGGCGGTTTCAAGCCACCCCACAGTGCCTCCATGGCATTGCATGGTAGGGTGCGATAACCACACACACGGTCCCAAACATATTAATCACTTATTTAAATTGCAGACATTATCTTGGATCAATTATAGGAAAGAAGGGAGCAACCAAAATTAGAATTGAGAGAGATACTAAAACAGATATTAAGATACCAAAACATGGCCAGGAAGGTGACATTGTTATATTTGGACCCACAGCATCTGTAAATATATTTTTAAATATTGATTATTCATCGCTTTATGCACAGCCCTTTAACTGGGTGTTGTGGTAGGCTTCCAGTCAAGCCCCCCCGGTGGGTTCTCCCCCCCGGTGGGTTCCCGCATTGTCGAGGCGGGGGGGCTCAGTAGCCGTGGCGAGCTGGGCCACGGTGAAGCTAAGAGGAACCCCAGCGGGGGCCGCTCGTCCGGGCTGTGCGGTTTAGCCCGGGACGTAGCGGCCCACGGGTAGGTTGCGGTGCCGCTTGCGCGACATCGTGACCTACCTGAGGCGGGCCGCGATGTCCCCCGTGAGGGAGACATTGCGGCTGAGGATAGAGGCCGCGGTGGGAGAGGCTCTCCCTCCTTCCGCGGCCTTGACGGGGCCGCCACCGTATGATGGCGGACGCGGCGGGGCCGCAGGGGAAGAGGAGTGTCGGTGTTTCGTTGCCGCTCTCCCTATCCTCTGCGGCCGTAGCTCCCCCAATGCGGGGGGCATGCGGGGCCCGCCTTTCAGGCGGGCGTGGAGGCCAGCAGGCAACGGGTGCGGGGGCTCCGTTGCCTGTTTTGCACAGGCCTCCACCTTGTGGGACGGGAATGGCCAGGTGTTCCCGGCCATTCCCGTAGCCCCCCAACCTGGGGGGCATGCGGGGCCCGCCATACCATCTTGGCGGGCGTGCGCCGGGAGGGCCGTGGAAGTATTGATTTCCCATAGCCCTCCCATTACGGCGTTTGTAGGAACACCGCTGAGTTTTAGTGGGTATACTGTCCTTAACCGACAGGGAGTCCCACATACCCCGTCTCGGTCCCCCGCGAGACGGGGATGCATAAAGCATTTCTCAGCGAGAAAAAAAAAAAAAAAAAAAAAAAAGGCTTCCAGTCAAGCTGGTTGCAGCTGAATACCAGTATTATAATTATGTGGTCTGGCTTCAGTGACCTCCTATAACCTGTTACGGGGTGACACAATACCCCTTTGTAAGACTGTTTTGTCGAGACTTTCGGGCTTCTGACTGCCAGTATTGACTGTCACAGATCTACGAAGGACAGCCAGGATCAAGGGCTTAACATGCTCTCTAAGGCACAAGGGCACAGTATTACAATATTTCCTACAGTACCGCAACGCCTTTGATGTCGCGCGATGCCGCCGCCAGTGTAGGTACTTACGCTGTCACATGCGAATATGCTAGGGTTGTCACCAAATGGGAAATAAAACAATTATGATTATTACTATTATGATGTAATCATTTATTCATATGTACATTCAAAATAATTGTGATTATTAAATCTAATTTAATTATTTATTCATAAATATATATTTACATACTAGCTTCTGCCCGCGGCTTCGCCCGCGTGGATGTCGGAAATTATCCCACGGGAACGTGCTAACAGGATAAAATGTATGTGCTTCCCCAGGATGCCATCTATCTCTATGCCAAATCAGAAGTTCAGTGGTTTAGGCGTGAAAATGTAACATACAGTTTCAAGTTCAAATCCTCCACTTAAAAACTGAATTACCCCTTTTTGTCCCGTCAGTGGTAAATTTTCGACAACTTTACATACTTATTAATAATAGCTGTGCATTGCGGGTGACGTAACCTACGACAAACTTATTATTTGCGGTTGGAACAGTAATCGGGTCTAGGGATCGAACCGCAAAATTAAGTTTGTTTTTTATTGTATATCCTTTTCCGGCATAAAAAGTACCCAGTGTGGTGCCCAGGGTATTAAAGAATAATTATACCAAGTTTCATCGTAATCGAACCGGTAGTTTTTGCGTGATGCCTGAACAAACAGACAGACAGACAGACCGACAGACAGACAAAAAATTTTATAATTACATTTTTGGGTTCGGTGTCGGTCTAGTCCATTTATTTTTTTGATATTTTCAATGTACAGAATTTTCACTTCTACAGATTTATTATAAGTATATATTATTATAATAAGTATATATTAGAAGAATAGATATAGATGTTGCACTGCTAAATATTTAAGTACGTGACACTTTATTTTTGGATGTTCTTAATTGTCTATTATAAAATTTAACTACTTACGTAATTTATTCGCATTCGGATGAACAAGCTGATAAGAAAAGAATGAGGAAAACATGAACATGGCTGTGATTTAAATTCTACAGTAGGTACTTAGTATTTCAAATAATCTATCTAAAATATTGTTTCCAAACGAGTGGAAATTTTGTCTAAAACAGGCTTGCAGTTTAGTACCTACAGTATTCAACGAAATCAGCTGGAGGTACCTACCTGTAGTCCACCAAAGGTATCATGCATAGTATTGAATGCACGTTTACGTAAGTAAAAATTACTTGTTGTTGGTTCGTCAGAATAATTTGACGCGTAGTTAATCATTGATAAACATTTATGTTCATCTACTGGGATTTCGATGTCGATTTACATCCATACACAGAACAGTTTGTGCGCACCATTATCGAATATGTAAGTATGATAAAATTATTACACAAAAAACACGCTCCAGTCTGTCCTTCGCGCTCGGTACCGCAAACTAAGCTAAGCATGTTTGCGGTACGCGTCCCGCGCCGCCCGACCCCCCGCGAGTTCCCCTCCGTTGCTCTGCGCAAGTACATTCGTCGCGGTAAGCTGTAGGACAGCTATACTCTAAGTGTGTTCCGCGGAACCCTAGGGTTCCGCGATACCTCTGTAGGGGTTCCTCAAGAATTTAGAAAAAAAATCAAAACACCTCTCTCTGGTCGAACGTTTTGACACCGCGGCCGCGCGTATGTATATTTATTTATTTATTTGTATTTGTATAAACATGTGTTACAATAACTGGTACAATATCTCATAACTTTGGTATCAACATGTATACTTGTAGGTATACTTGTGAGCGCGCAGTCCCTTTGATAAAAGCCGCCTCTGTATTAGACGCTATAGTTGTCAACAAGCGACTTTCGACTCTAACTTAAAAAAATAAAGTCGAGATTGTTTACAACGTAATTTTTATATTTCTCTTTTTATTTTTGCTTTTTGTTTATCAAAGGCGCCGACTCGAGTATTTTCGAGAATATTCGAGATCGAGTCTAGGACTAAGTATAAAAGCGGCGATCGCGTGTCGCGCCTCGTCAGTCAGTTGACAATTAGCGTTCGGAGCGATAAGTTCCTGCCTACCTACTTATAAGCTTGCTAGCGAGAAACTAGTGTTCATTGTTCTACTGCCTGCTGTATTCGTTGTCTCAGTTTTATACATTTCTTCATTGTACTAAACTTAGTCTCTTATACGCAGTAACGATTGTGCATTATTTAGACCCCACTATCCTGACGTGTAACATTATAAATAAAGAAGAATGGAACGTTGGCTTAAAGGTGTTAAACGTGTTGCAACAACATCTTCTAATGACGCTGAATGTTCAAAAGCAGTACGCACGGAGAATATAGCAATCACCGATCCAGACGATGATGCCGCGACGTCAAGCTCGACGGTTTCAAAGACGAAAAAAAGGAAGTATGATGAATCATATATCAGTTTCGGATTTGTTGATTCCAACGGCTCACCTCTCTGCATGCTATGTAGTAAACTGCTTCCTAATAGTTCCATGGCACCTGCCAAATTGCGCCGACATTTAGAAACTGTGCACCCCGAGTCTAAAGACAAGAATAAAGAATTTTTTGTTCGTAAAAAAGATCAGTTATTGGAAAGTCAAAAAAATATGATGCATGCAACACAAACTATCAACGAAAAGGCCACGGAGGCATCATATTTAGTTAGCTATCGCATTGCACAAGCAGGTGAAGCGCACACTATCGCTGAGAATTTAATAAAGCCATGTGTATTAGACATAACAAAATGTATGCTCGATGAAAAATCTGCAAAGCATCTTTCTACTGTGCCGCTATCAAACGATACTGTTTCACGGCGAATCCATGATCTGGCAAGCTACGTCAAACAAGAACTAGTTACACGTCTACAAAAAACACGATTCGCCTTGCAAATGGACGAGTCAACTGATGTCGCTGGTTTGGCTATCTTGCTGGTTATCGTGAGATATCCATATGAAAGTTCTTTTAAAGAAGACATGCTTATGTGTTCACCGCTGCTCACAAACACTACCGGGGAAGAAATTTTTAATAAAATAAATATATTTTTTGAAGAAAATAATATCAGTGGGAACAATTGCATTGACATTTGTACAGATGGGGCCAAGGCGATGACAGGTAAAACAGCAGGAGCAGTGTCACGAATAAAAAATAAAGCGCCTAATTGTAGTTCCAGCCATTGTATTCTGCATAGACAAGCACTTGCGATGAAGCAAATGCCGTCAAATCTAAAATTAGTTATGGATGAAGCGGTAAAAATAATTAATTTTATCAAATCACGACCACTACAATCCCGATTGTTCTCATTATTGTGTGAAGATTATGGCAGCAAACATAAAACACTGCTGCTCCATACAGAAGTGCGATGGCTGTCTCGAGGTAAAACTTTAACAAGGCTATTTGAACTTAGAGCCGAGTTACAAATGTTTCTTTCAGCAGATACTTCTTTTAATTTGAAGGACCGTTTGTATGATAAAACTTGGTTGTTCCGATTGTCTTTTATGGCGGATATCTTTCAAAAACTGAACGAATTGAATTTATCATTGCAAGGTAAACAGACAACAGTGTTTCAGGCCTATAAAAAAATAACTGCCTTCAAAAGAAAATTAGATTTTTGGATTATTTGCGTTGGTAAGAAAGAAATAGAAAGCTTTACGTCACTCAGTGAGTTTGTTAGCGATAACGACTCAGAAATGTTTCAAAATGATGTGTTTGGAGAATTGGTCCAATATCTCAGATCGATGCGCGCATCTTTTGAAAAGTATTTTCCCGAAGAACAGAATACAAAAATGAAACTGAATTCATGGATTCATAATCCTTTTTTACCTAACTTGGAAAAGCCCGAAAGTATGTCAAACGAGATATATGAATCTCTTTTAGAAATGTCATCAGACACAAGTATGGAGTCACTGTTCAAAACGACGCCTCTCAACGATTTTTGGTGCAGAATCCGTGATGAATATCCAATGCTTGGCAAAATGGCTCTGAATATTCTTCTCCCGTTCCCAACAACATATTTGTGCGAAACAGGATTCTCAACCTATGCAGCCACGAAAACAAAATATCGCAATAGACTGGACGCCGAACCTGATATGAGACTTCAACTGTCTTCTATCAAACCTGATATCAACCAATTGATGAAAAATAAAAAACAGTTTCATACCTCCCATTAGTTAGATTTTTTTCTTTTTTAATATCTTCTATTATTGTACTTGCCATGTGGTAAAGTAAGTAATAATTAGTAACTGTTACATTGTAATTTTATTATGCTTATTAATAAAGAATACACTTTTAAAAACTATTGTTTTATTGTAGGGTTCCATCAAGTATTTTGCTTACCAAAAGGGTTCCGTCACCAAAAAAGTTTGAGAACCACTGCTGTAGGATATATTGTAATACTGTGACAAGGGTCTCAGTATGAATTTGATGGTCGCCCATCCGCAAACCGACCTCGGGGTTTCGCTAGTGTTGTTTAAACTTTGACCAATCCATGTTTTAATAAAATTCCAAGTTAACAAATACAATAATGTTTATATAAATAGATAAATTAAATTTTTCAGAGTGTAAAAGCAGCAAGAAGAAGAATAAATATAATAGTGATGTCATCAAGGATGAAACAGAAGTCAACACATTTTATATCCATACCAATGAACCAGCTGAACATACAGAAAAGATTTGAAGAATTTACGGTGATTATAATCTATTTATTTTTATTTATTTATTTATTGAGGATCTCAATCAAAGGATACACATATACAATAGAAAATTACAATAATAAAAAAGGTTCTTTTACGTGTGCTCCTTCAATTACAGAAGACCACAGCATGCACATGTAACTAGGTGTAAACACGATAAAAATAGAGAAATTAATTTATGACTACAAATTATAAAATTAGAAGGAGAAAAAAAAATTAACATTAATTAATCTTTTAAAAAAGTTAATCAAAGAATATTCTGAGAACTCAAACGAAACTTAATCCTATACGAGTATAATATTTGATTCAATAATCAACTGTCTGTCTGCACAAGGGAACAGTTAATATCATTAAAGGTACCATTTCGAAGGCGATGGCAGGCAGCAGGCCGCATGCCGCAGCCTGCAGTGGTAGTTCCGCCTAACCACAATGACATACTGCAGCAAAACTACTGGTTTCTAAGTATTTTTATGAAAACGCTTCCGTGGATGGAGACAGTTCCGCTCACTGCTGCAGACGACATAGTGCATACCGTAACCGTAGCTGTCTCTAACAGAAGACGAGACGTAATTTTGCTTGACAAATTAGCTTCGCGAAACTGAAGAAGAGAAGTGCCGCCGCCATCGTAGATGACTAGATGTGACGTTGCGTCGTCTGCTTTTATTGTCCACCGCAATGTCGCTACTGTCTGCGGTCTGCCGTGTCGTTCGGAATCGTACCTTAAGCATAATAATTATGTTCTATGTGGTTTCTTAATTCTTAAGTTGCTAAAATTCTGATGCAAGTTATAAGAGTAAATCTGCTGTCGTATCTCATTTAAGTGCTATGATTGGATAACTAAAACTTCAGTAATGGCCAGTAAGCCTTCGCTATGCACGCCACATTTTTTCTAAGCACTGTTGACGCACGTTACGTTACGTGGCAGACTAGCAGTAAGCACTTAAGTAGCACCTGTTGCATTTGCTGCGCATTTTATTGCGTTAATCACGCGTCAGCCTATTACGTTTCCACTACTGGGACACGAACCTCTTCTCTGTGAGAGGGAGTGGGCCGTAATCCAACACGCGGGCCCAGTGCGGGTCGGTGGATGTCACCTTTCTTCGAATAGGCTATTTTCCTAAAAAAAATCTAATTAGTCCGTCAGTTAGATTATCAAAAAATATTGAACCCGTATTTTTTCTTTTGTCAACTATATAAAAAATGATGAACGCCCGCTAAAGTTCCGCGTGACGTCACTTGCTTGCGACTCCCACATTTTGACACGCTTTATCTTTGTCATTTTTTGTTTTATTGACAAAAGAAAAGATACGTGTCCATTATGTTTCGATAATCTAACTGACGGACTAAATGAAATTATTATTTTTTACCCAGGCAACTACCCTATTTTCGATTCTAAGGCATGCCCGTTTCTTCATATGTTTCCCTTCACCGTTTTGAGCCTTTTTCACCGTTTTCGTTTATTTCAAAGTAAAGTGCTAAAGTAGGCTGAATATGTTAACGCGCGTCGACGGCGCTTAAAAAAAACGTCGTGTGCTTACCATAGGTACACATCACTTGATCTCCGATTTGATACTTGATTTGATTTTCAGAAACTTGTAATCTTGCTTTAGTTATGGTTAGGTAATATTTATTTTAATTTTATTTTGAAAATGCTTACCTATTTTATTTTTTCAGGCAAGTGTTATGCGTGAGTGCCCTAGCAGAAATCTTGATAAGTCTCTATTTATCAAACCAAGTAAGCTGCATCTTACACTTGGTGTAATGTGCTTGATGGACAATGAGGAAAGATTGTGGGCATCCCAGCTACTTACTGAAGCTAAAGAAAAAGTTGTCATGTGAGAATAATTTATTATTATTTTAATTACCTATTGTGCTCAGTATCCTTTTATTTTACTGTTTACTTGGCTAATTGTTATTTCTTCACATTTTGTCAAAAAAGTGTTTGTTTTCAGGCCTATACTTGAAGGGCATTTACCATTAAAGATCAGACTAAAAGGACTGTCATACATGAATGATGATCCATCACAAATTGATGTTCTATATGGACTTGTTCAAGAAGAGGGAATCTCGAAGGGGTTGATTCAACAGCTAGCTGATGCGTTAGTGGAGCATTTTTATAAAGCAGGTGATGATAAAAGTTTTTTTGTTTTTAAATGATAATTTAGAACTTCTTTAGAATAACCAAGTTTAGGTACATAAACGATTCCACTTACATGTGTCGCTATACTTACAGGATTTATGAACAGAGAATACGACAGAGACACCGTGAAACTGCATGTAACTTTAATCAATTCTAAGTATAGGAGGAGTCATTCAGAAAGCTCGAATGCTGACAGTTCTGCGTCGTCAGCAAGAAACACAAGACGGCCAAGGGAAACTTTCGACGGCACGGACGTGCTTAAGAAATTCGCTGACTACGACTTTGGAGAGGCAGAGTTAACGGATATTCACTTATCACAGCGACACTCAGTGGGTCCTGACGGATATTATCAGCCAACTTGCGTGATCCCGTGTAATTAGGAGTTGGTACTATTTATATAATTATTATTACGTTTTTTACATTTTACCTAATAAATATTTTCGTATTGTTATATTAAGTTTTTTTTTTCAAATTTGAATTCACTCACTAATATTTTTCACATCTTCAGCAGAAAACCAAATCGGGTTCTCACAGACAATGACGGCCGCAGCATTCGCAACAATCACAGAGTACTTTAACTATATGGGTTTCTGAAATGGCGGTTATAGGCTTTGGCTTGGAGCAATTTCATAAGTATTACAAAGACTGTGTACAGCGATGAACCTTCTCTTAATTACACAACAAATGTACCGGAGAGAACACACAGAAAGGACATAATATGTCCAAAAATGGTTTTTTATTATTCAACTAGCTTCTGCCCGCGGCTTCGCCCGCGTGGATGTCGGAAATTATCCCACGGGAACGTGCTAACAGGATATTATGTATGTGCTTCCCCAGGATGCCATCTATCTCTATGCCAAATCAGAAGTTCAGTGGTTTAGGCGTGAAAATGTAACATACAGTTTCAAGTTCAAATCCTCCCCTTAAAAACTGAATTACCCCCTTTTGTCCCGTCAGTGTTAAATTTTCGACAACTTTACATACTTATTATTAATAGCTGTGCATTGCGGGTGACGTAACCTACGACAAACTTATTATTTGCGGTTGGAACAGTAATCGGGTCTAGGGATCGAACCGCAAAATTAAGTTTGTTTTTTATTGTATATACTTTTCCGGCATAAAAAGTACCCAGTGTGGTGCCCAGGATATTAAAGAATAATTATACCGAGTTTCATCGTAATCGAACCGGTAGTTTTTGCGTGATGCCTGAACAAACAGACAGACAGACAGACAGACAGACCGACAGACAGACAGACAGACAAAAATTTTTTTAATCACATTTTTGGGTTCGGTGTCGGTCTAGTAACACCCCCTGCCATTTACTTTTTTGATATTTTCAATGTACAGAATTTTCACTTCTACAGATTTATTATAAGTATAGATAATTCTAACAAGGATAAATTAATTATATTTGGATATACATCCCAAAAACTAGTGGTTCTAACTATATCATACATTTTTAAAGGCCCCCAATTTTGAGAAAAATATTTTTTCTATTTAGTGTGAATTTACTCCTATTTACTATCTAATTGTCTAGGATAATCTAGGATAATAAAGTGAACACACCATAAAAAAAATCTTGTAAAAATTGACACATGGTACTGTCAATCAATATCAATGTTTGATTTAATTTAAGGGTATGTCAATGTGAACGAAACGAATCTAATCAGATTATTTATTTACAGTAACAAAATCTATACTAATAATAAAGCGGTTATCAAGATGTGCATGTTTCAGCATAGTCCACAGGGGCTGCTTAGCAGGAGTAAATGATAATAGTATCTATTAATCGAGAACATTTTATAATTACGTAGGAGAATTCCTTTTTAGTGACCAAAGCTGTCTCATGTGATGACGAAATGCTTGGAATATTAATTATTAGTTGTAAATCAAGACTTAGTAGTAGTAGGTACTTCTACAGTAAAAGGACCGTTCGGTGGAATATGAGCCCCGAGCGAGCTTGTTTAATTTGATACATGTCTTGGCTAAATAGAACTAAATCTGAAATGTCCATGGTGGGGTACATATTGAGCTGTGGTATTTGAGCATTTATGGACTGGACGAAACTATCTTAGCGTCTATTAAGCTGATGCCCAATCATATCATCATCATCTGCCTAGCCTTGTCGACTTCCAGTCTAACCGGATGCAACTGAATCAATCCTGATCCAATCACATGGCCAGCTAAATAATTTGGCATGTTTATTCTCTGATTAGCTCTTTCCAGTATAGTTTGGGCATCAGGACGGTCAGTCAAAACGGGATGGAAATGGTTTATTTTGGGGGAAATGAATATCATTTATCAACAAGAATTTTAGGTTCTGGATATTATTTTAAAAAATTCTGCTTATACACGTCACGTCGGGGGCCCCTGTAGCTCAGGGGCCCCGTATCGTTGATACGGCTGATACAGCGGTACGCCCCTATACCCCTGACACTAAGTTATGGAGGCTGCAGTAAAACGCGAATTTAAAGAGTAGCTGCAATAGACGAAGGAAAGGTGAAAAATGGAGTAGCTGCAGTCATTGCTAATGGCTGATGGTCTAAGCGCTCGTATAAGAGCAACGCAGTTTCAGTCATCAGTATGGTGCAGTTTCTGGAGCAGCAGCCGTAGTTGGTAGAAAGTTTGGTGAAGTTTTATTCTTAAGAATTAGGAACAAGTACTGTTGTATTTGTGCCCATGCAGAGAATAAAGGCATGGGTAGCTCCAAATGTCCTATACTGGTTCCTCATCTGGCATTGAGGCCGAAATTATAGAATGAGGGTTCTAAAAATCAAGTAGAGATGTGAGTATGTGTGTTATTTTTATTTTTTTTAAACTTTGCCCCACACTTGAAATTACTCCTGTATCGTGGGTGCGTTTACAAACATTTAAACTCACATACACAAACAGCCAGACCCGGAACAACTACCTGTTGGCAATACAAATATTTGTTCCGTGCGGGAATCGAACCCACGACACGCAGCGCAGCAGTCGATCGCTCAGCCACTGCGCCTACCGTGTCGTCAGTGTGTGTGTAAATGTATGTAGATACCTATATATTATCTATGGAACATTGATCGCGAATGGAGATGGAAAATTTTGAAAGTCAGACCTGCCGATCGATTCTGTAAAAATCTCACCGTGAAAAGTTAGGTGAAGTGAGCTTAGAGTGAGCTGTCAATAGTGTCAATCCCTAGCATTAGCTCACTTCACCTAAGTTTTCACGGTGAGATGGTTATGCAGTGGCGGATTTACCAACAGGCTGAGTAGCCTGGAGCCTAGGGCGGCAGATTTTAGGGGCGGCAAATTTAGGGCCAACATTTTAATTTAACAACAAGATAAATATTTATATACCTACCATGTTTTTTTGGAAAGAATAAAAAAAGTGAATGCTCAAATTCACGCTTCTACCGTAGATTTATTCACTGTTTTTCGTAGCTGAATGAGACATTTTCATTATTTTGAAGACAAAAACTTTTATGAAAAAAAAAAAAAAAAAACAACTGTCTTCAAAAAAAAGGCACTACAAAGTGAAAAATAACTTAAAATAAAAAAAATTCATTTTCGAAAGTCGGTGTCGACTTCCGAAATTAAAGTTATTTTTCACTTTGTAGTGTCTTTTTTGGAATTCGGTTGTTTTTTTTTGCAAAAAGTTTTTAGTTTTAATTTTTAAGTTGTAATTTTTACCAGTGATTTTGGTTTAAAAACCAAACTACTGAACCGTTTTTGATGAAATTTCTATGGGACTAATCTGAAAGTATATCTTTACAAATAAAATTATAATTTTGCGAATCGGCTTATAAATAACGGAGTTAACAAAGGAGGAGGAGGAGGTAACAAAAATAAAAAGACAGTCGAATTGAGAACCTTCTCCTTTTTTGAAGTCGGTAAAAAGGGCGATGGAATTACAAAAGACATTGGACATTAAAGGTCGGTAGGGGCGGCAAACTATGAATAGCCTACTGGCGGCAAATGTGTCAAATCCGCCAGTTACGCACTACAGGATGGGTCGTTTATTGAACGTTCAACTATTCTTAAAAGAGACAGCAGTGAGTGGTTGAAACTTAGAAAAAGTTGACTGCATGCATCCAACTTCGGAAAAGTATTAAACGCTGTCCGACATAGTCCGAAGCGATATTTCAAATGTCGCTTCAATTAAACACGGTGATCAGATTTTGGGCACCAACATCTGACCGCAATTTGGAGAAAAATATACTTTTAGGATTTACAGGATTTTCAAGGTTAGGTGCCATAGCCGTTGCAGCTAGAGGAAACTCTTAGGTATCTAACTTTTTGAGTAATTGCTAACCGCATAAAAAAATAAATCGTAAAAATGTTAGTCAGCTAGAAAAATAACTAATCTTACGTTTTATTTTTATGGTGCCAATAGATGCAAGTTCGTATAGGGATTAAAATACTCTTCTAGACCAACTGCACTACACTGTTTTTGAGTGTTAGAAAAGACACAAATAAAAAAAAACTTTCGCCGTGTGTACATTTCGTAAGAAAATATCGTAGGTGGAGATTCAAAAAGAAAATTGAATAACACATACATAGTTTAAAGATACTGCCGTTTGACCACCTCATAGAAGAAATCTAAAAACCCTCGACTTTCACAACCTTTAAAAAAAAATTGAAGAGAAAAAAAACATCATAAGGTGACTCTCCTTTGATATGTACCTAGAGTAATAATTATAAAAGACGTTATGTTGTATAATACCTTAGATATGATAATAAATCACTACCAAATGTTTTTGGCAAAAGTTTTTATGCCTTTTGTGAAATTTCATATAAATATGTAGGTAGATACCGTAAACTCGGTTGTTTTTTGATTTTTATGAGAAACAGAACCGAATGACACCAATAAATTAATATTTATTACAATTAATATTTTGTGTAAATTCTCAATTTTCTTGCTGACTGTCCTTTTTTTTATCAAAATCTGTAAATGCAGTTAATATTTGGGAAGTAGACATATATTATGTAAAATATGACGACTAACCATGAAGCGATATTTCACGATATCACGACATACATAATTGTCTCCAGCCGCTTTAGGTAGGTACCAATATTGTCTCCAACCCTGCAAGACTGCATAGTGTTACCGCTCCAGATTATTTTCTAAAGTCCATTCACAGTTATTTTACCTCTGACAGCAGCAACATAACAGCAACCTTATTTTAACCTGATTAAAGACCACAATGATTTTGACAGACTTGTCAGTGGAAGCAACCCAACAGCAACCTTATTTGAATGACAATAAAGATCACTGTGAGTTGGACAGTGATGAAAAATCAGAGGTAAAATAACTGTGAAAGGACTATTTGCAGTTTTTCGAAGACCTTGGTAAGAGAGAGCATCAAAGAAGAATCCGTCGCAAAAAGTATTGGGAAGAAAGAGGCAGCTCTGAAACGGTAGCGACAGCGGCTTCAAAGATATTACTTAGGTATAGACGCCAGCACATCAAGCTACTACAATCTGTCAAATTTCTTTAATAGATTTTCCACTTTATGGCTAAAGCATTAAGGTTCAAAGTTGATTGGGAAAATTTGACAGTTTCGGGTAGCTTGACCTGCTGGTGTCTGTACTTGGTCGACTTTACCAGAAAAATATTGCAGGTCAAACTAATCAATTAAGAACCCTATAAAAGCTAAGACATTTTAAAATGAATAATTATTATTTTAAAATTAAGTCTTTCATTTTATACCTACTCTTGCGGCGCCCACTACATAGTTTTTTTGTAATTAAACTGTAGATATGTATGCGTTCTAAGGCACCTACTTATAGTTAGGTACGTACCTAGTACCTACATAAGTAGATACTAGGTGGAAATGAATTTATTGCAAAAGATAACGTGTTCTTTATCGAATCGTATTTTAATGATTATTGTAAGTTATCTGTTTGATGAGACGTACAATTCCTACTTTATCCAGGGGCTTCACAGCCAATATTGTGGAAGCCACACAGCGAAATATCTCTAAAATAAAGCCGCGATCATCGCATTACCCTCCGAAGGCTTTAATCCGACATCGAGCTTATTCGAGTTTCCGGTTAAATGGCTTTTATCGGCTGGTTTGTGAGTTCAGACTTTCAGCGTAAAAAGGATTTAGATGGATTTTTTTCAGTGGTAAGTACCACTGAAAAAAATCTATTTTGCTACTTACCTCAAATATAACTTTATAATAATTGAATCGATTAATGAGTTGCGAAAAAAATTATACGTATTAATATTTTGAATTTGTTGTATGTGAGACTGATATCCGGAGAGCTATCGTTTTGCTACGCCGTAGCAACTCGTAGCCGGCCTACGCGTTAACTTGATAAATATTTTGAAATAAAAAAAACAATTCTCGTAGTTCCAGGCGCACTTGGCAGGCTAGGAAGTGGTGTATGCGGGCGGGGCGGCCCGGCCAACGTCACAGTCAGTCCTTCAGTAGGGGCGCATTGGCTACGTAATGCGCCCGCCCTGCGCTGCTACGCGGCCGTACCACTCGTCTTACGACTCCGAGTGAACCTTCACGTGAAAGTGTACACAACGGATTTATCTTGCATACGTAAGTGGCTTTATTATTTGTGATCAATTAAATTAGAATATATTTAATATAGTTACGTGTTTAATGATACTTTTATAATTTTTAGGTATTTGCTGTAAGTTTTTGCTCATAACTTAATTGTAGTTGTGTATTTTTTCGTTGATGCGTTGACGTTTCTTGTATTTATGAGTAACAGAAATTTTAAGCAAGTAGGTAGCTATAGGTAAAACGCGTAAAACTTGAACGAAACATTGTTTGTTTCCTACAGTTAGTCACCCTACGTTATTATAAATCTAAGTCCGCCCGGAGTCTTCATGGGGTTTACGTTTCATTTGCATGAATTTTGAATATTTATGCATAAAGTTTAGGTGTTATTGCAGGCAACGAGGTTATATATTATTTTATATTACCATTTTTTGCGATAAGTAGATAGGCATAAAGCAGAGCTCCGGCGAAGTCGACCCAGCTCGTAAAATGCTAAATGTAAATCGCGCTCCTTTATAAAAACCAGAAAGGGATCCTCCATCTGAGGGATGTATACCATTTTTTATATGTTATAAATAGTATTCAGTCGTTCAACGTACGCAGTATTTTACCTAGGTAGATACTAGGTATACATGGTATAAAGATTCGACTTAGTTATATCTTTTTACACTGAAACGTTTATCATATATTATAATGTTCATAGATAAACTTGTTATTGTACGCATATTGTAGGTATTATATCCACTTATGTATAGGAAATCTTAAGATACATTTCTTAATATTTCCTCAATTCTACAAAGCCATTTTCGTAACAAAAGAAGTAAGTAAGTCGTATCTATCAGGTACCTACTGCACGACGTGACCAACTAGATAGATATAAATTAAACCTTTTAATTAACCAGTTTTAAGGTTTTTTTTTGTATTATAGAACCTTTTCATCGATGGTACCGATACCTATGAATACAGTTTACAATTATTATCTTAGGTAAATGATGCTATTCAAGTGGGTTAACTTCAGTTTCAGTAGCGCGGCTCACAATTCATGGAAACTAGTGGTCTTCTAATCTATTGATAAATGATAAATTTTCTGCATGTAGGTTTGTACAAATACTTTTACACGTCAATCATATTATCGAAGTGAAAACTTCTTTAGCGTCGTTGTGCACTTTTGTTGTGATGGGCAAAAAATGTTAAACTCGCGTCAGGACACGTGACCTGATCGAAAATTCGTAAGACGGAGGGAGAGTAGACCGCATTCCAAAAAATCAAAAATGCACAACGTTAATATTCATGTCTTCACTTCTGCCGGCACTCCCGGAGTGCAACTCGTTGATTTTTTTTTAAACTAGATGAGTTCCGCGTTTCCTATCTAAGTCACTTTTAAAGTCTAGTATTATTGTAACACTTACAAAATTTTATACAATAATAAGGTTAATATCTAGGGTAATTATAATTAGGTACCCATTAGTAATTGAACGTGTGACTGTTTACTACTGAACTCGTAATTTGGCTTTGCTATATATCAGAAAGCTCACGAAAGGAAGGAAAATTAGTAGCAATGGATCGCTTTCACTGGAGACGGTGAAGAGGACTATAATGATGACGTATATATATATGACACTGTTTATTCTACCTATAGAAGATCTTTTATTTTATTGACATAAACAACACGCTTAGTAATCGATCGATTTGATGTTCATTCCCTATATTATTAACAGAAACAGTTCGTCATCGTAGTTAATTGTCTGAAGGTGCGTCAATGCCACAAGCTGAGCATTCATCCGCATTTAAGCAGTGTGTACGTTGAAGTTGAACCGAACATTACAAGCTAGGACAAAGCTCAAGCAAAAGGAGGACGTTCCAACGAGCTTTCGGTCGAACAAATTCGCCTTGTCGCATCACTATTACTGAGCGAATTGGTACTTATTCGGCTGGCACCCAATTTTGCTTTTTACCAACAATTTTATACTTGTTCGATTGCTTGCGGTGCTGGTGCGACCACACCTTAATAATACTCGTTACAATGTCTTCTACATTAACTCCAGTACCTAGTGTCCTTCATAGTCCAAGTACCCATAATATAAACTTAGTCTGAATAAGGTCGGTATTTCTTAGTACACAGGTTCATTATCTTTTAATTAAAACTGCGTCAGTGCAATAGTCTATATCAGATACTTTGCCAGTTGGAAAGGTAAAATCGTGAATAAGACATACAAACATAATAAAAGGATTATCTTAAACTTGTTGTAGAAATTGTAAAACTTAAACAACGTACCTACCTATTGATATTCGGTATTAGTTTGAATGCGCTGGTATATATATTATTAATCATAACCACATACTGTGCCTAACTACTTATTTTTCCTGCACTAAAAGAAATAGAAAGGGGTTTCGTTTCTTCAGTCACGCGTTCAAGAATTGTAAGCAGGTAAATTCTCTAGTGTAGTATGGACGATACTATCTCCCGCTGTTACTAGATTTAGTGACCCTGTTACAGATTACAGCTTGCACAAAAGCTGCAACATTCAGCGACAGACATTTACACAAACACAACGCCAAACGTAACTGAATTAATGCTCATTATGAAAGTAGTTTGTTCAGAATCATCTACTGAATCGATTTCTGATATTTATAATAAGTATAGGTAATTTTTTGCCCCAAAAATAATTAAAACTACGTAAATTACAGTCACACTTCCGCTGTACAGACAAAACAAACCTAAATGGATGAAGTACCTGCTGCGCTAGTAGACCCTTATATGTGGGACTCTGTGCGTGCGTATATTTTTAATGTGAACACAATTTTCTCCCACAATCAGTATAACCAATTTAATAAATAAACAATGTTTATAATAGTATAAATTCAGTGTATGTATTATGATTATAACATAATATTCTAATTGGGATGCTTGGTGGTGTGCGTTAATTCCGAGACAAATGTGAATGAATGCAAATGTTTCTACATTAGCATTCAAAGAAAAAGTAAAAAAAAGGTAAAAAAAATATTTAGTTTAGTGGTTATGTGGTTTGTAAGTTTATCTAAGGGTTTAGTTAATCCATACATAGTTCCCTAAATAGTTTATCTACGGGGGAACCATTGGGAAGGATGCTTATTTATTATGAAGGAACTAGGGTAAAAGTGGTGTAATTTATAACTAACTACTACTCCTGCATTCCACTTTCCATGGCTGGAATTTATGGCGATATCATAAGGAAGTTACATTTTGTTAGAACTTGCTAAATTGCATTGAAGTGTAGCCATAGGGAATCTAATCATAAAATTACTATAAATCGCCTTTGTTTATATAGAGCAGGGTGGGGGCAGGATCATCATATTGATGGTGGTGGTAAGCGGGTATAGCTTGATTGAAATCAGTGACTGAAACCCTTGTTGCTGTCCCTAGCGGTTCTGTCTTAGTACTTAAATGCACTAGTCGACCCGTAATTGTTTTGGGCCAATAATTAAGCATAAAATTCCGATTTACCTACCTATATACCTAGATTTGAGTACCTACCTATATATTAGTGATTCGACTTTCTTATTTGAGCAAGTTTTAGAGTGGGTTCTAGGGAAGCAGGGAAGCGTACCTAGGCCAGATAATGTAGGAGTACCTAGGAGTTAATTAGGTATAGTCACCTACCTGGGTTTCCCATTTCTACCTTTCTAGGTACTCTAGGTAGCTTTCATAACTTAGCAAAACCGTTTCGTCAGCTGAGTGGACGAATTTTCTTTAACCTGGATTTATTTTAGGAGCCAGTAGTTTCGAAATATCTATGAGGGTCACCGAGTAAAACACATTTAGTGAGTTTCCTAACGATTATGGCAACAAAACACTCTCTTCAGCTCCGGTGTCTGTGGTAAACCAAGTTATAGTCTCGGTATGGTTTGTGAATACCTTGGACAAACTCTATCACGACGTAGGCAGGTGCTTAGTTTGTTTTCTTTTATCGTAGCTGATTTGGACTTTTTTAAGGGCCCATCTAGTATTTTACTTTTTAAAATAATATGAGTTGTTAACACATATCTAAACCGAAACGAAAATATCAAAAACCAACTAAAAATGAAATTTGTACAGAAAAAAATGTTAAAAACACACACACACACACACACACACATGAGCTTGTTGACATGAAATATTCCATTCACCACTCGAAGCGTTTCGGCAATGCCTTGATAAATCTTACGGGCAAATAAACGAATTTGCCTAACGTCGGCGTTTCTTGAGGCGCGTTTACGTGTCTCATTAGAGATACAGATAACGTAGCAACTGGAATCAATAGACAACCTTGTGAATCCATTTTTATAATAATTATTATGAAGTAGACTGAATAAAATTTGTTTAATTTGAGTGCAATGACGTAAATATCGTCACTATGGGAATTACTAGATGCCAGGAGATCTATACTTATTTTCAGAGTTTGTTATATAAATCAAGAGTCTACAGAATTTGGATGATGTACAACTCTATGCTCAAATTAAAGCAAGTTTAATCACAATTCTCATTTCTGAGACTGATGACTATTAGTACAACTGAACGTCTACATATTCGTAAATTAGAAACAAGCGGGTCCCTATAGACAGAGGTATACCACAAAGTTTGTTGTATTGTACATTCGCCCACACGCAGCTCGTATCAGCCCACTTTATTGATACCGGTCTGTCACGCAACGAATTATATTCATATTTTTACGTTTGTTGGGAGAAGTCATTTGGAAAGTTATAAAAAGCACTTTGTATAATACCAGACTTACATTTCATTCAAGGATGTTTCTGTTTTCAAATCTGTTATCGATTTTAACATTTTTTATGTCTGCTCAAAAAGCTTCACCTAACCACAGATTTTCAAGTTTAGTTTGGTTAGACTGGCGTCTCGACTTGAGCTGTGACTTTTTGTAATTCAATAAAGGATTTAAAAGAAATTCCATTCCACAACCCCCGTTGCTGGGGTGCCCTAGCTATACCTAGCTACTCTACCTACACCACTTTTGTAGCTACACAAAGTACCGACCTACTCACACAGACAGAAACGTACCCCATTTTCTTATGGGATGAGTATAATTTGAAGGGGCACTGGCATTACTTACAATTCGAGTCATTGGGTCCGAAAGTTCCAAAATGGTACTCCGTTTGTCCGTTCAGCAAACCGCGTCGGTTGGATCGGATTGCACAGTAGAGCGTGAGTAGTAACATAATAAAAAAATAAAATTAATAATAACATTGTAGAATAAGGTTTTTTGTATGTATTAGTTTATTATCGTATAAGATTATTTTGTGTATTTTATCTATGGGCCTTAGTTGCCTGAAATAAAGCTATTATTATTATTTTACAATCCTTATCCCGGACCGCCACGGCCATCCGTTTTCTTCTATTGACAGTTTAAACGTGCATTGAAGGTTAAATAGCTTTCCCCGACTGGGTAGTTATTTAAAGTCAACGACCTGCAAAATCAGCGTAAAAACTTTCATCAGGTTCGGTTAAGTTCGGGTTAATAGGTTCATTAAGTGCAGATCAGACGTGCTCGTCGTTTCCAAGTGCCAAAATGGCTACACTACTTAGCTATTTCCAATTTAAAATATAGTCTAATCCACATTCCTACTCTATTGTGCACTGGCATGTGTTTATTTCTAAACTCTTATTTGTTTAGTTCTTGCTTCAATTTGTTCGTATACAAAATATTACAAAACTTTACTGGACCCTAAGGTTCTTCCTTCGATATCTACGAACGCTAAGACCTCGTTGATAGTAATACGGAAAGTTTTCTCATTTTCACACGTTACTTACGTGGATAAAAAGTAAAGTCACGACCTAAACTTACAATTTAAAGGTCTTGGTAAACAAAAAAATATTAGTTAGGTAACTAAAAATTAATTAAATGACTAACGAACTATAAGAAATAAATACAAAAACTTGGGCTTTGAAGTACTCCTCCACATCGCAGTTATCCGGAAACTCGTACGTTATTAAAAAAACCTAGTTATTGAAAGAATTCAAAAGAACTAACATGCTTATATGTATGTAAAAATTCTACCAAACTGCGGTGTGTTTCAAATTAATGTGTATAAAGGGTGTTAGGTTCGGTTGGATGATGAATGGGCGACCGCCGCGCGCCGTACGCCATCGATCCACTTAGGGGGCAAGATTCCAAAAGACAGTTCATGTAAATGTGCCACGATGACGCACCTTAACGGCTGTTCGCCTATCTTTACATGCGAAGCACACGAGTATTACACAAACAAAAATATTTGTCTAAGTGGGGGAGGTCGGGGACAATATCTGGATATTTTTCGCATTGGCGTAGTTCAAAACTCCAATACGACTCTTCGTTTATTGGCCTTGGAGGGATATTTTCTCCGGCTGCTCGAACAAGCATTGGTGTGGAACGGAATACTCGTACCTACAATACAGATCTACGATGTCTGGATAAATAAAATTAAAAAAACTAGTAAAACTTAATAGAAAAAATTATACTTTTTGTATCTTTTCGCAATTAACTTAAAGAAGCCGGAAAATACTCGGTGGAGGACATTTTAATTTCGGAAAATATTACGTACTTACTTACTATGAATTAGTTATTCATTGCAACGTCAGCAGACCAGAAGAGTTCCTAATTGGAACCAGGACAATGTCAAACTTATTTGAATAAAAATTACTTGAAGATGTTCATGACTTCAGACGAGAATTCACTTTGAACGTTACTCACGGAAATTAATAAACAGCGTAATTTTATTAAGTTTTAGCTGCCACAACTTTTAGTTTTACAATGGCCGAACGAGCAAAAAATTGGTGCTAACTATTTTGAGACGACCAACTTGAGATCAGTTTAGAACTAGAAGATTTTAATAAAAGGGAAAACAATGGACTGAATACTGATATTACAAAAATGATATTTAATAACAACTGGCGTTGTGCCAACTCATGTAATCTAGTTTCCCGGTCTTGGAGTGCAACTCTGTCTTTTAACTTGTAGCCCTGAAGTTAGTCGGATTAAAAATGCCAAAAATTATCGAGGCGTCCGTCTGCATCCAACTGGGCCACTGTTGGGTGCAGACGGACGCTTCGATAATTTTATTATGACACTAGATTCTGCCCGTGACTTCGTTTGCGTGGAAGTCGTAAAATACATAATGTACAGACGCCAGCAGGTCAAGCTACTCGAAACTGTCAAATTTTCCCAATCAACCTTAAATGCTTTAGGGATAAAATTGAAAATCTATTAAAGAAATTTCACAGATTGTAGTAGCTTGATGTGCTGGCGTCTGTACTAAAATGACAGCCAGATTGATATAAAACTTCGTCGGCCTCAACCGCGACGCATCGCATCGCCCGCGCTTTTACTTCGTTTTCGCTTAGCGTTCTTTCTGGCTTTTTTTCTTTTTGATCGGCATTCGGCATTTTTTTGGTTCGTACCGTGATGTTAATCAAACGAAAATAGCCAAGTAGGCTTACACTTCCTCGAAAATTGGGCTATTAAAAGCATAAAGAATTCTTTAAGCTTTTAATTCCAGAGATTAGCGCGTTCAAACAAAAAGCAAACAAACTCTTCAGCTTTCTTATGTTAGTATAGGTACATGACATACTTAAATAAAGTTCGGAATCTGGCAATACGACGCCAAACGCCGATCTCGCTTATTTATATCACTTAGCAAGGCTTATTTGATGGTTATGAAAATTTCGATATTATTAACGAAATAATAATTCCTTGGCAGCTTCCAACATAGAGAAGTGGAAAAAGAGTAGGGAGGCCTTGCAGTGAGACATCACAGGCTGATAATAATAATAATTAACGAAATGTAACGTAACAAAGACTACTTTCAAAGAAGACCAGAAGGCCAATTCAAAACGTTAAAAATCTAGTCACAGTCTCATCTCGGCGACAAACAAATGTCAAAAACTTGTGAAAATGTAGGGAAATTAGAGGTATTTTTGACAGATTTAGACTGAGATAAGACTGTGAACGTTCTTAAAATTACGAGAATTGCCCCTCTGTTCAAAATATTTTCGACCTTAAAAATTTATAGTCAGTTACTTTCATTATATTTCATCTTCCATGTTCTCCCAGACAATCAACTTTTACTACGTTTTTATCTGAGTTAAAAGTTAGTAGGAAGTAAAATGAAATGGCTCGACATTAAACGTTAGCAGAGTCTTAGCAGGTAAAGGACTCTCTCAAGAGGAAAATTCTTTAGAAAATAAATTAACTGCTGAAGTCACGATATAAATCTTCATATAGGGTGTAGGAGTGAAATGTTTTTCGTGGCTGGTTTGGTCAAAACTTTTCCTCTGGCATCGCAGATGAGTCAGATAAAACAAATATCTGGGAACTTTGAGAGGAGTGGATATGGAGATAGTTGTGTGCGCTGTGCGGCTGTACTAGAGACGAATTTCAATTTCAAAGGAGTATCTTTCACTTGTTCATATTCGATTGAATAAACTATTCTTTCTTGCTTGAACGAATTATGCATATTTTATGAATCTTAACTTCAGCGTTCGGTTACCTTACAATAATTAATTAAATACGATACGCATCAGTGAACAAGAAAGTTACTCTAATTAGATTGAGTAGTGGAAAGGTCCGGAAATAATATCCTACTATCCTATCCCTAATAAAAGGTAAATTGTAATACGAAAGAATGTCCGGCGGTTTTTTTGTTATCCAATGCTATAAATCCACTAGGGTTGTCAAATATAATATACGTTTCTACTTAGGTAAGGATTTTTGTTTTGCTACTTACACACGAAAATTCCCTTTTCACGCAGAAAGCTCTCAATGGTTGGGTATTTGTTTCCGAACTTGACGCTGTGAAGAGCAATCCGCTCCCGTTTGTATTGGCGACCGGCGCGAAGAGTCCATTGTTTTTTATGAAAACGCCTCCAGTGTGATTACCTTGTAAACGGGCTCTCCGCAACACGCTAAGGCATTGTCTACATTCCGTACATATTTTTACGAGCCGTCAACAAGACATGATGGGTACTAAAAAGGTAATGAAACTACGTTAATATTAAAGAATATGAAGGTTTGCCTCGGACACAGCTTCGTTAGCGACATTTCAAAATCGAATTGCGGTCGTGATCCGCCAAGCGTGTTCAATTGGTGATCATGGCAATTCCGATTTGGGATCTGTTTGGCTGTTCGGAGGAAACGCAATATTCAGTGGTTATTTTTATTCAGTGGCATTTATTTGGTTGCTAATAATGACTTTTAATTATAAACTGTGAATATTGTGTTCGTATGCTTTCTGTTATACTTAATAGGTAGTAGAGGTTACATACTACTTATAGACAATGAGCAGGTCCTACCGAACGGGTTTTCTTAAATTGTCGCAAGTCCAGGACAAAAGGCAGTGATGAATGTGTAGGGTACAATTACCCACAAATATTAATGCAGAGTAATTACTAAGTATAAGAAGCTCCTCTGTTGAAATAATTGTTTTTGTTTTCGAGTGTTTCGAACTAACCAAGTATGTAAATAACAAGAACTCAGTACAAACATAAAATAAGTCCCTAGACATATTTTATTTGTTTATCGTTACCCGGGATAGGAACCTTGACCCAATTAGTGCGCGCGGGCGTCACTTCAGTGCCGTGACAACTGTGAATGCGGACTCGTGCTCGCGCGGTTTATTGTGGCACAAAATTGTGCCACTGTCTGTTACGTAAGAGGATGTAGTGACGCGCGGTTCCGCTTACTGTTCACTCTGGAATAGCTGCACCTGTACCACATAAAAATAAAAGCTCAACACCGAACATAAGAAACTTCTCTCGCTGTCTCGAACAAAAACGGAATCGTAAACATTTTTGTTTATTGAGACAATCTCCAGTTTGTTTGACAGCTTTTTTTATTTTACCCGATTTGTTCACTTTATAGCGCTTACATTTTTTGTTCGGTTATCAAAGTTGGCAATTACTTATTGTAATTTGCTGTAAATAGCTGGGTAAACAAGGCTTTGTTGCCGATTACGATCTCGCACTTCTAGCTAATATTTTAAAGTTATGGCTCGCCCAAGGCCTTGTTCGAGGGATCGTTACATTTCGCCTGAAGGCAGTTTGTGTAATACCTGCTTTCGAAGCAACGATCCCTTACGTTTGCTGATTTTGCTGACGGCTAGATGGATTTTACGAAGTTCTGAAATGTCGAACGTTTATAGTTCAAATTACAACTTTATCTTTCGATTATATCTTCCAAATGTCGAGGGACGGCGTTACGTAAGGGTTCTGATTAATTGCTCACTGTTAGTGTTGTACCTAAACTATATTGAAAATCTTAAATACGTAGTTAGTTACGATTGAAAGGATTTCGTTGTCAGGATTACGTGGGGTTGCAAAGTACAATATCTACCTATCGCGTAGCGTAATCTTAAGTAAATCTTCATAAATGTTGAGACGCTAACTTGTGATTCAATTTCACGCACGTAATGGATCAACATCAATAACGTTACATGTTTCCCCGTGAGTAATCTAGCGATGTATTTATCTACTCGAAAATTACTTTTATATAGATACAACATAATAACGGATTCTGCCTCTTTTTATTTGGTAGGTATACCTACAAGGGATGAAACTTAATCATGACTGTAAAAGATGATAAAAATAGGTAATAAAAAATGATGTCGTATTGAATTTTCTGTAAAATTATAGCAAAGGATGAGTGTTAAATGTGCTGTAGGTAAATACTACTAACAAAGTTTGTAACTAAATTATTACTTACGCTATAGCTCCATGTTACCCGAAAATAATGAGTTGATTCAACGAGGTGCCAAACCCACATAGCCTGTTACGTCTATTCTATATATGTATACTCGTACTTACAAATAAATAAAACTGAAGTGTGTGTTTGTAATGTCAAAATAACAGCTTTTTACTAAATGCACGGTAAGTACTTTTTTTTTAATTTTTGTAAACAGACAGGTCTGAACAGTCTGTCTGTTTGTTCCGGTCGAAACCGCCGAACCGATTTTGACGGGACTTTGTCTGGTAGATAGCTGAGGTTATAAGGAGTAACTTAGGATACTAATATTTTAGAAAAATAAAAAGAATGAGTAAAGAGACACATTATTGTTCTCCGACATCCACTAGAATGAAGTCGCGGGCACATCTACACTGGCCTGCAAAACTAAGTAACACACTTTTAAAATTGGAATAACTTTTTAAGTAAGCATAAGATATACTTTCGAAATAAAAAGGACTCGAAAAAGAGTTTAATTTTGTATATACAAACTTCATAGTCGAGAACCTTCTTTTAAGAAATGACTGAAAGAGCTTTAAAAACACAAATCCTTTTCGAATTACAATTTATTTTACCATTCATTTTTTTGTTTCTGTTTTTGTTTTCAATTTTTTTTTTTGATCGATGAGTCTTGTTACAAAAGCTAAGTGATTTATCATGCCTCTTTCGCCTGAAGAATGTGCTACGATCATAACTTTTCTGGAACTAGGCATCAGTATGCGTCATACTGCAAGAATGGTGGGTGTGACGTTACGAACGGTCCAGAAGGTGAAGCGAAGGCACGAAGAGACTGGAAACCATCTCAGGAGACCTTGTAATGGCAGACCCAGGTGTACTAGTGCCCGAGAAGACCGTTATATTGTTTCCACTGTGTTGAGAAATCGCCACCTTAAAGCAGTTGAAGTCCAGCAACAGCTTCTTCAGACCCGAAGGGACTACATTAGTGACAGTACAGTGAGAAGAAGACTTGCTGAAGCAAATCTGAAACCCCGAAGACCAGCGAGTGGCCCCAAACTAGAGAGAGAGCATCGAGTAGCGAGACTGCGATACGCCCGTGAACACATACAGTGGGATGAAGAAGAGTGGTCAAGAATTTTGTTCACAGATGAGTCTCGATTCTCACTTTACACTTCTGATGGAAGGCGAAGTGTCTACAGGTGGCCTGATGACCTTCAAGACTGCTTTTCAGAAAGAGTCCAGTACGGTGGAGGCAGTGTACATGTAAGGGCTGGCATATTTATATTTTCAGAAGGTCGCACAGGGGGGGAAGGGGTTTGTGGCCATAGAAAATGGCACTCATTGACATGGCACTGACTGGGGAAAGATATGTCCAAGTGATTCTCAACGAGTAATGCAGGGCCATATTTAGCAAATATGGATGATGGTACGATGCTGATGCATGATAATGCCCGGCCACACACGGCTCAGGTCGTGCAAGAGTACAGGAGTACAGGAGGTTGGTATCAGCGTGATGGCTTGGCCATCAAGAAAGTCCTGATCTCAATCCGATTGAGCACGCCTGGGATGAGCTAGGGAGGCTAGTCAGAAGCCGCAGGCCTACCACCCTCAGGGCACTAAAACAGGCCCTGATTGAAGAATGGGAGAATATTCCCCAACATCGGCTCCGAAACCTCGTGTTCAGTATGCCAAACCGACTCGAAGCTGTAGTCAGAGCCCGAGGAGGCAATACCAGTTATTATAAAATAAATAAGATTTAAAACATAACATAAATGTTAATTGAGTTTTTTGACACTAAGCTAAAAATGGATATTTTTATTGTTTTATCTTTTTTTTAAAGTTAAAATAGTTACTAATGTATAGTTTACTAGTTTCAAAGAAAACTGATAATATTTGCCATAGTAATTTTATTTTAAATCCAATCTAACTTCTTTAATTTAGAAAAAATGAAACTTTCAAAGTGTAGTACTTAGTTTTGCAGGCCAGTGTAGTTCATACATAAACATAAACCTATGAAAAAGTAAAACCAACACGTTTTTCTTCAACATGATCCCAGATCTTAGGAGCGATTTATGGGAGGATATCGCCTTGCCAGATTGAAGTGAGGAATTTCCGTGTTCCTATTTATTTTCCTTGTTATAAGACCTACTTACAGGACAACGACATGTCCTTACAAGCAAGTCTTCAGCGAGCTTACGTAATACCTAATAATAGTGTTTCCAACAACATTATAGATTGATAGACAAACAAAATGCATTTTCAATTTAGGTGATTAGAATAATAAAAGTTTGCGTAATGTAAATAATGGGTTCAAGACATCCTAATAGGACTTATGCTTTAAAATATTCAAATAACTCCATAATGAGTATAAACTCCATGATAAACTTTAGTCACCTCAGGCCTTTTCATAAAGAGGGTTCTAGAGTTGTTTTCATTTTATAAGTAGGCTTTGTAACGAACACCAAATGAGGTTTTTATATAAAAAGTTAGAAAACTTTTAAAATGACATCAATATACCAAGAGAAAAAAACGTTACAGTATGTATTTTTTGTTTTGACTACATCGTACTACCTAACAAAAAATAATATTCTTGTAGGTTTATAATATAATTACATATTTGTAGTTACAAGAATTTTTTTTTTTTTTTTGTTAGGAAGCCGACCCCAACGTAGTTGGGAAAAGGTTAGGCAGATGATGATGATTACATATTTGTTGTTTTACACATAACAATTTTTTTTTTCAACACAAACAAACCATACTTTTCCTAGCTAATACTTTCCGAGCTTATTAAAGTCTTGTAGGCCCTGAATAGGTTCTGAGAATCACGAATGCTGTCTTAATCTAGGTCGTAACTAGTATTGAACTACTGAGATACGAAGCGCCTACATAGATTGTACTTATTTCTTTACATTGGCTATGTAAGTATACATTGCCAGTAGATTGGCCTGCGGTCTTGCGGCTAAGTATCGAGGCTCGGAGCGCCGCGCCGCATCGTCTGTCCTGGCCGCGTCATTTCGTCTATGAGCCCTTATCGATTCCGGATTCTGGCTTTGTAATCAAGAAAGGAATAGGATACTATGTAATGACCTCATTTCTTTCTTCTTTTAATTACTGCTGGTCATGTCATGTTTTAACTTTTAACTAAAAAGTCTTTATTAAGGTTTTAATGACACTACAGGCTACTTCATGTAAAAAAATAACAGATGCCATAATTATGTAGAAAAAGAATAAAGGAAAAAAAGTTTTAATGGCATCTCATTTTTTTTATCATGAACGGCCAGTACTTGAGGTTAAAAGCAAAAAGATATGTAACTGCGCTTGAAACAGTATAGTGCAACCCTTTTTTAATCTATACTTATAATAAGAATGTAAAAAAGTTGTGTCTGTACATTGAATATATTTAAAAAAGAATAATTGAGGGGGTTTAAGAAACAGTAATAGAACACGAATCTAATAAAAAAAGTCTGTCTGTTTGTCTGTTTATCTGTTTGTCTGTTTGTCTGTTTGTACACGCTAATCTCCGAAACTACTGGACGGATTTGAATGAAACTTTTTTTGTTATCTAGCTATTAAGCCTGGGCAACATATAGACTATAATTGATTTTGGAAACTGGAACACCTGATGCAGAACCGCAACAGACCAGCTAAACTATAAGAGTTACATAAATGGCGCCTTAGAAAAAAATGTTGTGTCTGATGAGCATTTTCTGTTTAGAGAATAAAATTGAAGATCCGGAACACCTGATGTGGAACTCTTAGAGCACAGCTAAACTATAATATATATAGATTTGACATCTTAGCAAAAGTTATTCAGTCTGATGAGTATTTTCTACTGCGAGAATAAAACTCGAAGATCGGAACATCTGATGTGGAACTCTAAGAGCACAGCTAAACCATAACATATATAGGAATGACATCTTTGCAAAAGTTGTTTAGTCTGATGAATATTTTCTGCTGGGAGAATAAAATTCGAAGATTGAAACATCTGATGTGGAACTCGGAGAGCACAGCTAAAATATGGCATATACAGACATGACATTTTAACAAAATTTGTTTGGTCTGATGAGTATTTTCCGCCTAGATAATAAAAATCAAGGATCAGGAACATTTGATGTGGAAATCAGTTTATACTAATATATTAACATAAGCTAGGAGTACCTCCACGCGGTGAAGGCGGTAACAGTTTGGGCCTTCTTTTCGATGACGATGGTAAATTCATTGAAAACTTGGCTTCACTGGCTAAATCATAATATAATAGATATGCCTTCGGGCTTATGTTATTTGAGTGTTTAATTTCCTTTTCCATTTATCTTCGTGACACGGTGGCCTACCCGGTAATGCAGGGGAGCAATCACTTAGATCTTAATTGCAAAGTTATTAAAGTACTTACATCAATAACCATAACCATGCCACGAAAGAGGTCAAATCTTTCGCAATGTTCGAAATTTAAAGATCATAAGATCCCAAGAATCGAATGAAGAACGCCAGGCAAGACTTGATGCTGTTCGACAACATCAGGCTGTATCTCGCCCAGCGGAAATTTCTTCGGATCGTGAAGCACGACTTAGCGCTGATCGTGAGTGTCATGCATCGTCTCGCGTTTCTGACACTTTCACACAAAGAGAATCACGCCTGCGTTCTCAGCGTATTTACGCATCTACATCTAGGTCTCTAGAGACCAGTGAGGATCGTGATGCGCGACTGACCGCTGATCGTGATCGTCATGCATTGTCTCGCGAGTCGGAAACGTTAACGGAAAGAGAATCACGCTTGAGTTCTCAGCGTATTCTCACGTCGACTTCTAGGTCGTTAGAGATCAGTGATGAACGTGAAGTGCGACTGGCCGCTGATTGTGATCGCCATGCATTGTATCTCGAATCAGAAACGTTCACAGAAAAAGCATCACGCTTGAGTTCTCAGCGCATTCGCACGTTGACTTTTAGATCTCTGGAGACCAGTGAAGAACGTGATGTGCGACTTACGGCTGATCGTGATCGTCATGCATTGTCTCGCGATTGAAGACAGACACTGAAAGCTGCTGGTGTTGATTTGAGAACCGGCTGTTTTTCTCATGGCCAACTTTATGTTGCTTTCTCAAGGGTTAGCCTTGGGATCTGGAGGCGATAGTCCTCGCGCGCGGAGCGGACGAACCTCCGGCGCGATCTCATGGTGGCATGGAAGGAGCGACTATCGCAACCCAGCGCAGGGCACGCCACGATAGCGGCGGTAAGACCCCTCTTTGAGGAGTGGCTAGAGAGACGTCACGGCGTTCTCACCTACCGCCTGACGCAGGTCCTCTCCGGACACGGATGTTTCGGGAGGTTCCTGCACATCATCAGGCGGGAGGAGACGCCCGGGTGTCACCACTGTGAGGATCGCCCAGAGGACACGGTGGAGCATACAGTGGAGGTCTGCCCTGCTTGGGCAGAGCACCGCCGTGTCCTCGTAGAGGCGATTGGCAGCGGCGGCGACCTCTCGCGTCCGGCCCTGGTTCAAGCCATGGTCCGGGGCGAGAGGGAGTGGGAGGCAGTCACCTCCTTCTGCGAAGCAGTCATGCTAGCGAAGGAGGTGGCGGGGTGGGCGAGGGAACGCACTTTGCGCACCTCACGCCTCAGCCGCCGCGGGAGACGCTCCGGGCGTCGGGAGCCGCGTGACGACTCCCGGCCACCGTAGGCGCGGGCCTGCGGGCGGAGAGTAATGGGTAGCTCTCCGTCCGATCAGGACTAGGCCCGTGCCGGACGGCGTGTACGTGTTCCACGCGCGCCTCAAAGAGATGTCAGCAAAAGAGACGGGGCCCCATAGGGCCGAAGCCTGCCAGGGTAGCGGGACCATCCGAAAGGGTTTACCGCTGCCCTGGAACATAAAGGGCTAAGGAAGGAACACGGGTGGGTTTTAGTCAGTAAAAGTCTGACACTCCCTTCTGCTCCACCCAGAGCGGGAGGGGTCATTTGATGATTTCCCATCCTCAAAAAAAAAAAAAAAAGGGTTAGCCTTCCGGGTTTTATATTCTGGCACCCGACGGAAAAACCAACAATATAGTTTATAAAGATTTTTTTAGAATAGTTATGTTAACTAATTGATATTAATTTCGCTTCATAATTTCGGAATGAAAATAATTCTACCTTTTTATTTTAATGAAGTTATAACCTACCCATTGTCTACAACACTCAATCTAAGGTATACCAAACAAAACCGATGAAGTATTTCGATTAAGTAACGCACAGTTCAAACTCTTGCCGCAATTCCTATCGGAACGAGAAAGGGACTGGATCCGCGTACGAAGTCGCGGGCAGAAGCTAGTTAATAATAATTTGACAAATCAATCAAGAGAATTGGACATTTTGCCCCTGAACGAACTTTTCTTTTTATCTTTCAAATATCTTTTTTTCTTTTTATCTTTATGATGAAAAGTATTATGGACTGTGGCGTAACTTCAGAGGACCTGGTGCAAAGTGAAAATTAGGCCCCCAACACTCCCAGGCGTGTTTATAGGGCTGTTGTAGGGACATTTATTATAATGTAAATGGCACTTTTGTATGAGCAATAGCATAAAACAGTGCCGGAGCTACCGTATGTAATATGTTCTTGTCGCTAGCGTGGATGCCATGTACTAGCTTTGGCAGCAAATTTACTAGAGTAAACGAAGCAAGTTCGAAAATTTTAGCACCCTGCCAAGTTACATTTTCTTTTGGCCGTTCAAAGAGAGTAAGAAGTTACTTTGTTGACTTACGCGGAAAATTTTCAGATTGCGGAGAACCTAGGTGGCAAGAGCGGTCGAAGCGAGATTGGTTGGATTACGGTGCACTTTCTTCTTAAAGGAACTTAAATATTATTTTAAAACCTCCCGGCCCGGACAACGGGAGGTGGTGCTCCGCACCACTGATTATGGGTTTTCGATTCTATGAGAATATGTACAGTTTTCATGCAATTAGTTGATCTCCAGTAAACTATGATATGATTCTGTAAATATACAAAAACAATTGTTTGTATTGGGATAAGAAATCACTACGAAAAAACGGAATTTATTACCATTTTCGGATAACAACTTAAACATACTTTGTAGTGAAACGAACTAACTACAAACAGAATAAGAAAATATATTTTACAAAATTATTATACATACCGCTATTCCAAGAAATAAGAATTGTTAGCCAAAACATTGTAGTCCTTTCTACGAACAGATAATTGGGTACAAGATTGTAGTACCTAGTAACGAACAGTGGAACAAGTTCAAGAGGCTGCCTGCGAATGTAAATGACAGCGCGTTATGAACTCACACTGTCCTCGTATATATGTAATACTACGAGAAGAATACTTGTAGTTAATTGCTTCCTTGAGGGCTTTAGCGAATATAATAATGTTGTTATTTAATACTCCTTTCATTCAGTGTAGCCTGCTCAGAGGATTATGTTCTATAGGGGCAATTTACGGCGTGTTTTTGATTACGTAGGTATGCGTTAATTAATATTTGACGATTGAAATGGGAAAATGATTGATTTAACTGATAAGTTGATAACTCATTGCAGACGGGTTATTTTTACATATTTTGTTATCAACTAGCAATACGTTTAGGTAATGTTTTTCATTAGTATCTTAGAATTAATCCTGTAAGAAGCCAGCTATTGTATATTTCAATGATAGATTTATTTCTTGTGATTTGAAAACAATATCTTTAAGCAGTTTAGTAGTGCTTCATCCAATCTGATTGTCTGGGGGGCTGTGTTTGGCCCTTCTTACTCGTTTCATTTGTCCGCAGTACTTGTCTGGCTTCAAGTGTCTGGCTGTCTTATCTGTCTACTGGCACGTATTACAAAGGCATATAATTTGTAAGGTATAAATATTTACCTTCATGCTTATACTTTTCGTATATCTTCTGTACGTGTATATTATTATGTCACCGAACTCTCCTAAACTGCTGGACCGATTTTGATGATTATTTTGTGTGTGTTTGATCACTCAAACTACGTGAGTCCCTGGATAGTTTAGATTCACAATTAGATGCGGTAGGTGGCGCTGTTCGGGCAGGACAACGTTTGTCCGGTCCAGTAGTAATTTATAAAGTACTGTAACGAATAGCTATTAAAATGTCGTGACATTTATACTTATTATGCTACTTCCACGTAATGACGCAACGTGTATAGCGTGAACATAAAACACAAAAGTAACAGAATCCTTTTCAAAACACTCCCTCTACCCGGAATTGTAACAGCAACATTACAAGGAAAGCAAAACTCGATGCCTTAATTAACACTATCGTGCAAAAATCAACTGCTACGCTTTTCGTAGACGTGCTACGAATTGATCAACAAGCTTTATTTTCGTAGCCTGCTCTCTTGGCACTTTTGTTTTGGCAATGATATATTTATGGAATGTACAGGCAGCCTCAAGGAGATGTTTATATTGACAAGAATTCATTTGATTGTCTATAATATGTGTAAAATAATATTGTATCAATGTGTGTACAATTCAAATTGTAAAAGTATTAAAAGTCTAATTCAACTACTACTTGTCGCTCAGAAAAAAAGAAATTAAACTCCAAGTTCTACTACAGTTTATATTCCCTGTTCCACGAACCATATATGGTTCAGGTTGATTATTTAACTGATGTGTCTACTTTGTGGACAGTGAAAGTGTTACTGTTCGCGGCCATGATTTGACGTTATTATCCACGATGCTGCTTTGTTCACGTGGCTTTTTACGTCACTTCCAGCATTTTCAAAGACAACGTGTTACGAGTTTGCATAAAATAATTAATTGTGCAATAAGTAATGCATAAATAAAATTAAAAAAATGCAATTTTTATGTAATGTATACGGTATACCGTATATAAATAATGAAAACAGTTTTAAATTACTTGTATACCTTATTAAATGAATTCTTTTCGATGTACACATCTTTTTGAGGCTCACTGTACAATGGAAAGAGAATGGGGTTTTAGACAAGAGGGGGAGCGTAGGGGGACGGAAGGGGTTAAAATAAGTTTAGCCTTTTGTAACGTAGAAGTTTTTCAAGACAACAAAGGCGTAAAATACTGTGCATTTATAGTAACTTTCAGAAACAACACATACTGTTGTGTAGTCTTATATGAAATAGGTAAATATGAAACAAGTTCAGTCAGGGAGGGAGGAGTCCAAATTACAAAATCGATGCTACCACAACACAAGTTTATTCCTTCAGCGTATCTTCATATTATAAGTTTTGACTTTCAACTGTCTGTTCTAAAGTCAAGCTATTATACCTACTAGTTGTGATTTATGCATATATCTGTAATATAATAAAAATGAAAGGCTGTTCGTTGCTAAGCACATTACTTGTAAACGGCTGGACCGATACGGCAAATTTTTGTTTTAGAATGTTCATAACACTCCGAATTATGTTGTTATGGTAAGAAAAATTGGAGAATTTTCACAGAAAATTTCCAAATTCGGGGAAAACTTAAAGTGCTTTTTTTCCATTGGTTTTTTTAAATGAATTATGGAATCAAATTTAACATCTGTCGGGACAGCTAGTTGTTAATAAAGAACCAGTCTCTGGCATGAAAAGCCTTTGGTTCCACGTTATTTCATAACCAACGTGTCAGGTGGCGGCTCCTATCGGCGCGTTCAGTGCACGACGCAAGGAGAATACATTATGAAGTGGATGTTCCCCAACAATGTGTGTCGTTCAGCGCTAGTTTGATGTCTTTTGAGATTTAATATTAAAAAACTCCAAACATAACATCGCTGAAAATAATACGTTTTTAAGATTACCGAAAAAGATCTTTTTAGGAAAGATACTAAGAATGCTTATTTTTACTCTTTTTAAGAGGTTTCTCATTGTAAAAAGGTGTTAGACGACGTAATAAATGCAATATGTTATGACGTGAGGGATTTAAATCAGAAGACTGCAGGTAAACATGTGCCATCCCACAATTCAGTTTTTAACGAGAAAGCCGTCTTCTTATGACGCATGTGAAGCTGATGACGTCACATAGCGATCCAGTATGCTAGACTTGTAGAGTGCAGCTTTATGTCCGAACTACAAGTTGCGCCATTTTTGGGGCTATGCAGTATGTCGTTAATGTTTTTACGACTTTACATTACTTATGAGTAGTCAGCCTTACAGTTAAATTATGTCATACAAAAATGTATGTAAACATTTATACTTAGGTAATTTATCGAAATATAAAACAACATGCTTGAAAAACATTCGTTCCGGCCCCATGTTAACGATAGTGATTCAGCCCTCTGATATCGCCGCCATTTCGGTAGCGACACAAATGGAATATTTTACTTGCTACCCACTTGGTATTTGCTACCATTTCCGGTTTTTATGTTCCTACTTTTGAACACATACCTACAAGACTTTGTGTTTGTAATGTTTTTTTAATCGGTTCAGCTTCTAAACCGTGGCCCTGTATATACTTAAATATTTTTGAACGGTCTGATCCTCCTCCGGTGGGCGTCAGTAACACGATTAAGGGATTATAATAATAATAATATCCCTGGACATTTCATACAGCGCCATCTAGTCCCAAGCTAAGCAACCTAATGCTTGTGTTATGGTAACAAGATGGCTGATAAACTACTTATATATTATAGATAGAAAAACACCCAGACTCGGAACAAATACATGTAGGTCATACAAATATTTGTTCCGTGCGGGAATCGAACCCGAGATTATGACAAGGGGATGGGTAATAAGTTCTTTCTTTGCGAGTAAAACGCCAATCAAATTAGCCGAGTAAGAAAGTCCGCGAATAAGGTAATGTTTTCTAAGTCACATTCATTATTGATAACTCATAATATTTACTGTTGCAATTAACAACAACAGAAATAGTATGAGGAGTTGATGATGAATATGGTGATCATCAAACTGGGGTGAGCTTTATGAACGCAAATGTTATGATAGCAGTCTATCAGCTATCATTATATATTATTATTATTATCAGCCTGAGATGTGCTACTGCAGGGCAAAGGCCTCCCTACTCTCTTTAAACTTCTCTCTATTTAAAGCTGCTAAGGACCAGTTCTTGTTGAATCATCATTATAACAAAAACAAAACCAATAGATGCGGGTGAAATTGCAATTGGTACGATAATACTGCATCGGCTTTAATTCCCCTGTAATTACATTCCATGGTGGGTTATCGTTGGCAGATTCCCAATTTCTCAGTAAAAAAGCATGCATTGGACAGAAAAAATACAAAAGCATAGGTATAAAATATCGATACTGGATGACATTGCAAAAAGCTACTCGTAGATCCAGATGCATACAAAAGCACTTTCAAAATTAAAATGAGCAAGCCGCAAGCCCAGATTGTCAACAGAGACGGTTTGTCCCATTTTAGACTGAAGTATATTTTAGGCTCATGTGTATAAAGCACAGTGGGCCGTTAGTCACTACAGATAAAGCCTAAAGCTTAGTACCTAGATATAAACCAAATGACAACCCGTTTTCATTATTGAACTGGAGCAGCGATATAAACTTTGAGGAATGGTAAATACCTTGCTTATTTATGAACAAAACTAAACTTGAATTTATATGAAATTTGTTGGTTTTGAAATTAAATTCCTTTTGTTATAACACACCGTAGCAGTGGTGAAGGGTGAAAGTTTTCATAAGAAAAGTTGTCAAGGATTGCCCTTAGAAGTACGTACTAAAGTTTCACTAGGTACTGAATTAATAATATTCCGTTAGCTCATTTTTTTCCGTTACTTAATATTCCGGTAATTAATAATCCATACTTTAGCAAAGAATCTTTGATTTGTGATTATGATCCAAGATGGAAGGATTCTTGAGTATCGATTGATTATCTGATTGGCAGAATACCAATAAGTGGCAATGTGAATCGTGATAACTAACTTTATGAAACTAAGTTGCTAGTCGACCATAGCGACAAGTAATAAATTATTGTCGTAGCGTTAAATCAGGCACGCTTCGTACTTCGTATGTACGCTCAATAGTTCGTTCTGCGGCTGACTCGAATACATAAAACGGGTACATACTAACTTACTTTTGAAACTCCTGACAATTGAATAAAATCGATTTGAGATTCAATTAAGATAGCAAACTACTAAATATAAAACTTTCCTTTTATAAACGACCGTGGCAAACTAGATAATCAATTGTGCATGGGGTTTCTACAATGCAAGAAGTGGTTTCATAGAAGTTAAGGGATCTAAATCCCTCGTGATAGAAGCAGCTGCAGACGTTACTTTATACCAAAACATAATGTTTATGTCAAAAGAAGGCAACTGCAGATACGAATTTTACAGAATTAAGTACCTATAATCATTTATAATAATGTTGCGTAAACGACTTAGGTTTGCTCCCAAAGTAATTATAACAGGGGACTTTCCGCTTGCAATGAAAGTTAACCCACATAAATTGTGTCGGACGAGGCCCTGTTCTGTCGGTGATTTGCTGCTTAAATCGAAGGACAAATTATGTATTTATGTATTCTTTACCCACCAAGCTATTCAGCTAACATAATATTCCTAAATGAAGTTAATGCCACAGACGTAATTGTACTTCATTAACATATAAATCGTTTACACTTTAAACTCTTGAACGTGGAATAGCTGCTGTTGTTATAACTGTATCGCACAGACCGTCAACCTTGGAGACGGTATTAGGAATAAAGAAATTCCCCGGGCGAAGCCGTGGAAATACCACTTTATTCCCGCAAATAAAGTTGTGCGGAGATCTTTGTTATTATGTAAACGTGATAGTGGGTCGCGGGGTGGGAAATAAGATGGTCTTTGAGATTGCCGGACGGACAATTAGGCAACATGTTTGAATGTTCATGTATGTTTTATCTTATAGGCCAGGTTCATAGCTTAAAACCACAAAAAAAATTAAGCATTTAAATAAACACTGAGTTTAATACCTTAACTACTAATCTAAGTATTTTAAAGTTTTTTGAAAATTGTAATTACTTACATTATATGTATTAAGACAAGTAAGTATAAGTAGGGTTTTTTTTTTTTTTTTTTTTTTTTTTTTTTTTTTTTTTTTTTTTTTTTTTTTTTTTGGGTGGGAAATCATCATATGACCCCTCCCGCTCTGGGCGGAGCGGAAGGGAGTGTCAGACTTTTACTGACTAAAACCCACCCGTGTTCCTTCAGTTGCCTGTGCCAAGGGCCACGGTACCTCTTTCGAATATCCCGCAGCCCTGGATAAGTAGGGTACGAGTAAGAAGTAGGGTAAGTATCTAATGTTATAAATTACCTATACCAACATCTAGAACAGAATACATTTTTTGATGGCACTTTCTACGTAATAAAAGGAGTAGTTCCGTATTGGAGCAACAGAGCGACCAGCGCTGAATTTTAAAAGCATTGTTTGTGACAGCTTTGGTTTTAGTAGGTACCTACTTACATATAACATCACATTGTACGAAGGTCTTCTTCTCGCATATCGGCACGAATTATATTAGAACAGCACCCTAATTCCGTGACACACTACCAATCTTAATTTGAATCATTTTGAAGGATATTGCTAATTCATTGCTTCAAAAAAAGATTGCTTCTGGTCATATGTCTGTTCAACAACGTAAATAACGCAATGAATGTTATTGAACAGTCAAATTGAAAACCATTGCTACTGATAGTGTGCTACTCAATTACCCCACTGCACATAGCCTAAGTATAAGTATAATCAGCCTATAATATTCCCACTGCTGGGACACAGGCTCTCGGTGAGAGGGAGCGTACGCCGTAAGCGACCACGCGGGTCCAGTGTGGGTTGGTAGATGTCATAGGTTTTTGGAATTTTTGGTTCTAGGACATGCCGATTGCATTTGCTTTGGTACAAATATTAGCCAGGGAGGTGACACTTATGGAAATGAGCAGGGCGTGAGTTGTTGTTGTTGTTCGAGTACACCTAATTAATTAACTTCAAATCGAAAACACGGCTAGTTAATGAAACAGTTGGCTTTGAATTCATTATCACAAACATTTTATTGCCCAAAGCAAGATTGAAAAGGACACGTAGGTAGGTGCCACGAATGATTAATTACGTTTATTATCAGCCAGAGTTCCGCTGGCGATTTTCAGATAAAGCAATCATGTTTGGTGGTGAATTTATGTCCAATAAAGTCTACTTTAGAGCTCTTTTTCAAAGTGATAAATTGTTTTGTGTTAAAAAGATTTGTTCTCTGTGCTACTGTGGGCTTGTGCATTTACATTAGCAAATTAAATACAAAACAACTAACACACAAACAACAACAAACTAAATGAATCGTTAAAAACTTTCTACTTTAGTTGTATTCATTAGGTAACGAAAAAACGTGGTTTAGTTTATGAAAATAACAAGAAGGTATCTATAATGCACCTACACCTCCTAGCAGTGGTTGACCCTACGTGTAGCAACATATAATAATTATAACAAAAGTGGTAAGTTCTTTCAACAATTTATTTAGGTTGTATAATACTTATTTCTAAAGTAAATGCACAAGCCCTACCGTCTTTATTGATTAGTGTCATTGAGCCTTAACACTGTTAAATATTTAACAGTTGTGGATTATGCATATTTATGAGGTTCAATTATGTACATTGCACTGTGACTATTCTGTAACTATCGTCACCTTACAAACGAGTTTTAACGCCATCTGTTGGAGGGTGAAGATAGTAGAGCAGTTGGACCAACAGGTGCACGACAAGTGCCATCTAACGGAGGGAAGTAAAAACGGTAAGCTTTCCTGCCGTAAGTGACTGAGGTCGTAAAGCTCCGTATACCTTTGTGGAAGAAAAGTGAACTACTTCGGCAAAAGGTTGATAAAGCGACATCTAGGCATTTTCTATTTTCACTGAACGTTGCCGAAAAAATCCTATGAAAACATCCGGATAAAGAACAGGATGTCCTTAGTTCCGATGCGAAAACCAGAGGGCTTTTCCCAATGGGGTTTTCGGCCTCACCGTCTACTTATAGGGACAGAGTTCGCACGTAACTACTTACTTACTATGAATGAATCCTTAAAGCCACATCAAATGTAACGACCGATATGAATTCCGTTCGTATTTGTGAGTCGTATAAAATTTTTACAACTTAGCGTAGAAACGTAGGACACACCGTCATCAAATCAATTTTACGACCGTTTTAAAGGTTGCTATGGTTATTTCCTATCAGTGAAAATCTATTTAAAAAAACAGCTCGACGATCGGCAAGGTCACCGCAGTAAAATGAGGCTTGGTTCAATATGAATTTGTGATGATTAAGAAAGCTTAATATACAATCGATATTCAATCACATTGGTACAAAAGTTAAAGTTAACATTAAAATATATTTAGCAGGTACTTAAAAAGAGTGTCTGCAGACGATGCTATTTATATGTAGGTGAAGCTGCAAATGAATAGCAAACTGCGTGCTCTCGTATGCACAATCAGATGCAGTCCTGCAAACTAGATAGTAGGTACCTACACAAACATTCATACAAATTCATTGGCGATTTTAAACAGACCTGCGCGGTAGTGACCTAGGCCGCGAATGCAATGCATAACTTAAATAGAACACAATTTTACACTGAATGAGATATTTATGTATCCAGGCTATTTCCAGAATTTAAAAAAAATTGAAAGTTACTGAGCATAGTATCTACAAATAAGGTTACACTTCATTTCCATTTCTATACAATTTATTTGTAAAACGTTTAGAGATATTACTGTACCACGTCCTTGTTATTCTAAAGGGGTCATGCAACACATGTTCATAATGTTAAGTATAAACAATAGAGGTTATTTTATCTGAAATCCTAGTATTTACTATGCAAAAGCCGCCCAAGCCTGCAGCCGGGGCGCGGGGTGCGTGCGACCGCCACGCCACGCGATCATTTTGCACCGAAAGGCGGGCGGGGTGCACGTCGACCAGAAACCGTCCGCCCGCGCCTCCCACGTACCGACTCTATACTACAACCTCGTTAGTCTAAGTGACGTAAAGCCTCCATATAGACGCGCACAGTGAATGAGTACGTACCTTATTGAGGACAACGTGGAATCGTTGCATTGGATTTGTAGTGTACGGACAAATAAAAGATAACCTTGCGAGGTGCATTTATTATTCAGTGACTGCGCTAAAGCCAACATACAGCCAGGATGGCGCCCTGTACAGGTGAGTTTTTCTATGGGTTTATTTTCCCATCAGATTTCACATTGTCAAATGAATCTGAACATGGGCGATATGGTTTTTTAAATGACAACTTGTAGATACGCACACATATTCAGTGACAAGTTTTCAGTCAGTTTGTATTTACAAATTAAAATCGGCTTTGTACTTAAGGTTCAAAATGAAATGTCAGACAGTACAATGAATTGCAATCACTAGCGGGCTGCATTTTCCGAGGTGCGCAACTCCTTGCTGCTATTTTTACCACCGGCATGCTAAGTCTGCTTTTTGTAACCCTAGCGCAACAGAAAAAATGAAAGTGGTAAGTGCCTGAATGCGGATGTTTGCAGAAGTAACATTGGAATGAGATATGTATTGTATGTATTTGTACCGTATTTAGATTTACGTTGTTGAATTCCGCATATAATTATATTAGGGTAGAAAACAACTTTGTGAAGTTAAATTGCTGCTGTTGTCGTACAAACTGCGTAACTGCTGTCCGTAGGGTAGTTCCACAGTAGTCAAGTACTAAAACGATTGGAGCAGCAGTGAGGAAAGGGCCGGTGGCGGTCGTAAGCGCTATTTACGGCGCGAACGGTTCATTTACCGCCGGTCACTTTATTGCCAGCGTGAACTTTACTTAATGCATAGCTCGACCTGCCAGCCAACAACGCACGATACTAAATTGATTAAGCATTGGTTTAATGGAAGCGAAAGGTTCAGACCTAAAGTGCTGTTGAGTGCTAGGCCTAATGGGTGCCTACTACTATGTGACCTACTCCAATTATGGAAGTACCTATTGAGTTGATCAAAATCGCGTTTCGCTTGATACTTTTTGAACAAGTTGGGTGAGAATGTCTTTGCCTCTTTTAATTGGTTTTAGGATTTGTTTGTTAAACTTTGTGAAATTCTTACGTTATATTGTTTAGGTAATCAAATGGGTACTTAAAATGCGTGATCGAAAATATTAATAGGTTTCGTAGCCGTCTACGTTTCAGATTAAATATAAGCCACGCTGGCATTTTCTAATCGCTCGTATGGCATCGGCTGGACCCGACGCGTTGGCGTCGACATTGTTCATCAGAGTCTTACATTCACACCACAGACTTTTTTAATGGACATATAAAAGCGTAACCACTTATTTATATGTAAATGTGTTCTTGTCTTGCTTGGCAATACGAAAACAGACAACACAATGTATGTTAGAACCCTAGCCTGGGTCGGCAGTTCGATAGTAGTTGTGCCAACTCGATTAATGGCGTCGGTGCCCAATGTAATCGAGAAACGTTATTTACATTACACTAGTCGACATTTCTTTCGCCCGAATAAGTATGTGTTGTCGCCTGACTGGACCAAATAAAGGTTTACTGCCGGCGCTGTTTACATACTTCATATTAGCGTGATTACATGAGGTATTGACGTCACATAACATTATTTTATGGTCGAGGCTCTACGTGTTTCTTTCTTCGACGAACAAAGAACGGTATACTTACATTGTATTTAACTACTTATATAGTTTACTTAAAAGTTAACCCAACTAAGTGCCAGCGGAGTATGGCGATAAGGTTTCGTAGGGTTGTGTTACGTCTTAATACCGTTGTATTGTTCGGACGTTCGCAGCTTATTTACTAGCTCGGCCGCGGAGCTACTTACTTATTTCTATGATGTTATTTAAGTTTGGATTGGTTGTGTTTGAAGTACATTCATACTATACTACGACTTACAACTACAATGTCAAAATGATTCACGAAAGATTTACCAGTTCCTTATCGACGATATGAACGTAATTTCAGCATGACTAATGGCAGTACTTAGAATAAATCTCACGAAATACTGTCACAACATTTCGAGTTAAGTAGTAGTAGTCTGAACATTAAAGAAGAAGACTGATACATATTTTATTTGTATGAACTGGCTAGAATGGCGTGTAAGCTGTTTCAGTGGAACGACAATAAGTAAGCATTTGTAAGGTCGCGAAGTAAAACGTTGCCTCGTACAATGTCACACACTCTAGAATTATGTGGTTGCAGCGTCGCTGTCGGCTTATGGCGGAAAATCGATACTAATTCAAAGCCTGAATAGAATTCTGAATCATTGTTATGTGAAAGCAGAATGGTTTCAATACAATCATTGGATAAGTTGTTAGTTTCGTAAGTTATTGATTTTTATTACAAACTAGCGGACCCGGCAGACGTCGTCCTGCCCGGTTGAGTCATCATATACCGACAGCAGCGCCACCTACCGGGCCCAATTGTGTTTTCAAACCATCCAGGAACCCGTTGAAATATACACACAAAATTTCATCCAGATCGGCCCAGCCGTTCTCGAGTTTTAGCCGGACAAACGAACAGCAATTTTGTTTTTATATATCATCATCATCTGCCTAGCCTTTTCCCAACTATGTTGGGGTCGGCTTCCAGTCTAACCGGATGCAGCAGAATACCAGTATTTTACATGGAGCGACTGCCTATCTGAATTGTTTTTTATATACATTTATAAATAGATATATAGATGGCGGTCGTTAGTCTTCGCTTAACACTTACAAAAGACTATCGCGATGCTCATAGACATTGAAACTATTAAATTCACGGATATTTTACTCTTAGCGCGAGTATTGTATTACGAGAATCATTAATCCATTATACAGCCAGGGAAATTAATTGATTAGCAAATTGACACCCTACGTTAATTTTCAGTGCTATTGCCATTTCATACAGCTGTCAAAAAATTACATTTGTGATTGGCGTGTCATTTTTTTCCCAAAATAATTTTTTTCACGGGTGTACATATTTATATATAATTATTAATCTTTTTTTAAAGTGGGATCAGTTGACAAAGGATAATAATAAAACTAATTATTTAGTCAACTCATCCCGCGGGATAAGTTCGAGCGGCCTCAGTTGACTAAAGAGCCATTTAATTATGTGGAGAATTTAAGTTGGCATTTAGTTTGCTTAACAATAAAGTTCTCTATTTTACCTATGGCTGAAATGTGGCCCATATTTTTGGATTAGGTCAATGATGACAGCGCCACGCATACTGTATAATGATATGCTAATGCCCAGTTTATCATAATTTCCAGTGGGCGTATGCCGGGCAAATTAGCCTAATAACTACCATCATGTACTGAACTAGTCCCAACAGACGTACCTCGTGGGGGCCAAAACGTTGATTTGTATTTTATGAAGTTACACGCACACACACTACTGAAAATCAGTCAGATAAAACCTATGGATAAAACGTTTGCTGAACTGAATTTTAGCTGACTATATTTGTACATCCTCTAACGTTTTTAATTACTTATATGTAGGTAACATAAAACAAATCTCTTTTTTCGTTACCTAACATTGATATGTAATAAATGTTTACCATATTCGCATGTACATCGCGCGTACCAAGCTAAACGTGATTGGATTCTATTGATTTAATATCTTACCAGCTTTTGTATGTACACACATATCAATTAGTACCTACAGCCACAAGAAACTCAATATTAAACGACAAAAATATTTCGTAGTCCGTGCTACGCTGCTACGAGCGCCTACGACGGCCTACGCCACTTTTTCTCGTAGGCGTATTTCGTAGACCTATGATAATGATGGTAGGAGAGGGTCTGCGGCTTACGCTTTTGGAATTGCTAAAGTTGGACAAAATGCCAAATATGATGTGAGGATCACATAAATGATCAACATTTATAACATAATACACAACTAAAACTGGCAATTAACCTATTCCCTATTATCTCATGAATAATACGGTAACAATATTCACATACTTGTTTGAAGTTACAGAGTAGAGGATATAAGTAGTATCTACTGATTACATATAATTTGCATGACGAATGGTTAATGGACGTATGAGTATGTAAACTTCAAAGGCTTCAAACGCTTCATGGAACGCTGAATGATTTATGTAAAGTAAAGCTAATTATAATATACATTGAACTTTCAGACTAAGTTCGTAGTAACTACGAGTACTTAGTTATTTCCAAGAATGGCAACATTGTATGTAGAAATTCCAAGTAATTATTGATTTTTATAATTATTTTCTTAAAATACCTGCAAAACCTCGTCAGCATCTGACTGACGAGGAAACGAGGTCTGCTGAGAAAACGATGCCACTTTATGGCATCGTTTTCTAAACAGTAGATGGACGGAGACAAATGCTTTAATATTACAACCATGCCCTCCTTTTTTCGTTAGGACCAAATGTGTTCACGACTTATTCAAAAGGCAAACTTAGTACCTACAGTGTCTATAAGAGATTACACAGTAGGGCAAAATAATAGCATCCTTATTTTTTATACTGTCTCCCCGCCTGTCTATTCTCGTCTGTGCATTTATCACTTAAATAATAATAGAAATAAAGCGTTCGAGACTGCCGGCGTCTGCCAGACGGGGCCTGATCGTCTTGCCTACAGCCCGACGTCGCGACGTTGTCGGCCATGGCAGAAATCACTGGCATCTGCCATGTTTACTGTTTATCTACATTAATTTTATCAGTCTAGAAAGTTTCGTGAGGTGCCATTAGTATCTATAATTAGAAAACCCCAACGTACCTACATAGTTTCAGCTAAGTTATCGAGCGCAGAATAGTTTGTTTGCCAAATGTCGTATTATGAGAACGTTACAATTTATGTATTTATTCTCCTGCGTATCATTAGCCTGTTTTCTTGGCATGACGAACAGAATCCAAACCCTTACTTTGGCAACGGTTTGACTATATACCTACCTCGCGGAAGGTTAAATAATATCTACCATAAAAACAAAAAGAAAAGTAATTATAAAAATATAGAGCTTCAGTCGTAACAATATCATGAACAATCAAAACTAAGTGCTGTTAGTTTAGGACATTATTATATAACATAACATCATGTTTGTGTTCCCTGATGGGTTAGGCAGAGTTGCACCTGTAGTATAGACATTTCGCCAGTTATGTTTAAGTTCCATGTAATAGGAAACGAGCCTTTTGCTATAAACCGAGAGAAATTCCGGATGAAAAACACTTTGCCCGACCCGGGAAGCGAATTCAGGACCTCATACTCAGCAGTAGCGCTTTTAACCACACGACCAACGAGGCAGTCAGGGCATTATTATTATCTAGTAAAAGCTGATATTTTTACTTAAGCCTATCCCAGTCTCCTGATCAACACAAGCGTCTATGGTACATTGATTATGTAACTGGTTGCTTGTAGATAGTTTTCTAGTACTTCTCTTTATAAATATCAACTACGATGACGTAACGTGTGAAGTAATCAAGTTTAATGGGCATCCTTCTAGTGGATAATCGTCATCGCTAGTTGATTTGTTGTTGTTTTGTTTTGATTTATACAACAACTTAACAGAGTGTGCAATCAAACTGTATCAACATGCAAACTTGAACGGGTAGGGTGGAACACTATACAGTTATCCTGAATTATGAAACGCGGTTATGAATGACGTGTTTTCTGTCATGCATAACCTAGCGTGTATAGCTGGGCATAAGTAAAGTAAACCAAAATAGATTCGTAATAAAAGATTGAGACACATACAGGTTGATTAACAACAGACATAAACTTCTTACCGGTCTATGAATAAAAATACAGTAGTTAATCAAAGAAAAAAGATAGTCCTGGTCACTTTAGATAGAAAACTACCAATAAACCCATTAACTATTATAAAAACAAATAAATCTATACTTATAATAAATCTGTAGAAGTGAAAATTCTGTACATTGAAAATATCAAAAAAATAATTTACAGGGGGTGTTACTAGACCGACACCGAACCCAAAAATGTGATTAAAAAAATTTTTGTCTGTCTGTCGGTCTGTCTGTCTGTCTGTCTGTCTGTCTGTCTGTCTGTCTGTTTGTTCAGGCATCACGCAAAAACTACCGGTTCGATTACGATGAAACTTGGTATAATTATTCTTTAATATCCTGGGCACCACACTGGGTACTTTTTATCCCGGAAAAGTATATACAATAAAAAACAAACTTAATTTTGCGGTTCGATCCCTATACCCGATTACCACTGTCTGTACTGTACCAACCGCAAATACTAAGTTTGTCGTAGGTTGGGTCACCCGCAGTGGAGTTCATTTTTATTCCTTTTAGTTTTTAGAGTTATTTAGGTTTATTTTTATATGAGTCGTAGGTATAGATTTTAATTTTAAAGTATAGGTAGTATATAATTGATAGTGTACGTAGTGACCGTAGGTTATTTTATAATACTGTTAGGTAGGATTAGTCATTCGTATAGATATTAGTTTTTAGGGATTTTGCTTATTTATTGAGTTTAGATTAGTTATCATCAGAAATAGGTTTATTTAGGTAGGTATTTAATTTTCTGTTATTGAGTTTTTTTTTTAATTAGGTAGGTACTTAGGTAAAGATATCATATAGGTACCCTCTTAATCACCACTAATGAGACACAATTGGTTTTCTACTGTAATTAGCCACAAAGGGCCCGCGAGATAGATGGCATTCTGGGGAAGCACATACATTTTATCCTGTTAGCACGTTCCCGTGGGATAACTTCCGACATCCACGCGGGCGAAGCCGCGGGCAGAAGCTAGTTAAAAATAAAACTCTAATGACAGTTATTTATATTTTAATCCAAAACTAGCCAGTTATATGTTAATGCAACTAAAGAGTTTGTAACCAAATTAGACAAAAATTGACGAAACAAGACTAATGAGAAATGATAATTTAGAATGATACACAGCTCTGGTACGTATGTACAACGACAGAGTTTGGTTGAATTTTTAGCGTATCTGTATAAAACAGGGTGGCAGGGTGGGGACATCGACGCGGAACCAGTTACTATGGATTCAGTACGTGATCCTGAACCTCTGTGTTTTATTGTCGGTTATTAAAAAAATTGATGTTCCATACATTTTGACCACATAGGTATTCCACTTTTCTAGGAAACAGCTGATTTTCTTTTGGTCTCTATGCCATCCTTTTAAAAGGTTGGTCAGATTATCTTTGGATTTTATCTAAGTAGTAACCCACAGAACCGTTATGTGTGGCGAAGGCTTACTTACATCTGTCAGTCTGTGAGTGGCTTTGAAATAAGTGATTTTCGGGTTCCATGGGTTCTCAAAGCGAAAAACGTATTGCTTCTAGTCGAACACCATTTATAGATTTTTTTAGTATTTTGTTCCTCCGAATAACTACGAAACTTTAAACATTAAGAATTAAAAAAAAAATCTTTTTTACAGAAAAACGAATTTGTGTGGAGTAAGTACAACTAAAAACATAAAAATATTAAAAAAAAGACTGCGTAATAATTGGAGGTTCGTAAAGTCGGTGACAAGAAACGAAAAAAAAAATCCAGACTTTAAATAATTTTTTACTTTGTTTTTTTGGAAGTAGGTTGTTTCTGAAAATAAGTTTTTTATTTTACAGATTTTAATTGTTGTACTTACCCCACATAAATTCGTACAAGGAGGTACCACTACTTGCTATGTAAAGGACATTGACAGGAAGTTTTATAACATCATCAACATACACAAAATGTAATGAAACATCTACGTATTATTGAGGCTGACTAAAAGCTACCAAGGTAAGGTAATAATATTCATAGGGGACCACTGCGTGAGCTTCCTTTACTAAATGAAGCACGTAAATCGGCCCAGTAATCTAGGAGAAATTGATAAACATAAATTTTCAAAAAAACATAGACGAACGAGAAGAACCTCCTCCTTTTTAAATAAAAAAAACGTGTTTTAAATAGTTATGAGATCCTCCTAGATCGCAAACAGCAACCCATTCAATGCATGTTACTTGCTCATCAATTTGTTGAATTGACTAACTGAAATGTCTAGCACACCTACCGTTCGTCACGTAGGTATATAACCTATTTCCAGGTCATAAAGTAATAACCGGGCCGTAAGTAAACTTATTGACATGTTGGGCAAAGTTTTCTATTAAGCTTTCGTCACCGCGAATCAATTTTTTCCGACCTTTAATGTTTGCTAGTTATTCCGTCCGTACACGAATATATTACGAAGGCTATAAGTTTTGTGAATGGAAATCGACTACCTATATGTTGGATGGTGTGTATGTTATAAACTTTGTTTGTTTAGAAATCAATTTACTTTTTCAGCTATGCTAGCTTATTTGGAAGTCCGTACCTTCCTATTAGCGGTACCTAACTCCAGCGAATTACATAAAGCATAACATAAGAAATGTGCCTGCCCTCTTACTTAAACCTACTGCACTGTGATTTTATTAATTGTTGTCAATTAAAACTAAATTTTATGTAAATTGCATGTGAAATTAAAAATAATCCGACTATACTCTGTCCATTAGGTATAAACCGTTTTTGACAGATGGAACTAGTGATTGCAGCAATACATTGATTGATACACGTACGGTATTATAATGTCTGTAAGAAGCCATAAATAAGATAATTCAATAAGATAAGGCAGTTTATATATTTGGTTTATTACGCATTTTAAATTTAACTTTTACGTAATCTGGATGGAATATGTATACGTTCTAAGACAGCTGTCAAAAAACGGTTAACCTAATGGACAGGTTAACAAAGAAGAAGAGAAGAAAAATTACAAAAGAAGGAAAATGATGTTCATAAAATCTGTGCATTTATAAAAGCTTTGTAAACACTACCGGTGCTTTCATGTTTCATGTCAAGTGGGAGGTCAAGAGGAAGAGGCACACCATTTAAAGATTTAAGACGTCTTTGAGAAAATGGTGTGCTTTTCCATTTTGTAAAAATATCCGAAAAGGATTAATTGAATGTAATTTATCCTAAAATATCTTGGCTGTTTCAGCTTAAACAAAGTGAAAGCCTTTTATTCAAACGACGAATAAAATTTAAAAGAAATTCTAATAGCATTACGTAATGTTTTGACTGCGAATGGTCAGTAGCTAAAAGTTAGTCGCTAAAGTTAGTGTATTGCAAGGAATCAGTATGTACTATAGATATGTATAGGTGTATTGCAAATACTCTCAGGATGGAGGTTGCAATCAATGATTTAACCACTGTGCTCATTACTATTTTGACATAATGAAAACGGTTCTTGGAAAATAGTTTATAATTATTTATTATGTTATTTACATACTAGCTTCTGCCAGCGGCTTCGCCCGCGTGGATGTCGGAAATTATCCCACGGGAACGTGCTAACTCTATCTCTATGCCAAATCAGAAGTTCAGTGGTTTAGGCGTGAAAATGTAAAATACAGTTTCAAGTTCAAATCCTCCCCTTAAAAACTGAATTACCCCTTTTTGTCAAGTCAGTAGTAAATTTTCGACCACTTTACATACTTATTATTAATTATTGTTAATAGCTGTGCCCGCGACTCCGTCAGCGTGTAACTCCTTGTGTGTTATTAAGTTAATGTATTGGGTAGTACATGCCGTTCGCGATCAGCTGTGAGACGTAATTCCCTCTCAGTGAAAGTTTCGGACTCACGGGATAGTACAGACGCCAGCACATCAAGCTACTACAAACTGTCAAATTTCTTTAATAGATTTTCAACTTTACCTCTAAAGCATTAAGGTTTAAGGTTGATTGGGAAAATTTTACAGTTTCGGGTAGCTTGACCTGAGCTGGCGTCTGTACATGCAGTTCGCGATCAGCTGTGAGACGTAATTCCCTCTCAGTGTAGGTTTCATGCTCGCGAGATAATGTATGCCGTTCGCGGTCAGCTGTGAGCCGCAATTCTCGTTGTGAAGCAGTTTCAGCTTCTTGGGATAACACATGTTGTTCTCGGTCAATGGTAAGCCTTAGCTCTCGTTGAGAAGAGCTTTGAGATGCCCGTGATGTAGCTCGTCTCGCTCTGTCAGCTGCTAATTGCATCTCTCTCTCGGGAGAGCTTTCATTGGCTCGAGAAGTTGAGGCACTAACTCTCGTATCTTTAACCGATGTGCTCTTTCCTCTGCCGATTCTTGAGAACGCCTATTTCTCATTCTCTTAGCTTCTCTCGAATTTCGAGATAAAGATAATCGTTTTTTAGGTGGCATTGATGCAGGCAAATGAAAATAAAGCTAAAACGTAAATGAAAATAAAACTAATTTAAAAAAAGTGAACGTAAATTAGCCAAAACTTACCTATCGGTATCTAAAAATCTATGCGTAACTACTACTTCGTACTTACTACTTCACCTAAAAAAAAAATGTAAACTATTAATAATTTGTAATTTGAACGAATATTAAACACTACTAAAATAACTAATACCTATTTTATAAAATAACAACAAAAGAAATCTAAAAATAAATTATCAAAGTCGCGCTGATAAGCACGGTTAGTTAATATCAATTAAGTATTGTCTGTCAATAAGGTCGAACGCTCTGAACGTCTATTCGCATCAACAGGCAAAAATTGTATGAAGCTCGCGCTCGCGCTCGGACGCCCCGCCTTTTTATACCTTCGGCCGCGAGACGCGTCGAGAGTGATTCAGTATTCACGCGCGACGGCTTATTATTAGCGTATTTCATGTATAACTTTGGTGTTTCTATACCGATTTCTATGATTCTTTTTTATGGAATAGTTAATAATGTTAACTTTTTTAATAAGGGATGACTGAGAGTGTTATAAACGTAAGAATAGACAAATATACCTAATCAGAAAGCTTCGAACTGCTAAGCTATCGGGAGTTACACGTGTTATTGTGAGTCAACCATAAAAGATAGACATATGCTGTCGTGGGATATTTTTTATATAATTTTAAGGAGAACATTTCCGTCATACATGATTTCTGTGTAGCTTTAACCATTAACGTTGCACACGCGACGGAAGCTTAAAAAATGGAGTAACTTCTCCCGTTTTCCCAACATTTCCCTTCACTGCTCTGCTCCTATTGATTGTAGCGTGATGAAAAGTATACTATAACCAGCCCAGGAGTATGAAAAATAATTGTACCAAGTTTCGTTAAAATCCGTCGAGTAGTTTTTGTTTCTATAACGGTTATACAGACAGACAGACAGACAAAAATTTTACTGATTGCATTTTTGGCATCAGTATCGATCCCTAATCACCCCCCCTGATAGTTATTTTGGAAATATATTTCATGTACAGAATTGACCTCTCTACAGATTTATTATAAGTATAGATTAAATAATTGAAAATATACATTGTTCAGTAGATATTTTTAGAAGGATTTCTACATATGCATCTTTGCCAAATATGAACCGAATTGATTTGCCTAAGGTAGTCGTAAAAGGATTCCTTATAATTTCATCATGACCGTCTTCCGATCGATTCTGTAAAAGTCTCACCGTGAAAAGTTAGGTGAAGTGAGCTTAGAGTGAGCTGTCAAATAGTGTCAATCCATGTAGAGCATTAGTTGGAATGATAGCTCACTCCACGCTCACCTCACCTAAGTTTTCACGGTGAGATGGTTACAGAATCGCACTGCTGTTTATGTGTCTGTCTGTCTGTCTCCCTGTCCATTTGTCACAACCTCGTAAAATCGAAATTTTAACCAATTTGCAGTCCAGCTTCCTAACAGTGCTATTGGGGCGTTTTCGCAGGGCATTCGTGCAGGCAGGGGTTGCAGTAGGATGCAGTTGCAGGCAGAGCTTATGTCCCAAGCTGGCGTACTGAAGCTTCGGATATAATTTTAAGGGCTGTCATTTTCTGACATACATCACTAAACAGTGGTGTAGGGTAGATATAGGTACCTATTGAAATTACGAAAAAAATAATGTAACACGCACGATTGGCGCGAAACTTCTACTTTGATTATCAAAAAGCTTCATTACCTCGACTAATTTAACTTGAAAATTGGATAAATTCGTCATATGATTAGATGTGTTTATAATCTGTGCAGTCCATCCAAACTGTAGTTTGATCTCGACCACAACTGGCATCAAATGACGATTATCGCATTTACGCATTTCAGTGTGTGTTGATATTCGTTAAGATTAGTCGTATTGATCGCGTGCTCTACTAAAAGGGCAAACTGCAGACGCAGCAAACCAACCATCCCCGCGATGTCACACATAATTACGTAAGAATTGACCTATATTCTATTTATAATTGTTATTTATTAACTCGCCACTAAACTGGCTGAGACCAGCAAAATTAAGGTAAAAACCGAAAATGAATAACTGCTGTACAAATGCTACAGCGTAGAAGGAGCAGATAATGAACAACTGCATAATATTATTTCTGATATAGAAAAATAAATGGCCTCCAACAACAAGTGAGGTATCTACAACATAAAGCAGAACGAAGTACAGCTGCAATCAGTAAGCCAGTTGAGTCAATAAAAAGTCCTACACAGTGCCCTGAGGACGGACGAGGAGGAGCTAGCCAGGCAAAACCGTGGATCAGGCAAAAGAGCAGGAAAAACAAAATCTAAGTATGTACATCGCCCACACACACTGCTAACATTATGAACACCACCCTGCGACCTCCGCCTGTAGTAGTAGACGGTGTCGAGAACTACCAGGACTTGTTTACATTATACAAATACTGTTCTTATGGATGTGTCAAATGTACAGGCAAAAATCTACCGTATCACCCATCTACTCGCCTCCGAGATACAATATAAGAAAGTCCATTATGCGAGGTTCTTACAGCAACTGGAACCAAGATTCATCTTAGGTAGCGACTTCAACACTACATACGTATGGGGTTCAAGACTAAAGGAAAGTAAAGGAAAGAACTATGAGTGCCACGAAAGAGCTACAGTGTGAAGTTACATATATCTACCGGAAAACCAACTTATTGTCCCAACGATCCACGCAAAGTGCCTGAATTTTTTTTTTTAAATATTTCTAGTACCTAATTATTTAAGCAGCGATGAGTGCTTTGACATGAATTCGGACCATTCACCATTAGATAAGATAATAGAATTAAGAGTTCCGTTTAACACTCTGGAACAACTGAATTTGGAACTAAGTCAATTTAAAAAAAGTATACCTATAGCAAACTACCTTTTTTTTTTTTTTTTTTTTTTTTTTTTTTTGGGTGGGAAATCATCATATGACCCCTCCCGCTCTGGGCGGAGCGGAAGGGAGTGTCAGACTTTTACTGACTAAAACCCACCCGTGTTCCTTCAGTTGCCTGTGCCAAGGGCCACGGTACCTCTTTCGAATATCCCGCAGCCCTGGCGGCATCGGCCCTAGAGGGCCCCGTCAGTTCGTGCTGACATCTCTTTGAGGCGCGCGTGGAACACAACGCGCCGTCGACCCGGGCCTGGTCCTTACCGGGCGGCGAGCTGCCCGTTGCTCGCCGCCCGCAAGCCCGCGCCTACGGTGGCCGGGAGTCGGCTATTGACTCCCGTCCAGGGCGTCTCCTACGGCGGCTAGGGGCGTGAGGGCGCAGCGATTGCCTCTCCCTCACGCGCTCCGCCTCCTCCTTTGCGAGCATTACTGCTTCGCAGAAGGAGGTGACGGCCTCCCATTCACTCTCGCTCCGTACCATGGCCTGGACCAGGGCCGGACGCGAGAGATCGCTGCCGCCGATCGCCGCCACGAGGACACGGCGGTGCCCTGCCCAAGCCGGGCAGACCTCCACCGTGTGCTCCACCGTGTCCTCCGGGCGATCCACACAGTGGTGACACCCTGGCGTTTCCTCCCGCTTTATCCTGAACAGGAACCTCCCGAAACAACCGTGTCCGGTGAGGACCTGCGTCAGGCGGAAGGTGAGGGCGCCGTGGCGCCTCTCTAGCCACTCCTCAAAGAGGGGACTTATCGCCGCTATTGTGGCGTGCCCAGCACTGGGTTGCGACAATCGCACTCTCCATGCCGCTATGAGATCCCGCCGGAGCTCTGTCCGCTGTGCCGTGATTTCTCGCGGCAGCGGAGTTACGCCCCGGCGTTTTGCCTCCTCTCGCCACTCCCATATGTGGGCGAGGACCTTGGCCTCTAGATCCCATGGCGGCAATCCGGCAAGGAGGCTCGCCGCCTCAACGGAGACCGTGCGGTATCCTCGGATCAGCCGGACAGCCATGACCCTTTGGGACGCGTTCAACCGGCGGGCTGGTCGCTTCCTCAGGGAACGCGCCCACACCGGTGCCCCGTAAAGGGCCATGGACCGCACGACCCCCGCATAGAGCCTCCGGCAGGAAGCGTTTGGTCCCCCTAGATTGGGCAGGAGCCGCCTCAAGGCAGCCCCGGCCCGCTCCAGTCTGGGTGCCAAACGTCGGAAATGCTCCACGAAATTCCACCGGCTGTCGAGGACGAGTCCCAGGTACTTCATCGTCAGCTCGACGCCGATGTGAACCCCTCCCGCCATTATTTGTGAACCCGACGGTGGCACGTCCCGAGGACCATGAAAACACATGGCCTCTGACTTGTGCAATGCCACCTCGAGTCCCAGTTGCCGGATCCTCTCGACGATTGTCGCAACCCCGCGTGTCGCTGCTTCGGCCGCCGCCTGGTGCGACCTCCCCTGCGCCAGGACCAGCGTGTCGTCAGCGTAGCAAATCACGCTGACGCCGCTGGGGAGGTCAGCGCGCAGCACCCAGTCGTACCCGATGTCCCACAGATGCGGCCCCAGGACCGATCCCTGTGGGACACCGCACGACATCTCTCGCCGGTTCCACTCTCCCCGGTGACCGGGGTAGATGACGGCCCTGTCCGTCAGATAGGCCTCGACAGTGCGACAGAGGTAGGTCGGCATCCGGTGATACCGGAGTGCCTCCCTGACGCAGCTCCAGGGCAGGGTATTGAAGGCGTTGGCGATGTCTAGAGACACCGCCAAGACGACCCCACCCCGGGCCACAGCGTCCCCCGTCGTGAGGGCTCGCACGCGCATGATGGCGTCCACCGTAGAACTACCTGGAAAACACATCGGGTCAAAGCAACCGCCTAACCTGCAGGAATGAGCTGTCTTATAACCGACAAGCGGAAACCAAGAAACAGATGCCATCACACCTGAGGGACAATTCTCGTAATTTTAAGACCGTTCACAGTCTGAGGGGCAATTCTCGTAATTTTAAGAATGTTCACAGTGTGATCTCAGTCTCAATTTGTCAAAAAATACTTCTAATTTCCCTACATTTTGACATGTTTTTGACATTTGTTTGTCGCCGAGATGAGACTGCGACTAGATTTTTAACGTTTTAAATTACGAGAATTGGCCTTCTGATCTCAGTCTCAATCTGTCTAAAAATACTTCTAATTTTCCTACATTTTGACAAGTTTTTGACATTTGTTTGTCGCTGAGATGAGACTGCGACTAGATTTTGAACATTTTAAATTACGAGAATTGGCCTTCTGATGTCCACATGATAAAAGACTGCTGAACAACTACAACGTTACTAAGCGTCTAACGAAAGAAATTCAGCAATACAACGACACGTTAACAAACAGCTAGCTTAGAGAAATTAACAAGTGATACCAAAACAGGTCACTCGCTATGGGATTAGAATTGGGGCTACAAAGAACATAAAACGACCGATTATACAAATTTCCTCTATTATGGAAGAAAATGGCAAGAGGCCAGTGACGGAGAATCGAAAATCTAATCCCCGATTACCGACCAGTTCGAATTTAAAGAACGACACTCCACGCTCGAGCAAGTACGCAGAATTACTAATATTTTTGAAAGAACGCTAGAGGAGAAGAAGGTGTGCTCCACGGTCTTCCTTGCACAGGCTTTTGGTAAAGTATGTGATGGCCTCATACACTGGGTCAAATAAAATTAGTTAGCGGAACTCTGCAGACGTGACCAAAAATAATTCATGTTTTTTTTGGGATTCAACGATCGCTGGTTGTTGCTTGGGTGGCAGGGATTAACGAATTGTTACCATGGATTCAGTACATGATTCTGAAGCCCCCTTCGCTGAAATTATTCGTCTGTTAAAAAAAAAACTTAAATTAATAATAGAGACGCTAGAGGATCTAGCTAGAGTCATGTGCTAAATTCATGGTTACAGTTGGTGCGATGTTTGTCCCTGCCCTACTACCCTGTATAATTATATACTCGTATAAAAAAAACACATTTGGATATTTATTCAAGGTAAATTATTGAACTTGCGCACTATATATAAAAGATTTAATGGCGTTGACATATAAGCTTTTTATCCAACTCTTTCCAATAAATATGTATACAATCAATTGAGGGGCAGCGGGTCCTATTGTACAAACGACATTATGTCGTTAATGTGGGCTCCAAAGGGGCCCACTACCGAGCCGATGGTGGTTTGTGTATTCGGGTTCAATTGGTGGCGTTTCCGAACTATATGTTGAACCAACTGAAAACCGTAACCCGCGATAGCCCGTAGTCTATACTTATTCTTCGTGTCGCTGGCACAACTGTATTTTAAATGCAGTTTTCCCAAAAAAATTTCATTTCCACGGCGTTGTCGGTGGCAGCGCGGAGGTCACTTTGACTGCATGTTATGGGACACAGAGGGCAGGATAGGAGGTGGAGCATGGTTTGTGACATAGCTCCACAATCACACCCTACTGCAGGTCCGTCAAGGTAGCCGGGCCACTTTACCAGGTTGGACTTTCATGTTCCCGCTTGTGTCCGGAGACGGTTTAGAGACTTCCAAGTGGACCACGGAAGGTTACACCCTGCAGAGAGATGCTCCTTTGGTGGTAGGTAGTAAGTAAGATTGCGGTCTATTAATTTATGGTAATGATCAGATTGCAAGTAGTTAAACAAAGCAACAAATTCTCATGTAGATTTGTATCAAAGTTTTGTTAGGACAAGGTATACCTAGGTAGGCCATGTAGGTATAATATAAGGTTAAAGCTCCGTTAACGACAGAAATAGCCAAGATTTGATACCATATCTAATCTTATTTAACATTGGATGCCAAAAAGGTCAAAAAGGTTGACCTGAATCTTAACCTTTTATGCATTGACATTATGTTATTTGTTCTCAGGACTTTAGGTTTTCAAAGGCTGTTATAAAAACATATAAAGGTACCTCGGTGTTTCACAAGTAGTTATAACAGACCATTACAATTTTATTTTGCCTGAAAACTATTAATATAAAGCAATTTGATAATGACACACGTCACATCACACCCGTATTACGTGACGGTAAAATATGTTATTATTAATTAATTGGCTCGAACCTATTTGCGACTAGTACCTGCTACTGTAACACTTACATAGCTAATGGATAGCTCGTGCCAGGCCGCACTGATCCAGAACGATTTGTATTCGCCTCATTAGATACTAAATCTGAAAACAAAACCACTCTGAACATTTCGTTCTATGTTCGTTTTATTGGATTATTGGAAGTGGTTAGGGTAGAGCGGTATCTACTTACCTTAAAGAAACGAATACCTTAAGTGTATTAGGTTACGTTATAGTGAGCAAACAAAGAAAATTTATAATCGAAAAACTACCATAAGCATAATCTGCCTATTATAGGTAGGTACCTAATGTTCTCACTGCTGGAACTGCTCTCTGTGAAAGGCCATAAACCACCACACGGGTCCAGTGCGAGTTGGCACTGACAGATGTCACATGTCTTCGAATTTTTGGTTCTAGGCTTCGATCAATAATAGTACTAGATTAAGGATCAGGAACAAAAATCAGTCGCTCAAGTGGCCACGTTTGCATACACGTAAACATCTACATTTCTTAGAAAAAAGTTTAATAATATTAACATCTTCAGTTTATTATAAACCTTAATGCTTAAACATAAAGTTTAATTACCATTGCAAAATATATTTAAAATGTCGCTTGAAAATAAAATCATTCTATTTTTAAATTTTCAGTCATCTATTCTAAAATGAAACATAACGTCTAAGTAATAAGGTTAAAAACATACTAATTTGAAATAAGACCACACATGTATTTGTGGTCTTATTTTTCGGGCCGTTTTTGAAGCGCTTATCGGGAATCTAGTACTATTATTGATCGAAGGTTCTAGGACATGCCGGTTTCCACACGATGTTTTCCTTCATCCTTTTGAGAGCAGTGGTGATGAAATTTACACAAGGTAAGGTGCTTGCTTGGGTTCGAACCCACGACCTACAGTTCGTAAGTCGTGTCTACCTTATCTATAATATTTTAAACGTAAAACTAACTAAAAACACACTTTTTCAATTAAGGGCTGATTTTTCAATCGACAGATTATTTTGATTCGTGGAATAAAATTGACGTCTGACAGTTTTTGTATGGAAGAACTGTCAAAAATTCAAAATGATTCCTCCGATAACGTTATCTGCCATTGGAATAATCAGCCCTAAGTAGTACGCTCTAATAAAAATAAATTTTCCTCGTTTAGTGTCGCGGTCGGTCGTATCCAATTAAAAAAATAATTAATATTTATTGGGTCGGCTTTTTTATAAATAAGGCCCCATGGGTGTCGGGCCGCGATTGTGTCGTGCAGTACTTAAGCTATCCATCATGCTGGAGCCATTAACGCGGAGGGCGAAGGCTGAGGGCGCGCCGGGTCACGCCAACCTAACCGACTCCTACGTATTTTAACCCGCCGAAAAAAGGCTATAAGTAGGTGCTACATCAAAATATTATGTTAAATGTTCCGGAAAAAAATTGGCATTGGAAAAATTCTCATACCATTTTTTGTCACATATTTTTCGTTTGTTTACAAACCATAACACTTAAATCTGTTATTAGGCAGAAGGTATAGTCATTTTTTACTGAAGTTATAAAGCGCGCACTCACTTCAGGAACTGAAGTCATGAATTCTTAGGAAAGTGACTAATTGTTTCTGTAATACAGCATTCAGTCTCGGTTAAGTTAATAAAATAAAATAAAATTTCACAATGCTGCAACAGAATAGATCGGAATAGAATAAAATGTCAATGCAATTAAAATAAACGAATGCGAAGGTACACATTATAAAGGTCACAGAATTAAAATAAAATATCAAATACAAAAATAAAAGAATTGGTAGGTACAAATTATACGGGTCACAGAATTGAAATTAAAGTGCTTTAACTACTGATATAGACCTACGGTGCGAGGTTCGACCTTGCTTCGCGTGCAAATTGTGCGCAAGTCATCTAAGTTAAGTATAATGGGATTTTGTAGGTTCCCGTAAACCGTTCTAACGGCCTTTTCCAACGATTTACAAAACTTTGATTCAAATGGTTATGGTACCAGATGACCCAAATTGCTGCTGAGAGCCGACGCCGGCGATGGAGACCGTGAAGCATCTCTTAAGAGTTCAGTACCCTCATTTTAGATGGTCCATTTATTATGGTAGCAAAAGCTCTTACGCGATTTCATTAGGTATTAATATTGACTTTAGAAAAAGTAGCACATAAATAATCTTAAGCTTGCGGTGCCGTGGTGCTGTCACGTGATAATGGTCATCAATGAACCAAACCCAAGAAGAAGGGTATTTTCAAACCACCGGATAATCATGGGAAACGGGCTGGAAACCAAATTTTACGGTCGGTAATTTAATAACAGACGAAAACAATACTTTAACGTCAAAATCGCTATCATGTTTTATTATTTTTCTAGTAAAACTATTAATGGTACCAATCCGAGATTTCCACTGCTTGAAACGTGAAACCTATTTGGTTGATAAACTTTAGTTCAAAGTTTGCGCTACGCAGTTGAAAGCTTCTTGATTTCTCAACGTAGAAGTTTATATAAAAGTGCCTTTCACTTATTATGAACTTTCACAAGTGTGTGCAAGAGCCGCTAAATAAGTACATATAGGTAGGTAACTACAGCACCATGTTTCGTTTTCTTTCCTCCTCGAATCTGGGATCGACGTGGAATTTCATTATCTTCATTTTTCAAATAGCCCATTGCGAGAGGGTAATATTGGGTACCGAGCTCAAGGGAACGGTTCTAGTAGCTTTTCGAAAATCGTTGAAATATAAGCTTACCTAAATCTATGGCCATGAATAGCATCAATGAGTGTTATTAGATTAAACTTTCAGTTTAAATTGTCTCGAGCAGGCGAACGACCTCGTTTGTGAAATAAATTCCGTTGGTCCCGTAATAGGTACATGAAGTCCCAACTCGAAAATATGGTTAAGTAATTTTATTTATTTTGTACCTTGATGTCCAGAGCAATTGATGACGGTCGGCGCGACGCGGCGCGGCGCGGCGGGCAGCGACCGCTCGACGTTCGCACGCTGTAACGCCGCGCTATAAATATTAGATGCGGCGCTGCCTCCTCACGACTCACGCCGCGCCAGTGCGAGCCGGAACCCTGAGAATCGATAGTCCACAACACGATGTGTCACTATCTTGTCCCATACGTTCTAATAACACGAAATAATGTTCTCGCTCTGAGGTATTCGCATCCCCGAGAGTGTATTAGGGTCTAAACGCACAGTTTACGCGTCAATAATAAACAAAATTAATTTTCCTTCATTCCCCCCGTGCTCCATACAACATTGTACGGTATTTCAGTAATATAGAGGCCTCGCAATGGATTGTTAGCTGTTTGATCGATAAACTTAGTCGTAGGCCGTCGCGAAAGGAAAAATTATGTGTCATTAAAAACTGTAGTCGGACGGAGCTAATCGGCATGAGCCTTTAATAGGTCGAAATTTTGTTGTTTGGGACCCTTCCTCATAAGAGAGGTAGGTCTATAGTATTTATTATGAAAATGATTTTAGAGCATAAAAAGTAACTATAAATAGGTAAGTATCTAATACACCTACTTACATAGTTACTAAAACAAAATGCTTGAATAGAAACAAAGAGAAATGAAACGAACCTTGATAGCTTTTGGGTAGTAGTAGGTACTAAAATGAATATAGCTACACTTTCCATGCCATTAGCTTTACAGATTAGGTAAATCAATTATGTTTGAAGAGGGCTTGTGTGAAAGGTCGTCTGAATAATAGATTACTTTTGAAGATAGCAAACGATTCGACCCGATACGCTTATAGCCGGCCTTGTGATTTGCTTTAAGTTTCCGTTTAATAAAAGGCGTATGTCATTACTCTTAACACAACTTGTAGGACGACGAGTCCCAAACCTTCCCTAAGAAGGTAACTTACGCACAACGTTTGTATAGAAATGTAAATGATTCTTGACAAAGTTTCCTTCTCAGCGTTATCTTAACTGTAGTGGCCCGGTCCCTTTTTGTATAAGTTTCTGCCATTCGAGAGAACACTGCGAAGTTTTCACCTTCCTTGTTAAAGCTAACAAGCAGTTACAGGTTGAAAGAACAAAGATTTGGCTCGAATGAATTCCGTTCCCGAAGTAAGCAAGTAAATGGGTAATATTTTTTATACATTAATGAAGTCAGTTAAACTAGGTCAGGCTTTTTATAGACTGGAACAAAGGTATCTCGCCCTTATTCAAAGGAATGAAACCGTTTAATTCAATTCTATAGAATTAGGTCAAAATGACAAAAACAAACTGGGTAGTGCTAGTTGCGAACTTACGAGGTCGTTAAAATTAAGCAGCCTTTCATCTTATAAATGACAGAGGACACGGACAGAGGGTTATCCTCTGTCCTCGGGTGAAACTCCCATAGATAAATAGAGGAGTGAGTACTTTCCTACACCCACAGTTGGCCAATGGTGGCGGTATTTATGGTCTGTTCCAAAAGTATTTGCTGAAAATGTAAACAAATGGATCAGAAAACGTACCTGTGGATGCCAATTTGTAGTGTCACTTACAAATTGAGGGCTTTGATTGGATTATTTGAATACTTAAATCCGAAATTCTAATTTTTAGTAACCTTAGTAAGAGTAATCTTAGTAAGATGTTTCATTACATTCGTCAATGATTTTTCAATGTCTATTAACCTAATCATGTTTTGAAACAATAATTATTGGAAAAGTGGTGAGATATATAAGTGAAACCTTAAATATCTATCTACAGATAAATGTATTACTGCCTAATTGTCTTTATTGAGTTATTACGTAAGAATTTAAACTGAACAGGGTTTATTTACTTTTTCGTCAGATACTTTTGGAACAGGCTATACCCACATTTTTTTGAAGTAGATATAAGTTATACTTAAGTTTAAGTAAGTGTAGAGACAGTCACTTAAAACAACATCGAGATTTCTTTATTATTATAAAACACATTATGAACCTTTCAGAATGAATTCTCTAAATGATGGCGAAATCCGCATTAAAATCCGTTGCGTAGAAGTTCAGAAGAACAACTCGGTCACACAGACATAAACGAAGAGACTTTAATTTATAATAATTATGTATAATAGGTTTAGGCATTTTCAGCAAAAGGGTCCAGCATTTTCCCATATCTTACTATGTTTGCATAAATTATGAAGACAAATAAAACTACGGAAAAGTTTTAATTGGGTCCGACATTCAACAGACAACAAAGTGAACGTAACAATAACTGATGGAGGTACTATACTTAGGTACTTTATTATCTTACCTACGGAATTGTTACCAGCCTACCATCGACCCAAATACCTACAACATTTGTTGATATAAAAGATTACATTTTTATTTAACAATTTCATTTAAAAAGTAAATAAGCGCTTTAAATGTTACCATAAAATATAAATATTTGTGGATGTCGCGTCCCGACTCCCGACTTACTTAATTGTAAATATCCATTTGAGCCGGGATGCGGCACGGGCGGAGCACGTTTCTGCTGAATTATCCTAAACAAAGATCGTTACTGCTCAGAAATTAACAATTATAAAGCTGAATTGCTTTATTTAGGCATCTTAACGAGATTGTTAGGGCACACAAAAGGCTCTCGCTTTCATTCGAGCGACAAAAATGCGCTTCATTTCGTCTTTTCTCAGTGTTATTTGAAGTGTAAACAATTAGTTGGAAGGGCCCTGAAGTTTTCTTCTTAATGAGATTAGTTTCCGCTTGTAGGCAGGAAATCAATTTGCTGGCATCCAGCCCCGCTGAGTCGTTGATACGTTCCCCAGCTCAGTACCTATTCTATAACAGTCTGCTAAGCTTAATATTGCTAGTCGGCTTTGTCTGCAGTAATACAATGGCTCTTCACAATTCATCCTAGTTACTTAAAGTAAGTAAGTATACCTTATCGATTTAAAAAAAGCAATATGAGATTTGGTATGTATTTTCCAAAGCAAGCATGCTTTTGTTAGACTGCTTCATGTAATTAAAAAAAAACATATATAATAATAACACATTCGTATCTATCTCATCATCTGCCTAGCCTTTTCCTAACTATAGAGCGACTGCCTATCTGACCTCCACAACCCATTAATTGGGTAATAAATGTTATATCGACGGCGAAGTGCCTGCAGGTAGTGACTGCAGGTTGTTAGAATTTCGGGCTTCTGACGACCACAGTAACGACTGTCAAAGATCTACGAATGACAGCCGGGACCAACGGCTTAACGTGCTTTCCGAGGCACGGAGGGGTCTTGGTATGTAGAGATGGTCACCCATCCACGGACCAACCGCGGCAAGCGTAGCTTAACCTGATCGATTGAACCACGATTCACGATTGCACGATTTCTGACAAATGCGTGCACTGACTGGACAGGTCCTCTCAATCTGTGTGGTTCTTTCCTCAAAAAACCATCTCAGACATCGATCTACATGGTCTTCATATGATCTGACCAAGATTATGTCTGGACTTTAAAAGAGACTGTGACCTAGTTTGTTTCGGCCTTTCTTCTCAGACTAGTCAGATAGAAAACGCCGACCTCATCTAGTTTTAAAATATGATTGACGTGTAAAAGTGTTTGTACAAACCTATTTACAAAATAAAATCATTTATCATTTACCGTTCGGCTGTTATTTCTAACCCTCCGTTCGTTCGTATCTACCTATAATCCAATAATACTTAGTTAGAAAAAAATACTTACCCACGCCATAGTAGCTTATTCCTAACACTAATCTTAAAATCCAATTCAATTTCATTTTACGCAATGAAAAAGCAAGATTATGAGACCGTTAAGAAAAATAAGATCGTGTTTATATTAGACTGAAATTCTTACCTAAGTGCCATTAGATACCGCGGCGGGGTGGCGGAGTTAAAATTAATTAAATCTCTCACTTATCTAAGGAGTACGTTCTCCAGAGACATAAAATTTAAAGTTTTATGTTTGAAACTATGAGCTGCGCGATAGTAACTCGCTAGAAGCAATCCGTTGTACTAAAAATCTTATCGAGTAATTTAAAACTTTCTCGGTTGACATTTAGATCTATGATCTTTCATACGTGATACGCGTATGTGTAAAGTTAACGGGACGATTGGTTTGACTTCTGCTCCATACAATTTCCAGCAGCGCCGAACTCACTACTCTTTGCAGCCACAATGCTGCCGATCTATTCTCTAAAAATCTCATCGTGAAAATTTAGGTGAAGTGAACTGTCAATAGTGTTAATCCCTAGCATCACTGACAGGTGACAGCTCGCATGAAGCTCACATTTTTGGAGATTTTTACAGAATCAGCTGGCTGTAGTTGGTGCGTTTTAGCATGGCAATAGTGGGCATTGCCCTTTCTGAATACGACTAATGAACAATGTATATCGTTATTCATATAATGAAAAATGTTGACGACACGATCGGTACATAGGAACCTTTCGATTAAGAATGTTGTTGTACTTGAATCTGTAAATAAAATGTAGATACTTACTGGGTCAACGACCGCTAATGCCATGCTCAAACTCACCAACAACAATTGTGGATAAAAAATAAAAGCTTGTAATAGCACCACTTGTGGACGATATCGTTGCTGGCAACCCATTGGGTTAACTAGGTATCGAGGAAATTAATACGGTCAATAAATACTCGTAAGTACTTACGATTTGCTTGGCAAGATAAATTACATTCCTTGCCTTTCATGATTTTCCAGATTAGCGTGAAAAGCGAATACGAAAGGTCCATAACTTTGTAATATATCGTACATACCTAGTATACATTTATAGAATTTTCCATGTAACTTATTCAATATATTCCTTTAATATTGGAGCATTAGCATATCCATGAATTTTATATGTAAGTAGTTTTTTCTTTGCGGGCCTACGCAAAGGATTCGACAGTTTTCCTCATTTAAAATCGCGTGGGAAAAGTAAGAAAAGTCAGTGCTCTGTGTTTTTTTCGTAATGTTATCTTTAGTAAATATGGGTGAGGTCGGTCGGTTTATTAAGTGGGTGCGTGCGGGGTTGGGGTCGGACTTGAGACACGCCGCGGCGTATTTGGCCCCCGCCCGCCCCACGTCGCCCGCCTCAGCCGCGCCGTGCTCACAATATCCGGTACTGATCCGCAATATCACCCTATATGGATTTAGGACATAAAATTCAATGATTATAATATAGCCTTAGTAACGGTTCTATCTAGATATTACATCGGTGGATCGAATTCTTAAAAAATGTCTACCTTCATATTCCGTATATCAATTTTTTTTGACAACCCAATAAGATGTTATGTTCCTCAGGTGTTCAATGTGGCTAGTTAGGTAAATGTTTTATTAGGGAAATGTCTGTCTCTCTACTTCAATATAAAATGTCATTTGGGTGAACGTTTATGACAGGTCCGATACCCTTTCCTGCAGTGCGATTCTGTAACCATCTCACCGTGAAAACTTAGGTGAAGTGAGCGTGGAGTGAGCTGTCATTCCAAATAATGCTAAGGATTGACACTACTGACAACTCACATCAAGCTCACTTCACTTGAGTTTTCACGGTGAGATTTTTACAGAATCAACCGGCTAACTAACATAACTTGCTGTGGAATTGTGGAAAGTATACTTACTACATTTGTTTGTAGAGTGTGTTTCATAAGTTTCTCTTTGTGAGTTGGTTATTTATTTGTATAGGTATCTGCACCACAAGGTACCTACAATAAATTCAAATGAATATTCATGAGTTTACGCCAGCGTTTTAATAATGAGGCCTTCTTAAATAAAACATTAGGCACTTAATCAAATTCAGTTTTTATCTATTTTAGGACATTATTATTCTAATTAAAATATTCAAAAAGTATCTACCTAATTTTTCTTTACAGGTAATCATGAGGATCAAAACGACAGACAATGGTAACATTGCAGTATACAAGCATCAGGACGTATCGTCACACGGAAATCCCGATAACAGAACTTGGTTGACTGCGAACAGTACAGAATCCAATTTACGCGAGAACACAACGGATTACTCGCAAGTTACGAATTGTAACACAGTTTATAACTCTCAAAGGAATTCAGAGACCTTTGAGAATTACTCGACTGTCAGGGGAACCGGTGTAGGCAGTGAAGCCACGACTCCGAGCGCGGAGCTGGTATGCAATCGACAGTACCGGATCAACAGCAGGCACGTGAATACCGTGCCGTCGTGCAATAACAGCGAGACGGAAAACCTGGAGAAAACCACAGCCACCGTCCGTGCTCCTTGCGAAGGTTTCTTAAGTAGGTATTATTTATTAATCTTTCAACACTTTTTCCAACAATCAGAATCAAGAATAAGAAAACTAAAATGTATCTACAAACCTTTTTCAGATAATACTAATGTATCTACAGAACCTACGCCAATCGACGAGGAAAGAGCATTTGAGCATTCTGACACAGATGAGATGTCTGAGAACGGCATCCATCCTGTGCCGAGGGGAATTGTGAATCCAAATTATCCTGGCTTCCAACACTTAGCGCACACATTACAGGTAAAGTTTCACTTACAAAAAGAATCCTTGGAAGTGTTTAAACTTTGCTCATTACAGCGACACAAAGGAAGCCCCAGTTGTTACTGAATGCTACTGGGCCGGGAACCGTGACTACTTATTTATGTGAACATTTATGTGGGCTTCTACCGAGTTCTAGCTATTTATGTAACTCCTGCAGATTTAGATACATTTGGTTGGGACACTTTCCTTCCAGAGTTTTATTAATATTTGTACTGATAATTGATTATATTTTGCTTGTTTAAGGATTATTCATCAAATATAGAAAATTTTTATCATTCAGAAAATGAAATGACTGATGATGATGTTGATATAGAAATAACTGACCTGGCATATGAACCCGAACCTAACCAAAATGGAACCACGGATTATAAAAATATCAACAACAATAATAACGTAAAATCTGATCTAGTAAAAACAACATTGTTGTCACCACAAAATAATTCTTATTTACAACAAAAATTTGTAGATAGTCAAATAAAAAATGATATACCAGACCTATTAAAAACTATATCTAAAAATAATAATAACAATGATGAAGCGTTCAATTATGATCTGAACTGCACGCATGCAGATATAGAAAATAATTTCCACGCTAAAGATATTATTGGTGATTTCAATAAAGAAATTGAAGACGAAATTAAACAATTACTTAACTATAATATCAACATTCAAGACGACTTAGAAGAATTACGCAAAGATATAAAAGACACTTTTGCAAAACCTATTGAAAATACTATTAATAATATAAGTGACGTTGTTAATCACGTTATTAAGAAATTAGTGGAAACGCAGTGTGATGAAAATGAGGATAGTTTGAAAGATAGTTTGACTCAACAACAAAGGATAGACAAAGAAGTTAGTGAAATAAATAAAGAAAATGAAAAAAATACCCGAACAGAAATGAGTTTAAGTAGGCCTACGTTTTTAATACTAGAGAATAACACCAATGGAAAGATCACAGACGCGTTTCTGTCAGATGGGAAGGATGAAATCAATGTCAACGATTATGACACGGAGAAGTTGAGCCTTAATGTGGAGAATACAATTAAGCAGCTCAGCACTGAGCTTAGAAAGATAATACCAAAACTAGATGAAATGCGTGAACGTGATCGACTATGGGCCGAAAGTAAAAAAGAAACAGTTAGTATAGATGGAAATTCTAATGAGATAGCACATGATTCTAAAAATTACTGTTTACTGAATAGTGTTCATACGCAAGACAAACCAGAAGTTAACAAAACTATCAGGCATACTGATAACCATGTTAGTGTCAGAAACACTACAATACGGTCACCAAAGTAAGTATTTTCGATATTTTCAGTTTGATTTCATGAATTTTCTCATTCCTATATTTTATATTTGTAAATTAGATACTACCTAAATGACGATTATAGCAAGTGCCAGATAAGGTAACTTGAAAAATTTGTACCTAAGTATCATGGTTTTAAAACAGTGCAAACCTCCGTAGGTATGCAAATTCATTGCCTCATACTAACGTTTAAAATAGATTTGACGCAGCACGTATAACTCCGATAAATTAAGAAGGGAAGTACACACGACGTGCTCGGGAATTCCTTGTATCAGTTTAATTTAGCTGGCCATATTGAATTGGAGGAATTCTTGTAAATGAGGCGTGGTACAACAATTTGTTTGAAATTGTGTAATAGTGTAATCTAAAATGCATTCATACTTCAGTGAACCCAAGGCGGCCAGAGAGAAACAAAAAGAAATTACTTCAAGTAAAAACTCTTACCGAAGTGCTCAAAGTAATGCATCCGTCCGTAAAAATGATAACTCAAAAGATGTAGATTTGGGTAAGTCGGCCATTTTACATAGTTTTTGTTTTGTATATAGTTGTGTTTTGTATATTGTAAGTCACCTTTCATTTCATTTACTAACTTTTTTACACATATAGCACGTTAAACCTTTAGGTAATTATGTTCACGACTGTGTTTCCGGGAGCCGGCACAGTGATAGCAGCTTGTTAATGAACAAGTTACAACAGAGACGTTACTTGTTTTTGTTGGTATTAAGGATGATTCGTATACATTCTACCATCTGTTTAAGTCAGTTCAGTGTGCATACTTATTTTATAACGTTCTTAATCATCAGAACTAAAATACTAGGTAGATATTATGTGTAATTTTATATGATATGTTAGGTTTCAGATTTCGTTTCTTTAGCATGTATTTTACATGACCTAGCCAAATCCTAATTTATTTCCTGTGAGTGTTGTTTTGTTATAAGTATCTAGGTAGGTAGGTATACTTACCTAAATGTATTACTCGTTAATCTACCAAAGTAGTATAGCTTGCCTGTTAAAATGTAAATTCTGTAAAATTGTTGTATTGTGAGAGCAGACGCCGCCGCGCTGGTTATTGTTTGCTAGATAGGTAAAAGAAGTTTATTAACTACCTACCTATTTGCTTTTATCTTATATTTTCCAGGGAGTTTTGACGTATACAACATTGAAACAGCGTTACCCAAATTAGATTTGGATGCTATTGAGAACCATTTGAAAGCTGCAAAAGAAGCCGAGAGACGGGTGAGTTAAATCATCTAATAAGCATTGCTTCACTCTCTTACTAAAACATCACCCTACCTAGGTAATCCAACAAGTCACGGCCCGGTCTGCCTGAACGCATTAGTACCAACAGGCAGACTAGGTAGGTAGGTACATAACAATGATATTATAAGTACCTAGTAAACTTCTAATATCATTGGTACATAATATAAAATCATAGTTACCTACACTAACTAAACCAACCGAGGTATATAAAATTAAGAAGTACCTAACATTAAATCTACACTGTTGACTGATTTTTCTACACTTGGTAAAATAAAACATAAACAATAGTTTAAATTCCGCGCTGTTAAGTTAACGGTAACCGCACATTCGCGTTTGATCCACGTCTGCCGCAGCCATGTGTAACAGTTAATTATCAATAGGTAGTACGTTCAGCTTTCTAAGGTGATTCAGCGGCGTAGCAGGCTGCCAGTCTCTTATTATATACCGATTCATTCCGCAAGGTGTGCGAGTGGTGCTTAGACTGCATTTTAAGTTTCTGTTGTTTTTAATATTGTAAATTCAGTTAAGTGATGGCGTCAATGCCTTATTTTGTTAACTCAGAACAAAGACATTATAAAAAAGATACCAGATTTTTATTGGATTTATACACTATTACTTATGATAACCACGAATCTGTTGACAACATTTGTTGCTTGGTAAGTTTATTTTCAAATATTTTTTTTTCAACTTCAAGTTCCTGCTCAAGCTCAACATATTAGCTAAAGGTTAAATGGAACACTTTTTGACCTTGTCCTAAATGTCAAAATGACAGGAATGACAGGACTTCCATTTTTTTGTTTACTTTAGTAATTTAGTTGATTTACAGTTAACGTTTGTACAACAGCAATCCGTGCCATATTATTGCCAAATTATAGAAGACTGATTAGTTTTTAATATGTTCGAAAATTTAGTTACTAACATTCGAAGGAAATTTAGCAAAACATCTGAAGAAATACATGAAAACGTGAACACAGATACTATAGAAAAATCTGGATTCAAACGAAGCATACATCTCTTCAAGACGAAGTTGTTCAATAAAAGTGACAGTGAAAATGTTCACGTTGAAAATTGTGACGATACTGTTTTAAGTCCAAGAGCTGTTGGCTCAGCAGAATGTAATGCCCTGACGGAGATTGAGTGGCCTCATTTAGCCGACAATAATCCTAACATATTAGAGAAATTTACAAGAATTGTGACTGTTACTGACCATGTTCCCTATGACAAAAATGTAAGGGTTGAAAGCTGAGTGAATTTAATCGTTTCCTGATTCATTTCCATTTGGACTATTTTATGATAAAGATGTTTGTGTGTGTTCACCTGCACCAGTTGACTGTGGACACATGCTAGCAGACCTTAGTAGAAAGTAGAAATAGTACTTGAAAACACATTTGAATTTTAATAGAATAATACCGAAAGGTATTGACTAGACCATATATACAATATTATTATAAAATAAGCTGAAATATACTTTTTAATACTATTAATAACTTTATCCATTCTAGCTTTGAATATACTACATGGGCATTCTTAACAAAATTATTTGAAGGTGATTCTCATGCTGCTTTTTATTTCAGAAACGCAATGACAGAGAAGAGATCAGGAGGCGACTGGCGATGGGAGCAGATGCCGAGGAGTACTACAGTATGGGCCACACGGACCGGCCTGGGAAGAAACCCAGTCTGCATTCACGACTTCAAAGTGGTGGGTTTTACACATTGCAATTAAATGTATGGTGTGAAATCATAAATAGATAGCTCATATAAACAATAACAAGATACTATGTAAACAATAATATAATTAATTAAAGCAATTTGTGCTGTTGAACACTAATTAATTTATCTTTATTAGTTAATTGCATAAATAGTTATCCTTGTTTTGACAGTCAACCATGATAGTAATATCACTATAGATAAAATAAACACAAAAGTACTAGATATTTGGTCACATGCTATTGGGTTGTATGTAACTAATTGGTGTTTCCATTTATACCACTTAAAGAACTCTTTTTCAAAAGTTTCAAAGCAGCAATAAATATATAAATGAGACTTTTGGAAATCAGTTTTTTATTTACAATCTGCATTTAGTAACAAAAAAGGCCAATATGCCTTTCATTTCTTATTTATGTTACAGTAATTATTGCTGAACAAACTTAGAAACTTAGCTTATTCCTACAATATGCAGATTGTATCTACATTCTATGATCCACAATCACTTTGTGATGTTCTCATACTAAATGTGTTGTGGTGTCTGGTACAGGGATGAACCTACAAATATGTTTCATGAATGAGACAGCATCTGACAATGAATCTCAAGCATCAGACTTAGAAAAAAATTACAATAACACAAAAAGTTTGTCACGGTCAAGTATTTTTAGCAAGTCGGGCTACAACCATCCGTATCAAACAAGACCGCTATCAGTTAACATCACAAAACATGACAAAATAAGCACCGTGCAGAGTGGTGAGTACATCCTGCCTATTGTTTCATGTTGGGGTCGCTCTGTGTGCAGACAATTGATTTTACATTAACACCATTACAGAAGGCTTGCCATTAGGCATTTAACTTTCCCTGTCTTGGCTTTTGAGTTCTATTGTAATTGTAAAAATGAAAGTTATTGGTAAAAAAGTAAATTACAAGAATGCATTATGTTTCTAACAATTGGAAATTGAGTTTTTGTTGTTAGTCATGGAGCATCTTAATATTAGATTTTTTTAATAATTTCTGTTTTAAAATATCTTGCATGTAATCAATATTGGTTCATCTATCTTACAGAAGTATTTATGTATCTTACTTGTTTGCAGGTGCAAAACTACGCCCTACATCCCTTTCATTAAAGACAAAGTCGAGGTCGTCGCATTCTCTAGGGCACATTGAAATAAAAGAGTCTGACTTCTATGTACTACAAGCAACTCTACAGACTGAGGCCAGGGTTGCACTGGCACAGGCAAAAGAAATGGCTCGTATACAAATGGAGGTATGAAACTACAATGCGTTTTACATTATCTAAGAATGTATTGAACTAGACTAGTATGTTGAATGCCTGGTTGTGTTTTGTATCATAATTATGTTGTTAATTAAGTTGTTACTTATTTAACTAGTGAAGCAATTTATGTACTCAGTTAGTAATTCTATCAGCAATCGTTTTTAAATTGTGTCTGCAGCATGATATCCTTATTTAAAATGGAACTTAGATTATATTTACATTAAGTACCTGGAAATTCTATTGATAAGTAGTAGTAAAGAAAGAAACATTCTAAAAATAAATAAATCAAGCGATCCCACATGCAACATTCAGCCTATTGTCAGCAAGTGTAATCATAGTGTGGTGCAATATTGCAGCGCGAGCGCCGCAGCCGCGCGGTGTCGCCGGTGACGGAGATGCTCCGGCGCAGCATGCAGAAGGCCAACGTGCCGCTCGCGCCCGACCGCCGCCGCGTGTCGCGACAGCTACTCACCGACATGAACATCGCGCAGTTGCAGGTTTGTTTCCTAACAAAATTAAAAGTAATTTGTTCAAATTAGTCCGAGAATCAGCTTTCTTTGAACGTAAAAATTACATAGGACACTTCACTAAATCGCCCGCCCTTCACCAATTCCTAGTGCTTTGATTGGGAAGAAGTAGCGCAACAAACTACCCAGCAGCACAACTGTCTCTGTGCAGAAGAACTTTATTCTTAACAATATTATGCAAAGTAATTAATATATAAACAAAACAAAGAAAAACAAAACATTAAATTATTTGCCACTAGTTGTGCCCTGGGGACTTCTTAACATGAGACAGTTCCCGAATGCTGGCACTCCACAAGGCGTATTTTTTCAAATATTTGTGCATATTGAGCCAATGTAAAAAGTACCCAATTGCTATAGGAATAAAGTTTATTTTATATTAAAAAAATGATGCGAATATTTTCTTAGTGGGCGATTATGTGGCGTGTTGCCACCAACTCGTTGAGGTGGCAACTCAAGTCTCTTATAAAAACTTCTTCATATTTAATTCTGTTAATTCTCATACTACTGTGTAGATAATAATTCCCTTTGGTAGGTATCATTTACGAAACTTGTCGGGGAATTCAGCCGGACCGGAACATTAGGATTATGTTGTCTACTTTAGTACTTACGACTTCAACAAATAAATATATCTACTTGAAGCAAAGGCCTTGAAGTGCTTCCCTGCATTTTCAAATGTCTAGAGGCTAATGCAAAGACTAGTGTAGGTACTTATTATAAGTAAACATGGTTTTGTTTCCAAGTTATTCAGGACGAATGCAATTAAACATAAATTATCCCACGCTCTATGTCATCATAAGTTATGAAACTGCATTTATTTATGAATATCAATAGCTTCCCACTTGAAATGTTTTTTCGGTATGTTGCGTTGCGATATTGTGCTCATATGATTCATAAAAATAAAATAAAAAATGCCTTTTATTTCATGCATTGAAGACTAAATTAACATTTATCATGAGATAAATGAGTTTGTTTACATTTAAATAATTTAAGAAGAAGTTTATACATTAGATTTTTTGTTTGTTCACATTTCATATTAGTAAGTTAATAGTTTCATTGTTATGAAATTTCAATTACGATTTATTGATTGCAATAAAAATATATTAAATGATAAAATTAAATTCGAATTTAAATTATTGATTGTAATAAATAATATATCAAATGTATAAATTAAATTTCTATATTAATATTCAATAAATAAATTCAATGATTTTCTAAATATTTAAAATAAAAATCATGCATGCATGAACCCTTGAAGTAGTGAGGGTGAAGACCTCCTCCAGAGAACCCCAGCGGTCTCGATCTTTGGTTTCTGTCAGCCAGTTTTTCCCTGCAACTCGCATATGATTCGTATTGATGCATAATTCTGCCTTCACACGACACTTCTGTTTGCCGGTCTAAAGATTCGTGTCGAACTGATCTAGAATACGAAACATTGTAAGTAAATGTACAATATGATACGATTGCTGTTTTTTATGACGTTTCGCCGCGGCCTTGAGGATCAAGATCGACTCCGGCGCAAGCTGACTCATGCACAAAGACCATTTATACAATGGATTTATTCAACCACAATGACTATTGTGTTAAGATTTTGTTGTTTTTTTTTTGTCGAATTAGATAACATTCAAACTGTTTATTGCATATAAAATAAAGGGTAACAAAATAAAACAAAAAGGGAGAGTTTTCAGTGTTGATGTTCCATATTTTGGGATGAAAACTCGTTCAATTATAAAGCACTTCCGCCACCTTTTTGCATTTCGCAGTTCCGGTTCCAAGGGTATGGAATCTGGTGAAATTGCCGGGACGTGAGACCTTTATGATTCTACGGTTGTGGACCAGGCGACAGCCACCACCTCTTATAGCTGTATTATTTTGATCTTACTTCAGTGTGAGTAAAAGAGCTATACAGGACTTATACATCCATTTCCTACTGTGAAGTAATATTAAAATAAAATAGTTATAAGAGGTGGAGGTGGTACAGTCACTGAGGTCGGCAATGTAATAACAATGGTTTTGAGTACCTATTGCAAGTCTCCATGACGGCTTTAAACAACTTTCAATTAGGCGGCAGTTCAGGGGCATCGACCTGTTTGCTAACAGAAATACAATAATAAAACTTGCAAACCTGTGGCTAAACTGTGGAAACGAATAAAACAGACAGATTCACTTTCGCATTTATAACATTAGCATACCGTGTATTATATGCGTGGGGTGTTGTGTAATTACCTTCAGTAATTGACACGAAATCATTGATCTCCGTAACATTTACAACTTTAGTTTGTACTTCGTAAGGTTTAAAATTATTCTTAAAGCTTAATTGTACAGTATCTAATGACGTTACAGTCTTTATGGCTATAAGTAAAGATAAATGCTTAAACTATCTAACGGTGCATTATAATAAAACGTGTGTGTACCTACTAATAATATCTGAACATTATTATTTCTTGTATGTTGAGGACAAAATGCCCGTACAGATAAACGCGTAACAAACACCTAACACGATAATTTCAACAAGGAATATTATTAATAAGTACCTACGCAACCTGTGTACTATCGCACATGCTTATCTCTTCCAGATGAGCGGGCGACCGTTAGAAGGACCTACCCATAATAAATATTATTTGCATTTCGATATCGGTTTTATTTGAACACAATATGCCAAGGCGTAGGTATGCCAAGTAGGATTATTGATAATGATGACAGTAACATTTGACACTGGTTGAATGCCGTAATTACAGAAACAATTAAAAGAAGAAAGGTTAAAGCAAGACCTATCAATGATCGAGTAAATCTCATGTCCAATTATAAAATTTAAATACAGTATATAATTTAATTTTGGGTTCCTGAAAGCCTACTCCTGTATGAGAAGAGGCCTTTGCCTGCAGTAGGTCAAACTTGGGCGCAATGCTCATATTAAAGCCTGATGCGAGAGATAAATCTCATGATAGCTGTTGTGATTTGCTGACCAATTTACTTACTTTATTATAAAATTTTCCAACAGATTAAATTGAGAAACTCGGAGATCGTAATTTAAGTTGATTAACTGACTGATCAAAGATATATTATTTTAATATCTTCATTGCAACATGCTATCATTCGACGGACTATAGAAAAAGATTAAGAAAAAGAAAGTAATGCTTACTGTAATGGGTCCAAAAAAGTATACATACAAACGTATTTACGGAATTTCTTTTGCTCTAGACCGTTATTATTCGTATTTGCAGGTGATAGTGAACGAGCTGCACTCTCAGATTGAGTCGTTGAACGACTCGCTCGTCAAGATGCTGATGGCGCGCGACGAGCTGCACATGGGACAGGACTCCATGCTCGTCGACATTGAGGACCTTACGCGCTATCTGTAAGTCACAGTCCAGTGAAATCCACCTTCTACTCCTTAGTGGATACTAAGGAGTAGGAGTAAACTTTCAGGGGGAACAAATATAAAATAAAACTAAAATAGTGTGATAAAAACCCAGTTTCGTTCATTTGATTGGGTAAATGTTGTTTTTTTTTGTAGTATAAACCAAAAGTTTTTAATCTTCAATATTACAAAGTTACTACATATTTACTTAGGTACTTACATATACTTTCACCCCCCTGAAAGGGCTAAAATCAGCGTGAAGTCAACCATTTTACATACAACACGTTTACCATAGTATAGCCTTCTCGCACGCATAGGTACTTGGCGAGTGAAAGGCAGATATTTGCCATGTTCAATTCAATATCATTTTCTAAATAGCGCGTAGTAGAACATAAACTAAATAACGACGTTTGACGAAGTTAAAAGTGGCACGAGTTCTGCTTTCAATACATACAGTTGAATGCAGAAATAGAGCACGCAAGCACAATGAAGCGAGCAGCGTTTGAGAGCTTTTATGGTTGCAGACAATGACGTCATGCTATGCATAGTTAATATTTCAGAAATAAGGCAAAATGCCAAGGTCCAAGGAAAAGGAATGGTCACTTATAATAATTTAAACACAGTATTGTAAGTGTTTGCTTAATACCTGATGATTTATGTTTATTTTTTTCGTTTTCACTGTATTGTGAATATAGATATGCGACTTTCAATTTGTGCGATCCGAGTCTCGGAGAAAACGAAATCTCGGATAATATGGTTGAAGAGGAAGACCTAGATGTAACGATCAATAATATTCACACTTATGTAGAAAATAGCAAACATTTGTTAGAGTATTATTTATTAGACTCGACTTGTATCTCACATAATACATTTCAATTACAATAGTCCCATAATATTTCATAATAGAACCGAACTGGCGAAAGTAGTCTAAACATGTAATCCCAATATGATTCATCAATTCAACACCTCATTTCAGAATCCGACTAACTTCTCGTTCACTTTTCAGGGGCGTCAAAGAGCAGACTAAGAAAACCAAAGGCACTACTAAATCGGGTATGAGGAGGCTCACATCTTTAGTGCACAAATAAGTACACAATATTTTAACATTAGGCTTATTATAACTGCGATCTATCTATTTAGTGTACATTCAATGGTGGTCACTGTAAGTCATTTATGTGACAGTGCGAAAGATAGATATTACGACAGAGTCCTGGCATTGAGTCGCTCGGTTTAAGGTTGAATACACACGTGAGCAAGTTAAAGTGAGATATGAGCATTAATGAGCAAACGAATCGATATGCACGTGTCTTTGTAAATACACTACAGCAAATTCATTGTCGTTCCACACAGATATTTAGGCTAATAGTAAAAGTGAAAACGCTGTGTATATCGAATCGCTCTGTATGATGTGCATCAACATAGCAGTTGTTGTTAATGTGCTGTACGTCAGTACAGTACTGAACTACATTATAACACACGTTAGTTTGCTAAGAGAGCAGTTTTTTTACACCCAATTTTAAACAGTTTGTGCCTGACAAGACTAGAACCCAGGGTACTAAGAGTATTCAAATAACTACAACTTGAAATCTCACTAATTTTTATTGGTTGTACATCTATCTTCGCACTGTAAATGATATTCCTAAATCCTATAATCGATCATTTTTGTGACAGCTGAGTTAGTTAAATGTTCAGGGTCGCGGTTGTTGGAGCCGAGGTAAATTCCGTGTGGCAACTATTACGAGAACGTTTGAAATCAAATTGTCTGACGTTACTCGCTTATGGATACACTTGAATGCATTTAATAGTACCAATAATAAAAGAATGAGGTTCTTTGGCATTTACTGCAGCCAAATATGCAATATTTTTAATCTTAGTTAAATGACGAAATTTTGAGAAAATATCCTGGTAAGTAGGTATACAATCTGTTCATTTTCCTTCGCTGTAGACCAAGTTATAATTAATTTATAGAAAGTGAAGGCTATGTTAAACGGAATATTCATTAGAAAGAGTCGAGATGAGGAGGTCGTTAGCATACAATTAGCCACATCGCCGGCGCCGGCGCCGCGGCCCAACTGTTTACACTGCATGGTGTTCCGCAACAGGTGTTATTGCAATATATTTGTATATACTGGTTCTCTCGTTAGTAAAGTAACTCCGTCACAGTTCCCTATAATTATAAATGTGTATATCGGATTTACTGTATATTCAAATAATACATGTCCGCTTTAAATAGATACATATTATAGCCCACCTAAATATTATATTTTACAATATTATTCGCAGATTAGAAAAATATTTTTTCATAATAGTGCTCATTGTTATCTATAGATAATGCGTCTATGCCTTCGGGGTGAGGTGGAGGCTACCACTGCGGAATTTATTTATTAGTCAAAATATTAGTCAACCATTACGTTTGAATTTATGTGTATACGATTACTAAAAGTATAAAGCAATGCAAAATACTGATATGGTTAAGGTTTTGGATAAACTATCTCTTACAATTTTACTTTAAACAATGCAATTTTACATTACTAACATCGGTGAATGAAAACATTGTGAGGAAACTTGGATTTACCTAAACTAATGTTATAAAGAGAGATTTGTATTTTACGTTAGTTTGTTACGCTTTCACGCTAAAATGGCTGAACGGATTTGCATGAAATTTGGCACATGGGTAGACCATGACCTGGATTAGGATATAGGATAGTTTTATCCCGATATTCCCATGGTATCGAGACTAATGCGGGTGAAACCGCGGCGCGCAGCTAGTAGTTAATAAAAGTCTGATATCGCCATCAATGCTCGTGCCTTCTCAGTTTGAGAAAAGGCTTTTGCCCTGCAGTGGGACGATAATAGGCTGGCATTATTATTATTAATAATGCAATTTTTATGTTATTTATATAAACACCGCATGATCTCTCAACGAAGGCATAGGTGGTTACTTTTTATAAACTAGTATACTCACGATATATACAGGTAGGCATGTAGAGATGCACATGCCGTCGATCATGTCCAGTGATCTTATCGGAGGCTTGTAATGAATGTAGTTTACATACTAAATAACTAACGGAATGCAAATCGAGCGCTACCCGTGATTACCTCGTCAACACCTTCATAATTTACTACCTAACAAACAGGATTGTTTAATTAATATTCAATATTTATCACTTTTATCTACAGTAATATATCTAGACTAATTGTTGGTTACGATGTCTCATTTTTATAACTGTTTATGTACAGAACTTTTCAATTTGTTGAGAATATGTCTTAGAAAATATATGTAATTCTGCATTTTTAAGCCTTTCACGTTCTAAATAATACTATTTACTATTACACATGAGATAATTCACTCTGTACTTATAATCACAAACATGTATTTAAATGTTCAGAATATTTATATAATCCTAAATAAATACTAATGTTAGGTAGTACTTTATTCACGTTTGCATTCCAATGAAATATTTCGCTGTCTGGTTATTTGTTGTGTAACAATAACTATCATATATATGGTTCCATCAACCAGCAAATAGTTAACTATGGATCTTTCTTGCCTTATCCAAATAATTTAATCTCGCTAAGCTCTAAGCAATTCGTCGGTGATACATAAACATATTATTCTTACATTCATATTACAATGTTAATTAGTTATGTATTTATGTCGTTATAAGCTTGAGTATTTTACGAACACTGTATGGCCGCACTGTTTCATCTCACATATCCCTCTCCTATGGTACTTAACTCATCGTGCAACTTATTAGTCCAAGTAAAATACTCAGCCTTATAATAGTCATACTATAATAGGTACTGACTTGAAAGACACCAATGTTATCAGTTTTTCTAAGTATCTATAGGCCTCTAAATTAAAACAAAGTGTATCATTAAAATAAGTTAATTCGTCGTGGTTTAATAGCTCATTGTTTAGAATGTTTTACTCTTCTATACTATTGTTTATTAGTTGGGACCTCAAGTGTTATTCCTACTATTGTGTACCTATTGATATTAAGTATCTTTCTTACTTTTTTATGTAGTCGAATATTATATAATATTATGTGTTGTTGGGCATAGTCGTCTTCAGGCTCTTTAAAATCTGAACCTGAACAGATTTTAAAGTCTAGAAGTAATGGTTATGCCTGATGAATAGTTTTGCTGTGCTAGATTTAGTTACCATTATTGTTAGTTCTATATAATTTCGTGCATATATCTAAGATATGTTTGTATGTACGACGGCTATGACACGTGTTATCATTTACATTACGGTCTTGCGTTACATTCTAATAAGTCGGTCCGTTTTGGCCCTTCGTGGCCTCTACTACAATGACGTGAATGCTTAAAATTTGCGATAAAAATGCTACTGATTCGAATCCTACAATTTAAAACTGTAAGATTAGGACATGTGGTAAATACTATACTGTGGATGTGAAACCCTCCTAAAGTGCCTATGCCCCTTAACAAAATATAAAAATAGAGGCATTTTCTCACTATATCGGGCCGTTCACTTTTTGTCTGCTACCAGATATATCCGACTTTCATTATATACAGGGCTCCGACGTATACCCTACCTACAACTTTATTACATAATTCTTACCGTGATGTAGATGATAGTACGATTGTATCAAGCAAGCTCTATGATATTATGTTAACTATGTAACTTTCTCTCTAAATTGTTTACTACAAGCATACTAGGCGCATTTATTTACCTAAATGTTATTCACTAGGTTAATCAAAGTTTAAATTTACACAAGAAGTTAATATTATATGTATTAATAATGAAATGTTGGAAATAAGTATATCATTACAAATAATAATAATGCAAATGTGCACCTTAGCCGCACTCCAGTATAGGATATGTACGTTCCGTAAGTTTCGCTATTGAACAATACAACTATACTTACGTACTATAATTTATGTATGTATTGTAATATATTTTTATAACGTTAACGGACGTAGCACCGACAAGGTGAATTTGACAGGCCGATATTACCGGTGTTCTTTAAAACATAACTAAATGGTCTTTTTAAATTACTTACTCTAGGTTACATTTTTACGAGCATTCAACACAGGTGCACTTGAACTCATTCAAAACGTTAATACAATGTATTCATCCTGTTTGCAAATGTTATTCTGATAGTCTTCTGCTAAAACCTGATTATTATGACAATTTTATGACTCATTACAAGTGTGTTAAAAGCTCCATTGACGTTAAAGAACTGTAAAATAATTATATATTCGTTGTTTCAAGAATACCACTTCTTTTATCTTTGGATCCATTAATTGAATGGTGAAGAATATGCAGTTTCGAAAAAAACATTTATTTACTTCAAATTAACAAGAAGGGTAGACTATATTTTACTGATAAACTATATTTTTTGATAATCTGGGGACGGCTAATATTATGAGCTGAGTATTTAACACCACACACTTTATGCGATAGTTTCCAACATTTTTGATATGGCAACTTACAGAATTGTACTCTTTTTGTTAGTGATTAAAGTTACAGGGAATTTATATAACAGCTGAATTAAACAGAGCTTTCAACTGCTAAATATTTTATTAATCTTATGAAAGGTTTTACTTATGATTAATATTCGACAAGTTACTATGATAACTGTACTTTTGTTTTCCTTTGTTCTTCAATATATTTTCCACTGGTGTTGGTCTGGCAGAGTAGATCGTCTACCGCCGTTCGTGGTAAGATACAGAATGCTTGGCGTGCTTATTGTCAACTCTTACCGACATGTGATAAAATATTATTGAATATTCTAAATAAACGGGAAAGTGTTAGTATGGACTTTTATTTTAACCCTCGACCGAGGAATTTTTGCTTGTATTCAGGTAAATACAATGCATAACAGATCATAATGTTGTTTGTATTGGACACTGGACAAAGATGTTTAATTAGATTTAACGACAACACCGCGGAGGGAGACTATTTGCAAGTTGTATTAATGATAATGGCAAATAACAGTAAGCTATGGCAGTTTTCTGACTAATGGATGGATGTTCAGGGTCATAACTAAAAAAGGGTGATTTTGATAACAAAAGGCCTTCACGATCCGTCTCAGCATTGCTTCCAGTACAGAGAGGATGCCGTTATTTGATCATAGGTATCACCCCAATTTTCTTATGGAAAAGAATGCGTGTATTTTTTGGAAGGCAGAGGCCCAACATATCTATCTATACTTATAATAAATCTGTAGAAGTGAAAATTCTGTACATTGAAAATATCCAAAAAATAAATGGCAGGGGGTGTTACTTGACCGACACCGAACCCAAAAATGTGATTAAAAAATTTTTTGTCTGTCTGTCTGTCTGTTTGTTCAGGCATCACGCAAAAACTACCGGTTCGATTACGATGAAACTTGGTATAATTATTCTTTAATATCCTGGGCACCACACTGGGTACTTTTTATCCCGGAAAAGTATATACAATAAAAAACAAACTTAATTTTGCGGTTCGATCCCTATACCCGATTACCACTGTCTGTACTGTACCAACCGCAAATACTAAGTTTGTCGTAGGTTGGGTCACCCGCAGTGGAGTTCATTTTTATTCCTTTTAATTTTTAGAGTTATTTAGGTTTATTTTTATATGAGTCGTAGGTATAGATTTTAATTTTAAAGTATAGGTAGTATATTTGATTATAGTGTACGTAGTGACCGTAGGTTATTTTATAATACTGTTAGGTAGGTTTAGTCATTCGTATAGATATTAGTTTTTAGGGATTTTGCTTATTTATTGAGTTTAGATTAGTTATCATCAGAAATAGGTTTATTTAGGTAGGTAGGTATTTAATTTTCTGTTATTGAGTTTTTTTTTTTAAATTAGTTAGGTACTTAGGTAAAGATATCATATAGGTACCCTCTTAATCACCACTAATGAGACACAATTGGTTTTCTATTGTAATTAGCCACATAGGGCCCGCGACATAGATGGCATTCTGGGGAAGCACATACATTTTATCCTGTTAGCACGTTCCCGTGGGTAAATTTTCGATATCCACGCGGGCGAAGCCGCGGTCAGAAGCTAGTCTGCAATAAGTCTTCATCTCATGGTTATGTCGACAACCTATAATATGTGCCGTAGGTAGGATTCACACCATAGATATGGGTACCTTTGTTGTAGTTCACACTTAAGGCCCATTACGATATAAGCGATATCGCTGTCGTGTTCGGTAACGATACCTGGCTCCAAAACGCGCCAGTCGCTTCGGACCGTATCGTTACTGAGTGCGTATCGTTATCGTTGCCTTTATTCTTTTCACACCTGCGCACAAAATTTCTTTTTGGTGGAAGAAACGCGTTGAGCTTAATCTAGATGGCAGTACTTACCTACAGCAAACTGTAAGTCAATAGCGGACAGATTTTACATCACACATAAAAAAACTAAATCAGCGTTCTGGGTTCCTATAAATACCTAGTTATTTTACTCTTTGGTTCTGGGTGGCGTTGAGTAGGTAGGTTTGCCGGTGTCCAAGATTACTATACTTACAATTAACTAGGTATAGGTAGTATTTTTATCTTACAAAGTGACGCGCCGTTTACTTGTGTTAACCAAGTGTGTTCATACGTTTCGTGAGATAAAAATACTCTACCTACCTTTTGACATCAACAGTTACCTACTCAAAGACGGCGTCTGGCGATTTTTCCCAAAAATATCTCGACTTTTCTGATTCTCACAATTTTTATCGGCAATTCGGCACCGCATATTCCAATAAGATTCAACACTAACTTCTCTATGGGTAGGTAGGTTAGTCGGATTGGTATACCTGCCTACATGCGTTGGTATGTAACTGGTATCTTTATCGTCCTGCGAGGTCGTTAATATTGGGTTATATCTACCTAAATGCATGCGGTAGGTATTTGGGTAAGTACAATTACTACAAAGGACCCATTGTAAATACTTCCTAATGTATAGGTATCTACACAGGTTTTATTCTGAAAGTAGATTTTATAACATTTAAATATCTACATTACACAATGCATAATATAAACAAAAACACTTAAAACAAACACTATCTACTTATCTCTGTGCGGTGTCAATTCCCACAATTCTTTAAAATGTTGTACGGTGTCAAAACCATTTCTGACCCCAAATTGAAACAGTCACCTGCACGCCCAGGTGCGTACGCGCAATTAATATCATCCTCTAATAATAGATACACCTCGCAATAATAATTTATTTGTTTTATTGTCTTTATCGCTAGCGAAGAATTTGACACGTTAATCGCGTAAACCTAAAATATATTGTTTCCTCCGTTGCAAAATGCTATTCAAAATGTTCCCATTTATTGGACCACTTCTTTATCTTAATTGAAAATATAGACGGAGATATTGAAATGTTTTTATTTTGTTGGGTGTATTAATTGTGTGAATAAACACATTTGCAATCTTATCATTGTTTATTGGGCATCAGCAGTTTGGGGCAAATTAATTTCCTGTGGGAACTAATATCGCATCAACATCGCTTTCCTTAGCCAAATGTTTCGTGAGTGGACCTTTATTAGTTTACCTGTAACATTAATTTCAAAGGATACATTTGAATTAAAGTTTAATCAATTGATTAGTTTCGTAAATTGGTTGTAAATTAAACTCCTTTTAATTTTACTTTACTTTTGATAAACTGCATTCAGGCGGTAGATAGACACCTAAGAATGTACCCACCTATGTGATATTTGTCGATGTGTCCCCACTGTCCCCAATAGGTAACCTTTGATTAGCTAAGTGCCCACGTATACGAGTTTGATTCAACGTCTGATTAGTTAGTGCGTCATGTCATCATGTGTTTTATTTATAACCGTCGAAGCTGTTAAAGTTATCGTGGAAGTGATCGGTTCGCTTGAGGAGCATGCAAATCACCGCACTACGCCACGAGGCGGCATGCGGGCTCCTCACTACCACAATCGTGGGGAGGATCGGCCTACATTAACATTTATTATTACGTAAATTAGTTTGATATTGTGTATTGTTATGCAGTTTTGGATACCATCAAAACCACTGATATCCTTACACATTATAAGAAAGTACTAAATAATGGAAGGTGTGCTCATGCTATTTTACACTATCTATCTCATTGTATAATTAGGTACTCTGCATAAAATAATTCATCAGTAAAATCTGTTTTTCTAATGAAAAAAAAAACAATTAGTGTTTTTGCCAAACTTGGTAAAAACGCGAGTGCTACGCCAAAACTACGTTAATTAATTATTTATTTTTGATTGATGCTCACACTTGGTTCAGTATTCTGATTTTCTCGTTTCTTTTTTCTTAAATAAGGAAGCCAGATTTTACGGAAGAAAAATTGAATGGTAGCCTACTGCCATATTATGTCATTCTAATTAAGTACTTTCAATCAAATGTATCTATCCTGTAATTGGGGGAGTTCTTACTTATGTAGTATCTTCCCTCAGGTAAGTTTCATTGTGTGTAAAACAATATTTCGTAAATAAGGAAAAAAAGACGTTATCAAGTACGAAGTAACTTACTCGCCTTCAGCTTTCATTACGTATATTATCTAAGAAGCCGTGGCATTATCTTATTTAGTTATTAGAAAGATACTCAATTATCATTTATTTGCTAACTTTATTGCAAGCAGATAGCACTCCTATAGATATTACAAAAGGTGTTTATAAGTGAAGCCATAAGATATTCTTTTAGAGAGGTTTCAGAGCTTTTTTCAGAAAGATAACAGGTAACACCGAACTATTTGTCTAGACTAGACTATAATCATGTGAAAATCTGAATGGTAGTGGTATGACGTGTGGTGAATTGTGGTTTCAGAAATGGAAATTAAGTAAACATACACCCAAATCTCAGAGATCGATGAGAAAAATAGTAGATAAATTAAAATGTTGTAGTTTTTCCCATCATCACCCACTTCAAGCTGTAGAGTTCAATGTCAGCGGTAGGTTCACGCCGCGGTCGCGTCATACGGGCGAGCGATGACGTCCACACATTGTTATTGTTTGAAGACCTCGTTGACGCCACGCATCTCCATGATAAATATTTACAAAAAAAAAGTAATTTGAAAAATTTTGCACGCTTAAAATTGGCTACTTATAAGTTATAATCCGTGTAGGGGAAGCACAATGAACCCCATCAACCGAAAAATGATTAACTAGCGATTTCACTGACGGATGGACGGCGTGCGCGCACTGGCTTCTCTAACCATAGAGCTGACAATCTACTACAACCGGCAACGAAAACCTTGAAGCTCCAAGATGAATATGTACTTCGATTACGAACTTATACTTACCTGTTCCCCTTCCGCACGCAACGGACACTAAAATTGACACATCTTTAGGTAGAGCCTAAATCTGGCGTTCGTGCAACGATGTTAGGTAAACAATGTTGCACGAAGGCTACAACGATTATATACCACATCCAAACAGCATTCACACTATCAGTAAAATCTGCAGAAGCAATCTTAGTATACCTACACTAAGATAAGAATACTTCATCTGAAGTTAACAACTAGAAGACACTTGATCTAGAATCTATCAGTTTCCCTATGAAACTGTCCACTTACCTTAACCATAGCGGACAAGCCCTGCTCTGAAAACTGAATACTAAGTAAGTACCCACTGTAAGAAATAAAAGCATCTCTTACAAGCGCTATCTAACCATCTTACACTCTGTGGTTTACAGTTTCACCGGTGAGTGAGCAGCGCGTTGGATGCGCGGGCGCACGTGCCGCGACATATGGCGGCGCCATACTGTTTGTTTGCCAATCATAACGGACATATTTCATCAGATAACGGCCCACCGCCTCCAACATATTGCTTCCATCTAAAACAATGTGTAACAATTAAAATGTCGACACGTTACCGAATTAATCTCGTAGACGATTCGTTATGGTTTTCAGCGGAGATGAGAGGGGGCTAGATGGAGACGGGTGGCAAAATGGTCGTAGATTTTAATAATGAGGAGGATGACTGGAATTATTCTAACGGAGTAATGTTTATCATAGAATTGGATATAAATATTAATTACCTATTGGTTTCTATTGATTGGCTTGACTTGATTTAGGCACCTGTTTATCAATAAGCTTTTGAGAATCACTTTTTACTTCTGTGGCATCAAAAATGCAGCAACCTTTTTTATTTTCAGGAACCTACTTAGTTAAACATAAATCACTAACTATTAGGCCTAAGATTCAAAACAGGAAATCCTAGATTTTTTTATCATACCTAGTTGTGTAAACTGGATGCTTTTGAATCTGTTATGGGGCCTATACATACTTCAACAACAGATTCAAAAGTATCCCAACTTTAGTGCTAAACGTAGGAATATAAGCATCAGAAGATATGCTTAGATTTACCATCTAGCTATGTCATGTCTGGGGTAAGCTTTACTCATCCAAATCAAACTTTGTCAAACGATATAAAAATATCTGTGTTCGCGTGCCGCCGCGTATAAATTCGTAACGGTACATAAACTCGTAGTTTTAAGTGCAAACAATTATACTAACACCAGGCTCGTCCCAATGTTAGGTTAGGTCCCCCTTGAACGAGACCAATTGATATAACCTGCAATTTGGAGCGGGCACGGGCGCATGCGCAGGGCGGTCACCATATGGCGCAAGAGCCATCGCCAGCGATTCGAGGGACGATCACCAAACCTTGCAGACACATTATTATACGAACCAAGGAAACCTTGTTACTGGAACTGTCGAATATCTATAGCTAAATTAATATCCATTAATATTATAGTGTAAAGTCAAGTCAAAGAAAATTTAAAACTTATATTAAAATTACACTTTGTAAGCAAGGATATTACAAATTAGAGGATAATATCCAAGATAAGAATGCTTGGAAACATGCTGGTCCTGCTCCATAGGACAATCTCTAGAGTCTAGACAAAATCAAACTGGTTGCTAATGTAATTGTATAATTTATTCTTTTTTTTTTATTCTCTTTGACATTGATTTGCATTCTGTAATTGTTTAAGTCACCCGGACTTATTACTCCTTATTATTTATTTATGAAAATAGTCTACTTTTGGAATGTTTGTAAATATGTGAGCACCATGTACCTATCACATAGTCAATTTATATGTCATGGTTTCATTAATTCATTTTAATTCTTTTACCTATTGTGGTATAGTAATTTTATGTTTAGGTGCATCGTCTTCACATATAATTAATGTATGCAAAATATTGTAAAACATTTTAAAAGAGTAACGGTGGAGTTTCTTGCCCATTCTTCTCCATACGAAAACTACCTTTTGGAAGGGGCGACTAGAATCAATTTTATTTTAATTTTAATTTTGACGTTCAAAAGTGCCTTTTATGTGCCTATTTGAAATAAATGATTTGACTTTGACTTTGACTCAAGAATCGCACCTGACTATTTATTCCTATTATATCTAAGGTGAAAAGAAAACATAAATATTACGGCGGTTATAATCATATACTAAGGTCTAAAATTAATAGAATACTATATTTAGTAAACATGAAATCGTTAACCCGAAGACCGTGTGATTAAGTTTCTGATTTACTTACGTATTGTTATTCTTCATCGCTGCGCGTGTGACGGTTCTTGTTATGATTGAACTCGCATCCATAAAAACAAGGCTTTATACGTCTACTGTTAATTGTATTATTATTAAAATTATTATGATCTCCGATAAATACAGGTAATATTGTCTGACCTGCAAATAACAATAACTATACATCTACAGCAAACGACAAAGCCAGTAATAAATTAAACATAACCTATCCATTTATATTATTTTGATTACTTACCTACTGAAAGGTGTTTGCGAGTAACTAAAAACGGACTGAATAAATTTTAAACTGGCAAGCATGTCTGATCCAGCAACAAAGTAACTGTAGCCGTAAACGGAGTGCAACCCCACGACTTTTTGAACGAAAAACTTCTTGAATTTTTTAGAACATCATAAGGCATCTCATAAAAACTGTCGCGGTTTTGTTTTACAGATGACTCTACAAGGAGAAAGTTTCTTAGAAGTATTTCTGGACTCAAAAAAGTTATTAAAAACTGAAGTAACAAGTAAAAAAACAATTCTAAACAGGATTCCAATTCTATTGATTCCTACTTATTAGGGAAGTATGATTTTTTACAAGCTTTTATTTAACTTGCGATGTATGTATGTAACTATGTTTGTTCGGGTGGACTCTTGTAACTCAATTTTGAAGCAGATATCTTCAACCGATTGAGCTGAAATTTTGCATGCATATGTAAATCGAATGACAATGCAAAATTATTATGACATGGAGCTGTTCTGATGATGGAATCGGAAGGTGGCCATAGGAACTCGGTAGTTAAACCACACAACACCATCGAATTTGGTCTCGTTTGATCCGTCTTGACGAGAACTTTGGTGCTAGATGGTAACCAGGGTCTGATGATGGAGCTGGAAGATGGCCATATGAACTCTGTAATTAAACGACACAACCCCATCGAATTTGGTCTCGTTTGATCCGTCTTGATGAGAACTTTGGTGCTAGATGGTAACCAGGATCTGATGATGGTGCTGGAAGATGGCCATATGAACTCGGTAATTAAATGACACAACCCCATCGAATTTGGTCTCGTTTGATCCGTCTTGACGAGAACTTTGGTGCTAGATGGTAACCAGGGTCTGATGATGGAGCTGGAAGATGGCCATAGCAACTCGGTAATTAAACGACACAACCCCATCGAGTTTGGGCTCGTATGATTCGTCTTGACGATTACTTTGGTGCTAGATGGTAATCAGGGTCTGATGATGTACAGGTAGCTTAAGTGCAGTAAAGCATATAACAGAAAAACACTGCTACGCGCTACGAACTATTCGATCTCGTATCATAAATACTAAAAAGCTAAAAATAAAATTAAAAGAAAAAAAAACTTTTTAAAAAACAAGGTTTTATTATTTGTTATTAAAAAAAAACGAAAACCTAAAAATAATTTAAACCTGATAAGAAATAAATAAAGCTAAAGCTTGTTTTTAAAAAGTTTTCTTTTTTTCTTTTAATTGTATTTGATTCAATTCATTAAAATTCTAGTACTATATCATACACTGGTCCCTAATGACACCACTATCATTATAATTATAGACGTATTAATCGTATGCCTATAAATAGTCCACAACTAATTCTCATAAAAATCATTTAAATGCGTTGAGTCATAAAAACTGCGTATGCACACATAACGATTAGATCGTTGATGTCTTTTGTACTGCGGGCTTTTTAGTACACTCTTGAACATTTACTCATATACGGATACTATTATAAATGTAGGTAGCCTATTGAATATATCCAGGAAACTTATAATAATAACTGCTTTTTATATAAAAAAAAAAAAAATATTTAAATAAAATTAAAATTGAACCATAAGTTATCTACTGTTATCAGCCATTAATCGCTCCTTTAATTTATTACTAAATAGTTTTCGTAAGCAATATTATAATGTTCCCGCACTTATAACTTTATAAGAGTTGCAATCATAAATCACTTTATTACGTTATTAATGCATTTACTATATATTTACTCGAATTTAATGAGAGTAGATTGTAGGCCTTTAGGGCATGAAAAATCTATATGGTCTAAGCTAAATATAAGTTCTGGTTTAATGAAGCTGTAAAACCTGAAATGACGTCACCACGTTTTGAGCCGTGGGAAAATGTGGAGTGAACACGAAATGAATAAATAAACAAAGCTAACGTTGTCCGACGCCGACGGTTAGCCCGGATCCTTGTAACGTCTAATGTTATATTGTCATTATAGTATATGTACGTATGTTACATAACCAGCAGTCTTAAGTGTATTCCCATGTAAGAAACACGTGTGTATTTTATTAAACCACTGAGTAAATTGGGTGTGAAGAGAACCTGTTTATGCTCCTCTGTATGAAATGGAAAGTGAGCGGATGCTCATCACATCGGCCCGTAAGTGTTCACTGATAAATGTGGTATACCATAAACCGCTACTGTAATCGATCCGGGGAGGATCACGTTTGCCATTGATAGGTTGGAGGTCGGTGATTGGTGTATGATAAATTGATAACACATGGTAAATTACTCTGATAGGGGTAGATTTTTGTCGTTCAAATGGTACGTCAACTAACTAAGTATCTTCGTTTTTCAGAGACAATAAAATCTTCAACTTAAAAAAAGGGCAGATTTTACCAGTCTTTTGTCCGCTTAATAAAAGTGACGTGTAAATGTTCTAGTATGGAAAACTGTCAAAAATTCTAAACTTATTCTCAGGATAAGACTTATTCTAGGTATAAAAGTATGGTCAAATTTGCCCTTATAATCACAGTTTACCACCAAGTTTCTTTTTGTTTGCACTTTATATTGTAGACGTAAGTTCAAATAAAAACATTTTATGGAGCAGAAGGCCAATTCTCGTAATTTAAAACATTCAAAATCTAGTCGCAGTCTCATCTCGGCGGCAAACAAATGTCAAACATTTGTCAAAATGTAGGGAAATTAGACGTATTTTTGACAGATTGAGACTGAGATCAGACTGTGAATGTTCTTAAAATTACGAGAATTGCCCCTCAGATCTAAAACCGCAGAAGAGTATTTTTATACAGCCTGAAGGCAAAATAAGTAAAAATCTGAAATATATTTACATAATAAACGCGCGCAAGTTGTCTTACGGAGATGATAGCTGCAGTCGATAGATAATTAGGTACTACAGATGCGATCTCAGTAAGTAGACAGGCTTTATATACAGAATGTTCATAGATTTTCTCAGGTCTGCCTGCTGTTAGCAATTTTTTTTGTCTACTAAACGCGGTATCAGACAGATATGACACAGTTTTTTTTTAAATTAGCTTGCTTTCCCACTACATACAATGTCACAAGATCGATGACAACTCTTTTCTCCCGTCTGCTGAAATCAGCTTCCATTCTACTACCTACCTTTGTTCTTGCGCTTTCCTATAATATTTTACAACTGTTGTACCCACCTATGTAAGTACAATAAAGTACTTAAAATAAACATAATCCCATTTTAACTTAACCCATTTCAGCTCAAGTCATAGATCTATACTTCAAACTCAACAAAAGAAAATACAGTAGGCGCGTGGGCTTGTTGTCTGTCGATTAACTCTGAAAGGTGGATGGGGACACGCGACGTGCGCCGGGCGGCTCGCACCCGCGCCCGCGCCTCGCCGGCAGCGGCTAGATCCCACCACTTACCGGCTAACCCATTTATACGCCGCGTTGAAAACAGGACTAAATGAATTAATGCAAATTTATACTATAAAAATTGTCGCAGGTGCGCCAGGACGAGTTCCAGCCATCGTCGGATTCGATTTAACGCGCTTGCGCCGCGCGAAAGTTTTATTTATAACCGCGTAGTCTGCTCAGCTATTATGCGCAACGAGCGCACTTGCAATTTGGCGAAAAAAATATTCACTTTCTATATAATCCAACGTACATACCTACAATAACAGAATCTAAATATGTATTAAGTATTTAGGTTGTTTGGGAATTGATTAAATCAAAAATACGTGAGGTTCTTTTCCGGATTACTGAAATCAATTAATGTCCACAAGTAAGCAATAAAACGCCTATTAACTATAGAGTTTAAAACTTGGTTTTTATAATCCGCAATAAAGTTATTTTATTCAGTTCAGATGTGGATATTAAATTGTGATTATTAAATACCTAATTGCTTGCTATGAGTGCTTCCAGATTATGACTTTATACGTAATTGAAATCGTAAAAATTTTATCTTCATTGATATGAACTCGCCGTCAAAGTAACATTGAAATTAAATAACTCTTTTCATCTGTTAATTGCTGTAATAAGAATGGTAATCAGACATTAAAATATTCATATTTTTATGATTATGCTGAATCTCTGCAAACGGGTGCGTTATACCTAGACACAGACCGTTCTAATAATTGCCTGAGAGAATCTAAAACTTACTACCTTTGATTTTTATAACTGTAAGGAAAATCAGGACTTTATTTTTTATAGATTATATTTAACTCATAAAGATTGCTGTAAGACTTGTTTACTAGGCAGGTTAAGGTGACGTCCGTTGGGTCATAAAGGCGGCGGCAGATGTTACGACTAGTAGACGCAGTGAGCCGCGACGCGTCGCGTCACTGTGCGACCGATGCGACGCGCGAACCTGTCGCACAATCATAACACATGAAATTCATGGCCGTACCTACTTAATGTAGGCTTTGTTGTGCTACTACCACATGCCGTCGCCGCCGACACTTAATTGCAATTGGCTTTAATAATTAACCGGACAGAGTGACCGTGGCGAGCGGTCATTTATCGGAAAACATCTTTATTATATTGTTGACGGCTTTTGATAAACAAAGAATGTGCATTGTTTTATTATAAAACTCATATCCTCCTAAGTTTCTTTATGCGTATAAAAATTGAAATACCTACTAACCTAGAAAACAGTAAATACCAAAGTTTTCCCAGACGGTTCTCAAATAAACACCATTTGCTGCTGGCAATAACTGAAATATTTATTCAACTGTGCAGTCAGTGAAATCACGTGCCAATAAAGACTATTTTAAACATTTTTTACATTTCCCGAAAAATATTTACTGACTAAAATACAATGAATAGAATCTGCTGAATAAATATAATTTAGAGCTATGACAAAAGAAAATGTTGTATCACATTCTTATTGACTGAAATAAAAACACTGCCATCAATCATGGAAATAATTGATGAAAGTTTTAGTTTTTATTTCAGTCAGTAGTAGTGTAGGTTAGTAGTTACTATTTTACAAACATATTGATTAAAAACAAAAAAAAAATGTATGGTATTTTACTAACTTACTAACCATTTGTTTTTTTTACCTCGGTCAAGTTATGTAATTGGTTCGTTTAACTAATTAATTTGCGATACCTACATTGACTTAAATTTTTTGCATCTTGAGTTACTATTTTAATATAAATAGTTATAATAGAGTTTCTATCTTTGTCACTAATATCACAGAATATGATGCATAACTCTTTTATAAATTGCCCTGAACATCGTACCCGCGCGTAAGTACATTTAGGTGGGTAATTTATAAGTCGATCGACAATAATTATTGCTATATTATGTTAATTTATTGGAGGACTCATAATACTAAATGCAATCATGGCGGGAACCGTGCAGGCCGTGCTATACCCATAGGTACCCATAAAATCTTGAAAATATCTTCATTTTCGAATAGCGTCATCCTATATACAATTTACTATGGCAATATGAAAGCTTAACACTGGCACTCAGCTTACGTTTTTGCATATCTTTACGTACGTTTAAATGGAATCGTTAAAAGCATTTACGATATTATATTGATACTGTCGTCTACAAAATGATTTTTTCGACAAATGGGAGCTCTGGTGGAATCTGATGGGGCTTTGATTCAGAGCATTCCTTTGTTCCAGGAAACTCTAGATTTTGAAACTCTATTTTTCAATCTCTACAGTAAGTTATTATCTAAGTAGTTAGGCTAATATTGAGATGACGTTAAGAATTTTTTCAGTTTTAGGATATTTGAACTTCTTATTACTAAGGTAACGCTAAGTATATATATTTTTTATAAAATAAACGCTTCGGCAAGCAAAATGTTCACCTACCAAATACTTTGTCGTCCATTAGCTATATGTAATGTTTAGTCTTTGTTTAGTAGATATATATCATTTTCAGAGATTCTAAAATAAATAAATAAATGAAAAATGTCATTGGATTATCGAAAATAGTTGTTTTCTACTATTAAATTTTATTGCAGTAAGTAAATACTTTTGCTGTGAAGCGTACAGCATAATTTCTGTCTAGAAGATTAAGCGGTCAATGGTGGCACAGAACATACGTACGTACGGAATGATGCAGCTTTGATACGGTTACTGAATTCTCTATACTTAGCTGGCATGGTTTGATACCTAATTAATTCGGGGTAATTGCCGACATAAGCTTGCATTTTTCAAATTACTTGCTGGTATTGCGACCGGTCCATAAGCTATAATGCGATGGGTAGTTTACATAAATATCTCGTATGCATAGTTAGTGAATGGGGAATCACTTTATGTGGTAAAGATTATTACTTCATTCGCAAAATGAATCTATGGTATTTGCATAATTAATGGTATTTTTGCATAAGACAGAGGATAAAACGATCATGATCGTGTACAAAACAAACATTTCTATGTTAACTTATCCAGATTTCTGCTCTTCATGATTTTCATGGAAAGGTAAGTACCTTCTTATTATGAACTAGCAAGTATCATAGGCCAAATACATTAACATAGACAACCATGTCAATTGCAGCTACTACTTACTATTACTGGCTAGATTATATCCCACAAAAACATTTCATGTTAAATGTTGCCAAGACGAGAACATGTAGCTCGCACTGTCAAAAAGTAATCTGATCTCATGTAGAGCCAAGCTTCTAACTCTACACGCCCTAACTCTACAAGGCCTAACTTCGCAAAGTCTACACCTTAGTCAAAATATGTGGCTTGGCCATTTCGCTACATTCACATGAGCGTAAGGTGAAAAACTGTTTTACAATGGTTCTTGTAATGGTTCTGGTATAATCCAAACCCAAGTTAAGAAGGTTCAAAAATACGACGAAGTGCTTCGAGAAAAGTTAGGTAGTGCCCTTGCACTTTGCTTAGCTCGTCTTGGCGGGGGCACTCCCGTGCCCCCAGATAGTCTACCAAAAATACTTACTTGACAAAATGATAGGACAACTGGCAGCCAATGGTCAAAGTTTGCGAAAGGCGAGTATCGTAAGTTCGCGACAACAGACGGCCAGCTATGTAGTTCTATTGGTAGAGTTGCAAGAGGAAGGTAATAGTTTTCAGTAGCCTGTTGACATTGCTTACCAGTAAGCAAATTATATGAATCACATTGCTGAATTTCTATAACACAAAAAAACCGCGAAATAATTAGAAGTAATCCTAATTAAAAGATAAAGTCACAAATATAAATAAAGTTAGCCGAAATTATGCTATCGTAGAGAGGTTCCACATTAGCATTAACATTGAGCAAGCCATTAGCAACGGTCGGGACGGCGTAGGATTTAATGACGAAGTATCATGTTACAGGATCTAATAACGTCAGTACATAGCGCGTTTAATGTTGCTTGAAAGTGAAGATGAGCCCGAGGCGACGGTGTAATGGTGGTGGAATGGGGCATGCGCAGGCGGCGCGGGCGAGCGCAATGTGCGCGCGCGACCTTTTACGCGTAATTACTAGGCGCGTGCGCTCTCCGCGCAAGTCGCACGCACCGTTCGCCGATACCCGCTGCCCGCTGTCTGCTTACATATATGGAAACAGCTACTTTACAACACACTCGCCCTTTGATTAGCATTTTTTGTGTTTGATTTTAATCACACTAGTTAACAAAGTGTTTTATTATACTCAGTAGCTTTTTATCAATAACGACTAAAATGCTTCGTATGTTACCTGCCAACATGAGCATTGACGAGTAATTAATCATGGCTGCTGTCGTTTTTCATGAGTAAACACCATAACTTAAAACTCATGCGTGTAATTCTCGAAAATTTTAACAGAGTTGTGCCTCAGTCAACACTTCAACAGGCATCGAACACATGAACCTTCTTTCTCAATAAACGACGATATTTAGCCAAATTAGACAGATTTCGACTAGTCAGACTATCGCTATTTGTATGCGTGAGGTTTGACGTCCAATCTTAAACAAATTCCACGTAATGTATCAGTCAAAACCAATGAAAACTCAACGCCATGATCAAAATGTTCAGACTAATTCAGAAAAGCACTAAAGCTTCTATGAAATAGTCTGAAAATTTTGATCAAAACTGCAGATGTCCACGCCTCTTGAAAAGTGGTTTAAGATACCATTACTTACCTACTAGATTCGGTTGGGAAAATAAAAAAACGATTATAAACGGTCAAGGAGGTACCTACCTACCTATATTAAAAGTTATTAACATTTAAATCATTCTTCATCGTTTTATCATAAATAAACATGCAATTTTTTGCAATTCAGTTGTTTTCTTCCAAATTATTATCGCGGCAGTTAAATATTAACATTAAGTAATTTTCAATATTGATACCTATTATTACTTTAGTGAAATGGACAGAAAATGGCGATACGCACTTAAAATAGCCACTGTGCAAAGGAAACGGTCTTGTCCACGGATTAATGACGGCAATTAAATCGGTTCAGTCCGGCGCATGGCGGCGCGGGCGGCCCGCGGCCGGTTCGGTCCAAAAGCTCGTTTTTTGCTATGCCACCGTCTTCTAGACTGCACTTAATGAAAATCAATGGTTCTGTAATCCATAGGCAGGTATGTACTCGCAAAATGATCAGTTTATACAGAATAAATAATATCTTGATCCATGACTTGGATAAGAACCTGAATTTCGATGTAATTGATCTTTGTGTTGAAAACTTGGCATTACTGTTCAATAAATTGCCTAATTTACCTAAGTTTTATCCAGTTTTTCAGAGGTTTCTATGTTAAATATCTTTCATTACTTGGCAGTTACAGTTGATAAGTATTCAAAGGTGCACCTACAGAACCAAACTTTAAATGCGTGTCGATTACCATAAAAAGTAAATACATGTAGAAATTATCAAACAAGAAGAAAAAATAACGCGTAAATGTCAATTATTTAGATATACGCAACCTGAATATAACAATCAATACAAAAACAATAGGAATACGATGTGCCGTTACCTGTCGACCGTTTTATAATTACCAAAGAGCGAGAGTGGATACACACTTACTTACGGAGTGAATTATCGTGGGCCGCTTCTCAGATTGGAATCAATTAACTGGAGGCGACGCGCTCCCGGTCCCGGAGTGGCCTTCGCGCCACCTGCCGGCCGCTCCCCGCCGCGCGACGCGGGCGCGAGCTGCCCCGGCCCCCGCGCCGCGCGCGCCGCCGGGCCCCGGGACGCGGCTCCTTCGCGGCCCAGGGTTACTGCTAGCTGGTCACCCTGCGCACTTATCAAAGGCGCGTGATTGCCCATTCATTATCCGCCAGCAAAATCGCGGCACCTTTGGCGGTTAATTGCGCTAACCCAATTTTTTTGTATCCGAATTTCGAGTTGTCGCTCGGGATACCACATTGCGAAGTTTATTTCGATTGTCGTGTGTATGGATAAAAATATTATGTCGTTAAATAAAAATATACCTTTACACATGCCATTTTATTCCGTGTTGATGACGATTTTACTGAAATATAGGTTATATTTGGGACATCTTAAGAGTTTTATTGATCTCCGCGTACAACCTTTCTGTTGTCGATATTATTCGATTGCATACGATAATTGCCTTTAAGTTCTGAATCATGACGCGCAGCTGAGTCGCGGCGTCGTATATCTGAGCCCGAAGGACGTAAAAGCATGATTTACCAACAGTAGTTAAAACACTCATTAAGCGGACATGAGCAGCGACCGCAGCCGCCGCCGCGGGGCACGCGTTAACTCGCCCAGACATCTTCACTGAGCCTTTGCGAGTATTGCGAGCCGCCCAAACCAGGCTGATCGTTGCCCACAGAAATAAAACCTGAACACATTTAATTTAGTAATTTCATATTCTCTGTTTGCATTGCAAAGGATTTTAATTTCATAATTTTAAAAATCCTGAGACAAAGCATAAGAAAACACGTAGGTGACTATAAAGTAGAAACAATCAAACTCAAAAACTTTACAAAGACCAACTTGTCTTCAAGTTGGTCTTTGTCAAGTTTTTGAGTGGTTTCTCGACGTAGGTAAATGTCACTAAAATCTGTTTAAATTTGTTTGTGTGATACGTAGGCGCTCAAAATTTCGGCGTAGAACTGTGCTACGGATTTCTATCGGTTTCGGAAACTTTGCGCAGGCAATAGTATAGTACCTACCTACCAATTACAGAAAGGATTGGTTGGATTATATTGAATGTAGGCTTCATTTAACATCACGGCCATATTCCCCGAAAGGTTAGATGCACCTATAGTACACGCACATTTCACCTATCAATTTAAAGGGGGCATTTCTATCATCAAAAATCAATAGGTTCCCTACCTAATAGGTTCTTGTCCTGAGAAATCCACCCACCTAACGCTCAGGAGCAGTCGCGTAGCCACAGCTACACTGACGAAGCAGTCTACGTCTTATTTAAAACTACTTCTAGGTTTTTTTTATACCTACTTTGTTAAAATTCTACTATTAATTGTAGTTACACATACATAAATATGAAAGACGGAGGTCTTCTGTTACAGGTATCTGCATACTTACAAGAAGGTTTCTATAACTAATTTGATAAAAACTGTTGACTACGAAAAATAAACTTAATATATTATAAGATCTCGTTTTGGGATGGGTTCTGGGATTCGTTCTGGGGTATGTACGCACGGCTACACATCAAGCTATACATAACCAGTATAAGCTGACTTCTGATTGTACGAAAAACGTATGCAATGCGAGGTCAGCTAAAACTGGAAATGCATAGCTTGATGTGTAGCCGTGTGTACTGATAAAGTGATAACATTGTTCTAGGAGCATATATTCGCTTCTGAAGTTCTGAGACATACATTATGAAAATAAGGAAAACACAGAAAAAAAAAATTTAAAAAAGAAAAAAAAAATAATAAAAATTACAATGTGTATAAATAGCAGAGCAGGTAGGTCGGTGTACGTGAACTGAGAAAACAAGACATATTATACATAAGTATTTAGGTTTAGGGCTGGTCTAAAGACCCAGCAAATCCAAGTATGGTCAAACGTTATAAAAACATAAAACGGGGGCTTAATGCACCTTTCCAATCAATTACCAATAAATAGCGTATAAGATAGGCTAGAGGACGACCGCGGCGACGAATTCCGCGCTTCACTGCCTGAAGCGTGCGCCTACTTTTTGCAATGGCAGGTGCAAGCGCATATGCTATTAAATTGTCAAAGAATACACGTACGCATGCCTGTGTATGCCTCTGATAGCTTCCAATAATCAAAAGTCAAGTGAATGCCTGTATTCTTTTGAAAACGCTATAGACGCGATTGTTAAGCTCTACTTATGCGCACACGCAAGCTCTCGAGTGCGCCCAGCAGTCGCTTACCGCAAACCTTACTTGCTGTATATTTAATAATGTATTAATAAAAGCTATAAATATAAATATCTGAAATGTAAGTTTTTGCCGAGGACTCGCGCATTACACAATTACACACGCAGTAATCGAAAACCGCAACATAGCAGCAGTGCGCGCCTGCGCGGTGTGCGCGGCCTCGGCTTCGGGAACATGTGCTCACTCAATATGGGAGCGCGTACGGCGTAAGAATGATCGCAATTAGCGGAGAGGAGCGCAGTTTTTCGTCGTAATGAGCGGGCGTGTCGTCCGCACCGCCACACCGCACGACGCACACAATGCGCACACTCCACAAGCTTTTACGGTTTCAGCCGACGCCCGCCATATGACTCGCCGCAGTCGCCTCCTAACAGTAGGCTTCCAACTGCTAAGATATGCAAATTGATAGGTACCGTTCGTAACGGATGTTTAGGTGATAAAATATTACACAGATTTTTGGGATTCCCTTCTGTTGCCTTAGAATAAACACGCATTTGTATGGTTGCACATTTTCGCATGGTCGGTATTATATTTGAGAACATCAAAAACGAATTCCTTGTTTATGTCGTAATCATAAACAGCATTTAGGTAAACAAATTAATATTATGATCTTCTTAGGATGCCCAGTCAACTGCACGTCAAACTTGAATTATGATAGCCGCCCGCTACAACATAAAGCTACTAACTGCTACGACATAAAGTCTGTCAATGTCTCATTCTTACAACAGACATGCGTTTGACTTTGCTATGGTTAATTAAAGGTCAGTAATATTAATAAATCAAAAATATCCTTGATTTATTAAATTAATTATTCATTTCAAAATTGCCTGCACGAAATACTTATGAAATGATTTTGACTGTGATTATTTTTCGTCTACCTATTTATCTTTAAACTTTTTAGACTTTAGACTAAATTATTCATTCTCAGTCCTGAACCGCTTCAGATCAAACTCATTTTCTTATCTAGGTTAAGAAAACGTGTCAATCCTGATGAAAGTACCCACATATTCGAACCTGAAATATTCGACCTTGAGCTATTGCAAGGCAAACCATATGACGTGCTGCGTGGTGCTACGAGTTTTGCTTGCATTTTGGAAACCCGTAGACTACAGGTACTACTCAATACTACCGTTTTCTTAATCGGCTCTCGATAAAGCGTAGAGAAAGTGTTCACCCAGTCCCATGCATTGAACAAATAAAGCCGATCCACACGAGTGGATGACGCACGGCACGCGCAGGCGCTTCAATAAATCCGTTAAGGGCACATGGCGCGGGCGCAGGCATCGCGCCGACTCGCGTGCTGAATCTTGTCGCAAGCACTGAGGGTGCTCCTTAGACACGACATGTGTCGATCGCAGTTATCGACAGTTACATTTTAACGTTATTTAAAGCTAACGTTTTGTAAATTTTACTTGTTTAATAGTGCTACGAACGTTGTGCGTAGCTCGTAGCAGATGATAGCAAGAAAGCTCTACGAAAACTGATTCAAAAACGTAAGGTTCAACAAAATATAACATTCTTAGTAAATCAAGAAATCATGTTTACGTTAATTACAAAGTTATTCATAATCAATAACTGAATGATTTAATATTATCCTAAGCAAGATAAATATTACGTGCGTAGCTCATTCGAGCTAATTAAACTTATTTATTCAATTTATATTTTTGTATATATTGATATTGTTAATTGTATGCTTAATGGTAAGGATTGTTGGAAGAAACCTTTATGTACCTCTCTTAATTCGTGCACTGACTTCTTATACGCCAAGGTCACAAAGAGGAATGTGAATAATCCCAGCTGGAATGAAACTCAGTCACCAATACAAGCAGTCAAGCACGCTATTAATTAACTACATCTTCATTAGGGTTCCGTCTCTATTTAAAGATGCTGGCATTTTCCTCGAAAGCTTTTGTATGTCTCGATTAGATGCTGAAAATTGTAATCCACACCTGAAGACTTTTCATTTTTTTGCCTATTTTATTACCTATGTATATCGATCAATAGAATTCAGAGATAGGTAGATAGGCTTTTCTGATCAGAGTTACAATTTCAAGATCTGAAAGTATAATTTTCCACCTATGTACAATATAATATTTACAAAACATAAAACGTTAAAAATACGTAGAAAACATAATGAGACTTGAGTTATTTGCCTCCAAATCACATTGCGTGTCGATATATCTAAGTCATAACAATGGGAGCATCCCTAAGCCGCAGCCACCTGCCACCCGCACCCCTACACTATATTTTATTCCACTTAATCGTCCTTTCCGTTATATTACCTGTTTTTATAAATACTTAAAGCAAATATTCTCGTTTCTATAAACGCTACAATGTCTGATCGTCCTATTAACTATAATAGACACTTTTAATTGAGAATCTATAAAAGGTTTCACGAACTGCTGGCCGTATAAGGGATAAGCATTCATCATGGAAGCCGTGGCTCTCATCTGCCCAATTAATAAAAGTTGACTGTAAGGAATGGCGCACGGCGACAGCGTCAGCCGCCTGCGCCGGCGCAGCACCGCACCGCCGCCGCGCGCCTGCGACCGGTTCTGTACGCCTGCAGCTGAAACAAACGTACCTATCTTCTCTTCAACTGTTTTATTTTGATTTACTTATCTATCAAGCATGTACTCGCATACTTTATGAACGTGTTTAAGGATTTGCATGGTTTTTATCTTCTAACATCTCCCCGCACTACCTGCCCACTTTTGGTTTCAGGTTTTTGAGATTACTAATAAAACCTTGTGATAACTAATGTAATTGTAAATAGATAACCGACTTAACCCTTAACCGCCTAACCCTAGCACCTAGACCTAACTTTATAAAGGTCTCTTATAGCGCCAAAACTTGAGTCCCGTTAATCGCTAAACTACCAAATTCGGGAACATCCAAAAATAAAAGTCCCAACGAACTATGAATGAATAACAAAATCTTATCAGGCTTACGATCGTGATATCTTAAACCCGGCTTCATTAATTCACCCAGAAATCGAAAAGGAGGCTTTAATTCGTATTTTGAACAAAGGGAGAAAACAAAAACAGCAACAGAAAAAAGAAGGATAAAAAGTGGCGCGGGCGCGTGCCGGGGCGACATGTGCACGCGCCGAGGATCCGCGCTAACGGGCCGTGACGCGCGCCCCGCGCCCCCGCGCCTCGGGCCCCCCGCACCCCGACACGCGCTCGCCGTTATGTTTACAGCCCCCGTGGGTCTCCCCCCTGCCTGCCCCCTCCCCGCGCTGCACGCGCCCTCCCCCGCGCCTGCACTCGCTGAAGCACTTCCCCCACTGAAGCCCTATGTGTCCTCGCGTAACAAAACACGCAGCAACCAAAGCAGATTATCCGTCTAATTGAATTTCCCGAGATTGCTATTACAATCGCTCGATCAGGTGAAAATGTGATTAATGAAAGACAATCTTCTGATAAGCTGAGAAATGTTAGTTGCGTTGCTGGAAAAACTTAGATACTAGGTTTCTACTTTGCAGTTTACAATTTGGTTACAGAAACTGCATTAATTTGTAAATTGATTAAGTTATATGATGTATGTACGAGTAACATGAAAACGTAAATTCACTACTAATCAATAGCTCTACATTCTTAGTAAAGATTTATATCTCTCTCCTGCACATAGCATAAAAATAATTTATGTACCTGCCTACAGTTTATTTTTAGTCTCATAAATAGTTTTTATCGAATATTTTAATTGGAACTGTAATACATAATAAGGCATTTAAAGTGTCACGTAAAGTATCGATCGCCAATTTCTCATGCAAGTTCGTAGAGCACCTTTCCATCTGTCAAGCCATGGGCAATTCACAAGAAGTATTACCTATTTATGCAAAGTTAATCAGTTTTTCTTCGGGCTTACAGCGTTTAATCAGTAAAAAAGTCTTCGCATGCAAAATGTGGTTTTTTAAGTAATGCTAATTAATTTCTGTAACTTTTTAAGAAGTTTTGTCTCATTTTTCAAACCAGTCTTCATGAAACATCCCTCAGGTCTCAGATCAAAATATAATTGAAATCCGCGTCTCAGGCGACTTAGCAAAGTTTTTACTTAGGGCCCGATCACACGTACCACATTTGGCCTTGAAAATCAACCGTGTACGTGCGATACCGATCACATGAAGGCGACGTCGCAGCCCCAACGCAACCGCCACTACACTATCACAGACGAAGTCGATCTGTCTGCAAACACTAGACAAAACGTAACCACATCGCAACTAAAAGCTACAACTCAACTGCAAGACGTTGCAGTGTCACTTTTCACAAGTAACCACTGCTTGACCACATTATGTCACCGCGATATAGTAGCTGTGAATGGGCCCTATCTAATTTTACATAGAGCCCTCAAATTCCAGTAGGTAGTACCCCTGACCCGATTTTTATGAGCGACGACGTGACATTTAATTCACACCCTAGTCTTTCAGTATTGAAGGTATACTATTTTACATTAAGACCCTAAAATAATAAAATTAAAGGAATCGTTTTGTAAATAAATAATATTAGATTGTTACGTTAAAAAGGCTTCTAAGTTAGTATCTAAGCAACGCTCCGCCCAGCTCTAGATGGCGACCAATAGCGCGCGGTGGGCGGGGCGCGACGCTACGAGAAATCTAAGCCTCGTGCATTTAGTTAATCTCAGTTTTGGGTACAAATCAAATTAACTAGTATTTACCAGTACATAGTTAATTCAGGAACATGGCATGTATTCAACCAACGGCTTCGTCCAAGTAGCGGACCGGTCTATGCGCTACTAACTTTTGCAATTCTTAATGCAGGGGTTTTAATGTCACATAGGGAGCAACCGCTTATTTGTGGGCATTAATACTTAAAAGCCATTTTTCAGTGCATCCTCTGCGCCGTCAACGTAAGCGCAACCAACAATTAAGTGCTGCCTGCGAGGATGCGACGCGAGCCACCTGTCAAGTGGCTGTTTCATCAAATCATTTCTTTATTGCTCAGCCTCCGTCCGACCTCTTTTTTGTTAGCAGAGTTTTGAAAAAAGAACGTTATTGTAGAAGAGCAGTCGGGTAGGTCGGGGCGCGCGAGCCTTATTTCAGTCAGGTGCCGGGCGCCAAACGCGACGCACCGTAGCAGTCAGTGACGGGATCCGATCCTACGCAGCCTTACGATTTTCGCGACGTCATATCGTTCGCTGCATCTTCATTATTAATTTTATTTTATTTGTCTACCTAAAATAAAATGACATTAGATTTATGGTGTATATTGGACTGATTGAAAAAATATTTTTTTGCTAGACCCTAGTGTTTCGTAGCAGTGAGTGAAATAGATTTTCGTATCTTCGTAGAAGTTCCGTTTGAGGTAAGTTCTTTTTAAACATTATTATATATCCTATTTAATAATTAATGTTTTATTAGATAGCAGAATACAAAATTTCTAACACTGTTTTCCTCTTAAAAATATTTCTTCATAACATTTTTTTGTGATTGGTGATGTCATCGGAAAAACTTACTGTTAAATTAGTTGGATCGCCTTATTTTATAGATATCTTACTTATTATGAATATATTTTTAGTCCCAAATAGCTTAAAATTTTGTATTATCAACTCACAACTTATTTTATAACTAGGTAACTGTATCTATATCTACCTACCTTCCCACAATGCACATTTTTGTAAATTTCTTTAATTTACGTAATTGTTATGGCATTTACTTTGAATATAGGTATAAAGTTCACCTACTTATTCAAATTATTTTTACTTCGACTTTATTTGCACAAGTAGGTAAATAATTCTCTTGCAAATTTGCAATGTAACATTGCCAATAAAGGGTGTAATAACTTTCATTCTTATTTTTAAAACTTGAACTTTGTTATTTCCAAAAAAAAAAGGAAATAGAGCTGAAAATCTGTACCTACAATGATTTAAAATCTCACATCAACCAAACATTTACTAGATAAAAGCTCTATCTTAGAAGAGCGCGCTGAACATTGTGCTATACTACCTTGATAATCTGCATGTCTGGAAAATCGAAGTCATGCGCAATTCACGGAAGCAAGAACTGCATTCTGAAAGTATTACTTTTAACATATTTGCTCATGTCTATGTTTATACAAGCGACAATGTACCTACTATAATGTAATACAAGTCGCTAAGGCACACGTCTGGAGATGCACCGTCGAGCAAATAATCTGCATTTCTATATTCTCACACCAAAACAAACAAAGCGAAACCAAATTTGTACATGTGTTCTGACATGTTGGATACCTAGAAGTATTCAACACAAGAATAACCCGGCCAGATAAAACCACGGGCGGTGAAATATTTTTTGTGTCTGCGAATCAATTGTTTTTTTAATTTGGTTAATTGGGCGTTTATATTGTACTCAATTACCATTTTCTTTTGGTCTTCTGGTATAAGATTTATAGCACGTTTTTTGAACAACAAGGTATCAATAGATAGACTAATAGATATCTATTATTATATTTACGCACACTATTCTGAATGAAAATTACAGTTAAAAAGAAAATAAGGAAAAAGTAGCTAGATTTACCTAAAATTCATATCAAATATAAAAAAAACCGGCCAAGTGCGAGTCGGACTCGCGCACGAAGGGTTCCGTACCATTATCTATAAAAATCAATCGTGAGTTGATTGAATGAAAGGTAAATTGCGGTTTATGATTTATGACGTATTAAAAAAAAACTACTTACTAGATGTCGTTCAAACCAATTTTCGGTGGAAGTTTACATGGTAATGTACCTACATCATATATTTTTTTTAGTTTTATCATTCTCTTATTTTAGAAGTTACAAACACATTTTACCACTTTGGAAGTGTCTCTCGCGCAAACTAAAAAAAAAATTATATTAGAAACCTCAATATCATTTTTGAAGACCTATCCATAGATACCCCACACGTATGCGTTTGATGAAAAAAAAAAAATTGAGTTTCAGTTCTAAGTATGGGAACCCCCAAAATTTATTGTTTTTTTTTTGTGTGAAAATTTTAACGCGGCTCACAGAATACATTTACTTACCAAGTTTCAACAGTATAGTTCTTATAGTTTCGGAAAAAAATGGCTGTGACTTACGGACGGACAGACAGACAGACAGACATGACGAATCCATAAGGGTTCCGTTTTTTGCCATTTGGCTACGGAACCCTAAAAACACTTTTTTAAGCTCGTGATCATTTTCACATTATGAACCGTTCGTTTTAATTACACGGAAGCAACGCAATTTACTTTGCAACCTGCACCGTGAAACCGGAACCACGAATATCGATGAAATAATTAATTTTCAGTCTGTATGATGGCAGGCGACGAGGCTCTGTATGCTTATAGGTTTATAGACAACAGCACTCTGCTTCTAGAGAGGTTAAAGGTAATAATTAGTAATTGTACCCTGTATTTAATTAATAAAACAGAGTCTTACAATTGTATAAAATACTAATTACATTAATTGACATTGACAGCAAGATTTGTTAAGAAATCTGTTCAAATAGTCTGAGTCAGGTTTTGATTGAATCTTTTTTCTAAGAAACACCTGTTCGTATCAAAATTTAACATACGGCGGACAGGACTTTATAACTCACACACAGGTGTATACGTAAAGATTTAAAAGATACAATAGACATGAGCAAATAGAGTAAACATCAATATAATTTACAGTTTTTGCGCTGATTGATTTTCTCAACATTTGCTCGAGTTCCCACTGTACCGTAAGAAAAAAAATAAGGTGGCGGTCGTCGTGCGGCAGGTAATTGCTACTCGCGTTCTAATAAATAAAGCCTTGCTTTATTGAAACAAGAAATTGCGACACACAACCCTCGCGTTAGCCAGCTTGTTAGCCAATTAGTAGTAATAGCACGAATCAATTGGTTTGCATTTGTAAGACAAGAAAATTGAACTGCCCCTTCGTGGATACCATGAATGTGATCGATATCTACACGTAAACTATCCGTTAATGAGTCTGTTTGGACATTATTGTAATTAGTAAATTTTGCAAATCATTGTCCGTCATCATTACTTATAATTTACGACGACAAATGTAATGTTTCCGCCTATACTGGTGCTGGTGAGCTCCTCGAGTTTAATTCCTAATGGAAGCGCGGTGAAATGGTATGGGAACACGCGGACACCCATTCTGTAAATATGTAATGTGTGTTAGTCTAATGAAGATTGTTTTACTCGCCACGTGCATTATTAATGCGCGTACGCAGCGGGCGCCGGCCGCGCTCCGCTGCCGACCACTTCCATTATTCTGATTCTTCATTTGCTTGATTGAGCTTTTAATACGATTCGCTGTCAACAAACAAGCGGTCGGATTAATCAGCAAGGGCTGTCAACAAATACGTACGTAGGTAGTCGGATGGACACTAATGACGTCGGTCACGTAAAACAAAGATGATATCGCAACTTTTGAATTGATCCGCGCTGACCGTAAAATCTTGATAAACGCAGTACCTACTTACCGTCATATTGAGTTGTCTTCGTGAACAAGGTGACTGACAACGCCGCCGCCGTTATCATTTAGAAAATATTATGAAGTTATGGCTATTAAGTAGTTTTTTATTACGTGAAGTAAGACAATACCTAGTTAATAGATACTTACTTATGTTGTTTTTAAAAGAAAACCCTATTTTTGAAGCGCTGAGTTTTAGAGTGTGTCCTTGGTAAAAATCTAGATGCCATTGACTTTAAAAAAACAGCAACAGGCAGAAACGAGAAATCGTTGAGATATCCAGTTTTCCCTTAGCGGGCTTTAAACCGTTTTATGAATGAATAATTGTGTCACTTTAAAAATAAAATAAACATTATTTAATGTAAATATGAAGCTTATTACAAAAGTTATAAATACCTAAGCTCTTCAGAAAACTGAAGGTTCCCACGGGAAAGCAGAATGGTTGCAATACGATCGATCGATAAGGCTCTACTATTCAATGACAATTCAAAAGCTCAGGTCGTTTGTTCTAATTGGACGCATAATGGAACTTAACATTGTGATGCAGGCGTTAATTGTTAAGGAATCGTTATTACCTGTAATTTATTCACGTTCTGTTATTTTACCTGCGTGAAAATAAAAGAGATTGCCAGTTGAGGAATTTTTAACTTTGTTACCTTTTTCACGGTATTTTCTCGAAGGAACCTTCAACGTGTTCTGTTATAAATTAGCATTCTTGAGATAGCCTCCAGAAAAGCCTGCATAAAAGTGTCAACAATTTTGATATCTAAACCATTTCTTTTTGTTCTTTTACTTAGGATGTCTCGGCACGTCCTGCTGTCCCGGCTGGCGGAGCAGTTCCAGCCCTCCTCACCGCCGCCACCATCTCACCGGTTCCCGTCACCAGAAGGCAGCGTCTCCCCCCGCACCCCGCCGTCGCCGCGCTCACCGCCGCGCTCGCCTGACTCGCTCTCACATCACCGACTGGATATACTCCAGTTAGGGGACATCGAGATAGCAGGGAGAGCGCTCAAGCAATACGCACGAGCTACTGGTATGTGTTCACTGCTCATTCTAGCACTGTTTTTTAAAAAGATCTTTTTGACCTGTGCAGTTCAAAACAAATATCTCATTCGTCTCTTGACAATATGACTTGTCTCTCCTGATTGCAGTTCCATTCTCTTTCATCCAGTTTAGAAAAGAACTCGTATTACCAGCTAGTATTTTTTGTTCAGAACTGGGGGCGCTGATGTACTGCAGTGGCCTGGGAGCACTGTACAGTGGCGCAGGAGTCTGGCCACTGCTGATGCCGCGGGCCTCCCCGCAGTTCGTGCGACCACCCATCGACCACGCCAGGCACACCCCGCCCAGAGATGGTAACTACCTTGCTTTATTTCCAACAGCATCAAAGCCTTCTCCAACTGCAAGATAAGTAACTGAAAAAAACATGTTGAAAAGGCTACAGCGACACAATTGAAAAATTACTGAAAATGTATCACAAATGTACCAATCCTTTTCACCCATTCAACTTTGATTCGGTTAGTTGCAAATGATGAAGGGAATCTAAAGACTCTAGCAAATATGCGCGACGAGACAGCTTGACGCGTCTCTAGTAGAACAATTTCAATGAAAACTTCATGGAAATTGTTCCACCAGAATCGTGTTGTACCGTCGCGTCCCGCCTGTCTGTGAGAGCCTTAAATCATCATGTTTTCTTTAACCGCATCATGAAAAACCACCGGGAAAGTAACTAATTACTCTAATCTAATACTTACCTCTGTTAGAGTTTTAATAAGTTTTTTTTTTAAATCGCATGTGACTCACGGTACCCTAGTTCTATTGTAGAACACTGTGTTTAAGTGTCTGGACATGTTGCAGCTGACAATAGATACCATGTAGTTAGTTAGTAATATTTTATTTGTAATTCACTAGAATTACATTGTATTGAAAGTCATTTTCAGTCAATACTTGACCTACTTACATATTTGCAATTACTATAAATCGATCGAGTGCTTAAATCAAAGTCTGAAGAATTAATGTTTGTGTACGCTGTACCTAGTGCAAGTCTTCACATTGGAATTCATATAAGCAGAGTAAATCACCTCGCACTGAAAGTGTTTACGTGTTTCAAGAATCCTAAAAATGGTAATTAGATACGTTCGCGGCATTACAAAACATCGTTCGCCTCGGCCTCCTTACGCGGCTTCTCCTGAATAACACTCATTAGAATAGCTATCAGTGTAAGGCACCGATTAATAACTCGAGGCGCTGATATGTCGTCGTTTACATGTCGTTTACCTCCGTCGGTGGAGCCAGCGCGCGTGTTCCTACGCTCCAAGGAAAGGCGACGAAGTACCGATGCCACTCATTGTCGCCAAACGAAATTGTATTGTGTAGTTGTGTTGTAATTGTCTCTTATCCGTATTGGTACCGGTTACGACGCAACCTCGTAGATAACTAACAAACAGGGGCGTAAGAACTTCAATAAGTGCTTGATTTTTATTTATTTCTGACGTCATTGTTTTCGATAAGAGATTTAATTAAGAATAATGAAATGAAGTGGTTTGTATGTTATCAGTTTTAAGTAATTGCAAATTGAAAGCGTAAACTGTTTTTAATACCCTCAAACTTAGTAGTAGGTACCTAATACATTCTTTAAAAGAAAGTGAATAAAAGTGTAGCTAGCTTCAGCTATTAAACTCTACCGTTTGTGAACTGTAACTGAAAACATAGATAGGTAATTAGGTCAATATTGGGTCCATGCTTCTTTTTAGTATATAGAAATGATTTACCTCTTTTACTGAAGAAACTACCACAAATGGTGTTATTTGGTGAGACATCACTGATTTTTAAAGTAAACAGACATACACAGGATCTTGACGACGTAAATAACGCTATGCTTAAGGTCCATAATTGCTTTACTGTAAATAATTTAGTATTCAATGAGAAGAAAACGAAATGCATAAGATTCGCGTTACCGAATGTCAGTAGTAGTGAATGTCACATTGCATGCATTGTATTGAATAAGGAGATACTAGAATTCGTCGAAAAGACGATTTTCCCGAGGATCTCTCAAATACATTGCAAACTATAATTTAGTAGCATTTTTTCTATTCTGTAAATGTGAGCACCATGGATCCATTTATTATGATGTATGTTGCCAGTTGAGAATATGTCATGCTCACTTATATGTCTCACTGGTGGAGCGTGGGTTGGATTATTCGGTTCCTACAAAATGGTTGAGATGGATGGTGCTGATCCAAGCGTCATGTTCGTAAACGGGCGCCGTCGGTTGAGACTGGTGGTCTCTTACCTGTCAGGGCTTATTATTTTTTTTACGTTGTGAAGCATCTAAAACAATACACCCAGGATTTTGTAATATCTTGGTTTAAAAGAGCGTTGTTGGAGTTTCTTGCCCGTTATTCTCCTTTAATTTTTGGAATGGGCCTCAGCTTCAACTTTCTAACTAACAGACCAACTCTTTGACAATCCAAAAGTGCCTATAAATGGTTTAATTGAAATAAATGCTTTGAGTTTCATAAAAGATCTTAGGTTAAGTTAAGGGTTTCATAATGGATAATTAAATTTTGTACTAAGTTGGTAGGTATATATCAGCTATACAGTAAGACTCAGTTATAAAATCACAACTCTTGTTACTTGGGTAGGTACTATCACAAAAACATTTAGGTTCTTTTGATACTCATCTTCCGTGAATGAAGACAAAAGTGTATGCAAGTTTTTACTGTTTTGTTGAGCAAACAATGACGTACCGTCGGCAAACACTGGCGCACCTGTACAGATTTCATAAGTCACTCCACAGACGCCCGATTTGACTCGTCCGACTTTAAATTTACTTATAGAAGCGTGAAGAACAGACGAAGAGAAACTGTCAGCACTCACCTGTATGTTGACACAGTATGCATTGGTACAATAAAGTTGTATTTCCTACCTAAGCATTTTGAACAATGTTACTCTCTTGTTTGCAGATGACGAGGAAGAGCTTCCTCTTAACTTATCAACAAAAAACCGTCAGATTTGGTCTCCGGGAAGCGCATGTGAGCGTGAGAAAGTGGAAGTAGGAGAAGAGTCACCGATCTCACGATGGGAGGGCCACGACGACATGGACACGCCTCTGGAACTAGTCAAGAGATGCCGCAGTAACCCGGACGAGGCCGAGCGCCCTCCAAGCGCAGAGCCGCGCCGCTGCCCCTCCGCGCCCGCGCACCACACCTATCCCATCAAACCCTCACCAGCCGGAGATCTCAACTTCTCTCTACTCCTCAAAAACGAAAACAGAAATGAAAAATCATTCCAAGTAAGTAATCTATAGCATTAATTCAAAATAGGTACATAGCTCCAACATCGAGATAGCAATATCCTTTAACAAGTTCAGAATAACTGTACAGTTTCCGTTCAAAATGCTTTAAAATAGCAAACCAGTATCCGTTTTAGTCTCTTTAACAAATCAAATAGCAAAAACTGCCCCTGTCTTAATAAGTAGTCGCGTATCGGAACGGGTCGCGCTGCGCAGGCGCGTCGTCCGCTAGCGGCTCACATGGAGCCTGCTGGCTCGTCTTCTCGCCATTTTTGTGCCTTTCGTTTTTTCTACGAGCCGCCGCACAGTGGGCCCATACTGAAAATTTGTGGACTTAGGCAAAAAAGTTCCAATATCGATGCGATTTTTTTTTATATGACGTGTTATGATATTCCTGACAACTTTTATTCTTATGAAATTTCTTCTAAAGTTGATAGTTTGTCTTGAAAAAAATTAATTAGATTTTTTTGTATGGAGCGAATCACGTTTAATTTTTTTTCTTCAATTGTACAAATATGTCAGGTGTGTGGCGTGAGTATATGATAGCTAGAGTCATTCTATATCCATGAAAAAAAAATCAGCGCCGGCCATCCGCGGCAGTGCGAGTAATCATTCGGTAAAAAAAAAAATATTTTGTATGAAAATTTTTGGCATTTAAAATAAATTCAAAGTATATTTTTTGTGTCATTAGGCTGATTGATCTTCTCTTTATTAAATATATAGTTTTAATAGTGCATAGGTACTTATAACTAATTATTCTGGTAGAAATTTTGTTATTATTGCTATGTTATCGGTAGCACCTGCATTGTGATTGATGACTCATTTGTTTATGCGCTCGGCAAAGCGCATAAGAGTCAGAAAAATGCTTGTCTCTGATTGACTGTGTTTTTTTTTGTAACTGCACGTTATCTATTTTTTTTTTTACCTATCTACGTAATTCATATTTAGTAAAATCCTCTCCACAGTGTGGTCCAATAGCGCTTGCAATTTAATGTGAACTCCTTTTTCGGTAATCTCCATACTCTCTTGTGGTGGGTAACATCTTTTCTTGGCATTTACAAGCTTTGGATAAGATGGAAAGCCAGCACAGTTTTCTTCTTTCAGAAATTGTCAAAGAGTTAAGTACTTCCATTTCGAGAGCGCAACTGATGTATAAAGAGCTAAACACTTATCTTCAGAGACAGTACTTAAGCTCTGCTTTTTGAATAGTCGCTCTTCTACTTCGGATAGCGCATCTGGAATTCTGGAAAGGTATTCGACCACTTTTGCCAGATTCGTTTTGCCGTTGTCTTTCAATTTTGTTATGTACCAGTGCTGCAACTCTTCCTCGGAATTTTCTTCTACTATGGAAGTAGAACGTCTTTTTTTTTTGCTTATTACTTAACTCTTCGAACGGTTTTCTGTGCTCCTTTTCTGTAGATATTCCCGCTTCTGCAGTACATACTGCAAGAATAGGAACATGGTAATCTATATCCACAGGCTCAGATAAGGCTGCGTCCGAAAACCCCATCTCACTTCTCAGGTCAACACAGGCCTGTCACAAACAGGCCAGTTGATGTTTTTTACAACGATTACTTACACGATTCATTAAAGTTTTTTGATTTCTACTTGACTCTATCCACTTTTTATTCAGATTTACGCAAAAAAGTCCGACAGAACTCCTTGATTCGGTTCTTGTCTTCTTCAGAAACTTTGGTAGTGAAGATAGAAATGATACTTTCATATAGAATCATATGATTTTTGAGATCACCGCCACTTCTTAATTTCACAAAAAGATCTAGATGTTTCACTGTGTTCACAAATAAGTGACAAGAGCGAAACTACATGGACTTATTTTTTTTATTTTTTTATAAATGGCATCTCGTAGTTGACCTTGAGAGGTCGTGACTACTTAACCGGACTATACTGTGGTTGCCTTAAGAAGAAATCTTAAAACCTCCAGCCAGGGCTTAAAACTAAGTTAAACTAAGCGACTGCACGCTAAGGGCACCCCCTGTGGGGTACGAACTTCGGTTTAGGGCGTTGCTGGGAGAGGGCAGCAAAGGGACAGGCTGGATCGAAAATGGAGTTAATGAATGTCTTTATATTTATAGACAGTGTTAATTACTCAAGTAATGGACATAACAGTGTGTGAAAATTATCAGCCAATCAGAGACGAGCATTTTTCGACTCATTAGTTATGCGCTTTCGGCTAAGCGCACAAACAAATGAGTCATCAATCACAATGCAGGTGCTACCGATAACATGCAATAATAACTAAATCTCTACCAAAATTACTATTTATAAGTACCTATGAGCAATTAAAACTATATATTTAATAAAGAGAAGATCAATCAGCCTAATGACACAAAAAATATACTTTGAATTTATTTTAAATGCCAAAAAATTTCATACAAAATAATTTTTTTTTACCGAATGATTACTCGCGCTGCCGCGGATGGCCGGTGCTGATTTTTTTTTAATGGATAGAGAATGACTCTAGCTATCATATACTCACGCCACACACCTGACATATTTGTACAATTGAAGAAAAAAAATTAAACGTGATTCGCTCCATACAAAAAAATCTAATTAATTTTTTTCAAGACAAACTATCAACTTTAGAAGAAATTTCATAAGAATAAAAGTTGTCAGGAATATCATAACACGTCATATAAAAAAAAATCGCATCGATATTGGAACTTTTTTGCCTAAGTCCACAAATTTTCAGTATGGGCCCACTGTGCGCCGTTATAAAAATCCGCATCGGTTTTAATCAAAATTCCAACTTTTAATATCACGGCGCGGCAGATTATAATTGGACGAATAATTACCTTGTGTCATACGAAGATAAATATGTGGTGGAGCCTCTCCGCGATGCCACACTTTATCATTTAAATAAAGTGTTGAGCGTTTGTTAGGTATCATCGATACCGAGCCGTACATAATTGAAAGTGACACGACTACTACCTGTATCGAACAACACAGAAAATAGTTTTTAAGTCAATTTAATTATTAAAGATGGCATTAATAACCGCTGGCAAAAACAATCATCGTCAATAAATAAATATTTATATTTTCCCGTAATGAAAAAAGACTGTCATTCCCTTGAAGGTATTTATATTGACTAATTGTTAATTTATGATGGAACAATAAATTGTAATTATGATCGCATTAATAAGTGCACGTAGTAGAACAATGGCGGGTGGCGAGAGAGCCGGCGCGTGCGCGCCACGCGCCGCTAACGCGTCGCTCCCTTACCACTCTCTTTCAAACTTTTACGACTAAATATTACTAGGTACTTTATTAAAATCCATTATAAAAGCTCATAAAATCACGCTTGTGTACTGAAAAATAGAGCTGCACTTTGTTATACCTAACATAAAATGACAGAACACTACAATAATAGATAGGAATAAATTATCTCTCAGCTTTTTTCCAAATATAATTTTCGCTTATTTTCTTTCGGTGCTTATCTTTTAGAATACTGTTCTTGTTTTGAAAGCTGAAGAAGAAAAGTCGAAAGTCAGCGCCTATGGTCAGCACTCTCGCTCTACACATAGATTTAGTATGTACTACTATAGTTACTAAATACTACGCCACTTTAACTCATCGATAACTTTCACTATTTTCAAAGTAGTTATATACCTATAGGTACACATAGGTACCTATAGGTACACATCTTCTGTCCTTTCTTGGGTGAAGTGTAAGTTAATTTCATATATATATTTCATATATTTTTATACTTACTTGACAAGTATAAAAAGGTTCCGCCTAGTGTAGGTAGGTATACCTACTTACCTATGTATATTATATTAGTATATTAAGAAATGAAATGATTTTTTTTTTTATTTCTGTACATAGGATATCGGAATCACATTTATACGTCATATTAAAAAAATAAGCTAAGAAAGTGGAGTCGATGGTTCAGGACCCTTCCCTGAAAAATATTACAAGTTTCAAAGTTTAGTTACAATGTAATTTATTCCATAGTCGTTGTCGGAGAAAAACATGTAGAAATGTGTTTTCATTTAATTGAATATCGCGATAAAACTAAAGTAGCGACAATTAAAGTTTTCTTGTAATAATTGTAAGTTCCCATTAAGACATATAGCAGTCGTTTGTACCCCTCGCGAGGGACCGTAGCAGGTTTCACAAAGCCGTTAATAAAAAGCCAGTTTCGTAAAAAAAGACACTAGATTTTTTTAAATTCAAACGGCTATCATAAAAAATCACCTCTCTACTTGGTACAAGCCGATAACCATATGTGGACGGTCATACCCTAGCACCTGTGTTGTTTATAAGAGAGTGCATCGATTGTATAAAAAGGCGACCAAAAAAGTAGCGGTTTTTGTGAGGCGCGAGGCGCTGCAGCTGCCCAGCCAACTGTCACAGGGCCCGCTACGCGGATTTGTGCCGTGGATTATCATGCGCCGCATACTTAACGACTAACCACCCGACTAATAGCCGTACAACATATTTTCCCGTTCTTATGTTTTATATCATCCTGCGAATAGTTACGGCTGCAAACAAAGCCGGTTGTCTCCTCATGAAAAGTGAAAATCGCTTCTTATGAGTATCTGTATCAAAATAACGTCGCAAAATTAAAAAAAAAAATACCCACTAAACTCTACTTTTCAAACTGCGAATTTTCCAATGAGCACGCTTCAAAATTTTCTCAAAACCGTTACGCCACTTTAAGAAGCCACTGAAACCACTATAGGTGGTCCAATTCTAGATACTAAAGGTGTGGTTGAGCTTATTAATAACCAATTTAAATAATAATACATTAAAATATAGGATTCTCCTAAAGCTTTCAACATTTTAACAATCCATGAACTTGACATAAAATGAGTGTGATTGTGAAATCCTCCTTCAAAACAATCCATATCTAAAGTGGAATCTGTGTGTCGACTAAATAAACAAAGTTAGTAACGAAATTATTTCATTACATACCTAAAACATCTGATTCAATAAATCTACAGCAAAGTCACTGCAAGTACTTACTTAGTTAAAAATCTTTTGTCTCACAAACAAAGGTGAACAGAACACATTCTGTTTGCTTTTCAAGCTTTGTGTGGAATTCGGAAACCAATTACGTAGGTACATTTATGTACTACGTTACTGGTTTTATATCAAGAAAGCTCGCAGCACTTCAACTTATGATTGAATCTTTGGGTACATATCAAAGTCAAATAATTTATTTCAAATAGGTACATAAAAGCCACTTTTGAACGTCAAAATTTACAAAATAATAGAATCGATTCTAGACGCCCTTTCCAAAAGGTAATTTCGCATGCGGATGATTTTACTGATAATACTTTTTGGATCCGTTAACAAATTTCTTAATATAGTATTTAAAACTGCTACGCATATTACGAGTACATTACATCAATGTCAAGTAAAATAAGAATAAATTAAATAAAATACCACGTAGACTCCACGCTGCGTTGACACACAAATCAATAAAAATATACCCATCATATTACGTTCCTACATTTGATTTCATTCAAAGCATCCTTTTATTTGTCATTCTCGTGAAAAAGACTTACTTACGGATAATAACCGGTTAACAGACGCTAATTACTGGGCAATGAAAAAAAAATTAAAAGTCGATGCTAGATGGGAAATCAAAGAAAAGTGTAGAAAGGGGTAGAGCCCTGTTATTAGTTTATTACTGGCTGTCACCGTCTAACTGAAGGTGATGGACGCTGTCCTCGCCACGTTTATAATTATATGTAGTGTCGTACCTACTCGGCTATATTTCACCCGATTTCTAAGCAATCGCCGTGGGGTCAAGTGACTGAATTGCAATATTCCTTTACACGTCAGTCAAAGGGAACTATTATGGGTTATTAGCATCGGCGACATGCTGACGACAGGCATCTAATAAATATATTAGAGGGATGTGTTGTACAATTAAGCGATGACATTATACGTATGTTGTTTGTTGGTGTAGTGCAAGCAGTGCGGCAAGTGCTTCAAGCGCTCGAGCACGCTGTCCACGCACCTGCTGATACACTCGGACACGCGGCCCTACCCCTGCCAGTACTGCGGCAAGCGGTTCCACCAGAAGTCGGACATGAAGAAGCATACCTACATACACACAGGTTTGTGTTCACTATTGCTTTACTCTATATTAGTAAATACCAGGGGGCCTAAAAAGGCCACTTTAAGCAATACCTCTAAAAGCTATTCATTTCCTGAATTCCCAGCAGATCATTAGCAATTCCTCTAATTTTCTTAAAATTTGATTTCATAATTGGTGTAAACATTGTCGAAAGTCTGACAACCAGTCTTAACAAGGGGTATCGTATTACCCAGTAACTGGGTTGTGGAGGTCAGATAGGCAGTCGCTCCATGTAAAATACTGGTATTCAGCTGCATCCGGTTAGACTGGAAGCATAGAACTTGGGAAAAGGCTAGGCAGATGATGGTGAATTGGTGTAAACATTGCCGCATGAAAAAAATAAAAACCGTCATTTTATCGGTAATTTTTTCATTTATTAATCAAATTGGTTTTTTATTTTTTATTTCTACAGCTTAAATGTTATTTCATTGTGATATGAATTGCACACAGATCATCTTATGAATTTTCAATTTGTGACCATTTTACGATTTTTAATATGATTCATAGATATTATATAGATATCATACATATTATCCTATTATGATTCTGCCAAAGTGGCCCCCTGATCTTTGAAGTACTAATTGGTAGTGCACATTTAGTTTTCCAGTAGGCAGCCTAAGCTTGAATAATTTTTTGTTACTGTCGTCAAAGCAAGCCGTCGTCATAATACTACCCATTAGTTAGTGTTTTTTTTAAGGTTTTTGTAGAGCACACTAATAGATAAATAGGAATCGTAGTTTTATAGATTTCAACTTTCAAAAGCAGTTGTACAGGTACTTAATATATACCAACATTTTAATTGTTACGAAAATCATTGAGCTCAAAGCAAATTGAAGCTGATAAGTGTACATTTATTTGCACAAGTACAAATGTAGTGCCTTTTCCAACTGCGCAAAAAAACATTTTCATTTAAAATGGTTGCAATATTCAAGGACTTATTGAACAAGTATTGACAAAACACAGTTTCAGTTTCTGTTGTTAACATTTTGATCCTACTGTGCCTATTTGTTTGGTGACGAGAGCGAACCGCCTGGAGAGATAGTGAATTTAATATCAGTCCTTGTCTAGTAACATGACCTACTAGAAGGTATTTAAGACTTCTTCAATGCTACGTAGTTGTATTTACCAAAAAGTTACTAAAACTTAAGTCAAAAAACTTTATTTAAAATAAAAAACATCACATTTGCTGATAAAACAAACTAAGGAGTAATTAGGCAGGTACGTAGGTATTTGACAAAAACTAAAAGAACGTTGCTTCTTAAATCTTAATAAATAAAAAGGTTTATTAAACAATAACACTTTCTTGTCAACGATATGAAATAGGAACTAAATTATATGGTGTATCAGTTCCAAGTAGTGTGAAACTCAAATTATTGTGACAACTGTTTCATGTTTCACGTAACGAAGTGTCAACGCGTCCCCTTATTACACAACTTTACGAAGACCTATCATTTCGTTTGAAACTTTTATTGCTACCCTAATATGGATAACGTCTATCGATAAAGAGTTAAAAATGTATTTGTATTAGGTAGCATTTTTCAGTAAATAGGTACCTATGCTTTTTATATTGATATACATATATAGTGGATTATAAAAAAAATACTCTAATTTCTGAGGTCGTTAATAAGTTAACTTCTTTATCTTTAAAACCGTCGTTATTGTGTACCATGCTGACAACATAACTGTATTATGTTGTTATCTTCAATCTCCAACGAAGATAAACCCGTAGCTATCAAATAAGACTTCATGAAAAGGTGTTCCTTGCAGCTACAGCATCTAAACAAGTCAGCTTCACGGCAAAAAACGTTATACCACGTTTAATTGCGATTCATAAATCCGATATCATTATTTTACTCTTCACCATCATAATATCAATCGTGTCGTCCTTTTTAAGAATTTGTATCATTATCAAGTAGCTGTTAATATATTTATTCACATAAAATTTTACTTTCTCAATTAGTCGCCTGCGATACCCACGTACGTTCGTGTCGAGCGTGTAATGATAGGTAATCTCCGACGATTGCCCTTTTAATCGGAATGACAGTAAACAGCTGCTGAAGACGTTATCCGAGTTTATCCTCGTCGATTTATTAAGCTGTATAAGTACATGATATAGTGTTATAACCGAGGCATAGCCTAGACTTCTCTACTGTAAAACAAGTTCATTAAATGGAAAACATATAGGCAGTCGCCCAATAAAAGCAATCACGCGACACATCGCAGACGATGCCTTGGGAATTAAATATTTAAATGCTGTGCAATTACGTTTTCGACGGCAAATCGCAGCCCGACGTCCACTGCACTTAATGAATTTCCAATAAGCAAAAAAATAATGCTCTTGCAATGCTCAACAGTTTATTTAGGGCTTTCGTCGGTTTGTAGAGCTTTACGATGATTAGTACCTAACGTCTTGTTCACATAAATAGTTACATTCCTGAATTCTAATTCTCAAAAAGAAATACTTTACTTTAAATGGTTGTATTATAAAAGAACGTCTGAATGAGAAAAGCCTACCTATCACACAATAGATATACGGTGCTCAAAAAAAAAAACGGACGAAGTGTAAGAAAAATAAATGTCTCATACGTTTTTCAATGGTCCGACTACTTCCAGTAAGCTCAACGAGACGAATTATAGTAGCTAAAAAATGTGGCGGACATATTTGTCTTGGCCGGAGACATCTCGTCACGTCTCTGCCCTGTTCCGAATGATTTACAGCGGCCTTACATGGTGCTCGTCCTCCCGATAAATGCCTCATCATCAATATTCCAAAATGCGGCTCGGCCTGCAATTAGCCGCGCAGCCTTCACAGGCCTTCACGTGCACGCCGATCACGGGACAAACAAAAAGTAAACTTAAATCCTGTTCTATCTATAAAATGACATTTGCATTTTTTGCTATAATTTTATTCGTAAACTATCTTTGGAGATTTTAAGTAACTAGTCAGGTAAACTTGCCGATGATTTTCATGTTTTTATTGAAACATGATGCATTACACAAAATAAATAATGCCACGAAGATCCTCCTGTCCTTATTAACCCTCCGAATAATAAAGTTTTCGAAACAGGTTGGTGTTATATCGTTATATCGAGCTACAAACAATTACCGTTAAAGTTAATAAATACCGGTGTACAAGGCGACGTTGCATATTAAATCAGTTCGGGAACCTCACTGTAAATAATAAATAGCCAATGATTATGACAAGTATTGCTCCACTTATACAAGCTTTAATTACTTGACGAAGTGATACGTAATGTTTTAAGTCGTTTAGGAATTAGAAAATCGTTTCGTAATTAAAGCTCGTCTGAGATGTTATGCTATGTTATTTGGTATAAGATTCTACCTATTTTAGGTGTTAAAAATCATGAAAAGCTCTCAATGTTTTAAATGTCCTGTTTGCAAAACATTAGAGCAAAGGGCACCTGCCAAGTCTTACTTAGAAATTGTATAGCTTACATTTTTAAGAACTAAAAAGAAAAGTCGTAATTGATCCCAGGTGGTTGTAATGAAATGTAAAATAAAAATAAAATATTTTGTTTTAGGTGAAAAGCCGCACAAGTGCGTAGTGTGCTCCAAGGCGTTTAGCCAGAGCTCGAACTTGATCACGCACATGCGCAAGCACACCGGGTACAAGCCCTTCTCATGTGGCCTGTGCGACAAGGCCTTCCAGCGCAAGGTGGACCTGCGCCGCCACCGCGACTCGCAGCACGCGGACGCCGCAGAGCCAGCCACGCTGCAGGTCCCCCATCGCTACAGGTACTACGGCGACGAACCCTCGGCCCCACTCACCCCGCTCATCACCAATTAAAACCAAGGATTTACAGCTGCAGCCATACATGCCTATAGTTCCACTATTTGTACAAATATGTATAAGTGTATTTTGAAGGTAGAATATTCCTGACATCAATTTGAAGCCTGAATTTTTTCAGTGAAAGTTAGTTCGTTACTTGACCCTGACGATGAAATCTATTGCTACGAAAGCTCTTAAACATCCTTTACATGAATGCAACTCTCTAAGATTATATTATGTAAGACTTATAGAGTAGCAGAATCAGAAGGTTATATTACGAGGGGTTGTCTGTGTAAATAAAAATATTATTGTTACCTTTTAGTGCCTTAAGAAAAACCTGTGAAATGTGTTGTTACTAATTACCCATGTTCTAAAGGGAACTAGAAATAGTTCGAGTAATATGTAAGTATATGTTTAGTATGACACACTAAAATGTCCGTCCCTTGATACAGTATACCTATAATAAATAACTAATGGTACAGTTTGTTCACCATTGTTTGACAGCAGCCAGCACCCTAATTGCGTAACACACTTTCAATCACTATCTGAATCATTTTGAAGGAAATTGCTAATTCATCGCTTCATACGTTCGAAAAATGTGTCTGGTCAACAACGTAAATAACGCAATGAATGTTGTTGAACTGTCAAAATGAAAGCCATTGCTACTGATAGTGTGCTACGCAACTACCCCGCTGGTATACAGTAGGTAAGTTATATGTAGTCTAATAATACCAAAGTAAAGTGTCTTATTTAGTCGAGTGTGAAACGCTTTATTTATTTAGACTAGAACTAAATAGGTGTCATATATTTTAGTTTATTTATTCCGTGTAGTTGACCTACGATATGTATATCAAAACGCCACACGTTACGGGCCTTGAAATAATAATTATACTTGTGTAGTTTTCAAGATTAGTCTTTTCATAAACCTACGTCATTTGAGTTTAGAGCTTTTCAATTCTAAGCATTAATCAGTTTCAGCTATTTCCAAGTGTTAAAAATAAAGTATTATTCAAGTGACCATACAAATCACTTTACCACTCAAATGAGAAATTCACGTGTTACCACTCATTGGTCTGTTACCAAACACCTTTGCGTGGAGGCAAGTCCTCCCTCAGCAGTCGTCTTATCGATTTATTTACGTTGCTGATACTACCTACTTAGGTACTATTAGCCGATGTTGTAATATATAGTTATTCACGTAAACTTAGCGAAGCAGCAACGTAGGAACTGTTTAATAGAATCTTACCTATATGGCGGCTACATTACCTACCAATAATATGTCACCATTTTAAACAAATGCAATTACTAATGTATATTTTGTCATAATGCATTTACTTTAGGAATAAGTTGTGTTTTATAGATCATATTGAAAAATGTAGACGTAATTCATTAGAGGCTATACCTAATTTCTTTTATGAGACTGCACTAAAAATTAAACAGAAACACTATTTTTTTGAATGTGTACCTATTAAAAAACGGTTTATAAGTGTTTTATATCAATGTAATTGAAGTGTGAAATTTTATGTTATTGTAAAAATCAGATGTACCTTATTATGTTTAGATAGGTATAGCATACAGTCGCGTGTTTTCATTTGTAAAAGTTACGTTGTTACGTGAAGACTTAACGGCTAGAACACCAAAGAGAGTACAGCGGTCAGCGACGATTGACTCGTCCATATCTTACGACTTGAATTGTGACTGAGTAATGTGAGCAGCATTATCGAGGCGTTTAGAATAAGTATTTTATTAAAAATTACCTTTGTATATTATTAAAAATACCAAATTTTCACGGTAAAGTATTGCGGTTAAACCGTTTCACTACCTTTCAATGTTTTGGACACACATATTTTAATATTGTCATCACCCATTTGCTTAAAAGTGGAATCGTCAGTCAGTTTTTATAAGTTTGGTTTTAAGTTGTAATTTATTAAGGCCAGTTCAATATAAATATTTATGAAATATCGTGCATGTTTTATTTTAAATCCCAAAGTTCTTCAACACGACATTGCAGGTATTATATAAGTAGGCGCCTCAGATATTATGTAGGTAGTAGGTAACTACATAGATTGAATGATTAGGTAGGTATATATGAGTAGGTAGGTATAATCATTTTTGGTTAAAGTATGTTCCAGCTGTCTAATTTAAACAAAGGAATAAAATAGCTTAAGATTACTAGAAAATACTAGAAAAAAATAATTATTATCAAACTACATACTGGGTTTCTGATGAAGTCCGATTCGATGTGCGATCAGAGGTCGCGAAAGGTTAACGAAAAATATATATGGAGATCTGTGTAACCGATGATGCGTTAGTGCGGCAAGCGTAGGTACTAACTGGAAGTTAACGAAGTTGCGCCCGACGCATCTTCCGTCTGATTTGCGACCACCCAATGTTATCGGTCTTTCAATACTACCTCTCATCTCTCATCTCTAGTAACTATTCATGATTAGGCAAGTGCTTTTGATTATTTCCGATTTGGCTCGTGTTTCGAGATCATTCAACTCAGATTCAGAACGAGCCAGAGATTTGACTCATGACTTTACCTACTAAAATAATTGAAACCAGTAGGCACTGCAATGCACGCCGCATTGCATATAGGCACATAAGCAGTGCCTACCTCGACAAATCGATAACCCATAAGCCTGTCAATTACATTTTAGCGTGTGTGCCCCACAATTAAGAAACTCACTAAATTATCATACTTAACAAAAAATAAAATCTTCATACAAACACGCGCGGCAGTAGGCAGTCGCCAGACGGCCTACTCGGCTCCCGTACTATTCGCACATTGTCATTGGTCTCGTTCAAGTTAATACGACGAAATTAGAAATACACGTCTCACGCGTAATACTATGACGTTCGATCTTCGCAATTTATCACCCTAAAGTAGGCATGCCTACTCTAGTACCTATAACCCATGAAGCTAGAATGTTAAAATAATACTTCGTAATTTGCCGTATTAAAGAGATGGAACATGAGGTCGCCAATAGTGAGGTAAAAATTAAAATCCAAGATGACGGCTGCAAAAAATTTCAAATCTTTCGTCATGGTTTTCCAGGGTGCAAGAGTCAATAATAAAGTCAAAATGAAAATCCAAGATGGCGGCTGTATTTTTTTGTTAATTTGAATTAAATTTTTAATTTTTCATGATGGGTGTCGTTCTTATGGTTTTTAAGGGTGCTAAAGTGAGGTCTAAATGAAAATCAAAAAAACAAAAAATTTCCTCCGACCACACACATTTTTTTACCCAGTAAATCAATAACTTTTTATTTAAAGTGCGTACGTACTTAACGAAAAAGTGTGCCTACCTGTTCTGAAAACCAATGCACGCCACTGCCACTGATTGATACACATGACTACTTCTACTATACCGGTAACCATAGATGACCTAAATACATGATTTAAAAATGATTACTTATTTAATAGTTTGCGTCTTGGCGGGGGCACTGGAGTGCCCCCGCCAAGACGAGCCAAGCGAAGCGCAAGGGCACTACCTACCTTTTCTCGAAGCACTTCGTCGTATTTTTGAACCTTCTTAACTTGGGTTTGGATTATACCAGATAAACAAAATTTTCGGCATATGATGTCAGTGGTTGACTTATTAATTAAACCTATAAAGTTTCAATTGCATAGCTCTTATACTTTAGATTTTATTGATATTTAAAATATCCCGATTTCGTCACTGACTCACTGATGATCATCCATATTCTAAGGTTCTTCCTGAAGTCCTAGAAAGCTGAGTTTTGGTATGTAAGCTAGTAATAGTACACGAACAACAAAAAAATCTTAAAACTTGAAACTTTTACCCCCTCAACCCCTTAAACTAGGGGGTGAAAGTTTGTATGAGACTTCCGTAAATTTTGATGCTAGAGGTCTGGAAATTTATATAGGGGGTCCTTGTTATAAATAATAAGATATGTATTTCAGGATTTTTAGTAAATCATAAGCAACTTACAAAAAGAAATGAAATCCCACAAAAACATTTCATGTTAAATGTTGCCAAGACGAGACCATGTAGCTCGCACTGTCAAAAAGTAATCAGATCTCATGTAGAGCCAAGCTTCTAACTCTACACGCCCTAACTCTACAAGGCCTAACTTCGCAAACTCTACACCTTAGTCAAAATATATGGCTTGGCCGTTTCGTTACTACAAGACCCATTGTAATAATAGTATGAGAATTTTTCACCTTAGGCTCATGTGAATGTAGCGAAATGGCCAAGCCACATATTTTGACTAAGGTGTAGAGTTTGCGAAGTTAGGCCTTGTAGAGTTAGGGCGCGTAGAGTTAGAAGCTTGGCTCTACATGAGATCTGATTACTTTTTGACAGTGCGAGCTACATGGTCTCGTCTTGGCAACATTTAACATGAAATGTTTTTGAAGGATAATATTTTTAAACCACATAACAACACGCGTGTAATCCCCAAAGGGCTACGAGGCAGAGCAGTAGGTACCAATCACACCCTAATTTTGCCTGTTATGGTTAAGTCCCATGTAGTCCTAACTCCTAGAGCCAAAAATTCGAACACATGTGACATTTACCAACTCATTCTGGGCCCGCGTGGTGGATTAAGGATTAATGCCCACTCGCTTTGGGTAGCGGGATCGTCCGAAAGGGTTACCGCGGCCCTGGAACATAGAGGGCTAAGGAAGGAACACGGGTGGGTTTTAGTCAGTAAGAGTCTGACACTCCCTTCCGCTCCACCCAGAGCGGGAGGGGTCATTTGATAATTTCACATCCTGAAAAAAAAAAAAGCCCACTCGCTCTCACAGAGAGGAGGCCTGTCCCCAAAGTGGGACATAGGCTGATTATGCTGCATGCCATGTAACATGAAGCGAACCTATTACCATCAACCGGGCACAAATCGAAACTCCGGACTGCTACTAAGAAATTCCTGATGGAAAAACCCTAGAACAACGCCCAACCTGCAAATCGAACCCAGGACATTATGCTCAGCAATAGTGCTTGTAACCAGTAGACCAGCGAGGCATTATACATGATCGATTAATCTATATGTATAAAAATTCCCTATTTCCCTTGGTCACGCCATAACTTGAGAACGACTTTACCGATTTCATCCATCATAACCGGGATTTTGTAAAAATGTCTTGATTTAAAAGAGTGTCCGTGGAGTTTCTTGCCCGTTCTTCTCCATAGAGATCTACGCTTTGGAATGAGCAACTAGCTTCAACTTTCTGACTAACTGACCGACTATTTAATTTTGACAATTCAAAAGTGCCTGTAAATGGTTTAATTGAAATAATGAGTTTTCTAATACTTTATAGAAGGTTCTACGAAAAAAAAAAGGAAGTTGCGCAGAAAATTAGATAATTTAAGAATTACTTACGCTTTTACAATAAAACTGCTGAAGGGATTTAGATGAAATTTGACACATGGGTAGACCATGATCTGGAGAAGAACATAGGCTAGTTTTCATTCTGGATCGCAGACGAAGTCGCGGGCAACAACAGCTAGTGACTTATATAGAAGAGTTTGTTTTTGGGATAAGGTAATTCAAATCTAGATATCTCCCTACATTGTTTAAAATCTAAATGATATCTTTAATAACGTTATATTTCAGAATGACCAAAAACCATAATACTGAACTACTTCTATCTAATAAAGTGCCAAAATTAAATCAACAATCAACTAAAAGATATCGACGCTGACACTAGACGCGTCCATATAAACAAACAATTACGGCATATGAAATGAACATTACGTACATGAGAACTAACACAAGTCATTCGGAATTAATCGTGTTTATCAAAGCATTTTCATTTCGTTGCCAAGAGGTAATGTACTAAGGAAATCAAAATAACGAGTGTCGCGTGATAGTTATCAATTCCGCTGTAGGTATTGTAGGTGACACTAAAAGAATTTTGTAATTTGGTCCGACTCAATTATTTTAATAGCTTTATTAATCGAATGACATTGTCGAGACAAGATACGTGTTAACTTACCTATTCGTAGAAAAAATATACCTAAAATCCAGGATTCAATTTGTTTACCTACCTTTTTTAACTTTCTTTTATTACGTTTATTACATATCTAGGTACTAAGTAAGTAGGTACCATATCGGGGGACGAAGTTAGGCTCAGCAGGTATCTACCCAAGAAAGTGGCACAAGAAACCAGTTATATCGCAGTAGAGAGCAAAATGCAAGAATTTCTATTCTTGCATCCAACAAGATTTTTCTTGCCTTTCTCAAACTTTTGTCGTGTTTCTGTTTAGTATCTATTAGAAACCAGTGGCGTAGCTCATCCTAATGGGGCCCTGTATCAAATTTTTTTGGGGGCCTTTTTTACCCAACTGTGAAGCTACAGAGGGTATTGTTTTTACAAAATAAAGAATATAACATACTGACTTAGAAGGTGAGGGGCTCGTGGCTAAGTAATAATAACAGCCGCACGAGTCGATTGAAGGTTAAGCTACGCTTGCCGCGGTAGGTCCGTGGATGGGTGACCATCATAACATACCGAGACCCCTCCCTGCCTCGGAAAGTACGTTAAGCCGTTGGTCCTGGCTGTCATTCGTGGATCTTTGACAGTCGTTACGGGTCGTCAGAAGCCCGAAAGTCTGACATCCACAGTATTACCAAGGGACATCGTATTACCTAGTAACTGGGTTGTGGCGGTCAGATACACAGTCGCTCCGGAGGTAAAATACTGGCATTCAGCTGCATCCGGTTAGATTGGAAGCCGAGACCCAATAACACTTTGCCCGACCCGGGAATCGAACCTAAGACCTCATGCTCAGCAGTAGCGCTTGCGACCACTAGACCAATGAGGCAGACACAGTTTTCTTCCATACTTCTCTATTAGTCGTCATCGCGGTACTCAGCCCCTTTTTAAACATGTTTTTGAACCAATTTACAGAAATAAATATAATTTATCAACAAGAATTATAAGTTCTGGATATTATTTTAAAAATTTTTGCTTATACACGTCACGTCGGGGGCCCCTGTTATGTAGCTCAGGGGCCCCGTATCGTTGATACGGCTGATACAGCGGTAGCTACGGCCCTGTTAGAAACCCAAATGGACTGACAAAAATGATGAAACGTTTTTTTTCTGCTACGGCTGAGAAAATTGAGATGTGGGACGTCGGCACATACTTAACAACCTACTTAAAAAAAATAAGGATGAATACCTCTAGCTATTACAAAAACACCTTTTTAATCATTTAAATTCAGTACGTATTGTGCAATTTTTTCTAGGCAATACCCACCTTAGATACCTCGCAAATTTGCCGGTAAATTCCTGACTCGCTGAAATCTACCAAAAATCACATGACATCTACATTTCACTAGTTTCTTTATACGTACCTACATATGTAGGTAGGTATGTAAGTAGGTACCTACACATGTCGATTTATTTATACCTATTTGTTTATCCGTGTCAACCCTTCGATACTTAGCAACAAATCTCATTACGGTAGTACAGTCACGAGTACCAATATGTCAACACTTGGCAACTTTCAATTGCAATTTTTTCGTGAAATAACAAATGCAACGTTGAAATACAACACATTACATAAACCTATGGGTTCGAAAATGCTATGTTCCTAACAACATAAAATTTCAATTAAAAATAAAGGAGTAAATCGCTTTTGAATAAAGCCGAGTGTACACATACTTTTGCTCGTGACTGTACCAATGCACAAGCAGGGCCTTGTATGGATTCTGATGTCGATGTCGATCCCTGCCTTACTCCCTAATTGTATTATAAAATCGTAATAGTGGACGGTAAAGGGGTAGTGTACTACTGGACGACTAACGCCTATACGTGAGATGTATACGGCTTCTGTGGGCGGTTACTATAGGTCTATTAGGATATCCATAAACATTCAACAATAAGTGAACGTGACACACGTGGTAGCTCTTTAGAACGTCAGTTTGGTTTGGTTTGTAGAATGCGCCTGATCTTACGAGATAAACAACCTACCCAAAACTTTTTTGTTATTTAAGATTTGTTTTAGATGGTGCTGACTGCTGTATAGGTACAGTCAACAGCAAAAGTAGATGATCAAAATCAGAAATTCAATACTTCTGAACGGAGTTCGCGTCAGAACTGTGTGGCGTCGAAGTGATTCAAAAGTATGTGATTGTAAATTATACCAAACATTTACTACTAATACAGCTACCATATAGCTGCGAACTTCGTTCATTATTATTGAATTTATGATTTTGATCATCTACTTTTGCTGTTGACTGTACCTACTTAGGTACATACTCCTAATAAAATGATTTTAATTAAATACCGCGGTTATATTTCCAAATGCAAATAACTTTTAAGTACCTACTTAAGTAAGTAGAATGACTAAAATATAATCATCAGACTTAGCCTGTAGCTACCCAACTATGTTGATGGTTGGGGTTGGCTTAGTCTTACGGATGCAGCAAAATTACTAACTGAAATAAATAGATAGGTCGTTAGGTACTAAATTACTTAGTTAGAAATATTTTGTTTCTTTCCAAATCATCAGTAGTACCTACCTAAAACAAAGCGTGGCGTCCGGCGGCGTAGCGTTCGTAGAAGCTGCGTAGACATATCGGAGCGCGTATCTGCGTAAGCTGCGTATCGTAGGCTATGCACCAGCACCGAACAACGCTCCGAAAGGCGCGCCGAAAGGCGCTCGTGTGTATGTGGACTAATGTAGTGACTCACTACATTAGTCCACATACACACGAGCGCCTTTTTACCGTGGCGCTTTTTTACCGCGCACTGGATGTTTTTTACGTTACGTTTTTTCAACGCTCGGGTTAGCGCAGAGTTGAAATTCCAACAGTGCGGTTTTTTAACGCACTAGGGATGCACTCTGTACTCTACACCATCATTTTTCCGTAATTACTGTGCCGATTTACCTACGTGATTCTTGTTCATTTGATTCAGAGGAAGCTCGTGCGGTGACCCCATAAAAATTTTACTAACATAGTTTGAGTAGTTTTTGAGTTAGCTTCAATAGTAGGTAGGCGTATTTAGGTAATCCACTTTGCGTATGTTTTATTTTTTTTTATTTTAGTAGGTACATGGAGGACTTAGGTACAGCTAATAATAACAAACACAAAAGGAAATCATAGTCACCCGAAAGCCAATTACAAATCCTCACGTATAGACTTATAATAATAATTTATGGTGTGAGCACAAAGCAAAAAACACATCGTCTAAATTGAAGTAAGCAGCAATATAAATACTTATTTTGCAATTATATGCCTAAAATAACAGAGAAAATAATAAAATAACAAAAATAAATAATATAACCTACCGCTACTTGAAAAATTTGAGGCTTAAACACCTTCTGGCCGATTTCACACTAATTGTGAATGGATCAAAATCATATTCTTTGCATATGTCATTGAAACTATTGCTTGCGCGCACAATGTAACTGTTCTACCTATAATTCGAAGATGTACGAGGTACACGTATGGGTGGATTAAAACGAAGTGCTTTACTTGGCACATTAAAATAAAATTTTGACAATAACTCAGGGTTATCAATATGGTTCTTGAGGATTTTCAACAAGAATAAACAGTCTGCAATTTTACGTCGATCTACCAGTGGTAGCAGATGATACTTCTTACAAAGTCCAAGATAATCGGTTGACTGATATGGAATCTTTTGATGAAAACAAAGATATTTTATGAACCGTCTTTGAATGTTTTCCATGCGGTCAATGTATTTATGATAACGTGGATTCTAAATCTGAGACGCGTACTCAAGCTGACTTCTTACAAAAGTGCAATACAATATTTTTAATGTTTTAGCGTCAGTAAAGCACTTAGAAAGATGTATACGTAAAACCAAGCAGTTTAGAAGCTTTTTTAAAAATTGCGTCAATGTGTGTGTCAAAAAGTAACTTACTGTCATGATGGATGCCCAAATCACGAACAGTAGGTATTGGACCTTGGCAAAATCTGACCCGCCAAAGTATTAAGAATAGTGGCTAGGACTGCACGTTTTCTAGTGTAAGTGATCACCGAACACTTGGATGGATTGAGATCAAGTTTATTAGCCCGACAATACTCTTCAAGCCGATACAAGTCAGCCTGTAGTGCTACTCTATCTTCGAGCGTTGAAATAGTAGCAAAAATTTTCATGTCATCGGCAAAGCATAATACACTGGACAGCAAATAAACCGAGCCACCCGGTACCTTGGAACTCTGTTTCGATTTTCTCAAAAAGCATAAAACTTACAACTATCAAAGTTATACCTACAGAAAGAGCGTTTCATGATGATTAAAATGACTATAAATTTATTTTAAAGTACCGTCTACTCACATTGTAATCAAGCAACAAACACAATGCTAACGATTTGCTCTGTTTTTGCTAGAGTTCACGATTAGCGTTATTTTTTTCTACAATGAGGTAGTCGGATATTTCTTATAATTTCTTTAGTTTTTATACATCGTTTACTCAGACGCGTGTATTTATGCTACTTTTTTCGGTCAATAATGGATACGACACCTCAGGAAGCAGCCCAAGCTGTAGCACTACTTCAAGCAGGTGTTGCGCAACGTGAGGTCGCTCGAAGACTTCGAATTAGCAGATCTTCGGTGCAACACCTTACAGACGATTCCTAGAGACTGGAGCATTCGATCGCCGTCCAGGTACGGGCAGACCTAGGGCTACATCAGCAGCAGATGATCGTTACATCCAACTTACTGTTCTGCGAAATCGCCGACTCAACGCAGTTCAAGTCCAACAAAGTCTGCGTGACGAACGCCAAGTGTTCATAAGTTCAGATACCGTCAGAAGGAAGGAAGGAAGGACTAGCTGAACGGAACCTGACTCCAAAGAGAGCTGCAACAGGCCCAGCATTAACGGTAGCCCACCGTCGAGCACGACTTGAATTTGCTAGACAGCATATGGATTGGACGTTAGAGCAGTGGGGTAATGTACTCTTCACTGATGAGACCAGGGTGAGTCTACATGGAAGTGATCGACGTCAGAGAGTATATCGTCGCCCTGGAGAACGTTATTCTCAGTGTTGCATCGAGAAAACTGTTGCTTATGGAGGAGGATCTGTAATGGTCTGGGGGGCATCTCGTTAACCGCACATACAGCGTTAGTTTTCATTGAACCGACGGGCCGTACACGTGGATTGACTTCTCATCGCTACATTACTGAAATCCTCGCAGACCATGTGGTACCTTACGCAGGATATATCGGGCAGGATATGCAGTTGATGCATGATAATGCACGGCCTCATGTTGCTAATGTGGTGACTCAGTATCTACACGACGTCGGCATTCGTACGATGAACTGGCCAGCTCGAAGCCCGGACTTGAATCCGATAGAACACTTATGGGATGAGCTGAAACGTCGGGTTCGAGCCCGGGTACCTGCTCCAACAAGGCTTCCAGAGCTGCGAATTAAATTGAAGAGGAGCGGAATACAATTCCTCAAGATTTCATCGTCAGGCTCGTGAGATCGATGAATACGAGGATGCTGGCAGTTATCCGAGCAAGGTGAGGGAATACTGAATACTGACCAAAAACTTTTTTATAAATTTTCTTTGTTTCTGGCTTTAATTTTTTTTTTCAGTTTATGATTACTAATGATTTACACGATTGGAAAATGACTCTTCTTTGTAAAATCTATATCTATATCTATACTTATAATAAATCTGTAGAAGTGAAAATTCTGTACATTGAAAATATCAAAAAAATAATTTACAGGGGGTGTTACTAGACCGACACCGAACCCAAAAATGTGATTAAAAAAATTTTTGTCTGTCTGTCTGTCTGTCGGTCTGTCTGTCTGTCTGTCTGTCTGTTTGTTCAGGCATCACGCAAAAACTACCGGTTCGATTTCGACGAAACTTGGTATAATTATTCTTTAAGATCCTGGGCACCACACTGGGTACTTTTTATCCCGGAAAAGTATATACAATAAAAAACAAACTTAATTTTGCGGTTCGATCCCTAGACCCGATACTGTACCAACCGCAAATAATAAGTTTGTCGTAGGTTAAGTCATGCAATGGAGTTCATTTTTATTCCTTTTAGTTTTTAGTGTTATTTAGGTTTATTTTTATATAAGTCGTAGGTATAGATTTTAATTTTAAAGTATAGGTAGTATATTTGATAGTGTACGATGTGACCGTAGGTTATTTTATAATATTGTTAGGTAGGATTAGTCATTCGTATATATATTAGTTTTTAGGGATTTTGCTTATTTATTGAGTTTAGATTAGTTAACATCAGAAATAGGTTTATGTAGGTAGGTAGGTATTTAATTTTCTGTTATTGAGTAATTTTTTTTTTAATTAGGTAGGTACTTAGGTAAAGATATCATATAGGTACCCTCTTAATCACCACTAATGAGACACAATTGGTTTTCTATTGTATAATTAGCCACAAAGGGCCCGCGAGATAGATGGCATTCTGGGGAAGCACATACATTTTATCCTGTTAGCACGTTCCCGTGGGATAATTTCCGACATCCACGCGGGCGAAGCCGCGGTCAGAAGCTAGTCCTTAATAAACACTTAATAAATTGATTGATCCCAATGATTTTCCATACATTTTAATCATCATGAAACGCACTTTCTGTAGGTATAAGTTTGATAGTTGTGAGTGTTATACTTTTTAAGAAAATTGAATCAGAGTTCCAATGTAGCGGGTGGCTCGGTTTATTTGCTGTCCAGTGTAGTTTGGATGAACGAAGGCACTGATCGATGTCGTTCACATAGATTACAAATAAAAAAGGACCGAGCAATGAACCCTGAGGCACTCCGCTGGGCACGTTTACCCAACTAGACATATAACTATTGAGTACTACTGCTTGTGACCTGTTTACAATGTAAGAAGAGAACCACCTCAAGAGGTCCCCACGAATGCCCATGTAATTTAGCTTCATTATCAGGGTATCGTGGTCGATCCGATCCAATGCCTTGCTATAATCTGTGTAAACCACATCGACCTGCTCACCATTATCCATGGCATCCATAATGAAATCATTAAATAAAATCAGATTAGAAGTGGTAGACCGTCCTTTCAAAAATCCGTGCTGAAAGGAGCTAAACGAGTTAGCAAGGGCGGAATATACCTAACTGGTTAGGTATAGACAATCCTCTCAAATATTTTAGCTTTAATGGATTTTTCAGTTTGATTAAGATTTGATGATATAAAACTTCCTGTCACTGTTATTTTCATAGCAAGTAGGTAGTGGTATAAGAATCTGTGTGAGGTACACACGGCTACACGTCAAGCTATATATATATTAATGCTGAAATGAACCTTTTTGGCGCAGCCGTGAGGCACACACTATTGTTGTCTGAAACATTATTTTTGTATTTTGTGTTTCACGAACTGTGTCCAAATAAACTTTTTTCTTTCTATACAAAACCAGTTTGTCTTGGCCTCACTTTGTATGATATTTTCTCACAATGAACGGTCAGCCAATACTGGTTTTGCATAGCTTGATGTGTAGCCGTGTGTACCTACCCACACGCAATAGAAATAAAAAAATAACCTGTTTTTTTATGGTAAAAACAATATTTACGTCGATCGTGGGTTTTTTAAATTAGCAAAGTAATAACTTGTTATATATACCTAATCTATCATAAGAGGTTCAGAAGATGAAAAACTAAAATTAGTGGAGAGGTCTTGATTTCATTTTATCTAGGCATTGTAGGTATGTCCGCATGATGACTTATTCTGTATTTGAGACAAGCTTGTGGGTTAGGTAGGTACCTAGGTACTCCTAATATTAATAGGTAGGTACGGATGGTCCCGTAGCTTTTTTGCCAATCAATTCTTACTTTTGAAGGGATTCATTTATGGGGTTCTGCTAAGTTGGCAAGTATTATTATTATTAGTTATTATGTACCTACATACCTACTTATTAGGGAAGTAGGTGCAAACATTTTAGATTTTAGTAATAGTTAGGTATGTATGTCCACATATAACGGAATTGTTTATTGATACCTACACAAATCTTTGTCACCGGCTCGAGCCGCTTGTTTTCGATCGCTGGAGGAGTAGGCAAATCAGCTGTAGTTGCAATATTAAATTTGTGGAGGATTACTGCGCCAGACCAGTCGACTTGAGAAGTCTACAGTCAACGTCATAGAGTAAAGTAATATATCGGTCAACGTATATATCTTGCGACTGCTGGACCGCATGACGGAAATGCTGCTAACCGCGCAGAGGTCGCTACTGCTGAAGCGGTCTCGTATAGGTACCTCCTACCTATGTATGTCAATATAACGAAGACTGTAGTTCACTGCTGCGACTACCTGCATAAGTCGAAGCTTATAGCGGTCAGTCATGACGACTGCTTCAAGCTGCCATATAGGTAGGCAGCCTCACCACCTACCTACCTACTTATCTCGATTGTTGAGGTGTGGATTGTACCTGTGGGTACCCAGTCGGTACCCACAGGTAGGGTTTCTGTATCGACTACTTATTACCTTTGAATATTCTAATTATAAAAATCCACAGAATAGAAAATACATTTATTTCGTAAATTTGAAACAGTAGGTACCTACAATAACATTCGCTGAAACTACATAGGTATGCGTGCAGTCGCTACGTACCTACCTACATTGTAGGCACCTAGCCCACTGACAGAGGTCTGGTATAACTTGGAAACAGGCTGCTGCTGTGGTTATATTAAATTTCATAACAAAAATTCTAGGAAATTAACTTTCTGTATTGGTGCTGATGATGGGTTTTTGGCACATAGGTATGTTACCTGCGGGTTCTGCGACTGACATACGGATAGAGACATGATGAAATTATTGAGGTTGGTATTTTACAAAATAGGTACTTTAGAAGATAATTGCAACACAATAGCGCATTTTAAACTTGTCATTTTTAATGACATAATATATCTAATTCATAATAATGTTCTCTATAAATACTTATTTAAAGTACAGAACTGATTCATCAACCCCACTGAATTACTTTATCAACTGTACAAGTTATCAAAAGGTTATCATACAACTATTATCATTTATACATACTTACTAAACATGTTTGTTATAATATTATGTTATGCTTACAGTCTTTCATGTTTACATATTTGTCCTTTTTTCTTTGGGTTGTACATAATCGGGTTCCCTAGACTTTTTAAAACTAGGTTTATCTTGGCGGAGAAATTACATTAAAGATTTCATAATTTCTTATCATTACAGTAATTTCATAAAATCATCAAGATTTTTTTGCTTAATATTGAACTTCTTGTACCACACAATCTGTTACAAAATTTGTTTTGCATTTGCTCTGTACATAAATTAAGAAATAATAATAAATTCTCCTAAGAGCTTTCACTAATTGTTTACTATAACATTCTACCTTATTATCCAAGATACTGAAAATATTGTTAATCATTTGGAAAGGAATAATAATGTGAAAATATATAAAAATAATATAGAGTAAGTTAATAATACCTAAATGATAATGAGAATAAAATAATAAATAATTATAATAAGAGTTAGTGAACAATACATATACATAAGGAACTTAATACATCAAAGAAAACAGTAGAATTTTTTTGATTTGAATAATTTTTACTAACAAATACTAACTTTACATCATCCCATAACATAGTGATGATGGCATTTTAAAAGTGAACAGGTATAAAGAATGTACATTAGTCACAATTAGGCCAACAAATATGCATGTGTTGTTATGCAAATGATTCACAACCTCCATACAGGAAAATATAAGTACATATTATATAAAATAGCCCAGATTATAATATGTAACAAATAAAAACATGTAAACTAGAAGAAATCATGTATTTTCGTTTAAAGTGCATGTGACACTCATATCACAGGATTAACATGGTTGTAACACTAACAATTTAAAAAGCCATTACATCCTTAGTCATCCCAATTAACATGATGACAATCATGCCATATGAACGCTCCTTTTAGTGACTGGGGTGCTTCTAGTGCCAAGTACAGAGGAGCTCGCGCCCCTCGCTCTGGAGTGAAGTCACCCATGCCTTTGGTCATATCAGTCATTACAAATCCAGGGTGGACACAGTTTATAGAAATGTTTTTGCCTTGTGCAAGGAACTGCCTCTGCTGAACAAATGTTAGTGCTGACATAGCTACTTTAGACACTTTATAATCTCCAAAATGGCCCGCAATTGAAACAAAAGAACTTCTACCATTTTTAGCTGCCCGCAAAAACTCATTTACAAAGTCTAAGATTTCTTCAACTGTAAGATCTTCTTTAACCAACGTGTCTAGCCATACTTGTTTACGTACATTAGATAGTAACCCCCAATCACTGCTAATGTTTATTATTCTGGCTGTGTTTGAAAGTAGAGGGTATAATATCTTTGATATTGACAACAAACTCATAAAGTTCGTATCGATGAGTCTCTTAGCGTCTTCGTGTGATGAGATAGCCTTATCAAAGTCTAGAATACCGGCGTTGTTTACCAAAACATCAATGCCAGAGTGATGTGTTGAAATATGTGTAGCTAAGTCTTGAACACTTTTCTCGCTTGTGACGTCCAGTATGTGAAATAGAGGTTTTAGGCCTAAGTCTTGTAATTTCTTTACGGCTTGTCGTCCTCTGTCTTCGTTTCTAGCCGTAAGGTACACAGCACCATCAAACTTTTGGCACAGCCCTTTCACTATTTCGAATCCTATGCCTCTGTTGCTTCCGGTTACTATTGCTACTTTGGTTTCCATTTTGTACATAGAAATTTAGAAACTTAATAATAATTACGTAGAAAATACTACGTTTTTAAGTAAAAATAAATATTTATTTTATCAATGCGCCAAATGACATTTCGGTTTTCCGGTCATTTTTGACACTTAGTTGACAGCAGAATTGAATATTGACAGAGTTAACTTGACATTGAATGTCCGTCCGGAAAAGCGAATAGTAAATAAACAAGACAAACGCTTTTAACAGAAAAAAAAAACTATTAGCACCCCTCCGTTTTTGTCGGGGTTTAATAAAATTATTTGGAAAATAAGACGATTTGTACACCAGATTACGTAGTAAGACTGGTAGCCAAACTTTCGGGATTCTGACTGTCAAAGATCTACAAATGGCAGTCGGGTCCAACGGCTAAGGTCGACAGGTCCACACCAGACCAGACCGCTATGTGTGGAGGTGGCGCTGCCCGCCACTGTTGGCCGTGCCGGTTGCCAGGACCAACCTTCTCGCCAAAACACCATTGACCCGCGCTATTCGGGTTATTAACGATCTTCACGTGAAGATCGATTTACAGGCCATTTGAGTGAAGTCGCAAAAATACTGCTGTTCCTTTTATGTTATAATGTAGATTAGAGTAGGCTACAAATGTTGTTGTTTTTATTTTGTTTTCTTTTATTTAGGGAATTTGGTGCATACTTGTACTACTAGTTTTTTAAGTTATTCATAGTTTTAAATTGTAGTTAAAGTTAATTTTAAGACCACGCTATCGCATTAGGTACCTATACACCTGTAATGATAGTGGTAGGGAGATTTTAATAAATAAAATAATGTTTTTGACGGTTCTCAACTCAATTACAAGAAAAAACAACGTGCGGCAGCAAGGGATGCCCGCTGTGAACTAATCAATAATGTGACGTAACCGGTACGCACCGCATTTATTGATCATATTATTATACAACGGTCAATGATGCCATGATTCTAAGGTGTACTTACATTAAATCAGTTATAATTATAAACATAATTTTAAATTACAATTAATTAGTTGACATGCGACGAAAAAACGATGTTTGAATACTTGTGCTGAAATGCTAGGGCTACATTGTCGCGATAACGCGAACTACGCTTTGCGCGCTCGTCCAGCGAGACGTTGAGCGGTGTGGGAGAGAGAGCGCGCGAGTTGTAGTTCACCGTTTCGCGACATAGCCGCCGTAGCATTAGCGCCAGTCGTGAGTCGCCACTACTAGTCATAGAGTAACCTACTAGTCGTGATACTTGGCATGAGGTATGCTCTCTCACTGTAAAGTTCGTTGGGCTGGACATCGGATTTTATTTTTGTTTTAGATTTTTTTTTAAATTTCGTCCCTTGCCATAACGAAAGTTACTTGACGAGAGTCGTTTTAAGGGTGGAGTGCTAAGATTATTTTTTACATTAGTAATAATGAAACAACCTTTTTATTTTTTCTAATTTTCATGTTTTGGATAGGTACTTATAAGTAAAACTTTAAACATTATAAGGAGATTTAATAGCCACTATGTATGTTTAAAAATTATAATGACAGTTAAATAAAATAAGATAACTCAATGATTGACAAACATGATCATATTGAGAGACTGTAGGTAACCGTTTGATACAGTAGGTATCTGTATCTACAGATAGCCTCTGACCGTCAGGTGAGATATTGGTCAAACATGAGACCATAAAATAAAATCTAAAACAGTACAAATGGAATAGATTCTTTAAGATCATGAAGAAAGCAGGCAGTGTTTAAATTTCTACGTTTGTATAAATAAGAATCTTAAAATTCGAAATAATACAAAATCGATCTTATTATAATAGTCAAACAAATTGTGTTTTAAAATGCAATTTTTAACTACATACCTATTTACACAAATCATATGCACAATATGTATAAATCAGCAAAAGATCTTTGTTCAATTCATTCGTCATTCATACCAACTTAAATAAAATAGTAATGCCTACAAATTAAACTTAGTCAATCTTTACAGCCGCATAAATTTTTCTTATAAATGTATATGCTGCGAAGAATCCTATGGTACCAGTGAGAAGCCAAAATGTTAACACCATAAGACCTGTAAAAAAATAATTATAATAACATTAATAACTCAATGGCGGCGCCGCTCGCTAGTCCGCGCCTTGAGAGAGCGTTTCCATTGAAAGCGGAGATGTGCATAAAACGACCAATCAGAATCATAGACGTAAACAAGACGAGAGATGCGATGAAGAGTGGTTTCTGTGCGCAAAGTGTTTGATCTATTTCTATTCCTGATAAAAAAGAAAAAAATAGGGTGAGGACTACCTCACCCTATTTTTTTCTTTTTTATTGCAAAATGGCTCCAGCTCTTGACCGATCGATCTCGCCTGGTGGAAAGCGATGGATGGGGTATATGACGGAACGAGCAAGCTCAGAAGATGCCTACTCATTCTTGTTTTTTAAGCTAACGGGTTATACTGGTAACGGAACGCAGATGCTGGCACCATGAGTTCCATTTGGCCGTGCGCATTGTAGCGGCATCTACAACGCCACATGCGAACTACACGTCATACTGACGTCACGCAAATCCTGCATCTCGCGAGCAGAGTATACCGCGCAATTAGCATACATATAAACTTCCCGACATCAGACGATGGGCAATTGCCCACCATACACAACACCCGTCTGGTTGGAGGATCCTCCCTTTTCTATGAAGGATGAGTGAACTTTACACCCTTTTCCTCATGTCTCCTTCTCCTCAATAGGTAAATGTGGAGAAGAACCGCTGAGTACGACTATTCGGGATATCGACCATTTAGCCATAGCGGATGGCAGCCTGCAGTACGTCTGGTAGTCCAGTAGTAAAAGGGAGATGGTGGGATCAGGTCCTGGAGGTCCTGCGCACACTCTCCGGAGTACAGTCTGTAGAAGACCGACAGGCAAGCAACATTACGCCGATGAGCCATGCTGTGAAACGTAGCTAACAGCGCCTCGTCGCCTATGTACAGTCAACAGCAAAAGTAGATGATCAAAATGAGAAATTCAATACTAATGAACGGATTTCGCAGCTATATGGCAGCTGTACTAGTAGTAAATGTTTGGTATAATTTACAATCACATACTTTTGAATCACTTCGACGCCACACAGTTCTGACGCGAACTCCGTTCATTAGTATTGATTTTCTGATTTTGATCATCTACTTTTGCTGTTGACTGTACCACCGTATACACCGTGTTTTCTGAGCGTAGAACTTGACCAGATTGTCAACGCCCCACTAGGAAACGACATTTAGGGTCAAGTTCATCCGCTCCACAATGGCCTCTCTAAGAGTAGCTATATCTTCTCTGCTGGCTCTTGCACTGGACAGGTAACTTTCTGAGACTGTGCTATCATCTGCGTACCCAATAGCACCCAGCTGTAGCAGGTCGTTAATATGCAGCAGATATAGAGTTGCAGAAAGAACAGACCCCTGAGGAACACCGACATCAATATGCCATATGATCCAATGAGCAGCCATATATGACCACTCTGATGGAAGGAAGTCTGAAATCTGGTTGCCAAAGTCAGGAGGGATTCCGAACACGGGATGCTTACCCGATAGACTTTCATGCTAGACCTTGTCAAAAGCGTTTGATATATCAAGGGAAACAGCAAGGGCCTCACCATCTCTCAATAGCCTCGCCCCAGCAATGCGTAACATACACAAGAAGCTCTCGAGAAGACCGACTACGGCGGAAGCCATACTGCTCCTCAGTTACCATAACTGAGAAGCTCTTCCAGGTTTGCTAGTAGCTGATTTTTAAGAACCCTTTCCATAACTGTACATAGTATGGCGGTTATGGAGATCGGTCTGTAGTTAACAGGGTAAGCAGTTTCCCTTTTTACTAAGCTGGCTACAGCTCTTTCCAATGTAAACAAAGTCGGCAAGGATGACAGCATGACTGCTTAGAGTACGCCGGAAGTACACTTGTAAAGCAACTCATTAATGTGGTAACATTCTAATTTGCAGAAATAAATAGTTGATTGTGGACGATGCTAGTAGTAACTGGGAAAATGCACTACTGCTTACTTGGCTATAAAATGAAGTGAGAACTCAGAACAGTCAGAACTTATGAAATAGTCTAGCAATCATAGTAGTAAGTATATAGTTTGATATAAATAAAAGCACTACTCCATTGCTGTATAGTAAATTTTGTATTGAGTTACCTGTGTAGCCAATATAAAGCAGTGTCGGTATAAACTCTGTGATTTCCAATTTCGTGAAAAAGTAAAATATGGAGTATATTAAAATATACACAGCAGAACCTCCTGAGACGATAAAACTCTTCCACCACCAATGATAATCCTGTAAACCACAAAAAACAACAATAAATAGCAATCCATTTGAATCAGTTATATAATTTTCGAAAAATTAAAGAACATGTCATTCATTACCTCTCCACAGAGTTGGAAATACACCATAACAATTGATATTTGTGAGACAGACACTACTAATATACAAAACACGAGGAATAAAAATCCAAAGAGATAATAAAATTGGTTCTCCCACAGTGCATTAAAAATGAAAAACAGTTCAATGAATACAGCTCCAAATGGTAGAATTCCGGCCATCAAAATGCTGAAACAATTTTTAAGTAGGTATATTATCATAGCATAACAAACAGTAAAAGTAGAAATTTCCCAATGTACACATTGATAAGGTTCGAGGCAAACACGGTGGCATTGTGCTAGGATAAATTATAGTGTAATTAATGATGTTGATTTGTAATAATTAATTTATTAGACCCCAAATACTTACTCAATAGTTTATTCTGATAAACCAGTCTGTTAAATACTCTATCTACATCAATAAGGAATTTTGTAACATGCATGCTTAAATTAATCATGCTATATTATATAGTTTGTACTTAATTATTAAAATTCTTACCAAATAAAGATGTTCATATACCAAACTTGTTCAGGGACTTTTCTTGGAATAAAATTAGTTCTTACTGGATGTTGGAATGGTTGTTTCCGACACCCAAAATAATATCCCAAATATACTAATGGCAATGAAATGCAGAACCAAAGACATAATAAAGCCATCATAGTCGAAAATGGAACTGCACCACTGGAATGTTTACCCATGATAAAAAAGTTTAAGAAGAAACATGTGCCAAAAACAATAGCTGGGTATAGGGTCGCCGTCAGAAATGCAGCCTGCTTCCATTGCTTTCCCTTCATAGTGTTGTATAAGCGCGCCGAGTAATAGCCCGCAATGAGACCCATGAATACATAAAGAAATATAGCAGCAGTCATTAACGCACCCCGGCTCGCTGGTGACAACATGCCGAGCATAGCGATAACTGAAAAGTATATAAACTTATTAGTTGAGCAGCAATATTTTATACAAAGTTAAGCTATAAAGCCCTTTTAATATTTGTAGATATAATCATTTCCCTCACAAAACACATTATTAATGTTGGGTTATTAAAATTTTACCTAGTTAAAACTTTATCTTATGTAAAATTTTAATGGTATTATCAACTCGCACTGATAAAAAATGCACTGCGATAGCAGTTTGTCATACATATAAATTATGATAAGTTCCAAATATTTGAAATGAATTATTTGTAATGTATTCAAGTAGCTTGCTGTGCCAATACTGTACCAATGTACTGTACAACTGTACTGTACCAATACTGAAACCATGCTTGTTACACATTATGCAATAAGGATGCTAAATATTGCTGATTTCTTACAGATTGTAATGAGAGCCATCAGGAAGACTTGTATGCCACTACCAATAACAGCAGCAAACAACATTCTTTTGGGTGGTGGGCGAAAAACATCTCCATGCACTAGCTTCCAGCCAGTTTCTTCCATCATATCATCAATACTCTCATCTGAATTATAACGAGCTATATCTCTTCTTAATGTGCGTACCATTATCATTGTCAAAATACCTGGAAATGTAAACATTTTCAATGTTTTTCAATAGCCCTGATTTTACTGTTCATGGTGAAACATAATATTCTTTCACAAAATATTGTTTCTCATTACCTAGATTCTAGATTCATATTAAGATTTAGATTAGCAAAAGTGTAATCACTTTCATCTTATTTATTGAACATATCTGCAAGGAACCTTTAAAGCTACAAAATGTAAAAAAAAACAATGAATTACCTGATAAGAAGAACAACACTACAATAGAATTAACAATAGAGAACCAATGGATTTGTACATCTTTCATGCCTAAATATATATCCCATCTGGATGCCCAGCTTATATCAGACTCTCCCCACTCAACGGAATATGTAAAGTATAACTTTGTGCCTGTGTCTTCATTGACCAGTTGCGGATTAGGATCCGACGGAAACTGGCAAGAATCATCAACAAAGGTCAGATCATCTTTATCCACAGAAATGGTCTCCACTTCAAAACCAACAACTCTGTAAGAGTCTCTGGAAACAAGTATAAAAATATTAAATTTTGCTAAATAAAGCTGTTTATTGGCTTTTAATCATTTATTCAACCACTAGTATTCTATGTCCTGGTTGATAGAGCTCATTTTGGATCCCAGAGAAATAATCACTTGTCTCTCGCACTGAGAGGAGGCCCGTGTCCCAGCAGTGGGACCATGATAGGCTGATTATGCTAAAACAAAACCAACCTTTGCCCTTTTTGACTACAAAATTAAATAATTTGCAATAATGGGAAATAAATAGGTTGGTTTTATTTTACATTAAAATGTATATATATATTTTTTCACAGGCCCTGTACATATACATAAATATTGATATAACAAAACAGAAACATACTTACTGGCTATGCTTGTGATATTTGAGCAATAGCTTTAAATGATTATTGATGTATGCTTTGCCTTTGGACATAAAACCAAGACGATAACCTTGCTCTATACTTCTTTCTGAAGTATCAATGTTTGTAATTCTGGTGGCCACTGGTAAATTATCAACAAGCCTAAAAAGGTCCATATGATGAGTTAATAAATTAACAATATTTGACACACAAACAATGTACGAGTCTAAATAATATATAGCTAGCAAGTAATATATATATACATATATTACTAGCAAGTAATACTCACAAATGCACAAAATACTCATGTTCAATGCGGCTAGCCACTTTTTCAGATTCTTCCACACTCCAGTTTATGGGGTTATTTTTATGGTGACATAGAAGTCTGCATTTAATATTCTCCGCCATATGGACTTCATACGGAGTGTTTACTATACGGTCTCCACGTAACACCTCGCCTAAATTTTCTGATTTATATACAAATGTACCATTCTTGGGTAAACACAAAGGCAAAGAATAGTACTCATATGGAAGTTGTGTGTGTATGCTGGTCATTTTGACGGCTTTCACTTCAATTCTCTGGCCTTTTTTGAATTCCACCGGAGCCACCCCGGGTACATAGAATCCATTGCTAAAGTGAATGAAGCTAATAAGTAAAAAGCAATGAAAAAGAACCTGAAAAAAACAATACATTATATTTTCGACTAGTACAAACGAGTTTACCATAGTTGCATTACTGGAATACGCACCGACAACATATTTTAATAAATATAATATTATTCAGTTAAAACTAAACGAAAATATAATCATTCTACGATCGCTTCCTTTCCTTCGTCTCCCATCTGTCAACCAACTGTCAAGTCATAAAAATCTATCTGACGTTTTATTTCACACAAGTTTGACGTTCGGCTATGGCTTCGTTCATGTTTTTCAGTTTTATCAATATTTTTTATAGAAAAGAGGGATGCGTTATTATGGAGTAATATAACCCAACAGTCCCCACCCACCACCAACGAGGAAGCGTAAAGGGAATAGACAAAGCAACAAAAGCTTGTATGTCCCATGTCAGTAAAGATATATGTAAGTATATTTATACTAGTTGATCGCACCACATGCACCGGCGAGAACTCTGTAGCCTTCTCTACACTACTCGCGAAGTTGCCTCGACGAAGTACTCGTCGAAGTTGATCGAAGTCCGAAGTATGTGACTACACACTCTTGCTAAGAACTACGAGACGCTTCGAGTTCTTTGACTCGGGCGCAAAAATCGACAACGACTGGAAGTCGCCCGATGCGAGCCGAGGTTGCACGAAGCGAAGCGAAGTGCCCTTCTACACCAGGGCTGTCCAGACTAGATAGGATCTAGGGCCAATAAAAAATACTAAATACATTAGGGGGCCGCAAAATATTTAAAAAAACAAAATAGTTTTATTGCTTTTTCATTAATTTATCGTTTACAATTCTGTCAACATCAACATCAATATTGGTAGTACCCTAGACGCAGTGCATGTTTAAGTGATGTGTCTGTTAATGAAGACCTATAATTCAATTTTATAAACGTCATTGTTGAATATGCACTTTTCACAAAGATTTGGCGGGCCGCATTAATTCAAGCCGCGGCGCGGCCGCAGGGTGCATGTGGTCCGCGGGCTTTGGTTTGGACAGCTCTGTTCTACACTATTGTATTCGCTCAACTTCGACCAACTTCGCGAGTAGTATAGAAGCAGGCTTGTCATACATATAACTCGTTTTTAGTTCCTAGCTCTATTCGCTTTTCACTAATCGCTGGTGGTAGGACAGGTGCCTAACATTCGAGGTACAACCAAAATTAAATGGTCTAAGAATACTACATACCTTGCCTTCCTAATAAACTACGTAATTCATTTTAACAACCAACCAACCGTATGGAATGAGTGAAACATAGCGTAGCATGGTTGTATTGTGATTGGTAAATACACCAAAAGATATGAATGACATTAACAGGCCAAAATCGGAACTAATATTATATGGTATTAGTTCCGATTATGGCCATGTGCCAAAAAAACCTTGTCGCTTTGTAGCAGTGTAAACTGTTTGTGGTCTGAACTGTCTATAGTTTGAATAGTTTCCAATAGTTAATCTGTGACATCTGTAGCTCTTTAAAAAAAAGTGCGTCGATAAGTCACCCAATATTCGCAGAGAATACCTAGTTGTTTTATTTTTATTTTTATGTGTTTTTTGGTTCGTTCGATCCGGCAACAGACCCTGAGCAGCTATCTAAGTTATTACAAAAGTGATTTTGTTAGCCAAAGTTACGGAAGAGGTTAACTACACAGCATCATGGTGCAGGTGATTGTTTTGAAGTTTAGCTATGCCATGTGATTAGTCATAATTAAATAACATTTTGAGGGGATTTTTTATGGTGTTGGTAAAGAATAATAACTATAACTACCGTATTTTTAAAGTGGTTGGAGACATTGCATTGTATTAATGGAACTATTATTTTATTTACAGGCTTCAGAAGAAATGGAGCAGCCTGACCTGCCTCAAGCTGTTAAACTGCTCAAAGAAATGAACACTAATGTCCAGCAGGTGTCACAGCTTGTGGACAACATGCTGGTGCGGGTCAAAAGTGGAGAACTATCAACAGATAAAGGTCTTAGTTTTCTGGAAATGAAATATCAAATGCTACTTAGTTATTTAATAAATTTAACTTATATGGTATTAAGAAAGTGCTCTGGTGAAAGAATAGAATCAGATCCATCAATTGAGAGGCTTATTGAAATAAGGACTGTTCTTGAAAAAATTCGTCCCATAGATTCAAAATTAAAGTACCAAATTGACAAATTTGTTAAAACTGCTGTTATTGGTGGCACATCTGAAGATAATCCTCAAGCATATCATGCTAATCCTGCAAATTTAGTGAGTAAGATAAATGAGTCTGCTGAGGAATGTAGTGAATCTTCAGATGAGGGAGAGAACAAGAAAGAGAAGAGCAGCAAAGCAAATATTTATGTGCCGCCTAAGTTAGCTGCAGTACACTTTGACGAAAACACTTCAAAAGTTGATAGTGACAAGAAAAACAAGGAGAAGTCAAAGAAGCAATTCCTCAATTCAAGTATAATGCGCGAACTGCGTGATGAATATTCTGAAGCACCACTGGAAGTGAGCACAGGAAATCATGTCAAGCAGTCAATATCTAAATATGAACTGGAAAAGACTGAATATGAAGAAAATTATTTAACACGTCTGCCAGTTACCAAAGCAGAGAAAAACCGCAGGAAAAAGTTATCAACAGTAGGAATGATTGCTGATGAAATCACAGGTACAAGCAGTAGTCGCCAGCCTCGGAAACACAAGATGAAGTCTAAGAAAGGTAAAGGTTTTAAAAGAAGGCGTACCCAATGAAACTAGATTCTTGATTTTATATAATTTATATGAACTTGTTGAATATATCACAACAATATTAGAAAAACAACTCACTTCATTAAATTGGCAACTAGAGTTCCATATTATAATATTTTGTCAATCTTACCAAGATTGTTTATTTATGCTTTAGTGCAAAAAATTTGTTAATTGGTTTCTTGTAATGCATTATTTCCAAAAAATAATATGTCACCTAACTGAAACACTTCATAATACTATATAATAACTGTTACAAAATTTAACTATTGTAAATACTCGCACATTGAAATGCCAATAGGTATATTAAAGTGAACATAGATAGCCAAGATAGGGCACAGGGTAATTCTCATTTTAACAATAAGATACTCTCCCTATTTTAAATAAAAATACTATTCCAAGTTACATTATGCATAGATTAAAAGACATTGAATATTATCAGAGAAAACTATCTGTTATGTACACATAGGTCATCAACTAAAATACTTTTATTACTACCTCTTAGGGCCTTTTTTCTATCATGCGGATTTGTTGTCGCCTGCGATTCTGGGGTCCTCTTTAAGTCCGTCGATAAGGATACGGACCCGTCCAAAAGTATGTCGAAACCTTGGAGTAACCCAGTAGACTATTTTTAACCAGCTTCAAATAGCAGCTTCTCAATTGTCCTGTATACAATAATAATGGCCTTCGTCCGCGTGAAATTTCGGCCCCGACCCACCGGCGTCGCTGCGCATCGCCCGCCCGATCGTTTTCACTTAGCCTTCTTTCTGACTTATTTATTTTTGTCGGCTCCTAAGGGTTGTAGCGGCTGTTTAATAACCTTCAACTTTCCTCAAGAATTGAGCTATCAAATGCAAAAGTATTTTTTCAAATCGTACTGGTAGTTTCAAAGATCATCGCGTTCAAACAAACTAACAACTCACGCATAACTTACATTGTATTATTCACCTGAGCTGATCCGGTTTACCGTTTAAATTAATCTTCATTCTATCGAACACGTACTGGCCGTCAATATGGACTGGTCGACGTCCATTGACCGCATGCGGTCATCTTTATGCAAAATGATAATGCGTAGGTACGTTCAGGGATAGTTTGTACGATACTTAATGCGTAGAGCACATATGGACCATACGTAAAATGTTATTTTTTTGAGCTATAAAGCAAAATCCTCAATTTGTCTGTGGAAAAACACGTGAAGATGAGGCGAGGGTCAGGCGCAGACTGCAGTCGTCAGAACTGTATGTCTACCGCAACCGGACAGTACAATCCTAAAGTCCCTCAAAAGATCGTTGTTAAACATTCTACGCTATCTAATAGATAACGTTGTATTCTTTTTTTATGTAATGACAATTCACAAGGTATGTAAGAATGTGTCCCAACGTACCGAGATTATACCATAAGCCAGTAGGTATTGCTAGTCTGGCAGTGGCAACCATGAAGCAATCGCTTTATAAGGGAGCAAGAATAAAAATCATAAACAAGATAAGTTTTAAAACTCATTATTATTATATTGTAAATCAGGTTGTTTAAAAATTAAGATACACGACAAAAAAAGAAGTCTATGATCAATTTGTTCAATCAGATAACAATAAATTCGTTTAATGTTCTGCAAATTCTTTGTTATTTTAATCCTGAAAAAGGATTTCATTTAAAGCTATGACATGAGCGTGAAAATTATTTTACGAAGGTAATACCATTAATTCTAAGTTCTGTTTAAGTATGTATTTTTTGTTGTTGTTTGTGTTTAATTTCATTTTTGTTTATTTTTTGTATGGACTAATTGTAATAAAAGGTTGCATAAATTAATTTTTGGTTTCATCATTTAGCAACGACTTGGTTAAAGTGGGGAAAGTCTTGGAGACATGATGAAGGATCGAAAGATTGATAGCGGAATAATCTCATGTGACGAATGTGTCCAATTGGTGTGTGTGTATCAAGGCACTGGTAGTCGCCACGCGGCGGTGCAGTGCCGTGGTTGTGTGTGAGGTCCGAGCGGATCACGCGGTTCAACAGCCAGGGTGGAGATGACATCGTCAACTGAAATTAATTATCAACATTTAGTTATTAGTACAGCAGGTGGTACCTACTTTTGAGATAGTGGTGAATATCAATGTTTGTCATAAAGTGCATTCGATACATAAACTAAGTACGGCTATTTTGGATTAATTAGATATTATGATGATCGTCATAATCAGCATACTTCCTACTCACATAGACGAAGAAGAACATAGAAGGTTCTGAGCTAAAAACTGAGCCACCAGCCGTGGCTCAGTTTATGGGTCATAGATAGGCAAATAATCTACTGCTTTAAAGACGAGACCAACCGAGACGGTAAAGGTTAGATAAGCCATCCCCGGAAATGATGTATGTACTCGTAACGTACCTAGAAAAAGGAGCTGCTGCATGTCCTACTAAAAAAAATCGTCTCTTACGACACTTGAGTCCACTGCTGGCCATAGGCCTTTCCTAAGATTTGCCACAACCATCCAGTCTATCCCAGCTACCTTTTTAAGGTCGTCGGTCCATCAGGCACGTGACACGTTGATATAGCACAATTCATGTTGGATCTACGAGGAGTCCATTATAAAGTTGATTCAGAAGTAGGTAATTAAATTACACACCGGTTTTGTCACTGCTGGGAACGGGTTCCTGTAATCGTTCTGTTGAGTAGAAATGTAATCCATCACTCCGAAATCTGCAGGAAGTTGAGCCAAGTCTGCGTTCTTCATTAATTTATTTCGTGCTGGAGTGCTGCATAACATAAAAGAAATTAAATAAATAACGTTTAGTAAATATAAGGGATGAACCATCTGCTAATTTAATTGAAGAAATGTGCTAGGTACTTAGTAGAAGTAGATCGAACAACGTTAACACACTTGGCCTACTCAGATGGAGGTAAACACAGGTTCAAAAAAAAGATAGGTAAGTATCTAGGTATTTGAACTGGCGGCTTTTGCTGGGAGCAAAAGACGCCAATTCAAATCCGATAAGCTGTCTAGCAGCTTTTTGTATTCTTACAAAAACATTTTATGATAAGTATGTAAGTATATCAACAAGCAACCATGCAGAAGAACATGTGATCGAGTCGAATCATCGAGTAAAGATCGGAGGTTTTATGTTCTCTTCAGGGGCGTAGCTATCGTTGTATCAGCCGTATCAACGATACGGGGCCCCTGAGCTACAGGGGCCCCCGAAGTGACGTGAATAAGTAAAAACTTTTAAAATAGTATCCAAAACCTAAAATTCTTGTTGATAAATGATATAATTATTTCTGTAAATTGGTTCAAAAATGTGTTTAAAAAGGGGCTGAGTACCGAGATGACGACTAATAGAGAAGTATGGAAGAAAACTGTGTCTGCCTCATTGGTCTAGTGGTCGCAAGCGCTACTGCTGAGCATGAGGTCCTAGGTTCGATTCCCGGGTCGGGCAAAGTGTTATTGGGTCTCGGCTTCCAATCTAACCGGATACAGCTGAATGCCAGTATTTTACCTCCGGAGCGACTGGCTATCTGACCGCCACAACACAGTTACTGGGTAATACGATGTCCCTTGGTAATACTGGGTGTCAGACTTTCGGGCTTCTGACGACCCGTAACCGTAACGACTGTCAAAGATCCACGAATGACAGCCGGGACCAACGGCTTAATGTGCTTTCCGAGGCACAGAGGGGTCTCGGTATGTTAAGATAGTCACCCATCCACGGACCTACCGCGGCAAACGCAGCTTAACCTGCAATCGACTCGTGCGGCTGTTATTACTTAGCCACGAGCCCCTCACCTTTTCAGTATGCTATATTCTTTATTTTGTAAAAACAATACCCTCTTAAGCTTTACAGTTGGGTAAAAAGGGCCCCCAAAAAAAATTGATACAGGGCCCCGGCCATTAGGATGAGCTACGCCACTGGTTCTCGTACTACGTAGGTATGTACTTGCTGTCATAGTCGATGGTTAATCCGTTTATCCACCCTAAGGTGGATACGTAGAAAGTGTAGAAACGCACGTGTCCGAGAATCGACCAATTATTACACATAGTGTAAGGGAGTACAGGCGTGATGTTATGTTCCTAAAATAATACATTTCGCGGTCAAACCTAATTCTACTTACTCTGTGCACGGATAAGATGTGAAATTTACAAGTGGCTTGAAGGAATATATCGGGTCAGTCTTGGTGAATATCTGTGCTAGCATGTGGCGAGTTTCAGTCATACTAGTTCCCTGGTCCTCCGTCCCCCAGCGGTTGTAAGTGCTGATGTGGTTACTCAACTTGTCGCGATATGCATAATTATCTTTTTTTTCGGCATGTATAGCGAAGTCCCAGTTTTCTACTTTTGTTTTTTGTCCATATCTATTTCTGGAAAATAATATCTGTTGTGGCTTTTTCGCCATAGGATTCTTAAACCACATCTTGACGAACCCTTTTATTTTGTACGAAATAATAAAAACTTGCAAATATTTTCGTTATACGTTCTAAAAAAACCTTGTAGATATTATTATGTCACCTTAGAAGTCACCTGTTTTTTTTTTAATATGGAGGAAAACCTTCATAGTTTATTTTTTTAGTTTGGTCTGCGGCAATAAAAAGTTTTTATCAAAAAATAATGTTTAATGTTTTTTTTATTCAAGTTAGGTATTATTAATTTTCGTATGTACTAACATTTGGCCATAGTTTTATTAGTAACTAATGTCCCGCTTAAAAAGCCCTATGCAACGGTACGAGTATCTATCTATATATACTTATAATAAATCTGTAGAAGTGAAAATTCTGTACATTGAAAATATCCAAAAAATAAATGGCAAATGGTGTTACTTGACCGACACCGAACCCAAAAATGTGATTAAAAAAATTTTTGTCTGTCTGTCTGTCTGTCTGTTTGTTCAGGCATCACGCAAAAACTACCGGTTTGATTACGATGAAACTTGGTATAATTATTCTTTAATATCCTGGGCACCACACTGGGTACTTTTTATCCCGGAAAAGTATATACAATAAAAAACAAACTTAATTTTGCGGTTCGATCCCTATACCCGATTACCACTGTCTGTACTGTACCAACCGCAAATACTAAGTTTGTCGTAGGTTGGGTCACCCGCAGTGGAGTTCATTTTTATTCCTTTTAGTTTTTAGAGTTATTTAGGTTTATTTTTATATGAGTCGTAGGTATAGATTTTAATTTTAAAGTATAGGTAGTATATTTGATAGTGTACGTAGTGACCGTAGGTTATTTTATAATACTGTTAGGTAGGTTTAGTCATTCGTATAGATATTAGTTTTTAGGGATTTTGCTTATTTATTGAGTTTAGATTAGTTATCATCAGAAATAGGTTTATTTAGGTAGGTAGGTATTTAATTTTCTGTTATTGAGTTTTTTTTTTTTAATTAGTTAGGTACTTAGGTGAAGATATCATATAGGTACCCTCTTAATCACCAATAATGAGACACAATTGGTTTTCTATTGTAATTAGCCACAAAGGGCCCGCGACATAGATGGCATTCTGGGGAAGCACATATATTTTATCCTGTTAGCACGTTCCCGTGGGTAAATTTCCGACATCCACGCGGGCGAAGCCGCGGGCTGAAGCTAGTATCAAATAAATGTTACTATTGAAGGGTGGGCCCAGACCCCATACATTTGTTTCCCACTGTTCTTTCCTTAATAGATTTTCAACTTTATCGCTAAAGCATTACTGTGCATTTGGATTGAGTGATCTTTTTTATTTTGTGACTAAATATGATCGTACCTACATTTAGTCAAAAATAGTCAAAACTCATAGCCCAAAGTTAAAAAATTGTCACTCTCAAGGGTCTTCAGTTACCTATTGCCCAAAGTGTGGATCACTCAATTCAGACATTTCGCAAATACGGCTATGAGCCAAGTCTCAACAAAAACTTATTCTACTATCTAAATTTATATCTCAAAAATTTGTTAACAAATTGTCACAATATTTTTTAAAACCATCAAGGTATCTAAAGCTAATTCCAGGTATCTATGACAGTAACATTGGATCACTCAGCACAGACACCATTTGAACTGAGTGATCCTTATGAATAGTTATAGGTATATAAGTACCTGTTTCGTATTGATTTACACTAACTACGATTAATTTTTGTACAACTTTATGACTAAAGTTTTACATCCTTAGCCTTATTACAACGATCTCTCAGACAAAATGCGTGTCTGTACTGAGTGATCCAATGATACTGTCATAGATACCTGGAATTAGCTTTAAATACCTTGATGGTTTTAAAAAATATTGTGACAATTTGTTAACAAATTTTTGAGATATAAATTTAGTTAGTAGAGTAAGTTTTTGTTGAGATTTGGCTCATAGCCGTTTTTGCAAAATGTCTGAAATGAGTGATCTACACTTTAGGCAATAACTGAAGACCCGTGAGTGTGACAATTTTTTACTTTGGGCTATGTATGAGTTTTGACTATTTTTGATTAAATTTTTGACTCAATCCAAATGTACATAAAGCATTAAGGTTCAAGGTTGATGTGGAACGCGCCGACCTCCCTAGCGGCGTCAGCGTGGTTTGCTACGCTGACGACAAGCTGGTCGTGGCGCAGGGGAGGTCGCACCAGGCGGCGGTGGCCGAAGCAGCGACACGCGGGGTTGCGACAATCGTCGAGAGGATCCGGCAATTGGGACTCGAGGTGGCATTGCACAAGTCTGAGGCAATGTGTTTTCATGGTCCTCGGGACGCGCCACCGCCGGGTTCACAAATAACGGCGGGAGGGGTTCACATCGGCGTCGAGCAGACGATGAAGTACCTACCTGGGACTCGTCCTCGACAGCCGGTGGGACTTCGTGGAGCACTTCCTACGTTTGGCTCCCAGACTGGAGCGGGCCGGGGCTGCCTTGAGGCGGCTCCTGCCCAATCTAGGGGGACCAAACGCCTCCTGCCGGAGGCGCGGTATGAGGAGGTCGTGCGGTCCATGGCCCTTTGTTGTTCGAAAGAGATACCGTGGCCCCTGGCACAGGCAACTGAAGGAACACGGGTGGGTTTTAGTCAGTAAAAGTCTGACGTGCCCTTCCGCTCAGCCCAGAGCGGGAGAGGAAAAAAAAGGTTGATTTGGAAAATTTGACAGTTTCGGGTAGCGTGACCTGCTGCAATGGCATCTGCACCTACCTACCTACCGACATAATCTACTGAAAATACGCGACGGAAAGTTAAGCCCGCTTATGCCTGCAATCACCTAGGTAGATACGACATTGTATGCCGCATAATCTGTATCGTGGCGTAGCGGCTCTTCTTCCTGTCCTTGTCCAGGTGCGGTCGCAGGGTCACAGGGGTCATGAATTCATGACCCGCCACGATACCATTCTAGATGTTGATTTCGGGAACCCGTATAGTTTACTTCTTTTACTAATAAATTTGATGATCCATGGGCGTAAAACAAAAAGATTATTTTAAAAAGCCTGGTTAATTATAGGTAACTAGCTTCTGCCCGCGGCTTCGCTCGCGTGGATGTCGGAAATTATCCCACGGGAACGTGCTAACAGGATAAAATGTATTTGCTTCCCCAGGATGCCATCTATCTCTATGCCAAATCAGAAGTTCAGTGGTTTAGGCGTGAAAATGTAACATACAGTTTCGAGTTCAAATCCTCCCCTTAAAAAATGAATTACCCCTTTTTGTCCCGTCAGTGGTAAATTTTCGACAACTTTACATACTTATTATTAATTATTTTCTGTCAAAAGTATCAATACTGAGTTTCGAGTAACTCGGACCGCGCATTCAATTTCTTCCACACAAACTTAACACCCCTATATCCCCCTTTGAGGGGTAGTTTTGAAAAACTTATAATGATAAACTTTATTACTTACTTAGGCAAGTATTCTTGCCAAGTTTCAAGTTTATGAACTAAATGAATAAGATTTTTCATATAAACTGTATCCCCCGCTTTTCACCCCCGCAGGGGTGGAATTTTGGAAAATCGTTTGGTATTATTCATAACTTGATTCAAAGATTATTTATACCAATTTTCGAGTTAATCAAGCCACAAATTATAATCCTCCCTTGTAAAATTAACTACCCCTTTTCAACCCGTTAGGGGTAGATTTTCGAAAACGCCCTCATACATGTTACTCTTTATTTTTGGTCTTAAGTATAAACACTGAGTTTCGAGTTAATCGGACCGCGCGCGCTTTCAAAATATTCCACACAAATTTCAACACCCCTATATTCCCCTTTGAGGGGTAGTTTTGAAAAACTTATAATGATAAACTTTATTACTTACTTACTTCGGCGAGTATTCTTGAAAAGTTTCAAGTTTGCTAACCTAATGAAGAAGATTTTTCATATAATCTGTATCCCCGCTTTTCACCCCCACAGGGGTGGAATTAAAAAAAAATAGTTTGGGATGTATTCATAACTTGACTCAAACATTATTTATACTAATTTTCGAGTTAATCAAGCCATGCAGTAAAATCCTTCCCTGAAAAATTTACTACCCCATTTCAGCCCGTCAGGGGTAGATTTTCAAAAAACCCTGATACACATTATTCTTTACTTTCAATATTAGGTAGGTATAACTACCGAGTTTCGAGTAAATCGGACTGCGCGCTAAAATTCTTCCATACATACTTTGAAACCCCCCAATCCCTTATTAGAGGGTAGTTTAGAAGAAAAAAAACTGTCACTCTTCATAATTTATTTAGATAAGTATTCGTGCCAAATTTCAAGTTTATTAACTCAAGGAATAAGATTTTTCATACAAACGAATTCCCCCCTTTTCACCCTCTTAGGGGTGGAATTTCGAAAAATCCTTTCTTAGTGGATGCCTACTCTTCACGAAGAACACACCCTCCAAATTTCATGTCTCTAGGACCAGCGGTTTAGGCTGTGCGTTGATCTATCAGTCAGTCAGTCAGTCAGTCAGGACTTTAAATTTTATATATATAGATAACACGAACGGCGCAAACTCGAAAATTCGTAGGGCTAGGTTAGGTTAAAGCCAGACTTCAAAACTCAAACGTTTCATAATTGTTAGAAGCTGTAAAAGCTTTTCTATATTCACAAAAAACTCTAACCTATCCGAGGCGAGGCAGGTACACACGGCTACACATCAAGCTATTCAAAACCAGTATTGGCTGACCGTTCATTGTGAGAAAATATCATACAAAGTGAGGCCAAGACAAACTGGTTTTGTATAGCTTGACGTGTAGCCGTGTGTACCTACTGATGCTGTCGCACTCGCTTTTATGACCATTGTTATTATCATCATCCTCCCGGTGCCCATGGTGTCCCCTCCGAAATCTTGGGCTGCGCCCGCGCCTGCTCTTGTCTCTACATATCGGTATCTAACTTAAAGCGGTGCAAGAAAAGCCACTTTATTTATTTATTTATATAGCTTCTGCCCGCGGCTTCGCCCGCGTGGATGTCGGAAATTTACCCACGGGAACGTGCTAACAGGATAAAATGTATGTGCTTCCCCAGAATGCCATCTATGTCGCGGGCCCTTTGTGGCTAATTACAATAGAAAACCAATTGTGTCTCATTATTGGTGATTAAGAGGGTACCTATATGATATCTTCACCTAAGTACCTAACTAATTAAAAAAAAAACTCAATAACAGAAAATTAAATACCTACCTACCTAAATAGACCTATTTCTGATGATAACTAATCTAAACTCAATAAATAAGCAAAATCCCTAAAAACTAATATCTATACGAATGACTAAACCTACCTAACAGTATTATAAAATAACCTACGGTCACTACGTACACTATCAAATATACTACCTATACTTTAAAATTAAAATCTAGATACCTACGACTCATATAAAAATAAACCTAAATAACTCTAAAAACTAAAAGGAATAAAAATGAACTCCACTGCGGGTGACCCAACCTACGACAAACTTAGTATTTGCGGTTGGTACAGTACAGACAGTGGTAATCGGGTATAGGGATCGAACCGCAAAATTAAGTTTGTTTTTTATTGTATATACTTTTCCGGGATAAAAAGTACCCAGTGTGGTGCCCAGGATATTAAAGAATAATTATACCAAGTTTCATCGTAATCGAACCGGTAGTTTTTGCGTGATGCCTGAACAAACAGACAGACAGACAGACAGACAGACAAAAATTTTTTTAATCACATTTTTGGGTTCGGTGTCGGTCAAGTAACACCCCCTGCCATTTATTTTTTGGATATTTTCAATGTACAGAATTTTCACTTCTACAGATTTATTATAAGTATATAGAATAGATAGATATAGATATACTTTATTGTACACCACTAAAATACAAAGCATAAAAAAAAATACATGAAACTGAGCCGATCCGACTGTAATATTCCATATAATTATTAAAAACGAAAATTTTATCAGCCTAGGGTAATTTAGGAACAGTCACATGAGCCGATCTTAACTGTGACATTTCCACATAATTAGGAAAAACGAAAATTTTATCAGCCTAGGGTAATTTAGGAACAGTCAGAATATACAATGGGCGGCCTTATCGCATTACTGCGATCTCTTCCAGGCAAAACCTTAGAATGGACAGTGACACTTTACCTACGAGCATGTGTGTTGAAAAATGTATACCTATTCATCACAAAAATGTATTTGAGTCACTTGGAATGATTAATTGTTTAATTTCAACCATAGATATAAGAATTTTTATATTTCTTATTAACCAAGTGTCAATCCTGCTCATCACATGCCCATACCAAAACAAACGATTCCCTTTCAACTTTTATGTCACTGGCTTACGGCCGCCACTTTCAATCTTCCTCTTACAGGTAAAATACCTATAATATGTACTTCATTGCTAACTTTATCCATCCTCTTCACTGTATCATAATATAATGATTCAATTCTGTTGAAAAATGGCTTTAGGTACCTAATTTATTTGTACTGTCGTGGTATTCATTGATTTAAAGTGGTGTTGCACTCCTGCCAAAGAGCATGCATCAATGGGACGCTCCGCTACGAGAAAGGGGCTTACATTATTTTAATCATGAGTTTAAAAGTAGTACCTTGGTATTCATTCGGTACTTACAATTTGTTAGAATAGCTGCTGTGTAATCTTGTAGGCATAAAATGCTGCGAGTGCTTCGCTACCTTTAAAATAACTATTTCGATCTAGTCCGTTGTCCCGCTGGAGTACTTGGTGGCACCGTCATATTTATATTCATAGAGAATTTGTTCCTCCACTTTAATTCTTCGTCACTCACACGAATACTTTCTATCGCGCACGTAACAAATGCTTCAAAAAATTCGAAAAATGATAGTTCGATATCAAGATCCATAATTTTATCGCTTTCACATAGGTTCGGAAATATTCTTGAAAATATTTTTATAATGGTTTTGCTTGATAAATTGCCAAAATTGAAAAGTTTCAAGTTTTCAATGTCTTCGTATATTTCATAGGGTTCAGGGAGTTCATTGTCATCTGCAATGTAAAGTAACGGAATTTGGTCTTGTTTAGCGCTTAGTGAAAGGATAAAAAATGTTTTAAAAATATTATTTACCAACAACAAAGGTTAATTCATCTCCAAAAATATAAACATTACGACCTAGTGGAAGGCATATGTCGGGCACTTCCACAAGGCCGGGTTGAGGACGTTCTGCGCAGTGTGGCGGACGACGGACAGCGCAAAGAAAAGTGCGCACTGTGTGCGGTTCTCCCAGGCTACGGTACAACTCATAGGTTGCGCGCAAGGGTATACATTTACCATAACCATTTACCAAATGTCCTTAAAACAAAATAATATTCCAATAAATATATTTTGCCGATTTAGCTTTATGGTTGTTTAAATTATAAAAAGACTTCTCGAAAGTTCGAAACTGCTTCCACCCTACCTCTTTGACGACTAGTTCCCCGTAATACATCCCTTTCCATAAAATTTCTGAAAGCACTTGCTAGAATCGTGTCAGGTTTTGTATCTGGCAAATCTCTCTTTGCATATAATTTACTGGCAACTGATATCAGACTATGTAAGAACTGCCAAAAGTATACTTTCTCGAACGGGTTATGCGGGCTCCTTGCGAGCCATTCAGGATTCTGGTGATATATTTTGTCAATCTCGATGAGTGTCAAGCCTCTCTCGTGAACATTACAGTCGTAATACAATTGCCATAAAAACAAGCGAATCAGCACAGGCGTAAACGCTATTTCTTCGGTGTTGCATATGGTCGCATACTTGTAATAAATGTTCAACAGATCGGTCTTGTAACATTTCAACGTCTGACGTAACGAACTCTTCTCAAACATGATCAAGTCTTCGATGATCTCTAATCTATTCGCTTCTTCTAACGAATGCTCCTCTTTTCCAGTTGGTTGTGGAAAATCTTTTTCTGTTATTTTATTATTTTCCAAGTAGTCATTTATCAAATTCGTTCTAATTTCAGCTTGTTTGTCTATATTTTTAAGCGCTTGATCTATATGATAAATAAGGCCGACGGTAGTGTCGCATATTTCAAATTGGTAGGGTTCACTTATAGTTACCGATCTCTTAGTGTCTTGAGGGTATTTGGTTTCGGTAGCAGAATTCAAGGGTCCTAAATTGTCTTCAGTAAAAAGGTTTCTATCTTGGATGATTAATCCATTATTTGTAACAAGCTTCCCTACGCCATGTTTTTTATTTTTTTTAAACTCTCCCTTATAATGCGATCCTAAACCGAGTCCCAGATTAAGTACACCATATCCATTACGCTGACCTTTTTCCCACATACCACGAAATGCATTTATAGATGGCAGTGCCATGGTGTTATTATAACAAGCTTCCCATATGTAAATACCATAACCGGACATGACTCCATTCTGCCACCCTCCACGGTAAAACTGAAAGAATAGAAACATTCATGTAGATATTTTTTACAATAGAACTTCATTATTGGGTATAATCCATTCTACTTAATATTATAAATTCGAAAGTAACTTTGTCTGTCTGTATGTTACCTTTTTACGCCTAAACTACTGAACAGATTTAGATAAATATGGATATTTCGGAGTACCTAGGTATTCCTTCTCGACGGTCATACATAACTCTCCTTGTGTATAGAAGCCCAAACTCACACAAAACTTCCTATTGGATAAGTAGGTATTAGACCTACGGGGTATATCTATATATATATATATACTTGATGTCAGGTAACGTATACCTACCTGACATGATTTTTAAGTATACCGTGTGGCTGTGGCGGGAGTACGTGATAATGATTATTAAATGCCTAATTTAAAAAACTTACGTCATGATTCGGCCATATCATTAATCCTTTACCTTCCCTCTCGTTTCTATCCCAATCTCCTTTATAACCACTTAGTTCGCAGTATTCTCTAGATCCATACCCGTATCGTTCATTCTAAATTAATATTTAATGAAGTATTATAATAAAATAATTAATTACGGTGCTCAGTTGGACGAAAATACCAGCGCTGAGACCCACAAGAGGTCCATCCTCTTGTGGGTCTCAGCGCTGCACCCTAATTGCGTAACACAATATCAATCACAAAACACAATCATTTTGAAGGTTAATATTACGCAATGAATGTTGTTGAACTGTCAAAATGCAATCCATTGCTACTGTTAGTGTCTTACGCAATTACCCTGCTGGTATCTTCGTGCCGCGCTACTACTTAAACCATGTTCTTTCCCTGTTGGTTGAAGAGAGAGATAATGGGTAAGATACAGAGACGAAACTTACGTTTCGATCTGTCAAGATCACGCCGAAATGCACTGATTTTGGTACAGATCGGAAGGCAAGCTTAGGTTAGTATGCTAAATTCTGTTCTCCGTATCTTCCAATCTTCCCTTATTAATAAACCCGGAGTAATATAAGTATGGTAAGTAGGTATTTTTTAGGTTTAACTTTGGAATAACTACCTACAGTTTCCAGTTTTATTACAGACTAGCTTCTGCCCGCGGCTTCGCCCGCGTGGATGTCGGAAATTATCCCACGGGAACGTGCTAACAGGATAAAATGTATGTGCTTCCCCAGAATGCCATCTATCTCGCGGGCCCTTTGTGGCTAATTACAATAGAAAACCAATTGTGTCTCATTAGTGGTGATTAAGAGGGTACCTATATGATATCATTACCTAAGTACCTACCTAATTAAAAAAAAATAACTCAATAACAGAAAATTAAATACCTACCTACCTAAATAAACCTATTTCTGATGATAACTAATCCAAACCCAATAAATAAGCAAAATCCCTAAAAACTAATATCTATACGAATGACTAATCCTACCTAACAGTATTATAAAATAACCTACGGTCACTACGTACACTATCAAATATACTACCTATACTTTACAATTAAAATCTATACCTACGACTTATATAAAAATAAACCTAAATAACTCTAAAGATTATAAGGAATAAAAATGAACTCCATTGCGGGTGACTTAACCTACGACAAACTTATTATTTGCGGTTGGTGCAGTAATCGGGTCTAGGGATCGAACCGCAAAATTAAGTTTGTTTTTTATTGTATATACTTTTCCGGGATAAAAAGTACCCAGTGTGGTGCCCAGGATATTAAAGAATAATTATACCAAGTTTCATCGTAATCGAACCGGTAGTTTTTGCGTGATGCCTGAACAAACAGACAGACAGACAGACAGACCGACAGACAGACAGACAGACAAAAATTTTTTTAATCACATTTTTGGGTTCGGTGTCGGTCAAGTAACACCCCCTGCCATTTATTTTTTGGATATTTTCAATGTACAGAATTTTCACTTCTACAGATTTATTATAAGTACTAGCTTCTGCCCGCGGCTTCGCCCGCGTGGATGTCGGAAATTTACCCACAGGAACGTGCTAACAGGATAAAATGTATGTGCTTCCCCAGAATGCCATCTATGTCGCGGGCCCTTTGTGGCTAATTACAATAGAAAACCAATTGTGTCTCATTAGTGGTGATTAAGAGGGTACCTAAGTATATGATATCTTTACCTAAGTACCTAACTAATTTAAAAAAAAACTCAATAACAGAAAATTAAATACCTACCTACCTAAATAAACCTATTTCTGATGATAACTAATCTAAACTCAATAAATAAGCAAAATCCCTAAAAACTAATATCTATACGAATGATTAAACCTACCTAACAGTATTATAAAATAACCTACGGTCACTACGTGCACTATCAAATATACTACCTATACTTTAAAATTAAAATCTATACCTTCGACTCATATAAAAATAAACCTAAATAACTCTAAAAACTAAAAGGAATAAAAATGAACTCCACTGCGGGTGACCCAACCTACGACAAACTTAGTATTTGCGGTTGGTACAGTACAGACGGTGGTAATCGGGTATAGGGATCGAACCGCAAAATTAAGTTTGTTTTTTATTGTATATACTTTTCCGGGATAAAAAGTACCCAGTGTGGTGCCCAGGATATTAAAGAATAATTATACCAAGTTTCATCGTAATCGCACCGGTAGTTTTTGCGTGATGCCTGAACAAACAGACAGACAGACAGACAAAAATTTTTTTAATCACATTTTTGGGTTCGGTGTCGGTCAAGTAACACCCCCTGCCATTTATTTTTTGGATATTTTCAATGTACAGAATTTTCACTTCTACAGATTTATTATAAGTATAGATATAGATAGATCATAGTTCATTTTATACATACGTAGATCCATTGTCCGTCATATGAATTCTTGAAGTCCTTAGAATAGTAGATAACCCCTTCTCCATGCTTAGTTCCACAATGCCAGCCTCCAGAGTAGGAGCGTTGACTACGAGAGTCCACGTACAGACCTTTACCGTGTCGTAGATTCCCGACAAACTCGCCTTCGTACCACGTGTCATTTTTCCACTGAATTGTACCTTTTCCGTACATTTCATTATTTTTAAAATGTCCCTAAAATTATAATCAGACAACCCGCAGATATTGAAGTCAGTCTTCATAAACATAATATATAACTATAATTATATAAAATAATGGAACTTTGTTTTTAACTTACTAAGTATACGGTTCCGTCGGCCCATTGGAAACGACCTTCGCCATGCATACATTTTGAAGAAATATTTCCTTCATACATATTGCCATTTCGGAATCGTATAACAGCCGTTTCATCAGGACTTGACCACCAAATAGTTTGAGACAAGTCGTTCTGTGAACAATGAAACCGACTAAGTAGGTGTACTTCTCCAATTTGAGCAAATAGGCAGTTGCATAATATTTTGTAGGTACTCGTATGTAAAGTTATTTTAATACTAGCTTCTGCCCGCGGCTTCGCCCGCGTGGATGTCGGTAATTTACCCACGGGAACGTGCTAACAGGATAAAATGTATGTGCTTCCCCAGAATGCCATCTATCTCGTGGACCCTTTGTGGCTAATTACAATAGAGAACAATTGTGTCTCATTAGTGGTGATTAAGAGGGTACCTATATGATATCTTTAACTAAGTATACCTACCTAATTAAAAAAAAAATAAACAATATCAGAAAATTAAATACCTATACCTACCTAAATAAAGCTATTTCTGATGATAACTAATCTAAACTCAATAAATAAGCAAAATCCTAAAAACTAATATCTATACGAATGACTAATCCTACCTAACAGTATTATAAAATAACCTAACTACGTACACTATCAAATATACTACCTATACTTTAAAATTAAAATCTATACCGACGATTTATATAAAAATAAACCTAAATAACTCTAAAAACTAAAAGGAATAAAAATGTACTCCACTGCGGGTGACCTAACCTACGACAAACTTATTATTTGCGGTTGGCACAGTATCGGGTCTAGGGATCGAACCGCAAAATTAAGTTTGTTTTTTATTGTATATACTTTTCCGGGATAAAAAGTATGCAGTGTGGTGCCCAGGATATTAAAGAATAACTATACCAAGTTTCGTCGTAATCGAACCGGTAGTTTTTGCGTGATGCCTGAACAAACAGACAGACAGACAGACAGACAAAAATTTTTTAAATCACATTTTGGGGTTTGGTGTCGGTCTAGTAACACCCCCTGCCATTTATTTTTTTGATATTTTCAATGTACAGAAATTTCACTTCTACAGATTTATTATAAGTATAGATATAGAAGATAACTGGCACTTTACGAGAGTCTTCGCCCGACTTATATTCCCTATCCCGTGGGAATTTTCAGTTCTATTACCTATACATACTTGTCTACTTAGTCTACATCATAGAACCCTCCATGAAAAACTTCTGTGAAAAATGTCAGCTTTCTGAAAAGGTTTGGGCTGGGCGTTGATGAATCAATCAGTGAGTGATTCAGGATTGATAGAACCTAGTTTTACATGGTCGATGACGATGATGGTGCACGCTAAATCACACTCGCTTTACCTATATTATCCAGATAATAGGAGTATAAATTACGATTTCATTGTTCGCCTTCCATTTTACATCAAGATACAAATCGTTTTAGGTCTAAAATATATTTATGAATACATTACCTCTCCCTGTTCATCAACTCTTGAACGGCTTCGTTTCGTCGCTTTTGAAGGTCGTCGTGCAGTAGCTAAAAATATAAAGTATTTAGGTATCCTCCTGAGGTACCAATTTTATTTATTTAAATGCCTTAAAACTATCATTACAGGTCTTACTTAACCTAATGCGATAGGCAATGCGATGCGATGCTAATGTTAAGCATAATCACGGTTTCATTAATGTACTAAGGCGCCTCATTTAATATCTGGGGCGAGGGTGTTTTTGAGATAGGAATTCAGAGCGAAATCCGGAACAAAACTACGGTAATACTACTAAACTACAAAATACATATTTAGAGAAAAGTGGTCGATGGAGTCATTGGGTAGCTCGATTTTACAGAAAACTAAAACAGCATTTGACTTTTTGACAGCTTATGCAATCCCAATCCTTGAACCGATTAGGACTGCCCCAGAAGGAGGGCAGTGTTTTGCAAATTAAATTAACGCACTATAAAACCTTAGTTTTTGTTTTCCCTAACCCTCTTAAGGGGGTAGCATTATAGGTACTCCTACTCATCATGAAAAACTTTCAATATGGGACCAACATAAGACATCGTGACTTACGCGCAGATTTTTTCTTTTTGCCGAAAATTGTAGTGTCGCTAGGTGACTTCCCCAAATCTAGGGAAGGATGACGAGAGCCGAAGTCTGCCTTATGTGACTGAACAGTTTCCCATGATTCTACGATGCAATCTAACATTGACTCGAACATCATTGTTATCAACTCCTTTCTCACGGAACCCTTGGGACGCACTGCCACGGAGGCAACAGAATCATTTGTTAACGCTGCATTAGATAGATGGCCTTGCGTTGTAGACCACGTTTCATAGTCCACATCTTGTCCATGTCGTTTGTGCACAATCAGGGAACTGTCACGACGTGTAACTGTTCGCTGTGAATCCACATAAAACATGATGTCTAGATAATTCAAAAACGTATTACTAAGTACATATAATATAACAGCAAGCAAACAGAAAAATTGTAAAATTGAATGTTACGTAAACAGCCACTGTCCTCTAAACGCAGACGAACACAGAACACTAATATATAAAAAAGTACTCTTTGGAACACTAATACCCGCAGTGGACAAAACAATTGTCAGTATGACAATGTTAACCCTTAAATGCATGAATTTTCGTTTTAAATCCATAAAATTTGAAATAAATCGGAAAATGGGTGTAGTTAATGGGAAAAATACTGAAAAAAAGTAATTATGGAACATATATTTTTTATTTTCAAAAAAACATATTGATGTACTTCTACATCATCATGCACAATCGGTCCTTGAGTTCTACAAGTTTCCTGCGTACTATAATATAATTTTACAAACGTATTTATTATCTCATTACATTACAAAATATGAAAATTCATGAAGCAATTATTTTTTGCATTTAGACATAAAGGAACTTTACATTTGCTACAAGACCACTGTGTGGTACCCTTACATAGTGGAATTTTACACCTCAATCTATTCGAAAATATAGGCCAGTGACCAACGCCGTCTTTTCGTACATCTATAGACGGCAAAGGATGACATGACCCTTTAGGTTTTTTCGACTGTAAACTTTGCTCTAATGAGCTATTACTAGGCCGACCTCTTTTATTACCATTATAAGATCCCACATTGCAAAGAGCATCAGCCAAATCATTGCGGAACTGACCAAGATTTGGTAGTTGTTTGCTTGGGATGCCTTTTGCAATAAGGTTTTTCTTCATAAGAATCCACGAATTTATCACTGAAAGATCCAATAGATGATAGAATAGGCGGAGGTACCATTTGCGGCTTTTCACTCTTATACGATAACGACCTAAGTAGCTATCCATCAGGTCCACTCCCCCCATGTGCATATTATATTCTTGCACTATTTTTGGACAACAGATATCAATCTTTTGCTTTAGCCGCTTATCATACCGACAGATATTACCTACGGGTTGCGAACCAATATAAGTAGACAACAAAGTAACCACCTTGTTATCTTTCCACACCGTAGCTGAAAAGTCAACACCATCATGGTGAGAAATTCTTTCCTCATAAGTACCCCTAGGAATCGTCATCTTCATTAGATCTTTCTTGTCTGGGAGTCTACAATTAGGCAATCTATTCTGTTGTACAGTTCCGACACAATGGATTCCTTGTTTCGACAAATAGTATGCCAGGGGCAATGACGTGTAAAAATTGTCGAAGAACACTATATGATTCCTCATTCTTGGTATCACTCTAGCCAATCGTAAGACTACATTACTGGTGACTCCCAAATCTGGTTCATTTGCTAGTCTGTTTCTTTTTTCTTCCTGTCCAGAGTATACTTCAAAGCGGTAGGCATATCCCATGAGACTACATAAAACAAATAGCTTGTAGCCCCATTTATGGGGCTTATTTGGCAAATACTGCTTCAGGAAATGGCCTATTTTAGTAGAACACATTTGTTCGTCTATTGAGAGGCGTTGGTCTATGGGAATAGATGAAAAAGTTTCGTTTAGGTGGTCTATTACAGGTCTGATTTTGTGTAGGCGATCGTGGTTTGGATGATCTCTCGGAAGATGTTTTTCATTGTCGTTGAAATGCAACATGCTTCTTATGGCCTCAAAACGATTTACCGGCATTGCGTTCTTTATAAGTTCGTAGCCAAATTTTTCTTGCCAACAAGAACGCACACTAGGAAAATGTTGAACAGACATAAATAATAATATTCCAATGAATTTTTTTAGTTCGCTAACAGTTATCAAAAAAGAGCTCGCTGGGTTTGTTTGAATGGCATAGAGATTGGTTTCATCTACAACTTTTTGAAGGAAATCAGGAGTAAAATAATGGAGAAAACATCTATATGGCGTATCTAGGTTGGCAATATTCGGATCTAATGTGCTGGGTTCGTGAATTATTTTAGAGGCATCATAGGTAATATAATCTTTTTTCCAAATAAGGCTACGTCTATCTAATATATTTGTTGAGATATGTTGACTTTCATCCGAAAAAGATGGCTCAGGATTATCTTCAACTAAAGGTGGGTCACTCTCTACACCAACTCCGTGTTCAGTAGTTTCTGGTTCGCCTAACGTGTCATCTTCTTCCATCAAATCTTGCATGATCTCTCTAGAGCTCGTGTAGAATTGATCCTCGTCATCATTCTCATTCTCTAACCCATCATCCGAAACATTACCGTCTTCTAAAGCAGCTAAGAGTTGTTCGATATCCTTATTTTGCAGGGACCGAGACATTCTGTGAAAATATAAACATAAACCCGTAAGAAATTAATGTGAAAATAATTCAGCCTCATAGTAATTATATAATTATAAAAATAACAACATAATTACTTAAAAAATACAGGTAAATATGTATATAATATCACATTATAACTTTAGGTTTAGTAAACTTAGGTAAACCGATTTTGCATACTGATGTACTTCTACATCACAAAAAAAATGCATTTTTCTTGCATAAGTTTATCAATATGTTGAAAAATATAAATATTATTTGTTACTCTTACCTTGTTTCTATCCAAAAACAATTTTACTTGTACGTTTTCTTACTTTTATTTGAAATAATCGTAATTCATAACACACGCCGAAATGAAATGTTATTCAGATTGCGCGCCAACAACGAAAATTGTCACAGATAAAAAAATTAAATGTCAAAGTTTTTACTTGCGTTCGGAAACGATAAAACAGGTTTGCCAAAATTAAAATAAAAAACAAAAACGTCTGTAATGTCGCTACATAAAGTGATATGAAGTTTTAAACATACGATGCATATCTACATCGTTATGCATTTAAGGGTTAATGTTTTTTTGTAATTTTTTACCACGAAATAGATTTTATAGTTGTCTATGCAGTATGCATCATTAAATTTTTCCATTTGGTACGGAACCCCTAAAACAATTTAATAGGTTTCATTTCTTTTTGTTTTGAAAATGAAAACGGAGCCGTAAATTGTACCGGTAAGTTACCGGTTACTCAGTTACCTGAGTTACCCGTAAGTGTAGGACTCCTCATTCCAGAGGTTAGGTTAGGTTTGGATAGATACCCCCCCCAGTGGGTTCCCGCATTGTCGAGGCGGGGGGGCTCAGTAGCCGTGGCTGGGCGGGCCACGGTGAAGCTAAGAGGGACCCAGGCGGGGGCCGCTCGTCCGGGCTGTGCGGTTTAGCCCGACGTAGCGGCCCACAGGTAGGTTGCGGTGCCTGCGACATCGCGACCTACCTGAGGCGGGCCGCGATGTCCCCCGTGAGGGAGACATTGCGGCTGAGGATAGAGGCCGCGGCGGGAGGGGCTCTCCCTTCCTTCCGCGGCCTTGACGGGGCCGCCACCGTTAGATGGCGGACGCGGCGGGGCCGCAGGGGAAGAGGAGTGTTCGGTGTTTCGTTGCCGCTCTCCCTATCCTCTGCGGCCGTAGCTCCCCCAACGCGGGGGGCTTGCGGGGCCCGCCTTTTAGGCGGGCGTGGAGGCCAGCAGGCAACGGGTGCGGGGGCTCTGTTGCCTGTTTTGCACAGGCCTCCACCTTGTGGGACGGGAATGGCCAGGTGTTCCCGGCCATTCCCGTAGCCCCCCAACCTGGGGGGCATGCGGGGCCCGCCATACCATCTTGGCGGGCGTGCGCCGGGAGGGCCGTGGAAGTATTGATTTCCCATAGCCCTCCCATTACGGCGTTTGCAGGAACACCGCTGAGTTTTAGTGGGTATACTGTCCTTAATCCGACAGGGAGTCCCACATACCCCGTCTCGGTCCCCCGCGAGACGGGGATGCATAAAGCATTTCTCAGCGAGAAAAAAAAAAAAAAAAAAAAAAAAAAAAAGGTTTGGATAGATACGACAGTCAGTTCGGGTTTCGGCATGGGCGCTCCACCATACACGCTGTGTTGCGAGTGAGAGTCCTGGCGGAAGAAGCGGTGTCCCGGGGCGGGGTGATGTTGGCGGTGTCCTTGGACATCTCCAACGCCTTTAACACCCTGCCCTGGAGTTGTATTCGGGAGGCACTGCGGTATCATCGAGTACCTCCCTACCTCCGCCACATCGTTGGGGCTTATCTATCGGAGAGGTGACACACCTCTAATATACATAGGTGAACACCGCACGACATGTGTGTCGTGCGGTGTTCCGCAGGGCTCGGTCCTAGGCCCGCTCCTGTGGAACATCGGGTACGACTGGGTGCTGAGGGGCGAGCTCAGACCGGGGGTAAACCTGACGTGTTATGCGGATGAAACGCTAGTCACTGCCCGAGGGAGCTCGCACAGGGAGGCAGCGCTGCTGGCGATGGCTGCGGTCTCACAGGTGGTGGGCCGCATACGATGCCTAGGCCTGGAGGTGGCCCTCAGCAAGTCAGAGGCCATGGTGTTTCATGGCGCTATCAACGCAGCTTCCCAATCTGGGGGGCCCGAGCGCCGCCTGTGGGCGGCTCTATGTGGGAATCGTGCAATCGATGGCCATGTATGGGCGCCGGTGTGGGCCTATGACCTGACGGCCGGCAGTATCGCAATATTGCGCAAACCGCAGAGAGCGATGGCTGTCAGAGTCATCAGGGGATATCGCACGATCTCCTACGAGGCGGCCTGCGTACTGGCTGGATCCCCGCCCTGGGATCTCTAGGCGAAAGTACTCGCGTCATTGTATCGGTGGCGTGTGGAAGCGAGGGCGCGGGGTGAGCGACCGATGCAGCGACACATGGAGCTGCGTCGGTCTCAGCTTCGCGAGGTCCTGGTAGTGGAATGGCGGGACAGGCTTACACGCCCTACCGCTGGCCTCGTCACCATCGAGGCCGGTGCTCGAGCGCTTGCTCGGAAGGAGGCACGGCGTATTTGTATGAAGAATCTTATTCCTTGGGTTTATAAACTTGAAACTTGGTACAAATATCAATATCTTGGCCTCCCCCAAGCACCTCCACTTCGACCGGTTCTGTGCTTCTCGCAAACAACGGGTTCCTGCGACCTTCACAAGGTCGTTGGTCCACCTTTTGGACAATCTAATCTTACTAGCCTATAAGTATTGTCCCAATGCAGGGCAAACGCCTCCCTCTCCCTTTTCCTTTTTTTCGCGGCAGGCCGAGATGAAGACGGCGGGACAAGTTTGACTCCTACCGAAAGGACTGCCAAAAGACAGCGAGAATGGAAGAAGAAAACGTGTTGCACCGACCCCCAGTAATGGGACAAGGGCAGGAAGATGACGATGAAATGGCAAAAAAAATGTATACTTCGAAGGCATACCTAATTAATTTGCTTATCAATGAGGTTCCCTGACTGACTTCAAAGTGGATTGAAAAAAAAAATGTTTACACATCAAACTGTTTTAATTTGAAAAGTAATTTTATTTTGTTTTTCAGCTTGCGTTTGGGTCTGTCACGATGATAATGTAATAGTCCACCATGTTCGTTCTCCTTCGTCGCAGGGGAACGTGTAAACTTTTTATGAAACATTGAATGACCTGGAAAGAAACAAGAAATACAGTTACAACACACCGCAGCTCTGCTGATGTTACTTACTAAAATAGTAGGTACCTCGTAGGTATCCTACCTGATACTGATGTTTCGCTATTCCCATAGATACAACATGTACGATTTTGTTCTTTTGGTTTTGGCAAATGGTTATATTTCTCTATGGTTTTTGGTAACCAATTTGATCGTAACAGTAGCTATAGTGAATTAGTGAGCTTGCTCGCACCGGGATCCCGGGACACTTCTCCCGCGAGCGCACCAACACTTATATAATAGTATCTAATACTAGCCTGTTTTGATCGTAACAGTAGCCTGTGTCCCACTGCAGGACAAGGCCTATTCTCAAACAGAGAGGGCACAAGGATAATCACTACGCTTGCTAAAGGCTATTAGGTACATATTTTATAAGTAGTAATAGTGTTAGGTAAGTACCTACCTAGTTTAAATTATAATGGAACGTAAACCGTAGGAATGTACCTAAATGTTGGTAGGTAGGTACTAAAATTTACTGACCCCAGTCCCTGAAAGGCCTCCATATTCGCCATATGCTCGCTTCTTGATCAAGGTCATTGTCATCTGATATCCACTCGTTGGAATCTGAATCGAGTGTTTCGTTTGATGTACCTTCCTTCACCAGCTCTTGGGTCGAGTTCTCATGTGCGCAGCACAAACTGAGGATGCACAATACTGCACAGGAAACCGATATCTTAAATGGAAAAAGAAAAGGTTTAATATCAAACAAACATTTTAAAAAAATACCAAGCTTCCGATATAAGTGCTGATCGTCCTCCTAATATTGTCTCCGAGTCTTTTAGAGAAGAGGCGCCCTAGGTAGGTTTTACCTACGAGTATTTGGAGGCAACCAAATCCGATTTCCAGTCCATCTTGCCCTAATTCTAAATCATCTGTGAGATCGGATCCGGTCGCCATCTCCTGTGTGGAGAATTCAAAGAAGACGGGAGCGTGATAAGAGGGAATCGGGGAAATATTGTTAACTTTGCCACTCGAAAGCCAGAGATCGACAAGGATTTTCCATCAGGCAATCCGTTGTAAGAAGAATAGGGCATGAAATGGCATCCCCCCAGAAGTCGAACTCCCAAACCATGGTGACGACTCATAAGAACCACCGAGGGAACATTCCTACGTCCTACTGTTCTAAGACACTTGAAATTGAAGACATAGGCAGAACCATACCATAGGCACAAAGCAAAAGATAGACTCTAAGACTTTCTTCGCTGTCCAAAAAGAAAAATCATATCTAAATCAGATGTATCGCACACATGACTTAAAATATTCACTTTTTATTTTTTTGCGCACTCTGCACATTTTACGGTTTCCTATTATAACACAACAACATTTACCTTAACACTCATTTTAACTCAAAATACTAGTAATCTACGTGATTGAGGTTCGAGTACTATTTTATTTCTAAACGTGAATGAATAAAAACATGTACTTATATTGGCTATTTCCATTTCAACAATGTGGACCGGACGAGGTTTCATGTTAGGACATACGATAATGTAAAAGCAATTTCAGTGATCCAAATAATCATTGTGTAAACCAGTTACGGAGTATTATTATTTTAATACGGGTATCGAACAGTGCACTTAGCTATTAATTGTTATTTATAAGGGTATTATTATTGTAGGTAATTGGCGAAGGTTCTTCGAATTGCAAACTGAAGTTGCATTTCCGTTATTATGTGTTAGTATTGTGATAAGCGGGAGGGTAGAAAATACTTGTGGGATTTCTCCAGTGCCAAACTTACCTACGTGTGGCCTTCGTACACCCAGACCCGATCGGAACAACTATCTGTTGGCAATATTAGTTCCATCCGGGATCGAACCTGCAAACTGAAGCGCAGAACCTCAGCCACTGCGTCAACTACGGAATAGAAATCGTTTGCATCTACGCCGTCCGTGTTCTGTGGCTAGGCGGCCTAGGGGCTGAGCGCTTATGGCGAAACATAACAATAGTAATATCTACAGCATAATCAGCCGATAATCTTCCCACCGTTGGAACACAGGCCTCCTCTCTTCGAGAGGGAGTGGGCAACAACTGTACCTCACGGGCCCAGTGCGGGTTGGTCACATTCACATGTCTTCGAATTTTTGGTTCTAGACATGCCGGTTTCCTCACGATGTTTTCCTACACCGTTATGAGAGCAGAGTGTTGAAATAATTTACACGAAGTAAAGGACCTGCCTGGGTTCGAACTATAGAAATGTAAAAACTTCTATCCTATATCTATGGTTCGAACCCACGACCTAAAACTCGGTAAGTCGCGGTCGTTACCACTGGGCCACCACCACTACTCTGCAGCAAGTACTTCTAATAGGAACTGAATAGAGTATAGTTGTGACTAATTTCATTAGTCATCACTTTGGAGAGAAGTAGAAACTGCAAAACTTTGTGTGCCCAGAGTTATAAATTACCGCACAGGGCACCTCAAAAGACAGCCTTTAGGGACGGGTGTAAATGTATCAGGGTTTTTAATTATTGTGATAATTAGTGTTTGGAACAGCGTTCATGGCGTGCGCTCGAGCGTGTGGTTCAGTGACACGTCGCGGCATAGCATAGCCCGCGTCCGGCGCTCACTAGGTTTCGCAATTGAACAGGTTTTACTTAGGTATTCAATAAGTATACGGTCAGGGAAATTAATTAATAACACTTTTTTTATTAAAAAAAAAAAAATACTAAAAAAAATATACTATACCTACTATCAGAATCCGGGGGCCTACCACCATCTTTAACAAAACAATCCTCTGTATCGGTGAGCTTGTCGATTGTTTCTATTTCTGTACTGCATCCTGTGATGAAATTCGTGAAGCTGTACAAAAGATACTTTCATGCATTAGATGAGTGTTGCTAGCTACTGTGCGCAATTTGTCCTTACACCGTGCCTGTAGAAATTATACATGTCAATATTGTTTTTGACAAATACTGCGGCATCAAATATATGTATAGTAGACCATCGATGTATAGACACATGGCAGTGTTAATACGTTCATCGTTTTAAAAAATGGCTTATAGGAGTCGGTTTCATACAAGTTAAATATAGCCCTGATGCAACGTTTTTGAGCAATGAAAGCACGCTCCTTGTCTGTACTGTTGCCCCAGAATTTACACCGTATCTGAGGATAGAGTTAACGTATCCGTGGTCAGCTGTTAGCAGTCTGATTCGCTATTTTCCCCAACCTACGAAGCGCATATGAAAACTGTCCCAGCTTTTTGCATACATGATCAATATGTACTTTCCAATTAAGTTTGTTGTCAATATGTAACCCTAGAAATTTTGTTACTCAGTTTCTTCAATGTCGCTATCTAGATAATGGATTTGTAAAGTACCCGTACCTACGTCGTGACACACCTCCGACAGATAAGCCCCAACGATGTGGCGGAGGTAGGGAGGCACTCGATGATACCGCAGTGCCTCCCGAATACAACTCCAGGGCAGGGTGTTAAAGGCGTTGGAGATGTTCAAGGACACCGCCAACATCACCCCGCTCCGGGACACCACTTCCTCCACTCGGACTTTCATTCGCGACAGAGCGTGTATGGTGGAGCCCCGAGAGCACCTGCGTCACCCGAAACGACAGGGAGCCGTGCCTCATCCCAAGCCAGCGCTCGAGTACCGACCGGACCGCCTCGATGGTGACGAGGCCGGCGGTAGGGCGTGAAAGCCTGTCCCGCCATTCCGCCACCAGGACCCCGCGAAACTGAGACCAACGCAGCTCCATGTGTGCCTGCATCGGTCGCTCGCTCCGCGCCCTCGCTTCCTGGCGCTACCGATACAATGACGCGGGTACTTTTGCCTCGAGGTCCTAGGGCGGGGATCCGGCCAGTACACAAGCTGCCTCATTGGAAATCGTGCGACACCCTCTGATGACTCTGACGGCCATCGCTATCTGCGGCTTTCGCAAAACTCCGAAGCTACCGGCCATCAGGTCAGTTGCCCAGACTGGGGCCCCATACAGGGCTATCGATCACGCGATCCCCACGAAGAAAATATGTTAAACAATAAAAAATGCACTAATAGAGAAAAAAATAGCTCAAGTATCATATAAAATGCTAAATTGACTTCGCTAGTTACCGTTATAGTCCATGTCAAACTTCAAGGCCGGTCTCAACCATGACACAACAGAAATAAATTATTATATTTGTGTTCTGAAGGTGGAAGAAATTTTTTGCTAGGTCAGTTCCAGGTTTGCTGGTCAGGGGCCAAGGGGCCCCCTGAGCTTGGGGGCCCCGGTGCACGGCACCGCCTAGCCCTCCGATAGCTACGCCGCTGTCGATACCCAATATACCCATCCGGGCTGCAGTTTCGCTAGCTAATTTAATTTGACCCTGTACCTATATAGACAGACAGGGAAGATTTTTGAGAAGGGGCAGTAAGGGCAGGAATCTTAACCGCTGTAGTTACAAACGGTCTTAGGAAACTAACTAAAAAATTAGGTACAAAACAAAGTTTTAGTAAATTGTGGTGTCTTACAACTTCCACGCGAACAAGTCGCGGGCAGAAGCTAGTTTGAAATAAAAGTAGACAGTATTTTATTTTTAAGGTTTTATTAAAACAAACATTAGATTTCACACCTTAATTATTAAAATAACATAACACTTATACATAGGTTCTTGAATACAATGAATTGCGAAAGAAAGGTAGGTCTTACCTACGTTTCTACTGTAATCATTTACAATATCGTACATTGTAATGTCAGCAGCTCTCTCTTCTACCCAAACATACCAAAAATAAATTACTTCCATAACACATTATAATTTACTTACATTTTAGCTTATTTACATAGATAAATACATGTATTGTGTTCATATCACAGTTGCATCATTTGGCTATAATTACACTAATCTCACATATATTATATCTAAGTATGTTGGCAAGATGTTATGCTAAAGCTAGATAGGGCCGCGATATACAGTGCGCGTCATGTGAGGCAGCGAGCTGCGCAGGAGCTTATGTTGGAGTGACGGAGTCACCGAATGAGTCAGCCAAACTTCTTTAGATTAAGCAACAAACTCTTGGTTGGCTGTCAAACTATCCGTATATAAAACCGTCAACGTCTAGTGATAGGGGGTTATTTTTATACAGACCACTACCTGAATGTGTATTAATAGTCTAATTTAAATTGCGAAACTTCACTTCGACATACAATTTTACGACTTCCTTATGAATTTGTTTTTGTAACCCCTACATACAAATTCATATTTGCATCGCGTCTAACACTGTACATGACCTTACTGAGCTTAGTAATCATTCTTAGATTGGTTTATCATATAGTGAGGCTTTTGTAATTGTTATTAATTATTAACGAATAAATGTATGCTTGAGCATTTCAATTCTGTGACAAGTCAGATAGAGGGCAAATAGAGCCATTGATTGCAGTCTATTTAGTTTTTGTAAATATAATTTTTTTACAATACCAAAATATAGTTTTACCAGCAGATTTACATAATTTACAATTTATTCTGTAGTTACCTACTAACTATTTTAATTTTCCTACTTATAACTATGACAGAAATTATTTTAAGATTTTAGCTAGGCAAGTAAATAATTAAACACTAGTATTTTAATCGAAACATTTTTAAGGCCTAGTTAAGATTTGTGTCTATGTTACATGAGTGTAATCTTATTAACATCTATTCACCCAATAAACTACTAAGCAGACTACATGATTAATTATCTATTATAGTTTAAGGATAAGATGTTTTACTAAGGCGTTGTATACTAAACCGATGAAACAACTTTCAGCTTGCTTAGCTGGTTACAAACAACACATCGCGGTAGGCCGAGACAAAGATGGCGGGACGGATTTGCTAGGTACTCAAACCTAGCACAAGCCAGAATTGTGTGGAAAAGAGAAAGGGAGGCCTTTGCCCTGTAGTGGGACAATACAGGCTAGTTAGATTAGATAGATAGATTATACGGAAGAAATTGAAAGAAGTCCAGTGAATATTCGGTTAACCAGTTTGCCACTTAGGTGCAGGCGTTTTCCCTGTTTTGCCGATTCTCATTAACATTATGATTACTTTATACTACGCACTACAGCATTATCTACAAAACCACTACTAATGTTAGATTTTTAAGAAATCACTTTATTTATAACTAACCAACAACTTCGAGAACGTTCGAACGTTTGTGTCTTTCAACACTTTACATCCAAGCACTGGCTCTTAAATTGTCAACGATGGTGGCGCGTCGTCGGTGACACACGCGAATACATGGCTCGAAGGCCAGTCGGCGCCAAGGTCACGAGTCGTGGAGCAGGCGCTGGTAGTGCGGGAACACCTCGTACGGCGGCACGTGCAACCCGAACTCTAACGCCACAAGGACGGCGAATTCGAATCGCATCAAATCTTTTCTGTTCACTCTAAACGTGGTTTCAATGCGCTGAAAGAATAAACAAAACTACCTAAGTATATGAGGTCATTATAGATGTTCAACTATGTGTAAAACATTGCCTTACTTCTATGAGTGCCTTCAATGCTTCTCCTTTCACATCATTGAGTTTGGCAGAGAGCATTAAACAAGCGCCAGCACACAACTTCCTATTATCTTTGTTGATCAGATTTGCCAAAATCAGCTTCTCAAAGTAAACATAGGCCTGTGCTACTGACAGCAGATCCACTCCTCCACTGTCATGTTTGGCAATTTTCCGCATTTCTTTCTTAATGCTGCAAAATTAAAGAATCAGTTAAAATCCAAAACATCTTGCATCAAATATTGCTGTGCAAAGATTACCTTCTTAATTTACTGAGAGTTAACTTGATGTGTGGGAACTTCTCCCTAAACTTGTCATTTAGTTCTTTTTTGAGATCTTGCGGTCGGACGTAGTCAATAATAGACGTCATGTAGGATGTGAATGTTAGAAGTGTTCTGTGCTTTCCAGCAATCAGCTCCGGATCATCTAATACATTGGGACAGTATTGAACCTGTAGGAAATTAAATATTCAATATTAATATCCCATCACATTCAGGTGTTCATGTTTTCTTATTAGGAAGTTCTGAGTCAGCACTGATAATTTCCTAATAGGAAAACCCAGTAATACACTTTGCGGTTGTGACTCAGTAATCTAACCCAGGAATGCTTGACACTAGCGCTTGCTACTGAGAAAAATATACAATATTTTGAAAAAGTACGTTAAAAATGTTTTATACAAAATCCAATAAACATACATATTTTTGAGAGAGTAATGATCCTTCATCCCAGTCGAATGCTTTCATATCAACTGAGGAGTGTGGTGGTGAGGATGGAATCGCTGTCCTCTGCGATGATTCATATGAGAAACACCTACAAAGATAACAGCTGTTATTATTCTGCTAAACATATTTTTACTATGTGTGCAGGCAGTTATTACTTTGATGTTAGAACCAATTATATCAGCATGCAATAAAAGAGAGTCAGTAAGAAGTGGATTGGTAACATGCTTTAAAATTCTAAATACATAAGGTCTTACTTAATATCTATTATTATTTTAAACCACTCCATCTCATTCTATGTTCCCAATGTAAATCATGCACACTTCTTAATGTTATATTATGTTCTAGCAGTGACTTCTAGATCACATAAAACCCAGGTTATAACATGGACATGTGATTAGTGGGTGAGGTGAGTTTTACATACATAGTATTTGTAGCCTGGATTTACATAATATTAGGTATTAAGACTGTAGTTTTAGTTTTTACTGAAGTTTTTCATTAGAAACCAATTACTCCCAAATATCAAGCTTAGAAGATTTCACTGCACAACACCTAAAGTAACCTGATAATGTGATTACTGACCAAAACTAAGCAGTATAAAACAGTACAAATTATCCTAATGTATATTATAAAATATACTGAAAACTCCATATTTTTAGCAGGGACATAGCAGCATTAGCCAAATCTAAGTGTTGCATAGCAGATTTTAATCTGTTCAGTGTTTACCATTTTTTATCCTTGTGCCTCGTCAATAACTTAGTCCTGAAAGTCAAATTTGTTAGTGATGAAATGATTGTGAAGACTGCATGAGTTCAAAATGCATTTAATAATAATGCATGTAAGTACGAGTTGGTAATAATAAGTAGAATCATGATGGATATGTGTGTGTTAACATACTGTAATGTATGACATGTATTAACAGATAAGTATGTAAGATATGGATGAGTGCATTGCAATTGTATTTGCCTAGATATTGAGTTCATGGTAATCTAATATTTAATAAGGACCTATGGGTAACACTTAATAACTTTAATTACAGAATAGTGAATATTGTTTATGTAAGTCTAGTATATGAATGAATTAGCAAAATTCAATTGTCTCTCTTTAAGTTACCCTCGTAACTTCACAATATTATTTTATAGTAATATACATAATCTCTACATACTCACTAGAAAAATAATTATAGTAGATAGAGAAGATAGGACACACATGTTTATGTAATGATAATAGTATTATTGAAGAAAGTAAAACATTCAATAACATGCACAGCATGGATCATGTAGAGATCTTTCAGATCTTTGATACTTGACAAATTAAATGAATGTTAGACTTCAACAAAAAGTGGTGGGATATTAATTGATGGGTCTAACCTGCATAAAAATGCTACCACTTATATCAAAAGTTTCTAACTTTAACAAAAAAGATACACGCAAACCAAACCAACGGGCTTTGAAGGTCCAAGGCATATACCTGCCCACCATATTTTTTCAAAATGGCGGCCTCTCTCTAAGCCCATTTAAATCGATAGCTGACATCAATGCAAACAGAAAACATAACTTTTAGATTATTTATTATTATTTCAAACATACATCTATGCAACAAGATGTACACAAGTACAAAAAAATATGGATGTCATGTGGCCAACTGTGAACATTAATAATATCTCAAAAACATGACGCTTTACAGGGTTTGGTCCTTTTGTTTTCTGTATGCATTGATTTTTTTTTTTTTGACTATGGCATCTCGTTGTTGACCTTGAGAGGTCGTGACTACTTAACCGGACTATCCTGTGGTTGCCTTAAGAAAACTTAAAGCCTCCAGTGGTGTTAGCTATTGATATACATAGAAATCAAGCGTGGCCGCCATTTTGGAAAAAAAAAACCAAATTGCGGACAATAGGTTTGCCACAGATCTTCAAAGCCATTTTACGAATAAAAATCAGAAGAAAAATATTACAATTACCTTGCAATGACATGTGGGTGGCGATTAACTAGTTTCCAATTAGCCTTTTCAGTCATTTCCCCTTCATACATTTTTTTGTACTGTTCCCTTGTACAAACTTTGGAGGGCACCAATAATTTTGAATATGATATTTCTTGGCCATTTTCTTCTTTCTCTAGGCCAAGAAGGTCAAAGGGATCCATACCATTGTCAGTGATGGCAGAAAGGGGTCTTGGCCCTGATGTGTTCCTCCTTCTCACACCATCTTTTCGTAGATCAGACCTAAAAGGAATATGATGAGTTTAGACATAATTTTACTAAGGTAATATAAATATAGCAACAACAAAAATGTTATAACATAAAATAAATTACCGTGCATTGCGAATAGTCTTAGAATATGGAATGGTGCTAAATATTACACAAGGAGCACCCTGTCCTGGCACTATTGCAAGTCTTTCATCCCTGAACGATACTCCTTTATTTGGACGTATCATGCGCACTTCTTTTGTTAACGCATGATGTTCTGGGATGCATGTGTTACTTGTTCTGAATTTGCCTGTAACAGTAATTACATTTACAGTTAATACAGTGCACAATTCGTTTTAATTGAACTTCAAGCCCATAAATAATATTGTTTATTTTTTGTATATTATTTCATTCTAAACAATGTATTATTTACCAAAATTAAGGCTTTCTGAACTGCTTTTCTCATCTGCATTAGCACCAGTTAGGGTAACAAGATGAGTTTTTCTAGATCTAGATGAGCCATGCTTATCTTTAAAAGATTCTGTTGTTGAACACCTATAAAATAAGTATTAAAATTATATTACAGGTTAGTATTATATTACAGGTTTCACCCTAAGAAAACTTAGCACAATAAATAGCTTCTAATCACTACAATATTATATTAAACACTTCTGAGGAAATAGTCCACAATTAACGTCGGCAAACATATTTAAGTAGATTAGTATCAATGTTTATGAATTGTTAGCAATTGCTATAGGAGCTGATAATTTTCAATTTCTTGAAAACCTCCTCAGGTTTTCAAGAAATTGATAATGAAGAGCATAGAGAACTCGTCTCCTTAAGTTAAGGGGAATAATGGATTCTCTCTGCTTTTTAGTAAACACATAGTTTATAACCAAAACACAGTCACAATGTCATAAAATTGATGTTAGTAAGTATATTCTTAAGACGATTCTTTAGTCTATAAATTATTATAATAAATAATGTTGATAAAAGTACCTTTCTCTGATAAAAGATGTATTAACACCCTTCACAGGTGTAATGATGGTGTTTGTGTGTTCAGACTCTGAACTTAAAGAATGATTATCGACACCGATACGATGCACTGGACTCGAATTTAGTGTCTTATTTTTATTACGAACACTGTTTCGTAGAGTCGTTTCTTTATCATTGAGAATATCAACAGCTTTGGAACCCGAATCAGTTTTGTCTTTTTTCGGTGTTCTTTCCACTATCTGAACTAAATCAGGGTCTCTTATCTTGCCATCTAATGATATATTTGATAAAAATGTTACCGCAGCAAGACGTCTTCGAGCTTTTTCATATTTATTGCGATTACTAGACATCGTAGCGAAAATGATGTAAGCTTTATTGAAAGAAATGTGAGCACACTCGAATCCTTTACTAATGAAGCACCCAAAATAAAAATAAACCACCGCACGGTTCCAGAACTTCCAGACTTCAAGTAGCAACACAATATTTATCAAATAGACTGAAGCATTTTGAAGATCAATTTTATAGTTAAAATTATCCACCTGTTTCACGACATGAAATCATTCACCGCTTTTGACGGTTTCGAAACTTCGACGAGTGACAGTGACAGATACTGTCCCTCTAAAATATTGTAGTCTTTGACAGATACGAAGTATCTGTATCGTAGACAGATATCCTCTGTCTACGATCGATCTGTATCTACCTAAACAGTGTGTCTTTAAAAAGAGCACATATTAAAAAGGGTGAAAATATAAGCAATTTTATCGACGGAAAAAACGTCAAAACAAAATCTAAAAAAAATAATTAAATTTTTTAAGGACTTTTAATTTTTTTAAACTCATCATAATGTGATATTAAAACAAAACAAAATTAATAATTATCTCTAATAATAGGCCGAGCTAATAAAGACATATTTTTTTTAAAATAAAGCTCGTAAATTGATAATGATTTTTTGAAGAAAATTTACCATTTTTCTACCAATTTTTGCAATAAATGTAAGATTTCATCAATAAAAAAATGTCCACTTTTCTCTACTTTTTTCTTATTTTATGTTATTCTACATCGTATTAGCTTTTCAATGGTAAAAAAATCACGTTTGTAAGCCACCACTATCAGTATTTTAGACATCGAACTTCGCACAGCTTCCATTCGTTAAAAATTATAATTTTTTTTTGACATTTTTTCCGTCGATAAAATTGTTTATATTTTCACCCTTTTTAATATGTGCACTTTATAAAGACACACTGTAGTCCGGTCAATTTAGATATCCAAGGTTACAAAAATTCTGGGGGTCTACTCCGACGTAGTATCGGCTGAATGTTCCGCCGTTTCCTGCTACGAAGTTACTATTTGGTTCGGTCGGTTCCGATCCTACACTCCTACACTCTTTCGAATACCGATTATGGTGCCGACCCAACTTAGCCGATCCGAACATTCACACTTTGCACTTCGGAGTAGGCCCCCAGACTCGGCTGAAAATTGGTAGGATTGTTCAAAACACTATTATAAATGAAATGTGAAAAGTCCTCATCGATCCGACACTTGGAAAAAAAATTACTTAGGGTCAAAAGCGTAAAAAAAACGGGTTTTTCGCGATTTTCAGCAAAACGGTAAGTTATAACATAAAATTAGCACAGACAAAAATTATAGATCAGATAATTATCTATGAAAATGAAAATGTCTAAATACTTTTTTCCTAAGAGCCACCGTTTTTGATATTTATCGATTCAAAAAGTTGAAAGAGTTGTAATCGTCATAATGTATCTACATTGTAAGTATTTCAGTTGTAATATAGGACATACTAATTCCATGGTCACAACGCACACTTGACTGGTTTCAACAGTTTCGTTCAGCAGTTAGATAGTGACTACTCGGCAATACAAAGGTGACAGGGTATTGGTTGGAACGTTCCTGGACGAAATTCGACTGTCAAACCAAAAGTTTTGACATATACCTTTGAAGCTAGGTGGAGTGAATAAATAACTTTTTACAATCTTATACAACTGCTTATTATTGTTTCAATGGAACCTAATATACCTGGATCGTCAACATCCTCTAGGGCCACTAGATTTATGATGGAAGGCGTTGGGGCTCGTGTGATTCGGGGTCCAGATTGGAAATGGGGCAAACAGGTAGAATGAACACTGTTTATTTTTGTTAAACACTATCTTTTAGGAAATGTTTCCAGAAATTCTAAACAACATTTTGTCTTGTTGTAAACATAGAAGATGTTCCTATCGATTGAACAAAGAAATATAGTCTTAACCTATTGCTTTTCTGTCTATATTTCATTGATATTTTTACAATGTAGTTGAATCTTCAGGTGATATTTTCATAGTTTATTATTTTAATATTATTTATTTAGTTTTAATTATCATAAATAAAGTCACTATTACAGCATTGTTGGTTTCTAAGTAAATGTGCTGCAATGGCATAATATTCAGATAGGAATCAATAACAAATTAATGTAAACAAAAGTGGTACTTATCAACATAAATATTGCTTGCTTGCTTAATGGTTTTTCTATAATAAATAAACTTCCAAGCAACTGTTGACTAAATCAAGCTATTTATGAATGCAAGGGATTGTACATAGCACTTGATGCCCATTATTTTTTGCAGGATGGTGGGGAGGGTCATGTTGGTACAGTGAGGAACTTTGAATCTCCTGAGGAGGTGGTTGTTGTTTGGGACAATGGGACAGCTGCTAATTACAGATGCTCTGGAGCTTATGACCTGCGAATACTTGATAGTGCCCCAACTGGTGTCAAGCATGAAGGCACTATGTGTGATACTTGTAGACAGCAACCCATATTTGGTAAGAATATGTTTTTATTACAACAGACAAGCATGTGGAAACTTTTGCTTCCCTGTTCAGGTTCATCTGATATTTTGTGAATAAACTGTAATAGAAATTGGAAACAAGTTGATAAAATAACCTAATGAAATATATTCTATGTATTTGAATTTATGATAAGTAAGTATTCTAAACTTTCTAGGCATTCGTTGGAAGTGTGCAGAGTGCAGTAACTATGATCTGTGTTCAGTTTGCTATCATGGTGACAAACACAATCTCAGACACAGATTCTACCGCATTAGTGCACCGGGGGCCCAGAGGTGTCTTGTAGAACCTCGACGCAAGAGTAAAAAGCAAGCTGTTAAAGGCATCTTTCCAGGAGCACGAGTTGTGAGAGGGGTATGTTATTTTATATTGTATTAAAGTTTTTATAACTGAAATAGATTTTTTAAGATAACAAAATAAGAGTTTTATTTAGTTTTTTTTAAAAGCTCTTAATAAAACATAATTTGTAACTGATTATACAACGTGTCCCAGATATCAATGTCAAGCCGAAAACGGGCAATAGGCCAAGTCGTGACAGATATTAGAAAAATAATTTAAAAAATTCTTGGTCATGTACTCAGCAAATTTTATGGATTCAAAAATAAATCTCAAAAAGTGACACCCTGTGATGATCTTTCAAGTCCTGTGACTACAAATATTAACTTTTCGTCAGTTTTTTGTCTGTGACGTAACCATGAATAACCCTTCTGTAAATTACAGTTAAAAGTTAAAACATAACTACCTCAGTTTTAAATAAAATGTTAGATTTTTGCCCAACATTGAATTCAAAATTATTACATCACCCAACTTTAACCATGTGTTGTGTAAAAAAAATGTACTACACTATTTTGGCAAGTAACTTTAAAAGATGGCGCGTTTAGTCTGGATTTCAAAATGGTATGCCACTTACTAATTGCTACCTCTTAATTGAGGAAAAAAAAGTTTTTTGTTAGTTTTAGGTGCGTTTCAAATAAAGTTCAGTTGTTGGATTTCTTAAGTTATAATTTTTATTAAATCAGATTCACGAACTATCACGACTGGTCCTATTGCGCGTTTTCGGCTTGACGTTGATTTCTGGGACACGTTGTAGAAAAAGATTGTTTTTGATAATAACTTGCCTATTCTCAAAAATTAAAACCTTTTCTATGTTTTTTGGGTTAAAACCAAAGGTGCAATTTTCCAGTGAAAAGTGCACCTTTTAACTAATTTCAGAACTGAAAAATAATCTGATTATATGATCAAACATTATATTATATATTTTTGTGAAAGCAACTCATATGGATATACACTACGCTTGATTTTATAGGTTGACTGGCAATGGGAAGATCAGGATGGTGGGAATGGAAGAAGAGGAAAGGTCAATGAGGTACAAGACTGGTCTGCTGCGAGTCCTAGATCTGCTGCTTACGTTGTGTGGGATAATGGAGCTAAGAATCTCTACAGAGTTGGATTTGAGGGCATGGCAGACTTAAAGGTATTTCAATGCATTTTCTTCATTATTGTTATAGACAAATACTAGCTTCTGCCCGCGGCTTCGCCCGCGTTGATGTCGGATTATCCCACGGGAACACGCTACCGAGACAAAAAGTAGCCTATAATTGGTAGGTACCTATTTTGTGTGAGAAAAGTTTAAATAATTAAATATATGTTACTCCATAACATCAGCTATTTGCCAGTGAAAGTCCCATCCAAATCGGTCCAGCCGTTTCGAAGATTAGCTGGAAAAAACAGACAAAAATTAAAAAAAATGTATTTTTTTTTCAATTATATAATTTCATACGTATTTCGTAAAATCTTTTATTTTGATTTTACAAATAGACTCTACAATTTTCTTTATTTGTGTAGATAAAAATGATTATGTTTGAATTATTTATTTATTTCTGTACAGACGCCAGCACATCAAGCTACTACAATCTGTCAAATTTCTTTAAAAGATTGTCAACTTTATCGCTGAAGCATTAAGGTGCAAGGTTGATTGGGAAAAGTTGACAGTTTCGGGTAGCTTGACCTGCTGGCGTCTGTACATCCCTTTAAAAATAAAACATAGTCCCATAAAACCATGTCAATTTGTTTGTTAGAGTATTTAATAAATGCTTTCCTTAGTAACATCATATACATGGGAACGTAGTACATAAAAACACCGATCAATTGAGAAAAATGTTTGGTTTTTCAGGTTGTAAATGATGTGAAAGGTCAAAATGTGTACAAGGAACATTTACCACTTCTGGGGGAGTTAGGCCCCGGGCGCACTGGGCCGCATGGCCTGCAAGTGGGTGATCAGGTGGGTGTATGTATATTAATGGATATTTTGTTAAGGAAACCATTTAAGTTGGAGGCTGACACATCTCGCCCATTAATCTAAACTTCCTAAATTTTATTATCATTATAAATTTTTGATAGTATTTTCTTCTATAATAAAGGCTGTAACAAATGAATGCAAAGAAAGGCAATATTGTATGCTAATGTACAATATATGTTGCCTGCATAACTTGGTTTTTTACCACATTTACTAAAGTAATTCTAATTTCCAATTCCTTCAGGGTCTTAAGAATTGATTGTTATTTTCAGGTGAATGTGGACCTGGACCTTGAAATAGTACAGTCATTGCAACACGGTCATGGCGGCTGGACTGATGGCATGTTCGAGTGCCTCGGCACCACTGGCACGGTGGTCGGCATTGACGAGGACCACGACATCGTGGTCACGTACCCCAGTGGAAACAGATGGACATTCAACCCTGCTGTGCTGACCAAGGTATGAAAGTACTAGTAACTAGTAGAAAAAGTTAAAAATATATGAGAATTCATCAAATAAAAACATTGTGTTGATATTATTATAAGAATGTACATGAGTGTCTACCCCTTCTGGGAATAAAGTCGATACAGTATTATAAGAATTGTACACCGTTAAATTTTGATCTTTTTAATCCTCATTGTACTCATCATTATGAACAACTTTTACAACTGGACCAACCCTGAAATCGTGAAAAAAATATCAGTTAATCCATATATTTTGTCGAGTTATGCGAACATAAATCTATGGATCAACTGATTTTATTTTCACGATTTCATGGTTGTGACCGTAGTAGAAGTTGTTCATAATGATGAATATAATTTTAAGGATTAAAACGATCATAATTTAACGGTGTATAACCACCATATGTATTCATCGCCATATATTGTTGTAAACTACACAACAAACATTATTGAGAACAGAAATCCTTGTAAAAACCGCAGAGTCTAAACAAGGAAGTGTGTCATCGCTAAAGTTAAGTGTAATAAATGAATCACAGAAAGGAGTGTGAGTAAAACTATTTATTGTTGTAATCAAACTAATAATAACTGTAGCATATTGTTTGAGGTAATATTGACAATATTTATTGACTCTCAATATTTTTAATGTTAAAATTATTACTGATCGTAATGTATAGTTGGTTGTTCCCAATATTTCTAAAAAGGTCGCAATCTAGTAGGTACTTAGTCCAGTATCTTGAAAAGTCTTTCGTTGTCAGGACCTGAGCGGGTTTTCACAACATGCTAACGTGTTGCAATAATAATTCGTCTGAATCAACCAAGTACATAGCAATGACGCAGGTTTTGTTTTGCAATACAACGCCGTATGTAAGCCGTAACGCCTGAATTCCTCTGACGCCGATGTTGGGCGCGTATTTATTTATTTGTTAAACTAGTTTTCGTAAAAAAAAAATATCTTTGAAAAAAATATCACAATGACGGGGAGTACAGTCACGATCACCAATATGTCAACACATGGCAACTTTAAATTCCGATTTTTTCGTGAAATATTGAATGCAACGTTGAAATACGACACATTACATAAACCTATAGGTTTAAAAATGCTATGTTCGTAACAAGATAAAATTTCATTAAAAAATAAAGGAGTTAATTGCTTTTGAATAAAGCCGAGTGTATACATACTTTTGTTCGTGACTGTACAAGTGACTTTTGGATTTCATACACCCGTTTGGTTTGCATCGCAGGTTTGCAGCGGCAACCTGAGCGCGTCGGCCTCTTCGTCAGGTACGAGTGGCGGCGGGTTCGCAGTCGGCGACCTGGTGCAGGTGTGTGCTGACCAGGAGCGGGTCAAGACGCTGCAGTGCGGGCACGGCGAGTGGGCTGAGGCCATGGCGCCCGTTAGTAATCTTTATTTTAACTTTATGTACCTACAAGCCGGGTGCCCGATGGGATTTCCTAACGACAAAAATGATGCACACACATAAAAAGTTTAACCACATTAGGGAAGGAAATTTCAAAAACACTTCCTTCGTTACCTAAGGAACTCTCGGCTTCTAGACCCCATAGTTTAGGGTGTGCGTTGTCTGTCAGTGAAAGAATGAATTAAAGATTTTTTAAACGAAGTTCTTTAACGGTGCATGCGGTAGAAGTAAACTGTGAGAAATCGTCACGTAACGAAAAAGCGTTATGCGGCCCTCCATGCGACTTTTTATTACATAATAATACAGAGTCAGAGAGAGAGAGATATAATCTTCATGGTTTTCGAGGGTGCAGAAGCCGATAGTGATGTCAAAATGAAAACTCAAGATGGCGGCTGTAAAAAAACTCAAGTTTTTCATCACGGTCGTCGTTTTTATGGTGGGCAGATTTTTCTGTAAAAAAAGTCATTTGTCTTTTAACAGAATAAAAGCTGTCTTATATTTATTGATTTCTCATAATTCAGCATTAAAACGGCTAGCGAACAATAAGCAGCTTATACCGATTGAAAAATAAAAACGGATTAGTTGACCGCATGAAATATGTTTTTGTTCACAGACACTCGGCAAAATTGGTCGTGTTCAACAAATATACCACGACAATGACCTCAAAGTGGAGGTGTGCAACACATCGTGGACTTACAATCCTAACGCTGTAACTAAAGTCGCGTCATCTGATGGAAGTATTCCCGGAAACTCGTCAGGTAACCTTTATTAGCTTCTTTGTCACTAATACGCATACATTGATTTAATAAAAAGCGGAATTTGCGGTTTAAAATTATATTTATGCTCCTAACAAGGCCTCATTTACGACACGCTTCCGCAAATCGCCGTACATGATGACAAACATTTTGGTTTTAATTTTGGAGTTGCTCATTCGTTAGAGAGACACCGGTAAATTGATTCAGACAAATCGGATCAGTGCTATCAATATCGTTCGCTCCGCGCACCGCTCAGCTGCTTTCTTATTGTGCCTTTAATTTGGCTTAATAAAGTTTTTTTTCGTGTAAGCTCTTTGTTATGAATGGCTTATGAGCGAACAGAAACATTACACTTTCAGCTAGCTGAATTGCATAGAAAAAAGGGTGAGGGATGCGCCGACGGAACTCACAAATGGAACAAGGCTAATTTTAGTGGTCATGAAGCAGATTTGCTCTTATTTTTAAGTAAAAAGACTCACTTAGAACGTGGCTCAATATCAGAAAAATGTTCATCAACTACCTATTAACTTAAATTATTGTCCGTTTATTCAAATCAGAACTGTCATTCTTTAATATTCGTTTATAATGGCTTTAGCACGGCAAGTTGACGTAGTCTGTCATAATTTAAACAACAGAATGTAAAACTCAGTAACCGTACCACGCCTTAGTTGACCCGCTTTCTATGAGTGTCTATGTGATAGATATAACAAATCGGTTATAACATATTGTTATTTTAGGGGAACGTCTGTCGGCGCTTTTAAAGAAGTTGTTCGAATCTCACGTGACGGGTGACGCTAACGAGGAGCTGGTGAAGGCGGCCGCCAACGGCGACGCGACGCGCTGCGCCGAGATATTGGCCCGCACTGATGCGGCGCATGTCGATGTTAACGGCTTCTATGGCGGACACACTGCCCTACAGGTATACTAGAATTTAATTCTTAAAACCAGAAGTCATTTTAATTCAGTCATTTTAATTTCTCTTAGAGGTATTGTTTCTGGCAAAGTATAGACTACTGCCCTACACTGTGACTGTCGTGAAGATCAGCATATAAATCATCTTGATCCGCACCATCCTGAACAAATCTTGGCAATTTAAGAATGTTATTCGTTATTTAAGGATTACTAGCGAGAGATACATTGCAATTATCTATATACATATAATACAATCGAAGCAAAGTCAGAACTAACTGCTGCGAGGTCTGGAAACCATTCTAATGCCGACAATATCGTTTTTTAGAATTTTTGTCTGTTTGTCTGAATGTATGTTCCAGCATCACGCAAATACTACCAGATAGATTTTGTTCAAGTTTTGCATAGATATTCCCCGTAAGTCTGGTCAGTGGCTATAAATTATCACGCTATTTGCTATGGGGGATGACCAATATTTCTTTATATTCATAAATTATAAAAAGACCACCCAAAATGATACAATATTGCAGATACGAGTAGTTACAGATTTAACATTTTAATTGATTATAATCGCGCTATGCTTTTATGGAGCTTAGCAGTCAATCATGACATATGCAGAATGGATTTTTGAGATGGGGCCATACCTCAACCGTTGTCGCTACAAAAAACCGGTCTTTGAAGACTGTCCTAAAACTTTTTGAAACATTTTGATCTGCTTTCACAGATTTTGTAAAAAAAATGCACAGTCAACAAGAACATGGTTAATTTTCACAAAAACTTTTTTTGATGCAAATTGATCTTGTTCCTTAAAATGATCAAAAATCTCTATTGGACCAACTGAAGTTTGATTACTAGAAAATCAGACAGAAATCGTAAAAAAAATCATTGGTCTGGATTGAATAGGGATCGAATTTAATTTAAAATTTTAGTAGATAGTTTCAGATTAATTAATTAATTAATTCTTTTAAATGATTATCATAACTTTATGGAGTCTAGTCTTTAGTTAGTCTTTGTATATTTTGTCTGCTGAGACCAAAACTACAAACATAGTATACATACAGCTAAGTTTTATAAAAATAGTGCTGTTATTTTAGTATATTGTGGTGTCTTACGACTTTCATGTGAACGAAGTCGCGGGCAGAAGCTAGTCTTCTACAAAATCAGAACTTGTACAGTATACATCATCCTGTAATGCACACTCAGTTACAGGTAACCACAGCTTACATATTATCGAGCAATGTGCACTCAATAGTGTGTCAACTGCGGTGTGCTCTGAATACATCATTGGATTAAGAATACATGAAACAAACAATTTACATACAACCAATAAAATAAGCGTTAACTTGATTTTCAATAGTATGCTTTTAGATTTAAGTAATTAATGTTCAAAAGTTTTTGGATTATACAAATTAATTAATTAGAAGACATTTAACTTATCAAATGTCTTGTAACTGAGACTGCTTATATAATTTCCTTTTAAAAGTTTTAAAACAATGTGTGAATCAATCACACATTGTCTTAACACTTTTCCATAGATTATAGCATTTTTCCATAGTATTACCTATACAATTTGGTAGCTCTCGTAAGGGGAGAACTGATACCTAAGTTGGTTTTGTGCAAAGATTGTCTGAAGGAATTGTAGCCCTGCGGTGACCGTGGTAATATTTGTTGTAGTTTAGATGTCATTAATTTTTGAAGGAAACAAAGATCTAGTAACGTTCTACTATTGGTACGGTTTTGGAGTATAAAGTCACGGCAGACACGGGTCTTTATAAGATTCTAATTGTGTCGCGGTTGTGTTTTGTAAGGATAGATGATACAACAACCTCCTTTGGACTCGCTTTTCGCCATTCCTTTGGCACGGGTACATAGACGATAATGTTCACTGTTACCGTGACAGGCGGCAGCCCAAAACGGTCACGTGGAGGTGATCCGCGCGCTCGTGGAGGCGGGCGCGGACGTGGACGCGGAGGACCGCGACGGCGACCGCGCGGCGCACCACGCGGCCTTCGGCGACGAGCCCGCCGCGTTGCGCGCGCTGGCCGGCGCCGGCGCCGACCTCAGCGCGCGCAACCGCCGGCGCCAGACGCCGCTGCACATCGCCGTCAACAAGGGGCACCTCGGCGTTGTCAGAACGTTGTTGCAGCTCGCCGTGCATCCTAGTTTGCAGGTCAGATTTGATTTTAATTTTAGCACCGTCTACACACTTATTAACATAAAGTTGCAGAATTTAACTTGGCTAAACTAATGAGTACATGACCCTGTTAGGGCGTAGCAAGTTAACTTATAACTATATATTTTATAGGTTAGTTAATATATAGTATCAATATCTTCTTTCTTATGTATAACAATCAATTGCCATGCGTTGGTCTCGCAAAAACTCTAAAATGGCTTAACCGATTGTGATTAAACTTTGGTAAATTAATGTGTTTGCTTCAGAGAAGGTTCCTAATAAATAAATTAAAAAGGCATCGCACCACATTACAGTAGCTAGTTATACCATAAAATTTCGCAATAGTTAAGGCGGTTTTTTTTGTTGAAGTGTTACTAATATAATAATAATAATATCCTCACCGCGGCACCGCCGTATCTCTACGTTGACGTCGTGGTGGGGCTTGCGCGCTCTAAACTCTAGGTCTGTGACGGAAGAGTTTACTTTGCCGGATCAGGTCTAGGGTGAGGAGCTAGATCAAGAGAGATACAAGAACCCGCAGGGCAGCATGTGGCGAGCTGTTGGGCAGTAGCGACCCCACGGACCCTATCTCCCGGAAGAAGTCTTGTTCCTCACTTGTTCCTCTGGCTTGCCTTTATTGGCCGGCTGGAGTGAACACTGACGAGGAACGGAGGTCCCACCTCATTCTTGCCTTTATTGGCTGGCTTGAGTGGAGATTCGCAAGAGCAAACGTGCTCGGAGGAAGGAAGTATTTCATTAAGATGCTGGTAGGGATCTTGACCGTACTTCCGGGATTGTCCTGATATCCATGGAATACCTCACCACTCCCCATAAGCACCTCAGGACATGTTGCCCCCTAGTAGCTACGACACTATGTGCTAGCGACCGTTTTCGGGGGCCCATTATTGAGTGTGCAAGTCACCCCCCTTTTTTTTTTTGGGTGGGAAATCATCAAATGACCTCTCCCTGGGCCACGGTATCTCTTTCGAACAACCCGCAGTCCCGGCGGCATCGGCCCTAGCGGACCCCGTCAGTTCGTGCTGACATCTCTTTGAGGCGCGCGTGGAACACAACGCGCCGTCGACCCGGGCCTGGTCCTTACCGGGCGGCGAGCTGCCCATTGCTCGCCGCCCGCAAGCCCGCGCCTACGGTGGCCGGGAGTCGGCTGTTGACTCCCGTCCAGGGCGTCTCCTACGGCGGCTAGGGGCGTGAGGGCGCAGAGATTGCCTCTCCCTCACGCGTTCCGCCTCCTCCTTCGCGAGCATTACTGCTTCGCAGAAGGAGGTAACGGCCTCCCATTCACTCTCGCCCCGTACCATGGCCTGGACCAGGGCCGGACGCCAGAGGTCGCCGCCACGAGGACACGACGGTGCTCCGCCCAAGCTGGGCAAACCTCCACCGTATGCTCCACCGTGTCCTCCGGGCGATCCGCACAGTGGTGACAACCTGGCGTGCAAGTCACCCTCTGCCATTTTATCCGCGTATATATAAAACATTGATCAGGCAGGGGCCATAGTTCTTCCATAGTTATTGGTAACCAGTCCACTTTAGCCACCCAAACCCATAGTCCAAATGTGTATTTTTCCATATCCTGCAATAGTCCTGCACTAACCGGGGGTTATCATTGGTCGCACTTGCATAGTGCATACAGGGATAATCGTCGGGTGGTGCCACATTTAGTTATATTGAAATGTGGCACCACCCGACGATTATCCCTGTCCTAAGGGGCCTCTGCGAGTTGGCTTCGGCCCCTCGTACGCCTTCCAAATGATCGGGACCCCATGGTCCCGAGATATTTTAAAATATAAATAATAATATTCTTTATTTCGGACTACACTTACAAGTACACATAATCCATGTAATGAATGAATGACGTGCAGTAGGCCGTACAGATTGGTGGTGGCCAAGAACTGAGATTTCGGTCGTGCGCGAAATGGGCGGACGAAATTTTTGCGGTTCAAACATGTTTGAAACTGGCGTAAGTGTGTGGATTCGAAGCTCTTTGGGTGTGCAAGCGCACAATCCTATGAAAAAGAGGCCTATAACCTATATCTAGAAATATAGAATCTAGAGAATCTGGAAGTCTAGATTAAGATAAAGTATAGCCCAATTTCACCCACTGCCGGACATCGTTCACGCCGGTTATTTCAGCATAAACCGAAGTCAGTTTATGCTGAAATAAACCGCAAACTTATCAAATAAGTAGTGTAGTAATAATAAGTAGTGATTATGACAAAAATGGAGTGCTAATAGACGACTGTGGTGGCATGGAGGGCTGCAGCTTGAAACTCTCAAAGGGCCTAATTTAAAATAAATGTTAAAAATAAATATAACATAAAATAATATACTCGCAAAAGTTCCACTTAGCCATGGAAACAGATACATTACAAATCAACTGGGCGTATTATATGCTCCGAAACTGTAAGACAATGGCGGGATTTTGAACGACTAAGATAGAAAAAGAATGGTCTGGAAAAATGTCGTATACGTTCACCCGTCTTTCAAGAAGATAAAAAAAAAGTTGTTGATTGGGCCTGCTTTGACATCGTTCGCGCCTGATGGAAAGCTATGAATGAGGCCTATGATGGAAAAAAATACAAACTTAAATGGTTTCCCGTCCATTTGTGAAAATGAACTTGGTGTTTTACTTGTAAACATTAAACTACAGAGCACGAATAATCGAGTAAAGTAACCGTTTCTATGAAAATAATATTCCTTTTAGAATAATAAGTAGCTCAACAGCAGCTTCGTTCGCGTAAAGTTAGCACTCAAAGTTTCCTCGTTGGTCTTTACTCAGAAGTGTGTGTCTGACTATCAGAAAGTGTTTGTGTTACGAACTGACTATGAATAAGACTCGTAATGTATTCATTCATTTCATAATTCCCGGGCAAAATGCTTCTGTAATAGTGGAACCGGAAATCTTTTTATTATTATTGATTTTATTTCTGTAAATAGGTTTGTACAAACACTTCTACACGTCAATCATATTTTTAAAACTAGGTGATTTCGGCATTTCCAAACTGAATAGTCTGAGAAGAAAGGCCAAACAAACTCAGAGGTCATAGTCTCTTTTAAAGTCCAGACATAATCTTGGTCAGATCTTGTGAAGAATGGTCTTTTGAGGAAAAAACCACACAGATTGAGTGGGCCATTCTGTTCGTCAGTGCATGCATTTGTCACTATTGTCGTGATTTAATATGTCACTGCCATAAAAATAATTTTCTAGTTCAATTGAATTTGATTCGATGATTAATTCTTATTCTTTATTAGTGCAAAACCCACATGATCACGGCAAAGTTATCAGCTCGACTATTAACTAGATGTGTGTATTTACCGGGATTCCGGCGCTTCGACAACTTCTTTCAACTTTGGCGAACCATTACAAAGGCACACAACGTGGCTTATACACGACTAAACATAATTTACGTGTTATTCGTCTTTTCGACACGGATAATCCGACCTAAATAAACGAAAAAACTTAGTAGCTACGTGCGATAAAGACGTTTGTTCATTTTCTTTCAAGAAAAAAAAAATTTTTGATTTACTCTGGTAGGTGCTCATGTCCGAAATCCATTTTTCTTTTCGGACGAGAGCTTAATAGCGTAGCGTTGCAACATGCTGTGTTATTAATCGTATTTAAGTAGGTAGGTATGTTTGCCATACATAGTCCAGTAGAAAATTACATCTGCCTCTATACTTCATCACACTGGAAGAAACCCTGTCTCCTCGACACTTACTATAAACCCTAGATCATATTTCAATATTATCCTGCTCCTGCCTCTGCGCAAATTCTACGCTCTTTTGGTGGCCACTTCAGAAATAATTTAACCCAATGAGCTACTTATAACAGACAGACTTGATCTATCTTTTGGCTAACTTCGACTTTCATCATCTGCCTAGCCTTTTCCCAGCTATCTTGGGGTCGGCTTCCAGTCTAACCGGATGTAGCTGAATACCAGTATTTTACATGGAGCGACTGCCTGCCTGACCTCCATAACCCAGTTACTGGGTAATACGATACCCCTTGGTAAGACTAGTTGTCAGACTTTCGGGCTTCTGACTACCTTTAACGACTGTCAAAGATCCGCGAATGACAGCTGGGACCAGCGGCTTAACGTGCTTTCCAAGGCACGGAGCGGTCTTGGTATGAAAAGACCCATCCACAGACCAACCGCGACAAGCGTATATAGCTTAACCTGATCGATCGACCTGTGCGGCTGTTATTATTTAGCCACGGGCCCCTTTATAACCCTTTATTTAATGGTCTAAGACCGTAGTGAGTAATGCCTGTTCCTTCTCCACTGGGTTGTTTACGGGTATGTTGGGTCGAGAAACTTTGAGTTCTTTCATTATTTAAACCACTCTTTTTGAAAAGCTTATCCTTCTAAAGTAAATTGATCGGCGATGGTACGTATTTACTAACATTACGTAATACAGTCTGGTCAGAATCCCGTAAAGAGCAACACGAAGTTACTATAGTTGGGTAGGAACTTGTATATTCTGTGATAAGTTTCCCTGTATTTTCGCGTTCGAACTAAGAGTACTCGAGAAGAGGAGGAAATCTAACTACGTTATTTGTTTAGATGTTCTCGAACACGGAGCGAAGCAGTTGGCGTGGCACAGTTAGCTTGCTACTTATTAAACTTACCCGTTTGTTTTCAGACTTCGTGATTTAATTATTCTAAGACTTTTTTCGCTCGCTTTCGTTAAATTTATTCAGCGTCTCTGTTGGGTAAATGATGAACACTGTATATCGTTCCGTTTGAACCGAATAATTGATTACGTTGTTTAACCAAAGGGCACTTCAACTATCGGGGAAGTCTTAACTACGCTATTTGTTTAGACGCTGTCTCGAACATTAATCCCCATCTTATTCAACGGTTGGCGTGGTATTTCCCGGGACCCGTGTCCCTTGGACTTTTAATCTAGACGAGTCGAGTTTCAGTCGGTAATGAGTGTAGCGACGCTCTCAGACATGCGGTCGCCATAATTGCCAAACTTTGTGCCGCCTTAGACCCCGCGCCCCTCTGCTTGTCGCGCGCCATTGTTCGCATGGTAACGCGTGCGGTAGATGCCTTTACTCAACGTCACTGGTAAGTTCACACTAAATTAAGGATGATTATGTTCGATACAGTTATAAATTATCCCTTGCTACGCAGTAAGTGTGACAGACATACACACACTGACACACGTTTGCGAAGCCGGTTCGTGTTCATAGTTATCTAATAATGTTACGAGTACTACTCTGTCGTCACCACGCCGACCGTTTAGTTCCCTATTCCAGCACCATTATTTTTATTATTTATACGCGGGTCCTTTGAACCTTCACCTATGTATTTAGGGTCCTTACAATTAGGTGCACTTACTTATCTACCTACCTTGGCCACTAGCAGGTATTTCATTAATGTTCCGTATCCTGCTTTTCATGTAGGTACCGATACAAAAAACAATGATAAACATTTGCTTGCCATCTGGATTTGTGAACGTAGTATAATGTTTATCCGTGTTAAGGTGGATATTGCTGCCCATCAACGTGTAATAATCCTCCAATCGCCTCTTACGACCCCCACGAGAATGGAGGGAGCGGCTTATGCTCATCCAGGTACCTGGCAACGTAAATACATTGTAAAAGGCTAAAAGCCGACTCTTGGTAGGCAAATGTTGAAAATCAAGATTTTGTGAATAAATCCTACTTAATTAAGTACTTATACCTAATAAATAATTATTGTCGCATCTCATTTGTATGATGCCTTGCTTAAAGTAAATAGGCTCTGGCTCAGAACTTAAAGTATTACTTCAGAAACTTTTGACTAACTTGACTTTTCAAAACTTTGTTAAAACACTGACATAATTTAATTTAATTTATTATTTAAGCCAGACAATGTGACACATCTATATTTATGTTAGTATACTTATAAAAAATACTAGCTTCTGCCCGCGGCTTCGCCCGCGTGGATGTCGGAAATGATCCCACGAGAACATTATTGTTTACTTACGATACGAGTATAAATACTGAGTTTCGAGTAAATCGGACTAAAATCCATACAAACTTCGAAACCCCCCAATCCCTTGTTAGGAGAGAGTTAAGAAAAATAGAACTGGCAATCTTCATAATTTATTTAGATAAGTATTCGTGTCAAGTTTCAAGTTTATTAACTCAAGGAATAAGATTTTTCATACAAACGAAATCCCCCCATTTCACCCTCTTAGGGGTGGAATTTCCAAAAATCTTTTCTTAGTGAATGCCTACTCTTCACGAAGAACACACCCGCCAAATTTCATGTCTCTAAGACCAGCGGTTTAGGCTGTGCGTTGATATATCAGTCAGTCAGTCAGGATTTTGAATTTTATATATATACTAGCTTCTGCCCGCGGCTTCGCCCGCGTGGATGTCGGAAATTATCCCACGGGAACGTGCTAACAGGATAAAATGTATGTGCTTCCCCAGGATGCCATCTATCTCCATGCCAAATCAGAAGTTCAGTGGTTTAGGCGTGAAATGTAACATACAGTTTCAAGTTCAAATCCTCCCCTTAAAAACTGAATTACCCCTTTTTGTCCCGTCAGTGGTAAATTTTCGACAACTTTACATATTTATTATTAATTATTTTCTGTCAAAAGTATCAATACTGAGTTTCGAGTTACTCAGACCGCGTATTTAATTTCTTCCACACAAACTTAACACCCCTATATCCCCCTTTGAGGGTAGTTTTGAAAAACTTATAATGATAAACTTTATTACTTACTTAGGCAAGTATAAGAATACTTGCCTAAGTAAGTAATAAAGTTTGCAAGAGCCAAGTTTCAAGTTTATTAACTAAATGAATAAGATTTTTCATATAAACTGTATCCCCCGCTTTTCACTCCCACAGGGGTGGAATTTTGAAAAATCGTTTGGGATTGTTCATAACTTGATTCAAAGATTATTTATACCAATTTTCGAGTTAATCAAGCCACGCATTATAATCCTCCCTTGTAAAATTAACTACCCCTTTTCAACCCGTTAGGGGTAGATTTTCGAAAAACCCTGATACATGTAACTCTTTATTTTTGGTCTTAAGTATAAACACTGAGTTTCGAGTTAATCGGACCACGCATTCAAATTATTCCACACAAACTTCAACACCCCTATATCCCCCATTGAGGGGTCGTTTTGAAAAACTTATAGTGATAAACTTTATTACTTATTTAGGCGAGTATTCTTGAAAAGTTTCAAGCTTATTAACCTAATGAAGAAGATTTTTCATATAAACTGTATCCCCGCATTTCAACCCCACAGGGGTGGAATTTTGAAAAATCGTTTGGGATTGTTCATAACTTGATTCAAAGATTATTTATACCAATTTGCGAGTTAATCAAGCCACGCATTATAATCCTCCCTTGTAAAATTAACTACCCCTTTTCAACCCGTTAGGGGTAGATTTTCGAAAAACCCTGATACATGTAACTCTTTATTTTTGGTCTTAAGTATAAACACTGAGTTTCGAGTTAATCGGACCACGCATTCAAATTATTCCACACAAACTTCAACACCCCTATATCCCCCATTGAGGGGTCGTTTTGAAAAACTTATAGTGATAAACTTTATTACTTATTTAGGCGAGTATTCTTGAAAAGTTTCAAGCTTATTAACCTAATGAAGAAGATTTTTCATATAAACTGTATCCCCGCATTTCAACCCCACAGGGGTGGAATTTTGAAAAATCGTTTGGGATTAATCATATCTTGATTCAAAGATTATTTATACCAATTTTAGAGTTAATCAAGCCACGCATTATAATCCTCCCTTGTACTCGTAAAATTAACTACCCCTTTTCAACCAGTTAGGGGTAGATTTTCGAAAAACCCTGATACATGTTACTCTTTATTTTTGGTCTTAAGTATAAACACTGAGTTTCGAGTTAATCGGACCGCGTATTCAAATTATTCCACACAAACTTCAACACCCCTATATCCCTCATTGAAGGGTAGTTTTGAAAAACTTATAATGATTAACTTTATTACTTACCTAGGCGAGTATTCTTGAAATATATATATATATATATATAGATACATAATAATAGGCCACAGTTTCATGAAAGTGGCAATCATAATATACTTAAATCTTAAATGTCTTTGGTGGAAGCGAATTCCACCAATTAGCAATTTATTGTTGGGCTCGCTTGCATCACAAATCACAATTAAAATACGTCATAATTTAAATACATTTAGCGCTAAACGAATTCAAAACATCTTTCTGTTTCTGTCATTTGAAGATAGCAGTCATAGAATCATGTTAAATAATATGTTAGTGGTTTGTGGTGCAAGTTGGCCCATTGCGATGATTAAATCAAAACCAAATCATTTATTACTTTACAAACATGGGTAATTACTTAATTAGTAAGTACGTAGATGTTGAACATTTCATTCACAAGACCAAGCTGCGAGACCTATTTAGATTTTTCAAATTCATGTTATTTTCTCGACTGAAATGGATCGTTCGTACACAACCCTTCCGAGTTGCATACTAATATCTGCATGAGAGGACTCGATGTCTGTTTGGATTTGTAAATTAATTTACGCTACTTTTACTTCGAGGAGTGTCACGAAAATTGCCTGATTCTTATTGAGCCTTCTTACACCTTTAACCCTTTGTAATGTAGATCCACGCGAGACACAATGGCTTTTTAATTGTTTCTGTAATAACGGCATTCAACCGGTTCAGAGAAACATGTGTACCAAACCAAATGCCAAAAACAAAACCAATCCCATCAAATGAGAGGCTGTTTATTAATACGGTTCATAGACTAAATGTTTTAAAATCTCGACACGTAGAGAGCAAGCTTGCTTATCAATACTCATATTTTCTCCATAATATAAAGAGGCCATTGAGATGGGATACTTCAGCTTGATGTATGTAGAATTGTAGATGTAGCTATTATCTATTAGATAAAGAGTTCAGAAACAGAGCTCTGCCGTACGACCGAATACTTTTTCTAAATAACTAGAATACTCACAGATTTCTAAAGAAAACTCTTTAGATCAAAGTTTCAAGTAGGTAGGTACTTTATATCTTTGAGCTCTTGAATTTCTTAAATAGCTAATTAACGTTTATGAATTAGCAAAATTGTCTTTCTCTCTTTCACATTATTTCTATTTAATGAGGTTTTTTTTTATTATAGGTAAGTACCTAATTAGAAATCTTTTCGTTTTCTGTCGTGAGGTATAATAAAAACTGCCCCAGAGCGAGTCGGGCTCACAATTAAGGTCCCCAACCAAACTACACTGAGCAGCCTGTGGGACGGCTTTTGCAAATTTTTTGCTATATCTTCAAGGCCGCTAAGAGCTTTGGTAAGAAAAGGGTTTTAGTAAAAGAAATAATGTCTGGTCATTATATTTTTTTTTACTGAAGCGTTTTTTAACGATACCATAAACTTTTGTTTCTAAAATCTTTCTGACTCCCCAAATAAATACTTAATAAAAAAAATGTTCTTGGTGAGTGCACGTCACCGGAAACCAAAACACCTACGTTGCATAGATCTCGAGAAAAACCTGTGTAACAGATCGACAAAACATGTGATGCGATGTTATATACTTAGATTTCGTTTTTTTTTTATTCGAAAGCTAAATAAATTATGAAAAGATTATATTTTACACAGCTCTAAAATATTTTTGGAACGTGAAACTTGAAGTTCGTTAAATTGTTTCGTGAAGTATGCCGAACCGATGCGAACTTATCTCTGAAATCTTTGTTTAATTATATAACTATTCTCTCGAGCTACAGCCATATTGAAGCGCAATTGGGCGTAAAGCTATTTAAATCTGAATAGGGCATTGTGAAGGCGCGTCACCTTGATTCAGCGAGGAGTCTCGTCCTTAATAAAGTTAGAGTGCCGTCGCTCGCGGACACCCATTCTGTCGGCCGCCCACCGCTGCCCCGGGCGACTCTCGAAATCATCTTGTACGGGCTAAATGCCTTTCTCGAACCTCTTTACACTCCGCTACCTAGTTTATGTGCAATGGACCATACGTATTTGTATTAGACAAACAAAGGGACAGTAATTACTTTGATTGTCTAACCATAGATCTGTTAAGACTAATCAGATTAATTACATTGTAGCATGTCTCATTAACTGTTTTCGTCTGCGATTATGAATACACGATTTTGCAGTTAATTTTCCATACAAATCACCATAAAATATTTTTGGGGATGGCTAAGCAATTCAATTGATTCTGAAACAAACAACATTAGTCCTTAACATGAAAAAAATAACAAAAAAATACTTTTAGCATCTCTTCGCACAATAAATAGATTGTAATTGGGTTTCTGCCAGTCGGAGATGTATACGGTGCAGATTTGTTATGTGTACTCAATATTACATTGCTTTGTTACGCTTAGAAGACGGTGTCAGAAGTCAGCAGAGGCGTCTGTTACGTAAATATCGGCTGGGCGTGTTGCGAATAGGACAGAATACACGATGAGGGGAGGACGAAAGCATGTCCCGTTTATTTTGTATAAGTAAATGTATTCAACAACGAGTTAAAATAAGTATATGTTCACTTCTATACGTGACATAAAACTCAATAGTGCGCCCGAAAGTTTTTACTACGTTACGACTATTTAATGTTTTATCTATAGTCGATAAAAATAGGTCCTCATTATAAATGACGGCACGGTTGGCGCATTGGTTAAGCGATTGACTGCTGCGCTGCGTGTCGCGGGTTTGATTCCCGCACGGAACAAATATTTGTATGACCTACATGTATTTGTTCCGAGTCTGGGTGTTTTTCTATCTATAATATATATGTATTTACAAAAAAAAAATGTATATAAGTAGTTTATCAACCATCTTGTTACCATAACACAAGCATTAGCTTAGCTTGGGACTAGATGGCGCTGTGTGAAATGTCCAGGGATATTATTATTATATTATTATTATAAATCCGGCAGTTTCAGATCTAACTACGGCGTGAGAGACTACCACTATTGCTGACGTCCCATTAAAATCTAATCTGCGTTAAACTTAAAAAGAGACTTTCAGTACTAATGGCTTTTCTTTTACATTGCTACTTTTTCAACGACTTCAGTTTTATGGTGATCGCGTAAAGCAGGTACTCGGTGATTGCAAATTGAAAATTAAATCGATGGCATGTCTAGCGTAGAGCTAGTTTTATTGATCAAACTTCAGGTTTTAATTAACAATAACTCAAATAATTTTCTATTTGCTTAAGGGTAAAAGTTGAGCCCGACCGTTCACCGCGAAGCGGAAATTCACAGCCCTTCCATTTCTGGTTATGCGTCGATTTATATTCTGCGCCCACTCGCCGCCTGAGAAATCTCATGTTGGAGGTGCTCTTTCAATTTGAATCGGAACACTCGGATCGGGGAATAATGTATTTCGGTATCGACCCTCCGCTCGGTACGGATCCTCCTGTTTATCGCAGCTCTCATTTATTCGGGCGTCGTCGCGCCTTTATTTTTTCAACACAAACTCTGTGTCGCGCAGTTTATACGTCGCGCGATACTATTAGCAGGGTTTTTGTTTTGAAAGGCAGTCAGATTGCGTCGCCCCGACTAAACAATAATTGAATTGTCACACTACAGCATGTGTCCTTATGGATCAGCGGTATTTCTGAGGTTCTATTATAACACTCATATTGAACGGCGCAGTTCCATTTGTGGAAATGTTTTTGTACCCCAATTTGGAGTTTACCGAATCTGAGGTGGAAGTTTTATGTAAATGATTGAACCGTACCTACTTATCAACCGCTTTCCAAATGATAAAATAAGAAAAACCATGTTATATCAAACTAAACCTAAATAACAAACTATTTAGTTTAAAAGGATAGGAAAAACTGCTATCAGTTATATACTACAGGTAAGAGGCCACTTTACTTAAGTCGACATTTACGGAGAGTCTCGAGGGTTTAAGTTTCTCTATGCGATCGTCTAAACGCGAAGAAAAACTACGATGCCTGTTAGTCGTCTTTATCGAACGATGCACTAAACTGCATATGCAATGTTCTACGCTAGACATCTGTTTGACTACTTTGTGGTCATTGGAGACGAAAAAGGTTAGTTTTTGGAGAATGTAAGAAGAACAAGAGCAGTTCGGCGATTGCCTCATCTAGCATTCGAGTCGCGCTTCGGATACCCCGCGGACCCTTAACCCGCGCCCTATTTCTCCTATTCCGAGGACTATTTACGTCGTTTTGTTTGATAATCTGCTATTGTTTCGTTGGGCAACGCGGCGTCCCTGTGAGAATTATGCTAGCTATCTATACAGAACGTGGACGGCGTGCGAATATGTAATGAACTAGGAACCCATCCGCGCTCCGCCTGCGTGCTTACGTTTTTTATGGCTATTTGTGTTTTTACATTGATGTCGGTAGCTGTTGGAGAATGCGTCTGTACCTATAGGGTCTCCTATTTACAAGTAGATACGTTGGCATCTAATAAAGACAGAATATGTAATACATTTGCAAAAAGCAAAAAGGAACATTTTTGGAATCGCTTCGATGTTCGCCCGATTATACGCGATTTTCTCTAAAACTATTCAAATTTCAATCTGAATTCTGAAATGTAGCACAAGAAAGATCGTGGATGACTTTTATTTTTGACGTAAAGGATAAATGGAAGCTTTTTCTACTGAGGGGCAACTCAGCAGGTAAATTAGGATCTTGAAGAAATGTGTTGTAGTGCCATCGAGCGGGCTGTGGTTCTTTTGAATAAGTAATGCCTACACAAATGTAGTGAACCTACGTCAATTTTGAAGATAACATGTCGTTGTCGGTGTGTTTACTTACATAAAATAAAGATCGAGCTCAACTAGCATTCACGCTCAATTTTTCTTCCAATAAATTCTTTGTAATCTCGTCCCTTGACAAACTGTCCTCCGATGTGACTCGTCCATACGATTCATGAAGCCATTTCATTTCCGTTTATATGCCTATTTGTATTCTCTCTTCCTTCGCGGTTAGAGAAATCTCTATACTGAGATGCTCTTTCAATTTGAATCGAAACGGCCGAATTGGGGGAATAATTTATTTGGAAAGCTACTTTTTTATTCAGAACAGCTCTCTATGCTTAACGTCCCCGGGTGTTTTCCTTGTTGTTAGTTATTTGGTCACTGTTTGAAGCCAACATTGATATAAGCGAACCTATTTAAGTTTCGAGTACCCTATAATAATTTTACATTCTAACTAAGGTACACCTACCCAAAGATGTTAACTAAAGTTGAAATACATACCTATGTGTATATTGTTCCAATTTATTTCGGTCGTTTCGGACTCGAGAGCCTAAATTAAATTGCGACCCCAAAGCTGTTGTTTATTTATATTATGCTACTTCTATGTATTAACTTCTGCCTTTTATATTTAGTATAGGTATATTCAAATGTAATTTAATCTGGTACAAAACGTTTAACTGTTTCAGTTGAGGGTTGAAAATTGTTTCAGTAAATACTACAAGCATATACGGTAGCTATAATTTGTACATGTATCAGCTTAACATAGGATTAAATGTTTAATGTGTGCGTATGTAGCGGGAGGCGCAGATCTCACAGCGCTCGCTCGGCGCCTGGTTGCTGACATTGCATTAAAAGGTGGAGCGTGACCGTCTGCGCTTTACCCGGCTTCTACTTAGGTTTGTTCCATGCCTCGACTCAAGCGTCTTATTGAAATCTAATTTTCGTTAATCCTCGGAACGAGTCCGCCCAACGAAGCCAAGCCATTGCCAATAATATTGTCGTTGTTATTACTCTGTGGGATGCATTTCATTCCGTCCACTACATCGAAATGCTATGATAATGTTTGTAGTGGACCACACGTTTATTTACTCTGCACAACACGGACGGGGTGTTGTGTTTGGTACGGACTTAGGGAGGTAATATGAAGTACTGATTGCTTTTTGTAATTCACTCATTTATCACAATGTCTGGTCGTTACGAATTCTATCGCTATAGCGAGACTGACGCTGTTACATTGGGTAGATACTCCCAATATTCAAATAGGTAAGTATCATGCCCAACAGACGTACATATTGTTTTTTTAGTCATTAAGAATATGGCCTCTTTTTAATAAATTGTTTTAATTTTTTGGGCACTTATTCATCATGAATAATGAAAAGTACTTTTCTGCTGTTTATTGCGTTAGCTGTGGGCTTTTTATTTAAAACTTAAAGCCGATTGGTTTAATTTGTACCGCTGGTGTGCCGCCTTGTCTGCAATAGGACGTATGACAGGCGCTTAATTTAGCCGCGGCTCCTCTGCGTGCTGCTCGGAGCGGTCTTGCGGCGCGAGGCGCTACAGTCTGATTTATGTTATTTGCACGTAAAGCGGAATTAATGGCTTTATTACTCTTCTCTGTTTGCTGATCTCGGATGCCGAGCTCCGTCCGCGTCCACAACTCCGTTTGAACAGCCGAAAAGCCCTCTGAATCAGCGGTTTGGCAAATACGTAATGTATTCGTATGTAACGTTTCAGCGAATTTCAACATTTGCGATTCTGCCTGAAAGTCTTAAGATTATACATTCTTGTGCCAAGTTTTATGGTATAGGTACGAACAAGGAAATACGTAGGTACCTACTGAAATAAAATATAAGACACATAAAGTTAAATTCAGCCAAGGTGTTATAGTGGGTCTGGTAAGTTAGCCAGAGTTTCATTATGGAACGTCATAATTCATGTGTGAGTAATATCTCGTGTGGCACACATTCTCTGGCGGCGCCGGTGCGCAGCCCCAGGTGAAAAATTTGAGCGTGGCCTCGTTGTGCCGCGAGCTTAGTGTTTTATCTCGGCTTAGCGTTACGAGGATTTGTGGCTCGCTAAGTAACGTTTTATGTCCCTGAAACGGCTGCAAGTTAGCTCCCTTGATAAATATCCATCTTTGGTACTCTGCGCATCAACTTTACGTAACGAAAATGTTCTCTTTGTAGATTTGTTAAATGCACAATAAACTAGTAAAGCAAACAATAAAAATTAAGTCTGTGAAAATGCTCGGGGAACAACATCAAGCTGCAGGTGGATTTCCTGCACAATCCTAGTTGCGCCGGAATCACTGGTCGTAAATAACACGTCGCATTCGTGCTTCCTTTCTTCTGCTTGTAGGAGAGAACCTTCGAATTTGCTAGCTAAAGTAATAAATCATTTAACTTTATCTGTGCACTGTTTAGGCACATATTTTAAAGACCATTTTTCTTATATCTTTAATGAACCATGTTTTAACTTTATTCGACACAGTCTGCTATTGTCAGATACAATCAATAATGATGAACATCTTTAACATCTCGAAGAAAAGTTTAAACCACTTATAATTAAAATAACGTGGTCGGGGGACCCCCGTCAGCAACGAAGTTCCTTACGCGATACTTGCACGCACACACACTCGTATACATTTAATAGAAAGGTACACACACAGAGAGAGAAAGTTTAATAGCCATAAAATAAGTCTTAGAAGCTCTCATAATGTCAAAGTCACCATCTCGGATTTTCATTTTTATCTCGCTATTGGCTTCAGCACCCTCGAAAACCACAAAAACGAAGCCAATGCTAACAAAATAAAAAAAACTGCTCTTATATCTTGGATTTTGACCTCACTATTTGCACCCTCAAAAACCATGAAAACGACAACCATGACCAATATTTTTTTAATTTTCAAAGTCAAAGTCAAAGATTTATTTGCAGATAAATATGGTTATAAAAGATCCCTTAGCATATTCAATCATAACATAATGACATGCAATTTTTTTACAATTATATCATTTATATTTAAGTTGAAGGAACTCTTTAATACTATAGAAGGGATTCTCAACTAGCCACCTGTGTAAAGCCCTTCTAAAGCGGACCATTGGAAGTTCTTTAATTTGGTTAGGAATCTTGTTGTAAATCTGAATGCACATAGGGATACCAACTTCGTCTATATAGTTCCGTTTTCGTTCTAGGATTAATCAATCTATTAGGATATCTAGTTTTGAATTTACATTTATCTCCCAGTTTCGCAGACCAAAAGAGACAGTGACAGAAAGAAAGTCCCATGGAGGGGGCATAACGCTTTTTCGTTACGTAACGATTTCTACCAGTTTATCCCATCGCAAGCCGCGTTAAAGAACTTCATTCCAAAGCTACTTTCTTGAAAAACCTCTCAAAACTATCGTCAATGCGATTTTTGATATCTAGAACGGACCCAATACAGCATTGAACAAAGACTGCTTCGTATTCCATAATTTTTATTCTTGCACACTTCAGCAATAGTTTAACAGTAAATCTACCTAATTGTGTTAGGTTTCGTAACTTACTTTACATTTTTGCCTGTATTCGGAAAAGCTACTGTGAAAAGTATTCTGTAGTTTATTTGCGTTAGGAATCGAATTGGTAATAAAACCCGGTATATCCACGTAAAATTGGACTGGAAGTGTTGTATCGAAGCAGCGGAGTGGAATGCAGGCGACGTGCCACTCAGTGTTGTGTCGGCGTTGTCGGTTAGAGAGCGCGCAGGCGGCAAACCATGCTCGCAGCTGCAAGCGTACGTACGGAATGCGGAATAGTCTACGGTTACACCTCGCATCGTCCAAATAATTTATACCCAAGCCATTGTCGAGTAGGCACACACGTGAAATTGATGTCAACCGGTGGTTTATTGTTACACTGCCATGCCGTTACTACCTGAGCTCGTGAAGTTATCATGAAAACGTGAATTAACATTTTCTAATAACTCTGTTCAGCTTCCAGATATGATTTCAGCTGAACCCAAAGCCTAAAAGGAGCAAAATTGTATAGGTACGAATAAAGTGTGATACTTTTGTGATACCATTATTACAAAAGCAGAAGATCAATCGTACATAGCTTGACCATTTTCATTTTCTAGAACTATACAAATTTTCTCTATCTAGCTGACTTTGTTCAGACAAACCATCATTCTTAACGATACGTATTGAAGGAAGGATGCACGTTTGTTTAGATTTCATGGAGGGTAAAGACAGTAGAACAAAATAATCAAATTCATCAGCCCTTTGTCTTGGAGCCGCTCTGTTAGCCCGCTCGTCGGACGCGAGTCTGTGTCGATTGTTTACTTCGTTAGCCGAGTCTCTATCTCCACCCGCACACACGTTGCTTCAACGAACTTTGATCGTGTTATATTCGCGAAAGTAAATATTTTTTCCGAGAAGTGAGAGCAAGAAATGTTGGCTCAAATCGATTCAAGTTTTCTCCATAAAAGTGTGATGTGATAACACAGAGATATAGCGATATTTACACCAGATTTATTATTAACGTACCGCTTCCTAGTCGTGGATGTAGGCTTTCTCTCAAAGCTCGTATATAGCACCACCTGCGCCCAGCACAAGCTCGTCTCGCGTAAATTTATGAACGCTTTCAACGTGTGCCACCTGACCTGGCGAACGACATTTTGCCGGACAAATGGCTCTTTGCCTCCATTTCTATTGGATACTTATTCTAACTCGGTTCGTAAACTAATAACTGAGATCTACAACATCAATAGGAATCCATCTCTATGTTTATAAGGACCCGTAGCTACAAGAAAAAAAAAAATGATCGTTTGATATAGACAAATCCTGGGAAATTTTAAAAAATACGTTTAAATTGAGTTTTCTCGAATTCCATGAATTTTCGCCTAGACATTATAGGGTGCTTAATGGTTCACACGTCCAGGTCCTGGAAGGATTACGTCAAATTAAAAGTTACCCTGTATTCTGTAATTAGTGTTTAAATATCTATTTTGCCAAGTTTTTTGTACGGAACACTGATTGCGCGCACCAGACGCGTTATGGCTGTGTTCTTCCTATTTAGAAATATTCTTATATAAGCGTCAATTCTCCCCTCAAAGCAAAATTAAATAAAAACTGCGGTATTCACAAACAACGTAATAATTGGAACAATATTTATAGCAAAGAAATAGCAGTACACAAGAATTGTATTTCTATTTTGCTCATAACTTCTTTGATACTTTCGTTGCCCATTTTATCTTTTTAAAATATTATTTGAAGAAATGCTGAAATTCAATGAAAACCGTTAGCTTTCTTTGGAATTTTACTTTACCGATGCGTTTAATTGCAATGGAATCCTCGCTCTCTTCTTAGACGAACTCCTTATAGGAAAACTTTTTTAATATCAAGCGTTACAGGGCTGTCCTTCCGATCGGAAACACCTATCTGAAACAGTGAAAACAAAAGGCTTTTTGTATGAAAGAATCGCAAGTAGAAGTGTGTTCCCGGCCGAACTGCGGATAAATTTATAGCAAAATGTAATGCCGTCCTGGGTAAGACACTCTGCTTGTGAGGTTCGGCCCTCCCTTTGCACGACACTATCTTACATCTTATGGTCCAGCGTTGCTTTCCTATTTAATAAATTAACTTTAAATCCATTAAAGCTAATGTACCTACCACCTACATTTATTTCAAGATAGCTTTATTTCTAATTTTATCTTTTATCGGACTTGAGTTTAGAAAGGTCCGCAATGGGTGCGCGTTTCTCGAAGGTAGGCATTTTCCCATTTCCATTTGATTTCCTCATGAAAGACTAGGCACATATTAGCTTTTGTTTATGTTTCTTATTTTGAAGGTTAAAGAGGTTTCATGTAAGACGCTGTTGTATCATAAATTGCGAAATTCTTTTTGTAACTTGACTCCTACGACTATTGTGGAAAAATAAACCGAAATACTTTCTGCTTCATTTTATTTCACACTCTATTCGTAGGTAGGCATAAATATCTTAAAGTATGTGGTTTAATGTAGGTATTCATTTCTAGAAAATGACAAACATTTCTGATACCAAAATAGGACATTTAATTGTTCGGATCAGAAACCTTGACTATTTAGTTTCTTTATTGGTCTCATATTTATTTTAGTACTGTGTTACTTTTTCTGTGTCCTATAAAAGATAAAAAGACTTGAGTTAGGTAAGTCATAAAAACAGTGTTATAAACATTGATATTAAAAGTATTTGAAGCTTCCTACAAACATAAAATTAAACTATAACCTAAGATAAAAGTACTTTCGAAAATTGGATATATAGCGGGTAGATAGTGATACCGCAAAATGTGCCAAGAGAGGAGTATTATTGTAGCGCTACAGTCGCAGCCGGTGCGTGAAACAAGAGGTAGTAGGAAAGCGATTGTGGAGCTATCGTGCCCGTGCCCGGCTAGATTTAGTTTACAGAGATACGCTCCACTTTAATGTCCAACCTCTTGGTACGGAACGTTGGTTCGTCGCTATCTAGCTACACTACAGCTTTATGTACACGTCTGCTTTGTACACGTTTTGTTTTTATTGTATTAGCTATCGTCCGAGCTGAATTACTACCCAATTTGTTTATAATATAATAATGTTCTTTCTATCTCTGAATATTTATTAAGATAAGTTACTGCTTTAGTTTACGTTGTTCATATCAATTTGCATGCGGTGAACATTATATGGTGATATTCACAGTGAATTTGTAACGATGTTCCTGCCGTCCTTTGGGATTGTTGCTGCTGGAAATACTTGAACAACAAGCAAAATAACTCCGTAACCAGTACAATGTAGGATAATCAGACGGTAAGGTCCGTCCGGTATCCGTCGTTAGGCACACGTAAAGAATGCTGTGACGGGCAATATATTCAATGAATGCAGTGTTGACAGTGCAAAACAGGGAGAGACATTAACCCAATACTCCTGGCGAATAGAATAGAAAACAGTCATATTCATATTCAAATATATTCTATTTAGTTTCGCATAGGTTGAGCAATATATTCTTTGTGTCACGGTCCTCCCTCCTACATAATAGAATACATGTATAACTTTATCTATAAAACCCTAGTTTCGCCTACAAAAATGTTGAGCACTTGTTACAAAAGGTTTGGTGGATAAATAAATATCCCTGGACATTTCACACAGCGCCATCTAGTCCCAAGCTAAGCAACCTAATGCTTGTGTTATGGTAGCAAGATATAGGCTGATAAACTACTTATATACATTTTTTTTTGTAAATACATACATATTATAGATAGAAAAACACCCAGACTCGGAACAAATACATGTAGGTCATACAAATATTTGTTCCGTGCGGGAATCGAACCCGCGACACGCAGCGCAGCAGTCAATCGCTTAACCACTGCGCCAACCGTGCCGTCAAAAAAATAGGATAAAATGTGTTTTAGTGTCGCAATATACAAATGCAGCCAAGACGAACGTATGAAATATAGATTTTTATCAATTATAACACATTTCTTTGATATATTAGCTATTTTTGCTCTTTGCACATTGTGTGTCGAGTGCGCTATTCCATTTACGTGAGTGAACTTTCAGTGTTTATAATTTCCATTAGAGTTTTGGCGAGCTGAACTTTACAAGTTTAGTAAACGAGAAGTTGTTTTAAGTATTCCCTTACCGAGGAGTTGTCAGAGGCTGGTGTGTTTGTGCGGCGCGGCGGCGCGGCGGCGCACAGTGTGAGAATCTCGCAATCTAGGGGGATTTAATTCCAAATTGAAATAAATAAAAGATAGAGGTTAAAAAACAATATTGATTGGTATTGAAATAAATAAAAATACTTAAATAGTGATAGAAAATAAAGTTGTAATTAAAAAAATGCGATATGAATAAATTTTGTTATTTTAGTCACTAACTCCACTCTCGGTCTCATTTACGGTGGGTACAGAAAGCAATTTTAGGACATCAGGATCCAGAGGACTCCGTTTTCTCTTCATTACAAGCCTTAAGCTGGATATGAAGGGGTCTGACTGATGATATAAGAAGCCTAATTAAGTAGGTCGGTATTGGTGTCTACTCGTAATGTTTTTCTAGTGAAGAATTCCCTATATCTTCGGTTATCTTTGTTTCTAGCCTCTTGTGCTTCTTCCGATAACTGGCCAATCGGTAAAATACACGAAGCTATGACATCGCGGCCATGAAATAAATTTTTGTGCACACTAAGCCCGAAAGACAATGCAGTTTGATCGAGAGGTTTCAAAATAAGAGATGGATTATAAGCTATATATGTGGAGCAAAGCCTTCAGAGATGGAAGGCTTTGCTCCACATTATAGCAAGTTTGAGATGAGGACGAAACATCAGATAGAGCACTACATATTTTGCTGTTGTATCGTGTCAACCTCTTCTTTAATTAATGAAGTAGTCTCTTTAGCAAAGTTAAGTCTGAGAGAAGGGGCTGGATTTTGCCATACTATAATATTATTCTCTTGAACATTCAACCTTAACTGTATAGGTACCATGGATATGCTAAAAAGGTTCTCATCAAATTTATTTTCTGAACAAAATTTTTGTTTATATGATTTTTGTTGTGCTCCATCACAACCCCACTTAATTAACAGTGACAGTTCCTTTACTCCACTGTGCAAGTCCTCATTTGGCCCAAGAACCTCTTTCTGAGATAAACAAAGTTGTTCGATACTGTGATCAACTAATAATTGCAGGTCACACATTGCAGTTGATTCTGTTACGGTTTTATGGGAAGGATAACATTTCTTGTTAGCCTCTTTTATTTGGTCATAAGATGGCAATAAGTTTTTAACCAATTCATTTATCCTTTGCCGTATTATCTCATATTGATGTGTTGATAAATGAACATCTACCATCATGCTTAAATATTCTTGTTTAAAAAGCGTTCACGATGTCTACCGCTTGCTGTCCATTTTTCGTTTAATTTGTTACATAACCTCCTTAAAAAGAACTTAATTTCATTTATAGCACCTTCCGAAATTTGTACTTGAGGGTAATTACCTGTTATAAAAGCAAAAATAGCATCAATTCGCTCCTTTTTCGCATTTGAGGTCCAAATATCAAAAATTAGTTTTTTTGTAATTTCGGTAGTCATTCTGAAAACCGAAAAAAAATGTATGACGGTCGCACATAATCGCAAGTTTTATCAATTGTTCTCAAAAGTTAAAACTCTAAACTATAAATTAAAATAATAAAAGCACCGGGATATTTAGGTCATTTTTTTTTATACACCTTTTGTTTTGCAAATCGTCTCTAGAAAATGCTTAATTTAACTGTGCATTCAAATGATGTTATTAGATCAATGTTTAACTATTACTTAAATAAAATATACTCTAACTTACCTTGAAAGATATACACAATACAATAATAAACCAATAAACAAGACTACACGTTAATTTGATCAGTAATCTCAAGTGAAGATGACACTTTAATGTCGTTGTTCGTATTGTAAGGGTACAACAATTATTATCTACGCACTTTAACATTTTATTTTTATTTTTTTAACCTACCTACAAGAATTTCTAATATGTAGCTGTGATGAATAGGGTCTTAGGTATAAATAGGTTATAAAAATATTAACATTTAATACATAAAATAATTTGATTTAAATCCCCCTAGATTGCGAAATTCCCACACTGTGCGGCGGCCAGGCGGCTCCGACACCACGCCTCGGGAAACATCGCCCGAGATGCCACAAAAACTTCACCCCCGTTTTATTATTACTACGATGCTAATTAAAATAGCTCCGAATAGATTACGGGCAGCTTCTGGCAGCGGCGCTTAATGCGCTGGCTTTACGACGTCACGCTTTATGCTCTCTCATTAGCGCCGTCTCCTAACTCACCGTTTTTATGGATACACATTTTCCCTCATCCTATATTTCCTTTTTTGTTTGATTAGTTTCTTCTTGTGAGCTGAACACAAAACACAGTTATTAGGAACTCAGGTTAACTCACAAACAAAAGCACCTACCTCCATGTCAACTGCGTCGTTGTGTCGTAAGCTGTTCATGACCCTCACATTATAAAGACAAGAGAAAATGCAACGGCGAGCGTAGAGTTGAAGTAGGTAAAAAACCTAACAATATTTAGGTAGATTTAGTAGAGCTCATCCCAGCAGAGTATCATGAGCGCGCTGAAAAATGACAGACACATGAGACTTTTTCACTTTATCTCTAAGATATGCAATCGCCTGGGTGGTGCAGATGTCCACCCACAGGCTTCGGTAACAGATGTTTATGAGAGGGCGGTCAGTCAGCCTGTTCGCTATCCTTTCACAAAAAGAACATTATCGAGCAAACTTATACATACAGAATGCTCATGATAAACTTGTTAAGAAAATAAATAATTGATAAACACTACAAACATAGGTTCAATTGTAAGTTCCATTATACAAAACGTACATATACGACCATATAATTATTTTCCTGATAATAATACGGTCAGATATTTACGTAGGCAATGAATGGACACTACGATAATAACAATAAAATAATCCAGTTTCAGAGGCGTGTGATAATGACGCGACCAGCTCGTTAGCCACGTGGGGATTACCTATTGTTAATGTTTTAATTTGTTTCTGTCCCTGTATACAGTCCTTCGTTATTTGTCGTTTTACGATTAACATTAACGCTTTTGTATTTGCTGTATGAAGCTAACATGTTAAAATATAAATGTATGTTTAATAATCAGTTTATGATTGCGATGTTAAAAAATCTGCTTCAAACTTTTGTAATTTCTTTTTACAAGCTATTTTTGTATTGTGATTTCGTATGGCGACGTGGTATAATATAAAAGGATTTGTTGAATCCCGGGCGGCAAAGCTAATATTTTAATACACGGAACATATTTATTTGTTTAGTGGTATTGACGAACCCCGACCTCGTTTCCACATGTGTTGCTAGGAGTTTTCGGGCGCACGTAACTTTGCCTTTTCGTAGCCATTCTCAGTGAGAGCTGGTGCCGACCGCTGCCGCAGCCCCCTCGCCGCAAACTCACACCCTATTGTGTCCATTACAACCCTTTACAACTTCTAGTTTTTACTCACCTCAGTATACGTAGCACAAAACGAGCGTAAAGACCTTACATTGTTAAATATAGTTGTTACCTCGGGAGTGTTATGTTTAGTAAGGTTAAGTTACATTGATAGCTGGATACCTATTTTGTTGGATGTTCATCCAAGAACTTAAGAATTCGAATAAATGAGGAAATACTTCAATGGGAATAACAATGTTGGTTATAAACAAAAATCACTTTTTTCCAGTTTTATGTGGTGAGTAATCTTCATGAACTTCCTTACAAATATCTTTCATGTAGGTACTCAGTATCGTTTGTTCGTCTTCAGTGATGAAATACAGAATGGGTGCCCATTTCACAGAACCCTAGCCTTTGTGCTTTACTGTCGGTTTGTTTATTTTAGGGGCCTGGCTCGTAAACACTCACAGACCGATACACTAAATTTAAGTTGCCCTTCTTTATATTCTCTCCGGAAATTCTTTTTGGACGGAAGATGGTCTTCCTTTCCTAAAAATATCGTTCTTTTTTTAGTCAAAACTTTTTATTAGGTAGTCCATTCGTTTTAAGTAATGTTTCCACTGGCTAAACAGTTATTTATTATGCAGAAGGAGAGCTAAATACAAATAAACAACAAACTGTATAATACACGTACGTACATACGATGTAGCTGTGTAAACTGGAAACTGATATAAGTGCACTTGTAACATTAAAAGGTTTCCTGGTTGGTTGCGGTGTTAGATAGTGTACGATGCTCGTGTAAGATAGCTGGCTCGAGCCGCGTCGCTCGCCCGTGCCCGTACTTAATTTACTGCCACGGTAACGCCACAAGCACGCTCCATATCCACCGCGTTATTGCCAACTTGAAAGCAAGAATAGCATACACATTTCCTTCATATCTCCTGAATTTAAGCGTCTGCCCACTCTAACATTACATTATATTCTTTTTATACAACTCGTTCCGGACGCGAGTTTTATACAGAATTTTCCATGGTCTATATTTTTATTGGGGTAGTTTCGATGGTTGATGGTTATTATATTAATAAATTAATAAAACATTTATGGGCGTATGAAAGTACTGATTGTAGATACTATTTTACAATTGACATAACTTACCTATATGTAGTGGAAAACTAGTTGTCACTTGATGGCATTTTCATAATGTTTTACAAAATGTTCATAGCGGTTTGGTTGATCTGTCTCTCAAAATATGTGATAACACGAGGGATATTGTTATTATTCCGTGCGAGCATCGCTAGTCGGCATGCAGGTAGCGAGTCGCGAGGCGTGGCGGGCGCATGCCACGTGTGCGACACTTTTATTACACCGCAGCCGGAGGCCGCGAGCGAACGTTTTGTCACCTCTTCGAGAGGCTTACACCGTAAAAAGGAGAGGGTATTTTTCATGACTTTTCCACGCGGATGCATTTCACCGCTTTGCTTCAATGGGTTTGCGAGGTACCTAACCTTTGCCGCTGAGTTATATCAAAGTGCTTTCGTTTCCACGTTCGCACTGGAAAGCTTTAATTCATGACTGCTAGAAAATATTCTTTCGCTGTAGTTGGAGAGAGGAAAAATCTGTTAAGTTCTGAAAATACGTGAATGTGGTTTTAACTTCGTGACTTAATTACTTCCAAGAGCGAATATAACTTGGTAATATAAGCAATTAGAAACTTATTTGACGCTGCCGGTCCGCCTGTTCCGCCTCGGGCGCAGGAATCGTGAGCGGGATGAGCCATTACGTGCTTTCGCAGAACTTTTCCTTTTAAAAGTCGTCTCTTACTCTTTTGAAACTTATTATATTGGATAATTCGGCCGAAAATATGAATATGATGGCCACAACTTTAGTAATTTTAGCGAAAGGCAGAAAAATTCAGTCGATTACGCCATGAAAAACGGTTTCCTACGGCGTTTAGCCCAGATTAAGGCTTTATGAGAATCCTCTTTATTATAACGTTAGCATGAGGTGGCGCCGACTGCTTTACGGATAAAGTTTGCACAGTAAAGGCATTATAACAAAACTTGTCACATACAACATTTACACAACTGATTCCCCTAAATTGTTTTCAAAAATTATAAAACATAAACTTAACTGTGGTGATACATAAAATGTGATTAATTTAAGAACAAATCTTACAAGCTGCTGTTTATGCAAACGGTTACAGCATATCTGACATAATCGGTGTTAAATGCAAATAAATATAAATAGGTACGGAACTCTCCCTTCGACTGTTTTTGGGAACTTACTCTTAAATAAATGTCTTATCTTATCTTACAAAATACACCAAGACCAGTCGTGGAAGCTATAACATTATAAGTAATGCCATACTTCGTCGATTAATGACACTTCGCTCGACATCGCATACTAATCACTTCAATTTGTGACTGGGTTCTATTGGGAACATGAAAAAACGGATGGCGATTTTTCGCATTCAGCCGCCTACCTAATATAAAAAGTAAAAAACGGACAAAATGCTAAAAGTAATACTGTAACTAAAAGAAGTATTGGTAATTTTTCCTCATTTTATATCAACTCTGGCTATTGCAGTCCACTGCTGGACATAGGCCTCATTTTATTTATATATCCTATTTTTAATCAGCTTAAGCCGAATTTGACCATGATTTTATAACTCAATCGTGCAGACCTGGGTGTCTGCACCGAACTGGCCTGACGACATTAACGAGGAAGTGGAATGGCTCCAGAAGGCATTGGTAATTATTGGAAATTGAGCAGTTACGCGAATCGTGTATAGCGGCGCGGCACCGATATGCCAGGCACCGCAGGAAGCGAATTCGCATCTTGAATGCAAAAGCCATAGAAGCGGAGCTGTATGAAGGGTATAGAGCTGCAAAGCAAGCCACGAAGGTGATTTGGAGGGCTAAAACTCAGGCCCGCAAGAATTTGCTGGAAACTCTGGATCAAGATTCGTGGGGGTGACCTTACTTTATGCTTAGGAGTAAACTTGACTCGTGGACTTCACCACGTATCTAAAGTCTCCAATCACAACTCCTCAATCCGGTTTCCGCTACGTTCCCTTCAAGGGCGGAGCACATAGCTCCGCCAAGGAGTCGCTGAGCTCGGCGATGATGCCGTCGAAGTTGATAGCGATGAAGATGACAACGTTAAGTACGTCGTCATCTGAAGTGACCCAGGTAGAATGAACGTAACCTGCTGCGCCTATGAAACACTGGTGACGGCCCGGGGACAAACGCATAGGCAATCAGCCGTACTCGTCACATCAGGTATTGCGCAGGTCGTTGGAAGCATCCGGCGTTTGGGTCTCGAGGTAGCTTTGCCTCAGACTTGCGTCTGAGGCTCTCTGTCATCGATCCATGGGCCTCGGAACAAGCCACTTCAGGGATTACACATAATTGTAAGAGGCGCCCGTATCGGTGTTGAGTCGACGGTGAAGTATCTGGGACTCGTCCTCGATAGCCGGTGGAACTTCGGCCCGGACATTCAGCAGCTGGTACCCAGGAGCTCTTGCGCGCATGCTGCCCAATTAGGGAGGCCCAAGTGGGCATCGTGTGATCCATGGCCTTGTATGCTCCATACAAGTCCATGGATCACACCCTGACGGCCAACAAAATAGCAATATTGCGAAGGCCGCAGAGAGCGATGACCAACGCGCGCAAATGACGCGAAAATCCCTGCTTCCCTATATCGCTGGCGGAATATGTAGCTAGCGTATGGACAGCATCCAATTCCCCGAATATGCGAGGCACAGAAGGACCAAGCTCCGTCAGATCCTAGTAGATGAACGGGGCGAGCGACATGCACAACTCAGGTACTCGCCACAATAGTGGCGGTAAGACCTGATATGTCCGGAGAAGCAGCATGGTGCCCTCAGTTTCTGGTTGAAGTAGATGCTTACTGGCCACGGATGTTTTGGAAAGTACCTTTTCTCGTATAGGTCTGGAGCGGACGCCCACTTGTCATCACTGTATGGACTGCCCAATGCGACATCCCTGGAGTAGTGCTCAGCTTGGGCCCAATAGCGCTGTACCCTCTTCGCGATACTTGGTACGGGTGAACTCTCGCTTCCGGCCGTGGTTCAGTCCATGGTCGAAAACGAAAACGCGTGGGATATCACACAAATTGATGAACGGCTAATAAAAAATACCTTCTATTTTCATGATTTTTAAGTAGTAGGTAAGCAAATTCCTTTTGAAGGCGATTGTCGATCTCCCAAACTATTCATACTAGAGAATCACGTCAAATTGTCGAGAAGCGCATTTGTTCTTGCCTAATACGCGGAAAATTTACTTTTAAGAATACCTACTGTTTATCATCATATTTTTGTATCATAGTTACTAATCTGGTGTCACGGGAATGCCTCAAAACAACTGCGCGCGCGATGCATTTTGGTATCAGATTACACAGAACCGTTTTCGAGGAATTCTGACACCACTTGTAATTTATGAGGAAAATGATCCTAAAGGTGCACACATTTATTTATTTACAACTAGCTGACCCGGCGAACGTCGTACCGCTACTCGTATATAGATTTTTTTTCTTTTAATTTTCTTCTATACAAACCTTGTCCTGACAACAACAAATACAAAAAAAAAAGAATTATCCAATTTGGTGCAGTCGATCGGAAGTTATGCGCGTTCATACATTTCGGTGATTCATTTTTATTTATACACAAGCTGTTGTTTTGAATTCTCGTCAAATTTCAGGAGGCTGTTATGAAAGACATAAATAATCAAATAAAATTACGATCCCTGGTAAATAATGAATACATACTTGTTTTTTTAGTTATTTAAGTTTGAGAGTAGGTATTTCAGAATACACCACATTCCAAGAACAGAATCGCGTTATGTTATCGTAGAAGCGGCCGCGTTTTTATGTGTAAAAGGGCAGTTGCAGTGCGGTCTCACACAGGCCGCGTTTTAAAATGCGTGTCCGACACATGCCGAAAATTAGAAAAAAAAACCTACTTATTTTATTATTGATTCGTGTCGAGAATCAGTAGCATAGTTACCTCCTTGAATTTGACGAGGATGCAAAACGACACCTTGTATAGACTAGCTAATGCGTTGCAATGCCTTTTTAATTTGTTTTTATTAGGAACATTCTCCGGCGCGCCGAAACAAGTTACCAAAGTTTTATCACAATCATTTGAGCCTCGAGTTCGAGTTTTTGCGAGACTAACGCACGACAACTGGTCTATTTATCAGTTATATTTATTTATTAAGGTACACCAACATATTCTATGTATTGTAGATTTAAGTACCTACTATAGATCACAATAGTCTCGGTCTAACACAGTCGCCAATTACTTATAGGTTTACCAGCAACCTCAGAAATAAATGATCACATATAATAATAACAAAACTAAAGGCTAGAAATCTGGAATATAGATAAATAACGATCATCAAAAATCGAGCAAATCTGTAGGTACTATAGAGGGCTGGCAGAGCGCTTTGAGGTAACGGGAGGAATCAAACACTATATGACTCCTTTTATATTATATTGGCAGAACGTCTTTACATATTTCTGTCTAAATTATCACGCTCTATTCTAAACCAAAATCCTAACTAATATATTTGACACTAGCTTGAACGTTCGAATGTCATCCGCGCTAAATTATATCCGGCCTGCAACATATGAGGTTGCCTTCGGCAGACCAGACTCTACAGTACCGTACCGTACTCTCAAAGTGGTCAAAGATCAAGTATTACAATAGTTAAATGTAAACAGTCTGTTATTCCTAGAAGTTTTGATTGAGATAATGATAATTCTCAGTTAAAAAACGATTTCTCTCTTATTTTACTGGATAGCCAAAGGTACAAATGACTACAAACGAAATATTAATATTTTGTTATCGGAGAAATCTTTGAACATTAAAGCGATACGCACAGTTGTACTTGCTGTGCTTCTGTACGTACTTGTATTACCAATTATGCAAAGCGTCTTCCGCGTTGCGGTGCGCGGGCGGGGCGTCGCGGGGTGCAGGCAGGGCGGCCGCTGTCGCGCTCTTTCCTCACTCGTAGCGAAATAACGACCTCAATTTGCATAACAATGCTCGTCACCCCTTGTTCCCCACCAGCGACTTTCACAGGCTACATGGCTGTGTCCCACCGGACCCGACACCTTTTTTTACTCAAAATCTGTCCAGCGACAAGTTTCATTGACATTAATACAAAGCTAATAAATTTTCCGTAACTACGAATGCACAGTTAAGCTAGTTTTCCATAAATCCGTAGTATATACAATAAACGTTCAGGAACTAGCGGAACTGAGTTTAAGTTTTGATTTAGTGGTGGTAGTGCGCCGACAGCGTCTCGCTGCAGCCGCGTCCACCGGGCCGCGCCGGCCGCGCTGCGCCTGCCGTCGAGCGCGATACCCGACCGAACACTTTCGGCCGCGCTCGTAACTTCTTCGTCCAACTTTCTGTTTTAATTGAATCAAAGTTTTCGGCTTTTTGCGGCGAGCGTGCCAGCCACGCACGCTTCCTAAACTTTCTTTATTAAATTATTGGAAGTTCAGAAACGTTCGCCTTTGAACGTGAATTCTGAAACAAAATTGGGGATAGTCGTGAGTTACAGAAAAGTATTTATCCTCTACGGACTCACGGCAGAAGTAGAGTTTAAAGCTATAAATAAGTAATGACTGGCCCGTCTGCTGTACGAAGTGTACCGTTGAAATTCCGGACAAAAGAACAGTAACGACAATTACGAAAGACAATTCAAAATCCGACGAGTAAACAGTTCATAAAGATGTACGATTCTCTTTGCTAACGACTAAAGCATTCGTCCGGGGCATTGTTTTGCGGCGTAGCTTTATCTGGCGCGGAACGAGTTGTCGTTCCAGTAATTTATAGATCTTTCCCCGCCCCGGGCTCAGAGTAACGATTCGACCTGAGGAACTAGTCTGCTAGCTGCGGCTCTGCCTGGTCCCCGCCTGAACGCTATTAAAGGTCACGTAATAGACTGTCTCCTCACGTCCCGGATTCAAATTTGAGTAAATATGTCGCCGCCGACCTCTTATTGTACTACGCCTTTGTATTTACATTTACTTTGGGGCTATTTTGAATTTGAACGTGAACGTCCGCTTGTTATCTCGTATTGTTTGTGTGCATTGTAAAGGTCGTTTAAATTGTGTGCTCTGGATTCAACATATATTTAGGTTCTTTGCAGGTACAATGTATGTGTATACACACGTATACAACACATACATTTATATTGAGTTTACCTAAAGACCATTATTGTAGAGAAAAACAATTTTGTTTAGATACTTAATACTCATATTACTTTAAATGACGTAATTAGTAACGTAATATGGCTATTATGTTTATGACGGAAAACAATTCCATGAATGTTAAATATGTGTGCACATATTATTCTGTAAGAGTATCCTGAAACAAAGATAATCTGATATGCCTTATTCATACGTAACATTGGAACTATATTCATGCATGTGGCTTTTCTGAAGCCGATAGCGACGGATATTGGAGATTTACCTAAGTGTGACGAGATCCGGAGAAGACTTTGTGCCGGAGCTTTAGTATCGGATCCCGGCGTCACATACAATAGCTGTTAGAACATCTAGTAATAGTTCGCTTCCTCCTATTCATCTTTTACTTACTTTTATTATTTTGCTGTGACAGTTTCGCAGCAGTTGCGAAAATATTATAATTTGGTTCATCATTTGTGTTTTAGACCTAATGCGTTAAGATAATATCTAACCTATACTTAAAAAAATGAAAGCGACACATCTTGTCAGTACCTACTAATTTTTAAAACAAGGTTAACATAATCATGTACCCTAAAAAAGGATAAACACTACAACGATATAGATAACGGCGGGGTAAGTGCAAGCGGCAGGTACGTGCGCGATGACAGTGCTATGGCTCCCAGTGGAACCCTTCTGCGATCCTCGTAAATTGCGAATATTAGATTATAAGTACGGAGTGCGGGCCGGCGCCCGGCAGCACGGGGACCATCAGCCGAATATCGAACTCGTGCGCTGGTTAACATAGCGCCGTGATCTGAATCTGCTTGTTAGTTAATCCCAGTTGTGTCGTTATACTCTTGCTTTACTTTTTGCTAGTTAACACTTGGAAAATAAATGCAGAGTAGTACAAGTCAATGAAATCTTGTTGAATTTCTCTTTATATCTCGTATTGGCACAAACTTAATGCTTAATGTAAAAGTATATTAGCCAGTCTACAAGGTCAGTTTATTCACAAAGTTTTTTATTATAGGTATATGAATTCTGATTAAAACAGTCCCTAATTTAAATCCCTAATCTGTAATACGAAAAGTTCTCTCGTTAAAGAAGCTTTGAATCTCAAGTAGGTAATTTTCTAAGAAGCGTATTGTTTTGAAATGCTCTCTATATAGTGATGATAACAATAACAACAGCTGTGCCGGTGTGAGCCGGTGTTGGTTTTCCCATTGCTCGCTTCGTTACGGCTTCATTATGACAGCGGGTGCGGGGCTCCGGGGCTCCGCGGCGCACGCTACGATCGTCCTCGTGCCGCTAAGACAGCGTGATTGCACACAGCGCCTCGTAATGTTTCTATTCATACAATACACTAACAAACATATTCTATAGAATTACCTTAAGATTCTTCACAAGAAGATTTGAATGAAGTGTCTGTTTGAAACTGAATAAAGTATTTAATATAACAGCGTGCAAAAACGTCTTACAAATTAAAATTACTCTTCACTTTGATACCGGCTTTGCCGTTTATTATGAATTGCGCCTCAGGCAAAATTCAAGTCTCTAACATGCGTCTACAGTCATTATAGCTCCCGAAATCTCTAACTGTTCTTCGTTCAATTAAAGGAACTTAAGCTTAATAGCTTTTATCTACCCTCTATTACTTTTATTTTTCGCTAACGGGCAAATTATATATGAACGAAATATTGAAAGAACAAACGATGGTTTAACTCCAATTTAATGAGAAGCAAATAGGTACGTACGCGGTGAAAGGATAAAAATATCGATTTATTGAAAGTTGAGAAAGACATTGTTTGAAGTGCTCAGACTATTTAGGCATATGATTTAGATGAAAAAGTGTCAAATAAGAGCACGCTATCATATAATACATATACGTAAAATAGGTACAGAGACGAGCCCTGTAGAGTACATATTGGCAATGCATTAGACACTTTGCAACTGTGCCTACTGCGCGCTTGCTCTTCGGCCTCGCGGCCTTTGTGAGCCGCGCCGTGTAATTACTCGGGGACTATGGGAAATAGCTCACCGGGCGCGAAAGTACTTTTGTGTTATTACAGTAAATTAAACCAGATAAAAAATAACGAGACTTTTTCGTATCCCTAGATATAACGATTGCGCACGGAGAAGACCCGATATTAAAAAGATCGTGAGGTATTTAATTAAGAAAATGTTTATAAAACAGTGGTGTCAAGTTTTCCCTTGCTAGTCAATACAAATAAACCTGAGAAAATATATCTAACACGTGTCTGTCTAAGCGTAGATTGGGTTGGACGTTTCTTATACGTAACAACTGAAAGTTATCGTCATATCTGAGTTGGGAACTTTCGCAAAGACAAATTGGAGTGGAGGCGGTAAATAAAGTTTTACGATATGCGCGGTTATCAGAAGTGTGCGTCGAAGCGGGGTGTGGGAGGGAGATGTATTTATCTACGGCGCGGGCTCCATCTCGCTGTGAGGTTACTTCCCGTACACCTGTACGTATTAAATACCTCTCGTTGCTACTCGTTATCTTTCGCCCCCTCTCCAAATTATGAGCTTTGTATGTCGTCCCGCGTAGCGAATAAAATAGTAACTTAATTTATCATCTCACATCAAGTTATATTCGTCAGAGCTGATTGTAACAATTTGTCGGTTGGAGGTGGGAATCGACGAGGAAGAAAGCCGAGAATGCATTTTCACCACAAATCTAGTTCAGCCAATCGATTCTGTAAAAATCTCACCGTGAAAAGTTGGGTGAAGTGAGCTCAGAGTGAACTGTCAATAGTGTCAATCCCTAGCATTAGTTGGAATGACAGCTCACTTCACGCTCACTTCACCTAAGTTTTCACGGTGAGATGGTCACAGAATCGCACTGCAGGTATTATTTCATAGTCTTTTTTTTAGATGCACAAATATCATGTGTGCATTTCACGCGGTAGAACAGTAAGCACTACAGTATTTAAAATATTTAGTATCTATGCCGTTGGTATGTTTATACATGGAGTTTAAGTTCAAAGTCTGTCTGCAGGGTACGATGTGAAGTATCTTTTAAAAATTCTTTTTATATACGCCAACCTGGGAAAAGTTCCACTTAGTTTCGTCCGTCGTCGTACCGTATCTAAGTAAGAACTACGCGAGTGGTTGGAAAGTCCAGAGACGCTTTTAAGACGTTTCATAATAAATGTAAGATGGGAATTGTAGGTGATATCATTTGCCCCTAATTCATATGGTAATTCAAGTACCTTGAAAGCGGTCCCTTTGTTTATAAGCATTCGTTAGGCATAAAGTGTAGTGGGCAAATTAATTGATCGTGGTGGTATATACAAAGGATCGAGCATTCATTACCATGCAATTTTTCCATTGTTTCTTCTAAATAGTAGATATTGGTATCCTCAGATATTCATCTCATTCGGTTAAAAAGAAACACTAAAGTAAAGGCAGTATTTGTTTTACACAGTAGGTAGATTTTTCAGAGAATTTCATAAATTATCTCCTTCCACGATGCGTGTACTTACTTAACGCATATCAGGTGACGCTTTGTCGGATATTTATCTCAACTGTACGTGGATTCTTATGGAACCAGTCGCTCCCAAGCTCGGTACAGAGAAAAGTCCACATCTCGTGCCCGCGCCCCTCGCTCGCGCCGCTCGCCCCGCCGCCGCCCGCGCTCTCCCTACACCGCCACGAGCTCGAAAACCGACTCCGTGAGCGTAGAGATAAAACGTATGTTCATTTTATTTCCACATTTGTCAGCGTTCGTTTTGTGCCCACTAACATAAATTGGACGTGGAGGGAAACCTCGCAGGTGAATGTAAAATAGCCGGGTTTTCCCAAGATAATACCGCCGAAATTTTACGACACCATTATGCGATTTATTGGCCGTGTCACATTCAGAAAGAATGATATTTCCTAAAATATTTTCATAAAATATGTCGTTTAAAAATTGTATCACATTATCATACATATCCATTACAATACAAACGATCTGTATTTTAATTTTAGATACGTACACAAGTAAGTGATAATATCTATTGCCAATTTATGTAAATAAAAACCAATGAAACATAAAAGCGCATAAACAAAACTCGATATGTCAGTGGAGGGAGCATAACCTAATGTTTCGTAGCCGCGCTACGGAATGCTATGTGTCACAAAGTGCTACGCCAGTAGATGGCAACATTTCGATAACCGGTACGTAGCGCGACATGCGTCCCGATCTGTGTGTCCGGATGTCGAGCGACTGCCAATAAACTGTTGTCCTGTACGGTAATGACTGAAACAGGCGTTCAATTAAACGTACCAATTAACCTGGAGGGAGCTCTGTTGAAGCTCGTGTGATGCACAGGGAAATAAATCTGAAGCCAACATAATTTTTTCTATGCAAGTAGAATAAACTCCTTTGTGGAAAATCTTTTGCTTTACTTTTGTTAAACCTACAATCTTCTACAAAGAAACAGAAGATCTTTCAGAAAGAGAAGAAATGAAGATCAACGTTGTCCTAGCTAGAACGGTAGGCTAATAATTAGCTAATGAAAATCGCGCCCGCCGCTGTTCTACTTCATAAATATTTTCCTTATTGCCTGTTACCACGAGCTGTCGATAAATTTATGGAAGGGCCGACGTCACCTGAAATTTTATGGTTTCTTTCTTCGGCACTCACCTTTTATATTTGGACCTTGGGTAGTTTATATCTTAAGATATAAATATAGAGATGCATACAGAATATAATATTATATTTATATAATCAGACTTATTTTACAAGCTTTTATGTAGTTTCCCCTGTCCCGGTGTCTGTAGTGAACTCTTGCAAGTAAAATAGATCTCGGGTGCTAAGCCTGGAATCGAGATTGGCCATTAGAGATCTCGCCCTGGCGTTCTCAATTCAAACTCAAAGCATTTATTTCAATGAAACCAGTTACAGGCACTTTTGAATTGTCCAAATTAAACAGTCGGTCAGTTAGTCAGAAACTTGAAGCTAGTTGTCCATTCCAAAACGTAGATTTCTATGGAGAACGGGCAAGAAACTCCAACAAACACTCGTTTAAACCAAAATATTACAAAATTCTGCGTACATTATTCTTGTTGATTCTTTATGTGAGAACAGTGTAAAAAAAAAACAAATGAAAAAACATTAAATATAAAAATAAAAGATTTAAAATATTTAAGAGATGACCAGTCTCAATCTGGCGTGAGCTCGATTTCGAGAATTTCGAGACCGAGACTTCGCCTACTTTAAAAAGCCGGCCAAGTGCTAGTCGGACTCGCGCACGAAGGGTTCCGTACCATTATCTATAAAAATCAATCATGAGTTGATTGAATGAAAGGTAAATTGCGGTTTACCATTTATGACGTATAATATTTAAAAAAAAAACTACTTAGGTACTAGTACTCGTTCAAACCAAGTTCGGTGAAAGTTGATATTAGAAACCACAATATCATTTTTGAAGACCTATCCATACCCCACACGTACGTGGGTTTGATGAAATTTTTTTTTTATTTTAGTTCTGATTATGGGGAACCCACAAAAATTTATTGTTTTTTTTTCTATTTTTTGTGTGAAAATCTTAATGCGGTTCACAGAATACATCTACTTGCCAAATTTCAACAGTATAGCTCTTATAGTTTCGGAAAAAAGTGGCTGTGACATACGGACGGACAGACAGACATGATGAATCCATAAGGGTTCCGTTTTTTGCCATTTGGCTACGGAACCCTAAAAAAAACTAACTTTTTTGGTTATCCTAATGTTAAGTAAAACAAAAAATAAAATGGAAATGAAATGATTGAATCTCAAAAGTAACTACATAACGCAACAAATCAGCACAAACGCATCACGCACTCAAGAAGCATAATGTCAAGTCGCGCGCGCTCAATCTCGAAATCTCGAGATATCGAACGAGATTTTCTTGTCACGAGATTGAATCTCAAAAAAACAAAAAAATGTGTTGCACTCCGGGAGTGCCGGCACAAGTGAAAACTTGAACATTAACGTTGTGTATTTTTGATATTTCGGAATGGAATTTTCGATCAGAAGGCCAATTCTCGTAATTTAAAGCGTTCAAAATCTAGTCGCAGTCTCATCTCAGCGACAAACAAATGTCAAAAACTTGTCAAAATGTAGAGAAGTAAGAGGTTTTTTTTGACAGATTGAGACTGAGATCAGACTGTGAACGTTCTTAAAATTACGAGAATTACCCCTCAGGTCACGTGTCCTGACGCGAGCTCCGTCTTACGAATTTTCTATCAGCAGTGTGATTCTGTGACCATCTCACCGTGAAAACTTAGGTGAAGTGAGCGTCGAGTGAGCTGCCATTCCAACTAATGCTAGGGATTGACACTATTGACAGCTCCCTCTAAGCTCACTTCACCCAACTTTTTACGGTGAGATTTTTATAGAATCGATCGGCAGGTCACGTGTCCTAACGCGAGTTTAACATTTTTTTCATACCACTTGCTCAAAAAAGTGACATTCTATGCCACAAAAAGCGAACACAAAATAGTCATTTTTAATCTGTTAAAAACAGGGAAAGAAAATTGTACTGAATTTCATTCATCCTCTAGGGGGAGAATGTGATTTAAACTTGGAATACTTACCGAAATGTATACTGAACTACATCTGTGTTTACACCATTGAGTTTGTATATAAAACATTATACATCTTTTTGAAAAAGGAATACGTATTTATTATGCAGTTATGATTAAGAAATAAAATTATGAAAACCGACGAGACCGTATGAGCTTGATGCCTTTGCTTTTCCGACAAAAAAATATTAGTCTAGGAAATTGCCGCGTTTTTGTTTTCTTCAAATACATAAACGTTAAGTTTATTTTTTCGCAAATGGTACGAAAAGTAGAGTATTTTCCTCGGTGATAAAGCTGTCTTAGTCTTGGGTGATCTTAAATCCCTCGCTACACTCAGGACTCGTCTTAAATCCCTCGCTTCGCTCGTGATTTAAGTTTTTAACACCTTTGCTACGCTCGGGAGTAAACCTCGAGTCCTTCGTTACGCTCGCGATTTAAATCGTCACCCGCAGCAGAAGACACTGCTTTATCCCCTTGGTTAATAATCTACTATTACCCGTCACAAAAAAAGTGCACAACGCCAGTTTTCACTTCAAAAACGAAGATAGCTTTCCATAATCACGCCTATGTTCCCCGAAGGGATAAGCATATGCATATGTGTAGCGAAGGTAACCCCATTAACTGGGCTTTTATCCCAAACCCATGGCTGCTACCGAAAATCTCCCTTTAATAAGAAATGTATATTATATTATAATAAATGACAAAATTAAAACTTGACGAACATTTAAGTGAAAACAGTTTCTTATACACATTCATGTTCCGTTTAGTTACGTACTGAAATAGCTCAGCTTAAATAACATGCTGAGTTGGTGTTTTTGTCCCGAAGCGCGATTTGTGCCTCATTACCGACACCTGTGCGTGGCCCTCAGCGTTAGGACGGAAAAACTATCCTCTCACCGTAATGTCGCACACTCGCACCGGGCCAATATTCACCTAATAAATACTTTCCTTCTCCAATATTCACAGCGCTACTATCGATAGTTCCACAACTATTATTGAAACCGTTGATCCGAATATTTTACGTATCTACTACCTACCTCGTTCTTTTTATTGCGAATGTTTATGGTTTCAAGCTTAAATAAAAGCATTATTAAATGGGATCGCATTTTTAATTTGGTATTTTAATTTATTTCATTTCCTCGGCCACATAATAACAAAGTAACCGAAGTGTATACCTAAGCTTAATTACAAGAATATGATAATTTATGAAATATTATTTTCCGCTAGGGAGCACTGGTCTGTTTGTATATTCTATCCAGCGTATATATAATCACAGTGGTGGGTCATGTTACAATAGCACGGGGTTGCGCATAGCGGCAGAGCACTGCTCAGCGCTAAATCTCACCAAGTACGAGTACATTAGCGTTTTCCGATATCTAAAGCATAGCGCTCGCTGCGGCTGCGGTCCAGTTGAATAACAAAGAATTGCGTGGTTGAGATATCGGAACACTAATGGACTGCGGAATTTATGAAGCTTTCCAGAAGCTTGTCGTCGTTATGAACATTGTATGTATAAGTGATGAGCTGTGCGTGGCGGAACTAGTGTTTCATACATTTCGTAATATAATATCCATGAGTGAGTGAACGTGGATGCGGACCGAAAGCTGGGTTTATTTCCGCACAATCAATCAAGGCGACTTATGAGGGTGCAGTCTGTTAGTGTAAAATCCGCACTATGTAATTCAGTGAGTCTATTGATTGTTATACATATTTGTTATCGATATGGACCGGCAAATTAATTCAGTTATTTTGCAACTCCCATGTTGAACGTTGACGTTCAACAAACACTTTTTATCTTGTTAAAAATTTGCATAAAGAAAATCAAATATTCCGTGTTGGCGATTTAACACGATATGCCGATTGCTATATGTATATTTCAATATTACTCCGGTGTTTTCACTCCTGTTATTTTCATTATAATGCAATAGGAGTGTGAACACATTACAATTTGAATAACAAGTCAGCTAAGTGTTTTATTATGTATTGAATACTTAGTTATAGTAAATCAACGATAATGCAACGATATTTTCGTGGACATTTGAAATAGTCGGCATCCACATTGATTGTTTCACCGACCATTAACTATTGCGGTCGTTATTCACTTTTGTACGATCAATAATGGATGTTTCAGTGGCATCCAGCCTGTCACAGAAATATTTGGTGATAAATAGTCCAGAAATGAGGCGTATCAGTATATTTGTGAGTGTATCGTGTTTAAACGATAGTTAGAAATGAATGCAGAGTATAGTGTCAAAAGTAGGTATTACCGGTCGGAGGCGGCAGCGGTGGCGGTGTGGCGGCGAGCCGGTACGCGCCGCGCCCTGCGCTGATGCTGCGGTATATGGCCCGTGAATAATCCACCGTAATACTCGACTTAATGGCTTGGAATTAAACAATTAGTTGTTTTCTTTCTGCCTCGTCAATGATGAAGTTTCGCCTGAATAAGAACTGAATAGGTATCGTTGTTTGAGAAGATTTCCATTCGCAGTATAAAGATTTTCATCATGTTTTTATCTTTTCTAAACTTGAAACGTTCATGTATACAAAATAATTCCGCAAGAACTGTGCACTTAAATTGTTTAATATAAAATGTTATAAGTTATTATTTGCAGCCGTTGCTTTTTAATGTTTGTTTTAGGGTAAAGCTTATTCTTACTGTTTCGTGTATTAATTCGTCTGATAAGCCAGCTCTTTGTTCATCCACAGTAAGGCGACGAGCAGACGTTTTAATCAAGGCTAACGAATTTTTAACCTTAGTAAGAAGCTGCGCGATATCAGCCGCCGCCCGCCTCCACGAGCACGCCTCGCCACTTCTCGTGCTCGACGCGTTGTTCTTATCTTTGAGTAATTACCTTGTTGTTTTGTTTTTATTGTTCGGGCTTCCAAGTCGCTTTCTGTTTTATTACATGATCACTGTAGTACCGCGGTAATGGTTTCCTTTTCTACAATATTTCTATAAACTGAAACTTCTCTTTAAAAACACTTGGTTTTTCATAAAACCAAGTGTTTTTAAAGAGAAGTTTCATAGAATGGATAACACATTGATAAATAACTAACACTTTATTTAATATTCAGTCGAAAACTAGTTTTCGTAGATTTGATCAGTCTGGAAACAGTCCAACATTAATCTGGTATTTTTCATGAACTTACTCACCATAAAAGTGGTGATTGGGGTGTATGTCCCCACGTGTATGAGCTTTAAATTAAAATATATGAACGGCAAGTCTTATGAGGCCGTCAACCAGGCGGCTATAATATTCGTAAGGATATTTATATCACGGCGCGGCTTGCAGGTGCATCTCACGTGCACCTGCGGATATTGCCGCGTAAATCAAATTTCTTATTTCGCCTCAACACTTATTTCTGCTTGGGCGTGTTTACCTGGGGTGTCCTCGCACATCAACGTGTTATATTAAAATTTGTTGTTAATTCTTGTGTGGCGAATAAGTAGGTATGTGTTAGGATATTCTGTTCACAATCATTATCGTGCAGTTACATAAATTTTAGAGATATATTTAAATTATTTACTAAAATTGCTTTGCACGGCTAATTTGCAAACAGAATAGACAACGTCCAAATACAACTGAGAATACACCGTTAAGTATGTTATCAAAAAGTATCTAATGGCTACATTTGTTTTCTTCGTTTTGTCATAACTATATAAACTAATTACTCCGTTCATAATACTAAGCCCTGTGCTAAACAGTAACGCTACATACGCATAATGATCTACAATCATATAATTAGCGCTGCATGTAATGCATACACCGCAACACGATGTCATGAATTACAGGCCGTAATGACCATCTATATGCCAATACGATTAATATTTAATGCTGCTATTCTGCGCGGAATTACCCCGTGTCTGTGGTTGAGCTTGCACTGAATTACTGCATCTGAATGGGTGTCGGATGCTTTGTCATCCCCCTGATATACCTGTGAGTGCGACCTGATATTTATCTCGCTGCATTAAATCTAAGCTTGGTGCTTCTATTGTGAGTTGTGAGTTAGGTTGTATAAATTAAGTTAGTAATACATACAATCCATTTGGTCATTGTTTTAATACAATTTCTTGAAGGTATGCCCACATAAAAACGCTAAAATAGAACATTTTTTTTATGTGGGCGTTGCGTGGGCACATTGGATCCGCCTTATGATTTTATGTATGTTACTTTCACTTATAAACGTAATATGATCAGTTATAAACAAAAATGTATGTTTTCGTGTCTAAAAGGCACTAAGAAGGCCTATACCCGAATGAATGCTATTACATCAAAGTGAAAACACTCATCTTACGGACCCTTGCAAATTAATTGCAGGAATGACAGAGCACAACGCTCGGCTCTCTTAATGCACGCTCACAAAGCAAAACGGCTTGGGCGGCACCGCAGCGGCACGCAGCAGTGGTGATTATGATAATGACGCGGTAGCCGCGCTTTTTGCGCCGCTCGTCCTATATTACTGAACTCGACACCATTCTCTGATATCTGTCGCGCGCCCAGCAGCGCGCCGGCACCCGCTCGGCTTTGCCTTTCGCTGCTCGCCTCAACCACTCCGAGACGCTTATAAATTATGCAAGTCGCCATAATCCACGCCCTAAACGCCTTCTCCGCCGCCTCAATTATTCATTCGAGCGGTTTGATGTTTTAGAAAATTGTCGCGATACTCAACACGGGCTGTGCTTTATAATTCAGTAGCGAATATCATCACAGCTGGCCCCGGCTCGTCTTTATCTACTGATTAAAGTGCATCTGACCTAATTCGTCCATAGGTGTCCCACTACTTCCCCCGCAGTGAATCTATGTGTGTAAGCAAAATTAATATTCTATTGTATTTTCCTGTTATAGGATTCCGAAGGCGACACCCCCTTACACGATGCCATTTCGAAGAAACGTGACGACATGTTGACTTTATTGTTGGAGCATGGAGCCGACATGACTCTCACGAATAACAATGGTTTCAACGCGTTACACCATGCGGCTCTGCGAGGCAATCCAAGGTAACGTATACCATTGAAATCTAGCTCCTAAATAGAATATTCTTTACAGAACAAACCATTCTCTACAAATACTTTTTACTCGATACAACTAAAGGCATTGCTTTACCAACAATACTTCCAAATAAAAACAACAACTCTATGATTGTTGATTAATATAAGATGTTCGGGTAAAGATAATATGCGGCCACTTGTGCACGAGACCTTTATAACGCGGACTTAGTCTGAAATAAACATAACGTCCGTTGTCCGACATTATCCCGGGGAGAATGGGTAGTTATGAGCGAGCCTGCCGCACAATAAACTGCTTACACGTCTAATACCGCGCGCCGAGAGGATGTGTGGCCCAGCCTTGTGTGATGTCTTTATTGCTGCCGACGTGCGGGCAGGTTTTACCAAAAAACGATATGTACTACAGTTTTGACATTGATAACTTGATACTATATAAATTAAGTAGGTAAGTATCATAAAACTATTCTAAAACTTTCGTAATATAAGATTTTACACACCATCTATGGTCTACGTTATTTCGTAGAACGAAGCTACGAATATCGTGGTGGAAGAAGTAAATATTGCCTTATAATGGTTTCCTCCAAGAGAAAAATAGTCTCGTGTTTTATTTAAAGCAAGCAAAATATTTTGTAGATGCACTTAGATATTTTACGGGCTTATGTTTGTAAATAAAAGCTGGGATCTTTATGTGTTTAATGATTAGTGTGATATTAGGCCGAGGATCGAGCTTAATGGCATGCAATGGGGAGGGTTTTGTCCAACAGTGAACTGATAATAGGTTTGTTTCTTGTATGGCTTGTCAGTAAGCCGTGGATTACAAAAGGTCTTTTAAAATGCATGCGGAACAGGGATAATCTGTATAAAAAGTTGAAAAGGGACCCAAATAATGAAATACTTCACACAACATACAAGCGTTACAGAAACTTTTGCACTTCACTTCTGAAGGAAGCTAAAAGAAGCTACGAAAAACAAGAGATTGAAAATGCAAGTGGCAACAAAAAGAAGCTATGGCGTGTTATAAAACAGATTAGCGGCTCCAACAGGGCAATAGATCACTCCTCCCGTCTCATCTCAAGCGTCAACCCGGAAAGGAGTATCAACGAGGTTAATAGTTTCTTTGCAAACGTTGGACGCAACCTAGCCGAGCAAATCACTTGTCATTCATTCCCGCCCAGAAACAAGGCTGATAGTAGTCTCGCGGAGACCGCTTTTCTTCATTCCTTGGTCATGCTTCCCACGGACGAATCTGAGATCCTGCAGCTCGTTTAAGGATTAAGGGATAATTGTGCTGTCGGATTTGACCAGATCCCGGGCGCCGGTTACTGAAAATATATGCTCACGTTCTGTCCCCCGCTATTACCCACATCTGCAACCTCGCTATATCTCTAGGGACATTTCCACAGGCGTTTAAATCAGCACTTTTAAAACCCATACACAAAAGTGGTGACAGGGACTGTGTCAATAACCTTAGACCCATCTCTATTCTTCCAACGCTCTCAAAAGTTCTGGAGCGCCTAATGAATGACCGGCTGATTAGGTTCCTCGAGGTTAACAACCTTCTTTCATCCTCCCAGTTTGGGTCCTAGCGCGGTAAATCTACAAATGACGCGGTACATGAATTGGTTAGCTCAGTCATAACGAGCTTGGATAAGAAGAGGAATTGCTTGATGGTGTTTCCGGACTTCGCAAAAGCCTTCGACACAGTTTCTGTCCCACACTTATTGCGCAAAATGGAAAATATGGGAGTACGGGGTCTTCCCCTAAAATTATTCCAGGACTACCTAGCTAACCGGATACAGCAAGTTAGAATTGATGGTATGGTGAGTAGCGAAGAGTCGGTGACCTTCGGAGTGCCTCAGGGTAGTATACTCGGACCGACCATCTTCTTGATATATAATACATCAACGACCTGTGCCAGCTTCACCTTAGTAATGGTCAAATTTTTACATTCGCCGATAATACTGCTCTCTTCTTTAGTAATAATAACTGGGAAGCGGTCTTTGGTGTGGCTTAGGAGGTGCTTGACGGGGTTGTTGCTTCGTTGCGGAATAATGTGTTGATTCTCAATGTCACAATAACCAAATACGTGGCATTTGCACATCGATCGCACGTGCTACCCCCACGGTCACTGTCATTAACGGCTCACACGTGTTGTTCAACCTACCAGCCTTGCTTGTGTCCTTCTCTTCAAAGGGCAGATAACATTAAATACCTTGGAGTTACATGGGATCAATTCCTCAGCTTCAAACCACATATAGACGTCCTGATAACGAGATTGCGCAAACTCATTTACATATTTAAGAGTATAAAACATGTAGCCGACCTTCGTACCATCAAGATGGCGTACTAAGCCTTATGTCAGTCGCTTATTGACTACTGCATCATCTCCTGGGGAGGTGCGGCTAAAGCGCATTCAACCTACACATTCACCATCACTCACCATACACTCTTTGACTGCTTTTATTGTCTTATTTTTTTTTCTTCTCAATATTTTTTTTTTTTAAATGTTTAGTAGAAATACATGTTGGTGGCCAGGTTTTTTTTTTCTAAAACCTACTTCAAGCACCAGCTCTCCCGTGCCGGACGGCGCGTATGTGTTCCACGCGCGCCTCAAAGAGATGTCAGCATAGGTGACGGGGCCCGATAGGGCCGAAGCCTGCCAGGGTAGCGGGATCGTCCAAAAGGTTTACCGCGGCCCTGGAACATAAAGGGCTAAGGAAGGAACACGGGTGGGTTTTAGTCAGTAAAAGTCTGACACTCCCTTCCGTTCCACTCAGAGCGGGAGGGGTCATTTGATGATTTCCCATCCTCAAAAAAAAAAAAAAAAACAGCACCAGCTCTCACAATGTGAATTTATGTTGTTAAAAACTGTCAAGTACTACAAACCATTGTGAGAGAAAATAAATAAACTTATTATTATTATTATTTTCCAGTGTACTCATAATAGTTAATATTATTTATATGTATTAAGATTAAGCCTGACACTTCACCGAGGTGGGGCAAAGAAAAATGAACCAATACCTTTTATTTTAAACGGTTGTTCTCAGTTTGACATTCAGAAGTAACAGACTGCTGTACACACGTGAGGCCCGTAGCCTACGACGTAGCAGTCGCGTAGCCTACGGCGTAGCAGATAGCGAGTCGCGTAGCAATTTAGTATGTGGCGTAGCAATGTAGCGTGTGGCGTAGCAATGTAGCGCGTATCGTAGCAACGTAGCATGCGGCTTAGCGTACTACTGCGTAGCAGTGTACCGGACGGCGTAGCTCGGATAGAATTGTAATGCAGTTTCTTGCGTTAGCAGTAGTACCTAACACATTGAAATACTTACTTTACATAGTACATAGCACCAGGGTCATGAAGTAAAAATTAGTTTTTATTCGTTTGCAGCAATGTTACTATTTTAAATCGTTGTCCATCATTGTCAGATAAAATCACCTCCTACGGGGTAAGTAGATAGAAGATAATATCCATCATATATCGTATAGCGATTGTTATTAGCAGCCATCACTTGCAAATAGCAATCATCATTGCAAAATACGGACCACTTTATTATACAAAAGAATTTAAAAGCATCCGGTCATGCCATTTATTTGGATCGAAAAACCCAGGGACCCGTAAGGGTGGTCAGATAAAACTGATCCATGAAAAAGAAAACTTTGGTAATGTATTATGAATCGGTAAGAGTTAGAATAATGAATCTCCGCTGGCGAATCGTGCGTAAAGCGGTTTATTTGTGGAGGGTCCGAGGAGACGCTGGATCGCGGAGGCCCACATTTATTCAAGTCACGTGACGCGTCCCACGGAAATAATACGAAATGTGGCTACGTGACCAGTTCATTATGCGGCGGCACAGAGCCCGGCCTGCCCCGCCAGGCCCGGCAGCACCTCGCCACCAGGCGACACTTTTCGTATGTCCGTCGGCGTCGCGTATTACAAACAACCGAACGTGTTGCCACGCAGAGACCCTCTCGGATTTCTTTTAAATCACCGTTCGGCTTCGATTTTGTTGAGCATGAGTTATTTTTAAAGGTCCAAAAATAACAAATTCCTTTATTTGGACACAGAAGTATGAAATTAGCCCGTCAAATAACATACATATTATTTTTTAAAACAGGTATGTTTGTATAGATCTATTTAAACTTGGATTTTGTAATTGGCATACAAAAAACGCCGAGCACGATTTTTTCTTAAGATTGTTGTTTAACGGAAGGTAATCGAATAGAAGATTGTCGTAAAACGTTCCTGATTTTATCGCGGAATGAGAAGTCGCTCGCGACTTTTCCCATTCGACAAAAACGTTCGTTTCCCCCTGGAGATGTAAAATCGTTTTATTTTATTACTTCCGCCAGTATATCGTTATATCAGAAGCACCCGTCCTCCTAGGTTCGGAGAGATATTTACTGTATTAAACGGGTTGAATACCATTCACCGTCTTAATTATAACGTCTTTATCTTTGATCTTATTAAGCTACTTCTAACTATAATCATTAAAAGTTACCACATAGGAATGTTATTAGGGTTAATTTCAATCATTAGTTTTGTATGTAAAGAATAAACCTCACTTATTTAAACAAGGTTATAGCGGCGACGGTGATAGAGGCCACGCCGTGTTATTGCGCCTGATTAGAAACAGTTATCAGTTACGGCTATCGTTACAGCCCCACTAACGAGCCCCTGTAAAACTTCTGTAGCATTATCATGATACATTACTGTGATTCGATAAACTGATGGTAAATTCACGACGTAGTTTTATTTACAGCTGAACGGGGCTCTGACTCACATGAAAAATTGATGTCATTTATTAAGTTACGCATATTTTGATGTAACTGGTGTTGTGAAACACTTTAATATTTAGTGGCTTCATATGACCTGTATACATTTTAATCTCGTTTAATGTTTATTATATTGGTTTTTCGTTCAAAAGAAATGAAACAAATCTATACTTAACTTTAATTGCAGAACATAAGATAAGAAGTGATTAATAAGTTGTTGGGATCGACCAATTGTCGGCATGGTGAACATCTGCGTTTGTGACGCGGCACGCCGCTACTCACTCGATAAGACGCGTATCCGCGCCTGGCATTAATCGTGAGCTTAAATATTTTAACGCGTCGTAACATTGATTTATTCGGAGCGTAATCTCAGCTCGCGGCTTGTTTGTTCTTAGGCTTGAGACGTATAGGTAAGATTAAGCTACGCGCCCTCAATCCATACCTACGGACCCTCCCGATCTCCGGACTCTTTCCTTTTCCTAAATTGCTATTTATCATTTCTAATTGGCTTAATCAATGTTATCTCTGTTATCAATCTTGTGTTAGCAGTAACAAATAATGTACATTGCTAGTGTATAAGCTGGACTGTGTCGACAAGCACTACGTGGAATATAGAACGAACAGAGCATTCGCAGAAGATTTATATGGTCATTGTGTAGCGTTAATTGCAGCGAGTGGAGCGAAGTACGATGGTATCGTACCATCCGAACGAGAAATGTAATGCCCCGTCGACTGCTTCAGTGTGTAGCTCATGAGAATAATGTGTGCGATGTAAACACGTGAACCGCGCAATACACGACGTCCTATTTCGGATATTAACATTCATGTTTGTGCTGTGCGGTATTTAAATTGATAAATTGTTGCTTTGATGGCATACACTCTTCCAAGCAAAAAATGAAAGCGCGTTATAAAGGGGGCTGCCTATACAAGGGGAGATAGTTAAAGGGCGCGTCTGACGGACCACTGGGTTTAACTAAATCGAAACAGCGGGTACACTGACATTGAAAACCTATTGGCACAGATATCGACGGCGTCCGTCACACGACTGGCCGGCAGCGGAGCACATTTCAGTGTGGCAGATTTATGAGAACCGACCGACGGCTATAGAGGCATGGGGAGGCTTATAACTAGGAGGGACTGTGGAGAAGGGTCGGGCGGTCGCGGGAGGCTCTGTTATTGTGCGACGTTTGATTTACGCACGTACCGCTATCACCCTTTTGTTAGGCCGGATACCGACTGCTGTGCCAGTTCCGCCAGCCCGAATGCAGGCTCTCTTTACTGATGTTCACCTCCCTCGCCCCCTTGTGTGCTTACTATCATTTCGGGCTTCACCTTTTTAATTAAATTATTTGCATTTTTATGCTCGCATTGTTTAACATTCATAAGCTCAAACCTTAATATTTTAAACGCCTCATACAGTTTTGTTCCATTCTGTAAGTTATACCTACGGTAAAAAAGTGATTTTCTTTCGGTAAACATGAATATCGGAAATAAACCTGTTCATAAGTCGGAGTAGGTATGCATAGCACTCACGTTTAGTTGCGAAATACGAAGAGCATAGTTTATTTTAAATTCATGAAAGCGTGCGGCATATACCGATCGGATGGCGCGCGGTGATTTGGTGGTAGGTGCATCGCGCGCGAGCGTGCGGCGCGGTGGCGGCGCGGCGGCGGCGCGCGGCGGTTGGCTCGTCGTTACCCGCAATTAGCGGCTCTACACACGCGGATAATCCGCGCGTCGCGCCGCCCGCGCCACCCCGGCCCGCACACGATTGCACTACGGATTCAGCGAATAAATTCATTTGTACGCAAATTGTATCGGCGCTTGCAATTAAAACTTTGTTGGCGCTTCGAGCTAAGATAAATAACACTAATACATTCTGCTTATTGCGGGAAGTTGCCGGATACAGAGGATATATTAATGTTGTTCATAATTTGTTTGGGCGGATTAACCTTGTTGGTCTGTAAACTTATATTTAACAATAGTCCCGCGCTGTCCCTTATTACACATTCAAAGTTACAGTATCAAAAATGTTATGTAACAAGTGTACAATGGGAATGTGTTTGCATAATTTTATGATATTTACATAATATAGCGACTGTGTGGTCGTAGACTTGCTCGGTTGTAATTAGGCTACGAAATTAATGCTATTTCATTGGATGACAGAAATATGACTGAGATGAAACAACTTAAATATGAAAATGAGTTCTTCATGGTGATGCCAGCGGAAAGGTATGAATAGCTGTCAATGTCATGTTTGTCTAGTGGTAGATATACTAAGTTTAAATCCACTGTCAGTACGAAAATCTTTGTCCTGTTCACAAAAATTTACATAGAACAAAATAGTCGCAAAAAATATAACAATAATTCTGAATCTAATGCTACTTTGAACTTGATTATGGAGCGACAAACCCTAATTGACGATACTGCAAACTCATCTCCGATATTATGTTGCATATTACAATTTGCGTCACACTCGACTTAGCTATTAAAACGAGTTCGTCTGAAACTCGCCTGTGGTCGATTGTAAATTCCTCAACCAATCCTAGCCCCTTAGGTAGTTTCATATAGAGTAACAGGCATAAACGTACGACTGGACGTAGCCACATATGTGGACCGGCAATGATTACCTAACACAAATACGTGGATCTGCAATGTTTCATTGCTGCAAGTTTTGATCAAGAATGCGGGTGTCGGTCCATGTGTGTGTACAATCGACAAAAGTTTCAGTTCCTTCCTCAAGTTAAAACCTCCAGCGGATCGCGATGCTCTGTGACATATCTGGTAGCGCAGAATTATTACTCTCAACGGTTTGACGAAGTGGAACTTTGTTCGATGATATATAAGGTAGCCGCATTTGTTCGCGGTACCAACACGGCGCCCGCCCTCGCATACAAGGTTTTGTCAGCGCGTTCCGTCTCTTTGTGTGCCTTGCCATTGTTCCATTCGCTAATGTTGTTAGTGCACTTTTTCAGCGACTACGCTAATTTAAATACCTCTCCTTCCTTTTGTAAAGAGACTCGTCTTCCGTTTTCCGCGAGTGGCGGGCTCCCTTTGCGTTTGAGAAGTCCGCATTGGGAGACTGCATTTAAATGAGACACTTAATCACCCGAGTTGGCCCCGCATTTCTTAAAGTCGTTTGTTCTCTTCATTCATTACATCCTTTCTACAGATTTATCAAGAGCTAGAAAGATTTTATTGCTTGACCATAAAGTTAACTTTCTTTAATTAATCTTTGACATACCTCTGTGATCTACCTATAACATACATAAACTTTTTCAATTGCCACCAGTCAGAAATATATTAATCTCTGTTTGGATGTATAAAAGAGTTTGGCATGCAATTTTTCAAAGAAGTTTGCATGTCTGCGATTTCGGGTGACAAGACCACTAACACCCACTCCAATTGTGTAAATATGAGGAAGGTAATAAACTCTTGGCGAGTGGCGTGCTCGGATTTGCCTGGAGTTCGGTACGTGTCGCCCCCCGCCCCCCCTCAGGCGCAGCGCAGCCGCGTCTCTTCGCGCTACTGCGCTACTTACTTTGCCTTGTGCCTCCTTCACATATCAAAGTTTTAGTCGCAGATAGTGTTAGCAATCCTTTGAGACGTTTGTTATTTTAGTTTAGCAAGTTACATGCACGACAAGTCTTTAATGTACCTTGTAATTTTTAAAAGAACCTTTACCGCTGCGTCCTCTGGTTTTGAACCATTAACACGATTTTGTCGTCTACAAAGGTGGCTTAAACCATTAATGGTCTTAAACCAGGTAGATTGATATATGAACCAGTTTTATTTCGAGACCACGAAGTTAGATTGTAGCATCACCGATGAAAATGGCGTATATTAGTGCGGTGTCGTTTTTAACCCGCCGCAATATAGCATGTGAGGCCACGTATTAATATCTTTACTAAGCTGAGTGGATCACGGCGTCAGCGTGGCTTGGCCGAACGTAGCCTATGATGCATGGCATGGCCTGACGGAGCTCGCTTAATGAAATATTCGCACGGAGAGTGAAACAGACACGGCCATCATTCACAGGTGAAGTCACTGTAACACACATTTGCAAATTTTGTTGATGGTGTATTTCACTTCTTAAATAATTTCATCATAAACATAGGCGGACTCAGTTGACTTATGTAGTATCGAAAATCACGTTGAAATATTTGATTGATTTTCATAATATTATGTTAAACCTAAAAACTATGATGGAAGTAAATAATGTTTTATAATTTAGTTAGGTAGTAACTTAATTGTAAACTTAGCCTTGTTAGCAACTATGTGCAAGAAGACTATAATAATGAAAATACTTAGGCGGCGTTATATTGATAACTTCATTGATTTTTATGTATGAGTTACTCGCAAGTGAATCTTGGAGGAGATGAGATGGAGTAAAGAATGGCACCTTTTAACGGGTCACGTATGTACCATAACTTTGTTGCTAACGTTATTACGTCAGACGTGAAAACAGTAACTGAACGACGTGACCGCAATAGCAATAATCAATTGGCTCGTGTTTTATTACTCACAATACACCTACCAGTATTCCCGCGGAACAGTGATTTTTTCTATTATATTGAAGGTCTGTATGACATAGAGTTTCCTTCAACTCCTTTTAACATTGTTTTTAGGTATTGAAATCTATGTCCGTTTTGATATATTACCATCTTAGTCATGCATTTACAATGCAAATACCGGTACCAAACAAAATATTGTTACTTACTTTCATCTTACCGATAAAATAAGCTATATACACAGGGACAATATGCACAGATAATAATAGAATTTTAATATTTATGGTTACTCACCTTGCTTGGCACGGCTCGATGTAATCCTTGTCATAAGGAAGAAGGTCTACAAAGAGGAGCACAATAGCTGTTGGCATGCAGAGCGGAGCATGACGCAAGCGTTATTTTACCATCACTCAAGATGACAGTTGTATTTTTCGCGGCCAGCGGCCGACGCTCAGGCGCCGGCTCCGTGTCGTTTATCATCGCTTCGCGATCGTGTCTAAGCCTTAGTTATCTATGGGTATGTAGGTAAAACAGTCAAGAAGTCATTTGTATTAAAATTTTACTAAAATATCTACCTTCCTATGTAATAAAACTAGTGCCTGCTTGGTAACTTGGTGCGTGTCAAAAGACAATCTATTATTCACCGTAGCTCACTCGTTCGAATGATGTTTCTAAAATCAGCGAAATGTTTCATGTTAAGATTTATCGTAGTGTCGATCGTTGAGGTATATAGTGGATGGAAGTCGGAGGCGCTAGCGATGCATCCGGAGACGGCGTCAGCAGTACGTGCGGCCGTAGTGCGGCGCACTCGACTCGCTCCACGTTTATTATCGAGTGATTGCCTCCCTGCGTGATCCGACTTGCCAACTATCTTTTGAACCGATCTGAACGTTCTTTTCCTGAGATTAGCTGCTTTTATTTCTATTTTACAATCCTCGTGATTACTGCTCGATCGCTGGGTAATTTATCGAAGACTCGCAATATCGATCGTGTTTTTCAATTTATTCTATACACATTGTACAGCAGCTTAAGTTTAACCAGATAGGCATATATTTAGCCTTCAAAACTTTATCTTGTGAACAAACAACTAAAACGTTTGTTTTCGCTTCTTTCTGAAGATACAAAATTATGATAAACTGCTTAGAGCATACTCGGTACCAAGCCGTACATGTTTGTGTACAACGCATACAGAGTTCTTGCCGACACTTTGACAGTTAGTAGGGGCAAGTCTGAAATATCGGCGTGCGCGGCTTAATCGCTCAGCGTGCGATATTGGCGTTACATCATGTTGTCAGCGGAGAGAAAAATTGCCGCACTCCGTACCCCCGCGCCCCTCCACGTCTCCCGCGCCGCGCCGCGCCGAGCCGCGCGTTCCACACGCCTCGCTCGCCGATGTCGACAGCGCGTTTATATTACTTGGGGATTTATTGTAGTTTTACGAACGCACATTTATCTGTTTCCATAGGAAAAGTAACATATATGTCACGTATTATGCTACTTTAATTATTCACATAAATATCGATTAATTAATTAGACTCCTGAGTCGAATTTTCGTCAGTACATTGTGACGCAGACATAGAGGACATTTTCTCTAAGAATGAGGCGGTTTGGAGTCAAAGCCAAGCCAATTAGGCAACTAATTATTATATACGTGAACGGTTACCTACATACTTACGAGGGCGGAGTGATAAGTCTGTTAAAAATCTATTTTGGAATAAAATGATCGCAAATTGCACGGAACGTCCTTGTTCACAACTCTTTTAGAGGACTGAATTAAAATTTTCAGCCAGTACTGCCAGTAAGCTTTGTGACAGCCATTAATGAAAAACAACTGAACACGTTTTTGCAAAGATGGAGAAAAGTGAATTTCGTGTCGTGATTAAACATTATTTTTTCCGCAAAAAAACTATAAGTAACGAAAACGAAACAAAAACTTGATAAATATTATGGAGACTCTGCTCCGTCGATTAAAATGATTCATAAGTATTCAACGTTTTTCGGTGTGGTCGTACACGCACAAGTGATGCTGTACGTCCAGGACGCCCAGTTGAGGTCACTACTCCAGAGATGAACGCTAAAATCTACGATATAGTGTTGAACGACCGAAGAGTAAAAGTGAGGGAGATAGTCGAGATAGTAGGCATCTCAAACGAACGTGTTCGCAATATCTTACACCAACATTTAGATATGAAGAAGCGTTCCGCGCAATTGGTGCCGCGTTTACTGACTATTAATCAAAAACGCATGCGTGTGACCACTTCGGAGGCAGGTTTGGCGTTATTTCAACGGGATTAAACCGAATTTTTGCGTCGTTTTATAATAGTAGACGTAACATGGATCCACCATCCCCAGAAACCAAAGTAACAATCGAAACAGTGGATTGCTACCGGCGAACCAACTCCAAAGAAGGCCAAAACAATTTTATCGGCCAACAATTTTTATTTAAGTGATGGCTACAGTTTTTTGGGATGCATGTGGGGTAATCCATATTGACTACCTAGAGCAGGGTAAAACGATTAATGGCGCATATTATTCCAATTTATTGAACCAATTTGACAAAATATTACGTGAAAAACGACCGCATTTGGCTAAGAAGAAATTCCTCTTCCACCAAGACAACGCACCAGTGCACACCTACGCGATTGCCATGGCCAAACTTCATGGGTTGAGGTATGAATTGCTTTCTCACCCATCGTATTCGCCAGATTTAGCCCCTTGCAACTATATTCGGTTTCCGAATTTAAAAAAAATGGCTTGGTGGGAAAAGATTTGGCTCCAACGAAGAGATCATGCACGAAACCAATGCCTATTTCGAACGGTTACCTATGTCGTACTTTATGGAAGAGATCGAAAACTTAGAGAAACGCTGGATGAAGTGCATTGAGTTACAAGGAAACTTCGTTGAAAAATAAATAATAATAATTAAATAAAATTGACTCCTTGTTTAATTTACCAGGCTTATCACTCCGCCCTCGTACATGAGTGGTAAATATTGTTAAATTCTACGAATGCGATATAGTGCGAATGCGAATAATATCCTATATTATTGAATAGAAGAGCAAGCTGAAGCGCACCCATAACCATCCATTTCTTGTAAGAAATGAATGCATCCATCTTGAGTGAGGTTAAATTCTTGTATCTCTTTACGCACGCGAGTAAGTTACCCAATGCCTAAAAATACACATATACCTAAAGTTACCAGCAATCTCCTGTTACGATCGAGTGCACCTTCGGGACTGCAACTTTAAAAGCATCTTTTTGCAACAATTCAAAAGTTTTCCCTTTGTCCATCGCAGTCTGCACTATACAAAGAAAAAGTTCATTCAAAATGTTATTTGCTGGTCTAGCATATTTATGGGAAATAGGTTTGTTTATTCTGAATAGTACGTAAGTTTATTGATTTAATCAGATGCAAAAGCGTAAAATAACACATAAGGAAAAGCCTCAAATCAAACTCTTCAAAACACATGACTGAACCCTAGTTGGCAGTATTGGTGAAGAAAATTCAAATATGACATTTCTGGTTTGCGGTGACGCATGATATCGGCGTAAAATTTTACTGGCTTATTGGAAATATTCTGGTACCGTTGACATACATACTTCTATATTCAAATCAGCCGATTCGTAGCCACTTACTGCAGTTATTGTTGTCCGTTTCGATTGCTCGGCCACAGTGTCGTAGAAGAAAAACGATTACGTCAACATTACGAAGGAATTTGTAAAACACTAACAATGAAAGTCGCAAATTCGTAGATCCAATATTTAGAAAGTTGTAAAGGATTAACCATGGCCATGGCCGCGCGGTCGAAACGTGGAGAACTGCGCGGCCACGCAGTTCTCTTAAACGGAGCTTCGTAGAGGTCCTATTCTTTGCTAACCACTGATAAGTTTTCAAAGAAAATATAGACAGTATGAATAAAGTCCTAAGGTTTGAACTTCTCGACCTACAGAAGTTAAAACCTATAATGCAGGTTAGAAGAAGGGTGACCAAGATTTATGGTGCGTCAATCAGACATTTCCAAAAGCTTCGTTTTTATACCACGTAGCCTATTATCAAAATGAGGGTTGTATGCTTAATTGGACGAAGAAGTACTAAAGTAAGTAAGTACCTAGTATATACGAAAATATTGTTACCGCCAAGATGGAGGGACCAAGTCTTTGATTTCAAATCAACCAACATAAAAGTTTAATACTGTAAATCTACTATTAGCAACCTTTGCACTAATTTTTCAGTACAATTAGTACTTTTTTTAAGATGCACTTTAACGTAAGTCATTTGCATTATCCAATTCCAAAGGTAGAAAATAAGTACTATATGCCTGACCAAATTTTTGAATCGTTATTATGGAGGGACCAACATTTATTGTCGATATTTCTCAACAATTTCCTTGAGTATTTGATATTAATTTCAACTTGGTAACTCCATGCGTTCCTGAGAAAAGGGTCTTGACAGACGGACGGACAGACAGACGTACAACGAAGTGATCTTATAAGGGTTCCGTTTTTTCTTTTGAGGTACGGAACTCTAAAAACAAAAAGCCATTATTTGGAAGAAAAAGATGTTATCCTAAGAGGTAAGGTTTTAACAGCAGAGGTAACACTGCAATACATAGTCGACGTCTTAAAATGTTTACCACACTGAGGTCTATAATTCCATTGTCATTCGACTAAGCAAGAGCTACTACAATATAAATGAATACTTAAACTATAAACATTTTGAGACATTTTGAATATACAGTTTGGTTTGGTACAGTTAGAATGTTTCCTTCTTTGATAAAATGTCCAGGAGCACTTATGATAATATGTTTTAATAATGAACGTCAAGATGATGGGACCCAGCCAGGTATTTCGAATATCATGTTTGTGAATAGGATTTAGTACTTACATTATTTCTACTATTTCATAGTAAAATTCTACACTCATATTTCAAATATTCCACAAAGACCACTATTCCTATTCAGTTAATGAAAAACACATGGCGTAATCTTAAACTGAACACACCAAATAAAAAGCTTGATGTGTTTATTGTAAGAATTGCGTGTTTAATTGTAAGTAGTAAATTAACTGTATTAAAATTCGTTTGAAATTCAAGAAGTAGTTTTTGTAAATTAAATTGTATAAAATGTTTCTAAAACAAATTCTATGCTGCCCAAACGTTTTAAATGCCTAAACAAATTGTAAGAGCCATAAAATGATACTTGGCTTAAAATGATACTTTTTCTTCAGGCGCTTTTCTGACGTAAGTAAATATAATAAATACTTTTTTATTGATTACTTAAAAGTATAATAACGATTAAATCCCATCCAGATGATATTCGAAAAACCTGGCGGGGTCCCGTCATCTTGACGCTCATTTTAAATAACCACAATAGTGCAGAATCACGAGCACTACACAATCCATGATGAACCATTTATTACTGCACTAATAAAGATGCGCAAGCGGGTGGTGCTCAGACGCGGGTGCACTCGCTCGCGCGGCTTGGGAGCCGCCGAGATAGGATTTATAAAACATCACGCGGGACGAGCTTAGTCGCAAAACGTCTCTTTCGCAAAATGTCTACTGGCCGTAAAATGTCTCTTTCTTATAATGTCGCTTTCGCAGAATGACTTTTTTCAAAATGTCGCGTTTGTAACTTAGAATAAAATTAACCCACGTTTAAAAAAAAGGTTGCTCTTTCCAATTACTTATTACATGTTTACAAGTTATAGGTAGGTAGGTAAGTACTAATCGAATAGACAATCATTAATCCTTTTTACAATAAAAGGTACTTACTTATCTATCTTAATAAAATTGAAAATGTCTGAATGACGCACCATAAGTCTTGGTCACCCTTCTTCTTGCATTATAGGTTTTAACTTCTGTAGGTCGTGAAGTTCAAATGTTAGGACTTTATTCATACTGTCTACATTTTCTTCGAAATCGTGTCAGTGGTTAGAAAAAACGATGGGACCTCTACGAAGCTCCGTTTAAGAAAACTGCGTGGCCGCGCAGTTCTCCATGTGTCAACCGCGCGGCCATAACATTTAAGTTCTGTAGGTCGTGAACTCCAAATATTAGGATTTTATTCATAATGTCTACATTTTCTTCGAAATCGTATCAGTTGTTAGCAAAAACAATGGGACCTCTACGAAGCTCCGTTTAAGAGAACTGCGTGGCCGCGCAGTTCTCCACGTTTCGACCGCGCGGCCATGGTTAATCCTTTACAACTTTCTGAATATTGGATCTACGAATTTGCGACTTTCATTGTTAGTGTTTTACAAATTCCTTCGTAATGTTGACGTAGTCGTTTTCCTTCTACGACACTGTGGCCGAGCAATGAAAAACGGACACAGTTATTGTGATAAGATTTTAATTTATTAAATTAGCTTTACGACTTTAGACGATTTTAATTAAATGTGTCTTCCAAAACAACTTTATCGACAAACATACAACATTAAAATAATTTAACGCTCTCAAGAGCAAATTATATAATCAAGATTCAAGACAGTTACGTAGACCAAACTTTGGCATTCAGGTCGGTTGTTACAGTTTACTTTTAAGACCATCATAAAATTGTGGCGGGCGTGCGTTTGTGCTAGGTACATTATGATTAGATGATGAAGAGCTCACAAGTCTATGTTATTTTTTACATGAAATCGTCGGACTCTTTCGAAACGGTAGGCTTCTAAATTACAGATGGTGCTAGATTATAGATAAAAATAATATTAATAAATATGTCCAAAAAAATAATCTTGCTCAAACGCAATGCTCATAGATATCGGAGTCAGAACAATCGCAGTTTCCAATTACACAGTTCGTTACTTTCTGAAAGATAGAAGATGACAAGAAAATAGTACCTAGTAGTAGTAGTAGTTTTTTGATTAAATGTTGTCCCATCGGGGGACCGCTACTATTTTAAACTTTAACAGAACTTTAGGGTAATAATTACAGCGGTCCCCCGACAAACAACATTTAATCAAAAAATTTCATACGTACTTACGTAGGGTCATAATATCAAGGTTATTTTTTTCTTTTTATAGGGCTTCACGTTTATACCTCTTTTGTTCTATTTGTGGCTATTTTTTCAATAGGTTTTTTAGTTGTTTTAGTCTTTTTACTTTCATACTATTTTTATTATTATTTTTAGGAAAGGAAACTGCAGGTACACTTAACGCGTAATACGCAGCTTCGCTGGGTCACTAAGAGTGTAACGGTTTCTAGCAAAATGAAACGATTTCTCTGTGCTGGCAAAGGGAATAGGAAAAATGATACTGTGAGGGATTATAGGCAAAAAAACATCGCTCTGTACAGGAATGTAATAAATATGGCCAAAAAGCTACAATCTGAATTAACAAAATCAACGAACATCTCAAAAGACGTTTGGAAAGTTATAAACAAATACAGGCTGTTAGTGTAAACACCGTTATCCTTGAAACCAGTGGTTTGGTTTCACTAATAGAACGTAAATTCAATGAAAAAAAATATCTTTTTTTTTTTTTAAGTAAAGTCTCAATTTTTCTTCAAAATTATTTCACCCTATACAAGTGCACGCAAGGGCAAAGTAGACGGAGCGCGGGAAACAGCGCGTCGTCAGTACTTCCCTTATCTATGCAGGGCGTGCCGCAAGTGCCCGCAAGCCGGCAAGCGCATGAATTTACGGACGGTGTCGGACAGAAACTTTCTTACATTTTTGAAATAAAATAACGTTTATTTATTTTTAAATTCAGATAAACATTTTTATAATTAAGTCAACTACCTATGGTTTTAGTGACAACGGTGTTTACACTAACAGCCTGTATAGAAATAAGAATGTGACACACTATACAAAACTAATTTTAAAATCAAATAATAAATTATGTCCGAACCATCAGACATTGAATATCTTTGCCCATTTCGAACTCACATCATCAACTATTACATGCACAGGGGATGCCATGGATATTCTACGTAAAAGTGCAAAAAGAGTAACCAATGACCTTATCCTAGACCCTGTCACTCCCTTTGAGATATTCAAAATGTCTCCAGATGAAGCAAGGCCTCGCCTAAATGTTATAAAGCATAGCGCCTACCACAAGTCATTAAAAATGTTCAATAAACTGCTGACAGAAATGAAAAGTCTAGTATATAATACAAGTGGGTTTCAGAATAAGCTTAAAAGGTTCTTGTTAAATAAGTTTCTATATTCCATTGATGAATTATAAATTAATACAAGATTCGAAAGTAACATAATTTAAAATTTTATTAAATTTTATGAATTGACTTATGACATAATTTTTTTATATTTTTTATTATTTTTCTGATTTTAATGTAATTTGGAAAATTGTAATGATTTAAATATAGTTTGCATGCATGATGTTTCTTATATATTTAGTTATAGAAGCTCTGTCACGATGTAAAAATTGTTATTGAATAAATGAATTGAATTGAAAATCTTACCTATAACTAAACTAAATTTACCTTAACGAAGACCGTACTGGTCTTGATTAAAGATCTGTCTAAAGACAGATTTATATTTCTCATATATATAGCTATTATTGTAGTCTCGCGTTGTCGGAGTCTATTCAATAACAGGCGCACACCTGCTTGATTTATGAGCTGCGCAAATTCATTGTTATTCTCAACCAAAGTGTTTGGCTCAGAGCTCAGTATTATATTCGAAATTATTCTATCTGATGAAATAATTACAACCATACAAAATATGGAACTTCGTGGACAGTATATCACTTTACTCGATTCATAAGTTGCACAACACATGTGCTGTGCAATATTCTGTTCCTAGCTAGAGGGGTGTGGGTAATTGTACTAGTAGATTGTCGTGGTCGAGTGTTCGGCATGGTCCACGTGGCACAAGATTGCGGAGGCGGTGTTTGCTCTTTGGCGGAGCCCGCAACGGGCTTACGGTTCAGCGAGCCGTGCGGCGAGCGCGCGGCCTCTCGGGTCGCGTCTCCGGCCAAATTGAAATATCCCCGCTGCCACGATGTCCACCACTCGCATAGAGAACCATGCCAGTCGCTCGCCTGCGGCCACCCGCTGCACACATACATATCCTCAAAATGAACTGATGAAGCTCACATTAATATTATGTATTTACTCTAAGGTTTACGTACCTACGTCTTCAAACTCACATTTTATGCGCCGTGGCAAAAAATCCAAATACTAAATGGCTAAGTGCTTTATTCGCTCTTGTGCCGCTCGGTAGTAATAATTTCATAATTCAAGTAGGTAGGTAGACCCGAAATGGGTCGGGTCATATTTCGCTAAAAATTATATATTGGCATGGTTCTCGAACGATTCAATTTCCGTGCGCAGACAGCAGCGAAATTTACGTGCGCAGATTTACATGCCAACGAAATTATTTGCAAATGGTACCTCGAGCGATTCATCTATATTTTATGATTCGTACCGAGCACACTTTAAGGTTTCTCTCTTCGAAATGAAATTATCACTTTATATTTCAAAAGAAAAGAAATTTTTCGTGTAAAATATGGAAATATAAACAGATGTTTGACGGGTTTTTAAGAACAGACTTTGAAATTGGACAAAGTTTATTTATAAGTAAGGATAACGACATATTTTGAATGTTTGTTTTGTATTCCGTAATACAATTCAATTTCACAATGTCCTGAAACTCCAACATACATAATATGCATGTAATTATCGGTGGTATGTTTTTCGTTTAGGCGTATTTGTGTATGTATATTACTGCGCTTTTCGTTTATATCTATCCAATTCTCTATATTTGTGTCTGAAACCCGTGTGAAAAAGAGAAAATAAATAAGTGAAGTAAGTGACGCGTGCACACATTGTTTAAATCGATAACCTTTGTAGAGGTGGTTGCCTTACGAAGCCCCTTTGCAGGTAATCCTGCCCACTTGGAGTTATTGCCGCCGAGGGAAGGAAAGATTACCTCGGCGGGAGATAAGGAGGTCGACGGGGCTTCGAGTGCGATTGTCCCCGAGTCAGGCGTCGAATTGTGTCAAGTGAAGCGGCAAATTAAACGGCCAGGCCTTCTGCGCGCCCTGCTCACTAATCGTCACATAAACTGCTGCCGCCCGAACGTTTAATTACGCAAAATGCTTTCTTCTACATGTACTTTATTAACCGTATCTAGCCGCTAACTTAAAGCTTTTGTATTACTTTTATCTTTGGCCGGTGCCATACTACAGCGGCCATGAAAATTAACGGTCATTGTAGCCGTATAAACATAAATGTTTATTACTCATAACAATAATACATCTTTTAAAATATGAAAACAGTACAAAGAAGAAATTAAAACAATCCGGTGCAAAATATAACTGTGCCTACCCGAATAGGATAAGTCATGAAGATATTGCCCGTATGTAAGGCTACATTTTCGACTGACAGATAAGATTTCAGCCGTCGGTAGTCATACGGCATCCGACCTACTTTCTAATAAAACGAAATACATGTTCATGCTACGCATTCGTAATAAAATACTAATAATGATACTTAACATCAACCACAGTCCCTAGATGCCGACAATAAAAAACAGTGTACACGACAATATGTCAGCCAGTAAACAAAATCCCTTACATCAAAAAGGTTTATTGTTGTGAAAACCAGTTCCTATAACCTAATTGTTTGTTATCATATTGTGAACAATACGAGGCAACCCACATAATTATTATTTTATAATAATTATGTGGGTTTTTCACATAACAAACACAAAGCTCAAACCAATATGTAGTTAAAATCTAAGTGAGGAATAATATTTTCAATTAAATTTCGCTAATTAGATAATAACACTGTAAGCTTAAACACATTCGCTACAAATGGCTACGAAGACCTACGCGTAGACCTCGTAGCACTTGTGTAGCACTCAATAATGAGTTTGGAATGTTCTGCATTTTGTCAAAAGTTTTTAAGTTAAAAAGTAACTACTATGTAAATGTATATATAACTAATGTCATGTTTAATTTGATAGCATTATTTAAGGTACAAAAAAGACTAGGGTAACTGTACTTTGTCTCGAAAACATAATTAGGTTTCTATATTAATTAAATAGACATGGTATACGATAACGACAATGTGAATCGGTGGCAGGAAGCAAATTGTGAGTGACGCTAATGATAGGGCGCTCAGCAGTCGTAGTACCACGTAGCGTCTTTCCAATTACGCTACGGCGGCGTAGCGGGGCCGGAGTCACGCTGCGCTCCATTCGTTACCGGGACGTGCCACCAACATCTGGACCATCCGTGTTATAACTCCGATAACTTGTTGCTACACAAAATTGGTTTTAGTTTTTCTCATAGAAAGCTGTGTGGGTGTATCTTGTTTATTAAATGAATGCGGTTAAAAGATACTGCTATGATTATCTGGAGCTGCTACTAGTTAAGATAGAAAATTCTAAATTACTTTTCTATCGTTTTCTTAAGAAGTATAATGTACTTATAACATGTAGCAACCAATCAACCAATGTAAAATCCGATTAATAATTTAGTTATAAAACCTTGGGTACCTGTGAACTAAACCAAACAGTTTGCTAAGGGTGGATAGTTAGGCAACTCGACAAAATCAGTTGATTGGGATAGTTTTCGAAAGACCTCTTTTCGCAGTGGATGTTTAGGAAATTAGACTAAAACGTTTTATATCCCCTTTTCGCTACGATTATGTCATGCAAAACCGTTTCAAATATTAAAGTAATCTCGGATTTCTAAATGACAGTCTCATGCGGGTACTAAATAAATTTCAAACTTATAAAAATGTTCTTGCTCTGTTTATAAAGTTCATACAAATATTATCGTTTGAAGGCTTCAAATTGTTGCGACGTGATATATACATAATGCCAAAAGTTTGTTGGTCACAGAATAAAGTAGAGTATTCCGACAAAACACTCCACGTGGAATACTGTGATAAGGTGAAACTTTGTCTTGCTAACAAATTACACTCTGAATTTCGGTTGATAGCGAAACTTGTTTAAATGAAATCATTTGAACGGTCGCCACGTATCTGTGGTATTTACTCGCTTTTTATACATTGTTTGTATTATTATATATTGTTGTTACTGTATGAGTAATTATTATTACCCCTTGAATGTCCGTAATAACGCCGATGTCAGACGCTTCACTCAAGTGAACGGTTCACTCGAGTAAAGGTTCATATTTGTTTAATTCCCATGTTCACACGACACCGACAAACTTATAAAGGAATGAACGTACATCTGCTTCTTTATTTCATTTTTCGATCATTTGGCAGGCGAGTGAGAGGTTCGGAATCCAACATCATTGGATCGGTTCACTCATGTATTCATTTTTCACTTTTAATTCATTTTGTGTCCAGACGCTTCACTTTGAGTGAATGCCGAATAAAACGCGAAAAACATCAAAAAGTGAACATATCGGTTTAAGTTATTCAGGTTTCGGTTTATGTTATTTAATTTTGATTGAAATCTATGCCTTCAACATAATATAAGTCAGTGAAGCCATCTGGCTCCCAGTGACTACAGTCACAATTACCCCTCCATACCAGATGGTTACGCAGAATACTGTGAAAAATTGTGAAGGTGCAATAATAATAATAGGTTTAAGGTTTATGTTTATATTATAGCTTGACTGAGAGACATTCACGGTCACGGATGGTTTACGGTTTTAGTAACCTGGCTGTTTTGGGATTGCCCGACTAGAATTAGAGTCAAACGGAGCTATTATCATGAGACGACGGCGCGGGTCAAACTGAAAACAATCGTAAAAAAAAAGGAATTTCGATCATAATTTATACTGGCATTTACGTCATTGGTCATTTTAGAGTACTATAACTGACTCGCTGCTCTTAGATTCGTCTTAAAATATTCACAAAATAAAACTAAAATCCTATTCGACTATAAGATTTCTCCAATCGACACACCACCTTTGAAAAAGGTTACTGATCTGCAACATGATTACTTTGTCACATTCTGCACGAAATTCTATGCTTCACGTCATGGCGCACCTTTGATCTGTATCTGTAATGCGGTGGGCATCTCGGATCAGAGTATCAGACCACCGCATTGTGTTTCCATGCTTGAACCTTCTGTTACTTAGTAATAATTAAAAGTATTAAACGTGTCGAAATATTTTTATGTATGTCGGAGTCATTCGTTTGACTATTCGGAACGTCAGCGCCATCTCGTGGCGCTGGACAGAGTCTAGCCTGAGTTCGTGGTGGGAGCGACAGTTACAAAGAACGGTGTCAGCAGAGCTCTCGAGATCATCGAAACATTAGACATCGTACGAACAACATGTGCATAGAAACTGTCAGCGTTCCGTATCGTTAAATGTGTACCTACAGTGTGTGATTCGCTAGTGTGACTGATTTGTTCGTGAATTGTAATCTGATTTGAACTGCAAACCGTTTTTCTAATGTGCAATAACCAATACTACCCATAGTACGCCCACAGTAATTAAAATACCATCTCCGACATGTATATGTGTTATTTTATTAACTTAGGACTTAAATTTATGACAGCGATGCAAACGAGTACTTCGACGCCTAATTGTCCTTCAGTTTTTATTTGTATCGTTAGTTAATCTTTTAATTTAGTATCTAGTGTAAATAGTTTAGCGAATGTGTTTAAATGAAACACATTTTATTAACAGTTATTCGTAGCAGCGGAGATTTACGTCCATTTAGCGGTAGTCAATATACTAACAGCTTGTTGAATGTTGCATTCACCTACTCACATAATAACCGCGGTGCTCCATTATGATATTGCCCTCTGAGTGAATTCGGTTTCATATCTTCCTACATAAAAGTGGCTTTTTGAGCTTTACGAAGCGCGAACATCATTCAACGCAACTCCTACTTAATTTTCCCTCAGTATCCAATCATATTTATACAAAGTAACCATATTGTATTTGTTTTATTCGAAAAACGTTGATATAATTGTTTCGTGAATGAAAATATTTACCTACTTGTTTAATTATGTAAGTACCTGGTTGAAACTAACTAGGTTTTAATGGAAAAAATATTTTCATTAATCCGATCGCGAAATTAAGAAAATAGTTTGACCGCGTGCTAAATCTGTTCCAATACCTACGTAGATTCTTCAGACGCAGTTTTTGTCGTTTAATTATCCTTTAGATTTTTTGGAGCATTTGATCGCTCTACTGATCGTCGTAGGTACTTAACTTCATATTTACCTAGCTTTAACAAAGCTAGTACCATAGAGCATTTTAGCCGTAGCCAGTTAAGTTGTCAATCAGGTACATAATTGACGGTGTGGCACTTACCGCGCCGCAGCGCCATTCAGTTGGGGCTCGCTGACACAGCCGCCGCACTTGACGCGCCGCACGTGCCGATCACCGCCACTCTTCGTGATACTATCGCACACGCGCCGCTGATCATATACCACTACTTACTTACACTATTCGCACTAGGTATGCTCAACCTTAGAGAAAATAAGGCATTACAAAAGTATAATTCACATAAAAGTACAAACAATTTACTCTAAGAACCGTAAATACACAATTTCACGCAAATAATAATTTACGCTTGGTGAACTCCGGATGGTATGGAGAGTGTTATTCCAATGTATACCCCCGTTACAGAATCCCCACACTAAAATTAATCAAATTAAGAAAGTTTGCTGCAACAAAACAACACATCGACCCTTATTTAGCGAAGGTAATTTCGCTGGCGGTCCGTTAACTGACGCGTCGCGACAATTATTTTCATATAACATAATCCTGGGGCGTTGCGAGGTGTGTTCTCTTGGGACGCGTGATTTGGAGGTAGGGGAGACCGGGGCAAAGCCGTATAGCTAAGGGTTTGTGGATGCTGATCAATAATTTTAAAACACAGTTGTACTAAATCAACAGTTATTTTTAACCAGTCTCATAAGGTACGCAATCACAATATTTTAACTTAGATAATTAAAGCGTAAATTGAAAAAAAGTAGCAAAAATAATTCTTCTACGTTTTACGGTTTTGCCCCAGGGCATGGACAAAACCGTATACTGTATACGATTTTACCCCAGTATATCAATGTGCAGCTATGCAGCCCATGCACACAAAATCATCCAATTCTTCTGAATCGTAACCTGTGCAGCCTTCATGAGCCCAACCTTTGCACTCTATACATTGGACCCAACCTTCATTCAATCGAGTAGTGCCGTATTTCTCAAGACAGTACAGACAGTTATCGCTGCCATTGGTAGTTGTTTGTTTTTTAGTTTTCTTTTGGTGATCTAGATTAAGTTTTGGTATAATATAAAAGGTATAAAATAAAAGGTTAATACACTTAAGTACATCCGGGTCAAAATCGTACATATACGATTTTACCCCATACGATTTTGACCCATACCATTGTATGTATAAATACGTTACTCAGTACTACATTCGTAATTGATTTCACCGGTACAAATGTACTGAATTACATAAAAATATACACACTTTCAACATGACTATTAGTTACTTACCTATTGTACACGTAAATTTGACGATTGGCACTTCTTTTTGCACATAAATTACATAAAAACCACTAAAAAACAATAAAATAAAATATTTAAAAAACGCGCATGCCTGTCGCGACAAGTGTTTGTTGACAAATAGCTGTGATTGGTTGACACCGCTGAGCTGCAGTGGCGCGGGATATTTGAATTATTAACAGAAATACATACGCTATACGGTTTTGCCCGGATATACGGTTTTGGACAGGTCTCCCCTACCGGTCGTCCGGGCATCCGGGCGTCCGGAGTCCGGCGTCCGGGCGCGGCGGGCCGGACCCGACGCCTACTGAACATCGCTCGTTGACACGCCGCCGCGCTGCCTCGTCACTGTCTCCGGAAAACTCGTATTAATGTAAATTAGAGTAACCTGTCCTTGCTCTCCCTCGTCAGCAGAGGCCACCCTCGTCATTATATTTTTACTAACTTATTTTTATAAAGAGCAGCACAATTCTTTCCAATTACATTTTCTCGGGTGTTTTTATGATTTGTAAGATTATCTTGGCAGTTTTCTTTTGTATTTTGCTAATGTGAACATTTTACAAGTGTTGAAAGACCTGAAAAGAAAAACAAAATGTCGCCTACTTATTCGCCTGTCCTCGATCAGGCAGACTATAAATCACCACAGTAAATGTTAGATCTGTGTTTTTAGATACTTTTGGTTATTTGGAATGAGAACTATATCATGAACATCTCAACCTGAAGGCCAATTCTCGTAATTTAAAACATTCAAAATCTAGTCGCAGTCTCATCTCAGCGACAAACAAATGTCAAAAACTTGTGAAAATGTAGGGAAATTAGAAGTATTTTTTGACAGATTGAGACTGAGATCAGACTGTGGACGGTCTTAAAATTACGAGAATTGCCCCTCTGGTTAGTTATTAGATTTATAGATATTAAAAGTAGTTACTAACGTGAACCTGCCTTTGCTGAGGAACTCTTAATTTCGTCACTTGAGCAGTTTCATTATTTGTATGACAAAAATTTTAATGAAAAAATATTGCATAAATAATATTTATAAACAGATCCTGTTATGAATCTATTATTTCAACATTGTTATTTATAATCTTTCTTTTTGTTTTCAGGTAAGTGTATCATAAAACGGGTAAGCATAAAACTGTTGCAAATATTCACGGCCACCTTATTCAAAAACATCTTGGATTGATGAAATCTGGTGGTCTCCTGCCTCTGAGCAAGATTATTTTTAGTATTATTAACTAGTATTTATAATATTAGTTAACAATACCAAAAACACTTGGACATATATCTCAAAGTTCGGCTTAAAATCAGCATTATTTTCTGTCAGAAATTTCTCCAGATACCAGGGCGTGCTCGCTTGAAACTCTGGAGAACGGAGACATTTGATTTTAAGCCTCGCGGACTATAAGTGTTATTTCTTCGAGAGAAGTATTATTCTGCGACAGGAGCGCAGCTCCGCCGTCTCGAATGCTCCATTTAGTTCCAAAGTTTTTCTCGTTTATCACCGTTGGGCTCTCAGAGGCGGAGATTTTTCCTTTAGATTTGTTGTCACGCCAGACCTTTTTAATGTACCTTTCTTATCGTAGCTCGATTAAGAAGGAACTTGTTTTAGATCTAACTCTTCTTGGCTGCTTTATTACTTCCTTGTAATTAACAACAAGGAGGGAAAAAAAGAAATGAAACCTATAAAGTAAGGTAAGGTAAAAAACGGAAAAAGTATAAGCCGTCTCTCTCAAATCTATACAAATATTCGTGTAGATTTGGGAACCTTCATTTAGATTGGCGTTCCCGGCCAATCCCGGACAGATATACCTACCTTTTTAAATTTTAGATCATTTATGTTTGATTTGGGTATCCGCTTTATTCGACGTGTGACTGAAACTGTGCCTAAATCTTAATTGTACCTACCAATAAACTAGGACTTGCTTATTGGTTCGGTTTTTTGGCGGTTTATTTAGTTTTATTGCATCTAGATACGCTTTTATGTTTACATGATCCTAGAACATGTTAATGGTGATACAATTTAATGGTCATCATGCCATTGGAATGAAAATGTTATTTTTTTTACGAGAGAGCCAGCTCCTGTACCAGTACAGGACGATTTAAAATGCCATCAGCAAAAGAGAAACGTACAAACGACGTAAGTAAACTTAATACGTCAGTTTGGTAAGGTTGGTGAAGCGAGCTCTTCGTTAATTAAGCGACTGAAACGCGGCCATAATAAAAAGAGGGCAGATTAAGCCCGGCTCGGCTCAAGTGTGGCCGAACAGGTGCGAGAGGCGGTAAACTACAGCCACATTCTCCCAACTCCACCGCGTGCTGCGCTTAGATAAAAGGATTAGCAGACTTTCTACTCCCCTCTACAAAGTACTCACAATTACATTACGTCTACCACTCAGCAAATTCGTGCGTATTTTACAGTATCGAATATCAAAACAAAATATTTCATGCCAATATTCTCGTTCCCCAGCGCATATTACCTAACAGTACGCAAAGTAGCAAAATGTTTTATTTTAATTTTACGAAAAGATGATGTTTGTTTTTGTATCATTATGTACCCTGGAGCGGAGTGAAGGTGAGATTGTATCCCGTGACGGTTCAGCGCCGCGCCATAATGACTCGACGCGAGCCGTCGACGTCGGCCCTCGCTCAGAGATTGGAAAATGCCTCCACAACTTTTCTACTTATACAAAAAGTTAACGTGAAAACTTTGTTAATGTTTCGATGGCTTAAGGGCTATTTTTATTGTTAGGAACAGAGTTTGTCACATCAATTTTATGGTGCTTAGTATTTTTAAACCTTTTTCATTGCTACATTAATAATATCATTAAATAGAAAAGCCATAGAAACTATCATCAAAAACACTGTTTAGCTGTAGGTAATTAAAAACTTAGTTTTTGTAAGAAATGCCTAAACACCGCGTTGCTTAGTTACGTAAATACTAATGCAGTATGGATGACTTTATTCAAATAATAAACATTATCTTCCGATATAGGAATGAGATCCAAACAGTATTTTAGAAACATCGAATCTCTTCTCTCAGTTGATGGCGTAAAATTTGCATAAAAATATAGTTAAAATGATTTGTGTTGTAGAAAATGTCTGACTTTCGGGCAAATGGTGCTGTAAAAATGTTGGTAGATCGGGATAGGCAGGCTCGCGTAAACAGCTCGGTAAATCACGAGAATTGCGCGCCGCAGCTCGACTTGGACAATATTTGTGCCAATAAAATCCTCCCTAACAAAGCTGTTGTTGTCAACGAAAAGCCGCCTGACCTGTTTTTAGTCTATCATGGATTTCGTTGTCATCGTTTCCGAAGCTTAGTATAGATGTTGAGTGTTTTTAGATTCACATAATTACGACAACCCCCAGTCCTGCAATGATGAACAAAATAGAAGCTCACTTTAACACGCTTTATTTTTAAGGTTTCGTAACTAGAAAAGGTATCGAAGATCCCATAACCAAACAAATAAGTCTGTTTGTATATCTGTCCTACCTTCACAAGGGTCTATTACAGTACCTATCGGTAAGAGGTAGCTGACATTTTCAGTGTGTGTTGTGGTGAAAATGAATAAAACATCAGCAATTCAATGTCGAGTTTATAAAGATCCTTCATTTAGGAAAAGGTTAGTTCATGTATATAGTGGCACATACTGGACGTCTTCTTGACTTCTCAATAACTTGAAAACTATCACCGGCAGCTTTCGCGGACGGGTAACTAATAAAGCAAGTTGGAGAGGAAAAGTAAACTAATATCGGGTTGTTCTGGCGACGGCGACGAGCGCTGGCCAGCGCTGGAGCCCGACCGAGACGTCATCTTCGCTACAGATTTATTACTTTTAATATGTGCACTCCATTTACGAATGTCAACTACTTACGTATGTTTTACCCCATATTGGAGGAAATATGAAGTTTCTTATAGATTTATATTTTCAAAACCTTGCAATATTTCTTGGTGCTAATATCCTACTTCCTTCTTTAAATAAATAATCTTCAAATGAACTGATGACCCCGCAAACCGTAATGAATTGCCATAAATAAGAAACGGAACTGTAATCATTAGCACTGTTCCCATCTTTCTCACTTCAAAAGTCGTTTTAAAGTTTCTTAAAATTGGCGAAAAAGTTTCGGTACAAATTAAGAGCAAATTTTACTCCGTCCGTTTAGCCATCAGTAATTTCAAAGTTCTAATGAATTTTCTTCTCTGACATTGAAAAATGAATTTCTGCCCCTTATTTCAGTCGCCCTGGGACATCTGTAAGCACCGATCGGGAGCAAACTCACCCACATCATTTTAATATGTACATAAATATTTTTTTGTTTTTGAATTCTAGGATGAAAGTGTATCAATAATTAACAAAATAGCAGCATATTTGTTAGACTTGAAATATAAATAATTTCGGATGTCTGGGCTTAGGCATAGTAAGGCAAAAGGCGAGGTCCGCCCGTTCCCCGCGCCTCTCATTACCCCCCTAACGGTGCCCCATTAAGCGCACGGGCCGAAGTGCCCCGGACCGTAGTTAATCCACGTCCTCATTCACTGTTATTTCGAAGGTCTGATCTAATCTAAACAGGGCTTAGGATCCTACAATGCCAGTATTTCGCGCGACTCATCCCTTTTATGTATTTGACTATCCTCATACCGGTCCCGCTGCCGGTCGCTTGACGTTTGCCTTTGCTATAAAAGGAAATAACACTTCCGAAACTTCCGATGCGATTTCGCGTTAATGCCTTTGTATGAAAATTAATTTTCTTGTAGGCATTTGGGTCGCAACAGTCACAAATTGTTTATTCTAAAAAGATAAAGCACGTTATTTATGGCTTAAAACAACGCATACTGAAGAAAAGACTAAAATTGTCCATGAAATGTAGTGATAATGCTGACGCGAGCGGCGGCTAAGGCCGAAGTGGAAGGGTCAATTTGGAAGCTATTATATGGCGGCGGTTAGAGGCCTACTTCCGGCGGCTGCACTAAGCTGGCGTGTTCAAATCCCCCCCGCTCAATTTCGGCCTTTCTGCAACACTATTCATCCTTCGCCTATTTGGTGTAAGTACATTTTCACGATGAACTTGTTCTACGTTATTTTATTTTTGTGAACAAATACAACTAACGAACTCGTAATTATTTTTCAGTCAAAGTCTTTAAAAACCGGAACGAGACTCAGTTTTGATGAACCAGCTTAATAAATTGCTTTAGAGGTGGAAATGTTTTAACTGTACCGCACCCGTAAGCCGATTTCGGATTACCTCTTCATTTTTTACGATCCTCGGAGAAAATTTACGAATTTAGATTGAGTATTTATGGATTCCATATCCGATATTCATTTATAGCGGGGTCGGATCCGCGCCCGACCCCTATGCGAGCGTTTCTGAAAGTTCAAATGACTCCTTGATTCAACCTATTTTTTGAATTTTTGTGTACACTGTGTTCAGAAAACGTTAGGAGTTGTAGCAAAGTAAGAAATTACTAAGCGTTTCTTTGTATATTATATGTGTAGGTGGGCAAAAAGCGCATTGACTATTTTATGATTTTTCGTAATGTTATGTATACATTTTATAAAGGAACCGATAAATTGTTCGTTTGAGAAACAGATTTAAAAAAGAAATTAAAATGGGTTTTTCATAAAGAAGAATGGCAGATTTGGTGCCGCTTCATTTCAAAAGCGTTTGTGAATAAAAGTATATATGTACAGACGCCAGTACATCAAGCTACTACAATCTGTCAAATTTCTTTAATAGATTTTCAACTTTATCGCTAAATCGTTAAGGTTCAAGGTTGATTGGGAAAATTTGACAGTTTCGGGTAGCCTGACCTGCTGGCGTCTGTACATTATATAAATCAGTTACAGGGCTTTACATTGAATGCATTCGATTTTGGTTTATTTATTAGCAATGGATCAGCAATATCCTTCAAATGATTCAGATTGTAATTGAAAGTGTGTTACGCAAGTAGGGTGCAGGTCTTCATCGTGTAATTAAGCGCGTTCTGCTCATTCTTGTCATAAGTGGGCTTTGCTCGTTTCATCGTGCAACACGCACTGGTCAAAGATTTTCGTCTTGAGACACTGCGGTATGTGGAACGAGAAGATATTGCGTAGCTTCCCAAACGCTGCCCAGCCGAGTCGGATTCAAGGATTGACCTCTTTCTCGAAGATGGACCTACCCAACTGGACAGTTTGTCCTAGGTAAACATACTCGTTCACGACTTCGAGTGTAGCGTCTCTGATCTTCGTGACAGTGGGTGTTACAGTATTGCATTTGACATGACCTTCGTTTTGTCCATGTTCATTTTAAGACCCACTCTTTCGGAGGCTCTACTGATTTCATCGAGCATTGTACTGAGGTCCTCCATAGTCTCAGCCATGACTACGATATCGTCGACAAACCGAAGGTGAGTTATGAAGTCGACATTGATGTTAATGTCAGCCTCTTTCCAGTCCAGTACCTTGAAGACATCCTCCAGTGCAACTGTGACCAGTTTCGGATATGATCCTGGAGTCGGACTGACATAGTGGCGTTTTTGTACAGACACTTCAGCACCTCGCACTTCAGCAACTTCTTAATACTATTTTCAATTATTTTATTGATACTATTTCTAAGGTCGAACTAGAACATCTTCCAATTCTATAGCTGGAGGGCGTCTCGCATTTGGTTTTACTGTGCGTAGGTTAAAAACCACACTACGCACATTACATATGAACTACATCCTACTGTCCTCTTTCCAATATTGCATGTGCAATAGTAGTGCAGCCACTACACACACAAAAGACACATAAACATATTAGCTTTTCGCAGTGACGTGCCGGGGGTTTAATTCTTCCTCAAAAAACGATAGCATTTTCTCCTGGCTCCCAGTAAGCTTAGATAACTAACCTGTAGTAAAAATGTCTAGAATGACTCAATAGACTTAACCGCGTGTGTACTCAAATGATATATTTACATTTATGTTTAGGTCAAATGTACGAGAAATCAGATTTTTTATGTTATATAGCCGCTATAATAATGGTTCCACAGTTTTGATGCCATAGTACTAAATACTTAAAATGATGTCCCAAACAGATTAAATACTTTTTCGGCACTTTCGATTTTGGGCCCAATATGAATGGTCTCCTTATTTTGCTAAGCTACTCAACTTCAAATGCGTTTTTAACCCTATTTCGGCCAACATGTTTTGTTGCTTGCCTTTAGGTTCTGGTAGTGCTTTGCCAACTCTTGACATTGGCATCAAAATCACCGTGCTAACTAAACATGTTTTCTTGCACTATATGAATTAAAACCTACCTACTCTGCTAACAGCTTACAATCTTTAGTCATTTCTTGGGATTTTGTCTTCTACCTACCTTAACCTTACTCATATCAAAGACGATCACATTCTTTTTAAATGTTTACTTATTTTTAACTCTATATTTAAGACCTAAGAATTCATATTAGCATCAAAAATTGACGAATACTGGGTCCTTTTGATGAGCAATAGTACAAATCTAAGGACTACTAGTACAAACCGCCGTTTTTTTACCTGTGCTTTAATAAGCATTTATTATCACGGAAAATTATAGAAATTAACTACTTATTTAGAACAACGGATAAATTATCTATTCCATTATGTAAAAAGTTTCATTATAAATGACATACTTTTCACACAGCAGTTCCTCAAAGTCAGTGAATTTGGAAACCCGACGAGTATTGGTACGTTTACCTTATTGAAACTATTCATTTCCGCCATCTTTGAATTAATACTGTTTACTGCATAATATACTCTTAAGTTTACTGTTATGGGGTCTGTCTAAAAGGAGCCACCTCCTCCTTAAGCAAAGTTTTTCTGGTGAAACCCAATATTAAAAAAACCGGTCAAGTGCGTGTCGGGCCACGCGCAGTGTAGGGTTCCGTAGTATTTATAACAGCCAAGTGCGGGTCGTATTCGCTGACTGATTGTTTCGTACCATGCTCTAATTAAAAGCCAAACATGACTTCCTACCTAATTTGACTTCCTATACAAGTCCTCACCTGATCCGACAATTTTGCACGGAAAGTTTTTTTTTTTGGTATTTGGATAGTACTTGTCATAGCCGGTGTAGCAACTGTTTTTTTTTAAATAAAACATTTAGGAATGCAATACAACTGACGCTTAGCGCCATCTATCGACATTTCTATGGAGTTGTTCGAAATTTTCGAGTCTAATACAATTGGTCGACTATTACTCGTAAACTTGTAAAGCCCACTTAAGTGTGATAGTTTTCCTTTAAACTTCGTTATATTTAGGTACTACTGCCGTGACATTTGAATTTCTAACTACAACCGTTTAGTTGGTAGAGGGTAAAGTACCAATTTTCGTTAGAATCAAGTGTCCCCCACACTTGACTCTAACGAAAATTGGTACTTTAAAGCTTGATAAGTCACGAAAGACCTGTCCAGCGATATCACACAATATGGATAGGACGAAAAAAAAAAATCATCCCCACTTCAGATGTAGAGGAGGTACCCTAAATAATTGTATTTTTGAAAATTTTATTATTATACTTTTTTGGCGTTATTAACGTGTATACTCATGCCAAATTACAACTTTCTAGTACCAATAGTTTTTGAGCTAAACCGCGGACAGACAGACAGACGACATGGCGAAACTATAAGGGTTCCTTGTTGACTACGGAACCCTAAAAAACACGCTGTAATTACCCTTTATCTAAATTTGACCGAGATCTATCTTTTGAGAGTTTTTACGAATGTACGCGAAGTGCGACACCCAAATTACATGGAGTCCTGCCATTCTTCTTTTCCTAAAATTCTCGACTTCAGCTTCACTGAAACGCCTAACGTCTACCTTATCGTTTTTGGATAAGTAGTTCTATAGCAACAGACTCACTAATGGATAGACATTTACAGAGACATTACGTTTTATAATATACTAGCTTCTGCCCGCGGCTTCGCCCGCGTGGATGTCGGAAATTATCCCACGGGAACGTGCTATCAGGATAAAATGTACGTACTTCCCCAGGGTGCCATCTATCTCTATGCCAAATCAGAAGTTCAGTGGTTTAAGCGTGAAAATGTAACATACAGTTTCAAGTTCAAATCCTCCCCTTAAAAACTGAATTAAATATCCCTTTTTGTCCCGTCAGTGGTAAATTTTCGACAACTTTACATAGGTACTTACTTATTATTAATTATTTTCTGTCAAAAGTATCAATACTGATTTTCGAGTTACTCGGGCCGCGCATTCAATTTCTTCCGCACAAACTTAACACCCCTATATCCCTCTTTGAGGGGTAGTTTTGAAAAACTTATAATGATAAACTTTATTACTTACCTAAGCAAGTATTTTTGCCAAGTTTCAAGTTTATTAACTAAATGAATAAGATTTTTCATATAAACTGTATCCCCTGCTTTTCACGCCCACAGGGGTGGAATTTTGAAAAATCGTTTGGGATTATTCATAACTTGATTCAAAGATTATTTATACCAATTTTCGAGTTAATCAAGCCACGCATTATAATCCTCACTTGTAAAATGAACTACCCCCTTTCAACCCGTTAGGGGTAGATTTTCTAAAAACCCTGAAACATGTTACTCTTTATTTTTGGTCTTAAGTATAAACACTGAGTTTCGAGTTAATCGGACCGCGCATTCAAATTATTCCACACAAACTTCAACCCCTATATCCCCCTGTGAGGGCTAGTTTTGAAAAACCTATAATGATAAACTTTATTATATTACTTACTTAGGCGAGTATTCTTGAAAAGTTTCAAGCTTATTAACCTAATGAAGAAGATTTTTCATATAAACTGTATCCCCGCTTTGCACCCCCACAGGGGTGGAATTTAAAAAAAATCGTTTGGGAGGTATTCATAACTTGACTCAAAGATTATGTATACTAATTTTCGAGTTAATCAAGCCATGCAGTAAAATCCTCCCCTGAAAAATTTACTACCTACCCCATTCCAGCCCGTCAGGGGTAGATTTTCAAAAAACCCTGATACACATTATTCTTTACTTTCAATATTAGGTAAAAATACTGAGTTTCGAGTAAATCGGATTGCGCGCTAAAATTCTTCCATACAAACTTTAAAACCCCTAATCCCTTATTAGGGGGTAGTTTAGAAGAAAAAAAAACTGACAATCTTCATAATTTATTTAGGTAAGTATTCGTGCCAAGTTTCAAGTTTATTAACTCAAGGAATAAGATTTTTCATACAAACGAATTCCCCCCTTTTCACCCTCTTAGGGGTGGAATTTCGAAAAATCCTTTCTTAGTGGATGCCTACTCTTCACGAAAAACACACCCTCCAAATTTCATGTCTATAGGACCAGCGGTTTAGGCTGTGCGTTGATCTATCAGTCAGTCAGTCAGTCAGTCAGTCAGTCAGTCAGGACTTTGAATTTTATATATATAGATAAGGAAAAGATTTTTTTAGTAAAAACCTTATTTTCTAAACATTTATTTAATGCTCTTTATCCTTATGTTTATCCTATTTAAATGCCCGTTCTGCCGCTAAATAATTTCATAAATGAACATTTATGAAAATATCCTATTAGTTGCAATAGCCGCTGGACGCACGATGCACCGCCCGTGTTTCGCTAGTGGAAAAGCGGTGTAGTACATTGTAGCGGGCCAGCAAACGAGGAGTTATGACGTCGGCGGAGGATTACGTGAGTGGATGTCGTAATAAAGCTTGCGATGAAGCCGTTACCCGAAGATAAACGTAAATATCTCCGGCCGTCGGTGTCGGCAACTCGGCAGTATTCGCCCCCAGTCTGCCGGTGTGCCTGTGCCCGTTTCTCACATTTGTGTTTGTCTTCTCCCTTCATAATTATGCTACTGATAACATCTACAGCTATTGTGTACACAGCGTTGGTAGAATTAATTTCCACAAAAATAAAACAACATGATAAGATATAACCGTAAAAATGATTCAATTTGTTACCTATGCTATTATTCCTAAACAGTGTTTCAGTAGATACGTAAGCATCACAATGATAACATCACATTTAGGAATCTAGGCCGCCGAACAGGGCGACTGTGTTGTAGCATCCTTTGTGCTCTATATGTATTCTCGCGCCTGCTCTTATCTCCTAAATTAATTACATAAATCTTGTTTGCACACGTCTTAAGCTTATATGACACGCCGCCATAATTCACCGGAATGGTGGTTTACACTGCTAATGAAAGGCGATTACTATGCGATACTTGCGAGATGCATCCGCTTATATTTATAAAAAACTGTATACGTATACATTCACGGCTTCGTATTTAATTCTTAAGACCTGGAGATAAACACATTTATTTATGTAAATACCAACATACTAAATGCGATTTCGTAGATCCAAATTAGATATTTTTGCTGGGACATAAAGCCAGTCGCTACGATGTCAGGATTCATCGTTGCCCGTAAGGTTGGAGAGGCGTCGGTCATGATTTCCCAGGGCGTTCGCTGTCGGGCGTACAGTCGACAACGCAGAGACCCACTGCAGTTGGCACCCCAGGTTACTCGGAGGCGCTGCCTTATTGCAATCACGTCAACCACTGCCTTCGTGCGATACACGACGATAGATGCAATACTGTAGACGCTAGCTCGTTAAATATTTGCCTTTAAGGTTTCAGTAGATCTATTTAATAACTTGTCTAAGGCAATTTTATGGGTGGTGTCCTATTTTGTAGGTACATTATTTATTCAGACATATGAAAGGTGCGACTTTACAAAAAAAGGGTGACAATAATAATAATTGTATTCACTCAACAATAAAAAAGTATCGCTATGATTATGCTACCTCGTAGTTGACATCTGTCATGTGAGTTTTGGATTACTTGCAAATTGGTGTGGAATGACAACTTGCTGTAAAACTCAGCAGAAATTAGTTTAAAAAAACCGGCCAAGAGCGAGTTGTACCCGCAAAATTAGGGTTTTGAACCAAACTACACTGAGTAGTATATAAAACAGTAGTTGGTCTGCCGTCATTACTGTGTTGCGCGTAATTAATAAACGTGCGCTATCTGCTACACTATGCGTCAAAATTTTGTCATTTGGACCGGAAAAATGTTATCTGCTCTATGTATATGATTCAGCTAACTACTATCTTTTTATTTGGACAGGATACATCCTACATAGGTCAAAGAGCCTTCGTGAGTAGGCCTATTTTTGGTATTTTTGTGGTTTTTGGAACGAAGTTTAAATGCAGCTTACGGTAGGAATTGTCACGTAACGAAAAAGCGTTTTAAACCTTCATACGACAGTTTTCAAGGTTTTCGACAGTGCTTAAACCGATAGCGAGGTCAAAATAAAAAAAACTAGAGAGGTGTCAAGGGACACCCGGATGGAACGACGTTCAAAGAGAGAGAGAGAGACAGACAGATAAACACGCGCACGCCGCACGGCTTACAACTATAGCAAAAAGTGTCGTTCCAACTTTTGGTCTTAATTTTTTCCGTCTAGCCCCCTTTCGCAACGCGCGATAAGGAACTTCGTTCCAAAATCCAAGATGGAGACAGCTTGATTCTAGATGGCTCTGTATTAAAAACCCGTATTAAATTTACACTTTCTGTCTCTATTTCTATTATATACGCTTGCGTGTATGTCAGCGCGTGTAAAAAATATTGCGGGTACAATTAAAGAACGGTACTCACCGCGAGCATTTGCTACGCGAAAAACATTCGCTGCGCTCGCTTTTGTTACCCGAATATACATTCGCGAAACGAACAGTTTGGTGAGTATATGAATCCAAACACGTAAAGCAAATTTTAACAGCAGTGCTCGCGAATGAATGTTCGTTTAGCGAATGAATGTTCGCCGTGACCAAAGTTCGCACAACGAATGTATGTAAAACAAATTCATTATTAATGTTCGCGGTTATTAAGTACCTGATGCATGCAAACACATTTTTAACTAGACTAGACTAAAAAATACCCAAAATATGTGCAATTCCCCAAGAATCTTTGTCAGATTTAATTTATAATCACCAAAACTCATAATTGATTCAGTTTGCAATTCATAATAAAAATACCAAATTATGTTTAGCCGTGCATGTTTTTTGAAGTTTAGTGATGTCGATTTCAATCAGATGGAACCGTTTTACAGTACCATCTACTTGTGTAAAGAGAGTAAATGAAGAGTTCCTCGCAAGTCGTTCAAATATTCCGTGAGCGCACCGCTGCTGCAGCCGCGCCGCGCCGATGACGCGACGACGACGCGCCGCTCCGCCAGCCGCCCGCACCCGCGCGGTAATCAGCTTTTGTGCGCGGTAATTGGGTGTCTGAGCTGCCAACCGAAGCATTTATTCCCGATAAATTGAAAACTGCTTTGTGCTTGGAATCAGATGAATCTGCGGGTTGTGTTTTTTTACTTAGAAGATAGGACATAAGTTTAAGCTTAGCTTGAGAGAAAAAGTTTCAGAATATTAAGAAATTGGAATAAAATACAGAATAAGCGTAAAAATATGTAGAGGAAAATATTTTTTAAATTAGGTTTTATTTTTATATGAATCGAATTGTTATTTTATCTATCTATTTATCTAATAATTATTTTGAAATCGCTTATAAGTAATGGAAAGTAAGTTACATAATAAACATTATTAATCCCTAGCCATGTGACGTAATAATTGTGAAGCTGTATAAAATTGTGATAACGCTCGTAGGTAATAGTCTCACTAATGAAAATATTGCGTCGTTAGAGATATCCTCCCCCGCAATTGTAAGGTCCTTACCGTAGTATCTACGCGGTGGAACGGCGTCATTTACATATTTTAATAAAATAATATCGCAACTGAATCGTAACTGAGAACTTGATTTAAGTTCTTACCGCGATGAATGTAAATTCGCCACCGCCGCCGCCGCAATTCCAGATTTCAATTCTGGAATTAATGGCAGCCGTCGTGGGCCCAGCCTCGTCTAATATTTGCGTTACTTCCGGAGACTTCTCTTAAGAACGGAATAAATTAGTGCCAATAAGTGAAGATTGCGTTACACTCACCAAAATAAAATGTATGCTAGCTCACGATTGTTTTCCGTTGCTGAAGACGCATGACTGCTTTCAGATTCGGCACTTTTTTAGGAGTATTCTGTAGGCGATGCACGGCGGCGCTTGGCCCTGCTAAGCGTGCATTAATATTGTCAATAGTTGGAGTTAGTGGAAGTGAAGTACGTGTCCCGCCTGCCGCTATCTACGGCGCAGCTCACGCGGTGAATTCGAATGGCCTCTCACACCGCCGCACCTCCTCGGGCCCACCTTATGCCCTCCACCCCAGTAACGCCCCATAAACTCGCGTCTTAATTTTAACTTTATTTCTTACCGCCGCTGTGTTCAAAGAAAATTAAGTGTGAAAATACTACTGAAGGATTCGCACGGGCTTTAGTATGTTTACGTGTCAATCACCCTAATCCGATAAAATGATTGAAAAAAGGAATCTCTTAAAAATGAATATTATTTGCTGATAAAAAAGAACACATTTTTATATTCGATCGCGGTTGCTAGTCTAATGTCAACAAAAGACATAAGTTAGTGTATCTTTCTGGCAAACGATTTCTGAAAAGTTTATCACAACATTACTTATTTATGAGACAGCTTCAGTGGTCACTTGGTCAGTCAAGTCCGGGCTTAGGTACGGGTAGACTGTTTTGTAAAAAAATATATTTATTAAAAACAAAAACCGACTGAAATATTAAGAAAAGTAACACAAAACCTTGAATTATAGTTACTTTACTTGGTTTGGCTTTTATATTTTCAATACTAACACATATTCTGTATTTCAACGGGCTAAAGTTGTCAAAAAATAAAAGGCCCGTTTTGACATTGACAGTTCTAGTAGTTAATAAAGATCAAATTCGCAAAACACGTATTCGTTTGTATGAAACTGACAGGTGTCAAGAACGCATTCTCAAATGTCAAAAAAGGCCTTTTATTTATTGACAACTTAGGTTACGATTAAAAAGATACACCCATTTGACAGACAGACGGATAAACGACTTACCTAGTCTTTTCGTAAGGGTCCCGTTGGCACTCTTTGGGGCATGTGAGTCTTATGTTATAGTTGTTTCGCTTTGTCGAATATGAGTAATGGCACTTACACTGCACTGAGTAACATTTGTATGCGTGACAAACAATCGAAAACCTACATGTTTCGAACAATACATAATAGTATGTGTTGTTGTATCCGTACGACGACAGTGAAATATCTTAGAAATAGATTGCCAATTGTAGTGGTTATATATCTAGGTATTGCAAGTTCACATCGAGAGCACGTCGAAGCGTTTGAAATTTCTCAAAGGTAAAAGTTTTCTTGAGCGCATGCAATTCCGGAGTTGCACGACAGCAAGCGGGCGCACGGGGCAGGTACGGCGGGCTAGCCGCGCGCGGGCGGCAGCGAGCGCGCTAACTTCACTAGCACGGTCGCGCGCTCACTCGCGCTGCAAACGTCGCGGTCCACACAATAGCGATTATTGGGGCAATCGAGGCGAGCGAGGCCGAACCCGAGACGCGCCCCGCGATGCAAATAAAATTCGGAGAAGGCCACGGCTGGACAACGCTGCCCCTCGTTATTATTCGACTCTCGCGGAATTGCTTTTATGTCCTTAATGGAAAAGCGAGATATTTATTTCGGGTTTGTGAAAAGACCTTCCTTTAACATTTTCCTTGTTATGGCTACGAACCGTGCCTGAAAATTATACGATCCCGGTGTTGTTCGATTTTACATTAATGTTAGCTTAGCTCACCCTCGTTCCTTTAGATTTTTATGATCATTATCCTATTTTCTCTCTGTATATTAGATATTCTTCCATGCCCAGGACAACACGACAACGTAATAAGAATTTATTTTATTAAATATAATGTCACGCTGGCGCCATATGTCATATTTAAAACCATGTCCCGTATACCGCTGTCGCCACTGGACTTGCCTTTCGAGATGAGAATATCTAATAAGCAACCCCTCGTGTACACCCTGCGCCAAATTTTCACGAGTTCATTAGGTAACTCCAGTCTTCGTTGTTTATTCTAGTTCACCCTTTCTGTTTTTGTTTCTTTATGTTTGTGTTCTTGCTCATTAGATATACTTATATTTTTATTCCATGATTGTGTTTTCTAAATAATTGTGAAAGTCCTTATTTTTATTCTATATCTTGACGTTAGCGGAACTTTGGAGACTTGTATGTATGTTTAAATTTTTGGTAAAATAGAGATTATCTAGCTTTCATCTAAGTTTTAATAGCCCAAGACAATAAGTTAAATTAAAGGCATTGACACCAGGATAATCTATAATCAGGAATAAGAAATCCTGTGTAAACACTCCATTACCAAATCAAAAATCGACTGTCAAAGTATCTTCTTCCTAAATACATATAGGAAATTTCTCTTCATCGATTGACGGATCCAATACCTATTAAAAAGTATTTTCGCACAGGTAAACCTCTACCTAATGGCCAAACCAACTGAGACATTCTAATGATGAATGTATAATAATAGCAATAAACACCTAATTAATAAGAACACATAAAAAAGTCTGCGTTAGGTCCTGAAAATAAAGTAAAATGTGACAGCACAATGCATGTTAATCTGCATGCAACCATAATTTGTGTCACAATGTAGCATACGATAAGTTGGTAATTAATGTACAACAAGACAAACTAGTATTATTGAGGTAAGTGGCTATAAATAAGTTTCGCCAGTTGGTGCGAACTGCCCCTTTAATTATGAAAATGTATGCGAAGCACATGAAAGTTTGTGCAATTATGCCGTAGCCGCTGCGCCGTCGTGCGGTGGCCGGCCACGTCCTTAACTACCGAGCACTGGCTTCTGCTGCTATTCAATTACCTACCTACATCATTCGGAGAGGAATTTACAAGAAGCTTTTGTCGGAAATTCAAGTGAATAGAATATTATCGTGATAAATGTTGAACATAGCTATCTCGTCGCATTCGGTAGTTTCTTAATACTGCTACAGGTATAGTAGGTTATTTGTAGGCAACTAATAGATAACTAAAATAAGTAAGTATTAAAGTAAAAGCCCCGTTCAAGATCTAAGCCTTAACAAATTCAAATCATTCATTAAACGTAAGTTGTGCCAGAAAGCCTTTTATACCGTTAAGGCTTATATCGAGGACAAAAAAGCTTGGGATTAAGCTGCTTCCAATTTTTACATATTGAAAGTTTTTATTTTTTTGTTTTTTTTTTATATACACTTTGACATTAATGAATTTGATATATACTATGACGTTTGCTTACTTTGTAAAGTATTCTATTATTTTAATTATTGTGAATGTGAAGACTATGTGGGTCATTTTATTTTTTATTTTTCTCTCTGTTCTGTTAGTTTTTGTCATGGTCTGGCAGTTTGAGTAATTAATGTGGCCTACTCATATGTCCTTTCTTTGGTATTGTTCGTCGAATCGTCGAGCTCCTTAAGTGTTGTGTTGAGCTGCACGATTTCTGACAAATGCGTGCACTGACTGGACAGGTCCTCCCAAACTGTTTGGTTCTTTCCTCAAAAAACATCTCAGACATTAATCTACATGGTCTTCACATGATCTGACCAAGATTATGTCTGGACTTTAAAAGAGACTGTGACCTGTGAGTTTGTTTCGGCCTTTCTTCTCAAACTAGTCAGATAGGAAACGCCGACCTCATCTACTTAGTTTTAAAATATGATTGACGTGTTAAAGTGTTTGTACAAACATACTTACAAAAATAAAATCATTTATCATTTATAATGGCTACTTACTTATTTTAGTGACAAATCTAAGCTGTCGGCTTAACCAAATGCTGCTAGATATCAGCTAAATTTGTATATTCATGTCTGTAATTTATATGGTGTACATAATAAAGAGTATTCTATTCTATTCTAAATACCAGTCGGTAAATGAGGCAATGCTTCTTTGATGTTTAAATTTCAAGGACCAATAGTTCTCATTCATCATCACAATATTGTCCATCAAATCCTGTCTCAAAAATTCACCCTAAATAAGCCTAATGCCATCGAATGGTATCTCTAAAAATTTTATCACCTAACTAGTACAAAATAAGCCAGCAATAAAATGTCGCGGTCGAGGGTTATTTACAACCGGGGTCAATTATGTCGCAATAAAGTTTTTAGTGTTGCACAAATTGTCGATTTGGACTCGCTGACGGATGGCCGCGAGACTGGCGCCGGCAAATGAGCACACGATAAAATTATCGTTAGCGGTAACGACATGAATAAATGCAAGAGGGTGGTCCGCGGCCGCGGCCGACGACGAGCGAGACGAGTCCGCCTCGGCAGCGGCACTCGTTAGGGCTCTTGTGACGACTGCAACGTGCATGTACCCGTTCGCTGCGCCGCCCGCCCGCCTACCGCACATTCCTAATACATAAACAGCATTCATATTTACATTTAACCGGCACATGTCTAGGACCTTACATTTACCAATAGCCAAATAAATCTAAACACAATTATAATTATCTGTGTTTATCTGTTCATAGTCGAAATCGATACAAATACATACATATAAATAAAATTGAAGTGTCTGTTTGTTATGTCAAAATAACAGATTTTACGAAATTTGATGAAATTCATAGGAAAGTATTCCTATGCATTTATGCATAGGAATACTTTCCTATGAATTTCATTCATACTTACGACACAAAATAAACAATTTTAAAGGAAATGGTCTGTATGTCTGTTTTTCCGGCTAATCTCCGAAACGACTGGACCGATTTTGACGTGACTTTCACTGACAGATAGCTGTTGTCATAAGGAGTAACTTAGGCTTCTTTTATTTTAGAAAAAGAATTAGGGTTCCGCGCAAAAGAAATAAACCTATGAAATCCAATTTGTTTTCCGAAATGCACACAGCGGGCACAGCTAGTAATCATTACAAAATTACAATACTGTCACTATACAATCACACACAAATAGTTTCAAATCAGAACATACCTATCGATGTCATAATAGTACCTAGAGTAGGTAAATTAAACAACCAAAATGCACATTATAGGTACGCACTCGGTCGTATAAAACCAGTACCACGTGAACCATGCTATAAATATCAGCAAACCAGAGCGCCTAAATTATTGCACACAGGAGAATTTTCAGTAAAAGTAGAATATTTTCAAGCAAGAATTCCGCTGTCAGAATTTATAATGGCGATTGTATTTTGTTCATATTGTAGTTTGTTTAACAATCATGTAAATAAGGAGCTAATAATAGAAATCCACTCGCCGAAACTAGTGTTTGCGTTGATTTATAGTGGGTTGTGGAGCGCGCCGGCGGGCGGTAATTTTAAATGTCACGCATTATGATGAATACTAGCAATTTTCTCACGGGATCACGGGGACGATAGCCTTGTAACTCGGGAAACTTTTTACCCGCATGATAAATGATATTAGTTATTTTAATCAATTCTCCTGTGGTGCGGAAGAATTGGATATTTTAAGGATTTTAGGGTTCCGTTGCCAAATGGCAAAAAACGAAACCCTTATAGATTCATCATGTCTGTCTGTCTGTCCGTCCAAAATCAAAATCAAAAGTCATTTATTCAAATTAGGCTGAGAATCAGCACTTTTGGAACGTCAAAATTACAAAAGACAGTCCCCCAAAAACGCCCGCCCTTCACCACTTCCTAGTGCTATCGCTGGGAAGAAGAAGTGGCGCAACAAACTCCCCAGGAGCACAGCTGTCTGTTCAGTTAGAATATAGTTGCATGTATACAATACTAGGAACCTATGTTCAGTAATTAACATTACAAGATACTTAAATTATTTGCCATATGTCAGCTAGCCACGCCAATATACCAACAAATATAATAAAAACTATACGTACTCAAGCTGAAAAATAATTAATTAAAATGTAAAAAAAAAACTTACTACCAAAATAAAAGCCTCCAGGCATAAAGGGCGTGACAGCTTACATATTTAAGCATAGCTGGGTTCTGGTCATATAGCTGTCACTTGAAGTCACAGATGAAAAACTAGGACCATCGAAGTAAAATAAATAAATAAGTTAACACGTTGCGGGACGGTACTGACTTTTTCAAATTATGCGATATGACAGTAAAATTGTCCATACAAGTTCCAACCACTGCTTTATTCGTACCGCCCTAGAGCAATACTAAAGAATAATATACGATGACAGTACTTTCATAGCCGTATTGATGTGGTATGACAGTAAAAACGGGTTTCCTTGTTCCTCTATACAAAATTTCGCTGTAATGCCCGTACCTCAGTTCCGGCGGTGCCCGTACTGTCATTTACAACACCGACAAATCTACTGCTAATGCAGTGCGTCCCGCAACGTGTTAATACTAATTACAATAACCTGTTAGTAAGCTAATTCTGGAGAAAGAACATGAACATTGTCTTGAGTTAATTAGGGCGACCAACTATTCTTATCGTGTAAGTAGTCGTTGATGGAATAGTTGGATTTTACTTGAGCTTTAAACGCATTAAAAGACAAGTCTAGCAAAGAAGAGGGTATCTTGTTATAAAAGGTTGTACCAAGCCCAACAAATGAGTTATGAACCTTATGAAGCCGGTGAAAGGGGGCACGTAGTTTCTCCTTATTTCTAGTGTTAACACTGTGAATATCACTGTTTTTAGTGTACAAGTGCAAATTTTGCCTAATATATAAGATGTTGGCGAAGATGAATTGTGATGCAACCGTGAGAATACTTAAACAATATCTTTAAAAAAATCTCTTAGAGAAACTCTGGCACCTAGCTGGTAAATTGCTCGAACAGCTCGTTTTTGAAGGACAAATATATTTTGTATATCAGCGGCTTTGCCCCACAGCAGAATACCGTAGGACATAACACTGTGAAAATAACTAAAATAGACTAAACGAGCTGTATCAACGTCAGTGTATTGTCTTACTTTCCTGACGGCGTAGGCAGCCGAACTGAGCCTTCCTGCTAGACTTGATATATGAGGTCCCCACTGAATAGGTCTTCAAAAATGATATTGAGGTTTTAATATCATTTTTTTCTAAACTGAATTTCCAAAGTGGTAAAATGTGTGCCCGCCCCGCCCCCCCTGTAACTTCTAAAATAAGAGAATGATAAAACTAAAAAATATAAATGATGTACATTACAATGTAAACTTCCACCGAAAATTGGTTTGAACGAGATCTAGTGAGTAGTTTTTTTTAATACGTCATAAATCGTAAACTGCAATTTACCTTTCATTCAATCAACTCATGATTGATTTTTATAGATAATGCAATGGTACGGAACCCTTCGTGCGCGAGTACGACTCGCACTTGGCCGGTTTTTTATATTTAATTCAACTTGAATAATAATGAAGTAAAGCTGCGTTTAGTTATCAAACTCACATAAGAAGGTACAGTATCGACCAAAAGCCCATAGGCAATCTCACGAAGCAATAAGCTTTACGTTTAATTTGACTTACGTCCTTCTAGTTACAAGAAAATAAACACACTGTCGTCAACAAGTGATTGTAGTTCATATTTTCAACGTTATAATATGAGTCAAGATGACCTAGCGGTTAAGCACGTGCAGATAGATGCGTGAATCAGTGAGCCGTGTATTCGAATCTCACGCAGTACTTCGACTTTTTGTAAGTTTTTACTCGATTGGAAGTAATGAGACAGAAATATAATATTCTTTATCTTATTAAATTTGTTCACACATTTCGTAAAGTTAGAAAGTAGATCATAGAAAACTAAATAAAGAATTCAGATTTCTGTGAGGTAGACATGAGTTTTATGAATAGATACGAGGGCGGAGTGATAAGTCTGGTAAAAATTAAACAAGGAATCAATTTTATTTAATTATTATTTTATTTATTTTTCAACGTAGTTTCCTTGTAACTCAATGCACTTCATCCATTGTTTCTCTAGCTTTTCGATCCCTTCCGTAAAGTACGACTTAGGTAACCCTTCCAAATAGGCATTGGTTTCGTGCATGATCTCTTCGTTGGAGCCAGATCTTTTCCCACCAATCCATTTTTTTAAATTTGGAAACAGAGAATAGTCGCAAGGGGCTAAGTCTCGCGAATACGGTTGTCTTGATGGAAGAGGATTTTCTTCTTAGCCAAATGCGGTCGTTTTGCACGTTAAATTTTGTCAAATTGGTCCAATAAATTTTTCATAATACGCGCCATTAATCGTTTTACCCTTCTCTAGGTAGTCAATATGGATTACCCCACGTGTATCCCAAAAAACTGTAGCCATCACTTAATTGGCCGAGAAACCTGCTTTGGCCTTCTTTGGAGCTAGTTCGCCGGTAGCAATCCACTGTTTCGATTGTTGCTTGGTTTCTGGGGTATGGTGCTGGATCCATGTTTCGTCTACTGTTGTAAAACTACGCAAAAATTCGGTTTTATCCCGTTGAAACAACGCCAAACCTGCCTCCGAAGTGGTCACACGTATGCGTTTTTGATCAACAGTCAGTAAATGCGGCATCCATCGCGCGGATCGCTTCTTCATATCTAAATGTTGTTGTAAGATATTGAGAACACGTTCGTCTGACATGCCTACTATCTCGACTATCTCCCTCACTTATACTCTTCGGTCGTTCAACACTATATCGTGGATTTTAGCGTTCATCTCTGGAGTAGTGACCTCAACTGGGCGTCCTGGACGCACAGGATCACTTGTGCTTGGACGACCTTACCGAAAATCGTTGAACCACTTATGAATAATTTTAATCGACGGAACAGAGTCCTCATAATGTTTATCAAGTTTTTGTTTCGTTTCCGTTATAGTTTTTTTGCGGAAAAAATAATGTTTAATCACGACACGAAATTCACTTTTCTCCATCTTTGCAAAAACGTGTTCAGTTGTTTTTCTTTAATGGCTGTCAAAAAAACTAACCGGCAGTACTGGCTGAAAATTTTAATTACGTCCTTCAAAAGAGTTGTGAACAAGGAGGTTCCATGCAATTTCCACCATTTTGTTTATTGAGGAACCATAACTTTAATATTTATTTTTTATTAAATAAAATATATATATACATTGTGTCATCTGCATATAGACCAATTTCGCCATTTAAAGACACCTGACATATGTCATTAACATAGATTAAGAATAACAGGGGCCCAATAATTGAGCCTTGTGGTATACCGCATGTGATAGGCTGGGCAGTACTTTGATATTTACCTATTTTTACGACTTGAAAGCGATTCGTTAGATATGCTGGTGTTTGTAATTAAAGTTTTATTTCGCTTACTTTAAAGTACTGCAAAATTTAAAAAAATGTAAAATAACTAGTAGCACGTCTGCTCCGTATGCTCACTCGTGCATATAAATATTAATACCTATTTAGATGTTTTAGTTTTAATAATTAGACGGTATAACTAAATATTTAGTAATACCTATTGATATATCCGTAATTATTTAATTAATTTAAATTGAGGTTTAGTTTGAATCTTATTTTCGTCAAGAAAATGAACACAAGCTATAACCTCAATACATTCCTTGTGACTTCACATAAAAAACATGTGCATAAAGTCTGAATCATATATTAGTTTTCAATAAACTCTGCTGAATACCGAAACCTATAATAAATGGCTATCAACAATTATGTTTGTGTTATTAGAAAATACTTTCTTTGTTTGTTATGTTATTGTGAAAACAACAAAAATCTTATGAACCTTACAAGAGAACTTCTTTTATCTAGCCAGGAATGTGACGTCACAATTCTCTTAAAAGTTTGCTAATTTCATAAATAAATAAAACGAATAAACATTTTTGTTATCATTCAGCACGCCTTTTTTATTTCCACCTTCCAACACCGAAAATATTTAAATTAAATACAACATAATCACATAAATAGGTAAGTAATAATACAATAACCAATATTTAACTTCTTAATAATAAATAAACATGAATACATTATAAATAAACATTAATATTACCTAACAACAGTTTTTGCTTAAAATACAAATATTATTATGGTTTCAAAGAAACAAAAAACAGCCACACATTGTAATAAATTAAGATTCGAACTCACGTCTTCATTGATCGTGAATCCATTGCTTAGCCCAAACAGCTACCAGCACATGTTACATTTGCGCGAATTTTAGCAATGCACCTGAGCGACCGTTTGAATCGGTCGCACTTACGCTGAGCGCGTAGTAAAGTATTTGCTGCTGCCTCCAATTTTTTTTTTTTTTTTTATAACTGAAATTATCACAATAATTTCATCAGTTAATGCAAGCTTAAATTATTAAATACCTCATGCTATAATAAGTTTGTAACCATCACTATTATATACATGTCGGGGAAGGACCACCAATGTTATTTTTGGGCAAGCCTTCCTCCTCGTACAATCTTCAGAAAACAGGAAATAATACCACGAACAGATAGCGTTGGTTTTCTTTTATTGTTTCTCAAACTTTTTAAATTACGATTATCACAAATATCCGTGATGGAAAAGGATGGAGGTTGTGAGGTTATCCGCTCATGCGCACGTTCCTTGGCCGAATGCCTGACAATCACTCCGCCTTAGTAAAAATGACATTAATTGACAGTGACAACTGACAGACAAGTGGAATAACCTGACATTACTTGACAGTGACAACTGACAGACAGATAGAATAACCTGACATTACTTGACAGTGACCACTGACAGACTGATAGAATAACCTCACTACCGCCATCTTGTAACAAATGTTAGAACTTTCTATGGCCTCCTGCTGCGACATACATATAAAGGTGATCCTAGTGTTGTTTGTAATATTAGTGTAACTGTTACTTAATTTTGAAGTACTATAGGTTTGTAAATGTTTTATGTTAATAAAGAATTTTTCAAAACAAAACAACAGCAATGCAATGGTAAGATCAGTAAAAACCGCATCACGCTCCAACTCTATTGATAGAACTCACGATGCAATTAAAGTAAGCATCAAAGAAAATTCCTTGTGCTCGTAGCTTGTGAATTGTAAATAAGACACAGACACAAAAAATATCCCAATAACTAATTTCACTTCATACCAGGGGGTCTACTCCGAAGTAGTATCGGCCGAATGTTCGGCCGTTTCCTGCTACGAAGTTACTATTTGGTTCGGTCGGTTCCGATCCCACACTCCTACACTCTTTCGAATATTGACTATGGTCCCCACCCAACTGAGCCGATCCGAACTATTTTCGCATTTTTTCAATAATATTCAGTTCGGCCATGTGTCGGTCCGATCCGAACATTTGTACTTTGCACTTCGGAGTAGGCCCCCAGGGAAGGCAGATGAATTGTCATTAAACCGACAAACAATTAGAATACGTATGATTAATCAGAGGGGTAATTCTCGTAATTTTAAGTACGTTCACAGTCTGATTTCAGTCTCAATATGTCAAAAATACCTCTGATTTCCCTACATTTTTGTCAATTTTTGACATTGTCGCTGAGATGAGATGGCCACTAGATTTTGAACGTTTTTGATTACGGGAATTGGCCTTCATATTAATCCATTTTATTTCAATTATCCACAACAAAAGAACTATCATCACCTACGAATGCATTCCATGTAAAACAAATAACTAATAAACATCTCACGAAGACGTAAACGTGAAAAATGAGTCTTAGGAACTTTGCAATAATAGTATGACGTAAGCTATCGACTCGGGAAAAATAAGAGTGAGTGAGACGCGTGTCACGAGATCATCACGTTGCTTCTCGTAGGTCGTAGCGCTCGTAGCGCTCCCCGGGCCCGGCTGCCGTCTTAATCGCGTCGTCATCGCGCGTAGGCAATACTTGTGTCGCTGCCACGACCTCCTGCCATAAATCAGTCTGCATCGTTTGATAGATGACTCTTCCTTGAAAGAAAAACAGTGGGCATAACCTCTATATCTAACATAGTTTTGTTCTAAGCAACGCATCCAATAGTGCGTTCACTAAACACGATTATGTTTCCAAAGTTAGCTATAAGAAAACCAAATAGGCTTCAATGTCATAAAGATGTTATTATGGAAACAAACAACAGTAAAGCAATACAAACACTAATTAAAATATGATTATGCATGGTTTATTATTATGGGTTGTATTGCCAACGCAACGAGAGATAATTAGCTTAATCACCGCGCTAGCACCACCCTGATCATCACACAGGGACTCGAGTGTGAGGTACTTACTACTATTACATTATTACTGCGTGAAAGCAAAACAATACACAAATCATTTGTTAAAATAAATTTATGCTTATGCACTAATACGAGCGCGCAAAAGCGTTCACCGAATAATTAATGTTAAATGAATTATAGACGAAACATTTAATATTTGTAGATGCACTGCATAATTGTAGCAATTTTGTCACCAAAATAAATTTAATTTTATATAATGAACTAAAAATAAATACACTGCGTTGCACGGGATTGTAATGAGTTTGTTAATATTCGGAAACAACTGTAACTATCAACCATGTTTTGTGTTTATTTGTTAATTTATTGTCTTTACGTAGGTACTCTAACTTTGATTAAAGTTATTTGTTTATGTTTACTGGATTTTCGTTTGACTTAAACGGAAACCTTAGATATTTTGTGAGATCATCACAATAATAAAGTGCAGCAACTACTTGAATTTATATGAAAAATTAATCGGCGCATATTTAAAAAAAAATCGTTGACATTCCAACGATTTTTCCTGGAGGATAAATCCACAGGCACAAATCTTAGTTATAAGGATAAACTCCTAGTTTTACAAAACATAATATTGTAGGCCTCTTAAATAGGGTTCCCTCCCTACGTGTATTCGAAAGTTGTTAATTCGATTTTTATTATATCGAACACGGTATGTCGATAATTCAGTTGTACGATGTTTTATTACATCGATGCTTTATTAGTGCGATGTAACGTTTGTGCGAAACACCCTACAGCGATTGCTCATTAGTTCGACAGCATGTCGGTTCGAAACGCCTACTGCTTTCCGTGACATTTTATTAATAATCTTATTTTGCATTATAGACGTAAAGGAAATACATTATAAATACCATACCTATCTTCACGTCTTTTTTCCTAAAATGAGGAAGACAGGTAACTAATTCACCACGTTTAGCTGTGGCATGGGCCAAAGATAACGCATATTGAAATAGACGATTGAGGCATGACGGTTTTGGCTTTTGAGGGTATCAGGCGATTGGCTAGCAACCGGTCACTGATATTGTCTACGTTATCTTTGGCCAATGCCACAGCTAAACGTGGTGAATTAGTTACCTGTCTTCCTCATTTTAGGAAAAAAGATGTGATTTCCTTTACGTCTATAATGCAAAATAAGATTATTAATAAAATGTCACGGAAAGCAGTAGGCGTTTCGAACCGACATGCTGTCGAACTAATGACCAATCGCTGTAGGGTGTTTCGCACAAACGTTACATCGCACTAATAAAGCATCGATGTAATAAAACATCGTACAACTGAATTATCGACATACCGTGTTCGATATAATAAAAATCGAATTAACAACTTTCGAATACACGTAGGGAACCCCTTAAATATGCTTTTGTCACCGAACGTTCACACTTTGATAAAAACCTGCTTAATGGCAGAAAATCGTCAATACATAATATTAAATGATTTAATTAACAGACACATGACTGTTATGTACGTACACAATAGGCGGTGTCAATGGTTCTTATTACGGTGTTAAAAAGTAAAAGAAATCAAGAAACAAAAAAGAAATAAGCATCCCGGGGGAGTGATAGTAAACAGGGCCCGTGACGAGGCCAGCTCGAGCCGAGTCGGGCCGCCGTGCCCTCCCGCCGGCGCCTCGCGGGCGCACAGCGCTAACTTTTATTATTTTTGTAGCGCTCGCGCTGTTTTTATTATAGCGAATGGCTTTGCCTGCTCCATCTCCTGTAATATCCTATCTAGTTGTAGGCGAGCTTACATAGGTGCCACTGCCACAATGTTACAATCGGCTACAATAAAGTGTGTTACTAGTAAAATAAAAAGGTAAAATGTAAATAAACGAAAGTGCTCTTTTCATGAATGAACGCTGCCTTTGAAATAGTTAAGTATGGGAACAGTGGTTCGAGTATTGAAAATGCACACCCTCTCGTTAGGCGCCGCCCGCCGCCGGCCAGCAGCGGCAGCGGCTGCGGTCCGACGCGTGACGTCACGTCCCGCCGCACCCGCGCCCTCATTAGCATACATTATATTCACCATTACGTTCAGCTCCGCTTGCGACTTTTTGTGAGGTTTTTAATGATACACCATGCGGGGACACCATTATACTGTAGGCTTCTTATTTGTTCCGGCGGCACAGCAGGTCCATTTCTGTTTTCATTTTAATTAGCTACGGAAAAACTTGCAACAGCTGAAGTGCTAATGATGATCACAAAATTTTTATGGCTTATTACTTACTTACCGAATAAAATCATAAAAATAAATACATATAAAAGTAATACGAATAAACAATGATAAGCAATGATATTGAGCTAGTTGGTAGCTGGTGTAGCGCGCAGTGGGCGCCCCGCGGCGCGGCGCGCTGATTTACGTGGCCGGCCGCCCACCAGCGCACTATTGTACCGTGCATGCAGCTGCGCTGATCAAAACATGTCTTCCAACGAATGTAAAATCATAATCGCATAACAAACAATCTAACGAAAGTTGCAAAATTTGGTTACTGCATGCTGGTTAATTTTTAATACGCGATGTAATTGCATAACGTAGCGTCGGGACACGCGTAAATCACTAGCCTGCCGGTCAGCGAGCGAAGCTAATATTTGCATATCGCGATTGATGCGAACCAATCAATACTGCAAATAATGAAAATGTTATATGAAATCTACAAATAGATTTCACGTGACGCTTGTTATTTTAAATAATTACTTAATGATATTTGGATTTATGCTTTAAAATAATTGCTTGCAGTTTGAGTAAATTGACGTAGTTTAATTAATTGCAAGTGGTTATATATGCACATTATCGCATTTCGTATAGTAGTTATTCTTAAGGGAAGGGGTAGACTTACTTTTGAGAAGCTGGGCCAATTGGATTTGAGATCGGGTACTTACGGGTAGTAGAGTAGGTAAGTAAAGTAAAAATAATCGACTGTCGCTACTTTAAATACACATTAAACTAGTATTTACCTACGTACTTATAACACTCGTCAGTGCAATTTTACAAGGAAAGAGAAAATAAGTCCCCCATTAAGTACTAACAAAACCTATTAAGACCATAACTGTAACATATCAAAGCGATCCGTTTGAAATAGTTGCAGCTTATCTCTCAAACGCATGGTTCAATTTCCGGAGAGGGGCTATTTCCTACTAGGCCTCTGTAGCTCATCTGCGAATACTACGTGTTGGTTTTGTATTGGAAACCACTCTTTTATAGACATAAACAATCATGTCTGTTTTAGATACGGGATGATACGATAGGTCTTATGAGTGTTTTGTCTATAAACTCCTCTCAAAAAATAAATAAAATATACTTATTGTTAAAGTTAAATAATATAATAAATTAAAAAAAAATAACAATAAATAAAAATTTATTTTATATAAAATCATGAAATAATTATTCAGATAATCCTACAGTAAAAATAACAAGCATGTTAAAATAAATTGTATCAAACTCAACAATACCCAGTTTACCCAAATCTGAACAAATTTACCTGATGAAAAATGTATATAGCTACTCATACGTACGCATGAATGTTATTATCCTGCATTTGTTTTCGCCGGAGGAGGGTAGAAAGTGTTAGTTTTTGTGCGAATATTTTGCAGGCAATTGTTACGACATAATACCTTCTCAGGAGACTGTCGCTCTCTGTTACCAACAAGGTTATTAAGGCGGTAGGAGGCAATATTCGTGTCTCATAGGAGCCATAAATATTTTTTATAAGCACGAAGGAAGCGGACGCACAAACAACACCGCACAAAAGCGGAGCAATCAAAATAACACATCGGAGGCGCGCCGTCCAAATTGCTGTGTCAAAGTGTTCTCGTCCTGATTGCTCCATTCTGCTCCCAGAGCAACCTGCCATACTTTATTTGCTTTTTGCTTTCTTATCGTTGACACAACATGCTAGTAGGTAGGATACTACTGGACGTGGTAGATCTTTATTTCGATAATTTAGTTGTAAGTAAGCTCTGAAAGCTACATAGTGCCCAGATATAAATGTATGTATGCAGATATGTACCGACAAAACACATTATTTATACTAAGGATATCTAGAATTGTTACAGTATGGCACACGGCATACGGCAGTAACAAAATGATACAGCTGTGTAGGTACATTTTTGTACATTCAGCAGCATAAGTTAATAACATTGGTTTAAGGAATTGCTTGCCTCGAATATCAATAATCGAATCACATAAAAAAAAACATTATTAATAGGTACATTTTCTCGTTACCTAAATCGTTTTTTTTTTTTTTCATTCGTAGACCTCATTCTACCTATACTTTTTTCAACGATCGTCTGCTTTTGATACTAACTGTACCTGCGTATAATTTGATTTACATAACATACCATTCGATTTGTACAATTGGAACTGCAAACATAAACTGAATACATCATGGCGTGCTGCGTTGCTTTACTAGATGAGCACGTAGGAAGAAGGGCGCGGGGCGGCCATGGCGGGCGACCGGGCTCTGCTCGCTCTGACAACGTCGCCCGCTCTGCCTAATTCAATTTCTCCTACTCGCTTAACAATTCCTCCAGCTAAAACGTGTAAGTAGATGGGTCACGGCACCGGATTTAGTTTATTACGAGCAGCATTAAGTGAGCAATTAATCTGAATCCGTAATGGATGGAACTAGAAACGTAAGCATTCAGAGTGCGGCTAACTTCCAATAATAGCTGCCTATTCAAATTTGTGAATTAGCATAGTTAACGAAAGCGGTATCATTGATTGCAACAGATAAATCACATTCACTAGCGGTTTATTTAATGAGAAGTAATATTTCATGGGTATTGTTTTTCAGTGATGCAGAAGGTATTGGTAATAAATCGCGAGCAATATTTTAATAATTTAGTTTTTCCTTTTAAATGAAACTATGGAACCTTTGGACGAATGAAACAATCTACCAAACATTTAAACTCACATACACAAACAGCCAGACCCGGAACAACTACTTGTAGGTCATACAAGTATTTGTTCCGTGCGGGAATCGAACCAGCGACACAGCAGCGCAGCAGTCAATGTTTTTTTTTATTAATAAATGGTAAGTACTTAAGTACCTAAGTACTTATAAGTTTGTTCATGGCATCAACTCATCAAAAATCGTTTTATGGCGAAAATCAAATCAGTGTATATCAGACCATAACATTCAAAACTAAACTTGCCGATGTTTTATGACCTGCTACGTAAGTAATAAGGAACATTCAGCGACACACTATTGAGAGTCCATTCCTATGAATTCAGGTCACAAACAGAAATCTTAATATATCTGAAACAATAAAAAACGAGTCACCTTTATTTAATTGAATAATTCCCTATTGGTTTTTTGTAGTTGGCGTGAGCCTCGCCAGGTGGTGGTGGTGTAGCAGCAACCCGTTCGATCTCGGTAACATGTTTCACATTAGGTTTATACGACGACTCATATGACTACTAACTATTAATGAATTGTTTTATTGATGAGATAAATGCATTTCCTCCATGCGCTGTCAATACAGTATGTCCTGCGATTAGGCATGTGTTACACCATGTTGCTGTGGTGATGCGCGATGTTGGGGTATATTCTCCCATCCCTCTATCAATACCATTTGTAGCTCACGAAGCGCAATTGGAGCGAAATTTCATCGCCTCACTCACCGCCCAAGCTCGTCTCAGGTATGCTGGATAGGATTTTGGTCGGAGCTGGATGCTGGCCACTCCACGCTAGTAATACTCACCTGTGGAAGGTAGTTATTTTACTATTCCAGCAGTATAGGAACAGGCAATGCCATGCATAAAAACAGCAATCTCAGCGATGGGCACCATAAATGGACCGTTATGCTCATAAGGATCTTCTATGCGTGTGTTTCGCTATTCTACCATTACCATGTTTTGTCAGCACTAGCTCTGTGCGATTTTCCAAATAAAATCCAACCAACACGAGTACGAAGCCGCAACTGTATGCAACTTTCTCTTCAATACAGGCTAGCTTTATCGTTCTCCCCGTTTTCTGTAGGTACACAAATTATTAGCCGTCCAAAATACAATGTAGGTAACATGAAATGTAACACAACAACCGGAACCAGGCGAATTTGTTTCTACGTGTGTTACATTTTATATTCCTTTTCAACAACCTGTACCCGGCATCAGCTTTTTATTTAAAGCGCTTTATATAAAGTCTATATAAAGCATACATTTTGATTCGACTGTCAACATGACCTTTGACCAATCCTCAAAAGTCCTATTCAATGCTTTCATGCATATGTCTAGAAATACGATGGTCCAGTTTAGGCGGTGGGGTCTAAATTGTTTAAAAATTAGTTTATTTAATTAGTACAGTCCATGAACTTGGATTATTTCGAGGGACCAAAGCATAGAAACTGATCATATCCTCTCGACCGAATTATAGTGCGCACTATAATTCGGTCGAAGTGTGTGCGCTCTCTGTTTTTCATTTACTCATAGTCCGTGGGGCAGTAATCCGAATAATGAGAAATCACCCACAGATCCAACGGCTTAAAGTACTTTCCGAAGCATGGGGAGTGTCACAACACCAACTTCCAAACTCTGGGCTGTTACTGAGAAATTTCTTATGGAACAACCCAATAACACTATGTGCAACACGGGTATTAAACCCAGGACCCCACGCTAAGCAGTCGCGCTTGCAACTTTGAGAGCAACGGGGTAATTCAGTGCAGTTTCTGTATGAAACCGATTTCGGAACCGGCTAGGAAAATCCTTATGAAAATTGGAAAGTTTTCGCAGCCTGATGGACTTTATGAGTTTCTAAAAACTTATACTAGATGGCTCTGTATTAAAAACGCGTATTAAATTCACACTTTCTCTCTCTGTCAGTTTCTTTCTTTTATATACGAGTGTGTGCATGCGAGTATCGCGTAAGGAACTTCGTTCCTAACGGGGGTCCCCCGAACGCACATATTTTTTTATTAAGATAAGTTTAATAGGTACAATAAATGAAAATTACGAGATTTTATTAATTTAAATGAAATGTTATTAAATTAGCTATGTATAAAATAGTGTTAAATTCAATAAGCTGGCATTCTTAGTTTCAGAGATTAACGTTTCTGTTAGCGACCTGAATTTATTGCTCTCGATTGCATTAAGATAAAGTATGATTACAGTTACAAAAAGCCATAGAACGTTAAAGGTGCATTAAATTGCTCCATGCACTCGTTTTAAAGCTTATGGTGTAACAACTGGTCTTCCTTTAGCAGCCGAAAAGATTGTCTCTTATTTTCTTTTCATATGAATGCTGAAAGGAATGAGTTTCCGTTTTCCCAATCGAAATGCGGTGTCCGCAATATTCTCTTCGGTTTCGTTAGAAACAATTTCATTTCGCTCATAGTCCTTTCAGCTCGTATGTAACAATGAGTTTAATCCTATTAAAACGGACACACATTGTGCCAGAATTGTAGCGTGGTGGCTTTGGTCTGTCGCCGGTCGCATCGGCTCCCTACATGTACTAACCGGAACCAGACCTTAAACAGAATTAAACATGGTTTAATTTCCCTACTGAACGCTACGCTGAAAAAGCTCCGCCTAGTCGAAACAACTATGCCGGGAGGAAATAAAATAGCAAGGGAAGCGATGCGGGCGTCGGACGAAGCGATTATGCAGTCGAGAATAATGGGCGCCGGTCCACATGCACGTTTTTGTTTGTGGTCTGTGACGCGATTTATACGCGAATTTCTACCGTCGCTGAAGTGAGCACTATTCACAATAATTGCTTTGAACAAAATTCCCTCGCACGTGTCTTTTGTTCTAGTCCACACAACTTGTTTTATAATATAGGAAACATGCAATAAAATTGTGGTATTTTTGTGAGACACTTCCACGACACCTCCACACAGCATTTAAGAGATTAATTAATTTATAGAAGCTTTTATTTAGCTTTGTTGGTATGTTTAGGTAGAAGTTTCATGTTTTGGACAACTTCCTTTTGACCTAATAGTAGAAATTTATACTGTATTCGTTCCGATGATATAAGTAATGACCTAAAACTGCAGTCAGGGTCCTCATGAGGAAAGTGGTGAGCATTGAGGTTGAATAGCAAAAATTAGTCGCCGTCGCGCGTCGGTTTCAAAACAGTTACAAACAGTAGTAAGTATAGGTACTACTGAATTTTTCGCTCTTTTACTAACAAGAGCAATTCTTTTTTTCCTGAAGAGAAAAAAGATCGATCCTCTTAAACTTAAATCAGTGAAACGCTTTCTGAAACAAACAACAGCTGGAAGGTACTTATTTCTTTTGCAACATTACCGTGGCGGTTACCATTTTAGAGTAGCTATTGTTATTGCAATCTCTTCGCTTTACTCGGTTTGTTTTCTTCTAAAAGGTTTTCTTTGATATCGGTAGGTATAGTATCTGTTTAATCCAGACGTTGGTCTGGGAGCGTAACTTTTAATAGCCTTATCAGTACTCGAGCAGACCGCGTTCTCTATCTCCGCGCCCCTACTACAGATTCCGGCGCTACCGAGCCTTCATCAACCTTTATTAACCGCTGCAAACACGGAACACCGCCTCGTCTGATCTCTTTTTCTGCTGAATTTGATAAAATCTAAACTCAATAACGCCATTTATCGCTATACTGTTGGACCTGATTACGGAGAAATGTCTAGTTTTCTAGATGCTGTATGCAAAAGTCTGTTAAACTATTATTTGATTTCTAGCTAAGCTATTTGTTTTTTGCATCTACGAGTATGATAGGTAGTAAAAAGAAGTAATGATGAGGTTGTCAGGGATACATAGTTTTAACTATGTAAAAAGAAGGTAACACAAGGTGCACATTTCTAAATTACAGCTTTCTGAGCTATTGTATGCCAGTTAGTAGGTAGTACCCATTGTAGCATTGGCAAATGCTACATTATAATTTTTTCACGAATAACCTTCTTTTATAACAAATCCTACCTTATTTGTAACCAGAAGGTTTTTTCTTCATATTGTTTTTTTGAATTTTGAATCAAAAAGTGTCGTCTTTTCTCCTACAGTGTTTTTTTTTCATTTGAAGCTTTTATTTGGGCACAGGACGGACGTCAATATACTATTTTTTCCCGTTTATATAATTATTTTATCATATAATTATTTGCCACTATGATGATTTGAGCGTCCGAGTTTGTCCGTTGTGCGACCAGACCAAAGGGAACTGTTCCCGAAATTTACAGCATCAAAAACTTGCGAGTCAGGTTTCATCTTTGAGGACTTGGTATGTAATTTAACTTTTGCTTCATCTCTGATGTTATAAAAGATTCTGCCTGCGTCTCGGGTTATCATTTTTCGTTATTGTCTGTAGATTTGTCCGAAGACTGTAGGCGAATCTTAATTCGCCCCCCCCGCTAGCCTGGGACCTGGCGACTGCGAGCTGCGTGTTGGGATCCGTACCCTACGCTGGTGATTCCAAGTACCAGCCAGCCAGCGAGCCCTCTGACTGACATCCTGGAGGCTAGGACCGGATCTACGTATTTTTTTGTTGTATTTTTAAAATTTCTAGTAGATTCTTTAATATCGTCGTATTTTATGTAAATCAGCTATATCAATTTTATTGTTGCCTGACCTGACAGATCGACTTGGTGCGCATTTAGCCATTTAGGATTACCGAATTTTTATTTATTGCGGAAGTTAGGAACGTTTGCAAACGTATCGTGACCGACGCGTAATTGTAATTTTTTTTTCCTTTGCGTAATTGTGAAATTTACACCAGGGACGTCGCCTCAGAGTTATTACCTGTTCCTTTAAATCGTGCTGTGCCCTTCATTAAATTTTTGATAACAGTTTTTTTGATTTATACAAAATTAAACGTGTACTAGTGAAGATTTGGTTTTTATTTCGCTACAATATGGCGCCCGAACTTAAAGTAAGTACTTTTCTTTATTCCTAAATAATGATTTAAATATTTTTTTCATTATTCCGGGTGTGGTTGCTCTTTCCGAGCAAACTATTTTAATCATCATTTCTTTGTTGACATTTTCAGGTTCTAGAATTTGACAAATGGTGGATTTTTTTCGTTCCGTCAAACAAGATGGTTACCATGGATACGATGGAGTAGTCAACCTTTTCAATGCTGTTGGAGTTATTTTCTTTGATGTGGTGTGTTTTTGTGCAATTTAAAAAAAGCTTTGTAATTATTCTAAATTATCTACTCTCTTATTTCCCTCCCCAAAAAATATAATCTTTATCCCGAGTTTTATTTTAATCCAATAGTTAGTAGTAGTTAGTACCCTGTAGTGTGTGCTCGGTGTGTGAATGTGTTTAGGCGTCGTGACTAAGGTAAGCGTTCTTTGCACGGTTGTTTGCTAGTTTCTATTTGACTTATTTTTGATTTCTAGCCCATCTGTTCGTTTCTTTTTGCGCAGTTGGTTGCTAAGTATCTCTTTGTTCTTTGTTTTTGATTCTTAGCCCAGCTGTTCGTTTTTTTGCGCAGATGTTTGCTAGTATCTATTTGTCTCTTTTTTGATTCTTAGCCCAGCCGTTCCTGTGATGTCGCGTCGTTGTACTATTCCTCTACCAGCCATATTACTCCGTTTCTAACACTTTTTTGCTACGTTAATCTGACTCATATATTTTTTGGATTTGTTTTTATTATGGTAGTTGAAGGTGTGATTATTTGGTCGGTTTCGAGACTGTTTAGGTTTGCTATTTGTTTTACAGCCTTGCAGTCCATTTAGGGTTTGTTTGCCTTTCGATTCTCGATTAACTATCTTTTCCTTGCTGTTATGTTGCCGTACAATTCTCCGTCAGATTTATCACTAAATTTCTAACTCTTTCCAACTTCATACATATTAGCAGATTTCGTATTTAATTTCGTTTTATCTTATTGTATTCTAACATAGCAGATGAAGGGTTATTTCTATCGACGACATCGGTCCATTGCCAATTGTTTGTTTATAGTTAGTTAGTTTTTTTTGGTTGGTGGTATTTAGTCTGATGTATTTTTAACCGACTTCGAAAGAAGAGGTTCTAATTTTTTAAATTAAAATTTTCTTTAGCTATTCTCTGTTAAAACGGTGGTTTGTAACCATTTGTTTTATTTATCTTCAATTACCGTTTTTCCTTGTAGGTAATCAGTTTTTAAATTTTGTTACATTCTTTCATATCGATTTTCCAACACAAACTTGTTGTTACCTATAGTCCTCAAGCCAACACGGTTGAACGCTTTAACCAAAGTGTTGTTACGTATTTGAGCATATTAGTCGGAGAAGCCAAAGAAACTGGGCAAAACTTTTACCCAAAGTCAAACTCTATCTAAACTCTTGCATTAATTTAGCTACAGGTTTCACTCCTAATTTCCTAATGTTTGGTAGGGAAGTTGTTACTTCCGGTCGTGCCAGTTACCAGACTCAAAGCGTAAATTTAGCTGAAAGTCGGGTTCAACACGCCTTGAATCTTTCTTCCCTTGCCGAGGTTTACGCAAAAGTCGCTGATAATCTTTCTATGGTTTTCCTCCGTAATTCTCGAGCGTATAATAGGAATCGTTCCCCTGTCACTCTCAACGTTGGTGACACTGTATGGAGACGAAAGTTTTCTAGATCCTCTGGGGCAGATTATTTTTCAGGAAAACTTGCTCCACGCTTTATTAAATGTCGTGTAACTAGGGTTATCTCTAGGACCACATATGTTCTTCAAGACTGCGAATCTGTCCATTCTGGGCAATATCATATTAAAGATATTCTTAAATAATTCCCATGATTTCTAAATAAGTAATCCATTAAATCTTTCTATATTCCGAACGTTACTTTTACGTATTACGTTACTTATACGTATCATTTGTTCCCCTGTAATATAGATTCGCATAATATTAACTTAAACTCATTTCGACAGCTAAAAAGTTAACAGCAACTTTTAGTCGTTCCAAATGGAAACTATATTTGTCAACAAACTTTTGTTTGGTACTTGTCAGTTCTGTCATAGTATCACTCAGATGACGTTGATTCCTTCATAGAGTTAATGACAGGTCTAGTGTTGGGACACTGTCGATAAACTCTTGTCGATTACTTAAGAATAGTGTGGTGTTATTAAACACCTTTTTTAATTCATCGATTTAATTAACAATTAGGTACCCTATTATTATGTTGTTTGCTTTTTGTTATTTCCTTTTTTTGAAATCGTTTCTTCTCCTTCTATTCTTACTTCTTGATTATTTTGTAAAGAAATAACCTGGCGATGATTATTTATTAGGTTAGGCTAGTCTTATTTGGATTTATTAGTCTCTAGTTTTCATGTGATTTCTAGTTTTAGTCAACGCATCGGGAGTTCGCACTGATAACATTTAGATGGAAGACGTTTTCGTATTTATTCTGTATCCGTTGCACTACGATGTCGTTTATTTAGATTTAATTTCGATTAGTTACTTATTAACTTAGGCCTAGCAAGGTTAATTCTTACAGAACCCTGTAAGATTTGTTCTTACCTTTGATTATTATTACTTTTTTCTTCTATCACTTAATTGTTTTTTCTTGGAAAGGGGGTACTGTAGCATTGGCAAATGCTACATTATAATTTTTTCACGAATAACCTTCTTTTATAACAAATCCTACCTTATTTGTAACCAGAAGGTTTTTTCTTCATATTGTTTTTTTGAATTTTGAATCAAAAAGTGTCGTCTTTTCTCCTACAGTGTTTTTTTTTCATTTGAAGCTTTTATTTGGGCACAGGACGGACGTCAATATACTATTTTTTCCCGTTTATATAATTATTTTATCATATAATTATTTGCCACTATGATGATTTGAGCGTCCGAGTTTGTCCGTTGTGCGACCAGACCAAAGGGAACTGTTCCCGAAATTTACAGCATCAAAAACTTGCGAGTCAGGTTTCATCTTTGAGGACTTGGTATGTAATTTAACTTTTGCTTCATCTCTGATGTTATAAAAGATTCTGCCTGCGTCTCGGGTTATCATTTTTCGTTATTGTCTGTAGATTTGTCCGAAGACTGTAGGCGAATCTTAATTCGCCCCCCCCGCTAGCCTGGGACCTGGCGACTGCGAGCTGCGTGTTGGGATCCGTACCCTACGCTGGTGATTCCAAGTACCAGCCAGCCAGCGAGCCCTCTGACTGACATCCTGGAGGCTAGGACCGGATCTACGTATTTTTTTGTTGTATTTTTAAAATTTCTAGTAGATTCTTTAATATCGTCGTATTTTATGTAAATCAGCTATATCAATTTTATTGTTGCCTGACCTGACAGATCGACTTGGTGCGCATTTAGCCATTTAGGATTACCGAATTTTTATTTATTGCGGAAGTTAGGAACGTTTGCAAACGTATCGTGACCGACGCGTAATTGTAATTTTTTTTTCCTTTGCGTAATTGTGAAATTTACACCAGGGACGTCGCCTCAGAGTTATTACCTGTTCCTTTAAATCGTGCTGTGCCCTTCATTAAATTTTTGATAACAGTTTTTTTGATTTATACAAAATTAAACGTGTACTAGTGAAGATTTGGTTTTTATTTCGCTACAATAAATGCTACAGTATAATTTTTTCACGAATAACCTTCTTTTATAACAAATCCTACCTTATTTGTAACCAGAAGGTTTTTTCTTCATATTGTTTTTTTGAATTTTGAATCAAAAAGTGTCGTCTTTTCTCCTACAGTGTTTTTTTTTCATTTGAAGCTTTTATTTGGGCACAGGACGGACGTCAATATACTATTTTTTCCCGTTTATATAATTATTTTATCATATAATTATTTGCCACTATGATGATTTGAGCGTCCGAGTTTGTCCGTTGTGCGACCAGACCAAAGGGAACTGTTCCCGAAATTTACAGCATCAAAAACTTGCGAGTCAGGTTTCATCTTTGAGGACTTGGTATGTAATTTAACTTTTGCTTCATCTCTTATGTTATAAAAGATTCTGCCTGCGTCTCGGATTATCATTTTTCGTTATTGTCTGTAGATTTGTCCGAAGACTAGGCGAATCTTGAATTCGCCCCCCCCGCTAGCCTGGGACCTGGCGACTGCGAGCTGCGTGTTGGGATCCGTACCCTACGCTGGTGATTCCAAGTACCAGCCAGCCAGCGAGCCCTCTGACTGACATCCTGGAGGCTAGGACCGGATCTACGTATTTTTTGAAGACTATTTTTTAAATTTCTAGTAGATTCTCTAATATCGTCGTATTTTATGTAAATCAGCTATATCAATTTTATTGTTGCCTCGCTACCTGACAGATCGACTTGGTGCGCGGTTACCCATTTAGGATTACCGATTTTTTATTTATTGCGGAAGTTAGGAACGTTTGCAAACGTATCGTGACCGACGCGTAATTGTAATTTTTTTTCTTTGCGTAATTGTGAAATTTATAGGGCTTAACACCAGGGACGTCGCCTCAGAGCTATTACCATCCTTTGAATCGTGCTGTGTCCTTTATTAAATTTTTGATAACAATTTTTTGACTATTACTAAATTATACGTGTACAAGCGAAGATAGTGGTTTTTATTTCGCTACACCATTCATTACTGAACATTATGACTTAATATTTTCATATATTGTTGAAATTAAACTAGAGCTTCACAGCTCAACGGCACTCCTGCTCTGTCACACCCTTTACAGAGCTTGCATTGTGAACAAATTTGTCCGTCTGGATGTGCTCGGACCACTTTAGAGTTTACGGTATTGGTAAAAGAGTTCACTGCCGTTAAATCTGCCATAAACAATAAAATTTGCATTTATTGGTCGTCGTCAGTGCCATAAATTTACAGCGAGCGAGCTGCCAACGACATTTTGAGTGAATATCTGGTGCCATTATACCAGGAATAGTGGCGTTTCGTGAACTCACCGATGTGCATTAATTGAAATCACCAGTCAATTAAAGTCGGTGCCGCCAGTGAGCGCCGCGATGTCGTTGCTCTCTGCACGCCAATTATTGTCATTTGTTCAGCCATCCACTCGTGTACACCCTTCGGTGACGCGACACGATACTCCCGTGTAACGTCACACAACACATGTACGCGTCTAACTGCCTGTGTCAACCGTGCCCGCTGATCAATTTGTCACCATGGAAAATCAACGCGTTTGTTTGTTGTTAGCTTGTAAAAATATTTTAATTAACACCCATTGCATGCTAAGCGACAACTAAAATAACAACGACGAAATTTCATGCAAACAAGAAACAAAACTTTGCACTCTCGGCGGCATGTAAGTAGGTGTGTAAGTCCAATAATTCAAGGGGAGCGGGTGGTCGTAATGTTGGAAATTTCCAGGGCACTCCGAAAACTTGGGATCTTCCGGGTCCAGTGAACTAGTGACGCTCACTGAATCCTTATCTTTATGTTCGCAAGTGCTTTAAATTTTACCTCTCTTTAAAAAACGAGTAGGTATAGAGTTTGGAAGTTCAAAAATATTTCACAGTTCTCTAGTTATTACCTAAACTATCATTAACTAATATGAGAAGAATGCATCTCTTGCGACTTTAGTAGGTACTTAATTTCTTGCAAGTATAGTTATAAAAACATTATTTTATGTATATTTATTTTAGCGCGAGGATACTTGCTACGTACCCTATAGTTGTATTGTAAAAGAAATTCAAACCAAACCCAAAATATCTTCACTACTTTTCCAGCTGTAAACAATTTATGTAGAAAGAATTTATTGAATGAATGTAAAGCAAGTCTGTTTTCCCACAGTTTGTGAAACAATGTGATGATTGTGCAACTTACGAGTATGTAAGTGACAGTTACAATGATTATTCATACTCGAATTTTGGCCGTATTCGACAGTTTCGGGAGATTAAAAAACGTACCCACATGTGTACTGTACATCACTACTTACTGTGCACATAAATTGATTTACTACATATCATAGGTATCGTGGAAGGTCGTGAATATATTTATTATGTTCGCCATAATATGACCATCGTAAATACGTAATGACACAAGATATTTCGCCACTTTATGTAATTTGTCATGGATAAAAAACATGACGGAGAGAACATTATATTCTTTACAGTATAAAAGTATAACCTCTTTTTATTGAAAAGATAAATATGTATATATTCAACAAAAAAAATCAGTAAAACCTAAATCTTGACTTAAAAAATATTCAGGAAGTTGACTTGATCAAGAAATGTAGACTTCCGAATTGCGATGCATGCTGCGCCCAGACTTACATTATTGGAGGTTCGAGGACAAACCGGACTGGTTCGATTTGGGGATTCAATTTTCAGTGTTATTTTGTTGTAAATTTGTTATGTGTGATATCACACAAAAACTGAATCATGATGGTGTGCCCAAGTGTTATAAATAATCTGGTTAATATGTACATCATCCGCTGGTGTCTATTCGGTATTAAATCAAGTATCGGTTAAACGGATAATGCAATAAGTTTAGGTGGTCGGGCGCTAGGTAGCTCACAGTGGAGCGGCGCAGATACAATGGGAGCGATGGCGCGACGACGACGGAACCGGATAGCGCCTATTGCCGGCGCACTCGGTGCCGATAAGAGCCGCCGAGGCGGTCGCGCCCGCGCCGCACCGTGCCGCTGCCGACGCCTGCCCCTGATTTATGTACGACGTGTCTCCTTTTTAATGAGTCCGTAAGAAGATATCTCCCTGAACACCACAATAAATTTCCGAGCTGTGACTTGCCAAAATGTTTCAACGTCGATATCTGCAAACAAACCCAGTCCCATTCCGTTAATCTGCCGAAGCGAAGAACGTATCGCGTATATAAGTCGTGCTTATCTCGGGTAATGGCCGCCTATCTAGTTGATCTGCCAGTTTTATTTATAGCCATGTTTTCCTTTACGCGCTCCTTCCAATTTGTGGAGAGTGAAAGGGATTGTTATGAGGCTGCCATGTTTCATAGCAATAAACATGTGTATCCAAAATAACGACATTAACTATTTTTCTTTTAGGTGCTTTTGTTACAAAATTCTTGTGACGATTGTTTCCCTTCCCTATTGTTTGGGTTATTTTCACTTCTCTTAAAGTGTTTTGTAACAGAGAACAGGAACCAAGGAACAGCGCAGAAAACAGCTACCGTAAATAAATTGTAGACTTCTAAAAAGCGTTTATTTTGTTGTCTAAAAAGATATGATGCTACTAATTCAAAGTCATTTCAGTTCTTACAATCTACATAAAGGGCAATCTAGTGTTCTCATAAAAGTGGAGAAATGTCTGCAGGTTGTGATGAATGTCACACAATTGAACAAACGGAACTCGAGTGTATAACGTTACGTTTCGTTTAAAAATACACTCACTTTGACGAATTGATTTATAAATATAAAAAAGTAAAATTAATTGTTTGTTTCGATTTAAACAATTTTATATTATGCTCCTTTATTTTCTCCTACTTTTTATATGAACATTATTGATAATACTTAAACTAACAGCTAATTTAATTCAACTGCTGTTTTGTATTTAGCTTCTACTCGTAAATGTGGATTTAACATTAATTGTGCCACTCTATGTGTCGTTTTTCAAGATTAGGTATGATACGTAGGATTAACATAACAATATAATAACACACAAAAACCTAGATACTTTTTATATTACAAGCCGTATGTCCGATGGGATTTCCCATCGGCAACTTCTCAGGAGCCTCGAAGGATGAAACCAAAAAACGACGATACCTACAACCAACTTTTACATATACCTAAACAGAAGTCTAAGTATCAATTTCCACGATTCTAACTTCAAAAATTACGAACTCACATTATAACTTTCACCCCCTATTTAACCCCCTTTGGGGACGAGTTTCCAAAAAAATATGATACAACTAACTTTTACTTATAAATAGAAGTCTAAGTAGTTGGAACTTCCACCTTGTTCACCAGAGCACCTTTTGGGTTATCATTATCACATACTTAAATGATAAATGATTTATTACTGTAAGTAGGTTTGTACAAACACCTTTACACCTGAATCTTAGGTTTCAGTAATTTGATCTCAATAATTGAATATAAACTGGTGCTGTTTGTCTACCCCATATGATTGTTTCTCGCATTTTAGAAATTTTAGAAACTTTCAATTGCATAAAGTGGTCGTCTCTTGAAGTTCCTCACGACTTTGAAAAAATAATCTTGTAAATGCTAGTGAAGCGCAAATACCACTCACACATATAGCGTATATCAGAAAGGTGTGTTCAAAATTAAGGGTGCGGTACAGGCCATCAAACTGAACAACTTTCTCCATGGGACCAACATCGTAATCATGAAAAAATAATCAGTCGTCTTTGACATGACATGTGATTTGACCCCTCAATATTTAACGCAGTAAAAATGATATTCATAGGAAAGTTAGTACATAGTAGAATACCGTAGGTCATTAATAAAACGGTTTAAAATAAAAATGTCCTGGGAAGCCTGAAAAACGAAGGGCGGGGGCGGGTTAAAACACAGAGCGGTGGTTGCGTGCCCCCTCGTTACGGGCACCGGCGGCGCGGCGTCCGCGCTCGTTCTGTGTAAGTAGTGCGTTCATCCTGTTAAATTTATTGCCGCTTTTATATCAGCCGTTACAGAGAGGTCCCCTTTCGTCCGTATCGGGCCGCGCGGAGCCCAGCTTAGTGAAGTCGCAATTACGTTTTACCGGCTTTGAGTCCAACGGAGGCGACTTTTGCCGTCCATCGAATCGTAATGGAATTAGCGTTTCAGTGCTCTTTTAATTTGTCTTCTATCTCTGTACTAAACGAATCTTCTACCTGAACTGTTTGCTCTCGTCGTAACACATTTCTAATGAACAAGGTATTTATCTAATTCGTAATCTATTTGTGTTTATTTATACTAGATGTGCTTGTATGCGTGTAGAGTACCAATTGTATCTCATTGGCATTCAAGTCATTCTCATTCGTCTGCTGATAATGCGTCTGATGTTATTTTGAAACAACCCTTATCCTCTCTCAGCTAACGATGTAACGTAATATAACAATCGTATATTTCTACTGTTCTAACAAAGACGTCGCATTTAAGTATATCTAACAATTAAACTCATTTATTAATAATTTAATCCGTTCAGCGCATTTTGTGTTAAACTGCCTTGCGTAGCAAGCGCGTAGCAATGGTGCTACGAGCGTAGCAATGGGCAATGGTGCTTTTGGTAATTATATGACTTTAATAGTTTTCTTTTCCCATTTGAATAGTTTTTTGAAGTAGTTGAACTTACAATATGTGAACATAATAGTACTGTATTTGCTCGCACAAATTGCGTACAACTATTAAAAATCATTTATATGACAATTTGTGGTTCGTGTACCTACAATATGAAACGACAGACAGCGCTTCGTAAGTTAATCCTTCTTTATAAACGAGATCTTGAGTCTCAACAAATTGCAATAGATGTTGTGCATTAAAAATAAGTCGGACGTCACCTGTAGAGAGAGCACGGCGCGCGGCTCATCTAACTTGCATGTGCCGGCACCCGGCGCCGCCCGCGTCACGCCGCGCATCTCATTACCGCTTCTCACCTAGCTACATCGCAATATGCCACACGTACTGATTCATTGCACTTGTTTTGTATACCTTAATATGGATTATACTCTATCACCTCTCCTGTATGTCGTCGTCTGTACTTACAAAACCAAGTCCATCATTCAGTCTGTAGTCATTATAAAATGCATAAGATAACTATTTTCAAAGTGATTTAATTACATAATATTTCGTACCAAACCATATTACGATGGCCTTTGAAGCATACATTTTAGAGGACGAGAAAGATTATCTTGGGGCGAACATCGAAACCTCGAATAAGGATAGGATAGGATATTACCCTTAAAATTTGAACGCCGATATATTGTTACCTCGCCTAAAATGTAATATTGACGTGTGCATTGTTAACAACAAGCAGCCGGGACGGCGGCGGCGGGCGAGGTCGGAACTCGCTTTGGATGAGGCAATTTTATGGGTTTATTGAAAGATAGTCGTCTTCAGCGCACAACCCTAAGTGATGAGATCCGGCCGAACCCCGGCCTTCATAACGTTTGTAATACCATTTTACGACCAGCTTAGGACGTAACTTATACATATTTTGAATAACTTTACGCGCTGCTTAGAAAAGAATTACTACAACCCGCCCCACCGAGATAGGCTTATATATTATACAACATGTACTTTACGACGGAGGTGTTTGCTGACTATGATGGTGTTCATTTGCATTCGAATACAAATATTGCGTATATAAAGAAAAAAATGTACAGTACAAAGAAGAGTGCCTCAGTAATTTAATGATTTTGTAACATATTTAAAAACTTTGTGTCACAAGCAAAACTCAGTGATAATAAGGCTTATAATAAAATAAATTAAATATCAAAAGCACCGATATTCACTGAGCACACCCAGTTGCGTCGCTTTCAGATTTTATCTTAACAAAATAACCCCAAGGTGGGACCGCTACGCACAAACGTCGCACTTACCAGCAAAACGAGCTCAACTCTAATACACGTTTCGCGTGTTCCCCTCCCGTGTATAATAAAAGTAACATTTTTGTTACAGTTCCATTTTAGCCAAACTATGTTTGTACGTATTGAGTAGAAATCGGGCGGGTCAGCACACGTGTTCGGCACATACAATCAGCCGTTAGAGCACGCCCTGACACCCCTAAAACGATTTGATTAAACTCATAAAACTCGAAGTAGCTTCCTACCGGCGCCGCCGCCGGTGGACGCGCCGCGGCCCACGATAGAAAAGTTGAAGTTATATGAGCCCTTCCCCGAGACCCGCCTGCGTGAACCTCCGCTCCACCAACCACCTTTTAATAACACAGTCGAGTGCTTTTACCACCACGATTAAGATGACTGTGAATAATTACATTTGCAACTCTTTTTGTTTTTTACCTGGAGCAAGCAAACCATGCTAAGGTATTAATGTTTATTTATTTATTTATCAAGATTTTTTTTTTTTAAGATGATGGAATAGTATTCTATACCCTTCTACTATGTATGTGAGAGACAAAAGTGCTATATGAGTTGCTGTTCTTCACAATGCTATACCAACATTATATCTGACATGAAACATTACTTTGTAGTCCTATGTGTCTCGTTGTAGGTAAATAATACCGGCCTAAAGTCAGGCCAATATTACCAAGATTTCATACCACTAGGTTTGAAAACCTGTTGACAGCATATACTTTATAATCTTTTACTGGTGTCACCAAAAATATGTTAATTCCTTCATCACGTACACATACGGGCCGAAGAACTTCGATCTGATAGTGGTCCCGAAACCTTAAGAACTAAAGTGCTGGTTGCTTTTGCTGCATCGTTTTACGTAAACACATGCGTGCCCTGCCTCTTTATTGGATGTTGTTACCAAGTATCGAATCCCAGAGCTTACGGTGCTGGCGCGTGCACGTCAAACTTCGCTAACCGCCCTTAAGAAAGTTGGTAAAGTTGCCTCCCGTCGGAGATGTGCTATGCCGTGCCGCCCTCGCGACGTTGCCGACCTCGTGTAAACTGTAATCCCTCAGATGATGCTAGGATTTAGCAGCTTTATATTACCTCCGCTGGAAGTTGTTTGATAAATGTTGTCTCTAACAACCAAAGATACAGATCACACATTTATCACTTTATATCTTCGAATAAAAATAATCTTGCCAAAATCTTATTATATTCGACCAATATGCTCAAAAACATTCGGATTATCTACCTATTTCCATTTTGTATCGTATGAGTTGAATTCGGCGAAGTAAAAGCCGCAGATAGCTCAAGGATTCGCGTCCTCGCACTCCACTGCGCGTGAATGGCGCTCGCGTCGTATTATCAACCGTCACTTCGCTCGACAGGTGTCGCCTTCAGCCAACTCGAGAGTAAATTACTAGCTTCGAAGTAGCTGAATCAACCCGACTTTCAAACCTTAATCGATTTTCAAACCACTCGCCTAAGAGCTTGAGACACAAATGAGTATAAATGACTACCGCAAAATTGGAGACCGCATCGATGTAGTTCCATATTATTATTCTTGGCTTAACTTAAATTCAATCCAATGAACAAGAGTAGCAGTCATATACATGCTAAGACCTCGTATAGAATTAACTGAATGTATTTAAATATCTCTATGTATGTTCGTGTAGCAGTTGAATAGCAACATCTTGCATGCTAAGCGCGAGCTACGAGCTCGTTTTCGTATTTAAATAGGGAAATGGGAAACAGACGCGGTGAGTCGACGAAGCACTGGTGCCGTGGTATTGTTTTAATTAAAGTAATTGGAGGAGGCACGTTGAGAGCCGCCGCTCGGTTGGCATGATCTGTGCCTTGAGGATTTACACCAATTTAAGACCGAACCCAGCCAGGCGTCAATTAACGGTACGAGTCCTACTCAATCGTGTAACTGTGTACGATTTATCTTCGTACGTATTATGATAAAATCGTAAGCAATTATATGTATTTCATTGTAAATATCATTTATAAGTTTTTAATTAAACTGCTACAGAAATATAGATACAAATGTTACAAAGAAGCTCCCAGTGTCTTATAGACATATTGTACATCTATATTTATTTCCACAACAGTAGCTTTGTTTAGTTTCTTTCTGTACGACAAATGTAGCGGTGGAATATGAGAAACGAAACGAAAGAAACTGACACTAACAAAAAAGCAACCAAAGATAAACGGAAACGGACTCGCTCATAGAGAAAAGTAGACGGTAGACGCTCTGTGCAACAGAAAACTTTGTGGGGAGTCACTCCTTAGCTATCTGTAAAGTAAATAAATCTTTGTTAACAAATAACGCTCATTTTATATGGGTAACTATTAACTTTGTTTCATAACGCGTTTTTATAACCTAAAAGAGCTTAATCAATGACGCAATGATTTTCCAACATCACATCTATGTTTTTCTTAGAGGAACCTTTCGACAACGTCGCCACCTTTTGTCTGTAATCAGGCAAATGTGCTATTTTCGTAGCAAAGCTCGGATTAACCCTTCGCCGAGAGCGCGTTTGTACAAGTTTCCTTAAAGTAATTAAAGGTTCAAGCAATTTGAACTCTGAAATGAAAATTCATAATCTATTTATCTGCAAGGGTATCTTTTGAAAGAATTTTGTATTCTACGTCCTACAAATAAAAAGAAAACAAGATTAATTACATCGCAAAAATGTTTGATTAGTTTAACAAGCGCAATGAGCGCTACAAACGTACAGACAGACACATGAATCTTTGTAAAGCTAACATGTGTTTTTCCAACCGCACCGGTGGGAGAGCGCGCATCGCCGAAAACAGTGAATAATGCAAAGGCCTTACGAATCGGATCATATTTTTTCAGAGAAATGTGGAATCGCGAAGTGGCAAAACAGAATTTAATATTCGTAAAAGGGTTGACGTCGGGATAGGGGCAGCGCGGCAGTTGACGCGTGCCTGCTCTAGGAGTTTTTTTGGCTACTTTCCAAAATCAATATCTTCGGATACACAGGCCGTCGCGCATTTTGCACTAATCTTACCGAAAAGACAGCGTGCAGTAGACTTTGTAGATGAGTAGATGTCAATGATATTTTTCATAGATCAACATTATTAAATTGGCTTTTATAGTAGTGTGGTATCTATACTGATTTTTCAATGTCTAAACACCCCGCTTGTCTACGAAGTTTGTACAAAATTTGATAAATAGGTAATTAGAGTTAAGGATTTATAAAAAAAAAATACACCTGTTTATTATACTAAAAAACGAAGAAAATATCTAATATTGAATTTATTTCTAACTTTAAAGTATATCACAGGTTTATGGCAAATATCATTATCGTACGCCCAAAATATCACGGCGAAATGAAAACGCTCAGGGACACGTGAATGAATAATACATGAAAAATAAATCTTTCCGAAGACATTTCTTTTTCTGAGTGGAATTTACAGTACGTAAATATTATCTGCCATAAGATCAACACAATAGGAACAGCCTTACAGCCGTAGATCAAACTGTCCTTATTTGGAAGATTCCATACATTGGATCTTGAAACCAGCTTAGGTGACCTAAGGAGGTCCATAACTGTAGAAAGACCATATACTCAGCAATAAATTAGTTATACATTATGTCAAACGTCCATTTTTTTAATCAGCATGATAATAAGGAGTCTGTAAATTAATTGATAAATGATTGACATGCAATCATAAGCACAGGTAATAAGTGAAGATACTCTTTTTAAATGAAATTAACACAGTTAGTGTGGAAATGGGCAGGCGGCGGAGTGGGCGCAGTCGGGTGCGAAGCGATGCGCCGTGCTCGAGAGCTCGGTTCATTTAAAGGCACTTGTCTGTAATTGCAGAGCGACTAAGACTTTACCCTGACTGAACGGCAGGCGTTATCGAATAAAAAAAGTTTTAATGGTATGCCTTTGTCGAACCTTTATGGGCTTCGCAAAACTTATCTCGACCTACTTTCATCTTCACAGTTTTATAACCCTCAAGTCCTAACACGCAATGTATCTCTGCTATGAATTTTTTTACGAGGCCTTATCAATTAGGTGCTCGCCCTTGAATTGGAAACTTAATAATCACATCAAATGTTTTTAGGTGAATGTGTCTTGAAGAAATGCACTTAGGAAGGATACTTTAAATAAAAAATACCAGATAGCGGTTGCAATTTTGTCGGAAACGCAATAAATAGCTCGGGCGGCGCCGCTTGACCCACTTCCTGTTACATGCCGAAACGCCTGCGATTTAATCGCACCCTGCCTCACTCCATCCTTCCGTCGAGACCCCACACGCTTCGCTTCTTTGCCCCATAATTATTAAATCCATTCCGAGCTCGCCAAGAAAGGGGCACACCCAAATAAAAAGCTCTGCCGGACCTAGTGAACCATGCACATTAACATCAATAGCTTGTTGGAAATGTATTTTAGGGCGAATTTACACAACATTCTTAAGATCTTTCATTCAAAACCCAACCACACCTGTCGCATAACTGTCGTAGACGCCGAATGGCAAAAATAACCTTATGAATTAAAAGTTCTTTCCTTCACCTGAGGTGCTATGACATTGTTTTATCTACAGCCATAAACTGAAAGTTACGTTTGAAAGCACATGGCATCTTAAACATTTTTACATTGAATCATGTCGTTCAGATTCACAGTATCAATGTTTTTTTATTCAGTGGAGAACGCAACATCGTGTAGCCACCACCACCCTGTTTCACGTTCTCGGTTGAGTTCACATGGTGGCAAGTGCGGGCGGCGCGGGCCGGCGCGAGCGTCGCATCTGATAGCGAAGCGGAAATTGCGCGGCGCGTCGCGTGCGCCGCGTGTCCGTGACGTGCACTCTATTCGCTTGCTATTTTATTTCGTTTTGCTACTCTCCTCGTACGCCTCCAAAATCTTTTACACTGCTGGAATCCAAGCACTTCTTTTGATACATTTTACTTTGAGTTTCTATCGAAATAATTTGTGTCACAGACAGACATTACTTACAAGTCACCGTTAAAATGTTTAAATGTTTTGCAAGTTTCGATTCGATCATTTACGAAGACTTCTTTTGATTCCTTATTAAGTATTATGAATATTAGAGCAAACCTTGCTTTACTCAGTCGTGATGGTTTAATAATACCGGCCAAATGCGTGTCGGATCACGCGCAATGAAGGGTTCCGTAATTTATCTCAAGAACAAATACTCCATCGATGTACGTCACGGTCAATTCTCCAACAGCAAAAAAAAAATTAGGTGATAAAAGTATAGAAATCGATTTTCGGACTTTTTGAAATACATATACTTATTGACTTGTTGACTTAGAAGCTTGATTTTTTTAGAGCTCCAAGGGACCATAGACGTATGTATTTGATCTTAATTACAAGTTGATACTTTCACGCGTTCCTCAGAAAAGGTGGCAGGGAAAACAAAGTGATTCTATAATGATTCCGTTTTTTTTTTGTGCCACGAAACTCTAAATATCGTAAAAGAAGTGTAGGTAGGTACCTGCTTGAACCTAATACGACTGAGGACAACGAGAAGCATCTTATAAGTCACTTTTCTTGAGAATATTCCTACACAAAGACATCATAAGTAGGAAGCGAGCTTGTCTCAATATGAAGTTGATACGGGCTCGTGTGTGTTTTGTATGTCGCGCTCATAACAAAGCAGACGGGAGAACGCTCAAATATTTTTGTGAAACTTTCATGAATATATTAGCCATAAATGTGACTAAAGGAATCTATTTCCTCTACTGAACCGTGCGCAATGAACACTTTCGAACACATAAACACTGAGGGTTCTATAACGCTAAAACTACATCCGTATCAAAAACACTATCACTTCCTTCACATTTAACATACTTTCAAATGATCACAAGTATAATTGCTGTATTTTGGTGAAGGTCACAAAAGAACAGAAATACATGTTTAAAGAGCCGAAAACCTAATTATTATTCAAGTATATTAGCAACACGCTCGCACGCTAACTCCCATTTTCGTCATCGGGACTTCTTGCGCTCCGCTCGTAAAACACAAGTTATACCATTATATTTTTACGACGGCAACGAATGTCAAGTTTTCAAAAACACGCCTGTCGCCTACCCCAGTCGCATTTGTTCGTTATCTCAGCTGGAAAACAAGTGATACTCCACTGGGTGCTACTGAAACACCAGCAAGTACAATTCCTTCAATTTCGTTTCATTAATTACTGTCATGCAAAACATTGTCTACCGATTTTTATTTACATAGTAATGCTTACGCACTGAACCAACGGGCGGTAAATGTAGATAAGAAGTGTTGTGTGGAGACAAACAAACTGCTGGTCTTTTCTGTTAAAATCTCACCGTTACAACTTACGTGAAGTGAGCTGTCATTCCACCTAATGCTAGGGATTGTCACTTTTAACAGCTCACTTTGAGCTTACTTCATCTAAGTTTTCACGGTTATATTATTACAGAATAGACCGGCTGTACTGTCAGCGACATAAGTCGGTTAACATCTCTGACTGTACTGTTTCGTAAAACCTTCAAAAAACTATTTTTATCTACTCTCATGTTTAGTTCAGAGCCAAATTGAGTTTGAAATCCTGAAACGAAGAGGAATTCTTAGCAGTATGGGATTGGTCGAAAAATGTAGTATAAATTATAAGTAAATTAAAAAAATGGAGAGAACTTGGTGAAAGTCCCGGAAGAGGGGTTTTGCAAAATATTGCAAGGCTTTCCTCTATCACACTCAGTGTCAGGGGTGTGTATCCACTACTTGTATACGGTGAAGGCATTTATACATGAGTTCGTTTGTATGAAGCACCGGCCTGTCCGCACATGTTTTAGGTGTAGGTAGTCATTGTCTGGACTGTGCTATGTAAGCCAATCACGGCTACTGCCAAGCCGGATGCTGCGGGTGTGAGTTTCGCTTCTTGACGTACTAATAGTTATTACTCTTTACTGTTATAATGTAGGCGAGCCCTATGGAGGGGTTTTTAATCGTTCTACCCGAAAGGATAATTTGAGATGAACGTTTGTACGAAAATCCGTAATTTTATGTAAAACCCATGTGTATTTAGTGTTTTGGTACAAAAAGGGAAACACCTCTTTCAGGATTTTTCGAAAACTGTACCCTATAAGGAGGACCCTAATATAAGGAAATCCCAACCTTATAATGAATATTCATAAACTACATAGTTCATACTTCTAACTTTTAACTGTATATGATCAGTATATTTAATATTCATAATATACATACACCCACTTGTAGTCAAATACGATCTTCCAGCAACAGTGTCTCTGTATCAACAGAACCCTTCTGTTTGTATATTTAACCAAGAGTATTCATAAATTGAATACGCAGACGTTAACGTTACGATAACGTTAAGGGGACGTTATATATTGGACTAATCGAATGCCTAGTTCAACAAACGCGCTGTTTTCAACTCTTGGTGCTGAGCCGAGCGTAGAACGTCTAATAACGTCTAAAAATTTTCAGATTCATGTTCCGAATCCATGGTAACAGATTGCGCGTCGATGATCTACCACTCTGTATAAACATTCATTTACGTGTCGCCTAGTGTTAATGAAAAAAAGACATAATTCAATTTATAATTTATTTATTTATGATAATATATACCCCAATTTAAGAAAACAGCTTTCTCTTTTCATCGATAAAAAAATTGCATGGTCTGTAGACACAATAATACTTTCGCCGCGTTGCATTGTAAGAATGAGAACATCAAGTATATTTAAGCGATATTAAATAATTTCTCTCTACATAAATACTCTTGAACGTAACACACGCTACGGTAAATAAAGGTGACAATTTACAAGTTAACTGACCTTAAATAATTTGGTTAGGCTATGTTTTTTTTTGGTAAGCTTTTAATCTTTATGGTCGTGCGATGTGTACATTTCTGGTAAGCGTTTAAACAGCAGCCGTAAATAAACACCTTCAGTTCGAAAGAGCAGTGAGAATAAACAGCTGGCGAGCTTGCTTCAGACGCCCTTTAACGTGATCGGGAGGCGTACATGTTTTACCTATGATGTCCAAGTCTCGTCGTAGCTCCGTATACATATGCATATAGTAAAATACTACTTTCTTGCGTGAGCTTAGAAGGAAATGCTGTTTTGATACCTTGTAGGACGACAAAAAAACGCTGAAAAAAACACGTTATAATTTTTAACTTTATTTTATTTTTATTATCTGTTATATAGCGGCAATAGAAATAGACTCTACCTATAAGGGTTCATGAAATACCCACAGCCCGCTGACGAACAGACGGACAGCGGCTTAGTAATAAGGTTCCGTTGGCACCCTTTGGGTAACGGAACCCAAAAAATGATGGATCTCATCACATTTCATTTCACTAGTTCCTCTTTCAGAAAACCACAGTAATGAGGTAACACACTCAATGGTAATTGGCCTTGCCTTGCTTTTCATGTAATTTCGTTATGACAGCGAAATGGAAAAAAAAAAAATCAAAAGTTGTCTGTCATTATTTGCGCTATTTACGCAATTTCCAATTTTTTTTAAACTTATGAATAGTAGTTTAGCAATTACCTTCGGATTGTGATTTGAAGTGTGTTACGCAATTGGGGTGCCCGACAGATAAGTTTGTGGCACATGTATTCATTAATATTGTTTTTATCTCGTAGTTACCTACTTATGTTACTAATATTGGTACCACCCGTACCACCACCAAATAATCAATGTAATTAAAATTAACTACACAAATAGGTTTGAAGTAAAAAGAGAGCGTTTAAAAAGTTTTTCACAAGGAGCACATAAATATCAACTAGGATATTTTGTCTATTTAAAGGATTGTAACTACGCGTTATAACTTACCTCTATAAATAACCACATTCCGTAGACTTGCCTGACAAAAAAAAGTCGCCGAATTTTCGCGATTTTTTTGTATCTAAATATTCTAACTAATTTATTTCCAACACTATCATTTACAGCTTTCCATTAAAGTCATCTTCAACTGATCGACAATAGACATGAAGTCTATTGTCGATCAGTTGAAAATAAAACCTGTCTAGGGAATAATTCATAATATTTCTTCGAAAATAATACGAGTGTATTAGAGATAAGTATTTAATCATAACTCGAAATTAACTGCTCAATGTTTAGTTTTATTATTTAGAATCAGAAGCCACCTTAGTCGAATGAAAATCGAATAAGTGGTTATTATCGTTTTAAACCTTTTTAAACGCACTAGCGGATTGCCAGACAAAGATACGTTGCTTAGTACGATACCAATGTAAGGATACGTTAATTATATCCAAAATGATGTTCCCTACTGCATAGTTAATTTTGATATCGAGTTATATTTCAAGTGGTGCCAAACTTATGTTTGATAAGTAGTTATGGTTCCAAACTGAACTGCTTTAGATACGAATGAAAAGATTTCGATTTTAAGTTTTACTTCAATGAATGATAGGTATTTTTATTTATTAATATATTTATTTAGTGCATAGTTAAGTTACAAAGCAAAGGATCGATTAGTTAGTATGGGGGCGCGGTCGCGTGCACGAGGGCCATAGCGGCCGGGCGGCGGGCGGCTCGGCGCGGCGTTGCCTTCCGGCGAAACGCGAGGAATGTTGCCGATAGATTAACTTCTGATCTCTTTTCCGATATTATAGCGGAGCGCTTATGTAAGGAATTCTAAGCGCTTCAATCTGGTTTAAGGCCAACTAAGGCTTTCCGAGAAATCTGCTCGGTATCTCCCGACATAGATATATTATTCAAAGTCTTACTAATACCCAAAGCTATGCGACTCGAGTAGCCCCGCACGTACTACATCCCTCGTGTTTATATATTTAGAAGTACATATGACTTTCTAAATCGAGACTCGCACTCGCTACTTTCCGCTTTACATTTAGGTTTTACGTACAAACATTATTTAAGTTAGAATGGGACATGTGCATAATAAATTAAAATGTATGTATTCTTTCCTGCTAGCTAACTTTATTCCAGCCTCGTGTCTTTCGCTTTAACATTTTATGACACTATATCACTGTCCCTATGTAGTGGATACTTATATTAGTTTGAAATATTACACACATAGACTCTCTTTCGTCTTTGCGACACCACATAATATAACGACATTATAGTGAAATATGAAAGGACATCAGCGGTTGCCGAATATTTTCTCTTACGAGCTTTTCCTCTATTTTTCTTTTTCATATGACTACTTGTACGTAACTTAATAATATATATTTTGTTTCAGGTACAAATTTTATATACCCACAGTATCATGAAAATGGCTTAAAGACAGTATCTATACCTTCTTACCGGTGAGTAAATACATAGATACCAGTCTTATACTTGAACTGTAATATCGGTTCCGCTTAAGAATAGCAGCTTTGTGTCTACTTGCATATTTGTATTCAGCCTATGGCTAACGTACACAGACCTGCTAGCTGCATCCATGTAGAGCTAGCTCTACCAAATACTATGAATTTCATTGGTTTCGTAAAACTTTAAAGCAACAAATGCATAATGAATTCCGTCGTCATTTGTGTGTAATCACACATTAAAGGTGACGCATGTAATGTAATAAAACGTCGGGGTGACGCAGCCCGTGAGCCCGTCGGATACTTACGTCTGCTCCGCTCAGGTGGGGCGAGGGCGTTCTGCGGCTTGTTTGCGTACAAGTGAATTCCATTAGATCCAGCGTGTGTACCGCCGCCGCAACTTCCACGCCCGCTTCATTCATATGCCATTAGCTGATCGATTTACAAGTACAATATGTGTTCATTTACTTATATCTATCTATTAGCATATTATAAGGTCGTGATAGCTACTTTAGAACGTGGGATCTAGATATTTACCGTTAGTCAGTGCAGACAAGCAGTATGGTCCGTATTGCGTTACAACAAAACTGCAGATTACAAAAAAAAAGTATGTTATCAGTCTGTTAGCTACGTAAAAAAACATTTCGGCAGCATCATTGCGGACTTTTACTCTTTAAGTAATTATAATAACTCAACATGAAAACTCATTTAATGTCACAGAAATGTGCTTCACCATTTAAAAGTGTGTTCAACTGTGGCGCTGTAGTCGTGGAACAATAATTAAATTTTCCCTCGGCGCTGAGTGCGGAGTATGTCGTTTCATCAACCTCGGCACTAACTCGTGAGAACGGCGCACCACCTGAAATATTTAATTCAGACCAGCCATTGTGCTTTAATTCACCGGAAATGAAAATTCATGGCACTTTCTATACCATTCAAATTTCATCATATAACTCACCACCGTCATAACTACAACTGCTAAGCAAAGTATAATCTTAACTTACCAGTAAGTTTGATTGAGTGAATTTGTGTTGATTTAGAGTGCAACGGTTATTTTTTTGGTAGCTATGGAGTTGTGACGTTTTTATTTTACCCCTACAGTCTACGGGTCCCCTAATGATTTAGGAAAGCTGTATACAGTCCTCTCGAGGCAAGAGTCCCTACACGCATACCTGTTGTAACTATTTCTATTTGAAAATCCGCCCCTGATTCATATGAATAAAATATTCACGTAGCGTTAGTGTGGCCTTACAAATAGCATTCAGCAGTAAAGATTAGGCGCCGTATTCAAAACTCTTAGACAATCATTCTCTTCATTATAGACATGTTTTTCTGGCTTTGTTAGAGTTGAGCTTAAGAGGCTGCATTCTGAAAATTATGAAATGTCGCCCTAAAGAGCACTAAAATTTTAATTATTAATTGCAATCATTAAAATCGTTATTTAGTTTACAAAAATACTTTTTGTACGCCTAAATCTGTTACAAAGTTTAATTCATTGTTATTATTGCAATTCATAATCAATATTTTATTGCACTTTAGAGCGATAAAAGTAATATTGACAAATTAATCTAAATAGCGAAATATTTGAACTATTTACAAAATATTTACCCTTTTTCTTTGTAGGTTTAAAAAATAATAATGCTTATACACATTCATAACGTAAAATTCTTATTTTGATTTTGACAAACTTTATCCACGTTGAAATAAAAAGTTTTATTAAAACACACTTTTCCTATCAAAATATGTAATGCCTTAATAGCAGTTTATGTAACTGTTACATAATAGGGGTTATTATTATATCCTAAGAAAAAAGTTATTATAAAGTCTGTCATAATGGTGCCATTTTTGGTTACAAAATAAAAACTATTTTCATGAGAATAAAATAGAATACTCTTTATTATGTACACCATATAAATTACAGACATGAATATATAAATTTTACAAGGGTGACACAATGGGCGGTCTTATCGCTAAGAGCGATCTTTTAAAGTCAAACCTGATGAGTGTAAATAAAATAACTTATTTTCTATTAAAGTACAGTATTTAATGATTTTAGTATTAGCTGTAGTGCAGGCTGTTGAGGAGCGTCCCCCGTGGTGAAAAGTTGGGTCTGGGCGCGATTTTACAATATAATATATTGTTTTTGATGAAATTGCATGAGTTTAGATAAAACACTCATGTAATACTATTATAAGCCTAGCCTGCAGTTCGGTTAATAAACTCACACTCGTGTTTCAATAACCTCTTCTAAGTAACAGTTCTATGTTATGTTGTTCTATGTTACGGGTTTGATTTCCGCACTTAGTCCTTCAGGTGGACCATAGTGCGTCGGTGGTTATTCCAACCAGCCCACCTCCCTCCAGAAGCTTATTAAGTCTCCTGGTCTGTTGAGAACATCTGTGTAAGATTGGGGTGTCCCGAGGGTTTCCGACCTAATCTGGGTGACGCCTGTGCACTCAAAGACCACATGCGCGACGGTTTCATCAGCCTCGCGCCTCAGCGCCTTGTGACATTCCAGTATTAGATTTGATGTAAACCATCCCTTCTTTAGGGATTGAAGGACTGAGGCGCTGCCAGAGAGTATACGAACATGAGTGTCCGTAACTCTCACACACTACGCTTGGTAGACCGTGTTGACGTGTTGAGCATTCCTAGCGGGCTGGATATGTTTATGTTGAGCTCGTGTGAGAAAACTCCGACCCCAGCTCCGCAGTCGGTCTTCTCAGCTCTCCCGGGCCTGAGTAGTCGCACTGCTCCTCTTTAAGCACTATGTTGTAATGCTTTTGGAAGCAGTATTGCTTAGGGGCTTTGTCGCAGGGTGATACCATCATTGGCTGCCGTTTGATCGCCTCGTCCTTTAGGCGTATGTGCTTGATCCTCGAGTCTTTGCTGGGTTCCTGATATTTGGAGTCTGAAGGCAGACAGGGCCGCCTCCTCCCGCACGATAAGGTGTAGGGGAGGCAGTCCAAGCATAGCCTGTAGGCCAGCGGTGCGGGTGCAGTTCTCATGCAGCTAGTGATTGCCACACAAGCAAATCGCTGCAGCTTTTTCAGATCTCTTTGGGCTGTGCTCAGGTCTGTTCTGGGCCACAAGACTAGTAAGCCATATGTGATAATTGGTCGGATAACTGTGGTGTAAAGCCAGTAGGTGACCTTGGAGCTAATACCCCAGTTTTTCCCAAGCATTCTCTTGCATTGCCACAGGGAAATGCTGGCCTTTGTGGTGATGTAGTTGATGTATTTTGCCCAATTCAGCTGTTTGTCCAAAAATATGCCCAGATATTTGGTTTCAGTTGATAAGCTTAGGGTAGTGCCAAAGAATCGTGGAAGTTGTAGTGTAGCCAGTTTCCTTCTTTTTATGAAGAGTATCAATTCGGTTTTTGTTGGGTTCACTGATAGTTGGTGGGTGTACTACACCAATTCTCTACTATTTTCAGTGCCTTCAGTGCTTTTTTTAATCTCATCAAAGAGACTTTAATGCCTTTTATACCTAAACATTTGTAAATATAGATATAAACTGCGTAAATAAATAAAATATGATAATTTGACATCAAATTTCACCATTTTTTTTATTTTTGTATAAAAATTAACATTCTTTCGTGTTCTACAAAAAATATTCAGTTTTTATATTTTTAGTACAAATTAGACTGTTCGACGGCTTCGCGCCTTTGCCTCTCCTTTATCCAGCCGAGACACGGTGCGTGCGATAAATGGAATCGGCGGGCCATATTTCACAGTCATTTTACATAATTAATTTACTTAAGTTTTTTTTTCGCGCAAGTGTGTTGAAAGTCGTCGCTGTCGAAAAACGCCTGAACATTTTGCAGTCGGCACTTTGCCCACTTGCATCATAATTTATTTATAATGTATCTAGTAGGTACTATTTGACAATGAATCATACTCTATATAAAAAGAGGCCTTTTACATTTTAGGTAAAACTTTTCATTTTGTTCACGTAAAAGAATTTAGTAAGAATTAGGATATTAAGTGCCTGTCTGTTAATTATTAAACTTGTCAACGACAGTAAATAGTCCGCTAGGTGAAACAAAGGTGAACAAAGTTGTCCTACATGATTGATTAGATATGAATAACTAATCAGTAGTAATTGAAAACAGATTTTTCATAGACTAAATAAAAAAGTTCAAATATAATCTGTGGAAAATTTAAACAACTAGATGCACAACCCGAAGAAAATGGAGGAAAAAAGCAAAACTTGTTATAGTGTAGCTTCTCGCTGAGGACACTCGACGCGGGGGCAGTAGGGCGCGCTGCCTTTTCTGCCGTACCATTATAATTTATTTGCCACAACAAACATCGAACCATGCGCCGAGTATTCCATGAATTTTAAATGAACTGGTAATGCAGCTACTTTAAAATTAGTCTTCAGTACTTATCTTTTACCGACTGAAATAAAGCTTTATACTTTGAGTGCTCTTAAACTCTTAAGTCCCAGAAACTTTAGTCTTGTTTAGGAGTTTAAAGAAAACAATTATAGCATGATAATATATTCTAAATGGCACATGGCTGCAAACTGAGTAAAATTATAACTGTAGCAATATTTTGACATGGCACAGCCTGGATTTTAAAGAAGCTTTAATGTACCGATGACGGCAGCACTGCTCGAACCAGGCGATGTTAGAAGTAGACCGTAAATATTTAGTTAAGACATATTACAATTCTCGGGACATACCTACCTAGTGACTTTTTTAAACGACCTGAAAGCCAAAGTGAATTTACTTTATACTTATCGAAGTATGTACATTGGCGGTGTCAAGTTGCGAACGGCAATGATTGGCCCGGTTTCTTGCCACCGCCTTATTTCCATCTTATTACCGGCAGCGCGGCGATATTAAAGCGGGCGCTACGCCGCCACCCGCGTCTCCGCCCTGTCTTTGCGTCCGTGAATTAGGTTAATGGCCTGCCAGGTGATTTCCTTCTAAGCCGTATTTCGAGTAAAGCGCCACCACCTTAACACGCCAATGTCGCTGGAACAACTCTAAATGTTTAACTTTTTCCTAAACCTACAATCGTTTTACACACACATAGGTGCTTCGCTTAATTTAGCGATAACCAAAGTAAATAATTGTTTCTGTATATTCTTCTACTAAATAACAACCTCACCCTCACTGTACCCACTTAGATCGCGCGAGAAGTGTCAAATAAGTACTGAGATATTGTGTGAGGTCACACATCCGAATCATTCGCTCATAGAAAGCAGTACACTAAAACACACGCCAGAGAAACTTCATTGCTTTCGGTAAATTGAACACAAATGGCTGTTAAAATGACCTCTTGTACCTTCAAGATAAGTCTCTTACAAGTCAAGAAATTCTAAAAGAGTGACTTTTCATGGGTTAATTGGGAGTATCCATGAATATCTACTTAGTCACTTGTGTCATTGTGTGTCAAAACGAAAAATGTGATCATCTCTTGACGCGGTAGGGCAAATCTATCGATTTGAATCTTTGCTAAATAACGCCAAAGACCGAATTCGCATTAAGTCCGAATTTTAAAAACTAGTACCTATCTATGTAAATATATTGTTATGTTTATCAAGGTACCTATTTCACAAGATTTAAACAAACAGAATTCTTTTTGATCCCTATTAACCCAGCTACTTAAAATTCCTTTGTGTTTTCATCAGTGATAGAGTGTTTTATACATACCTACTTACATTATACGATGGGAGGGTTCCCGCGGGTGCTTTTGATTTATGGCACAAAGTCGCACCGCAGAGCGGCGCGACGCCCGCCGGCGCGGCTGCAGCCACTGCCTCCGGGTTTTTGCGACCCCACCACCCTCTCACCAGTCACACTTTCCTGCCCAACAAAAACTAATCATGTAGAGCAGTTAGGAATGTTATTGAAATTTCAAGAAGTTCAGCTTTGTTTAAATAGTTTACTTAAACGAAGATTAACTTTGGTTTAAATTGCAGTGTTGAGTATATTAACATATAGCAAATATATACATACCTAAATAAACGTAATAAATAACTCGCTAATATACATAAACTCAAAGAGAAATACATCAAAGTATACATCAAAAGTATAATAGGCAGTGTTATCGCTATCGACGATCTTGGCGAGCCAGACAACCAACGGATGATTACGTTTGAAAGGAAAAACGACACACCGCGGTGTTACAAAATATCAATCGTACCTAATGTAAACAATTAGCATTGGAATACACCTAAAGCGGTTTTTCACGGCTATCTCGTGCGGACTTAATATATGACTATGCAATAAACTAAACATGCAGTAGGATTTCTCAAAATAAATAGGTAGGAGAAACAGTAAGAGTGTTGTAGTTAAATTGTTTCAGGTTAATAAGGCACACAACATGCGATTATACTGCTTTTATAGCACATGCACGGTTTTTAAACCCGTAACAATATTACGTTTTAAAACACCGTAGTAAAATGGATGCACTCGGCACTGACGGTTTTAGAAATAATAAAAATCATGTTTGATTCAGTAATTACTAAAGTTAAGTTGTCTGGTTTTTAAAACTCTTTAATCTAAATTTTAGAATTGAAATTGCCTTATATCAATACAAGCATTGAACTTGAAAAATATTTGCTAAACAGAATATTCGATTATTTTTATAACGTTTTATAAATTAAATTATAGAATTATAAGTGTATTATAATTTTAATTATTAAAATTAATTCATGCATTCAATTCAGATTACAATTATGATATTGGGTAATTTTCTAAAAAACCATAGTGAAATGAAAAATCATGCTGACTGATTAAAATTTTCATCTAGACGGATTTGTAATCAAATAAATGTAATTAACCCATGCTGCAAAATAAATTTACTCAGTGTGTAAGTAATGAAATGAAAGTACGAATGTTATGTTAACAAAAGATCGAACCATTTGCCTGTAGGATACAAAGTGTCGGATTTAATTTCAACACCGAAACGCTGTCGATTTTAATTACTTATTCAACTTAACATTTCAATTCAATTTGTTTGCATCAAATACTCCACGTATTATAATATCTGCATGTAGCATTATAGTCAGTCTAAATTAAATAAACTCTTCTTCTGAATTACAATACTACACGGAAACTCTACACGACACAATTATATATTATTATTGCTGCAGTATCGAAGTTAATGTGTAAATAGGTACATGTTATTTATGCGGTATGTGCTCAAAGTGGCAACCCGTTAGCGGTTCCTCGAATAATCTCGTTATAATATCAAAGTGCGTTGCGCGTTATGATTCTCCCTCGCGTGCGAACTCCGAAAACCTTACTGCCTTCAATCAATATCATGACCGCACAGGCACAAACGACTTTATCCACTACCTTCTGAAAGCCTGTTTTCCCAAAGGTACCCCTTGATAAAAAAAATCTGTAAAGCCATCAAACCGTCCGCAGTAAATTCAGGTACGGCTCACGACTCACGAGACGCATAGTTACATTACCTTTTAAAAGCCATCTTTTTATTCTTTTTTCGCTTCTCCGATATTATTTTTAGATCCCTTGCCTTTTATATTAGACTCTTTTTATTATTGCATTGTTTTGCAATAAGTACTTTTACATGTAACAGTATAAAATAAGGATGAGATAAAAGCCATATGTAACAGCTTTGTAGTGAAATGATACGTCTTTGATGAGTTCCAGGAAGGTAGTTACAAGAGATTCATGTCGTTAATAAAATCGGAGAGTTTGATTATCACGTAGAGTTTTAATTATTAAATTATGTTGGAAGAATAGTGGCAAGAGAAAATTGGTTGTAAAATGAATAAGAGATTGCGGTACTTCATGATATCATCCAGATATACAACTAGCAAGTTCACCTCTGCTACTAGTGGCCTATAGAACTCACAATATTTCTTTTAGTTTTCTTTAGTAAGTGCATAAAACCTTTAATATAAACATAATAATGGTAAAAGTAATAAGTAGGTGTATAAACGATGATACGTAAGTTTCCCGTCGGAACAGATTCGCGAACAATAACACATCTCATTAGCCGTTGTTTTCCACTAAGTAATGCATGTTTCCTCGTGTCGCACTGGGCGGGGTGAGACTACATGTAATTAATTAATTACGCTTACGGGACCACTGTTTGCACAACTTACATTTATATGCATATGACTATATTCTGGTCCAAAAGATGTGATAAAAAGTAGTTTACAATTCAATGCGTATCTTAACTGCAATTAAGTTTGAAAGTGAAAAATATTAACAAGACTGAGGCTTTATTAAAATTGTTACAAATTGAATGCCGTAATGTATCTGCATATTAATTATAAATTAAGATGATCTTACACCTGGTACAATACATACAATTAAATAGTTTGACATATTTTAAAATAATAGAATACCTACAAAAGAAAACAGGTGATACAGTTTTAATAAATATTTCATTCAACTTTGGGGTTTTTGCTTGCTTCTAACTAGTGCAGCTCATCTTCGAGTAGTGCGGTAAGAAAGCGAAACAGATGTCAACTACAGCTGGTTGAAGGGGACCAAATGATATCAAAATTACAATTTGACCCGAAGTCAACCAGCTAAAGCGAACAACGCTTACACTTTCACGCACGACGGCGACGCCGCGGCCTCTTCAACAATCTTCACACTTTTCATGTCTCTCAAATTCTCCGCTTGTTATTAAAGTATATTCATCGACGTACATCTTCATCTCGGCTCTTGAAATATAATACTAAGCGAGTAATAAACGTAACATGTGTGGATTACAGAGAATACTAATTTCGGTTTCATAAAGCTAAAGCTTTGTATCATCAGTGTGCTTAGTTTATGTATATTTAGAAAGGTGTAAAATTTAGCGTATACAGTGGAACAGATGACTCCAGGAATAGCTAGTAGTGCGAGGTGCGAGGGCGTGCGGGCGGCGGCGGCGGCGGCGGCGGCGGCCGCGGCGCCTCCACATATAGGGCTGGCTTCAGCCCGATCTGCAATCAGACGCAGTGTAAGCTTACCCGCCGAGAGCCGCCGGAGCACGCGGTGCCGGCGCGCCGACATTGACGCGCCGCATGTAACCGTACACGCCGCCTCGCTATTTTAGTCTCGTCCGGTGCACTAATTCGGGCAGGGTTAACGCGGTGGCCTCCCGATCGCCGCCAGTCGTAATACACTTCCGTCTTCGTTCTTCACGTCGACACTCAGTTTTTTTCTTCAGGTTCGTTACTTTATCTTACGAGAGCACTACACTGTAAAGTTTCAGTTCAGAGATTGGTAACATTAGTAGTTGGTGCTACGATAATGTTAAAAGTTTTGGACTGTCAACCTAGACGTCATCGACCTGACGTAGGCACCGGACGAGGAGTTCGTTGACACCTAGCAGGCTTGACCTTGCATCTCGTCATGTTTGACCCAAAAATAATTCTATGCTCGAAGGTTGCAGCCGGTAAAAAATTTCGAAATGGAGCGAAATGTTTGAGTGAAGTTTTTATTAATAAAAGAGGTGACCGACCCCGAGTGGCCAGGTGAGAACCGCGGCGGCACCTCAGGTCGCCGCTCTACGTTCGCGAATGCATTCCGACCGACGACGACGCGACATCGCGAACCTACTAACCCCGCGTCGCGAGGGGCCCTGCGCCCCGCGACCCTCCGAATCCGTCGACCCTCCCGCCCCCCTTCCGGTCCATCCAAAAGCTTCGAAAATACTCGACAACTATACGCGCGTGTAAGCCCAAATGATGAGGAGATAATTCTTAAAATTTTGCCGAATGTGATAATTCATTAAGTACACATGCGAATCCGGCATAGGGATGTAATTAACGATCGTAGGTAGAGCGAATCGCGGAGAGCGACGCGTGACGAGCGCGCGGGGCGGGCGGGCGGCAGCACGGGCGGCTAGGGCGGGCGGGCCTCGCGTCTCGACTGAGAGGCGCGCAGCATCGCGCCGCCGCGCCGCCCCCGCGCCCCGCGCCCCCGTGCCCCTGGCGCCGCCGCCGCCGAGCCGCACTGTCTGCCGCGTCTGCAGCCGCGCCGGCCCGCGCTGCCGTCTGCCTCCTGCCGCGCATGCTAGCCCACAGGCCCACACACCCGCCGCACAGCCACATCTACCTGCCTCATCTAAAACTTTACTTCACATCTTTCCAACGACGAACTACTTCATCTGTTTGCGTTCTATGTCTTTTTTTATATTTCAGATTCCCCCGAGACTTAATAACCCCAGTAGGATTCCCTTAGGTTTTCAACACTTTAAACACATTAATCTCTTAATGCGACTGCACTGCACGGTGAACTGCCACCAGAGAGCGTAATGTTTAATGCTGTTGTATATTTTGATAACGTTCAGAAATTACTATTTTGATCTGCAATAGGCCTAATATCTAATTAAGATGATGCAAATCCATCGCAAATAGGGGCAAATATTAATATACTACAAAACAAATAGAAAAATAAGGAAGTAGGTGCTTAATTCACAGAATGTATTTTGACATTCCATCCCTGGATTTACCAAATATGTTACATTTGCAAATCCTACAAATACAGTGTTTTACTTAATTGGGACATTATAGGAAAATCCTAAACTTAGGTGCTACAGGAAAACTGTCTTTGGAAACGCTGTGCATTGTACGCGTAGCACCGTAGCAAAGTAGCAATGACAGCGTAGCACCATGTTTTATTTTTCAAAATTTAAGTTTTTAGTTCTACAACATGCATAAAATGTCTATTGATATAATATTCTTCCGTCTATCTAAGTTAAAAGTTTTCATTTATTCAAGTTTTTCTTATATCAAACTGTAGCCTCATACAACTGCAAAAAGAGAGCTCGTAGCCGCGTAGGTTTCAACTACCATCGCTCACAGTTTTATAGCTTTGTCACATCTAGCGACAAAGCTATAAAACTAACACCTATTCAATATGTTACAAATACTAATTTAGACCAATCAACAAGTACCTTCATCTATCTATCTAATATATATATACTAATAAATTATTATTAGTAATAATAAAGCTGAAGAGTTTGTTTGTTTGTTTGAGCGCGCTAATCTCTGGAAATACCGGTCAGATAAAAAAAAATATTTTTGCATATGATAGCCCAATTCTTAAGGAAGCCTTAGAGCTATTTAAAATCACGTTAAATACACACTACGACCCTTAAGAGCCGAGCAAAATGAAAAAAACGCTAAATGAAAACAAAGTAATAGCGGGGGCGGGCGATGTGATGCGACGCGGTGTGTCGGGGGCCGAAATATCACGCGGACAAAATCACAGGCAGAAGCTAGTCAGATAATAACATTAATTCATTTATTCTTGCGTGATGCTTCCTGCATAAACTTAGCGCGATATAAAACGCAGGCAACTACGCACTAAAACGTCCGAAATGTATGAACACAAGGACTCGTACGTGTTGGTTGACTTCTCGTAGCAAACTTGACACTTCAAAACGTTTTATGTTACCCGACCTAGTTGATTTCATTTTAATGAAGTGGGATCGATAAACTGATAACAGCCATTTTTACTAAAATCAACTTTTATGCATAAAGAATACATACTGTGTAGACGTAGCAACGCAAAATCCCTATGTAAATATAAGAATTTGCGTTGCTACGTCGAAAAAATGCCTTCCTAATTTCTTATCGATATATCGATGAAAAATAAATTAAAAAAGGGTTTCCATTTTCATTTTTTTTAATTAGTTTACCAGCAGCCAGTTTTCCAGCAGTATGTGATTTCAACGCGCTGCTCCTGGAAAACTATTATCTATAAGTCAAAAAAATCATAGGTAAGTCATTTATTCCAAGTCATTTATTCCAGTCATTTATTTCAAGTAGACCATTAAAAAGCACTTTTGAATGTCAAAATTTACATGAAAATTTTGATTGATTCTAGGCACCCCTTCCAAAAGGCCGTTGTGTTTGGAGTTTTGGACACGAATAGACAAAAAACTCTATAGTTACTCTTTCAAAATTATTTTAAAGAATACTTGGCAATAAAGTTGTTGTTTGTCGTTATTATGTGTGTTTTGGTATTCAGCTACATCCGGCTTACAGCCGACCCCAACATAGTTCGGAAAAGGCTAGGCAGGGAAGTAATTTGTAATCTTTAAGAATTTATTTCGAACCGTAAATCGAGAGGCGCGCTTTACATAAAACTCGAAATGAAAGCAAGAGGCATTCAACAATACGTGAGCTTACTGCAACCTAATTGCGTAACACATATTCAATCACAATCTGAATCATTTTGAAGGATATTGCTAATCCAATGCTTCATATGTTCGAAAAATTTGTCTGGTCAACAACGTAAATAACGCAATGAATATTGTTGACCTGTCAAAATGAAAGCCATTGCTACTGATAGTGTGTTACGCAATCACCCCGCTATGCGGTAATTTCTCACAAGATGATATTTTTTATTATTGTTTCTTTGGTTCGTCTATTAATGTTATAACACTACAGATTTATATCGGTACTAGACCAACTGCGGAGTCTGGGTTGAAAATGCTACGCCGCCTGCATCTACTTAGCAGTTACTACGCGGCATCATAAGGACCCATTTAAAATCATGTAGGATATAATGTAATAATAATGTATATATTTTCTCCTGGAAGGGTCCCCGATTTTATTCGTAGGCATGAGTGTGTCAAGTCACATTCACTATAATCCGTTGTGTTATCTATACAAATAAATAAAATTGTTGTATCTACTTGGATGCTTTTCACTAAATGAATATGAAAGTATAAATGGTGCTTATAACAAAAAAGCATTTTTAAAATTTTTGACTGTCTGGCTGTCTATTTGTGTCGGGTTATCTCCGAGACGGCTGGACCGATTTTGACAGAACTTAACTGGCTGATAACTGAAGGCCAACTCCCGTAATTAAACACGTTCAAAATTACTAGCAATTTCATCTCAACGACAATCAATGTCAAAAACTTGTCAAAAATGTAGGGGAGTTAGAGGTATTTTTGACAGATTGAGACTGAAATCAGTCTGTGAACGTTCTTAAAACTACGAGAATTGTCCCTCCGATGTTATAAGAAGTAACTAAGGCTACTTTTATTTTAGAAAAAAAAATCAGGGAACGCGTATAATAATTTAAACTCATGAAATCCAATATATTATTTTCCTACATGCACAGCTAGTTAAAGATAACTACGTTGAAAATTAATTAATGTTCCCGACAGTAACTTTTTCTATCAATTATAAAACAGTATTCAAAATACTCCGACGGAAAACGACAATGTTTTACGTTATTCGTCCGACCAAATTGGAACTATTCATACAATTCCACCGAATAAAAAAATAAAACACACTATTCAAATATCAGAAAAAGCGATGTCCGCATAGAATGTCTATCGACTAGCAATAAAGTGGGAGCTTTGAGCTTTTAGGCTGATGTCACAGATATCCATTCGCTGAGTCGACTCTTTTGTTCATCTACGAATTTATCGGAAGATTAATGAACGTAATTGTGTTTCGTCTGTATGATATTATAGCTTTGCTATAGTTATATATCCGTAAATGTGATATCTTTTTCGACTTTAATATTGATAGTTTCTGAACCCGGTGTTATAGCTACCTTACCGGGCTGTCACTTCAACTGAAACGTTATTTAAATTGTTACGGCGACCTGTGGATGCAACGCTACTGCCATCTCACCTCAAATCAGGGGGGCAATTCTCGTAATTTTAAGAACTTTCACAGTCTGATCTCAGTCTCAATCTGTCAAAAATACCTATAATTTCCCTACATTTTGACAAGTTTTTGACATTTGTTTGTCGCCGAAATGACACTGCGACTAAATTTTGAACGTTTTAAATTACGAGAATAGGCCTTCTGTTCTGTTTTTGTAACTGTTATAACAACAATTCATTTGTTTTTTTTAACGTTTCCCCCGCGTCAGATTTTTTGTGTATTAACCATGTAAACATCCACAAAACTCATCTGCGCGTGCGGCCTGTCGATTTTAGCGCAAGAGTGAATAGTCGCAAAAAAAATCTTCTGTTTCATAGAAACTACGCGGTCAAAATGTATGGAACAGCAATATTTTAATTACCGGCGAAAAATTTTGACGCTATGGGGTCTAAACTCGTGTGCTGAATCCATGGTTACAGTTTGCGCGTCGATGTCCCTCCCTGCCAACCTGTATAACATTTTGTACCTTGCCATTTATGAGTTATTGTCCCACTCGGTACTTTTATTTTATTTCATGTTTGCATCATCAAACTAAGGTCTCCCCTTAAAATAATTCTAAGAACTAAATTTCAACTTAAATATTAGTGCTATTACACCAAACTGCTCTATTCCCTCAATTTAATGTTTCAGAGAAAACGCTACCGATTCTTTCTAAAAGTACGAAGACTGACATAATTAGGTAATTTTCTCTTTTTTTGTCACGAAATAAAAACGATAATAATATCATTAAATACGGCCTAAATCTACATAAAAATATGCATTCAAATATTGGTCAGCCGCAGAACCATAGGTACCTACGAAACAAACAATGATTTAGATTTTATAAAAAGGTCACTTTAAAAAATCCAGATGATACTGCTTACGGATGCTGTATGACAGGATGGAATAGGGATAGGTATCGTACAATAGTACAACACGTAACACTGATTAAATCAAGTCAAGCTTAGCTACTGCGCTATGAGCTGATAGTATGTATCATCTTTCCATCAGGCGTTTCCTTTAAATCAGTTTTAGTGAAACTATGTAAAACTTCTTTAATTAATATTTGTAATTTACATGCTGAACATAATAAAGAGTATTCTATTCTATGCTACAAGCTACTTCTCCACTCGCACATCACTACGTCACGGACCATCGGCTGAACTTACCCTCCGTGACGAGGAAAGCTTCGAATTCGATGTTCTCAGAACGGTCACCCTCCCAAGACATAACCGCAACAAGGTTGCTTAACCTCGCAGGTCGATATCGTTAACAATTTAGCCCTGATTCTCCCGGGGCCCAATTCAATATATAAAAGACGTTATTCGGGTAGGTATATCTTCATTCTTATCTCTTTCTTTTATTTTCGTATTACTATTGAGTGGAGTTAGAGGCCGTTACGGTTCCCGGTTCCTAGCCAAAGCAATTACATTTTATATCGTCAGATCTTTTTAAAGCCTTTCTTTTTATTTCCATTTAGTCTTGAATGAACCGTAGAGGTAAACTTAAATTGAAGAATTTTATGGTTTCTTTAAGTTTTCTTTCTCTACTATTTACGGCGCTCAGAACTGTGATATATAAATATCCTTGATTATTATTTAACACTCATTTCGAATTCTACCCGATAATGAATTCCACGTCTGTGCTTCAGTGTGTCATCTGCGTAATCAGTAAGCACCGATACATATAGTAAACCCTGTCACAGTTTCCGTGATTATTTCAACACGAACGCAATTAGAGAGGAGTGGCGAGCCTCCTCCTGTTTGTTTTAATTACGTCGAAATATCCGCCGCTGTGTCCGCGCGTCGCACCGCACCGCATCGCGCCGCACACTCCACAACGCACCACGCCACACCGCACCGAGCCTCGATCCACTTTTTATTGCAAATTGCAAACCCAATTAATGATAAAAACAAACCGATTCCACGATTTCAAATTACAAACCTACATTAAGCTAAACAGCAATCAATTACCGCCCATTCTAATTCGAGTACTTAATCCTTTTTAGTATGAATTTATGAAACAAAGTTTCTTATGCATATTGTGAGTATAAACACGCTGGGAAAGTCATGGCTTATTTGTGTACAGTATAAAATGTACTCTACATAAGCTCGAAGTTTGAAATCTTCTATCAACTGAAATCTAATCGATAGTAGGATTATTTTATCGCTGTGGCTACATATGTTATTGTCAATCGCTACACGCTACAGCTCTCCTGTATCAGTTTTGAGGATAATATCATTTATCGTGTTGCCCTGTCCACAACACTCGGTCCGCAGAGTTATCCGCTTTTTATATTTCAAAGCTTAGCTCCTTTCGGGATAGTATACAGGAAAATCTCTATTATAGTGAAAGATTTATGAAACGCTACAAAATATTACATAGACGTCTACGTGATGTGTGTGTAATATTATAGAAAATAAACATAGATAGTTAATGGAGAATGTCATCGGGCGTAGTGTTTGGCACTCGAAATGTTAATTGCGCACCCCGTTAATTTATTTGTAACGTTATAACCGACGCCATCTATTGACGTTCTCGAAGAGTTATATTTCAAGTTTATCAATGCACAACCTTTATGTACATATATTAATATCACACTTTATAGTAGCCTTGAAAAACTTGAAAAGGAAAAAGCTTTTCTGAAAATACCAGACCTCCAGGGCAATTCTTGTATTTTTAAGAACGTTCACATTCTAATCTCAGTCTCATTCTGCCAACAATACCTCTAATTTACCTTTTACCTTTACATTTTTGACAAGTCTTTGACATTTTCTCAGCGACAAGCCTTTGCTGGTCGCTGAGATGAGTTTGCGACCAGCCGGTCTATTCTGTAAATATGTCACCGTGAAGACTTAGGTTTAGAGGAGCTTAAAGTGAGCTGTCTATCGCTAACATCAAGTGGAATGACAGCTCACTTTAAGTTCACTTCACCTAAGATCTAAGTTCACAGTAAGATTTTTACAGATTAGATTGGTAGATTTTAAACGTTTTTTGGCCTTCTGTTATTATTTTATTTCAATTTACGTCTTACAACCTACATTTCTCGTATTTTCCTCTTTCTTCTCCATGAGCCACTGCACAATTTCTGTGTCATTTTGCGGCACAGAAAGAAACAGCGTTTCTGGCATCAATGTTAACGTTTCAAACTACAAGAACTAACAAAAATTGTGATAAGAAATGTTGAAGTGATATTAAAGACCTTTCTATATCAATATTACTATCAAGTTTTTTTAATTACCGAAATAACATAGTAATCTAGCAATATAGGTAATGCACATTAGCATTCATATAATGATTTATCAGAAAAAAAATCATTCGATTCTGTTTTGACACAGGGGTAACTCGCAACTATGTATCTGACGAGCCCATTGATACAATACCTTACCAGTTGCCCTGCTGTGTTTGGGTTCAAAACCCATACAGAATAAATATTTGAATGTCTTACGGATATTTACATTCAGCTTTGTTTACAATCATAGCGTCAGCTGATGTTGGCTAGTTCTATATAGTTTATTTCTGTGAAATGTTAACTTTCTCTCCGCTGTGTTTATTTAAGAGCCGACTGTCAATGTTGACTAGCTAGTGAGCCGCCCCTGATTTACACGGGTGCAATCTACTGATGTAGCGACATGTCAAAACATCAAGATGTCTGTACTATCAAAATCAGAGTCATTTATTCAAATTAGGCTGAGAATCGCAGTTTTCGAACGTCAAAATTATATAAGACACTTCCTCAAATCGCCTGCCCTTCACTTCCTCCTAGTGCCATACCTGGGAAGAAGAAGTGGCGCAACACCCTCTCCAGCAGCACAGCTGCCTCTACAGTTAGAAAGACTTTATGATCTAAGTTAAAATATTGATGTAATACACGTTAACCTATGTAAGGTTTGTAATAACTAAGCGGGGTGAGTTTGTTTTATAGTATTTATAGAAATACCACCCGTAAAACGCACCGAGCGGATAAGTAAGTACGTGATTTTAAAATCTTTCAAATTTTTAATACATATTCCGTGTTAAGATAAATCGAATCACACATCGTTTATCAAAGTCAGTTCAGTTCCTTGCACGAAAATTACAAAACAAGGCAACAAATGCCACATCCATACGAATGTACGGCTACGTTACGTCAAAAGGAATTGTAGAGTTTTCATTTCCAAATATTCTACCTCGACTAAATATGTAATTCAAAATATCATATTTATTGTAAAACATAATGAATGTGTGATGTAATATGGGTTCAGATGATTAAGATGTATCAATTTAAATCTCGTAGCGATAACATGTATCGATCAGGCTGAGGCGAGCGCGTAGCTAACCCCGTTAGCTGGGAGCGCGCCCGGCCACCCGGCCGCGCCGCCGCCGTCCGTCCGCGTCATTGCCATTCGCCGAGGAAACACGTTTCCTGCTTCATTGTTTCCTAATTTTTCTAACTTCTTTCTACTCCTCCATTGGAGCTTCTTTTGTTTCGTCCTTCCCTTCCGGAGATGTTCCGGTTAAATTGTCACTTTTATTATCCGTTCCTGGGCAAGGTTGCTCTTTGGTAGAGGTTAACGAAATAATTTACCGATTCATTTCATATCCTGCATGCTTTGACGTCGTTATATTATTGGATTATTTTCATATTCATTTGAAGCCAAAATATTTACTGACTAGGAGGAAACCAATCTGTATTTACCTCAATTAAATTCGGTCCCAATTGCGACATAAATTTTCAGAAAAACTTAACGGTAAGAATCGAGCTCCATCGAATCTTCTATTTTTATTTATGCTTGAAGACAAAAAAAACATGGTTTCTTTTGTAAGTACCCACCTAACGTCATGTATGAGTGTTTCAGTGTAATTAATTTAAGACATGATGTTAGAAAATGTACAGATATCGTTGGTTTAAGAGACGGTAGCTGGTTGAGTGAGGGGCGTTTAACGGGCTAATTATCAAACGGCTAATGAAGTTTGTATTCAGCGGACGGCGGCGGGAGCGCGGGGCCCGGGCCGCTACGTGCTGCGACTCGCAAAGCGCCCCACCTGATAACTCCCCGCCCTCCACAGAAAAATTGCAGAGAAAAAGTTTCATCGCAAGGGAACGTGAATGAAATGAAGAATTGTGTCGGCCGCTTTCGGGATTATTCCCAACATAAAATTCCTTGAGAACCTTTTCGATCTGTTTCAATTCATCAAGCCTCATCTTTATATAGATATCTATTCGAATTCGCGCGTCTACAAAATAAATATTAATTTATATCTTCGTAATAATACTTATTTCAGTACCTATTGACAGTGCGGGCACCACGGGATGTCCTGTGATTTCTTAAAAAATGAACTGAAATCTTTTTGTAACAAACCAAATTATTTATTTTATACATAATATTCCATTCTTGCCCCTCTCCTAAATAAAGACAAACTACTTTTGTTTTCGGACAGGAATTATCTATTATTTTCCTTTGGAGTACCGGAAATTCAATACCTGTCTAGCAATCATCTGTTTTAATAATCCGAACCAGATTGTGGAAGGACATGACGGGATTAACTGTTGGAATCGTTCTCCAACATTGAGTCTTCTTAAAAATTTGTAGAGTAAGTAAAATTTTCCACGGAAACTGCAATTTTTCGTGACCGGAAGATGCAGTTAATAAAATTACATATTATTTCATAAAAAAACTGTGTTCGTATTTAATTTGTAACAGTATTATGGCCACGCTAGTTATTAATAAAATTAGAAGGTAGATATTTCTTGTAGACATTTTCCCGTTACAAAAGAAAACTTTAATGTTTTCTTTGTGCTATATACTCGTATACCATACTAGCTACGCCCCGCGGTTTCACCCGCATATGTTTCGATCCCGTGGGAATATCGGGATAAAAAGTATCCTATGTGTTAATCCTGGTTATAAACTATCTATGTGCCAAATTTAATCCAAATCTATTTAGTAGTTTTTGCGTGAAAGAGTAACAAATATCCATCCATCAATTCATCCATACAAACTTTCGCATTTATAATATTAGTTGGATAAGGATAAAAGGAAAAACGTTGCTACAATTTTTTTTCTGAAAATTCCTCGTAACTTATTGGTTTGATGGTAAAGTATCGAGCATTGGAAAAGGGAATGATGGTTATTTATTTTAGAACATTTTCAAGAGCTGTCTGAATTTCCTTGATTCCTAAGGTTTCCACTCCAAGTCTTCTTACCACTACTTTGTGGAGAACTATAACCGAAATGAATCGTCCATTGAAAATGAACATTTAGTTTATATCTTCTGATAAAGCTAATGATTGTAGTAGCCTACATTGTACCTATGTGTGTTTATTGAGTTTTTTAATATCTTCGTGTTGGTAGCGTCTAAAGAAACATGTTCGTCGTCATAGCTTTCAATACGCGGTCTGAAACATAAATGGCAAATACAACAACGGTCCACTTGCAATGTTTTGAAAGCAGTTAGTTGTAGTCCCGTGTGCGCTGTTGCAGTACATTCAAGTCACTTCGCGTAATAGCTCGCGCCGCGGGTCTCTTTGCGAAGGCCACTTCCTCGTAACGACTGCTATCATCTACCAAGAAAATATAAAGAGGTCAATTTGTTATATGGCCACCTCGTAACTAGACTTAGTTCTCAAAACGAACTTTGAACTTTCGAACGTTTGTTCGAAAAGACAAATGATTGAATTTGCTTTTCATTTAAATATGTGCTAGAAAACTGGTAAAGTGCGAGTAAAATTCTTTCAACGGAGCTTTCTAGTTTGTTTTCTTAATGTGTTTCTACATTGTTTTGCTTCAACGATTGCTTTTTTAGGGTTCCGTACCTAAAACGGAACCCTATTACTAAGCCTCCGCGGTATATCCGTCTGTCTGACTGTCAGCGGGCTGTATCTCATATAATGTAATAGGTAAACAGTTGAAATTTTCAGTGTTTATTTCTATTGCCGCTGTAACAAAAAATAAAATAAAGTTAATATTTATTTTTTATTTTAATGCCATACACTTAACGTGTTTTGCCATTTTTATGCCTTGTGGTGCGGAACCCTTCGTGTGCTTGTCCGACTCGCACATGGCCGGTATTTTTTTTAGTTTTAATACAAATAAACATATTCCATTCTATTCATTAGGTTGTCAAGCATTAGGTTGCTTAGCTTGGGACTAGATGGCGCTGTGTGAAATGTCCAGGGATATTATTATTATTCTAACGGGTGTAAAAAGACACTTAACGAAGCCGAGAGTCACTTGTACTCCCCGTCATTGTAATCATTTTTTTTGCACTGGACCATACCTGGAAACCTTCTGGTTACAGAGATATTGAAGGTCAAAATTCCAACTTTTACTGACGTGTTTTTACGGAAACAAGTTTGTAATGTTATAACACAACTTTAAATACCCCACCACCCCTATACCGTTGCATGCACTCATAAGCACAATGTTTTGCGTGTGTTACATTGCGCACTGCCGCAAACAGTAAATTTTCAAACCAAAAATAAAATTAGTTTCCCAGCTAATATTTCTATGCAATGTTACTTAGTTTATTGTACAGAATGCGTAGGTGACGGATATGTGAAGAGCCTTTTTACAACCTGTATAATGGAATTTAATGACAATAATAAAGATATAATTAGATGTATGGTAGGTACTCGTAATGTAATCTAATTACATAAAATTTATAAGAAAATCAGCATTTTGTTTTAGGTCACCTTTCACTTTTAAGGAACCGACCGTCGGAATAATATGTTCAGTGGAATTTCGGTTTACACATAGGCACATCATATCGGTTCGTTACCAAGGGCAAGTTCTACCACTATAGCGGTAATTGACAGGTTTAGCTATAAATAAGATTTTTGTTATGGTATCCTGGGTCAACGATGACAGGAAAATTATTTATCTTAATTTTGTTATCGTAGTTTGAAATGTCATCGGTAGGCATTCTTATTGGAAATTATTAACTACTAGTTGTAGTAACTAGTACTTATATGTTTTATACAAATCTCCTGGATGAAAAAACGGTCCATGTCCTTCTCCGGGTCCCAGGCTACCTATCTGTCACATTTCATAACGATCGGTTTAGTGGTTTAGGCGTGAAACTGAAAAGATAATAGCGACACAGACCAGACGGAGTCACTTTCACAATTATAATATTAATTAAAATGGGTATATATACATATTTCATGTCGGGCTGTGTGACCGAGTCGTTTTTCTAAACTATGCAATGGCTTTTGATGCGGATTTTACCATCATTTAGAGAATGTATTCAGGACGGTTTATATTTATAATACTTAAATTAATTTTAAACTTACCTAAAGGTAATAAATACGTGTTTTATAAAGTCGGTAAAATCGTGAGAGTTATCATATGAAAAGATGGAAAGGAATTTGTGTACAAAGGAAATTGACCGTTTTGTTGGTACAAAAATGAGCTCCATATTTCATTTTCATATGCTAGAGGTAAAGCAGCCCAGTACATAATAATAGGAAATATGGATGTATTTTTTATATTTTTTACTTTACCAATAAAAGACAGTAGATAATATAAACACAAGAAAAGTAGTCATAGGCTAATTCAACTACTTCTTAAGGGCTTGTAATAGTTCAGCTGAAATTCATATTTTGCCCCCACTTCCCCGCGCCACGTATCTCTCTGTCCCGCTCGCACTGTCAAACTGATTCAATTAGGGTGAACTAGACTGTTGATGGACGTAGGCTTGGTAATAAATGATTAAATTATGATTATATTAATATACGAAATCCACGTCTTCTGTATAGAATAAAATGGAAATATATTGTAAGTTAAAAAAAAAGTTAAATTATTCATTAGTATATTATAAATCAACTAGCAAATAGTTAATTTACTAATGAATAATTTGGCTAATTTACCAAGGTAACCTATGTCCAGATGTGCATAAAAAATAGGCGCTTCGGAAATCATCGTCTATCTCGTAAAATACGAACGCGCGATGATGAAATCTAATATAGAGTTGTAACAACTCTCAAATTGCTCGATCAGTTGACAACTCTCAAATTAGTTGTCAAATAGACAAGTGTCAAATATTTATAACTTTAGACTCTTTCGAGACCTGGTTTGTTTTGGAGTCACTGCATTGATGCCAATTCCATGGCAATACATCCAAGTGCTGAGATGTCTTCATGAAAACGCGACGACAGTCCAACCTCAAGACCAGCGAACTAAACATATCCATGTAAAGGGGTGAGAGAAGGGGATGTAATTTCCCCGAAATTGTTCTCTAATATTATTGGAGGATGTATTTAAGACGCTGACCTGGAAAGGACGCGGCATTACTTATGTGATGACCTAGACATAGAGAGGGAGCGCAAGGCGGATGGCAGGGTCAGACTTTCTACACCTGCAGCCTCTGGTTCAAGTATACGCAGAAGGCATACAGCGCTCTGCGTGTACAATATAACAATGCCTTCAGAATGCTTGTGGGGCTGGCGCGGTTTTGTAGCGCTTCGGGTATGTTTGCAGATGCGAGGGTGGATGATTTTTATGCCATCATTCGAAAGCGATCCGAACAGAACATGCTTCAGCTCCCATAGTATGTTGAGGGCATTGAGTGACCGGCGGTACTGCCCGATGCTTGGCCGGTGGGTGAGGTGGGGTCGGCGATAGGTAGTTTATATAATGTTTTCTTTTTTATTTATATTATATTTTCATTATGTTTTCTCTTTTATTTATGTTATATTTTCTTTGTATGTGTTACTAACAATAGTTAATTAAGTAATTTTATGTAAATAGTAACATTATGGACTGCAAGGTCTGCAAATAAAAGTTTATTATTATTATATCGTTTATTTATTTAGTTGTCTTATTTTATTACATTTTTAGTAGTATAAAAAAAACATTTATAAAAAATATAAATAAATAGTGATCCACCGGTGTCGGGAGCAGGGTCCAAGCTACCGGTAGTTAGGGCTCCAGAGACAGAAACCTCCTCACAATGCGAGCCGTATCGAGGAGTACTGCCTTCTGAATCAGGCCCTTGATCCAACCGTCTAACGAGAGCCTCGATAGATGTGGATGGAGGCTTTCGGCCATCAGGCCATTGGCCGATACGACAATCGGCACAATGACAGTCGAGCTCACATTCCACATGTCAACAACCTCGTGTGCTAAGTCAAGATATTTGATTTGTTTATCTTTCTCAGCTTTCACGAGGTTCCCGTCATGTGGAATGGTAACATCCACAATCATTGCGTGGCGCACTGATCGATCTGTCACCACTATATCAGGTTTGTTGGCGACAACCTCCTGTCAGTGATGATAGACCGATCCCAGTACAATGTGACATGGTCATTTTCGAGAACTGGGTCGGGCACATACTTGTAATATGGTACCTCAGAGTCGACAAGTTTATATTTCAAAGCAAGTTGCTGGTGAATAATCCTGGCTACTTGATTATGCCTGTGTAAGTACTCGCCGTTAGCCAAACGAGAACAACCAGAGATAATAATATGTCTGATGGACTCACCGGGACGGTGCCATGCCCGACACACGTCAACCGTCCCATTCTTCATAACATGTCTGCGTTAGTTATTCGTCAAGATAACTTCGTCCATAATTGCACAGACGAAACCTTTAGTTTCCGAAAGTTTTAGAAAAGGTTATTATTATTAACATCAACGGCGAGTACATCTCACACGTAATATTTGCAGATGACATTATCATAGCGGCTGAATCGCTGCATGACTTGCAGCAGATGCTATACAACCTAGTTGCTTCATAGGCATTGGTATCCGGCTTAACTTGGACTAAACCCAGGTTATGTTCAACGATTGCTGTCAATGTTAATGCTTTCAAGGTTGTCCGAGAATACTTTTACCTACGAAAAACTGGAGTTTTGTAAGAAAATCTTTGAGAGATTAACAAAACAATGTAGCTGGGCTGGGCAGCGTTTAGGGAGCTTCAACGAATCTTCTCGTTGACTATTTCACAGAGCCTAGACTAAGATCTTCAATCCGTGCGTCCTGCCTTTTATGACTTACGGAGCCTGTTTGTGGTAGTGCGCAAATAGCAAATCTACACACCAAGTCGATTCCCAGCAATTAGTTTTGTGCAATGTTACTTAATTTGATGTACGACGGAGATTATTATTTTACAACGGTCTAGGCGCCTACCCTCTTACTGCTTCCTTTAAAAATATCCACCTGTATCTATACATTTGTGGTAATTGAAATATATTTCCATTACCACAAACCTATCTTAAATAAAATTATTTGTAAAAAACTTTTGCTGATAATATTGAAAACACCATAAAAATTAGGAAATTGTCTAAAATAGATACGTTTACCTGCCTAAATTTTTGACAATGTTAACATTGACGTGAGATTACGATTTTGAACCATTTCAAAGATGATTTTATAAATGAAAACTACATAATTTGGAAAAAATAAAAATACGGGCCTTATTTTGACATCAAAATTTAATTTTACATTATTATATAATTTCTTCAGAACATAAAATGTTGTCAATCGAGCCTGGCCGGGTCTTTAGAGCGCAAGCGAAGTGACGCGGATTCCCCGTCTGATAGCCGAAGCGGTACTGACAAGTACTGAATCGGGGTGCTGTCGGGGGCCGGAGGGCAGAGCGATGTCAGTGGTTATAAAGCTTGATATTTCCAATCTCATCATATAAAAACTAACAGATGACACCTGCTTTATGCATAGTTCGATTAGCCTGCAAAGTTTCATGACCTAATTTGATTACTTTCATTGAATATTTTTCTTTTATTGTATGGTTTAGAGGTAACTTTGAGATTTCTTTGTATCGAGAAAATAATATGCAATTGTGTCGTGTTTTCGCAACAGACGACACCTCGTAGCAGTCTTCATCTTTATTGTGTTAATTACAAAGTGATTACTGGAGTATTAGCCGGTAATGCTAAGACAATTTTCGCAATCTGAGGTAGTACATGCCCTTAATGGTCACAAAAATATTATTAAAATCAAAATCAATCAATGTGACGTCATTAGTCACGATACTCCTTTGTTTAAATCTGTTATTGAGCCCCAAATCATATAAATTAAAATATTTTGTATGCTTTATTCAACACTTACCTACTTCTCTTACTAAATTACCTTAGTGAGATTTCTTGAAATCTCACTAAAAACACTCACACTAAACTGCTTGCAGTTTGCTAAGAATAGATGTTTATTCACATGGCTCTTTACGTCACTTCCGACATTGTTGAAGACGACGCGTTTCGAGTTTGCGTTCTGTTTCACCAAAAAATAAAGCAACAAAATAAAATTATAAATAAGTAATAAAAAATTGATAAATATAGCAACGTTGGATACTATACAATGTATATTTCAATAATGAAAAAGTTTGAATTACTTGCATATTCCCTATTATCCTGTTTTCCCCAAAGGAAAACCAGAACACACCCACACACCCACAACAAAACACAAATACCTATACAAAATAAGAAATATAAACGTCTTTAACAAAAATATCCTCGGGTAACCGCGACTGGTTTTGTACTTTTAATGGTCATTAGTCACGAAAAGATAACAGAATGACAAACGAAACCGACCCCGTAGGTAAATGAGTGATAGAGCCATATTTTTGGTAAACTTCATGTAAAGCACTGCCGAGTGTAAGTACCTACGTACATTTGAAAGTAAAGGCAATGCTCTCACTTCCACTGGGAAGTGAGAGCATTTTCTATATAAAAGAATGATGGTGAACATCGTTTTTTTTTTCATCTGATTTCTTCTTGGTATTATATGAGGTGCTCGTGGCAAAGTAATAACAGCCACTCGGGTCGATCGATCAGGTTAAGATAAGCAGACCATGGATGGCTTCACATACTGAGACCCCTCCGTGCATCAAAAATCACGTTAAGCCGTTAGTCCCGGCTGTCATTCGTGGATCTTTGACAGTCGATACGGGTTGTTAGAAGCCCAAAAGTCTGACAATCAGTGTTACCAAGGGGTATCGCTTTACCCAGTAACAGGGTTGTGAAGGAAGAAAAGAAGGTTTTTATCTACTTAATAAAAAATCATTTACTGACAGATAACGCACGAAACGTGTTTTGCACAAGAGTTTACTTTATATACCGAAATTGAGCACAATTTTGAAAAATCACTCCTGGTTTTTTTTTAATTCCTTCCCAATATGGGTTAAATGGGGGATGAACGTTGGTATGAAAGATCTCATTATTGGCGATGGGAAATCCTATCGGGCGCAGTAAATAAAAATCTTAAATTCATTCACTGACAGAAAGTGAACACTAAAAGCGTCTGAATAGGGGATGAAAGTTTGTATGGATTTTGTCATTTTTGAAGTTAGAAACGTGGAAATTGGTATTTTTCTAATTATAAGTAAGTAAAAGTTATTCGCGTGGTTATTCGTACCATAGTTCATTTTAAACACATTATTCAAATAATACTTTGCTGCACTGCAAATAAAATGTAGAGAGCTATGTCGATGTTATAAAAAAACGAATTAATTATAATGTAGTAATTATTTAAATGTAAAATAAATTACGCGGCAATATCCTAATTGCCGCGTAATGAATTTAAATAAACAAGCAGCACCGCAATTTGCAATAAACTTAAGAAATTTTGAATTTCACGGCGTTTATTGAACGAATGACGTTAAGCATGTTTACATCTCGTCTCACCAGCTTGTTTATGATAAAATCTGTCCTACCTGAAGCAACATTTCATAATATATGAATCATTTTCTTAATTTTCTAATATAAGTACATATCATCACCTAAATGTTACTGGGTGGATTGATAAGTACGTGACTTTAGGGTTAAATAAAAACTGTTTACAAATTTCATTTCTATTTCTTAATTTAGAACCTTTGACTAAGCTAATGACGATTTTATTTTTTTATTGTGCTGAAATTCCTTGTGGTCGTACCACCCCAAATACCGCCGAGCAACCAGGAAGGCCAATTGAGGTAGCCGCTGAAAGTATCTGTATTAGTATAATAAAACCATTAAACCATTTGCCTAACCAAAACACAGTTAGGTACAGGCAGGCAGACTCGTTTGCGAAATTGTAATCTAAATACGGTTAAGGTTATTATTCATATCTTTAAAAAACGTTGGTTTAATTACAGCTTGTTTAATTACGCCGATATTTCTGCGGGGCGAACATTTTGTTGGGCAATAAGTCTCAGCTAATTGTTTGAAAAGATAATTTGGTGGCGGTTTATTGTGGGCGCCGGCCGGGACGGGCGTGTTAGTGATGGCGCCCAGGGTCGCCCAGCCGCCCAGCCGCCCGGCCCTTCACATATGTTACTAATTACTTATTTACTTGTTTAAGATACGGTCGCTAAAAGTTAAGTAAATAATAGCTGTTAAGACTGTTTGAGCATTATAGCAGATGTTGGTTAATCATCAAATGGCTAATAAAGCTTCTACACTCCGGTGTGTCAATTTGTCGCAATTATATTTCTATTGTCAAGATCTATCTATTTATCTTATTTTTCACTAAAACAAATCAATATGATTTTAAAACATTGTCATCTTTACAAATAGCACTACACAGCCTATAGGTAATCGTGGTGGGATTCAAAAATGCTATTTAGGTAGCAGTAAACAATTTGAAATTGTTTACTTTTAATTGGAAAGGAAATAAAGAATTTCCTTACCTTCCCTTTAGCCGTAAACTTATAAGTACGTATTACGTAGAACGTAGGATTCATGTGTGTCCACGAATAAACAGACAACATAGTAGTCCTATTAGAAACCATTTTTAAGATAAACCACCAGTTTTAATTTTAAGATAAAAAGCTCTTAAAAGAATTAATAAACATTAACCAATCTTTTTTATCTTAAAACCAGCGAAACTGAACTAAGTTACTAAACTATTATTGAAATCTTAACACGAATATTCAATATGCATTATACTGTCATACATAAACAATATACCTAAAGATATTATAATACACACATTGACACATTGTAAGTAGCAAAACGCGGCGGCCATTTATAAGACCACTAAAGTGCCAGAACAAATTGTTTCGTAAAGTGCTTTATAATTCGTACTGATTGAACTAGAAGAGAAAACAAATATGGAGCAAGAAAACAAAGACAGAAATAATACTGGTAATGCTGTGATCTCATTAACCAAGTTTCTACTCCCGTCTCAGTATTGTTTATTATTAGATTGGAAGTTAATTGGCTTTTCAAGATTAAGTATTTGATTTTACGTCGTGAGCTCACTATACACTTTTATGGCATTTCTTGTTTCGGTCCTACAGCATGCTCGCTTCTACGAAATAAGCTCGTAACATCACATACTTAATCTATATATTGATGCGTAGGTTTCAGATAGTGCATCCAAACTGCAGGGAATGTCGTTAACTCGTTTATTTTACTGCGATTGTTTTGTCTCTAATGCTACGGCTACATTGTCGAGTTAAAGCGAACTACACTTCGCGCTCTCTCTCGCACACCGCTCGACGTCTCGCTGTTGAACAGAGAGCGCGTGAAGTGTAGTTCGCTTTATCGCGACAATGTAGCCGTAGTATTCCACAATTTTAACTTCAAAACTTTCTCGCTATAATTCAATACTTAATCAATGTGCATTACTTGTTGATATCAAAAATATAATATATTTTACTATTAGGTATTCATTTAATCCTCGTGTTGACTTACAACTATTTGACTTATTACGTCGATATCGAGTTTAGATGCGTGTGATTCATTATAAATTCCTAATAGTCCTAATATAGATCACACATGTGTCGCCATCTAGTGTACGTAGCTGAAACCGTGACGAGTTTCACGATCGTGAACTATCGAAAATAAAATCCGATAATTTCATGTTTCATATGCAGTGAATAAAGTGAACGATACATATTTTGTTGATTGCATTGATTTTGATTGATTTTTAAAGGTCTTTAGTAATAGAAAGGTAAACACAAGTTAACAAAAAGATCTTATTCTAAGTATAAACTAGCATTATCCAAGCAATGTTAAATAGGCTAAATCACCTCTTTTTAACATACAACATGTACGACTGAAAGTGTGTCTACTAATTATTTAATTGATAAATTATATTTAAGACTGTTTGGTTATGTAGGGTTCGCAGATCCACATTTTTAAATTAAGATAGCCCAGGCCCCTTTATTACTACATTGAACTGATTATATTTTTCAATAATTATTTATTGTGGAATGTTGATTGCTTTGAATACTTACCTGCTTAATCCTTTGCCCTGCAGTAGAACAGTAATAGGCTGGTTTTATTATGTTGAATAATTTGCAAACTCACTTGCAAATCTCTCACTTTCTATTTATTTCAGTATGATTATTAATTATTTCTTGTCTGTAATTCCGCAACGAAAAAAGGAATGAAACTACATCACGAATACTTTAAAGTTATGTTTTTATTTGAAAACTATCATAATAGTATCATTATAAAATATGTTGGTCGGTACTTACAAAATTCAGAGTTTTACACATATTAAGGTATTTATAGATATCGCTGGAAATGTTGTAGCTCTATTTCTTCTACGCGTAGTCGTCGCTTTACAAAATGATTAAAGGACATAATCATTAGATGATTTCTTTATTTTCATTACTTACATCATTCATTAATTTTATCAAAACAACTTTAGTATGCACACACACTGGCTTTTGAACACATATTGTAGGTTTGTGCAAACTGTTCTATGGCACGGCTAGGTGTGCTTAACTAATTTGTAATTTATAACAAGTTTTAATTGTATCTACGCATAATATATGAAAATATATGTAGAGTGAGCCACGGCGTCGGAGACTTTCAGTGGCCTCTGGAGCGCTGCCAACGATTCGTCTGGTGGTTATTTTCGCACGTCATCCACAAATAACAAGACATCCACTGATTCGGTCTTGTATCTATAGTGTATAAAAAACTACGTCGCGTATAAAAAATGGTTTACACCATGGTTTGTGACGCACATGTTGTCATTCATACAGCACGTTTCTATTATATTTTTACAAGCCCGTTCCTACATTCAACTTCAATAAAATCACTAAACTGAATTGCACGCAAGTAACTCTATTAAAATGCCCTTTGTCTAGTATTCATTATCCCCCTGTCTAGTTTTAAATTCTTTTGTTGGTCGTAGTCGTTGCATGGATGCATGAATAAATTGTTTTTGAGAGTCGAACGTACCGAACAAACTGGTAGGTCAAGATCCCTTTCTCATAGAACACTCTTTTGTGCGATAGTAAAAGGCGTTCGCTATTAAAGGGCGCGGGTCGGGTAGAATGTTGATTTGTGGGTAATTATTATTTAATCTATGGCAGTGAGCAAAGCTGGGTTCACTTTCTTGAAGGGACGAAAAGTGTCGTGTTGGTGTCTTGGTGCATCGAGTTGGTCGCTGGCCGCGCCTGCACACTTATGTGTGTGTGATCCTGATCGTGATGCGTGCGCGCTGTCATTGCCCTAGTACCGCCGCTGCCCCCTCGCCTCTTGAAACAATGAACGGAACCTGGTTAATGATCGCCCCGTTTTCGGCGTTATTTTAAAATTTACCTTTTGATGATTGAATATTCAATGAGAATTTGAAAAGCAATATATTCCATCCAATAGAGTTCTATATAAAATAATGCTAACAAACGCGGAATCAAATACTAATCTAAATATATTATATCAATCTAGTATTCTGAAGGTTCCTTACATAAAAACTATACTTAACCTTTACTGTGTTTTTATATGTATTTTTATACATAGGTTCCGAATACATCCATAAACTAGTTAGCAGACAATATTATTACGATCTTTACGTTTTTGTTAAACATACAATATTTTAATTTGGCAACACGACAACGACTATTCAAGGCTCACGTAAAATAACGTAAGTTGAAAAACACATGATGTTCCAAATAAAAAAATTACATCAATTCAAACAATATCGTTTTGAGTCTGACTCGAACTGTTGATGACGGATTACGTGACTAGAACTAGGTATTTGAATTGATCAATGTGTAAAATTAGGTAGCTCATAAAACACGTTTATAATGAGCAAGACTTTCTATATTAGTGAATTACGTACTCTACGCTAGTAATGCCATAATATTAATACCTCGGTAGTCAGTACCTATGTATTCTGACTACCGAGGTATTATGGCATTACTCATTTCTATCCTTACTTATAGGTACCGAATCGTATACTGAAATGCATCAGTTTCTAGGTGTAAAACTACAACATACAATAATTGGATAATCAATCTCTTCATCTGTGGGATCGGGATCGCCTGTCTTGGAAATCAAAATACAAGAAAAGCACACTCATTATAAGTTACAAGTCGGAACTGAAGAACAATATAGCTGTATAAAAGCAAGAAACAATGTAATGTCCGAATAATATAGTTATATTAGGAGCATTGTTCGGCGAGGGCACGGGCTCGGGCGTCCATTCAGCCGCGACCGATCCGCATAATGAGATGCAGTGCTCCTCCAGATGTGGCGCAGGCGCGGCCCCAACGCGCTGCCGTTTTTTGTTTCCCCGTTTTTGCCATCCACTCACCAGATAAACGGTTTAGCAATGCTGCTTACTTTCACATAATATCCCATGTCTTAGATACTGAGCAATCTTGTAGATAGGTCGGTACTATAACAAAATATTAGTTCACAAAAAAATTAAAAATCCCTGGAAATAAAGTCATTTTCATTAATTAAACTACATATGAGTTTGGCACTCTATCTAGGTATTAGTAATGTGGTATTTTAATTTTACATACGAGTACATCTACTTCTAAAGGTATATTCTTTTAAGCGATTAACTGAAAACGGTTTAACTAGATCACTCGAATGACTGTAATTGTACTGAAAAGTTTATTAATTAAACATTAAACCTTGCTTTGCCGAATTATTAAAATATTTAGATTAGGTTAATAAAAAAGTATTGGCTGCTGAATAGTATTGATGATAGGTAATTAAGATTAATGTCTTTCGAAGAAACAGAAAGTAATTTCAATTATTCAATCACAATTTTGGCTATGTAAGATATAATTATTTTGATAATATTGAATGAAAATCTACAGTTATTTCCTTGGCTAATTCCCACAACTCTCACATAATTTAAAGTTAGGACTGGAGTTGTAAGCTCGGGCTGTGTTAGCCTCGCGTTTATTTATGTTGCCTTAGTCAGAACTGTTACCTACGCCAGATGTTATTTTACGACAGCTCGCCAACGAATAAACAATCTCTCCTTTTCTCTTACTTTTATTACCCAAAAAACTAAAATGGCAAACGTACCCTATGTCTTGATTTTAAACGTTATAAAACACCAAGATATCAAAATATTTTTAACACGTGTCACTATAGATTAAGTTTCAAGATTTAATTAATAAAATAATAATACATATTTACCACTGCGCGTCCTACAAGTAGCATTATTCATTTGTGACAAGTTAGTTATTATTCCGTTTCACAGCCTGAAATATAAGAAATCCATGGCAAAATACACGTCGTTTCTGAACTATAAACAGATATCACACAATTTAATTAAAATTAAACACTGTTAAACCGTGATCACAAATAACAAGACAAAGCTTCTGTCACACATGTGAACCAGGATGATGCGATTTCCGGACCCGCGGGCACGCCCGCGCTGCTCCATACTTCTTTACATTCCATACGATTATAAGTACTATGGGAAGTAAGGAAGCACGGAACTCGCGCAAGGCTTTGTGTCTTCATTCTTGAGTGTACTGCAATCCTGTGCAGTTGCAATTAGCAACTACCTGTTACACATGAATAATATGCAGCGATGGTAGGGTGCGTGACGCCATCTCTTGGTCGATGGTGATGGGAACACAATGCGACAGTGGGCGACAACGTGGGGGTGGCGAGCGACGCGGCGTGGTGGCAGCTCGCTGAGCACTGGCAGCGCGTTCGCTGCGCACGCGCAGACCAGCTCTAAAAATGGAGTCAACCGGCGGAGTTCGCTTACGACTCGGGAGTACCATCCATTCCAAATTTGTATTTTCCCGAAATAGAACCGGCGGCGTGCGTCCATCGGATCGGTTACCCGACCGTGCAGCGACCTGCAGCGCGCGAGGACTGGTCGAAGTGCACGTCTGAACCTCGGCGCGGACTCGCCGGAGGCCGCCGGCCGCCGGGCCGCTCTTATGTAAGGAACACCGTGAACCGCGCCGCGTGACGACCGCTTCGAAAATAAACGTGCACGCCGAGTCCGACGCCGACGGGCGCCACATGTGCGCGCTCCCGTCAGCGTTCCAATGATCGCGCGCTGGAGGGGAGGCTATTATTAGTTGTACACCATCCACCACTGTCACCTCCCGCAGGGTAGTCGAGCTATACATAGTTCCGATCACGGGATCTGGCAATCCTCAGCGTTCACTGACCTCCCCTGAAACAACATCAAATATTATGTACCTGATCAATATTCCAGAATACCTAATAAACTAATAATATACTTAATAAATAAGCCAATGCATTTTCTTATGATTTTAAGCTCTACTAATTTGTGCTGTAGGCGACTCGTAGGTATACCAAGGAGATATTCATGAATGCAATATTGAACAAGTAATTTATTATAGCTACCAGTTTCGCGTCTATCTAACCTACGTATCCTGGTAGGTAGGTGTGTTTGTATGAGAGAACGTGGCAGCCGCACCGTGGTAGAGAATTCCCGCTGCCGCCCGTAAAGCTCGCCTCTCCGTACACTCAGTCAATAAAAGAATTTTGGCAAACTTTCGTAGACAAACAAGTGGGACGACAGCCAACTCATCTTTTGTCTGCTTGAAAGCAACATGGCTCTGTTAGCATTTCGATACCACAATGTTTCAAACAGTACTTTTTTGAAACATTCACCCCTTAGTGTTTTCTTCGTGAAAATAATATACTTTGTTGGGTATTTGCTTTCTATGGTTTTCATAAAATCAAAATGTATACGTATTTATTCTAAACTAATTAAAATGTAGGTAATATGTTAATATCCTTCATTTAATATTTAAAAAACTAGCTTAGATATTACTAGCTTAAATTCTATTAAACATGTTCATTATGTCTAAAATTGACTGATCAGCGTAGTTTATTCCTATGATAATGGCAGAAAGTTGCATACATATTTAAATACGTATCATTAATGTTAATGGCGAGACAGTAAGTTAAAAAGTAATTCATAAGAAAATAAAAGAGATATTAAAACTTAAAGGTCTACTTTCGAGGCCATATTTTTGTTTTTGAAATATATCTACAAAGGTACATACATATAAGAATGACGCTACGGTTTAAAATTACGATGCTAAAAAATTAAGAAATCTAGGTACTTATATACTTAATTGTGCTATTGCAGACCTAAGAAGACTAATAGTAGCGCGGCTATTAATTTGCAGGTTCAGAAGTAATTAAAGCACCCTGTAACTATTACAGTGGATACGAAGTTATCTAATGTAATTTTATAAGATGAGCTACGAGGACCATCTCTTGAGTAAAGAAAGGCGGCGATGCTGTCCGCAGAGTAGCCGTCCGTCCAAAGAGCGCCTGTTGAATATTAATGCGACATTGTTATTGGCCACTAGTGCCCGCTGCTGCCCCAATCGCACATTTCCATAACTTACTATTCTGGATCCGCGGGGAATCAGCTCACTATGTAGGAATATGATCACTTGGGCCACTCATATTTGCCCTGTAAATTGTGTTCCGTCGCGACAATACATTACATTATTCATTACTGAATCTATAAGTGGACGGCAACTTTAGCCTGCCTTCTCGAATACTCCGCATGATGCTAAGTTCTGTGACAACGCGGCAACGCAATGATTCACGGCCCGATTGTTTCACATCACGTTACTAAACGTCATGTACGCTCCACTAGTTATTGAATTTGTCGTTGATTGTAAACAACCAGTGAATTAAACGCGTCCAATGTTAATCGTTAACGGTATCTGCACCGACGACGATACAATTTAAAAATGCATGCTCACTTTATATTTATTTATCCACTGAGATAAACCTACTTCTCCATTCAAAATTCTAAGCAGCTCTCCGCTGCTTTGTTTTCGATGGATTTACTTAAGTTGAATCAAAGTCGTTTCAAGTTAAAAGGTCCCTCCTTCCATTGCCATAATAGTAGGTAATGTGTGTTTGCTATTTTTATAAGGACAGCACATTTTGTAGTGATCGCTACAGACTTACTTTAAGATAATGTAAAATTGTCATATCTGTTGAGTTTTTAGCACTATCTAAATCGCATTAATTTGACATTTTGTACACATTCCTTGATTTTATGTAGCCACCAGCGACAGTACAATTTATTAATTAGGTAGTTGACTGGCCGGACACTGTAGCTGGGTTTAGTTTTAAGTATGTCTCGCTAGGACCAATAATATTGGTTTATTGCAAGTTTGTGTGTCATGTTTATTTATAGTAATTCTCAACTAACATCGGTAATAGATAGGGTAGGTATACTAAAATATCATGCCAAAATGAAAATCTGGATGGTAGCCTGATTTAGATAAATGGGTCATATTTTTCCAGTAACAAATTATGAATCACAAATATGAAGAAGGAAACTTTAACTTCAAATAAGCAGTAGTATAAGTTGCGGTAAAGATCATAACTAAATAAATGATAAAGAACTTCGTGTACGATCTGTGTAAACCCGCGAATGTTAAGTTTTGTTTCAGCTGTAACGATAACTTAACCTAACCCAACATGGGTTCGATAGATAGACATTTTTATTGGTGTGCTAAATATAAATAATACTCTCTAGTTTACAGAATAATATATAATTATTTTTAAATGAAAAAGTTTTTGGCCTTATCTTAAGCTTAACAAACATTTTATAACATAAAGTTTAGTGCATCATATTACTTAAGTCCAATTCCTAGTACAGTTCATTATTAAAGTGATACATTTAAGTTGTTTTCAGGAGTTGAATAATCTAATAAGTCTCATTATAGGACAGAAATGTTTACCTATTAGCGAGTCAAACATGCTAAGCTGTTCGTTTAGGATATAAGCACCGGGCATTGACTTTTATAAAGTAGGGAACTCCCTTTTGAAATTTTACTCTATTACTAAACGAAACGCGTCGTGTGGCTCGTAAACTCGTAACGTAAGTCTAACTAATTAAAACGGATTACTCGTAGGAGACCAGCTAACAATGCACCATTATTGTCCTATATTATATTATCCTTAAGCCCAACACGTTCCACGACACGCTTCAAACTTTGGTAATTATTGGAGCTCTACTTACTTATCTTGAAGCTATCACTTAAGAGACACCAGTCATAAGTTGAGACAGCAGTTATAAATTGAGTTTAAGACGTCGCCTTCGGCTCATCTCGATGCTTACTGAACATATTTCCACAAAACTACTGATAATATTATTTGTAGTACAAATACATACTCCGTTTTACAATAACGTATGTGTGTGCAATTATTACCAGTATTTAATTAATTAGTAAGTGTTCAATTATGCAGCTCAACATTATCAGGACTGGTGTGTGCGCTCGCTTCCTCCACTTTAGCCGCACCGCGCGTGTTCACTAAATGATGCGGTCCCCCGGGACTCTTGGAATGGAAATCAGTGTTACTTGTAAATGTGTTGTACCTACTCAGCACGCGACATTTCGGGCCGGGAGTGCCACAAGAATAACATAATCGTTAATATACCTGAGATTAAACGTATTCGTTGTATTGCACATTGACTTAACTGATCAGTTCACTAACCATCGAGCTCATCCGCACGCCTTTATGGTCACCTACTGGAGGGAGATACTGAATATACGTTATCAAAAATAAAAGTACCTAGTGCTAGTCGGACTTAAAGCTCCCGAAGACAGGCGCGACGCGAACCTAGTAGAACAATTACCGCGAACCTATTAGAAAGAGTCGCGTCGCGTCTGTCTATGGGAGCCTTTACACTATCATGATTCTGTATGGAGGTACCTACCCTTTCACAGACACAGTAGATAGATGTGGTAGTCTTTCCCCGAACTGGCATCAATGCGACAGGTACTTGTGCTGTTTCCTTCATTCACGTTTTTCATGCTACAGTCATGAATCTCATTTAATTACTTAGAACTATTGTGTACTTGTTGTGAAATTGATCAATTTAAAATGAACAGTTATCGTAACTGAGTTAATACCCTTTTTTCGGAGAGAAACCTACTAATGATGCCTGGACCGGAGAGTGTGAAATTCTTACCTCACTAAAACCACCCGGCCCGAAGACACCCATCAGCACTTAGGAGCATGCTCAACTGAGCTAACACCTACCTAGTAAACTAATGTACTGATACGGACCCTGATAGCATCGAAAATTAAAGTTGATCATATAAAATATTTTAGAAACTTGAACTTCAAAGCGTTTTCCCGTTTTTCTGTTAATGATATCGTTGCTATATTATTAAAACAGTTCATTGTAACTTAAAAAAATGTTTACATATTTTTAGAATCCCTCTTAGTAGGTAGGTAGTATGTTGAATATTATATCCTACGCCTATACAACATGCGAACATTTCGATAAATATGTATCTAAATCCTGACACGTTTTAAATTCCTTCGCTACATTGTATTCGAGAAAATAACACGGCTATGACAGATAGTGAGACGCTAGAGAATTGTTTTATACAAGCATATGTTTAGTTTCTCTTGTCAGTATGTTAAGATGAACTCTTGCCACCTAATTTTGGACAAGTTCTTTTTGGCTATCAAGTTGAAACATTGTATAAGTTCATTTATTTGGTAGAGATCGCCTGATGCTGTAGCCGGGATCCGGGATCGTCTCTACACGAGGAAACTTTTTAACTGTTACTGATATTATCTTGATATTTTGTAAACAGGTTACATAGGATAGCTAAACTAGTTTGTCAAAATGATGATCTGCAAAATTTTAGTAAGAGATAATATTGAAAACTAATTGTAGGTCCAGAAATGCTAAAATAATACTAAAAAAGGTACCGTATTCCGTAGTATGTAAAGTTTGTTCAGTAACCTTAATCACATAATTTTCAGTGTCAGTGTTATAAAACCCGTGTGATTTATAATACTTACCCTATATAAGTTTGTATTGTTTGTTGGAGTATTTGTCTTCACGACATATAGTAGGTATTTGTTTGCCTCTCATGCCTGTATGATACCTACATACATAAAGTATTTTTAAATTATATGTTTGGAGTCTGTTGTGCTATAACGCTGATGACTAGATTTTCACTCACGCACAGACTGAACTTCTGCATCGAATTTTTGTACTAGACTAAGAAAAGATATTCTACATCATAATCTTTTTTTAAATCTAGGTGTATATGTAGTACCTAAACTACTAAAAATACATATATTATGTACACAGACCTTACCAAGCAGTAGGACAACGAAAAGCTAAAAAAAAAATTATATAGAATCTTGGAAAACTCAGTGACGTCACTCGCTCTGTTTACACAAGTAATGTTGAACTCATCGCTTATTATTAAACTCGTAATGTATTAATTAAATCCGTATACACTTACATATTCCGTATGTGTAAGTTTCTGTTCGTTCAAACTAATCTGATGAATCAACACTGTTCCATGCTTTCGAAAATCCGTTAGCTTGAAGCAAATACAATTCAATATCTTAAACAGTTTGTTTTCAAGACCCAGAAAATATAAATTAAGGGTTGTTGTTTGTTGTATTCCACCCAAAAATCGATTTAAAAAAATATATTTGAGCAGTCATTTATAATTTACTTGTAGGTCTGGGTACCTACATACCTACTTACATATATTTATGTAAGTACCTATATGCATAAAACCTATACACATACAGGTATACCACATAATTAAATTGTAACTTTATAATTTTGTGTCTTGTAATGGCATTGAACTGAAACCGAAATATGTATATAAACTTACCACTGCTATACACCATTCCTTTAGGTACGCCGAAGCAAGAGACATTCTTGAACTAATTAATAATAGTCGGTATCGTTATAGCACTGTCTTCGTGATTCAGTCACTTTATGTACAAGTTAACGAGAACTGCTAGATTAGTGCATAAATGTATCACTGATGATGCGACACAGTGACAGATGAGCGGGGCGAGGCGTGCGGCGCGCTGTCGCGGACTGCTGGCGCGTAGGACGAGCGCTGTGCGTGCGCGCAGGCGAGCGCCCGCGCCGCCGCCGCCGCCGCGCCCGCCGCTGTCGACGTTTGACCTTATTTAATTAGTTCGTTCGTTTTTACTCTTTGAATGTAATGTAGCATATTAAAATGTGTAACCGTCTAATTCATTGTTGCCATCCACTCGGTTAATGTTGTCAACTCTTAACTAACTCTACTATCATAACGATCGCAATCACTATATTGTACTAATGACCACATCAGAGTGTAGGCAGTTATTTTATTATTTACTTCAAAATTAAAGCGGTCCTTAGAATTGTAAATAGCGTATTATTAGGTTCTCATTCTTATTGGAGCGATAGTTATTTTTTCTTGTAGAGTAAACCTTGTATCTAGATGTAGCAACGTAACTCTTGCGCTATTTCTGTTTGGAGTTCACCCACCTCGACATCGTCGTTGATTTCTGCATCTGAGATTACATAAATTATTTGCCTTCTTACTGAACATTTACTCGCACTAAATTCTAATAGAATGGATAGTGATCCGAATTTATGTGGCATACAAATAAAAAATACACTCACTGTGTCCTCGTTACCTACTTGGCTCGAGTTTGGGGTTTCAAAACTTGTTTTTTCCCGCCTTGATTTGCTGTAAGAAAGTGGGTACTGCAGACGTAGTATTAAAAAAAATACGTTTTTATCCGTAGATTTGGCTGTTGGATAATAACGTACGCTACGGTTCCAAACGGATCAGAATATCATAATCCTAAACTTTTCTCAGGTTTCGTCGTTCTAATCAGTACCTAAGCATAAGCATAAGTAATCCTTACCGAACAACTTGCGACTCTACAAGTTGTAGATGACGTTACCTACTTACATTTCAAACCATTAATGCTATCTCCAGGAAGATTCAGAATTCATTCTACTTTACATATTTTATTTTGCAAAAAAAAAAAATTTAAAACGACATACCTAATTCATGAATCCATCATACGAGTTAATAATAGTGAGGCTCAGCGGGGGATGTGTTACATCCACTTTTTTCTTAAACAGTCTATGAATATCCCAGGGAATATCGCCTGCTATACGCGGGGGTGTAAATCTCAATTTATTTTGGAAAAATGTTTTGTCACAGGCAGGCATTGTCGGCAACGGCTTTTGAATACAACGTACTATTTACATAAATTTGCATATGCATAGGTACAGTCAGCATCAAAAGTCAATTAACACTGTTACTTTTACAAATCATCTAAATTGATACAAAATGATGTGATAGGTACATTGGTTTTCTCTATTTCATGTAATAGCAAAGAGTTAATTATTCTTAAATATCTTATTAATATAAGCTTTTTAAGAATATTTTTCTCAATAATTAAGATTTAAACAACTAAAGTGTTAACCGACTTTTGATGCTGACCGTACTTAGAATAAAACCAACATAAATATTTCCGGGGTTTTCAGATTTTCACAGCTAGCGTAGTTTGTATAGGCTGGTGGAAAGGATAATACAGATAGGTAACGTGGGCAACGTTACCTATCTGTATTATCCTTTCCACAGCCAAAATAATTATGTTGAATGGATAACTATCAGTCAGTATTTGCTCGTATTTTATAAATAACGTTGGTATAAAACATGACAACGAGCCTTTTCCGAAAGGGTAGACAGAGGTGTATGGTAAGTTCACCCACATTTCGCGTTAAAAGAAAACAAATACAGACGCCGTCTGAGAAATCGTAATGGAAAATTCAATAACACTAGTTCAACCCAAACCCTGGAAGTACCCTACGTTCGACAAACACAGTAGCGACCATTATAATCTAGAGATCGACGTAAAATTAATGAAACGGTGGTATAGTTATAGTTTCAATAATTTAAAAAAATAGAGATGTCAAAGAAAACAGAAAAATGGAACTCTTCTTGATTAACACAAATGTCTATGTGACTGGGCAGATTGCATTTTTGTATTATTTTCAGGATTGAAAAAAATGTTTTACTGAATAGTAATAAATCATAGTGGAGTAATTTTAGCCTAAATCACTTATTATAATTATTATAGTCTTATTCAAATTACAACATCAACCGTTTTCTTTGAAACTACGAGTATCCAGTCTATCTAAGTAAGCTCTTACTTACCTAAATAGCTAGTAGGTACTACGAAAGTTATCCGAGAAAAGAGGTCACTGTAGTAGTCTCTACGAAGTTGCTCTAACATCGCAATCTACACTATCGAATTACGTTGTTTGCGACGGTATCAAAGCAACTTGTATTGGTACAAACACGATATGCTCCGGGGTACACTATGAACTTTTATGGCCAGCCAGTTTAAAAGCTGCTAATAAACTACCCTGCTAATTTGTACTATGGGACAGTCACGAGCATAATATTACTATGGACAGTTTCCGACAGACATTCAAAGACCAATTCACGTCATTAAAATCTTAAGAATTGTTGAGCTGAATAGTGCTGATCCAAACGTCATGTTCTTGAACGGCCGCCATCAGTACGGACTGGTCATCTCTTAACTGCCACGGATTATTCTAATTTCTGAATTGTTTTTATTTTATCTTTGTTATTACGGACGCTTTTAACGTGCACGTCTTTCTACATCGTTCTTTCATGTATAATTTCAACATGAATGATGTAACCAATATCTTGTAACAATTTTGTATCAACTTAATAATTAAAAAACAACCGACTTACAAAAAAGGCACTACCTACTTACAAAGTGAAAAATAACTTTAATTTCGGAAGTCGGAGTCGTTGGGTTCGCATTTTCGTTGTTTGCCACACAAGTTATTTTTCACTTTGTAGTGTCTTTTTTGGGAGTCGGTTGTTTTTTTTTTTTTTTGCAAAAACTTTTTTTTTCACTTTTAAGTTGTCATTTTTACCAGTAATTTTGGTTTAAAAACCAAACTACTGAACCGTTTTTGATGAAATTTCTATGGGACCAATTTGACCATATATCTTTACAAATAAAAAAATGAATTTTGCAAATCGGCTTATAAATAACGGAGTTTTGAGGTAACAAACATAAAAAAATACAGTCGAATTGAGAACCTCCTACTTTTTTGAAATCGGTTAAAAAAGAGTGTCTGTGAAGTTTCTTTCCCGTTCTTCTCCATAGGTTCCTACTACGCTTTGGAATGGGCTTCATCTTTCTGACTGACCGACGTCTTGACAATTCAAAAGTGCCTGTACCTAATTGGTTTATTTGAAATAAATGCTTTGAATTTGAGTTTTAGTTTGAATCGCAATGTCATCTCAGCGCCAATCGATATCAAAATGTAGGGAAACTAGAGGTGTTTTTGACAGATTGAAACTCAAATCGTCAAATCGTTTCAATCTGTGAGCATTTAGATATCTGAGGGGTAAAGGTGTAAGACACTTACAATGGCAATGCCTCTCATTTTGGCGGTTCAACAACATACATTGCGTTATTTACATTGTTGAGCAAACGCACAAACACATGAGATTAGAATTTTTTTCAAAACCTTTCGGATTGTGATTGAAGTGTGTGTGACACAATTAGGGTACGGGTCCCATACACGGCACGGCACGATTTGACGGCACGGTTGGCGCAGTGGTTAAGCGATTGACTGCTGCGCTGCGTGTCGCGGGTTCGATTCCCGCACGATACAAATATTTGTATGACCTACATGTATTTGTTCCGAGTCTGGGTGTTTTTCTATCTATAATATGTATGTATTTACAAAAAAAAAAAAAAACCTTTTATTTTCGGTACAACGAAGACGGGCCCGCTTTGCAGAGATTTAGCTATCTCTTTGAAGCACAAAATCAAAACCAAACTTCTAGAAAGTACTAAATTATTACTAAATCATAAGTTAGACGAAAGTATCTACATACATATTCGTACTAGGTACATAGCGTCTTGGCAAAGCGAACACTTTAGTTTAAAATCGGATCTGCACCAAACATTAATGGATTATTAAAAACTTTGTGTTGCCTTTAATACGACACTCATTATTTTCTTTTAGATCTTGGCTGCTCTTATGCGTTTTTTTTTTGTGTTTACGTGCCATTCTTACACAAGTCCTTGCATTGATTACAGTGCAATGAAAATAATGCTGGGCAAACTGCCGCGGCCGTGGATTGTTGACGATGCGAAGGACGACGGCTATACGGCACTCCACTTGGCTGCGCTGAACAACCATGCGGAGGTCGCCGAGCTGTTGGTTCGCGGCGGCGCGCGTCCTGACCTCCAGAACGCAAATCTGCAAACAGCCCTACACCTCGCCGTAGAGCGTCAACACACGCAAATCGTCCGTCTACTCGTCGCGCATGGAGCGAATCTCAATATTTGCGATAAGGTGATCTTTAACTCCGTTATCATTTTGTGCCTTTTGGGATACATCCCAAAAGTCGATGCATTCATAACTAATGTTTTTAGTGCATTGATGAGGGATGTATATAAACCAGCGCGATTTTGGCAATATACTCCCATAGAGCATTACTCAAAAACACAAAAACTTTCTATCAGGACGGCGACACTCCGCTGCACGAAGCGCTGCGCCACCACACGCTGCAGCAGCTGCGGCGCTTGCAGGACGCGCGCGACGCGGCGCTGCTCACAGGACTTGCGCATGCGCACGATAAAAAGTCCTCCGCCTCTATCGCTTGCTTCCTCGCCGCGCATGGCGCTGATCTCACCATTAAGAATAAGAAAGGTATGTACAATAATAATATATCGTATATGTGTCCGTGTAGGTATACGGTTTAAATAGTAAAGCAAAAAATAAAGTAAATATGTTTATTTTGTCACACAAAATACGTTCATATGAAACTTAAAACACCCCTCTGATTTTGTTCGGGAGTTAAAAAAGAGCACGCACACACAGCAGCTCCTTTGATCAATGTCGAAAATATCACCAACAAAATATGGCACCTCAATCTGCCGCCGAGCCTTTTCCCAACTATTTGGGGTCGGCTTGCAGTCTAATCGATCGACCCATGCGGCTGTTATTACTTAGCCACAAGCCCCTAACAACAAAATATGACACCTACCTACCTTAAATACCTTTACAAGGGTGAGCCCGAAAATGTAACAAAAACTGCGAAGATTGTGTGAGAGTGATAAATTAATTATTGTTTGCATTGCTTTTTGAAAAGCAGATTACCTCAGTATGTACCACAACAGTAAGGTTTTAGCAGAAACAACAATGTAAATAATTCTTTATACAATTTTATACAGACTGTTTTATACAATATGGACATCACTAAAGCATTTCGTCACGTAAAACATGACATACTTCTAAACAAAATATATCACTACGGACTTAGAGGAAATGTCTATAAACTCAGAATCTTACTTATCTTATAGCCCACAGACAACAGAAATATCAAAATTATGCACTCAAACAAAAACAGAAAAGATACATAACTTGAAGGTCAGAATAATTAAATATGGTGTACCCCAAGGCAGTATATTGGGACCCTTACTATGTATCCTATATATCAATGACTTACCAGCTAAAATTGACGTATCAATTACTCTTTTTGCAGACATTATTAGAAATACATATCAACAACTCTTTGGCATCTATTATCCAATGGCTGGCATCAAATTATCTGAAAATAAATTTCGGTAAAACCAAACTGCTAATTTCGTTGGGATCCATATTTATTATGCTGATGACAATAAGTATTGGAGAGGCAATCACCACAAAAATTTAGATTTACATTTAGTCGAAAAAATACACATTGAAAAAGTTTGTTAAAAACTGAGCAAGTTGGCACTCGAACTTTATAAATTAAAATATATTACAAGTAGAGACACCTTGATAACAGCGTATAATGGGTATGTTGCCTCGACATTATGATACGGCATAATGTTGTGGGGAAATTCGGCTTTTGGTATGCAGGGCGCAGAAACACTGTATAAGAACAATTTTAGTAAATGACCTTCCCCTGTTTATATTTATAAGAAAGCGCTCTGTTCATAAAGCACAATATTAATTTATTTAATACTAGCTTCTGCCCGCGGCTTCGCCCGCGTGGATGTCGGAAATTATCCCACGGGAACATGCCAACAGGATAAAATGTATGTGCTTCCCCAGGATGTCATCTATCTCTATGCCAAATCAGAAGTTCAGTGGTTTAGGCGTGAAAATGTAACATACAATTTCAAGTTCAAATCCTCCCCTTAAAAACTGAATTACCCCTTTTTGTCCCGTCAGTGGTAAATTTTCGACAACTTTACATACTTATTATTAATAGCTGTGCATTGCGGGTGACGTAACCTACGACAAACTTATTATTTGCGGTTGGAACAGTAATCGGGTCTAGGGATCGAACCGCAAAATTAAGTTTGCTTTTTATTGTATACTAGCTTCTGCCAGCGGCTTCGCCCGCGTGGATGTCGGAAATTATCCCACGGGAACGTGCTAACAGGAAAAAATGTATGTGCTTCCCGAGGATGCCATCTATCTCTCGGGCCCTTTGTGGCTAATTACAATAGAAAACCAATTGTGTCTCATTAGTGGTGATTAAGAGGGTACCTACCTATATGATATCTTTACCTAAGTATCTACCTAATTAAAAAAAAATACTCAATAACAGAAAATAAAATACCTACCTACCTAAATAAACCTATTTCTGATGATAACTAATCTAAACTCAATAAATAAGCAAAATCCCTAAAAACTAATATCTCTAAGAATGACTAATCCTACCAAACAATATTATAAAATAACCTATGGTCACTATGTACACTATCAAATATATACTACCTACCTATACTTTAGAATTAAAATCTATACCTACGACTTATAAAAATAAACCTAAATAACTCTAAAAACTAAAAGGAATAAAAAGGTCGCACTGAAAAGCACGGTTTAGAATTGCAAGTAGCAGTTAAAATAAGAATAAGAACGAACGCTCGCCACTCGACACGTCCTTTCAAATCAAAGATCAAAAAATGTAATGGGCGGCCGCGCGCCACGCGTGTGCTGCGAACGGTGCAAGCCAAATTCAACCTTCAGCACTACATTTAGAGCATAACTTAGGGGCACTGCACACGGCTAAGATACTGTGACGTAACCTACGACAAACTTATTATTTGCGGTTGGCACAGTACAGGGTCTAGGGATCGAACCGCAAAATTAAGTTTGTTTTTTATTGTATATACTTTTCCGGGATAAAAAGTACCCAGTGTGGTGCCCAGGATATTAAAGAATAATTATACCAAGTTTCATCGTAATCGAACAGACAGACCGACAGACAGACAAAAATTTTTTTAATCACATTTTTGGGTTCGGTGTCGGTCTAGTAACACCCCTGCCATTTATTTTTTTGATATTTTCAATGTACAGAATTTTCACTTCTACAGATTTATTATAAGTATATATACTTTTCTGGCATAAAAAGTACCCAGTGTGGTGCCCAGGATATTAAAGTATAATTATACCAAGTTTCATCGTAATCGAACCGGTAGTTTTTGCGTGATGCCTGAACAAACAGACAGACAGACAGACCGACAGACAGACAAAAATTTTTTTAATCACATTTTTGGGTTCGGTGTCTAGTAACACGTAACACCCCTTGCCATTTATTTTTTTGATATTTTCAATGTACAGAATTTTTCTTCTACAGATTTATTATAAGTATATAGACAAGAGTAAGAACACGACACGCTGATGCAGAACAGCATTTTCTGCAAGGCTTCACATATTTAAAATAAGCTTCCAGTCAAATTAAGCAAGACAAATGATAGTCTCATATTATAAGCAACCGCGTATTTCACTTTTACACTATTAACAATTTTTTTAAGACTCCCTAGACTTAGGTACCTACTTTCTTTTTTTACTACATCATGTGTACAGTCACCAAAGGAGATAAATAGCCAGGCTCGTCGGATATAGTTGGAAGTTTAATAAGAAACCAATGGATGTTTTCGAATAAAATTTAATACAATTAATAGAAAACAAAACAGTTCGTTTATCAAATTAAATTTCATTCGAAATCAATCGGTTTCTTACTAAACTTAAATTATATCCGACGACCCTGGTTACTTATCTCCTTTGGAGACCGTACCTATTCCTTATATTTTTATTTTAGAATATTTCTTGTACATATCATAGTTTTGTTTGATCCATATTAGAATATTGAATATATTTATTTCGTAAAAAAAGATTGCATGCAGCGGAGATGAGAATGTTGAGATGGATGTGTGGAGTGACGAGAATGGATAAAGTAAGAAATGAGTATATAAGAGGAAGTTTGAAAGTGGCGCCAGTAACAGAAAAGTTGAAAGGAAATTGCTTGGCTTGGTATGTACATGTGATGAGAAGAGACGAAACGCATGTGACTAAAAGAGTGATGAATATACATGTTGATGGATGGAGAGGGAAAGGAAGGCCGAAGAAAAGATGGATGGATTGTGTGAGGAATGATATGAAAGAGAAGGGAGTGAATGATAGCGTGACGGCTGACAGAGGAGAATGGAAGAAGAAAACGTGTTGCGCCGACCCCAAGTAACATGGGATAAGGGCAGGAAGATGATGATGATTATTGAACACCCTATAAGTATGTTGTAGATAAACTTTTTTCCAACTTTATTTGTTAACCACGTTCAACAATATTCTATTCTGAAATTATTTCAATTTCTAGGTCAGACGCCCCTGGACTTATGCCCGGATCCGAATCTATGCAAGACATTGACGTCTTGTCGCAAGGAAGGAGCAAGTTTGGGAGGCGAAGGCACATCAGAGAACGAGCCGAGCTCATTGAGTGCTGTGGCGGTGGCCGGAGGCAGCGCGTCGCCGCCGCCGGGCGCGGAGCCGGCGCCCGCGCATGCCGCGCCCGCGCCGCCCGCGCCGCCCTCGCACGACCCCACCATGGACGAGTGCCTCGTTTGCTCCGATGCCAAGCGAGACACACTCTTCCGCCCATGTGGACACATCTGCTGCTGTAACGTCTGCGCAGCGAGGGTAAAAAGTTCCACTTTATAGAAACTTTCTAGATGCTTCTCAAGTATGAGGGTCGCAGGCTGAATAGTTTAGTTTAGATCTGAATCTGGAACGCCCCGTTTTATAGGAAGCAACTGCCAGGATAAACCAATCCTCATCGTCCTCCCTTAATTTCTCAGGCCTTATCCCAATGTGGTTGGGGTTGGTGCAGCATGTTTTCAAAGTAATCTGCACATTAAGGTGAAATAATATGTCCACGTACGAATCAGAATTGTTCTCTTTCTGTCACCTGGAATAGGAATTCATTAGTGCGAGAAATCCATTCGCACGAATTAGCGCTGAATTTAGTGCAACGAAATTTATGTACAATTTCAAGAGTTCAGAAATAGTCAGCCGAAATCTGGGAAATAATGGGAGATATTATTTTGTGTGCAGGTGAAGAAGTGCCTGATATGTCGCGCGTGCGTGACGTCACGCGCACGCGTGGGTGAGTGCGTGGTGTGCTCGGAGGCGCCCGCCACCGTGGTGTTCCGGCCGTGCGGCGACGTGTGCGCCTGCGCCGCCTGCGCGCCGCTCATGCGCAAGTGTGTGGAGTGCCGCACGCCGCTCGCGCCGCCCGCCGCGCCGCCCGCCGCGCCGCCCGCGCAGGCCGCGCCGGTGCAGAATGTGCAGCTACCCGCGCCGCCGCACAAGATCGATCGTAACTATCTTTCGAGATAATATTTGTAAAACGTTGAAGTAGAACGTTGTGGAATCCCCTTCGATTCGGTCCGGTTCTACAGCTTCTATTAGTGTCCGCCTGTTATTCAAAATTGTAAGATTATTTACCTACATGTTAAGTTGAGTTTTTGCATATTCGCAGTGGAGAAAGAGAGCGGCAGCAACCTTGCGCAGGTGCAGGTGAACAAGGGGCAGCCGGTGCCGGCGCAATCCTCGCCGCACTACATGAACAACGGCTCGCGCTTCGCGGCCGCGCCCGCGCCGCTGGCCCTGGCCCCCGCCGGCCCCGCCGGCCCCGCCGCCCCGGCCGCGCTGCCCGGCCCCGCCAACCCCACGAACCCCGCGGCCCCCGCCGTGGCCGACGTGCAGAAACTACAACAGCAGCTCCAAGACATCAAGGAACAGGTCAACACTACCATATTTCTGTCTTTAATATTTTTAGTAACATTGTACAACCCCGCCTCGGGCATGTTTGATTTATTACGAAGCAGATTTTATTTTGCATTCCTTATTTCTAGATAAATGTACTAGCAAGATATTTTTTACTTATTTTCATTATAATGATTAATCTGTAGCGGTATCTACAACGCCACATGCGAACAACGCGTCATACTGACGTCACGCAAATCCTGCATCTCGCAAGCAGAGTTTACCGCGCAATTAGCATAGATACAATTTCCCAACATCAATCGTTGGGCAATTGCCCGCCAGACACAACACCCGTCTGGTCGGAGGATCCTCCCTTTTCTATGGAGGATGAGCGAACTTTACACCCTGTTCCTCATACCTCTAAAAATCATTACAACGTACATTATTAAAACACCGCGTTGGAAAAAACGGCCCATGATAAACGGCATGAGATGCGCATATCAGTGCTGACCACGGAACCCTAAACTGCGCGTGGAATTAATCAGACACGCACTTGGCCTGTCCTTGTAATCATTTTGCCTGACCGCTGTCTTGATGTCATACTCCGCAGCAGAACTACTTTGACTATATTATGTAAAAATTACAGGACAAAATGTAGATAAAGTCTATATTTTTGTAGCGTAATATCAAAAATTGTATATTGTTAGTTTCTTGGAAAATGTCAATTCAAAGTGGTCATGCTACAGAGCATACTCTCCAGCAGAACCACTTTAAAATAACGGTTATTTCACGCTGAATATGCACATATAATATGACAACACGGTTAGCGCAGTGGCTGAGCGATCGGACTGCTGCGCTGCGTCGCGGGTTCGATTCCCGCACAGAACAAATATTTGTAAGTCCTACATGTATTTGTTCTGAGTCTGGGTGTTTTTCTATCTATAATATGTATGTATTTACAAAAAAAAAAATGTATATAAGTAGTTTATCAGACATCTTGTTACCATAACACAAGCATTAGGTTGCTTAGCTTGGGACTAGATGGCGCTGTGTGAAATGTCCAGGGATATTATTATATTATATGTGTGTGTGTTTGTCTGTCTGTGGCATCGTAGCTCCCGAACGGATGGACCGATTTTGATTTTGTTTTTTTTTGTTTGAAAGGTGAATTTGTCGGTTTTGTTCTTAGCTATGTTTGATGAAAATCGGTCCAAGATGGCCGCCGCCACAAAATGGCGGATTACATATTTTTTCACAACTCCCTCAATATGGGTATCAAATAAAAGGGCTTGACTAGTAGAATACTATACACCATGATAAATTTCAAATCCAAGATGGCCACCACCACAAAATTGCGAATTACAAAAAACCTGATTAAACACCAAATTACCAGAATCTTAAAACGCAAGAAAATAAAAGAAATGAAATAATAAGGAGTCCCTACAAAAAGCATGAAATAAAAAATAAAATTAAAAATTTAAAAAACCCCCGACACAAAATAATAATAAAAAAGTATAAACGAAACCCTATAAAAAATTTCATACGTAGGGTCATAATTTAAAGGTTATTTTTTTCTTTTTATAGGGTTTCGTTTATACTTTTTTATTATTATTTTGTGTCGGGGGTTTTTAAAATTTTTATTACACAATATAGTCAAAGTGGTTCTGCTGGGGAGCATGCATGACACCTGTCTTGACATACCTAACTGATAAGTAGGGTACGCACCAGGTGCGCCCGGTAATGAAAAGACAACCCACGAATATAGTTGTAACGAAATTACACATTTGTAATACTAATAACGTATGTTACAGACGATGTGTCCAATCTGCTTGGACCGGTTGAAGAACATGATCTTCCTGTGCGGGCACGGCATGTGCCAGATGTGCGGCGACCGCATCACCGTGTGCCCCATCTGCCGCAAGCAGGTCGAGAAGCGAATCCTGCTCTATTGAACATCGAGGCAGCTATATGAGATGATATTTCAAACAGGAGCCCGCCTTTGGCTTTAGGCTTCAATACTATAAGGCTGATTTTCTTTATAATGGCTTAGTTAAGTACCCAATGTTATTTATTAGAAAACACTTGTATGATAAGCAAGTACAGTACCTATTTTGTTTCCTGATCCATGATATTTTGTTTCCTCGTGTCAACGTATTAGCTGCGAGTTGTCTTGAAAACACAAAAACTTTACGATTGTTTGTGGGTTTAAAGTTTGAATATAATGTTTAAGAAGTTTCGTGTTGTAGCATTTACACAGTAAGGCTGATATAGAGAGACGTTATTAAATTTAAATCCCCAAAACGTAACTGTGTAATATTAACGTGCAATCTTACATCTTGTTACCGTTTGCCGAATGTTGCGCAAAATGGATATTGTTATGTTGTGTTCGCTTCTCTGCTATCTGCTGTTTCACTTATTTTGTATGTTTAATCATTTGAAATCTAGCTAAGTAGGAGTACTTTTATTCATATTTAATGAAACAATTATGAATTTCCATCGTCTCATGCATTTATGTATCAGCTCTAAATAAAATACGATACAATAAAATATATAATTATATATTTTAATAATTCAGTAATTTACACGTGCGTTATACGACGCGGCCTTACGATGTTAACCTTTTCACCGCCAAGCACTTCTATAGAAGTTCGGGATTTTCGTGCCACCAGCGCCACAACTTCTATAGAAGTTGTTCATTTTAACTATCTTATTAAAATAAATTTACTGTGATTAAAAGCTTTGTTTCATTTTATTATTTAAGATAGCACTGTCTACTACCCTGTTTTTTATTTTTCTACACGAAATAAGCCCTAGTTTGTCCTAAAATCGGCAAAAACAGAAACTCCGAATTTTGTTACTTTCCTCAGAACGCCAATCACTTCATATCAAGTTGGCCAGTGATGTGCCGTGAAAGGTTGATTTCACCATTGAAATATTTATAAATACAGAAAGTTACGAATATCGAAAACAATTTGAAGTCAATAAAATATGAACTTAGTTATCTACTTCATTACAAAGGATAGTAGATGAATTTCGACCTTCAGGTAGATGCCGATACGTAATTATAAAGTTGTTACCAATTCTTGTCGATAGTTATTTTCCCATCTCTACAAAACAATTGGTCGTCTATGCCCCTGTGCGCCACCGAGTGCCACGAACTACTATAGAAGTTGGTCAGTGACGTCATAGGCGTGCGGCTGTCAAGGTCACTTTGGCATAGTGCAGCACAAAATCGGATTCGCGCGCACGCATCTTTCTTTCTTTCACTACGAAACAAATAGAAAAATGAGTGAAGAACTTGATTCGGACGAACTTTTAAAAATTTTGCAAAGTGTGGAATCGGACTCGGAGTATTTTGTGGAGAACATTGAACCAGAAGATAATTCTGAGGTATGTCTAACTGGATGATAATAATAATGTTTATTCATCAAAGAGTAGGAATTCAATAAGTATGTAAAATGTTCGGTGAGCCCAGTATCTCCAGAGAAACGCAATCTGTGCGCGGGGTCCCCCGCGCGCAGATGGGTAAACGGTACCGATACATGAGTTAAGAAAAGAACAGAAACAACACTTAAAAAACAATGCTTTGATAAGTACACGGCTACAAGCGTGATAGAATTTAAATATATACTTACTTTCCATTTCAAAAAACACTTTAAAAACAATTAAAAATTCTGCCACTTAGATACCTACGGTAAAAAACGTTGACTGAAGTTATTAAAAAAACACAGGAATAAACAAAAATAGAAGAAAGAAAGACCATAGACCCCATCCCTGATCAGAATCGAATTCAACGTGCCCTCAGTGCCAATAACTTGATATGAAGTTAAAGAATGAGATCATGAAACAAATAGAGATGTACCACATTCGATTATAGTTCTAATTGAGTTATGTATTAGTTTCTTTGATACTCATAATTTATACTGTTTTTTCTTATTAAGGATACTGTGAAATAAAACAAATCTGGAAATATTTCATTTATATTTATCAGTTTTTATTTATATTCGTAAAATCAACTTTAAATCTTAACTTTACGCGTACAAATCTTATTCATCGATATGACGATATTCCCATCACTACTGTTTACTGTATATTTAGTTATACATTTATAGCTTGGCGCTCGGCGAGGCATTGCGTTTTGTGTACGTTGGCGGCGAAAAGGTTAAAATAAAACTTGCAAGTGCGTCTCACACCTATTTGCATATTTTTGTGTAGGCCAATATCTGGCGGTTAAATATAAGTCCATGTATTCTACATGTACTTTAAAATACAAAATTAAATTATATAAAAAAAAACTACAAGTTACGTTACGAGTACGTACTTGTTTTAAACGTTGGCTCTTATTAATTATTATTGTTGTAAGTGCATATTGGTTAATAAATAATGATTAAGGCTTTTTTATAATCCTACGTGTTGTACAATTATATACCTTACATAACCAATATTGAATACTTTACACTATATTAAAATAAATACAATTGTTCAAATAGTATGTTTTATTATATTTTAAAACCAACAAAAAGACATAAAAGTAATAATAATAAATTTAATTAGCCAATGCCATAAATTAACCGGAGTAATTAGCCACCAATGTTGTTTCATCAATATCTGGGATGGCGACTGATTCTTTAATTCTGACAACGTCAGAGCTTGCTACGACGCGGTCGCGGAGCAATGCTTTAGTTAGATCGTAGATTCTGAAGGACAGATGTAAGTCCTGCGCCAGGTCGCTCACCTCGCAGCGCCGGCAGTCCTTGTAGTAGACGTCGGAGAGGCCGCGCAGGTCGGGAGAGACCGCGCAGTATACTGGCGTACTGGCTGCTTGGCTCTGTGCAAATGAAATATGAGACTGAAGTCATTTTATAATAATAATACCGGCTGGTATGCCTGTGCCCTCCAGTGCGATAATGATAGGCTTATTATTATCGCACTGGATGTTATTTGTCTATTTCTATAATAGTTTTGTGCAATGAATGCTGTTTTTCTTGTCGTTTATGAAGATGTGATATTTCGATTAGTCCCCTGCCACCTTCTTTTCTGGACATTATAACTCTTTCTATTGCTGATTAGGGATGGTGATATCTATGTTGCGTCAGTCAGTGTGGTTATTGTTAGATTTAAATACTGGCTGGTATGCCTGTGCCCTCGAGTGCCATAATGATCGGCTTATTATTATCGCTCTGGATGGCACAGACACTGTATGACAATTATTTCTCAGGAGTATTAATTTTAAATCATTTATTTTTAGCTCACAACCATTCTACAATATAAAATTAAAAAGGTATTATTCTTACTGTCAAATAGCCTGTTTTTTTATTTATTTCTTTTAAAATGGATTTAATGTCAAGTTCGATTTATTAGATTTAAAAAATCCTAGTTGTACTGGAGCACTCGGGGTCATTACCGAAAACGAATCATCAGTTATTTATATTTACATATTTATATCGTCTGCATAAATGATGTTGCTTGCGTCTGTGTCAACTATAAATTCCTTGCCCGCATCAGGGTACCCCAAAATAGATGTTTTGCACAGACGGTCCTTTAGCTCCTGGAATGCGATGTCGCAACTTCTATCCCAGCAGAAATGACGCTTCTCCTCGGTTAGCTTATGCAGGGGTTTGGGTATATCTGCAAAGTTCTTGACAAATCGTCGATAGTAGGAGCACAAACCCAGAAATGCTCTGACCTGCGTCTTGTCTTTTGGAATTGGCCAATCCTTGACAGCGGCGATTTTCTCTGGATCCGTGCGGATACCTTCTTCAGACACTACATATCCCAAAAAGCTACCTTGCCGTTTGAATAGTGAACACTTCTTCGAACTTAACTTGAGGTTGGCACTCTGGATCTTCATGAGCACGCGTTCCAGGTTTTGAAGGTGTTCTTCAAACGTACGGCCTACGATGACGATGTCATCCAAGTAGACCAGGCAGGCATCGCCAATTAGCCCGGTAAGTACAAGTTCCATCAACCTTTCAAACGTTGCCGGAGCATTGCACAATCCAAACGGCATAACTTTAAATTGCCACAGACCCTTTCCTGTCGAGAATGCAGTTTTCTCCTTGTCCTTAGGATCAATTTCAACTTGCCAGTAGCCACTTTTCAGGTCCAGCATGCTAAACCACTTTACTCCAGTAAGCATGTCCAACGTGTCATCAATTCTTGGAAAAGGATAGCTGTCCTTCTTGGTAACGTCGTTCAGACGACGATAGTCAACACAAAACCTCATATCTTACCAGCACTACAGGTGAACACCATGGACAAGATGAAGGCTCAATAACACCATCCTTCACCATTCCCTCAATCATGGTATCCACTTCCTTTTCACGAGCTACCGGCAATCTTCTTGGCCGCTGACGGATAGCCAATTCTTCTCCTGTATTTATTTTGTGTTGAACTAAGCCAGTCCTCCCGATGTCAGCATCGTTTGACGAGAAAACATCCGCATACTTGAGTAACATTTTCTTCGCCTTGACCATTTCATTTTGGGACAGAGCGCTGCGGCATTCTTCTAAAAGTGTGGTCACTCTCGTTTGTGCATCCTTGCTAAGGGTCCCAGTCGATAGATGTTGGCATCGACGCAACCAATCCACTTCCTCGCAAGTACCAACTAGTGTGCCTTTTTCTATAATCTGTTCCTGATCACAAAGGTTCAGCACACGTACCCCTGAGATGTCGGTGGCTTTGACCAAAGTTCGTGCCACTTTCCATGGAAGGTCATTGTCTACCCTTTCCACGAGTACACAACGATGAGTTGCCCAGGATTCCGAGGAAGACTAACCGGCACAATCGTTTCCGATCTCGGCGGAAGAACAATCTTCTTAAGGCTGTACACGTTCCCTGGTAACGCCCCTTCCACGAAAAGTTCCTCTTGTCCACATTTCAAAACACCTTGCTTGACGTCAATTTCGCAACAATTCTTCCTCATAAAGTCAAGGCCCAGGATGCAATCGTCCATTATATCAGCCACGATGACATTATGCAGGTAGATTCTGTTGCCTAGCTTCAACCCTATCTTCTTCTCTCCATGGACGGGTATGCGCTGACCGGTAGCTGTTACCAATGTGTGTAATTAATGTGTTCTCGGTTGTATGCGGAATCCCCAAGGGACCGTCTTATGAGTTGGGAACTGACAACCGTGCGAGTGGCTCCAATGTCTATGGTCAGCTTACACGGCGTTCCGTTGACCTCGCCCTTGATGATTAGGCTGTTCCCGTCTTGGGTTTGTGTGATCGAAACCCTTGGGGCTCTGTGAACATCAGCCAGCACCCGCCCCGCAGTCCTGGCTATTACTCATTTCCCTGCTGCTGCTGCTGCTGGGCGGTGCTGTTAGCTGCGCTGCCCTCTGGAGATCGGCCGTCTTCTCTTTCTGCAGTTCGCTTGGGGCAACTGGATCGAAGGTGGCCCCTTTCCCCACAGCCGTAGCACCTAGGGCTGTATCCTTTATTGCGGTCGCGAACTGTAGCCGCTGCAACCTCCCTGACGCGATGGGAACGATGATCCTGTCGCAAGGCTTCCACCTCCAGTGCATGGGCCAAGGCGTCCTTAAGCGTCCCGTGGTGCCCGAGCCTCACAGCAGCTCTAAATTCAAGGTCGCGGATGCCGTCGATAAATGCCTGCCCCAGGTTCCCATCAATAAGTGCCGGTACGGACTGGTAAGCTTTACGCACCAGCTTCTCCACTTCAAGGGCCTACTGCTGCAGGTTTTCATTACTGCGTTGCACGCGATCCTTGAGCTGCGCACGAAACACGTGTTCCAGGTGAGCGTCGCCATACCGAGCCTCCAATGCCTCAAGGAGCTGCTCGTAAGTCACTTCCTTACCGAGAGCTTCCAGAACAGTTAAGGCCTGGTCGCGCAGGCCTAGGGTGAGGGCAGTCATGGCCTGACTTTTATTCCAAGCGTTCGCCTTCATGACAGCCTCAAACTGGATTTTGTAGGCCGACCAGGAAGAAGTTCCGTCGAACGGTGGCACTTTGAATCCACGTAGCGAAGTTGTTGTAGCTACGGGAGCTGCGATTCCATCCCCAAGTTTAAGGTAATCCAGCGTTTTCTTTACGTCAGCCATCACGGTTTTCTTCACGTCAGTCACCACGTTGTCAACCCGATTATTCACTTGGTCGATCCGGATTTCAGCTTCCGACAGGCGGTTGTCATGTTGAGCAACCTTATCCTTCACCTCCTTCATGTCTTTCCCTAAGTTAGCGTGAAGGTGCTTCATAAGGAGCATCTGCTCTTCCTGGCGGCGCACTTGCTCCTCCTTATCACGTTGGAGCTGTTCTTCCAACCGACGAGCCTGTTCCTCCTGTCGGCGAGCCTGTTCTTCCTGTCGGCGGGCCTGTTCCTGCAGCATCATCATCAGGGCAGCAAGGTCTGGTGCTGCTGATGCTGGAGCTGCTGCGGGCGGGTCGGCCTCCGTGGTTGGTAGCTGGCCCTCCACCTTTGCGGCATAGCGCCACCAAAACGTCTCTGGTCCGTCTCCTGTTGGCGTTGACTCCGGGTACGGATACCCTCCGTGTCGTCTTTAGGTAAAATCGGCATGATTAATCCTTGCTTCTGACACCAATTGTTACGAGCTTCGGGTTCGTGACAATTAAAAACTGCCGATAAAAATTACCAAAAGTTACACTTTAATTAAACAACACCAATAACAACTCAAACACACTAATTATAAAACACAATCGCTATTAAGTCGCACTTGAAGATCGCTTTCGATGTATTCGCTTCGATCGTAGAACCAAGTCTGATTGGTCGCGGCTAGTCCCGGCCTTATATAGTGCCGTAGATAGTTCCAGAACCTTCTATTGTAGAGACATCTAGAATGTTTGAGTACATACCGGCCCCGACTGACCAGATGTCGATAGTTCTAGTAAGTTCTAGCATCGACATCTCTACTCGATAATAGATGGCGTCAGTGACTTTAGTTCTGCCATTCCACAATAGATGGCGCCAGTTAGTTCTGCCAATCCACAATAGATGGCGCCAGTGGTAACTAATGTCACCATGTATCAGGCATTAATTGTGGCGCGTAACAGTATCATACCTAACCCAATCCGCATCGAAGTATCGCGCACTTGGCCACAACGACCAACTGCTGTCCACACGACGAACCTTTGCTTTACGACGCAACCTACCGGAGCTTTTGCGAGTACGACCAGTCGTAGTCGTCGTGGCCGCGTAGTGCGCGAGTTCCCCAACACCATCGACTGCCTTTGTCAAAGGCTTTTAAGATTTGTTCGATCGTTACAAATGTATAAGACTAATTTTGTCCGAAGACCATGACAAATTGACTAAATGTTAAAGGTAACTTACAATTGATTTGGAAAAAGGCTTCATGCTTGTGTATAGTAATTCGTACGGCCACCAGTTCCGACACAATCTAGTCTTGACGAAGGATCCAGGATGGGCGCAGAACACCGACTTACCCGTGTTCACCCAGCGGTAACTCAAGAAGTGCATAAAATGAATACCACACAGTTTAGAGATGTTATAAGCTCTTATAGAAGTGTACTCTTGTTCAGGCAGTGACACCATCGCCTCAGTGGGTGTTAACTGATGGTTGAAATCCCAGCTTACGTGCCTGAGAAAAAATGACGGTATGACATTTGACACAACTGAACTTTATAATAAATTAGCCCCACAACTACACCTCTACTACAAATAAATTACCTATGCGATTCCGAAGATACAAGTACGACCCGTGCATCTGGGGCAAGTATATGTTCAAGGTTTGTTAGTAAGACAAATTGACTTAAGTAATTAACTTGAAATGTTGTTTCCAATGAGTCTTCCGTAAGAGTCCACGGTAATCCAAATACTGCCGCGTTTAAAATTACGATATCAAGTTTTCTAAAAAAAAAAAAAGTAAAATATTATTAATTTACAGTACCGGTGGCGAATGTATATTTAAGGCGCTCCTAAACGGTCAATACTTACATGCTTATTGCTTGTTTTTTATACTTGTTTTAGTACTCTAAAACTATGACCCGGAAATTCCAGCAATATTTCCCGGTAGTATTTCCCAAGACTTCAGAGTGAACCCTACTCCCGATTAATTAACTTTTTCGGCCGGGTATAATCACATCTGGAGTAAAGACAACTGTAATATCGTGTCGTCATTCGTTCTTAGTTCGGGCCCCAAACTAAACTTATGTCCATAGGTGATACGAAGTATGAAAGGCCGGTAAATTCGGCTGAATCCACACAGATTAAACCCCCTGTTTAGGAGTGCCTTTACGAAATGTTAGTTATGAAATGATGATAGCTTACGGGTAATCTTTCAGAATCTCGTTGGAGCACTTTTTCACAGATCGCAGTGAAGCAAGATTGAGCTCGTGTAATTTCAGCAGATGACTATTTTCACAAGCATTTTTAGCAATATTCGCCGCGTAAGGATTCCGACAAGCCATAAGCACGGTGCAGTCTCGAGAGCTTAAACATTTCGCCATCTCCAATCCGATCCCACTGTTCGCACCCGTGATCAAACATGTTTTATTAGACAAATCGATATCTTCTGTCACCTGCAAAAATAAAAACTCAGGTAGGTATCCACTACCTACTACTACCATACTATCGAAATGCGAAAGTATGTGTGTCTGTCGGTCTGTCTGTTACCTTTTATCCGGTAGGTATATCACAGATATTAGGTATAAAAATTATAAATAAACCAATCAAATTAAATTCAGATCAAGTGGCTTTATTTAGGTAATTTGACTTCCAGAGTAGGTATTAGAACTAGCACACGCTTAGGGTCGGCACAGACAGAGCAGTGAGGCTGCTCTGTCTGTACCGAGCCTAAGCGTGTGCTCGAGCAATTATCATTTATGACAATAAACTTAAAACAACAGAAATAGAGTTTAAAATAGCGTCAAAGATATAATTCCGTAATAATTTTCCTCGCAGCTACGCGGGCCGTCGCGCGTCGCGAGCTTGCTCGAGCATGCTATAGCGTGCACGCGCCGACGCTTGTGCAACAGTACAGTCGCCTAGTTATTAATATGAGCATAAGATAATAGGTACTCCACAAGGTTCGACGCTTTTGACGAGCGTTAGTTGCCAGACCTCTCGTGCGTCCTTCGATTCGGGCCCCATAATACTCTGATATAGATATTATATCACTGGACTGTAACTGTGTCATATTCCACACAACAAGTTAATGAGGCGGATTCTTGCAGTTCACTCTGCATTATGCGCATCTTATTCACAAAATTGAACATCAGCAATCTTACCTGATCCGCAGTTGGTCCATGAATCCTAATTAAATTAAGATTACTTCCAAGAGCAGTTAAATAATTGTTGAGTAGAGTTCCCTTTTTGTTTAAGGTACTTAAAAAATGTTTATCCACATGTTTTAATTTATCGGGAATACTGCAACAGAAAACATTATTAGTACCTAGATTCACTCTTCCATTACAAAAGAAAGCTCAAGGCACTGAGCTGCTCATAAGTAACAATCGTACAATACCTAAATACCGAACTAAATTTTTCACATTAGGTACGTACAGTCGCTAATGGAGATAAGTAACCAAGGATCTTTTCGAATTAAATTTAATTTGATAAATGAACTGTTTGTTTTCTATTATGTACTTAATTCAATCAAATTTTATTTGAAAACACCCATCGGTTTCTTACAAAACTTAAACTATATCCGACTATATCCGGCCCTGGTTACTTATATCCTTTGGTGACCGTACATGAATTATAAATAATATGAAAAATTTAATTCGGTAGTAATACCGTAAACTCCATTGCAGTTTATAATGAAAAAATCCTAAATCCCAGTGGTAAAATTACATTACTTTAGCCCGCGGGGTAACAGATCAGGCAAAAGAGCGCTTGTTTTTACACACAGACCGGCTAGAAGAGGATGTTTGAAGCAGATGCACTCAAACGGAGCCAGCCGGCTGCTGCAGCGCGAAAGGACACGAAATTGGAGCCTGTTGGCTGCTTATAATATTTCATACTTAGCGGTATAACTCCAGCTTCCTCATATGTGATAGAATAATTCTACCTATGCCAATATTTACGGCATAATAGCTGCAATCAAAGTTCCCAGTCTTAATTCAGCTGCCACAAAAACTTCGTTAAGTAATATAAGTCGTTTAGTGTGCGTTAGCTGGAGTGACGTCACCCCAGCTTCCTCATTCAATACAGACAAACCAGTGAGGTGAGGGTTTTGGACTATAGTCAGAAAAATAAGGGATTATAGCTGCACAAGGAAGGAAAAAACTGAACGATAATACTTAAAAAGTGTTGAAACTACGATCAAAAACGTGTGTGTAAGCTGGAGTGACGGCACCCCAGCTGTTCATGTCATATCTTCCGAACGAAAGAAGATATGATTATGTATTATAGCTCAAAAATTTAGCATAGCATAGCATTAGCATAATAGCAATAGGCAACAAAATTTTCAAATCTCTAGGCCTTGTAGTTTCCACGTAATAAAGAAAAAAAACAGTTTTCGCGCCAAAAACATCAAATTATTGCTTCGGGGAAGGTAGCGTTATCAGTTTGAAGTAGTTTGAACTAGATTATAGACAGAGTGCCGGCCGACTGTACACTTTAATCGTACTATGTAAGTATTGAAGTTTTTTTATACCTATTCATATTGTGTGTTTAAGCATAAGATTAGAGAAAAAAAATAAGTGCAACAATTTCGTATATTTTTATCATAAATCACATTTATTCACCAAGTAAAATATTGTTCAGATAAATCTAACCGTTTTTTTATCACTTATGGGTAAGCTGGAGTTATACACACGCTACGCCCCTGCATAGCGCGTTGGGACGGATCTCGAACATCAAGTATCACAAAGATGTGAAACGTAAAAATAAATCTTGTTTCGAAGTCCCAAAACTCTTATTTAAAACGGTCAACAGCTTTGCTCTGCCGTATTTTGTGACCATTGATGTTTGCATCTACGTATGTAGGTAGGTATGGTGTAGGTACCTACATAAATGACTGATGAAATGGCAGTCCATTCCATCAGTCGTAATTCATGATTGATGGAATCGGTTGATGAATGAATAGTCGTTGTTGATTATAAAAATCTCACTTGGTCGCCTACCCTTGCAGGTAAGTATGGATAGAAATAGCATTCCTGTATTCGATATAAACAGCCAGTCAGCTACCTTACTAAATATCCGTGTGTAAGGTACAGACGCCAGCACATCAAGCTACTACAATCTGTCAAATTTATTTAATAGATTTTCAATTTTATTTCTGAAGCATTCAGGTTCAAGGTTGATTGGAAAAATTTGACACTTACGGGTAGGTAGCTTGACCAGCTGGCGTCTGTACCTACCTACTGGGGGCTGATTTTTCAATCGTCAGACTTTCATGTGAGATGTGTTTGCTTTCTTTAGGTGCTTATAGTCGTAAGGTACGTAGGGTAGGGATATAAAATATAGAGGTAGGGACTAGACACAATAATAATGATTGGATTTAATAGGTAGGTACTCACCAACGAAAATAAGAACGTAACATGGTTTCAAAATACAGTCGAACTCTTTTATTTATTATTAAATTAGTGCTTATGGTAATTACTTTCGTTTTTATTTACTTTTTTTGCAATAATGTCACCCTATAGAGGTACCTACTACATATTATTTTTTAATTTATGGTTTTTATTAGTGGCTTGTAATATTATCATTATGAGAATACCTACCCCTAGAATAACCTATAGGTACGTAACCTACTTGGTATAGGTAAAGTAACACACGCAGCCAGTTGCTAACGATTTTTAAATCTCACCACCAGACACGGCGATGCCGCAGCGTAAAGTAAAACATCGTGAAACAATAAGGGGCTGTCTCCACGAGCGAGAGAATCGCGACGAGTCCGCCCTTATATCGTCGGATAATCTCCACGAACGAGCGATAATTCCGCCGCGTATCGTCGCGAGTCGTTACGGAATCGCGGCGATTCCGCGGCGACTCGTAACGGTATCGCCGCGTTTCCTTGACGTCACAACGAGAGGCAATGCTGAAATGACGCTGCGTTTGACAGCGCGCCCGCCGCGCGCTCGTCGCGAGAGCGCCCCGAGCGCGCGGCGGTCGCGTTGAGTCGCGGCGGGCTAGCAACGATGTAATGACGTTTTGCGTGCTCGTTGCCACTCGTCGCATCGCGGCGATAATATCGCCGTGTGGAGACGGTTCCATAGAGAGTGTATAGAAAAACGTGGCACGGCGATAATATCGCCGCGATTCTCTCGCTCGTGGAGACAGCGCCTAACAGCGAGCGATACGCGAATAACAACGATATGTACCTACCTACTTGCAGACAGATGTAATTATTCGAAAAAATTAAAAATGTGTACCTAGTTCTCCTCACCAAACTGTTTTCAACTGGGCAACTTCCTTTTGGAAACTAGCTAAGCTAGCTTTTAAGCTAATGTTAAGGTCTTAAGAAACGAAGAGATGAAACAATTCCTTCTAGCTATCTGCCTGCCTATAAGCATCCTCCAAAGCTAGGCTAAACTTTTTGAGACCCTGATAGCCGCCTCTCCAAACGTACGAACGGATTCCGCAAATCCCACTCCACAGTCCAACTAGCTAGAGTTTCTGAGCACTGACAGCGCACATTAGATAAGTATATAATAAACAAATAAACGTTTTTATCGCAGTTGGATCAATCCGCGGAAATCTATGAATGGCGAATCTATGCTAATAATAAATTAAAGCGTAACTTTACGCTTTTTAAACTACTACAATAAATGGTCTGTTTTAGCAAAAAAACAAGTGCAACTGAAAACTCCAAAACTTTTCAAATCCTAGATTGAACTGTCACCAACTTCATCAGACTGCTTGAAAATGGGGCCGTCGGGTGTTTATTATTTTTTATGTTTAAAAGGTTAAAGTGTGACATTTTTTTGGAATCGTCTCCTCAAGTCCTTTTTATGTAACCCACAGAGTCATGCAGGCGCGGTCCGACATTACCCTTCCATGACCCCCAAATCATTCAAGCTGTCGAGAGCCTGAACGATTACTTTTCTTTGATTTTCTACTTTCAAATTGTAGTAGGTATCAAATATTAAAAGGACCAAGCGTCATTTTGGGCCCACTTTTTCAACATTGTTCAACAGTGATGAATTATATGTCATATGAAACCTCTTGGTGTGTACTTTATTTCATTCTATGGCAGTTAAGTTCAAATCCAGCGCGAAAATGTTTTTTTTTGCGGTTTTTTTAATCTGTTTTATTTTGATATTAAATTAAAATAATCTGTCAGTCAGTAGCTAGGATCATAGATTACACACTATATATAGGGCTAGGATTATAGATAGCTCGTGTTTGACTAAAAATACACTAAACACATAGACCATTTATTACCCTGGAACGTTTTAGATGAATCTATCATTGTGACCCTGGCTAGCATATGGACATTGATTTAATTGGATTGTGACTGTTTGCAATGGCAGAAAAATGCTGTATTATGTGTTTGCGCTCGCATGTTTTGCGGACAAGACGCCATATTTTAGGAGATAATCTACCTACGATTCGTCCACAGTTTGCTGAATATGTTCAACAGAATGCGTTGATCGAGGTACGTACCTTCCTATCAGTGTATTATATTTTAACATTTCTTGTACCCAATATCGACCTAATTATTTTAATAAATAAAAAAAGTTGGTGTATGAATAATAGTTTTATCTCCTAAAATAATATGGCGTCTTCTCCGCAAAACATGCGAGCGCAAACACATAATACAGCAATTTTCTGCCATTGCAAACAGTCCCATAATATGCTAGCCAGGGTCACAATGATAGATTCATAAAATCAAAATAAAACGTTCCAGAGCAATAAATGGTCTATGTGTTTAGTGTATTTTAGTCAAACACGAGCTATCTATAATCCAAGCTACTGACTTACAGCTTATTATAATTTAATATCAAAATAAAACAGATAAAAAAAACCGCAAAAAAAAAACATTTTCGCGCTGGATTTGAACTTAACTGCCATATAATGAAATGAAGTACACGCCAAGAGGTTCCATATGACATATAACTCATCACTGTTGAACAATGTTGAAAAAGTGAAAACAATTTAAATGATTTAGAGCAATGCAATATTCATCAAAATAATGTATGGCTGCTTAGGGGACGTGTGCAGTCACGACACTTTAGATCGAGGATGTATTATACCTATGACTTAATTGACCATGACCAACTAAGCAAAGACGCCATTATACAATACTACTGTACATGTCTCACGGGTAGACGCACTATCGGAAGTTGTGCCCATTTCATATCCATAATATGGTACTTGGGACTAGGTAGGCATGGTGATGGCTTCCATCGACCAGCAATACATTTAGACGATTTTTTTTTCGCTTTTTCATTTAACGTACTAAAACACCAATTTCGCGCTGGATTTGAACTTAGCTGCCATAGAATGAAATAAAGTACACGCCAAGAGCTTTCATATGACATAGGTTTCATCACTGTTGAACAATGTTGAAAAAGTGGGCCCAGTGTTCATACAAAAGTGCCCATGGTCCTTTCACAATTTGTAAATTATTAACATTAGTCTGGTTTTTACATCCATCGGCACTCCGAGCAAAACAAGCGCAACACTTCGTACTCAGCTACGGGTATACTCTTAACATTAGCATTTCGGTGACGCAAACCGATAATATTTTCCCTTACCAAAAATCGCTCAACGCGCCTAAAGAAGTTTTTACTTCAAAAAGCCTACTAAAAAATATAGAATCTAGTATGCAAAAGGGAACTAAGCAAACTCGGGAATTTGGGTACCTCGCAGGTACATAAGGTTTAAAAGGTTAAGGTAAAGGCCGGATTCTAAAGTTTAACTGGTGTAAAAACGAGTTTAAGCTTTTCGTCATAACTCGATAAAGTAAGTTATCTTTCTCTATAGGTAATGGTCAAAAGAAAACAGAACCTAATCAAGGTACCTATGCTAACATTTTCAGGCTCGCTTCGCTCGCTCTTCTGACCCTACACAATCGACATACTACTTCTCAAAAAAATATGACTATTTTAGTAGGTTAATACTGCTAAACATAATCGTCTTTTTTATGAGAAGTAGTAGGCATTGGAATTGGAACTCACAGCACCTGCAGTACTATTATCTCCCCCCTCCTTATGTTAAAGCTGCGTCCCTGAATAGCATAAGTAATGTGGAGCTGCAGATGTACATGAACATATTAACATAACGCCAATCCCCGAAGGGTTAGGCAGAAGTGTACCTACATATTATAGCACTAACGATCACTTTTCACCAGTTACGTTTAAGTTCCATGCCGTATGGGGCGACCTAACTGCCACCAACCGGAGCACAAATCCAGACTCCAGACTGCCTCTGCGAAATTCCTGATGAAAAGACCTAATAACAGTTTACCCGACCTGGGAATCGAACCCAGGACTCAGCCATAACGCTTGCGACCACTAGACCACACCTCTAAAAATATTCCTCGGCACCCATGGTGTACCCAATTTTTCATTGAGTAATGTAATGAATAATAGAATAGATTTTTCCAAGAAAGTTACAGCCGCAGTACGACAGGATGCAAAAAAATTATAAAACAGGGTCGTAAAAAAAAAAGGTTTGCTGATATATATCTCGTATCACAGTTACAGCCCGATTCAAACTTTATGGTGGCTCGGAACATGAGGCGAGTCGCTGCACAGTAACAAATGCACTGCAGAGTCGTCATAAAGTTTGAATCGGGCTATACCAATGTTAGCACTAATAACCACAGAGCATGCTAATAACAAGTATTCAGTAATACAAAGAGACGAATGACACGGTTTAGTTTAAAAATAACTGTAAGCTAAGGTTTTTTTTTTGTGAAAAATGCTGCTGACTACCATTACGGAGCCGAATTCCGTAAAGTTTATTTCAAATTCGAATTATTATTCTTGTATCCAATTATACAATCTGGCAACCCTGGGCAGCCGTGACTTGTGACAGCAAGACAAAACAAAATCAACTAAGCATAGCAAATCTCTTTGATTCGTTCGTTTTTCGTTTTTTTTTTTGTCTAGGTTTGTGATTTATGGCCTTCTCGCTTGTCAAAGTCGCAAAATAAAAACCTTGACAGTTTTAAAGTTTTATTTTTATGCATTTTTTTAATAGTCTCATATTTTCACACGATAAAAATCTCACTTTTGCAACACTAGTCCTATCAGTGTCTGTCTGTCACTGTCAGTGTATCTATTGTATGGAGTGTTGATACTTGATTGCGAAAACAATAGATAGTAAGTAAGTACCTACGCTAGTTTGTTTGTATTACAACTTTATGCATAAATGGATAAATTGAGTAAAAGACGTTACTCGTCGAGTTCCGATAGTGCTGAAGAAGACCGTATAAAAGATATAAGAGAACGTGATGAATTTGCTAAGAGATTGAAAAAACGAGATGAAGAAAAAGTAAAAAAAATTACGGAGTCTTCCAGTAAAAGGACGTACGAAGAAGCAGCTAAGCGTCTAAAATTGGAAGCAGAGGACAGAGACAAAATATTGCCTAAGTTGCGCGTTCACTCTCGTCGTAAATACTTAGAAAAGAGGAAAGACGACAAGGTTATTGAGTTGGAAGCAGACATAGCTGATGATGAATACCTCTTTGATGAAAGCAGGTAAGGTGATTCTTAACAAAGCTAAGCTAACGAAGCATCATAATCAGCATCAGCCGCAATTGGAAATAGAGGCTTACTCTTTTGTAGTTATTCCCAGATAACCTAAAACATTTTAAACACAACAAAAAAAGGTATTTCCCCGCTTTAACTTTTCACCTTGTATAGTCAAAGGTTTGGGTTGGGCATTGTCTGATAGTGAGTTAATGACAGTTTTAAGATATTTTAACCAATTTCAAAAAAGGAGGAGGTTCTGTATTTGTATGTTTTTTTTTTTCAGGTACGCAAGCTGTTTCCCCTATGGGATTTCCCATTGGCAAAAATGACAAACTTCCATACTTTTCTTCCCATATCCCTATGAATTTTCAAAAACCGTCAATGTATAAGGTTTTTTTTTTAAGAAAAACGTTGCCCCACTAGGAATTAGTCCTGTATTGTGGGTGCGTTACAAACATTTAAACTCACATTCACAAACAGCCAGACCCATCGTCTGTGTCGTTCTGTCAGTACATGAATAAATTTAACATTTTTATTAAGTTGTAAAAATGATAGTGATAACCAGAAGAACACAAACAGCGACTTTGTTTTATAGTATTTATTATTATTTAGGTACCAATTACTTTTAATCTTGTGTCTGAATATATTGTTTTTGTTACAGTTTAACTCAACGAGAAAGGTTGGAAAGAGAACATAAAAAAACGATATTAAAATTAGCTAAAGAACATGAAAAAGCCAGAGAGTTGGAGAATGTCCAGAGATATCATATGCCACAAGATTTGGGAAAAGATGCTAAAGGTTTAGTTCGTTGCAAATTATATAAACTTTCAAATTCTATGTATTGAATGTTATTATAATTTTCATTGCTGTTTGAAATTTGTTAAAAGATATTTACCAAAGTTTGTTACTTTACAGGAGAATATGTTGAAGTTGATGAAAGAGAAAAATTACCACACTCAGAACAGCAAAGATGGGAACAAGAGCAAATAAAATCTGCTTTCTTTAAATTTGGTGCAAAGGATGCAAAAGCCCAGGATGAATATGAGCTGTTACTGGATGAGCAGATTGATTTTATTCAAGCTCTCCAGTTGGAAGGTAATAAAGAAAAAAAAGAACAAGAAGAAAAGTCTGAATACCAGAAAATACGTATGACCATTGAAGAAACAAAGAAGTCGCTGCCAGTTTACCCTTTTAAGCAATCATTGATAGAAGCCATAAAGAATTATCAAATACTAATAGTAGAAGGTGAGACAGGATCTGGCAAAACAACTCAGATACCTCAATATCTCCATGATGCTGGTTTCACTGAAGACGGGAAGAAAATTGGTTGCACACAACCAAGAAGAGTAGCAGCCATGTCTGTATCAGCTCGAGTGGCTCAGGAAATGAATGTTAAACTTGGGAATGAAGTTGGCTATAGCATTCGATTTGAAGACTGCACATCTGACAGAACTGTCATTAAATATATGACTGATGGTACCCTGCATCGAGAGTTTCTCTCAGAGCCAGACTTAGCCTCTTATAGTGTAATGATTATTGATGAAGCTCATGAGCGAACATTGCACACTGATATTCTATTTGGCCTTGTCAAGGATATAACGAGGTTTAGACCCGATTTGAAATTACTTATATCAAGTGCCACATTAGATGCTGAGAAATTTTCAAGTTTTTTTGATGATGCTCCTATCTTCAGAATACCTGGAAGAAGATTTCCAGTGGATATCTATTACACAAAAGCGCCAGAAGCAGATTATGTAGATGCTTGTGTTGTTTCTGTATTACAGATACACGCCACACAACCACTTGGAGACATATTAGTTTTTCTCACAGGACAAGAAGAGATAGAGACTTGCTTTGAAATGCTACAAGAAAGAACAAAAAGGATTGGTAAAAAGTTAAGAGAACTACTCATATTACCAGTGTATGCAAACTTACCGAGTGATATGCAAGCTAAAATATTTGAACCCACCCCAGAAGGTGCTCGTAAAGTAGTGTTAGCCACTAACATTGCTGAAACTTCTTTGACTATTGATAATATTATTTATGTAATTGATCCTGGATTTGCAAAGCAAAATAATTTCAACTCAAAAACAGGCATGGAAAGCTTATTGGTGGTACCTATTTCTAAAGCATCAGCAAACCAGCGTGCAGGTAGAGCTGGCAGGGTGGCACCTGGGAAATGTTTCCGTCTATACACAGCGTGGGCTTACAAGTATGAACTTGAAGATAACACTATTCCAGAAATACAGAGGATTAATCTAGGCAATGCTGTTCTCACACTGAAAGCATTGGGGATTAATGATCTAATCCATTTTGATTTCTTGGACCCACCACCTCATGAAACATTAGTGTTAGCCCTAGAACAGCTTTATGCTTTGGGAGCTCTTAATCATCATGGCGAATTAACTAAAGCTGGTCGAAGAATGGCTGAGTTCCCCACAGATCCCATGCTTGCTAAAATGTTATTGGCAAGTGAAAAGTAAGTGTCACCTTCATCCATAAGTTACTTAAAAGAAATTCAGCTGAGAAAGTAGTAACAAGCAAATATACAAGAATTATGATTTGGGGATAGGGTAAGGGCAGGTTAGATTTCTGCATGGAGTATTCTTGTACAAATGCATATTTGTAACATGTTTTTTTTTTATTCGAGCAGTCTTAGTGTTGTGTTAATTGCTTATATAGCACTGTGTGACCTAAAGGCGCACACTTAAGTCACGCTTTTCTGTGACTTAAGTAGTCCATTTTACACAGAAAAGCGTGACTTAAGTACGCGTTTAAGATACACTTGCTATAAAATAGTATACGATACGTGTGACTTAAGTAGTATTAATGCACGCCATTTAGCACCCTCGTATCATAATGACTATTTCCTTAGGGGCCCTCCACGAAAAAAAAAACGACATTTTGTCAATTTTATTGATTGTAAAAAATAATTTAAATATTGGTCTGTCAGTCTGTGTGACTATACATAATTATAGGCTAACGCAATTTAGGGCGGGCCGAAACGGGCCGCATCGCAACGCACTGGCGGATCGCTCGTCCGGTGTCTTTACGGCCGCTGTTATGGGTTGCGATAAAATAGACTGGATACAGTACAAGTTCGAAATCTGAATCCGTCTGAAACAATTACTGTGGTGGTTTTGTTACTTTCCATTATTGTTTTTTTTTTTTTTTTGTTTTAGGTATAAATGCTCAGAAGAAATCGTCACTATTGCAGCTATGTTGTCAGTAAATAGCTCAGTATTCTACAGGCCTAAAGATAAGATAATACATGCAGATACTGCCAGGAAGAACTTCTTCCACCCGCATGGAGACCACTTAACACTAATGAATGTGTATAACCAATGGCTTGGCTCTGAATACTCAGTGCAGTGGTGCTATGAAAACTTTATACAGTACCGATCAATGAAGCGAGCACGGGATGTGCGAGAACAGCTAGCTGGTCTTATGGACCGAGTGGAAATTGAAATGGTGTCAAGCCTAAGTGACGACACTAACATTAGAAAAGCTATAACTGCTGGTTACTTTTACCACATAGCCAAATTTTCAAAAGGAGGTCATTATAAAACTGTGAAACATAACCAAGTAAGTATTTGCGAACACTGGCGTGGCAGTACGACGCGCCCTTGGCAAGATGAGATGTACCTAAAGTTACAATTCCGAAGGCGACGGCAGACCGCAAACTGCAGCGGCATACCGCCCAACCACAATCTAAATCGTTTCTGTAAATGGTGACATTGCCGCTTATTGCTGCGGTCGAGCGGCGACTGCAGACGGCAAACTAGTAGTGCCATCAGTGCCTGTAACTAACGAGAGCGACTCTATATGAATTTTTTATTTGACCAATGACTTTCGCGTAACTGAAAAAGAGAAATGCCGCTGCCGTCTTTGTGACGCATATATCGGTTGCGGTTTATTGTCAACCGCAACGCCAGTGCCGCCTGCGGTCTGCAGTGTACCTTAATTGGCTTATGCTTTGCCAATTTACTTTTAGTACTGCATGGTATAAGGTATCATTAAAAATCCTTACAGTATCGTTTTTATAAATTATTGACTAATACACGACTTTAGCATATTTTACATACCAATGTAGAGGCTCAGCTCGTCGCGGGCGCAATGCTCTGCCAAATTATTTAATATTTTAAATTTTTTTCAGACTGTCATGATCCACCCAAATAGTGCTTTGTTTGAAGAACTTCCTCGATGGGTGATTTACTTTGAATTAGTATTTACTTCTAAAGAATTTATGAGGCAAGTTACAGAAATAGAAAGTAAATGGCTCTTGGAAGTTGCTCCACATTATTATAAAGCCAAAGAACTTGAAGATTCCACAAATAAGAAGATGCCCAAAACTGTTGGTAAATCTTCGAATCAATAAAAAGTAACGTACATTTCAAAATTGTATTTATTTTATAATAACTCCTCCTCTATAGAAGAGACCAACAAACAATAAATAGGTACAATAAGTTCTAAATAAGATACTATTAAAAAAATACTTCAACCCCAACAATATCTTCAACATCTTTCCTCAAACATTTTCGTTAAGCTGTTATGGGTTCCAATGCTCTCCCATCCTTGCCTAGCATTGGGACAGTATAGGCTGAATAAAAGTACTGCGTTGACAGAAAAATGTACAGTTAAGTAGAGGAACCTCATGTTTCAATATGAAGGTATGCATAAAATGGTGTACATTTAACAAATACTAATGTAATGGCACTCTTCTCCACTGCCACTAAAACAGCTTACACTCCAACATCTCAATATGAGTCCCTCTAATCTACAGAACATTTCTCAAAGAACTTTAATTGGTAACAATTAAGCTTATCACATTTTTATTTTAATGTCATTTTATCAAGCAATTTCTACTACCTAACTAGTACAAGTTTAGCTAAATTTCTTTAAAAATCGGAACATCTTCCCTTTCTTTCCCAATCTCCATATCGAGTAGGTTCAGGTCCCCTGGGCCCACCTACTTCTCCTGTATGAGGGTTGATATCATTAGGCCATGGAGGAAAAGGTTCTTCTTTTTGAGAGGGATGCATCATTGGTTGTTCCCCAAGATCATCAATGGGAGTAGTCTCTCTCAGCTTTTTTTTAAATTCTGCCATTCTTTTGGACTGGGGCCTCTTCGATTCATCTCCAGCCTTTTCAACTTGTTCTGCCTCTTCAGGTGTTGTTGTATTATGAGAATACTTGCATAGTAATAAGTTTACAGATGATAAATCTGTAATATAATATAAAGAGTTTAAAGAAGTTTCAATAATGCAACATATTATATAACTAGCTTCTGCCCGCGGCTTCGCCCGCGTGGATGTCGGAAATTTACCCACGGGAACGTGCTAACAGGATAAAATGTATGTGCTTCCCCAGAATGCCATCTATGTCGCGGGCCCTTTGTGGCTAATTACAATAGAAAACCAATTGTGTCTCATTAGTGGTGATTAAGAGGGTACCTATATGATATCTTTACCTAAGTACCTAACTAATTTAAAAAAAAACTCAATAACAGAAAATTATATACCCACCTTCCTAAATAAACCTATTTCTGATGATAACTAATCTAAACTCAATAAATAAGCAAAATCCCTAAAAACTAATATCTATACGAATGACTAAACCTACCTAACAGAATTATAAAATAACCTACGGTCACTACGTACACTATCAAATATACTACCTATACTTTAAAATTAAAATCTATACCTACGACTCATATAAAAATAAACCTAAATAACTCTAAAAACTAAAAAGAAAAAAAATGAACTCCACTGCGTGTGACCCAACCTACGACAAACTTAGTATTTGCGGTTGGTACAGTACAGACCGTGGTAATCGGGAATAGGGATCGAACCGCAAAATTAAGTTTGTTTTTTATTGTATATACTTTTCCGGGATAAAAAGTACCCAGTGTGGTGCCCAGGATATTAAAGAATAATTATACCAAGTTTCATCGTAATCGAACCGGTAGTTTTTGCGTGATGCCTGAACAAACAGACAGACAGACAAAAATTTTTTAAATCACATTTTTGGGTTCGGTGTCGGTCAAGTAACACCCCCTGCCATTTATTTTTTGGATATTTTCAATGTACAGAATTTTCACTTCTACAGATTTATTATAAGTATAGATTTATTATTATATCTATCAGATCTATTGTCTGTGCACAGTGCACACTCTCTCTTTCTTGTAAAACCATTTATATGAAGTGGCTTTTTCAAAGTTCTTGTGAAATTTTAATATGTTAAGATGCTCCTTGATGGGTCATACTTTTACTGCAATATGTAGCCGAAACAGTTTCAAGTATGGCCCAGTAACACAAACAACATTCTCAGTGCAGAAAATGTAATGCCTGGTAATATTTTGACAATAGTATGGCCGGTAGTACTTAGGTTTACACGGACATCAATGGCTGATGAAATAGTTCAAAAAGTGTTGCAGCAATAGTTAGGTACCGGAGTGGTCAGGCCAAACTGAAAATATTGCAGCAATGTTCAAAGTATTACCGGGCCTCACTTGAAACATTGCTAGCAATATGTGGCAGCACACAAAGCCGGTAAAATATGGCCCATTGCATGGCTATGGCTCAAATGCGCTCATAGCATTTGAATCAGTTGTTACCTATGGCTATGCAACGTACAACTTAAATAAAAAAAATCAAAGTAAATAATACGTAAAAATTGGGAACCCACTGTATCGCATAGGTATTAATAGACATAATGCACTTACTTTTAGGGAGAATTTTCTTTAAATAATAAACACGAGACATAGTTCAAACAAATTCAAAACCATACAGAAAATCTGAAAAAACGCAATTTGTTCTTTCCATACAGTGAGTAGTGACACTTGTTTTTGCTGAAAACAAGACAAGTTGACAAAGTCAAGTGACAAGTGACGTGACAGATTGTAACAATTTGGCCCATGACATTGGCTAAATGAACAAACCGTGCGAAGCCAGAAAAAAAAAGAAACAATTTGGCCCTAATTTTAGGTCCAAAATTACCTGCATTATCTCAAAAAGGATTATGTTCACTGGGGGCTTACCATGAGCTCTTATAGCAGGGCAGAAGTTAAACTAAACTGCTTATTCGTACTATGACGTCTTATTAGCAGGACCTGGAATCCAAATTAACTGAAGGTGACATCAGAAGGCCAATTCTCGTAATTTAAAACGTTCAAAATCTAGTCTCATCTCGGCGACAAACAAGTGTCAAAATGTATGGAAATTAGAGGTATTTTTGACAGATCGAGAATGAAGATTTTGAACGCTTTAAATTACGAGAATTACCCCTCTGGGGTGCGGCCAGGATACTTTTCAGCAGTGATGTGATGGCGCCTTACTCTCCAGAAACACTAACAGCTCTAGAGAGTAAACATCCAGCGCCTGCGGAGGGTCTTACCTTCCCCGAGCCCCCCTTACCCTCCCGACCTAAATTAAACCTTCCTCAACGTTTCGGCCCCCCAGTTGTTTGCAGCCGTGAGCTCCTTTCGATGTGGTTCCGCCGGTGGCCTCGACGGCCTCACTCCACAACACCTAAAGGATCTATTGAGGTCAGGCGCCGGGGGAGCTGGTGAGTCGCTTTTGAAGGAGCTTGCGGCCATGATTAACCTCATGCTTACGGAAGACGGCCTCGTTCACACCGCCGGTAAGCAGCTTACCGGTGGTGTGAAAGAGGCCGTCTTCGATGTTTTGTACGGGGCTAACCTGTGTGCCCTGCGCAAGAAGGACGGCGCGGTGGTATTCGTCCCATCGCCGTTGGGTGCACCTACAGGCGTACGACAGCCAAAAATATGCTGTAAACTGTACAGTGAATCCCTTACAGCTAAGTTTCAGACCCTGCAGCTTGGGTTTGGCTCGAAAGGGAGCTGTGAGGATGCCGTGCATGCCCTTTCCACCTTTTTAAAGTCCAACAAAGGTGAGGTCATCCTCAAGGTTGACGTTAAGAACGCCTGTTCGCCTCTGCGAACAGGACACTTTGTTGGTTGAATTCAAAAAGGAACTACCTAGCCGTTTATGGTTTTATGTGGCAGTGCTACAGACACCCCTCCAAATTCAAAGTTATACAAGGACAAAATATTTTAGAATCTGCAGTTGGATACCAACAAGGTGACCCTCTCGAGCCAGTCATTTTCAGTTTAGCTATTCATCCAATTTTACAGAAACTAAATTCAAAACTTAATGTGTGGTATTTGGAAGTTGGAACGCTAGGAGGTGATAAAACACTGTTTTGAAAGATCTACAACTCCTCGAACAGGAATTTCAATCAATCAATTCAATTGGACCTTAACCCCTCAAAATGTGAACTTTACCTTTCTGACTTTAGCGACAGACAATTGACTCTAGATAAAGTTAATGCAATAGCCCCACAATTGGTTCCCCACAAAAATTGGTTCCCCAATTTTAGAAGATAGTTTTTCACCTTTCAACGATGAAAAAATTAAAAATTACAACATTTTTACAGACTCCTAAATTAATTTACATTCGGCTTTCACCCTGATCAGATACTGTTTTATATATATTTTCTTTTTAGAAATTTTATATATTTTCTACGTTCTTCCCCTTTATGGAAGCAACCACATCTGTTGGACAAAATTGACCATATTATTCGCACATTAACAACCATTTTAAATGTGGCCATGGACGACCGAGCTGCTTGGCTTCAAGCTACACTACCCATCCGTTTTGGTGGCCTCGGCGTCCGCAAAATTACCAGTATTAACTTACCGTTCCTGTCCTCCGTCCGAAAAGAAAAGTTACCGAAAAGTTAACCAACCTGGCTGACTCTGAAGTGCCTTCCTTGACCGACGTAGTGAACGCCTGGAAAGCGGCTTGCCCGAATACAGAGCGGCCCGTAAACCCATTTTCCCAGAGACAGTGGGATGAGCCGCTCTGCAGATTGTTACAGAATAATCTTATCAATACGTCTACCAATACTGCTGAGCGTGCCCGCCTGCTGGCTGTCGAGTCGGGGAGTCGGGGCTCTGGCTTCAAACACTCCCGTCACCCATCATAGGCACTATGCTGGGTGACACTAACTTCCGGCTCACTATCTGTCTGCGTTTGGGCTCCGCATCGCTGTCAGTGTGGTGAAGTTCTTGACTGCCTCGAACACCATGGTCTATCCTGCAGTAGGAGCGCAGGCCGGATAGTACGGCACGCCAGCATTAATGACATCATCCGTCGTGCTCTTGTCACCGGGTGCGAGCTGTTTTAGAACCCAACGGCCTAGCACGCGACCATGGGAAGAGACCAGACGGAATTACCATAATACCCTGGAAGTTGGCAGACTTTTGGTGTGGGATGCAACATGTATCGACACCCTTGCGCCATCCCATCTTCCTAGCACGGTGGGCTGTGCTAGAGCGGCTGCTGTTGATGCAGAAAACCTCAAATGGCGAAAATATTCCAACCTGATTAGGAGTTATATGTTCGAGCCGTAGTGTTTTAACCCCAAAGGTTGAAACACTAGGGCCATGGGATTCGAGTGCCCACTTGGTTTTTCGATATCGCCAAGCGGTTATTCGACTCTTCACGTGACCAGAGGGCTGGCCTGTCTTGGAACAGAATCAGCTATCTTATGCCTATTCAAATATATAAACATATTCAAAAACCAATAAGAGAGCTACCATTTAATTTTTACAAAAAAAGTCAAAAAAATTGACATCTTCAAAATATTTTTTACAGATTAAAAGATTTTTTTGATTATTAGGCTAAATAAGTAAAATTAAATACTAACATTTTTTTTTAATGATAAGGTCATTTATATTTTTTCTTCTTCTTTGGCAACTGAGCCATGTCGACTATTCTGCCAGTGTCATGTGGTGACGGCAACGCAGCAAGGTTTACCGCAGCCGTCGAACTTTGCACTCCGTGGTATTTATGTAGTTATAATTATTATGTTACAATTTGATTTCGTTTAAATTTAAAAAGAATGATAACATTTTTATAAGTTTAGGAGAAAAGTTAGCCAAGAGGGAATGGAAGTTAGTAGGAAGAGGAATTTTAATTTTGAAAGCTCATGATACAAGTCAAAGGATTGGGAGTTTAAAGGACAAGAGAAAAAGATATGGTCGAGAGAACCATCATCAAGACCGCATTCGCACAAGGAACTTTCACGAACTCGGATCTTATTTAAAAACTAGCTTCTGCCCGCGGCTTCGCCCGCGTGGATGTCGGAAATTATCCCACGGGAACGTGCTAACAGGATAAAATGTATGTGCTTCCCCAGAATGCCATCTATCTCGCGGGCCCTTTGTGGCTAATTACAATAGAAAACCAATTGTGTCTCATTAGTGGTGATTAAGAGGGTACCTATATGATATCTTTACCTAAGTACCTACCTAATTTAAAAAAAAACTCAATAACAGAAAATGAAATACCTACCTACCTAAATAAACCTATTTCTGATGATAACTAATCTAAACTCAATAAATAAGCAAAATCCCTAAAAACTAATATCTATACGAATGACTATCCTACCTAAGAGTATTATAAAATACCCTACGGTCACTACGTACACTATCAAATATACTACCTATACTTTAAAATTAAAATCTATACCTACGATTTATATAAAAATAAACCTAAATAACTCTAAAAACTAAAAGGAATAAAAATGAACTTCACTGCGGGTGACGTAACCTACGACAAACTTATTATTTGCGGTTGGTACAGTAATCGGGTCTAGGGATCGAACCGCAAAATTAAGTTTGTTTTTTATTGTATATACTTTACGGGATAAAAGTACCCAGTGTGGTGCCCAGGATACTAAAGAATAATTATACCAAGTTTCATCGTAATCGAACCGGTAGTTTTTGCGTGAAGCCTGAACAAACAGACAGACAAAAAAATTTTTAATCACATTTTTGGGTCAAGCTTCTGACCACGAGTTGTAAAGTTTGTGTTTAGCGTCAGATCGTAAGTCGTAACTTTGTACCGTGCAGTGCTTCCGATCCACCGGGTTAGATGAAGCAAATTTAGCCAGTGAGTCAGCGCACTCGTTGCCACCTATACCCGAGTGACTGGGAACCCAAGCTATCTCAATGTTTAAACCGTTATTCGAGCATGAGTATAGTAAATTAAGTAGGTCAAAAATGATTTCACTGTGAATTTTGGATTTTAGTTGACATTGACCTAAGGCTTGAATGCTACTACGAGAATCGGAAAAAAATACCGAATATTTGATATTGTGGGCTAGCATGAAATTGACGGCCTCTAGAATACCAATACATTCCCCTGTAAATACTGAGACTTCTGGTGGGCATTGGAATAAAAGGGCAATCTTAGAGTTCTGGAAATATGTTGAGACACCTGTAAATCCTGTTGATGATAACTTGGATGCGTCCGTAAAAAAAAATTCCAACCGTTCCAGTATCTCTTAATGGCCCGCTCAAAATCACCTTTTGCGTCCTGGGATTTTTTGGAAATACCAAGTCCCAAAACGACCTTTGGCTTCAAATGGACCACCTCATATGCGGAAGAAAAGACAGGAAGAGAGGGGTTTGAAAAACAGGTGAGGAGAGGTGTTTAAGCTCTCTGTACCTATTCATCAATGGAATAGATTTATTATTCCAGTAGGAAGACGTGTTAAGAGAGAGGTAGATTTGTTCCAAAATGGGGAGTAAAGGATGGGACGAAAGGGAGAACACTTTTGATAAGAAACGATCTGCTAGACTGCTAAGTATTGTCGTCGAAGATTAAGAGGCGGTTCAGCACATTCAACCTGGAGAGCATTTATAGGAGAGGATTTCATGGCACCAATTACGCTCCTGAGACATTTGGACTGGACAGAATCTAATCTGCGCAAAGCTTCATTGTTGCATGGCTCGATCAGGTAGCTGCAATAATCCAACACGATTCTGACCAGCGCATTGTAGACTAGTTTTAGAGTGTATGGGTGAGCTCCCCACCAGACACCTGCCAAAGCCTTGAGGACTGAAACCGAGCGCTCACATTTTTTTATTGCATTATTAATGTGGTCCACTCCCGACAATTTGTAATCCAGAGTAACCCCCAGAAACCTGGCTTTCTCCTCAATTGGGATAGCTTGACCATCAATATTAATGTTAACCTGGGGTATTAGGCGTTTACGAGTAAAAACAACTGCGGTACTGTTTGGAGCACTTAAAATAACCCGTGACCTAAGAGCCACTGGTTTAACGAGGACAAAGAGATATTAATGGATAGAGCGACGTCTTCGATGGAACTGCCACAGACCAATAATGCAATATCGTCAGCATAGTTAAAATTTAGGCAAGACGGAAGATCAGAGGTATAAATATTATATAAAAGGGGACTAAGTACGGATCCCTGAGATAGGCCTCTCCAAACCGATCTCGGTTCAGAGATTTCCCCGGGAATCCTGAGTTGAACACTACGATCTGAAAAAATACTGCAAACGATTCGACGAATCCTAGCCGCGATTCTCAGCTCTTGCATTTTCTGCCTTGAGTGGTTTGTAGAAAACAGGAAACTGCTACCACAGACTCATTCTTACTAAGGGCCAGTCGGATGTCTGAAGTGAGGGTACCCACACTATCAGCTGTACCCAGACCTTTCCTAAAGCCGAATTGAGCCGTTGGGAGCAGTTTCCTGTTTTCTACAAACCACTCAAGGCGGTTTTTAATTAAATGTTTAACAAGATTTTTTTCAAACTCAAACTCAAATCATTTATTTCAATTAAACCATTTACAGGCACTTTTGAATTGTCAAAATTAAATAGTCGGTCAGTTAGTCAGAAAGTTGAAGCTAGTTGCCCATTCCAAAGCGTGGATCTCTATGGAGATGAACGGGCAAGAAACTCCACGGACACTCTTTTAAATCAAGATATTTTTACAAAATCCTGGGTACATTATTCTTATTGCTTCTATATGTGAGAACAATGTAAAGAAACAAATTAAAATATAAAATTTAAAATAAGCCCTGGCAGTTAAGAGATGATCAGTCTCAACCGATGGCGCCCGTTCACGAACATGGACGATAGAGCAATTGGTCTGTAAGAACAATGATCGTTAGGATCTTTACCAGGTTTTAATATGGGAATTACGACTTGAACCTTCCAATCAGGAGGAATATAACCGGAAGTAAAACAATAATTGACTAAGTCCAGATAATATTGATGGGACTTATCACCAGGGTGAGGACCAACTTAAGTTCACCAAGAGTAAATGGTCCATCTAGAGGATCATCTGAGATCAGCTGTGAGTTCGAAGCGACACATTCTTCCATATCAGGAACATAAACTGGTGCGAGCTTAGATAAAAACTGCTTACCCAGTTCCGCAGACAGTGTGCTCCCGGAGGGGGGCTTCAAACTATTTGTGTAAGATTTCAATTTACGCCACACAGCCGACGCTGGAGTGGAAGGATTCAGCGAGCTACAATACTTCCGCCAACCTTCTCTATTCTTATTTTTGAGTAATTTCTTGGACTTAGCCAAGATATGTTGAAAAGCAATGACGTTTTCCAGATTCATGTCGGAGTTGAATTTCATTTCGGCCTCGTTCCTGGCCCTGATCACAGCGGAGCAGTCCCTATCCCACCAAGGCGGGGATGGAATTTTGCCCGTTGGCGGCTTTTTAGGAGGGAAGCAATCATCTGCTGTAGAGGATATTGTGTGTGAGAATGATGAAAAACATTCTTGGGCAGTCTCAGTATTAATGGATGGAAGAGAAGAGACACGTAAGTCTAAAATTGTTTGAGTAGAGGTCCCAATCTACTGAGTTCAGCTGGTATTTTAACAAAGGAGGGGAAATTTCGTCAGGGAAAATTTTGGAAGGGATTTCAACCATGATGGGATAGTGATCACTCCCATAAGTGATATGCAAGCGACTCCAATTAAAAAGGCTGGCTATATTATATGAGCAGAATGTCAAATCAACACAGCTGTTATTCTGTCCTGGTGCAGATCTACGTGTAGGACTGCCATCATTGATCACACATAGGTTAAGTTCAGCTAGTATATCCAGTAAGCCTATACCATAGTTGTCGCAGGTTTCTGATCCCCATCTATAATGATGACCATTAAAATCGCCCATAACAAGTAGTGGACCTTGTACACACCTTGACCTTGACACTACTCAATAAACTTTTAATTGTAATGAGGTCTTCAGTTTGTGGGTGAGCAATAAAAAAACTAAAGATATTTATATCCTCAGCCTTAACAGCAACAACATTGATGTTGTCACCAACAAAGGGTAGAGGAATTGGGGAGAATGATACTTTATTATTAATGAACAAAGCACATCCTCCATATCCATCCGGTCTGTCATGTCGAACACCACTGAAACATGGAATCCTGAAATTACTATCAGAACGAAGCCATGTCTCAGCGAACTCACAGATCGATGGTTTGAATTTATTAATGATAAAGAGTAGGTCAGATTTCCTGAGATTAATACTTCTCACGTTCCATTGAAGGAATCTCAGGGGATGGAACATTGGTAATATACTTGACAATTGATGACAGTTTGTAGGCAACGTGGTCAGGTAAAGATTGTGCAGGGTTAGCTAATACTGTTATTAGCATATTAGCTATAGTATTAAGGATACTTTCGGACTTATCAGGATTGCTTGTACCTTCCCTGGGGAAAGCACAGCCATTTTGGGAAGGAGAAAAGAAGTAATCTTGGGTAAGGGCTTGATGAGCCTGCTTGTCATAGCTAGGTGAAAGAGGGGCATGAGATTTGGGGTTTAAAAAGACCGTTTTACGGTATGGTTTTGTTTGGGCAGCGGGACTGGGATGCTGGGGGAGCTAGGTATTGGTTTAGATTTCTGGGATTCTCTAGACACTTCAGCATACGATCTTGAAACTGAAGGGAAAACCTGACTTGCTTCCGCATAAGAGACAGATTTCTCGGCCATAAGAGCTTTTATGCCCTTCTGGCGACCAAGCTCTGGGCAAGCCTTGTCGTTAGCATAATGGTTGCCAGAACACACAACAACATACACAAAGGGCAGAATCAATGGGAACTTGGCATCCATCACCTGGGTGGTCTTGACCACATTTAAAGCAGCGGGGTTTAGAGCGGCATACTGTACGCGTGTGACCGAAACGACAACAATTAAAACATTGGATAGTTGGGTACGTGTACGGTCACGGTACGTGTATCTCTCGACTAAAAGGGCAGAGTAAAAACAAAAAACACGCTGGGGTAAAATTTGGCCGTCAAAGGTTAGAACTACCGTTTGAGTGGGTTTCCATTCGATAACCCCCAGAGAAGTCACCTGACGGTTCATTCTCCTAGCCTTAATAACAGGGCCGCATCCAGTGGGAACCTTGATGTTCTCTATTACTTCTTCCTCAGTCCATTCAATGGGAACGTCTCTGACAAGACCTAAACGAGTGATGTTAAATTGGGGGATTGAGGCAACAAAATTATGTTTAGCCAAAATTGGACTGATTAGTAAACTGTTAGCATCCTGGTGAGATTTGAATTCGACTGAAACCCTGTTTCTTCCTAAGCGTTTGACACTGCCTAGGAGAATGTTGTTGAAGTTATTTTGAGTCAAGAACATACCAAATTTGACAGGGTGCAGAACAGTACCTGGGGTCTGACCATCTTTTAAAGATGCGTGAACGATAAACGGGGGGTAATCTCTAATCGAATATATCTGTCTTCCAGTAATGTTTTTAGCTAGCTTAGGAGGGTTGATTAAAACAGCCGGGGGGGGGGGGAAGCAGCGGATCTTTTTCTGTTTGTAGATTCGGAGTCCATGGTAATTACATTATCGTCGGGAAGAGTAACAGTTAACACCGGAGTGTAATCAAATGGATCAGGAGGGTCAGGGGCTTTTTTGGTATCCATATTGGATGTCGGGTAATATTTTAAAAAAATGTTTTTAACTAATCGTCCGCAATAATGTCTATGATAAATCGTAAACGTCACTCAGTAGTTGTCACTATAGATAGCACTGTGGATGTAAACACAAATATTTTGTTTTTCCTTTCCTTTTTCAGCAAAAGTTATATTTTCTTGTAATCGTCAATCACATTATCACAATCACAATTACGCAGACCAACATAAGTTATATTAAAGCACAAAAAGTTAATTTATTTGCACAGAGAAATTAAATTTCGCGCCACGACGCCACCATCGACAATCAATCTCCGTTGGTTTCCTTATTCAGTGATTCCCTATGGTAAACCTATTGACCGTAGACAGAGAATGCTATAGACACCTGCAAAGCGTGTCGCAGAAAGAGACAAAAAAAAATAACGTCATCATATTCAGGGTTACCGTGCGAGGAAAAATTTACCCCACAATTTGTGTGATTCTAAATAAGGTGGTGTTCCAAGAATTGATAGAATTAGAAATTATTATGTAAGAGAGCCTGAAAATAACACTTATAATTATAGATTATTATCGGTATAGGCGGAGGAATAATAAAGGCGTATGGATGTGCTGCCGAACTCGATTAATAAATTGCGATGAGGGCAGGATGACGATGGATGTTATTGTATTGTATTGTATAGCGGGCTGGTGTCCGCAACTCCACGTCAAAGCGTGTATTTTGTGATAGAAGGTTCTGGCTTTGTGAGTCAATAATACAACATTGTTTATTTTTAATTAGCTTTTATTGGTTTAGCACGTTATTGTCCTTTAGGTAATAGCTTCTTCTTTTTGTTTTAACATTTTTTTTCAAAATGTCTGCTGAAAATTTTTGATGACGGTTTTGGTGTCCTGTAGCTACAATCCATATCCGACGTAAATTATCATGTTCAGGAAAACTGCAACAAGTCATTAAATCTTTCAGATACTATATAATTAATACACATTGCCCATAATATTGGGTATTAATTTACAGAAAAATTGGCAACACTAAAATTCATAGGTTAGAATTAATAATTGTTAATAATGTGCTTTTTTGTCGATGAATTTATGTCTAGGGTTCATTATATACAATATATGAACACCATAAAATGTTATCATCATATATAAATTGATACAGAGTGGTATACTTACGAATGAAAAGACAAGTCTGGCATTTTCGTTCCACTATCACTTTTACACCCTTTAACGCTACAACGCACCATGTTTTTTTTTAAAATGGTTTATATACTATGTCTACATTGTTCACAACAAAATATACCATACATTATTTAACTTTAAAGCACATAAAACTGTATTTTAAACAAAGATGATACCTAGCTGCACGTTAACTGTCAAACTTTGTTTAGCAAAGTAGTATGCTAACCTTGAAAAACATGGCACGCACCGTGAAACAAAAAATCTCATCGTTCTGTTTCATTTCTTTATACGACATCGGCGTAAGTCGCTCTTTTTCTTGTGTGAATGCGACCAAAGATATCAATTAGTCTATAGCATTCTCTGTCTACGCTATTGACGGTTGACAATGTCAACCGTCCCTAGATCCTCTGTCTACGCAACCCATTGACATAGAAAAGTATGGACTGGAAATACCTACAAAAAAAGGGTGCATACCTACAACTCATCTTGTCTCATAAAATGGCTGCCATTGCTAGGGTTGTGTCAATCAAGGAACAACTGTTATCTCGTTGTTACTATAACGAGTAACGATACTATATACGAGTTTTACTAGTTATCACGTTTGGATCACGATGGATTTTGGTGCTGTGAAGTGTGAACCACAGGCCGGACCTAGCTAGGTTACTCGGACCGAATAAGACGCAAGATTATTTACGTTAACATCGCAAAATATACGGATAACGTTTCAGCGGAGGAACTAGTTTTGGAAACTATTACGGTAAGTCGGCAACGGTACAACACTATTCCATTATGACATCTGTTTGTAAACAAACGAATGAATTAACAAATATAATAAAAGGCCTGTTATATGGAAATGAGCCCAAATATCAATACTTTATTCATAAATTCATGATCGCGTTACAATTATATCATCGATTGTGTATTATTGTATGTATGAATGCATGAAAACCGGCTATTAACCTGTGCAAAGACAATTGAGGTTGATTTTCATTCTTTCTTGAACCACACTTCACAATACAACGCACAGGCATGTTGAACTTCTGTTTTCCAACATTTACATGCAGTTTTAAAAGGTAAAATCCTCGTAATTTTCTCGCAAATCTCAATAATACAAAAAACAAACAACCATTTTGACAGCAAAACTACCACGAAACTCGTCGCATAAGATGGCTGCTACGGCACTTACCTACAGCTGGCACTACGTCAGGACAAAATGTTGCCATAACTAGCAACAACTTAAAATATAGTTGTCTCTTTTATAAAATAAGATTATCTCACTAGAAAGAATGAGACATAACGATATTTCAAATTCTGAATCATATTTCACTCATATTTGTATAAGCAAATGTATGTATAGAATAACGCGGCATCTCCATGTTTTTCCATTGAGATAGGAAAAACATGGAGATGCCGCGTTATTCTATACATACATTTGCTTACATACAATAATACACAATCGATGATACAATTGTAACGCGATCATGAATTTATGGCTAAAGTATTGATATTTGGGTTCATTTCCATATAACAGGCCTTTTTATTATATTTGTTAATTCATTCGTTTGTTTACAAACAGATGTCATATTGGAATAGTGTTGTACCGTTGCCGACTTACCGTAATAGTTTCCGAAACTAGTTCCTCCGCTGAAACGATATCCGTATATTCTGCGATGTTAACATAAATAATCTTGCGTCTTATTCGGTCCGAGTGACCTAGCTAGGTCCGGCCTGTGGTTCACACTTCATAGCACCTAAATCCATCGTGATCGAAACGTGATAACTAGTAAAACTCGTATCTAGTATCGTTACTCGTTATAGTAACAACGATATAACAGTTGTTCCTTGATTGACACAACCCTAGCAATTACAGCCATTTTATGAGACAATATGAGTTGTAGGTATGCACCCTTTTTTTGTAGGTATTTCCAGTCCATACTTTTCTATGTCAATGTGTTTTTCCCATCTCAATGACGCAACCGTCAATAGGTTAACCATAAAATGTCAATTTGACATTAATGACAGTGGATGAGTGGACACAACACGATGTTATTATGTGTACTTTGTGCTTTTACAGATAGGACTGAAAACTTTCCAAGTTCGTTTGTTTTAGTTTTTTAGCTGAAGGTTCAAGTGATTGTAAAAAGCCTTAGTTTACTTTTCCTCGACGGGATCGAAGTTTGAGAAACTTTTTGGAATATTTAATGATAGCCATTAATTTCATAAGAAAACCATTCTCTCAAATTGCACTGCTGCAAATCCATAAAATGGCAAAAAGTTCATTTGAGTACGTTAAAAAATTCGAACTTGACGACACTCTATTGCCTAATAGTTGGATAGTCGTAAGACTAGATGGAAAATGCTTCCATAAATTCTCTGACGAACATAAATTTACAAAACCAAACGATATCAGGGCTTTGAAATTGATGAATTATGCCGCGTTTACCGTGCTCCGTGAGTTCAATGACTTGTTAATGGCTTATGGGCAAAGCGACGAATATTCTTTTATTTTCAAAAAAAGTACTACATTGTACAAACGACGGGCATCAAAACTATTGACAACTATAAACAGCAAGTTTTCTTCATCATATGTATTCTACTGGAAAAAGTTTTTTGAAGAACCATTAAAATATCCTCCAACATTTGATGGTCGTATAGTACTTTATCCCAGTGATGAAAATCTAATAGATTACATGAAGTGGAGACAAGCTGATGTGCACATTAATAATTTATACAATACCACATTTTGGACCTTAGTTTTAAAAGGAAATCTGACTCCATCGCAAGTGAGTTAATTCAAGCAACCTATTATTTTTGTATAATTGCTACAGCTACTTAACTATAAAATTACTAAAGAATCTTAAAAGACAACAGTCCTCTGCTTCTGCCTACCATGGATGGAGGTAGGCAGAAGCAGAGGACTGTTGTCTTTTAAGATTCTTTAGTAATTTACTGCTGCTGCTGCGGCTGTTAGTAAATGGTATGAGAATATGTATTATTGAAGAAGTCTTCTACACAAGATACCTTAACCTCCCCAATGATTACACAAATAATGATAATCTGTTAATATACTTTTTATGTATTACCTGTGCCTAATACTAAAACTTCTGTTTCAGGCTGAGAAACGGTTATGTGGGACAGTATCTGCAGATAAAAATGAAATTTTATTTCAAGAATTCCTAATAAATTATAATAAAGAACCAGAAATATTCAAAAGAGGAACATTGTTGATCCGGAAAAGCATTTTCCATAATAATTTAGATAAGCACAGTAATGTGATAGTAGATACTCATGATGATATGCTTAAGGATAGATTCTGGAAGGAGCACTCAGGCTTATTATTAAACAAGTCTAAAGAGAGTATGATGTATGATGGTCCCATCACTGACATTATTGCAGAACAAACAAATTGTATTAAAGAATAATAACTTCATTCACTTTTTTTTTTTGAGGACCTCCCTTTGTTTTTATAGCTGCAGGGTTCTATCGGTGACCATTCATTATATCCATATGCAGACCCTCCCGTGCCTTAGAAAGCATGGTTGATGGTTCTGGGTGACATTTGTAAATATTTGACTGTTATGTGTAGGCACTTACCGTAAAACGGGGTGAATTGGGATGCATGGGTGAATCGGGACGAAACTTTAAAATGGATTTTAACGTTGAAATAATATAGCTTGTTGCCAGAAAAGACTGTAATGTGTTTACTGTTTTTTAATTAAAGATTAAGTGTCCTTGTTAGCAGTAAACTATATTATTTTAAAGTAAAAATCCATTTTAAAGTTTCGTCCCGATTCACCCATGCATCCCGATTCACCCCGTTTTACTGTAGTCAGTTTTACCAATGGGTATCTTATTACCCAGTTAGGTGCTTCTCTCCATATAGAATTCAGGTATTCAGCTGCATCTTAAATTGGAAGTCAACCCAGTTTGAGAAAAAGTGTTGAATTTTTTGTATTCACTATTTTGTTAATTTGTATGAAACCATCGATACAATACCTTTATTTTTTAACCGACTTCAAAAAAGGAGGAGGTTCTCAATTCGACGGTATGTTTTTTTATGTTTAGTTATTGATATATTCCTCAAGAATTAGTGCCCATTTGGTAGGTACGGACGCCAGCAGGTCAACCTACCCGAAACTGTCAGATTTTCCCAATCAACATTGAACCTAATACTTTAGCAATAAAGTCGAAAATCTATTAAAGAAATCTGACAGATTGTAGTAGCTTGATGTGCTGGCGTCTGTACATACCAATTGGGCACTATTTCTTGAGTAACCATATCTACATATATTACATCTATTCTATACTTATAATAAATCTGTAGAAGTGAAAATTCTGTACATTGAAAATATCAAAAAAATAATTTACAGGGGGTGTTACTAGACCGACACCGAACCCAAAAATGTGATTAAAAAAATTTTTGTCTGTCTGTCTGTCTGTCTGTTTGTTCAGGCATCACGCAAAAACTACCGGTTCGATTACGATGAAACTTGGTATAATTATTTTTTAATATCCTGGGCACCACACTGGGTACTTTTTATCCCGGAAAAGTATATACAATAAAAAACAAACTTAATTTTGCGGTTCGATCCCTATACCCGATTACCACTGTCTGTACTGTACCAACCGCAAATACTAAGTTTGTCGTAGGTTGGGTCACCCGCAGTGGAGTTCATTTTTATTCCTTTTAGTTTTTACAGTTATTTAGGTTTATTTTTATATGAGTCGTAGGTATAGATTTTAATTTTAAGGTATAGGTATTATATTTGATAGTGTACGTAGTGACCGTAGGTTATTTTATAATACTGTTAGGTAGGATTAGTCATTCGTATAGATATTAGTTTTTAGGGATTTTGCTTATTTATTGAGTTTAGATTAGTTAACATCAGAAATAGGTTTATTTAGGTAGGTATTTAATTTTCTGTTATTGAGTTTTTTTTTTTAATTAGGTAGGTACTTAGGTAAAGATATCATACCCTCTTAATCACCACTAATGAGACACAATTGGTTTTCTACTGTAATTAGCCACAAAGGGCCCGCGAGATAGATGGCATTCTGGGGAAGCACATACATTTTATCCTGTTAGCACGTTCCCGTGGGATAATTTCCGACATCCACGCGGGCGAAGCCGCGGGCAGAAGCTAGTACTTATAATAAATCTGTAGAAGTGAAAATTCTGTACATTGAAAATATCAAAAAAATAAATGGCAGACTTACTACTACTTTACTAGACTACTACGTTACTAGACTAGACCGACACCGAACCCAAAAATGTGATTAAAAAAATTTTTGTCTGTCTGTTTGTTCAGGCATCACGCAAAAACTAGGTACCGGTTCGATTACGATGAAACTTGGTATAATTATTCTTTAATATCCTGGGCACCACACTGGGTACTTTTTATTCCTTTTAGTTTTTAGAGTTATTTAGGTTTATTTTCATATAAGTCGTAGGTATAGATTTTAATTTTAAAGTATAGGTAGCATATTTGATAGTGTACGTAGTGACCGTAGGTTATTTTATAATACTGTTAGCCGTTAGGTAGGATTAGTCATTCGTTTAGATTTTAGTTTTTAGGGATTTTGCTTATTTATTGAGTTTAGATTAGTTATCATCAGAAATAGGTTTATTTAGGTAGGTATTTAATTTTCTGTTATTGAGTTTTTTTTTTAATTAGGTAGGTACCTAAGTAAAGATATCATATAGGTACCCTCTTAATCACCACTAATGAGACACAATTGGTTTTCTATTGTTATTAGCCACAAAGGGCCCGCGAGATAGATGGCATTCTGGGGAAACACATACATTTTATCCTGTTAGCACGTTCCCGTGGGATAATTTCCGACATCCATGCGGGCGAAGCCGCGGGCAGAAGCTAGTTTATTATATTGGCATTTCAGGCATCCATCCATTTGATTTCAGCCGATCTGAGTCATGCCAACTGACCATGAATGTGGCACTTTCTGTTCTCTACAAAATTACGCTAAAAAACTTGAGAGGTGTCAAGGGACACCCGGATGGAACGAAGTTCAAAGAGAGAGACAGACAGAGAAACACGCGCACGCCGCACGGCTTACAACTACCTATAGCAAAAAGTGTCGTTCCAACTTTTGGTCTTAATTTTTTCCGTCTAGCCCCCTTTCGCAACGCGCGTTATGGAACTTTGTTCCAATAATAAATAGCTGGTCAAATATATCATGAAGTAATTTTGCGCAGGCGGCATTTTATGCCGAAAAGTAATTCTCGAACACGGTGCCACAGTCATAATTAATTTACATTGGCTTGGTACAGCCATAGATTATACACTATATATGTAAAGGAAAACTTAACCCGATTAAAACTTTAGAACTACTCTGAAGTACGCTACTCGCTGCACAGTACCCCACCCCTCACCCCGCGTTGACACGTGAATTCGTTACTGGGCGTGCGCAGCGACTCGCCTCATGTTCCGAGCCGCCATACAGTTTGAATCTGGCTGTACCTTTTCCGACTAACAAATAATTTACTGCCGATACCTATCCATCTGCCCAGGGTGAGAACACCCTTATGACTGGTTATTGGGTGGGTCACAGAGCCCACCGAGGTGAGGTTCTACAGGAGATGAAAATTTTTTAAATGATGAGAATCAAATTTGGATTATTATGAATACTTTATTTAACTATATAACATTACATAGGCGTCCAACGATTTTAATAGCCATACATTTTCAAACTATTTATCACCACATTTTAAAGAAAATAAGAGAACTTAGTACTGTGCTTTAAAACAAGAAGTAAAGTACTTAGTAACAATATTATACAATCCATTTTTTACTTTTCTAACAATATTTAATTAAATAGGGATAACAATATAAGTTATTTTCTATAAATATGTTTTCAATTTTTAATATACATAATTTTAATTAAAACAAAATGAAACGCAACTGTCAACTTTTTATAATGTATCCGCTAATGGTTGCCAGTTGCAGTAACGTCTATCTCCAGTTTCTTGAAATTGAAGTTACGGGTTGGCAGTTGCCAAAACTCAAGAGTCAAAATTGCTCCATCTGCGCAGCGCCCAACTTGAGTCCTAGCTTAATCCTTCATGCGTTCATTGTATTTTGATCTTTATTCCGACGAAAGTATAGTTTTTTAATACAATAACTGAAAAGACTTCAATGTCAGTTTTGTATGAAAAACACTACCATAGTCGGAATGAAGTTAGAAATACAAAAATGACTTGATCGTTTTAATCAATATCTATAGATAAACCTTGTTTTGTTGTAATAAGACGTATATGTTTATAAGAGCATTAAATATATTAACAATAAGATGTCCTCATCAATCAGATGAACCTCAAATAGATATTTAAAACTTTTAAATACCGTTTCAAAGATAGTTAATAATAATATATTCATTTTCAATAGCTGAAATACAGCAGTGTTGATACAGAATTAATGTGATTAACCCAACATTTACCTTAAGTTATATACAAATTTTGGAATTCTCATTCTTCTAAATTATACAGAATTTTGTATACATAAGTACAGTCGACCGCACGTTAGTAGAAGCCAGTTTATACCTGGTTTTGTTACCACTGACGTGCGGCCCCCTGTACATTTGTCTGGCCTGATCAAAGTTACAAATAGGGATGTACAAAGCAAAAAAGTACTTTGGGAATTCTCAAAGTTCAGAATACTATAGATAAGATGTTTAGAAAATGGGAATGTAGTTGTCAATTTTAGCACGATGCTTTTGAGCCACGCATTCACTGATCCATACAATGTTTCGGCATTCCTGTTCCTTCAGCTTGAGGTATGAATAGAAGACGCCGAAGTGGAATTGTTGTAGGAATGCCATGACATTGAGGGTCACCTGAAAATCAAGACAAATATTAAAATACTGCCATTTAACAATCCAGGGTGAATTTTTGAGAAGGGGCAGTTAGGGCAGGCTAGCTGAAACTCTTTTTGGAGACTGATGTGATGATGATCCGCATTGACAGATTTTAAAAAATTGTTCAGTCAGCAACAAAATGGGCAATTTTCGCAAAAACTTTTTTGAAGCCAATCAGTCGTGTTTTTCATAAGATACAAAAAAGACTGTTCTGGAGTTAGGTCCAGAACAGTCTTTTTGGAACTAAAAAAGTCAGTAATCGCAAAAACTTTTCCCATACATTTCCTATGAAATGAGACTCACAATATTTTTTTTTAAGATGGATTGACTGGCCGAAAAAATAAAACAATAAACTTCGAATCTACAGGGTTATTTGTAAAACACCACCAACCTCTTAAGAGGTCATTGTACTCATTATTATGAAATGAACAACGTTTACTATGGCACCAAAACTGAAATCGCGAAAAAAAAATCAGCTGTTATTTGTGTTTGCATAACTCGTCAAAATGTAGGGAGCAGCTGATTTGTTTTTCGCGATTTTTGGTCCTATAGTAAAAGTTATTCATAATGATGAGTACAATGACCTCTTAAGAGGTTGTTGGTGTTTTACAAATTAATAACCCTGTAGAAAGAAAATGTATGGGATTTTTTTTTTTGCGATTACTGACTTTCCTATCACCTAAACCTCAGTTGGTCCAATCAAAATCAATTCCTCAGATTTTGATCTCTATAGGATTGAGTGGCATCAAAAAAAAGGTTTTGTGAAAATTGCCCATTTTCTTGCAGACTACTATTTTTTACTTAGTCTGTGAATGTAGGTCAAAATGTCTCAAAAAGTTAAGGACAGTTTGATTGTTTTCTTGTGGCTACAACTATTAAAGTACCTGCCCCTACTGCCTCACCTCAAAAATCTACTCTGTATATTGTGGGGCAAATCAGGCAGTTCAGAAAAATACAGGATAATTATAAAATTAAATAAACCTTGTAAACAAATACAGGAAATACAACAACAACTCGTAAATATCATTATGTCAAGTGAATTAACAGAAGCATCCATCCCACATGATGTCTGATTGATTTAATTACTCATCAAGTTCTTCTACTACAAGACAAAATAAAATGATTATGTTTAATAAAGTTATATTTAGATGATGGAATATTAAAAGTATCAAATTAAAGTAACTTAGACAAAAAAAATAATTGAATCCTATAAAAAGTACCTCATGTTCAAAGAACTTGTCTTCCAAAGTCTTGTCGCCAGCATTGTCGCCAGCATTGGCGCCAGCACCTTCAAACAATGCTTGGTACTCTGCATAGTATTCAGCCACAGCCTTGACCTGGTCGTAATCATCTGCTCTGGCTAGAGCAGCCAGTCCATCAGGGTTCAGTTTACCACAACGTGGGTATAGTTTTGCACGGTCATCCTTGGACAACTCAGTCCCAAAGGAGTTGATGGTAATGATGATAGCACGACGATCTGCTTCAAACTAAAAATTCATTTATTTAAAAAATATACTTCATTAGAAAGAAATGAACATAATATACAAGGTAAGTACACTACTTACGGCTAATATTTCACACATAACATCAGCAGTGGTACCACCAGTCTGCTTGCAAAAATCATAGAAGGCTTCCAGGTATGCCTTGTACAGAGTGTTACGAATAATCTCAATATTCATCTCATCCAAGTCTTGCTCACTGATGCAGTCCACAAAGAATGGGGCCAGAGGGGTGTCAACAAGGACTGCATTATACAGTTCTGCAGGGGTAGCAGCGACATGGATGGCTTCCATCTGCTCAAAAGAACCCAAGGGGTGGCATTTCGGAATCAGCTCTGAAATGGGTCTCTGGTGTAAAGTACCAGTAATCAGCAGAATGATGTTGTCGATCATGTAACTGTATGTGATGAAATCCAAAAACGTAGACAAGGGCTCCACTGAGTGATTCCTAATATGTTGGAATTCAATGACAAGTTTCTCACGAAGCTTATCATCGATGGTGGAGACAGCAAGAGGGCTGGGCTCATTGGCCAGGAAACTACCGTAGTCAGTTCCCTGCAGATGAAGTTTCAAATCTGTAAACATTGATTAATGTCAAATGATAAATAATAAATTATTGTGAAATTGGGTAATAATCTGTTCATTTCTATCACAATTTCATTGGTTTCAAAAATGAACTATTGATCTCGTATTGTCTAATTACCTTCTAGTGTCTCGCACTGCACCAAGTTCAGGTAGTCTGCTTGCTTGAGGATACCACACTTGAAACCACGGCACAATCCTTCCAAATACCCAGAATCAATGTTAAAAATGCACCCCTTCATGTTGCTTGTGAAATAATTTCACTAAAACAGTTTAACAATTCGCTGTTATTGAAAATCCAGGCTACTCAAATCAGAAAAAAGCCCAAAGAGACACACAGACTAGGAAATCAATTGAAGTGGGTGATCAATGATCATATGATGTATCCATAGACAATTTGGCTTTTATTTCTGACTAAATTCGTTACTACCGTAGACAAAGATTAGTATACTCTCATGGAATTAGTATGTACTACATTCCGTAGACAGAGGATATACATTCAATTTATACACGCATCCGCATTGACGTTAACCAATGCAGTAGTCTATTATCCGAAGAAAAAACTAATACTTACATAATTTATGTAGGTAGTTGCAAAAAATATTCAGTATTGATATAAAAGTACCTACGAAAGCCTTGTAATTTCTTTTTTACAAGAATACCTACATTACCTACTGTAATTAGTATTGGCATAACCGATTTTGAAGTTTCGATATTCATCCTATAGATAATGACTTTTTGCAGTATTTTTAATCATCAATAGAATAAACAATAGTCGTACAATTGTTTACCATTGAGTTTTCACATAAATATCCTATTTGTTGCAGTGTACGCGGTGGCGCGGCTAGGAAGCATGCTTTCTGGCCGCGCCACCGATTTTGTTAAATATCTCGCGAATCTTTCAAGTACTATTTTTATTTTATTTAGTACAATAATGAACATATTATGTACATTTATTCTTATTAACTCCGATTCAAAATACGACTGTGGCGCGGCCAGAAAGTACCACACTGATACCGAAGGCGCGGTACGGCGGTTTTGGGCAAACTATAGTACAGAGTACAGTTCCAGAACAGTGCCATCCCATTATATTATAATGTACTCTGTGCACTACATTGTGCGAGAGGTATGTAGTACATACGTACAGACGCCAGCACATCAAGCTACTACAATCTGTCAAATTTCTTTAATAGATATTCAACTTTATCGTGGCTTGCCCGGACACGGTTCAGCCCGAGAACCCAAGACGGGTTCTCGGGCTGAACCGTGTCCGGGCAAGCCTAGAGACAGTGGGATGAGCCGCTCTGCAGGTTGGTACGGAATAAACTTATTAATACGTCCACCAATACTGCTGAGCGTGCCCGCCTACTAGCTGTGGGTGAATGGGAGTCGGGCCTCTGGCTTCAGGCGCTACCGTCACCCAACATAGGCACTATGCTGGGTGACACTACATTCCGGCTCGCTACATGTTTGCGTCTGGGCGCTCCTTGCGGAGCTCCGCATCGCTGTCAATGCGGTGAAGCTGTCGACTGCCTCGGACACCATGGCCTATCCTGCAGCAAGAGCGCTGGACGGATGGCAAGGCACGCCAGCATCAACGACATCATCCGTCGGGCTCTTGTCTCCGCCGGGGTGCCAGCTGTTTTAGAACCCAATAGCTTGGCACGCGACGATGGAAAGAGGCCCGATGGAATGACCATAATGCCTTGGAAGTTGGGTAGGCCTTTGGTGTGGGATGCAACCTGTGTCGACACCCTCGCGCCATCCCATCTTCCTAGCACGGTGGGCTGTGCTGGGGCGGCTGCTGCAGGAGCAGAAAACCTCAAACGGCGCAAATATAACAACCTTATTGGGAGCTATATGTTTGAGCCGTTTGGGGTTGAAACATTAGGGCCTTGGGGTCCGAGTGCTCATCGAATTTTTCGTGACATCGCCAAGCGGTTGGTTGACTCTTCACGTGACCAGAAGGCTGGCCTATTTTTAGCCCAAAGAATCAGCATTGCCATCCAACGTGGTAATGCTGCCAGCCTTTTGGGCACTTATCCCATTGACAGTGATGCGGACGAATTTTTTGATGCCCAATGACCTCCTGCCTTTTTCTATATTTTTTCGTATTATATAATTGTATATAGTATAGATTATTGTTAGTTGATATTTGTTTAACTTGGAATTTTTATTATTGTAGGAAAGTCTGATGAACTTTATCGCTAAAGTATTAAGGTTCAAGGTTGATTGGGAAAATTTGACAGTTTCGGGTAGCTTGACCTGCTGGCGTCTGTACATACGTACACACTGCTACTATTCCCATTATTCATTTCAAGACCATTTTTTCCAAAAGACTATTGGTAATGCAATAGAAACTTTATTTATATTTACAACTTGAAAGAAAGCACTCCAGAATAGCTATTCACAATCATCCGACGGGCTATCGCATCGAAAAGGAAACATTTCGATAACCTGATTTGACTTGCCCCCGACAGCAAGCAGCTATCGGAAAAATAGCGGTCGTCTATTTGATTAAGGGCTGATTTTTCCAACGCCCGATAACTTTATCGGAAGAATAATTTTGAATTTTTGACAGTTCTTCCATACAAAAACTGTCAGACGTCAATATTCCACGAATAAAAATTATTGGTCGATTGAAAAAAAAAACTTGAGAGGTGTCAAGGGACACCCGGATGGAAAGAAGTTCCTTTCGATTAATTAGTGAAGGAATTATATATTTTTTTTTTTTAGCTTATACTGAGTATGTGTGGCTTGATGTTGATGTGTGGCAGTGCGTACCATTCGCGTATGTAGGAGGATAGTGTGTTTAATAACTCCTAAGGTTTCTGTGCACCTGGTACTTTTAATGAATTTTTTTTCTTACGGCTTACACGGCTTACAACTATAGCAAAAAGTGTCGTTACCACTTTTGGTCTTAATTTTTTCCGTCTAGCCCCCTTTCGCAACGCGCGATAAGGAACTTCGTTCCAAAATCAGCCCTAAGACGAAATTTAGGGACTTGTGAAGAACGTTTAGTGGTTGTGAACTTGCTGCTGATGTATTTACTGTTTTAAAATCAATAACCAAAGAGCTTAAACAAATCTATAGTATGTACATACTAATTCCATGTTAATAGAACACATGATTATTAAAAAAAAATGGTTTCCTATGTTTTCCTGGCAAGTCCCGCGAATAGCTAAATTTCACTTTTGCAACACTGGCAATGTTTACAAATTAAATTATTTTATACTTACGTGTCAGTCAATGGTGTTTCTGAAATAATTTGTTGATTGTATACAACAAATACGATGGATTCTGCTTATAATAATCCTTTAAGACAAAGAATAAATAAAATCTTTGACAGTCATATCCTTTCAGATAACACAGATGCACTACATTCCGTATCTGGCTTTTGTTCATCAAATTCTGCATACACGAGAAGAATAATTGTAAATGAAATTGAAAAACGGGATATGCTGGTAAACAAAGCTGTTTTATTAGAATATAGTAAGGTAAAAGATAAGCTGCAAGTGCTGCTTGATTCTCTGTCGTCTTTAGATGTGGCAGTCAAAGATATGTCAAGCAGATTATCTGATTCCAAAAATAAAACCCACCATCTTATAACGCAAACAACTAAACTCAAAGATGAAAGGAAAAAAACAGAAAAGAAGCAGACTTGGGTTGGTGCTTTTGTACAAGGATTTCAACTATCTCCAGAACAAAATGAATACTTATACAATGTTTCAGTCAAAACGCCACTAACACATGATTTCTTTGGGACATTATCCCAAATAGAAAAGTTGTATAGTAACTGTAAGACACTAATAAAATGTTGGCATCAGACATCTGCATTTGATATCATGGAGACAGTGGGGCTGCAACAAGAAGTTGCTATAGAAAAATTGTATCATTGGACTATTGGAGCCTGCCTAAGTACTGATTCACCAAATAATGCACTGGTGCCTACAGCATTAGCAAAATTTCAGAATAGACAAGTACTATTTTCTAATATTATTGATGAATATAGTTCAGCTCGCAAAGCAACTATTGTACAACTCTTTATTGATGCATTAACTAAAGGTACAGAGGGCTCTAAACCCATTGAATTTTATGCCAATGATGCTAAAAGGTATATCGGAGATATTTTAACATGGGTGTATCAAGTAATACCAGTAGAAAAAGAAAATCTTGCGACTTTATTTAAATTTTGCAATATGCCAGAAAAGAAACAACTTATTATTGATGCTCTGACAAATATTATGGAAGCTATTTGTCCTCTGCTCAAAGTTAGAGCAGAACTCATATTGAAACCTGATAAAGATCCACTTGTTCTATGGTGTATAACTAATCTAATAATTTATTATAAGGATGTCATACAGGCTGTTATATCAAATGGTCATCTAATAAATACATTTGAGGAGCTACTGAAGAAAAGTGAAGAAGTTTTCCTCATAACACTGGATAGTAAAATACAAAAGGAACTAAGCCATGGGGTCAAAGCTCCACCAGTAGATTTAAATCCTTCAATTGTTGTGACTGATTTGGTCAGTTTCCTTCGTGATTTGTTGGCTATAATGAATGCATCCCATAATATAAATACTGCTGATAGAAAAATGATAATTACGCATATATTGGATCCCTTATTACATGCAATAAATGAGACTGCATGCCATTTGAGTTCTTCTGACATGTCAGTATATATGTTAAACTGTATTTATCATATTCAGTGTACCTTATCTCTGTACACAGTAATGGATGAATATAATGAAAGGCTACAAGCTCAATCTGAAGCCCAAATTGATACTTTAACTTCTGAACAGGCTAGCTTCCTTGTTGCTAATTTAAATTTGGGGCCTATTTATACTATTCTTCAAGAAAAACTAAGTGGTCCTTTATCAGCTATACCTGGAATGGACACGTCTACTTTGAAGACATTTTTAAACAAGTTTGATATGTTCTTAGTATCTCCTGATGTGTATATGTTACCGCAACTCAATTTGCTTTTGAGTCACACTCACAAGTCATTAGTAAAAAAACGGGCATTTGAAGTAATATTTGCTATATATGCACAATTGTACCAAGCAGTTCATGACCCAGTAAATGGTTATGCTGATCCACATACTATTGTTCGCAGAAAACCAGAAGAGGTAAACAAGCTACTTGTGTGAAACATTTAATTCTATTTAAGTACAGTCAGCAACAAAGGTCGAATAATACTTCAGTTTTCTAAATCTTAATTTTTGCGCAAGACATTTTATTAAAATCGGAAAAGAAATAATAAAAAATGCTATGTATAATAAATATGAAATGCTAAAAAGGAGATTATCAAATCAATTTGTATCAATTTATATGATGTGAAAAGATAGCAGTTTTAATCGACTTTTGATACTGACAGGTAGGTACAAAAGTGTACCTGTGTTATGTTCTTGTTCACCTATAATATTATCAATAATATTATTCCAGTGTAAATACTTGTTTTTTTTTTTTTAAATAAACTGCAGTTATTCTGTTTCCTACACCTATTAACATCATACAACTCATCTAGAAGCAAAGACCATCTAGCGCTGGCTACATGTCTAACTTAGTTGGTTTTATGTAAGCATCAGATTTAAACATTGTTTATAAAAAGTTCGAAGTCAACGCATATATTCAGATTAGATAATTTATGACACTTTTAAAACGGTTTTTTTTCGAAATTAGCGTACTTAACTTGAGACCCGAGCGGCCCCTCCCGACCCCCGCGCTGTTACCGCTCTCGCCATCGACGTCTCAGTACCATCATAGTAAAAGCACAGTATTACAATATTTCCTACAGTAGAGCAACGCCTTTGATGTCGCGCGATGCCGCCGCCAGTGTAGGTACGGACGCCAGCAGGTCAACCTACCCGAAACTGTCAGATTTTCCCAATCAACATTGAACCTAATACTTTAGCAATAAAGTCGAAAATCTATTAGAGAAATCTGACAGATTGTAGTAGCTTGATGTGCTGGCGTCTGTACTTACCTCTGAATAAGGAACCGGTTGAGAAAATGGTTTCCTTATTCAGAGGTACTTACGCTGTCACATGCGATGATGCGAATATGCTAGGGTTGTCACCAAATGAGATATAAAACAATTATGATTATTACTATTATGATGTAATCATTTATTCATATGTACAGACGCCAGCAGGTCAAGCTACCCGAAACTGTCAAATTTTCCCAATCAACCTTGAACATTAGGGCTTTAACGATAAAGTTGAAAATCTACTAACGAAATTTGACAGATTGTAGTAGCTTGATGTGCTGGCGTCTGTACACACGGCTACACGTCAAGCTATACAAAACCAGTTTGTCTTGGCCTCACTTTGTATGATATTTTCTCACAATGAACGGTCAGCTAATACTGGTTTTGCATAGCTTGATGTGTAGCCGTGTGTACTTTCAAAATAATTGTGATTTTTAAATCTAATGTAATTATTTATTCATAAATATATATTTACCATATGCTAAGAAAATGAAAATTATTTGACTTGATAATACGCCTGTGGTCTGATTGGATGTGTCAAGATGATAAAAGTGTGGCCCTAATCCACGACCTTATATAGAGTACATACTAATTCCATGGTCCAAATATAGTAGTGTCTGTGAACCCCTGGGGGCTTACCACAGTTACCACCAGCTCCTCTTATAGCAGGGCAGAAGTTGAACTGCACTGGTTTTTTGTTCTATGACTAAGAAGCAGTGCAGTACAACTTTTGCCCTGCTATAAGAGCTGGGGGCCTAAAAAGGCCACTTTAAGCAATACCTCTAAAAACTATTCATTTCCAGAATTCCCAGCAGATAATTAGCAATTCCTCTAATTTTCGTAAAATTTCATTTCATATTTGGTGTAAACATTGCCGCATGAAAAAAATAAAACCGTAATTTGGTCGGTAAATTAATTACAGTTTTTATTAATCAAATTGGTTTTTTATTTTTTATTGCTACAGCTTAAATGTTATATCATTGTGATATGAATTGCACACAGATCATATTAGCATTGTCAGTTTATGACCATTTTACGATTTTTAATAGAATTCATATTTGTTATCACAGACTTATATTGGCTAGACGACGCAAGTGTATGTACTTCGCGTGTAAAAAGGGAGTAAAATTGACTTCCTTCAGCGTCATTTCTAATCAGTCCGCGCCTGTATTAGTTACTATACTCTTTGGTCCGCGCTCGACCGTTCTTGATGCCAGACGTCAAACAAAAACTAAAAAATGCCAAATTGTGCGGTATTGAGCTGTAAAAACTACACAAAAAAAGTGGAACAAGACAATGGAAACGTTTCCTTTCCTCGGTAAGTCATTTTGTTATTAAATTATGTGTTTTTTATTGCAAAGTCAATTATTTTGTGTTCAATGTGGTCTTACAATGAACACTATGCCACTGAGTGTGTATCGAATAATTCATGATACATTGCCGTTTTTAGTTACAAGGTAGTATGTAGGACTTATCTGTTAAAACACGCAATGAAAATTAAAATGATCGATATTTTCACTTATCGCTCAGCTTCGTGGTACAGTCGCTATTCAAATTTTTCTGCCAAATAAAGCAAATAGTGTTGTACACACAGTTTGTACAGTTGTTCTCGATTCTAATCGATTTTGGAAACAGAGGAATGATAATGTTTGCGTTGGGCATTTTGTGACATGTAATTTTTTTTTTTACTGCAATGTTTCAATTTAGTGATTTTGTTTAGAATATTATTAATTATATTTACAGATTTCCAAGTGATCCCAAAGTTAAAGAAATATGGATTGAAGCGACGGGGCATGAAAATTGGTTCCCAACCAATGATATTCTAGTAAACAGATATGTTATGAGCGCGCAAATCGTGAAGACTAGAAAACGTCCTAATTGGGACGTATTGCCTTTAGTCTGTGTCGCGCACGTCTACGAGATAGACGGTGCGCGCTACTACGTAATTATCATCCAAAATGCCATCTTGTGTATATAAAAAGTGTACCAATTATGTTACCAAAGTTAATAAAACACAAGGGATCTCATACCACACAGAAGTACACAATATACTTCGATTTATTAATATATTTCAATTATTTTCCTAATATTCTGTTATTTGGAGGTTAGAAAAAAGAAAGAGATGGAAAATACATTTTTTGTCGTAAGAACGACAAGGATGCGTGCACTCCGGACATAGAATAAAAGTACAGATGCGAATATTAGGCAGTAAAGTCATCTTTACAGCAGAGTTCTAGTTTCCCTTTTAATAACTTTTCTTTATAATTTTGTTTGATATATTTAATTATAAATTAAACAAAAAAACTATAATTGATAAGTATACAACAGTTCGCCTCCATTCCGCTCACGAAATAAAAAAGCTCTCTAAGAGACAGAAAACAAATAAATTAAATCTTTTCGAAGGTGTATGATTATTTTTACAATATATATATTTCTTTCTTCTTAAAACGTGTTTTATTTTTCACCTACCTACCTTTTAATTGTGTTTATTCGTTGCATAGGCACAAATCCCGACTGCAAATTCTGTACACGCGGTTTGTACTTTCTGCCTAGTTAATTTGTTAGTCTATGATGCCAACGTGCTGTGATTGGTGGCCCGAGTAATGTTTGTTTACATTCACGCGCAATTGACAACATCTAGCTGTCACTTTTTTTCCTATTGGTTTTTATCGAGCTATCCTTTTTACTTGTAGTGAAATGTAAAATGAATGAAAAGTGTGTATGTGTGTTGCCTCTCGGCGCGGAACACATTTTTCTGTTGTTTTGTAAGTGTATAACATATCTGTTTACTAGAATATCATTGTTCCCAACACAATATAGTCGAATTTGCTCTGTTCATTTTAATGTTACGGAAACAAAAAAGGTTCGACGCCTGACTACAAACGCAATACCTACTCTATTGATTTATTGAAGGCGTTTATTTTTCATTTGCTTTTCTTTTCCAGGAATTATTAAAATTATTTTTAATTTATTTTTTTGTTTGTAGTACCTACAGAATATAGACCAAAATCTTATAGCACACGAACCTTCACCATGTAGCACGTCAAAAAGAAAATTAGAAAATAATTATTATCACTGTTATCTTGCAAAAATCGATTAGTACTCGTTTCATTCTAAATGTAACGGGTCGGAAAAAGTGGACGTCTTGACGCTGATATTAGGATTATTTAATAGTTAATTCGTCTTACAGGACATTTACCAGCCGTCTACGTCAAATGAGGATACATCGTGTAACTTGAAGAGCGGCGAACTTAAACAATAACATGCAAGCGGACGGAATGCGCGCATGCGACCTCTCGCTCCAAAGAGTACTGGCGGACGGACTAAATCGTATCGTTTTGAATCGTTTACTCGCGGACAGGGATTCCCATCACTAAATCGCTCATGTGACGTCACAGTAGGTAGAAAAATAATGGCACGCTTGGTTTCTATACAGACGATGAGACTTGCGTTATCTAGCCAATATAAGTCTGTGTTTGTTATCCTGTTACGTCCTGTTACGTCCTGTTAGGATTCTGCCTGGTGGTAAGCCATTGACATACAAAAGTATGGACTGGAAATACCTACAAAAAAAGGGTGCATACCTACAACTCATCTTGTCTCATAAAATGGCTGCCATTGCTAGGGTTGTGTCAATCAAGGAACAACTGTTATCTCGTTGTTACTATAACGAGTAACGATACTACATACGAGTTTTACTAGTTATCACGTTTGGATCACGATGGATTTTGGTGCTGTGAAGTGTGAACCACAGGCCAGACCTAGCTAGGTCACTCGGACCGAATAAGACGCAAGATTATTTATGTTAACATCGCAGAATATACGGATATTGTTTCAGCGAAGGAACTAGTTTCGGAAACTATTACGGTAAGTCGGCAACGGTACAACACTATTCCATTATGACATCTGTTTGTAAACAAACGAATGAATTAACAAATATAATAAAAAGGCCTGTTATATGGAAATTAACCCAAATATCAATACTTTAGCCATAAATTCATGATCGCGTTACAATAGTATCATCGATTGTGTATTATTGTATGTATTATTGCATGAAAACCGGCTACTAACCTGTGCAAAGACAATTGAGGTTGATTTTCATTCTTTCTTGCACCACACTTCACAATACAAAGGCATGTTGAACTTCTGTTTTCCAACATTTACATGCAGTTTTAAAAGGTAAAATCCTCGTAATTTTCTCGCAAATTTCAATAATCCATAAAACAAACAACCATTTGACAGCAAAACTACCACGAAACTCGTCGCATAAGATGGCTGCTACGGCACTTACCTACAGCTGGCACTACGTCAGGACCGTAGACATGCCATAACTAGCAACAACTTAAAATATAGTTGTCTCTTTTATCAAATAAGATTATCTCACTAGAAAGAATGAGACATAACGATATTTCAAATTCTGAATCATATTTCACTCATATTTGTATAAGCAAATGTATGTATAGAATAACGCGGCATCTCCATGTTTTTCCTATCTCAATGTGGTAAGCCCCCCCCCCCCCCCCCTGCTGTGAACACGAACTAGGGGAAAGCCAAACCAAAATACCTGTTCCAAGTCCGTATGAAGTATTTACTCAGTTTCTCGCAGACGGTTGGGTTACATATTTATTGTATCCTGGACCTTTCTATCGCATATCGATAGCGAGCGGTCAAATACATCTCAAATTTAGAAGGAACATTCAGCTAACAATGGTGATATTACCATTGTTAGCTGAATGTTCCTTCTATACAATTCAATACAGATTCAATGGATTACGTCCAGCATCGGAGAAATATTATTTTTTTATGCTAGCCAAAGTATTTCAAACACGCATATTTGGGGATTGACATCGTATAGCACTAGGAAGTGGTGAAGGGTGGGCGTTTTTGGGGGACTGTCTTTTGTAATTTTGACGTTCGAAAAGTGCTGATTCTCAGCCTAATTTGAATAAATGACTTTTGATTTTGATTTTGTATGCAACATCAGAAAATGGTTTATATAATTATCTCTATTGATCAAATTTTCGCTTTGCCAGGAAATACTTGAAGTAGGTGCGGTGTAGTCCGAAAAAATACATACTGCGCGTACCTGTTCAAGTAAATACGCCTCATCTCTATTTCTAACCTAAAAACACCTATACTTTGACTCTTGAGTTGAGCTGTCATTTACGTGTTATGGTAATGTGCGGGGTATCTAAGGAAGATAATTATTATATGAATGAGTAGAGTTGAAAGTGAAATTTAAAATTAAGCGATGGGGTCTCGTCAAGTTATAGAGAAATCTCTCTCTATGTTGAGGTCCCTACCAAGGATATCACTTGCTAATATTCGCGACAATCCTAATTCAAAGAAACCTGTAAGTACTTATTGCATTTGTGTAGAAAAAAAGTAAAAAATTGTGTTCATAAATAAGATTTTATTATTGCATTACAGGCAAAACGGGGCCGCGGTCAACATGGTGGTGATAAGCACGGCTCTGGTAATAAAGGTTCAGGTCAGCGGCAGAATTTTATGAGGCTAGGTTATGAAACTGGAAATAATCCTTTTTATTTGCGGGTACCTCAAGAACACTACTACAGAGGCCACCAGTAAGTCACCAAATTATTTGTTACCTAACCTGTTATCATAATAATGGAAGCCTGCTTACTGCTCAATATTAAGTTACCATAAACCCTTTGGTAACCCTTTGTACTACTTTCCTATGGTTCATAGTTTTAGTGTACTCAGAAGTTAAATAAAGTTAATAATAAGTCTGTATTCTCAAATAGTACATTAAAATTAGTTCAGAGGTACTAAAACTTGTTTGGAATTAAATTTGATTTTATTTAGTGTCAATTCATTAAAACTGAACAAAATTTATTTTCTTTTCTTTTTCAGCTTAAGAAGGGAATATCCTCCACTGTCTTTACACCAGCTGCAGGGTATAATTGACAAAGACCGCTTGGATGTAAACAAACCTATAGATATTGCTTGTATTGTTCGGTCAGGCATTTACAATTTTTTCCCGGACCAAAAGCAGTTTGGTATTCATCTCACTGATGAAGGAGCGGATATCTTTGCAGCCAAGGTTAATATTGAAGTGCAGTGGGCTAGTGAACAAGTCATTGCTGCCATTGAAAAAAACGGTGGAGTTATTACAACTGCCTATTATGACCCACATAGTCTTTTCTTGCTCAAGAACCCTAAAAAGTTTTTTGAGTCAGGGCAAGCTATTCCAAGGAGGATGATTCCACCACCTGATGCTATTGAGTATTATACCAGTGCTCAAACACGAGGATATTTGGCTGATCCAGAAGAAGTATCCAAGGAAAGGCTAAAATTATCTCAAAAATATGGCTATAGTCTACCAAACATAGAAATAGAACCAAATTACCAAATGTTATGTGAAAGAAAAGATCCTAGACAAATATTTTATGGATTAGAGCCTGGATGGGTCGTAAATTTGAAAGACGAATGTATTCTGAAACCTAAAGATCAAGAATTGTTGAAATTCTATAACACATAAATGATATAATGAATAATCAATGATAATAAAATAGGTACTTAGATTTAATATTTATTTTATTTCTACAAATATTGCTTCTCATATATAGACAAAAATAGATTGAACAAGGGAATTCCCAAGGTTTTGACTGAATTTGTGGGATCAAATTATTGACCCCAATAACTTGAACCCAAAATGGGTTGTTTAGGAGATAGTGATTTTTTTTAGTTCTCTTGGAAATTTCCCACAAATTTACTACAAACTGCGATTTCTTAAAAATCTTATTAGTCCACTTAACAAATGAGTTGTAGAGTGCGTGAGCTGGGACCTAAGCGATTTCTTCAGAAAGATGTTCAGGGTGCTTAGGGAGTAAACATACTAAAAGTCACCGCGTCTAGGTGAGCTGGAGGGGGTGGGGGAATAAATGTTCCCACTTTTGAGTTTTCGCTAATATCTTTAAAATCATAGATATAGGAAAGAACGAGATGTGCCCCGGTTGTTGAAAATGTATCAGAACTCAATGTCGTTATATCGATGATCCCACCACCGCGCCACTATCACACATGTAGTTCAGTAAAAGCAATAGATACAAAGTCACGCGCACACTCGCAGTTCATAAATGAGAACGTACTACACAATCAATTATAAACCTTAACTCATCAAACACAGTGTGCATTTACCATGCACCATACAACTTTCTCACATAAAAACATCTGTCGCTATCGTTGTGCTTGCAAAAGCCATTTATTTTAAATATACGCTAGTGATTAACTAAATCGGAAAGTTATCGATTCTCCCATTTATTATTGTAGGTACAGACGCCAGCACATCAAGCTACTACAATCCGTCAAATTTCTTTAATAGATTTTCAACTTTATTGCTAAAGTATTAGGTTCAAGGTTGATTGGGAAAATTTTACAGTTGGGTAGGTTGACCTGCTGGCGTCTGTACTAAAAAAAAATTGAGGTTCTGAAAATAAAATAAATAAAAAACGATATGTCCAGAAAATATATTTTTTTATTACATCTAAGATTAAAGATTTTTTTTTTAGTTTTTTTTTTTAGAGATTTTAGGTCTTCCAACTGGGTTAAAACTGTTGACAAATTGTAAAATGAACTATATTATATTCGTTGGGTAATCGACATTGTTGTCGACAACAATGTCGATAGCCTACGTTAGTGGATCTGCACAGCCACATCACTAGCTGGCCGCAACTAGCAGCGGCCGTACCACGCGACATGCGATGCACCGCATAAAGTATCGTTTTGTGATTTTTACATTGCTTGTCTTGTCACTTAGTGACATATTTAGGCAGTGGTTAAGGAGCAATGTATACTTATAGAAAAAATATCTTCTATTTATTGAAAGCTCATCTGCAACTTTTATCCTAGACCAATCCTAGACACTTTTTTCGAATTCCTACCCATTTTCGAACTACACGTTCCGGAAAAGTGAACATTATTTTTGGAGAAAAACCTTTTTTGCAAAAAAAATCAACCGACTTCCAAAAACGACACTACAAAGTGAAAAATAACTTTAATTTCGGAAGTCGGTGTCGTTGGGTTCACACTTTCGTTGTTTGCCACCGACTTCCGAAATTAAAGTTATTTTTCACTTTGTAGTGTCGTTTTTGGAAGTCGGTTGATTTTTTTTGCAAAAAAGTTTTTATTTTTCACTTTTAAGTTGTAATTTTTACCAGTAATTTTGGTTTAAAAACCAAACTACTGAACCGTTTTTGATGAAATTTCTATGGGACCATTTGGGAAGTATACCCTTTCCAACAAAAAAAGAATTTTTCAAATCGGTTGGCAAGCGAAAGAGTTATGCGCGAACAAACATAAATAAAAAATAAAAAAAATACAAACATCCTAATTGAGAACCTCCTCCTTTTTTAGAAGTCGGTTAAAAACTACTTTTATCAAACACTACCGGTTGCCTGCTACTTCGTTCGCGTTATTTCGGGATAAAAAGTAGCCTATATGTTAACTCAGGTCCTAATCTATCGCTGATGCTGATGCCCTTATCGTGCAGACTGCTGTTGGTAAGGATGTAGCCCTTGCTGTCCTTTTGATAGCTTCCACTCCTTCCTGCTGCTGAATCCCGACGGGGGGAAATAAAAAAATTGCACTGTCCACCCAAGAGATGCAGCAACATGGATTTGCATTTGAACACATGCTGTTCTTACATTCATTTACCGGGTGCGACACATCGGTGGCCTGGAGACTTTGTATCCCATTTTTCTGAAGCTTTGTAGTAAGGAAATGAGCTGACTTTTGATGGTAGGATTAGACAAAAAATCTTCTTGTTTCACTGGTATTGATGTGTTCCAAGACAAATTGATAACGGCCGACCTCCTCAGTTGGTATCGTCGCCTCTGTTCTTGTGACTTCGTACAGTTAGCTGAGTTTGTGTACCCATCAAATACCACAGTACGTCTCATTCCAGAATAGTGGCGGTTGATGTAGTGTAGATGATATATCCATCACAAGTCGTGGCAACACAGGCATCTTTTTTCAAATTACTTTGTGCAGTAGGAATCCACCGTCCACTACTATGTTCATTTGAGACAGTTCAACCGCCTTGATAGTAGGCTCGAACATGCTGTAATGAACAGATTTGGTGGTCTTCCTCATCCCACTCATTAAACAGTGCCAAGGGAAATGGGGCCAACCGTACTCCAAGAATTCTATCAAATCGTCCTCTGATCGTTTGCTTATACACATTCGCTGAAATAGCAGTGTTGGATCAACTGCAACCATTCATCTCATCTCAACGGCTGAACAGACAATTGGATGTTTGGTAGGTAGATAGATTATGACCTGGGTAAAAATAATTAAAGATAAAAGTTGTAGAAAGTTTTATGAGCTTTCATTACATACAACTAGACTGGCCTGGCCCTAAACCTAAGGCCAGTCTAGTTTCAAATAGTCAGATATATAACTTTAGGGGCAATCTACGGATTTCCACAGACGTTTTAGGGTCAACCTACGGATTTAAAAAAAATCTGATTTGGCAACACTGCCGCTGATACCGCGAATTGGGTAGGTTCTCCTTCTTCCTCTCCCCCTAATCCCATACGAGGGCGACACTGAAAGTTTTTAAAAACTGGCCACTTGTAAACGATATAGCTAGAGGTATGAGGAACAGGGTGTAAAGTTCACTCATCCTCTATAATAGAAAAGGGAGGATCCTCCGACGACGGGTGTTGTGTCTGGCGGGCAATTGCCCAACGATTGATGTTAGGAAATCGTATCTATGCTAATTGCGCGGTAAACTCTGCTTGCGAGATGCAGGATTTGCGTGACGTCAGTATGACGCGTTGTCGCATATGGCGTTGTAGATACCGCTACATCACTCCTCTGGAGACCGGAGGTCCATAGTGGGCTGAGTCTTGTATCTTGCGACGCTTGCCAGGCCAGCTGAGGTTCCAGTGAGTCGGAACCCGTTGTCGCATAGTTCACGGTGAGTCGGAACTGTCTGCGGATATGTCCCCAGTGAGTCGGGGTGGCGCTACGTTATACTCCAGTGCGTCGGATGGCGTACAGCGCCGGGTTGAGGCTGGCTGCTGCGTCGACCAGGAGAGGGTGCTCTGCTTGTTGACCGGCCGAAGGTGCAGTGTGCTGGTGGTCAGGATACCCGTTGAAGCCGTGGATGCTGGCTAGCTGGGTGACTCGCCGCTGAAGCTTGCGGCTATAATAAAAAAATAAGTTCAAATTTTGAAAATGGAACTCTGCCAATATTATTGTGTACCTATGTATTTTATTCATTTGTCATTTGTTTACGATTTGGCGGCAAATTTAAAATTGTCTGCGTTACATCAGCATGAATTTAACGCGACAAAATTTTCGTACAATGATTTTTTATGACTTTCGATGTCATTTAAGTCGACAAAAAAGTTATGATAGACTTCGATTGACCTTTCACGATGAAGTCCCATCTCGTGCCACTGTTTACAACTCGTTTAATGAGTTTAAGCGTGGTCGCACTAATCTCACCGATGGTCTGCGTGAGGGACGGCCTTCTGCGGCGACGACTGAAGATAACATCAATGTTGTGCGGCGTATAATAGACTGACAAAAGAGTGACTTATCAACAAATTCGGACATCGGTATGAGTCAAGTGCACAAAATCCTCCATGAACATTAGCGGTCAGGAAGCTTTGTGCCCGGTAGATACCTACCTCATAATTTGACCGAGGCCCAAAAGCTCCGTCGTGTTGATTGGTGTCGTGAAATGGTTCAAAGATTGAATGGAGTTGACTCAAATGCTGTGTTCGACATACTTACGGGTGACGAAAGCTGGATTTATTGTTATGATCCTGAAACTTTAAGAGACAGTCTGCTGTCTGGGTGTTTCCTTCCGAGGAGTTGCCAACTAAAGTGAAGAGAGGTCGAAGCGTGGGAAAAAAGATTGCTTCGTTCTTCGGGAGGACAGGTCATTACGCAACTATTGTTTTAGAGGATCGAAAAACAGTTATTGCAGAGTGGTACACTAACAATTGTTTGCCACTTGTCTTGGAAAAAGTTCGGGAGAAACGACCTCGCAGTAGGATCCTCCTTCATCACGACAACGCCTCGTCGCACATCGCCAAGCAAAAAATCGACTACTTGGCGACGTCAGACGTGGAATTACTGGGTCACTCGCCCTATAGCCCCGACCTCACACCTAGCGATTTTTATTTATTTCCGAAAATAAAAGAAAAACTTCGAGGAAAACTTCGGTTTTATGGACGCCGAGGAAGCAGTGGCTGTGTTTCAAAATGCCGTCGAAGAGACCCTAAGGAAGAGTGGGCAAAGTGCTTTTCTCAGTGGTTCCATCCCTCTAGTAGCAGTAGTTCGGTTGTTAGTCCGGTTGACCGAACTCAACAGATGCAGCGATGTTTTGATCTAAATTTTGTGAATGGACACTATTTTGAAAAGATATAATAAAACTAATAATTTGCTAGTTTGTTCAGTTTTTTTATTTTCTGAGAACTTTCAGCGTCACTGTAAAATAATGTTTAATTTTTTTGCTATTTTTTATTGATTTATATACTTACCTAATATAATATTTTCTGGACATATCGTTTTTTACCTATTTTATTTCAGAATCCCATTTTTTTTAGTATAAGTAATATTAAATGGGAGAATCGAACTTTCCGATTTAGTCAATCATAGCGTATATCTATTATCTATACTTATAATAAATCTGTAGAAGTGAAAATTCTGTACATTGAAAATATCCAAAAAATAAATGGCAGGGGGTGTTACTTGACCGACACCGAACCCAAAAATGTGATTAAAAAATTTTTTGTCTGTCTGTCTGTCTGTTTGTTCAGGCATCACGCAAAAACTACCGGTTCGATTACGATGAAACTTGGTATAATTATTCTTTAATATCCTGGGCACCACACTGGGTACTTTTTATCCCGGAAAAGTATATACAATAAAAAACAAACTTAATTTTGCGGTTCGATTCCTATACCCGATTACCACTGTCTGTACTGTACCAACCGCAAATACTAAGTTTGTCGTAGGTTGGGTCACCCGCAGTGGAGTTCATTTTTATTCCTTTTAGTTTTTAGAGTTATTTAGGTTTATTTTTATATGAGTCGTAGGTATAGATTTTAATTTTAAAGTATAGGTAGTATATTTGATAGTGTACGTAGTGACCGTAGGTTATTTTATAATACTGTTAGGTAGGTTTAGTCATTCGTATAGATATTAGTTTTTAGGGATTTTGCTTATTTATTGAGTTTAGATTAGTTATCATCAGAAATAGGTTTATTTAGGTAGGTAGGTATTTAATTTTCTGTTATTGAGTTTTTTTTTTAAATTAGTTAGGTACTTAGGTAAAGATATCATATAGGTACCCTTAATCACCACTAATGAGACACAATTGGTTTTCTATTGTAATTAGCCACAAAGGGCCCGCGACATAGATAGCATTCTCGGGAAGCACATACATTTTATCCTGTTAGCACGTTCCCGTGGGTAAATTTCCGACATCCACGCGGGCGAAGCCGCGGGCAGAAGCTAGTACTTATAATAAATCTGTACTTATAATAAATCTGTAGAAGTGAAAATTCTGTACTTACATTGAAAATATCAAAAAAATAAATGGCAGGGGGTGTTACTAGACCGACACCGAACCCAAAAACGTGATTAAAAAAATTTTTGTCTGTCTGTCTGTTTGTTCAGGCATCACGCAAAAACTACCGGTCCGATTACGATGAAACTTGGTATAATTATTCTTTAGTATCCTGGGCACCACACTGGATACTTTTTATCCCGGAAAAGTATATACAATAAAAAACAAACTTAATTTTGCGGTTCGATCCCTAGACCCGATAACTGTACTGTGTACTGTACCAACCGCAAATAATAAGTTTGTCGTAGGTTACGTCACCTGCAGTGGAGTTCATTTTTATTCCTTTTAGTTTTTAGAGTTATTTAGGTTTATTTTTATATAAGTCATAGGTATAGACTTTAATTTTAAAGTATAGGTAGTATATTTGATAGTGTACGTAGTGACCGTAGGTTATTTTATAATAATACTGATAAGTAGTAAGTATTAGTCATTCGTATAGATATTAGTTTTTAGAGATTTTGCTTATTTATTCAGTTTAGATTAGTTTTGGTTTTCTATTGTAATTAGCCGCAAAGGGCCCGCGGGATAGAATATGGCATTCTGGGGAAGCACGTACATTTTATCCTGTTAGCACGTTCCCGTGGGATAATTTCCGACATCCACGCGGGCGAAGCCGCGGGCAGAAGCTAGTGTAAAATAAATGGCTAGCTATTGCACAGCACAATAATGTCAACAATAGCGACAGATATATGTTTACGTGTGAGCAAGTTGTATGGTGCATGGTAAGTGTCACTGACTCTGGCAGGGCCACCATCAGGGATTTTAATTTTGATAACACAAAAAATATGTCGATAATTAGTCATGTCGCCAAATATCAGAATTTGTCGGTCACTGGTTCAAAAGATCTAGGGGTTTATAGGTGGCCGATTTGGAGTCTCCCCAGCAGGGCCACATTTATATCTCAAAAACTAGGGCATCTAGCGAAGGTCTGTTTTCTCCCATATTTTGTCGCTAATTAATCATCGGGTCTTAGTTTAGGATATATAATGAGTTCAATTAGTAAGGTATAGTCCAAGAGCTAGATCGAACCATCTTGTAGACGCCAGCAGGTCAAGCTACCCGAAACTGTCAAATTTTCCCAATCAACCTTGAACCTTAATGCTTTAGCGATAAAGTTGAAAATCAATTAAATAAATCTGACAGATTGTAGTACCTTGATGTGCTGGCGTCTGTACCACTGTATAGGGAAATTGAATTCTTTAATTACACACCGACTAAATCTGTAACTTAGTGAAAAATTGCGACTAATTATGGGAGAAAACAGATTTTCGTTAGGTGCCCTAGTTTTTGAGATATAAATGTGGCCCTGCTGGGGAGACTCTCCAGATCGGCCACCTATAAACCCTTAGGTATATCTTTTGAACCAGTGACCGACAAATTCTGATATTTGGCGACAAATTTCGACTACCTATTTAGCGACTAATTTTTGTGTTATCAAAATTAAAATCCCTGATGGTGGCCCTGCCAGTCAGTGACGCGCATGGTAAACTGATTCTGATTTATGAATTGCAAGTGTTTGCGCGACGTTGAATCTATTGCTTTAACCCATTCCCTGTCCCATGAATCACATATGATTCAGGTTGATTGTTTAACTATTGTGTCTACTTTGTGGACAGTAAACCTGTTAAGGCCGCGCTCACTTTGGATACGTTTTTGTACGAATTCCATTCGTGCAGAAACGTACGAACACGCACGAACATTCCCGACCTTCTGAGTACTATGAAAGCGCTCACACTGCGCGCGAGTTAGTCGTACGTATACGTACGTGCAAGTCCAACGTCCGAAATCAAATGTGACTCAGGTTGGCTGGACAAATCTTCAAAATAGCTTGCATTTAACTAGGTCAATAGGCCACTTTATGTGACGGCTAAACACCCTTATTTCAGAATTTGTGACGCTACAGAATCTTAGATAATCGATCGAAAACGTGTCCAGCCATCTTGAATAACCACTTTTCGCTGGTCTCTCAATCTCGGTAACGGAAGTGATTTTGACGACTTTTTGCATATCAACGGGCGTCACATAAATTTGTGACGGGCACCGAGCTAAAAGTTTTGTGATAAGTACAGTGGTTTAGTAGAAAAATGCAAAAATCTGTGTCCAGCCATCTTGAATTTACGTATAAAACTTATGGCTGGCACTTCCGAATCTCAATAACGGGGGCGTTTTCGAATATGGTTCCTTTACTAATACTTGGTGACGCAATTTGTGACAGTAATAACGTTTGATTTATGGCGTCACATGTAAGAGTTTACGAGAAATCAATAAAAACTTAATGTCCAGCCAACCTGAATTCAAGATGGCTGGACACATGTATCTCCACTGCCTGATGATCTACGACCTTCGAAATGTGTTCAAAATTTTGTGACGGGGACGATAATGATAACCTGAAATTGTGACGGAGAAACTTTGCGTAGTTTCAGAGATATTGACCATTTAAATTTTTCCATACAAACATCCATTAATATTATGAGGTGACCATAATTTTACATAAATAAAGGATTTTTTTTAAATCGATTCATTGACCGGTAGCATCCACGCCTGCTTTGTATTTGATTTCCCCGTGGGAATAAAAGGTTTTCCTGCAGTGAAAAGAGTAAGTATGTGTTAATTCAAAATAATAATTGATCACCAGCGCTGCAAGAGAGAGCCCACTTGTATTTTGCGTTTAGTTCATTATCTTATGTAACTGAAAATGAGAACTAAACTCGACAGCCGGCAGTGTATGCACTTACTTTTCGAAGTGTTATCACTAATCAAAGTACTAGTAACTATTAATTAATCTGCGGTAAGACAACCTAAATAAGAGTTAAGATTCGACCAGTTGTCCTAGTAGTACCAACTTTAAGCAATAGATGGCGACACCAACATCAGCTATCATGGCAGTATAGTTTGTCTTGTCCTCCGACGTTTTCGTGGTAGCCCGCGAAATTCAATTTTTCTTGCGTTCGTTCGTTAAAAGAAATCAAAATATGATTCGCGACAATAACAAGTATGTATTTACATAATTATAACCATAAGAATTATCATACATATCTATAAGTTATTTGTTTCCGCGGACGAAAAAAATAACTGCAAAAAACTCAAGAAAAATTGAATTTCGCGGGCTACCACGAAAACGTCGGAGGACAAGACAAACTATACTGCCATGATAGCTGATGTTGGTGTCGCCATCTATTGCTTAAAGTAGGTACTACTAGGACAACTGGTCGAATCTTAACTCTTATTTAGGTTGTCTTACCGCAGATTAATTAATAGTTACTAGTACTTTGATTAGTGATAACACTTCGAAAAGTAAGTGCATACACTGCCGGCTGTCGAGTTTAGTTCTCATTTTCAGTTACATTAAGATAATGAACTAAACGCAAAATACAAGTGGGCTCTCTCTTGCAGCGCTGGTGATCAATTATTATTTTGAATTAACACATACTTACTCTTTTCACTGCAGGAAAACCTTTTATTCCCACGGGGAAATCAAATACAAAGCAGGCGTGGATGCTACCGGTCAATGAATCGATTTAAAAAAAATCCTTTATTTATGTAAAATTATGGTCACCTCATAATATTAATGGATGTTTGTATGGAAAAATTTAAATGGCCAATATCTTTGAAACTACGCAAAGTTTCTCCGTCACAATTTCAGGTTATCATTATCGTCCCCGTCACAAAATTTTGAACACATTTCGAAGGTCGTAGATCATCAGGCAGTGGAGATACATGTGTCCAGCCATCTTGAATTCAGGTTGGCTGGACATTAAGTTTTTATTGATTTCTCGTAAACCCTTACATGTGACGCCATAAATCAAACGTTATTACTGTCACAAATTGCGTCACCAAGTATTAGTAAAGGAACCATATTCGAAAACGCCCCCGTTATTGAGATTCGGAAGTGCCAGCCATAAGTTTTATACGTAAATTCAAGATGGCTGGACACAGATTTTTGCATTTTTCTACTAAACCACTGTACTTATCACAAAACTTTTAGCTCGGTGCCCGTCACAAATTTATGTGACGCCCGTTGATATGCAAAAAGTCGTCAAAATCACTTCCGTTACCGAGATTGAGAGACCAGTGAAAAGTGGTTTATCAAGATGGCTGGACACGTTTTCGATCGATTATCTAAGATTCTGTAGCGTCACAAATTCTGAAATAAGGGTGTTTAGCCGTCACATAAAGTGGCTTAATGACCTAGTTAAATGCAAGCTATTTTGAAGATTTGTCCAGCCAACCTGAGTCACATCCAACCTGAGTCACATCCGAACTTGTTGGGATTTTATTACACGTTCGTGCGTTCATCATCAATAATGGATGTAGAAAAGTTAATTAACTTGGTTCACAGGCACCCATTCGGTTCTACGATAACGACGACGGCGTCGCAATCTACAGTTTAGAAGATGATTATCCAAAAGATTATTCATCGCAGCAAAGATGACTTCACGTATGCGCTAACACCGGTACTACCGGTACGGAGAAAAACGTATTCAGTGTCCGCACTCAATTCGTACGAACAGTGTTCATACGTTTACGTACGATATAATTCGCATCCAAAGTGAGCGCGGCCTTACTGAACTACATGTGTAGTAGTGGCGCGGTGGTGGGGTACGACATCGAGTTCTGATACGTTATCAACTATCGGGCTAATCTCCTAGACAGCTTTGTAAAAATGCGGTTTGCCGCGCGCCCCTAGTTACTATGCTCTTTGGCGCCCCTACGTCAGAGCTAACATGTGGCGCTGCACCGGGTCGGTGTAATTCGTACTTTACAAGGAGTTTTAATAAAAGGCATAAAAATGTCTCTTGAATATTATATTTACCTTCTCGTAAACACCCATATTGTTTATTTTATTTGTTAATGATCAAAGTACTTATGTATCTTAGAAGGAAATAATGATTTACAAATAATCGCATTGGTGTATTTTTAAGTATTTAACTCCGAATACATTGTTACGATCAAACATGGTTTAGCTTATAAGAAAAAGTATGAAAAGCCAACATTCACAGTTATACACGATTTAATATCTGTAATGGTCTGGCTTGTATGGTCCCTCAATTGGGACGCCAATATATTTAGCTTGTTTCGGTGTTAGCTTAGTTAGTTTAACACCAAGGTGGTCCAAATGTAAAGCAGCTACTTCTTCATCTAATTTCTTGGGTAATGTGTGTACTCCAACAGGGTATTCATTATGTCTTGTCCAAAGTTCAATTTGAGCCAACACTTGGTTAGTGAAAGAGTTCGACATAACGAACGACGAATGCCCTGTGGCACATCCTAAATTAACTAGACGTCCAGCAGCCAATACAATAATATGATTCCCATTGTCAAGCTCATAGCGGTCGACTTGTGCCTTAATGTTTACTTTTTTAGCATTGTTTTCCAACCAGGCAACATCTACTTCACAGTCAAAGTGGCCAATGTTGCAAACAATTGCATCATCTTTCATTTTCAGGAAGTGTTCCTTGCAAATGATGTCTAGGCATCCAGTAGTGGTGACAAATATCTGTCCCACTTCAGCAGCTTCATCCATGGTCGTTACCTGGAATCCTTCCATAGCTGCTTGTAGAGCATTAATAGGATCGATTTCAGTGACAATAACTCGACCCCCGAATCCCTTAAAAGCTTGAGCGCAGCCCTTGCCCACATCGCCATAGCCCGCAACCACGCAGACTTTTCCAGCGACCATGATATCTGTGGCCCTTTTAATTCCGTCAAGTAATGACTCTCTGCATCCATATAAATTATCGAATTTACTCTTAGTTACTGCATCATTTACATTGATTGCTGGAACCTTTAACACACCATCACGGAACATTTTATACAAATTATGTACGCCAGTTGTTGTTTCTTCAGAAATACCCCTTATGCCATCTAAATATTGTGGGAATTTCTTATGAACCAAGTTTGTTAAGTCGCCGCCATCATCCAAGATCATATTCGGGGGCTGAAATTAAAAAAAATAATAAAATTCCAAGAAAATATAATAACTTAAGACACAGAGCTGGTAAGAAATAATTTAAAAAACTACGCCCGGGTGCGTCTCACGCCTTGCACCCTTTTTTATTTCCATTAAACGATATGTTATGGGGATTTGCGGTCTATTACATATTTTGCTAGGCATGCTACTGTACTGTGTATTAAATTACGAATAAAACCAAAATGTTTGAATGAAAATGATTGAAATGTTTTTATTAATATTCTATCTAGATCTAAGAAGCTCGTTTTAATAACAACAAACATTATGGAAAATAATAAGAGATTGTAAAGAGGTAAATAGCATTTTCCTCATTGAAGAAGGTAGTAAAATGATAGCGTAGGAAAACCCACAATCTTATTACCTTTCCGTCCGGGAATATTAATGTCTGCTCAATGCACCAAATATATTCCTCTTCAGTTTCTCCTTTCCAAGCGTAGATAGGTATTCCAAGCGCAACCAACGCCGCAGCAGCCTCGTCTTGCGTGCTGTAGATGTTACTGCTCGACCACTGGACCTGCGTACCATTGTTAAATTAATGTTTTTGGTTGTAAGCAAAGTGATTACCATATTGGGCTACGAAGATACCGCGTTTCTTTATTGCCCAAATAAACTGGGTCATGGGGGCTAAAATATTTTGACTCAAGAGAATTACTCTTGAGTTTTCGCCTGGAAATGTCCTCGACTGTGCATTATTTTCATGTGTTTCTACACTATGTTCGGTTATCTACATCCACTTGCTAGCTATTAAACATGTAGCGGCAAAGTAGTCGATGTTAAACGGTTTGCGGTATATGCAGAGGTTTTTAAGTAGACAAGGACCTAGCATAGACCTCTGCATAATTATATAACGAAGGATCGCAGAACATCTCGCAGTTTATTGGTAACTAAAATACTAAATACAGTGACTAGTATTAGCAGTTGAATGCAAAACATGAATTGCAAAAATGATTTCATAATAGTAGCAAACACATTTAAAAACAGATCAGGGGTTAAAGATAAAGAGGCCAACCGACGATGATAAATATCAGCATATTTCTTACCCATATTCAGAAATAAGATAATAAGTGATGATTTAATCTTTTTCCCATTTCAATATCAATATGAAATAACAAACACAATGTTACTCATATATTTTACCTATAAATATTTATACATTTTTGTTATTTATCAGTATGACTTGTATTTCTTTTATGGATTGATGATACGAGAAGTCTACCTCCTTGACTAAGCCTCCATCGCCCATATGTAATCAAGTTTAGGTACGTTCACAAAATATTCGAGTACATTCAAAACTAAGATTCATACATAATCAATCTGAATTATATTGCGCAACCAGCGTTTAGTTACCAGTGAGGCAGTGATAGGTTAAAAATAAGTAGGTACCTACTTATTTTTATCTTGCAATAACATAATATAATAATCTTATGCCTTTGAGTAGTAACAAGTAAAAAAGATTATGACAGTACAGTCACGAGCACAAATATGTCAACACTTTGAAACTTTAAATAGCGATTTTCGCGTGAAATAACGAAAACAACAATAAAATACGACACATTGCAAAAACCTATGAGTTCGAAAATAAAACTTGAGAGGTGTCAAGGGACACCCGGATGGAACGAAGTTTACTGGCTTGCTTTCTATAAGAGAGAGACAGACAGAGAACACGCGCACGCCGCACGGCATACAACTATAGCAAAAAGTGTCGTTCCAACTTTTGGTCTCAATTTTTTCCATCGAGCCCCCTTTCGCAACGCGCGATAAGGAACTTCGTTCCAATATGTTCCTATCAACATAAAATTTCATTCAAAAATAAAGGAGTAACTCGCTTTTGGATAAAGCAAAGTGTATACATACTTATCTTCGTGACTATTACGGATCTGCGTTGCATGCGTAACGCTGTATTGTAGTATTTCATTCTTTCCCGTAATGTGTCGAAATAATGTTTAATTGCAAATAGAGCACGCTATTCAAGTATTCGTATTTTATTTAGATTATAGTGAACCTTCTATGAGCAACAAACCCAACTCGCTCATTCTCTTGCCCACTTTTCTATTTTGTATTTTGGGATCCGGTTGAATTTCAATTTAAACATAAACCCTATGATAGTTTATAAAAGCTTTTCGACAAATCAAAATCAAATTGACCGAAGATCTATGGGGAATGTCTATAAAAGTTTGTACATCCATAATCGAGACTATATCACCATACTTAGCTTTAGTGTTTAATTTGTGTGTAGATCAAGGAGTCTTCCCAGATTTCATGAAATACAGTAAGTGTAAGGTTATTCCACTTTTTAAATCTGGGGACAGCAAAGACACCAATAATTATAGACCAGTATCCGTGTTGCCGGTATTCAGCAAAGTATTCGTAAAGGTAATGCTCAATCAAATGCTTAATCATTTTAACAACAACAAAATCTTAAACGACCAGCAATATGGTTTTACCAAAGGACGTTGTACGAATGACGCCAGTGTCACTTTATTAAAACACATTTACAGCGTGGGAGAAAGCCCAAGATGCCATAGGAATCTTTTGGGACCTCTCCAAGGCATTTTTGACTGCATTAATCACGAAACCTTACTCTTGAAACTTGAGCATTACGGACTAGGTAAAGTTGCGCTCGGTTTAGTAAAATCTTATTTACATGATAGACAACAAAAAGTTCAAATAAATGGTGTCAATTCACTTGGTTTACAAGTAAAAATGGGTGTTCCACAAGGCTCGATATTAGGTCCTTTCCTCTTTTTAGTATTTAATATAAATGACCTTCCCCATTTATTAAAAAACCAACCACAAATGGTGTTATTTGCTAACGATACTTCCTTAATTTTTAAGATAAATAGACGTGCATCAAATCTTGACGACGTAAATAACGCCCCACTGCAAGTGGAAAATTGGTTCACTGCTAATAATTTAGTATTACATGGGAAAAAAACTAAATGCATAAGATTTACTTTACCGAATGTTAAAAGTAGTGATTGTGACATAGTATTGAATAAAGAGAAACTAGAATTCGTCGATAAAACTATTTTCCTGGGGATAACGCTCGGCTCAAGGCTGCAATGGGGTCCTCATATAACATCTCTTGCAGGACGGCTAAGTTCAGCAGCTGTAAGAACAATCCGTCAATTTACTAATGTAGATACCGCGAGGCTAGTCTATTTCAGTTACTTTCATAGTATCATGTCTTACAGTATTTTACTATGGGGACGGGCTGCAGATATCGAGTCTATTTTTATTCTGCAAAAAAGAGCCATCATAGCAATATATGGCCTCCGCAGGCGCGATTCTCTAAGGGACCTGTTTAAAGATATTAATATCATGGCGGTCAATATATCTATGAAAACATCATGTACGTAAGGAAAAATTTAAATCTTTTCAGTAAAAGAGGCGACAGACACACATATAAAACTAGAAATAGGGACCAATTAGTTCAACTAGGTTTCAGACTGGCTAAAGTAGACTCTTTCTTCATGGGGTACTGTTTAAAATGTTACAATAAAATACCACCCCACATACTCCAACTCAATGAAACGAAATTCAAATCTTACATAAAATGCACACTATGCAGCCAAGCATATTATAAGTTGGGGGGATTACATCGCTGACAAAAATGCTTGACTAAACGATGGTCCTGCTCCACAGGACGCATAAATAAATTGATTAGCATTTGAAAATACTTCACACACGCCTACCCTACCTACATACTGTTGGAGCTGCTGAAGATTTTAAAATACTATTTTTGCATTATATAAATTCAATCTCCTAGTATTACTCATATATAATTGCATAGCACATATGTGAGTACTATGTACATACTATAAAGCTACCATTTATTATATTTGTTGGTATATTGGCGTGGCTAGCTGACATATTTTATGGCAAATAATTTAAGTTTCTTGTAATGTTAATGACTGAACATAGGTTCCTAGTATTGTATACATGCACTATATTCTAACTGAACAGACAGCTGTGCTGCTGGGAAGTTTGTTCCGCCACTTCTTCTTCCCAGCGATAGCACTAGGAAGTGGTGAAGGGCGGGCGTTTTTGGGGGACTGTCTTTTGTAATTTTGACGTTCGAAAAGTTGACTGACTCTCAGCCTAATTTGAATAAATGACTTTTGATTTTGATTGATTTACTGGGTACGTCTTTCATTGACTTGAATGTGCCTTGGCGGCTGAGAGTATGCCATGCTCACTCTAATATCGCGCTGATGGTGGAGCATGTGTTGGATCATTTAGCTCCCTTCAAAATGGTTGAGCTATATAGTGAATGGTGCTACTCTATGCGTCATGTTCGTGAACGGGCGCAGTCAGTAGGGGCTGGTCAACTCTTTGCTGCCATGGCTTATTTAATTTAATATTTGAATTGTTTTTTTTTTCTTTTCATTACGGACGCTTTTAACGTTCTGCATCGTTCTCACATGTATAATTTTTAACATGAATGATGTAACCAATACTTTGTAACTAGGAAGTATTAACTATGTTATTGTGATTTAACCTTTTCCACGCCCAACTATGTAATACGCGATGTGTCACTCCTCCAGCGCCATGCTACAAATGTATAACGTTAAACGTATCTATAGTAAAACGTAGGGATGGGATTAATGTCCTATCGACAAATAATATTATAAGTTTAAATTAATTTTTATTCACCAATTTACGAAGCGAAATAAAAACTGATACCGTATTTTCATATTTTGTTTTATTTCATAAAAAAATCAATATGAAAACCTGGATATATTTCCCATAATAAAAGAAAAGAATTGTAAATTTATTAGACGTGTGTTCTAGAAGGCACATCCCTATTTGTCTCCAAATGTAATCCTTCTACTTCATATCAAGTCGTTGGAGCTCGAGGCACGTCAAAATCCTTTTTGATATAAGGATGTCTAGATGTCGATGGTATTTTTCTTTTTGGAACGAAGTTCCTTATCGCGCGTTGCGAAAGGGGGCTAGACGGAAAACATTAAGACCAAAAGTTGGAACGACACTTTTTGCTATAGTTGTAGGTAAGCCGTGCGGTGTGCGCGTGTTTCTCTCTCTCTCTCTTATAAATGATAAATGATTTTATTTTGTAAGTAGGTTTGTACAAACACTTTTACACGTCAATCATATTTTAAAACTAGATGAGGTCGGCGTTTCCTATCTGACTAGTCTGAGAAGAAAGGCCGAAACAAACTCAGACGTCACAGTCTCTTTTAAAGTCCAGACATAATCTTGGTCAGATCATATGAAGACCATGTAGGTCGATGTCTGAGATGGTCTTTTGAGGAAAGAACCACACAGATTGAGAGGACCTGTCCAGTCAGTGCACGCATTTGTCAGAAATCGTGCAGCTCAACTCAAAACTTAAGGAGCTCACCGATCCGACGTACAATACCAAAGAAAGGACATTTGGGTAGGCCACATTAATTACTCAAACTGCCAGACCATGACAAAAACTAAGAGAACAGAGAGAAAAATAATATAAATACAATGACCCACATAGTCTTCACATTCACAATAATTAAAATAATATAATACTTTACTAAGTAAGCAAATGTCATAGTATATATAAAATTCATTAATGTCAGTGTATATAAAAAAAAAAAACAACAACAAAACAGAGAAAAACAAAATAAAAACATTCAATACGTAAAAAATTTAAAAAAATTGGAAGCAGCTTAATCCCAAGCCTTTTTGTCCTCGATATAATCCTTAACGGTATAAAAGGCTTTCTGGCACAACTTACGTTTAATAAATGATTTGAATTTATTAAGGCTTAGATCTTGAACTGGGCTTGGAACTTTATTATAAAAGCGTATACATTGGCATCTGAACGAGCCACCTATTTTCTTGAGCCTTGTTGTAGGTACAACAAATTTGTGTTTGTTCCTAGTATTTATATCATGGATATCACTGTATTTTTTAAATAATTTTATATTTTTATGGGCATATAAAAGATTTTCATAAATATATTGAGAAGGCACAGTCATAACATTAATCTCTTTAAATTTGTCTCTGAGCGAGTGTCTCGGACTCAGTTTATAAATTGATCGAACAGCTCGCTTCTGCAAAACAAAGATAGTCTGAATATCAGCGGCATTTCCCCACAATAGAATACCGTATGACATTACACTATGAAAATAGCTAAAGTACACTAAACGGGCTGTCTCTACATCAGTTAAATTACGAATTTTTCTAACAGCGTATGCTGCGGAACTTAGCTTTTTTGACAATTTATCTATATGTGGACCCCACTGAAGCTTAGCATCCAAAGTTATGCCCAAGAATACTGTGCTGTTTTCAGGATTCAATTCTTCGCCCTTTATCAACACATTAGTTTTCACCTGCCTAACGTGAGGTAGCGTAAACTTAATGCATTTGGTTTTTTTCTCGTTTAAAAGTAAATTATTAACGTTGAACCAGTGGACTACTTTAGTGATCGCGCTATTTACATCGTCAGTAACCTGCTGCTGACGTTTAAGTTTAAACAAAAGTGAAGTGTCATCTGCAAACAACACTATATCATGATTATCCTTTATGAGGTACGGCAAGTCATTTATATAAATAAGAAACAAGAAAGGACCAAGAATTGAGCCCTGTGGGACTCCCATTGTTACTATAGATCCGGGAGATCTTTTTCCATTAACGTCAACGCTCTGAATCCTCTTACTCAAGTATGAAGTAAGAAGATCCAGAGCAGTGTTCCGGATTCCGTAGTGGCGGAGTTTCCTGATTAACGTTTCGTGAAGAACGCAATCGAATGCCTTGGACAAATCACAAAAGATGCCCAAGGCATCGCATTTATCTTCCCATGCATTATAAATATGTCCTAAAAGTTCAACACCGGCATCAGTAGTTGAACGTATATAGAAAGCAAGCCAGTTATACTTCGTTCCATCCACTGTCCCTTGACACCTCTCAAGTTTTTTCTATACACTGTGGTCGAGTTTCACGTGCATAACCTCAACCGATTCATGCATAATCTATTTCGTTTACTTACAACAAATAGAACCAAATACAATCAATAGAAGCTAGATAGGTACGTGGTTTACTACGTGTTTTAAAAAAAAATTAAAATGGAGTGTAAGTGATGCAACGAATACGAATACGAATATTCGTATTCGCCGAATAGTAGACATTTACCGAATAACCGTATTCGGCGAATACTAAGACGAATATTTAAAAACTAATATTTTTGTACGCTACTCTATTTACTGCAGATTTGAAAAACGCGCGTAAAAATATGACGTGTGCTGAGGCCCTTAACCACAACGACGACGCGACGGGGGCTCCCCGGCCATAGTTTATACAGTTCTCGTGGCTCCGGGAGTTTCCCTATCATTACGATTACGAACCATGGATTGATTCATTCATTCATTTCCTTTACAAAAATATTTTTCACTGAAGCCATGCACAGTCGCCTCGGAAAGACTTTTGTCAACGGCTGGGAACATCCAGACTGAAAAAAGAAATCGCCTAAAACCAGAAAATCTACAAATTTTATGTTTTTTAAATAAAAATTTTCCTGTTGTAAATTTTAATTATTAGAAGAGTAAACATTCATCAAATAAATAAGTCTTTTATTACCATGGCGAGATATTCGTATTCGTAGTCGTATTCGCCGAATAGTTGGTTTGATATTCGTATTCGTATTCGTAAAAGTAGTATTCGTTGCATCACTATAAGTGACTGTTTTACGCAGATGTTACAGATCTTTTTTTTTTAATGGTAGGTATAGGTGTCGCAAAATACTAGCAATCATTTTTCTTGTTTTTAGAAACTAATAGAAAACGGAAGTACATTCCTGAAACGGAAGTTGACGACTTAACGGAATGTCAAGACGACGAACTATTTCAAAACTGATTCAGACTCCACACCTTGTAAAACTCGCAATAATTCGTCATATTCACCGTCACTCATTTTTTTGTAAGAACACGTGCGCCAACGTAAGATGTAAACATTGCACTACACTAAAAATTAAAATGCACAGTCACTATGACCTTGAAACCCGTCCGCTTATGACGTCACAGATTTACTTCTATACAAGTTCGTATAATAAAACAAACAAGAATATAATATGTGTGAAAAAGTTAAAAATATGGCTTATAACAGGGCAACTTTCCATATAAACAAAATAAAAGATCTTGTAAAAGTCGTAAAATTTTATACTATTATTATATTACTTATAATCAAGTAGGTAGTGGCGCTGAGGGCACGAAAATCTCGAACTTGTATACAAGTGATTGGCGTTCAAAGGGTTAAAAGAGTGTCCATGGAGTTTCTTGCCCGTTCTTCTCCATAGGTACCTTTGGAATGGGCAACTAGCTTCATCTTTTTGACTGACTAACCCTTGACAATTCAAAAGTGCCTGTAATTGGTTTACTTAGTTGAATTAAATAGTTTGAGTTTAGGCATCGTCAAGTAGACAGTTGGTCAATGCGAGCCCGAGGTTGCGATACCTACCTAATCCCATGCTTATATTTTATCGCGTTAGTGCTCTTTCATAGTCGGCTGCGCCCCGGTTTGCTAACGCTTCGCTAAACGTTAGCAAGCAAATCCAATCGTAGATAATATTAGGTATCAGATTTCCTTAAACTAAAACCTTGTCAGATAACAAATGTAACAAGAATAACAATTTAATAACCAATGACGACATTTATGTATTTCGATAAGTTTCATCATTCAGTGATTAGATCTATACTGGATTTAAAGAGGAGTTTGTTTTGATGTCTTATCTTTAAGTATGATATATTACTTGAAACCAGGAAAATAAGTTATGACTAATACTAGCTTGTGCCCGCGGTTTCGTCTGCATAGAGGTCGGTAATTATCCTGTAGGGTTAATAGTATCCCATGTCCTGACTTAGGTCAACCTGTAACTCAGAAATGAACAGCACTTACTTCAGCACCAAGCTCTATAAGTGTCTCAATGAGGACTGCAGTCTGCACGGTCATGTGCAGACTTCCAGCAATTCTAGCTCCTTTGAGGATTTTACCCGGAGCGTACTTGCGGCGGCAGGCCATCAGTCCTGGCATCTCCTTCTCTGCCAGCATGATCTCTTTGCGGCCAAGCTCAGCCAGTTTCTCATCAGCTGTAATACAAAAATAATGTCAATGTTTAAAATTCTTCTTTGTTATTTAAAATATGTATATTACCAAATCATTTACTATTTTTCTTGCTTTCTCATTTGATAATATTTAAAAGAATAAAATATCTAGAAATTTAATAATAAAACATCTAAATAAAAACGTTTAAAAGCCTGATGGCTTTTAAACGTTTTTATTGACTGAAAAATGACTGTATCTTATGTACCTACGTAATAGTGATCTATTAGGTACATAAGATACAGTCATTTTTATTGCTGAAGACAAACAGCAAAAAGCAAATTATCATAACAAACAGATAAAATATATTTAAATAGGTAACTACATCATCATCATCATCTGCCTAGCCTTTTCCCAACTATGTTAGGGTCGGCTTAACTACATATTTTAATAATAATAAAAAAGCATTATAAAATATATAATGCAAATACATATTAATAGTAGTTTTATTAATAATATGTTATTGACCTGATTGTTTTTGACAATTAGTTTTTGTCTATTAAAAAAGGCAAAAACACCAACAAATAGTTGTAATATTTTTATCAGCAAATAAAAAGCTTATTCTTATGCAATAGTGATGAAATTACAAAATGTATTAACAACCTCACATTCAAGTGGGGACTCAGCTCAATTTTGTCGATATTTTTGATATCCTGGTACTTGTAAGAAATGAAAAACCAGAAAAATCAATGGTTATGATGGCTTGTCTTTTTCAGACCTTAGCAGTTTTCAGAAGTAGCTACCGGAACGAATTTTGTTGCACAAAATGTTTCTCTTTAAAGTGGTTTCTCCTGAACTATTAATAGTCGCTGAAGATACCTGAATGGAAAGGAAAGCCCTTACAAAGGGGCTTCTAAAAAAATGTTAACCTTACCTGGTAAGTACAAACTTTACAGCTCATGAGCAGTTTACCAAATTCTCAAATCACCAGATTCTTAACCCACCAGATTATCAATTAACCTGTATCTCAACTTACCCGATTCTCTACTCACCAGATTCTCAATTCACCAAATGTTGTACAGTTAGGTGACAAATTGTTTACGATTTGCAATAAGTACGTACAGAAATGCTGTGCAGTGTGAGCGAACAGTTAGTCTATTTGGTTAGTTACCTACATATTTAATTTTTGACGTGACAACGTCTTATAAATTGGTTTGCCGGGTGACACTTCAAGAAACTGCGTTACGCTCCGCTCACGTTATGCGCTCACAATGAGAGCGAGTGAGAGGCACGCGTCCCTTCCACTCGGGCATGGTTAGCCCGCCTAAGAGCGAGAGAGACAGACATAATTTCATCCTTCTTCCTACTATACGAATGAATATTCACATTAAAATTATTTTACCACTCAAAGTCGTTGTCACGTAAAACTTTCGCCCGTATACTAATTGTTAAATAATCTTATGTATTGTTGAATTTAACAATGATAATGATGCTAACAATTAAAATAAAGTTCATTAACATAAATTTGAATACAAGGTAAAATTATATAAGTGTATGAGTACCTACTAATTATTATTTCAGTTAAATTGTATATATGTTTTTTTTACTCGTATTACCCAGTAACTGGGTTGTGGAGGTCAGATAGGCAGTCGCTCCATGTAAAATACTGGTATTCAGCTGCATCCGGTTAGACTGGAAGCCGACCCCAACATAGTTGGGAAAAGGCTAGGCAGATGATGATGTATATATGTTTTGTACTCATGGGCTTGTGCAGCCCATCATAAATGTTTTGAATAAATATGAGAGAGCCAAGAGATTTGAAAACTAGACTAATAATAATTTCAATTTAGTTATTATATTTCTCGGGAATATTTAATATTAATATTACATTGATTACCTTTAAATATTTTAGTTTTAAAGATTGATTAAAGAATAATTTGATTTTATTTGAGATTTGAATTATTCATACTACATTATATAAACACACAGTTATTCCAAAGTTTTAAGTTTTCACTTCTGTGAAATGACTGCCTATTTTTTTTTAAATATTTATCATTATGCATGTTTATCAACATCATTAGAAAACCAGCGTCAGACAGCATCTGTCTGGCATTAATGCTGAAATAAACCTTTTTGGTGCAGCCGTGAGGCACACAATATTGTTGTTAAAACATTTTATCTTTTATTTTGTTAATTTGTATTTTGTGTCTCACAAATTGTGTCCAAATAAACATTATTTTTTCTATCTTTCTTTTAAAATAGCAGTGCCTACCTACTTACTAATTATTTTTCATTGAAGAATTTTATTGATAGAAATTAAAGATTTGTGTTACATTTTATAATTGCGTTTCTCATTGTACTTTTGAATAATTGAGAATATGGTGAGTTGAGAATCCAGTATGTTGAGAATCTGGTCAATTCAGAATCTGGTAAATCGAGAATCAGGTGAACTGCTCATGAGCCAGCTTTACACAGTACAATACCTAGCTATCATTAAATCAATGTAAATATTAAAGATAATAGGCCTCATCAGAATAGCAATAATTGTTGATAATGTGATAAGAAACATTATCGTGAGTTAGTGTAAATAAGCAGTATACAATAGCGCCGGTCTGTCTGGGTCTAAGTCGCATGGTTAGGATAACCTATAAAAATGTATGTATTGTAAAAGAAAAGAAGTACTTAGCTGCCTGTATTTACAAACGATAAATATTTAAACTCATTATTTTGCTCCCTCAGAACTTAGAACTTACTTTCCTATTATAAAAGACAAATAAAATTGCTTACCGATTTTATACGGTGGCTTCATGATGTGAAATGTGCTCAAAATATTAACAAAGTAAGTAATAACCTAGCGTCACTGGCTAGTTTTTCGAAGTCAATTATTTTCTTGGTAATTTTGACTTAGAAAGACAAAATTTATTACCAAAGAAGACACCAAAATACACTGATTACTTGCGAGCAATATAATATACTAGTCTATGCTTGCGAGCTTTCAGCTTGCGAGACGAGACGACCTAACCTGACCACAGACGATCTTAAATAGAATAATTGAGAAGTTTGATTGAGATTATTGAGAATCTGCGACAGTCACAGATGATCACAGAGAACTATGGACGTATTATACCAAAGAGTAAAGTAATATAGTGGATTATATACACAGGTAAGGCAGTCACGAGCATGACATGAATTTATATTAGGTACATACTATGGATTCGGCAATAATAACTCGACACAATAAATACTGTCAGTTAAACAGGGTCAAATTAAATTAGTTAGCGAAACTGTGCAGACGTTGGAAACCGATAACTAAACGTGAAATAAAAATGATTTGATGATATATTTTTTGGGGTAAATAACTGTTGGTAGTACATAACAACTAACCTAACCGAGCACACGCACCAAAGAGTATAATAATAATAACACGCACGATTGACCCACTTGTGTCGTGTATTAGGTCCGAAGTGCTAGGGATAGACATACATACATACATTTCAAAACAGAGAAATTTTCAAGAAAATCGAACCTATCCAAGGGGGGGTGAGAAACCGCCCGAATGGGGATAAAAACTGCCACTTTCTCACTTAAGATGTCACTACAATCACTAGTCCAAGAATTTTACAGCTAGCTGTCCATATACATGTAACCGAGGGATGCAAAATAAAAATTGCTAAATGCACATAAGCTTATGATGATGATGTTGTAAGTGTACCTACTGTGTACGTGTTTATTGGGTATCGTGAGTCATGTAAATAAAACAACTGTTTCCGGCAAACGCTAGTAGTATGTACAGACGCCAGCACATCAAGCTACTACAAACTGTCAAATTTATTTAATAGATTTTCAACTTTATCGCTAAAGCATTAAGGTTCAAGGTTGATTGGGATAATTTGACAGTTTCGGATAGCTTGACCTGCTGGCGTCCGTACATACATAACTGAAATGTATAATTATTTATTTCACTATTATAAATTTGACATACAGTAAAGGTCAAAAGTGGAGTGACAGTGTCACGAAGCAATAGATTGACCCTTCTGTTTAACTTACGACCTTCTTCTAATGAGTAATTTTGGAACGAAGTTCCTTATCGCGCGTTGCGAAAGGAGGCTAGACAGAAAAAATTAAGACCAAAAGTTGGAACGACACTTTTTGCTATAGTTGTAAGCCGTGCGGCGTGCGCGTGTTTCTCTGTCTGTCTCTCTCTCTCTCTTTGAACTTCGTTCCATCCGGGTGTCCCTTGACACCTCTCAAGTTTTTTTGTTTTTGGTTGGTTGTTAATGTAGATTAGTGACGTGTGTTTATTCTATTAGCGGTGTTGCAGTTCATTTTGAAATGCAAGGAAATTTAAATATTGAGATGAAAGCAGATATTATCGCGCTGCGTAAAAGTGTACTTAATAATAAATCACAGATATTTGATGAAACCGGACTGAGTGTGAGTATTTTGATTTAATTATTTTATCGTTTTTTTTTCTAATTAAAGTACCTATAACTGCTGATCCTTTTAGTTATTTTTTTAAACGTTTTATATTTATCATAAAGCTTAAAAGGAAGAAAAAAATAAATAATGATGATTATTAAATATAACAAGTATAATCTATACTAGCTTCTACCCGCGGCTTCACCCGCGTGGATTTCGGAAATTATCCCACGGGAACGTGCTAACAGGATAAAATGTATGTGCTTTCCCAGGATGCTATCTATCTCGCGGGCCCTTTATGGCTAATTACAATAGAAAACCAATTGTGTCTCATTAGTGGTGATTAAGAAGGTACCTATATGATATCTTTACCTAAAAATCTACCTAATTAAAAAAAAAACTCAATAACAGAAAATAAAATACCTAAATAAACCTATTTCTGATGATAACTAATCTAAACTAAATATATAAACAAAATCCCTAAAAACTAATATCTATACGAATGACTAATCCTACCTAACAGTATTATAAAATAACCTACGGTCACTACGTACACTATCAAATATATTACCTATAAGTACTTTAAAATTAAAATCTATACCTACGACTTATAAAAATAAACCTAAATAACTCTAAAAACTAAAAGGAATAAAAAGGTCGCACTGAAAAGCACGGTTTAGAATTGCAAGTAGCAGTTAAAATAAGAATGACCGCTCGCCACTCGACAAGTCCGTTCAAATCAAAGTTCAAAAAATATAATGCGTGTGTTTTTTTTTTTTTTTTTACTATGGCATCTCGTAGTTGACCTTGAGAGGTCGTGACTACTTAACCGGACTATCCTGTGGTTGCCTTAAGAAAACTTAAAGCCTCCAGCCAGGGCTTATAACTAAATAATTAAGTGACTACACGCTAAGGGTACCCCCTGTGGGGAATGAACCTCGGCTTAGGGTGTCACTGAGAGAGGGCAGCAAAAGGGATTCGGCTGGATCGAATTTTTATTATTAGTGCTTTGATGAGCACGGCGTTTCCTAGGACTATCTCTGAGAAGAAAGGCCGAAACAAAATCAGAGGTCACCGTCATGAATTTACAGTTATAGGCACAGCTACCGCGCGTGCTGGCACTTCATTTAAGAAGGATCGGGCGGGTGACTGTACTCCCAAGTACAGTCACCCGCGATTACGCGATGGACCTCGGCGGCGAGGTCGGAATGTCGGATTTTTGTTTTTGTACTTTGTGCTAGTTGCCCTATTGGTCTCTTGAAGGAGCGTTGTGGGGTCGTCGGGGTCAGTGAGAACATGCCTTGGCCGGCGAAGTTTGCTAATTTTGGAGGGAGTGTATTTAGCGGCCGCGACTACCAGAGGGTTGCAATGTTTAGCGGCTGTGTCAAAGAAACGCTATGAAAGGCGTTTCATGAACTGTTGGATGGTGGGCATTTTGAGGTCTACGTGGAGGCCTTACGAAGGATGCGGTTTTGAAAGGTCTGTATCCTATGGACATGACGGGGCTTTGTGTGTGCGAAGACTACACAAGCGTATGTCATTATTGGACGAATACACGCTGTGTACAAGCGCATTTTGCACTTAAGTGACAGCTTACTGCGTGCATTGAAAACGGGGTCGAGACAACTGAGAGCGTAAGCGGCTCGCGAGCGGACCGTCTTTATGTGCTCTGAGTAGGTAAGGTTTCTATCGAGGATAACACCTAGGTATTTGGCTTGCTTCGCCCAAGGGATTGGCTTGCCGAACATGGTGATTGGTGGGGGGGGGGGGGGGGGGGGTAATCTGGGTTTCGAGTAGAGGACGGCTTGGCTCTCAGGATTGACTTCAATGCGCCATTTCCTAAAACAAGCAGCCAGCTTATTGACTGCGGTTTGGAGGCGGAGCCGAAGTTGAATGTGGCTGCAGCCAGTGAAATAGATGGCTGTGTCGTCTGCGAACAGAGCTAGGTGGGTTTTGCTGCTTCTAGGGATGTCACTAGTAAACAGCGTGAATATGAGTGGGGCAAGCACAGAGCCCTGAGGGACTCTTGCTCGGATGGGATGAGGGTAATGCGCGCGCTCAGACTACGTCGTTATATACGGTAGCGATGCGTGGCGGCCGCGCGCCACGCGTGTGCTGCGAACGGTGCAAGCCAAATTCAACCTTCAACACTACATTTAGACAACACTACGACAAACTTATTATTTGCGGTTGGCACAGTATCGGATCTAGGGATCGAACCGCAAAATTAAGTTTGTTTTTTATTGTATATACTTTTCCGGGATAAAAAGTACCCAGTGTGGTGCCCAGGATATTAAAGAATAATTATACCAAGTTTCATCGTAATCGGACCGGTAGTTTTTGCGTGATGCCTGAACAAACAGACAGACAAAAAATTTTTTAATCACATTTTCGGTATCGGTGTCGGTCTAGTAACACCCCCTGCCATTTATTTTTTTGATATTTTCAATGTACAGAATTTTCACTTCTACAGATTTATTATAAGTATAGATAGATATAGATTAGTTTATTTGCATTCTACAAGGTATACAGATACAGGTAGGTATATTTATTTCAAGGAGGTCAAAGACGGCAGCTTGAACAGGCGTATGATAGACTGTATAATCTATGGGCGTATGTCTGTCGGTATCATTGACATGTTTTTCCTATCTCAATCTATGTCAATGATCTCAATGGTCGGTATAGTGCATTGACATAGAATTTAGACATTTTTCCTATCTCAAGGGTATAGTGCCTGACAGTACGCTTACAAGTTGCCCCACAGAACACTAATACCTGAGTTGCCCTCTCAGCGGACAGTTCAGCCTGGAAGCCGATCGCTGTTCCTATAGGATATGAGCATTAATTATGAACTTTTGTAAAGCGAGGGCAGTAGACCTCTGCTGTAATACCTACTGCCCTCGCCCTGGCTTCCGTACCCAAAAACGGAACCTTTACGTATTATTTGTCAGTTCGTATGTCACAGCTATTTTATTGAGACTGGCACTAAAGATATACAGGGTAATTCATGGGCATTTGACCTAATAGGATGGGCCTAGGACTTTTTGTGCATTTTTACCTATTTTGACAAATTCAAATCTAGGTTTTACAAAAAACTTCAGACCTCTGCGATGCTTTTTCAGCGAGATATCGGTGATAATTTTTCACCGTTTCAATGGCGCGGCCATGGAGTTTTAGTCTCACAGCTCCTGAAATATAAACCTAGGATTTTTAGTTGCATTTTTACCACCTAGTTTTGACAAATTCAAATCTGGGTTTTACAAAAAACTTCAGACGTCTGCGATGCTTTTTCAGCGAGACATCGGCAATAATGTGTTTTTCACCGTTTCAATGGCGCGGTTTTAAGTCTTGCAGCTCCTAAAATATAAAGCCAGGATTTCTTTCTATATTTTTACAAATTCAATCTGTTATTTACCTAAATTTCAGGTCTCTGCAATGCTTAGTTTTAAAGATCTCCGTGGCCGCGCGGTTCGCCGCGTTTCAATGGCGCGGCCACGTTCAAACCCTTATAACTTTTTAACCATAGCTTTGACATTTATGGTTTTGGGAATCAACTTTTACAAATTGTTACAAAATATTATTGGCATGGTTTAAAAAAAAAAACGTCGTGGCCGCGCCATTGAAACGGACACTCCTTTTATGAGGTCACTAGCTTCTGCCCGCGGCTTCGCCCGCGTGGATGTCGGAAATTATCCCATGGGAATGTGCTAACAGGATAAAATGTATGTGCTTCCCCAGGATGCCATCTATCTCTATGCTAAATCAGAAGTTCAGTGGTTTAGGCGTGAAAATGTAACATACAGTTCCAAATTCAAATCCTCCTCTTAAAAACTGAATTATCCCTTTTTGTCCCGTTCAGTGGTAAATTTTCGACAACTTTTCATACTTATTATTTTTTTTTTTTCTGTCAAAAGTATCAATACTGAGTTTCGAGTTACTCGGACCGTCCATTCAATTTCTTCCACACATACTTAACACCCCTCCTTTGAGGGGTAGTTTTGAAAAACTTATAATGATAAAGTTTATTACTTACTTAGGCAAGTATTCTTGCCAAGTTTCAAGTTTATTAACAAAATGAATAAGATTTTTCATATAAACTGTATCCCCCGCTTTTCACCCCCACAGGGGTGGAATTTTGAAAAATCGTTTGGGATTATTTATAACTTGATTCAAAGATTATTTATACCAATTCAAGCCACGCATTATAATCCTCCCTTGTAAAATTAACTACCCCTTTTCAACCCGTTAGGGTAGATTTTCGAGAACCCCTGATACATGTTACTCTTTACTTTTGGTCTTAAGTATAAACACTGAGTTTCGAGTTAATCGGACCGCGCATTCAAATTATTCCACACAAACTTCAACACCCCTATATCCCCCTTTGAGGGGTAGTTTTGAAAAACTTATAATGATAAACTTTATTACTTACTTAGGCGAGTATTCTTGAAAAGTTTCAAGTTTATTAACCTAATGAAGAAGATTTTTCATATAAACTGTATCCCTGCTTTTCACCCCACAGGGGTGGAATTTAAAAAAATTGTTTGGGACGTATTCATAACTTGACTCAAAGATTATTTATACAAATTTTCGAGTTAATCAAGCCATGCAGTAAAATCCACCCCTGAAAAATTGACTACCCCATTTCAGCCCGTCAGGGGTAGATTTTCAAAAAACCCTGATACAAATTATTCTTTACTTTCAATATTAGGTATAAACACAGAACAGATAAAAGAGGTTAGAAAGGAAATAGTTCCTGATTTGTATTAAAACGCGTGTCGCCGCATGTCTCCTACTCCTGTCTCTCCACTACAAGCAAGACATCATACGTACGCGCATTACGCACACAAATAAACCACATGCACTTAGATCGCGCTTTTGCTATTGGTTGTCACACTAACGCAAATACTGCTCTGGACGTACACTCACACACTTGTAAAAGCAAATAGTTACGGCGACCGAAAGGTCGATTAATGATATCGATAAAATTACTGTAATTTTGTTAATTAAAGTTTTGCAATTTTTTAAGTTGCGGGTACGGTACGAATAATGTGGACATCCAAATTACATATAAATAAAATTAAATCAAAGTCAATTTAAGGGGGAACATCCGATACAGCCGTGAAATTTAAATTTTCTTTCGTTTTATGCTAGTTGCAGCTCTGTTTTACGTCATAATTAATTTGAGGTAAAAGCCTACTAAAATAATATATTCCATTACTTTAAGAGTATTACTTACGATTATCACTTAGTACATTACTATAGTAAGCTAATGACAGGCCGCCTTGCGGAGTTATTTTAAAACCATGATATCTCCTAAGATATTCATTGAAATCCAAAATCCAATCAAGGACAATTTTGTTCAAAACGTTGTGATGAGTAACGTATTTATTTGGATGAGGATTAATTAAGAGGGGCAATTCTCTTTATTTTAAAAATGTTCACAGTCTGATCTGTCTCAATCTGTCAATTCCCAGACTGTTTTATTACATAATCATTTTCTACAAAATGTTGCGAACAAATTGTGGTACATTTAGTAGGTATCCATTGAATGCTACTAGTTGCCTCAATCCACAGTTTTCTTGTACCTGGATCTCTTGGAAAACTAAAAAAAATAAACTAATGTTTACGATGAAATTTTTTTTTTAGTTTTCCATAATTTGGTTTGAGGTTAGTAAACCTCAAAACAAATTTTAGACGAAAAACCAACTAAGAAACTAAATTAATAATAATAATCCACATTATACAATAATAAAATTAGTGTTAATAAAAAGTTGTATTAATTGTAATATTACTGAAAATAATCATTCGTATAATACACATACTTAATATCGACATTGTTTACAATTTGGTACAACACTATCGATGCGCATAGATTTCCCTGAATAGATGCTTTGGCTCGACACACGCGACGTTCGCAGTGAACGCAATACATTGCGCGACCGCTTACGTCGTACAAGATCGTACCCATGTATTGCAAGCAATGTATAATTTTGCATCTGAATGCGATTTTATCGTTTTTGTCTACAAACTTCATAATACTTTTGCAATAATTACAAATATCACTCGTATTTTAAGGTTTTTGGACTTACCGGTGATAAGAAATCCCTCCTTGGGCCACATTACACTCCTGACTTCTTTTCCGACACGTTATAATAGCGCAAGACGGCATAATTCTATTTTTCCGCGGAGTTTCGAACGCTGTCACAACAAGAGCGCGATTGTTGAGCGGTGATTCACATTTCGGTTGACTTTGAGCGTCTGATCAACATTGCGGCGCGCCTGCCCCGCCCACAAGGCCCTTCTAACCTCTTTTATCTGTTCTGTGGGTATAAATACTGAGTTTCGAGTAAATCGGACTGCGCGCTAAAATTCTTCCATACAAACTTTGAAACCCCCCAATCCCTTATTAGGGGGTAGTTTAGAAAAAAAAAACTGACAATCTTCATAATTTATTTAGATAAATATTCGTGCCAAGTTTCAAGTTTATTAACTCAAGGAATAAGATTTTTCATACAAACGAATTAACCCCTTTTCACCCTCTTAGGGGTGGAATTTCGAAAAATCCTTTCTTAGTGGATGCCTACTCTTCACGAAGAACACACCCTCCAAATTTCATGTCTCTAGGACCAGCGGTTTAGGCTGTGCGTTGATCTATCAGTCAGTCAGTCAGTCAGGACTTTGAATTTTATATATATAGATTGTAATCATCATTAAGAACAACTTTTACTATGGGACCAAATCTGAAATCGCGACATGAACGCGCAACACGACAGCTGTTCCCTACATTTTGACGAGATATGCGAACATAACTGTAGAACACAGCTGTTTTTTTTTTTTACCTTAGCTAAATATTTTTCAGATGTTTTAGAACTGTATAAACCTTAAAGGCGTGGGACCACACCACCGTAGGCAATGGGGTCTTTGTCACCTACGCCTAAAGCAGTTTATTTTTAAAATACGGTGAATGTTGAACGACGTACTGGGTTGCGCATTAGGAGCTATAGGTAAACCAGAGCTAATGTCCAGAATGTCCAAAACAGTTTGTTGAGAGTTGAGAACAGCTATGTACAGTTGAGTATTTTATTATAATCTCTTTAAATAAAGGACAAGGAAATTTTGGGACGGCTCGGCCCCTTATAAGTGTAAATTATTGGCCTGGAAATCGATTTCTGATGGGCTCTTCACTTGTTTTGAACCTAAATAGGAATCTTCTCTTTTTACGCATGCACAATTTTGATTTTATCGGCCACAAAATAGGTTTGTATTTTATAGTAGGTATTTCTAGAAAAACTAGTGCCCCGCCAAGGGCGAGCCAAGCAAAGCGCAAGGGAACTACGAGCACCTACCTTTTCTCGAAGCACTTCGTCGTATTTTTGAACCTCCAGATAAACAAAATTTTCGGGATATGATGTCAGTGGTTGACTTATTAATTAAGTTTCAATTGCATAGCTCTTATACTTTAGATTTTATTGATATCTAAAATACCCCGATTTCGTCACTGACTCACTGATGATCATCAATATTCTTAAGGTTCTTCCTGAAGTCCTAGAAAGCTGAAATTTGGTATGTAAGCTAATAATAGTACACAAACAACAAAAAAATCTTAAAACTTTTACCCCCCCAACCCCTTAAACTAGGGGATGAAAGTTTGTAGACTTCCGTAAATTTTGATGCTTGAGGTCTGAAAATTTATTTAAGGGGTCCTTGTTAAAAATAATATCCCTGGACATTTCACACAGCGCCAATAAGATATGTATTTCAGGATTTTTAGTAAATCATCAACAAAGAGAAATGAAATCCCACAAAAACATTCCATGTTAAATGTTGCCAAGACGAGACCACGGAGACCATGTAGCTCGCACTGTCAAAAAGTAATCAGATCTCATTGAGAGCCAAGCTTCTAACTCTACAAGGCCTAACTTCGCAAACTCCAATGATATTCTAATAAATTTACTAAAATATCATTGGCAAACTCTCTCAAAGCCACATATTTTGACTAAGGTAAGGCGAAGTTATGCCTTGTAGAGTTAGGGCGTATAGAGTTAGAAGCTTGGCTCTAAATGAGATCTGATTACTTTTTGACAGTGCGAGCTACATGGTCTCGTCTTGGCAACATTTAACATGATAATTATGTTTTTGTGGGTCGTTATTTCTGTGGCTTTAACCGAAAATATCCCATATTAAGTCAACAAATTATCGATTGAAGTAATATTTTAAATTATGGAATCCAACATACCATGAGAAGCCTAATATTTTTTTGAAATGAAAACTTCTTTAGCGGCGTTGTGCACGTTTGTTTTGATGACACGTGACCTGATCGAAAATTCGTAAGACGGAGGGAGAGTAGACCACATTCCAAGTTTTCACTTCTGCCGGTACTCCCGGAGTGCAACCTGTTTTTTTGCGTAATTTCGCTACACCTTTGTTTAACGGTGCACAGAATGTTTTCCAATTTTCATTCATATTGCCCAAATAGTATATCCGAGTAAAATTGCTGTTTGACATCTGGACAGACGGATATGACGAAATCATAAGGGTTCCGATGTTGCTATTTAGCTGCGGAACCCTAAAAATTAAGCCACATTGCAAATAAATCTTAACCAAACATATCCGCTATTTGGACCCTTGGGATAAATTCTTCCCTGAAAAATATAAAGGTTTATATAGCAAAATCAGAAACCAATTTAACTTCTAAATTGTTTAATCGCCATAGAATAGTTTACAGGGTAGCAGATAGTCATAGTTAGAACTAATGAAAATATACGCCGTAACAAAATAACTAATTGATTTTAGATTCGCGCAGGAAAAGTGGGTGGTATTCATTGACTCGATGCCTATGATTCTAAATCAGAACCTTTCATGGCATGGCACTAGTCCTCACATATTCTCCTATCATACTTAAATATAAGTACATACGTAACTTATATAACATTTGGGATATTTTGAATAATATTTATATATCCAAATCGTTTACTTTTTTTCAAATATATATGGTATTATGTAAAACGTAAAACAAGTAAATGGTAGTAATGACACACTTCACGTAATAAATTCTTGCATAATTCGCGCAAACATCATTCCTATCAGTGATGCTCACAGACTAGCAGACACTCAACACGTCAATTGAAATTAAATAACATAAAGGGTATTTCCAAATTCTAGCATACGTAAGTTTTAAACCTGGACATTAAAGAGAGTTCCACACGAGTTAACGGAAAGAATTGATTAAAATATTAGTCACGACTTCGCGAGTACCTAATGAAACTGGACATTGATAACAGAGTTTACGTTTAGTTCTCGTACACGTTAAAGGCACTGATAGTCAGCATAAACGCAAGTTTGATTGACCAATTAGCGGAAACTAATATTTCAGTACAAGTAATTTCGCGTGCCGGAGTCGATGTTATTATCTAATATTATCATTAACCATAACGGTTATTGCGACACGCGAACTTGTTTATGCCTTTGAGCTAGACAACAGGAGCAAAGCCTCGTAGATTTAACTTGAAAAGGTAACGCTAAAATGGACAACAACCTGAAAGTTGCCGAAATGTTTTAGCTTGAAACATTTAAATAAATGTTACGTTGGAAAGAAAATATTTAATAAAAACTACAAAATGTAAATGAATTTTAGAAATAACATCATTTTAGACAACAAAATGTGGATACAATAAATAAAGTTAAAACGTTAACACGAAAGAACGGTAAATAAGGTTGATGAAATATACCCATTTGAAATTTTGTTGATTATGGTTAGACACACATCAATTTGATAGCAATTGCTCAGCCCATGATTTAACAAAAGTCCGCTTGCTCTTTGGTCTTTTCAATTTACTTTCAGGGCATTACTATTTTGCCATTTCGGAATATCTTAAGGAAAAAAAACGCTTTAATTACATATGTACAATAATGTGATATTGAGATCAGAAGGCAAAGAGACTTTTCATTCATCACAAAGGAAGATTTGACCAAAGATTTCGACAATTTGAGTTATGTAGTTGCACAGTATTCATAATAAATTATAGCGCAACATTGTTTATTTGCTAAGTGACTATTGTTGTACTATCTCATCAATGTTGTTTCAAAGAAGACAACTGACTGCTGCACTTTCTTAATTAATACATTTAGTACATACGATAATATAAGTATATTGTTGTTTAGCATTTATCGTTGTTACATATTTTTACCTATTGGTCATCGTTTTTTATTGTTTAAATTTCATCAAGCAATATCTTCTAGATTTTTAATGTTAACCTGAATTGCGATGAATAAAAAAGAATCGTCGCCAATATGGCGTCCTTCAGTCTCGAGTAATGTCGACGGAATCTTAAACATACATTAATATACCGAATTTTCATTATGATCGACAATGCCTAAGTTTATAAAATATCTGAGATAATCATGCACGCATCTACACATGCATTCTTACCCATTCATAAAATTCTTTCATACTTCGTACAAAACATAATAATAATTTATAAAATTCATAATCCCTTGCACATGTGCATGCCTAAAGTAACATACATCACCTGTCATACATCCCTTTCAAACTATCACTTTATTTCACATAAGTAAAGATACCACAGCCACTGTCTGTATTTATAATACCAAATAGGAAAAATGCTTCAACTTTAAGATAATTATGGAAAGATTATGGTCAGGCATACATTTAACAGTTTCAATAATGCTACGCTAAGTGCATTGTTTGGGGCCAAAAATCACTTGGTGATCTGAAGAAAAAGCCATAACCAAATTAGCACTTTTCTTACATGCAAAAAAAAAACAGTTAATTTATTACATAAAAACATTTCACTTGCGTATAAACATTCATCCACTTTTGATTTGTTGTTATTTTAATATGGTTTTAACAAAATTTATAGACTGCTTTGTCATGGTAATACGCTTTGTAAATTAAACACAGAAATAGTTCCAAATGTTACTATGCTACAATAATGGTAACATGTTACTAAAGTAGACAAATATTCATATAATATCATAGATAAGGTAATAATATTTATTTATAAAAAAGGCCAGAGTGTTAGCCCATGAACACAAAATAACTACTATATAATTGTTGAAGATAGTTTAAAACAATACAGGCCTCTAAACAAATGCACCTAACGACTTATTAATACGGACTTAATATGCCTGCCAGCACAGTTGAGTTTACCAGCAGCAAGTTATCTGAAACTGCGTTGCATCACTGTGGCAGTGAATTGTTTCAAATCTGAAATTAAAAAAAAAAACGAAATTAAAAATATTTAAGCTATGTACCTAGTTGCATTTTGTCTGTTTTCGTAGTTATTCAAATGTGGGTATAGGAAACCTGTCCATGATATTTTGACCGGTCCATGATATTTTGAAATGTTGGTTTTTGAAAAACCCCCTAAACTACAACACTTGTACAGACGACGATACATCAAGCTATACATTCCCAGTTTTAGCTGACCTCGCATTGTATAGGCTTTTCGTACATTAAGAAGTCAGCTTATACTGGAATGCATAGATATGTCGCCGTGCGTAAAAGGCGCGCTTTGTTTAGTACATACCAGCTAGTGAGAGGCGTCTGATGCTTGAGCTTGCGGATCTCCTTGGTGGCCCAGTTGGCGAGCGCCTTGGTGCGCGGCGTGCGCGAGCGGCGCGCGGCCTGCAGCAGGTCCAGCAGCGGCCGCGTCTCCAGCAGCGGCAGCACGCGCTGGCCGAACACCGTGCACAGGTCGCCCGTCAGCCCCGCGATCACCGACATGTGCCCGTCCGTGCGCTCGGGCTCGCACGCCACTTGCATCATGAACGTCACGATGGCCGGCACGTGCGGCTCAACCAGCGCCACGTCTGAACGCACCTGCCACATTAAACACATTCAATGTTTGCTCAGCAATATATCCACTAAGTCATAGCTGAATTGAAACGCTACAAACCTCGCCCGTTGATCCTTTCAAGCCTTGGATGATACCAGTGTAAGCTTCGAGCACGCTTTCGCGAAGTTCGCCCAAGTATTCAACCATGTCATAATCGTTACGATCTACTTGAGCATTGCTTGCCTGTAATATAAAACATTTGACGTAAAATATAAGGTAATTTTTATGGTTCTTATGAAAATTTATAGAGAAACATTCGAGTTTTTACCTGCAATAACATCTGCATCACGACGTCGAAGTATTTAGCAAAATCAGGACCAACGCTAAGGGCAATATCACCGAACACAGACAAAATCTGTGGTTTTACAGAGCGGTGAATTGAGGGATCACCAAGATTTTCCAATAGCAAGACTATGATTTCATCACAATAGGGTAGCACCTGTAACAATATTTTATTTTATAATTATGTGTGAACACAGCGTCTACCTCTCCGATCTCCATCAGGGTTTTTCAGAAAAAAAAATTATCATTTTTAAACTTACTTTGCTTTTCAATGCACGACAAATATCACCAGTGAGCCCAACAGCCGCTATGCATACTTGGTATTCCTGATGATTTTTAAGTCCAACATAAAGATATCTCTTGAATGCATCCATATATTTTAAGAAACCTTCTCCTAAGACCTCAACTAGAGTTGAGACTGCCATGAGAGCATCTTCCTGAACACCACCAGCTTTTCCCGCATTTCCAGCAAACATAGTCAACAAAGCGGTCATAATAGCATCCGATATTTGTGGTGCATCTTCTTGAGTTACCTTACGAAGGACTGACTGCAGTGTGGCACACAACAGACTTTGGAGATCATTGAACTGAGAACGATCAGCCTGACTTGAAATATGATTCTCCATCTGCAAAACTTGTTGAAGCCGCTCTAAAATCACCATAGTTGTTTTTTGCACAGTAACATAACAATCAGTAGGCGAGTTTTTAACCATTTCCATGAGAGCTTCATATGCAGCTGATCTTAAATTATGCTGTGCAGCATCTTGGCGATCTGTGGTTTCAAGAAGCCTTTGAATAATAAAATCAAAGTATTTTGACATGCAATAGGTTTTAGGTTGATTGGAATCTCCACAATCGGCTGCTTCGTAAGCAGCTTCTGCAAGGCCTGTGAAGGCCCAGCAAACATTAGCGGCTACACGTGGTTCAGCTTTTAATCCATTAACAAGACTTTCTAAGAGTGGTTTCAGATATGTTTCGTTTATCGCTGCTTCAGGAACAATTTCACAAATCCTTCCAAAAGTCCAGGCAGCTGTGTCCCGCACAGCGACACTAGAGTCATACATGGCTTCAATCAAGGTTGGCATAGCCTTCTCCACTAGTGGCTTCAGAGTATTCGCCTCAAGTCCACCAAGAATAGAACCAAATGCCATCAAAGCAGCCTCTCTGTATCGCCAATTTTCATTTTTAATATTTGAATTAATGAAAGGTAATACATGAGGAACCACTTCATCTTCACAGCAGTTAGACAAAAGCATAAGACAGACAGATGCAGCTTTCGAGGGATTCCATTCCAACTCATCTTCAGTATCATCTTGTTTTGTTAGTTTCTGCATGAGAACAGGAGCAAGGTATTGCAATGCTCCTCGGGCGTAGAATCTAGACGTACGCGCTGGAGGTCGTCCTGTAAAAAGAAGCAATTTAACATGAAAGATCTTAGTTCTGTATATGATGCAGGTGCAAAACTCTAAACTTTAAAATTCATCACATCATTCATTATACCTGCATCAGCTGCCTCTACTTCTTCAATTGCAAGATCAATCTCTTCATCACTAACATTAGACCAGAACTCAATGCCTTGAAGTGAAATTTCATCTACATCAGACTTCATAGCCTCTAAAGTTATAGGAAATAATGCTTGACCCATGTAAGGTTCCATATATTGATAGTACAAGGAGAGAATTTTAACCTGAAATTAAAAATAAACAATCATATTACTTCATAAACAAAACTAAGCAAATAATCTATAAAAATATAAATGTAATGTAATAAGAATTGACTAGTATTATGTATGATACTTACTAAGCACTGGAGAGCTGCAACACTGATTCTCATGTCACTGGACTGTGTGGCTTCACATACAACTTCCATTATAAAATTCCTTTCATTTTCTTTGTCAAAATTAGCTTTAGTAAATTCCAATGAGTTATGTAAAGCTTGAGTGGCAGCAAGCCGGACATGGTTGCTGGTTTCAATAGATCTCATGCCATGAATGATGGCAGTTAGAATTGGGTTACTCTGTTCTGTTAACACTTCAGCATCAATTTCTTGGCAGATGTAACCTGAAGAAGGAATAAAAAATATCAGAGGGGTAATTCTCGTAATTTTAAGAACGTTCACAGTCTGATCTCAGTCTCAATCTGTCAAAAATACGTCAAATTTCCCTACATTTTGACAAGTTTTTGACATTTGTTTGTCGCTGAGATGAGACTGCGACTAGATTTTGAACGTTTTAAATTACGGGAATACGGGCCCAGATCTTAGCTATAATTCTAAGTTACTTAGCTAATCCATAATGGAAATAATGAAATATCACTGAACCATTTGCACAAAATTTTAACTTATTTTGTACAAAGATTGATTCAAAACTTTACATACCAATTGCTTCTAATGTTGCTTCTTTTTTAAGTTCTGTGGATTGAGCATTGACAACATTTTCTACAAGCATGGGTATGAGGTCATTCCACTGCCCCACAGGAAGCTCTGCTACTGCTACATAAGCTACACACTGTGCTGCTGAACTAGGTCTGCTGTTCTCAGTTCCAATTGCCGTTAAGATCTAAAAAACGAAAATATAATATTAAGTCCTTTAAAATTAGGTGTAATGAGAATATTGATAAGAAATACTAGATAACCTACATTTTTCTTAATATACAATCTGATGTCTTCAGGTAGTGCCAGCCACCTTTGTTGGTATTGCTGTTTTAGGGTAGGGTCTTTGGAAGTTAGGTGGTTTTTTAGCTGTAAACCTGCAGCCATCCTAGCCACCTGACTGTTGCCCCCCGCAACCAAAACATCAGACAACATTTTGATAAATGTTGTGAAATTGGTAACAGCTGCATGGTCAAGGTAGGTTTCTGCAGCTTCCAATTCATTTCGATCTGAAAAATTCAAATAACATGTTGAAAAGAAGACAGTAAGAACACAAAATAATTATTTGCACCAGCCTGCTCAACAGTGTTAAATATTATCATCAGTACCATAAGTAATATTGTTTTTATAATTAGGCAGAATTACTGATAAAAACCGTAATTGTGTTAACTTATATCAGTAATTGTGTTAACTTTCTTTTATTCTGTTAAATTTCATATAATAGTAGTAAAAAAGCAGAATCAGTTATCACTGTAAAAGAACAAAGAGTTGCTTACTATAGTACAGTTTAACAAGTACATTGATTTATTTAATACAACCACTATAAGCCTAGATCGAAAGAGTCCGATGTCATGGGGACAGGCCTTTGCCTAGCAGTGGGATGATGCAGGCTAACAGTAACAGTAACCAATCCTCAAGTCAGGTTTACATAAAATATGATTAAATGTATTTTTACTTAATTTTGGAGTAGATAAACCCAATGCTTGTCTGTAGAGGTTGGTTAATTCCTACTTTAAGTGCATTTTTAATAAAGTAGTAATGTAATAAAGTGGTCTTAATTGACTTGATAATTTTTTTTTTTTTTATCTAGCAGAATATGTAGCTTTGTAAGCTACGACTGATGAACAAAATGCGTAAAGTAAATAATATTATTAGTCCTTTGTTATTGGGACTCCAGACATAGCTTTAGTTATGTATTGTGAACACGAATGGAAATTGGAATGTCAAAGTTGTGAAAGATTGCAGATTTATAACCTTCAAACCTTGAGAAGACCACCAATTAACAGTGAATAAACCAGTAATAGCAAATGAAAAATAATTTAAAATGTGTGTCAAAATTTCAAATTGTTTATGCACATGATTGCCGCGTATTGTAAAACTTGAATCGTAGGTGAACCTAGAATTTTCCTTACATGACAGTTATGCATCTTTGTCATCCACATTCTATCAACGGCTATTTATTAGTATGTCGTGCTAAAATATAAAAGATGCGATATCAGGATTACTTTCCGAGGACTGTTTCGATAAAATACATTTTAAAACAGTTACGCTAGGTGTTAAGTCGGTTGACGACCTGAAGCGCCATCCATGAACAGTTTACAAAATGTGATTTCTTACCTGGTGATACAGTCTTTTCCAATATTTGTATAAGTGTTAATGTCGTTTCTGTATGCATTGTATTCACTGTTGCTTCAAAACTCTAGATAATAACTGGAATCCGTAATAAAAATTAGAAACCGGCACACCACCGACGGAAGAACACTCATTGATGAAATGTTACTAGTTGTGAAAAATAAATATGAATGAAAATGTGGTCAGACCTACTCTACATAAAAAATTTTTTGGAAATAGTCTATGCACACAGCGGGCGGGGCGGGGCGGTACGGGACAGCGACGCGACACTGAGCAGTTGTAATGTATGTACTAGATAGTACGAACGACGCCACACAGAGCCACCCCGCTCGACGGGACGGTAGCCGTACGCCCCACCGCCGCGCCGCCGCCGCGCCGAACGGCAAATACAAGTCGGAAGCGGCGCGCGGCGGGGTGGGACGAAGCGGGCCGCGAGCGCGTTTTTGATTTATTTCATGCACCAATTTCCGTTTACATTGTTTTTTCTTAACTAGCGCAACTATGAGTAATAGCGCTTCCATGTCTGAATCACTCAATATCTTTTTTGATGAAAGACCTTTAAACCGCGTCAAACGGTAAAGGTCTCTGCACACAGCAGGCGGGGTGGGGCGGGACGGATCAGCGACGCGGCGCCGGCGCGGCCGCGGTGTTAAATATAGTGTATAGTCTATGGCAGTGTTCACACTGCGGGCGCGATCACGTCCCGTCCCGCTGCGCTTTTCTTTCCACACAGAGCCGCCCCGTTGCGCGGGGCGGCTCTGTGTGGCGTCGTCCGTACTATGTAGTACATTACAACTGCTCTGTGTGGCGTCGTCCGTACTATCTAGTACATTACAACTGCTCAGCGTCGCGTCGCCGTCCCGTCCCGCCCCGTATGTATGATCAATCAAATCTTCCGTCAAACCGGAAACTCTGTAATCAAACCTTTGTTCAGTGTCAATCATGCATATTATATGGATTAATTGATTTTTTTTTTTACGTGAAGTAGTAAAGAATGCATTAAAGTAACATCAGAGCAAGACAAGGCGTTCCTTCCTTTAAAAAAAGGGATATTGTTGTAGCTACACGCGCAGCGACTTTGTTCGCCGCCTCATTTCGACCGACCAAAGTCGCTGCGTGTGTACCTAGCGTAAAGGCGCGTCCTCACTAGGGCGTCGATCTACTTCAAAGGAAGCTGCGCGGCTCTGGCTAGTGGGGACGGGCCGCACAGCCGGTCAGTGCGCTTGTAACCGCCGCTACACCGAGTAATGTTTGTATTAGCGCCAAAATATAGTGGACTAACGATCAAACTCTTTTATTTATGGATTTGTATCGGTTTTACGGAACTGTCGGAGTTGTTTTTATTAAAATAAAATCAAAAGGAGTGATGCCCTGATGGAGATTGCTACATGCTTATTACCATAAATGCTTCTGAAGCTAAAAGCACCTCCTCTTCTTCGTACATCTCGAAAGTAACTGCGCAAGGTAGACATCGCGAAACTTATAATGGGGACGCTGCAAAAAATAGCAAAGACACGTGAGGCCGGGCCTCGGGGCCCCAAAGGCTGCGCGACCTTAGTGAGGACGCGCCTTTACAAGCGCAGTGACATTTAGAGCATAACTTAGAGACATTGCACACGGCTAAGATACTGTATAACCTACGACAAACTTATTATTTGCGGTTGGTACTGTAATCGGGTCTAGGGATCATACCGCAAAATTAAGTTTGTTTTTTATTGTATATACTTTTCCGGGATAAAAAGTACCCAGTGTGGTGGCCAGGATATTAAAGAATAATTATACCAAGTTTCATCGTAATCGAACCGGTAGTTTTTGCGTGATGCCTGAACAAACAGACAGACAAAAAAAAAATTTAATCACATTTTTGGGTTCGGTGTCGGTCTAGTAACACCCCCTGCCATTTATTTTTTTTGATATTTTCAATGAATTTTCTACACACTTCTACAGATTTATTATAAGTATATAGATATGAGAAGAGGCCTATGCCTGTCGTCTATGTGTTGTGGGATAATTTTATTCAGGCCACTACGACAACCGTCTCAGTGTGAATACGTTGAATACCCAGTCCACTAGGTTTGCCTAGGTTTACACGCAGTGACTTTAGTCACCGACGACATGTGGGGGATTTCAACATCTAAGCAGGATACGCACACATCGATTTTAGTCACCACTCGCCAGTGACGATTCACTGGTGTTTTCAATATCTCACGTCCGTGTATATGTGTATGGACGTGATATTTTAAAATCTCTGGCGACTATAGTCACTGCATGTATACCTAGCCTAAGAGGCAGTACGATAGTATATTGCCCACGTATTAAAAGAGGAGAGAATGCCAGGACCAAACATAAGTTTTGTAAAATGGCAACTCTTGAGAAATGTTGTCAATGTCATTCTTTTACTCCATGAACCTTTGTTGTTAATGGTGGTTGACTAACCAATATTTGCAAAAATGGTAATAATCTTGTAATTTCCAACTAATCTTACGGTCAAAATTGAAATTTTGTGATTGAATGTGATCTTGCAGTATACATGGTGCGAGTTTTCTCAATATTTTGCTTCAATCGGCGTTATAAAATGAGTGTCAACTTTGTTTCAGTCGCTGGTAATTCCAGACAAGTTCCAACATATTCTTCGTATTATGAATACGAACATTGATGGCAAACGTAAAGTTATGTTTGCCATGACCGCGATCAAGGGTGTTGGTCGCAGATACTCTAATATCGTGCTGAAGAAGGCCGACATTGATCTTGACAAGCGTGCTGGAGAATGCACTGAAGAAGAGGTATGTTTTATTCTGGTTACTTTAGAAATAAAGGTATTTGATTCGTTCTAATCCTACCTATGGCAGTTAGCCATGGTTGTGTTTGTTGTCTTGGCAAAACCTATGAGCAAATGCATACTATCGTAAAACTCCTGTCTCCAACCAGACTTGGCATATTAAACAAAATACTATTAACTAGATGTGTAGTGAGTGTAATTCCTCACATGTATGCATGTCCATGTTTACTGGGCACCCCCAGATCTTCGTTCTCAAACTTAACATGTGTCGCATATTCCTATTTCTTCGAACTTCAGTTTCAATTTTGGCACCAAACACTGTTACTATAATAAATAATAATGTAAAATTTCATGTTATTTTTCAGGTTGAAAAGATTGTTACAATCATGTCCAACCCCAGACAATACAAAATCCCTGACTGGTTCCTCAACAGGCAGAAGGACATTGTTGACGGCAAGTACAGTCAGTTGACATCATCTAACTTGGATTCTAAGCTTCGTGAAGATTTGGAGAGGCTCAAGAAAATCCGTGCACACAGAGGTATGCGTCACTACTGGGGCCTGCGTGTGCGTGGTCAGCACACCAAGACTACTGGCAGGAGAGGAAGGACTGTTGGTGTATCTAAGAAGAAGTAATCTAAATGAATAAAACATAATTTCTGCATTTTAAAAGTTTTATTTGATACTCCATTTGATCTCACTTTAGGTATTAAGTAACATTCAAGCACAATCACTGTAGTTATTTCATCTATCTATATGTATAACTAAAAGAAATTGTGAGGTACCCAATATAACATACATCTGTAAAATCACAATAGATAATCTAATAGACAATACACAATTCATAACATTAGTAACTAGTGATTGGTGAGACAAGATTTATCTGTTTATTACACATCACTTTCGTTTGAAGATAGATTCATACTTTACACAAAGTAACAAGGCAAAATCAAACAAAACTAAATTATTGACAGTTTTACAGAAGAATATTAATATGTGATGTTTACTGATTTGTTGAAATAGAACAATGTAAATATATTTATATTACATGATGACACAAGCATACAAAATTATTCATACTGTGCAATAAGTACCATCATGTAGACTCCAGCCAGTAGAGCTACTATCTCTTTGACAGACTGAGAGAACTTGGTTGAACTTTCAAGAAGTTCAGGGATAACAGACACAGTAGCAATATAAATAAAGCCTCCAGCAGTGAATGGCAAAATGAGAGATGAAACAAGGCCGTCTCCTGAACCTCTTAGATATATAGACAAAACTGTGCCTGATATTGCACCAAATGCAGTGAGCAACTGTAACATCATTGCTTTCCTTCTTGAACATCCTGATTGAACAAGAATAGCAAAATCTCCAATTTCATGAGGGATTTCATGTAAAAATATAGTTACAGTTGTAATAAGACCAATGTTTTGCCCAGCAATATAAGATGCTCCAATTGCTAACCCATCAGTAAAGTTGTGTGTGAAGTCCGCAGCAAGGTTTAAATATCCAGCAATCTTTATATCTTCTTTTTTGTCCTTTGTCTTCTTTTTTTGTTTATCATCATTTTTCTTCTTTTCTGCTCCATGAGAATGGCCATGTCCTCCATCAAATAACCGAACAGTTTTTTCAACCACTAAGAAAGTAATAATTCCTCCTAACACACCAAGCCCAACAGTGATGTCATGTGGTCCATGTTGCTCACTGTTATGCGAGTGACTGTGGCTGTGCCCTTCGGCGCCACCACTAGACATGAGCGCATGCGGGATCAAGTGCAGAAATGCATCGCCGAGAAGGCCGCCAGAAGCAAATGACAGCAAAATCTTGAGTAACGGTTGTTTTTCCACAGTGCCGTCAATAGGTATAAAGAACAGTATAAAAAACGGCGCTATACTAATAAAGAGTGTTGAACTCAATGCTCTGACGTATAAGTCGTAATCTGGTTCAGTTATCACTTCTTCGTTTTTGTGTTGTTCGTTTGCAGTTTTGGAATATTTGAATGAGGGCGGTTCATTTCCATGAGAATTATCATGCGAGTGGCTATGACTATGTCCCAATACCACAATTATTGTACATGCTAGTATAAGACGCAGTAACAGCGCTTTACTAGGATAAAACATTCTTACAGAATATTGGAATTCCCTCCGACAACTGTACACACAATACACCACAATGAATGAATGACAGAAACAGAAAGGAAAGGAATGACAGAATTGACATTTGGTTGGCAAGCGATGACATTGTGACGTGACAGCATGAGCCATGGAATTCGTAAGTCCTTTTTCGTAAGGCTATGAAAGTGAGAGAAGAGGGAAGTGTATGTTTGTGCGCACACTTGTGCTCTTTAAAGGCGGAAACACATTATAAAACGTGACGCGACCCGATGAAACGCGATGCGTGTTGAGTCGAATCAAATGTATTGTTTTCTATAGACCAGAGTCACACTATGAACATCCGACGCGACGCCATGCGCGCACACGCCACTTGATCCAGGCGTGTCAGGTCGGTGTGTTGCCCATGGTGGGGGTAAACACGCCATCCGACGCGGTGCGCGCGGTATGTTTCTAGACACAACAACAAACAACAACAATACCTAGTCCACAAATGCTATTATAATATTAATGAATATTTTAATGATAAATAAAATGAATTTTGAAAAATCGTTTGGGATTGTTCATAACTTGATTCAAATATTATTTATACCAATTTTCGAGTTAATCAAGCCACGCATTATAATCCTCCCTTGTAAAATTAACTACCCCTTTTCAACCCGTTAGGGGTAGATTTTCGAAAAACCCTGATACATGTTACTCTTTATTTTTGGTCTTAAGTATAAACACTGAGTTTCCAGTTAATCGGACCGCACATTCAAATTATTCCACACAAACTGCAACACCCTTATATCCCCCTTTGAGGGGTAGTTTTGAAAAACATATAATGAGAAACTTTATTACTTGCTTAGGCGAGTATTCTTGAAAAGTTTCAAGTTTATTAACCTCATGAAGAAGATTTTTCATATAAACTGTATCCCCGCTTTTCAACCCCACAGGGGTGGAATTTAAAAAAATCGTTTGGGATGTATTCATAACTTGACTCAAAGATTATTTATACTAATTTTCGAGTTAATCAAGCCATGCAGTAAAATCCTCCCCTGAAAAATTGACTACCCCATTTCAGCCCGTCAGGGGTAGATTTTCAAAAAACCCTGATACACATTATTCTTTACTTTCAATATTAGGTATAAATACTGAGTTTCGAGTCAACCGGACTGCGCGCTAAAATTCTTCCATACAAACTTTGAAACCCCCCAATCCCTTATTAGGGGGTAGTTTAGAAGAAAAAAAACTGACAATTTTCATAATTTATTTAGATAAGTATTCGTGCTAAGTTTCAAGTTTATTAACTCAAGGAATAAGATTTTTCATACAAACTTTCATCCCCTATTTCATCCCCTTTTTGGAACGAAGTTCCTTATCGCGCGTTGTGAAAGGGGGCTAGACGGAAAAAATTCTTACGAAAAGTTGTCACGACATAATCGCTACGAGTGCTACGCCGTAGCCGATGCGTAGATTATCCGCTACTCAGCTACGTCGTCGCAGAGCTACATAATAAATTATCTGCTCAACAACGTAAATTGATTTATAGAAGATTTTTATTGGAACGAAGTTCCTTATCGCGCGTTGTGAAAGGGGGCTAGACGGAAAAAATTCTTACGAAAAGTTGTCACGACACTTTTTGCTATAGTAAGCTATTGTAAGCTGTGCGGCGTCGCATGTTTCTCTGTCTGTCTGTGAACTTCGTTCCATCCGGGTGTCCCTTGACACCTCTCAAGTTTTTTTTTTTTTTTGAGGATGGGAAATCATCAAATGACTCCTCCCGCTCTGGGTGGAGCAGAAGGGAGTGTCAGACTCTTACTGACTAAAACCCACCCGTGTTCCTTCCTTAGCCCTTTATGTTCCAGGGCAGCGGTAAACCCTTTCGGATGTTCCCGCTACCCTATTTCATCCCCTTGGGGGTAGAATTTATCAAAATCCTTTCTTAGCGGATGCCTACGTCATAACATCTACCTGCATGCCAAATTTCAGCCCGATCCCTCCAGTGGTTTGGGTTGTGTGTTGATAGATCACTATGTCCGTCAGTCAGTCAGTCACCTTTGAGTTTTATAATTTAGAAGATACTTTTCCGGCATAAAAAGTACCCAGTGTGGTGCCCAGGATATTAAAGAATAATTATACCAAGTTTCATTGTAATCGAACCGGTAGTTTTAGCGTGATGCCTGAACAAACAGACAGACAAAAAATGTTTTAATCACATTTTTGGGTTCGGTGTCGGTCTAGTAACACAGGGGGTGTTACTAGACCGACGCCATTTATTTTTTTGATATTTTCAATGTACAGAATTTACACTTCTACAGATTTATTATAAGTAGGTATATAGATATAGATAGATTTAGTATCACTTTTACATATTTTATAACTGTGGCGCTGTGGCTGTGTGGTTTGGTTTTACATTAAAAAATATGTTACTGGCACTAGCCGGCCGCTGCCGCGGCACCGCTCGCTACGCTCGCTCGGCTCGTGCGTTGTGTGGTCACAGTTCTAACCGAACCTTTTTTTTTTTCTCGCTGAGAAATGCTTTATGCATCCCCGTCTCGCGGGGGACGAGACGGGGTATGTGGGACTCCCTGTCGGAACGACAGTATACCCACTAAAACTCAGCGGTGTTCCTACAATCGCGTTATGGGAGGGCCATGGGAAATCGGCATGGCCTTTACTTCCACAGCCCTCTCGGCGCACGCCCGCCTAGATATTATGGCGGGCCCCGCATGCCCCCAGGTTGGGGGGCTACGGGAATGGCCGGGAACACCTGGCCATTTCCGTCCCACACTGGTGGAGGCCTGTGCTCTGCTGGATCTCAGTCTCAATCTGTCAAAAAATACTTCTACATTCCCTACATTTTGACAAGTTTTTGACATTTGTTTGTCGCCGAGATGAGACTGCGACTAGATTTTGAACGTTTTAAATTACGAGAATTGGCCTTCAGATCTGTCTCAATCTGTCAAAAATACTTCTAATTTCCTTACATTTTGACAAATGTCAAAAACACATTTGTCGCTGAGATGAGACTGCGACTAGATTTTGAACGTTTTAAATTATGAGAATTGGCCTTCTGATAACGTTAGCTGAGTACATACCTACCCGATTACATTAAACCCTCCTTACCTCAAATATCCAAGTAGATTCTTCAATGGAGGTGGTTTTTGTGTGAAAATCTTAATGCGGTTCACAGAATACATCTACTTACCAAGTTTCAACAGTATAGCTCTAATAGTTTCGGAAAAAAGTGGCTGTGACATACGGACGGACAGACAGACAGACAGACATGACGAATCTATAAGGGTTCCGTTTTTTGCCATTTGGCAACGGATCCCTAAAAAGATCGCTCACTTACTAAGCAATTATTAATTAACATAAGAATATTAATTAGCATAAGAATAGAAACTTAAGCAGTAATTAATGCAGTTATAGTCAAACTTTATGACTGCACTGTAGTGCCCTACTCGCTGCGTAGTACCCCACCCCTCACCTCCGCTGTCCCATGAATTTGTTACTGCGCAGCGACTCACCTCATGTTTCCAACTTAAAGTTTAAATCGGGCTGTGCAAGTTCTTTTTGCAGTAGGATTTATTTTTATTTTAGGGCCATATTATATTTACAAATAGACAGATAGCGTAGGCTTAGTAAAAGGGTGCCGTTGACACCTTTGAGGTACAGAACCCTATAAAAAATACGTCGTAATCTTCCAGTAATTTATTTATTACTCTTAAAAATACATAGGTTTTAAAACCAATATGTCATTTTCATATTTCCGTCGATATCGCGCTGCGTTTCAACGATGCTGGATTGGCGGCGCACGAGTTTGCGCATTGAATTACGCCTTATGTCCGGGATGTCGGGAACATCGTCTTCAACTAATGGTGCCTGAGTGAGTTCGAGTTGATCTAAATTTTCATATGACTCCGCAATTGATGTTTTTCTGAAAATAAGTAAGTTTTTGTGAAGTCGGAATAACCGAAAATATGTTAAATATTAATACAGGGTGGACCAAGAGTCCGGTAACATTTGAATCGGTCACTGCTTTGAATTGCGGGGAGCAGGGGAGAGCGGGGCGTTACCAAACGCGAGAGCGGCTAATAGGAATTTAGTAGCTAAAGTGCTCTGTCTGTGGTAGCATGGCGTCATTCACTGGAGCACAACGCGTGCTTTGCGTACGCGAGTACTATCGCAACAACGATTCCGCGACTGAAGCGCAAAGAAAATACTGTTCTCATTACAACATACGGATTAGAAATCAAGCTCCATCGACTCGTGCAATTAAAAATTGGGTAGGTACTGAAGTTCGAGGAGACGGGATCCACATTAAATCAACCACGATCCGGCCGACCTAGGCAGTGATGGGCGTAACTAGTTATTTATGTAATCTAATTAATAATTGAATTACATAATAATTGAATTACAATGAAATTTAATTACATATTATTCAATTACATTGTAATTAGATTACTTTGGATGTGCTATGAAATTAATTACAATGTATTTAATTACGAAATAATTTGATTACAATGTAACTTAATTACATAGTATTTAATTATATTATAATTATAATTCCTTTGAATATGAAATGTCGCCTGCTTGCATCTCACAGTTGTGATATAGGTACTGCAAGTGCGGCCCCTTCAGTTACTTCTAATCTTTTGTATTGTAAGCACGTAACATTTTCTTAAGATTACCTACAAGTCGTATGTATTTTGGTGATTAGTGTAAAAACTTTTGTGTTACGTACAATGAATGGATGAATGAATGTGATTATAACTAACTAGCTTCTGCCCGCGGCTTCGCCCGCGTGGATGTCGGAAATTATCCCACGGGAACGTGCTAACAGAATAAAATGTATGTGCTTCCCCAGGATGCCATCTATCTCTATGCCAAATCAGAAGTTCAGTGGTTTAGGCGTGAAAATATAACATACAGTTTCAAGTTCAAATCCTGAATTACCCCTTTTTGTCCCGTCAGTGGTAAATTTTCGACAACTTTACATAGGTACTTATTATTAATTATTTTCTGTCAAAAGTATCAATACTGAGTTTCGAGTTACTCGGACCGCGCGTTCAATTTCTTCCACACAAACTTAACACCCCTATATCCCCCTTTGAGGGGTAGTTTTGAAAAACTTATAATGATAAACTTTATTACTTACTTAGGCGAGTATTCTTTTATTAACCTAATGAAGAAGATTTTTCATATAAACTGTACCCCGCTTTTCACCCCCACAGGGGTGGAATTTAAAAAAAATCGTTTGGGATGTCATAACTTGACTTAAAGATTATTTATACTAATTTTCGAGTTAATCAAGCCATACAGTAAAGTCCTCCCCTGAAAAATTGACTACCGCATTTCAGCCCGTCAGGAGTAGATTTTCCAAAAAACCCTGATACACATTATTCTTTACTTCCAATATTAGGTATAAATACTGAGTTTCGAGTAAATCGGACTGCGCGCTAAAATTCTTCCATACAAACTTAGAAACCCCCCAATCCCTTATTAGGGGTAGTTTAGAAGAAAAAGAAACTGACAATCTTCATAATTTATTTAGATAAGTATTCGTGCCAAGTTTCAAGTTTATTAACTCATACACTACACTCACTATATAAGATTTTTCATACAAACGAATTCCCCCCTTTTCACCCTCTTAGGGGTAGAGTTTCGAAAAATCCTTTCTTAGTGGATGCCTACTCCTCACGAAGAACACACCCTCCAAATTTCATGTCTCTAGGACCAGCGGTTTAGGCTGTGCGTTGATCTATCAGTCAGTCAGGACTTTGAATTTTATATATACAGGGTGTTATTGACAGCCCTCCACAAAAACACAGGATTGATTCAGCTCCTTATTCTGAATCATATCCCACTAGAAATTGTCTCAGGAAAAAAAAAATTTATGCCGTTTTTTCTGCTGATATTCCTTTATTTCAATGTAAAATTACGTTCTCTGTATGCAACACTCCATTTAGGTAAATAAAACAGCTGAAAACAGCCTCGCTCAAGCTCGCTGCGCTGCCGTCCGCTACGTGCGTTTTGCCGCGGTAACGATACGTTGCGTGTGAGGTAATAAAACAAATCTGGATTTTTGGATTCCCTTAATGTTCCTGAAAGAATTACATGTACCGGTCATCTTAATATGATGTACTGAAGCCACCCTATCAGTTTGCGGAGGGCTGTCAATAACACCCTGTATAGATAAAACTAAATTTAAAACTAAACAATGATTGGCAGATGATTACATTTTTTTTTTTTTTTCAAATTCAAATTCATTTTATTCAGGAACAATTCACATTGTGTTTGAAATCAGTAAAATTATAAAACTAACACATTCATAATACAATAAATCATATAAGATAAAAGAAAAAAATAAAAAGAAAATACATTAACAATAAAATTCAATAACATTACAAGCTAATACATACATACATACTAATATTATTCGGTCTCTATTAACTAATATTATTCGGTCGGTATTAACTAATCTAATTTTAAAACGTGGATTTTTGTATGGTTAGGTATGTGTTTTTTTTCGAATTTGTCAAAACTGTATTAAATAAGAGGCATTTTTGTAAGAGGTGTCCCAATACTTATATAAATGTGTAATTACATTTTATCAGATTACTTATGTAATCTATTATAATGTAATTAGATTAACTTGCAATTCAATTACTTTGTATTTAATTACAGTATGTACAGTAGCGGTCCAAAGCGGCGCGCCAGTTTCACGAAGCAATAGATTGACACTTCTGTTTAACTTACGACCTTCTTCTAATGAGTAATTCCTATACTTTATAGTATACACACACACACTCAACACACACATTCTCGCATTCGTTTGCAATTACTTTGAATACTTAATCACGGTATTGACTACAGTTCACTTATTCGTAAAATTTTAGGATTATACCCACAGATATCAAAATAAATAAATTATAAGGTAGATGAATGCAGTTAACTTAAAGAGTCATTCAACCGCGACTAAATAGAACGTTGTTCATTGTGGGTTAGCGACGTGTGTTCTATATCTAAATATTAGCGGTGTTGTAGTTCCTTATAAAATGCAAGCAAATTTGAACATTGAAATTAAAGCGAATATTATTGCGCTGCGTAAAATTGGACTTAATATAACACAAATATCTGATGAAACCGGACTGAGTGTAAGTGTAATGATTAAATTATTTTATTAAACAATTTATCTTATTAAAGTAGAACTGCTGATCCTTATTTTTTTAAAACGTTTTATAAAGTCTAAATAGAAGAAAATATAATTCCGAAGTAAATTTATTTACCTAGATTATTGAATGATGGATTAATATAACTATATTAATTCTATAAATATATGTAACATCTCTTGTCATTATAATTTTGTTTCTAAATCGTAGGTAATATTAGTATTTTGCTTAGTAGCCTAACAGTACTCCTTTTTTTATTTTAGAGAAGTAATTCCATGGCCGGCACGACCTCCTGACCTCAACCCCATAGAAAATCTATGGGGTTTAATCACACAGCGATGGGACGCAAGGAATGAGAGGACTGATGAGCAATTGAAGCTGCATTGCCTAGAAATCTGGGAAAATATAAGAGGAACAGACATAATGTAGTAATATTGTAGGGTCAATGCGCCAGCGTTTATTTGATTGCATTGCTAATAATGGGGGTTATACGAAGTATTAAACTATAAGTTGATTATAGCAATACTAAAATTATATTGTGATATCCGTAATAAGGATTATTTTGAGGTTTAGCTTCAATCTTCTTTTCATAATGAAAATGAATACTTAAGCTATAACCGCAATAAGTCCTAATAAATACGATTTGTTAACTTTGACATTTGAGATAGGCAACTTATGTAGGCTACTACTACTGAGTAATTTAATTGTATTGTGACAAGGAGTCCGCACTTTTTTTATTTACGTGGGTAGATTTGCTAGTTGTAGTTTGTTAAAGTACTCTAACAAACTACAACCAGCAAATCTACCCACACAGTGGTAATTAAAGGACAATATTATTATATTAAATTGAATCTTTGTTCATATTAAATTTACAAAACGCATAATTACGGTGAACCGCTATTACCTGCTTAACTTCAATAAATTGTTCTTTATGAGAAAATAAACTGTTTTAACTAGACGTTTATTTATTTCTAGTTTATAAAATTATAACGAATAAACAATTTGAAATTACTTACTTATAAAACATTTTTATTTTTAACCCCATATTACAATAACAATATAATAACTTATTATTATCGTTTATTAATCTATCGAATAATAAAAAAAAACCTATAAAGATTATTGTTGGAAAAGAAAAATTAAAAGTCCCATCTCGAGATTGGAACCCAGACCTATGCGTTCGACAATCTAATACGTAAGACTACTAGCTATCGGTACTTGATGAAATGACTTCAATTTTAGCAATGGTATGAACCAACCAAAGTCATGCGTAATTACGTAGCCTATGTGCAAAAGCGACGGTATGTTTTTTGTTTCGTTCGACGCCAGCCAGTGTGCGAATTCTGAGATGTGCGTTCTGTGTTGATACATCACTACACACAGACGTAGGTACGGACGTTACCGCGCGTTCACAGCAATACAGTCCTTAAGCTGGTAATCAATTAATGACTCTTGACTGTACTCATTGCAATTAGTTACTTAAGTAATCTGTTACAAAGTATTTCAATTACTAATTACAATGTAACTGTAATTTGTAATTATTAATCTAAATACTTTTTGCCCACCACTGGACCTAGGACATCGCGAGAACCCGTAAACATAGAGTGCGTACGAACATCTGTTAGAGATCAATATGGCCTCTCTACTCGAAAGCGGTCTAGTGTTTTAAATATACCCAGAACATTTCTTTTTTTTTTGCTCCAGCATTACAGGACTACTCAGGTTTTAATCAACGATCATGGTTTCAACAAGATGGGGCAACATGTCACACCTCCAACGACTCTATAGGAGCAGTTCGCGAAATTTTTGGCCAAAAATTCATATCCAAAAGAGGTGACATTAACTGGCCACCCCGCAGCCCGGATTTGTCACCAATGGACTTTTTCCTTTGGGGCTACCTTAAGAAAAGTTTTTAATAACAACCCATCATCTATTGAAGAATTAAAAGAAAATTTACGCGAGGAAATTCATAACATTTCCAAACACTTGTCGGGCGGTGATGGAAAATTTCCGCTCAAGGTTACAGGTGTGCCAAAATAATCAAGGATCATATTTGGATGACGTTACTTTAAAAAAATAAAACCCCGAATTACCCCCCCTTTTATAATAATAAAACAATTATTCTCTCATGTCTACTTTTGTATTTTTTATGACCATTTGAAATGTTACCGGAATTTTGATCCACCCTGTATATTTAGAATAGAATATTCTTTATTAAGTACACCATAAATATTACAGATATAAATGTAGAAATTTTACAATGGGCGGTCTTATCGCTTATCTTTTAAAGACAACCTTTGGATGGATTTGGAGTGAAAGGACAGAAAATACTGCAGGCAGTCTGTGGTGTATTTACATATACACGATAAATACATAATCTTTTATTTTCCTACCTAGAAATATAACTTTATATACCTATCAAGAAATTTCACCCTACGCCATTATATTATATTAACAGCATAGGCAGTGCTGTTGTTAGTTTCGACGGCACGGTTGGCGCAGTGGTTAAGCGATTGACTGCTGCGCTGCGTGTCGCGGGTTCGATTCCCGCACGGAACAAATATTTGTATGGCCTACAAGTAGTTGTTCCGGGTCTAGCTGTTTGTGTGTGTGAGTTTAAATGTTTGTAAACGCACCCACGACACAGGAGAAATTCCTAGTGTGGGGCAACGTTTTAAAAAAAAAGTTATGGGGCTCTACGCTTTCGTAGGCCCTATCGTAGCACTTCGTAGCACCGTCTTTGTAGAGGGTGCTACGAAGTTGGCGTTTTTTGTATTTCATCATTTTTAATACAAATATCCAGAATAAAAAGTATCCTGTCTTTCTCCAGGTCCGAGGCTACCTATCTGTCAAATTTCATAATGATCGGTTTGGTGAAAAGGTAATGGACAGACAGTTACTTTCGCATTTATATTATATCTTTCTTCTAATAATATTTAAGACAATTTTATTTTCATACTAATAATATTGATCACTACGAAATGCATGGGATTTTTTTTGCGATTTGTGGCTTTTCTAGTAATATAACTAGTAACATATGAACGAGACGGCCGCGTATTCGCACGAACGATTTTTTTGGTTAGAAAGCTGGCTATTAGTTTTAGTATGGATGGATTTGCGAGGATTTTGGTAAAATTCTATTTCAATATGTATTTTTTGGGTTTTGGATATCTACGTGGAACCGTAACAGAAAAGTAGAGCCGATAACTTCATATTAAGCGCTTTAGATAATTAGTGATTGTTTAATTTGTGTAAATCTTCTGATAAATCATCATCAATAACATAGATCTTTGAATTTTCAGTACCTATTAGTCACCAATCTACCTAACGATTAGGATTTCCTATCTAATATGGCAAAATATCGCAGGCTTGAGGTATCTTCGGCATGTAATTACCCTTACTGTTAAATGCTCACCTTTGATCACCACAAGCCATGCATTCAGCATATGTCCAATCCTTGCCAAACTGTTCTCCTTCCTCAGCCGTTTGTGGCAGCGAGGTGTGCAATGTTTCAGGCAAGCGGAGCGCGCTCAGCCCTCCCACGACTGAGACTGCGCCCATCACTACCAGAGGCAGGACGAGGTTACTTGATCCCTGTAAAGGAGCATATTCACGATAAATAATGACGTATAGCGTAAGTCATTGCAATGTAACTATTAACTTATTGTAATCTTACTAATAATAGGGGTTAAAGTATGAATGAAATTGCCGTTTTATTGTAATAGATACTTCGAATTGACATAGAACCTTCATGGTTTGAGATTTTTGAGTGAAACTTTTTTCTTCACATGGTACCTATGAAGTTCTTCTTTTAAAAAATGTGAAACATTCGATTATCGACTTTCATTTGTTTTTTTTATTCAGCTTAGACAAGAAAGATGGATACTTCGAAAATTCGAGTTATTTTTGAATACGAGTTCCGACGCGGAACTAACGCGGCAGAAACAGCTCGCAATATCAATGTTGCGTTTGGAGAGGAGACTGCTAATGAACGCACCGTGCGATTTTGGTTTAAACGCTTTCGTGATGGAAACTTTGATTTGAAGAACGAACCACGTGGAAGACCGCCCACACAGGTGAATAACAATGAATTGAAAGAGATGGTGGAAGCCGATCCGAGCCAAACTACCCAGGAATTAGCGGCATGGTTTAACGTTACCTTACCAACAATATTGACTCATTTGCGTCAAATCAATAAAATAAAAACATATGAAAAATGGGTGCCTCATGATTTGACTGATCTGCAGAAAGAAACGCGTGTTGCCTTGTTGAATCGATACAGAAATGAAAGAATATTGGATCGAATTGTGACATGTGATGAAAAGTGGATTCTTTACGATAGCCGTAAGTGAAAAATGCAATGGCTGATCCCAGGCCAAACGCCGCAACAGTGTCCTAAAGCAAAGCTTACCAATAAAAAGATAATGATAAAGCTGTTTGGTGGTCTCAGCATGGTGTTATTCACTATAGCTTTCTCCGATTTGGTCAAGCAATAACGGCAGATGTCTACTGTGCCGAACTCCGAACAATGATAGCAAAACTAGCAGTGAAACAGCCCCGACTCATGAATCGATCTTCACCATTATTGCTCCATAATAACGCGAGACCTCATACAGCACGAGAAACCGTTTTAACTCTACAGGAACTGCAATTAGAAACCATTCGTCACCCTCCGTATTCGCCAGACCTTGCTCCAACGGACTACCATTTTTTTCGTGATTTGGACAATTTTCTCCGTGATAAAAAGTTTTCTTCTCAGTACAAAATTGTTAGGGTTTGTGAATTTTGATTTTGCTAATCAATTATTTTAATTGATATTCGTCTTAATATTTAACACTGGCCACTTTACCGTTTTACTGTATTTATGGTCGCTCTGTGATTGGTTGCCGCAAATCGCGGGAACCAATCGGAAAATTCGCTACTTCCCGCGAAAAAATGAAAAAAAACGCGGGCTTAGTAGGAACGCTTGGCGGTCGCACGGTTTTTTGGGATTAGAGACTAGACACGATACCGATAGGTTATAAGATAGGTAATTAATAAGTACCTAGTGCTAAGTATTGATTTTTGTATGTGTAGTTCAACTGAAATATAAGTCAGTTACGTATAATCGTTGTATCATTTTGACTACGTCCCGTTCCTGTTGGTGTTTTCTACATTTCGGAAGTGGTGTAACAACGTAAGTACACGCCCATTAATTTGCAATTATCTTTAATTCTTGGTCAAATAGCCACTGCTTGGTAACATGTTTTCTTTTTTAATAGTTGTAAATAGATCTTTAAAGTCTGGTTAATAACTACAAAGCAGAGATATAGAATTCAATTGTTTTTATAATTATTTTACAATAATCTTAATTGTGTACCTATCCATACTAACTTTGCATTGCACCGATCTGTTACCGAGTAAAGGCATTGATATTCTATGATTGACTATGTTGTGTTGCACTGTTTTTCTTACATTAATCTCAGTTTAAGTAGTGTGAATCGTTTAAAATCTTAAACATTTTGGTAAGATTGCCTGCTTTATTAGCTCAATAATATCGTAGTTTTATGGACAGTAATGTTTTGTTAATTATCACGAATATTCGAATTATAGACCCTATAATCACTAAGATAATGTAATAATAGTTGGGTGTCATGTCAATTGCATATACGAATACAGAGTATATAATTTCACTGAAGAAACAAATGCACAATACTATCTTTACGACAAGAATTAGAAAAAGATATTTTGAAAATCGCTTAGCTAAGGTTGTTTTTGTTTTCTCTTTTGAGCCCTTGCATCATGGATGGGACCTCTAGACGCCCAAGCATGGAATCCAGTCATCGAAGACTTGAGACGCCCTATGCGATGGGGCATCGAAGTAGGAGCCGGGTGAGAGACCACAGCCATAGTCGGTTGCGAACTCGCAGCTCATGTCGCAACCGGGATCAAGAACTGGGTTTGAGCCATGAACGAGTCAAGCTCCTGGAGAAGCAGCTGCTACGAGAACGGGAGCGTCTTCTAGATGTCAAGACCCGCAACCGGAGTTGCAGCCGACGCAGCGTGCAGCGCACATCGTCGCGGCACGCCACCCAGCGTAGCAACCGCAGTCGCAGCCAACGCAGTGGGACACTCGACCATCAACGGCGACGAGCGGAAGCCGATCGGCGCGGTGGTGACGGCCCACATGCTGAGCATCGCTACGTCGCGGGACACTTTAAAAGGTCACGTAGCCCATCTGTATCAAAAAAATATATTGTTGATGTTTTCAAATGTTTGAAAGATAGTTTGGCATCTCAACCCGCCCGAGACACACGGGTTTTTCAAAAGATTGATCACATGAACATACTGCCTAATTTTGATCCATCTACAAAAAACCAACGTATTGATGTATGGCTCAAGAAAGTCAATGAGTGTGCTAATGTGTACGGTTGGGATGACAAAACTATCGTTCACTTTGCTATGCAGAAACTTCAAGGCCTCGCTAAAACATGGTATGAAGGTTTAAACTCGATTCTGTTTAACTGGCAAGAATGGCAAGAGAAACTAATAAACGCCTTCCCTTGCGAACAAAATTACGGCCAGGCATTGGAGGAAATGCTTAAAAGAAGGAGTAGATATAATGAACCTATAGAGGTTTATTTCTATGAAAAACTAGCTTTACTTAACCAATGTGACATAATTGAGAAACGTGCGGTAGATTGTATCATACATGGGATCAGTGATAGGACCCTCAAATCAGGTGCTCTAGCTTTACGGTCCTCTCACCCCGATCAACTCTTGCAATTTTTGATGAGCAGCAGAGATTTTTATCAGCATTTCGATCGCAACCATAACAAGAACAAAACCCATCAATCTAATACCCCTAATGGACAGCCCAGTCAAAGGTCGGGCGCTAAATCGGGTTCATTCCCTGGATGTTACAATTGTAAGGAAAGGGGTCACAGTTTCTTACATTGTCCTAAGCCACTTATAAAATGCACAAAATGCTACAAAGTAGGGCATACAGTTGATAACTGTAACACGCAGATACAAAATAACGTCGTAAAACCCAGTGGCAATATTCCAAAAGCTATGTGTATTGATGTAGCCAGTCAAGGACGCAACTCGCCCCCGAACTCGAAATTTATGAAGGATGTAAAAATTAACGGTACATTACAGAAAGCCTTTGTAGATTTTGGTAGCGAAGTCACGCTTATAAAGGAGTCTGTAGTTTATGAATTAGGCTTGACCCACGATCACATACCGTCATTATTGAAAGGGTTTGGAAACGGTATAGTAGAGTCGCTAGGAGGGTTGTTACTTAATTTTGGGGTAGATGGTGTCAATGCTCAGGTACCATGCAAGGTTGTGTGTGATAATTTGTTAGAGAAATCCGCGCTTATAGGGCAGTCCTTCACCGAACAACCTCACATCGTAGTTTACAAGGACGTAACTAGGCTACAATTTATCGATATTGGCAATGAAATGCCACACCCAGATCCGGATCTGACAGAGCCCTCTCTCAAAATTAGGGCAACAGGATTGGTAGAGCTCTACGGTGCAGCATCAGTGAAGGCATGGATCGAACCCTCCACATGTGGCAATATTCTTTTGAAAAATGTTGTCGCTGGGAAACCAAATAAACAGTACTTTGTTTGTGGAGGTCTATATCGCTCTGAAAATAGTCGTGTCTATATAACCGTGTTCCCATGTTCGAGTTCCTGCTGGATCACAAATAATTTAGTTTTATGTCGTGCAAAGCGAGTAGAGGTTGTCAGTAGGGTAGTTGTCGAACCACCAGAAATCCCTGTGGCGATTGAGGGCGACTTCGATGAGAATCTTATTCGTGTCGGTGATAAGGTGCCAGAAGACGTGAAACAAAGGTTATTAGAGTTGCTCAGAAAATATCATCGTTGCTTCGCATCCTCTCTTAGCGACCTAGGTTGTACCAACGCGACCGAAATGAATATTGAGTTAAACAGTGAACGCCCTGTCGTCTATCGCCCATATAGGTTGTCGCATTATGAACGTGAAAAGGTACGGGCAATGGTGAAGGAGATGCTGGATGCAGGGATAGTAAGAGAGTCGATCTCAGGGTACGCTAGTCCAATTCTACTGGTACGCAAGAAGGATGGGTCGTTTCGAATGTGTATCGACTACCGTATGCTTAATTCTATCACGGTGAAAGAGCGCTATCCTATGCCCATTATCGAAGACGAAATAGCACGACTTAGTGGCCAGGCTTGTTTTATTTCGCTCGATCTTACATCGGGTTATTATCAAGTACCGATTTCAGAACAGAGCAGACACCTCACCTCGTTTGTCACGCCAGACGGACAGTACGAGTTTAATCGCATGCCGTTTGGGTTGGCTAACGCACCGGCCGTTTTCCAACGGATGATGAATTCGATATTAGGGTCAGCTCGTTTCAACAAGGCAACTGCTTATTTAGATGACGTCCTTATTTTCGGTAAGGACTTTAGTGAATGTCTGGTACGACTTGAGGAGGTATTGCAAGTTTTGGAGAAAGCAAATCTCACTTTGAATCTTTCCAAATGCGACTTCTTACGAGACAAAATCGATTATCTTGGTTACGAAATCAGTGCAGCTGGGGTTAGGCCAGGTGATAAGAAAATCATTAGTGTCATGAATTTTCCACGACCTGAGAATGTCCACAATGTACGCCAGTTCCTTGGTCTGGCTAGTTATTTCCGTAAGTTCATCCAAGATTTTGCCCAAATTGCCTTGCCTCTCAGTAAGTTGTTAAAAAAGGACACCTCGTGGACATGGGATGATAGTCAAGAGAAGGCTTTTGAAGTCTTGAAATCTAAGTTGGTTGAAAGGCCTATTCTTGCAATATATGATCCTGCAGCAGAGACAGAGCTCCACACCGACGCAAGTAAATTAGGTATTGGAGGTATATTATTGCAGCGCTCCGAAGAAAATGATGCTTTCCGTCCAGTAGCTTTCTACAGTCGACAAACCTCTCCTGAGGAGAAAAATTTCCATTCGTATGAGCTTGAAACTCTAGCAGTAGTCTGTTCTTTGCGAAAGTTTAGGGTCTATCTGCTAGGGAAATCATTTAGGATCATTACAGATTGTAGTGCTCTACGATCTACGTTCTCAAAACGAGATCTAATCCCGAGGATAGCACGCTGGTGGCTCTTACTACAAGAGTTTGAATGTTCAGTTGAGTATAGAGCAGGCGTTAAGATGGGCCACGTAGATGCGCTGTCCCGAAATCCAATCGAGAGCGAGAATCCCATCGATAAATTTTCAGTTATGTCGATCAGTAGTGAAGATTGGTTACATACGCTTCAGCTTGGAGATACCGAACTCTGTAGGATTAAAAAGATTTTAAATGATAGTCTTAATGAGAAGGAACTCCGATACATAAAAGATAATTTTGTGGTAAAGGATAACAAATTATTTCGTTGTTTATGTAATGATAAAAATAGCATTCGTTGGGTGGTGCCAAAGGGTGCGAGGTGGCAAGTGTGTCGGATGAACCATGACGATATTGGCCATTTTGGGGTGGAAAAGACTCTTGAAAGAATAAAGAAACACTATTGGTTTAGTAAAATGTCCAAGTTTGTAAAAAAATATGTTAGTTCATGTATTGAATGTGCATATGCAAAGAACAAGACTAAAACACATGAGGGTCTGCTCCATCCCATCGCCAAAATAGAAGTACCATTTCATACGGTGCATGTTGACCACCTCGGGCCTTTTGTCAAGTCAAAGAGAGGCTATACTTACTTACTTGTAGTTGTAGAAGCCTTCACCAAATTCTGTTTTATCAAACCCGTTAGAAATACTAATAGTTTGAACGCAATTAGAGTTCTTGAAGATATATTTTTTACATTTAGGGTCCCTGACCGCCTTGTAAGCGATCGTGGTACCTGCTTTACATCTCATGTTTTTAATCGATTCTGCCTAGACAAGGGAATTAAGCATATTCTTAATGCCGTAGCCAGTCCGAGGTCAAATGGCCAGGTTGAACGGTACAACCGTACAATTCTCGACTCTTTGAAAGCGATGACTGTTAAGTACGGTGAAAAGGATTGGGATAGTCATTTAGGGAAAATCCAGTGGGGTCTAAACAATACTTTTCAGAAAACCACTGGTAGGACGCCGTCAGAGGTATTATTTGGAACTTGTATGAGTAGCGAAATAAATCCCATTCTTAACGAAGTTACCAAAGACTCTCGCGAAAACTGCGAAATTACCGCTATTCGAGAGGAGGTCAAGAAAAGGATTGATAACGAGCAGGTTAAGCAAAAGCAGGTTTATGATAGGAATAGGGTGCCAGCCCGGATTTATGTCGAAGGTGAACTCGTCAAAATAACCAAGACTTGTTTCAATAATGACGGACAAAGTAAAAAGCTCATGCCCTCGTATATAGGGCCCTATCGTGTTACCAGAGTCTTAGGTAGGGACAGATATAAGGTAGCACCGGTTCCGGGTTTGGCCAGCATGCAAAACAAACGGCCCACAACCGTGGCAGCAGATCGTATGACGCCATGGATACACATTGCGGCCCTAGAGGTGAATAATTCGGATACCAGTGGCACTGACGACGAGGACCATACTGAACCATAATTTGACCATTTTATTGTAATTTCCCTAAGTCCTATAGTGTATCCCACTAAGTTTTAGAGACACTTGACTACAGATGCGTGTCATTCGTTGTTTCAGATCAGGCACGAGAATCGATCGGATCGTGACTTGATTCAACAAAAGTCCTACTGGCTGCCACAAGTTAATCGATCGTCTTGTAGGCATCAGTTAGGCCCCGAAAAATCGATCGTTCGGGTTAGAAGTTCGATGATGGGTAAACCGATGAATCGATCGTTCGGACCCCAAAGCATAGATTAATTGTAAGTGACAGAGAACATAAATCGATCGTTGTTTTCTGATCAAATTCAAGGAGAAATCTTAAAGATATTACTGATCCGATAGATGTAAGTCAATAACTAGATGTAGAAATTGTTACATAAATCTATTGAGTTGATTTGTAATTTGCGTTTCTTGACAGTTGAGTCAGTATTTTATGTGTTTTTTTAATTTTTTTTATTTCTATGTATTATCTTATGTTTTATAATTGAGTTTAATTGTCACTTACATCAGATATTTACCTCAACCTAATGAACTATAAGCTATTGCAGTTATACATACCGTATTGACACGTGTACCTAATTTAAATTAAATATTACATAGCTTAGTAAATTTGTATGAGAATTATTATTAGTTTGTAAAGTCGTATTACACACTTAGCCGCAATTTCTAGGGAACTGATTAACGAGTCATACTTTGATCAGTCTTGTGGAAGCCGGTGGTTACCTACTATGTTATTTGATACTCAAACAACAAAAATGTAAAAACTGAGCAACCGTTCCGATTGTTAGGGTTCCACCTGGTGTCGTGTGCGGGGACGTACACGTTGTCAGGACGGTCGATTGTTAGGGTTTGTGAATTTTGATTTTGCTAATCAATTATTTTAATTGATATTCGTCTTAATATTTAACACTGGCCACTTTACCGTTTTACTGTATTTATGGTCGCTCTGTGATTGGTTGCCGCAAATCGCGGGAACCAATCGGAAAATTCGCTACTTCCCGCGAAAAAATGAAAAAAAACGCGGGCTTAGTAGGAACGCTTGGCGGTCGCACGGTTTTTTGGGATTAGAGACTAGACACGATACCGATAGGTTATAAGATAGGTAATTAATAAGTACCTAGTGCTAAGTATTGATTTTTGTATGTGTAGTTCAACTGAAATATAAGTCAGTTACGTATAATCGTTGTATCATTTTGACTACGTCCCGTTCCTGTTGGTGTTTTCTACAAAATGCTTTCACACAGTTTGTCGAATCTAGATCACGAGAGTTCCTATCGCAAAGGCATAAATGACCTTCCTATTTGATGGCAGCAATGTAGTAATTGGTAATTATTTTGATTAAATAAATAATAGGTTGGGGAAAAAGTTTCTTCGCATTTTTAAGAAAATTCAAAACATTTTTAATGTAGTTTATTTACATTTAACTAAAGTATGTAGATACCATTTTGTTCGATAACTTTTTGCCATCTTGTAGGTAGGGACATGATCCCATTGCTATAGAAATTTTGGGACTTCTGATCAAAATACCGCGACAAGTGGTTTTGGCAGTCCTCTCGTGATGTTAACCTGACACTGCCTAAAGAATTCTGAAGAGACCGAAACAGGTGGAAATCTGAAGGTGCAGGGTCAGGACTATACGGTGGATGTATCAACACCTCCCAGCCAAACTCTCTTAATTTTTGCTAAGTGGCTAAAGATGTGTGAGGTCTAGCGTTATCATGATGAAAAACCACACCCCTTCTGTTGATTAATTCCGGCCGCTTTCTCTCAACTTCTTGCTTTAATCTCATCAGTTGTTCGCAATAGAGTTCAGAATCGATGATCCTGCCTGGTGGTAACAGCTCATAATGAATAATGCCCTTCCAATCCCACCACACACACAGCATCACCTTCTTGCGAGTTAACCCGGGTTTCGCCACAGTCTGTGAAGCCTGACCGGCCTTTGACCACGACCTTTTTCCCACGTTCTTGTCGTACGTGATCCACTTTTCACACCAGTTATCAGCTTCTTCAAAAATGGTTCGGTTTCATTACGTCGTAATAAGGAATCACAAATGAGTACACGGTTCATTAGGTTTCTTTCAGTGAGCTCGTGAGGTACCGAAATATCGAGCTTTTTTGTGTACCCAGTTCTTTTCAAATGCGCCAAAACTGTTTTGTGGTCAATTCCCAGTTCTTCAGCTACGTCGTAACTAGGTACTGATATGCCGATCTTGCTCCACTTTTTCAAAAATGGCATCCATTTTATCCGTAATAGGGCGACCAGAGCGATGTACATCTTTGACATCAAAGTTTCCGGATTGAAAACGCTTAAACCAAATTTGTGCTACTCTCAGACACTGCACTAGGTCCATAAACATCGCAAATTTTTTTCGCGGCTTGCTTTGCATTTTTACCTTTTTTGTAGAAAAATTTTAAAATGTATCGAATTTCTTCATTAGATTCACTCATCTTGACAGTACGAAAAACAAATGAAAATCACACATTTTCCTAATTTTAATTTGGAATTATGTTCTTTAAAATTTAAACTTTCAATGATACCAAAACCAGCCAGATAGTACCTATAGCCAAAGAGATTTTATTACAAGTTCATACATACTATAATGCGAAAAGACTTTTTCCCCAACCTAGTTAAAAAAAAAAAAAACAATTTTTCAGTACAAATCGGCAATTTCACACTTTAACCCCCAATATTATAAACGTGAAAATTTGTATGAATGGATGGAGGGATGTTTGTTACTCTTTCACGCAAAAACTAATACTGAACGGATTTGGATGAAATTTAGTACACACATGGTTTATAACCAGGATTAACATATAGGATAGTTTTTTATCCCGATGTTCCCACGGGATTGAAACTTATGCGGGTAAAACCATCACGGGGTGCAGCAAGTAAAGTATACATTAGAATGATGCCGTGAGTTCTATACAAATTGGCAATCATTCTATTTTTAAATACTTTATGAAAAATGTATCGTAAATATGCCTGTGTCAAACACACAGGACTTCCTTCTACGTAGCGGCGGATCACGTAGGCAAATAATCAATCTAAATGTTGTAATTATTATAATTGCATTTAGGTGCCTACTACACTTATTCTAACAACAAATTAGACAAAAGTGGCCCATTCAGACACGGAGTTCCGCTTATCTTGATTGACCGTTACCTACCTAATGTAGCAAAAAAAGAAAAAGGAAACACTTCTTCGCCACAGAAACACGCATCATTTTGATTGTTTGATATCGAAAGTGTAACAAATACCATAAAAAATATAAAATACAACACACAACATAACTTGATTAAAAAACCGGCCAAATGCGAGTCGGACTCGCGCACGAACAGTTCCGTACCAATTATCTATAAAAATCACGTCTGTTGTATGGGAGCCCCCCTTAAATATTTATTTTATTTTGTTTTTAGTATTTGTTATTATAGCGGCAACAGAAATACATAGTTTGTGAAAATTTCAACTGTCTAGCTATCGCTGTTCTTGAGATACAGCCTGGTGACCGACAGACGGACACACAGCGAAGTCTTAGTAATAGGGTCCCGATTTTACCCTTTGGGTACGGAATCCTAAAAAAAGCACGTCGCGTTGTTTTAAATTTTCTTCAAGTGACAAGAAAAAATTATCCATCACACAGGAAAATTAGTAATGTAAATAAATGAAAGAAGTATTATGCACATGTACACACGGCTACACGTCAAGCTATACAAAACCAGTTTGTCTTGGCCTCACTTTGTGTGATATTTTCTCACAATGAACGGTCAGCTAATACTGGTTTTGCATAGCTTGATGTTTACAATCACGAGCACCAATATGTCAACACTTGGCAACTTTCAATTGCGATTTTTTCGAGAAATAACGCAACGTTGAAATACGACACATTACATAAACCCATGAGTTCGTAAATGCTATGTTCGTAACAACATAAAATATCATTAAAAAAGAAAGTAGTAAATCGCTTTTGAATAAAGCCGAGTGTATACATACTTTTGCTCGTGACTGTATTACATACAATTTATAAGTACGTATTTAATGTAAAAAATGCAATGGCGTTTTTCACGATACGCACTTTCGTGTTTATCGACCTTCCGTGAATAGTCTACACAGGTGGCAATTATAGCATAATAAATACAATTATTTAAATACTTGTGAATGTTGGACTTCAGTATGGTAAGTAAGTGTATCAAATTAGCTTGAAAACTCAATGGGTGCTTATAATCTACTTGGCATAGATTTACTAAAATATTGGTGTTTATTAAATAGAGAGAGAGTAAAATACAAAACGCATTGGCATTTGTTAGAAAAAAAAATCAACGGGTTGCACTCCGGGAGTGCCGGCAGAAGTGAAAACTTGAATATTAACGTTGTGCATTTTTGATACTTTGGAATGCGGTCTACTCTCCCTCCGTCTTACGAATTTTCGATCAGGTCACCTGTCCTGACGCGAGCTCTGTCTTACGAATTTTCGATCAGGTCACGTGTCCTGACGCGAGTTTAACATTTTTTACCCATCACAACAAAAGTGCACAACGCCGCTAAAGAAGTTTTCACTTCAAAAATATTGAAAAGATGATGACATTAAAAGGACAAGAAATTAATAATGGCACCCTAATTGCATAATACATTACCAATCACAGTTTGAATCATTTTGAAGGATATCGCTAATCAATTGCATCATGTTCGAAACAAAATTTGCTCAACAACATACTTACGCAATGAATGTTGTTGAACTGTCAGATGAAAGCTATTCCTACTGTGTGTGTTACGCAATTACCCCGCAGATGCTACTTACTAAAACTTAACTACTGTGATTGCGAGCAGATACCTGGGAATTGTTACTTTATATTTATCTAGCTCTGCCAAAATGTCTGACTACGTTTTGGTTATCATTCTTACCAAGTAGTTTATAAAAGGTATTATAATCAAACCCAAGCCGCCAATGTATGCCGATGTTCCGATACCAACGCCTCTCAATTCCGTCGGGTACAGTTCTCCGGCATAAGGGTATATTATTAAGAAGGATGCAGATATAAAACACTTGGATATTAAATAGAGGATTAGGGTTTCCGTTCGAGCATCTGGAAAATTATTTTGGTTCTATACATATAGGTACTTAGGTACCTATTTACAAGGGAAGTTGTTATATTACAATAATGCTTACCACTGGGGAGTAACACAGTTACGATACAGAAAATTCCACTTATAACCATTGACAAACAGAGTGGCCATCTTCGTCCAATACGGTCCATCAGCACCCAACAGACAAGGTAACTTGGTATCTCAACTGCTGACGACAGGAAAAAGCTCATGTACTGGTTTTCGCCAATAGCCGGTCCGTAGTAGCTAAGACCCACGTACACCATCTCCGATGCGCACCAGTTTAGAGTTATCAGAAATGTTTTAAGTCTCATGTTCGGGGTCCGACACAGAGCAAACACGCTCACGGTCTTAGCCTCTGTTACTCCCCTCTCCTTTTGTTCTATAACCTGTTTTTGAAGTTTATTCGTAAACTCTTCCGGCAATTCCTTCCCATTGACTCTTGCGATAGTCTTTAAAACATTGTTTGCTTCTTCCAGCCTTTCACGCATGAGTAACCACCGAGGGGACTCCGGCAGTACGAACCAATATAAATAATAAAAAAAGAAAGGCACTGATGTAGCTAAGGCAAGGCTTCTCCAGTCTCTCAGCAAGTATGTGACGATGGATAATAATATCAAACCCAACGTGTAAAACACGCAAGTCATCACAGTTACAAATGATCTGTAGTTTGGACCTGCTAACTCCAAAGCTGAAAAGAATAAGTATTCCTATTATTTTCTCTTTGTATGGATAAATACATTCATAAATCATCATTTACTCTTTCATGTATACTTATGTACTTACAAATAATGAAGGGTATCTGATAAACCGCAGGAATAGTTAGTCCTACGATAACTCGTGCCATTGTCCAGAACCAGAATTCATGAGCATACGCAGTCATTAAGCTTCCAAGTAGAAGTGTGCTCAGACAAAGAAAGAACGATTTCTTGCGTCCTATTCGATCATTTAAAATACCAAACGTGTATACTCCAACTGGCCCTCCAACATTTAAAGCAACCAGACCAAGAGTAGGGTACACGTCGTACTCGCAGACTAGATCAAACTGAAAGGAATATATAATAATCTCATATAATTTTTCTTTACGATATGAATATTAACCTACCACGATATAGGTTTAACATTTCTTTGAAGGTTTTTAGGATTCCGTTTAGAGACGAAACTAAGCTTAAAATATCTTAAAACCTAATGCGAGAGCCCGTCCCAACAAACCTAGCTGAGAAAATGCTAGGCAGATGATGAACAGATGTCAGGGATTTGGCATACCTAATTAAAAGTAGAAACTTACATCAATAACGACAGACGATGTTACTTCAGAGGTATCGTATTCATAGCCTTGAACACAGTGTTCAGTAGACCAACTTTCATTGACTTCTATATTTCCACCCATTTCTATAATTTCCGTCCAGTTTATGGCATATCGTGAGCATTTTTCAAAGGTTATATTGTCCTGGAAGAAAAACAGGGCTTACTTAATTGAAATCATCACGATGTCATCCACTGCTGAACATTGACTTTTAATTACCACGGTGATTGTTGAACACGCATTGTCTTTATTAGCTGGTAGGAGGACACTGCGCTCATCCTCCTGACATACCTTATCTTATAAACTGCCTAACTGGGAACAATACTAATTATGGTACAATCACCGCGCTTTGCAGACAGTTAATAATTCAATTTTTTAGAGAGTTGTCACTAGGTTCATGTTCATGTTCAGCATTAAATAAAATTGTAATTTGCGAAAATAATGCACAAATAAGTAGAGATCGAATGAAAATTATTGTCGCAAGCTTTATACGTGAGGTGAGGATGTGCAAGTAACGCGATTTTAACAGAATGCTTGGAATCTATTTGACTATACAGGGTGTCTGGTAACTCGACGTGTTCGGTAACTGAGGTGTGGAGGTCAGACAGGCGCTTCATATAAAATGCTGGTATTCGCATCCGGTCAGATTGGAAGCCGATCCCAACACAGTAAAGAAAAGGCTAGGCAGATTGATCTGTGGTTTCGGGACCATTTGGTAATTACTCATTCCTAATAATATTTAATTGCACTTTCACAATTGGTTTTTATGGTGGTGGGTGAATAAAGAATGGTTAAGTTGGTATGGTTAATGGTTACGATTCTGGAATTGATTACTTATGGGTCCTGTATGATGCTGATTTCTTTTGCCATTATTTGACATCTGATAACCGCAACGTGCGATTGATAAAATAATGATACGGTGAAATAGCTGATTAAAGATAACGACAAGTTCCTCTTGTAATACCTTTCGTGGAATTGATAATATTTTACGTTGTTGTTGCGTAAGATTGAGTAGCTCTAGTTCAGGAACTCTGCACCAGTAGTCAGGGACGTCTGTCATGAACAGCTGGTTAAACGCACAGAAGCCGCAGGGTAAACAGGCTGGTAGGCAAACGAGCCATAACAGAAGCTTCTGGTACAGACCAAACTCCCCGATTTTAGGCAGCAAGTCGTCCAAATCGATGGCCTCATGCGTTTCATCCGCCTTAAGAAATTATATTTGACTATTAGGTTATTATGACAGTTTTTCTGAAGTTACGGGTCTGAAATTAGCATGAAATCCTTCTGTAGACAGAGGTCAACAAACATTAGACTGAGGAAATAATTAACTTCACACTCGCCAAATATCTAGGTAAATTGCAACACGTTATTCTGTATGGTTATGGGTATCAATTCAGAAAATATAATTAAATTTACCATCGTTATGTGGATCAAATAACGATGGTAGGTAAATGGAATTTTGATTGTATTAGTCATGCGGTTCGCACATAAAGAAGTTACTATGTTTACAAACTGATACAAATATTTACAATATAAATACCGATAGTTTCTCTTCTGTGCCGTAAGTAGTTGTGTTACTGCCATTTTTCGTCATTACACTCAACAACTCACTATTAAACAGTATTTAGGCGTAAACAACGGCGTAATAATGAGTACCATTCACGTTCAACGTTATAGTTTGACAGTCTTTTGTGGAACGGGAAGAAGCCATAAAGTATTAATTAAATTAATAAGAACTTACCTACGCATGCGATAGTATTGTACTACCGTTCAGCTTTAGCGTCAGCCAAAGCTAATGCTTACCTACTTGCTGAATCAAGTATATTTGTAGGTCAACACAGGGTCAGTACCTACGTTCCAATGATGTTGCAATGGTGTGCATAGTACTACTGATAGCAGTTCGTAGGCCATCTCTATTGGTTTAGTCCGAGCCGTACCCAAAATTCGCCGCCCTCATTTAGGAATTCATAAAACTTTATTTTAACTGTCAAAGCAACACTCACGGACAGACTTATGTTAACAAGTAAAGCTGCCTGCAAATAACGGTGATTTTGGTGCAAGAACCCAGGGAATAGCGCAGCGAGCTCCAAAATTTGACCAGCTCGGATAGGTTAGATTATATTTTGACTATTCATACAGAAATATGATTTAGGTACTTTGTCGACTTATGCAGAAAAGTAATCGCATTAGGGGGTAAAGTGAGCTCAAAAAATTTTACCCTCCGCCTCGGATGGGTTAGATTTTGCTTTGACCATTCGTAGTATGAATGGTCAAATTGGCCTTACCCCGCCGTGGCCACGCGTTACACGCTCAAGCGACACGTGTCGTGCCACAGCGAGTGCGGAGAAAACATTATGAAAGGAGTGAGAGTTTAGTTTGAGCACAGTTAGAGCATGTTAGGAGTTACGAGCGCCTGCGTTGCGACGGATGGAAACAGATGACGCACGTGCGCATCGCTTGCCGCAAGTTGCATTACTTAGCTTAATATTTTTCTAGTTAAAGCATGTTGCAAACATTTTAGAGTGACATTTTGCCGCCCCCAAAAGGTATCAACCTGGGTGTTGAATAATTTCATCCAATCTATTAGGATCATATTAGATTGGATAGCCTTCTTTGTTGGATTTTCTTTGAAAAAGCTGTATAATAATTCTTTGTCTTCCATTTTAACTTTCACCCGTTTTATGTTCTGTACCAATGTACAGAACACAGGTACAGAACGGTTATTTGTTATATAATTGTGCTATTCCTAATTTTCAAGCAAATGTACTTTAGACTATGTATGGATATTACAAAATATTTCGTATAAGTATATATTATGGCTCGTGCTGAGGTGTTCATTCCATTTCAGCGTTGGGAAAAACACAGGATTGGGAATATGTGAAAATAAATGTCATAATTGTTTTGTTAAAATATTTTATTTCTGAAACGTAGATAAAATCGATACAAGTAATTAAAATTCTTAGAGACATAACTTATATTCTTTACATAATAATGAAACTGTGAAAATTGTCTTACCAACTGTATATATAACCGTACAACGAATGTGCGCTTTCAATAAGTTTCGTTGTAGGTACAATACGATCAACAGTCTCAACGCACGCTTTCCATGCCAATATTATAAAGTATCTAACATACCATTTATATAGTATTAACCATATAAACAATTCGATTACGAGAGAATTGACTTCATAGGTATAAAATGAAGATTAAATCTTGTATAAAAATTTCAGTATTCATCGCTAGATTTTTACAATTTTAATAGAATAGGAAAATAATGCACATGCATTTTATTTTTTGTCTTGTACATATTGCAAGCATAACAACGTATCTACTTATAGGTAGGTATGCGTACTTTGTGTAATATTTGTAAAACTTTAATTAATATCATTATTACTTATATACACTTTCGATACAAGTAGATACCTATATCTAACATATTTTGTGCCTTTATTATCACTCGGGGTACGTAATATTTCAATCTCTTAATAACCAGCACAAACTATTAAAAATTGACAAATATAATTTATTAATTATTTAAACTTTGACTTAGCAACAATAACATTTAGTAATAATAACGTCCCCATAACCGACTTCAGTAGTGGCGGAAAGTTTTCAGATACCTAATTCGGTCAATCTCTACAATCTGAGTGAAGTAGGATGCTACATGGCTGCCAGCTCTCGGCAGCTGCTGCATATCGTCGTGAGTGTCGTGTCGTGTAGTGAAACAACGACTTCCTCGGGGCTGTCATTATTATATATATTTTTCCTTCCCACATGAACAAGCGACCATGAATTCTTCGAAAACTCTCTGCTTTCAACAACACCTCAGCTGTTAAAATTACATTAAAGGCGTTAAGCTTCATAATAGAAGGCATAATAAACCTACAATATGCAGGTTTATAGAACAACGTGCTCCTTACATTCGAAGTTTCCGATTACCGGACACAAAACAGGTTCAATTCACTCCCGCACAAAACAAGTCGAAATTATTAGCTCGACGAAATATTTGGATAATGTTTTCACTCTTATATCGTCATTCTTTGCACACTTTCACAACGTCAAAGAAAAGTACACTAGCAAATTGAAGTCCTTATTGACAAATAAATACGTTTTCATTGGATGTGTAAATGTAACTCTCGTATTGAAAAGGAATTAAGAATAAATGTTATTTTAAACATTTGTCGCACATCAAATAATATTTGGACTATTTCTGGTTCAAAAATTACAAATATTTACAAAAGTGTCGTTAACGGCATCGGGAAGAGAAGGCGCACGTGCGCCACACGCCGATGCTACGTGAGCAGCTTGAAGAACATGATGCCCAGAGAGATGTTGATGAACAGCACTAGGATCACCAGCTGCTGTCGGGAGAACCAGTCCTGCGAACAGAATACAACACATTTACATAGATATGAGAACGAAGGTTACTAATTTATGCTCGCATTTAATGATGAAGTGCGTCGTAGCATTCGTAGGCATTTCGTAGCACTTTCGTAGCAGTTGATAATGTTCTCCATTTAAGACATTGACCTATAAAAATGGTAAACCTAATCAGCCTGTAATGTTCCCACTGTTGGGATACAGGCCTCCTCTCTGTGAGAGGGAGCGGGCCATAATCCACCACGCGGGTCCAGTGCCGGTTGGTAGATATCACATGTCTTCGAATTTTTGGTTCTAGGACATTCCGGCTTCCTGACGATGTTTTTAAAAGTGGTAAAGGGATCAGTATCTAACCTTGACTTGCGGACTGACTAGGTAGAGCAGAGGGTTGGCCCTCAGCTTCTCGGTCTCCTCGTGCATGCGGCGCACCTCTTCGCGCCGCGCCGAGCCGAGCGCCGACACCTCCTCGCGCGACATGCCGCCGCCGTCCGGCATGCGCGGCATGCCCGCCACGTCCGGCAACGACTTCTTACGCTGAAGAGTCTGCGGCGTGCTTAGCATCTGTACATAAATAATAAATTGCTTAACATCTTCTAAACAAGGAGGTCTTTGTTTGAACTACAACTTTATGTACCTATGTCTCAAGCAATACTGCTGTTATTTACGTATGATTTTCCTTTAAATTATGGAAACGCTTAATTTATCTTTAACAAGGCTGTTTTAATATCTTGGAACAAAGCTGAAGATGGTTATTTCAGAATTCCAGCAGCTAGATTTCTTCATAAATCTAAAATTTTGAATTACATTATGTACGAGAGTGTTTCGATTTTACAACACACCTAGTTTAACGGATTAAGTTTGGCTATCCTTGGATAAAATCCTTGCCAAACGATACTCGTATAATATTTCAGCTTTAAATCAGTAGAATGAACGAGCAAAATAAATTGTTTTGTTTAGATTTGCGCAGGAGAACTGGCCCCGGGCGACCGACCCGCGACGTTTAGAAAAAACAAGTTGATTTATGTGACGGTATACACAAACAATTCTTATAAATATAAATTATTTATATACCTTTCGATTGACAGTGAAGCGTGTATTTGCGCAGATATCAATACATCTAAGTGCGGATGCATACTCTTTGACCTTTAAATATCACAGGTACGAGTATAGCGCACCTATATTACCTTTTTAACATTATGTCATTGTAATTGATAAGACTAGAGATCAGCGGGTAGCATTATATTAAGGAAAGTCTAGATTTTATCACTGCTAAGTTTATTTTGCATTTCTTAAAGTACCCATCTGTGGAAATGTTATGCTAGTAAGTTTACCTCTACGGGAGGCACGTTAATCCAACTCTCGGACGCTCGCCTGGCGAGGATCGCCGGGGAGCACGCAAGGTCCTCTTCATCATCTTCCTCGCCTTGGTACCACATTTTCAATTACACAATTCTACGAATCACGGCTCACGAACTTTCAGCATGTTTTTCCGACTTATTTAAAGGTACAGAGGCACCGTTTTACATTACGTATTGATTAACATTTTACAATTAAACGCGAGTAATTTGGTCGTGTGAGTAACTTGCAAAGTATTTTTTGAGATTTAATGTATTTTAGTTATATATAGCGAAGAGGTGATACACGGAAAGCGGCAGCGAGTGACTGTCTCAATTTAGAAATAGAACGGGCTGAGCGCTGCCCCGAGCCCCGCGCGCGCCCGCCGCCCGCCTGCTGGCGTGTCATTACTAAACTTATTGCAATGCCATTCGCACATCAAGATCACACATTCGATCAAGCTTTTTGTTCGTTTTTCAGCTATAACATTGTTGATTTAGGCCTAAGTACTTTGTTCAACTGCTAACGCGGTCAATAAATTTGAATAAACTTTCCATTTCTTCACATACCTATTTGTGATGTGTATCCTTAAACAAACGATTCGCATGAAATACAAGATATTTCGATCTCCAATTTAGCAATACCGTATTTCAGTGCCTAGTTATTTAGGTGGCCAAGTAACGTACAATAACCTGGGTGACCTTGTTCATAAATTGCGCGTAACGATCGGTTAACCCTGCACTAGCGGCGGTCGCGCGGATTAGTACAATATTGTAATCAACTGTTGCAACATTAAATATTCCCGAAAAACAGATGGGTATCTATTAACATTCCTTGATTAGCGCGTGCGGTGGTCTCCAGGAGCTCCGTGAAGTCCGCGGATTACTATTGAATTGTTATCCGCGCGACTCCATAACGTGAGAATTTTTCCCACAAAAAATTTGTATGGATTTTTCATCTTGTTTAGAAACCAATAATTAGTATAGTTACTTGATTTTCTAAAGGTTCGGTCTGAATTTTAGACCAAAATGTGCCTTTATTGTCTTAAAATAAGCAGAAGATTTTTATTCATATACTAGCTTCTGCCCGCGGCTTCGCCCGCGTGGATGTCGGAAATTATCCCACGGGAACGTGCTAACAGGATAAAATGTATGTGCTTCCCCAGAATGCCATCTATCTCGCGGGCCCTTTGTGGCTAATAACAATAGAAAACCAATTGTGTCTCATTAGTGGTGATTAAGAGGGTACCTATATGATATCTTTACCTAAGTACCTACCTAATTAAAAAAAAAAAAACTCAATAACAGAAAATTAAATACCTACCTAAATAAACCTATTTTTGATGATAACTAATCTAAACTCAATAAATAAGCAAAATCACGGTCTAGTAACACCCCCTGCCATTTATTTTTTTGATATTTTCAATGTACAGGATTTTCACTTCTACAGATTTATTATAAGTATAGATTTTGAATTATTTGTTTTGTTTTCATATAAGTGCATGCATTCAAAAGCAAAATAAACCTGATTTATTATCATCCTAGTAGTAGTTTATATTTTTTTTAACATGTATTAGGTACATAATGTGTAGGTAATCTGCGCGACCACTTACGTCCTTTTTTGGGGTGCGACCACTGTACGGTTAAGATGAGATTAATTTTTGTTTGTCACCTTACACGATTAGTACCATTTAAAGTTTCAAAAATCTTTGGGGAGGATTTAGTTTTTCTATAAAAAAAAATTCTACTAATGGACTCTTACTTGTAGAGATGGGTCATTCTATAATCACAAAGACATTGTGGTTATAAAAAAAAATGTCGTTGAAACTTTATGATAATTTGTCAGCAATAACTTTTGCTGACAAATTATCATAATGTTTTATTTTATAAAAAAAAGCATTGCATTAGGACATGGCAACCGCTGCTAAAGTAAATGCGGATTTATTTGGTTCTTTAGTTTAAAGCTTGCTGGAAATTCAATTCACTAACGGGTAATTAATTAATTATTTTTGTAAATTTAGGAGTGTGACGTGACAATAAAGATATTTCAATACCTAATGTTTTTAATAAACTTGTTATTATATGACCTGACTTAATCTAGTGGCAAGTCTAAACAGAGAAAAAAAAATTGCACTCTAAGACTCGCTTCGTTGTCGTAGCAAGTTCAATATTTCGAAATGCGCACCAGAGAGCTAGGCGCGCTTATAATCGGCCCCTAGGCCTTAGGTTTACGGAACAATTATAGGGGCATAAGCTTGGCGCTTATTTTATCTGCTCTATTTTGCATGTTCAGCCTCAAAAATATGTGATTTTAAACATTACTTTGTTTGGTGAAACCAGCTCTTACATATAATATTAATAGTACGTACAATTTGATTCTCTTAGTTTCTAAATGTAGGTTATGGCATTCAGTCCGCCTCTGTACTGTATGCAGTCATAGTTTGTATAAAATAGAATACCCAGTTTTTTTTTTTTTCTAAAGAGATTTATTGACAGTGCCATTTGCGTAGTTTTGCTGGTATATGTAGTCGAATATAATATGAAAGGTCAATAACCTTGTAGAATAATCCCAGAGCACCAAAATTTTCCGCTCTCTAAAAATAAACTGATTTTGTTATCTATTACAAGCTGTGCCAAATGGGATTCCCCATCGCTAAATATGACGAACTTTCCATTGAAACGTTCATCCCCTATTAAACTCCTTTAGGGGATTGATGGATGGATTAACAAAAAATATTCCTTAATATTATTATACCTTCATGATAAAAGGAACTCTTGTGCAAAATTTCTTGCTTCTATACTCTAGAGCCAGTGGTTTAGGCTGCCAGTGAATTAATGAATTTACCATTTTTATAAGGTAGATTACTCTATCAAAGGGCTCATAAGCCACCACTACCCGCGTGGTGGATGACGGCCCACTCCCTCTCACAGAGAGGAGGCCTGTGTCCCAGCAGTGGGAACAATATCGGCTGATTTGTCTTTGTAAACCTACTCGTAAGTTTACATTGTGGATTGCAATTAATATACTGAGTATATTACTAAAACATGTTACCGTGTTTTCATGACGCATTAGGCCTTTATTTTGTTGAATTGCACTGTTTATACTAGCGTTACCTAACCCATGCATAGTATTGCATTTGCAATGAACCTACCTTACGGCCTCCTCCGCCTCCGCCACCTCCACCGCCCCCTCCACCGCCCCCTCCACTTCTCATTGGCGCAGGCGGTGGTGGTTCTGGTACTTGAGCCACATACAAACTTTCAGTACGTTTGGGCTGATAAGGTGATGGTGATATTTCCTGTCCGAGGGTCCGTTTTCTCAAAAGTGTGTCCTCAAATGGTTGAGGTTCTCGCGAACCCGCACGAGATGATATGGAGCCGCGGCCAGACGCTAGATGCCCGTTGCCTGCAGGTGTTGCGGCTCGAGAGGCCGGCCGAGATGGTACTGCGGGCTGTGGAGCCACGGAGCCTGCCCGGGAGCCCCCGCTTGGAGCCGCCTCCACAGAAGGCTGCCGTGACCGTCGTCCGTACCGATCGACACTTGAGTCTCGACTAGGAGGTCTTTTGTAGTGATCGAAGTAGTCAATGGACGGACGCGGCCCTGCTGGCCGAGCTCCGTTGACAACATCTTGTTCAGTAGGAGCAGTGGGCCTATATCCCTGATCGGCAGAGCCTGTTTGTCTATATGCCTGATTGTCATTCGGCAGCTGTCGATACATATGATCTTGCGGTTGGCCGTACCCTTGTTGATCATGCGGTTGTCTATAGCCTTGGGAATCGATCGTTGGACGATAGGGTTGCTGATTCATCGGCATTGCTTGTCGGTCGAGAGGGCCCTCAGAGTGTACGGTTCCGGTTCGAAGCTCATTTCGTCCATAAGCAGAGGTGGGTTCAACATACGCGTTACCCTGGGCGTCATAGGAAGGCTGACCGAGCACACTCTGTCGTCGGGGAGGAGCTTGAGGGGGGTTCCATTCTTGCTGTTGGGGTCTTTGGTTTGGTTGTTGTCTGTTAGCCGAGGACAGTCGTCGATCTTGGGTGACATATTGCTGTCCACTTTGGTCCATACTTGGTTGATTGAATCTGTACGAAGAAGCTTGTTGTTGTTGCTGACCTCCTTGTGAGATAGGTCCGTATGGATTTGTTTGGTCATTTGACAGGTAAGATTTTTGACTGTCGGGCGAAATTTGAGGCGTTGTATTTGCTGATTTCCAGTTATCTTGATTTGACGAATAGTACGGATCGTGTGGCGGTCCAAGATTTCTATTGTCTGTATTGTAGTTAGTACTGTTTGCGAGCCGTGGATCTACGGATTTAGGGTATTGCGTCGAAGGTCTCCTGGAGGGTACTGCATTTGGAGCTCTATTATTTTGAGGAATCTGTGAATGCATCGGAGGGATATGATTTGGAATGCTCTTTCCATCCAAGATCTTTTCAGATTCTTGTGATACGGTTGCTGCAATTTGTGCATCGTAAACCTTTTGTCTATATTTTTCTCTTAATCCTATTCTGTCAAAGCCTGGGTGCTTAAAATCTGGAGCGAACTGCTTCGCAGTAGCTTGCGCTATATCACAGTCTTCTTTTGCTTGGTCTGCCGCTTCGTCGGCTTGTTCAGCTTTCCCTCGAGCCGTGGCGGTTCTGTAACAATTATGATACATATTTTGTCAGAGAGCTACACACATATAACAGTTTTTAGGTATATTAAAAATTATAATATATATATCTGATATACACTGACCTGGAGATAGCTATATCAGCCTTTTGTAATGCTATTTTGGATGCACGTTGCGCCGCGTTTACTGCTGAGTCAACACGTTCCCGAAATTTAGCGGACCGCATGAGGAATAAATGTTTTCGTTTCTGGCTTGTTATAAGTACGTTGTTCTTATATTTGCCTTCTTCCCTCGTACCGTCGCGGAACGTAGTAACGCCGTATCCATACTTTTTGTTTGCCAACCACTCTCCCTCGTACCGAAGGCCGTCACTGCGCTCGCTGATACCGAACCCAGTACGTTTATCGTTTTTCCATTCGCCCATGTATGTTTCTGTGACACTCGCATCCAAATGTTCATCCTGCCGAAAGAAAATTACTTACTAATACGTTTTTGATTAGGGGAAACCGGCTTTTATTGTATTTTTACAATGCCTCATATATTGGTTGTTAAACAAAACCAAAACGCAAAATATCAATCCCCACATATCAATAACATGCTTGTTGAGTGACATTGATTCAGACGTAGATATAGCATCGAAACGAGGTCTTAAAATGAGTAAATTGTCTGTCTCCTAAAAACTAATTCTCGTGTAATGGCATTCCACACATTATGTCATCGTAAACCTTTATTTACAAAGCCTGCAGTCTGTGAATATTATTCATATTTCGATTAGGATTTTCCATTTAGGATGTGGAGAGTGTCATTGTTAATAAATACTTGGTATATAGGTTTCAGAGTTAGAGATGGTGTGTCACAAAGATGACAACATGTTTATTTTAATTAGGACTGGATCTACACGTACTTATTATGTGTGAGCAATATTTGTTAATGGGTTGGTATAGACAATTTTGTTCGTGTGGAGCCATGCTAGCGAGGGATCGGCCCGGGGGTGGAGGGCATCAAGATGGCATTGCATCAACATGCGAACGATTATGTGGGTGATAAATTTGTGATTTAAACCAAATAAGTAAATTCCCACCTCGACAACGAAACTTGCGTTTGAGTTTGTGTGCAAAGAGGCATGGGTCATAGCGGAGTGGGTGCTGTCTACCGAGGAGACCCACGAAGAGCCTGAGCCCCCCGAGCCCCCGGAGTGGACCGAGCCCGTGCCGGTGCCGTCCAGCTCGCCGACGCTGCGCTGTTTGCGCCATTTCTGAAAACATTATACGTCGTCTTAGTAAGTGGAGTTCAATAGCTTAGGCAATTTTAAGGGGTCTACTAAATCATGTTTTTGTATTTTGGTTTTGTTTATCTAGTACTAGGTGCATCCCTAGAATACTCACGAAAGGGCCCCATTTTTCCTTTTCTCTTTACAGTCTTTACACTAAAATATTATTTGTTAAAACAGCTTAATTTAAATAATTAACGTTCGATGGGATTTGCAGCTTCCAAGCTTTAATACCCGTAAAATTATTTTTCATTTTGAAGAATATGTAGACAAGTATGAACATGTTTTAAATTTAACACCCCATTACAGCAAATAACAAGAAGTAATGTCACCAGCAAAAAAACACTGTTTTCACGATCATGCTGGCGGGCCCAGCCAGGTGACGTCGAGAATTGAATACCTCTCTTTCGAGCAAAAGTCCGGTAGTGGACATCAGAGAGAATGATTGCAGACTCAACTTACATGTAGCAGTCCTTTAGGTTTTCCGACAAGCGATCCGCGGCGTCCGGACGGCTGGTCGGAGCGGACCGTGAGCACGAAGCCTCCTCGCGCGTCGTCCATGCGAGTGGTGCGCAACTCGGAGGGGTCGGCGCCGCCTTCGTTGAGCGACGACATGGAGCCGCGGTGGCCGCGTGCGCCGCCCCGGTAGTGCGACGCCAGCCCGAACGGCGCCGACGTGCGGACACCGTAGCCGTGCCGCAACCCGCGCATCCATTGTCCCTGGTACGTGCCTGGAATCATATTCGATGGTTTTATCATTTTGTATAACATAATCACAATATGACCTGACTCAAGAACTTTGATGAATCTGACTCTGTTGATGTGGTGATGATGAGTTAAATGATGCTCTTCTCTACCAATATAGGACAGGAATTTTTAGAAAACTAGACTAGATTTGGCTATAGAAGGAGCGACGTTCAAGTACATGTTCTGATAGTTTCTTCTTTATTACCGAAAACCCGAAACAACTACAGGAAATTTTGCAAGGTTAGTCAGGGAAAGTACCAACATAGGACTTCCGAAGAACACGACGAACAGATCGAAAACTAAATTTATAAACAACCATATAATGAACCAATTCTTATTGATAATAGCAACTTCGAATATATCGAAGAATATAGACACCTCGGATAAATTATCTCTCCAACACAACTTACCACCAAAGATATAATTCAAAGAAATGGGCCAAACGTCACTGAATGATATCCGAAAGGAGGGAAGAGGAAAACCGGTGCGTAGGTTCGAGGATGACCTGAGATCGACCGCATGCGCAACATGGAAGGAAGGCTTACGATCGAAAACTGTGGAAGGATCAGGGAGTGGCTAAGGTATGCTGGAAAGCAAAACAAACTCATTGCAGATAATATAATAAATATACATAATAATATGTTCAAAATGTTTATTGTAAAATAGCATTAGTTTATTATTAAAGGCTATTCGAATTTGAATTTTGACGCTGATGTGGTGAGTAGATTACGTAGTAATTAATCAATTGACACAAGGTGCTCCATTATAGAATACTTGAAATATATGGCTAAAGTTTAATCTTGGGCATCTTTGCTTGTGGCAATACACCCCTACTTGTAAGTCGAATTAAAATTGTGGGCTTACTATCACTTTTACATAGCGATTGTAACAGGGGAAAACATGAATGATAAGTAGATAAGCTCGCAAAGCCGACTACTACTTCTAATGTTGTGGAGATGTCGAGTAATGTCGCACTTAAGTGCGACAGAAGCCTGACAAGGGTTTTATCATAATACCATTAGCTAGATGCAGTTGAAAAGAGATAAAGAAAATACTCATCGCTCGCTAATCTCTAATCGCACAATAATGGCATCAACGTTGAACAGCAAATGCGATCTAAAGACGTCATAAGTTCGAGTCCGATAGGTCTTTAAATATTATAGTCTATCGCTAGTACACGTCGAGAGAAATGCTTTTAAATGACGCGTTAGAACGTTTCCCAATTCCAAACCGTGGATTATGTTCTATCTATATCTAACAGATTACCTACACCTGTAGGAGGTTTTTTTACTTTTGCCGTAGCAGTTACCTATGGGCAGGTAAACAATAAGGACAGAAAAAATTGAATCAATGAAATCTACGAAAAGAGAGAGAGAATTAATGAATGAGGTAGCCAAAAAATATGGATAAAGATATCTCAACTTCTAGCTTTAAATCTAATTAAAACATGTTATATATGTAGTGTAAAATTGACTTTTACTGATGCTCTGCATCAATCACTTGAAAATACGAATGAAGTATTACTCTATGGCTCGACTTATTTCTCATACTCAATCTCGCTATCGTCAATTTTCAAGCACCGTATGACGTCAATGGCATTCATGAATGTAATGTCTAGCACGTTTTCCATGCCGAAAGGTGTAAAACTGTGTCAAATTTTATATTTCCTGTGTTTATAACATCATCCCTATCAGCTGTATCCCTACGTTTGCTTTTTATGAAAAGCAATCGAGCATCAAACCGTTTCTAAATGTCAGTCGATATAAAGTTTGCAAAGTTGTAGAGATTATAGAAAGGTATGTTTGGGACACTAGTAAATTAAGTAAGGAAATATAGAGATGACTCTACAGATTAACACAAAAATGATGTCCATGTAATTAGGGTGTGATTGTACAGTTAATTTTTGTAGTGCCTAGTATTAAATGAGTGGTCGACATGATTGTGTGTCGAGGTGGCGCGCGGCGCGGCAGGCGTGCCTGTGCTATATTTAACCAGCGAGGGCCGCGGGCTGTGCGTGGCGCGCAGAGCACAGGGCCGCTTCACTCCGATCATTCATCGAGAAAACTACTGAAAACTTTCATTGCATACGAGTAACTGGGCTACGCAAAGTTGATAGAGTCGTTAGTAAATTCAAATCAACATGTTTAAAAAATACAAACATCCGAATTGAGAACCTCCTCCTTTTTTAGAAGTCGGTTAATAACTTATAATACTGCTCTATAAGATGTCTCTATTAGTAAATGTTAACATTATGATCAGTTGAACTATGTAAATCAGTTCAAAGTGTGTCAGAACCCAGAGTAGGTAAATTATAAGGAAAATTAATATATGTTTACGGTACTAAAGTTAAGTAGATATACTTATTATTCTCGTCAGTTGTTTTCGGAAATATGTATAGGTAATACTGCCAATACATAAAAACAACTACTGAAAGCTTCGGCATGAGATAATAAAAAAGAGTCGTAATATTGTTAAAGGTGAAATTCTTATGTTACAAATCACAGAATTAATCATTTTAATTTTATGAATGATAAATCTTTATTGAGAGCATGAGTCAACGCGATGCCGCAGGAAACATATGACGTTTTGTCGCGCACAACCATAGATATAGGCTATGCGCACAACTCTCGCAAACTATTACCTAAATTAAGTCCAACTTTGGACTTAGGTATGTTACTGGGAAAATTATGCCACAAATGATTGTAATTATGATCAGCTGTCACTTGGCACAATATGAATTAACGACACACGAACGTGCAATGCACGTGGTGTGGATATTGATAGGTGCATGCGTAATTGAAATCTCTAAATAAGAAACAAAACCATATAAGTCCACATAGGTACGCATTCCGTTCCTTTTATCGCATGCTTTTTTAAAGCGAAATAATAAATCGTAGCTGCAAACTACCTAGTATACTCCTGGGTATGTTCAGTAAGAATTTATAATCCTTACGGTGTGTTGTTTACAGATATTATTTTCCAACAGCAAACATTGCGCAAGCAAAAGGGTTTCCTTCCTAGTTCACGCCATTACAATCTAGGTCATGAGGCTAACAACGCGTACATAACAAATAGTTATGAAATTAATTTATTACAAATAACTATGCATGTAGCGCCTCGGGCTAACCCGGATTTCAAGATTTTATTTTCGGATTAAAACAATAGCTTTGGGTGTTATCATCAGATTAACAATAATGTATTTTCTCGTAACGAACGGATCTACCTAGCGAAGAATGCCATGGCCATGTAAACGTAATGTATTTTCGTCTGAATTCCAATAGTTTGGCAATGAAAGAAATGAGATAATACTGACCGCCATCAGCGTATGTTTCGGAGCCGTATCCGTCTTGGAGTCCATTGGCCCAGGTGCCCTCGTACTTGGCGTTGCTGATGGTGCTCTGGCGCACGCCGTAGCGGCCCTTATACCCCTGCGTCCACTCGCCGCGGTACAGCCAGCGGTCGCGCGTCTCCACGCCCAGGCCGTGCCGCTTGCCATTCTGCCATTGACCTTCAAATGCGCTGCCACTGTCAAGTAAATTACGTCAGCGTTAATAACAATAACATTAATATTCATAAATCTACATTGTGTAATTAGTCGAAAAGCTCTAAGCTTTTAGTAAATGTGTGTGTGTGTGTGTGTTATAATTATGGTACCAGAGAAGCTTTATCTATAGATGATTTAATTTTTTACGGTTCAGACGCCCAGAACCGTACGGTGTGGGCAGAAGTACTAGGAGTGCTGACCCCAAATCAACTCAGCCTATCGCAGTCCACAGCTGGACATAGGGCTCTCCCAGGCTGCGCCACAACACCCTGTCCTCCGCCTTCCGCATCCAGTCCGTCCCAGCAACCTTCTTTAGGTCGTCCGTCCATCTAGCTGGGGGCGTCTCACACTACGCTTGCCGATACGCGGTCTCCACTCGGACCCGTCTGCTCCAACGGCCATCGGTCCTTCGACAAACATGGCCAGCCCACTTCAGTTTGCTTACTCTGCACGCTATGTCGGTAACTCCGGTTCTTTTCCGGATAATTTCATTCCTGATTTTATCCGTCAAAGAGACTCCGAGCATAGGTCGCTCCATAGCGCGCTGAGCGACCTTGAATTTGTGGACCTGCCCGACCGTCAGTGTCCACGTTTCAGCGCCATATGTAATGACGGGGAGGACGCACTTGACGGAGTTTTCCAAATGCTGCCCAACCCAACTGAATCCTTCTGTCGGCTTCTTTCTCAAAGTTTTGTCTACCGAGCTGGATTATTTGCCCCAGGTAGACATATCCTTCACAACTTCGAGAAGCGAACCTTCGATGTGGATTGGACTCGGGAAGACATGCGAATTGTACATGACTTTTGTCTTGTCCAAATTCGTGCCGAAGCCAACCCGCCGAGAGGCTCGATTAAGGCCGTGCAGCAGACCCCAAATAAATTGAGATAATAGCCAGGGGACAGAAGAAGACAATAAGGCGGTTTAGGCAAAGTGTGAATTTAGTCAACCGTCCACTGCTACGCAGAATGTGCATGGAGAGGTTTGCCATGACTCATTTGTTTGCCAGCATGTGTTTCGTGCGTAGCGTGGCAGTGGACGATCCCGCCTACATTTCGTTATAAAGCGAAGCTAAGCCGTGGGCCGCTGTGGAGCGGTGTCTTAATCATTATCAGCCTATAAGTACAGTAACTATGCAGAATTTCATGTTGAACTTTTTAGACTTTGCATATATCGAGACTACTTTATCTAAATGAGCCATATTTTTTTAGTTTAATTACTTCATTTAGGCATTTAGGTTCATAACTTCCACATTTATTGTGTTGGGTAAAACCAGTATTTGAGAAGTGTGTGCATTTGGAAAATTATGTTTTCCATAATTTTCTACAAATTTTCCAAATGCGCACAATTTTACGAATATTTTTCAGGGTAAAATCAAATAGGTATTTGTTATTATTACGGACACGTCTAAACGCAACTGGTTTTCAAAATAAGTAGGTAATTATCTATCTACTTTTTAAGGTAATTCCCGGGCAACAATACCGGCTGACATTTTTTTACTCTCTGGTACACGACAGGGTATAAAATGGTGAACGGTAGCCTGTGGCACAAAAATCTCATTTTTCTACATTCAATCCTTTGGTTGAAGCTGGCCGATGGCTTCAATCAAAAGATTGAAGGTCCCTACGAATTAATTGGTCATTTTCGCGTGTAGAGTAGGGTGTGCCTATAAGTTGATTTTTTATTATTTATCGATTATTTATTTTTTGTTTTGGTATAAAAAGTTTATTTCAAATAAGTAATAGTATTTATTTATAGGTTAATATTTTCATTTTTTCATAGGCTTCTACTCCGTTCACCTTTTATCTATATAAATACCCTTTTTTTGTCCAGATGATAAAGTCAGCCAGCATAATTAATAAATATAATCTCTAGTCTATTGTAAATTGTGAGCATTAGGTAATCAAAATTTATGGAAGTCTTACCATTATCGAATCTTTTAGGCAACCTAACACGTTGTTGGCAATAGGTAGCGTAGTGATAGAGTCTATTTCTAACGTCCAACAACAACTCAAACTATAGAGTCGATAAATTCGATCGGTGGGTAAATCGTCCACAAGTAATTTATCATATCAATCAGAGAATCTCAAGTTTAAAAAACATCATATGTGCTGGCATGCAACAGCATCATGCAATCTTACAATTATTAATAGGCCAAAATGTGCCTAATAGAAAATATTAATTGGTTATATTTACTATTTAGTTAAATTTCAAAATGTTTATTAGATATTTTATCCTTATAATTGACAGTATCGATTGTTGCTATAAAATACAGGTGTATATTTTTCGCATTTTAGTTATTTTCAATGAATCCTTTGAGTGAAAATTGGTAGCATGAATATTTTAAGGTACGGGAAGTACCTACCTACTTCTGCAGTGCGATTCTGTAACCATCTCACCGTGAAAACTTAGGTGAAGTGAGCGTGGAGTGAGCTGTCTTTCCAACTAACGCTAGGCATTGACACTATTGACAGCTCACTCTAAGCTCACTTCACCCAAATTTTCACGGTGAGATTTTTACAGAATCAATCGGCAGAGCCCGCTTCAACTTTTTACCCAACTTCAACGCGATCTGATAAACTCGTAACTCAGTATTAATACATAGGATCAAAAGAAAAGAATGGAGTGTCAATCAGGATTTTTTGTAAATCTACCCCTGACAGGGTGAAAAAGGATCGTAAATATTATAGGGGACGATTTTACTTCAATTAGAAATAATCTATAAGTCAAATAATGTTAACGCCAGAATGATTTAAAAAAACAATCCCTGACGGGGTGAATTGGGAGGGATACAGTTTATTTTATATGGAAAATCTTATTGCTTTGATTTATAAACTTAATAATTATTGGCCTGAATACTGATCTAAATAAATAATAAAGGTCATAACCATTAATTGACGAAAAATACCTTCCATATGGTGAAGGGTTGTTGTTTATAGGAAATCTAAGAAATTCACGCGAACGAAGTCGCGGGTGAAGTGCTAGTAAGTATTAAGTATTAAGCACATAGCGATCCTAACTTCATTATTTATTATTCCCTCGCTACGGTTTTTAGGGTTCCGTAGCCAAATGGCAACGGAACCCTTATGGATTCGTCATGTCTGTCTGTCTGTCTGTCCGTCCGTATGTCACAGCCGCTTTTTGCCGAAACTATAAGAGCTATACTGTTGAAACTTGGTAAGTAGATGTATTCTGTGAACCGCATTAAGATTTTCACACAAAAATAGAAAAAAAAAAACAATAAATTTTGGGGGTACTTAGAACTGAAACTCAAAATTTTTTTTTCATCAAACCCATACGTGTGGGATCCGTATCTATGGATAGGTCTTCAAAAATGATATTGAGGTTTCTAATATCATTTTTTTCTAAACTGAATAGTTTGCGCGAGAGACGCTTCCAAAGTGGTAAAATGTGTGTCCCCCCCCCCCCCCTGTAACTTCTAAAATAAGAGAATGATAAAACTAAAAAAAATATATGATGTACATTACCATATAAACTTCCACCGAAAATTGGTTTGAACGAGATCTAGTGAGTAGTTTTTTTTTAATACGTCATAAATCGTAACGTAACGGAACCCTTCATGGGCGAGTCCGACTCGCACTTGGCCGGTTTTTTATAAGCTCGGATATCCAGAATCAAGATGGCGCCCTTCTCCAGAAAGTAGTAGTGCTTTTGCGTGTAGCCCTCTACGTAAACATGTAGGGTCATATTGCACCGGCAATATAGTGATGGCGACCCAGAAACTACGCTTAGTTTTTGTTCTCATTTATATCTGGCAGCTGCGCAGGACTGTAATCAAAAGCGTAGACGCCACGTAGCACTTATTAGAACCAAGACCCCAGATAAAGGCTGTGCATAACTCGGGTCGTTTATGCATTTTCGCATGTAGCGTAAGGCTAAAAAAACTCGTAGACCCTGCGTAGCACACGCCTTTAGTTTGTACCCAGATAAAATAAGCGTTACTTGTACTTGTTACCATATACTGTACTTGTTACTTTTACACATCATCTAAATCGACACAAAACTATTCGACACATTGTATTTCAGTATTTTATACATACAATAAGAGCTTCTATTCTGATTTTAATTTAAAAAATTGCTGGATAATTAGGCTTTTAAAACTAAAGTGTTGATCGACTTGTGTCGCTTACCGTACCATGAGCGTGGACGCCGTGTAATGCGTCATGTAAGTACCTTACCAAACACCGTGTTACCCACACAAGAGTTGCTTACGTATTATTGAGACTACCCACAAGAAAGACATAGGAAGATGATGCCGATAAAACCTAGCTCACTAAAACACTTATGACCACTAGCTTATGACGAAATACAAGCGTAGGCAAATTGCAGCATAACTAGGAAAATAACCATGATAACCAACCAGGGAAGGGCATTATTCCGACAAAAGGTAGTATAGCAATTGGGTCATCCTTGTTTTCTTTTAGGTATGGTATGCGTTAGAAAACAAACCGAATGCCCCACCTGAGGGGTGTTTACCGCTGCCTATTAGACCAAAAGGGCTACCAATGCGTTGTCATACTCGATCAGTGAAACGTTTCACGACCCTGTAATTTTAACGGCTAGTATTCTATTTCGATATTGCATTACTTCTTATCTCAGAAATAGGATTGGTACACACAATCCCACCGTGGGTCGGTGAACACGCCATGAGGTCAGCCGTGAGAGAACACATTTACCTCGTATCGTCCAATGAGTCGTCCTCACACTTGTCAAATACTAACAATAGAACAAATCTTTTCCCGGTGAAAGACAAACCGATCCGGCTGCCAAAGCTATTTTTTTATAGAATCAAAAGTTGGTAGCAATTATTTGACTAGAGACTATCGTCGGTACATTGATTGGATCGTAAGTTCCGTTACTATACATACCTAGTTGAATATAACATTGCAGCAATCAACACGTGTCAGTGGTACTGAAATTCCTTTCAGTTTTTATTAGTTGCGGTAAGATAATGGATTGGTCTGTTATGCATATGAGTTCGGTCGGAACAACTCGAGCCTAACCTCTATTTATATCGCACGTTACACGTACGTTCTGCGGTAACGTAACTGAATATTACAAGTAAAACCAACAGACTTCACTGTAAAGACAATCGACCTTGAGCACACAAATGAGGGCCGGTCGCTAAACCTCTGTTCATTTACCAGTGGCAGAATTAATATTTAATTAAATATAATTTTGTAGGAATTTGTCAATGTCTTATACTGTTGGTGTCTTCTCGCTTCCAACAAAATAATAATATCGGTTCGACCACTAATATGATATTGATTGAATCACCCCTCGTATTTCAGACAGAGTGATGAATAAATAGATACCTATACTACCTATGTAAAAATGGGTTGGCATTACACTTGAGTACATGTCAGGTCAACGCCTAAGCATAATATAATTAGTAAACATTAGCTTTGCTGCGTTAATCTTTGTAGAAGTTCATTATTATGCATATTTTTATTAATGCAGCTTGTGCTACTAGGAACACGTAGGTAGGTGCTTAATTAGATTCTGAGTAAACGGCTCCGCTCGAATAATCTATCAGCAGTGGTTGGTTTTGGTGTAGCTTCGTATAGAATAAAAGCATTATTGTCCGCAAAAATATGTTACAATCTATGTAGAATTATCGGACTGGTAAATCCTTGACAGATATACAGAATAGTTATTTTACAACTAGGTACCTATGCGTCACTAAGTTCCAGTAGAGATCTACTGGAACTTAGTGACGCATAGGTACCTAGTTGTAAAATAACTAACTAAATAACTAACTACGTAGCGAGCTTTTATTATATTAGACCAGATGGTCTAATATAATAAAAGCTCGCTACGTAGTTAGTTCAGACAATTGTTATGAACAAACGTGGTTAAATTTGAATATAAAACAATAACTTTGTTTACAAATTAAGGCGAATAGCGCGTGTATGTATTCGTGTAATATTCTAGCACAGAGCCATTATTTTCTAAACTTTATTTTATTAGGAATTACTTCCTTTATTACAATGTAAACATATAAATTATATTTTTAAATATTAGAATATAAAAAGTATAAAGCATAGTAGCAAGTATAAAAATATAAAAAATAGTAGCCCACCGGTATCGGGAACAGGATCCAAGCTATTAGGAATTATTATTAACTTTATTTATTTTATTAACTTTTTATTATTTTTTTGTAGGTAGGTAGCCCCAACACAGCGCAAAATTTTCTTGAAATTATTGTTGAAACGTCTATGAACCGATTAGCCACTGAATTAATCACAATATTTGTTAAAGATTAAGCATGCACTATTTTTAAACGCTCCGTTATCATTTGACGGTTATCTCACCTTAAATATTGTGTCAGACTGTAAAATAAAAAGTGAATTGAAAATAATATCTACTTATTTAGAAGTTTTGCAAATCGCAGTTCTTTCTTCTAATAGAATAGAGCAGATTTGGTGCACGTTTTGGTGAGGCGTAGCGGAGATATGGTTTGTTCCAACAGTGTAAGCAAACCCTTAGGCAATCACTCACTAAAGGGAATTAGTAAGAATTTCGGGTGTATTCAAATAATCAAATTAGAGCACTCAATTTGCAAGTGGCACTACAAATTGGCATCCACAGGTAGGTTTTCTGATCCATTTGTTTTCACCTGTAACTTTTGGAACAGACATTATTTAGGTATCATATCTAATAGTGTGTGATATGTATAGTTAATTGTCGGCTGTACCGCTGTGCGTGTTGGCAAATGGCAATGAGGAGAGGGGCGGAGAAATACGAAGAGACGAGTGAAAACGAGTCCTGGGAAACCTCTCACTTATTTCTGGAGTAATAAGTATCTACGCTACGTTTACGACAACACCTTTCTCGTAAAAAATATTACGGTTAAAGGCTGAAACACAATTTGCTTGTAATCAACTGCGTTGAACGTACAAACGTGTAGTAAACGGATACTTAACTGTTACATTCGTTACATAATATCCGGAATAACCTTCATTACGTTATAATAGCTAGCTGTTACTCAGAACTAATGTTCTCTATAAACCGTAATGTATGATAATACTACTAAAGCACACAATTAATCACAAAAAGCTGCTTTTATTTAGGAACTAGCTGTTGTCCGCAACTTCGTCCGCGATCCAAAATGAAAAGTAGCCTATGTCCTTCTCCAGGTCATGGTGCCTAACTTCATCCAAATCTGTTCATTTTAGCGTGAAAGCGTAACAAACAAACATACAAATATTAGATAAATTATAGGTACCAGTACTAAAACTAGACAACTGTAGTTATGTACTTTTACTTCTTCAAAACGATAAAAATACAACATACGGCTTTTCAACTCGGCAGTTAAATATATAAGTGCAGGAAAAAATTAGTTAAATTCTGTAACACAAAAAGGACCCCGTTTATGTTACAATTTGCACATAACATACATAGTAGGTAGGTACATAAATATGAGCTTCGTGATTACTATTAAGTATACGTTTGCCTCGTTAGTCTTAAAAAATGGCAGGACAAAGTTATTAGGTAGGTACTTAGAATTTAATTACGTACTTTACTTGTAATAGTTAGTCACGAATTTATTAAAATGTCTGCAAGCTAACAAACTAGGATATCGACCTACGTGTAAGTAAAAATGGAAAACATCAATTTTACTAGAAATATCTAAAAAAGTTGTATGCCTTACCAAGGTGTATCCTTTTACCCAGTAACTGGGTTGTGGAGAAAATACTGGTATTCAGCTGCATCCGGTAGGACTGGTAAGTGGTAGCAGCCCTCAACATAGTTGGGAAAAGGCTTGTCAGATTGATGGATCTAAGAAAATTGTATGTATTCCATTTTTATTCCTATCTGTATATTTTATACGAAACATGTTTTTATCCAATTCAATATGTATGACACCTTTCAACATTAACTATGATCTATGAATCATAGCGTGTGATTCCTTGAGACTTCGTTTTCGTGGATACGGAATAAACAATATCAGCTCATTAGAGAAAGACAGTTTTTTTAGTAGTTTGCAGCCTTGTGGTTGATCTTGGAGCATAGATCAAATTATTTTTATATTTTTCCGGAAAAGATAACGGCCTGGTTTTTATCAACAATAGATAGTAAAGTACCTAACTACTGTATTTGCTTTAAAACCGCCCTTCGTGGGGTGCTGAATGTGCTCATACAGTTTTATGTTTTTGTTATGTAGCCTTCGTTACAATATGAAGCCCAGTAAACTTGAAAGCGAAACTTCCAAATTTTCAAACTAAAAGCTTGTTTTCATACCATCATCAATTCATCATTCTTTGAGAAACTTTGTGTTCTTGCGAAAGAGTAAATACTTTATTCACTCCAATGTATTATTCTAATGAAAGAAAATTGTTAGGCAAGAGGGTAATTTGAATAGGGCCACAGTTTTTGTTTCGTGTTCTTTTGTTTGCACATTTTCGCAAAACAGAGTTAACAAGAGCTTGGAAAATAATTTTCGTGGCATAAAATTGAGCAACAGTCCCCGACCACAGGCATAATAAATTAACTTTATATTGGTATGTATCGAAACATAATATTAATTTAAACTTATACATAACATAACATCACGGCTGTATTCTCTGCAGGGTTGAGCAGACGTGTATCTATAGTACATAACAAGCACATTTCCCCTCCACCCCAGTAACTGAGTTGTGGAGGCCAGATAGGTAGTCGCTCCATGTAAAATATTGGTATTCAGCTGCATCCGGTTAGACTGAAAGCAGACCCGAACATAGTTGGGAAAAGGCTTGGCAGATGATGATAATTTCGCCATTTATGTAATTGAAATTATCTAGGTACTATACTTACCTATGTATATATAGCACTATTTAAAAACCAAGTAACCAAGTAGGTATCTATTACCAAACAATTTAACCTGGAGATATAAATACCTCCAATCACAAAATTACCTGCTTTTGGTACAGTTTACTAAAGATGTCGAAGATAATTTCAAGGATGTTCACGACATTTATAAAAATGAAGCTGGTACAAGTTACTTACAATGTAATGTCCTACTCCACCACGCAGTGTTTAGAAATTTTTAGCTTCTCAGAGCACTAAAATGAAGGAACAAACGTCGCGTTGTTTTATGTGGGTTCGCTTTTGCGATACAGGGTCTGCGTTTAGGTCTTAAATAAAAATAATTTTAATATATTCAGGGCATCTCTCATAATTAGAAAATATGAAAATGAATCACTCAAACGACATAGAGTAATCGCTAGACTGAAAACTGTATCTACTACTGAAATAAATTATGTTAGATATGTCCAACATTTCACATTTCTTCGTGGAACCAACTGATCATGACTCAGCGATTTCACAATAATTTGTGGCTATTCCGCCATTACCTACAGCAAAGTACATCCGTACCATGAATGAAGAAAATAGGTACCTACATAGAAAACAAAGTCACCCTAAGAAATAAAATAGAGTACTACCTACAAAACAAAATGTCGTAGTAAAGTAGGTATTACAATTCATTGCATCTTTAATAATTGACCTTGATTAACTTTGAGGCTTTGAGGGACGAGAGGTGTTTCAAATATCATCTTGAACAGAAAACTTCGATGTTACATTGACGTAACCACATTTACTGTGTTACGCACGATTGATGTATGTTTAGAGTGTGAATAGATACATATTTTACGTTGTAAATGACTGAATTGAACAATGAACCAGCGATTGGTCCAATAAAACATAGTTTATGGTTTGATTTGCATGACGCCATTGCGTGTTTGTTCACACAAAGATGAAAGAAAACTGTACGGAAAATGCTCAAGTAGGTATTTTCTGTATTCCTAGATTGCATAGAGTTTAGGTTCTGCACTGTACCCTGTAGGTCTTTATACTATAATAGATGTATTACTGAGTCACAATATATAAAAAACAACGGCTCGTTAGACCATTTATTGGGCAGAGTTCCAAATGCTGGTTAAAACTAAAGATGTCCTAACAGAAAATCTTATTGCCCGACTTTTAGAGCAATTAGATCAATATAGGTACCTACAGTTAATTTTATAAAAATGCTACAATTTTATGTTTGGGTTTAGAGTAAAACCCTTATAATAACCACATATTTGGCACAGGAGTCACAGACAGTGAAACAGTCAACAGTCTAAGGCCTGGATGGAGGACGACAAGACAGCAGCTCTGGGCCCCAAGTCTGCTATTACAATAGTGTCAGAATGGTCTATCATTGATTTCATAATTGTTGATTTTGACTTGTTTGGTAATCTACTAACATAATGGCGTTATTATGACTTTCCAGTGGTCAACCACTGACACTCCATTGAAAGAAATGGCATAGAATGGTAATCTCGTACATAATGATAAATGAATGACTGATTTACATAAAACATTTGACTTGTATAAAACACTAATAAATAATATGTAAAAAAATATATATATGAAATCTGGCATAAATAAAGTAGTGGTAGTTTTTCGAGAATCATTTCTACTAACGGGTTTTATAATAATGGCAATACGACAATGTCATTAATTCATTATGACACAATTCTATTACGAGACCATTGACCGACCAATGATCGCCATTAAGAATTTAGTCGATTATGAAATATAAGCAAAATGACAATGGGATGGGAATGGGATCGTGTTGGAATGACGAATTTATAAAAACAGCAGACTTGGGACCCTATGCATGAGCATTTTGCAAAAGAGCTGTCAGAGCCATTTACAATCTACGTCGCCGCGAATCTCTTAGGGAACTATTTAAAAAGGTTAATATTATGACGGTACTTGCCAATTCATTTATGAAATTTTTATGTTTGTAAGATAAAATCAACATCTTTTAAATAAAATAAGTGATAGACATAATTTTAATACTAGAAATAAAGATAAATTAGATCAACCTTTTTTCAGATTATCTTAAGTACATACATACATCTTTTATGGGGTGTTAAATGTTACAACAAAATACCTTGTGAGATATTGCAATTAAATTAAAGAAAATTTATAACATGTATTAAAATTACTCGTTGTAAACAAGGATATTACAAATTAGAGGATTATATCCAAGATAAGAATGCTTGGATGCTGGTCCTCCTCCATAGGACAATCTCTAGAGTCTAGACAAAATCAAACTGGTTGTTAATGTAATTGTATAATTTATTCTTTTGTTTTACATTGATTTACATTCTGTAATTACTTAAAGTCACACCTGGACTTATTACTCTTTTTTTATGAAAATCATCTACTTTTAGAATGTTTGTACCTAAATATATGAGCACCATGTATCTATCACATAGTTAATATATATGTCATGTTTTCATTAATCCATTTTAATTCTTTTACCTATTGTGGTATAGTAATTTTATTTTTAAGTGCTACGTCTTCACATATAATTATATAATTAATGTATGCAAAATCTTGGAAAATATTTTAAAAGAGTAACGATGGAGTTTCTTGCCCATTCTTCTCCATACGACTGCCTTTTGGAAGGGGCGACTAGAATCAATTTTATTTAAATTAAATTTTGACGTTCAAAAGTACCTTTTATGTGCCTATAAAGGACTTGACTTTGACTTTGTGCTTCTAAACTAACCGGTGGTTCCACAAACAGGGTAAATTGGTAACCAAGGTACTTATTTCTTTTAAATGACCAGTTCGTGTCCACAGACTAAAAAAAAACCTTATAACTAATTAAATAGTGTTGATGTATGATCATTAAAATAACTATCATTTAAACCGTTTTTGCAGAATGTACAGAATGTACATTTTTCTTTTTGTAAATAGGAGTCAAAGGTTTAAGCTGAAAACCAGCGCTTAGCAACCCACTAGGGAACCTTTTTTTTTTTTTTTGTATTCGGGGGGAAACCTTCGAAAGGCACCCGACCTCCGGGGAGAGGGGTCGGGGAGTGTAGGATTTTTACCTCACTAAAACCACCCCGGTGATCACCATCCGCACATAGGGGTGGTCACGGTTCCTCTTAAAAGACCAACTCCGGAACCACCGAACCTAAGCATAATGCTGACGCTTGAACCTTTTACTTCCGGTATTATAGTTTTGTGTATGTAGGTACTAATACCTACTACTAGCAGTAGTACTGGAGACAATAAACGTTATTCTATTCTATTCTATCCTCCGTGATTGTCAGTAATACCAAGGCGTTGCTGGCCTTCCTTGGGGAGCTAGGGTGGATCAAATAATCGATTTTCCCACCTGTACGCAAAATACGCGCTTCGACGTATAGTTGCGGACACCAGCCCGTATTACCCATTGAAATACGTCATAAAGACAAAAATTCAGAATAACTTTGTACTACATTTTATCTATTGATGTACCTAGTGGGTGGCCATACGTTACACCATGGTCCATAATAAAGAAAAGCCACTCAAAAACGACAACTGGCGTTTTATGTCTGTGAACAATTTGTAACTGCAGAACTTCATTAAGTTTTTCTTAATTCAGTTCTGCAGTTACAAATTGTAACGTAACGTTTAAATGAGTGCGCATATAGTAAAATTATGTTAGACAAGATAACATATCTTCTAGCTATAACATATATTCTAGCTGTTAAGAACACTACAAATAAGCATTGGCTATGGTCTAAAATGCATGTCCCTTTCAAAATAGCACAAATTAGATTTCCTATCTTATACAAGTGCGTAGTGCCCTACCATTTCCACCTACTCGAGAAACTTAGCTGTCCTTATAATCGGTGTGCCCTATCTTATTTTAACATCAACTCTCGTTTCTTCAAACCTAACGCCCTCAACTTTGAGGTCTGTCGTGATGACTCCACTGTTCTCTCTCAAGTACCTAGACACACTTTGTCCGTCGTTAGCATTAGTTTTTAACTTGTGTTTTGATTCCAGCATAACATATATGTCTTTAATGATTATAATTCTGTAAATACATATTTGTTACGGCCGCGAATCGTATTTTAATCAACGTACAACTTAGTACTGACCAGCAAATTGCAAAAACGTAAGAACATTTGAATTTCGCGGGCTACCTGGGAGCATCCACCTTAATGTAAATTGATTAAAGAAAAAGATTGTTTGGTTTCGTGTTATACCACCGTGTTGTTCATTCGTGTTAAATCTATCTAGCTAACTGTATGTTAAACGAAGATAATTCACGAAATTGTTTGGATTTGAAGTTACCGGTCCACTTGAGACTGCAAGCCTTCCGAGGAGGCAATGCAGTGGTCTGAGCATGAGTTTCAACCGCCCGCGGCGTACCTAAATTTCGCCGCCCCCTCATTTAGGAATTAATAAAACTTTGTAAATCTAGGTGATTTTATTAAAAGAAGCTGGGTGCAACCACGAGCGAATCGAGTTTGAAAATTGTACATAACTCTATGTACATAGATGGCTAATGCAGAAAAACAAACTTCCGCTCTCAAGTTAATCTATACGAATTGGTGGAGAGTTGTGTGATAAAAATATGAAATGAAATGATTATATTTAATTTATTCATTTTATAAAGACATCAAGATTATGTTCACTAAGGAAAACAGATTTGCTAAAGGCAGGCTGGAATGAACTCTCTAGGGATATTCGTAAAGCGTTAGAAAAGGCCAATATATATTTAGACAAAAAGAGTAACGTTACCGATCGACGTGATTTTTTGCACACTTAGCGGTAAATAAAGATAGAGCTAGCCGTGTGGAAATCTCGCTAGTAACGTATGGCGTGAATTACCTTTGAACACTCATCATATGCCTACCTATTATATTTAGAGTGATGTCTTCTAACAATTATCAACAATACCTAAACCTATATTTGCTATAAAGATTTAATTTATTCAGAGAAATTTGTTTCTCGTTTTGTCTTGGTGGTATTTTTACCTGGATGCATCAGCTCTGTGAGAACGTGGAGTGGACGTAACCAGCAGTTGTGATCAAAACTGTGAGTTTACTAAGATTGATGTTAAAGAATATCACGAACGAGGAGAGCTGACTCTGATACAGATAGGTAACTAGACTCAAAAACTATTTTATTGCAATTCTAAGAGTGCTACTCTAAAGTACTAAAGTTCAGCGTCTCAAAACAATTTTATGAACCAAATGTACTGAAAGTAGATCGCGAGGAATTAGTCAGATATAAGACAAAACTATGAGTAATGAAGGGGAGGGAAGTAGGTACTTGTATGGGCATGTGTAAACCTAAGTCATATTCCGAATAAAATGTAATTTGAGTGCAAGCACATTAGTCATCATTACGTCTTTAGGTGGGTACATATAGTGCTCATTCATGCCCCGTTAAAATAAGACAATGTTGTGCCTATATGTATTGCTCATTTTAAATCTGGCCAATGAGTTATATCTTTCATTAAAGCTTTAAATATTTGTTCTAATGAATTGCTGTTCATAAAATGTAAAGTTTTTGTTTTAGTTTTATGCGATGAAACAATAACATTTTTAATTACTTCTAATAATCTTATCATGTAAAGTTTGGCGAAGGAACCTCGCATATACATAGGTTCTCGCTCTCGTTTATGGAATTACAAGAAAATGGGTCACCATGGAATTTGGCATAGACAAGGGACATTTGCCCCAGTCCATACTGTCAGTACTTTTGAAACAGGTTTTAGTTGATAGTATATATATATATATATCCTTGACACAAACAAAGTTGCGAGTGTCGTAATTACTTTACCAAAGTGTAAATACCTAGTTAATCGCTTGTCGTGTAACTTTCCTTAAGAATTCTGGGCTTACAATTTATTTCAAATAAAAGTTAGTCTTATTTGTGATAGACAATTAACTGCACTTAAAATTTGTTCATGTCTACGCACTTACGTAGGTACCTAGTTAATGCCCATTTGATCTGATTATTTGGGTCACGCACTCGCGCGATTTATAAGAGACGTGCATAAACGATTTAATTATTCAAGATAATCTCACGCTATTTCTGAATATTACGCATCAACAATGACTTCACCATCAAAACGTGGATTTTTGTCAAGTAAGTATTCCACTGTAGGTATTACGGATCCAAAAATATGCGTTTGTTGAAAACACACTTCGATGCTTAATTTTTCTAATTTTTTTATCCTGTTTTCGGAATAGCTACGATAATTTAAAATAAATAGGCATAGCTGCGGCACCTACCTAATTAGCAAAATTAATTACTACCTGGAGTGCTTTCCAATTTATTAGCCTTGGAAGGTAATACTGCTTTATTTAAGATTTTTTGAGAGTTTTGTTAACGGTTTAATTTATACTACCTATCTACAATTTAATATTGTTTTGTTAAACATATTTATGGAGGAAAGTATCTATCATATCAAAGTTACGGGTAGAAAATGCGTAAGTAAGTATGCCATTGAAGTACCTATGTAAGCTACAAAATGTAATTGTTTTATATGAAAGAAGTATTAAATAAATATCATCATGTTAATCAAATTTTAATATAGGTGAAAACCCTGCATCCCAGTCCGAAGGGCTAAAACTAAATAAAGATTTTACGAATACAGCGATTGCGATTTAAATATTCAATTGTAATGCTCACTTTCCACCCAGTTTTCAAAAAGAAACGAAATTCAGACTAAACTGAAGATTTGTGGTATCGCAGGATACGAAGGTCACCAAAGGAACAATATTAAAGTTACAGTTTTGACTAAGATAGTATACTAGGTATCTACCTAAATAAAACTGCTAAGGTAAGAAAAATATTAAAATGAACTGAATATTTTCCACGTAATAAAATCAAAACTGGTCCGATATTATTGCGAATGAGGTACTGCCTGAAATGATGCATGATGTGTAACACAAGGCTGAATAAAATGCGAAGCCGTTGCCAGACCTTCCGGTTATATCAGAGCAAACTTATCCCAATGCGAACTTTCATTAGGTCAATGCACCGACGAAAAAGGATACTTCTGTCCTATTCTTATTTTCTTTGCTTCTTATCTGGTACGCAATATTTAGGATTATCGTTTCATTCACGATTCACATGTCAGCTTAATTCAATTAATTAAAAGCTGGCTTGTATCTTCATATTGTGTGAACATCATTAACTTAGTGTTCCAGTTACCGAGACCGCTTGATGATCTTGAAACATGATCAGTTCATACATTGACGTGTATTCATTTACTTTATAATGTAGTTAGACACCTACTATATAATTGCATTATAAGACATTAATGGAAGAAGGTGTCAAGTTCAATTTGTTAGTCAGATCGAAACTAATTAACTATCATGGCTATCAGTTGCTCTCGGTAACGTTTAGGTACCAACATTATTTTCGTAGTAGGTATTCCTTTACTGAGCTAACCTTTTTATGATTACCTAGTTACATAAATAAACCTTTAAATAAACGTAATAATTTCATAATAAATAGGTACTAAGATCAGCTTAACGCATCATTAGTATTTTGAGAACATTATGAAAATATTGACGATGATTTTTACTCTGGTATTCCAGCTAAAATAAAGTATAAGAAGTCATAAAACGGCTAACTGTAAGGTTAAGATGAGAATGAGGTCGAGCGACGGGTTAATTCGCAGACACTGGCTATTGACTATTGATACGCATAGTAACACTTCTGAGACCGCCACCAACTTGCTATTCTCTAATGGATGGTACACACCTATTCCCATTACATAAAACAATTAAGTCATTACAGTAATTTGTAAAAGCGACGGATAACGTGAAAGTACGACCACGTGAACGTCCTGACACCGTACACTCTTATGAGCAGCTACATTGTTTATAACGGATCTCCGTATTGTCTTTTGGAAGATTTGGGATTTGCGTAATATTTTCATAACAAATTCTTCAGACTGGTATAATTGTGTCATTTGCTTTAAATCACTGTCGTCTAGGCAATTGTGCTAAATTGTTCCAATCAAGGTCTATGAAATGGCGTTTCCTAGTGCAATTCATAGATTGTCTAATGGATCTGTCTCCAACAATGACAAGTCAATCGACACCAGGACTTGACTATGATATGATACTGTTATCACGTGTTGTTATCAGCGTCTACCGATCGATATGAGTATTTTCGCTGAGATTGGGCCATGAGGCACTTTCACCGCCGTTACACGCGTTTTCTAGCGAAACACCGAACTCAATTATTAATAGCAGCCTATTTTTGGAGCGGCTTCGGACGCGGATTTGCGCTCGGGCGTGTGCGAGGCCCGGGCGAAGTCACTATCTCACCTGGGCCAGGTGTAGACACCGGAAACTTCAAAGCCGAAGTGCCAGGAGCCGGCGTAAGCTCCCTGCGCTTTGGGTCCAGTACACACACCGTGGCCGTGGGCCTTGCCGTCTTCCCATCCACCACAATAAGTTCCACCATCGTCAAAGTCGAAACGGCCACCGTTGAGGCCACGCTGCGGGGGGTTTCCGCTAGCGGCGTGCGCGGCGTCGGCTAGCTCGCTCGGCTGCATCACGCGGAACCGTGGTGCCGCGGAGGGGAGGGCCTCCCGCGCGCACCCTCCACCGAGCTCGCGGTATAAATAAACATCAGCTGGGCATGTCGCGCCGTGGCGCGCCGCCGAGTGAACACCACTCCGGTCCTGCGCGAGGAGCACTGCGCGCCCGCGGCATGCGCGCCGCCCGCCCGCCGCGCCCCGCCCGCCCTGCGCACTGCGTACGCAACGCAGCGCAGCCCGCCGTCGCCGAACCCGCTGCTACCGCCTCATCGTCGCCACAACAACTTACAATACTGCCTTTTTAGATTACTTGCCCCAAATAAAATTGTTACAGCTGATACTACAATGTAGATATGATACTACGGATGAAAAATTTGTCGTTACCTGCGGGCACGGGGCGTTGACTACTACCAGGCTTACGCAAAAATCTTGTTACATAGACAAACGTATACCTTTCTTTAATTTTGTAGATTTTGGCCCTCAGACATGGCTCGCCGGGCTGCTGAGGTCGCTACCTCAGTTAGTAGGTCACTTGGATGGTGATCTGTTACAGCTCCGTGCCAAGATTTCCATAGGTACCTGCTTACCATGTTTACTTAAGTATTTTTTTAATGGTGTAGTTGGTTAAAGGGTAACCAATTACACCATTAAAAAAATACTTCGTGGATTATGATGCCATGAAGGAATTGTCATAAAGATGGGCAGAATCTTCCTTTACCAGCTACTTATAAAGAGCGCGCAGTCCTTCAAAACGATAGTTTTGTGCCGCCACTCGTTTGTATCTCGCCCACCTGGCGGAGGCTTGCTCGGTCACGCTACACCTTCTTAGTTGTTTCTATCTAAAATACTCTCCTTATTAACAGGTTAATAAACTTATACGATGAATATAAGTTCTAATATGCCTGTGAAATTGTTATCACGCCAAAGGCAATTGAAATACCAACATAAGTACAGGAAAATGGCGATGTTTTGCTCATTGAAAACAAATGGATCAATCTATTATTTACAATCTCATTGATAAACTTTATACATTCTATTGAAATTGATTAGCATTTGTCCAAGAAATCTGCGAGGCTCTGTCATGCCATGCATAACCGTTTGCCTAGTCCAATATCCTAGTCCAACCCAAGACCATAATAAAGTCCTCCACCTCGCCTTGGTTTTGGTTGACCCCGGTGTTTGGAAGCAGTGGGCTGGTCACAAAACTTCAAGGTACACAAATACTCGAGCGTGGTAATTGTCTACTTTGATCATTAAATAATAAAAAAGATAATGGCTTTTATAAACTTTTGGAGTATCTTTGCCTTGATCAACTGCCTTTTGCAGTGAATTAATGCCGACAAAGCTAAATAGCACAGCGACCACAGCGTCACAAAAACAACATAAATAATAATAATAATAATATCCCTGGACATTTCACACAGCGCCATCTAGTCCCAAGCTAAGCAACCTAATGCTTGTGTTATGGTAACAAGATGGCTGATAAACTACTTATATAAATATATATTTTTTTTGTAAATACATACATATTATAGATAGAAAAACACCCAGACTCGGAACAAATACATGTAGGTCATACTTTGTTCCGTGCGGGAATAAATAAAATAAACCAGCTCTACATAAAAAAAAAATGATTGTATTCTGAGAGGCTTCGGATGACGGTGATGCTATTAATTCATGGAACATATGTCCTCATTAAGGACTCTCATTTATTACTTTGTCTTGTGTCATTGCGTCTTTATTAAAATGTACTTTTTTTTAGAAAATGAACATTTGTGTACTGTGTAGGTATGTTGTGCCTATCCCTAGATACCTGTAAAGAAATAGGATGAAGTACCCACAAATTCCCATGCTTACTGTGAAGTATAATTTGCGCGCAAACCCAAAGTTAAGGCTGCTGTTTAGAATTTCGTAACTGGAATAACCCGATATATTTTACTTTTCTGGCTGAACGAATGAATGTAGGTTTATGGGTTAGTAGTACCTAGAATAGAAGAAACTTGAGAGGTGTCAAGGGACACCCGAATGGAACGAAGTATAACTGGCTTGCTTTCTATAAGAGAGAGAGAGAGACAGACAGAGAAACACGCGCACGCCGCACGGCTTACAACTATAGCAAAAAGTGTCGTTCCAACTTTTGGTCTTATTTTTTTCCGTCTAGCCCCCTTTCGCAACGCGCGATTAGGAACTTCGTTCCAATATGGAATCGTTTCAACCCGCCAAAAACTATTTTCAAAATGATATCGGGAGCTCGTATCCCCTTCAATCAGGCACCGCCCTTAATTCTACCTACTTCGGACAACCTGTAAAAATTTCAAACTCCCGTTTTTGGAAAAAATGACACTAGAAATTCGCAAGATGATTCAAGAGCGAGTGTTAGTCTGCTCCTTCGACCCCATCATTCATTTGCCCCCTTTTCATGATCACAAAGAGCAATGGCACAACTCAAGTGATATTCAACTTGAAAGCACTAAATTTATACATGGAGCCAAAGAATTTCCATCTTTTCCACCATCAACGAATGCCTTCGTTTCTGCAACAAGGCGACTGGATGGTCAAGTTGGACCTCAGCCAGGCCTACTATCACCTCTCAATACGCACAGAACACAGGCGCTTTTTGCGCATCAGCTACGGTGGTCACCTTCTGCAGATGACAAGTCTAGTACCATTCGGCCTGGCTGCTGCTCCCAGAATGTTTGCTACTGCAGAATGCCCTCACACAAAAGGTCTCCGCCTGGTCGTGTATCTAGACGACTATTTATTAGTCCACCAGAACAAGGAAGTACTCGGCACGCATCTAAACATAGCTGTACACTTCTTGTCCAGTCTGTGCTGGTGTATAAATCAAGAGAAATCGATCACCAGGCCAACGAGGTCGATCGAATATCTCGGCATCGATTGCGACACCCAAACAAACTGCAAGTCCCTACCACCAGAGAAGGTAAGAAAAATTCGACAGTTCCTCTCGACCAGACTGGCAGCGGGCAGTTGGACCCTCAAGCAGGCGCAACGCCTCTTAGGGCTTCTTAACTTTGCGTCCTTCATCAAGCACCGGGGAAGGATGTTATCAAAATTATTTCAAGTCCCCAATTGATTATAAGTTAACCGATGTGTCAAATCAAATTGATTCAGGTTAAAATTACTCATGAAGATATTGCATGATTGCTTACTTATGTTTTCTCTTAATATACTGCCAGTGTACTGACACTGTACTGCCAGTGCTTAAATGGCTAGATTTTTGTTCATATTTAAAACCTGTTTATATGAAGGTACCTAAGGTATAATAAAATGGTGATTAAAAATAATATTGGCTTATAATTCACATTGTTGCCTTTCATTCATATGGTTAGCGCAGTGGCTGAGCGATCGGACTGCTGCGCTGCGTGTCGCGGGTTCGATTCCCGCACAGAACAAATATTTGTAAGTCCTACATGTATTTGTTCTGAGTCTGGGTGTTTTTCTATCTATAATATGTATGTATTTACAAAAAAAAAATGTATATAAGTAGTTTATCAGCCATCTTGTTACCATAACACAAGCATTAGGTTGCTTAGATTGGGACTAGATGGCGCTGTGTGAAATGTCCAGGGATATTATTATTATTATTCATACAATCCACCAGGAGATAACAAACATATCTCTCATAATGGACTTCGGACGTCAAACGGAACACATAATATACAAATTTTACCTTCAAATAAAATTTGTATTATGTTTCCTAAGACGTCCGAAGTCCAGGTAAGGTCTTCCTGGTGCATACCTACCTACCTTTGCATCGTTATGAGCCCAACAATGACATAACACTTCATCATGGTGGCTTGTATGCGGTTTTTTTAAAGTAGTTCACAGATATGACGGTGGGGGGCGCCAGTGCAGTGGCGCGTTTACGAGGCGGAAATTAAGGAGATCTAACAGCTGTTCATGGAACGAAGCGTGCACTCTCTCATAATGGACTTCGGACGTCTTAGGAAACATAATACAAATTTTATTTGAAGGTAAAATTTTTATATTCTACATTATTTTACCGTCCGTCTGAACAACGCATCGCATTAGTCCGGTACCCATAACTACCATGAAATCTGTATTATGCGTTGGTCAGACAGAGGCAGTGACGGTTGCGGAATACTGTTTCCTGCCGGACCTGCCAGTTAACAGGATATCACTATATGACATATATCACATAATACAATTTTGGTACTGTCTCTGTCTGAACAACGCAACAAAATAATACATAGTATGTATGGTAATGACTATGAGGTAATGGTAATATGCAGTTGACGGCACGTCGCCGGTGGAAACAGTGGTAACACTTTGACCTTTGTAATACTGGTTTTGTTACAGACGTGCGCGGGACGTGTAGTAGGTACAGACGCCAGCACATCAAGCTACTACAATCTGTCAGATTTCTTTAATAGATTTTCGACTTTATTGCCAAAGCATTAGGTTCAATGTTGATTGGGAAAATCTGACAGTTTCGGGTAGGTTGACCTGCTGGCGTCCGTACCTAGGTATTAGTGTACAGAAGGATAAGTGGTCCGAGGTATGTACAGACTGTTCACTGTACCTTACATTACATTTAGTTGTAAAGCGGGCATTCATTTACTGATCACTTCCGTATATAAAAAGTACTCTTTGCTGATCACATATTGATCATGGCATGGAATTAGTAAATCCGGTGATTATGACAGATCACCGACGGTGACAGTTCGAAATTGACAGATCAACTTTGTTGAATGTTGACGTCTCAGTCTCACTCTGTTGATGTGATTTTTTGTTATTACTCATTTCTCATTCATCAAGAACAAAACACTATTGCATTAACACATTCAGACATCGTATCTTCCAACATTTATATTTGTGATAATCGAGTAATACCTGTATTGGAAATTAAAACGGAATAATGTGACTTTTAAACCATAATTTCCGCGTAACCTGATGACTTTTTTGGCTCTTTATTTCCTAATATTTGTTCAAACGGAATTACGAACACCAGCTATCAGGTCTAGCACTCTCACAAGAGAAACTACCCCGTAAGGTAATACGCAGTGGATAAAGATTACTGTGATAAACTTTAAAATTTTCCATCCAGTGAAGTAAATTCGACAGAATGGAAGCCCCAGAATCCAGTGGAAGCAGCCGATCCAACATGGTGCAGCCGTCATCATGGTGCCATCCTGCAAACAGAGTGCATCGATTTTTCGCACTATTACTAATGTGCTTCCTTTGTTTTGGTAAGCTACCATCAAATTGTTGATATTGTATGCATAGACCTGACTATCATATGAAAGAAACTTCTTAAAATGCGGGTCTATTATATTCTTGTACACACAATAGGCCCACATTTTAGATTAAATCCAGTACAAAAACAAGAAATCCATATCTATTAATATTACAAATGCAAAGTAAGTCTGTCTGTCTGTTACCATTTCAAGTTTTACCGGCTGAACGAATTTCAATTAAATTTGCCACACTGGTAGACTATGACCTGGGCAGGAAATAGGTTCTTTATCCAGTTAGAACATACCCGTAGGATAATTTCAAGCTGCTTTAATTTTAATTAGAAGCTGAAGGTAAAAGCTATTACAACATAAAAATGAATGCATTTACAAGGCTTATTACTATGCTAGAAATAAATTTGGTTTTACAATTTTCCTGTTGCAGGTTCCTATTTTTGTTATGATACTCCTGGAGCATTGGCTGACAACTTCAAGAATGACTCACACTTGAACACATCCCAGTTTGCAATGCTTTATTCTATATACTCATGGCCAAATGTGGTATTGTGTTTCATTGGCGGTTATCTTGTTGATAGGTATGTTTTTATGTAATTAGTTTGTTGTTTATCAGTTCATTATGAAACATTACTCTATTATCCAGAATAACTGTTACATGCAATGTTAATAGTATTTACATTTCAATTTAAGGTTTCTTTGTTTATTATCATAATTTGTTTACCTTAAAGTCATGTTTATTGCATTGTTTTGTTTAAAATATTTGAGAGAGGGTGGTTTTCAACCATATTTTTTTTTATTACAGAAATTGGCCTAGTAGTATTACTTTACTGAAATTAGTGATATGTTTCCAACCCCATGGTTGGAAGATTGATATGCCTCAATCTAAACATAAACTGCCATCAGTTTATGTTTAGATTGAGGCATATCAATCTGTAATAATATCCAATAGTAGTGATTTGATAGATTTAATCTAGAAACAATAATAAAACTATAAGAAACTCTATACATACAAAGTTGTCTGTTATTTACTGTTCTGACAAAACAAATTGCATTTTATCATTAGGAACTTAGACCAATATGCACACATTGCATTATAAATTATTATAGGTAGACGTTAGCACATGATATGATGTTTACAATATCTGTGACCCCATTCAGTCCAATTATATAATTAAAACATTGGGAATATTATATTATATTATTATGATTGCAGTTGCAACGCTTGCCCTCATTTATTGGTATCTATATATTAGTCAAATCATGATAATTATGTTTTTTTTTAAATTTAATTTCAGGTACTTTGGTGTAAGATTGGGCACTGTAATTTATATGACAATTGTATTTATTGGAGCTGTAATATTTGCATTTGGAGTATACATTAATGCATTTTGGTTGATGATACTCGGCAGATTTGTATTTGGGTAAGTGTGTACAACTTGCACGTAAAAAGCTAGAAACAGGAAATAGAGAAACAAAACAATCACACCTTTTTTCAGACAAGACGTGATTGTTACAATGTCTCCTTTTATTTTACTAATTGTTATTTTTAATCTATTTCAGGATTGGAGGAGAATCCTTACAAGTAGTTGTTAACAATTATGTTGTTCTTTGGTTCAAAGGAAAGGAACTCAACATGGTATTTGGACTACAGTTATCGTTCTCACGGTTTGGAAGTACTGTTAACTTTTGGGTCATGGAACCAGTGTACAGATGGGTATCAACATATTATGGAGGATATGAAAGATTAGGAGTTACATTATTCATTGGTTTGTGTCATGTTACTATTTATTGTTAGTTTTCATAACTCCTTGTCAACTCCTTATTAAAATAATCTATCTTTTCAGCCTCACTAACTTGCTTCGTATCCCTTATTTGTGGCGTGATTCTTGGCTGGATGGATTACAGAGCTGAAAAAATTCTTGGAAGGCAAGATGAGCAAAGCAATAGTGAACCCTTCCATCTAACAGACATAAGACATTTCAAATCAGTGTTTTGGCTTTTGTCTGTTATTTGTGTGGCATATTATCTAGCCATCTTTCCGTTTATTGCCTTAGGAAAGTGAGTAACTGCCTGGATTTTTCCTTATTTCTGTTACACCTTTGTTCAATCCTGTTCATAAACTGTACCGTTGATCTAAGTTCTAACTAAACAAACAACATTTTAAAATTTCTCTTATTATCTTACAGATTATTCTATGAGCGAAAATTCGATTTCTTGCCACAAGAGGCAAACAATGTAAATTCTATGGTTTATTTGCTATCAGCAGCTCTAAGCCCATTCTTTGGTATTCTCATAGACAAGACAGGAAGAAATATGACATGGGTTATAATAAGTATTGTGACGACGATTAGTGCTCATTTTATGTTAGCTTTCACTTTCTTCAGTCCATATGTTGGAGTGGTAAGAAATACCTCTTTTTTATCGCAATATCTAAGTTATAATTTGACATCTCTTAAAACAAGTCATTACTTTTTCAGATTACGCTGGGTATCTCATATTCCCTGCTAGCCAGTGGTTTATGGCCACTTGTGGCTTTAATTGTTCCAGAAAACCAATTGGGAACCGCATATGGAATGTAAGGCTATTTTGATTTTGATTTATGGCTAGAATGCACTGAATGCTACTCTTAAATAATAAACCAGCCATAAAAGGTACACATGTCATTGGCTCAGGTGCGATAGGCCCACGGCACACAAGGGGATTTTTAGAATTTATCAGTGGGCAAAATAATAAAATAGCGGCGTGGTTCTATCAGATTAAACATAGGGATTCTTCCATTTAGAATTTCTTTGTGCCACCCCAGATTTCGTATTTGTGCCCAGTTTATAGGCTCACCCATATTACATGGGATTTAAAGATAACTGGCGAGAGGTGGCTCTACACACTTCTGCCTACCCCTTCAGGGAACACAGGGGCGAGGTTATGGTAATATCCTGATTACTTAGGTATAAATCCTTAACCGTACTTTCCGCCAATATGCGTTGGCCCAAAGGGCACGCGTAGCGTTGGCATCCAGATTGCAATCGTTCTGAAATGCAAGTAAAAATTATTGATGTGCACATTTTTTATTTTCTCAGATGTCAAGCGGTACAGAACATGGGCCTAGCTACTGTTATCATCTTTGCTGGAATAATTGTTGATAAATATGGATACTTGATGTTAGAAATGTTCTTCTTGGGGTGTCTCTTTGGTATGATTCAAAATTATAATAAAATGAAGATTTAGGTTACTGAGAATCTGGTATTCTGAGATCGAGCCCTTCTTAATGAATTTGAATTCTTAATAAGTTTTTTTTTTTCTAGTGTCCCTAATTGCGGCTGTGCTCATATACATCGTTGACTCAGCAAACAATGGTGTACTTAATATGTCACCAAGTATGAGAGATTCCACGAAGACGTAAGTTTTGCCTTCTTACTAATATTTTCACTAAGTAAAATTCTACACTGTACTACAACAGTGTTGTAGTTCATTAGTGTTCTAGACTAAAAGATGTTTAAAAAATTATCTTAGTAATAGTAACTTCTAGAATCTAGAGGCTTAATGATCATTTTTTATACATCATTATTTTTGATGATATTGAACACTAGCATTCACAACAGCCTTTACAGATGTTGTGAATGCTAATGTTTAATCTTATATCTTATCTATACGCGCATAACTTCCGATCGACTGCACCAAATTGGATAATTCTTTTTTTTTGTGTTTGTTATTGTCAGGACAAGGTTCGTATGAAGAAAATTAAAAGAAAAAAAAAAGATCTTTTTAAAAATATGGCGGTACGACGTTTGCCGAGTCAGCTAGTATATTATAGAAATATAATATACATGCTCGGATTACATAAATAATCTGTCCCGTGATCACGATGAAATGATTCATCATGGCTATTGTTTGCGCGGACAATGACCCTGTTAATATTTATACAGTGGCTTAAAATTTCAAGTGTAACAACCGTTCATTTCGTAATATTCAGGGCATATACTTTAATTATATTTAACGATTATGGCAATCATTCCAGAGTTCAAGAAACAGACGAAACTGCAAACCTGTTAGACCATGAGGATTATACGGACCAAGAAGAAACTGACTCAAGGAGGCCGTCGGAGTCGCTAGATCAGTCTATTAACACACGAGACGTCGCCCAAGAACAGTCTGATAGAATACGCAGTCGATACTTAGCACAAATATTGCCAACCAGTAATGTTTCAGAAAGACAATAGACAACCTGATATCATTTTGCTATCATAGATACCTGTAAATAATTATTGTCCTAGTGAGTACTTCATTTAGATTTAGAATTAATTAATTTACTTATATTAAATTTTATAATCAATAATAAAAGAAAGTATCAAATTGTATAAAGTTTACTGTGTCGTGTGGTTTTTGAGTTAATTGGGATATTTTTGGTAACAGCTGCATTGAGTTTAGCAAATCAGCAACCATAAAAAAACCTTGTTTTTCAGTTTCTTTGATACTACTAAATTTCTATTGCCGTCGATAAAATTAATATTAGGCATGATTAAATTATTCATTCCCTAACTGGAACCCTTCACTGATTGTCCAACACGCACTTGAACGGTTTTTTTTGACGAAGTTAGAGTAGGAAAGTAAAAGTTGGACTCGAAAGCAAAAAAAAAAGTATAACAAAACTGGTCAGTATTAAAAAAAGGTAGAAAAGAAAATAAATTAAGTATATTCAGTTTCCAAAAATAACGAAACAAATCTCTTCATAAATCAAACCAAATCTATGAACAGACGCCAGCAGTTCAAGCTACCCGAAACTGTCAAATTTTCCCAATGAATTTTCTTTAGCGATAAAGTCGAAAATCTATTAAGGTGGATGCTCCAAGGTATTATAATTCTGTAAATACATATTTCTTACGGCTGCGAATCATATTTTAATCAACGTACAACAGTACTGACCAGCTAATTGCAAAAAACGTAAGAACATTTGAATTTCGCGGGCTACCTTGGAGCATCCCCCTTAAAGAAATTTGACAGATTGTAGTAGCTTGATGTACTAGCGACGCACTGAGTATGTTGATACTTTCAACAAATACTTTTGGAACAGACAATTGACACTTTTATCAAATATTTTTGGAACAGACACTTTCATCAAATACTTTTGGAACTGACAAGGTCAAAACAAAATACCCGAATACGCCTGTTGCACTAGTGCGTCGCCGTTAATTATCCAGCTGTATTATGATGACTGTTGAGAACGAAGAGTGCGTTTGTCAAGATATAATATCTTAACAATGGCATCTTTTGTTCTCTTATAACCTATTGCCTGCGGCTTACCTCACAAACAGAACAAAATTCTTAATAGTAACATAAAATGTAATAAGCACCTAAATAACTTTAAAAAGACGTTATATTACATCATCATAAATTATTATTATTATTATGGTATAAATGCATTAGCAAGACTATGACTAATAGTAGGTGGTATCACCTCTATGATACCACTTGCTATTATTGTCCTAAATTCCCTAATAGGGATTCCGTTGATTCCCCATGACAGATTACTGTGGTGCTAATTGGTGTGTCATGGGGAATTAACAAACATTTTACACTGGTTAATTAAACATATTTTACAATAAATAACAACTCTCATTTCTTAAAAATCTGACATGTTTTTTAATTTCCATATTATTTGATATAGATTCACTTTAAGTACAATATAGTAAGTAACAATTATAGGTTGAAAATAAGCTCATTTGTGCTTTTCTTTAGTAATATTATTAACAAGTGTATAATTATTGCTATTATATTATTAATACATCACTTATTTATTTAATTAAGGCATATCACTTTGAGGTAATTTTATACTTAACAGTTTATAATTCATCAATGTTTTGTTAAGGCATATGGTATTTGATATTAATTTCCACTTGATAAATTTACGTGTTCCTGAGAAAAAAGGTCTTGACAGACGGACAATGGAGACAAGTGATCTTATAAGGGTTCCGTTTTTCCTTCTGAGGTACGGAACCCTAAAAAAACGTTTTTTGGGCAGACTCTAATATTAATAAATCTTGCTGTTGCCTCTTTCAAAGGCAAACCATAAAATGCCAGTGGCTTATTTAGATAAATGTCAACCATTCTTTAACCAAACAGCAACCATTCTTTAGCTAAACACTTTCTCTTACTAGTTTGACTTGTTTGTAAAGTACAAAAATACTTAGTTATTTAATCATAACAATTTGGTCAGTATAGTTTTAAATTATTGGCAGCTAATTAGTGCTTTACAGTCTATTTTGCTCACTAAAATATTTTGCACTTATCTTCTAAAGGTGATTCAATACCATTTCCTGGTAATTGACTGTGAATAAAAGGGGAAATCCAAGCTAAATACCATCTAGAACCAAAAACTTCAATCACATTAAGCTTCCAGCCTTTGTTGTGAACAAAATCTTTGGTGTAAAACTTTATTTCAGGTACTAATCTACCTTTGAGTATGTTAATAAAATGGTAGATGAATAGAAATCCAGAAAGAAGTCCAATTAACACATTCAACTCTATTAAGGCAACATAGACACTTTCATCCCCAAAGTCAATCACAATACTAGCAAGTGGACAAATAAACTTAAACAATATAATTCCATGGTTCCATGAGATGAACAGGGATAGAAAGTGAATATTATAGTAGAAAGCATATATCATACCCACAAAGACATAAAATGTGAACAACATGAAATATCTATGATTAAAGTACCCCACACAACATGCAAGAAATGAACAGTGATGGTCTCTTTTTAAAATGCAAATATTACATATGTCACAATGCCAGGCACGAGGTGGTCTCAAAGATTCACACACACTACATAAAGTCCATTGCTCTTTATTAAAACCTTCCAGGTTTTTACCCTTAATTGTAGTATTTGTAAACATTCCATAGATCATATTGCCCATAATATTATGAAACAGAAAGCTTGCGCAACCAAGATGACAGAAGAAGGCTAAGCTCCACTGCTCTATAACTGTAGGTAATACAACACATAATTCAAATATGAATGCAGGTATAATTAGCAAGGTAACTGCAATATAAAAAATATGTTCTGAAAACCTTTTCAACTGCTTATTTTTAATGAACTCCAATTTCATAATAAGCATTTTGTTTATTTGATTGGATCTTTTTATCTCTATATTTTTTCTAGTCCACCATCCACCAGTAAACTGGCTGAGCCACTAAAAATTCTGGATGGATTTGTCTGAAATAGAGAAATAGCATAATATTATTACATTGAAGTTTTGGGGGAGCATTCTTCATTCATTCTCCGTAGGTATCTAAGAGTTTAAAAAGAGGGAGTAATCGGCGTCATGTAGGTCTAGAACTCTATCTGTATATAGGAACTAACTTAAATATACCTTCATAAATAATTTTATGAAAAACATAAAAGAAAATTGTCAATGTTTTTGTCGATACATTCTCTTGTTCTTGTTGTCAAGATGACAAGTCAAATAACATCTTGTCAAATGTGAATTCATGGGTGCGTTCAATTAGTACACTCTGTCAAATTCGAAGTAATGGAAAATAACATTACGTCACGCCGCAGACTAGAGGTGCACTTACCTACCTATAGTACAGACGCCAGCACATCAAGCTACTACAATCTGTCAAATTTCTTTAATAGACTATCAACTTTATCGCTATAGCATTAAGGTTCAAGGTTGATTGGGAAAATTTGAGTTTCGGGTAGCTTGACCTGCTGGCGTATGTACGGACGCCAGCAGGTCAACCTACCCGAAACTGTCAAATTTTCCCAATCAACATTGAACCTAATGCTATAGTAATAAAGTCGAAAATCTATTAAAGAAATCTGACAGATTGTAGTAGCTTGATGTGCTGGCGTCTGTACATCCACATTTCGCCAGTTATGTTTAAGTCCCATGCATCCGCCTTTTGTCATCAACCGGGCATAAATGCAGAATCCGGGCTGCTACTGAGAAATTCGTAATGGAAAAACCCAATAACACTGCCCGGCCCGGGAATTGAACCCGGGACCTCGTGATCACTTGCGACCATAAAAATGAGAAATAGATGTATGAAATACAATTACTGCATGTTTTCTTTATTCATTATTAATTTAATGTTTATTCTAAAGTAGCACATGCAATCAACCTCGATAGCGAATCGTGCGGTTGTAAAGCTGTGACTGTGAGTATGTTGTCATTGTCAGGTGCAGGTGTGAACGAGAGTAATGATTGAACCCCTATATATTACTTTACTCTTTGGATTGAACGAACGAATGCATCTACCTCATTATTGACATAGAAAAGTATGGACTGGAAATACCTACAAAAAAAGGGTGCATACCTACAACTCATATTGTCTCATAAAATGGCTGCCATTGCTAGGGTTATGTCAATCAAGGAACAACTGTTATCTCGTTGTTACTATAATGAGTAACGATACTATATACGAGTTTTACTAGTTATCACGTTTGGTCACGATGGATTTTGGTGCTGTGACGTGTGAACCACAGGCCGGACCTCGCTTGGTCACTCGGACCGAATAAGACGCAAGATTATTTATGTTAACATCGCAGAATATACGGATATCGTTTCAGCGAAGGAACTAGTTTCGGAAACTATTACGGTAAGTCGGCAACGGTACAACACTATTCCATTATGACATCTGTTTGTAAACAAACGAATGAATTAACAAATATAATAAAAATACCTGATATATGGAAATGAACCCAAATATCAATACTTTAGCCATAAATTCATGATCGCGTTACAATTGTATCATCGATTGTGTATTATTGTATGTATTAATGCATGAAAACCGGCTATTAACCTGTGCAAAGACAATTGAGGTTGATTTTCATTCTTTCTTGCACCACACTTCACAATACAACACACAGGCATGTTGAACTTCTGTTTTCCAACATTTACATGCAGTTCTATAAGGTAAAATCCTCGTAATTTTCTCGCAAATCTTAATAATACAAACAACAAACAGCTATTTGACAGCAAAACTTGTACCACGAAATTCGAGTGCTGCTACGGCACTTACCTACAACTGTCAATCCTACGTCAAGACTGAAGACAAAATGTTGCCATAATTAGCAACACTTAAAATATAGTTGTCTCTTTTATCAAATAAGATTATCTCACTAGAAAGAATGAGACATAACGATATTTCAAATTCTGAATCCATATTTCACTCATATTTGTATAAGCAAATGTATGTATAGAATAACGCGGCATCTCCATGTCTTTTCCTATCTCAATGATCTACCTACCTTGCCAAAAGTATTACCAGAGTAAAATTCTTATCAAAATAAGACGAATAAAATTTATCTAGAGGGTGGTGGAAATTCATATAAATTGGTCTTATGTACTTGTGGGTACTTTAGCAACAACTGAAAACATCATGAATTAGTTGACATCTACTCAAAATTATTCTCTGTCTGATTCTGAAAGTGGACTCAAAAAAATACATATTCAAACATTATGTTCCCCAAAAAGATGGTGCATCTTTATCAGCGTGGCCAATCTGTGGGGAATTCCCCAAACTGCGGGGATTTTCAGTCCGATTGGGTAATTTGTGGGGAATGCGTTTATGTGGGGAAAATGCGGGGAATTTAAACATTTACACTGGAGCTGAAATTAGAAGTAATAGAAGTAGTATAAGAAGTAAGTATAATTTATATATTAAGAAGTAAGTAAAATTATTTATATTTGATTCAAGTTTAACTCAACTTATCCGGCAGGAAGGTTGAGTTTATTTTATGGCAACATTTATGTCCATCAAACTTTATTGTTTATCGGGGAAGTCCCTGTTGTTTACTTTAGTTTTGTAACGAACTTTACAGACTACAGAGTATTATTGCAGTCATTGCAGAACTCTTGTTGAGCGTTTTTGTGTGTTTGCGTTGGTGTGTTCACTCATATTTGGAGCTCACAGCTCACACATATGTACATAGGTACTGCTCGTTAAATACTGCTGGACGCTTGTTGTTTTTTTTAGTATAAGTTAATTAATCTAAAGCTACAATGGACAAGTGGTTGTTAAAATCTAAAGACAAAGAGAAAGACAATAATGATGGCGATAATTCCAAGGTATGTTATAATATAAAACCAATAGTCAGTAGTATAATAGACGCAAAAATGGTTTTAACGTATTTACACAAGCATTAGGTTGCTTAGCTTGGGACTAGATGGCGCTGTGTGAAATGTCCAGGGATATTATTATTACATTACTATTATTATTATTATTTGGTTTGGATTGGAATACGTATTTCTCGATTGATATCATTTGTTAGTAAGTTTTATTTCATGTTTATTTTTTACTTTGCTTGTTTAAGACTGAACGGAAAAGAATACCACTAAAAGATAAGACACGGAATGCAGAAACCGCCGCGAAAATAAAAAAGGTAAAACGTGTTAATAAATAAGAAACTTATTTCTTGCCTGATTAATTTAGTAGGTACAGTGAACTATATCTCTAGTATCTTCTCTACTTTTATTTTAATCTACTGATTGATTTGGTGGCGTAGTGATTAGCGCTTTGACTTCTACGCCGTGAATCGTAGGTTCCATAACGGACAGATGTTTGTGTGATAAACAGATTTGGTTGTTTGTCATTTGTATCTTGATGTTTAGTATATGAACGTATTTTAGATATTTAAATAAAAGTATGTTATATCGGTCACTGGTTCTCAAAGCATAGGTAATCCTAGTTTTTATCCCGAAATCTTTTGAATGTACCTATATTTTTTTGTTAAAGACTGAACGAAAGCGAAAACCAGAAGATGAGAAACGAAACTCAGAAACCGTCGCTGCTAGTCCAGAACCAGATATTGATAATTCCGATATAAATCTGCCTGGCTCTAGGAACTCAGAAACCGAAATAAAAAAGGTAAAACGTCTGAATAAATTTAATGATCAGTGGCTCAAGGAAGCTGACTTCAAAATATGGTTACGAAAAAGTCCTAATCTGAAAGATGGAAACGAGTTAGCACTTTGTACAGTTTGTTCAACTTCAATTATTGCGCACAAAAGTGATTTAATTCGCCATATGAAATCAGAACGTCATCAAAAAAAGACCCTGGAAATAAAAGATATTCCTAAGATTTCATCTTATATACTACCCACAGATCTAGAAAAAAATGTTAGAAGAGCTGAGTTAAAATTAGCTGGAGCATTAGCTGAAAACAATATACCAATATCATTCATAGATACTTCAGGCCCTCTCTGTGCAAACATTTTTCCAGATTCGTCAATAGCCAGAAATGTTAATTTACATAGGACGAAAGCTACAACCATTCTAAAAAACATTTTAGGAAAATCTTTCATGGAGAGCACTAATCAAATGATGCGTACTAACGGATGATTTTATTCAATAATAATGGATGAAACGACCGACCAGAGCACTTTGAAACAATGTTGTTTTACAGCTATTGTGTATGACCACGACATTAATAAAGTGAAAACAGTATTTTTAGATATGGTTGAAGTAGCTTCAGGAACTGCGTCTGGATTGCACAGCTGCTTAATAGAAATGTTAAAAAAGAAAAATATACCCATGGACAATATGGTAGGGTTTAGCTCGGATACGACCAATGTAATGGTGGGTGAACATTGCTCAGTGTTTGCACTTCTGAAAAAAGATTTGCCACACATTGCTCTAATAAAGTGTTCTTGTCACATGATACACCTGTCAGCATCAAAAGCTTGCCTCAAATTACCTAGGTATGTGGAAGATTTTTTACGCTGTATTGGGGCTCACTTCAGCAGAAGCTCACATCGACAAATTAAATTTAAGGAGTTCCAAGAATTTTTCAAAGTAGACATTCACAAAATACTTGCACCAGCGCAAACTCGATGGCTGTCGTTAAAAGCATGCGTAGATCGTGTATTGGAGCAATATGTTCCCCTGAAAGCATATCTGACAGAGTCTGTCTTTTCTGACCCTTCAAAAACTACTGAAGAAATGCTAACCACCATGAATAACAACCTCACTTTGGTGTATTTAGAGTTCATGTCTTATGTTCTTTCACTAGTAACAGATTTTAATACGGTATTTCAATCAGAAACACCCCTTCTTCATAAACTGAAGCCGGAAGTGGAAAAACTGTTGAAAACGCTATCAGCAAACTACATGAATATAAATTATGTCAGATCCTGTCAAGATATTTTGTCGGCTGAATTTACAAACACAGCGCATTTTAATGATTTAGATAATATATACATAGGCATGAAAGCGTCAGAAAGTATTGAGAATTTGAATAAAGATCCAAATGTTCCCCGTTATGCGATCGCAGATTTTTATAAATCCTGCCAGGCCTTTTATATTGAACTGACTCAGGACATTACTAAGCGTTTTGATTTTTCGGACACATTATTTTCGTTTATAGCTATAGTGAATCCGTCAGAAGCTCAGCAATTTAAAGTAAAATCCCTTAAACCGTTGTTGCAACGATTTCCGATTCTTGAAAATGTAGTGGCATCTCAAAAACTAGATGACGAATGGAGGGCTCATGCAATGCTGGATTACTCTGCTCTTGTTTTGCAAGATGATGACGATCCGGAAACATACTGGGCTAAGGTATTCAGTCTTAAAAACAGTGCAGGTCATGAAATGTTTTTAAATTTGAAATACGCAATAAGCCTATTGCTGGTTCTGCCTTTCTCAAACGCATCTGTCGAAAGAAAATTTAGCGTTCTGAAGAATTTGAAAACAGAGAATCGTAATCGCCTGCACAATGACACTTTAGTAGCGCTTATGGCCACTAGAGAAGGTATTAAGAAGAAAGGAGGGAGCCTAAAATTTGATCCGTCAAATGAGATGTTAACAAAACAAATTTGGCGCAATGAAGAGCCTATACCTGAAAAATTATTAAATACTTAAGTTTATGTAATAAATACATTTGATTTATATAAACAGTACTTTGATTTATTTGCTGAAAACTTGTGGGGAAAATGTGGGGAATATCGATTTTATTTTCCCCAAAATTGGGGATTTTCAGTTACGTTTTTGGGTAATCCAGACCGTGGAAGTCGGCAACACTGATCTTTATGGTCTTCATTTGACGTCTCCACCCGCGCCCTCTTCTTCCTTCACCCCCTCTAACTCCCCACATCACGACGAAAGTTTAGGTTCAAAGTCTGGGTCCAAAATTATTTAATTATTCAATTCTTTTCATCGTTTATTTAGTTTTTGTTAATATATAAAACTTTCAAACATGTCGAACAGTAAGATATTTAATGCACTTAAGATCTTAAGGACCCGCAAGGATCTGAAATATTTAACTGGTAAGTACTACTTCAGTGACTTTCTCGGCAATTTAATTTGTCGACAAACTTATCAATAATTTCATTTTTGTGAAAACTTTGATATTTAGTACTGTATTAGAAGTTTAATGGTGTTGCTAAGGTTTTCATCATCATATTTTAGGTTCACACAGCAGAACCTATGCTGCTGCAGGTAGTCAAGTACATACCAAATGTAAAATTGTCAATGGCATTTATGTGGTTACTCTTGATTCCCCTAATACAAAGGTAAGTTAAAAACTTCTTGGTTAATTACCAACACTAATGCTTATTTTTAACATATACCTACCAAGAATGAGACTTAAGATTTTACAGTAAATAAATAGTTTTGTTTTCTTACTTTCTGTTTTATGCATTAAACTTACTTCTTGACACATTTGCTGCTTAAGTCTGATCTGCGGACTTTGGTGGTATATAGGATCTAAAAACCTGCAAGTGACCTGCATTATCAGGTTGAATAGGCCTGGTTGATGGCTCAGCGTTTAGCTGGAATTTACTCATTCACTTTGAATGTGTTTATTTCTTTATTTTTACTATTTTTTGATAAATGTATTTAACCTAACAATTAAGTGGTACTTAATAACTAAATCAAATTAGTCTAAAAGTATAAAAATAATGGATTCCATTTGTAAGGTTCCTGTTATACGCACTGAGGTCATTATATCAATAAATATGGCTGATGATATTGGTATAAACATAATATTGGTATAATAATAAAAATGGCAAGACAGTGAACATGTTATTAAGTAAAAATGTTACAACCTTTCTTTTTCAATTATATAATCATAATTTGGTAAGATTGTGGAAACAACATGCAAAAAGTTAGCTTACTATCAAATTAATATTTTTATCAATCAAAGATTTTTAAGGTATTCAAAATTTTATTTAGTGGAAATTAAGGTTCTCAATTCAATTCTCAACTTTTTATTGCATTCCATAGTGTTGGTTGGAACAGTTGGTCGGCATAAAATTAATGAAGGTTATATACATATAGTAAAAATATACCTTCTTCTGGTTAGCGTACAAGTTGCTTCTATAGAAAACAAAGCACAGTAATGAAAACAAATACCACTTTACCTTTGTTTACAAATTGAACGTTTTCAGAAACAGTATAAATGGTGAATGACAAACCTACTATTTTTACTTTATCCAACAAGTTTCAACAAAAACGATGAAAAATTTTTATTTATAAATAGTTATAATAGATTTATTTTTATGTTAATTTCAACTGATAACTATATTACAAATTGCCAAAGAGTAAACTAGAAAAGTTTTATTTTAGAGCACTTTAAATTCCAGACAGGTTAAAAATCAGGGGTGTAATAAATAAAAACACCCATGCATGTGAGTGCTTATTCTATTGAAATAAATAAACAAAACTATTTCAATTATATGTATGCAAAATTTTAGGAGAACTAAGCCCCAAGTCCTTTGTTTACTAGAAATAATTAAATGTTTTAGGTGAATTCATTAAACACTGCTGTTATGGATGAGGTGAGTCAGGTACTGAATGAGATTGAATCCAACCCGTCTATCCAAGCAGCAGTATTAATATCAGGCAAGCCAGGATGCTTCATCGCTGGAGCTGACATTACCATGCTGGAAGCCTGCAACACCAAAGAAGAATTTGTTGACTTGTCTAAGAGAGGTGGGTACTATTAGTATTAGCCATATTAACCCCTTCTATGCTGGAAAGTAGTTCAACGCAAGACACAATGGAAATTTTATTAAGTCTATAACATGAAGCTAAAACAAAGAGGAGACTGCCTAAGCAACTGTGTTCTGTGATTCTTAACCGGGTCCTGACGTCACCATGTGGGCGTGGCTTTAGTTAGTGTATTGTTGGCGTTCGTACTGTGCACGACTTTGTAAACGTTCTCATTTTACAGCATTATTTGCGCTAGAGGAAAAAAAGAATGAAGTGTTGTGTTTTATCTTGTAAAAATTACTCGGATAAACGTTCTGATGCTGTGTGGCATCACATTTCATTTGTAAGTGATTTTATGCGTAATTTATTAAAATAGTTCTAGAAAAATCTTTTAGCGTCGGCGTTTCCAAACATAATTCTACCCGACACTAGATGGCGACACTTGGCGTCATGGAAATTAAAAATATTTAGGTACGTAGCGTAGAGCTCAGAACTAACATATTTTAATAATCTTAATACTGAAGTTTGTTCAACATTCATTCCTAAAGACCCTTTAATGGCCAAAATATTATTTTTGTAGTTTTTATATCATTTTATAAACAGGCCGCCATCTATCGTCAACTATGAACAACTCCCTGGTAAGAAAATCCTGAGTATGACCCTGTTGCATCTTGCACTAAGTGACATCTAGTGCGAGATAGTTATGTAACTAAAAAGTAAAATCGACAGAACGAGCAAATAGTTTTGCTATTGACCGGTAGATGGAAAATAGAAGTGGGCGGGATCTAATACCCCCTCAACCCGTAAAGCGTCACGCGTTGTTTCCTAAGGAAATCGAATTAGAACATCTTCTCTTTGTTTTAGCTTCATGGTCTATAATGACAATCATGTAACTAACATGCAATATTAATGTAATTTAGGGCTGATTTTCAATCTACAGATAATTTTTATTTGTGGAATAAAATTGACGAGTTTTTGTATGGAAGAACTGTCAAAAATTCAAAATTATTCCTTAATTCCTCTGATAAAAATATCTGGCGTTGGAAAAATCAGCCCTTAGAAAAATTATGTTAACCAAGCTATTACTTTTTCTACAAAAAAATCTTTTGTAACTAGTAAGCAATAATAAATAACTAATAACAATTTAATTTAATTGTTTCTATACACTTGGCTTGGTCCATTTCATTTTGATTAAGTATAGTAATTGTAATATTGAATTAAGTAACAAGCGACACAAAAATATGACTCACTGTTATTGCTACAACTAATTTATTAAATAGGTATCTAAAAAGTTTAAATGCTGCACAAAAACTTTAAAATACTAGAGCCACACTTCTTGAAATATAATATCTATTTTTGTTACCTATTGTCCAATAGGCTGAGTTTATTGATTGTCTAATTCTTGTTTCTTTACAGGTCATGGAATTTTCCATAGGATTGAAAGGTCACGTAAGCCCATCATCGCCGCGATCCAGGGCAGCTGTCTCGGCGGTGGCTTGGAGACTGCCCTCGCCTGTCATTATCGTATCGCTGTTAAGGACCCTAAGACTGGATTTGGTCTTCCTGAGGTTATGTTAGGACTGCTACCTGGAGGAGGCGGAACACAAAGGTAAAATAAAATTGATATTGCATGTATTTTCTTTAAACAACACTCCTATAAAATTAAATTGTTGACCCCAAGTATAATGGGACAAGCTTCAATCAATAATAGTACTAGATTAAGGATCAGGAACAAAAATGAGTCGCTCAAGTGGCCACGTTTGCACACACATAAACATCTACATTTATTAGAAAAAAGTTTAATAATATTAACAGCTTCAGTTTATTTTAAAACTTAATGCTTAAACATAAAGTTTAATTATCATTGCAAAATATATTTAAAATGTCGCTTGAAAATAAAATAATTCTATTTTTAAATTTTCAGTCATTTATTCTAAAATGAAACTTAAAGTCTTAGTAATAAGGTTAAAAACATACTAATTTGAAATAAGACCACAAAAGTGTTTGTGGTCTTATTTTTCGGGCCATTTTTGAAGCGCTTATCGGGAATCTAGTACTATTATTGATCGAAGGGGACAAGGGCAGAAAGATGATGATGGTGACCCCAATAAAATTGTCAGTCAGCGGCGTTAGATTATGCGGCCTTGAGATTCGATAATAGTTTCCAAAAAATATTTATGATTTAGGGCCATAGATTATACACTGTTTAGGGCTAGAGACAAATACAATTACAAAAAAATTGGTTGCCTGTAAAGTCGGTATACGGGCGAAAGTTTTACGTGACAACGACTTTGAAGGGACGCGTGCCTTTCACTTTTTATGTCTGTCTCTCTCGCTCTTAGGCGGGCTAACCATGCCCGAGTGGAAGGGACGCGTGCCTCTCACTCGCTCTCATTGTGAGCGCATAACGTGAGCGGAGCGTAACGCAGTTTCTTGAAGTGTCACCCGGCAAACCAATTTATAAGACGTTGTCACGTCAAAACGGTGACTATTTTGACACTTTCCCTTCGTGCAATGTGCAATTCCACGAAAGTGTCAGTTCTATTTCGAAAAACATGTGCGACTGCGTTGTTGCCCCGATCAACAAAATGACCCGCGCGAAATTTCAGATTTACCCCTTTCCTGAAAGTCAATGGATATAATTTCTTCAGCTGGAAATGATAGCAATTGAAATTCTAATAAGGAAGCAACCATGACCTGGGTGAAAAACATGTTACATAACATAATACTTGGCAATGAAATAATATTCTGAGTAAGGTTGCCAAACATTTGTAATCAAATCATTTATGTAACTAAGAACTATGTGTGTTTATATTGATTGCAGATTTACATCTAAACATAAATGTACTTTTACAATCAGTTTATAAGCGGCTATTTTAAATTAGATCAGGGTCATATGGATGAACTCACTGACCAACTCTATGACGTTCTGATAGCATATAGGACGATTTTATAGTTCTATGCTATGTTCATACAAAAATGTTTGGTATAAAATGATGTTTTATTTCCAGAATGCCAATACTTACATCCATACCTACAACTTTGGACCTAGCTCTCACCGGCAAAACTGTAAAAGCCGATAAAGCCAAGAAGTTGGGAATAGTTGATTTGTTAGTTTCCCCTCTTGGTCCAGGTAAATTAATTCATATTATATAAAAGGTTAAATAAGTCCCTATACAACATTTAGTATGGTAATTTGATTTAGGATTAGTTTTCAAATATTAAGAAAGAAAATAAAATTAATTTGTTTCGTTTCCATAGGCTTGAGTTTACCAGAAGACAGCACAATGAAATACTTAGAACAAGTAGCAATTCAAATCGCAAGAGACATTGCGAATGGCAAAATAAAAATAGATAGAGCGAAAAAGGGATTAGTACAGAAAATCACTGCAAACATTATGCAAATGGAGATGGTGAAAAATATGATCTTCAAAAAAGCCAAGGAGCAGGTCATGAAAGCGTCACGTGGTCTCTACCCAGCGCCATTGAAAGTAAGTTGTAAAATAAATGCTACTGTTTTTTTAACAGTAGCTGTCGCTAGTATAAATATTGAATGGGATGTCTGGTGTCCAATTTTTATACCATCCCATGCTACAGAGTATTCTTGGTTACAACTAAAACCCAGTGTTGTTATATTAAAAAACATCTTACTTTCAGATCCTAGAAGTAGTAAGAACTGGTGTGGATAAGGGCTCCACTGCTGGGTATGAAGCAGAAGCCCAAGGCTTCGGCGAGCTCGCCGTCACGCCTCAGAGCAAAGGTCTTATTGGACTGTTCAGAGGACAAACTGAGTGCAAGAAGAACAGGTTTGGAAAGTCCAAAGTTGATGTCAAAACGGTGAGAATTTGAAGACACTATAATTATGTTTTTCATTGTATGTTACTTAGCTTTACTTTTATCATTTTGCTTTCTTTTTCAAAACTTCATCAAGGAATACTATAGGTACGAAACATTTGTAACTCTCAAAAACAGTAGTACTCAAGCACATCTTTAAATTAGAATTATACTAAAACAGTCTTTCAACTACTAAGTAATAATGTTCATATTTGTATAGATTGGAGTGCTTGGCGCTGGTCTGATGGGAGCCGGTATTGTGCAAGTGTCCATCAACAAAGGTTACCATGTAGTCATGAAGGACGCCACTAACCCTGGTCTCTTCAGAGGTGTGGGACAGATCTCAAATGGACTATCTACTGCTGTTAAACGGAAGAGGATGTCCGGGTAATCAATTTGTATTTAAAAAAGTTTAACTGTTTCATAACCGAATTTGCGATTGAAATATTTGTGGTAAATATTGGTTCTTCTGAATTTGTATAATCGATTGAAGGACACAAAAGGATGGAATAGAAGTTTTATTGTTAATACTCCTGGGCAATTAGTGTCCCTCATAGTGCTGAAAATTAATCTGTAATTTGGTTTTATTTGCAGCCTGCAGAGGGACAAGTACTTGTCAAACCTTTTACCGACTCTGGACTACGAAAAGATGAAGAATTGCGACTGTGTCATTGAGGCTGTGTTTGAGGACGTGAACATCAAGCACAAGGTCATCAAGGAGCTGGAAGCTGTGATCCCTAAACACGCTATCCTCGCTACAAACACCAGCGCTATCCCCATCACCAAGATCGCGGCCGGAAGCAGCCGTCCCGACAAGGTTATTGGTAAGTTGTAATTTTTGTTATGCAATCAAGTAAATGTTCAGCACGTTTATTACTCAGCTTAAAAAAAACTAAAATGGTATTAAAATACTTTCTTAATATTAAATGCAATAGTATAATTAAAATGTATGATCCAAAGCGCTTCATCGACGGTCGAGCCATGTCTTAGTAGGCTTGCGATAAAGACTACTAAGGATCTATTCAGAAAACCGCGGTCTTGCGATGATCCCAAGGCGAGCTTTATCGGCAAGCCAAGAAGACTGTAGTAAAGCTTGCTGGTGACTCAGGCCCTGAAAGACTGAACTTCAAAATAAAGCTATACTAACGCTGAGATTCGTCATTTGCCTAGCCTTTTCGCAACTATATTGGGGTTCCAGTCGTAACTGAATGCAGCTAAATACCAGTATTTTACATGAAGCGACTGCCTATCTGACCTCCACAACCCAGTTACTGGGTAACACAATACTCTTAGTAAGACTGTCAGGCAACAACTGTTAAAGATCCACGATTGGCAGCCTCTGAGTACTATACTACCTCTGAGATTACAGAACGTTATTTGACATGAACAGTTTCCACACACAGGTATGCACTACTTCTCCCCCGTGGACAAGATGCAGCTGCTGGAGATCATCCGCCACCCCGGCACGTCGGACGACACGGCGGCGGCCGCGGTGGGCGTGGGGCTGCGCCAGGGCAAGGTGGTCATCACCGTGGGCGACGGGCCCGGCTTCTACACCACGCGCATCCTCTCCACCATGCTCAGTGAAGCCGTCAGGTATATTTACACGAACCAATACAGGCAAAAACTTCATTCAAACTTATTTTAGACTAGCGACCCGCCTCTGATTCGCACGGTCAAGTTTTGTCAAGTCGTAGAAGACTATTATAATTTAATTATATAATTATTTCTCAAAAAAGTGTGGTTCATACAGTCTGTTACTATAAATATAATTTTACAATTGGGGAAAATTCATAAAGAGTTACATGCCAAGAATGGGGTTGCGTTAATAGTGTAATGGATAGAGGTAACCTTCAATTTTTGGGATCTCCTTTGGGTTTGTATGGTATGCGAAATTGTTCATTATTAATGTTATCGTTTGTTATGAATTACAGATTGCTACAAGAAGGCGTGGACCCCAAGACTCTGGACAGCCTCACTAAGAACTTCGGTTTCCCAGTTGGTGCCGTCACATTGGCTGACGAAGTCGGCATTGATGTCGGCTCACATATCGCTGTCGACTTAGCTAAGGTTTGGTTTTGTAGATCGTCGTCTTTTCTTTCTAAAGCTTGATGTGTCACTAACGACCGATTGCTGTACAGCCCGATTCAAAGTTTATGGCGGCTCGGAACATGAGGCGAGTCGCTGCGCTGCGGTGGGGTACTGCGCTGCGGTGGGGTACTGCGCTGCGGTGGGGTACTGTGCTGCGGTGGGGTACTGCGCTGCGAATAGAGCTCTTCAGAGCCGTCATAAAGTTTGAATCGAGCTATAACATCAGTTAGATGTATCGTATTCGGAAAAACTCGGAACATGTAATAATGTTTTGAATATTTTCAGGCCTTTGGTGACCGCTTCAGCGGAGGCAATTTGGAAGTCATGCCCGACTTTGTCAAGGCTGGGTTCCTGGGCAGGAAGTCTGGCAAAGGTTTCTACATTTACGAGAAGGGATCTAAGAGCAAGGAGGTGAACCAGGAGGCCGTCAACATCCTGAAGGAGAGGTACCCGTTGGAGCCCCGCGGAGCCAACACTGCAGAGGACCAGCAACTGCGAATGGTATCTAGGTAAGAACTTCACATGCTACAGTTTAGTTATTTCGTTTTATTTTTATGACCATAGAAAATTCTACAATAATATCTACACGTAATATAAATGTTTACTCTCTGTGACCACTAAAAGTAAAATTATTTGTGCTATTACAAGATATTTTCAATTTCAGATTTGTAAATGAGGCTGTTCTCTCATTGGAAGAGAAGATTCTGCACAGCCCTCTGGAAGGAGATGTTGGTGCAGTCTTCGGACTTGGATTCCCGCCGTTCACCGGTGGACCGTTCAGGTATTATTTCATAATAGACCGTACTTTTATGTTATGTGAATAATTTATGCAACATAGATAATAACGTGTGTATTGTCTTCCAGATGGGTGGATCAATTCGGTGCTGATAAACTGGTTAAGAAGATGGAAGAGTTCCAAGGTCTGTATGGAGCACCATTCAAGCCCGCTCAAACCCTCGTGGACATGGCCAGGGATGGCAAGAAATTCTACAAAAACTAAATTTATCCATAATTTGTTGAATATTTTTAACTTGTTCATAAATTCGTGGCCCTTTCCTGGGTGGCTGTCTATTTATCCAATTGGAACTGTTTTATATGTATTTGTAAGAGAATTAGTGATGTATGTAAGTGTTCCGATCACCATCATAATGTGCAATTATGCCACTTGATATTTACCACTTTCTTTGTTTTGTGTGAATATTTATAAATCATTTTCATTCATAAGATTAAGGTAATATTACTTATAGTAAGTACATAGATATGTAGGAAACCAAATAATCATTTTGATACATGAGAGTTTTACCAGTGTCTATAAATTTTAATATAATAAATGTTGAAGTCCTGATAGAGATTGCTTGAAAATTACTAAAACTGCCTTTGTATTATGTATGTACACATAGAAGAATGTTAACTGAATAAATTATTTTATATCTATATGTTTTTAATTTTAAAAGATCTGCGTTGAGAATACCTAACCTTTTCGTTCTTTACTATAATACGTCAGGAACAAGTAATGAAAGCGTCGTTCCAACGATGCGACGACACCGGGATCGATTTTTTAGATCAAAATTCAATAAAAACGTTTATATTTATTTACTTCATGGTTACATATGAAAACGCGAAATAGTCTAATAAAACATATTATTATACCATGGTCTAGTAATATGTTTTATTAGACTATGTGAATACCTATAGAAGAACCTACCGCACAGGTGTGAGAAAAGTAGAGGAGAATACTTTACTTGGCCATAAATATGTCTTCGTCTTGGGCAATCTTGAACATCACGCCAATAATATAGGACGTTGCTCCCCTTGTTGAATAATCTAGGGGTGAACTGGAATATACGAGCTGAGAAGAAAACGCGCACGTTTCTCAAAATGTCAAGAGCAATGTCTGTCACACACGGTGTGCTACCCTCAAAATCGATGTAGATTCGACGTATGTAAGTACGTGCTAATTGGCCGTCGACTTTGTTGTTCACATCGACGTCTTGGCAGATACCTAGTAAAAAACTAAAAATAACCCATGATTATCGGTCAACGTACTGAAGTGGTAACACTGCATAGAGACCCGAAGTCCACTTTTATCCCTAGTACGGCCTTCGGCCTAGAGTCCACACGCTGTACTCTCTTTACAAATTTTAACCTCGTGATTTTTGTCCCACTTTGAGGATTATCCTAGCCACTTAGCCACGAAACGTCTACAGGGACAAATTAGATTAGTTAAAGAACGAAAGATAGAACAAAGAAATATGTAGTTTATTACGTCCATGGTACCTATTTCATGATATTTTTATGCCGTCAACGACCGCTGGCAGTTCATACTTGAAGACTGAGTTGAGAAAATCGGTTTTTGTTTTATCATTTATAATATCGATACTTATCACGTCTGTAAATACTGCAAACAAAAAAACTGTTTTTTAAACTGATATTTCAAGTAACTACACTACCTAAAACAACTTACCTACACAAAGTAGTGTAGTTAGGTACTACTCCGAAAAATATCATCAAATACATAATGTCTTTGTTTTATCTTGTTTAGATATTGATAGGTACCCATCACGTCTTCTTCTTCCTATGTTAGTGCCCATAAACATAGGTTTATGCGAAATAAAATATTTTAATTTGATTTGTCTGCGGAGTTTCGCTGTCCAATTGGATTTGACCCGTATATTAGGTATCTATTATAATAAATCTGTAGAAGTGAAAATTCTGTACATTGAAAATATCAAAAAATGAAATGGCAGGGGGTGTTACTAGACCGACACGAACACAAAAATGTGATAAAAAAATTTTTTGTCTGTCTGTCAGTCTGTCTGTCTGTTTGTAAAAAAAGTACCGGTTCGATTACGATGAAGCTTGGTATAATTATTCTTTAATATCCTGGGCACCACACTGGGTACTTTTTATGCCGGAAAAGTATCTTCTAAATATATAAAACTCAAAGGTGACTGACTGACTGACTGACATAGTGATCTATCAACGCACAGCCCAAACCACTGGAGGGATCGGGCTGAAATTTGGCATGCAGGTAGATGTTATGACGTAGGCATCCGCTAAGAAAGGATTTTGATAAATTCTACCCCCAAGGGGATAAAATAGGGGATGAAAGTTTATAGTTTAAAGGAATATAGGGGTGTTAAGTTTATGTCGAAGAAATTGAATGCGCGGTCTGAGTAACTCGAAACTCAGTAGGTATTGATACTTTTGACAGAAAATAATTAATAATAAATATGTAAAGTTGTCGAAAATTTACCACCAATTTACCAAAAACGGGTAATTCGGTTTTTAAGGGGAGGATTTGAACTTGAAACTGTATGTTACATTTTCACACCTAAACCACTGAACTTCTGATTTGGCATAGATATAGATGGCATCCTGGGGAAGCACATACTTTTTATCCTGTTAGCACGTTCCCGTGGGATAATTTCCGACATCCACGCGGGCGAAGCCGCGGGCAGAAGCTAGTTCAGAATATTCGACTAAAAAGAAGATTCCTTCAAAAACAAAAGCTGTAAGGAAATTAAACACAATGTAACAGACAGTAGGCTGATAGTTAAGCGAGCAGAGATCTTGAATGACTACGCACTAGATACATGTCGCTATCTATAACTCCCACAGTCAGGGGGGGGAGGTGTTGCCCGAAATTACTTAGGCTACTTTGTGGGCAGGAAGTGTTAGTAGGCAATAAGTATGCATCACATTACCCGTAACCCTGGCCCTTCCTTTTTTACAAGCTTTATTTAACTTGCGATGTATGGCTGTAGGTAGGTATGTTCGGTTGGACTCTTACAACTCAATTTTGAAGCAGATATCTTCAACTGATTGAGCTGAAATTGTGCATGCATGTGTAAATCGGATGACAATGCAAAATTATTATGACTTGGAACTGATCTGATGATGGAACCGGAAGGTGGCCATAGGAACTCGGTAGTTAAACGACACAACCCCATCGAGTTTGGACTCGTTTGATCCGTCTTGATGAGAACTTTGGTACTAGATGGTAACCAGGGTCTGATGATGGAACCGGAAGAGGTGGCCATAGGAACACGGTAATTAAACGACACAACCTCATCGAGTTTGGGCTCGTATGATTCGTCTTGACGAGTATACTTTGGTGCTAGATGGTAACCAGCCGGTCGATTCTGTAAAAATCTCACCGTGAAAACTCAAGTGAAGTGAGATTGATGTGAGTTGTCAGTAGTGTCAATCCCTAGCATTATTTGGAACGACAGATCACTCCACGCTCACTTCACCTAAGTTTTCACGGTGAGATGGTTACAGAATCGCACTGCAGGAACTAAAGATGAACAGGTAGCTTAAGTGCAGTAAACGCATACTGGTCAGAAGACCCCTCAGCTAACCTTGCAATTTTATTTTTCTTTTCTTTTTATTTTTTGTCTCTGTGTTTTTGTTTACTAACAATAGTTGTTAAGAACAATGTTACTAACAATTGGGCTTAGTTGCCATAAATAAACAAATATTGAAATTACTTATTAATAAAAATTACTAAAAAGTTAAAAATAATTTAAACCTTATAAGAAATAAATAAAAGCGTGTTACCTTTTAATGGAACATCAAAGAACATTTAGAACACAACGTAACACGCATTTATTTATTTCATATCAGGTTTAAATTATTTTTAACTTTTTAGTCATTTTTATTAATCCATATCTATATACTTATAATAAATCTGGAGAAGTGAAAATTCTGTACATTGAAAATAACAAAAAAATAAATAGCAGGGGGTGTTACTAGACCAACACCGAACCCAAAAATGTGATTAAAAAAATTTTTGTCTGTCTGTTTGTTCAGGCATCACGCAAAAACTACCGGTTCGAATACGATGAAACTTGGTATAATTATTCTTTAATATCCTGGGCACCACACTGGGTACTTTTTATCCCGGAAAAGTATATACAATAAAAAACAAACTTAATTTTGCGGTTGATCCCTAGACCCGATTACTGTTCCAACCGCAAATAATAATTTTGTCGTAGGTTACGTCACCCGCAGTGGTTCCTTTTAGTTTTTAGAGTTATTTAGGTTTATTTTTATAGAAGTCGTAGGTATAGATTTTAATTTTAAAGTATAGGTAGTATATTTGATAGTGTACGTAGTGACCGTAGGTTATTTTATAATACTGTTAGGTAGGATTAGTCATTCGTATAGAAATTAGTTTTTAGGGATTTTGCTTATTTATTGAGTTTAGATTAGTTATCATCAGGAATAGGTTTATTTAGGTAGGTAGGTATTTAATTTTCTGTTATTGAGTTTATTTCTTTTTTAATTAGGTAGGTACTTAGGTAAAGATATCATATAGGTACCCTCTTAATCACCACTAATGAGACACAATTGGTTTTCTATTGTAATTAGCCACAAAGGGCCCGCGAGATAGATGGCATTCTGGGGAAGCACATAGGTACATTTTATCCTGTTAGCACGTTCCCGTGGGATAATTTCCGACATCCACGCGGGCGAAGCCGCGGGCAGAAGCTAGTAAGCAATAAAAGCTTGTTTTTAAAAAGTTATTTGTCAGTAAGTTCCGTATATTGATAGATACACCTGTATATCTATCTACTATCCTTCACAAAGGCTGCTCTAGTTATAACATAAAACAAGACCCTTAACGAAAAAGCTGGGAATAAATGTCGTGATAAGTCCCACTTGTTGCAATAGTCAGCCTCCCTGCTCGGTAACCATGGATACGGTGCGACCGACCACCCCCTTTTCTACCCTCCCACCCCCGAGACCTCCCGGTCTCTTGTGAAGTCGAGAGCCGAGAGAGCTTGCGTCATCGCGGGTAATTACACATCTAAAGCTTTTGATGGAACAGAGCTTTGTAGCTCTAGGGTCAGACGCTAAGGCAATAATTCATTTCCGTTACGGTTACCGATTTCTCATGACTAGGAAATTGTTTTAGTAAAGTTTTGGCGCTACGATGGCTTTGAAATTGATGCTGTTGTCGTTAAATTCGTCATATTGTAGTTTTAAATAAATATTTGTAGGGATGTTTGTGCAAGATTACAGTAGGTTCCTAGGTAGGTATGTAGGTACGGACGTATTTAAATTCGTACGTAGTCAATTTATGACTGATTAATAGTTATGATTATAATCAATGGATCCTATCACTATCAATAAAGGTCCCTGTCAAGTTGTACCTACTGCGCGTCAGGTTCGCAAAAATTTTACCTTTTTTTTATCTATTATAGGTACATTTTTTGCTAACCTAACACAACGCCCACACTACCAGCCTCAACAGTAAAGTAACAGGTAGAAGGATCGCGTGGTTGTCAGATCATCGAAGGCATGGACGCCATGCCGAGATAATTGATAAAGGTCGTGAGAAAAGCACGAGAAATTATTGGGATTCACGTCAGTCGATGTAACGATTACGAGAATAAAATTACTGAGGTAAGTATAAGTACCTATCGATAATTATGTCAATTAGGTACGATACCAGAGATTCCTATTGAACTGATTGTTTTCACTATCTGTATAGGTACCTATGTAATTGGTATAACAATACTGTGGTAGTTTTATTCAACAAAAAAAGCGTTTAGTGCAAAAGAGCATTTAGCTTTTTATTTACCGAGATTTATTTAGTATTCACTGAACTTAATCTAGTAATATAAGTATATCACTAAACTTGGACCGTTTTATAACTATATTCCTAGTGAGATAGTAAAGAATCGCTTTCGTATAACTATGTTACGGTATATAATTATATCCCTAGGAATATAACTATATTACGGCTTCATCTATCTTACTGCGACATAGGTACCATTTACATTATACTTTTAATATAAACATAAAGTATTTTTTTTTTACTCACCTAAATAAATATATACATTATAATAATAAACATTAAAAAAGGGCAAAGAAAAATAATAATAATATAATAATGATGATGTTCAAGGAGAGAGGAAGTGCTTTTTATCATGATTTTGAAAGCGGACAAAGATTGAGCACGCTTTGCCGACATGGGCAAGTCATTCCATAACCGTACTGCTTGAACACTAAAAGATTTGTCAAAGAAACTGGTGGAATGCATCGGCATCTCTACTCTCAGGTTTTCCGATGACCTCAGATATCTATAATATGTGTCATGAAGGAACTTGAAACGTTCTTTATAGGATTAAACAAGATACTGTAGAACTGAAATAAGATATGAGAATTCCGACGATTTATCAGATAACCGCCATAGCCATTTCAGCAAGACGCAATATTTATTTATTACAAACAAAACAATAAAAACATTATTATAATTTAAGTATTTGTGTTGAAAAATAAAAATAATGAAAACTACCCAACCCATAAAGTTTCTTACAGGAGGTTTCCCTGGATTCGGATGGCGCCTATGTTTTGGTCGAGGTCTAAAATGACCACTAATGACACCTGTTGCGGACTCCTACAACTTTTGGGTGCAGAGAGAGTAGGTATATTCGATAAGATACAGAAATAACAAACAAAATAAATAGTTATTGAAAATAAAACCGAGTGTACACTTGCGCACACTAAAAATTTTTTTTTTTAAACATATTTTTTCAATAACCCCACCGCCATATCTCTAAGTTGACGTCGTGGTGGGGCTTGCGCGCTCTAAACTCTAGGTCTGTGACGGAAGAGTTTACTTTGCCGGATCAGGTCTAGGCTGAGGAGCCAGACCAAGAGAGAAGTCTTGTTCCTCACCTCTGGCTTGCCTTTATTGGCCGGCTGCCCGGCTGGAGTGAACACTGAAGAGGAACAGAGCTCCCACCTCATTCTTGCCTTTATTGGCTGGCTTTTTTTTTTCAGGATGGGAAATCATCAAATGACTCCTCCCGCTCTGGGTGGAGCAGAAGGGAGTGTCAGACTCTTACTGACTAAAACCCACCCGTGTTCCTTCCTTAGCCCTTTATGTTCCAGGGCAGCGGTAACCCTTTCGGATGTTCCCGCTACCCTGGCAGGCTTCGGCCCTATCGGGCCCCGTCAATCTTGCTGACATCTCTTTGAGGCGCGCGTGGAACACGTACACGCCGTCCGGCACGGGCCTAGTCCTGATCGGACGGAGAGTTACCCATTACTCTCCGCCCGCAGGCCCGCGCCTACGGTGGCCGGGAGACGTCACGCGGCTCCCGACGCCCGGAGCGTCTCCCGCGGCGGCTGAGGCGTGAGGTGCGCAAGGTGCGTTCCCTCGCTCACCCCGCCACCTCCTTCGCTAGCATGACTGCTTCGCAGAAGGAGGTGACTGCCTCCCACTCCCTCTCGCCCCGGACCATGGCTTGAACCAGGGCCGGACGCGAGAGGTCGCCGCCGCTGCCGATCGCCTCTACGAGGACACGGCGGTGCTCTGCCGCAGACCTCCACCGTATGCTCCACCGTGTCCTCTGGGTTATTGACTGGATTGAGTGGAGATTCGCAAGAGCAAACGTGCTCGGAGGAAGGAAGTATTTCAGTAAGATGCTGGTAGGTATCTTGACCGTACTTGGAATACCTCTCCACTCCTCACAAGCACCTCAGAACATATTGCCCCCTTGTTACTACGACACTGTGTGCTAGCGACCGTTTTCGGGGGCCCATTATTGAGTGTGCAAATCACATCAGATACCTCTGTGAGTATTATAGTATTATGATTGGACAGGCAGGGGACAGACTTTTTATAGTTAAAGGTAACCGATCCACTATAGCCGCCCAAACCCATAGCCCAGTATATTTGGTTTCCAACCAACCGGGGGTTGTCCTTGGGTCCACTTGCATGGTGCATGCAGGGATAATCATTTAAAATTGTGTAAAGGGCCTCTGCGAGTTGGCTACGCCCCCTAGTACTGCTTTCAAAGGTCCGGGACCTCAGGGTCCCGAGATATGTTAAAGACAACTCAAATATATAATAATACTAGCTTCTGCCCGCGGCTTCGCCCGCGGGGATGTCGGAAATTATCCCACGGGAACGTGCTAACAGGATAAAATGTATGTGCTTCCCCAGGATGCCATCTATCTCGCGGGATAAGCAAAATCCCTAAAAACGAATATCTATACGAATGACTAATCTTACCTAACAGTATTATAAAATAACCTACTGTCACTACGTACACTATCAAATATACTACCTATACTTTAAAATTAAAATCTATACCTACGACTTATAAAAATAAACTTAAATAACTCTAAAAACTAAAAGGAATAAAAAGGTCGCACTGAAAAGCACAGTTTAGAATTGCAAGTAGCAGTTAAAATAAGAACGAACGCTCGCCACTCGACACGTCCGTTCAAATCAAAGTTCAAAAAATGTCCTTATATACGGTAGCGATTAGCGATCCGTGGCGGCCGCGCGCCACGCGTGTGCTGCGAACGGTGCAAGCCAAATTCAACCTTCAGCACATTTAGAGCATAACGTTAGTGAACTCCACTGCGGGTGAGGTGAACTACGACAAACTTATTATTTGCGGTTGGTACAGTAATCGGGTCTAAGGATCGAACCGCAAAATTAAGTTTGTTTTTTATTGTATATACTTTTCCGGGATAAAAAGTACCCAGTGTGGTGCCCAGGATATTAAAGAATAATTATACCAAGTTTCATCGTAATCGAACCGGTAGTTTTTGCGTGATGCCTGAACAAACAGACAGACAGACAAAAAATTTTTAAATCACATTTTTGGGTTCGGTGTCGGTCTAGTAACACCCCCTGCCATTTATTTTTTTGATATTTTCAATGTACAGAATTTTCACTTCTACAGATTTATTATAAGTATAGAAGATAAGTATTTTAAATTGTCGACAGACAGTATGTTGTCCTTTTATCTTCCCTCGAACATTTCAATAAATGGGACACTTTTCCAGCAGAGCGGATTTTGTCGAGTCCTCGCGTCGGGGTTAAAAGGAATTGAATCAATTCAGTGCTCGGCCCCAGCGAGCGAAAATGGAGTGGGTGGGTTTCTCGAGTACCCCTACTACTTGAATTTTTATAGATGCTACTTCTTTTTAGGGTTCCGTAGGTACCTCAAAAGTAAAAAAAAACGGGTTCCACTCCGGGAGTGCTGGCAGAAGTGAAAACTTGAATATTAACGTTGTGCATTTTTGATATTTGGGAATGCGGACTACTCTCCCTCCTTACGAATTTTGATCAGGTCACTTGTCCTGAAGCGAGCTCCATCTTACGAATTTCGATCAGGTCACGTGAGTTTAAATTTTTTTACCCATCACAAAAAAGTGCACAACGCCGCTAAAGAAGTTTTCACTTCAAAAACGTAGGTATCGAACTTAAAGGATACCTACGTTTTTTAAAACGTACGCTTGTTGTATCAAGTTAAAATTAATATCAATTACTATGACCTGCGGCCCCTTACACGGCCAGGAATAAAAATCAAGCGTCTAAGCCAACGCGATCAAAAGAAGTTCTTTTTTGATCGCGTTGGCTTAGACGCTTGATTTTTTACGAAAATATCGCTTCTTTTAAAGAAGCGATATTATTATGTCGCATATATTGATAACATCAAAACCTATGAGGGTAGGTTACTGTTTAAATTAGAATAATGAAATTTGGCAAGAAGCAAGGTCTCACCGTATAAGTAGCATATGATAAAATTTGTTAAAATAGATATAGATAAAAAAAATTGCGATTACAAAGTTACATGAGTATCGATCGTTATGTACACCGATGTATGTACCTATATGAGAACATTTTCTGAACTGCAAAGATAAGTTTTTAATTTTTTGTTAGATCAATGTCCGGTGTTTACCACACATAGTTTATGTTGAAAGTAGGTTTTGATTTACGTACGGAACCTAATTATGCGAGCCCCACTCACTGGTGACCTTTGTAGGGTTCCGTACATCGAAAAAAAAAACGGAACCCTTATAGGATCACTTCCTTGTCCGTACTACCGTACCGTCTATCTGTCAAGACCCTTTTACTCAGGAACGCGTGGAGGTATCAAGTTGAAATTAATATCAAATACGTAGGTCTTGGGGCTCGCCTTGGAGCTTTGAGCAAGGGAAACAATGCATATAATTATAAAATAAACTTTGTTCATCTGCAAAAAGCATTGTGACTAGGTGTATACCCACTGCAGACTAAAGTGCAGACTGTGCTGACTTTGGGGTGTTCTTGGTATCCATGGTGTGAGGAGTCCACTATGGGTTAAACCCCAAATCAATAATATTAGGTTACGTCAGTCTGATTCACTGACGTAACCTAATATTATTGATTTGTTACAGAATTATGCCTTTACTTGGTGTCTATTCAATTCAATGCAATCTTTATTGCATCCAAAATGGACCATGACAATTATGAACACTGTCGGGCGCAGCAAAATTTTAAATAAGTAAGAGAGCTATTGAGCAAATATAACGACTAATTAAAATGATGACAAGGTATGTAGGTACTTAGGTACATACATGAAACCAATGAAGGCATTATTTGATATTGAATAACGACAAATGACAATTAAAGGCTATATACGAGTACATGGGTACGTAAGAGAACTGGATATCCGACATTCAAACAAGGCTTGCGACCGTGGGAGGTCGTGATAACTCTAATAGTCGATACCATATGCAATTTAGATTTTATTAGCTCTATTCTGCTGTTGTCTCTTGTTGAATAAAAAGATTATGTTTGTAAATGTAGGTGTGACTGTGCAATTTCAATGAATGCGTTTTGATTTTCTGGTCATTCTAATTATCATATAATTATAATAAAATTGTTAACACGATTATTTTTCGCATATGTCTCGTAAACCAGCTGACTATTGCAGCAGTGGCTGGTTTAGTTTAGTACCTTTATTATACCGATGTACCTATTGGTTGTAGTAACTACTAGTAACTAACAAGTGATTGTCCACTGCCGTCTTCAAGTCATGACTACGAGTATGAGTCATACATAAATAGGTCCTCGTTAAAAAGTAGTTACTTGGAAGTTCTTTAATTAGTATTATCTTTTCTATTTGAGGGTCCACCTCAACGTACAAATTGAGAAAGTGTAGAAAAGATTTGTTTCTTTTACTAGAGTATAGGTAGGTACTGAGGTTGCGCCTGTGGGCGCAATCTGTGTTTGGACAGCGACAGCAGCGTAATGTGTTTACGCTGCGTAGAGGCGTGTCGTAGGCGATGCGTAGTAGCCGCGCTACGCAGCGTAGTCGCAACGTTAGAGGTCCGTACCAGACACGCTACGCTGCGTAGGCGCGTCGTAGCAGATGCGTAGCAGCCCCGTTACGCAGCGTAGGTTCGTCGTAGGAGATGCGTAGTAGCTGTGCTACGCAGCGTAGTCGCATCATAGGAGGTCCGTAGCAACCGTGCTACGCTGTGAGGGGCGTCTCGTACGAGATGCGTGGTATCCGCGCTTCGCTGCGTAAGGGTGCGTAGAAGATAAATAATAAGTGGTGGATGTCATAATGTCTTTAATTTTTTTATTCTTCCGACTTCCTTTCGGAATTCCTCGCGATATTTACTTTCATCATTTTGGAAGCAGTTTTAATTAAACAAACTGCACAAAGTAAAATACGTGACTGCATGGGTACGAACCCACCAACCCACTACCTATACAGGCGTATGTATAAGACGAGGCCTTTACTACTGAGCCGTCACTGCTCTGCGCGCGTGCACAGCAGCCAAAATATTATTATTTGTTTGTTGTCATTCTGTCTTTGTGTCTTATGAGAAAATTATAACTTCATTGAAAGAGGAGAAATAAAATACTATGACGACTATGATTTTTTCCAATTTCTAACCACATCAATGACATAATAACCACATCTTAGACCCTTTCTAATAAAATTATGAATACTCCATATAGACTTACTTTAGCTTCGGAATAGTTACAGTTATTCTCACATACATACACACGTTGTGTTACTCAAATAGGGAGTCGAAATTTTATCTCCTAAATACAGATTACTCAGTGATCTAACTGTTCTAGGAGAGCAGCGCTTTACCCAACAGTTCGCGTGTACACCATGTATTGCATACTTTATAAGTCCCCCATGTACTACAAAATATTTGTGCTTAAATAAATGATTATACATATTGAAGTTATGTTTATGCTCATTTAGGTACCTTATATGCATCTACCTCATTCTGTCATTCAAGCTTTAAAACTGATATTATGTATTAGGTATTATAATAATACCTTAATATTATTCCGTATTACCACAGAACACATAATAGTACAAGTACAGAAGATGCTCTCCACAAAATCATTCAAATAAACAGCGACTCTTGCTAAGACAATAAAGTGCAATTCAGATCGCGCAACGATATTATATAAAATTGTAAAACGGGTTTCCTCATGCTCATTTGCTTTCCCAAAATAACTGTTTCGCAATTAGTGATAAAAACGCGTTTGTCGTTTATCTGTGAGTACATAGAGCATCAAAAATATTTGTAAAAAAATATATTTGATAACTTGGGCAATTAAGTCGAATTACCTTATTTTGTATGGTTCTAGGAACCTAGGTATATCTATACCTACCTATTATAGATTCCTTACACTTTCCAACAATCTTACTTATCCATAATAATATTATAAATGCGATAGTAAGTCTGTCTGTCTGCCTGCCTGACAGTGACAGACAGGCAGACAGACTTACTTTGCCTTGCTTTACAGCCGTGGCTGTCACCTTATCACGGCGAAACCACGGAACCGATCCGAAGGACAGTCTACTTTTCATCCGGGATCGCAGACGAAGTGTCGGGCAACAGCTGTTAGCAAATATTGGCATATAAATTCACATTTAATAATCATATTGCACGTAATCATTGTCTTTGACTTTTCCTATTGTTTGCGATAGCATTTTATAGCTGTTTACCTTCCAAGGCTTGACTAGTTATCCCATTATTCCTGAGGGGCAATTCTCGTAATTAATAGAACGTTCACAGTCTGATTTCAGTCTCAATCTGTCAAAAAATACTTCTAATTTCACTACATTTTGACTTTTGTTTTTTGTTTGAAGAATTTTGACTTTTGTTTTTTTTTTGTTTGAAGTTTTTGACATTTGTTTGTCGCCGCGATGAGACTGCGACTAGATTTTGAACGTTTTAAATTACAAGAATTGGCCTTCTGTTATTGACGATTTCCGTAAGGTTCGAATGACAGGATTTCATATAATTAAAATCAGTAAAATCACGTACCTATCTTACCTTTTACTTACTGCTCTCATTGTTGTGTGGTTTTACTGTAGGTACCTATATCATATGTATTTTTTCTATTTTATTCTGATCATCACGCTGTTTTTATCGAAATGTTTGATTTTAACTAAGGTAATAAACATGTCACCAATTTGTAATGGGGGTGAGACGGAGAAATTCTTGATGGAAAAATCCTATACCTATAGATTTAACCGATAAAATGTAACCCAGTTCAGCAGTTGCACGTGTGAACTGCAGACCGACGAGACAACGGCAGCTTATGTACACCTACTAATATAGTTACTACCAATTCCGGTTACTGATTCTGTCTTAAACTCAATGTCAACAACCTAGTTATTTCTTAAGAGAATAGGTACGTCTTAAATCATCCTTCAATATCGCCGACGAGGTTTTTTTACTTGGTGGGTACCTGCCACTGCAAATTTTCACATTTTCCAAAACTCGGCACTTTGATAGTAGTGTGATAAGGCTGTGCAAATTTTACAGCCCTTGAACCTCTATAAATATAAATATAGTCTGATTCTTGAAAACTTTCAGTTTTCAAGAATCAGTGAACCACGGTCGATTTTTTTGCTATAAATCCGGTACCGAGGTAATTTATGTACTTACTAAATTGGATAATTGTCTGTGGTACCTCATTGTAGAGGAAATCCTACCCTTCTAGTGATCCAACAAAGGTCCTATTTGTATCTAACGCTAATGGCGCGATTCTCTTTCGTTACGCGTGACGAGACGATGGAACGATCCTCGAATTCATGATAAAATTAATCAAGTTGCAATGTAAGTTTGTTACCATGCATTTAATTATTAAAATATCAACTTGATTAACATTGACGAAATAACCGAATGTGGTCCAGAACTTAAATCTAACCTAGGTCAAGGAGTATTTCACGTCTAATCAGATTAAATCAGGGTCTAACAATAATTTATTGTTAGGACCGTTTTTATAATACCTACTATTGCAACAAGTATAACTTAGTTTAACTTTTGTACGAACCTGCGCCTAAATTATAAAACTTTAACTAAAGATAATATTGTTTATGTGCGTTATCTTGATAAAGATACTTGGTAGCGTCATCATGAACGTTTACATTTATATCAATCAAGACTACTCAGATCAATTTAATTTAACAGAGCAGAATTGCCACGGAGCTCCTCAGTTACTCTGTCAATACAAAAAGTTTCAATTACAAGTATCGTTCTTACAAATTGGGAAGCTTTTGTAAAGAAAACTCCCCTGAGTATACGAAGCACTTCACAGATTCAATTCTTCTATTAGCATTCGACTTGACGGCTCATGCGCCGCGGCTAATCTTCTAAATGGAGTCAGCTACATAGTGAACAGTACCCTCGTATCGTAGCTACGAGTATATAAAGGTTGCGAGAGTGGCGGCGGCGGGCGTAGTTCGACGCAGGCAGTGACTTGGGCGCACCGCATTTTCGCGACCACACAGTATCGCGTAAATTCACGGACATTATCCGAAAGAAAATTAGTAACAATTAAGTAGGTGACGCTGTGTTTTTGTTGAACGGCTGCTGTTTTTGTGTTTCAAGCTTTTTTATCCTGCAACATTTGGTAAGTGTTTGAAACGATAATGGTCTTAAATAATATTATTCTTAACTTTTCGAATGATGTATACCTATTGGGTTTTCTTGGTGGCAGAAGGTAATCATTATCAGATATAGAATTTCACTAATTGGTCAGGTTGGTACCTATACTAAGTTTTAAACACAGCAATGCGATAAGGCCGCCCATTGTCTAAATTGTAGTGTTTCATGTATTTTTTATGCTATGTATTTTTGTGGTGTACAATAAAGTATATATAAATAAATAAACTACATATTTTATATACTTACTACTCTGGTCTTATGAAACTTCCTAAATTCACCTAAGAATTAACTAGTTTCTTCACTACACTACATCAATTACGCAATTTTATCAATTATACAATTAATAACAAAGTTCTATAGATAATATCGTAAACACAACGTGTCTTTTTTTTATTAGGTAGGTAATTGCTATGAAAGTAAACGTTTTGTACACAATTATACTTTCTATGGCACGATCTAAATTAACTTATAGGTACTTAGGCGATCTCATTAAATTAATAAATTAATTAGGTAATTATTCTTCGTTATTGGCCTTGGTGTATTATAACTTTCAAACTTTTCTAACCACGCCATGACATTCGTAAGATATCAAGGTTATGTCAATAGTGCAAATATTAATACAATTTATAGGTCTCGACCACTCACAATATACTACCACAAGTGGATAATTATTTGTGTTGGTTCGTAAATAGCAAGTAAAATGTTCCAAAAGATTCAATAGGCACCTATAATACGTTTTTTTTTGTGCTAAAGTGCAACACCTGAAAACCACGAGTTATGGATTAATCTGAAGTGATTTTGCAATCGCCAATGCAAAATCACTTCTTAAGCCAAGCCTGAAGAAGTGATTTTGCATTGGCGAGAGCAAGTATGAAAGATTGAATTTTTCAAAATGCCCACGCTACTGCTTGAAATCTAGACCAGAAAATGGTTACTTAATTTTGCAACAAACCCAGCAACAGGCTTGCTATACTAAAACATGTTTCAGTACCGAGTTAGTCTAACTGCTTGTAAAACCAACTGTAAAGTAAGTGAACTAGCCATTCCATTTAAATTCAGTGGGAGAGCCAAAGAAGCACAGAACTCAACAGTTGGTTATTTAAAGAAATCCAGTTTTGTCGATGTTAAGACTGCAGCACTCCCGCTGAGATGGTCAACAAACTTTATTTCTTATTGAAATAAGGACCTGTGGTCGAAATAATTTCACGATTCGTCATCTGCCTGGTGTTCCCCTGGCCCGTTGATTGAATTATATTCTGTTATTTCCTTGCAGTGCAACTCCCCTGAATGCATGAGTCCGAAGTTATCTTCCGGGCCCTATTAAGTTGGAAAAACCGTAAACATCTCTTATTTTTAGACTGCACGAGGATTTTCTGAACATGTTCTACAAAATATAATTATCATCAGCTCTTGATTTCATCTTATGGGTTGTCATTTATTGAATCACTGAAAACCGAAATTAGGTTGTTGTTCCTATAATGAACGGTGATTGTGTAAAATTCTCTAAGAAATCCCTACCGAACGTAATTAGTTATTCTGTACCTTATTAGTACAGTTACTTACTTACAGTTGCATAATTTTTGCCATATTTTCATATTATTCTTCTTGTCTCATTTACCTTTCTATTGAAATTTTTATTAATTAGTCAGTTAATTAGTTCAATGTCTCTCTTGTGCTGTGTCAGCTGTGTGGTGTGTTAATTAGGATAATGAGCTACCGTTTCATCATAACTCTCTGTGGTCATTAGCAAGCCCTTTGATTTGAGTCCCGAGTCCGACCTACATCGCGCTTGGTAACTAGAGCAACGAGCAACTCCTGTAACATAGTTACTTATATCAAAGGCAACGTTAGAAGTCTATTATCGTTTTCGTTATCGAGAACATAAATCTACTACAACATCACGTAAAGGATAATAATTAAATAATTAAAGGTTTTTTGCAAAGATTTCAAATCTTGTTTTGTACCTACCGGATTCAGTTGGTTGGGTTCGTACATTCGACGATGCGAGGGCATTGTTAGCTGCAATTGGAGAGCTCTACATAACACTCCACTTTGATGGCGACCTGAGTTCGAGCCACACTTGACATTTTCGCATTGCGTTAGGTATGATACGATTAAAGCGTGTGGTATTTTACACTTTTATCAATTCCTTACCTTTATCTCTATATTTTTTTGAGTAAATAAAATTTCTCACCTTAATTAAACAGAGCAATAGTTTGCCACTTGCATTTAGAAAGGCCATGAAAACGAAAATATGAAAAAACAGGCTCTAGATAAGATAAGATATAAGGATCTAGGATAAGATTTAACATTATTTTAATTTAAAATCTTCAATTTGTCTCTACGGCTGTTTTATTGTCACGTCAATTAAGTTTTCACACACCGGAAAAAACCACCGCCGCCGTTCAGCTGATTCATTCATTCTAAGTAAGAAGTTTTGCCTCGCCGGTTACCTGTTGCCACAAAATGAGGGATTACCCGTTTAGGAACTAACCGGTATGTAGCGTCACAGAGAGAGAGGGTTTTTCCTTATACAGAATCCGCCACATTTAACATTAATTTTATAAGAGGAAAGTTGGATATACATCTCATTTCCAATCATCTAGTACCTATGTCTATATGTCCAAGTGATCTAATTGGGGAGGTCAGTGGAAGGCATTGACGTCACCGAAATTCTAGTCTCGACTTTTCTTAAATTGTAGAACTGATCTGTATTTTGTGGAGGACTTCAATGCTCGCGATGCGACATTAATTTCCGTTGATTACTGCCAAGTGGTTCACAAAGACAATGCAACTGATTTGCATTATGTGTTAGCTTCGGAACCATGTACTTATCTATACTAATATTATAAAGAGGAAAACTTAGTTTGTTTGTTTGTAATGAATAGGCTCAATAACTACTGGACTGATTTAAAAAATTCTTTCACCATTCGAAAGCTACATTATCCACGAGTAACATAGGCTAAATTTTATTTTGGAAAAAATAGGGTTCCGTAAGATATTTGGGTTTTTCGGACACAAGGTGTAAAAAATCAACCAGAAAAGTTATTTTGTATCTTTATGGGTTATTTTGATTTCCTTTTGAGATACGCAATCCTGTCAGAAATCCGAAATCTACGCGGACGAAGTCGCGGGCAGAAGCTAGTATCAAATAATGGGATTTTGTTCGCCATATTATTGTGACCTTCACAGGTTTCTCAAACTAATGGCTCACAACGTAGACTCCTTAGTCAGTACCTTCTTATAAGTTCTTATTTCTCAGGACCAGGGCCCGCTATTCAATACTTGTATGGGGTAGGCAGTGCTGTTAAGTAGCATTAAGTAGGTAAACCAGTTATGTTTAAGTATCTTGACAAACCGGGCATTCATCTAGACCCCGGGGTGCTACTGAGTTTGTCATGAAAAAACCCAATAACATGAATAACATTTTGCCCGAGCTGGGGAAAGAACCTGGACCCTGAGCTCAGCAGTAGGTAATACATTACCAATAATTAAAAACTCTTTCTTTTGATTTTCATCACCATTTTTACGAAAAGGTTTTTATAAAATTACCTAAGTATTTATAGAAAGTTAAAATTAAATTGGCTATTCGTTAAATGCACCACACAGTGAGCCTATTAGCGACTTGCAATTAAATCTCAATTAACGATTTAAACTAATTCAACATAATTTTGAGGTTCAGTACCGTAACATCCTGTTTGTACATAATACTTCCGCCGGGTTTATCAAATACGATTTTGTTTTGAATACGTGACAGATGTGACCTCGAGTTATAAACTCGTTTACCGCGTCAATATCGTTATTGTGATAATGAATAATTGATTGGAGAGATGGCGCTAGCTGTCTGTAAACATAGTGCTCCCGTATAAAAATTCCTTAAAATAATTTAATGAACTGGATCTTCTTAATTCAACAGTAAAAGTGTTAAAAACAGTGCGATACTTGTATGATAATGTTATTTTAACAAAATATTCACGTGAACTATGTAAATGTGACTTTTATAAATGTGAACAACTTTTTGTGGCAAGACAGATTTTGTGCGTGATAAATAATAACTTATTGACGATATACAGTATTTCTGACTAAGTGGCGAACTGTGTGTAATACGTAAATACATAAAAAATATCGAAAAATAAATTTAATCACAGAGAGATAGTGGAAAAAATTCAATATTTTTTAACTACAACCGTCCTTTTAACAAAAAGTTTGGAAGAGCCTAGTAATCAACAAATTCGATCATATATGCAACTGTCGCGGTGGCGTACACGTTATTACGCCTACCGTTCACACCGTGTGGCCCGAGTTCGTATCCCGCGCATGGTTGTCTTTTTGTATTTAATATCAACATTTAAAAACTCTCAACATGAACTTCCTCGAAAACATTACTTTCCGTCGTACGCGAACTGTATCTGACTCCAATGTTGAGGTGTTGAACGAAACACTAGATGAAACAAACAATAGTCTACCCGATGTTTCTGTCAACAGTAGTGATGAAGAAACGTTGAAATTAAAAGAACAGATAAATAAACTAGAATTGGAATTAAATAGTGCCCATCAAGAAATCGAGTCTCTTTCCTTAGAAAATATTAATCTTAAAAAACAAAATGAGGATTTGTTAAAGAAAAATGATATGTATAAAAAAATCACCTGCAGCCCGGTATCCACAAAGAAAACTAAAGATTGCACGCCCAAGAAAATAAATCAAAAGAAGGATAAAAAAAGTCAAACTGAGGTTTCATTACAAATGCCTACAACGAGTATCATTGAGTGCAACAAAGTTGATGCCAAGCGCAAAATTGAAAACCAAAAACGAATCAACTGTGTCACTGCGTTCAAAAGTCCTAGAAAGCGAAAGCTACGCATAATCAGTAACTGTAACTTTTTTGGTGCACTAGAAAACATAGAAGCAACTTTCAGCAAGCACTTTGAGTATTGCCATTACGTGACACCAGGTAGTGGATTAACCGAAATTTTGTCCAATGTTACTGAGAAAGTAAAAAATCTTTCCAGTGACGACTACTGCTTATTTATGATCGGAGAAAAGGACTTTAAAAGCGCTGTAAACAACATCGAATTGATCAAGCAAATCCAGGAATCACTAAAGCTTATCACCCACACGAATGTAATTGTATGCTGTCCCACTTACGTAAGAGGAGCTCTTATTCATAATTATAGAGTAGAAATATTTAATAATTTATTACACTTGGACATACAGAATAATAACTATGCATACTTTTTTGACACAAATCGTGATCTCACCTTAGACATGTTTTCCTATCGAACAGGAAAACTAAACAGACTGGGCACAAAACGCATTTTTGAAAGTATCTTTGACCGCCTGATTATTGACATAAAAAACTATCCCATAGAAACTTCTACCGGTAATTCATCTGACAACAGTGACTTTTTTCGTTTATAATAATATAAACCTCCTACATCAGAACATTGCTGGCCTGTTAAATAAATCTGACTTACTCACTGTTCACCTTCAAGAATTATCGCAGAAAAACAGGGAAATAGATGTTATTTGTATCACAGAACACTTTGTTATGAATGGACACGAGAAACTACTGAATTTAACAAACTACAAGTTAGCGGCAATTTATACAAGACGCTCTCAGAAACGTGGAGGAGCATGTATTCTAGTCAAGAACTACCTTGAATACAAACCACTTCCAGACATATCTCAGCATTCTATAGCTAACGTCATCGAATGCTGTGGCATAGAATTGACGAAGCTAAATTTAATTATTATGTGTATTTATAGGCCCCCAAAGGTAAATAATTTAAGTTTGTTTTATGAGAAACTAGAGACTATTGTAAAAACAGCTTGTACGAAACCCGGAAAAAAAATAGTAATATGTGGGGACTTCAATATAGACACTTTAAAAAGAAATAGCATGACCCTGGACTTTGAAACCTTTCTTTTGGGCTATAATCTTAAATTGGAATTGCGGCAACCTACAAGGTTATGTAGCAATTCTTGTATAGATAACTTTGCCCGCAGTTCTAAACTAAACTGTAAATCAGAAGTTTTAGACCTAGCATTGTCTGACCACACAGCACAGCTTTTGCAAGTTAAAGTACTGAAATCGAGTAGAATAAGTTTTTGGCGAATCAAAAAGCGTGACCTGTCTAGTGAAAATGTAACAAAATTCAAAAATTATTTACAATGTTTTGCATTTTCTGATTTATATAAAACCGAAAACGCTAATGAAGCATTTGATTATTTCTTAGAACACTTTCGTCTCTTATACGATCTTTGTTTCCCTTACAAATTGATAACCGTTAACTCAAACAAAAATATTAAATGGGTTTCTCATGGCATTCGAAAATGCAGTAGAAAACAAAGGCAGTTACTTTGGAAATATAGGCGAGAACCTTCAAGCATTAATAAAAGTAACTTTAAAAACTACTCGCAAATGCTTCGTAAAATCATCAAATTAACGCAAAAAGCGCAAAATAACTATTTTATTAACACGTCAATCAATAAATCAAAAGCATCTTGGCAAGTCATAAACAAAAATAAACCATTTACTGAACCTATTTCCCAAATAAAAATTCATGATACCACAATCACTGATCCAACAAAGATTGCAAACGCATTTAATAATTATTTTATTGACCAGACAAAAAATATTATGACCTCAAAACCCGACACAAGTAATTTGAAAAGTAACCCTCACTCGATGTTTATGCATCCAGTATTACCTCAAGATGTTATGAGAGCGATACATTCTCTAAAAAATAAACTTAGTACTGGCTACGATGGCATTTCAACTAAGGTCGTAAAATTTGTGTCGAGTGACATTGCTTTACATATTAGTCACATACTAAATTTATGTATCAGTTCCGGGGTATTTCCAAACGAGGTAAAAACAGTTATTGTTAAGCCACTATTTAAGAAAAACTCTAAAGAAGACTTGGCAAATTATAGGCCTATCGCTTTAATCACAATTTTTTCAAAAGTTATGGAAATAATAATTTATGACGCGATAAATAAATTCTTATCTAAATATAATATTTTGAGTATAGAACAAATGGGATTTAGGAAAAATAAAGGTATAAATACGGCCGTTTACGATGTAATGAATATTATAGTGAGAAACGTCGATAGAAAAGTACCAGTTTGCGCAATTTTAACTGATATGACAAGGGCCTTCGACTGTGTTGACCATGAAACTCTGTTACACAAGTTACACATCATAGGTATCAGAGGAAATATGCATAATCTCTTAAGATCATATCTCAGCAACCGAAAACAGTACACAGAAATTTCAAAAATATGTTTAAAAACTAAGCGTGAGGAAAAGTACTTATCGGAACATAGACTTATTAAGTATGGAGTACCACAGGGCACTGTGTTGGGCCCTTTATTGTTCTTAATTTATATTAACGACTTGCCTCGACGCATAAAACATCCTATGGTTTTATTCGCTGACGATAGTACTGCCTTGATTAAATGTACAGACCTAAAAACTTATGAACATGACGTAAATAATACTTTATCGGACATTATACACTGGCTTGATCAAAATAATTTGACGATTAATATAAATAAGACTAATGTTATGCATTTTTATCAACGGATACCACCGCAAACTTTAAATTTAACATACAATGGACAAAAAATAGACCAAGTGCAAGTTGCAAAATTTTTAGGTATAATGATAGATAGCCAACTAACCTGGAAACCACACGTAGAAGAAGTATGTAAAAAATTAAGTACAGCAGCGTATATGCTTTTCAATCTATCCCGGAAAGTGAATATGCCTACTAGATTAATTGCTTACCATGGTTTAGTGGCGTCAATCCTGAGGTTCGGGATAATATTTTGGGGAAATTGTAGTCTAAGAGACCAGGTATTCAAGGCTCAAAAACGATGCATAAGGGCAATGTGTAACATGAAAGTAACAGATAGTTGCGTACCTGTATTCAAGTCCCTAAATTTGCTTACATTGCCATCACTATACATTTTCGAAATAGCTGTTTTTGTAAAATCAAATATGCATCTTTTTAATAAATCGTCTGACAATAGAACACGACCACTTAGAAGGCAGTATACAAACATGCTACATGTTAGTGGACATAACACTGCACTATTAAGGAAAAGTGTCATATGTATGTGCCCAATTATCTTTAACAAAATACCCGATGGAATAAAAAACGAGTCCATTCCACTGTTTAAAAAGAAATTGTCAGTCTTACTAATTGACAAATGTTATTACTCCATTTGTGAATTTCTAAATGATAAAACTTTATAGTTACATAATTAATCCTGACATCTTTAGTTCTTTATTTTATTTTACTGACCATTGTTAGAATTTTTCATATTGAAAGTGTTGTAGTCTATTATGCACTTGTACTAAATGTTTGCATAATTTAAGGTAGAATGTACAGGGATTTATAATTATACCTACATGCAACCTTGATAATATTTGACATTTCTGTATTAATATGACACATTGTTACTTTATTTTAAGCGATTTGACATCTTTTGTATTAATATATTTTTGTGTATTTCAAACGATTTGACATCTATTGTAATTTAAACGATTTCACATTTATGAATTATTATGACATTTTTACTGTAGTTCAGACGATTGGACATTAATTTGTATTTTGTATTATAATCATTTCTTAATTGTTACTTAAAATTCTAATACGATTTGCATGCCCATGTGACGGTAGAACATGGAGCACTATTATAAAAATAAAACATCTATATGTATACTAATTACCCATGTTTGCAAATGAATAAATGATTTGATTTTGATTTGATTTGATTATATTAAAGCGTAGATAACGACATCTTGGAATTGTCTCAGTCAACTTTAGGGTTCCCCCCAGCCTGTAATGTTTCGCTGAAAGCTCTTGGAATTTGTAAAGTCTATTAGAATTTCTTTCGATACTGATATAGCGCCGGGTGGTTTTCGGTACACCTGCTGAAAGTATTCAAGTAAAATTAAAAAATCAATTAAATCGAACGCAGTTTCCGAACTTCGGATAAGTACAGCATTTTTATTTATTTTTTGTTATCTACTCGTCATATAACCGTCTCTGAGTGGTAGTTCATGTTACAACATAATGAATGGACACAACCTAATAGAGTTACCGCACAAAATAAATAACCTTAGCGGAATCAGTGGTAATGAGCGAAGCGCCCGCTTGGCTAACTTTTTCAGCGATCGCGTGAGTGTCAGTTTACCTTGGCCCTAAACCAAGATCGATGCCGTGAATCTGATACGTTTCGATGAATTAAACATGCTGTTGTGGGAGCCCTCAGCCTGGAGAAAAGATAAAACTAGTGGAGTAGTAAATTATGGGCAGAATCTCATTGACTAGCTAAATAAATTGCTGCGTTGGTTTCTCGCGCGCTCTGCCTTGCATTGCATAGGTACTTCTATTGACTATTTTATTATTCTTTTTATTTTCTGAATCAGCTTGGGTATCACGTAGAGTATGACCTAAGCAATCTGTATTATTTTATAAGAAGCTGACCTAGCGTCAGGGTTCACTCCACAGAGTCACTGCGAAAAGGAAGGTCTAGTCTATGTATGACATTCGTCTCTTTCACGGATATGAATAGATATGGATCGATCTAATATTAGACCTAGATACAGGTAGGTAGGTAGGTATAATGTATTAAATACGTTAAGTAGAGTGGTAGCAATACTGAATTTAGTGATAACCTTTTGTTTGAGAGCAGCCTAAAATACTGAAATTTCGATAAGAATATTCTCTACAAGTACTTATTACGTTTGCGTGAAATTAATAACTTTATTAACAGCCAGATCGAATTTAGCGATTCGAATTTTAGATTAAACTTTTGTACACATAGTTCGTAGATACCTAGTTACATTACCAATAGTCAGCTCTCATAATTATTAAGTTGAAGTTGCAGGCATTCGCCTGCATTCGCTCGAGGTCTGCAAGGCCTGCATTCGCTCGAGCACTCGGAGTCACCGAACTCAACGGCTTCAAGCAAATTCTAAGTAGGTACTTAGTTCGTGAACATCGAATCGGCTACGTGAAGTTCAAAATGATGTATTCTATTATGTTCAGATCTTTTGGCACAAACCTATAGGCATAAAACTGAACTTACTGATAAGTAGTAGAGTTGTTATCTCCTATAACAAAGGACCTCCTATTCTCAGCGATTTTGCCAAAACGTTTTAGTAATGTTTGAGTCAAAAACTGCTAGTAAACACAGTGACCAGTGGAGGCAACGAGGTCCATGCATAACCTCGCACCACTTGCTCGCCGGCGCACGCTCGCGGCTTGCGCAAGCGCACGGAGCGCCTGCGCCTGCGCCGCCGCTCTCTCGGCATTGAACAAGGACCAGCAATTCAAGTCTATACGCATTATTTACCTGACAACCGGTATCATTTCACACTGACATTGAACGAGTGACATAATTAGTCTGATGTAATATGTGACATTGGTACTGTCAATGTCACCAGCAGACTGGTAGGAGAAGATCAGTGTCGTAATTAGTTCTTAATCATTACTTTCATCGATCAGCTAAATGAGCATAAATGATAAGTATGGTATGTCAGGTATGTTTATTTTTATAGACAGACAAATAAAAATAGACAGATCTACTTCAGGACTTCTGGAGCCATATTTATCTAGGTATTTACTTATGGTTCTTATGTTTTTCCGATTGATCCTGATTGCCTATGTAAATGCATTCAATACAATATAAAATCTAGGATAAAATTCCGACAGGTAGGTGAAAAATATAGCCAGCCTCCAAAGACACAATATATTTCTTTAGATAGTTTACGTGCGACATCCAAAACAAATGTAAATGTGGGTATACTATAGGTATGGGACAATACAAGTTGAATTAAAAAAAAACCGGCCAATTGCGTGTCAGGCCACACATAGAATAGGGTTCCGTAGTCACCCATAATGTACGTGGATTTAGAAGGCGGGGTTGGTATTTATTACTACGAATAAATTAATTGCATAAAACGGTTAAACCATTATTCTCCGTAATGTTTAAAAACGGGCCCAAATTGGATGATGGTAACTGAAGGAGTCGGTTTTTATAAAACCGACTTCACAAGGGACGTTACAAAAAATATTATTTATTAGAGTACCACCGCGTGTAGAGGCAAGTGGTTGTAAAAATGCACAACGTCATCTATCGAGTGTCGTTGTGAACTTTTTGAAGCCCCTAATTTTATTAATCCTCTTTAGAGGATTCAAATTGAAATAAAATCGTGTCCAATAGATAGATTATTTATTAAAGTACCACCGCGTGTAGAGGCAAGTGGTTGTAAAAATGCACAACGTCATCTATCGAGTGTCGTTGTTAACTTTTTGAAGCCCCTAATTTTATTCAACCTATTTAGAGAATTCAAATTGAAATAAAATCGTGTCCAATAGATAAGTCCTTAATTGTTGTTTTTATTTTCAATATTTTACATGTTTACTTATTATTTCGCTATTTTTGTACGAAGTTTTCCAAGTAAGCGCATTTTACAAGTTAGGCCTCTATAACTCCTGAACTGACAAAGTTATCTAAGCCGTTGTAGTTTTCCTTCAAAGTTCACATGGCCTACCATCATATTTTTTTTCAGATTTTTGGAGCCAGTCGTTTAGCTTTTAGAGGGGGGACGCCCTATTTCAACAAAAAAATGCGCTTTAAAGTTGAGTATCTCGCAAACGGATACCTAAATCAAAAAATCGTCTTAGCAACCGCTCAGTTTTTTTTAAAGACCTATATATCTAATGATACCCCACACTACGGGGTAAACGCGAGAAAAAAAAATCATCCCCACCATAAAAAAAAAATTTTTCGTGATTTTATTTTAGCACTTTGTCGATGTGCTAAATACACATGTCCATGCAAAGTTTCATCTTTCTAGCACTAACCGTTTGGAAAGTAAGCCGAAGACGGACCGAGCGACGGACGGACGGATAGACATGATGAAACTATTACCTATAAGGGTTCCGAGGCGTGAACTACGGAACCCTAAAAATGAAATTGCTTCGGATTGTACTCATCGTTCAACACCTTTATCATCCATCCATCCATCCGAAGGATTTTAAAGGAAATTCCTAAGCCATTGCTTCACAATGTTTGAAAAATTCGTTGTACACCTCTGCTTAACCCTTCGCGAATTACAGGCGTCATATGTTATATCTAAAAGACTAGGAAAATGATCTCTACAGTTCCTGATTATGTTTAAATAACTAGTCCAGTGTCAGTTATCCTATAAATACTAACGTAATAGGTACCCGTATAAGCTGACTTTGTTTTACCTCAATAATGTTAGTATCATTTTCTGTTTCTAGCTGCCAGAATGTCGGATCAGGATACCAAACTTAAATTCGGTTTGTGTTAAATAATGCGTTCAGTAAATGTTTTAAATATTGCTATCTCATATTTAATTTGCATATCGTTATTTGCATTTCGATTCCGTTTATTTACAATACGATAATAGTTCATGTAATAAGTGTAACGTAAATGGTAACGCTACGTATTGTTACAAACTACGTACCTATCTACCTAAATTGTGTAACATGCTTCAAAACAACTTGCTTATACTATAAACACTGAAATGTTACTATACTTAGCTAAAGTATTATTATTGTGCTAAATAATCCTGACAAGGAGTATTGTTATGAACTCATAACAATACTCCTTGTCAGGATTATTAGGTATGTTTTGTAATCCCTGGTGGACCTTGTTCTTGTTGGTACGAGGCTTAGTACCTAGACCTTCTAGTTCTTAGACCCCTCGTCAACTTATCCCTACCTCAACTGAACTCATTAGCTTCATCATCATCATTATTTCAGCCGAAAGACGTCCACTGCTGGACAAAGGCCTTCCCCAAGCACTTCCACTTCGACCGGTTCTGTGCCTCATTAGCTTATTCTACATATTTTATTTTCTTATGCCTTCTTAATTGTTTCTTTCTGCCTTTTTTAATTCCTGATTGTAAATGTTAACAAAAAAAAAAAAAATCTTAATGATACTAGAAATAATGCATGAATCACTGAGCTTGGATTTGCCTGATACTGCAGTGTTTATTTTTGTTAACGCTCCGTATTACCTATTGAATTCTATGTTATGCTAAGGCTAAGAGTCATCATCAGAATAATTTGGTCTATGGGGGTAACAGGGTTAGATTACCCCGTTACCGCCATAGACCAAATGATTAAGTATGCATTACTTACCACATATAAGTAATGTACACTTGCATGTCAGGCCGGACTAAGTACATATGTTATGTTATGAATGTGTGCAATAGCTGATGCTCCGTGGCGGTATGATGATACGCCGTTTACCATGATGGTTGGTGGCCAGGCTCCTGTTCCAAATTCCCTTACAATGGGGTTGTATATTACTAAAGTTAACGCAGCCACATAAATAATTGTTTATTTTAATTATTTCAGAAACGATGGAGTCCGGAGATTTCAAAGACTTCGCGAAGGCGATGACTGATTACATTGCCGAATATTTGGAAAACATCAGAGACAGGTAATCTTTTCTTTTTATTCAAACAGCTGTTGATGTTGAAGCAGCGGTTGATGCACAAATAAAGTTTATCATATAAACCTAACTATTCTACTATGTGCTCTAAATAGGAAATAGTTTTAAACTCAATAAAATTAGTACACACGACCACATATCGAGCTCAACATATGTTGCCCTCGCGTTGTATAAGGCTTTTCGTATGAGAAATCTATACTGGTATGTTGTCGTGAATACCTTATTTGCAATGAAGAATTTAAGAGTCTTTATTAACTTTCCAACGTGCGTTTTTCAGGCAAGTAGTCCCGTCGGTGAAGCCGGGTTACTTACGCCCGCTGGTGCCGGAGCAGGCTCCTGAGAAGGCGGAGCCCTGGACCGCGGTGATGGCTGACATCGAGCGCGTGGTCATGTCCGGGGTCACACACTGGCACTCTCCGCGGTTCCACGCGTACTTCCCCACCGCTAACTCGTACCCGGCCATCGTGGCCGACATGCTGAGCGGGGCCATCGCCTGCATTGGATTTACTTGGGTATGGTTTAATTCCTACTCAAGCTTAAATATAGACCGTAAGATGGTATCGTTGTACGCTATGTCCCTACAATTCATGTAATTAAGTTTACTGTGCCCATACTGGCATACAATTCTGCGTTGGTACTTAGGTACCCAAGCCAGTGTCAATGTCACATACGGCACATAGGTAGGTAATTCGAACAAGGAAAACCGGTTGCATGTCATTATTCGCTCGTGAGTATTTTTTGCGTAAACAGAATATAAGAGGACATAGCACGAACTAATGAAAGTTAGTACACTTGCAGCGCGTGTTGTACCTATTGTGCTTCGATTCGATTAATTGTTGTCCCAGCTGTACATAATTATGACGGCCGAGGGCTGCGGCCGGTCGTCTGGCCACCTGCAATTGACTTAGGTAGGTACTACTTCTATCTAAAAACTCTACTTACAGGAGTCGCGGAGTGTATTTTTTTTTCCTATATCCTCACTTGAATACGTAAAGAAACAAAATACTTAGAATTTCGGGAAAACCCGACGCGACGATTTACTCAAACACAAAAAAGAACATGTTGGGGTAAAATATGCCTACCACGGCTACTATCTATACTTATAATAAATCTGTAGAAGTGAAAATTCTGTACATTGAAAATATCCAAAAAATAAATGGCAGGGGGTGTTACTTGACCGACACCGAACCCAAAAATGTGATTAAAAAAATTTTTGTCTGTCTGTCTGTCTGTCGGTCTGTCTGTCTGTCTGTCTGTCTGTCTGTCTGTCTGTTTGTTCAGGCATCACGCAAAAACTACCGGTTCGATTTCGATGAAACTTGGTATAATTATTCTTTAATATCCTGGGCACCACACTGGGTACTTTTTATGCCGGAAAAGTATATACAATAAAAAACAAACTTAATTTTGCGGTTCGATCCCTATACCCGATTACCACTGTCTGTACTGTACCAACCGCAAATACTAAGTTTGTCGTAGGTTGGGTCACCCGCAGTGGAGTTCATTTTTATTCCTTTTAGTTTTTAGAGTTATTTAGGTTTATTTTTATATATGAGTCGTAGGTATAGATTTTAATTTAAAAGTATAGGTAGTATATTTGATAGTGTACGTAGTGACCGTAGGTTATTTTATAATACTGTTAGGTAGGTTTAGTCATTCGTATAGATATTAGTTTTTAGGGATTTTGCTTATTTACTTATTGAGTTTAGATTAGTTATCATCAGAAATAGGTTTATTTAGGTAGGTAAAGAAAGAAAGAAAAATGCATTTTTTTTTAAATTTTTTGGTAGGTATTTAATTTTCTGTTATTGAGTTTTTTTTTTAAATTAGTTAGGTACTTAGGTAAAGATATCATATAGGTACCCTCTTAATCACCACTAATGAGACACAATTGGTTTTCTATTGTAATTAGCCACAAAGGGCCCGCGGCATAGATGGCATTCTGGGGAAGCACATACATTTTATCCTGTTAGCACGTTCCCGTGGGTAAATTTCCGACATCCACGCGGGCGAAGCCGCGGGCAGAAGCTAGTACGTAATAAATCCACAAAATACAATGTTGTGTATGGTATAATTTCAAATGTAGAAAATAATGACTGCTTCGTTAGTCGTCCAAGTGTTAAGTGGTCATAAAGGCGACTGCTGAGTGGAGTTCTGGGTTCAATTCAATATTTAGGTCAAGCAAAGCGTTATTGAATTTTAAATTAGGATTAACTCCATAGCAGCCTGGGGTCCGAATTTGTGCCCGGTTGATTTGCTAGCGATAAGCTCGTCCCCTTTTAGATACGTAACTGGCAAAATGAGGGTGTATATCTAGACCTCTGCATTCTCCTTCGAGAAGTACAGGAGTTGTTACCATGTGATGTAGTTTACCTATGCATAATGATAAGACTTCGAAAATTTCAGATTGCGAGTCCAGCGTGTACAGAGTTAGAAGTGGTGATGCTCGACTGGCTGGGCCAGATGTTGGGCCTGCCCGAGTCGTTCCTTGCCCGTTCGGGAGGGGAGGCCGGCGGCGTCATCCAAGGCACCGCCAGCGAGGCCACGCTGGTCGCTCTACTGGGAGCCAAGACGCGCACCATGTTACGCGTCAAGGAACAACATCCTGAATGGACCGAGATCGAGATTCTGTCTAAACTCGTCGGTTACTGTAACAGTAAGGCGTCCACTTGTAATAGAATAAATCATCATCATCTGCCAAACCTTTTCTCAACTATGTTGGAGTCGGCTTCCGGTCTTACTGAACTTTACATGGAACGCTCTCCTGTCTGACCCCCCTTACAGTTATTTACTAGGGAACACTATACCCTTGTTATTTCGGGCTTCTGAGGCCCTACGACTGTCAAAGATTCACAAATGACCAGGGCCAACGGTGCTGTGCTTTCAGAGGCATGCAGGAATCTCGATATTTAATGGATGGTCCCCCATCGACGAACCTACTGTTAATACTTAGCCACGAGCCCTTGTGTAATATAATATTATTCTAATATACATAGTAAATGAACGTCCAAAAGAGCTCACGTTGAATTTTTTTCTTTGTAGCTGAGACCAATCGTCAACGAAAACATTGAGATTAACCAGTCTGGCAATACTAACATGTTTTTTTTATTTGTACTCACAGAGCAAGCCCATTCTTCTGTCGAACGTGCTGGTCTCTTGGGCGGTGTGAAGCTTCGTGCTCTACAGCCAGACGGAAAGAGGAGACTTCGTGGTGATACTCTTAAGGATGCCATAGATGAAGATGTTCGCAACGGCCTTATTCCCTTCTATGTAAGTTTTTGTTGCTTTTTTGAATTCCCAAACAATAAGACTAAAATATACTTAATAATAAATATAAGACTAAAATATTTATGACAATACTTACCTGTCATGTCATCATTGCAGGTCGTGGCTACTTTGGGGACCACATCCTCATGCGCGTTTGACGCCTTAGATGAAATTGGCGAGGTGTGCTCCTCGCAGGACATTTGGCTGCACGTGGACGCAGCCTACGCCGGCTCCGCATTCATATGTCCTGAATACAGATACCTCATGAAGGGCGTTGACAAAGCAGATTCCTTCAATTTTAATCCGCACAAATGGTTGCTGGTTAACTTCGATTGTTCTGCCATGTGGCTTAAAGAACCGCGTTGGATTGTCGACGCTTTCAACGTTGACCCCTTATATTTGAAACACGATCAGCAGGGATCAGCCCCTGATTACCGTCACTGGCAAATACCGTTAGGACGTCGTTTCAGAGCGCTCAAGTTGTGGTTTGTCTTGCGTCTGTATGGCGTAGAAAATCTTCAGAAACACATCAGAAAACACATTGCATTAGCTCATCTTTTTGAAAAACTGTGCAGTGCTGACGAAAGATTCGAAATTTACGAGGAAGTTACTATGGGACTTGTATGCTTTAGACTGAAAGGCGATAACGACCAGAACGAAGAACTCCTCAGGCGTATAAACGGTAGAGGCAAAATTCATTTAGTTCCATCTAAAATTGACGACACTTATTTCCTTAGGGTAGCGATTTGCTCACGCTACAGCGAAGAGAGTGACATTCATATATCTTGGGAGGAGGTAAAGGCTGCTGCAGATGAATTACTCAAAGGCCGTTAAAAATATTTTGCATTAGAATATTCAGCAATAACTCAGCGTTTAAAAAAAGCGTTTGCTACTTCCAATGAGTTAAATTTCCATTTCAGCTGTTTGCAAAAAAAAATTACTTACTGTCTATACACACGATGCAGACGATGTGGGCACTAGACAGGCCATTAAGATGCTGATGGGCAACGTTTTTTTTTTTTAAAAAAAATTGAGCATTCTCTTAAGTAACAGAACAACGAGCACTCGATTTAATATCAACAAATAGAGCCATTATAGCGAACGCTAAAAACGCCCAAATAGGCTATTGATTTTCTAGAATGCTCCTGTTTGACTAAATGCTCATGTCGACTGAGCATTACGACCTACTTAAAGCAATATTCGGTAGAATGCCCATTATAAGTTGAGGTTTATTATTAAGTACCTATTCACAATCAAAATGCTACCTATAGGTAGAGACACCTGCATTAATTGGGCACCCCTCACTCATACAATAATTATTTAAGGAAAGGGGGTAACTGTTTAGTGCAGCCGTCATAATACATTTACTTAGATACCTACCTATAAATCAAAGTACAGACGTCACACAAGCACATCAAGCTACTACAATCTGTCAAATTTCTTTATTAGATTTTCAACTTTATCGCTAAATCATTAGGTTCAAAGTTGATTGGGAAAATTTGACAGTTTCGGGTTGTTTGATGTGCTGGCGTCTGTACTTGAACTACTTATCTATGTTTAATGTAGACTTTAATATATTAGACACAGTTTATCTAGCAGCTGTGATAGAAATGTTTAATAAACTATTGAATTGCCGGAAAAGGCAATAAGTCCGTTAGGAAATTAATATATATTATGTGTGATGTATGTGACTTCTAAAGGCAAGATTTACAGACCGCAATTTGACTTGACTTTATAAGTACCTACCTAAAGTAAGCGTCTCATACGAAAATCAACTTTATTTGTTTAATTTAAAAAAAAATTGGGTCTCAAACGATTACATTTTCAAATTTTTGAAAGAAACGGCCCCAGTAAGTAATTAATTAATGTTCATATTCGTATGAAACGCTTGCTCACATTCGGTTAAACGAATATGAACATAATTCCTAGCACGTCTGAATTCCCGGAAGGGTTAGGCAGACGCAGTGGTGACCTACATGACCTGTATAGGTAATACATTTACATTTCGCCAGTCATGTTTATGAATATGGACATTATGGATATAAAAATAAGGTACATGTTTGTACAAATTGCTTACTTTACTTAGCAATGGAAATTCAAAGTGTGGTTTCTGAACCTTGCCCCAACTTCGGATGTTACCAGAGGATTACGTACTGTACATAAAGCAAAGCTATCGTATCCTATAAGCTTTATGTAATTTAACAGTACCCATCATTATCAGGCGCCCACATAAAGTAGGTACGGTTAGCAATGAAAGTCGATTAACACTTCATTTATTATCGGGCACAATATTAAAAAATAAGAACAGATGTAAAATTATGGTAATACAAACTAACAACACTAAGTATTACCTACATTATGCTGAGAAGCAATACCTACATCGATAATTTTAAATGAACAGGTGCTAATCTTTTTTTATTGCTGCCCGCATACCTACATTCATTATGCCATTTTGATCGCCTGTTAGATCGTCACATTTATATACGTATGTACTTATAAAGTAGTTATTGTTATTAAAGCGTCGATTGCTGCCTATCGATGGGGAGCGAGTTGTGATAATTTTTATGATTAAATATTAATTGATTCCTTATTGAAAGACCAACGCGACCAAAGGTTGCATACTCTTATTTAAAAAAATAATTCAGATATTGTGTACAAATTATTTATTGTTCATGGCACGACAACAGGGCCTTTGTATAAACTCAAGTCGTCCGCAAGCGTAGGTAGGTATAGTGCAGTCAACAAAAGTGGTATCTATTTGTCATTGACAGCACCTTTATATCGTAGCAGTAAGGGTCATTTTCGTCGTGCCATTAAGATACTACTGATGTGCGGTTGACTGTACCCTATACCTACCTGCTTAAAGTGCCACAAAAACTTTTTGGTACCTGCCAGTTTTTATTTTGTTTTTTCTTCCTAGCGGTTTTTATTCTCATAATAAATGTACCTATTCTACTTTTTGTTCGGCTAACGACAACAAAAGCGCGACGCGACGTGGGACCCTATAGCCCACATTCCTACTTATTGTTAGATTTATTTATTAAAAGAAAAGGTATCTACCAACCCTTTATATTGTCGGTGTGTAATGTTTAAATTACTTATTAAAACTTATCATAGATATGTGTCTATTTAAAATATAGCTGTTTGTTATTTATTATATCTACTAATACACGTAATAAATAATATCAAAAAACATTTATCAAGATTATTATTTCGAATTAGAACCTACTCGTAACAGTTTACGGCCCGCCCCAGCTTCGTTAAGTATCTATCAAAGACTTACAGACCGCAATTTGACTTGACTTTATAAGTACCTACCTAAAGTAAGCGTCTCATACGAAAATCAACTTTATAGGTATGTATAATAAAAATAAAAAATGAGTCTCAAATGATTACATTTTCAAATTTTTGAAAGAAACGGCCCCAGTAAGTAATTAATTAATGTTCATATTCGTATGAAACGCTTGCTCACATTCATATTCGTATGAAACGCTTGCTCACATTATCAATGTGAGCAAGCGTTTCATACGAATATGAACATTAATTAATTACTTACTGGGGCCGTTTCTTTCAAAAATTTTTAAATGTAATCATTTGAGACTCCGGTTAAACGAATATGAACATAATTCATAACACGCCTGAATTCCCGGAAGGGTTAGGCAGACGCAGTGGTGAACTACATGACCTGTATAATACACTTACATTTCGCCAGTGATGTTTATGAATATGGATATTATGGATATAAAAATAAGGTACATGTTTGTATAAATTGCTTACTTTACTTAGCAATGGAAATTCAAAGTGTGGTTTCTGAACCTTGCCCCAACTTCGGATGTTACCAGATTACGTACTGTACATAAAGCAAAGCTATCGTATCCTATAAGCTTTATGTAATATAACTACCCATCATTATCAGGCGCCCACATAAAGTACGGTAAGCAATGAAAGTCGATTAACACTTCATTTATTATCAGGCACAATATTAAAAAATAAGAACAGATGTAAAATTATGGTAATGCAAACGAACAACACTATTACCTACATTATGCTGAGAAGCAATACCTACTTCGAATAATTGTAAATGAACAGTGCTAATCTTTTTTTATTGCTGACCGCATACCTACATTCATTATGCCATTTTGATCGCCTCTTAGATCGTCACATTTAAATATACGTATGTACTTATAAAGTAGTTATTGTTATTAAAGCGTCGATTGCTGCCTATCGATGGGGAGTGAGTTGTGATAATTTTTATGATTAAATATTAATTGATTCCTTATTGAAAGACCAACGCGACCAAAGGTTGCATACTCTTATTTAAAAAATAATTCAGATATTGTGTACAAATTATTTATTGTTCGTTCATGGCACAACAACAGGGCTTTTGTATAAACTCAAGTCGTCCGCAAGCGTAGGTAGGTATAGTGCAGTCAACAACAGTGGTAACTATTTGCCATTGACAGCACCTTTATATCGTAGCAGTAAGGGTCATTTTCGTCGTGCCATTGTTACTACTGATGTGCGGTTGACTGCACCCTATACCTACCTGCTTAAAGTGCCACAAAAACTTTTTGGTACCTGCCAGTTTTTGTTTTGTTGTTTCTTCCTAGCGGTTTTTATTCTCATCTATATCTATTCTATACTTATAATAAATCTGTAGAAGTGAAAATTCTGTACATTGAAAATATCAAAAAAATAATTTACAGGGGGTGTTACTAGACCGACACCGAACCAAAAAATGTGAATAAAAAAATTTTTGTCTGTCTGTCTGTCTGTCTGTCGGTCTGTCTGTCTGTCGGTCTGTCTGTCTGTTTGTTCAGGCATCACGCAAAAACTACCGGTTCGATTACGATGAAACTTGGTATAATTATTCTTTAATATCCTGGGCACCACACTGGGTACTTTTTATCCCGGAAAAGTATATACAATAAAAACAAACTTAATTTTGCGGTTCGATCCCTATACCCGATTACCACTGTCTGTACTGTACCAACCGCAAATACTAAGTTTGTCGTAGGTTGGGTCACCCGCAGTGGAGTTCATTTTTATTCCTTTTAGTTTTTAGAGTTATTTAGGTTTATTTTTATATGAGTCGTAGGTATAGATTTTAATTTTAAAGTATAGGTAGTAGGTATATTTGATAGTGTACGTAGTGACCGTAGGTTATTTTATAATACTGTTAGGTAGGATTAGTCATTCGTATAGATATTAGTTTTTAGGGATTTTGCTTATTTATTGAGTTTAGATTAGTTATCATCAGAAATAGGTTTATTTAGGTAGGTATTTAATTTTCTGTTATTGAGTTTTTTTTAAATTAGGTAGGTACTTAGGTAAATTGTATATCATATAGGTACCCTCTTAATCACCACTAATGAGACACAATTGGTTTTCTACTGTAATTAGCCACAAAGGGCCCGCGAGATAGATGGCATTCTGGGGAAGCACATACATTTTATCCTGTTAGCACGTTCCCGTGGGATAACTTCCGACATCCACGCGGGCGAAGCCGCGGGCAGAAGCTAGTAATAAATGTACCTATTCTACTTTTTGTTCGGCTAACGACAACAAAAGCGCGACGCGACGTGGGACCCTATAGCCCAGCCCACATTCCTACTTATTGTTAGATTTATTTATTAAAAGAAAAGGTATCTACCAACCCTTATTTATATTGTCGGTGTGTAATGTTTAAATTAGGTAGGTACTTATTAAAACTTATCATAGATATGTGTCTATTTAAAATATAGCTGTTTGTTATTTATTATATCTACTAATACACATAATAAATAATATCAAAAAACATTTATCAAGATTATTATTTCGAATTAGAACCTGCTCGTAACAGTTTACGGCCCGCCCCAGCTTCGTTATCTATCAAAGACTATGGCGCCGACTGAAGCTGAAAACCAGCGCTGGGGCTCTGTCTCGCCTAAGGTCGTAGCACTTTGCTGAACGATGGCCGTTTTGCATTCATTTGACGCATATTTTCCCCCAACTTGTTCTTTTTTGTGTTCTTTCTCTGCGTCATAATTTGCCACACTTCCTTCATTTATATTTTGGGGATCACTGAACATCTGAAATGAATTTTAACGAACAAAATTTTTCCCTTTGAGCTAAGTTTTGTCATAAACTATAAATAATCGCTGAACATTATGCAAAATAGCCTTCATGTACCTAGACCTTGCAAAAGCTCTTTAAACGAAAATAAAGAAGAAAATGATTCTCTTTTCGCTTCCGTCGCTCTATGGTGTTGTAAACGTCACCACATTATGCAAAAGCAAAATTCGAGTGATATGTAATTTTTAAAAGTTTTAGATGGCATTTATATCTGCAATATCATAATGAAATTGTCACGCATGAAACTAATATGGAATAGGGATATTTGGAATTTCATAAAGAATCTCAGTTGTAGGACAGGGCACGGTTCAAATAGAGCGTTGACGACTGGTCAACGACAGTTTGGTAGTGCGGTGAGCACAGCGGGACAAGAGCAATGTATTTTAGACTCGTGCAGCATCAATCCCAACTGTCGGGAACCGCGTGTCATCATTGTGGGTGCCGGCATAGCAGGCCTGTCAGCAGCACATCGACTGTCACAGTGCGGTATAAACAATTTCCTGGTTCTTGAAGCTAAAGAAAGGTACCTATGCGATGTAATATAATATGTACATGTTAATGTTTTAGAACACAAAAGATAGAGAAATATTTTTTTTAGGTAGGTAGGTACCCATGTTGTTATGAATGTACCTTTATAACCATGGTTGTTATGAATGTACCTATATGCCAGTTAATCCCTCTGACAGCAATATGAAGTGAGACTGGTTCACTCATGTCGGAATTCCTTCTACTATTATTGGACAAACCTACCAGTCGTAATAACTTTGAGGCAGTAGGTAAGCACCTATCTACGTACCGAGGATCGCTGTAATTAAGCAGACGAGTCCAATAAAGTCCCAATCGTTAGGTAAGTAATGTTAAAAATAAATTTTACAGACCTGGAGGACGAATTCATTCGTGTTGGCTTGGAGATGCGGTAATCGAAATGGGAGCCGAGTGGATTTATGGTGCATGTTTACCGAACTCTGTATACACGCTAGCATCGCAAGATAGGCTTTTACAACAACCGTTACCTCGCTTGGATGCATCAAGGGGCCTATTCTGTACCAGCGAAGGACGAGCAGTTGACTTGCCAGTAACGATTACGGCTTATCATACGTTTAGGCAAATAGAACAACAAGCAGCTAGTTTATTTCGACTTGGTGGGGAAAGGCAACATGGAACTCTGTTAAATTTTATCGGTTTACGTATACAACAAGAGTTACACAATTTTCCAGAAGATCAAAGGTATGACGCAGCACGCGTGATGTTTGGACTGACTAATATTTTAAGGAACAAGTGTGGAGATGATCTGTCTTTAGTCAGCGCTGATCAATACGGCAGTTACATTGAGCTCCCTGGTGGCTGCGTCCGAGTTCCTTTAGGATATGTCGGAGTGATGGCACCACTATTGCGCGGACTTCCAGACAATTGTACACGCTATAATAAGCCAGTGAGCGTAATTCGATGGGGACAAGGCGCAACTGGCGAAGGACGTGCAATGATTAAATGTTGTGACGGAGAAGAATTGTACTGTGATTATGTTATAATTACAGTATCACTTGGATGTCTTAAATGTCAAGCCGATAAATTATTTGCTCCACCGCTGCCATGCTGTAAATTAAACGCGATATGTAATTTAGGTTTTGGTCTAAGTGATAAAGTATTTCTAGAATATGCCGAACCTTTTTGGGCGTGCCAGGAAGGTAACCTTAAACTCGCTTGGTCGGCAGAAGAATTACAATGCAGAACTGATTGGACACGAGGAGTGTGCGCAATAGATGAACTGCCAGGCAGTAAACATGTATTATGCGCTATAATATCAGGTCAAGAAGCGGCTACGATGGAATCAATGGCAGATAACGACGTCGTTGAAGGACTAACCCAGATACTGCGCAGGTTTACTGGTAACCCGTGCCTTCCTTACCCACAAATGATGTTACGGTCTCGATGGGCGTCGGATCCACATTTCTGCGGGGCATATTCTTACATGAGTTGTTGTTCCACGGTGAGTCACCAATGCGAATTAGGAACGCCAGTGCCAGGTCCGTGTGACCCGATGCCACCCGTCCTGCTATTTGCGGGTGAAGCTACAGTGCCCGGATATTTCGCCACAGCACACGGAGCGCGGTTGAGTGGTATTCGAGAAGCCGAACGTATTATATTACTAACGAAAAAATTCGACGGTCCTCCAAAACTTGCTGCGTAAAAGTTAATAATTTTTGATATTGTATTCCTTTTGTTTTGTCTATAATTATGTTGTTATCCGTTTGAATGATGATGTTAATTTATATGACTCGTCTTATTAAAATGATGTTGACCTATTTCCTGCATTTAATTTAAATATTAAAAATATCTGGCGAGCGAATAGTTGAGACCGAACCTTAACAATGCCTGGTTGGGTTGGTCCTAGCACGCTTTCTCTATGCTCGTGAGATGGCTCACTTGGCTCATGCAAGTATTAATATAGCGCTTCCCTTGTGGACTGGCTCCGCTTGAAAATCGTCTCTAAAATAGATTCACTCAGCTCACATTGTGAGGGGCTCGCTTCACTCCTCATTTCGTGTTGTAAATCTTGTACAGTCCATTCCGCTCCAGAAACGGCTCGCTTTGCTGGTGGCGTAGCTAATGGCGTTCCGCTTGGCGCTCTCTACTCTAATATGGTGTCTGTAGCGTGCTCGTTTGGGTCGCTCGTCTCGAGAGTGGGCTCGTTTGGATCGCTCGTCTCGAGAGTGGGCTCGTTTGGATTGCTTGTCTCGAGAGTGGGCTCGTTTGGATTGCTCGTCTCGAGAGTGGGCTCGTTTCGCTCTCTCTTTTCATGTGTAATTACGATATTGATACTTACTCGTGTTTAACTCCACTCAGATAATATGGGTCACTTTGCGCGTGTTGTTACAAATCAGGCTCCGCTCAGTAGTGTGGTGAGTGTCCTCGCTGAGGTCGTTCATTTTGACAGTGGGCACGCTACGATCGATGCCCCATGCGTGCGTTGGTTTCGCTTTCCACTTTTGTAGATAAGTGCGCGCTCCATCCGTTCGGCTCGTAAGAAGTCGTCACAGTTCTTACTTACCAAACGTACCGAGGATGGTTCCGTTGTCGGTGTTAGCTGTTCACAAGTACAGACGCCAGCAATCTGTCAAATTTCTTCAACTTTATCGCTAAAGCATTAAGGTTCAAGGTTGATTGGGAAAATTTGACAGTTTCGAGTAGCTTGACCTGCTGGCGTCTGTACATAATTGACGTCAGCCACGGCATGCTCAAATCGCTCACTCCGATCGAGCATATAGTTACTAGTAGGAACTATACCTTAGCTTATCCAGGCCTATCCAGGGCTTTCCTTATATCCGCCGAATGAGCGTCCTAAGTTAATCCTATCATAGATCTATAGTCCTCATAATGTTCGCGCATAGTTGTGTGTTGTGATATTCGATGATATTTTTCCAATGGTATGGTACTGGCGCCGATTCCCTTGTTCACACACTAAACTAAATTTAAGTTCAGTGCATCTTTTTCTTTCTATTTCATTAAGAAAAGGACAGAAGATAAAATATTAGATTAGTCCTGCCGGATGCTATCTGACCCTCACAATCCAGTTACTGGGTAATACGAAACCCCTTGGTAGGACTGGTTGTTAGGCTTACCAGAATTTTACATGGAGCGACTGCCTATCTGACCTCCACAACCCAGTGACTACTTAATTGGTTTTTGGGATAAATTCATCCCAACTACGGAACCCTTCATTGTGCGTGGTCCGACACGCACTTGGCTGGTGTTTTTCTTCTTTTTACTGCTTAATATTGTAAGTTAAATATTGCAGCACGACAATGTACTAGCCGTGGCACAGGCACTGTCGCAGCCCAAGATTTTGGGGGGTCACCAAGTAGTAGGTAAGTTAGTAACCTAAGTTAGTAAGGCAAGTAAATCATGCAGACTCTCAACAGCTCGAATGATTTTGGGGGTCATGACCCCACGACCCCCCCTCGGACCGCGCCTTCCGTAGCATTATAGTATAGTAACAGGCCTCGTACTTTAATGACAAAACGCGAACTCCGTATGAACTCCGTCCGCGCTTACGTGATGCATTACTGGCTACCGCATGACAAATTCGCGTACCGTCACGCACCTCTCACATTGGCTTCTCTGGCCCTAACACTCTAGTCTTCATTCATATCGCGGTCATATAAGATCATTGACACCGTCTCGCAAAACATTAGGTAGGTACATGCAGCAACTAGCAAGAAGGCAAAGGACCTATCATATAAATTCATGTGGATTTGAAATGGAAGAATGCCTACACTTACGTAAAATAGGACGAATATAGCCAATCCGTTTTTATTCGTAATTTCGAAACCTAGCCTAAATCTTCTTACCTAGGTTATATAAGTACCTATTTTGTTGTACACTACTTTATTTATTGTCTTGTTTTAATTTGACTGCTTCGTTGGTTTTGTGGTCGCAAGCGTTCCTGAACATGAGGACCTTGGTTCGATTCCATTTGGAATTTCTGACTAGCAGTCTGGAGTCGGATTTGTGTCCGGTTATTGGTTATTGGCTAGCCCCGTTTCATGGTACAGTCGCCGTCAGATAAATTGTAGCAGACAAGGTGACCAAATACTTCTGAACAATTTAAAATGTCAATAAGTTCCATACACTACAAGTTACCATTAATATATGAACATTCATTAGTTCATTAATATCTGAGCAGATGCTTGTCAATAATTTCTATACACACAACTAACCAAAAATATCTGAACACTTACAACGTCAAGTGTATCTACGCAGATGGGGTACCTAGTCTATATGAGCAGTTGAGGGAAAAATTGCAGTGGGAAATGTTTCCAACTTTACTATAAATACAATATTAGGTATAGGAACTCTTTTGCTAAATTATTTATGTACCTATACTAGATGACCCTGGCAGTTTATAACATTTTGTAGTTTTGAGTCTTGTCATGTCATGTTAAGTGTGTCATGCAACTCATGTGTGAACTTTTGTCGCTCATTGTTTTATCTTTGCCGCTCGCACCGCCATATTGGAAAAATGGCGCAATAGCAGTTTTTTGACAATATCTCCTTTCCAACTCATTTTACGATAACACCATTAAATCAACGATTGAACTAGAGAACATTTTTCCTTCATTTATGTCTTCACAATTTTTTGGTAAAATCAATAGTTTTGGCGTACGGGCGCCGCAAACTATTCATCTACACCAACAATGTATTTTTTGTACTTATATTTTACTATGCGTTGTAGGGATAAGGGAATGCGTCGCGTCGTTTGGGTCAGCCCCGCCCCCTCTTCCTTCTACGAAACGTCTGCCGGCAGAACTCAATAGAAGTAGAGTAGGGGTGTAAATATGAAATTGCCGTTTTGTACTGAAAAATTCAAACATTTTTTTTTAAGGTAAAATATGTTTATTTTATCAAAGTATTCACCCTCATTGTAGGTATATTCATTTCTGCCATCTCATGGGATGGTCATTTATGCCTTTGCGGTAGAACTGAGGACAATGTGAAAATTCGAAGAGAGCACGTCGACCTCAATAAAATCACCAGTTTAAAAACTTTCCAGATAAAACTACCAAATGATTGGACTAACCACAGATAGTCGTTTTTGGTTCGTCCTTTATATCACGCAGTAACGAATTAGGTACTTAAGCTCAGTGTTTGTCTGCGTAAATACACTTGACGTTGTAAATGTTCAGATGTTTTTGGTTAGTTGCGTGTATAGAAATTATTGACAAGCCTGCTCAGAAATTAATGAACTAATGAATGTTCAGATATTAATGGTAACGTAGTGTATGGAACTTATTGACATTTTAAATTGTTCAGAAGTATTTGGTCACCTTGTCTGCTGCAATATTATATATTATCTGACGGCGACTGTACCTACTTACTTAAAGTTAAACATAACTGACGAAATGTGGTTGTAGGTACTATAGGTACACGTCTGCTTAACCCTTCGGGGAATACAGGCGTGATGTTATTTGATCGTTTATATCTTAATAATGTCTAACATTATTAATGTACATACCAAAAAAGTTGTCAACCTGTGTTGTCACTAAGGGCCGGTTGTTTCAAACGGTTGGTTAACGTAACATACGTACGTCAAATAATAACGATTACGTAATCGTTATTATTTGTCGCAAGTCAAGGCCATAATTTAGTGAAACAACGCTTTTTTTGGTTTGACGATAGTTAGCGCCGACGTGAAACAACCCGCCTTGGTAGGTAATTGATTTTGGTGGGGCAAATTAAGCCCGCAAAATATTATAAACCGATGGGCAGGCGCTTCCGCCTTAATATTGCTTAATAAGGAAATTAATTTGTAGTACCTACCTATTTGAAAATGTTCTAGATTAGGTGTAATTGCAGAAGTGTGTGGTGTGGGGCTTTTTTAATAGAATAAAATCCATTTCATACATTCATACCAATTTATTTTTATTTGTTATGCCTCATTTACTTTAAGTATTCAAATATAATAATACCCTTCATCATAAAATATGACCAATCTTAAACAACAAACATTTGAAACACAAATAATATTGTTCAGCACAAACGAGGTAATGTTACAGGGATCTGATGGTAGACACAGCTTTACAAACAAAACTTGAACCCACCTAGAAAACTACCCCCGTTTCCAGCAATAAATGAAAGATCATCAAATTCAATAGACACTCTGTGCCCTTTAAAATGTCTATGTCTAAATTCTACAACATATGAATATGTGTGAAGCCTATTTCGAGCCCACATAAAACTGATTTTGTACCATTCATCTTTTTTTATAAAGCAAGGTTCTGTGAGCTCTATATCAACCATTGAATCATATTCAACTGTTTTTATAAAGTTTGTCAGTTTAAAATCACTATTATCTGATTCACATTCTACAGATACAGACATCTGTTCTGAGTAAACTTTAGCTGTATTGTTGCGGAAGTGTACTGCCGGGGCCATCCTTGTTGGTACACAAAGTGAATTGATAAATATAGACTTGTTAACTTTTATTCGAGAATGTATGACATAATTATTTGAATCAATAACTATCGGAGCCACAGATCTAATAGGGCTCCGGTAACATAGGTGCCATTGTAGTTTTAATAAATTTCTTGGCATTTCAGTCAAGCCAATAGACCCAATCATATCTTTTTCATCCATATTAGAACTCTTAATACATCTTTTTATAGCCTCAAATTCATATGGCAATAGGAGATTGCTCATATCAGTTACAATTTCCTCAAGTTCATTGACAGACAGTGTCAAAAACCTCAACAATTGCAATAAACCATTATTTTTAAGTACATTACGTCTATTCTCAAATGTGTCCAACATGTTATTCTGTTTGCAGCAATATGTAGACCACTCAAAAACATGTTTGATAAGATCCTTCTCTGATATATTCATATGGTCACTTTCAAGAAAAGCTTTCAGACAAGGATAGGTGATGGAGTTCTTCTTCTCTTGCAATAAATAATTGGCATGTTCACAGAATAACTTTAATGAGGAGGAGATAAGTTGTTTGTCTTGCAAATAGTCTGGGTAATTCAAAACCTCAACCACATTGTCAACACTGATATTTGCTAGAATATATGCAATACACATCTCAATTAGGGGTTCCAGCATATATTTCCTTGAGGCATATAATAATTCAAAGGCTTGATCTATGGTACTAATTTCAACAGTATCAGTATAAATGTAATTAAGTATCAATTGGAAAATATCAGGTTGAATGTCTGTTATCAGAATATCATTATCAGATGATAAAGGTCCATAAAACATAGCTTCAAATACGGGACTGCTTATGCCCAGGATCAACTTATGTGCTTTGATCTTTTTTCCTGCCACAGAAAAACTGCAGTCGCTCCACTCATATGATACCAACAGCTTCTTAACACGGTCATATAAACTTGATTGGTTATAAGTGGATTGATCAGCCTTCAGGAAGCCCATCTGCAAAAAATAAAAGACTATTAAAGTGACTTTGGTTTTTGCTACACATAGGCTGCGTGCTTTAGTTTTTTATTGCTTATTTGAAGCAAGTGCTAACAGAACAGGTTTTCTAGTTTATCGAAGAAGATCATACTATATTTCAGTTTGTACTTAGAACATCTTTTAACAATTTTATGCATTAGCAATCACACACAGTTTCTGAAGCACATATTTTTTACGAGTCTGCAACAAGTATCTAAGGGGGTCAAAGACCTCATTTTAATAATAAGAACAGTTGTGTGGGACACATTTTAACTTTTCTTTGAGAGCCTCTATGCACCCTGAGATTTAATGAATTTGTGTACGTAATTATATTTAGACAAAGATTGCATACCTTATTTCAGCAGTTTTGTTTTCAAATCCAACTATTTAACCTTGATCTTGAGATGATCACGCGACTGGTAGGGATGCGAATGCGATTGATGCGAAACAAACTTGCTATTACCTACCTAATTATCTTCAAAAGCAACAACAATACAATTATTTTCAAATAATGTAGGAGGAAAACCTTCAATAGATTACGATACCTTCAAGTTATATTAATTACTATTAAATTGTCAACACCCGTATTTATCAAGACTGGTAGGTACCTACAACTGGCACGGTACGTACGACAATAAAAATGTTTGCAAACAAAGTTTTGTTTGACTTTGACATTTTTGACATCTAAGCAGATAATTTTTTTCTGACAAGCATAGATAATAGCTATTCACAACCGCATGATTCGCTATCAAAGTCGATTAATAGGGTTACAAAATAGTAACTTTTATGGTAAACAAGTTTAAGTGGTAAATTAATTCTTATGATTACGTATTTCGCAACATAACTTAAGTACTACTATAAAATATACTTTGAATAATTAATTAAAAAAGGAAACTAGCAATACTTTTAAAAGATATTAAGGTGGTTGCTCCAAGGTAAGCCCGCGAAATTCAAATTTTCTTACGTTGTTTGCAATTTGCTGGTCAGTACTAAGTTGTACGTTGATTAAAATATGATTCGCGGCCGTAACAAATATATATTTACAGAATTATAATCATTAGAACCAGTAACACAACTTGTTAAGTAAGCATCTGGCATTTTTTTGCTGAACTGGGCCTTTTTGGCGCAGCCGTGAGTCACACTTTCCTGCTAATTTCGTGGGCTACCTTAGAGCATCCACCATAAACTACTTGACGGTCACTGGAAGCTTTATTATGAGATGGTATTTCCGTTTCCCGTCGATTTCTTATGTGCGTGTGAACTGAGGGACCAAACTGGTATTTCGGAAATAAAAATCGTAGGATTTAGTAGTAGACTTAAAACAATTGTAGAACAAATCTGAGAATTTGTAAATAAATATATTAAAAACTACAGCCCTTAAAGTGCGGTCCCTCAGTCCTCACACACCATCAGCCAGATCTCGGAAAGTATCTAAAAATTAAGGTATTGTGACTACAGACATTTAGTAAAGAATTAGTAAAGATATTTACTGAATAACATAACACAAAAGAATCAAAGATAAAAAATATACAACGACTAAACTGTGGTCCCTCAGTCCACACAAGAAAGATAAATATTTTAGTGAATATGGTATATATTCAAATAAATAAAATCTTTCTTTTTCTACATAGAGTTTTAGTAAGAGCCTTAAATTATTGTGTAAAAAAGAAATGGAAATAAAATATCAACGCAGTTTGAAGATAGCGATTATTAAATCTGGTCCCTCAATCCTCAACTCCACTGACTTATGCGCATGTAATAGTTGCTAGAAGAGAGGAGTATCAGAAAGTCTAGTGGACTTAATTTTTAGTAAAAAGTTTCTACTAAATAATAGGTATCTAAAATTGTGTATTTCTTACCTCTAAGCTGAAATAATATTATTTTTCTAATCTTATGAAAATAAATAAAGTAGTGTGACCATACTATGAAACAAAATGTAGACAGTACTATTATACTTCATTTAATATAGCATTAGACGAAACGAAAACCAAGTTGTACGGTTAATTTAATGTTATAATAAATGGCGTATGTGTAATAATAAAAAAGTAGATTACAAAATTAACTAATCACTTATATAAAATATAATACGTTTGTCAGTACTTACAATCATTTTGAAATATTGATTACCATAGCAAAAGAAACGCTCGGTCATAATGGGCGCTCCACACTACTCGGGAAGTTGGTCGAAGTGAAGTCGCCCGGAGTGGGCAAACTGCCCTCATTTTTTTATTTATGTTTAATGTGTATCAGCTCAGCGGTTTTTACTGCACGCATAGTGTTTATGAGGATAAACAAAACAGGAAACTGAGAATAAGTGGGACTATACTTTTTTTTTTTTTTTTGAGTGTGGGAAATCATCAAATGACTCCTCCCGCTCTGGGTGGAGCAGGAGGGAGTGTCAGACTCTTACTGACTAAAACCCACCCGTGTTCCTTCCTTAGTCCTTTATGTTCCAGGGCAGCGGTAAACCCTTTCGGATGTTCCCGCTACCCTGGCAGGCTTCGGCCCTATGGGGCCCCGTCGCTTTTGCTGACATCTCTTTGAGGCGCGCGTGGAACACGTACACGCCGTCCGGCACGGGCCTAGTCCTGATCGGACGGAGAGCTACTCATTACTCTCCGCCCGCAGGCCCGCGCCTACGGTGGTCGGGAGTCGTCACGCGGCTCCCGACACCCGGAGCGTCTCCCGAGGCGGCTGAGGCGTGAGGTGCGCAAGGTGCGTTCCCTCGCCCACCCCGCCTCCTCCTTCGCTAGCATGACTGCTTCGCAGAAGGAGGTGACTGCCTCCCACTCCCTCTCACCCCGGACCATGGCTTGAACCAGGGCCGGACGCGAGAGGTCGCCGCCGCTGCCAATCGCCTCTACGAGGACACGGCGGTGCTCTGCCCAAGCAGGGCAGACCTCCACCGTATGCTCCACCGTGTCCTCTGGGCGATCCTGACAGTGGAGACACCCGGGCGTCTCCTCCCGCCTGATGATGTGCAGGAACCTCCCGAAACATCCGTGTCCGGAGAGGACCTGCGTCAGGCGGTAGGTGAGAACGCCGTGACGTCTCTCTAGCCACTCCTCAAAGAGGGGTCTTACCGCCGCTATCGTGGCGTGCCCTGCGCTGGGTTGCGATAGTCGCTCCTTCCATGCCACCATGAGATCGCGCCGGAGGTTCTTCCGCTCCGCCGCGGTTTGCCGCGGATGCGGAGTTTCCCCCCGGCGTAGTGCCTCCGCGCGCCAATCATATAGGCGCGCGAGGACTATCGCCTCCAGATCCCATGGTGGCAGTCCGGCAAGGAGGCTTGCTGCCTCGCCCGAGATCGTGCGGTAGCCCCGGATCAGCATTACGGCTACCACCTTTTGGGGCGCGTTCAGGTAGTGTGTGGCTCGAAGCCGCAGTGAACGCGCCCATACCGGGGCCCCATATAGGGCCATGGACCGCACGACCCCCGCGTAAAGCCTCCGAGTGGGATTATACTTGGATTATTTTCATTTAATCTTAATACATATAATGGAGAAAAATAAAGCCCTTAAGTGGATATAAGAAACGGAGTGGTACTTCAACGTATAGACAATATAAAACTTTGCCAAATTACAAATGGAGGTGAGGATTGAGGGACCAGATTTAATAATCGCTATCTTCAAATTGCGTAGATATATTATTTCCATTTCTTTTTTACAAAATAATTTAAGTCTCTAATAATTTAAGTCGAACTGACACATTATAATTTTTATAACTAGCGAAAATGATACGTACCTGTTCTAATAATTTTATTAGACGTTCAAAGAGTTATATATCTCATGTTATTATCAACAGTGGAATGAACAATATTGCCAACTGATTAATTACACCAATATCACAAACTCTAATGTTGGTTCTCTATTGTTATTTTCAAGTATAATCCCACTTATGCTCAGTTTCCTGTTTTGTTTATCCTCATAAACACTATGCGTACACTAAAAACCACTGAGCTGATACACATCAACATAAATTAAAAAATGAGGGCAGTTTGCCCACTCCGGGCGACTTCACTTCGACCAACTTCCCGAGTAGTGTGGAGCGCCCATTATGAGCGAGCGTTTCTTTTGCTATGGTAATCAATATTTCAAAATTATTGTAAGTACTGACAAACCTATTATATTTTATATAAGTGATTAGTTAATTTTGTAATCTACTTTTTTATTATTACACATAAGTACTGTGGAGGGCTAGACGAGCCCTCCAAGGTACCGGGAGGAATCAAACACAATGATCCCTTTTATATTTATATTTTCTAGAATATATTCACGTCTTATCGTCTAATTGTCACCTCTTATTCTAGAACCATCTCTTTGACACTCGCTTGAACGATCGATTGACATTCGCGCTAAATTACATTCGGCCTGCAACATATGAGGTTGCCTTCGGCAGACAAGCCTCTACAGTACGCTATGTAATATAACATTAAATTAACCGTACAACCTTGTTTTCGTTTCGTCTAATGCTATATTAAATGAAATATTAGTACTGTCTACATTTTGTTTCATAGTGTGGTCACACTACTTTATTTATTTTCATAAGATTAGTAAAATAATATTATTTCAGCTTAGAGGTAAGAAATACACAATTTTAGATACCTATTAATTAGCAGAAACTTTTTACTAAAAGTTAAGTCGATATTCCTCTTTTCTAGCAACTATTACATGCGCATAAATCAGTGGAGGTGAGGATTGATGGACCAGATTTAATAATCGCTATCTTCAAATTGCGTAGTTATTTTATTTCCATTTCTTTTTTTACAAAATAATTTAAGTCTCCTACTAAAACTCTATGTAGAAAAAGAAAGATTTTATTTATTTGATTCGGTAATATTCACTAAAATATTTATCTTTTTTGTGTGGACTGAGGGACCACAGTTTAGTTGTTGTATATTTTTTATCTTTGATTCTTTTGTGTTATGTTATTCAGTAAATATCTTTACTAATTCTTTAATAGATGTCTGTAGTCACAATACCTTCATTTTTCCGATACTTTCCGAGATCTGGCTGATGGTGCGTGAGGACTGAGGGACCGCACTTTAAGGGCTGTGGTTTTTAATATATTTATTTACAAATTCCCAGATTTGTTCTACAATTGTTTTAAGTCTACTACTAAATCCTACGATTTTTATTTCCGAAATACACGTTTGGTCAATCAGTTCACACGCACATGATTTCTCAGATTCTCCGTCGTACTACATCGTAGACAGAGAATGCTCTGTCTACGTATGTACTACATACTACTTGGTGGGTCTGTTACTTGCATAGACTATACACTTAGGTTACTTAGTCTGTGGGTCTGTGTCTCTGTGAAGTCTGTGAGACGTGAGTGCTATTTAGTCTGTGGTAAAGATCAATCAATTTTCTGTGATTGCTATGCCGCGCCGGTGAAAATAGTGCTAAAATGTGTTTTAAACATCATTGTTTTAGCAATTGATGTGTTTTTTGAGTTTTGAAAATGAGTTCTGCACATGAGAATACTGTGTTTGATTTCGATTTAGATTTTCTTAATCCTTCAACCAATAATGCGGTGAGTGTTTTAGGTTATATATAATTATTTGAAAATAAAATAGGTTGTGTTAATTTTTTTTTAAAAGTAATCATTCAAATTAAACGGGTTATTAGCAACTCAACTATTGTAAAACAATATCATTGGTTTTCAAAATACTATCATGAATAATTATGAATTGTATTAAAGAAACATAAAAACAAAATGCTGTCTCTATAGGTTCATCTATGACTGGAGCACATAATATCTGGAGCAAAATACCTCTGTTATTATGATTATATCACCCCATAACGGCAAAGGAGAAAATCCAGTTCCTAAAAGGGTTGTTTGTTTTATTTCAGGAGCCTGATCTTCAAGCAAAATCCACTAGGTTGAGGAAATCAATTATTTTCTTGAAACAACGAATTACTAAAATAGAGTGAGTATCAAGGCATAATTATCAATTATTTAGGCTAGCAGGTGTTGATGAAGTGTTAAAATCATCATTATTTAATTGTGTAAAAGTAATATTGCCATACATCCTATTTAACTTGCTCAATCAAGTTCGTTTCCTACTATGTTGGGTAATAATAGTACAGTCAGCAACAAAGGTCAATTAACACTTTTACTTTTACAAATCATCTAAATTGATACAAAATGATGCGATACATTGGTTTTCTCTATTTCATGTAATAGCAAAGAGTAAATTTTTCTTAAATATTCTTTTACTATATGTTTTTGAAGAATATTTAGCTCAATAATTAAGATTTAAACAACTAAAGTGTTAACAGACTTTTGTTGCTGACCGTACCAGATTATTACTGTCCCACTGCACGGCAAAGACATCTTCTCATACAATGAAGGCGTGAGCTGAATTGGCTTAATTGCCAATTCACCACACATGCCCAAGATACCCTAAGCATGTGTGGCATGGCAAATTTAGACTTATACTGATTATAAGTTCAGGTTTCCTCACAATGGTTTCCTTCATTGATGTCAGTGATGCTGATGGTTTTTGAAAATACATATGGATTGAAAACGTCATATTGATACTTGCCCAGATTTGAACCCACAACCTCATGCATGAGAGCCAAGGCCTAAACTTGATGATGTTATAATGTTTTCATAGCAAATCGTGTTACACGAATTTGTGTGGGGCATCACAAGCTATCATCTTGATTTCTTATATCATTGCAACTTAATAACATTAGCCATCTTCTATTTAATCTCAGTGTACTTTTGATTTATTAATACTTGACAATATTTTTCTTTTTCAGCAAATTGACTGTTGCTGCTAAAACTATAAAAAAAGAAAATGAAGATTTGTGTAATAGTCATATGCAACTTAAGCAGCAATGCGGCCAGCATCTTATAGAAATAAGCTATTTTATTGGAAAAGTAACCAAATTAGAGAATGTAAGTAACTTTTTGCTTTTTTGGAAGAACAATGTGATACACATTATATTATATATGCCTCTAGCATATTAACGCCCCACTTAATAAAATGGTAAAACAATATGATAATGGTAAAAGTCTAGTAATGTTACTGTAATATTATTTTGATTGCATATTCGCAATCTTAAAACCTAATCGGGCTTAAATCTAACGTGGGTGGGCTGAGCACATGGGCCAGGGCCTTGTAGGTTTAAAAAATAAATCCAGGGCTGGCTAAAAAATATCAATTATAAAAAATCCTCTTTCTCGGTGTTCCTCAGGGTATCATCCTCTCGCCTCTTCTTTTTTAAATTTTCATAAACTCTGTTAACAGAGTAATCTCCTCTAGTTACCATCTCTACGCAGATGACTTACAGCTTTATCGAGAATTTATTGTAGCTGCATTCATTGCAATAATTGCAGAACCCGCATTGTTCTGCAATTTCTGCAATGAATCATGATCAGAAGGCCAATTCTCGTAATTTAAAACGTTTAAAATCTAATTGCAGTCTTATCTCGGCAACAAACAAATGTCGAAAACTAGTCAAAATGTAGGGAAATTTGATGTATTTTGACAGATTGAGACAGATCAGACTTTGAACGTTCTTATATCTTGATGGTGTTCGCATTGACTATACTGAAACCGCTAAAGATCTGGGTGTAGTTATTGACTCCAATCTTTCGTGGCGTGCTCAGGTCAATGAGGTCAGCCGAAAGGTACATTTTTCCTTTCATTCGTTGAAGTGCCTTCAGGGTTTTCTGCTCTTGAAGACTAAAATTTGTTTGGCATAAACACTTATTCAGCCGATTATAGATTATGCCGACGCCTGCTACCTGGATGCTACTGAGGAGCTATTAAACAAGCTTGAGCGCTTGCAAAATTTGTACATTCGATTTGTTTTCGGTCTTCGAAAGTATGATCATGTTTCACAAATTCGCAAGGAACTCAAGTGGCTCCCAATCTGCCTTCGCAGGAACACTCGGATTTTATGTCTACTCTTCAAAATCTTACACAATCCGTTTTATCCTTTCTACCTGCGTGAGCGTTTTTCTTACGCTCGCTCTAGCGCCGCACTGTGTAGATCACACCTAAGATCCATCCTTAAATCTCATCCTCATAAAACGAGCTAAGCATTACCTTTCCTCTATACCGTGAGTATTTGTATATAGTCTATATATCTATATATATAAAAATGAATTGCTGTTCGTTAGTCTCACTAAAACTCGAGAACGGCTGAACGGATTTATCTTATCTTAGTCTTGAAATGTTCGTGGAGGTCTAGGGAAGGTTTAAAAGGCGAGAAAAAATGGAAAAATTGCGAGGAAGATAGTAAAAACGACTATTTCATTTTCCCATATAAACTGTTCTACCTACTTTCCTGTCAAACATTTGACGATCGTCCCTTCGGTACGGTAGACTCGGGTCCACTCGAATTGAAACAAGTATTAAATTAAGGGTTTTGAATAGTGTAGGTGTAGGGTAGGAGTAGGGTAGGTGTAGGGTAGGTGTAGGGTAGGAGTAGGTTAGGAGTAGAGTACTGTAGGGTAGGAGTAGTGTAGGAGTAGATTAGGAGTAGAGTAGGGTAGGTGTAGGGTAGGAGTAGGGTAGGAGTAGTGTAGGAGTAGGGTAGAAGTAGGGTAGGAGTAGGGTAGGGGTAGTGTAAGAGTAGATTAGGAGTAGAGTAGGAGTAGGGTAGGTGTAGGGTAGGAGTAGGGTAGGAGTAGTGTAGGAGTAGGGTAGAAGTAGGGTAGGGGATAGGACACCACGCGAACAAAGTCGCCGGGCAGCTAGAAATAATTTATATGGCAAAACAACGTTTGCCGGGTCAGCTAGTATATTTATATATTTTTGTATTGTGTATTTATTTAAGTATACTTATGTATTTTTTTTTGCACTATACATATGTGTAGGTATATTTAATATTTTAGGTTAGATTTCACCCATTCATATTTTTCTCTTCTTGTTCTCACACACTATTGTCTACATTTCTTTTTTACTTCTCCTTTCGCAGGTCTGCTGGAAGAAATTTCTTAAGAAAGTAGCAGTACTTTTGTAGTCATAATATATTATAACTATGTCATTTCCCTATGTATTTTACTGTGTATACATAAGTAATAAAATAAATAAATCACTTTTACACATATTTTGTATGTTTCAGGAAATTCAAGCAGCTGAGACTCGGGAAAGAGAAAAGATTGAAACAATTAGCGAATTAGAAAACAAGATCTTAGCCCTAGAATCAGTTATCAATCAGTTAAAGGTAGAGTGCTCATAATTAAATACACTTTGGCTACAGCTGCAGCTAATATATAATACATAATAGAATAGTCAACAGTTTGTTTTTAAACCGATTAGCCTATTTAAATTAAATTGCATTATTAAAAAGTTTCATTTTTTTAAATTTCATGTTAGTATTTTCCTGAAATATTCATATTCCGTGTTTAATAGACCACAAGGAAAATTATTTCCTTGTGGTCTTTTTAACATTTATTTAGAATTAAAAAAAAACATTTCTATAGTCGATAGTCAGAAAAATACTGTAATCAGAGAGAGAAATCAACTTAGTTTTGCATGATGTCTTAAATTTTTAAATTGGTATTATTGTCTCCACATTTAAAACTAATTTGTTTATTTTGTTTAAAATAATTATTTATGCTAAACATTTTAGATTCTAGATAAAGAGAGGAACAAAACAGAATCAACACCTCTCAAAGTTGAAATAAAAAAAGGCAAAGCTGGTGTCACTTTTAATGCAAAAAAAGGATTGGTAGAAAAAGAATTAGAAACTCTTCGCAAAGATAATGCCAAAATTTTAAACTTGGAAAAAGAAAATGAAAAACTTCGCAAAGAGAAAGCCAGAATTCCGAACTTTGAGAAGGAAATTGAAAATCTTCGCAAAAAGAACAGCTTACTTTCAAAATCAGACTCGATTTCTCACAACGAGATTGCAAGAATCCAAAAATTAGAAAAAGAAATAGAAAATCTTTATAATGAAAATGCCAAAATCCCAAATTTGGAGAAAGAAATAGAAAACCTTCAAAAAGAAAATATCAAAATCCCAAAGTTGAAGCAAGAAATAGAAAATCTTCAGAAAGATAAAGCCATAATCACAAAGTTGATGAAAGAAATAGAAAACCTACAGAAAGAAAATGCTAAAATCCCAAAGTTGGTGAAAGAAATAGAAATCCTTCGCAAAGAGAATGCCAAAATCACAAAATTAGCTAATGATGAAACTGTTTTGAAACAAAACGTTATAATTTCAAACTTGAAGAAAGACATTGAAACCCTGCGTATCAAGAATGCAAAACTCGGAATAGATAAAGCTCTTAGCAGAGACATCATCAAAATCCCGAATAAGGGGAAAGATATTGAAACTCGACTAACTGATTTCACCTCAACAACAAAAGAAAAGGGTATGATTTTAATTCAGTTTTTAGTTAATTTTGCCTGTAGTATTCACAACCGCTTTTGATTTACCGTTTCTTATCCATCTTTTCTTCCATTTACACAGCGATTCTATTTTTGGTTGAATGAGTAAATAGAAGACTTGTGAATCTTAATACCCGGCTTTGTTTAAATTATTTATTAGTTTCTCGTGACGCTTTCTAAAGGTTGTATGGAAATTATAGAATAAAGGAGACTGGTCAAAATTAGGAATGAACCAATTGAGATGTGGTTAATATTGTTAAATGTAAACTTTATTTTTTTCCATTCTTACTACTTTAGATATGTAATAATGTTTGTGCTAATTCGATAGACAGGTATCAATTAATATGATGTTCATACCATATTTATTATGTTCCAATTTGGTAATGTTAGTTAGTCTGGTCTCTACTAGTTAGGTTGTTTTTTATAATATGTTAAAAGTATTTACGATGGTAGTATATATTACGAAGTTGAAAGGAAAATTACAAATATTTGCCTCCAAATATCTTAACAACTATATAAGTAAGCCAGTATCGAGTGCCGCAACTTTGAAAAAAATTCAAAATGGCGATAGGGTGACTATGTCGCTATGCCACTTCGGTTCTATGCTCTTTGCCCAGTCTCTTTTAACCCCGTAGGTATATTATAAGTCCTTATAACTTGCAGGTAAATTACGACCGAAGTTAAGAAAATATAAGTCGTTACCCAATGTAATAGGCGAATGGACCGACAACAGTCAAGCGGAAAACAACGTATTTGAAGATCCTTTGTTGTCGCCTACTCGAAATGATACTATTACCGTAAGTACAGAATCTTAGAAAATTTACATGCGTTTACATGCTTTTATGGTACGTCATCTAATTAAAGGGCGATGGGCAAAGTAACCCCATTTTTTTGTGATTTAACAGACATCATTATTCTCATATTTTTTGTTACGAGCTAGAAAATAACAAACCGTTTGTTTCAAGTCTTAAATATAGGGAGTTTCCTAAAACAAAACATCTTTCAGTTTAATTTATACACGTTCTGCCTACACCTACCGGGTATACAAGCGTGAATATATAATATCATGAAAAATAAAATACAATACGAAGTATCTTAAGTAAGAACCAATACGATTTTCACTTATTTTTGAATAAATAAACTTATTTTGTACTACAGTAGTACCATTATATACCCTTCTTTTCCCTGAAAACCCCATACTTTTGACGGTCGTCGCCATAATAAGGAATGATCTTGAGTAAGCTTGGCTTACTGATCATTCCTTATTATGGCGATGACCTTTTAAATGGGATACGTCTAAAGTCTGTTCACTAATTTTCAATTTTGGGGACGCCACTATCCAGCCCCGGATCTACGATTTTTTCGAACCGGGGCAAAACCTTGATAGTGGCGCCCCCTCCCTTCAGTGTTTGAGAAAAACTGTTAATTAAAACTGCCAATGAGTAGCATTTTTGTGACCATTTGTTAAAATAATAATCCTTTAAATTTTAAACTTTTTATTATCTAACTAGCTTCTGCCCGCGGCTTCGCCCGCGTGGATGTCGGAAATTATCCCACGGGAACGTGCTAACAGGATAAAAAGTATGTGCTTCTCCAGGATGCCATCTTTATCTATGCCAAATCAGAAGTTCAGTGGTTTAGGCGTGAAAATGTAACATACAGTTTCAAGTTCAAATCCTCCCCTTAAAAACCGAATTACCCGTTTTTGTCCCGTCAGTGGTAAATTTGCGACAACTTTACATATTTATTATTAATTATTTTCTGTCAAAAGTATCAATACTGAGTTTCGAGTTTGACCGCGCATTCAATTTCTTCGACATAAACTTAACACCCCTATATGCCCCTTTGAGGGGTAGCTTTGAAAAACTTATAATGATAAACTTTATTACTTACTCAGGCAAATTTCAAGTTTATTAACTAAATGAATAAGATTTTTCATATAAACTATATCCCCGCTTTTCACCCCCACAGGGGTGGAATTTATAAAACATCGTTTGGGTTGTATTAATAACTTGACTCAAAGATTATTTATACAAATTTTCGAGTTAATCAAGCCATGCAGTAAAATCCTCCCCTGAAAAATTGACTACCCCATTTCAGCCCGTCAGATGTAGATTTTCAAAAAACCCTGATACACATTATTCTTTACTTTCAATATTAGGTATAAATACTGAGTTTCGAGTCAACCGGACTGCGCGCTAAAATTCTTCCATACAAACTTTGAAACCCCCCAATCCCTTATTAGGGGGTAGCTTAGAAGAAAAAAAAACTGACAATCTTCATAATTTATTTAAATAAGTATTCGTGCCAAGTTTCAAGTTTATTAACTCAAGAAATAAGATTTTTCATACAAACTTTCATCCCCTATTTTATCCCCTTGGGGGTAGAATTTATCAAAATCCTTTCTTAGCGGATGCCTACGTCATAACATCTACCTGCATGCCAAATTTTAGCCCGATCCGTCCAGTGGTTTGGGCTGTGCGTTGATAGATCACTATGTCAGTCAGTCAGTCGGTCACCTTTGAGTTTTACATATATTTAGAAGATACTTTTCCGGCATAAAAAGTACCCAGTGTGGTGCCCAGGATATTAAAGAATAATTATACCAAGTTTCATCGTAATCGAACCGGTAGTTTTTGCGTGATGCCTGAACAAACAGACAGACAGACAGACCGTCAGACAGACAGACAGACAAAAAATTTTTTAATCACTTTTTTGGGTTCGGTGTCGGTCTAGTAACACCCCCTGCCATTTATTTTTTTTATATTTTCAATGTACAGAATTTTCACTTCAACAGATTTATTATAAGCATAGATTTATAAGAAGAATTTAATTTATTGAAGATTTTATTTTATTGTATTGTAGAGTTTACTTATAACTACAATACTAAAAAACCCAGTAAATTAAAATATCCCACTAACTGGTTTCTATAATCCATAGTCATAAAACTTACATTAAAAAAAACAAAAAAAGCACCCATAAAAATATACCTCTAATATGTAATTATTTCTTATCTATCTGTAATTCTTGCAAATTGTTGATTTCCACTACGATAATATATGATTTCACTAATAAATTACTTATTATATTAACGCTGATTACTCGCAAACGCAATCAACGACATAAACAAACAGTGTTGTCACTTGACGTTCGACTGTTTGAATTTGTTCGGCTCGGCTCGTATAGATGTGACGGGGATTCCCCTGGCAGAAAGATCACGGACACTACACACGCGTTCAAAAATTCACTTGATCTGTTAAGATGCGTTCATAAATGACTTAGTATGTGTTCAAAAACTAACATATTATATTAAGATTCGATTACTTGATAAAAACCTATGAGATTGTAGGACAAGAGGCTTCATTTGTTCGATATTTCGAATTTTTGTCTCAAGGATTTGGCGCCCCCATGAAACTGCCGCCCGGGGCAAGTGCCCCTGTTTGCCCCCCCTTAGATCCGGGGCTGCCACTATCCATCGTCCTTTTTGAGTTACTATTTGTAATAGTAAAGGCGCGTTCCCACTATGTCGTGAGGATTAATTTATCGTTGGACGAGTGTCCTCTCTAGCTGTTCCCGTTATATCGACTGTTTATCGTCACTGTCGTCGAAATATTTTATCGTCGAACGATGGTCGTATCTAGCTGTTCCCATTGGATCGTGACATTTCTACTGTTCACGGCAGTCGCCTTGTCGTTTGCACATCAGTCGCCTCTACGTTCTTTTGGTGGCAATTTTTTTTTTTATTTTTATGATACATTGCCCCACACTAGAAATTACTCCTGTATCGTGGGTGCGTTTACAAACATTTAAACTCACATACACAAACAGCCAGACCCGGAACAACTACCTGTAGGTAATACAAATATGTATTACCAATACAATAGATAGTCGCAATAACGACACATGAGTTGTCACGATAAGTCGTGACGTTTTTTTTATCGTTTTACGACTGTCGTGCTAGCCGTTCCCATTGACTTGACAATCTGTCGTCACTGCTAAAAAAAAGTTGTGGACGACGGTTAATTGTGTTGTCCTGTACGTGAACACCTCTATTTAAATACACAAGCCACGACGCTTTAAACTACACGATAATCTGTCGTCACGACATAATGGGAACGGGACCTAAACAATTAAATAAATGATTTGTGTACGTCTATTGGTAATGCAAAATAAACTTTATGTCCAATGCTTAAATTTTGATTCTATTTTCAATTTAACAGACCAAACACTCCAGATATGTTAAAGCTCCTTGTAGGAAGGTGAGAGCAGTGTTGGCCAAGTGGTAACGACTGTTGCTAGTTGTAGGTCATAGGTTCGAACCCAGACAGGTGCCTTACAGTGTAAATTATTTCATCACCAACTACTCTCAAAACGGCGAAGAAAAACATCGTGAGGACACCGGAATGTCCAAGAACCAAAAGTTCAAAGACGTGACTTCTACCCACTCGCAATGGGCCCACGTAGTGGATTACGGCCCATTCCCTCTCACCGAGCGGAGGCCCGTGTCCCAGCATTGTAGGCTGATTATGTAATAAGCAGTGATAGGAATAGGTAGTGCCTATTTGCCTAAACTTCGAAGAACAGAGACAAGAAACGGAGACTTCCTTAGGACTAAATTTTTTCCGGGACATCAGGCTGGTATGCGACCATGGCGGTTTCTTTTTGTAATTTCTAAGAATAGATAACGAAATGCGCTGCCGTAAAAGTCGTATTGTACTTTCGGTGCAATAAAGATTAAATGATGTTTTTAAAGATTTTTAAAGTTTAAGTGTGTTACTAAACAATGTGATAAGGCTATTATTTTAATATCATGCACATTTTTAAATATACTTTAGAAATATATTTCATTAAGATAAAATACAAATGCCGTTTGTTTTTTAAATGATAAATTCGTCCTACTATAGAGAATGCTAAAATGATAAAAATTACCGTTTTATTATATTAAAGACAAAATGTCTTTTTTTTTTTCAATTATACACTTGAACTTTAGAAATCTCATTAAACGTAGCCGAGAGTGAGCTAGAAAGAAGATGTTTACTTCGAAACGTGTACGGCTCCTTATACAAACATTGTGATTCATAGTATTAAGATAGTCATTTACAAAATGATCTCCAAAAAAAAAATTTCAGAAAATTTTATGGTTGTAACGACTGTGAATGTAATTTATTATCTTATGTCTAGTCGCAAACTTTAGGTAAATATAGACGAATTACTTATTCCAAATAACATATTTTTTTAATGTATTTAAAAGTGTTGTCCCGAATTTCGGGACAGATGTTCCAAAAAAAATGTAGTCCTAAGGAAGTCTCTGTTTCTTGTCTCTGTTCTTCGAAGTTTAGGCAAATAGGCACTACCTATTCCTATCACTGGTAATAAGGTCTCTAAATAAATTTTGGTTGCTATGTAATTTAAATTTTGATATGTAAGTATGTATGGCATAGTTTGCATTTCCAAAACTTGAAAGATTCTGAATTCAATTTTACATAGATGCAGTACGTATTCTTAATTATATTTTCTCTGGTCTGCAGGCCAAGGAATGTCCGATTGCTGATAAATATATTGGAGTGACAAGCGAATTCGAGAATGATAATAGTAATGAAGTCGCCAGCGTTGATACCGGCCGAGGATCCTCTCTTACTACATCTGATACTGACAAATGCCTACACAGTCCAGAATACTTCTTAAATTACAGTCCTTCAAATGGAGAAAACATTGAAATTAAAGCAAAAACTAAAGATGCTACTATGGCAAGAAGACCAATTTTGTTAGATGATTTTGAAACTCCAACTATTACAATCGTTGAACACAATGAAAACCAAAATGCCTGCGAAGCGAATAGTACATCTCACATAAAGAGGCATTCTAAGTTAATGAGTACTGTTAATCAGACCAATGCTGCAGGGGAAGTTTCTCATAGTGTTAATACTTGTGACAAAATTAGTCCCAAAAAACGAATCCAGAGTGTACAAGAAAAAGAATGTCTGGAAATGAATAATAGGTTGCAATGTGAAAGCCACACTGACCTGGAGTTAGAAAATATATTTAATACAATGAAACTTAATTACAATGCTGTATCTCCTATTCCAAGAACGCCAATGTTGGTGCAGGAGATGGATTCTACATCCAGTTCTAGTGAAGCCAATGAAAACTTTAAAAGGTACAGTGGCTTGTGTTGTAAGACTTTTGATGTTATGCGAATATTTATGGGATTGGTAGCAAGCCAGGGTCCGGATAATAACAGCTCTATAATGAATAAATGGGATAAATTAATTGAGTCTTTCGAATCTATCTCAAAATCAGAACATTCTAAATATATGACAGACTCCAACCTGGAAATATCAGATAGTATACAAAATCGCAGGTTGTCACTTGATGATAACGGATTAGGATCAATACTGAACCCAGAATCAACAACATCATCATCAGAAAAAGAAACAGAGATTTTCCAAAACAAAAAAAGTGATAACCTTTTATCACAAAATGTGTCTTTACAAAATGGAAACCTAAATCAATTGCCTCATGATGGTAACAATTCAGTAGTGATAATGTCGAATCCATCCTCACCTGATAACAATACAAATATTTTGTTAAATAAACGGGTAGAAAACCAAAAACAATTTTTGAACCATTCTGTTTGTGAGGAATTCGGGATGGACCGTGAAATATCTGAAGTCAATGATAGTGTTAGATGTTTACGAGATATAGTAGAGATAAACCAACCACTCATGAAAAAGAGTGTTGGGAAAAAAGCTAAAAACAAAAAAATTACCAAGTTGGAAAAGCTTAAAAAGAAGTTAAAACCAAAGTATAAAATTAAAATGGACCCAGAGAACATGCGGATTAAGCCTAAACAACTTTTCCCTATTAAAAAGAAGGTTTCAGTAAATGATACATCTGCAACTCTCAATGACAAAGAGGCTTATGAAAAAGCTGTAAAATTTATGGCAGAAATGAAGTCGCAACAGGGTGCCAAAGCAAAATCAGCTAAACACATTAAAGTTTTAATGTCTCCAACACGTACGGCTGGTTTGGGAAAAGATATTAACAACAGCAATGATAACCAGGCACTTCAAGATTTCTCCATCACTACTCGAAATAAGAGAAAGATTTCTGAACTATTCGACAATTGTGCTGTGGTATTAGTAAAAGGTCCATTATTATTATCACCTTGCAAAGCTAAGAATTCCACAACTCTTAAAGCCGAAGACGATAACAATTCCACTACTCATAGACTAAAAGAAGATACAAATTCCGGAACACAAAGAGCAAAAGAAGATAACAAAGCTACGACTCATAGAACAGAAGAAGATAATAATTCCACAACTCATAGAGCAAAATATGATAACAATTCCATGACTCATAAACGAAATATTGATTACAATTTCACAACTCATAGAGTAAAAGAAGATAACAATTCCATAACTCATAGAGCAAAGAGAGATAACAATTCCATGATTTGTAGAGAAAATGAAAATAACAATTCCGCGACTTATAGAGCAAAAGAAGATACCAATTTCTCGACACATAGAGCAAAAGAAGATACCAATTCCACAACTCATAGGGCAGAAGAAGATACCAATTCCTCGACACATAGAGCAAAAGAAGATAACAATGCTACAACTCATAGAACAAAAGAAGATAACAAAGCTACAACTCATAGAACAGGAGAAGATACCAATTCCTCGCCACATAGAGAAAAAGAAGATAATAATGCTACAACTAATAGAAGAGAAGAAGATACCAATTCTTTGACACATAGAGCAAAAAAAGATAACAATGCTACAACTCATAGAACAGAAGATAACAATTCCTCGGCACATAGAGCAAAAGAAAATAACAAAGCTACAACTCATAGAACAGAAGAAGATACCAATTCCTCGACACATAGAGCAAAAGAAGATAATAATGCTACAACTCATAGAAGAGAAGAAGATACCAATTCCTCGACACATAGAGCAAAAGAAGATAATAATGCTACAACTCATAGAACAGAAGAAGATACTAATTCCTCGACACATAGAGCAAAAGAAGATAATAATGCTATAACTCATAGAAGGGAAGAAGATACCAATTCCTCGCCACATAGAGCAAAAGAAGATAACAATTCCATGACTCATAAGGCAGAAGAGAACAACAAATCATCTGATGAACTTCCATCAAGGAAAAGACGCAGGCGTTCTTCTAACGAACCAGTTGTACAGTATAAGAGAGTATTACGTAGTGCTACTATACATACAAGATTGAGCACGGAAGACAATATTGAACTACCCAAGTCAAAAGGTAAAAGTAATAGAAAATCAATAATTGACCCAAGTACAAAACAAACAACAGATAGTGGCACGCAATTTAATAATGCAAATACCTTACAATGCTTGCAACTTGATCGTCACGACAATAATGTTGTTAGCTATGGAGATTTGGACGTATTTTCTGAAAACATACAACTTGATAAGAAAATGTCGGCTCCAGTAATAGCAAAAGAAGATAATAATTCTACAACTCATAGAGCACTGGAAGATAGTAACACCACAATTGATAGAGCAAAAGAAGATATCAATTCCTTAACTCATAGAGCTAAAGAAAATAATAATTCCATGACTCATAAGGGAGCAGAGTGCAACGAATCATCAGATGAACCATTAAGGACAAGACGCAGACGTTCTTCTAACCAACCACTTATACAGTATAAAAGAGTATTACGTAGTGCTCCTATACATACAAGATTGAGCACGGAAGACAATATTGAACTATTTAAGTCAAAAGGTGAAAGTAGTAGTAGTAGGAAATCAATAATGGGCCCAAATACAAATGAAAGTGACACGAAAGTCAATAAGGAAAATACCTTACAATGTTTGCAACTTGATCGTCACGACAATAATGCTGTTAGTTATGAAGATTTGGATGTATTTTCTGAAGACGTACAACTTGATAAGAAAATGACGGCTCCAGTAAGAGAAGTAAATACGGACGTGTCAGCTTGTCATCCAGAAGAGAGTATTTTGTGTTATATGATACAAAAACATGCCAGGGAAGTTGCAAGACCATATGGAAAGAAAATATCAGGTATGTTTTATTTTTTTCTTAATTTGCTGAAAAATTAAAATAATATTGTTACACAGACACCGAATATTGTGTTCGAAAACATTTGATTTTCGATAACCAATGGCTTCCAGGCTGTTTAGACTTTCGGAGTTTGTGTTCTCTATGTCAATTTTTACATTCTTATCTGACTCTCTTTCCTCAGGTTCAGCTTATTGATTGAGAGCTAAACTTAGATAGCTGGGCAGTTTTAGGGTACCAACCTTAAACGTTCGTCTTCCGATCTTCTGTCTGAATTGTGTTTCTTCATCATGGTGAAACAATTTCAAACAAAACCGTACTATGTATAATGAATACAGAGAACAGTTTAAAATCATTGCCAACCACGGCAACCACCAACTTGACAGAGCAGACATGCCTCGAATTTTTTTTTTCGCTTTTTCGAGTCTCAACTAAGATAATATTGCAACATTGTATTTTTTTTAGTTAAATCATCTCTGAATGTTGTTTATTTATATTTAAACGTTTTACGCTTTTTATTTCAGATAGTAAAATCAACAAAGTTTGCGAGAAAATAGAACGAGATATAACAACAATATCAGAAGCAAACAACTGCTTAAATGCAATGAATAATTTCGTTGCAGATTTGCGAAAACTTAACCACGAGCTTTTTATAGAGGGCTTGATGAAGTATTTAGTGAAGCCAGAGAGAAAATTTGAATTATTAGGAAAAGTAGTAATTTCTCCATTTTCAGCTATGACTAAAGCTGAACACATTCTTCTTTATGCCATACAACAACTGGAAAGTCACTGGCCCACTATTGTTGACGATGTTCTGCATAGCATAGAATTCACACTTTTTAAATTGAATAGAACGCCAGAATTTGGTGTTGTTGAAAGTGCATCTCATTTCTATGCGCTCCTTTGTAAAAATTATAATGCATTGAGACGCTTGAAGACGTTTATGTTAGATGCCATGTATTGTATTCAATTTAAATCTGTGCCCTTAATTAAGCAGTGTCTCGAAGTTTGGAAGGACTTAATACCATTACCACATTTGGAAGTTGGTAAGTAATCATATCATTCAATTATAATAATTTATTTAAGTTTGCACAGGCGGCGTTGTTAAATGTTATCCCTTCTGCATGAATCCTTTTAAGGGTTCTGTAGCCATATAGCAAAAACGGAACCCTAATAATTTTGTCATGTCTGTCTGACGGGATGTGATACAGCTATTATACTCGGGAGACTATTATGGATAAAATTTGGAAAGAAGGTGTACTCGTATTATGTGCAGTGCTAAACAATGATGCATAACAATAAAATAATAATAAGGGGCGGCACTCACATAAACGTGTATTGTTGGATCTCATAATTAAAAAGATTATGATGTTTCTATTTTGAGATGAGATATTTTCGGTTACAACCGCAGTAATAACATTGTTATTCATAGTTTTTTCGAAAAATTCTATGAATTACAAACAAGTTTTTGCGGCTGGTCAAAAAAAAAAAAAACCACCAACTGTATCACTAAGTTCAAAACAAGCTTACTTTTCAAGCATTCCTTGAAAAGTGAGGTTGTTTTGAACTTTTTAGTTGCAGTCAAGTTTTTTTATTTTTCTTTTTTTATACCTTTTAGTGTGATATTTTTGAAATCGTCTCCTCACGCCAATTATTTTGATACCTCAGAGACATTACTTGTTGGCATTTAATATTTGAAATTTTGATTTTGTAAAACCATACAACCACTTAGCCTATAACCATCGCGATACCTCTTATGTTGAAATCCATCCAGCCGTTAGGATGATTCGAGGGTATAAAGAATCCCATATACAAAGATGAAGAGAAAGTGTGTAGTCGCGCAGTCGAGTAAAAATTGAAATACAAAAAAAAAAAATGTAACATATCAAAATTAATCAGTCGTCACGGGTTGTCACCCTAAAGTCTGATAACCAGTGTTACTACGAGTTATCTGGCCCAGTTAATTTTAGTTACTGCTGCTAGGTAATCGCTTAATCTGTAACTGTATAATCACACGGCAGTCTCATACTGCGTTTGTTTTAAACCGTATGAACACTGGGATGTTAAAGTGTCAAATATTTAATTAAAGCCTTAAATAATTTCTGTAAATTATTTATCCGACTGCTAAACCGTTACTGTCCAGTGGCCACGTAGTAGGTTTTAGGATCATCCAACTACATATTTGTAACGATATCATAATGATTCCGTACGCAAAATACGCGCACTGTCGTGGAGTTGCGTCCAGCCTGTATTACCTATTATATGGTTTGGGCGAGAAGTGTGTGTGGATGGTAGAAGTGGGTTATCCTGTAATTTAATTGAATTTACGTTTTTATTTTGTTTCAGCAAAACGCCCAATGGTGACATGTTTTATCTATCTTCTTCATTTCTATAAGTGCGAGGACAGATTAAATAGGGTGCAAGAATTAAGAAACATATTACACTATCGGTATCACTATCAATTCACAAATTGGAATGAAACGAAAATCCTGGAAATGTTTAAAAATTGTATCAAGGGTCTTAAAGGTATACAAATTTTTATATTTAATTACACAAAGCGCAGCGCAGCATTGTTTATTTCCCCAATGTAATCAATGTGAAGCAAAGTAGCTTACTGCTAAACAGGCTTAATGCTTCCCTTTGCTTGTAGACCTGGGTACGTAAAGCGCAATATACAAATATCAACACTGAATCTCAAATATCAATAAAGTCGAAAATAAATAACCTTTACCGCGTACCGTCCATGTTGATATTCTCTCGGACGAAGGCGATTATCACATTACACCGCGTTCCATCGCGTAGCGCGGAGCGGCTATTATTATTATTAATCTGCGCGGGAGCGCATGCTGCGCGCAGAATGTGTTTTCTATACAAACTGATACAATGTTATATGGTTATATCTGCCGCTGAGTGAGCACGCTACTCTACGGAGCACGGTGCAGTGTGGTTACTGATAGCCTAGTGAAAGTTTATTTATTTTCAACTTTATTTCGATAAGTGCAAGGCTGATATTTATTTGCCAGCGAAAACTGCGCTGAGCTTCGTCAGGTCTGCGTTAGCCCTAAAAGCTCTGCCACAAAACGATAACGTGGCATCGTTACGATAACATGACATGGCTCATTGAGCTCATCTTTACAAATAACTTTTACAACAAAACCAAACCAGAAATCGTGAAAAAAAAGCTTTTCTATTTCCATACACTTTGTCAGTCTGCAAACTAAACGAATATTTTCGTCTTGTGCTAAGGTCCAATATCTAGAAAGAACCTTCATTTTATTTCACACATTTCATTGTCAATTTTCACGTCACCGCGCCGCCGCCGTCAATTTTTACGGTTCGGCGGCGTTGGTTAAACCGGCATGACGACATGTCGGTAGAAGGCGCCATCGTCACGTAGCCGGGCTGTCGTCGTCATGTAGCCGGGCTGTCGTCGTCATGTAGCCGGGTCGTAAGCATTAAGGCGAGCAAAAGAAACCGATAAGATTCCCTTTTTTGTTTAATTACTTCTCAATTAATAATGTGGTGGTTTCAGACATTTCGCAAGAAAAGAAAGAGCTAAGACTCGCTCTGATTATTCTTGCAAAACGAAACGGGCCGAAGTGGTGTCAAACTCACATAATCAAAAATTTACTTCAACCGATGATAGAGAAGGAGAACGCACCAAACTACGTGAAGGAGTTTTGTGTATCTATGATTGGACCGCTGATGAAACCTTACCCAGTTGATATGAAAGTGCATTGCGAAATAGCAATTATGCAACTCTTGGATATTCTTAACAATAACCGTGAGTATAATCAAGGACATTGATTGTTTATAAAATTGGCACATTACGTCAACCTCAACCCAATGTTTAGACGTGTTGTAGCCATTTCATACTAATGTCAAAAATGACAGCCGTGATTTGTATACGGACCATTTAAGTTGGTACTCAATTTCCTGAACAATTGATTTCCCGGACTTTCAATGAAACGTAAACTTTTATTTAGAATTTAAATTGGTATTTTCACTATGTGCATGTTTTAAGTGTTTATTAATGATTGTTTTATCTTTTTTAGCATCGTCTGAAATGGAAGAAGCGGCCATCACGAGTATGATGTACATCAACAGGCACGATCAACGTAGTATTAACAAAACGCTTTTGTCGCGTAAAATGAAACCTATGTCCTTACGGCTTGAAGAATCAATTCGTTATTACGTAAAATCAAAGCCATTGAAAATATGGAAGACAATTTTACTCAATAGGGAATATGCATGTAATTTTTTGTCAGTAAATCAATAATAATATAATCACATGAAAAGTATTAAGAAGTCTGGTCACTACACACCGTATCATACCATGACCTTGCTAGGAACGTGTCAGACAAAGAAATATTTTTTTGTATTGAAAAGTATGTACCCAGTCATAGACGCAAACTAGTAGCTTTTTTTTTATTAGATTTCTTTCTAGAAACTGGGCGTTGGTTTTTAATATTAAGGCTGTATTTTTTAAGCAGTGACTGATGCTGTATTCTGTATAGTATAATATTAATACTGTAGTGTAAGTTTCCTCACCTTAAGAAGTGGAGGTTAGTTTTTGTGATTTAAGTACCTATGTCGACAGTCGCCAGTGACAGTCGTATTGTGTGAATATGAAACTGGCACCTCTAGTATAAGATCTTTGGATTAATTTCCTATTGCCTACTAAATTTAAGTACCTATTTAATGTTTTAAACTCGCCTCATATTTAGTAAGAGACACTCATTAAGGGCATAGTCTGGTTCATTATGGACAATATTTCATTTTTGTGTGAACTCTTAGTTAAAATGAGTACCTACATAGATAAGATAATATTTTTTGATCTCAACAAGTATGAAAATTAAAGGGTAAGTCTCTCTGTATATTTATTAGCGTAGTAATTTAAGGAGACTTAGGGTCTAGTCGTATCCGAGTAACAGCGCGGCACGTGTAAAAATTAGGGATAATTGTGTCATTAATTAAAACTAAGAAATAATATGTTATTAGTAAGCAACACGGCGACGGGAGAATACCGTGTTTGCCAAAAGAACGTCTATATGGCGGGGCCAGCCTCCAAATTTTGTGTGAAACGCGGTCCTTGCTGTTTTGATAATAGTAAAAACATGGCGGGACAATGTTTCTTCGCACTAAATAAAATTTTTTGTATGTAAAATTTACATACTTATAAAATAATTATTCTTAACAATCTTCACTGTGTACATACCTACTTATAAAGACCATGTCTAAACTTAAGTTAATTAAACTAAATAAAACCTAAAATTATATTATTTTTCATGCAGTTTTAATATATAAATAATATAAGATGCAGTTTCAGTGAATACACTTGACTTACAGATCCTATTTCTTAACAATTTTAGTTAGGTTATGAATTATAATTAATTTAGTGACCGACCGAAACACTATTATCTGCCGAAACCGTAAACGAACCTTCGGCCCCTCTTCTAGTTTTGGCCGAAACAGAAGCCGAAACTTATAAAGTTAAGAAAAAGTTAGTTAACTATATGGCTATTTTCTGAAACCCGTCGTTTGTAGATTTGTTACAAATAATTTGATTAAGGGCTGATTCGGCAATTTTCAGAATTCTGTTATCTAAAGAAAAAAATTGGTTTTGTTTTGCCAGATTTTGTGTGAAAAACTACGGTTGAAAAATAAGCCTTCACTTAAATAACGGCCTTAGCAGATATGTTAATGTAAGCTTTTGCGATTAGCTATTTAGTCATTCTTCGGATACCTACTGCCGTTGTTTTTCGGAAGGTCGATATATCTAGCGTAAATGCTCTAACTCTTAGCCAAACAATTCAGCATCGATAGAAAACATTTTTTTTAAATCTTACTCAAACCGACCGAGTCGCTAAAACGTGATGCAGCATTTTGCTATTGTGACTGAACGCACAGTCGCTAAAATGTACCTATCTGCTATTGCCCTTAGAGCTTGTATCAATCTTACAGAAAGCGAATAAATCCCTACTCGCTGATATAGCTAACAGCCTGTCTGCTAGAAACCCAAATGACTTCAATTTTTTTTTCTTTGGGTTTGTTCAAATGTTGGAAACGGGACTCGATTACTAAGTCTACGCTGTCTGTCTATCGGTCAGTCGTACGTATTCTATCAAAACCGACCGCTCACGAACGTCATATGCCAGTTTCGGTTAAACCGAAGATTCGGCCACTTTTTGGCCGAAACTCCGGCCTATACCCGAGGGGCAATTCTCGTAATTTTAAGAACGTTCACAGTCTGATCTCAGTCTCAATCTGTAAAAATAACTCTAATTTCCCTACATTCTTGACATTTGTTTGTCGCCGAGATGAGACTGCGACTAGATTTTGAATGTTTTAAATTACAAGAAACTGGCTTTCTGATTTTGTGGCCGAAACAGAAACTTCGATCGGTTACTAATATAATTATTGGCGCCGATTCCCTTGTTCACAAACTAAACTAAATTTAAGTTCTGTGCATTTTTTTCTTTCTATTTCTACTACTACTAAAAATACGTTAATTTACGTCATGCGCTGACGTAAATTGACGTATTTTTACTAGCCATGTTTTTAATCACGTCTAATCTGTCTATGGAGTATCCTAATTTGACAGGACTAAACTAATATTTTATTTTCTGTCCTTTTCATAATGAAATAGAAAGAAAAAAGTGCACAGAACTTAAATTTAGTTTAGTTTGTGAACAAGGGAATCAGCGCCTTTGTCTAAGAAGATAACCTAAATAGAAAAAATACGTGCGTAAACATCTTATCTAGATATCCATTCATATGCATGCTTATCTAGCTAAATAACTTAATAAAGTTATAACATATGATTTATTTAAGCCAGGTACACGGACTGCGCACGGACTTAACAAGTACCTAAGAACATTTGATATGAAGTAGTCTCGAGGCTCGACTCATACAAATCGAGACGACTCTGGCTCGGTCTAGCACAAATAAATCATCCACAAGGACCACCGACGACATGTTTGATCGAGACCTGACACAAAACTGTTGGCTATTCGATACGCAATCATGACAATTCTGAGGATACGACAGGTGATATGATACGGAGTTAGTCAAAGTCAAATCATTTATTTCAAATAGGCACATTATAGGCACTTTTGAACGTCAAAATTAAAATTAAAATAAAATTGATTCTAGTCGCCCCTTCCAAAAGGCAGTTTTCGTATGGAGAAGAATGGGCAAGAAACTCCACCGTTGTTACTCTTTTAAAATGTTTTACAATATTTTGCATACATTAATTATATAATTATATGTGAAGTGTGTGTTATATAATTATAGTTAATTAAAGGCGTCCTGGGTCGATGGGCAATTTACCGGGTTTAAACCCGGTGGATTGCCCATCTATCACATCAAGCTACTACAATTTGTCAAATTTCTTTAGTAGATTTTCAACTTTATCGCTAAAGTACAAGGTTCAAAGTTGATTGGGAAAATTTGACAGTTTCGGGTAGCTTGACTTGCTGGTGTCTGTACTAGGTACTAAATTCTGTTGTACTACCTGATATTACCCCGCACGGGCTACAGCTTTGCCCCAAACGCACTTCAAAAATAATCTAAACTCATGGCGCATTCGAGACTAGGTTATTCATTTACACTTGAATGCATGCTTAATCTTCGCTAGAAATCAATTTTGACTTACCCTGCATTGCTTTGCGGTTCCAGCAGGCTTCAGTGGGACACAGTGTACCTCAAAATTTTAATCATTTCAGTTTGTTGGAACGAAGTTCCTTATCGCGCGTTGCGAAAGGGGGCTAGACGGAAAAAATTAAGACCAAAAGTTGGAACGACACTTTTTGCTATAGTTGTAAGCCGTGCGGCGTGCGCGTGTTTGTCTGTCTGTCTCTCTCTCTCTTTGAACTTTGTTCCATCCGGGTGTCCCTTGACACCTCTCAAGTTTTTTTTCCTCTAATAACTAACTTGGTGGGGCTAAGTGGGATTATCCGGAAAAAAATCAGCTAGTAAATATATTCATTTATTTATTCAACCACATATACATATATAAAGTCAATTGGGAATATGCAATTAATTCAAAAGCTATTCATTATTTAAATATACATTTAAACTGGAATTGTATATTGGAACTGTTCGCAAACTCGAAATGGGTCTTCCGTCGACAATATTGGAAGTGACATAAAAAGCCATGTGAATAAACTTATTATGTATGTCACTAGTGTATGTCACTTTTTGAAATCTCACTACTACTTGCTACTTGCCTTAGTGCAATTTATATAGTAATTTAGTAGTTTTCATTTATATATTTTCCGACTGAAAAGATATGTAAACAAAGCATTATAGTGGATAATAATGTCACGTTATGGCCGCGACACTATTAGACTTTTGAACTGTAGATCGGTAGTAGAAAATTGTTGGAGTTTCAATAATTTTTTGGAGCAACAAGCAATAGTTTACATTAATACATTTCATGGATTCACATTACTGTCTTTTGTTTATACCTACTCAGAAAAAAAAAACAAGCTGATGGTTGGTAAACAAACGGCTATTTCGAGAATTAATATGCTCGTAGAAGATAAGCTTTTAGTTGACATACATTTGACAAAATGAAGGGAACAGCTGTTTTTTTTTCGCGATATAGAAATAGTACTGTGTTATTGTTACTAGATAAATACTAAACAATCTCTTAAACTTTCTTAGCATTTTTGGAAATAAGAAAGATATAATACTTACATAATAATGTGTAGGTACTTTTTGTATTTTTATGTTAATAATTCGTTTTATATTTTTTTATTTCTACCATAATTACATGAATATTGACTAATTGCGTCCGCGAATTAGGAGTAAGCAACTTTGCGAACTTGTGGTAATATTGTACGAAGTTGGTAAGAGCCATTTGTAGTAGACCAGATCCAGTTACAAGATTTGGAAAGGAAATTAGAACTTCTCTATGAATTTCTTCAAGGCTTTGTTTCCATCCAGAACTAAATGAGGCTACTAAAGTAAGAGACTTTCTTTCTAAATTTGCTAATTCTGTTTTCTTGTCCGAGTCAACTAATTGCTCTCCTTCCTTAACAAACTGTATCATTCCACCAAAATGTGGACTCAAAATCTCTTCAACGTATTCTGAGCTCCTAGCTTGAAGCTGTTCCCTAAAACTTTCTGCTTCTTTCGTATTATCTCTTGTCCTTTCCATTAGTATACTTAAGACCATGTCATAGTTATTGATGAGAAAAATTAATTGTTGTATTCTTTGTGGAAATTCAGCCGCCATTTTGAGTAAGAAGCAATGAACTTCATCTTGTAGAACAAGCAGAATATTGCTCAGTTCTTCTGAAGGAAATTGTTCACTCAAGCTTAGCATAGCAGCAGAGAATTCTGCATATCTCCGAGTAATCTGCAAAAAAAAGTTAAATTATGAAACAAACGTCACACCTGTTTTTCCCGAATGACTTGGCAGAAGTGTAAGTATAGTGTACACCCACATATCGCCAGTCATCAAGGCTTTAGCCAGGAATTCACTTTGGGGCGGCTAGAATCAATTCTATTTTATTGTAACTTTTGATGTTCAAAGGTGCCTTTTATGTGCCTATTTGAAATAAATGCCTTGACTTTGGGGAGGAGGGGAAGGGGTCGAGCTCTGGGCCAGAGACAATAAGGAACATTATTTAAAATTAGTTAGCTTTAAAAAATAATAATTAAAAGACAACAGACGTAAGATCAGATGATCAGAAATAAAGCGCGTGACAACGATGTCCAGAACTCTCATCATGGCCACTCCCTCGTGAATGTTCCTTGCTGAATCTTAAGAATGTTTGTGGCATTTTGGTGGGGTTGGTCCCCTGTGCCTGCGACGTAGCCATTGATGTTTATGTCCCTTGTAACAGGGGGCGCGCCTATTGCCATCAACCAGGCACAAATCCAAGACTCAGGGCCGCTAATTCTGCTACTGCTTCCTTATTGAAAAACCCAATAACACCCCTAACCTGGGAATCGAACCCAGGATGCTCAGCAGTAGCGCTCGCGGCCACTAGATCAGCGAGGTAAATTATGATGTTACGTTTTAATAATATTACAGGTTTAGCTTTATTGATTTACTGTTATGTAACAGCAGAATACTTACATAGTGAGGTCCTAATTCTTTATTTGATAATTTTGCTGGATCACACTCTCGCACACTCTGGATGTTTAGTTTCAACACTTGTTCCAATCTTGGCCATAGTGTACCTAGCAATGAATCCCAATAACTGAAAGTGATGAAAAAAAATTAAAGGCTGCATGCAGTAAAAGGGTATTAGATATGATTGGTGTATACTGTGTTCATTACATGAGTGAGATTATAATAACAACTGCACACATTCATTCAAATACAAAGAAGATAGGTAAAGCCAAAGTACCCTCCTGGTGGTTTGGTTTCCTGGCCTTTGGTAGACTGACACATCATTGCCTAGCTCAAAACGCTTAGGGTAGAAATTCTATCCCTAAAGGGGTGAAAAGCGGGGATTTCGTTTGAATGAAAAATCTTATTACTTGGATTTACAAACTTTTAACATACAAATATGTATTTCTGTGATTGGCATTATTCGTTTTTCAAAACTTCTCCTCAAAGGGGATTTAGGGGGTGTTTGTATAGAAGAATTTTAACTTGGCCAAACAATCTTGATGAAAATAAGAATTACATGTTCTTGGATTTCTCGAAAATCAGACTTGTTTATCCCCTTTTACCTCTGTTAAGGGTTTTAACAGGAGTGAAAAGGGATAATCAAGTTTAAGTATTTATCATTACTGCTTGCTGTATTGATCAACTCGAAAATTGGTATCTAATCTGTAGAAGTGAAAATTCTGTACATTGAAAATAAAAAAAAAATAAATAGCAGTGTTACTAGACCGACACAGAACCTAAAAATGTGAATAAATTTTTTTTTGTCTGTCTGTTTGTTCAGGCATCACGCAAAAACTACCGGTTCGATTACGATGAAACTTGGTATAATTATTCTTTAATATCCTGGGCACCACACTGGGTACTTTTTATCCCGGAAAAGTATATACAATAAAAAACAAACTTAATTTTGCGGTTCGATCCCTAGACCCGATGACTGTACCAACCGCTAATAATAAGTTTGTCGTAGGTTAGGTCACCCGCAGTGAGTTCATTTTTATTCCTTTTAGTTTTTAGAGTTATTTTTATATAAGTCGTAGGTATAGATTTTAATTTTAAAGTATAGGTAGTATATTTGATAGTGTACGTAGTGCCTGAGGTTATTTTATAATACTGTTAGGTAGGATTAGTCATTCGTATAGATATTAGTTTTTAGGGATTTTGCTTATTTATTGAGTTTAGATTAGTTATCATCAGAAATACGTTTATTTAGCTTGGTAGGTATTTAATTTTCTGTTATTGAGTTTATTTTTTTTAATTAGGTAGGTACTTAGGTAAAGATATCATATAGGTATCTTAATCACCACTAATGAGACACAATTGGTTTTCTATTGTAATTAGCCACAAAGGGCCCGCGAGATAGATGGCATTCTGGGGAAGCACATTATACATTTTATCCTGTTAGCACGTTCCCGTGGGTAAATTTCCGACATCCACGCGGCCGAAGCCGCGGGCAGAAGCTAGTAAATAATATTAGGGTCAAATAATGGAAACACACCAAAAATATTTATAAAATCAACCTCAAAGGTTGAATACATTTTGTATAAAAAATCTCATTTGATTTGGAAAATTGAAACTTGGCACAAATTATTTATCTAGGCAAATAATAAAGACCAATTGTATTTTATTTTGAAATTACTATTTGAAGGGGCTGGAAAGGGTGTTGAACGAAAAGTTGTACGAAATCCACCCGAAAACGTCGCAGGCGAAGAGCTAGTTACTTATAAAGTTATTATAATAAAAAAAAAAAGGCACTAGCTGGCAGGTACTGGTAGGATGGCAGGTATACATACTTGTCTAAAGCAGCAACAGCCCTTTTGTGGCACATCCATCTATATCTGTTTATAAGTTGTATGCAAAGGTACAATGCCAGGCAGTCAAAACACTCAAGCACATAGTTCTCAACATTTTTCTGAAAAATAAAAGTAATGCAAGTTTTGGTAATAGTCCTCTTTACATTTGTGTGCATAATTCAATAAATAAATAGCTGCTAATAAGAAGTTATTATTCCATACCACAAGCAACGATAAAGTTTTTCCTAGGATCCTGTCAAACAGTTCCTGAGCATGACTCCCCTTTACATGGAAGAATTCTGTTGTGAATAAATATTCTCTGCAACCATTGTCAACAAGTGCATATTGAAGACTTCTAAATAGGGCTTCATAGGAGTACTGAAACAAAAAAAAAGATATATAGCAATCTGCCTATAATGATCCCACTGCTGGGACACAGATAGCAGGCACCACCATGCGAGTTGCAGTGTGGGTTGGTAGAGGTAACATGTTTTTGAATTATTGTTTCTTGGATATGCCACTTTCCTCACAATGTTTTCCTTCACCGTTTTGAGAGCAGTGGTGATGAAATAGACTGCACACATTAAAGTGGCCTGAGTTCAAAACCACAACCTACAACTTGTAATTTGGGGCCATTATCATACTTGTCAATGGGCCGTTTGTCAGGTGGGTCTGTGAACACTGGGCCACCAGTGTTTTAGATGGTTCCTACTGTATTGTTATTGCATTAACATAAAAATGGGATATTTACCTTTGTTTTTTGCTGCACATGAGGAACTATAATAGGGGCTTCAAGTTGCTGTGCCAGAACATCTCCTCTATTACCAATTGTGAAAATTGTGCTTTTGTTTTTTAAGTTTGATTTTTGAAAGAAGCCTCCTTTTGAGCCATCTTCAATCCCCATCAGATCGTCTTTTGTAGGAGTCTCTTCATATTTTAATTTATCTAGTCTTGATGCATATGATTTAAAATATGAGTAATATACTTTGCTCAATGTGTCAATGTATTCATTGCATATTTCTTGAGCAACATTTCTCTCATTGGCTAATATAAACTCAAAGAAGAACTTATATTTAAGCATAGCATTTTGTGGTATCTGATAATTTGCCATTGGTTTACGAAACTTATAAATATGCTCCAGAATATAAGCTCTTATTTTAGATACTGCTTTTATTTTCAGTTTTTCCAAAACATCTTTGACATCATGACAAGCTTTTGTTTCTTTAAAATCTTGTTCCTTAACAAAGTTGAGTTTTTGATTCAAAATCGCCAACTGAACCATAAATTCCTTGTCAGTTACAGGAACATTATTGATGCCACTGAAACATTCAATGTGTTCCTATTATAGTTAAATGATTATAGGTACAATAATTGAACAATCTGAAAAGTAAGCTACTTACAATATGAGTGTTTCAGAAACTGCCATATCTTCTATAAAAGTAGAGAGGGGTCCCTTCAGAACCTGCCTGTTAGAGAGTTGCACTGACATGTTCACTGAGCGCTTTTGCAAACTTATAATTTCATTGCTGATACTACCCAAGTCATTCTGGAAAATAATGTCAACTGTTAGTCTGCTAACAAACATAATTAAAAGTAGGTGTAGTCACCCAGAAGTGGTATAACTTACTTGGAACACCATAAGCATGCTCTCCATTTTGGCGAGGATCCCATCACAATCTTCAATTTGATTGTGCAGAGAGGCTATATTTTCACTCTCTTTTAAGTAATCCGCCACGGAGGTTTTTTCGGCGTCCTTAATACCTTTATCCAGCTGTAATGCATATTCTCGTAAGTCTGTTCCATTTCGTAAAACTTCTTGTATTTCAAAGTCTTCAAGATTTTTGTCCAACACGTCTTTAATATCCGTAGACTCCGACATGTTGTAATAGCTGTTATAAACAGTAACAGAGTAACGAAATGAAATCAAGTTGGTTTGATTACGTTGGAAAAATATATCAGTTCAGCTTTCATACATTCAATCGACTTGGAAAATAAACTTCAATAGATGAATGGACACAAATATACGAGACGATGACTATACTGAATAACAATGGGAAAAATTGCTTGTTTTGAACACGAAGTAAATATTTCTTCGAGGTTTTGCTATAGATTTGCTGTGTTACTACGACACTTGACAGTTATGACGATTGACACTGACACTCTCTGACAGCGACAGCACTAATTGTCATTGCGGCGCACCGGGCGTACAGAGCAGCACCGTTGGTTAAACTATGGAATAAGTATGTACGCGCGACGACATATTCGGACATATCAAGCATTAAACCAGTATAACCTGGCTTCCATTGTACGAAAAGCCAAAGACAATGCGAGGTCAGCTAAACCCGGAAATATGTAGTTTGATGTGTCGTCGTGTGTACTATAATATGACGGTGATGGCGGTGAGCTGGACTCCTTTGAAAGAGATTGGTCCTTTGCAGCTCTGTACAGAGAGAGGTGGAAAGAGAGTAGGGAGGCATTTGCCCAGCAGTGGGACATTAATGGCTAATAAAAATAATTAGAATAAGTATAAGAACAGTAAATACATTACACTCCATCTTTGGTAGATAATACTGAACAGTGGCGTAGCTCATCCTAATGGGGGCCCTGTAACAATTTTTTTGGGTATCCCTTTTTAAAACAACTGTGAAGCTACAGAGGGTACTGTTTTCATAAAATAAAGATTAAAGCATACTGACTTAGAAGGTGAGCCGCACGAGTCGATTGAAGGTTAAGCTACACTTGTCGCGGTAGGTCCGTGGATGGATGACCATCTCAACCTACCGAGACCCCTCCGTGCCTCGGAAAGCACGTTAAGCAGTTGGTCCTGCCGGCTGTCATTCGTGGATCTTTGACAGTCGTTTCGGGTCGTCAGAAGCCCGAAAGTCTGACACCCAGTATTACCAAAGGACATTGTATTACCCAGTAACTAGGTTGTAGCGGTCAGATAGTCAATCGCTTTGGAGGTAAAATACTGGCATTTAGCTGCATCCGGTTAGATTGGAAGCCGAGATCCAAAGACGGTACACTTTGCCCGACCCGGGAATCGATCCTAGGACCTCATGCTCAGCAGTAGCGCTTGCGACCACTAGATCAATGAGGCAGACACAGTTTCTTCCATACTTCTCTATTATTCGTCATCTCGCTACTTACCCCCTTTTTAAACATATTTTAGAACCAATTTAAAGATATAAATATAATTTATCAACAAGAATTTTAGGTTCTGGACATTATTTAAAATAAATTTGCATACACTTCACGTCGGGGGCTCCTGTAGCTCAAGGGCCCCGTATCGTCGATACGGCTGATACAGCGGTAGCTACGCCCCTGATACTGAAGGAACTGCTTGAGGTTTTATTTGTGTTTTTGGCTATCTTAAAGTCCTTGTCTTCAAAGTGTAGGACATTGACACATGAATATTGTTCGTTGGTTATAAATTATAGAACATTGAAAAATTATCCATTTGCGGCTATTAATAACTGCCGAAATAAGAAGGCACCAGTTTCGATCATTAGCTTTTCACACTCTTCCTCTTCCATTGACTATACAACGTGAAGTAGCTGATGTAACATTTATGTTGAATATCCTCCAGATCTGCAGATTGTCCTGATTTCCTGTCGAGAATTGCCTTTGATGTACCTACCAGCAAAGTTCTCGAGACATTGTAGTCCCATTCACCTGCCTTCAGGTTCGTCTAACTATAGCGAGAATGCTTTTGCGAGCGAGCAATGCCATCATCATCATCATTTGCCTAGTTTTGTTCCCAACTATGTTGGGGTCGGCTTCCAGTTTAAACGGATGCACAACCTAGTTACTGGGTAATACAATACCGTCAACATGAAGTGTGAAGCTTCGTCCCGGCTTGTACATACCATGTTTGCCAAACAAACTTCCAACATATGAGTAAAATGTGACGTTCCATTCCGTACTCTAATACAAAATCAAAACATTTTGCCGTACATAACTGCCGTGTGTAAATCTACAATGTCTGCCCTCTACCAGGCGCGGTTTCAGGGGATGGGGGGCACGGGGGTTATGGCACCCCCTGAAATAATTGAAGCTGCCGAGAGCTGTTAGTTTGATTTACCTTCTTATTTTATTATTAATGGACCTTTCAACTGTACCTATGTATGTACAGACGCCAGCACATCAAGCTACTACAATCTGTCAAATTTGTTTGATTTTCAGCTTTATCGCTAAAGTATTAAGGTTCAAGGTTGATTGGGAAATTTGACAGTTTCGGGTAGCTTGACCTGCAGCTGGCGTCTGTACTTAATTGGAGTATCCTTTATTCATCATCATCATCATCATCATTTCAGCCTGGAATCACCCACTGCTGGGTAAAGGGCTCCCCTTCCATCTGCCATACTTCCCGGTTCTGTGCACATCCAGGTGTTTCCCGCGACTTTGACGGTATCGTGCGCTTTTGGCGCTTTTGCCCTGGTTTCTTTGGCTGAATCTTGGCCACCATTATTATTATTGGTGTCCTTTATTATTTTTTGCAAATACCTATCTCAAGAACTAGACGTTTTAGGTCAATAATTTCCAGGTCAATATTTTTCTCCCCCTTCTATTATTGTACCCCTTGGGTTTATGAGTTTTTTGCAAATGTGTCACAAACTAGGTAAAAAGTTTTTACCTCCCTCGTGTATGAAGTTTGTCGGCATATTAATTGATGACTTTTAATTAAAATTCACCGAGGCATTTGTAAAAAAAAAAAAAATGCAAGAATTTCTTTAAATTCCGTGTATGTCGCGTTAGCATGTGTTGAAAACATTCGCTGGTTGTGGTATTAAAGAGCCTAAACCCTGATAGGAATCCCTTTCTGTTTTTTTCGCAAATATTTAAAAAGCTGGACGTTTCAAGTCAAAAGTAATGAAAACATCTCTTCTTTCTAGACACTCCCTAGGATGCTTGATTTCACACTCGATCCGTCGCTGTGGCGGGCGCCGCTTTGTTTGGACTAGTTAGTAGTTTTTTGTTAGGTATATATTTTTTTAGGAGAGGCCTATGTCCATGAAGCAAAAACAAAGAGGAGATGTTTTAATTCAATTTCCTTAGGAAACAACGCGTGACACTTTACGGGGTGAGGGGGGTATTAGATCCCGCCCACTTCTATTTTCCATCTACCGGTCAATAGCAAAACTATTTGCTCGTTCTGTCGATTTTACTTTGTAGTTAGCTAACTATCTCGCACTAGATGTCACTAAGTGCAAGATGCAACAGGGGTTTCGTACCAGGGAGTTGTTCATAGTTGACGATGTATGGCATCACATTTCATTTGTAAGTAATTTTATGCGTAATTTATTAAAATAGTTAATTGCAATTTATTAAAATAGACGCCAAGTGTCGCCATCTAGTGTCGGGTAGAATTATGTTTGGAAACGCCGACGCTAAGAGATTTTTCTAGAACTATTTTAACAAATTGCGCGTAAAATTACTTACAAATGAAATGTGATGCCATACATAGGCATCAGAACGTCTATCCGAGTAATTTTACAAGATAAAACACAACACTTAATTTTTTTCCTCTAGCGCGAATAATGCCGTCAGGACCCGGTTACGAATCACAGAGCACAGTTGCTTAGGCCGTCTCCTCTTTGTTTTTGCTTCATGCCTATGTCCCGCAGTGGACTGCTATAGGCTGATGATGATGGTGATATATTTTTTAGGCATGGTAGTTTTTGTAAGCGTGGAGACGGTGGAAAAGCGTCCCATTAATTGCATGATGCAACTACATAAAAAATATCTTCTATTTGATCATTTCATGCTGTTAGTCTTTCAAATAGGTAGTAATTAAGGATAGGTATTAAAAATAGGTTTAAAAGACGGCACGGTTGGCGCAGTGGTTAAGCGATTGACTGCTGCGCTGCGTGTCGCGGGTTCGATTCCCGCACGGAACAAATATTTGTATGACCTACATGTATTTGTTCCGAGTCTGGGTGTTATTCTATCTATAATAGGTATGTATGTACTTACAAAAAAAAAATGTATATAAGTAGTTTATCAGCCATCTTGTTACCATAACACAAGCATTAGGTTGCTTAGCTTGGGACTAGATGGCGCTGTGTGAAATGTCCAGGGATAATAATTAAATAAGTTAAGTAATAGGTACAAGGATTATTTCGTTTGAAAAGAAATAAAAGAGGCATATTTTCATTGACGCATTTGCATCGATATTATTTTCACGAAATATTTACAAAGAAAATGTATAACATATCATAACAAAAGCACATTTATGTTTCTATGTTGAGATTTAAGAAATGCAGTTCATTACAAACCTTAAAGAAGAAAAGATAATTATGTAGGTATTACATTAATATTTGTGACTTAGGTACAGGTACACGCCTATGCTATGGAGGGAAATATCTTGATGACAATAATTTTATTGCCTGCATTTTTACTATATCATTGTAGGAGCAGGGTGTCTTCACCCTGCTCCTACAATGAAATGAACAATAATAATACAAGGAATGAAAAAAACTAATGGAGAACTTACAAGAGTAAGTTCTCCATTCGTTTTTTTTCTGTAGGTACCTAATTCTGTACCTACGTAAAAATATTCAGTAGGTATATTCCATGTAGAAATTAATAAATGTGTGAACTAATACGTCGTCGTATGTGTGCGGAAAAGCAGACAACAGCTCTGGAAATGTCGATTGGAAATGACCTATAACAACAACAAGGCTTGCATGGGGTATAAATATTAAATGGCTAGCTTGTACTAATGCAGCCAAGGTTTGTTTTACGCGCGGTTCTTCATTTATTACATAGAGGAGCTCACATGCGACGACGACGTTATCCGACTGTCGGTTTTGTTCATAATAAAATTGATCATAAACAGCGTTAATAATGTATAAGACTAGACATTTAGTCTCATACAGTATTAACGCTATTTATCATCAGTTCATAAGTAGGTAAGCATAACAGGCTTGTAATGTAGGAATGTCACTTGCAGATTCATGTAGTTTAGTACGTGGAAAATATTAATTATATCGGTTTGGATAAAGGGTAGGTAACAATATTTCAAGCACAACCGAAGTATTAAATAAGTACAATATTTAGGTTCATTCATTACGAAATTCGTCAGAATTAAAAAAAAAATACGACAAATAATTTCCTTGCCTACGATTTATAAATCTATAAAATTAATAATATTAGAAGGGAGTGGCGGCGTTTGAGTAAAAAGTCCAGCATTCTAATAATTAAGGTTACTATCAATTTTTTGTATAAAATTATTAATTTCCATGCGTCTTGAATTTCTTAAACTCTACGATGTACCTAATAGACAACGTTTATCACTAACTCCATTTAAAAGGACATCAACTTCAACAATCACTCTCTCTACGTAGGAATAAATGTTGCTTAGGTAATTAAGTAACATTTATTCACCCATCTACTCCATAGTTATGTCAGATATGAATCTTAAATTCCTTGACCTATCTATACAATGTACCTACCTAAGTATAACCATAGTTTAAGGTTGGACAGAGCACCCAGTGGTACAATAGGTACGTGCATACTTTCCGTAATAATTTTATACCTACAGTGCTGCTGCAGGTATCTAGTCTTTTAGGAGATACAAGGCAACTTTCAGCTACACTGTAATTGTTTCCACGCCGGCAGATACATAAAGAATATCCACCATAAGACGATTGATAGATTATGGATTATAGGATCTTAGCACAGCTTCTTTCAGATAGACCGCACCAGGACTTTTGTTATCACCTATTTGGTCCAGTGAATTTTTTTACATAGTCCATTCATATTTGCGCAAAATGCAGTAGATAAAAATACAGACATCTAACCTGATTATATCAGTAGTTTTCCAATAGATATAATTAACAGCAAAAATACACTGTGATTTTAATAGCAATTTAATTTAATGTAATTTTTTTTTAAATGTCCTAGCTTAAATGAGATGCAAAGGATATCAATTAATACAAAGTGCAATCACAATTTAAAAATAATATCGTGATATGTTTAAATATTTACTTAATACATATATAATATGTATTATAGTAAGCATATAAAAGGTCCACATAAGGAAAATCTACGCTATCTACCTATAAAGGTACTCTTTAAGACACGTTGTATTAAGGATATACATTGGGGACGTCAAACATGCTGAACTTTTTCTCAGGCCTTAGGTATAATTATCATAACAAATTACATTAGTGGCCTAGCGTCTAAAATATTACAAAATAATTTAAAACTAAAAGGTAACTTCCAACAGCTATCGTGTCGTTGTGACGCTAACATCGGCTCATCAACACTCAAACGGGGGCGTTCGGGCGGGCTCGGGCGCGCGGTGCAGGCGAGCTCTTCGGCGTGCTCGGCAGTCCGACGTCGCGCCGCCCGTCTCTCACATTCGTACAAAAGGACATTAAATGCCTTACCGATCTTAAAGTAACTTTTACTTATATTAATTATAATAAAAAGCCCGATTTTTACGAGCGAATTTTATAACATTTCTAAGTCTTGTGACTAGATTTTCCCTATCTAAGTAATACGTAAGTAAATAACATAGGAATATTTGTACGACAAGATGCCATCGATCACGAGCGGTAACTCAAATGCAGACTACTAAATACACAACATTGTAAGATTAAACGAAATCACACCCAAAAGACAAATTCCTAAACATTTTCAATAAATTAATCTTAACTTAGGACTTACATGGTAAGGTTGTCTCCATTAAGTAGATACTTAATATTAAATTCATACGAGTAGCACGAACCGATTCCGTGGGAGATCGCGTCCTAACTAACGTCCACCTAATCTCTAGAAAAATATTTTATATAATCTAAACACTTAAAAAAATAACGGAGTCGGCTCTAAAACAGAAGGAGAACAAGTTTCGAAGGCGGGAGTGGTCCTCAGGGATGGGGCGCGGGGCGTTCAGAAGGGCAGGCTGGAGCGGAACATGTTCTCGATGAGCGGCGGCGCTGGCACCAGGTCCTCGAGCTTCAGGTAGAAGATGCGCTGCAGGCCCTGCACGGACAGCGAGCGCAGCTCGGGTAGCGCGCCCAGCACGCGGCTGAAGTGCGGCGCGCCCCCTCCTACTGCGCCCCCGCCGCCCGGCATGTGAGCGCGCAGGCAGCCTATTATCTTCATTTGTAACTGCTCCACACGGTGAGGCTCCTTGAGACCGTGTCGATCTGTTAACAAAAATAAAATCTCATTTGAAAAAATGTCAGGAAACATAAAAAATCTCTTAGGTATTACTTTTTCTTTTAAAAGTGGTGGATTCTGATGCAAGAGTCAAAGTTTCAAGGCCGAATTTTACCAATAAAACTGATAGCGATCAGCACAAGAGCTGTTGTGTGTGTTAATATTCCACAGCATTGAAGACACCGACTGTTCTTGAACGCGGTTTAGATGTGTTGATCGCGTTCAGTTTCATTAATTAATTTATAATAATTATATCAATGCTTTCATTGGTGAAATTCATCTTAATCTGTTAATACTTTAGTTAATTGTAGGTATCTTCAAAATAAAATTAACAAGTTGGTATTTATACACACCTGTTATCAAAGTTAATGCGCAAAGACACGCAAAAGTAGATATGTCAATATCCATTGAATGTAGGGTGTTGCTGAAGTCCAGTACAGCATGAAGCCAGTCTCCAAACGAGCGTTGGCACTGTCGCTTATCGAGCACGACGCCACTGCAGAAGGTCAACTTGGTATCTTCTGGACGTGTGCGGTATGCGAGCCGTAATACAAATAGTTCGAGACGAGCTGATGCGAACAGCTGCTCACGGTCTTCAGGGCACAAATCGACATAACCGGGCACTTTGTCAGCGAATACTTTAATCATGTCGATTGATGTGGTCAAAAGATTGTAAAATTGTTGAATCACTTCTAAGTCAGACATCGGTGGCTCCATGGGATTTGGCTCTCGATATTGAGAATAATCAAGATTGGCAAAGTCCGGAGAAGTGTCGACATGAGCTCTCACAAGCGCTGTTATCAGTGATATAGGAGGGCTTGGAGGTGATTCTTGTGGACATTTCGGTTTGGAGGGCAGTCTACCTCGTCTACCTTTCAAGGAATCAGTTCTTACTACTTCCTTGACCATTCCGACATTGAGACATTTCTGGAATCGACAGAACTGGCATCTATTCCGTCTTCTTTTGTCGACTGGACATGATTTTTCAGCTAAGCAAACGTATTTAGAACCCTTCTGCACAGTCCTTTTAAAGAATCCTTTGCATCCTTCGCAAGTCCTGACCCCATAGTGTTGGCAAGCCGCGGTGTCTCCGCACACAGCGCACAGTTGGCTCGGTGACGACGGCGCCGCACGGGGGCCGGCGCCCTCTGGCGCGACGCCCGGCGAGCTCGATGCGGAGCTAGGCGCAGACGCTTGCATGCAGTGTACTCTGCCACCAGGAACTTTGGGGCTGTCATTAGAACTGGTAGATTCTGATCGCTGCACCGGCAAGGAAGCGCGTCGTTGCCGTGCACTCTGGTCCGTAGAGATGTGCAGGTCCACCGAACTTGGAAAGGGAGGTAAAGAGTACGAGTCTTGATTGGGTGTAACACCACCGGTGTCAAACGTCGGGCTGCACTGTTGCGACGGTGCATAATATGTTGACGGCACATACGGAATTGACGGTTGGTGATATTGATAAAGTAGTTGGGTGGACGTGTGTCCTTGATACGCGCTAACATTATAGCAGTCTTCGTCCATTTTTATTCCAAATTCCGCCATTTCTTGTTTTGGATAACGGACTGAATAAGTTTCTTCAAAACTAGGCAACGCTGGGCCTAGGGTTGGCGATGAAGCCTCACTAATGGGCGTAGTGCGCTGAGATTTAACTTCAGGCGGGATCGGCGCGTGAAACTCGACGTCCGGGAACGGGTCTAGATTTTCTTCTAAGATTTCAGTAGAGTCTTCTTGATATTGGGGCGACAATAGATCAGTGAAGGACGAACCGTAGTTGCTCTGAAATAGAAATGACAATCAATAATGGAGGCGTCGCAGTAGTGGTAGGCGGCGGATGGCCGTAGGGGCGGCCGTGACTGTCCAATGGCGTGCTTGTTCAATTGTCTACTTGTGTCTATAGGGGCTTTGTGTAGCCGCCTGTTTGTCAATCGATGCAGGTGTTTCACGATGTTCTAATCAATAATGTAAATTTTAATGAGGTTCATTGAAAAAATGTGATCAAGTGAAAAGATACCGATGATATTTGCTGTAAGAGACGTTTATGCTAAATTTCAAGATCTTATAATGGAATCTTGCAAAGCAAATCTTGAAATTTAACTTAAACGTCTCTGATCAAAAGAATAAATGTAAAACTCACGTGTGTCTGCAGCAGTAGCATGCTGGAGGAGTTGGGTGTGAAGGCGCTTGGCGAGCGCGACTCTATGGCGCTCGGCCCTGCAACAATCAGACATTATCACTTCAGTATGAGCCAATAAACAGAACTATTTTACTATATGTATTGCTATAATTTAAAACATCGATATTTTTTGCGTAAACGAAGCCCGAAATACTAAAAATCAACCGTTACTCGAACGCGATACGGTCAACCAAGACGAAAGGCCGATTGTGAATGCGTCGGGGAGCCGGTAGACATGATATTGACGGCACCATCCTTTGAACTATCACGCTATTCGAGCCATGCATCATTTATATTTACCCTCGGCGAACATACTTTGATTCTTCCTTCACCACAATCACTCGTTACGAACTAATCGATATCTACCTTAAGTACTTTAGTATCAGAACCCTGATCAGTGCTGATCGCTACCCTTGTACGACTAACAATGAAGATGGGTAGGAAAGGTCTCGGGTTTTATACTGCAGTTTCGCCAACCAAATATTGGCGTTTTGAATACATTGTGTCACGGTGCTTGATTCGCCACGCCCAGAAAATTGAATTCTATGTATACACTTCATCTAGGTCTATTAAAACAACGTCGCAAACAAATAACAATAAAAACTTAATTTTCCCCTCTACTGTAAGGGAGTAGAGTTTACATCGGCGTAGCACACTCGCTTGAAAATTTTTGGGGCGAAAAGGCGATGGGTCCCTTGGGAGGTTATGAAATCAGTGGCATTTGCAGTTTCTATTATGTTAAGAACCATTAATTCCAGTCTTATTAAGCTATAAACAAAACAAGCTTTTGTTACCGTAAGTTTGTTTTGAGCATTTTAGACCAAAAAATTATAAAATAGTAATTCTAGAGTGTGATAGGTATCGTATCGTATCTTGCGTTTGAGAGAGCTGATTTCCAATAATAGGATTTAGTTCTCTATTATTTTTTTCAAAATGGAAAATTGTAAGTTGTACGGAGTCGCGCTTAGTTGATACTGATTTTATTGACCGATTTTTTTATACCTCATAATATATGGCGTACGTACTAATAAGGAAACGCCGTATACAGTATACTATTATTATGGATTTGTGTAGGTACAATGGAAAATGAATCTAATAAATTGTTCATTAGATAAATACTTAGGTACCTATTAACAAAAACTAAGGTTAATTTAACTACTACACTAAACTTCTTGGGTTTATTTCGTTATGAAAAACTAATATCACACAGAATAAGATTGAAAATCTTATTTTCCTTTATTATTAATTTAAGTTTAGTATAAAGAAAAAAATGCGCTTTTTATAATACCTCGTGATAAGTGGAAACTTCTAGATTGAGACGAGAGTTTCCTTATAACAAATCAAACGTAGGTCGGTCAAACGGCTCCTAGAATAATAGCAAAATTCAGAAAAATTACGAAGGTAATTTACGAATTATACCTAACAAATTGCAAATTACTTGTTTAGCAGTGAGTATAAGTTGAATAGTAGTAATAGTAGATTTGTTGTCTATGAGAGTATCATAATATTTGTATACCAGCAACGCGTCCCTGCTTCGCTTGGTTTTTACGACTTGATAAAACATCGAGATTTATTTATTACCTATGTATGTGTAAGTTTACTATGAATGTACCATACACATTACCCTTCCGGAATAAATTCTATTAATGATGGTGAGAACCGGATCAAAATCCTTGCGAAGTTAATAAGAATAACGCGGTCACACAGCAGACACGAAAAGCGAGTTTTAATTTATTTATAATAGTATATAATAGATAAATACTGTAGAGGCTTGTCTGCCGAAGACGACCTCATATGATGTAGGCCGGTTATATTTTAGCGCGGGTTACATTCGAACGTTCAAGCTAGTGTCAATTATTTTATATTAGGATTTTTGTTTTAGAACAGGCAGTGATAATTTGGACGTAAATATGTAAAGATGTGCTCATAATATAATCTTAAGGAGTCGTACCGTTGTTTGATTCCTCCCGTTACCTCAGAGGGCTCGTCCAGTCCTCTATAATACCTACTGCGTCAGTAAATCTGGTGAGCTTTATGACCGTCTCGTAAGGTACCAGACTTACTGTCGCACTCAAAGACGTCATCCTACTAACTATATAACAAATATAGCTTCTGCCCCCGACTTCTTTTGCATGGAAACGTAAGACACTACATTATACAAAAACATACACCCCATGCTAATGTAGCTTTCTAAAGATGAAAGAATTTTTTGAATCAGTTAAGATTTTATTTTATTTTATCCATTACAAACATGCAAAAAAGCTTAGATTAGATGTGAAAGTTTGTGAAGATTTGCGATTTATTCAATCAAGCTTTATTTATACCGCTGAACGGAATACTATTTATCCAGGTAATGCATACCGTGGGATATCATTTCAATTATCCTATTTTTAATAAGCATAGAGATATGAATAATGTAGAAAGCCGACTAGTCGACGCTTTTTGCCGGCTAGTTGCCGACTAGTCACCGAATACAAATATCGACCGATAGTAGGCTTTCCCGACTGGGTCAGGACTAGTCGGTACATCTTTAATACTAAGCCTTGTATTAACGTGGGTCAACTGTTTATATATTTAATCAGTTCTATATATAAGGTGCCCCTTGGAAAATTGACATAAACCAACTTCATGAATCTTGGTGAACACTGGCCTAATGGTTTCATAGGAATCAAGAAACATTTATTTATTTTGGGACCTAATACAAAATAACCAGACTTTGCCACTTATTTGAGTGTTTTAGTTTAGCCAAATAACAAATTTTTTCAGTGCAATAAACTGCTTTGAATTATATTCTTTGTCACAAAAAGTGTGACCAATACAAGTAAGTAGATTCCTCTACATTTGTCGTATTTGAGTACCTAATCATTTAGATTGGTATCATCCCTACTATTATGTATTTTACGCTAGATGACCCGACAGACGTCTGTTGTCTGTCCAAATTTCAATACTTAGTTCTAAAGGTGCATCCACATCGAAGTTACTTTTTGTATATTAACATTTTGCAATATGATAAACATTAAGTAACTTTCTACAACTTTTGCGGCTTTGCTGTAACTTTTTGTAATTCGTTGTTGTCCACCAACACTTGTACACGTTGCTCCACAATACGTAACTCCAGTGTGGATGCACCTATACAAAAATTCCATAGAAAAAACGACGTTCAGTTTTTCCCAGATTTTGATTTATTTTCGGGAATCTCTAAAATTTTTCTTTCCATAACAATCTAATTCGGAATGTTAAGAATTTTTTATTTATTTATTAGAAGTTTTATATATTAGAAAAAAAATTAAAAACAAAAAATACCCAAAATGGGCCCAGCCGTTCTCAAGCGATACCAAAGAACAGAATTTCATTTTTATTATTTTACTAGCTGACCCGGCAAACTCCGACCCGGCAAACTCCTACCCTACTCCTACCCTACTCCTACCCTACTCCTACACTACTCCTACCCTACTCCTACCCTCTTCCTACCCTCTTCCTACCCTACTCCTACACTACTCCTACCCTACTCCTACCCTACTCCTACACTACTCCTACCCTACTCATAACCTAATAATCCTAGATAATCCGAGTATGTGGATATATGTATGTTGTCGATTCAAAACCCTTAATTTAATACGTGTTTCAATTGGAGTGGGCCCGAGTCTACCGTACCGAAGGGACGATCGTCAAATGTTTGACAGGAAAGTAGGTAGAACAGTTTATATGGGAAAATAATAATAATAATAGAAATTGTTGTTTTACTATCTTCCTCGCAGTTTTTCCATATTTTCTCACCGTTTAATTTAAACCTTCCCTGGACTACGACAAACATTTCAAAACCAAAAACAGCTAATTCGGCCCAGCCGTTTTGGAGTTTTAGCCACTCAAACGAACAGTAATTGATTTTTATATATATAGATATATATTATATAGGTATATGCGAAAGTAAATCTGTCTGTCTGTTACCTTTTTACGCCATAACGGATTTCGATGCCTGTGTGCATCAAAATCCGTTGGACGATCATGACCAAGGCCATAGGATACTTTTTATCCTGGTAGTACGGTAGTAGGATAGGATAATTTCCGACTTCCACGCGGGGATGCCGCGGGCACCAAAGGCTAGTATGTTATAAGTAAAGAGTACTTTCATGCGACATTATTACTGTTTTACTAAAATACCGTTCATATACGTAAGAATACTGTACTACGCAATCCGGCAACTAATGGTCCTATTTAGAAGAAATTTTGCAGCTTATTAAATTTAACACGGATAACTTATTAACTTGAGATAAATGTTGCCTATATTTCCTTTACTTAGGTTGGTACCTTAGGTATCGATAATCGAAATAAAATTGTGCAAACATTTAGTATCAAACAAACAAACTCTACACAATGTTGTTATTTCAATAATCTTTTCTAAAATATATATGAAAATAATGGAATGACAGAACATAAACCTATTTATTAATAAATGTAATCGAATTAAACGATACGGTGGGTGCCTATCTATATTTAAGTAGTGAGTAAAAATCATGAACTTAGTAAGTATACAATATAGTGAGATATGTAGACTTCTATAAATGTTCGTGATTAAATATTGAGTGAGAGTGTGCAAAGTTTGTCATATCTGCAGGCATATTTTACTATTCAATGAATTCTATTTTTTTATATTGATTGTAAGTTAGAATAATTATTGAATCCTTATTGAATCACGAAATATTTTTAATGGTACCTAATATATAAAAAATATCCTGCCAAAATCAGTAAAATAATTATTTACCATGATTAATTGTAAAATAAGAGTACCTATGGAAATGGTACTTCTGGTATAAAATAACTTATTTCAACATAATGATTTTCCCCCATCTTGTTATAATTCGTTTTTTTTTTTGTTTGTGTTCTTTCTATGCGTCATGTTTACCGCAAATAAACGTTTTTTTTTAAATTAATGTAAAATAGAAAAAATCTCAGAATATAAGTACTTATTCGAAACTAGAAACGATGTGTATTACAAATTAAACCTCACGCAGTCAGGCCTACGTCAGGTCTACGCCAGGCCTACGTCGTAGACCCTACGGACACAAATGCTGAAGCTGTAATATTTAATTTTGTTTTTTTACTGCCATATTTTTATTTTTTATTTTTTTATCATGCCAGTTCCATATTTATTATTTTCTTTTTGATTTACCTATACTGCAAGGTATTGAAAGTGAAAATCTATAATGGTAGTAGAACTGTCTATTTTTCTAACATCCCATTAGTCTAAAGCCCAATTAAAGTATCTTTGAAACCATTTGATGGACAGCTCTATGCCCTCTGTTAGACTTTACAAGCGTTACAATCTCGAGAAAGATACGCACGAACGATGGAACCTCGCTGGAAAGGAGGTTTCATTCAGTCTAATCATATCACGAACTATCCGACAGATGGCGGTAGGATGGCGCGAGTAGAGATATCGATTATTAAAGTTTGTGTTAGTGTGACCAGCTACGTCATTCGTCATCGATTCAGTTTGAAGTAGATGTACGTAGGAGACGTACGTTATCGGCAAACAAGCTTTTATGAGCTTTCTCATTACATGACGTTTTTGCACGTAGCTTTTTGCGTAATAGTTGCGCGTAAACACGTCAGTGACGAGTGTACACAGATTAGCTGTTGTGCAAAGTATGGCCATTTATTAACATGCGTAACAGTTTTATATTCTAAATATTATAGTCACCATGGCCCCATCGCAATGGAACGGGTGCAATGGAAAGAGGGCAGATATGGTTTATCCTGTAGACTGCAGCGAACCACAACAAACATTAGTACCTACTTTTAAAAAAATATAGGGAATAGAAAAAAACAACTAAAAATATTGTTTTCTTCTCCTTTGTGTAGAATTCGTTTTTAAATTCTCTTCTTAGAATTAAATTAACAAAATGAATGGTAGGTTCACGATAGCGTGGTCTAATAATTAGTGCTTACATTTTCCCGCCATAAATTGTGTGCGCGGGAAAATGTAGTACCTACTACTACAACTACCACCAGCCAGCGGGCCAGTGCAGACTTGTTCAAGCAGCCTTCATATTATTCCTCACCTATATAAATTACCATAACTAACAGAAACAAGTTGAGACTTACACTTCAATGCACGTGTTCGATTGATTAATTTCAGGAACTCGGAGTGTTAGAACTAAGCTTAACAAACTTATAGTTTCGCGTCAGCGGTCTGTAATATAATTTTGTTGACATAATGTTACTGAATAGTTTTTAGCACCAGGGTTTGCACAATGAACATGAATTATACAATAGATACTACAGAATAGATACAAAGTTCTGTCTACGTCACAGCGTTTAGTCTGGTAGCTTAAGGGCAGCGGACGTCATCCGCGTGTGTTTTATCAAATAAACGTGATTTCAGTGGAATTATCAGCTGTTGCGGTGGGTGGGAGAGGCTTACCGGTGACGTCATCAGGATCTACGTCACAGCCACCCTCCGCCGCCACCTCTCACGTCTGCAGGTAAATATTATTGAATATACCGCCTGGTACCACCCCTATTCCGCGTCTAATTTTATTTATTGAATTCTGTAATATTGAAATTGCGCTACTGAGTAAAGCGTCAGAAAATAGATAAAAGGGTGATTAAATAAACTCGATTTTTATTTTTACTTGTCTACGATAGCTAGGAATTACTTTGAAAGTATATGTTTCTGTTAAATGGGTTCTTAATGTTTTATTTATAGTCTACTAAGAAAGTTATTTATACAGAAATAATACACTGTAGGTGTTTCAAGGAGCGGTTTACTGCATCATGTTATTGATAATTTTATAAGCAGCCCACTACGGCTCGCTACGGTTATTGCTACGAAAACATTACTTCCGCTACGAACAATATTTACTTCCTGTACGTTACTGTGAGTACCGCTACGAGACTGTTATGGACACTGTATAATCCTCGGAACAGATTAGACCACCGCTGTTGTTATTGTGGGGGTTGAAAATGATCAAAAGGGCAATAATATGAAGAGGATGAACTGTTGCAATCATCCATTTGTTTGTCAAGCGTGGTGATTATGACAGCGTTCCGTCCTAACGGATATTCATTTTTTTTTATTGATATAAAACAGTGGTCGACTGCGATCCCGCCTGATGGAAAGCAGTGATGCAATCTTTGATGGTAAAGCGCACTATGTAATTTATTATGAGCTTTATTCTGTATTAATAAAACAGTATAACTTGCTAACTACATAACTAATAATAAAAAAACCCAGCGTTGTTCCTCCTCTCTCCTACTTGATCTAAGTATGCTGTGCCCGACAGGGTCCATAATTGTGACTAATTTAATTATTTCCTACTAACTATGAATATACATTATGGTACGCAATAAAGAATTGAGAATTGAGCCTATTCAGTCTAGCCTTGAAGACACTTAAATTATAATCGGACGGGAAGACCGCTGCAGGCAAATTGTTCCAGTCCTTCGATGTATGCGGTATAAACGATGAGGCAAAATGCTTCGTCCGGATCGCGGCGGTGTCAACAACGTAAGGGTGGACACTCGCCGTATGACGGGTTGTCCGATGATAGAACGGAGATGGCGGAATATGTAATTCCGGCGCACACTCTCCAGAATGAATCCTGTCATGGAACAGCTATTGCGCATAATACATACAATACAATACATACAATGTGATGAAGTATGTACCTACTTAAGTTGTTTTTCGTTAGTTTATTAAGACTGTTCGTTTGGAAAATACTTAGAAGGGTTATTAGACTTTCGGCGTGTCCGTAATAAACCGTATCCCTTGGCCTATTGCTTGCCTACCGCCAGCTGCCTCTGGACATATTTTGATGATCACCAGGTTTGGCAGATGCCCAGTGATCGCTCTTTAAACTGCTTTTTCCTAATTTGGTTTCACGACACTGGGGTAGTACGGTGGTCACCTTTTTATTTTCCGAGAGCCATACGACCTTACCTTCTAGGTTAGAAGTGGAAAAGCTAGTTTTCTTCATTTTTTTCCATAGGTGCTTAATTTAATTCGTCTTAATAAATTATGATCATTAGCTTGACGCAGACGAGAATAAATATCTTTTTTTTTATCATAACATCGTCTAGATAAGACAACTTCAGTTTCCTTGTTTTTATCGGATACTTGTAATAGTTTAATTTACATTGGTATAGATTAGTATACGCGAATATAGATACTACTTATTTTTAAAGATATGTATTGATATACTTAAATATAAACGTAAAGCTTATACGCACAAGCTTATTCTTGGGTTAAGGACTTTAATTATATAGGTATGTTTTCCTTTATATTGCAGGATTATATTTTGGTCTCTAAAATGAATTTACACCGTTATTTTGTGACTTTAATGGTGTTCGCTGCCACCGAGGACGCCGTGGAAGTGTCGAAGTTTTGGGTCAACAAGATCTAAAATACAGTCGTGCCAGCGATATGAAGAAGAAGCATGGGTAGGTATTTAAAATCTATAACGTGCTCTATTGGATTGAGAAACCCCTCTCTATTTTCGTTTTTGACTTATTCCTAGATTTTTTCTTTAGCTAGCAACAGTTTTACCTACATAGTTCCGAAAATAATGTTACGAGTTTACGTTCTTTTTTGGCCTTGGTCAATATCCATGTAATTACTGTGTGATTCTAAGACGTCGAAATATTTATGACTTACGTATAAATCAATTTATTTTATTGCGATGCTAATATAAAATGGTGACGAAACTTCAAACGCCTCCTTCTCCTTACATCGCTTATTCTTGCATTTACAAAATACGAGAATTAATGAATGAACTAGTTTTAAAACAACTATATTTCCTAAACAAACAAGTAATTATAATTACCTAACAATGAAGCATACGACAACATTAAAACTGTAAGCAGTCTTAAAAACCTACGTACTTAAACTAATTAACAGAAACACACAAACCTACCTACAAACTACTACAAGAAAATAAAATTCGCAGAGCATGACTAGCTAGTCATGCTTTGCGAATTTTATTTTAATAATGATATGAGTATTTTTCTTTTTTGAAGCTTCAAAAGAGAAAAATACTCATATCATTATCGTTTTATATACATAGGTTTGTGTATATTTTGGTGCCCCTGAACTGGTCCCACCCCAGTCGTGGGTAAGACTATCAACAGCACTTTTTTGTATCTTTGATAGATTTCCTTGAACTGCAATGTTTTGGATCGTTTTATCGGTCGGCAAAACTTAATAGGTCGGTTACATAAACGCGCACATTAGGTGCCCCGTCTACTGGTCATCATGTTAAGTATATTGACATTGCGGGTCAATATTATCGGAAGAAAATTTTTGTTTTACCGACTACTCATGTTTTAATATTTGTTGTTTGCGTAAAGTGATTCTAAGTTAGGAGGAAGTCGGTAGCCGGTTGGGCGGCAACCAAGGGCGTCCTTGAAGCGAGGCGCGCGATCGATGCGTGACGTCACGCCTCCATGACGTCACAGGCTCGGTCGATGCGGAGGCCGAGGCCGACCCAGACCCACCGCGCCACCTGACGCTCTGCCGACCACCCCACACTGCCGCTTCCAACACCACCCTCATATTTTTAGACTCATGACGTAACCGCGCTATTAAACGGAAAGCATTAAGCGTCTAAAAAATAGCGCCTTGGAGGAATGAGATAGACGTTATACCGAAACCTCCTCCTCACCTCACGTTTTTAGAGCAACTTAGTGATATAAATACAAGCTTCCACCCGCGGCTTCACCCCGTATTATATCGAAAAGTAGTGCTTCCTTGGGTTCAAAGTACCAAATTTCATTAGAATCGGCCCAGCTGTTTCGGAGCGTAACCGGAACAAACAGACAGGCAGACTAAAAACATTTAAAAATAGTTTTTTTTATTATAAGTACCGTATATATTTTATATGCATTTAGTAAAAAGTATTATTTTGTGTTGTATGCAATAGATGTATAGGTTACAAACAGACTCTTGAATTTCATTTATTTGTGTGTATAGATGATGTTTACATAAATACAATACACTATTACTATCGCGGATATCGATTACTATACATACCTACTTATGTTTTTATGTTGCAGTATAATTAAGACATAATGGTGATAAAATCATCTATTAGAAACATCAACGGAATAACTCTCCCGCTGTGGGGATGGAAGGGGGTAAATCGCAGTATCTTTATATTTGTGGGCAGGGGTGGGTCGACCAGGGCCTCGGGGGCAGTGAGAGTGACGCGTTCCGGGTCGGGCTTGTCGTGACGTCACGTCAGCTGGCGGCTGATAGCGGGTTTATCAATACAACGTGTGTCAACCTACCTTCCCTACGTCATTATTTCATTCAATTAATTGACGAATTGACAGTTTCAAATGCTATCCGAGTTTCGACCAAAAATACAATCCCGCTTTAACCAAAAACGTTATCGTATTATTTATAAAACCGCTTTTGTACAATATTAAGCACACGCTTATGAAAACAAAAAGTGAAAGTTTGTTATTCTATTTTAGTATCAATTTAGATAATTCATTGGCACCTCAACGTTTATGTTAGGAACGTTGTTATAATGTGCAAGAAACTAGGAACTATGAACAAGCGTCAACAATTCAAGATGTTTACGTAGTTTATAATATGTGGGGTCTGCATGGTACAATAGTAGGTATCAGATGTGCGTTGGCAATTTGCACAGGCTCGCATCTCGGCAGGTGCAACGTCTGCCGGTTGCGACAACCGATTGGGCAAGTGGCAGCAGGCATCGGCTGAGGCCATCGGACGCAGCCGATCGCGACATAAACATCTCACATTATACTCGAAGTTACCTAACGCGCCTCCACTCAAACAAATCCTATTATAATTTAACTAATCGACTTAATAACAATTAACGAGTAGTTTAGCTAACTCGTTAATGCTCTCCAAACAGTTTTGGATACAGATGATGACTGTTAGGACACATTCCGCGATAAGTATAACTTATGTATGCTAGTGAACCGGCGTGTCATCCTAAACCGGCCCTACCGGTATGGAAATATTTTTAACCATTAGTTTGTTTCACTTGTTTCACCTAAATTCTAATTATTCACTGCCTGTTTTAAAAATATTGACCAGTTCGATTAACACGACTCTGAGAATCTAAAACATATATAACTATTCAGTTAGCGAGATAATATAACCGGTAATCTGTCTGTGTCTGTATTTGTCGTACACTATGTTTTATTGCTATTGAAAAAGAGACAAGTTTCTATCTATTATACATTTTCCTTGCCTTCATAATTTTTTAACTATACCTATTGTACTTTAGTTAATACATATAAAAAAGTATTAATAGGTTATGGAATAATAAATAATACCGAATAGCATAAAATAACAAATTCATAAGGAACTGGAATTAACTTCTGTATTGAACTGCAACTGCTCCGGACAGTCATAAGTTTTCAAAAACTTTAAAAAAGAAAAACAATCTTGTTTATAGGTACAGTTCCTGAAAGGTCCGAAAACCTTATTAAAATAATAATCATAAATTAATTAGGTGGTCTACACTAAAATATTTTTCCCAGCGATACAAATAGCTGAACTGAACTGAGGAGCTTTCCTTAAACTTTTCTTTGGTCAGTTTTCACCACGCACTGTAACCGGCAGGTCATGACCTAGGCTTCAAAATAAACGGCCTATTATTTCTTATCATAATAGGAACTAAAAAATTCCACTTTGTAAGTTTCAGTTTAACTTAATAATCAAAAGCTCTGATACAATATAAGTTTTGACAGTTGTTCTATAGGAAAGTTTTGGTAGAGGAGTATAAAGAAAGCACTGGGAAACACTCAGGACAAAATAAAATATAATAAAGTTCTTAAATTAAATTATAATAAAATAAAAAATAAAACAAAAAGGGAGGTACGTACGTGTGTGTTTGAATTGTCTAAGGCCACAATGTTGGCTGGAGGGCGTCAGCAACGCACCTCGCATTCTAGCCGATGGCCATCGTCACAACAGTTCCACACAGTCTACTACACCCAGAGGTTCTACACAACGAAAGCGAAAATAAACACAGAAGTGGATGTCGGATGGTCGTGCGGGCGCTGACCTGGCGCAGGCTTGGCAGTGTCCAGCGGGGAGGCGCGCGGCTCCAGCGTCAGACCGAAGCAAGCGCCGGACAGTCCCAGCTCACTCAGCAGGATCCTCATGCGGCCGGGCACATTCCACTCACTGCACGCGCACTCACTCACTCAGTCAGTCGGCTGCGGCGGGCAGATCGCGAGAGGGCGCGCGGAGGTACGCGCTGGCGAACGGGCGGTGCGTTACTGAGGCCGCCGCCGCCGAGGCTGGTGGCTATATCGCGCCGTCTGACGTCACGACGGCGACGTCACGGATGCGACGTCATTAACGGTACCTCCCACGGCCCGCCCGCCGCCGCCTCGCCGCGGCCGCCCGCCCGAGCCTGCGCTAACGGCATCGCTAGTACGAGACGAAGCTTGCATACGGCCGCGCCGCCCGCGCCCGGCCGCTACTTTGTTCCTGCCTCACTGTGTGTGAGCTTTCCACGAGCGAACTCGCGCCTCCACTTGTATTAGCGTTTACTATTACAAATGTACGTCATTCAACAAATACGCTCTGAACAAATCGAGAACATCTCACAATACCGATTGTTATTTTTATGACGTTATAAGATGTTACAGGCAAGGCTAAATATAGAGCTTCGGGTTGCGCTCCTTAATTCCTTTTAGGTTTTGATTGATGTTAATTGAAACAATTTACTATAACAAATGTAACATTCATAGAGTTAAGTAATATAAATTGATAGCAACATGAATTTTAATCACTTGGTCTTAACACGAGTTCTGGAGTATTCTTAAATTTCATCATCTGCCTAGCCTTTTCCCAACTATGTTGGGGTCGGCTTCCAGTCTTCTTAAATTCAGTAGTCAGTATTCTTAAATTTAATTTACAAAATTAGGTTCACAATATATGAAAGCGAAACACTCGTATAGGTTGTAGAATCACTTTAAGTATGTGAACGTTTTTCTTACATTTCTTTGTGTGCTCTACACATTATTATTTTATTAAAGGAAAACTTGAATGGATTCTACGAATGCTGAGACAATTCTATGTAGCCTAAATTATATTTTTGTAATTATAGACATAATAGAAAGATATAGTGTAGACAGATACTCGTACATCTCTAGGCCTTAACCAGATAAAGTATTATATAATATGAATTTAAACAGATAAGAAGATAATGTTTATAGATCATTAATTCTCTCTATTTTAATAAATTATAGTTGAAAGTCAGAGTCCTTAATTTTTTAAATTCTTTAAAGTAAAGCTTGCCAGTGGGGCTTTAAATATTAATTATTATTATTAATATAAGTAAACCTATTTATTTTCAGACGAGAGCAGATTATACTAAATATATGTTATATGCGCTTATGCGGTTTTTAAATCGCCATTTAATCTTGTTTTACGATTAAGTTTTATTACACTGTCGAGTAGTGCCTATAACCTCATTTTATGCGAAGTGCAACAAAAAAGGCGTGTTGACGTTAATTCTACAATAATGATCATGATAGCTGGGGAGCCAGCTCCAATAATTTCGGCAATGATTTTCATTGCAGTATATTATAAGGTACAGATTGACTCAGTCAAGGCTTTCGATCCGGTATCATAATTATTTTCACATTTATCTGCAAGTAAATTAATATTCAGGGTGGCGATAATTTTATTTCAATCAGCTATTTATACTTATTTATGAGTTAAGTGGTTTTACTTTTGTCCGAACCACCTGTTAATACTTGGTAAGCTATGGAAGCAAAAGCTCTTCTCGCCTAAACTAAAGATTTAGATTTAAAATATGCACGTGAAAACTTTTAATTGCAAAATAAGCGCTATTCGGTATAAAGTTAGGTACATTTCTTTTCCTTACGCACAAAATACATAGGCTTCTGTTAACCTATCAGGTCGTATTAGTCTTTTTAACATAAATGTTTGTTTGTCGTTCATTCCTAACTGATATTTTTGCCATCGTGATTCCTAGGTCGTACCTTAACAATATCTTTACGCAAGTTTCTTTTTTCCTATGGCAACCCTCTTTTCTCCCATGGCAACCCTCTGCCTCGTGTTTAGTTTCATCATTTTCCTCCGACAATACTTCAGACCGTTAGCGTTCGAAAAATTTCACCAGTCACTTCGTCGTCATATTTTATTCCTTCCAATGGTACGTCACTACAATTATAGACAGATCTGGATTTTGCTATGGAGTAACATCCATGTACGAGCAAAAGTACCTGTCGTTCATCGTTCACTAGAATGGATTACTGCGTTTAATTGCTTTCTATGTATAAGTGTTCCAGAAAGGAGCAATTACAATAAGTAAGTATAGTGTTTATTGTGGTGCGTGGAGACAAATGTGTCGGTGACGCTGATACGGGCCGGCGGGGGGGTGCAGCGCGGCGCGGAGGGCGCGGGGTGCGCCGGCGACGTCCATCGCGTCGCATCCCGTGCTCCCATTCGGGGCAGACTAGCGAACGTTTCCGCATTGATTGTAGCCGTCGTCACACGGAGGACACTTATAGCGCAGTTCGAACACTTGTTGCAGACTAGCATTGGTGTGTCGCCGAGATTAAATTTGCAACCGTTGCTCTAGATACCATCTGCAATCCTAGTCCTTAAATTTTCTTTTGATTAGTTGGACGGAAGTGTCAGCAAAGTGTTTGGCGTTCTTTGGGACACGATCAGCGATGTATTGGTGATATCTAGAGACCCAAATGGCTCAACAGGTTCAAAAAAACGATAATGTGCCGGAAAATGTTAGTTGCAGATAATTTTTCAAGCACCTTTTCCAGCTTTTTGTGATGGACCAGGAAGGCGATTGCATGTAGAAAGGTTAGGTCTGTGCCAGTAACAAGTGACTGAGGCTGAGTTGACTGCTTAAATGAAAAATGTCTTTATGATCCATTAAAAGTCTTTCAATATTATAGCAAGCTTTTCAAAGCTGTTTTTCCGGCCTCGCATTTTTTTAACCAATTTATTCACAAAAAGTCACTGGAAAATACTACAACCATGGAACAACTTTTCTCATCTTATGTATGCGTAACTGATGAGGCATTACTGTCTATATTATGTCATTGTTCTACGCTTGAGACTTGACTGTGTGTGGACAAGAAGTCTGCTGCGTTGTTCAGTTAGCGCAGTTAAATATTTGTGTTATGTTTCGTACACCGATTGATGTAAGTTAAGTTATCGGTAGCTCGTGAACAGCATGATGAATGAGCTTTTATTTGTTTAAATTGCACGCACAATATGACGGTTCATTAGTATGACGGATAACAGGACTATTTGCTTAGGTTTGAAAATAATGTAAGTTTGTAGAGCGTGGTTTTGTGGGATAAAGGGGCTTGCGTGATGCTGGTGATTACGCAAGCTGGCGATGGCGTAGTGCTGACGGTACCAGCGGGAGGCGGCGGCGGTGGCGCGCGAGCCTGTGACTACATAATACCGCCGTGCAGCGGGTGGAGTGCGACTGTGGGGGGTTGTTGTCTTCCGCGGTGTCCGCATTCAGCGCGGTGCATGTATTTGCGGCTGTTACGATTGGTCGCATGCCCCAGTACTATTTGCTGCTCGCAGAACGGGCAACCGTCCAGTTATTCTAATTTTACATTATAATCGATGTCGTCGTATCGTCGACTCATCGACAAAAGACTTATCCATCCGTCAAATAAGTTTATATATTATTTTATTTACCTGTAATAAAACATGTGGAAGTAATTTATTGCTTATTACCTCCACAGTAGAAGTTAATGCCGTCGCCGATTTGCTAATATAACACCTAGACAACCTATGTCGCAAGAAGAAAATTACCACTTGTGTCATAAAAGCGACAAAGTTTAGAATGACAGATTTTGATTACTTCTGTGTGTATAATTTGTTACTTAGCTTATAAATGAGTAGACTTATGAATGTAGTGTCATGCTCATAACATAATAACAAACACGTACTTGTTATTATGTTATGACACTTATCTACAGGGTCAAATTAAACTAGCTAGCGAAACTCCGCAGAAGTCGAGGGTATCGATACCTGAGGGTAATGAGGGTAATTATGGGCTGATGTCAGATAAGAACATTTGTCAAGTCTGGAGCAATTTTGCTAAATTTTCCTGCCAATTTAAATTATTATTTTCCGGCAAGCAGTGTATAACTAGAATCTGTATCTAATTAAAGTTATAAGTAAACTACAATGGTTACATTATTTGCTCTGTTGATTCACTATTCACATACAATATCGCAATGATAACGCGGAAGCTGTGATTCATTGATGAATTATAAAACAATGGATTCTACAGCTGTGCAATTATATCGAGTAATAGATCGTGGTTTATTGTGAAAATTACATAAACGATCAAGGTCGCACTCGCAGCCGAGAGACGCGGTAGTTTTCACAGAGGATGCTTGAATGGATCAGAAGTTGAAGAAAATTAAGGCAAGTTTCGGAATCAGATTCTGTCAAAATTGACCCCAATTGTGTAACACGCTCTATCACAGTCGATGAGCACAATCCGAAGGATTTTGAAGCAAATTAATAATCCATTACTTCATGTGTTTGAAAAATTTGTGCTCAACAACGACAATCACATCAATCAATCTGCCTAGCCTATTCCCAACTACCTATGTATAAGTAGATAACGCAATAAATATTGTTGAATTGTCAAATTCTTTGAGATTGTGAGTTTCTGAAACGGTTGAATTGGTTTAACCAATGATAGTATAGAGATGATGATAGTTATATATACTCGTAGATACCAGAAACAGTAATTAATAACTAGGCATTATAAAATTTAAAAAAACAACAACAAAAAAAATAACAAGTAGGTTAAATTATCTACTTTATTTCTTATGATTTACCTAATAACTTCCTCTTTGTGTAAATTATTTCATCTCCACTGCTCTCAAAACGGTGAAGGAAAACATCGTGAGGAAACCGGTATGTCCTTAGAACCAAAAATTCGAAGACATGTGACATCTACCAACGCGCGTGGTGGATTACGGCCCACTCCCTATCATCATGAGGAGGCCTGTGTCCCAGCAGTGGGAACATTATAGACTGATTATGTATGTTATGTAATAACTTCTTCAAGATACTTTTTCAAGTTAAATTTTTTACATAAATAGAAATAGATAAGAGGAGTCAAGCCACGCCTATCTGATAAGAGTCGAGTCCGTCAAAAGTAATAAACAAAACTAGAAAGAGAAAACCTTTTCAGGATCAAGTTCACACAACGTTTTTACAACTAATGAAACTTATAGAATAAGAAGCATTATTTTATTCTAGAATTCCAATAGATAGCGTTTTGTTAGCAGCAGGATGGACCCCAAAATAAAATTAACTTTGAAAAAAAAAACTGCGTTTGAAATCTATAGAATGTTAGTACTGTAAAACTTATGAAACGAATGTTAGTACAGTAGTACATTAGGAGTATGTTAGTAGTAGTAGTAGGTATGTACATAGTTACTTGGTTTAAAAAATGACATTATAATTACTTAATTTCTAATGTGGGTATTTACCCATTGCTGGACGTAACGTGTCTCCAGCCTATCTGCAATAACCGCCAGGATGCTGTTGGTGCTGGAGTTTAACCTGCCTAGCACCGCGGCGCACCGCTATAAGCTACAGAGTAATCATAGTAATTTAAATAATTTATTTGTCAGAATTTGGTACTTTATGAGGTCTTAAGTTTAATCAAACTCAACTCAAACTCAAATAGTTTATTTCAACTAAACCAATTAAAGGCACTTTTGAATTGTCAAAGGGTCGGACAGTCAGAAAGATGAAGCTAGTTGCCCATTCCAAAGCGTAGGTACCTATGGAGAAGAATGGGCAAGAAACTCCACGGACACTCTTTTAAATCATAAAATTGTTACAAAATATTTGATTACATCATTCGTTTTGAAATTAACCACGTGAGAACGATGTAGAAAGACGTGCACGTTAAAAGCGTCCGTTATAGAAAACATAAAAACAATTCAGAAATTAAAATAAGCCGTGGCAGCTAAGAGATGACCGGTCCCTACTGACGGCGCCCGATCACGAACATGACGTATGGATCAGCACCATTCAGCTCAACCATTTTGAAGGGAATTTAATAATCCAACACACACGCCACCACCAGCGAGACATTAGAGTGAGCATGACATACTCTCAGCCGCCAGGGCACATTCAAGTCAATAAAAGACGTACCCAGTAAATGGTAGCTTTATATTAAGTACAGAGTGCTCACACGTGTGCTATGCAATTATACAACTAAGAAATAGAATTTATACAATGCAAATAATTAGTTTTTTCCAATGTTCAGCAGCTCCAACAATGTTTCCAAATGCTAATTAGTTTATGCGCCCCTGTGGAGGAGGACCCACGTTGAGCCAAGCATTTTTATCAGCGATGTAGGTAATCCCCTAACATATGATATGTTTGGCTACTTATTGTGCGTTTAATACAAGATTTAAATTTCGTTTCATTCAGTTGGATTATAATCAAACGTCTCATGGGTTTATTTTGAAGAAAATATTGACTTTAAACAAGAAGGTCACGGTCGGAACTCGGAACACGTGGAGACCAAGCTACTTAGATATTGACCATGAGACCATCCTTTTTTCACCGTCACCAGGTGAAAAAAAGATGCCTATCTTAAAAATATTTGTACGGGTTATACTCGTAGGTATCTGTAACCGTTACAAAGCTTTTTAAGCTAAGCTAAGCACCGTGTGTTGATTAAAGCCAATATTTTTTTCATAATGAAACCACGAGACCTTTGAATCTTCATCTTCTTGGTTAAAATGTGATAGGGTGGGTATAGGTATTCACATTTTAGCAGTATTTAATACTGATAAAAAAAACACGACTTATTAAAATTGTATTCAGAGGTCCAACTAACGCTGCCTCGGAAAACCAACTAAAGACTTTTTAGTCAAGGTAATACAGGTAGTTGAGCAAGGTAAAATTAACGGTTCTATGACTTTTTTCAAGGACACATCTCGCCTTCGGGCTTTTTTTAGAACAAGGTTGAGATTACTTTTCCACACAAGAGGAATATCGCAAAAATAAAAATAAAGTAGTTAAGGGGAACAAAGGAATAAATAAGGTTCTTGCTTAAAATAAATATAAAGATTAGATAAAAATTATTCATTTGCTTTAACATTTTCAGTTTTTCAGCTTCAATTTCATACATATCAATTTACTCGTCATTTGCAACCTGAGGTGGTGATGGGTATACAAAAAACCAACCACACACGGTGAAGAGTTCCGTAATAGGGTTAAACATTTATTCGTGCATAGTATCGATTTTATCGGCCGCAAAAATAAGTTTGTATTTGATAATACACTGCAGTTGTAACCGAAAAGATCCCATAGGCAGGTATCTATTTCAAAAAAATATTGACTTGAATAAAAAAGGCACTTAGAAAAAAAATTTTTTCAAGGATACAAGATCCATCGATTCTCTCATATAATGCACACGCTTGTGCATTGATTTTATTTTTTCATTCCTCCGTTACATGTATAGAGCTACCGTTTTTTTTTATAATATTACTTCCTCGGTGTTTAGCGGTGCACAGATCATAAAACTACTTTTAATTTTATATAGATATAGTGCAAATAGTTTCCTAGTAAAAATTACTGTGTATGGACCGACGAATGGACGGACGGACAGACGGACATGACCAAATTACCAAATTATGAGTCTTCCGTTCTTGCTATTTTTTGTTTTTTTTTTAATGGTATAAAATAGCGCTTGACTGCGATCCCGCCTGATGGAAAGCAGAGATGCAATCGTTGATGGTAAGCGCACTAATTTATTATGAGCCTATTCACTCTAGCCTTGAAAACACCCAAATTATAATCAAATATTATCAAACACCCAAATTATATTTGAATACGAAACCCTTAAAAAGTATGGGTTTGTCAAGCAGTGCCCAAAAATCAGGTGAAGCTACTAACTACTGTTAAAACTCACATCATGCCAAATTGGCAGTTTGTGATACCTATTGAATTTATAATTATCTTTCAACCATACTCCAGCACTTAGACGTTCAAGATTAGATACAATTTCCTTGCCATAACGAAAACATTAACGAAGACTTACATCAAACACGTATTCGGTAAGTATCGCACTGGAAAAAATTATATGATTATCATTAATTATCGTGTATCGTGTATATATAACATGATATACCTACTTACAATGCTTATACAGATGTAGGTAAGGTACATCGGTCTGTAGGGCCCCGCTAAGAATAGGTTACCCATAACCGAACCTACCCGTGGGTGTCGCAAAGGCGACTAATGAATTCTATCAAGTGGATGGGCAGGAACGCCTACACGAGATGCACTGATGACTTCACACAAAAATCCATTTTCCCTAAGAGTTATCAGTAGACGGCTATTTTCGTGTGAAAACCAAAAAATATTTTGTACAGGTAGGGATAGAATATTTTCCACGATGTTAGGGAAAACCAGTCGTGGGTGGCAATAGGCCAAGAAAATCATTGTATGATGAAAAATGAGAAAATACATGGAACCATAGACTAAACGCTTGGTGATGTGGTGACTGAAGTAATGATTATGATAGTGATTTTTTGAGATTGACTGATCTAAAAACTTAGGCATATTTTTTTCGTAAATTCTCATATAGTTTATATCCGTAGTTATAACATAATATACATATCTAAGTAGTTAGTGTGTTTCAGTCAGTGTCCCACGCAATATTCAAAGGTCAAATAGAGGAAGTAGTCATAGATATGAACTTTTATCTTGAAGGCTCGTTCTTATCTAGAACATGTTTGTTTAACAGTTTTTAGTTTTTTCCGTCAATTATGTGACTGGGCAATTATTTGAACAATTAAAATTAGTTAGATAGGTGTAACACTATTTAATTTAATTTATATGCAAGTTATTACACCATCGCCAATAGGAATAATTTCGATTAAAAAAAATATATAGTTATGCCGACTTCCACAAAATGTAACTATAATATTTTTTTAAATGATGCTGGTTAAATACAAAAATAATTAAGCCTTCCTATCACAATACTTTTTGTTAGGTACATGTAGTTAATAGAATTACAAATAAAATGTAATAAAGTAGGAAGTCTGCGTAGCTTCTACTAAGTACAGTGGAAGACTGCACTGAAATATTTTGAAATACATTAGATAATACCTAAGAGGTTTCACTATTTTTATGATCCATGAAGTTAAAGCTTTAAACTGTGTTCACGTCAAAGAGTATAACGTCAGCTCACTCGTTAAAAAAAAACTGTCATCACCATGACTGTTATTTATTTTGCTTTGTATTGTCATTTTATTGGTACCTACTATTTAAAATTTTTAAACGATTTTATATTTATATAAATCAAAGTTTACCTGTGCAAGTTGACTGATAAGTGACATAATAATGTTATCAGTATGTTACAGCTTAGTTAGCCGTCGGTAGCGTCATCTATAATACATTTGATGCGTGGTGTGTGTGTTTAGGCGATACGCGCGCGCATGTGTGGGTGCGGGCACATATCGGTGCGCGAACGCAGCCGCATCAACGGCCCGCGGCCGCGAGAGAATTCCATACCGTGAACGCGACTCGCTTGTTTCGATGCCGTCAGCGCGTTGTTGGAACACTCTGTGGCTCGATTGTAAATTGTACTAATTGGGCATGGCGGTCTCCGCTGACAAAACAGTGGATCCATCAATTCCCGTCCCAGTGCCCATGTTATACAACGTCCGCATAATCGACCAGTGAACTACCTGTGTTCGATTTAACGCGAACACGACGCATATTCGCTAGTATTGGATGCATTATGCATATTGCGAGTGTGTGTGTGAAGTGTTCATAAATAGTCAGTGCTAGAGGGGCTCAGCGTAACGATCTCTGTGTTGTGAGTATACTATCTATATCAATTATTAAACTAACATTATTAAAATTATCAAATTGGACGGGCGTATATTGTGTAACATTTTGAGGTTATGTTTAAAAGTGCTCGTCACGAAAATACACAGTACACATGGGAGCCCGTATATTTAGACAGATTTACAATTGTACGCCACATGGCCTAGTGCGTATATTGTTGTTTAGGTCTAATCACCACGTAATTGAGGAAATAGGCAATACAGTTACGGAAAAAGTTTAAAAAGGCGTACAGAAGGTTTATATTGCTTTGATAATAATGTTTTCTTACGCATAAAAGTGGTAAGATACCTATTAAGTTTTTATCTGTCTACAAAAAACAAGAGATTTACCATTCGTATGTTTTTTTTATGAATGTACCTAACTACACCGATTAGACCTCGGTGCTACACAATTGCTTGGCGTGGTTGTTTCTTGTATAAAACAGGTTACTATCATCGGATTTGCTTCAATTTAAATTTTATCAAAAATATTCTTTGGATTTTTGAGATGGTAGTTACTTGTTTCTAGTCAAGCAACACGATTTCTTAGGTTTTAATTAGAATCAAAATAAGAAACTTGAATAACTTAATTGACATTGAAATTTTTAAAGTAGTGTTTGATAAGTTAATTGCCGAATATTTTCCACTTATTCAAAGATTACTCATTTATCAATTCATGATTTATCATTATCAGTAAGCGCCTACTTATAAATTGACGCACTCGTGAGGTAAGTAGGTACGTTATCAGTTGCTGAAGATGTCGAGATTAGTCGAGATTTAAGCATACGAGACCGAGGATTTCTTCATATCTTAAGAGTCTGCAGAACTGGTTATCTTAATCTTTTTATAGTTTGACAGGACATTGCATGTAATGTAGATGTTGTACCTACAATCCTACATGTACGTGATACGGGCGCACTAGAAGTGCATTTATCTATTAGATGAAAAAATGGTGACGAGGTCGAGGTAGTATCATTGAATTAATAACATATGTACATACATTGGAAACTAATATTGATTCTTGTCTGGCTGAACAGACTATTCTTATTGTTATATCTACCGCGTATCCAATTAACATTAATAATAAAGGTTTCTATTTAAATGAGGAGCCCGCTTGGTCCGCACAGATGACTTGAGTCCATAAATGTATAGGATAAGCCGGTACTGGTGACTGCTCGCGATGTGGTCCGAATCTATCATTTAGGACCACGCGGCGTGACAGAGCCAGCTTATCAATTCAGATTACAGCTTAATCACTTACACCAGGGTGATTACTTCATTTATTCCGTAGATCAGCTGTAGATAAGCGTTCATTTGAATTTTATACTACTAACTTTGCATGACCACGGCAATTGGCTTAGCGTAATGTATTGAGAACATGTTTACAAGATTCGATTACCTACATTGTTTATAGACTGGATTTTAATATTTTACACTTTAGATTTCTGTTTGGCTGTCAGGCTATTAAATACTTGGCTAACATTTTAAGTTAAACCGGATTGTAGAACCATTGAATAAAGTAGATCTATTACTTTATCTGTTACCGTATCAATAGTCTATAGGTACCAATTAGTCTCAATATACATTATTAGAGGTACTGCTCCAACGTAAACATGGTCCCGTTACCGATATTGCCTTAATTTCAGTGTTGTGAGCCGTAAAAAACACGCACATCGCGTACCTGGGTCACCTTATACATACAATAATCAAAGCAATCACATGGAGATCATATACTTAGCCAACATAAGTATGATATGGCACATATACATGTATACGAATATAAAAATTCAGGTACGAGATCTGTTAAGCGCGTCAATTGTCTAATAATAGAACTGTATCACAACCGATCGGTATATTTTTTTAGATGTTATCCGAAGTCACTTCTAGGTAAGAATTGTTCAGAAACCGCTGTTTTTGTATATATATATGTTAAAATTCTGAAATAGATCTGATTAAAGAAATATAGTTTGTAAATTTTAAACTCAATAATTTTCTAGGAGACTCGAAACGAACTACTGCTGCTAAGTAATTATTTTTCTTTATAAAGCGGTATCAAAAGCGTAAGGTGCAAAGGTATGGTTAATAATGAATGGAATATTAAGAATGCCACATTCATACATCACTTAAAGCATTGCCATGAAATATAAAATCATTAGGACCCAATTCACAGCTTCAACGGTTCAGTGGTTCATGGTCCACTAGAATGTCATGTAAGCGCATCTTGTGAACTGTTCGATCAAACGAGTGACCTGTACATTATTGAATGTGAGTAGTGCAATGTAGCACGTGAGCTGCCGACCCGTGCTTTATCGAAAGGCTTGCTTCTACTCCCGTGCCGCTATTAGTCGAGCGTCACTGAACTACAGGAATATCATTATCACTGGGTGGCTATCGATCGCACCGCTAGCCACCGCCCTCCTCCCCGCAAGCTACGTCATCATTTGCCTCGTGCCTCTGTAACGGTGACGTCACTCATTCATGACGAAACCCTACGTCACCGTTTTCCCCGCATGCGCATTCTGTTGGGCAAATTTTACCTAAATTTAGACTGCTATGCCGTCATACCGAGATAAGTGGAAGTACTTTGTTGCTATGTAGGATAACTTGATACTTACTCTCACTTATTTCTTGCAGAGCGTGGAGTGGATTTGCATATATGAATTTGCTAAATTTCCACTAATCTTGTTTGGTTCGACTACCTTATATCTAGTCTCTGTAATATCGTTGATATTTTTTTCTTATTTCTAAAGGTTTAAAAATACTTAAATGTGCGTGGGTGTGGAATTTTCGGGGTACCTAGCTCCATTGATAAAATTAAGGCTCAGAGTGAAACGCCTCTTTTACGTGGGTGTTGCGTCGAGTAAGAATTTTAATATTAAATTTAGGGTAGTAGCTTTTACCTGTACACTGTGTGTATCTCATTGATGCCATACCTTTTATCGCCATTCACCTCATCGAGCATGGCGATTGTATGATAGGTATTTTCCTCAAGAATGTAAACTGTCTTCGAAAAGGCCCTGTTCAGCAGTAGACATCCTGGAGATATTACAGCTAGGTTCAAATAAAATTTATGCATACATTTCATTTTCATTTCATCAATTCACTCTGATTGAACTGAACCTAGACTGATAACGCTGACTAACTGTGTGTCACACTGACATATTTTGTTATCTGCCATTCTGGATACTTCTATAATATGTATGTCGGCGAGTAAAATATTAAATTTGGTCTGAATGTATATTTAGCGACTTACAAAACGATTGTTTTCGTACGCACGATTCTTCAATGACGCGACATTAGTCACGATGTACCATAACATAACATTGGGTTTATTACAAATATTTACGGACGTAGGTACTCTCCATCCAATAAAATTAATTTGTTTTGCCCTTCAAGTAATTTTACTCCTAACTCTTTTTATTGGATATTTGCTGCGCTTACAAAATTTTAGTTGAACACTTAAAAGTCATATCATGAGTATAAGCACTGTCAACTTTAAGTCTCTTTTGTGTCTTGGTTTTAGAAAAGCCGTTTTTAATTCGGCATAAATTACTTTTCTGATACTTGGATACAATATCACATTTGATTAGTTATTAAAAGAAATTATATGTTCTTAAAACGATGGAAATTTCCTTAGGTTTTTTTTCTTTTACGCGTCTGTTTGGCTTCTGAGTTAGTTTCGTCAACTGTCTCTCTACGATCTTCAAGGTGATACTCAGCTACATTGTCAAGGTCTATAACATTTGCTTCTTTTCTCTTGATTGTTACTCTTACTCTCTAATCGTTGAATTAGCCTTGTTTAACAATTAAGGCTTCAGAATTTTAATTAGGTATATGATGCTTTGACGCTTCAATATCAGAGCATTCGATTATAGTGTTCCGTCTATTGTAATTATAAATAATGTCATATGACAAAGGTGACCCCGTTACAATACCTTCCTAGATGTCTTCTAAGCTATGCAGTAGAGCTGATAGTAATCACAGTTTTTGTTATCTTCTTGGGGCATTATTGCAAATACTGACATAAGTATGTAGTATTTATGTGTGTGTGTGAGAAATACATGTTTTAAGATTTTTATTTTTTTTCGTAACATTGTATTTGATGACAAATGATGCTGATGATAAGTTATATTTATTTCTATAAATTGGTCCAAAAAACAATTTTACACGTCACCATTAAATTATTTTTTTAAGACTAATTGATTGGGGTTTCCTAACATAACAAAAAAAAAAGACAGAAACAAACTCATAAGTCGCAGTTTCTAATAAAGTCCATACATAATCTTGGTCAGGCCTTCTGAGGACTATGTATGTTAATGTCTGAGATGGAGAAGGAAAGAACCATACAGATTTGAGTGGACCTGTCGTTGAGTGCACGCATTTGTCAGTAATCGTATAGCTCAACTCAGAACTTAAGGAGCTCAACAACTCGACGAACAATATAGGTACCAAAGAAAGGCCATTTGGGTAGGCCGCATAAAGTGATAAAAATGCCAGATTATCATTAAAACGAACTGAGAAAAAGAAATAAACTACCCAGATAGTCCTCACATTCACAATAAATAAAATGATAATAATATTATACTTCACAAACAAAATATTCATGTCATTGTGTATCTATATAATAATGACCAAAAAATTGCAAAAATAATACAACAAAAATATTACAAAAGTATACCCACTGGTATCTATTCATTTAATTACGTACGGTCTCTACCCTATTGCATCTTTTACAAAATATGTATCTGACGACTCTAATCTGAAATCAGTTCGCCGTGACATCTCACGAATTGAAAGTCTAACTGCGAGCTACAGACAATGATAGCATTCCCACCCGTTCCGATTTGGCTGGCGGGCCGCCCTGCGAAGCGATCCCCTCGCCCGACGGCAGATGTCGCCCTACAAACCCTCGCGTAATTTGACAACCAACATGGCCGCACACAATATCGTCGGGAATAACACGCGACCCCAGTAAAACAGTGCTCAGTCCGAACAAAACTCAATGCTAACCGTCTCGTTACAAATCAGTGCGTGAAAATCATTGGAATAAAAACATGAAGCTCTCGGTGAAGCCAGGTACGTTTTGAATTCATTCAATACGGTATAGTTTTCGCTCTACAAAAGTATTGATCATCGAAATGGTGTCAAATATAGACTTAGCTACGCGTGTTAATGTGCCGAATGTTATAATATAATATGCTGGTGTTTAGCGTAGGAAAGATTGATCAAACTCATTGAGTTGGTCTGTTGAGACTGCAACGAGGACGTCTGTAGATTACGCAATGCAATAGCAAATAGCTAACGCATGTAGTAAAATGGGTGCATTTGGCGCATTGCGTTGCCTAGCAACGACATAAGGTGTTATAGGATTATTTTATGCGGCAGTTAAAACGCGATGGGACATAGCTGATAGACCACGTATATTACACGCCAACTTATGGTGATGTACGCTAATGACTCATACATCATCGATTTTTCAAGTACACGCAAACATAGTATTATTTCTACATGTGTCAATACATGTGATTGTAAATGCTCGGTTATGCTATTTAAGACTACAATTGTTCGCCAATAAATTATGGAAATTTTTCTATGCTTGCTCCTTCTAATGCAGCTTGTAGGTAGCTAAGTGTATATTTAAATTAGGTGTATTTCTCGCTAAAGAAAACTCGGAATACTGAGCTAAAGTAAGTATCCGTGATTAGATAGTTCGGCTTGAAGTAAGAGTGATGGGGCAAGCATAGAACAAGCCGGTATTACGATATCGCTATCACTAATCTAACTAACCACTAGAGATAAGTAAAGTTATTGGTAGGCCTAATTTATAATAACAGACATATATTGAATAATCTTCAGTTCTTCACACATTAACTGTTCGTGAAGCATACACAATAGTTACAACAGTCGGCGTATGTGTAGGGGCACTGGTCAATGATCATGTGGCACTGGTCATGTGTCGATTATTTGTAGTTTTTACCTCTATAGAATAATTAAATTCATGGATTTTTTGTTAGTAGTAGGTATTTAAATAATATAATCAGATTATGACCTCTTCACACAGGTGGTATTTCAAAAATGTTACTTTACGTCCATCAATCTCATTGAGAGTGTTCACAATTAATATAATTTAAATAAATTAGGTTATATTCCCGTATTCTAGAATAATACTCAAGAATTGATCTTAAAAGAAATTCGTACTTAATTTCACAAATTCCTAAAATAATTTGGCTTTTATATTCCCATTGTAAATGTTACAGTAGGCTGGTTATTTCATGTTTTTAATGTTCTTATTTTCTTTTACAGGTAATGGTAAACAATTTCCTGGATTATGCTACAAGATAAAGGTATAAAACTTTCATTTGCAAATATATTTGGATATGGATCCAATTCTAGAAAATGAATCTGCGACGACCGAATCACCGAGTAAATATGGCAAGGCGAAACATAAGAATAAAAAGAAGAAACAATCGGAAGCGCAAAATCAAACAGTTGTTGGTGAGCGAAAGAAATTTGTTGTTACCACACTATCCAACACAGAAGATAAAGTTCCTTCTAGAGTAGCAGATAGTAATGTACATACTGTCCATTTTGGAACGCGTGGAGTCGAGTCACAGAGGCCCCATGTAAGATCAATATTTAGAGATAGAAATGCTGACACATCCAGAGCATCGAGTGCTGAACGCCAATCGGCACCTGAAAAAGGATACGAAACTTTTCATGGAACGTCGTCTAGTCCACGGAGCTCTATTTTTGATATATTCCGTTTAAGAAGAAAAAGTGATGCTAAGAAATATGCACCGAAACAATCAAAAACGACGGAAAGCCAAGAAGCCCCTGAAACTCAAGATGACCAACAATATGCTGATAACAAAGATTCACATAAGAAATATTACCATACGGTAACTGGCGCATCTTCTCGAAAGTACAGTCCCATTACTAGGGTAATGGATATATTTCGCAGTAAGCCTCATCCGGAAAGCAGTCAATCTACTGCAGATCCAGTGAAGAAGAAACCTACTAAACAAGTTCGTCGTTCTTCTATTGAGACGACTTCACCTACTTACCATAAAAACTCATACGCTTCATTAGATCCAACGCAAGCAAAACAAATGTTTAGGGAGGTTCGGGGCTTACCTAAATATGATCCTTATTTATCAATTGTGCAAATATCCATAGGAGGTAGAGATAAAACTAGGCTTTTATTGAACTTCTTTAAATATCATAAATGTTATGAAATCTTACCAAAGTCTGCAAAAGTTATTATATTTGATACACAATTTTTCGTCAGGAAAACATTTCCCACTCTTATATCACATGGTATTCGCTCTGCACCGCTTTGGGATGCTACTAAAAAGCTACTCGTAGGTATGATAACTGTTACAGATTTTATAAGGATACTCCTTTACCTTGATAAAGAAAACTTGTCAGTTGAAGATTTAGAGCGACACACACTTCATACTTGGAGGAAGTTGTTAAGATCAACGCGTAAACCTTTATGTAGTGCTGGACCCGATCAATCACTACATGACGCCATTAATTTACTTCACAAAAACCGCGTCCATCGTCTATTAATGATAGATCCTTTTAATGGTGATGTTCTATACATCTTGTCTCACAAAAGAATATTGAGATTTTTGTTTGTATATCTTAATGAATTTCCTGAATTAACTTTCTTTCACAAGACACTTGCAGAGTTAAAAATCGGGACATACGAAGATATCGTGTCAGTAACTGAAGAAACCAGTATTAAAACAGCATTTCAGTTGTTGTTAGAGAAAGATGTTTCGGCTTTGCCAATTTTGGACGAGAACGGTACGCTTATTGATGTTTATGCAAAATATGAAGTGTTAAATCTAGTGAGTGAAAAATTATATTCGAATTTGTCGTTGACGATAGCTGAAGTAAGAAATAAAAAGAAAGACTGGGAAGAAAAGTTACAAAAATGTCGTTCAAGTATTACTTTATATGAGGCCTTAGAAGTTATAGTTAGAACTGAGAGTCATCGATTATTGTTAGTAAATAAAGAAGATAACCTAGTAGGAATTGTTTCTCTCTCAGACATATTAGTATATTTAAATAGAATAATTCCCACGGAAAAGAAAGTTTCATCGCTACAAGAAATATTTAGACCACTCGAAGAGAATAAAGTAGCGGAATCACCCAAAGAAACTGAAAATGAGATTATAACCATCGAAGTTCCAACGCTTGCACAAACTGTACCTGAAGTTGAGGAAGGCGCCACTGCACTGAGTGAATCCAACGCCATTGCTACAGATCAAACGCCGAACGACCCTGAAACTAAAGAGGACGGTGTTGATTCGGATGCAGATACAAATACTAATTCTTTAACAAATAGTCACATTAACAAATCGCACTTAGACCTTGCCATAGACCCGACTATGACTACAATTGAAGAGTCGAGTGCTAACGAATAAGTAATACATTTTTATTCCAAAGAAATTGTGATAGGTGAAAACGCCGAGTCGGTATATTAATCTCAGCTTTTGCTTGTATTGATATTGTAATTTAACTTCATACTCATTAATAGTTGCATCAAATACCACGTGATTGCCTTATTATTTAATTCATTAAAACATTGCTAAAAGTTAATAAATTATTTTAGCAGTATTTTTCGTATTCTTCTATTTGTTAAGTAGATACTTTATCCTTTACCTAGATATAATTCCTTTCTGATCTAGGGCAGTTCCACACTGTGGAGAATATAACAAGTGAAGTTCGTATTTAAAACGAATAGCAGACTCGTAAAAGTCGGCTGTAGGAAATATCCATATGATTCGATAATTAATATAGTGAGCAGACAACCTTACTGCAATTTAATCATTTTGAGTAGGATTTACAATACTTTGGCACGACTTATATGATGTCACGTCTGTTTTCAATATTTTGGTCCATTAGCATAAGTTTAATGGCCAACCAGTTAAGGATTATTCCAGTGATATGCGGATGTCAAAGTGTACTAATTCAAAGTACTTGCGTGCTATCTTTTAAAACATTGATTGGTAATTAGGAACAGTGGGTGTCCTCTCACTTAAGTTGTTAACTCGTTAGTCAAGTAAGGAGGTTACGTAACGCGTGTCTATGCGCGATGGGCCAGCAACCTCGCTATTTGCGCATTATTGTTAATATTTACATCCGATAGCTGTGTTATATGAGCTAGCACATGAACGAACTGCTCACCACTACCACATACCGTGTTGACATCACCTAGATTCCTGTTAGAGTAAAGTAACCAATTAATTTTTTATTATATCTTAGTTATTATTTTTCTTTTGTAGCAGATCAATAAATATTATTAGATACCGTTTGTAGATATCCAAAGCGGTATTTTATAACACCAAATTGGCACTCAGACTACCTACAGAATTAATGATATCTTCCATCTTGTCTATAATGTATTCATTTGCAATCAATTTACGTCCGACACATTTATGTTTAGTAGGTAGATACAGGTGAGTGCAGCGGAGAGGTGCAGGCGCAGCGACCGGTCGGTGGGTGGAGGAGCGAACCCGGAACAAACCATTCGGCCCCAAGGTCGCGCAGTATCTCTTACTTTTAGCCGCCAATTTAATTTTATCTCGTCCCGAGTCGATTTCTTGACGCCATAGAACTAATCACATTGAGCATGCTTGTACCAGTATCTATTGCGATACGCGCAAGGAAAGGGTTATTTGTTAATGGATGTACATATAATGTTAGATTAGATTATCCGCAATGGAAAATTATTTCCAAGTAAGCAACTAGCACGATGTCTGGCAGTATTTTTAGTTATCGTATGCGCTGTACAGCGTTGATAGTCATGCCTAGTACTGCAGTATAATGCAAGCGTTGTTTACTGTTATTACAGGAAGATCATCCATGTAAAATTAGAACGGCATTGCGGTTCCTATACGTATTATGTGTAGCTACCGTTGAGCAGACGTGTATTTAAAGATAGGTATAGGTATGGCACAACAGAAATCCATGGACTGTCGAGGATATTATAATGTGATAGTAATAGAGACTGGTCCAATTAACATACGAAAAAGAACTAGTGACACCCACTCGTGTGAAACCGGTAAGTAACTTGGCACTGGATAAGTAAATATGGAAGCTTGTCGCGCTGTCGTGCGACGAATCTGCCTACACATCACACCGGTCGTCAATGGTCGTCCGTTTCGGTCGGCGTCTCTCGGTCGCGCCGTGTCGCTAGCTGTCCGGTGCTGCGTCGCGCTCTGGCCGATGACGTCGAGGTCCACACTCCGTTATATGGATCAATATTACGTGAAATAAGTATCACGGATCTATGTTTGTAGCTCAGAGCTTGTAGGTCAGTAGGTCTTCAAACTATAGTTGGGTATGCACAATCTGAATAGATTACAAAGGGCTTTGATAAAAATCGATTGGTGTTTAAAAATAATCCCATATCATTTGCTATCACATAAAATTGTATGTTTAGAGCGACAATTCAAATTATACAATGGTTTTTATTTTTGTATAATATTATTAAATATTTCAGATACTCTTTTGGTTATTGTAAATCTTTCTTAGTTTGGATATACCTGATCGAGTTGCATAATTTACACCGGATAGATGAAATAAAATATTTATAATTTATTTTGTGTTATGTTCTGATTTCTTTTAAATTATTAAGATTAAAAAAGGTATTTTACATATTTTTATCATAATAATCATAATCAGCCTACTTATAATGTTACCAATGCTGGGATACAGGCCTCCTCTCGTAGAGAGGGAGTGGGCTGTAATCTACCACGCGGGCCCAACGCGGCTTGGTAGATGTCACATATCTTCGATTTTTTTATTCCAGGATTATGCTGGTTTCCTCACGATGTTTTTCTTCACCGAATTTGAGAGCAAGTGGTAAAATTATTTACACAAAGTATAGCGCCTGGCTGGGCTCGAACCCACGACCTACAACTCGTTGTTTACATTTTTATTTTTATCAACAACTACAATATACACTACTACAACTACTCTACTACTTCTAATAATCTCTCTCTTCTTCTTCTAATATAAATTCCGATTTATGGAGCAACGAAATTTATTCGAGATTTATATGTTAGTAGGTAAGTACATCGAATTAAGAAATCGTAGAATTTTTCAGAAAGAGTTTACTTATTTATAGTTTGATAAGTTACGTAGTTAGTTTGGTAAGTTAGTTAGCTTGGATGCTTTTTTGGGTACAAAGTGCCGATTTAAAATCGTTTTTACTTTCAAATGAACAAGATTTGTAGCTACTCAAAATAATATATTTTTCTGTAAAATGGAAAGTTACCTTATAATCTCAAATCGAGTCCTGAAATATTTATGTACCTATGTCGAACCTTTAATCAAAGGATACAAATTGATTTAAATTGGCACTAGCTTGGGTAGTCACATCTGGCTGGATGCATTTTTACCCACTACCACACATTACCACCGATTGTTCTTCTAAGGGAGACGTTCGCAACCTAAGTACTCTGCCTTGGCGCTTTAAAATAAAGAGGTAGGGTAAAGTCCGACCACGTACCTTCGGGGTGCTCTGATTTGACGAATGCTATCAATGTTTTTAATATGCATTAACAATCTATAAGCCTTGGCCTCCTGATAGATTAACTGTTCTCTCAATTCAAAATGGAAAGGTTTAAGCAATACCATTCGCAAAAATACAAAAATACTTATAAAAGCTAGAATGAGCAAAACAGTTCTAAATATTGGTCGGTTGTTGCATAATAAATAATATAAATTAGCATATTAATCGATCATGTGGAGGTCACATTGTGGACAATCGCGTTGATACCTGTTCAGGTGGTCCGACGTTTCAAAATATTTCAAGGATTAATCTTTTAGCTTCATTGTCTAATGATGAGCTTTTATCAAATCTCATCTATGAGGTTATTTGACCTATAAGCTTTTCCCGCTATATTTGGATCTAATTTCAGCCTGGGTGGAATACTAAGCCTTATTTTTCACAGAACAAAATGTCAATTGATCTGTACAATAGTATTAGTAAGCAAAATATTAATGTCACTCAGTTGACTGAAAACTTTATAATTGGTAGATACTCTCAAAGGTTTGGATACCTATCCTTTTGTCTATATAATTATTTCCTAACAAAGAAAACAGTAGGTAGTCTTTTCTTGTCAAAAATCTGTTTTATCAATTATACATCGGAACTTAGCTCCTGAGCGGCCTCTACGCAGCCTTTACCCGCGTCTACGCAGCCTCGACGCGGCCGCTACGCATCCTCGACGCGGCCGCTACGCAGCCTCTACTGCCGTCTACGCAGCTTCTACGAGGCGCCTGTGCTTCGTCAACGCTGGAAAAACGCCCAGTGCCAAGACACAGTTAACCTGCGCTATTATTGTATGGTATAATTTATATCTGTACATACAATATATCAAATCTGTACATACGTATACATACAAAACTTATACATACAGGTAGGCTTAAGTATAAACAAAAACATAATAAACTTAACTTTCAGATTACGTGGAATATTATTGTAAATTGCCAATTAACTTGCGCTTAACATTAAAGTTTATCTAATTAATATCATCGTCACTTGGTCACGTCAGTTATAATGTTAAAATAACATTAAAACTTTATGGTGGTGAAGTGGAACCGCCGATATCTAGCAGCTGTAAAGATATTCTGATGTGACAGCCTTCTCAAACGTTATCTAGGAAGAAATACTTACGTATGTCTAACAAAGAAGTGTATCAGACTTTTCAGGCTAATCTATGTTAAGTGCCTGAGTATTAAATAGTAAGCCTGAAAGTTTGATACAAGGATGGATGACCCATGACCCTTGCAACCGTAACAGGATTCTTTTAGAATATTTATTTTATACTTCGTTGCTACAAATGAACAAACATTGTATAAAGTATTGGTTTTATTCAACGGTGTCCAGTTGTTCACAGATGTAATCTCTGGTCACACGACCTTTTTCGTGACTTGTGTGTTTGTTATTAGTCTTACACCACTTAACCTAAAGGTATGGTCTAAATTCTTACTTGACATCTCATAAATTCTATTCTATTAGTGATGGTAAACATATCTTCAGACATAACTCGATTGCCAGACTGTAAGAATGTGATTTAATTGCATGTTGTTCGGGACATATGCATACCCCGTACAGCTCATTGTATTACCTATTTTTTAAGCTCTCTTTATACTCGCGCTGTATAGCATCAGTAGCAGTTCAAGCTTCCAGCATATTTTTTCAAATTATATTTCGTATTGTTGTAAATTAAACGCGCATTATGGCCGTTCGGGCGAATCTTTAAAACATTACACAATATTTTCTTGAGTGAGAGTCATGAGATTTTACGAGCCATTGAAGACACATTTGTAAACGTTGCCAAAGAGAATGGATTGATTACTTTTTAACTTCTATGATTATGTTTGTAACTATGCCTAAGGCTAGGTTTCGAGTTATCTCGTCTTTTATTAATGTTCGTCATTATTTTTGAGACATCACACTTATCAAGCATAATAATGTTTCGTTCAGATCTCTATGAAGAAGTTGATAAATTATTCACGCATCAGATTCATGTTTACTTGTGATTAGAATATGAATTTAAATGGATAATGAATAATGTATGATTTTTACTTATTAGTTTCTATTGATTTGTGAAGTGGGGCATGGGGAACCTACATCAGTCACCCGCTCTCACAATTTGAATTTATTTAGTTCAAAACTACTAGGTAGTTGTTACAAAACCATTGTGAGCGAACATAAATAAATCTATTTATTTTGCTTATTTTTTTATCAACCATTAGGTCCTACAGGTACCTACTAATTAATCTATTATTAACTCCTCCCGTTTTTGTAAGTGTAAACCTATTTACAAAATAAGAAGCTGAGCAGGGACTTCGAAAGACTATCTTGAAAAATGGATCCGGATCGTCCGAAAGGGTTACCGTTGCCCTGGAACATAAAGGGCTAAGGAAGGAACACGGGTGGGTTTTAGTCAGTAAGAGTCTGACACTCCCTTCCGCTCCACCCAGAGCGGGAGGGGTCATTTGATGATTTCTCATCCACAAAAAAAAGCCCACTGCAGCACACAGCTGCTATGGTGTGTGCTTCAGTGTACGAGTTACACAGAGATATCTATGAAAGTTAAATAGCAGCAAAAGTTTCAGAAACAAAGTCATTGAAAAAATGTCGGGTTGGGCTGTGAAGAAAAAGAAACATTCTGCACTTAATAGATGCCACTTTAGCTATCGATAAGTGGCTACTGTATTATGGATTGATCTAAAATTAGATGATTGTGTTAAATCGAGTAATAACGCTGTAGTTATGTACGATCTCAAAAACAGGTTCCAGAGTTGTCTACGGTACACTCTTGTCACGAAATTATGATAATACTTAGTTACAGTTATAAAAACGTTGTACGAATACCTACTAAGAAAAGTTTGGAAAATTTCGGGGCTCGGGGACTTTTTGCGGGTTAATTTAAAACAAAATGGTACCTACGTCTCATAAACTACATAGACTGAAAAAATTCATACGACATAATACTTGGTTTAGTAGATTCGGCAATCCTTATAAATATTGGAACAGTAAGTATAAGCAAGTCGATAGGCAAACAGGAAAACTTCTCTACAAGGGACCAACTAGGAATATAGGTACTCTTTTTTATGCAACACATAACATAACCATACGCCATAAGCATCTCGTAGCTACCTGTAGCGAGTGTCCATTGAAAAGAGCAAATAAAACCACAAAATACATTAAATATGAAAGTCATGTCTCATCAGGCATCACAATGATGCTGCCAGGGTATAATGAGGTTACAAAATTTATTGAAACTCTTACAGTAAGGCCTAGCGCAGTTGTGTTGTTACGTGAGTGAGAGTAAGTGTTTTGTAATCCTAAGTAGTGAAGCTGATGTCATAGCGATTGGGAGCCAGTCGATGACCCCTTGACACGACTATTAAAAATACCTAAATCAGACAATGACCGATACCAGCGCACGCGCCGCCGTCACTAATGAGCTTGAATTATTAACTGATCCAGTTATTTCATGATAATTAAAGGTCATATGAATATTCTATGATCACATGTTTACATAAATAAAGAACGATAACCGTATCGCTGAGCCAACTTGTAATGCATATGTTTATAATCACTTTGTGTATGTACTTAGCACAACGGTAGACTCAACATGGAGCGTGAGCAATTACAAATAATTAGGCAATCATTATGTAAATTATATAATTTTTCGACTACTTAAGAAGAGGAAAAAATAAAAGATTTACAGACGCTTTGAGGAAGTATAAAGTGTAGGCATGTGAAGATAGTCAATACTCGGTTGCATAATGTAATTTTGTTTAACAACATAGTGAAACCTCTAGTGATGATATAATAACGGCGTTCAACACCTATGACCGCGGTCTGTAGCATCCTTTTACAAAACTCCTTCGGTACCTACTTATACTTATAGTATGCACTCTGTGAAATATGATGTGGCTGAGTAGGAGGGTATGATGTATAATCAGCCATCATCTCAACTGAAATGACGGCAAAAAAAGCACGGCAAGGCAAGAAGAAGTCACTTTAACTAACTCATTAACTGTTCAATTGTAGGGAACTAAACTTAAACATTGTGTTATCAATTATCTGTTCAAATAAATTCAATAATATTGCTAGATTGTGTAGACTGTTAGTCATTTATAATGATAAAATGTTCATAATTTTGTATAAGAGGTGACTATACACAGTTATCTGTAACGAGTGACCAATTATGAATAAATAACCCTAAAATGTTACTTTTGAGTGAACGAACCACCTAATACACCAATTAAAAAAAAAAAAAAACGAAATGGGCCAGCTCTTGACCTCGACCTCGATCTCGCCTGGTAGAAAGCGAGGGATGGGACCCATGAAGGAAAGAGCGTGCCCCGGAGATGCCTGTTTACTCTTGCTTTGAATGCTGGCAGGTTATACATGGAAGGGAACATGGACGCTGGCAGCTTTCCTCATTTATACCCTGTCCATTAGGTTAACCACTTTTTGACAGCTGTCTTAGAACGTACATATTCCAGATTATGTAAAAGTTAACTATAAAATGCGTAATAAAATAAAAATATAAACTCAAAACTGGTTTATCTTATTAAGTTATCTTATTTATGGCTTCTTACAGACGTACGTCCTTACATCAATCAATGTGTTGTGTGTTGCTGCAATCACTAGTTCCATCTGTCAAAAAACGGTTTACCTAAAGACAAGGTATAGGCCGTACGCATACCTATGTAGGTATATGGACTAAAGAGCTGTTAGGAATCACTTTTGATGGTTATAATGCTAACACAGCAGTAATCAATCCATCGAGTCATCCATCGATGTAGCGTTAATCTACTTCATTACTGAAACTATTTACGAGAATAGTTCTAAGTTATTTTCTAAATTATAAGGTTATAAATTATTTGGTACTAACACATAGTGAACCACGTAAAACGTTGATTTGTTAATATGTATATTTAATCCATGTACGAATCGTAATCCACGCAATTATTTCTAGTTTAATAGCTATAGCTACGACTAAAAGACGACTCAGCTTCCATGTGACTCTGAGTAATGAACTAATGTTAATACCTAGACACGTACTGAGGTAATACATAAATAAGTACTTTTATAATGTGCTGACACACATTCTCATAGTGAAAAAACACGCCGATAAATAATACAGACGGATTGCGGCATACTCTATGATTTAATCACCGATATAATCACATTCGTTTACAAAGACATATTTTATGACAAGCAAGTTGCACGCTAATTCCTATATTAACGTTTAACAATTAGATACAGTGAATATTGACAATCAACCGTACATATATGTTTCCTTACATGGGACGGCATATTTCCCACATGATACACTGTGACGCTGTCTTTAACTTACGATTACTTATGTATATAGTTATTATGGAATAGTTACGCGCATTTTCATTATAGTCACGAGTTAGGAATGAAATCAAGTAATAGGCTCACGTAACACATCAGACATTCATGCTTTATTATATTTTTTCCACGCTGATCTGTGAGTTACTTCACATAAAATCAGTAATTTCAAAATTAAGCTCTGTAAGTAAAAGAATTGCAATACCTAGTGAGTTTTTAATTCCTTTATTTACAGAGCTTAATTAAACCTGCGCAGAATTACACCCGAATACTGAAACGCCACTTAAGTTGTGTAAAACACAACATTACATAAGCCTAGTCAAATGGGATTTGAATAACTTACCAATTGTAATTCTGGGCCATCATTAGTTAGGTGAATCTTTGTTGTTGTTATTTTGTGTCAGCGTAGCGCGCTACGAGATTTACTACGCGGACGTGCTACGAACAACCCCCAAGGGTTGATCTACACTTTGGAGGTGGAAAATTATTAAATAGTATGTAGATATTATCATGAAAATATGATTAATTGTTTCCAAGTTATTATTTTACATACCTACACACGTAAGAAGTAACAACCCTACTGTCTGTTCGTAGCGCAAGCTACGCGATGCTACGGCTACTACAAGCGACGCCATTTATGTCACTTAATTTAGCTTGATTTGATTAAATGTCATATAATTTAATGTTTAATAAATTATTATAAATTACTACTTTGGCCTATTCATTTACAGAGATTTAAAAGCCAAAACATTATAATCAGCAGTGGCATTGTATCGAGTAGCTTGCAATTTCACCTGTTATAACATTAATCGTCTATCAAAGCGATCAAAAGTTTATCGCTTATTAGTTTAGAATAAATTATAAAGTGGTTTGCATTAAGTTTATAAAGATACCGATGTGGGTAGATTTCTAACGACATGCTTACAAAACTGTTAATGGGCTGTGCTGAGATACAATCTTTTAAATGGGCTTCTGATATTTCAGCAGAAATGATAGGTTGATAGGGTGATGAGGTTTAGAAATAAAATGTCAAAAACAAACACACATATAAATGTAGGTTTATCTGGGCCTCTTACCTAAAATCTGCATCAGGCAGATTTTAAGGATAATTAAAAAAAAACAAGAAGTTTGGAAATGGTCTGACCGAAAATCATACCTACCATACTTTATTGCAATATTTATTCAGGCTAAATAACCTGTGACTGTATTCATAACTTGTCAAACATGTTCCTAGAATGGTGACACGGACTGCTGAATCACCGACAAATCATAGAAGTTATGATTGCTAACGATGACTGACAACACTCGAGGACGGTCACCAAAGTAGATAAGTAACCAGGGTCGTCGGATATAGTTGAAGCTTAGTAAGGAACCGGTGGATGTTTTCCAATTAAAATTAATTAATTTAATAGCAAACAAACAGTTCATTCATCAAAACAAATATTCGATAACATCCATCTATTCCTTACCAAACTTCAACTTTATCCGACAACCCTGGTTACTTATCTATTTTGGTGACTACATCAGGAGGCCAATTCTCGTAATTTAAAACGTTCAAAATCTAGTCGCAGTCTCATGTCAGCGACAAACAATTGTCAAAAACTTGTCAAAATGTAGGGAAATTAGAAGTATTTTTTGACAGATTGAGACTGAGATCAGACTGTGAACGTTCTTAAAATTACGAGAATTGCCCCTCAGATTAACTCATACGCTGATGCGAGTGAGTGTGACTTCTCTTCCCTATTAGAACGATTTCCGGTCCATTGTGTAGTCCGCTGCACTCAAAGAATCGGTCGCGCTCTCATTAGTAAGCGCACGATATGACCTAAGTATCATAAGGTTCCCAGGACGTCAACTAGTTATTAAATTAACTGTTAATACTAAATAACCAAAATCGATGTAAGATAACCTTTGATTTATGAGTAAACCAATTAAATCTTTGTGTGTACTGAAAATGGAGCAGTGTACCTACTATACATAATTATTAAACTATGCAGGTTTATTCATGCATGCACATCGTAAGTATAGCTAACGTGATGAATCACGTGTTGGTCAATGAGTGAGAATATGTGTGTAGTAAGAAAATATAAACAAGAAAGACTAATAACTTTACATTAACTTAGCCGCTTAGAAACAAGTTGCGCTGATGAAACGCGTATGCATCTGCGTAATGGAAGTAACTTTAGAGCCTATTAACTTTGGATTGTCTTACGCTATTAAACTACTGATTTGAACATGCACACATAAAAAATACAAATCTAGCAGACGTTAAACAGTATTAGTCATGTAAAAGATTGGCTGTTCAAGACAGGTTATTACCTCAGTATTGACGGATTTTGGGACGCCAGACAAATTGTTGGCAACATTACGTAACTAGAAATGTTCTGAATCACAGAATAAACAGCAAAATAAACAATCACCGCGCTGGAATTTCACAAATTTCATTATTCGTTTAGCATCTCTGTTTAGTAACGTTATGTTTATCTGCTCAACCGCAAGATATTGTCAGGTTCGACTCAGGCGGGTCATCAATCCTAACTCTGTCCACAATTATCTTGGGCAACACTTCCCATGACAGTTCGGTATTAATTAATGATGTATCGGTTTGATAGCCTCTCACTGCTGCGTCTCGCACCACGAACCGTACATAAATACCGTAATCAGCTATGACAATTTGTATACGCTAAAGTAAAAACTACTAAAGTTTTCTCACCTCAGTATGTTTTGTATTTTATGCGCGGAAGTTATTGGGGTTGCGTCACCGTACGGCGGTTACCGATGTTTAAATATTCGTTATTATATTACATTTGCTTGTTTACACATCTTTAATATTCCAATACCTATCACCGTTTACAGACTTCCTTGATGTTTGTGGAACGCTGAAAGTGCCGAGAGGATTGTTATGTTCACGAAGGTACACAGCTTGACAACACTTCACATTATCTTATCTTTAAGCAGATAATTAAATTGTTTGTTGCTATTTAGAGAATGTAATTTCAATACAACATACGGTCTATTGTTGGTCAGGCCGAGAAACTATCAATACACTAATGGTAACAAATTATTATATTTAAATATGCATATGTGACCGATTGTTATTGCGAAAGGAACTAGAACATGGCCTGTTATTGTATTCAAATTTATCGCCTAAACTCATTCTGCCCACACTGCGTGGCCGTACACTGTAAATTGATCACACAGATGATTTATGAATGCCATTTTTACATAATAGATAGGCCGTTTGTGTGTGTGTGTCCGTTGCAAGGCGTCCGCCATGTTGGCTGACGTGCAATATTTCTTGTGACCAGAAGCAGTAACTCTACAACATTTCCACAGCACTAATGTGACAACATATAAATCGAATGAATACATAATACTTCTGCCCATTGTCTTCAACTCGAATATTAAATCGAGTAAGAATACCGACTTTATTTCCATGTATCGATTGTTGTTTTCCATTTTAATAGTGCTAAGCTCAAAATGTATGAGTACCTACAGACACAATAAGTTTGCAATATTTTATTGAAGTGTCACAGTGGGCAGTGACCACACCTATTATTTACATTGTGTTATGAATGCTTCTTCTATTTATGAGTTGGTTTTATAATACATATTAAAAAGTATCCCTATATATAATATCACGTAGAAGACCTTATTTGCTTTTACTTTTGTTGACGTTCAGGCAATAATTATTTAGGTAAGCCAGAGGATGCTGGCTTTTCTAGTCGTTTTATAAGTTTTCTAAGAAGGTTGAGGAAACCCATGGTTCCTTTGCTAAGAGTCCAAAATTACTTGGTCAGTATACAAACTTTAAAGGCGCTGGTATAGTAAAATCGATCTATTTCTGACTTTAAGCAGTATCGCTATGTTTTAGTTTCTGGACATAACAATTTTGCCTCTATGTGCGGAGGAAGTTAAACAAACACAGATTGCGCGTTTACCATTTCATCAAACAGACTGTCCGCGTCGTCTATCCTTTCACCGGATATTTTTTTTTCTAATAGATATATTATATACCATACTCGGTTCAAAAGGAGATTAAGAGATATCATTAGGACTAAACGCGGATGCAGTGTTCAATCATTCGATCGGCGATAACTTCCGTGTGATGTATGAATAGGATCTGGAAATTGACAGCTCAAGTATAAGTAGGTACGAGTAGATTATAGTTAGTGAATAAGTACGCACTGAGTATTTGCGACACAAAGCGAACAATGAGTAATGTGAACCATGAACTTAGATAATGATCTCGTCTTTGTGTTCAAGTTTCTTTGAGGTGAGCTTTATCTATCTTCGGAATTCGTCGCTTTGGATTTGTGTTTGTTTTAAGTTTAGTAAGCTGCAGCTAGGAATTATACTAAAATATTATGTTCTTAATGGTTATGTAATTCCCAAAAAAATCAGAAGAAAACAAACTTGTCGTTTGGAAAAATAATAAAATTAAACTGTGGAATAAATAGAAATCATGGTGTCAGAATCAGGTGTAAATTTTTCACAGTACGAGTAGGTACCTAAACTTTGAAAAAACACACTGGCACGCACATATTTCGAAAAAAAATACCTTCAAAAGTTTTTTTTGCCATGCTATCTTACTAAGGCATTTGTCAAAGTATATTCGTGCGAGCAAATTAAAAAACAATCTTGTTGAGCTATCAAAAGCTCAATTATGACACAAGCTCCGGTTATACATTTAACTGCTTGAAATAACAATAATTATTTTCTAGATCCTGTATCATGGTGATTCTGATAATTTCCACCTGTAGGTAGTAAAGCTGACTCATAAAATAGCGTTTTATTAAGTTGCAAGTTTCACAGACACATCGACATGATTGCTTGTAAAACGTTCTTGTCAAACGGTTTTTCTCCAACCATTTTTTTCAAGTCCCTTGAGCGGTGTTTTCAAGGTATTTCCGTCAAGCGTCTTTAACATTGTGATAATATTTTAAATTTAAGTTTAGAAATAGTAGGTACAGGTAAAATAATTATACCTAGTTCGTGAAACTCACAAAACACATATATTGACAACTACATAAAGCGAAGCATTTGTCATTTTAATTACTACGTTTAACATAAAGTTTAAGTACTTACATGTAAATCTTTTTAACTACAGTTCTTCCCTAGTTCCTGTACTTGGTAACTTTAAATTGCACATTTATAAACTCAATAGTAAAGTAGTCGTAGTAGGCATTTATATCATTATAGTGATGGGGCTTGATCTCCAGTTAGAATAGAGGCAGCTTACAAGGAAAATGGCGTGCGTAATCCTCAATGGAACTATTTATTTAATGACTACTCATTGCTTTCCGGATGTAGACATGCAGGCAAGTCTGAGAATGTACTTTTGAGTATAAGACTCAAAAGTAACTGATGCGCCGTCATAAAAATAATTTGATTTTTAAATAAATCAACAAAATAATTTGTTGATTTATTTAAAACTTTAAGCACACAAATGTAGAGAGACACACTTAATGCCATAGCATTTTCTACCAATCAACCTTTGGGTGATGCAAAGCTAAACAGTGGTAGGTGTAATAAAGAAAATTGAAAAAGGTAAACAGTGGTAGGTGTAATAAAGAAAATTGAGAATAAAAATTTTAATTATAAAGAAACGCATATTAATTTATTAAAACTATAAATATAACATATATACCAAATTATAACATAAATACACGAATATGCTACTAACAAATATTTGTAACAAAAGAACGCATTTGCTATAATTACAGAATCAAACCATTGACACAGTTTAATATCTTTTACTAGAAGAGCAGAGTTTTTTTTTTTACAAAGGGTCATAAATCACTGAATATAGTTATGGTAAAGTTAAAGTGCACTTTGTTGTTCTGTAAAATATTGCACGATTTTAAAATAAAGCCATTGTTGTAAGCAAGCTATTATTGCACGATCTGAAAGTTATAAAAAACTTTAAGCCGCAAAATAAATAGACTGTCACAACTTAGATCGAATGTCGTTTCTCAATTAACATAATTATTCCAAACAATTTATTCTGTTACGCGTCGCATTGAAACATAATATGTATTAGTTTCATTGGTATGTGGGTACCTATGAATAAATGAAGCATATTGCACACTTGACGCGCTCGTCACCCACGCCTCGCCGCGTCACTCTGTCATCTCCACAGCGTTGGTAAAAACTTTTGCTTACACAATTCAGCATCGATGTAGCGGAGCTTTTGTCGCGGGGTCGAGGACCTTCGGCAATACTAGATAATTACATAACATCTCTGTTTACATAACGTTTCCTAATTAGAGAGAAGATTTCTCACAAGCTCACAAGCGTAACCGAAAGGAAAAAGATGGACAGTCGTCGGACATTAGTAAAACTATAAACCGCAAACAATATTGGTTGAAATCGAATTTGTTCTCCGTTATCCAAACCTGCTTTGTTGTAAATAATAAAATGTGTTATAGTAGGTAAGTACGTATATAGACGATGATCTAAAAGATTGCGGTCGAGCCCGTCGGATTCTGCGGCGCTCTCAAGGAGGACCGGACTATTTCGAAGCCGGAACCGAACCCGCACATGGAAATTCTGCGCTCACATCGACTGAATCGAGAACTGTTCTTTTTTATACTTAAATCAAGAGCGAATATACTTTGTCTCTTTTTTGCCCACGCATCGAACAGAGAAGAAAACTTGAATAATGTAGGCAGATCGTGTGTTTGTCTACAGTTTCAGTAAATTACGATACGGTTTCAATTTTCGAGACAAGCTTCCGTAATTTCATATCAAACTTTAAATTCAGTACGAAATTATTCGAAAATTATGTGCATGAGTCGAGTACAGTCGGCCGACAAAAATGACGCACTTACAGTAAACATGAACACGTTTGTAAGTTTTCTGCTTACAAAAATAAATAAAGCAGGCAATTAAGCTTCAAAAGAAACTCATTGAAATACAATTTCATGTATTTTTAGGCACCTCAAGCCTTTCACGTAAAATGTAAAACGACGTAAATAAGTTTTACTTATTTTCTCGCCTGTGAAGGTCAGCCACAATTTTACCCAGATCACAGCTAAGTTATTACCATATTTAGATACCTACCTATATTTTTACCAGGAATTCACTATCGTTAATCGAAAGTGGATTTAGAATTTAACCACACATTAAACCATTTTGTGTGTCCAAAGTATACATAGGTACATAAAAAATGATGACAGTACCTGTCGGCGTATTATTAAGGATGTGTAGGTAAGCTGAACAATATATTCCTTTACCGTTCAAGTCAGTCGTAAATTGTGTAAATATATTGAAAAAACACATTGATACATGGCCGGGATTGAATTCGCGACATCACAGTATCTCGTTTCTGTCCGATTCCCCCACACCCAAGACTGTCACCGCTTCTGTTCGATTTTACGTGATTTATCTTCGTTAAATTAATGTGATCGAAAACTTACTTAAGTAGGTTTTTTCCGCCGTCGATTATGTATGTATAACGACTAGACTGAATAATCTGCCGAAAACACATTAATTTATATGCACGTGCTAACAACGTGATACAACTTTTAATGTCGTTAAGAAATCACCGGTTTGTGTCATGATGGCATGGCGACTCGGCGAGGTTGCGTCTGCAAGCTGTCCACGCTCATATGGCTATATTTTTCGTCTATTATTACGGCAAGTATCGTTCGCTTTCACTATCGCCCATCAAGTGACGATGTGACAGCATAATTAAGCGCGTCGAACATAATCACGCACGGGTCGCGTGCATTCAGCCTGGAGGCTGGACAAAAAGATCGGTCGTGACCCCGCCTGAACTGCCGGATGTAAAGAAAGTACTCATTGCAATCTTCCGGCCTGCGTTACGTCCGTCATCGAGTGTCATAAGTCGAAAAATTTTATACGCTATTATTAATCCTTTATTAATTTTTTCACTCTAAAATGCTTCATGGAAACATTGGTAGGGTACGTATTTAAAGGTTAACTGATGTTATGTCTATGCTGCACATCCTAAATAAACAAAGAAACGAAGAAAAAGTAGGTAAACCAATAAAAAGCAATACATAGCTAAACAAACTAGTTTTTTTTTGGTTTATATTTAGAAAACAATGTTTATTTAAATTCAAATAGATTTGAATTTAAATTACACATTACAAAATCATTTACATGCACGTTAGTACAATATTGTGAATATTTAAAACATTAAATAAGTATCTTTAATACGATAACTTGTGTAACAGCCTGATAGTTGTCGGTGTTTTATGAAACGGTGGTGTCGGAGTGGAGGTGCATCGCGGTGCGGGCGCGGCGGTGCGGCGGTGCGGCGGTAAAGCGGTGCGGCGCGCGCGCAGTGGGCGAGGTTAAGCGATTGCTTAGATCCGCGTTCACCTCGCATTGTGTAACCGCGCGGTCGCGGGAGGGGCGCCGTGGGAACCGCCGAAAGCTCGCTAACGCTATGCGCAGCTTCCGCCGTTACGGCCGCATTAACTTAACGATGCATCTTGCACGCCACCGCAACCATACGCAACGCGCTGCACACTCCAAGCCAAATTGATTCGATCGTCATCTTAGCAACAGGAAATTATCATGTTGATGCCGCAAAACATTACCACCAAAATTTTTGTACCGAGCTGATGCGACTTTCTAGTGTTTTGTATTATACATGTATGCATATTACACGATTTATCTAAGAGAACGGCGAAGATGGTCCGCGTACCGCTCGCCTGCCATAATGCAGCAAACGAGAGCATGGAGCGCTGAAGGCACACAAAGAGCATTGTGAAAGTTATGTTATGAATTCGTATTGTTTTGTAATTGTTTCTAAGCAGTACAGAGCGGTGGAATAATTCATAAGTGTTGTTGTTCCCAGCGGCGGCAATGTTGTTCTCGCAACGACAGCTGAATAGGGCAATGGTGGCGGGCCGTTAGTGCGGCGCGGGTGGACAGGGGGCGCGGGGGCGGGGGGGTGCCGAGGGCGGAGCACCTGAGCGCGCCCTGACCTACGACCTGCGGTGAAAGGCGCCCGCGCGGGCACGGGCCGCGCCGCCGCCGCGCCGACGACATAGCATCGGGCTGTTTCGCATGCGCAGAATGACCGGATTTACGAACAAAAACAATGACCCAAAACTGTGATCTTGTTTCGTTATGATTGAATTTTTTTAATAAGATTTTAATTTTTTTTTCTGCATGCTTGTTTTTGGTGAGCATACGGTGTGGTCTTGACATTAAAGTAATTTATGAACTTTAGTGGTCAATATAAATACGTGTACATACATTCGAGTAGGTATTCCGTACGGTTTTTCAGGGGAAGGTGTTAAATCGAGTTGCTGCTACAACATATTACGCACTTGTAAATAGATGGTTTAGTGTTACAGCACTACTGTATATCTGCACCCCGCATCTCTGTCATCCAACTGTGACGTGTTGGGACACGTCACAGTTGGATGGTAGACTAGGTAATTGGGCTGAACAGGCTGAACAGTGCTTAGGGATTCCCCCTATTCAGAAAAAGCCTGCCTATTTCCAGCAGCCTATAGGAGATCCACTCAGTAGACTACTGAATACAGGTAAACTTCATGATGTCGACGCATGATATATTGGAATACAAATTATGTAACTGTCTACTTAAATTAATTATACTGAACCATTTTCCGTTTTTTATTGTGAGTATGTAGCCAATTATAAGCCGACATATTTCTGCTGCGACGCACGATATGTCATTAGCTGGAAGGTACTTCGACTTGCCATCGCTTTCGTCGGAAAGAAATGACCCTGGAAACTTTTACTACCTGCAATGTAAAGAATAATTACCAAGAGGAAAATCATTTCTCGCAAACAAAATACAATTTCTCATGAAATGCATTGTTATTAATTGATGTAATTTGTTTTTAATGACTGTTACTGATTACACGCTTGTCTCCAACTCGGTATTCGTTAATGGTTTCAGGAATTAAAGATAGCCTTTCAGAGTTATTGACAGCAGGATAAAAGTATATTCGAGTAAATCTATTTATTTAATTTGCAAAAACAATGAGGAAAGTTTAACGTAAACGAGGCAAAAGAAGTTTGTATGGCGCAGGTGGCGTTCAGCAGTTTCTGCCTACCCCTCATGGGAAGAAAACGTGGGTTTTTATATGTATGTATGAGGAAAATTGCAAATGAAAACGTCTGCAGTTGCAAGAAACACGCATCTAAAAGTGACCAGTATAATAGGAAACAAATAACATTGTATGACGTGTTCACATAACACATGAAACAGTAATGACGCAACTTTCACGTACGTTACATGTTGGTAGAATGAATCGCAAGGCGCCTCTTACACGGTAATGAAGATTGATGGCTGGCGATGAGCACGACGATTAGCGGAGAGGTACCCTCATTTGTCATGGCTATCGTGTGCGATTGTTTTATATGTTCTAAATATTTGTTTACCCACCATCCTTTCCTCGTGACCGGTGCATGACCGTCATTATCGACCGCTATTCATATAGTGAGAAACAGTTAGCATAATCAGCCTGTAATTTCCCACTGCTGGGACACAGGCCTCCTCTCGGTGAGAGGGAGTGGGCCGTAATCCATCGCGCGGGCCCAGTGCGGATTGGTAGATGTCACATGTCTTCGATATTTTGGTTCTAGGACATGCCGGTTTCCTCACGATGTTTTCCTTCACCGTTTTGAAAGCAGCGGTGATGAAATAATTAACACAAAGTAAAGCGCCTGACTGGGCTCGAACCTACAGGTCGCGGCCGTTACCACTGGGCCAGCACTCCTCTCAGAAACGGTTAAGTTTACAAAAATATAGTTTCGAAACTGTGCTCAGAGTATGTCATCATAATCGGCCACTTGCTTTATTCTACCAGCCACTACGTCGTTACTATCAATAAAGATCTGTTTCTAGTTCATCTTACTAGACTAGTGTATATATTAAAATCTAGAACTAAACTTAGCAACCAAATGTGCTCATATAACGTCCGTATATGTACATGCAACTATCTGTTTTTTACCCATTGCAAAGAAAACGGTTCAAAATCAGATACAGAACCCGCGCATTAGTCATTGTAACATTTCTCTGCCTATCTATCGCCCGAGTCCACTTTGTTCAAAGTACTTACGAGAAGTAATTGGTTTTGCGGTAACTATAAACACACGACCTGTTCATTTAATATTGATATGTAGAGTTTCTGGTTTTACTAGTAGCGACTACCGCCTGACCTCTCAACCCTAAGTGTGATGTTACATATGGCGTCCGTGTGGACACTGGACACTACTGCCAGTCCGTATCATCGTTTAGTTAGCTACTTTAGACACCAACATCTAGGAACTGTTTGGCTTATTTGGTTTGAAAATAAACAAAACAAAACAGAATTTTTTTAACGATTAAAGAAAAAATAAAGAAAAGATCTAGTAAAGAATTAATAATGATTTGGGCGAAAATAAGACACTCAATGTTCAAACCAAGAAGTGTGTTAAGGCGACTTTGTTTTTGTTTATTAGATAAGTAATTATTTTAAGAGAATTGCAGTTTTCTACTAACGAACCATCACCGATGGTTTGCAAAAAATGGAGATTTTATGAATTTTTGATCACGATAAAGCACTAAATTGGCAAATGTTCTTGACAATTAAGTTACCAAAACACATTAGAAACAGGAAAATCAAGTTGTATTTGTAGATAATTTGGTTAAACACTGAAACGCTACCATTTCCGCGGATTAGTAACATTTACAAAATAATAGACAAGGCTAACAGAACGGCGGAAAGCATAAATAAGCTCATCGCTTGCTATCCTAAGCAGGCAGTAATAAGAGAGTTTAACAGTGTAAATTAATTTATTAATCAATTAGATGTTAATCTCACTTAATTAATGAAAGTCCTTTAATTGGCGTTCCCCTTAAACACTATATTAATTACCTTGTATGGCAGCGGCGAGTTACACGCGAATCTTGCGTGTTCTGCGCGACCTCTGACACAGATTTCCCGGAAAGTATTAGCTTAGGCGCTCCTTCAAATCGCAAATACAGCTCGTTATTTCGAAAGCTTATTTTACACTAGTCGTAGCCTCAGGCTACATGTAGGTAATACCTGTATTTGGCATTCGTCAAATATCTAACAAAGATAATGCGCCACCACTTGCCGCTCACTCATTGTTTTGCCGTTTTATGTAGTAGGCATAAATTTTATGTATTTGACATAAACATTTGTCTTTGCCAGAGTTAAGTTATATACGGATACTTAAGTCGATATTATTAATTAGAAAAAAATATTCATATTCATTTACAAGGAAAGAATCAATCATCAAAAAATTTACATTATAAAATGACAGATAACAGATGAACGGGAGCTGATAAATTGACTTTGTAATGAGTTGGTCAGAGTAGTGTTATTATGGTAAATAATGTAATTATGCAAATTTAATCTAATTATTTAGATGACGCAAAAAAAATAAGTTTAAAATAGGTATGATTACAATCCATCCTTGATAATTTAAGCTTTTCCTGACGCAACAGGTACCACATCCGGCTATCCGTACAAATGCTGTTACTTCGTAACCATAATAATAAAGTATTCTGATCTGTCTATTTCCTACGTGGAATACAGATAACCAAACAGAGTAGGTAATTTCGGTAGATTTTGTCTGACAGAACTTGGTAAGTAGGTAGATAACATACCGCGGAAAACATATGGGGTAGGTATTTTTCATCTGGGAAAAATTAAACTTATTCCTAATGTTAGCGGAGCCACGGGTATCACAAGTATTTTCTTCAATGACGGAATTAATCCGGATACATTATACTATATCCGTTCTAAAGTTAGGACATCGGTATCTCTGTAATTGCTTTGAAGAGGTCGAAGAATAGTCGTCTCGTGGGAAAACACATCTCTAGCTTCATCCTCTGAGACTAGAAGTTCCTTTAAGTAATTTAATTGGAAAAGCTTCACATTATTCTGTGAGACTAGAAGTTCCTTTAAGTAATTTAATTGAAAAGCTTCACATTATTTGTGAATTTTCTATTGCTTTTCCGCTTTTGTCTTGCCTTAAGTATTACGCATAGAAACGTTTATGTTCTACTTTTATTTAATGTATTTATCGTTGTTATTGAATAAGAGTTAAAAGCAACAACGAAATATTGTCCTTACATAACGATGTAATGAATGACCCGTGTCCGACCGCTTTTTGTGCTCACTTTGTGTCAAGTCATGTTATTCGGACAAACTCTCCCACGAATTACAGATTTCACTCGATTTTAATACATGGTTATCAAGAATGCAATTTTAAACGTGATCAATATGTATGCACATCTGAAATTTATTATGAAAGTTAAATTATGAGCTTTGTGTGTTTTATAACGATTGTGCAATTTTATTCAGTCCACATTTCAGTAATATGCATGTCGAATAACAATTACGACGCTTTAGAAATGTTGGTCGCTAAATATGTGAATGTTATGAAATGTAGCTCAAAATATAGCTTAAGATAAGATGTTTGCGCAATTTGTTACATATTTGTGTAGTTTTATCAGCATCGGTGTGGCTGTTGCGGCACTAACGGTGTCGGTCATCGCCAAGATCTGTCGATGCGCGGATAATGACGGACGAGACGGCTCGCCTCCTCCGCGCAGCGACGTGATGATGGCCGGTCATATTGCAACAAATTATCTATACTCATTTGTACAAATGAGCTAGGCATGTCGGCCGCAGGCGATTCCCACAGACACCGACACCTCGTCAACTGCTGCTTAACAAATAAACCACTCAAATTAAGGAAGTGACGTGACCATCTTTGTCTAGTCTAGGGAATAATGTGAATACGTTTTTATTAAACTATTACAATACTAAACTATAACAATAAACTGCCTCACCCACATTCTATTGACTTTGTTACCTTTTCAATAGGTGGAAACTTAAAAATGTGCATAATTTGTGTCCTAGTTATGTTTGTCTTTTTTTAAATATTTATTATGCTATAAAATGTGTTAAATGTTACCTGATATGGTAAAAAGTGGTCCTCGATGATGCATAGTTAATTGTATTTTTATTTAAGATACCGTCGAGTGAATGGGCTGACTGTTGATATAGAGTTTATCCAAAGTAATATACAATTACAATTTAATACGTTGATAAGCTTTCAATAAAAGACCGAAATAAGTAAACCGCTAAGTAATGTCATCTTACGATATTCAGCCTATATTGGGCAATCTGTGAAATATTTAACGTTTCATAACCTACGTTGCTTCGGGAGATTGGTATTTCAAAACTGTATCGAAACAACATCCGTAACTATCTAGAGCTGAATCTAATTCCGAGAAGCATTCAATGTCGCCGGAACGATGGTACCTATGTTTAAATCGAATTACAATAGAGAACGTCCCACGCGAGGGCCTCGCTGCCTCACTGCCTCACTGCGCACTTAACCGCACGGGTTGGCCGACCATCAATTGTCAAAATAGTTCCGACATGAAACAATGGTCGATAAGCTCGCTAGTCGAGAGAGAGTGATTTTCCGTAATTTTAATATAAATAATTGCGGACCGCTAGAGTGGAAGGCCTTCGGCCGGTCACGAACGTGCGTCCTCTTGTCTTGCACTCCTTATTATTCGATACGCAGAATTGTCTCTTCGTATTACATCAACTTGTTTTGATTTTGTAGTTATTGCGGTTTGCGTTAAGCGTTATATTCTTACTTGGCTTGTTGTTGTTAAGATGTGCATTCCATTGTCGCTTTGTTACATTCGAAACTAGTTCCTATTTGGCACAAAAAATAACGTATTGAGTATATAATAAGTAGGTAGGTACGAGTAAATCTACAAGACATTTTATTAAGTTGTTATGTATTTAGTGTCCAAAATATGCAGGATCAGATACAAATGATTCTATTAGACTAATAAATCTGTAGATTAGTGTCAACAGTCAGCATACATGGTCATAGTTACATACAGAAGTGTCTCATGACTTCCAGGAAATAATCTTATTATACGACGCTTTAAACCGTCTTAAAAGCAAAAGCCTCGCATTTTAAAATTGTGATGCAATTATTTTAAACGCTGACATTGAAAAAGACAAGTTAAAATAATCCGAGAATTCCGAGTGCCCTTCACTTGCGCAGGCGCTGATGCATTGTGATGGCCGCTGTATTCAGACCGTATGAATTCAAGTCGGCTGCTTGAGCACGCTCAAATAGGATCACTTGAGAAGTAGTCAAACTAATGTGGACAGCTGAGCTGAATACTCAATTCGATACTAAACAGTTGGAGTTTAACAATGGATTCTCATCGCACACAAACAGTCAAGTGTTTGATAACGCAGCGAGCATTTAAATAACATAAAGTTCTTATATAATTTCAACAGCAGAATGAAAAACAACTATATTTAAACCCAAGATTGGTTTTCTCTCTTGTCCGAGACAATTAATTTAAGAGGAGAATAAATACCCGTATCATTCATAAGGTTGATGTATCTGGAACGCAGTCGTTATGAAAAGATTTTTTATTGGGTGTCGCAACATGAACTCTGATGAAGTTTCATCATGATACTTAGGAGATATAAATTACCAGACACCAATCGAAGCCTGTGTAAATCATTCAAAGGCATGTGACGAAATTGCAACAAAATAATAAATATACAAGTTTTATTATATTCACAAATATGTTGTCTGTTAATCGTGCGACTGCGGTGCGAATTTAAGCGCTAGATTTTGTTACGACACTGGCTAGCTTATGTTTAAAAGCCATCTAAAAATATAATCAAATGCAAAACGGCTAATGCAGTCGCCAAACTTGCATCGCTGATGTGTAAATATCAGCGCTAAAGCTAATGCACGAAGTGTGAGCAGACACGTTGACATTACACTATGGAACTAGATCACGCTGCACTAATAACAATTAGTCGTGAAAGTGTTCAGTGTCTGCACGTCTCAACTGAACAGGATGCAACGCAGTAGCCGCAGCCGTGTCAAGCAAAAAGCGTTATTGAATTAGGATTAGACTAATAAAACCTTTCAATCTAGATGTTACTGCTTGACTGATCAGCCTAGATAGCCAACTAAATTAAATGCCAGTTTCCCAGAGATCTGGTCCGATAAATTTATAATAATAAATGGATTAAAGGAACTTATCATTCACTGTTACTTCGAATTTGAGACATCAATACCACTTTTGTAATTATCTATAACAATTTTCTTGTGAAATTCAATACGTTTAGCGGTTATAGAATGTATTAACGAACATAATAACTCGTTTATGAAATTGCTTCTCTATGAAGTTACTAAATATAAAAATATAAAACTACTGATATTTCATCGATAAAAATAATGAAGAAATGCACATGAGCAGGCTCGCACGGCGCTGTCACTCGTAACTCCTCATAAGGAGGGATGAGGTCGAGTGGGTCATCGACATTCAGTTTAGTGGGTAAGGTTCGTGTAATAGATGAGTGGTGCGATTGCGGGCGATAAAGCATCAAGGCGGGCGAAGTGCGCGGAGGTGGCGGAGGTGGCGTCCCGAGGTGAGAAGCGTGGCAACAGGGCGTGAGATGCGCGCCCGATACCGTCCGCGCCGGGCCAGCACCCAGCACCTCGCCAACCTACTAACGAATGTAATCCAACTGTACTCCTTATGTAGGACACTGGAAACTTTTTTCAAAGTCGGTACTCTGTTGATATTCTTATGTACGCATTGAACAGCACCGAACCATGTATGTAAACTTCGAAACATTAGGGAAAAGCACTACGCTACGGCACATCCTTTAATCCAAAGCTTACCGATACAGCCGATCTACTTTGTAAACTTCAGTAAAAGGAGTGTAAAAATCAGTAGAATGAGCTGTCATTCCACGATGCTAGGAATTGACACTACCTATTATCATTTACTGATCACTTGCCCTCTAGCTAGGTTAGGTATAAGTCGCTCTGTTCAAAAGGCGTTTTTATTCAACACGAGAATCTAACTCAACCTCATAAACCACTCTTCTACATAAATGTTACGGCTTTGCCTAATCTGTTTACAAAACCCTAAAGTGATGTCTTATTAATATTCTTCTCTTCATCGACAATGTTGAAATGTTGTCTGTCTGTTGTAATTATATTCAGTCATAAAATATCAAACACGCGGATTAGTAAAATGATCGTTAATTATAATAAAAAAAAAAACACTTTGGAATGTTGTCCATAGTATGCGTGTCGTTATAAATCAAAACATTATACCTACCTAATTATTGTTTTAAGTTGTCGAATAATAATTAGCCATTTGGGTTTCGGCTGAGAGGCTGTGACAGTATATCCCATCAGTACCACGCCATCTAGGAAGTATTTATGTAAGAATCAAAATAATACTGAACTCTATAATACTGAACTCTATGATTACTTAATTGACACGGAACGGGTACCTACATACAATGTATGAGGGTTACGCATAAAAAGCCTGTACTCAGCAAATTGGTATAATGACTATTATCTGTTCCAATTTCGAAGTTGTTTTCTGAACACCGTTTTTCGAATCGACACCTCCTGTAATTAATGCACGTCACGCGATCTCTGCACCTACAGAACACGGGTGTAATCGATTTGTACAAGTACGGGTTTGCACAACGGACTGAGCCGTCATTTCTCCGCGCCCTCGGCGACACGACATCAACCTTCGCGTTGACGTTCCATTTCGCTCGATGGGTTCTCACTGCCAGAATGTTTATTGGCGTTGCACTTAAGGTTTATCGTATCCTTGCTTTAATTTTTCGGCGACGTGGAATAATTACTGACGGCATCTTAAAACTGTTCACGCGGCAACCCGGCGATGACAGCTGCGCCGCTGCCTATCTGATGCTACAGCGGCGGGGTATAAAGAATTATATGAACATCTGTACCAACTGCGAGCTCCTGCTAGCATTCTTTATTTTTGTTCCATGTTAATATAATTTGATAGATATATCTCTCGAAAGGACCGTTACCTACCTAGCCAAAGTTATTTTACTGTGGACTCTTTTCAAGCTGCTTGTGAATGTGTTTATTCACTTATTTATTCCCTGGTATCTTTTTGCTTAATATAAATGCTACAAGAACCTATTTCAGGCTTCATAAGCCTTGTTAAGCCACCTGCCGCTGCGTACGTACATTACAGAGATCGGATCAAGAGACTCGTTAAAATTTGCCCAGGGTCTACTTTCCGAACATATCACGCACATAGTAATAATCAATCAATCCTTTAATCTTAAAGAACGTGTGCTACTTTGTGAAAACTTTTACACCAACGCAAGTGAGTAATTGTAGGCTTCAGTTCACGTAATGATACGCTTAGCGGGCGGCGAGGTGAAACGTGTGAGGATTTTGATAACCTCCAAAAATTAAATTCGCAAAACGTCTCAGAAGTGCGATGTGGAGTAAAATCACGCACAGTGATTACAAGAGGCGTGTTCTGTCATTACACTGTCGGTGTTCGGCGGTTGGCTAACGAGCCCCCACTTGCCTGAACGCATTCCTCGACGCAAAGCCTAACATTCAGTTTCATGTAGGGGCGTAGGGCCACTTACTATCATGTAGATAAGCGGCGACATTTCTGAATTTGTAATAATGTTATCGATTCAGAACCAATCTTTAAACGTATGACTTTAACTAGCATACCTCCGAATTACGCAATTACTATTTCTGTGCAGAAATGTTTCTTCACATGTACTTAATGGGACATGTTCCTAATGGATAAATATTAACTTGTCACCTTAAAACAATATACTTACAATACAACCGAGAGTCTTATGAATGTAAATGAGATAGAAAATACTCGCAATTACAATATTGCAATTACTCGAATGCCTACTAATTAATATTTAATAAGATTTTGTATCTTTGTGCAGCTGCTGTCACATATTTAAATATCAGTTTACGTTGTTTACACCAAATTATATAGCAGTGTCCAAGTAATTACGGACAACACCTTGGAGCAAGAGGTCAAAAAGAAATTCACTTAAAACTGTAACACGCCCTTCACAAGAACCGAACCGCAGCAAATTTATAAAGTCGGGTCATTTTCGAAAACCAGTGTCCGAAAGTGAAACTACCCGCGCATTTATTACCGAGTAAAATATGTAGATTGCCGGCAAGATAATAATGATATGTGCTCGTGGTAATGAAATTTCCCGCCGTCAAACGGTGCCAAAGTAATTTGCGTTGCTTGTCTCTGGCAACGAGTGCCCCAAGGGCCGCTTTCGAGCTTGCGCAAGGCGTTAATGAGACGCACTCAACTTTTTATTGGGAGTAACGCACGCAGCTAGGGTGACCCCAGACCATTGGGGCAGTGTGGCGGGCTCCTACCCACTCCCGAGCCTATGAACCGCCATTCCGCGCAATACATACCGCTACCTGCGTATCTTATATTAAAATGATTGCACACGGGCATTGTCTAGCTTGTGACCCAATAGTTGATTGATTCGGCACGAACTTACATTTTTATTTATCGTAGAATGCGAATGTGTAGAACGAATGTTGGCTATAATAAAATATTTATTTACGTTCTTACAGGTGGTTTTACGACTTTTTATTTGTTTTCCTTCATGCTGCACTTTCAAAGCGTTGCAGTCATTAACCCTAATTGTATTTACTTGCGAACTTAATAAACGCGTTGCTGTAAACAGAATAGCGTCATAAAATCTGTTTGCAAATAAAGAGGTTCTTATGTTTAATTAAGTGACTCCAACAGCTCAATTCGGCTGGTAATTAAAGAAATTGGTGCAGCTTTCGTGGGTAAGCTAAATTGTTGTTAAGGGCCATAACATTACAATTTCACGGAAGAGCCACGCGGCCACCCTGTGCGCGCGCGCATGCGATCCACTCATATTTGTTAAATCATCGGAACCCTGTAATTTTGATCGATATCTTTATTGACGGCACAAATTTATTGATCATTTCTTTGCAAACGTTCCCTGTGAATACAATATGGCGGCTGTCGGGCCTGTCGGCTGTCGCAAGTGCCGCACACTCGACCTTCTTGCGCTGCTCAGATTATTGCTATGGTTTCGTTCTTCAATAGCCATTTTATATCAGATTGACCTACTTCATTTTGTTTGTGGAAACTGAGTTTCGCTTCATGCATAATATCTGTTAACCGATCGTTAACGAGAAGTGCTTAATTATTTTTACCTACTCGTGCGCGTATTCCAAGTAATCAACTGAAAAATTGTACTCCACAATGTCAACGGTTCATTTTCTTACGTAATTATTATTCATTTAAATAATTTCGTATGTAATTTTAAAGAACCACTATTAAGGTTGATATTAAAAATGCTCATGTTCATGGAAACTTGAGCTATGAAATCTGAAAGTCAAGCAGTGCAGCAAAGTGAAGCAGTGAAGTGAAGCAGTGTGTGGTATGAAACATTAAAAGGCTTTAATTTGTTAGACCCGTTTAGTTATAAAATTCTTTTTACTATTTCGTTAGTACACTGTTTACCTAATCTTAACTTTAGTGTTAAGCTATAACGCAAATTCAGCTGAAGTGTTTTATTTGTTTTATTGACATTTGACCGAGTGGACGCAACGCCGAGTTGTTCGGCGCTCCCATAGATTGGATATAAACCATTCACGTCTGACAGATAATAGCCCGACAGCCAAAGTTATTACGTTTTAATTTGTTAATCACGAACTATCCGTAAATTATGAGTTTCGTCCGTAAATCTTCACGTGCAAAAGCTGGAGCTTTTACAATTAAGCACATAAAGGTGTGCCGGCAACTTGGCTAACGGTCTGCTCACACATATATCCGGCATGACGACCCTTGATTTTATTTAGGGTGAATTTCCCTAAGAAACGTCCGCCATCAGACCGCAATCCTCAATTAAAAAGCCTTTGAAAACTCAGATTAGATTTAGATTAGATTAGATTCTTTATTTGCCTGAAATATGGTATTTTACAGATTTTTTATCACACACAATATTTCTTCATATTCCGCCTACTAAATTCGGCATGCAAATATTGTGACAATAATAATAATAATTCTAATTAATTAAATCAATTTAAACTAAATGACTGAATTCCAATGTCAAAAAAAAATTGCATTAAATCAAGGATCGTAATAAAAATAATTAAATTACAAAACAAGTGTATAAATAATAGCTTTCAAAAGACAACCAAAGAAACTAAGTTACAAATTGTTAAATAGCTTAAAATCAAAATGTCAATATAATTTTATGTCATGCAACTTTACCATTTGTCCTAGAATTCATAAATTCCTTAATAGTGTAAAAACAATTTTCGATAAGCCAGAATACCTTACTAAATATATAACCACAACCAAATCAAAATCATCTTCTCTGAGCACGGCAATTAACATCTAATCAACTTGTAATATTTGCAGCGAATGAACAATCGTAAGGCAGGAGATACCACCGCGCCGTAATCGCTGCGCTTAACGCCTGGCAATTGTGATGGTGATTGGAATATGACGCTGAAGCTACGTTTATGTTACGTAGTTTCGTAACATAAACGTAGCTTCAGCGTCATATTCCAATCATCTTTAAATATAGATGAATAAAAGAGCCCACAAGAAACGTGCAGCCAGGCTACGTTTTTAAGACAGTAAGCCAGCGGGGTAACTGCGTAACACATAAAAAATTTCAATCGATCAGGATGCTTTTCTTTTGAAGGTTTAGTTAGCCACGTTCATTGCGTTATTTACGCTGTTGAGTAGACGAATTTTTCGAACCTACGAAGCAATGGATGTTAAAATAAAAAGCAATCAAATCGATTGCCGTTTTTTGTGTAATTACCCCGCTAAGCCTTCCATAGTCTTCAACATCAGCCTGAACACGCACTCTGCTAAACATGGGGTTCTTTTTGTTTTTCTATATCGCGCCGATGGTTCTATATGGGATGGGCCTCTCAATGACAGCCTCAATGAAAAGTCAACCGTTTGCAGTTATTAGCCTATGCCATGAAAACTTTTCCACACTTACTGGTGGGAATGAAGTGGCCGATCACCTGGACCTATATAAAGTAATAATCTAAGTGCGTATCTTGTCAAACTAAGTATAATAAAGATCATTGTCAATTGCAATAATTTGGCACTCACGCTAAATTCCCCTTTTACGACATAATGGAGAGTGATGGGTTCATTTACTCACAGAACGTTACATTAATTAGCACTTCTACCGATTTAAAATATTTCCCAACAAACTACTTAATTTTCTTAGGTTTACGGTGGGGCTAATTAAACGTCTAAGAGATCCAAATTGGTCGTAATTTAAACTTGGAGATACTACCGATTTTATTGATACTAAAACAGCTATAGAAAACTAATTAAAACGTGAAGGAGGTAACTATCCGTTTGCGCCATTATATAGACTGCGTTTTCACAGTAGCGGGCGTAGAGCGTGCGTAGAGCGATGTATAGAAAATTTGTGAAGAGTTCCATACAAAGCCACGAGCGCATAAAGGCAGGCTTATACAGTATCATAACATATCATGGAGGTGAATGTAAGCGCAGCAGGCTGGCTCCGTCACAACGTACGACGCTGCCACCATGTCACATGTTGTTGGCTCATGTTCGCACAATCGACGCTATTTCATCGATGGCCTTATCTCAGCCTTGTCGCTGTACCTTGCGATGATTTATTCCTTCATACTCCTCCTACTTTCTCCCTTCGAGGAAACATTGTCGTTAGTATTTGTGACCACTATAATCGTAATTATGAGCTCGCCGTACATGCCGCGGTAATGGCGGGTAAACAAACATTTTTCATAAAAAGTCAGAAACATTTTGATGGGGTGGATATTCGCGAGTTAAAAGGTGCGTTAAATTTTATTGGAATACTTTGGTCATTCGCACGTTGTCGAAATACTTTACTCGCTTATATAATAAAATACAGGTATTTTATATTTTGAGCTTTTGTTCTGTTTTAAGATAATATTTGAATATTTGTACTAATCTTTGTTGGGCCTAGGGTAACTGAGCTTTTTAACATTTATTTCGAACTTTGGATTCGGAACTGATAGATTGTATAATATTTACTTATCTATAAAATATTGGGTGCTGTTTCCCTTACCACATTACTTAGACATGTGACTGCTAAATACTCAGTGATAGCCATCCAATCGGCTTATGTTAAATAAGTCGATTGGATGGCTATCACTATCTATTTATTTGAACGATAAACTGGTTGATATCTTTAGGAACTGCACATGACATATTATTATTATCTAACATACATTATTATAGGAATTATGTCACCGTCATAAGCAAGTAATAATGAATTATCATAGGAAGATGGCAGTTATAAATGTCAGGTTATAAATTTCCCCATTAATATGAGTGCACAAATAAAATAAAAAGACGTTGTCTTTATTTATAATATCGTGTAGGTGCGGTGAGACAAATAAAGAAACTAAAAGTGATTTCGTGCGAGGTCGGCTTTGTGCTGACGTTCATGTCGGCCATATTACCGGTGAGGTGGAAGCGACACCTCAGATCCGAAACTATTCGCTGCAAGCTGTGGGGAATTCTCAGATTATAATAACCTTGGATCATAATATATAATGCAGGTAGCTCTCGGAAGTATTACCCGATTTCTACGAAATTGCGTGCATTGATTCAATGATGAAATTGCCGTTATCTCATGAGATTGTTGTACGTGCATATCTACCTAGGTACTTTATATTTGCAACAATAGGTTATACCTTTACGGACATATTGTTTTAAGATTTCTTAACATAGAAACAAACGCTAGTTTAACGTGTCTGTCTTCATCAACGAGCTACGAGTATTTCCACAGACACTAAAGATCCAACATATTTAGTTACCTTTTGTTCTCTCGCAGTTATAATTAACGACGAGATTCAACAAAGTAAATAAAACTCCAAGCTGAAATCTTAATGGTCGTTGTTAAGGTATTACATTAAGGACAGGTCCGCTGACTAATAAATCACCACGTCATGGAAATCACCACAGAACGCCGTAAGCGTAGAAATTGATCACTGAAAATAAAATACAAAGTCGTGGTCCAGTTACTTGCCTGCAATTATTCTTTAGTGAAATGAAAACACAATAGCCGCTTTATATAAACGTACATTTAAATCACTCAGACTTTCAATGATTTAAAATAAATGGCACAATAAATTATACTAATAAATATGTATAAGTCAAGACATTGATGTCATTACAGAAAAATGCAAATCAAAGTAGTCGGATAGGTACTTACCAAAAATAAAATTTTGCAACAGTAGACACATTAAGAACTGAGTGTTTCTATGAATCAATTACGTACGAGATTATAATTTAAATGTACCCAGAAGACATTATTTATTCTTAATATATTGGGTTGTTACAGTACACAGTGCGGCCCGTATTTTGTAACGCGAGAAAAAAAATACGGGTTCCTCAGCGACGATTAAAACTCTTAATAAATGCGCCTGTAGTAATTTTTTTCCAGCGATGCAATTGAATGGAACAAAAATGTCAGTTGAATTATGAAAGCGATCGATAATGAAATTGTCGGTACGCATGCAGGCCAGTAGAAAGTGTCTCGACCTGCGTGAGCTTTCGTTAATTTGGCAACTCGGCGGGTCACTTGAACCGCGGGTCACATAAACATGTCGGCGCCCCGCCCCCGGCACTACTTTGTTTGTTAATATACTGCCAATTATAATCAAAGTACGTGCACTTGCCAGTCGCTACGATATCGATTTCTTAATCTTGTTAAATCAACCAGAGTTCCTCGTTTCCGCATATCGGCAAAGATCATTTACGCGAACCTTGGAGGAGTTTGTATTTTTGTGATTTGTTTGCTATTGGTAAGACTCGTCATTCGTATATACTCGTAAATACCGATTTTATTACTAAAGTACTTCCATATTTGATGCATAATAAATATTCATTCCAAGTTTGGACAATTTTCCATAGTTACATCTTAACAATGTTTGAGTACAAAATAGTTGATGTTTTCAATAAGAAAGTGTCTGTGTGGAGTATAGCGAGCGATTGCAAAACGTAGAGATCGTAGAGCCGAAATATAGTTCCCACGGTGCGCGAGCGGCCGTGGCGGGGCGCTGTCGTCCATCAACATCATTATCTATTAAAAATATCACGTCATATTGTTCGCTATTTTGTATAAAGTTACTTTCCGCGTCGGCTTCGTCTCGTTATCGGGGAATATCTCGAAACACCAATAAATCACAACAATAGTAATTATGAAACTCAACTCTCACGTGTTCGGCTCACTTGCGAAATGATTCGAGCACTATAACGGTGCTCTTTTGCATAAACAAATGGTTGTCTTTTTATCTTAACTATCTGCTTATTTATAAGTTTAGATTTCTAGAAATTTCAAGCTTTTGATTGCTACCTTAAAGTATATTAGAACAAAAATTGTGTAAAGCCACGCTGCGCTACGCTATTCTGCGCCACGCTACGCTTTGCTACGAGTTGACTCTTATCTTCTGGCAAGATATTTAAATGGAAATGTGTGCTTTGATTTATATAGTATACGATGTTTTATGGTGCTATAAACATAGTTATCGAAATAAAATTAGTTAACAGTTAATTTGTCAGTTCCTAAACGAATTACTTCGAAGGCATATTTCTGTTTTATGAAACAAAATCCAGTTTAGGCTTGCTTTGTTTAAAAATGCTGTTTCAAAGAATGTACATTATAAGAACAACCCTTCATACATACAAAAGGATAATTATGTTACCTACAGTAAACATGATAAGAAACATTATTCCTTCCTTAACAACGTGCTGGAAGTTAATAAGCCGTCATATATAGGAGAACAATTGGACCGGTCTCCTGACACTTATGTATTGCATTACCTGTATACCCGTACACAGCTTATTATAGTTTTTGCGCATATCTGCCTACTTGTTACGTGAGGCAAGTAATTTAGGTGGACGTAGGAAGGCATAAGGAAACTTTTTATGGAGCGCACGAGGCTATGCGTCAGGCTATGAGGGAGCGCGGCGGTAATTGCGCCGCCACGCCGCGCTCCTGCTCGCCAGCCTCGTCCTAGAAAGCTCACCGCACTGCTTCGTTACGGCCCTTAAGACTGATTTATGTCTGTAATAAATATTTTTTGAAAGTTCCAGTGCGATAATAACTCCATTAATTTTGATTAATGACAATTTCTTAAAAGTGAATTTTTGACTTGCTATCTCCAAGCGCGACCTGTCTTGCCGTCGATGGCCAAACCTTCTACATTTTAATTAACTCGGTGCTCTCTGACCGATTGTTCTTGTTTCGATTGCGATTTAAATAAAAACCAGTTGTCGTTTACTGCTAACGTATATCATATTACATTAACTTTTCCATTTGCAACTTTTATTACTCATAGCTTGTACTATAGTGGTTCTGTAGTGCATGATGTACACAAAAAGGAATTAAAATCGCAAAGCTCTCAGCATTGTATTTCTCGGAAATATAGACTGTGCGTTGTGAAGTATTTGTCCCGAAACATGGTTATTTTCCGAGAGAAATACATTCCGAACGGTGCTTATCGCGAGCGGCCGCTTCGGGTGGCGACACATTCAGCGCATTTGCAATGCGAGATATCCCGCATTACCATAAACAGTACAAGGCGGAGGGCACGCCGTCTATCGCGCTACGACATATAAATTATTCAAAATAAAGTATCGCTTAACCCCTGACCCGCAGCGAGCCGCCGCCGCACCGCGCCCGGGAGCGCTGCGCCCGCGCTGCTCCGCGCTGCCTGGCACTGCCCCGTGGTGGCCCGTCTTGCCCCTTCTTGCCCCGGACTGTCCAAGAGGCGCCGTCACGCTGACACTCGTCGCTCAGCTCCCTCCAGCGAACGTGACGAATTCCCTCACACAACATGCCAATTATTCGACAGCGGCCGCCAGCTATATACCGTAATATTTGTTCGAATGATGTTTTTTTACTTCGTTTCTGAAACTCGAGTTCAACCCTGATAAAAAGAAAAATATAAATTTAATAACAGTAAAATATGATGCACCGCTATTAGATATATGTAAGTACATATTTTTAATCGCCTGTAATAAAAAATGCAATAGGCATTTTTTAACGGAACAAAAAACTAGAATAACACGAAAGCCCATGGAACGTGGGCTAGTTAAGTATAAATGAGCCGCTTAACGTATGGAATTCTTATTATGAAGCATTTGCGATTAATGTGGAGCGGTGAGCCGCGCATGTGGCGTGCGGCGGCGGGCGCGCGCGCGCACCCGGCAGGAACCGCAGGACGCTGCTTATTTACTTAACAGCTTTCGCAAAACGGCCCATTACGGATAACTGTACTAAATAATTACTGCAATGTGCCTTTCTATTTCTATGCGCGCGCGTGCGCCTCCACCTGCCGCTGATCACTGTAATTATTTACTATGCATGAATGCGGCGCGCGGCGGCTGTCTAGGACGACTTGGACAAAGAACGGTCGCTCCTGCAACGGACTGCTCGCGGACAGGTTCCGATATCAACATGGGTGTGCTGCATAGCAATTTTAAAACAAGCTCATTAATTCACATTCGCACGAAATGACTCCTAGACAAGGGCATGACTCAACGAAACTCAATTAAATTTTATCGATTTCAATGAAAACTTAACGCTTTATGATACTTATTTGTATAAAACTGCAAAGAGGCAAAATTTTAGTTTTCATACTTTATTTCATTGTTCAATACAAAAGACATCAACGCACTTGTATTTTCATGTTCTGTGGTATTAAAGCATTTTGTTTATTTATATACCAACAAAATGGCTTTTTAATGTTCTTTGTTGAAAAACTAAATGATGCGTACCTTAGACATAAAATATAATTTACTTGGTCTAATAAACTGTCAGGCAGGTATCATTCGTATATAAATAAATTTATTAAATTGAGCGCATCCTTGAATCAAGTACCTCGTCTTCCGGTTAAGCTTCGTTGTATTTCCCCGAGTGCGGCGGACAGTACAACTCAATCATGGTAAGTACGTCACTTCACAATAAGTACCTTCCATCTCATACCCTGTAACCGCGTGCTTTATTTGAAACGATAATTATTTGATATTTGTTATAAGTATTTATATGGCGGCCTCGTGTTTCCTGGCCTTGTCAATACAGACATCATTTCTAGTGGCTTCTCTGATACAACCTTGAATTATCGATGATTATCAGGATGTTAGTATTTGCATTGTTTTTTGGTTTAGGAGGCAAGTCGTTTCAACACCAAAACATTGATACGAAACAGGAAATTAAAACAGTTTTGATACTAAATAAGACACCAGAAACGATGATTTCTGTTCCACTTGTAAGTCACTTGTTTTGAGCTTTTATTTATCACATTAATTTATAGCATAATCAATCAACCTGATTTTCTCCATTAAGATTAATCTGTCGACATATGGACTACAGAGGGTCAATTCTCGTAATTTTAAGAACGTTCATAGTCTGAGGGGCAATTCTCGTAATTTTAAGACCGTCCACAGTCTGAGGGGCAATTCTCGTAATTTTAAGAACGTTCACAGTCTAATCTCAGTCTCAATCTGTCAAAAGATACTTCTAATTTCCCTACATTTTGACAAGTTTTTGTCATTTTTTTGTCGCCGAGATGAGACTGCGACTACATTTTGAACGTTTTAAATTACGAGAATTGGCCTTCTGATCTCAGTCTCACTGTCAAAAATACGTCTAATTTCCCTACATTTTGACATTTGTTTGTCGCCGAGATGAGACTGCGACCACATTTTGAACGTTTTCAATTACGAAAATTGACCTTCTGACCTCAGTCTCACTGTCAAAAATATGTCTAATTTCCCTAAATTTTGACATTTGTTTGTCGCCGAGATGAGACTGGGACTACATTTTGAACGTTTTAAATTAAGAGAATTGACCTTCTGATCTCAGTATCACTGTCAAAAATACGTCTAATTTCCCTATATTTTGACATTTGTTTGTCGCCGAGATGAGACTGCGACTAGATTTTGAACGTTTTTAGTTACGGGAATTGGTCTCCTGATCATTTGCCTCTTTCTGTCCTCAACTTCCGCGATGTGTGACACATTATGATATCGCTAAGGCGATTATGTACCAAGCGTGGTGTGTGGTTTTTGTGGCGATTGTGTGTGTGTTCGTGTAACTACTACGTATGTAAGTAAAATATTTGATAAAAGGAGAACTGCAACATTACAATTATTAAATTATACAAAATTTATATCTAAAACAATCGTACACCTGTTAATTACCTATCTTTTATGTTATTTGTCGTAAACACGATAGGAATGCACCGGACTATAAATCTTAGAACATTGTTATATGCAAACTGAACGGAAATCGCTGACCATTTTATATGCATTTATCTCTGAAACCTACCGTTTCCAATTATAGCCTTCTGCGACACCTATCCTGGAGGTATCGTAAAACCCAAACATGGAGAAACCTGAAAAAGAAAATACCATTTTAATAGAACAATTCTTTGTGCTCTACCGAACCTTGTATAACAGTATCTTTACACAGCATTACATTATAGGCGTTTCGAATTATCGGCACAATGAGATAGGCATGTGCCGGTGACGCGCGCGGGCGGGGCCAGACAATTGAATTGATAAGCGACTTTCTAGCCGAGCCATTGTGCAGTATCGAACCGTTCGGTGAATACGAACTACGGGATCGCACCGACTAATGTACTCTATGAATTAAATTACAGCCTGACTGAAAAATAGAATAATGTATTAAATTTTTTATGATGCAATAATACTAACAGCAATTGCTGTTGACGCAAACACTTGAACCAATCAATTGAATCAACACATAAACGCAATCAATTGAAATTTGCTTTGAATCAAGTTCTTTACACCATTTGGCACTATTAAAGACGTATTAAAAAGTAGAAAAGCTACGTTTGATATAGCAGCCGTGAGCCGTGATACTGATCCACTACAGGGCAAAGGCTGCTTCTCATACAGAGAAGGAAAGGGCATCAATAGTCACTCTTGCTCGCTTGCTCTTGTTGGCGATTCCAAACCATTAAATCCAGGTTTACTCACGATGTTTTTCTTTATGTTCAGGAGCCTGCTTTCTGCCTCTAAAATAGAGCTTCGTTAGTAAATGCTCAGTGGTGACCAAGATAATCCTAAATACGTGCTTTTAGAATTGTAAGTAAAATATAACACAAAATATAACGCCAGAATTTTCCGAAAGAGTAGGCAAAGATGTCTGTCTATACATATATCTTTGCCTACCAATTCGTGGAATACTGGCCAAATGTAAGTGTAGGTATTAGAGTAGGGAAAGACCAAATAAGCGATGGATGGACTGTGTGAATGATGATATAGTTAGAAAGGGGTTGACTACCGAGATGACGACTAATAGAGAATTATGGAAGAAAAAGACATGTTGCGCCGAGCACAAATAAATGAGGTTAACTGCTGGAGAATGATGACGTAGGTGTAGGTATTATTAATATTATTAGTCATCAACTTAGCACAAATCCAGACTTTGCGCTGTTATTGAGATATCCAGGTGAAAAATGACCTGTTTAAATAAAACAAGTACTTCATTTAAATAAAACCGCGACAGTTTATAGATCAGAAATGTTTGCAATCCTTAAGGCATAGCTATTACCTGAACAATAAACCTTCCTGTACGTCGTATTTAGCTGTGTAAGCCTTTTCAAATTGGTAATTTTCTTCTCTGTGATTAAACCCTTTGTTTTATAAAACAAGTCGTCGTTTTCGCTTAAATACCGTTCTGTTTCCCGGTTTACGAGTTTATGAGTTACCAAGTTAAACAGATATCCTTGGTATTGTTGAACAGCTTGTGAAATTGCCCCTGTTGAAATTACAGAAGTAATTGTGAGAGGGAAGCTTCGGCTCAGTGGGCGTTTACATCTCTCTTGTTACGCCGAAATGAGGCTACCATAGCAAATGAGTGAAAATACTAACAATCTGTTTAGCAAATGAAATCTATTACTGGTTGGTAATTAATACAATTTCTAAATATCATAGGTACAGTCAACAGCAAAAGTAGATGATCAAAATCAGAAATTCAATACTAATGAACGGAGTTCGCAGCTATATGGCAGCTGTACTAGTAGTAAATGTATGGTATAATTTACAATCACATACTTTTGAATCACTTCGACGCCACACAGTTCTGACGCGAACTCCGTTCATTAGTATTGAATTTCTGATTTTGATCATCTACTTTTGCTGTTGACTGTACATGTACACCTAATAACACAAAAAGCACGAGTACTTTTGTTTATCAATACACGTTTAATCTATTTATCACGCCTTGCTATAAGCTAATTAACAAGATAAAATCGTAACAAACTCGATGAAGGCTACATTGTCCATTTCACGCTATACAGCGCCCGCGTATACAAAACTGCAGATCATTGACAATAGCCGAAATAAACAGCTTATTCATCGATCATTCATACTCTTTCAGGAAATGAGGAGAAAGCCTCAATGACACTCCGTTTTTCGTTCACTTCATATTATGATTATATTGGAAGGTAATTGGTATTAAAATTACAAGTCCGAAATCTGAGAATACGATTCGCAAGATAATTTTAAGCCTTGCAATCGTGCGAGGTAATTAAGTGAAATTACAGAGCTTGTAAGCGATGGACTAGCCACTTGCAATTAATTAAATCACTTATAACTTATTGTACTCGTAATTGTACACTTTTTAATCCAATAGGTGTTTTTATTGGTTTCTGTGGTTTTGGTTTTTGATTTTAATAGTAGGTTGGCAATGTTTTTGAGATTGCTTTTCCTCGAGGAAAACTTTTCAAGCTCATATATCTACGAGTACCTAGGCACGTAGGCGGTTACAGCATACCAAAGTAACTTCAATTCTTTGGAAATCTTATAACTATATGATCAGCTATTAAACATTTTCTTGGAACAACATGCCATACGAAGTTAACGGTTTTCGACCGACACGGTACGACAATTGGACGTCGACACCTTGCAAAATTTTTAATCAGTTAAAGACACTACCGACGGAAAATCTTTTATATTGTTCTTAAAATAGAAAGTTTAACATATTTGTTGATTGTTTAACTATAGATGATTGACTGACGGTAATCAACAACAAATTATAAACGCTACCAGCTTTCTTGTTCTACTGACGTAACTCGCTTTCGGTTCACACAGATGATGCTGTCATTAAATACTACCTGTACTTATCTTTATTCTGTTATCTGTGTCTTGTTTTATATTTTGATGTCCGCATAAACATTAAAATTCTATTTGGATAAGCGAATCCATTTTAAACAGGAAGCTTATTTGTACATGCAGCTTTGTTTCCTATTAATAGGTACATTTACGTGACCCGTTCAAGGACTTATCCTTCATCTTGTACCTAATTTGTATTGAGCTTGCATAAATAATAAATAAATAAAATAAAACAAATAATAAACATGTTCTCTACTGGCTTTTGCCCGTTACTTCGTCCGCGTGTCATTTCCTGTTCCCCCGACCCACTCCGTCGCATCGCATCGCCTGCCTGCACTATTAATTGGTTTTTGCTTAGTGTTATTTCTGACTTTTTTTTCTTTTTTTCGTTTCGCTTGGCTTCTAAGGGTCCTAGCGTGATAGCCTTCCTCCATAATTGGGCTATCAAATGCAATCAGAATTTTTCAAATCCGACTGGTATAGTTGCGGATATTACCCCCTACTTACATAAAATCAAACTGTACCTCTTTATGATATTATTAAGTATAGATACTGTATTTGGAGAAACTGCTGACGGACATATCATTCTGGCTCAATTATTATATTCACATGATGCTGCGTCATGAGAACAAGGCGAACATGTCCGTCCAAACCTGAGTAAGTAATCTCGATGTTCTCCGCACACTGATTCCCACTGACAGACACTTGATGAACAAAATAATAATGTCGAAACATCCAATAACGAATGACGTTATTAACCGCAGCTCTCTCATAAATATTCAATAGGTGTGTTATTGAATAAAAGTAAAAGTGAATCCTCAAAGACTTAAAGAGGAACTTTTGATTGATAGACGAGCTACCACACATGTCTAGGAAGTGCACGTTTAAATTAATGATTGATTGTTTTTTAGGCCGCGGCCAGAGCTCAAGTGAAGTGCAAAGTCAGATTCCACAAAAAGTGGTTTCAGATTGTCCGTACGAATTTTAAGCAGCCATAAAAAGTAGTTTTCGAGCACAATCGCCCAACAACTGCAAAACAAACGCAAGCATGTGGTCTACCCGGGTGCGCAGCGGCGGCGGCGCCTTCACAATCTCGCTCCGGAGATCATCGTTTTAATAGCTACGATTTATCACACTCTTCATTTTTTAGTAACTGTGTATCACAATCAGTAAGCCACTCAGCTGCAAGGTCGCCGGGTACAAAAAAACTCGCGACTTGTGTTTTTGCTCTATTTTTATTCACGAAGAAAAAGAATATCAGAACACCTATTTGGAAGTGGCGAGCTCACCGAGACTGGTCGGTACAGGAAGTTAAACCAATTGAACAACAATAAGATTTATGTGTTTTTCGAATACTTTTTTAAAGTTCCAAATCGGTCATTACATTTTTTGCGCGAGGTAAGTATCGGGGTCTCAGAACTTAATGTTTAATTTCTATGCAATAAATAAGTTATATATGTACATAATGATTTCGATAATGTAATTCTTTAGTAATAAATACCTACAATGTTCAATGTTGGTACATTTACCTACAGCAATTTCATATATCGACGTAGGAAATTAATATTAGCAATTAATCAGTTAATTTTGCACACGTTAAGATATTAATGTTAAAATATTAATTTGCGGGTATTACTATCATTTCGTAATGGACATGAGTGAGTAATTGCGGTGGCAGGGATGTGTGCGAGTGAGCGTCCCTTGAGCGAACTTTGTCCATCGCAGGCGCACATTAGTTGTGCGCCACGGGCTATTGTGCTACAACTTATAAGCGTTATGCAAAATACGAAGCGCCTTTCGATTCTGCGATATCTATAAATCGAGACGAGCGATCGTGGGATAGCGCAGTTGAACGGCTATTTTGATGAGTTACTCTAGCTTAACGGCCAGCTTTATTATAAAACGATCACTTTTAATTCTATTAGGAGTTTTATTTTTATGTCCGAATTTATATTCCCATTTTTACAACTATTAAAGCTACTTTAAAACGCTAATTGTTATTTCTGTTTTGAATTATTCGTTGAAATAATCAGAAATCTTTAAAGCGTCCTTTAATTAATGATTATTGTAAATTCGTTATCTTGTTAGTGCTTAGATAAAAGATGCCGCGAATTTAAAAGCAGATAATTTAGATAACAGCGCTAACAATGTAAGAATTCGTGTTTCGATTGTTAAATAGAAAATAAGGCGGACATAATATAAGACTGTTAAACGAAATTATATGAAAATTATCAGTAGGCGTTATCTTCCAAAACGAGGTGGTGAAAGACCCTATATTTTCTATTGTGCCGGTTGATTAATGATACAGTTTAGTTTAAGCTTTTAATACAGATATTACTTTCAAAAATCCATTTGCAATGCCATAAAAATCGTAGATAACAATCGTCGGAACGCATTAAAAACGTTTATGAGTTGCTTTATGATATGATGGTGCCATATCTTTATGTTGCATCTCTCACTTCGTCCCGTTAATCCTAGTCTAACCTGTTTAGCTATACAGTTGTATCTCTATCTGTATAGTAATTTTTGAGCAATTACTTTATTTGGGAGACAAAGCTTTAACAGGCAATTCCGCAACAATACCTTGCGATGTGCGGTCTGTTGCCTCCTCGCTTTGTTTGGAACCTATCCTAATAAGTTTCGTACTAAAGGACAATGAGAGTTTATTGCTGTTGTAGTGCTTTTGCAACATAAAGGGCTATGAGTGAAAGATGGCAATTAAAATAATGATTTATAACATCTTAGTTGCCATGCTAGTCGTTATAAACATGCCTATTCCAAGTAACCACACGAAAATTAGTAGGTATGCTAACAAGTCTATTCAGAGTCAATTTTCCTATTTCCCCGCGGCACAAAGTTGCTCGATACCGGTATCTCGTTGACACACATACACACATCAAAGAGGATGTTTTGTTGGTTGCCTCATACTCACAATTTGTTGGTTGCATTTGATTGCAGGAAAACAATAAAGCGCAAATTTAGCGTCGATAGCCATTTGCGTCAACTCACGTTGTTGTTAAATGGTAATTGCTCGGATAGATAACCTGTTTCGCACTTTCAAGTGTAAACCAGTATTTATTTTTATAACTCTATCAGGTAGGTAGTCTGTTTATTATGCAACTAATCAAGATAAATATCTTATTTTGTTACAGCTAGTACCCTATTGAACTATAAAATATAAATACCTAGTTTTTTTTTTATGTAAGTATTATCATCAACAATGACCAGCTAATAAGCCTGACATCCAAACTTTTGTGAGTGAACATTATTGGGTCATTTTGTGGTTCGTTTTAGATCACTTAGGAGCTAGGACTATAATTACAATTCAGCTACAGTGTCAAGTTTTCAGCGAATATAAATATTTTTTGATACATTTTTTATGTTTTTCTTCTTTATATTTTTAACTAGCTGCTGCCTGAAGCTTCGCCCGCGTGGATGTCGGAAATTATCCTAAGGGATCGTGCTATTGGGACCAAAAGTCTATATGCCAGTGAAAGCCCCGTCAAAATCGGTCCAGCCGTCTCGAAGATTAGCCGAAACAAACATACAGACGTACAGGCAAAACTTTAAAAAAAAATGTTTTTTTATAAGTAGGTACCTACCGTATATATTTTCATATGCATTTATTAAAAATGTGTTATTTTGACATTACAAACAGATACTTCAATTCTATTGATTTGTAAGTATAGATATGTAATACCAGGATACAGTATACAACTGACAGGGATCGATACAAGTATATCTAACAAGAGTGCTAATTTTTAAAACAGCATTTTAATTCACGCGAACTTAAATTTTGGTCTAGTCTATAGGTAGATACAATACCAGTTTCGGCACTAATATAACTCACATAAATCCGATGAGCTGTATTCATGCGAGATGATGCATAATCCTATTATAATACCTATTTTGACATGTTTATAAGACTGTACAGGCGTCAATTTTCAAGTTGTCACGCGGCGTCGGAACTATGTAGATTTACTAAGGTATTTATTAATATATTATCCTGTTATGTTCGTATTTAAGCATTCAATGGTTTATTTATCCAAAACACATGTTACATGTACATATAGCGCGACAGAAATTAACATAACTGTTGCGAAAAATCTAATCTAAATCGCATTTAAAGTAATCTTGGTATGTTGTTCAACAGTATAATATTCAAAGGCAAAACAAAGTTGAACCAGTCTAATATATTATTTAATTTAACGAGCTTGTTGGATAATAGCCTCTTATTTGGGCATAACACGTTATTTAATGGATTTTAAACACACACATTATTCAAATATATGCAAGGTTTTATTTCATATCAGTATTGGTCTGAGATCAGTATACATATAACAATTCGCTGCAGTGAATATGAATTGATTTTAAAATTCACAACGCGTTTATAGCAGAGACAATATTGTTCGCGCGACGCAGCGGGGGTCCAGATGACATCTCGCAGCGTGCAGTCTCACTCTATGCGCTCCGCTCTAATCGCACACGCCGACTGCCCTTCGGCCTTCCACGCAGAGTTCACTTTGCATTGTCCGCATACTCGTGCTGTACATCCTACAGTACTTTAGACTTTATTTCTATTACAGTTATTGAAAATAAAAGCGTAGATAAAAAATACAGATAGAGGTACCTCGTTACGAAATTAAGCAACCAAATGGCTTTCGATATCTGTGTTCATTGTTTGATTCACGTCGTTTTCATGTGCGCGGGCGCGTTTCGGCGCGGCGAGCGGCGCGGCGCAGGCGCAGGGTTATCGCGGTTCGGGCGCCCGTCACGGTTCCCACGCCGAGTGGTATTTTAAATACCTATTTATCTAGGTACGGCGACAGGACCGTGCATTCTGTTTGAGTAGCCTCTTCTGGATGGGTCAAGGATTCGCAGGTGAGTGCAGATCCGTGCTCGTTACACGATGCGACGTCGACCTGGCCTTGTAACATGTTGCCTGCCATGTTCTATTATACAATTCGATTGTACGACATGACTTAAATTTAATTGTTGTCTGTTATTCTTTGACGAGTGTGTTTGAGTGAATAAAAACAACAAAGCTTTTATCAGAGCTTATTTACTTCGACATTGTACGTACGTAGTAAGTACATCAACAAATTTGTTTGGAGAAGATGATAGGTGATTCTCTTAATTCCGTTAGGTTGTTATGATTATGAAGTCTTCAGAAATATATAGCTTTAGAGTACTATGCTACTGAAGAGGGTTCGTAAAAATCCGAAATTTATAATAAATATCAAAATATACTATACCTACTTGATATATCGATGGTGTAAAAAAGGGATTCCTAAACTTTTATGTAACGGTACTGAGCACTCGTCAAATCTTTTTCATTAGGATGGAATCCTTCATTAAACTATCAATGACATACTGCAATTTACAACATCAGTAACAAGTGTTTATTAGGAATACTCCAAACAAAGAACTGAGGAACTGTTTCACTGTTTTATTAATAATTATTGTAAAGTACGATTTTCTGTCCGAAAGTTGTATTCGCAAATCTGCAGCAGCATCCAATCTTGACCTAAAGTTCTTGGTGGTATACCTAAGTATTAGATAAAAAGTTTCACAACGATATGTTGTGGCAATAGGAAGAAAAGTTAAAATTGCTGTTTTGGCTACTCCAGGGGATTCACTTCACAGTCAATGGCGTATTTTAAGATTTGGCGCCACGGGCCAATACGGTTTGCCGCCCCGTAACTTAGCAAAACAAATAAATGTGAGAACGAGCGAAGTGAAGTCAAGGAGCTAGGGAGGGACTGTGTGACCCATTGTGTGTGCCATTTTAATTCGGCAACATTGTATTTCTCGGAGACACCACGGGTAAAGAAAATCCCCGTGGTACCTTCCAAGGACCACGGGAGGGACCACGGGTCACACACGTCTTTGATAACTAATAATCAGTCGTACCACAAAAAAATATTGATATGTTTTTCTAACAATGTCGAAAACGATAATGAATGAACGCGTGATGGGATTTCCAGAAAATTTTAACCTACTATAGACCCTATGTTGTGAGCATTATATGTATATGCTCGAATTTCAATAAAAATATAACCGTATTGGCACATTATTTGGTGAATCTCCAAAACTTATGATTAGATTGCCACTTCGAGAAACGTAATCCAAATTGATTTTTTGGAAAGTTCTGCTATGGTAAACTTTGAATCTGCTAAATTTACAGTTTTGACAGTAAATATCAAGTGATATTTTATTAAAGATATTTCCATAATATATAAGCTAATTTTTACATAATATGTAAGCTCACTGACTTAAAATAATATTAATAATATGGCATAAGAGAAGGCATAGAAAATCCTAAAAAAGTCAGAAGGTCTCCGCGTGGTCATGAGTTCGACATGATACCTTCTCCGTCTTTGAATTGAGAATGCCTAGAGTGTCACTCATTAGATTACGAAAGTTGAAAAATACCCGGTAAATAAATGAGACCAAGATAGCAGAAAACTGAATTAAAAAGTCACTGAATTAAGCTTAGCTCAAATTGTAATTGCAAAAGAACGATGGCAACTTGGGCTGACTGCCAGTCCAACTATGTGAGGGTTTTATTATTTGGGTTTCAGCCAAATTGATTGGACTTCTGGAAAATACGGGTGTCCTATTCGAGATAAACTCTTTTGTTCGAATTTCACTAGTTCGATTTAACGTTACTTCGATGAACTCCTATGTAAACAATTTTTTTATTTTAGAATCGAGCTAGACTATCGACACTAAAAGTATCAAAATATCAATATATAAAGTGTAAATTTCGATGTAACTTTACTCAAACAAACAAGTTTAGTGTTAGATTAGAACGCCCGAACGTATTTCGGATGTACTAAGAACATGAGGGAAGAATTAAACATGAGTTTTCCCATTTTCAGCTTCATCGGCTAACTGCATGTTCCTTTACATGAGATAAACGGTACCTCTACCTAAAGATCCTGCTTGGTATATATTGTTGGCAAAACCACTGTTATTGCTTCTGTATTATATTTACGGCTTATCCCAATATAAATACATACCTTCGTTACAGTTTTATTATGTACATAAGTGTCTGTACGACAAAGTATACTTCTGCAAATAAAAAATCCAATTTATTGCATTTAAGTATATACGTGTGTATGAGTGTATACGGAAGACGGGCGTATTAAGTTACCCGACGATTAAGTGGGTTGTCGACAGTGAGCATGATTCACATTTTACCCCGACTCCATTACTTTTTCGATGAAAAGAATGTCCAGCGGGCAGCTGAAAAATGTACAGCAGTCGAAATATTGCGACGCATATCTACAGAGCGTACATGTGTTCCCGCTGAGAACGGTAATGTATGGACTTTATGGTGGAGCCTTAATAATACGCACGATAAAAGTTATTAAAATCAGTCATGTGCTCTTCATATTTCAGGATAACTTATGTGCAACATGAAATTTTTCAAAAATATTCGATCATGCGCTTATATGTTTTTAACACGCCGGAACAATGCAGTTGGAGCGTCAAAAATATTGAGGTAAATAGGAAGTACCGAGTCTATAAATTATAACCGATGACGGAGAGGTTTTTGTAAGTATTATGTGTTTGATAGCCGCAGGCGCACAAAGGTATCGGTGATTCGGTGATCCCACTGTTGGAGATTTATTGTAACTGTAATTATGAAACCTATTCGTAGATAACCATACGTGTGTGATTTTGGCCAACAAACGATTTAATGAATAGGTAGCTCAAGTGCTAATTGAGATGTATAACTCGTATAGCTATACTATTAAATCAAGGTCTACCACATATTGCATATGCATATGAGGTAGAGCTAGTAGCAGTGATTTCTAACTTGCAAAATAACACGAAGACGCAATTTGAACACGCAGATTCCATTTCAATAATTTATATTTCTAGATTTTTTGTAAAATAGATTTATGAATCTAGACTATCACAATATGCTCAACTCGACCATATCTTAACTAGTTAATTTTCGACACATTCCGTTTGAAATGTATGCTAATATATATCTGCTTGTGTCGCAATACAGCGGGGACATTACGCAAACACACATGACGACGTGTATGCTAACTTAATAGATACTGAACCTTAAAGGATCAAATTTCAATCAAACCGAATAGCTCACAGCATTAGTCTTCCTATTAGTTGTAACACATAATGTTTTCGAGATACGGTCTCATTGAATGTAACATTTAATTTTCTATTCAATTTCTTATCTGTAAATGTATGGCACAGTTATATTGGTAACGTGGGAATCGTCATTGATTCACTCCGGATTACTTCGATGACTATCGGTAAGAAAAATAAATTAATAATAACTTCGATATTGGGCGATGTAATCTCTGTGAGCTTCCGAAATGAGATTGCTGACGCGATAATATAAAGTGATGGTACAGCTTCTGGGGATAATAGATCTTACGACTTGTAGCTGTGTGTGTGGAGGTGTCATTGACACTGTTTTTGAACACTTTAATTTTTTAATTACATTTCTACTACATACGTTTTTCCTTTATACAACAAAGTTAGCGCTAAAATTAGTGCCAAGGCGTTTCTAAAAACCTCGTCGAGCTAAGTAAGAAATTCAGTTAAAAGGTGATACAACCGCACAATGTAGTGACAGGTTGTCAGTTTACAGAGTAATAAAAGTACTACAAGTAAAACAGTAATTATTTTCTTTAGTTGACTTGTGCGTTCATGGCATGATTAGCAGCTGCTCTAAATTCTACTTTTAAATACATCCAGATTAGTGGGCAAGACATAATACCTACGTATTTAGTTAATTAAATAAATGTTTAACCATACGCGTCTCTCAATAGAATCTCATTATCTGAATGTAGTCCGAGAAAGGCTGCGATGGTGAAAACATGCACGCGTATCCTATTTCAAGTATAATATGCTTTACACATTCTCACCTTGCTAGTCTGCGTTATCCTTCCTTTCCCTTTCCCTATCGTCATAACACAACAATAAAATCAGTTGTTTATTATCTTACATTACAAGTGTTCGAACACAAAAATCACTTCTTACGAGGAGCACGGCGCTGAGGCGGGGAGCGCAAGCGCTGCCTGTCCCACACTAAAACATTACACTTTATGATCACTTGTCTAATAAAACAATCGAATAATTCGGTTATTGAGCCTCTTAAACATGTTACAAGAGGTATTTTGTCCACTGAAAGTTTATTGATTTCATACAAATGGGATTATAATAAGACAATAACCATTCACATATTATGTATTGCGCGCGAGATTGCGCTTAACGCTTTTATCTTAAGACTGATTAAACTATACTTTGCGGAAAAATATACACGGAAAAGCTTTTATTTTTCTTTTAAGTTCATTGTCGTTGATATATACAGCGAAGTATAACAAGCGATAATACTCGTGCGCAAGATAGAGTGCGTCCGCACGGCCTCGCCGCGGAATAAATGCCGTAATTAAGTGAAATTATTATAATTCTGTTTCAGAATTAAATGGATGTCACAATATCACGCCCTTAAGTAACCGTAAATTCATTAAATATTTGGTAGGTATCTTGATTGTCTACATAAATGGTGGCGTATGTTTATTATGTATAATTTCTTGCGTATTAATCGTTTTACATAGTTTTGTCCTTTTTGCTGCCAAGAAAATCATGTGTGACAGAAAAAAATGTCCTTTCTATAAAAGTACTGATTTTAATTACACTCCATTAACCGAGAACACCGCTCTGATAAAATGTGTTTAAATAATTAAAGTAATTAATTTTCAAATTTGTATAAATTATCTTAGCGAAAAAGGCGTCATTTACTCACAGTAAACACGCAACAGGCCAATACGTTACATGAAAAGTTTTCGCTTTTTTACATATTTGGGACCGATGTGATTTCGGGTGTGAGCGTAGATATCAAAAGCGGCAATCCTATCTGTTATCAGTCCATTATGGCCGCAAACAAATGACGCAGCTTAAAGTCTTAAAGCTTTTTAACGGGGTGAGAGTCGTGAGTCGTCGCCGGAGTAATTAGCCGCGGAGTTGTTTGTGCGGCCGGCCGCGCCGCGCCACAGAACATGTAATGTAAGACGTACCGGGACAATGAGCCAGCCAGCTAGCACTCGTACTGTCCGTAGGTGCCGTTTTTAATTAAGTCGACCAGATTTACAGCTCGCTGTAACGTTGGGTGTTCTTCGTTTAATCCTATTTAGAGTTACTGCTGTTGCCTAAGCTCTATTACTTGTCCATCGATGATTGGGCTATATATTTTATCCTTCTTAGAGCCATGATTAGGTCTTATGACGAATGGACAAGTATATTATTCTAGTTAAAATATACTGTACGGTGTGTGAGATCTTTAATGGATCGCACAACCAGGCTTAGACTTTGTTACTTCATAGCCGAGCCATGTCAATAGTACAAGCGTGGTGTCGCGTGTAGTCGTGTGACCATGTAAACATAGGCAGCCTTCCGTACAGGTTTTAGACCATAAGGCTATATATCATTATGTTGTTTTGTGAATTACCGAGCAAACAAGCAATAGACTGCAATATGTTAGAGTACATACAGCTAGTTCTTACAACGCCTCGAGCTGCATCAGCTCATAGCTAGATACTGTTGACATTTGTATCAATTTTCCATTTGAAAACCAATTAAAGAGTGTATAAAATGTTTTGTTAAGATAACACTTTAGATAACGCCGTAACGGTTCGTATGCGCCGCGATGTTATTATGAAAATGGACAAATAAACAGACTGTACCTACTCATGATTGTAGCCTTATTCTTTGACGACATTTAACCGAAATCGTTGTCAGTATTGTGACAAATTGTGAGATAAGGACCTGTGAGATAAATATATCGGTCACGAGTAAACCAGACGCAGTGCTGCTGCGTGCGATTGTCGCTCAGAAGCATCTGTTACCGAAACCGCATATTCAGCTCACAGTTCTAAGATCCGGTAGGACTATATTTACATATAAATAATATAAAAAATAAAAACAAGACTGGTGCACGATTTAACAGGACTTAGGTATGGCAGAAAAAACGAGACGCACAAGGCCATCCAATATCTACAAGGTGCAATTTTTGTAAGTTATTATTTAAACAAAGATAACAGGCTGGCTCCGATATGTAATTCGCGAATACTAGACAAAAAGTTTTGACCAAAGGCTAAACTCGATCGGCAGACACCTACTTATATACCTACTTATTGATTGAAACTTTCAGACTTCAATACCTGACTGGACTCGATGCTTAGCGAGCGTCATTCGTTGGCACATCGACACCGGTCAACTGAAACGATAGGTACAAGTTTTTATATATTTCTTTATGTTTTATGGCGAGTATTTTAATAGTACCTACTATATTTTTTGTATAATAATGTTATAAATAATTGAAACGCTAAACAAAAAATGTAACGTCTTACTAAATGCAACGCGTTAATTAAACCGTTGATCAGGTTAGTAACAATTAAATTCATTTAGTAATTAGCTGTGCACTTTTTACTTTAGACATTATTATCTACTCATTAATAATACTTTTATCATTTTATCCAGATGAATGCACATTGCTTACAGGCTACTTAAGACAAGTTACACTGCTATTACTATTTCAATGAGAAAGAGTTAAGAAACTTTCAATGATGCATTTCGCAATGTTAATTTGACTATAATATAATCAACTGTTGAAATAAATGATAAATTGGTAATATAGGCAGCGACGAGTAGTAATGGATAAATAAATAATATCTTGCTACAAGCTGTTTAAACTCAGCATCTTATAGAAATGCATTCATTTAAATATTTGTCCGCAAGGTGTTCGATTATATTCTTTTATCCTTAACATTGTGGAAAATTTCCGAGTCGTTAATACTAGTCTATTATTCTTTCTCTTATTGACATACCAGACTATTAACATTATTTTTGTTATGGACGAACGTGATCAGTTTTTCTATTTAACAATACTTAGTTATAAAGACAATAAAACGCGTTGGAAAAAAAGCGCTAGTTTTTCATTATTTTTAGTATTTTCAGCCTTTTGTCGATAAACACACCCCATTATTCACCCGTAAGGTTAATTAATTACAAGAAATAGTTCACAATGTAAATAATAATACACCCTCTATTTTCTCTATTGTAGAGGTTATGACAACATCCTAGTTACAATAACTAACATTGGTACAAAAACTGTCCTTAAATAATTTCTCGGTCATTCATAGTAGTTGTTTTCAGTGGTAATTATTGATGAAGTAGAAATAATAATTTAAAAAACTATGGAGCAGCCGGTGAGGGCGATAGCATCGCATTCAGACGGACAACCTGCACAGACGCAGAGGCTTATTACACCACAGATAGTCCTTTGTTCACTTTTTTGTAATTTCCAAGTTAATTAGACAGTTTTTACCGTTAATAGTATCTACAAAACAGTAATTTATTTAATACGAGACCCATTAATATTTGTAACTAAAACACTTAGTTTGAAACTGACAAAGTTAAACGTTGTAATAACGACACACATGCTCGTGCTTACAATTTTTATGACTAGAATTTATTTACGTAATAGGTGCACGATTTTTCATGTGTACAGGTTACATAGGAAAGTCGTTAAACAGTAAAGTTATTGAAGCTTTTCACTCTTGTTGTTGTTTAAATAATATTATCGTAGTTGCACGGTTTTTTATGTCCAAACGCGCAACTTACAATCTTTTAAAAATGAAGAGTGTACTGATGTACGTGAATGTACGTGATTAAAAGAAAATTGCTGAAGAAAAGCTCTGGCTTTTCTTCAGCAATTTTCTTTTAATCACGTAGTTATTATTAGTTCACATTCTATTGGTCGCTAATCGTTAAAGGTTTTATCGTGAATTCCGTAGCTGTTTTTACAATCTACTTATTAATGTTATTCACAAACGAATGCCATTAGCGCGTTTCTACCGGTAGGTACCTATGTCATAGGTACCGACATATCAATTATGTAATTTGCAGAATGATTTGTGCGTGCACAACTGCATCAGTGCGTTAGAAACTGCACTCACAAAGCTTCTACCGATGTCTATAATCAACATTACGGACTGATGCAAGCACTCTGAATAAGCATTAGCCACAGTTTTCCGGAGTCGGCTGCATACAAAATGGTCCATTTTAACATCTAGCTGTGTCATGCTTCCCTGTAAGTGCATAACGTGGGTGCACATTGAACTAAACAGCACGTTCGTCGATCTGTTTAATTTCGCAATAATTTCTTTTATCGGCGGTCAGTGGTTAGATTTCCGTGTGCGCGGGCGCAGTGCACGAGTCAAGCGACGTGGTGCGATGAACGTGTGCGATACCATTCATTAGGCGGCGCGGGCGCAGGGCGCTCACGCGTCAAATTAGCCCGAGCCGCGCTTAATTAGACAGAGCAACGTCGTCGTCTGCCCCCGAGCACCCCACGCCGCTCCATACAGACGCCCGCCGTGCACTCGCCTGAACATGATTATCTTAATGCCCACGTACTATCTGAAACCGACTAGTTCAATCCATGCAAAATAAGATATATTAAGGCCACTCAGTCCACCTAATAAATAAACATAAATGCCATAATTTTTCTTGTTCTACAAACACTTTTCTTTTATTTTTTCAGTAAATATACGCCATCCTTATAAATATCTAAAAATATTTGCAAAACTGCGCTATTGAGTTTAATTAAAGGACAATAGCGTGGATCAGCTGCTGGGACCGTTACACGGCGGCACGCGATGAAACGCGCATGCGCGGCGGGCGGCGCGGCGTGCGCAGGCGCAGGGACGCAGTGCACCCGCCCGCCTTGTGACTTAGGTCAAGATCGCTCCACGATCATGCCAATTACCAACTTGACACACAATAATTGTAACGCCTCGTCTGTCGTCAATTAGTTACAACTAGCTGACAGCATCTTGCCGGTATTAAGAAACCTGTTGGACCACTGGGCACGCGATAACGATGCTATTTAAAGATGAAGATCGTAATTACTATCGAAGTTATTATATTGAGTATATTATTTAAATTTTTGTGAATAGGTCTGATATGCGGATGCGATTACCCACTGACTGCGTCACCAGATACCTACCGATACCTGCAGATAGTATTCATGTCTGTTAGACGATAATTATATCTAGGATACTCGCGTACGTATGTCGGAAAATTACTGTGCTACAATTTCCAGTTAGCGCGGTACAAAACTTTTATATAATGCAACAAAGTGGTAAAGCTACAAAAAATTGTTTACTATTCGACCGAACTTGTTCAGTTCGAAAAAATGTTTTTACACTTAATTAATTGTTCAACTATTGCTGGATAAAAACACAGGCGACGTTAAGTCGGTTCCTAGCCTAATATTTCTATATATGTTACATATCTAGTGGAACAATTAGCGTAATTACGAGAACGGTTTCTATGGGCAGGTGTAAAACATCGACCACTCATAATTCCTAGTAACGGCATTGGCTTAAGGCGATACTAGGGAAACGTGCTACTAGGCAGCAAAATTACTGGTTCACCATAATAGAACCTTGGGTATTTCTAAGCACCTTTGGCCGGCTATTTTACTAGCAAAAATTATACATTGTGCATTAGGAAAATTATTTTCAGATCTTACGACGTAGTCTTTACAGCTCAACTAGAAACTGTTTAATATTCTCGTCATCGTTTAGATTTTAAACGTGTCGTTTAATGTTCTTTAGTAAATAATTTGTTTGAGTCCAGAGGGGCAATTCTCGTAATTTTAAGAACGTTCACAGTCTGATTTCAGTCTCAATTTGTCGAAAACACCTCTGGTTTCCCTACATTTTTGACAAGTTTTTGACATTGATTGACGCTGAGATGAGATTGCGACTAGATTTTGAACGTCTTTAATACTCAATATATTTATTGCTTCCACATGTGAACTTAGCTGGTAGGTTTTACAGAATATGATCATTGTCGACCCTGTCGGGCACAGCAAAAGCAAATCACGGGTGTTCTTAATTACGATAAAATAAATGAGCAATACTTTCATAAGTTTATTGAATTACTTGGTAGAGTTTAGCAAGGAAACGTCACCGTTACAAACACTTCCTTACGGTCTCAATATTCTTATTTGACGGTACATAACGCAAGATTTGCTCTCACTAAAAACCAATAAAAATTATGTCCGTCAGTATTTCCATCAAGCCGTAATAATTATTTCCTAGGTACATGGTGGATCTATGCTATTAGCAGTTCTAGTCCGTAGGCGATAAATCTTCTGTAACGAGCTTTTTCATTTCCGAAACACAGAATTATTATGAAACAGAACAGTTAATTCTGCTAGTTTACTTTATAGTGCTGGTAATTCTAATCGTAGCTTGTGCAACAAGTTCAATCATAATCTTGCATTAGCATTCCTCCCGCGAGCTCAACAGCGTCTGACTGATTGTGACTTTATGACAAATACGATAGAGATAAGTAATTAATAGTAGCAGCGCAGCGCTAAGACAGCTAAGATCGTCCGTCGTGTTGTTAACGCGTTATAAACAAGGCGAGACACCGCACACCGCCGACACAGGGCAGATTGTAGTAATGCTTTGTTCTCGTGATCCGTTGCGAGCTCACTGTTGGCAAAATCTCGCGGCACATAAATTTACCAGGTTCCGTTGTGAAAGCCAATATTCTTTGTGGCGCTGGCGAGGTCTATTTCTAACATTAAATAAATTACACCGATATTACAAGAACGAATCGGTGGAACTTGTTCTAGTCGGACGTGTCTGGTCTACACGCTGCATCGCAAACATCAATTTCGTGTTGCACACTTTTAGAGTTATTAACGAAAATTCGTTTTGTTTTATTTTTTTGTACGGTACTTCCGTATGCTGAAACTGTGGTGATTTATCGGATCGTGACTGTTTTTGTTATGTATTGTCTATGTGGCTGGCTTTACTTAATAAAACCAGCTTAACATGTTACCGTTTAATCACTGTCTATTTATCAATATTTTGTCATTTAAATTATACAGATGCTTGAGCGTAGTTTTCAATTTGTTAAAAGGTATTCATGTAACTATGAATCATCGTGAATAAATCAAGGTCATTAAGTCCAAGCTACTATTCTTCTAACATATAAGTAATATATTTAATATTCAAGAACTGACAGCAGAAGCGTATGTAAGCCGATTTGCCAGACACAAAGGTGTTGAAAACTTATTTAGAACGGTTATTAACGTCGAACTCCGCCAACATAAATGGATTAAACATAATAATCACCAAGGCTGACCGAAATGTAACTGTTATCAATAAAACATTATTTCTGGTTTTAACGGAAATTGGTTTTTATTAACAGTATTCCGCATCCTGTTACTAAGATGCATTTAAGATGGTCAGTAATTAAAACATATTAAGACATTATGAAGTATATTACTTTAATTATGTAATTAAATGTTTGACAGATCAATTAATTATTAAAAGTAGGTATTGAGTAAGAAGTACCTGGGCCAGTCTGCATCATTGACAAACATATCTTTAGGCAATTCATATAAATAACTAGATTGTTAATTACTGATGTCGAAATTCCGCCAACCCGTCAATGAAGACTGCTGATCATAACATTATGAAAGCTTAGATATTCATTATAGCAGAGTGTGAAGACACCGGCCGCTTCTACAATGTAGTCGTTGACGCACCGTAGACGCTAAGCGAACAATCTCGAAATTCTGAAAAGGAAAGACGAACTATTTTGGCTTCGGCTATTTTTTACAATTTTGATCCTGAAATTCATTTTTGATCATTCTCGTCACAACTTTACTACACGTTGGTAAGAGACGTAGCGACCAACGCCCAATGTGAAGGCTAGTCAATGGAAATCTAGGCAATATGTAATTTATCTGTGCAGGACCATATACCTTAGTTTTTTAAGTACATTGTTACTAACCCATTATGGACTTAGTCTGAATTAAATGTTTATTATTATAACATCCAGGGGTTATTTTCTATAAGATTTTTTTTAATTACGAATTTTGGCAATGAATGTCTTTTTGGCTTTTTCTTTATTTAAATGAGAAAATTAAGATGTTGTCTTGGTTTTTACAAAGTTAATCTCGCTCTTTTGAAATCGTGTAGGTAGGTATCCTATATCTAAAATCAAAATCTCACTTTTATTAAGTACTAGCTTCTGCCCGCGGCTTCGCCCGCGTGGATGTCGGAAATTATCCCACGGGAACGTGCTAACAGGATAAAAAGTATGTGCTTCCCCAGGATGCCATCTATATCTATGCCAAATCAGAAGATCAGTGGTTTAGGCGTGAAAATGTAACATACAGTTTCAAGTTCAAATCCTCCCCTTAAAAACCGAATTCCCCGTTTTTGTCCCGTCAGTGGTAAATTTTCGACAACTTTACATATTTATTATTTTCTGTCAAAAGTATCAATACTGAGTTTCGAGTTACTCAGACCGCGCATTCAATTTCTTCGACATAAACTTAACACCCCTATTTCCCCTTTGAGGGATAGCTTTGAAAAACTTATAATGATAAACTTTATTACTTACTTAAGCAAATTTCAAGTTTATTAACTAAATGAATAAGATTTTTCATATAAACTGTATCCCCGCTTTTCACCCCCACAGGGGTGGAATTTAAAAAAAATCGTTTGGGATGTATTCATAACTTGACTCAAAGATTATTTATACTAATTTTCGAGTTAATCAAGCCATGCAGTAAAATCCTCCCCTGAAAAATTGAGTACCCCATTTCAGCCCGTTAGGGGTAGATTTCCAAAAAACCCTGATACACATTATTCTTTACTTTCAATATTAGGTATAAATACTGAGTTTCGAGTCAACCGGACTGCGCGCTAAAATTCTTCCATACAAACTTTGAAACCCCCCAATCCCTTATTAGGGGGTAGTTTAGAAGAAAAAATAACTGACAATCTTCATAATTTATTTAGATAAGTATTCGTGCTAAGTTTCAAGTTTATTAACTCAAGGAATAAGATTTTTCATACAAACTTTCATCCCCTATTTTATCCCCTTGGGGGTAGAATTTATCAAAATCCTTTCTTAGCGAATGCTTACGTCATAACATCTAGCTGCATGCCAAATTTCAGCCCGATCCCTCCAGTGGTTTGGGCTGTGCGTTGATAGATCACTATGTCAGTCAGTCAGTCAGTCACCTTTGAGTTTTATATATTTAGAATATACTTTTCCGGCATAAAAAGTACCCAGTGTGGTGCCCAGGATATTAAAGAATAATTATACCAAGTTTCATCGTAATCGAACCGGTAGTTTTTGCGTGATGCCTGAACAAACAGACAGACAGACAGACAGACCGACAGACAGATAGACCGACAGACAGACAGACAGACAAAATTTTTTTTTGGGTTCGGTGTCGGTCTAGTAGGTAACACCCCCTGCCATTTATTTTTTTGATATTTTCAATGTACAGAATTTTCACTTCTACAGATTTATTATAAGTATAGATATAGATTTAGATGTTCGCCGGAAAAGCGTCGACGTAGGCGAAACTCATTGGTTGAAGTACGAAGTAAATGTACTACAAAACAAATTAATCAATTATTTAAACATAGATCTACTAGCGACCCACCCCTGCTTGGCACAGTTTTTACGACTTGGCAAAGTAATATAATTAAGTTTAATATAATGCACATAAACCTTTCGGAATTAATTCTTTAAATGATGGTGAAAACCGCATCAAAATGCGTTGCTAAGAAGAACAACGCGGACACACAGACAGACACGAAAATTTATTTAAATTTATAATATGTATAAATGATTTGTATTTACCACAACAAGGTTTACATTTCTAACATTGTTACAAACAAGAAACTACAAACGTTAGAATTGCTCAAAACCATATCAAAATATGAGATGTTGCGTTGGCGGACGACACGGCTATTGGCACGCTTCTATTTGATTATTTACAACATTTATCGCTTTACTAAACGCCTGCATCGAATGAGACAATATTCTGCAACATCTTGACTAACACAAATATATGATTTTCCGTACATACCATAAACAATAATATCTATAAGTTAATTTTGGAATTCGATTCTGCCCACGTTCGAAACAAACGTTTTCGAATTATAGTGTATCTGAAACTAATTTATGGCTCAATTCGGAAAGAGGTATTATGTGTTTAGATAGTACATTAGTACAAACAGTGCGCTTCCAATTATTTACGACAGGCTTGCAGCGCCCTCGGGCTGAGTTTCACAACACTTTATGGACGAGCGTCATTACGGGCCGTTGCTCAACTTTGACGCCTTTGATTATTCGATAATAACGCACACATAATTATAATGCCTATTTATTACTTGCAGATTAAAAAACAATTTTACTCTCACGATGTAATGTGATATTAATTCCGATAATAGTTGAGATGGACAATAGTGACGTAATCTAACTTTCGACCTTAGTGCTCATTTACGGAGACGCGGGGCGTTGCGCATCGCGTTGTGCGGCGCGGCCTGCACTAAATTCAAACATATATGGTGTTGTATGAGTGCGTTTACGGAGAAGCGATTTTTGACGCGTTTACTTGAAAAGGAGCGTTTTTTGCGGCCGAGCCCGCGGCTGACACCGCCGCGTCTCACGCGGCGTTTATCGCGGCGGCGCACGCAGCGGCAATTCTCGATGAAGCGATGCCCGCGGGTCATATTTAGAAATTGCAGAACGCAATTAATTAATTATTACTGATTAATTTAATTTGCGCTCCCATCTTCCGTTAACCTATAACTGGTCGGTTTGATTGAGTATCCCGCGTGCGCCGCAGCGTTGCCCGCCGCGTGCTTTGCTACACGCTTGAGGATTCTCCGCGGGCGCAGCGGCGGGCACCGCGCCACGCTTCCCGCCCCGCGTCTCTATGAACAACGTCTTATATTACCATACGCTTATGTTTACGCGTGCGATGATAAGTGCCGCTTGATGCGCCGCCGCTCCGTAAACAGAAAATCGTACGACGCGCCGCGAAACGCCACGCCGCACGCGACGCGCGACGCCTCGCGTCTCCGTAAATGAGGCCTTAGGCTATTCGGGTTTTTAATTAATTGAAAGCCAATAAATTCGCAAAATGATTGAATGATTTTGAGTCATTTGTACGGTACAATAATATTGTTCCCTTGACAAAAATTTGTAGGTAGTGTTTCAATATTAACCCAAAAATGCTTTAACGTTTTAACTATAATTCAAGTGTCTTAGTATAGACAAAAATATTTCCAATAATAACGTTAAGTGGCTTTAAGTGAAGCATTCACATGCTCTTTAATTAAATTAATATAGCACACAATAAAGGCACCTTCGTAATATTAAGAGCACATCGAACCGCTCGATCATGCCGAGGCTGCGCGTGCGCCCCCGCCTTCGCAATGATCCATATTCCATCTATCACCACGCTATTATTTATAGCGCCAATTATAATGGAGTCAGTATCTAATAGTGCACTTCTTTATTTATCGCCTATCCGAATCACAAGTACATGTATTGTTTATAATAGTTATAAAACAGCGAAGTTAATTTATGATACGGTTTGTCAATAAAACCTTTTTCTATGAGACCAAATAGGTACCTAACAAGACTCTTGCAGCGCGGTGTTTGTTTTTTCAAACAAGTGACTATAATAGTCTGCCTCTTTGTCTCTTCTCTGAAATTGAACCGCGCGTACTGAACACCTTGTGAAACTATAAATTATTCCTGCATGTGCATTCAAGCGATATGATCAATACACTAATCAGTTTCGCTTGATGTTCTATCTGCCCGTGTTAAACAACATCCAATCAAATAAATACTATTTTCTTAAATAAAAATAATAAACATACCATTTTACTTAATTAAGAAGGCTCTACGTCGTTCTGCCGTCGGCGCAGACAAAGTTTGCACAACATTAAAACGTGATAAAGCTCCACAAAGCCTCCATTATTGTAGCAAATGACAGGCGTTTAATTAACATAGATACTGTGGCCGTGTTAGCGGCGTCGGCGCATCGGCGCATCGGCCGCGAGTCGCGCGCTGCCAGTGCTGCCACTCGCATCGCACGGGTTATTTGTGCCGATAGCGCTATTCGTGCCAATGCTAATGAACACGCCAATCTCGGATCTCGTATACTCGTCAATTTCAAACTATAAGGTATAAAATTTATAACGACAGGATTTTATGTTATATTTTTATAACCAAAGGTGTTAAATATCACACCTAGGTATATTTTAAATAAATTAACATGCACGCAGTTATACGTGTAACCTACGTATAGGTAGTATATTTAGTATTTTATAAACAAAATTGCAAGATCGTATTTTTGATGTAAAATATTAATGGACCACAGCATACGTAAAGTAATGTGAATAAACTTTTACGATATATTCGTGGTCTGAATTGACCATTTCTAAAGTTTTATTCAAAAAGATTTGCTTGCGAATAATAAAAAATCACTATAAAAATAGTAGCACAAGGAAACATAGTAGACATTTTTGTTGTAGTAGTAGGTTATTGTTTAACTCCAAGTGCCACAAGCACAAGCACCGATTAGCTCAAGTCTGAGAAGCTACTGGAATAAAACATGACTTAGCATGTGCAGCATTTAAACTATAAGCTAAGTATCGGCCTCTACTCCGTGTTTTCCTAAACTTTACTCAATTCAATTTAACAAGTAGACCATGTTAACTAGGTAAGTACAAACATAGTACCTATTCTAGATGAATCTCTTCAGGGTGTTCTATAAGATTTATGCTACGCTATTATTATAATATGTCAACAAAACCTAGTGTAAACAACGTGCAATATTTCCCAGTAACAAACTGTATCATATTGTCTAAAGCTGTTTAGCTACTAATATAATTACAGATCTAAATTAGAGTCGGAAACGCCTTTTTCGATAGTCCCTAAAAAATCAAAAAATCATGGGAACGTATAAAGCGCTATGTGCCCAAAGCCCGCACCTGCCAGCTTTTCACAATGCGGTATAGATAAACCGCAGAATCAATGGCGATAATTGTACTCAGAACGAAAAATAACCGAAACTCACGCTCCACTTCAACACACGTGCTTAATAAGCATTAAAATAATTGTGAGGCGGTTTTATATACAGTTAATTATTATAATAAGACCAAAATATGGGGCCCTTTGTGGCCACGTGCTACGCTTCACCGCTTTCCACTAATTTGTGATGTCCTGTTAAATGCGACGCGGTACATTCCTCCCTGTAATTTGGTAGTAAAGTTACACCAAAATGGTATGCGAACAATAAATTGAAAGAATATAATTTTGCTTATAAATTGAATATCAATTAAAGTCGCATACGTTTGTAAAGTGCGTCTGAGATTACGATAGGCGGCGTCACTCGAGGAGATGCAGGCAAGGGAACATACGCAATAGTCGTTTAATCATCATTTCGGTAATTTATCAGTCAGTCGCGACGTGTTTTATCCGATGCCGCGGATGATTTTAATTTGGTTTTAACGGCGTCAGTATTCAAATTTATATAATCAATCACCGGATTGTTATGAAAGTGTGCGATACGAGACGATTTCTCGGCCAAATTTGCATCATCGCTGCAACGAGGTTAACATTGTAGTAACAGTGTGGTGTAGGTACTGTGTACCCCACACGGGCTTGCGAGTTTACACATAAAACGGACATCGAACTACTATCAGCTGAGGTTTATTCCATCTCAGAGTCGTAAAATGTTTAACTTGATACTATTTTTATCCTCGTTATTGGTATCATTTTACATGAAAAATATTTCCGACAAATGTTCTAGAAACTGTCTTCCTTATTGTATCCACTTTCAGTTAAGTGTGAATTTTATTATAGCTTGTTTATCGCCTTTGTATCGGCTGCTGATAGTGTCAACAAAAACAGGACGTGATTGAATATTGGAGTACTTATAAACGTCCGAATGCACATTAACCTTACTTTTAAAGTTGCAATTAGGTAATCTAATTTTGAACATTTTAATACTATAAAATTAATCAAAAATTATATTAATTACCTTAGCTAAGATGTTAATAACTCTGTAACCTCTCACTTTATAGACCTTAAGTAACATCTACGGCAATGCTTCTCGCTAATGACCGAAAACTAGAAAGGTGCCGGTCGTATCTATCTCGGATGCAACATTTCACTTGGTTCGTTATGAGATCAGTCACAACGTGTCCTTAATTATACATTTATGCAAATAACACGAAATATATATCACAAAACTTATTAATATTTGCGAAATTTATTCACATCTGCGAAATAAAGTGACGTAACCGACGTGCATTTGTGATATTAAAATGCCTCTCACGACTCCCGCATACAGCTATGCCTATGCATTTAGAATTAATATACTTTTCTTATGTATTTAATTCAGAAAGTGTTACCGTTCTCAAATTGCCCCAGTAGAAATAATAAAATATTATAATGAAATATGATCCTAAATGGAGAAGATGTAGTTAGATGCCAATCATACTAGGGTCAATATTTGTATCATTTAGCCGTTTGTGGTTGATCTGTTGCAATGAAGTCAGTACGTAAGAACAAGGAAAAAGCTGGAGATATTTTGTTAACACTTTCACGAGCTTTTGCTTGCAGCTAAAAGTTTTTAAACCATTAGGTAAGTACCACATGTGTAAGAAGTACTTCTTTGATGTCTCGTTAAACACCGAGAGCGTTTAATCAGCCCAGAGTTCCAAATAAGCTGAACAAATCTCACGGTCTTACTCCTAGCACACGCCTGAATTAACCTGTTGCCGCTGATCGCTGAATTTACTCACTGTTTTATTACTGCTGTAACACCTACTCTTGCATCTATGATACTTGTAGTTTATTAGTCCTATGAGGTGTCCTGTGTGTGCAAGGGTGACCGCTGAGCGTGGAGGCTTCTATGGTCTGTTCCAAAAGTATCAGATGAAAGTGTAAACAAACCCTATTCAGGTTGAATTCTTACACAATCACTCACTAAGGCAAATTCGTAACACATGTATTTAAATTTTATCAACATTTATCTCAACACTTTTTCAAACAATTATTGTTTGAAATGATTAAATTGTTAATGAAAAATCTTCGACGAAAATTGAGTTTATAAATTAACCTCAATTCCGGGTTTAATAATTAAAAAAATCAAATCAAAGCACTCAATTTGTAAGTGACACTACAAACTGGCGTTCACCGGTATGTTTTCTAATCCATTTGTTTACATTTCCATCAAATATTTTAAAAGTCAAAGTCAAATCATTTATTTCAAATAGGCACATTAAAAGCACTTTTGAACGTCAAAATTAAAATTAAAATAAAATTGATTCTAGTCGCCCCTTCCAAAAGGTAGTTTTCGTATGGAGAAGAATGGGCAAGAAATTCCACCGTTACTCTTTTAAAATGTTTTACAATATTTTGCATACATTAATTATATAATTATATGTGAAGACGATGCACCTAAAAATAAAATTACTATACCACAATAGGTAAGAGAATTAAAATGAATTCATGAAACCATGACATATAAATTGACTATGTGATAGATACATGGTGCTCACATATTTACAAATATTCCAAAAGTAGACTATTTTCATAAATAAAAAAGGAGTAATAAATCCGGGTGTGACTTTAAGTAAGTACAGAATGTAAATCAATGTCAAAGAGAATAAAAACAGAATAGATTATACAATTACATTAGCAACCAGTTTGATTTTGTCTAGACTCTAGAGATTGTCCCATGGAGCAGGACCAGCATGTTTCCAAGCATTCTTATCTTGGATATAATCCTCTAATTTGTAATATCCTTGCTTACAAAGTGTAATTTTAATATAAGTTTTAAATTTTCTTTCATTTAATTGCAATATTTCACAAAGTATTTTGTTGTAACATTTAACACAGTACCCCATAAAAGATGTACCTATGTACTTTAGATAATCTGAAAAAGGTTGATCTAATTTATCTTTATTTCTAGTATTAAAATTATGTTTATCACTTATTTTATTAAAAAGATGTTGATTTTATCTTACATACATAATATTTTCATAAATGAATTGGCAAGGTACCGTCATAATATTAACCCTTTTAAATAGTTCCCTAAGAGATTCGCGGCGACGTAGATTGTAGATGGCTCTGACAGCTCTCTTTTGCAAAATAAAAATGGATTCAATTTCAGCAGCCCGACCCCACAGTAAAATGCCATATGACATAATACTGTGGAAGTAACTAAAATAGACCAAATGCGCGGTTTCTTCATCTGTTAGCTGTCTTATCTTTCTAACAGCATATGCGGCCGAGCTTAGCCACCCCGCAATAGATGTTATATGAGGTCCCCATTGTAATTTCTCGTCTAGCGTGATTCCCAGGAAAACTGTTTGATTAACAACAGTTCGATCTCCGGTTCGGGTGCCGACTGCTCTCTAAGAAAAGAGGGTTTAGAAGTAAGGAGGAGTAAGGAATCCTCCTTTCTTCCAAAACCTCTTTTCTTCTAAACCATGCACATGGCACCTATATAATACATCCGATTTCTGAAAGCTGTATCAAAGTGTCTGCTCTGTAAGTTTGTGTTCAGCACGTATGCAAGCTATTTTCGCTCATATGATTTTTAGCGTACCTTGATTTCAAACACGTAGGTACTAATATAATTAAGGTATGCAGTTACTAAAGATACGACTTCAAAACCAATTACCTTTGAGATTCTAATCACTAATGAAATGCCTTATTTAAGTTTTATCTGTAAACAGTGGTATTCCCTCTCAAAGTCGAGTTAATGATGATTGTCTGTTGCATTAAGTACTTGTACCTAATATTTTACAACATGTGGTAATGAACGTATAAGTAATGCTTAAGCATGTCCATGTTGATGAAATACTGCTGCATCTTGAAGGCCTGCACACTTCTTAGTTTATAAGTTTTCAATAGCTATCTTTTATAGTATTTAACTAAGAGCTTACACAGGTTTGTGGCACGTAGCTACGAGTTCTGTAAGTATTACCTATTACTAAGTTTTGTAAGTAAAATTAATTTCTATGGAAATAGATACAAAATATTAATAATATCCTGTTTAAATCATTTTATTTTTTATGCTAATAGGCAGAAACGATAGAACAAAATACCTGTTCAAATTAGGCATTCTGTTACATGAATAATCTAGACACATAAATTATATCAGTTTATTTTAGTTTTCTAGGCGTGGTTCGTACAATACGTGTTTTCTATAATATGATGAACTAATGTTTCGGTTCTCTATACAGATTCTCATAAGATTACAAAGTAACTAAAGTCATCACAGGTCCTAGTGTTCTAAGTGTGAACACACACGAGCGACACGCGTTACATCGACCGCCGTCGACGGGTGTGACGGCTGTAGTTGCCTCTGCCATTGCCATTTACCTCTACGAAATGATCGTAATTATAATAACACATTTACATTTAAATCAAAACTGCAATTAATTAATATTTATTATGTTCCACATTTCATAACATGAATGCAGCTTGAGTGATAGTCTTATAGGTTCTTATAGATTGTTCTGTGTCTGTCTGTTTTGAGATAAAGCTACCTCAAACATCATTATTGCATTAATATTTTCTCAGGAGGACTTATAAAACACTAGTCATTTCTCCGAAACGAAATGGAGTTAACATTGACACTTATCTCTATAAATGAGCTATTATTCGAGGCGAGTAGTTTCGTTCTAAACTGCAGCTGATCTATTACATATTGTCCTACGCATCAGTCATTCGCAATCTTATCTGTGTATCGTGGGAGCGGACAATCCCGATACAGAGCGCGCTCGCTGCGTTAGTGTGCGGCCCAAACGGAGACTGCGGCGCGACGAAGGTGACGCCATCCTTATACTATTGCCATATTTTATACCTTGTTTGATTACTACGTTAGCAGACAAGATTTTAGTAATACGCGATGAGTAATTTTCGTAATGAGCGCATCCGAACGCGAGACACGGATTTGTGTACCTAAACTCTACGCCGCAGCTGCAAATCTTTTTATAGAAGGCGTTGAATATTTATTTGACTTATATTCGTGTACTTGTTCGTGTTAATATGGAGCTTATTGTGTATTTATTTCTCGCCGATGTGACAGGCCTTCGGGCGAAGATATAAAAGATGGTGGTTTTACGGTGCATAAAGTGATAAACTGGTAGACCGATAGCTACGATAAGTACAGTAATCCATGATTACTTGCAATTAATGTTTCTTTAGAAACAGCTGTAAGGCTTCTGTGCTATCGTCGCAATATATTATTAGTAGCTATCGGTAAATGAAATCGTAAACCGACATGAGGGGAAAAGTAATCTAAGAGAAAAATAACTGAACTTACTTTCGAAGGAACGTGTATTTTTTACCGATTTATTCTTTACTAGTAACAGAAACTTTTTTTTTTTAATATAGTAACATAATCAAAAGACACACATGTGTGAAGCGTGACGCGTGTACATTGAAAGTAGCGGCGGTAGAGAAGCTCCGCCGGTAGCGCTGCGCCCGCGCCGCGCCGTGCGAACTCAATAATTGATTTTACTAATCTCATCTATCGACCGCCGCACTAATACGTGTCTAGACTGCGCATTAGGTACTTGGCCCAGTTGTTCTATAGATCGAATAAGACCTAATAATATAATATTGTTAAATGTTAGTTTTGGTAAAAGTGGATTTATGTATAAAGTGTCCCTTGTTTCCGAAAATTAGGTACTAATTTTTATTAGTAATTTTATTATTCAAAAGCCCTACCCCGCCGCCCGCCCTACCGCCCTATTGTACCTACTTTTTGTTACTTTTTTTGGTAGCAGGTTAAAAAAGTAGGTTTAATGTACCTTTTACCACACTTTTAACAACTTATTAATAAAGGTAGCTAAGATACTCAGCTCATTATCATCTGCCTAGCCTTTTCCCAAATTTTTTGTTGGCGGCTTCCAGTCTAATCAGATGCAAGTGAGTACCAGTATTTTACATGGAGCCTACCTGATCTCCACAACCCAGTACTGGGTAATACGATACCCCTTGGTAAGATTGGTTGTCAGACTTTCGGGCATCTGACGACCCGTAACGACTGTCAAAGATCCAAGAATGACAGCCGGGACTAAGGCTTGGCTTCCGAGGCACGGAGGGGTATGTAAAGATGGTCACCCCTCCACGGACCAACCGCGGCAAGCGTAGCTTTACCTGATCGATCGAACCGTGCGGCTATTATTACTTAACCACAAACCCCTCAAATATACTTAGCTGGCTTTATTAATAATGTTGTCATACGTAATTATAACAATTAATGACGTTAACTAAATATTTATAATATGTAGTTAAAGCCATTATTGTTACTATTAAGTATGTCCTAAAACAGCGAGCTAATTAAAATTTAACAACTTACAAATAAATAAACATGATGAACATTCTTCTCGTAAATAATTTATAAGTTTTCTCCAATATCAAGGATTATATTCGACTTTCAACGCTAATCTAATTAACGCCAATGCACATTTTATTACTGACTATTAACAGAAGATGTCCAACCTCGATTTTACTATCGTTTTTAAATGTCATAGTTGAAAAAGCCTAATCCATTCTTAATTATTATTTTTTTATTGCCGAAGTGATTCTTATGTAATTTAATCATTCATAATCGTTTGGATCCAAAAAATAAATAGTTTATGCACTGTATACAATCGTAGTATAGGGTAAAGTCGAATCTAGGCGTTTATTGTCTTTCTCCAACATTTGTAACATTGTCGAGGTCAGGGTAAGTTTTATAGTTTACACTATGGAAGCTACAAGAAAGTTATATCATTATCATCGTGACCGGCATAATAAATTCTAGATACTTTACAAAAAAAAAACTGAAATGAATTCGTGGCCCTCAATTATCTACCATACTTAAAACGTTCGGTGCGTACTACGCTGCTACGCTGCTACGCCGCTACGCCGTAGCGTTTGGTAGCAATACGCAGCAAATTAAAAAGAGATTCCATGATTTTGAATTTTCTTGATTTTGTATTTTATTTATTGAATCACTATACTACTGATTACCAAATATACTGTAATAAATGAAATTAAAAATCAATGTTTGTTTTGTTTCTAAATAATAATGTGTTTTCTATTAATTTAAATCTGTTTTCATTTTAATTTGGGTTATACCTAAAATAAAGAAATGATTTCTTAGCTAAATAATAATCCAACCGCCGTATCTCTACGTTGACGTTGTGGTGGGGCTTGCGTGCTCTGAACTCTAAGCCTGTGCCGGGAGAGTTTACTTTGCCGGAACAGGTAAGGAACTAAGTGAGATACAGAAACCCGCAGGGCAGCATGTGGCGAGCGTTTGGGCAGTAGCGACCCCACGGACCCTATCTCCCGGGAGAAGTCTTGTTCCTCACCTCTGGCTTGCCTTTATTGGCCGGCTTGAGTGGAGATTCGCAAGAGCAAGCGTGCTCGGAGGAAGGAAGGAAATATTCCAGTAAGATGCTGGTAGGGATCTTGACCGTACTTGCCGTGGACCAGTGGAATACCTCTCCACTAATAATAAGCACCTCAGTACATGTTGCCCCTTTGTCGCTACGACACTACGAGTATGTGCTAGCAACCGTTTTGGGGGGGGGGGCATTATTGAGTGTGCAAGTCACCCCCTGCCATTTTATCTGTATAATTTATATAAAACATTGGTCAGACAGAGGCTATAGACTTTCCATAGTCCTCAATAACCAGTTCACTTTAGCTACCCAAACCCATAATCCAATATCTTTGTATCTATGTCCTGCAATAGTCTTACACCAACCGTGGGTTGTCCTTGGGTGCACTTGCATAGTGCGAACAGGGATAATCGTCGCTTGGTGCCTCATTTCATTAAAAAGTCTAACGGGCCTCTGCGAGTTGTCTTCGGTCCCTCGTATGCCTTCCAAAGGTCCGGGACCCCAGGGTCCTGAGAAATATCAAAACAAAACTAAATAATAAATGATATGTACTGTCAGATAAAATTAATCATTTCTGTAGACTAAAATAATAACAGATCATGTACAAAACTTCAACCCTGTTTAAAATTGCACAAGGTAACGATAGGCAGTCGATGCCTGTCAAATAAGTATTCGGATCACTACGCTCGTCTGGCTCAACAGTCGCTCATAACTGCGCTGTTAGTCACCTTCGAGTGTTCATTGAAGGATTATGACTGCGCGCTCAGCCTCTCAGCGGTGCTCACTTGATTGGCTTTTTCTCACACGACTAATAGATAAATGCTTCAGATAACTCCGCGATGATGACTAACAAGATACAATTGTTACAACATGAATCGTAATGTGTACTTAATTAAAGTCTATCTGTTGTATTATTTAATTTTCTAACTACGTAATTATTGCTATTATGCTTATTATGACGTAAACAACATGCGTGGTGCATTGTTGTTAAATTGTATGCGGAAATGATCAACCGCAATGCTCACGGACTTCTAAAAAGTCGGGCTGACCGCAGGGACAGGACACAGCGGCCGCTGCGACCTGACCTTGTTGCGTTAATGCACCCTAATTTCACCACAAGCCCGCCGTGAGTGCGCACCGAAAAACTGGCACGTCATTCTGTTTGCACGACTTGCCGATAAATTAATACTGTCCGAGTGCTCCCGCGAGTAAGACACGCACGATCCTCGCGCAAGTCATCCTGTCGCGCGCATGTCGCCGACTGCCGACTGCCGAGCGACAGATGCAAAGCGGCAATCTTTCATGCTCTCGACAAAAACTTACTACCAAGAATTCACTTAAGTCAGGCCACGTTATCTTCGATTAAATCAAAATGACGAACGGAACGAATCTCTCATATTTTCGTGAAAGTCGACAGTTCGTTGGTTGCAAAGACAGATTTGACCCGATTTATCTCCACTATAGTGATGTTCCACGTATTGCGGATGGGGAGCTGATTAGAAAACGATCGGATCTCGGGCCGAAGGGCAGATCTGCGATAAGCCGCCAACGTTGGCAGCGCATGCGTAATTAGAGATAAACAGAAAATAATTGGCCGCAATCACGCGCTATGAGCGAACGTGCCGGGGCGGGCACCACTCTAGCAGCTACAACCGAGTGCTCGGCGGAAGCTGTGCCGGGACTCTGGAGCCCTTGGCGTTTGGATAATGATTTTCGCTAACCAAGCATTCCACTTACGAGTATATCATTGTATGTGGGTATTGATAAACTGGTCTAACTTAGTTAACTCGTGTTATTACGCGAGACCTCCAACAAGCCATCGATGGTATTGTGCCTCGTTTTCACAAATTGCTTTCAAGTTTTTTTTCAATTACGTAGTTTTTCTTTTTTATCAGTATTATGTGTGTGGCCAAATGATAAAAGCCGCACGAGTCAATGGAAGGCTAATTTACGCTAGCCGCGGTTGGTTCGTGGATGGGTGTCTTTCTTGGATATTTTACAGTCGTTACGGGTCGTCCGAAGCCCGATAGTCTGGCAACCAGTTGCACAAAGAGGTATCGTGTTACCCAGTAACAGGTTTGTGGAGGTCAGATAGGCAATCACTCCCTGTAAAATACTGGTATTCAGCTGTATCCTGTTAGACTGGAAGCCGACCCAAACATAATTAGGAAGAGGCTAGGCAAGTTGTTTTTCACTCACTGGAGAAACTCCTTACCTAGGTAATACCAAAATATGTTAGCTAGTGCGAAGCCATTTTATTAGTAATCTCCCCGGGACAGCAGGTACTTTTTCTATTCACATTATTAATAAATAATTGAATAATAATCGCAAATACAAATACATATGTTAATCCTTTGCTATCAAAAGTCTAGATTTAATTTTCTGATAAGTAAGCCTAGATAATGATAGGTACTAAAGATTTTATGGCAAACAGGCCGATTTTAATATTCACTCAAACGAAACATTAGTACAGCAGTCATAAGTACCTAACAAATTATAAATAGTGTAAAATATGTTCTTTTAATGTGTATATAAATAAATATTAAACTATATATCCGTATATTTGTGTCCAACATTTCAGTTGTCGGAAATATACAATTATTCTTATTTTATAGAGCAATGGTGACAGATTTTTATCTCTGGCTAATTAAAATTTGGACATTTTGATTTAAGTTTAATTAAAATATTGGCACGGAAGTATATCGCAGCAGCTATACGTGCATGATAGACATCTTAATTTGTTTTGTAAAGTAAGACATAAAAATAAAACTGCACACTCCGAACTTTAATTCGACGTGAGATCTATACTTTAACGACATAATGGTGAACAATTAGGGCAGGATGCAACAAGCACCACTACAAGCACCAGTCCGTGTTTATATCTTTGCAGATTAGAGTGTATCATTATGATTACGTGTCGTTATCTTGAGTGCGGTACGTGAGGTGAGCCTCAGTGTCGGCTCTCACCTCGCCGGGGACGCAGACTCACATTAACGACTCGAAATCGATGTTTGTACACGTCCGACCTCTTCCAATAATAGGAGCTGATCGATCTGCGGTAAATTGCCAACTGCAGACACACTTGGGAAATAACGAAGCAGCTGTATATCATTGTATACTCACTACTAACACGCGTACTTGTACAACAAACACTGTAATTGTCAGGTTGTCAATGCAAATTACCACTCCGCGCTGTTTGTTTTTATTCCGTGTACTTGTCGCCAGTTATGTACTTCGGTTATTTATTTACACATTTGCAATCAAACGGCACCCAAAGTCGATGAATCTTCATTAGAAAATGAACAAGCAGCACGATATCTATGGATGCTCAATGTTTGGCGAGCAGTAAATTTTGTTCAATAGACGTAGTAATGAATCAATCTGGCTGACGAAGGTTTTCCACAAACATGTCCAAGCACTCAATCGGCGCCTCGAGGCGGTGAGCCCCTTAATTGACATGTGTCAGAATGTGTGCGGCTGACCCGCGGGTCATGCGTGAACATAGTTTGTACCATTCCGCCGTTACTTTCGCCAACACTGCGCCTCTTAGAAGACGATCTCGTTTAGTGTACAGTGCCGACCCACTAACCCGACAACGAGTCCCTTATTTATTGTCAATTACGTCAAAACAGAGAGCCAGACACTCATTTTGTTCATTACATCGACTTCAAAATGTACCGCAGTCGTTTATAAAACGGTTTCTCCAGTTGATGAATAAGATGCTATATGATTGAATGGATTCAGCAAGTATACGCGATTTTTATGACGCTTTTAAGTGAAATACTGTGAACTGAACTGTACTTAGAAAATACATGCATAAAGGAGTATATTAATCAACCGAAGTGCCGTTATTTAAGTATGGACGCAATGTAGGGTATTCTTAAAGTTCGTGTGAGGAACTATAATATAGGTGTTTCTTACAAGCAGCTAAGCTTACAAAGTTGCTTAATACTGTACCTAATACTAGGTGCTTAATATTGTCTGATACAGGTATAGGTATTTTAGAAATGTCGATATAAATAGTGCCTAATCGTGATTTTGTAGAGAGGTTAGTACCGTAGCACCTTCGCAAGCGTTCGCCCCGCTCCTCCGCGCCCCCACATTCCTCTCGAGTCCTGAACCGCGCTGAACTTTGCTCTTATTGTCAATTCGTGCTCACCGGTGCGTCGCGCTCCTAAACATTATACCCATTTAAGAAGTCTCCGAGAGATAAACGTCTTTGTTCGAAGGGTGATTGTCGCCGGGACGATGCCTTCGAGAAATACGAGACACGGGAACAATGCTATCCAGCTTGTTGGATCATATTGTTTTGTCTAGTCTCCTGTGAATCGACAGATTCTTGGCTCGCGTAAAACACAAACAAATAAATAATTCCGAAGTATAATTATGAAATAAATAATGTTAACTGTCACTTGAGATTCCAGATAATGTGTTTCCCTTGCTTGTTGCAGAATTTTCTGCGGCGTAGTACAACTTGCGCCGTAATAAGTGATTTTAGTAAAAGTGCGGCGCCAATCATCATGGATCAATGGTTGCAGCGCGAACCGATTACGGGGCGGCGTTTCTCAGAATTTTTATATCATCATGCGCTCGTATGTTACCGAAACGTAGTACATACTACATTACTTTAATTTCGACCTACAGATTGATGTAAATTAACTTTGCCGGATCTTATTACGTGTACTAACATCACATAATATGACGATTTTAATTTAATTAGCTTGTATCCGTGCCTTCACTTGCGGTTTGCCCTTTGGGGTTAAATTAAAATGTTCTTCACTATCTACAATATGATGCACTACATACGTATCCAATCCGGTTACCGAGGTCTTAAGGATTGTATTAGTGAAAGGCTCATTAAATTCTGTAACCAACAATAAGCTCTATGTTTTGATTTTAATGATTTACAGTTTAACTGAGTTATGAGAGGTCAGGTCAACAATCTGTCTATTTTTAGAATTTCGGTTTCCCAAGATGCGTGGCGATTATTTTGTTTTTCAGAAGATTTGACTTTCCGTTAGGTAGCTCGAAAAATATTATTCACATAGCACAAGCATAAGTCTCTATAAGATTTAATTTGCAATAATTCAATTATTGCAAAGAAAGCAACATTGATTTTTCTCTCGGCATAGTTTTACTTGGCAAGAGATATGTTTTAAGCGAATTCAATTAAATAACTGAGAAATTGTACGTATATTAACTGATTGCAAGAGTCGTTTCGTCTACCTACAGAGCAGATACTAAAATAATAATCGCTCAGCTTGAGAAACGTAATAGCTAGATTTCACGCCTTATGTTCAGGTTTAATTGCAGGATTATTATAAGAACATAACGTTATGACAATTTATTTCTGTAAATAACCATAATGTACTGCACTTACTAAGCTACCAGAAGCATTCGTATTGGAACTCAGGTCACTATAAACTTTTTATTGTTTGTGTGCTTTGTCTAGACTGAAAGGGTTATGAAAACTAATTATTCAGCGCCTTAAGGCATTTACGACTGAGAGTAAAAACGTATAGACATTATATTAATGTGCCTTTAGAAATCGAACTAAGCTTGAGTTCGTATTAGTTTTACAAAACTAAAATTACACCTTGAATATAATGGTGAGTATTATGAGTCTGGCAACATACTGCTGTAACAATAATACGGTACAAATTCAATTCATCGTAGCTCGAAGCAGACGATACGTTGACGCAACTCAAAACAATGGGGTTTCGGTTCACCGACCTTTTGGGATCTGTGACATCGCCGCGAAAATATGGGCACAGCACAGCACAGCTTGCACATTGCGTACTTGGCGCAACGCGGAGCGGCGCGCGCGCAGCTGATGACGCGACCGGCGCGCCGCTCGTGCCACGCTACGCCCCTTCAGATTAATGGGCAATAGTGTTGAATTTCTAATGAGAGTAACAACTTGTGAAATTGAAATGACGTTATATATTAGTCATCGACAATAGCTATACTTACAACTTACAATATTACCGTAAAATATTCCTACACACGTTAAAAATAGTTACCTCATCAAAAAGCTAAATTATCTGAGTGAATTTTGCTATAGGTATCCTAAAGACTGAAATATTTATGTAAACCCCTTATATAAATCCTCAGGTATTTAACAGGGCTTATATTCATAACGTTTGTCTAAATACATTTAAATGTACATCAGTACGGTGAGGTCTCACCTTTGTACGTTTTCAGAGGTCATCTTTGCATTCTACTAGCGCGTGGCAATTTATCATTTCATTTTACATCAATAGTTCATTACAGATTTCGTGTTCTGCATGTACACAGGCACAGCCACATAGATAGCGTTGCATAGACACTGCGGAGTTAAGTGGGTTTTAGTTTTACGAGTTGTGCGTCGTGCGGACACCGCAGCCCGGCGCGCGGCCCCCTCGGCGAGCAGATAATGCAGGCTCCAGGCCTCAATAAGAGTAATGCGGCCTCTTTACCACTCCGTACAGAGACGTCTTATTTAGAGCCAAACGCGGCACAAACGCGGCTCAAATTGAAGCCTTTCAGCGCAATTACCTCCGCGAGCAACGGCGCGTTTAGCAGCCGACTATCAAATCAAGTATGGACTTCCTTTCGCACAAACTTGTAAGTTACTCACATTAACATAGCACCTACAAGCTGCTTGATGGTCGTCGAATGTACCGTTTACACAAATCACAGCCTCATTATGTACGAACTTAGTCGATGATTGCAGTTTTATTTGTCTCTTCCGTAGTGAGAGAGCAGTGGTGGCCCAGTGGGACCGGCCGCGACATACGAGTTGGTCGTGGGTTCGAACCCAAGCAGGCAATTCACTTTGTGTAAATTATTTCATCACCATTGCTCTCAAAACGGTGAAGGAAAACATCATGAGGAAACCGGAATGTCTTAGAACCAAAAATTTTAAGACATGTGACATCTACCAACCCGCAATGGGCCCACGTGGTGGATTACGGCCCACTCCCTCTCACAAAGAAGAGGCCTGTGTCACAGCAGTAAGAATATTATAGGCTGATTGTGCTGCTTCCACAGTAGGTACATTCTCGCTCATTTTTCTAGAATAGATCTATAATATGAGCACTAAGATTTTTCATTGGAAGATGATTTCCTGTATTCCCGTTATCCCGTAACCTGTGTCCCCGTCACGGGGACAACAGAACGTCATATAATTCCTTACCGTTTTCCCCCTTTACCCATGTAGGTTTTGTTTTGGCATATTCTTTATAGGCTGCAATTAAAACTTTACACTTTAGCTCTACATAGATATCTACTCGCAAATATAATAATAATAATTTATTTCAAATTCAAGTAAGATAGTATCATCTCTTATTTAAATTGCAAACTATAGTTTTGTATAAGTTAGAAGCATTTTTGGAAATTTTGTAAATGTAAGAACCATGGATCCGTTTTTTATGATATTTTGATGTTGACTTGAAAGAGCATGGCAGTTGAGAATATGTCATGCTCACTTAAATGTCTCACTGGTGGTGGCGCGTGTGTTGGATCATTCGGTTCCCTACGAAATGGTTGAGCTGGGTGGTGCTGATCCACGCGTCATGTTCGTGAACGGGCGCCATCTGTTGAGACTGGTCATCTCTTAACTGCCAGGGCTTATTTTTAATTTTATATTTTAATTTGTTTCTTAACATTGTTCTCACATATAGAAGCAATAAGAATAATGTAACCAGGATTTTGTAAAAATGTCTTGATTTAAAAGAGTGTCCGTGGAGTTTCTTGCCCGTTCTTCTCCATAGAGATCTACGCTTTGGAATGGGCAACTAGCTTCAACTTTCTGACTAACTGACCGACTATTTAATTTTGACAATTCAAAAGTGCCTGTAAATGGTTTAATTGAAATAAATTATTTGAGTTTGAGTTTGAGTACATCATAAATAAAAACACACAACAATATCTATTTAGTCAAAATTTTTCTTCGAGTCCATGTTGATACAACATGTTGATACACATGGTTGACACTTGATTGAAAGACCATGCATAAAGTTACTACTAATAGTTCCGGTACCATTTTGTCAACCCTAAGAGCTACGTGAGGAAGTTAAAAGGGGAAAAAGTCCCCTTCTTTATTTAATTGGGTTAAAAAGCCGCAGTAGCAGCCATCATTAAACAAATGAAATTCTTCAATGCTAATTAATTTCACAGGCACGCCTATTCATTCAAAACGAGAAGCAAATCAGAGCTTGTTAGCAGTAGCAGTATAGAGATGGCTACATCAGAGTGATGTATCCATACACAATAGTGAGTTAGTGGCATGAGTAGGTACTTGAACTGTGACCACTTTCCTCCTCAGCTGCAGTGCCCAGTTAGAAGTAATGGGTAAGTTCTCAATTCAACGCAATTTCAAATACTTTCGGTAATTATGTTACAAGCACATACCGACACTAAAATGGGTTCTCCTAATCTCTACTCAGAATTGAATTAACAGTCTAAATTACGTGCCGCGGGGATGTTATCTAAACGTTTCACAATAGTATTGTTCGCAGAGGTTGGCAGTGTTGGCACACAATGGAACACCAAGAGCGAACCTGTCGAGAGAAGTAGGCCGCCGAGCGTCGCCGCGGCGGTGCAGCGGTGGTGAAATGCGCGGTGGGCGGCGCCCGGCACGCCGCTCCGCCCAGCCCTTTCACCGCCGCCCGCCCGCGGCGCCCCGCCTCGCCAACCTTCCGTCCTACCCTCGGATGAGGGTACCACACCGCTCAATATTTCGAAACCACATCACGCTGTTCCCAGAATAGAGCCTCGCCTCGGGTCTTGCCCCATCGTGCTCATAATGAAAACGACGCTTACAAAACAACTGATCGCTAACTCCATACCTTTCAATTTCAACCCTAACTAAACTTTATGGTGCATTAGCGTTGCGACTAAGGTTTCATGATTACCTGCAAATCGATGTAATTAAATTGAATGGCGTCTTATTTGTCTGTAATTATATAGTTATGATGTAAGATGGAATTTATCAATAATCAGCTACGAGTCGCTTGATGGCATCACTTACATAATTGGAAGTATCTATGAGAAGAAAATGAACGTTTAATTAAATGTTATAATGGGTCGTAAAATAACGAATTTACTAAAAGATTGGTATGTATTACAAATACTAAATTCATTAATTAATTTTAAATATCAATTTAACTTTCAGACCATTCCAAGGCTAAAATCTCAGAAACTATCGGTTATTATCTAGATCTAAATAATTAAACTGCCAAAAATTTAAATATTAATGGAATTTAAATAATATGTTAATTATGTATTATAAAAAAAAAAACTTTTCCCTCTGCTCATCTGATAGGTATTCTTATACAATTTTGTTACTTTTTTTTCGTTAGCCATTATTTATAGTAACCTAAGGTACCTACTTCTCTTTAAAAAGCGTACACATAAACTAAAGGTTTAATCGTCATAAATGACTTGTGCTGACTGTGCTACGTCTACTCTGTTTCATTGATTGCGATAATTAGGTACTTTCTGATAAACATTTCATTGAACCTTAATTTGCATTAATTATCCTTCCTTCATCAACAATGTGTCCACCGCTTCGTTTGTTCCCAGTGCTCACTGTTCTACGCTTAAGGCGGACAATAACTACATTAAGTATCTGCATCGTGTTTATTGTCCCTCAATGCTTAAACCCAACAACAGATGAAAGGTTAAAAAGCTCAAATAAGCGTGCATTAGGAAAGAGGTGGCCTGCCGGGTCGCGGTTAGAATGCAAACTGCCGCCCATACATTAAATCTGCTACATTGGAATTGCAAAGTCGTGATTTGTCAAAGCATAATCTAAGGAACCGCAATATTCGCACATCGTAATTATTATCAGTGGTAAAATGGCAGCCGAATCTTTTGTTGTATCTTGTGTTTATCAGTCGTAGTAAACTAACAAACTAAAAAGCCTAGTATAATAAATAACGGGCTAGTAGATTAGTGTAGCGACACTTCATTAACGCACGTCGGCAGGCCGCGCGTGTTCCTACAGAGTGCGCAGACACCCCTATCGATATCATTAAATTATATTCCCGGAGCGTGTGCGATGTAACCGTTACGACGACCAGCTCCGATAAAGCTTTGATTTATAACGTCGAATATTTAATGACAACAGACAATTGAAATTTATTTATAAGGCGCAACGTTTAACTCCGCATGTTACAAATAAATTTTACAGTTAGCATCACGTTTACCATATTGTTGGCTGTTTACAATAAGACTGTCGTCTAGGGCTCTTTTGTATTCCACGAGAGGATCTTTATTGGGGAATAAGGTGTAGGATGCTCGGCATAAGCAAAATAGTGTGCCCATATATGACCTTATACGCTTGCAGAGCGAATAATTCAACGAGAAAATTCATGCAATTGTACTTGTTAACCGAGTTCGATAACGGAGCCAATGGAGGTGGTTCTCAAGATGACACCTGCATACTAACAGTTTATTGTTATAGGTTCGTGCATAATGTCGATAAGAATGCATCGATTTTACTATCTTGGGCTCTAAATGGGAATATAGGAATGTTTATAGAGAGTCTTTGGTTCTTTGGCCCTATATACATAATCATTTAGTTTATTCTGATTACATTAACGTGGTGCTAATCTTTCTTAGCATCTTAGGGTCAAACCTGATTAAAAATAAATGATCGTTTATCATATATCTGGTTTTTTATTCAAATACGTGGAGTTTCTGGTTTTACGCACTGCGTCTACAGCGGCGCAATCGGATCTCTACGACCTTGATGATTTATATGGTTTAGTCGCTCCAGACTACTTATTCAAGCTGCTGCCGATACGTAGTTACAAGGGGTAAAAAATGATGAAAAACTCAATTGTTTTTCACCCCAACTACAATTACCTGACCGTTAATATTGTTTGAAAAGAACCCCTTCAAATGTTACCCTAGTCGTTATTTTAAACCTGTTATACTCGTAGACTAACAGGTTTTTGGCTTTTATATTTTGCAGACAGACAGTGGCAACATCATAATATAACAACACGAAGGAAGTTGATGTCTACGTGCAATTTCTTTTCGAGCTTCTTTTCTTTTTTTACAATTGAGCATTATTTTTTTTCCAACAAAATACATTCATAAGAATGATCGAGTTAGTAACTGAAACCGGAATAAATATTCAGCACAATGCAACCTCATTTGCATGCTCATCAAGCCGGTCTGTTTTTCGAAGTTTTTACGTTACCACCAAGTTCTTGAATAGGGACGGTGCATCTGTTAAAATGTAGTCTTCGGGGACAACTACATAATACCTGCTCACGCTTTTGATTAGTTTACTTTTCAGTAACAGAGTGTAGCCAAGTGTACAAAATAACAAACCAAATACTTAAATTGAACTTGAAAGTTAATCCTTTCTTTGGAACGGTTAAAAATGAACAGTTCTTTACAAACAAGTTTTGCCTCACTGTTTTTAAAGATATAAATGTTTGCACGTACATATATTGAATCATAGATTCATTAAAATATTAATAGGTTAATAGCTTGGTATTTAACTAACATGTAATTATACGTTTAGTTAACTGTATTAGACGGCTAAACTAATTCAACAACACGTCGCCTAAAACGATTACACTAGTCATTGGAAGCGTGAGAGCGAACTACCCTCGACGGACCATTCTAATCGAAATTACAACGAGCACGAAGCACGACCGCGGCAGTATCGCACCGGAGCACCGAGCTGCGCCCGCGCAGCCCGAGCCGCGACGATGCCCAAGCTCGCGATTTATTGGCCGGACCAGCCGACGCGCTCCTTCAATTATTAAGCATTTAATTATAGTCAGTACCACCAAGATAAATCGCGAGCAATTATTTCTAACTCCTAACGACGCAGCGGGTTGCCCAATGGCCGATATTTCGCGCTCGCGGCTTCTACGAGCTAATAATTGAATTTCCCCCCGAGAACAATTGCTCGATTACAGCACAGCCCGACACGGATCGACGCCTAATGAATCTCCCCGGTGTCTAGTTATTTACCGAGATAAACTCTGTGTTTACTGGGTACATGCACATGATTGCACGAGCTGCCAATAAATTAGATTTATCAGCAACCTACGTAGATACTTATTTTCTTTGAAATAGATTTTAAGATATTTATGTCAAAGCTGACAGGTTATTTTGTCATAGTCGGTAAATTAGTTTAGTAATTTAGGCAATCAAACAAAAAATAAAACATTTGGTGAGCTGGTAAACCACCGGCCACCGGCCGGTTTGGTGATCATTCACCAGTTGGATCATTCACCTGGCATTTCAACACTAATCTATTTAAACACAAAATACCTATAGGGGCTGGTACACATTTGCGATTTTCGTAGCAAACCATAATTCCAGTGCTTGCTAACCTGACTCCTCATAATAGCACCACGTACAACCATTAAACATAATAATCTGTTTCGAAACACGGAGCAAATCAATATCGGGTATTGACCGACGCACGCGCCGCCTGCCGCACCGCTTCCAATCAATGGGATGCAAGCCCCATTTCACGATTTCAATATATTTTAATGAAATGTCAGCACTTAGTGAAATCTGTATTGTGTAAGGTGAGCCGAGTTCTCGTCCTGCCCTCCAAAATTAATCTGTTTACGAAATAAACAAAACAATGGGAATGGTTGCTCTAGCACTTGCAATTGAATTTGGCAATACATTTAATCGGCGGTTGATACGAATTCGAGAAGAGAAAATGTGCCGAAACGTGAGCGTAAGTTCGCGATGTACTGAGTAGGTTCAACAAATTCAGCTAATGCTACATTTGCCCATCGGCGTGTAATTGAAATGAAACTCCTTTTAAGGGCCTGGAGCCATTAAACAAAAGTAAAATGAAACCGTCATCGCTCGAGTCGGTGGCTGAGAAGGCGGCGGGTCTAGTGGCTGGATGTTCAATATCTATTAGCGGTAATATCTTAGCGGAGAGATGGCTCTGGCCCAGATCTGGAGCCGGTCGGACCAGTTCTCCGAGCATCCTTGCGTAACACCGCCGAGCGCGGGCCGCCGCCGCTTGCAAAAATGCATTACAAAGCTCCCAAATCATACACGCCCCTTAAAAGCTTTTCAAGATTCGCGCGTAGCTGTAAGAGATTACGCGCGTGACGGTGCTACGAGCCGCACGACACATTAAATTCATGATCGTTGCGTAATATGCACCGATTTTCGACAAGGAAAGCGCATAAACTGGAGTTTATCGCGGCAATGTCAAATAATAAATCACCAAATTATAATTACGCTTGTCTCTACCACGCCCTAGAATGACATATAATTTTGTTTCGGAAATTATACAGCAACATATTATTTATTGCGCTTCTTTCAATATCTTTGCATAACTACATCGTTTAGATAGAAGTCGACCTCCAAAATTGAATTTTAAAGAGATGTGCAGTAGACGAGTTCGTGTTAGATATAGTTTATATATTACGTTTTGCTCAGATTCATTTTCTAAAATGTTTAGGAACATAATACGACACGAATTCATATCCATATACACCGATTTAATAGCTATTAATTATTACTTATAAAAGCCATTAAGATTACTAGAGCAAAGCATAACGTCCGTGTCATTATATAAAATCGTAGGAGCGCTATATCAGTTATTAGGCAGATAAATAACGATACTGTTATTCAGATTGGATCTTTATATGTATCATTATAAGATTCACAATAGCGGCTACAGTCAGCAGAAGCTTTACTTATCGGGCGCTAAGTTCCCATGCTACTTACACGCCGGCAGAAGACTACAACACAGGAACATGATCTTCGTGATAATTTATTATAGAGACTAAAGAAAGCGTGCGCGCAGCCTGCCCCTATAAAGTGATCCATACATCAAGAACGCCTCTGTTGCATCCGATTACTCGCCGAGATTAACGGTAGTATCGCCTAATGTCTAACCGCAGCCCCGCACTAAACTACCTGAAATAAACGATATGCTTGTAGGTACAGTCGAGCTGCGCTTATCTACATATATACGACTTCAAGCAAAACATGTAAGTTGAGAGTAAAACAAATTATCAAAATCAAGATAATGCTTCTTCTATCAGAAATTTTGAATAACATTTTTGGTACTTCAGTAATTTAAACACATTACAGGTATACAATTTACTTGCTGGCTGATTGCTGATTGTGTAGCCTCGCAGCGCGGGCGCAGGCATGACTGCCCTCACTAAAATGTTAATAAAATTACCGTCGAATGCAACGGACATTATAGTTAATGCGCCCAGTTAGAGCTGGTGAAGCCAGAGTTTCGTCTAATAGATTCGTGTTTCGTTTAATTTATACTCGTTACTGGCTGATATTAAGACATCCGAGTCTTCATTACCTTTGGCGACACCTGTTTATAAACGGCCCAGTGATACCTATGCAGGGCTGTCACTGACAAAACTATGTAAATACTTTCATGAAGAATTGTCCGACTGAATTAACTAGTTTTACTGTCGTATGAACAACATGAAACAGCGGCTAAACGGGCATTACATATACGAATCAGCCATTTATGTAAATAAAGTATGTTTTGGCTCAATAGGAGAGGCAGGCTGTAGGGTCAGCAGAGCGACTCGTGACCGAGGCCCGCGCGCCGCCGACGTACCGTCACGACCGCCCTCGCCTCGTCGCCTCCAAATAACATGATATTACTCACTAACTGGCCATTTCACGCCACGTTTGCTGCAACTATCTCTATGAAAATATTGTTTGTTTCTAATATGTCCTTACAAATCCTATATTTCAAGCGCATTGCACTTACCATTAATAAAAGATATGCATCTACAAACAGTTTCTGCAAATCGCATCCTAAGTTCTTGAAATAGTTCAGTCAGGTAGAGCAATTAAATATAGTAGGTAATTGAGACTGTTAGTTGTGAATTCTATTTCTCAATGAATCACACACAGACACACATTATGCGACATGTCATCGCAAACAAGACGGTGAGATGAGGCAAAAGACGACATAACATGTCCACAGTCGCCATTTACGCATGCGATGTGGTGGGATATGTGAAAAACGCAGGATTTTTTTTTCTCGACAAAATGCAGTTTAAAAAGCCGGAACCCGAACGTGGAAATGTGTACAAACATAGATTCTGGTAGCACAAAATCAATTCAAAAAAACATTGATCATTCAAAAGCTTTCAACTCCGTCAGCTACTAATGGACTCCGTAGCGTAGTTTACTGTATCCAACTGAGTAGAGTCAGCAAACCTGCAGAACACCCAGGCTTACGCCGTCATGTCCAATTTATGTTTACATATAGGATTTTATTTATGAATATACTTCCAAGTTGTTACAACAACTTTACACTTAAATTACGGATTAAAATATTTCACCACAGGTACTTACGTACCGATGTGCGAAAGTGCGCACGGGCATCGATCTATCATGCTTTGAATCGGCCGATGTCATACACACACAATAAGTTTTATATATTCAAGGTATTGAAGTTTTGAAAAGTGTACTCGGAAACGGCCGCTGCCCTGTTCTTTCATCATATCATAACCAGCCTATAACGTTCCCACTGCTGGGACACAGGCCTTCTCTCGGTGAGAGGGAGTGGGCCGTAATCCACCACGTGGGCCCTGTGCGGGTTAGCGGATGTCATATAGCTTCCAATTTTTGGTTCAAGGACATGCCGGTTTCCTCACGGTGTTTCCCTTCGCAGTTTCGAGAGCAGTGGTGATGAAATTACATACACAAAGTAAAGTGCCTGCCTGGGTTCGAACTCACGGCCAACAACTCATAAGTAGGAGCCACTGGTCCACCACCACCACCACCACCACTGCTCTCCCACTGTTCTTTACTTATACTGACTCATATTTTGTTCGTGTTGTATATTTCAGGCACCATGCTTCATAGCCAGTATGCAAAGTCTCTATCTTGTGGTTCTCTAGCCTGTCTTGTTGTTAGATCTACGCTGCTGTCCGCAGTCAGGGCATTCTCTCCAGTGTTATGTCAACTTTGTCCAGTGCTTGATATTCTTTGTCCAAATGCCTGATGATCAGTTCTTTGTTCTTGCGTCACGGCTATACTCTCGAACAAGTACAAGTCGCTGCACCCTACTGGATGCTGGAAGCTAGACAAATAATAATCTATTCGGGTTTTCATAATTTCTTGAAATGTACAGATACATTTTACTTCAACGATAAATTAAAATTGTTTGCTATAACTGATATAGGTACCATACAACACTTTGAAATCTATACAAAATTACATTTAAGTATAACATTAAATTCACGCGAACCCGTAGGTAGTTACGAGTTTACGAGTACAGCGATGTAATCAATGTGAAATTCTTAATTCGCATTTTTTCTTCTGTCCCGGAACATTTATCGATAAATTGACCTGAATGCACATAAATAAAGTTAATGAGGCAAAATCATGGCGTACAGCGTATCAACCTACATAGCTAGTTGTTATTTGAGACATCGTATATTTTAATTAAGCAAGAAGTACTTAAATATTACCCCAGATGCATGGGCAGCGCAAAATACCCGAAAATCTTGATATTTTAAATGTTAGTAATGCAGGTATACCACGTCATGCATGAACCTTTTGAACTATTGCGACACGTGGCTGTACGCATTGCTTCAACAGAATGTTGTGTACTTACTTCTCCGTTACGTCCATAGCCAAATTCAATTAAACGTTCCAAACGGATACGGTACAATGACAAAACAAAAAAGCAATAAAAAACGTACCGCGGTTTGCGGATCCAATTAGAATCCATTTTGTTGTGATTAAAGATAGCTCCGTGTCCATTGTTTTGTGACAATGGCGGCGCGGCGTGAAGGAAGCCGCGGCGGCGATCGCTCACCGCCTGTCAGGTGGTAATGGCCGGACCCTTGGCACGTTTACTGAAGCCACTCCATCATCGACACTCATTTCATTAAATGTTCGCCGATAGCCGCGACGGCCCACCATTGCGACACTAGTTAACTCTAAAACACACGCTTCTGTATTAGCTTTTTCACTGTCACTAACATCGATTGTGTTAAACGAGCTTCGGGTGCGATCAATCAGTTACGTTACACCGATAGTAATAGAAAAATGATTCTCATAAGCCGCTGATCGTGCGGCCGCGCCGTGTATTGTCGCATTACAGACACCAAGCCTAATAACATTAAGCGTGTTTTATGTTTATAGCCTCATATTCGATCCCAGTATCATAAATTAATAAGTGTTATTACACACACCAATCATATTCAACACCCAACTTTGAATCAACGTGTAAAATAACTGAAGCAGGAGTTCAATCAATTTAGCCAACAGCAAAACTTGAATTGGCCTTATCTATACCCAACTATACTGCACATAACAGAACTGCTACACTTAAATGGAAAAATATTTCAAAGTAAACAATAATATAACTTATTTTCTAAGATACAAGGCGTAAAAATTTAAGAACAAGAAGTGATCGCTGATAATGTCCTAATAAATCATCCTGCGAGCAGCTGAGCGAATATACTCAAAGATGAATTACTATTATGATCCCCACAAGTCTATCAATTTTATTATTCTCACTTTCCAGCTAGTTTACCCTGAGGTAATGACAGTATTCATGCCGCTACATTAATGTTGATGTTTCAAGCCTAAAACACAAGACTTGTTCATGTAGCTAACTAGGCCTTCAATATCATTAAACTTAATAAGCTTTTTAATATGTAGTTACCTATTTATGTTAAGGGCTCATAACACGCCTAACTAATAAATGTTCAACTTAAAGCAAACAGGATAATAAATCAATACAGGCACGATGCCATGTTCAAAAAGGTAAAGCTCATTGTTGTTGAGAAATAACTTAAACTTTAGATTTGAGTGATTATTAATTGGTAATTGGATACCTATTCCAATTATAAACTATCTTTGCTAACTGAAATCGGATATTCGCGTACCTATATCTACATTACCTATCGAGTAGGTACCTATCTACCTAGCAAGGTAGATAGGTACTCGTGTATAAAGCTGCAATGAGCATAAATAGATAAGCATGACAGCCGCAGACAATTCATTCTCATTAGATTATTCATGACAAAATTATAAAATTATTCCCAAATTAGAGTTACAAAATTCAAACAGCGAGCAAACGGGTATTTTACAATGTAAGCTAAACGACTTTCGGTAAACGAGATGTCGCAGTCCTTGAATCTACAAGCGTTTACAAAATACACAGCTAAAGCGCGGAGCTCTCCTTCGCCAAGCACTATCACATTTGAATTTTGTATGTGAATAAAAACATGCAAAAATTGCTGTCGCACTACCACTATTTTATTATCGAATAAATATATAAATAATATTCAGATGTTCAACCTGTTCTTCAATGCTGCACATCTTTGCATATTTGGTCACGCAGTCACACTATGACATGCATTTTATGAATAGTTGATTGTATAATCTGAGCTTATTTTTGAAGAGTCGGTGTTAGCCCAGTTTTAAAATTATGCAACGATTTCGTTGGTGCATTACAAAAACAAGTGATTACAAGCAGAAATTAATAATGTCTACCTACAAAAGAGTCATCAGGGTAAGTGGAGAGAAAACAAGTGCACTTACATGATTAAGTGGAAATGTTCTGATTAATGGTTTCTCCTGCTGACCCCTCTGGAAAACGCAGTAAGCGGTGATTAAGTTTTTATAAATATTCATTATCAATTTTATATACTGTTCGTAATATACGTCGGAACTGGTCCGTTTTCTCTTTCGTCGAAATCGTGCAAGTGCAGGACAATAAATCAGAAGTGTAAAGTTGCCTCAATTTACGCTCATTATTTCAGTCTTTAGGTGCAATTTGCCGTGGGCTAATTGTATTAATTAATGTCCATTAAGTTTGGATGCGTTAAAGCTGTTGTCATTTTGTTTCTTTTCTTAATTTTGACCTCGTGCCGTTTGCATTCAGACAAATATAGGTATGTGAAAAACATACATTAACCAAGTACCTATTTGTTTTACAGCTTATTAAATTAGCCATAAACATTCATTGGCCCTAAACTTACGGTGTTATCACTGCAAGTTAACTAATCTTGATTTCTTTTATGTAACGATAACCAAGTTGAAGTTGCCCACCAGACACAACACCCACACGGGTGTTATATCTGGTCATATGGAGGATGAGTGAACTTTAGACCCGGTTCCTCATACCTCTATGTAAATACCTAATATTTGACCCAGTTGTTCAGATGTCTTCCATCGGAACTTGGGTTGCAGTTCGACTTTTGTAGTTCGTCAGGTACTTCGAATGTCCTAGACGGTACCTACCTTTAAAAGAAAGATCCCAGAATGTTTCCATTTCTAGTTATAACCGACCAATCAAGTCCGAAGAATTTTTTAGACAGCAATCTTTTAATCTTACCTCCACAAAGGTGGTTCATAAGGCGGAGTTTTTGTGAGCGGTATCATCAAGTTCCAACTAGTTCATTTTAGCTGTTACTTTATAGGAATCCGTTGGATGCGGGAAGCATAGAACCGGTCGAAGAGGCGGTGCTTGAGCAAGGCCTATGTCCAGCAGTGGACGTCTTCTGGCTAAAATTATGATACAAGGTGGCAGGGACTACGACGCGCAACCAGAGGGGCAATTCTCGTAATTTTAATTACGTTCTCAGTATGATCTCAATCTCATTCTGTCAAAAATACGTCTAATTTCCCTACATTTTGACAAGTTTTTGACATTTGTTTGTCGCCGAGATGAGACTGCGACTAGATTTTGAACGTTTTAAATTACGAGAATTGGCCTTCAGTTATCATGGATTCTGAACTCCCTTGCATTAAAAACAAATTAGCTGTTTCATACATTTTGACCGCGTAGGCAACGAAAAATTTCTACGATGGGGGCCTAGAATCATGTGCTTATTTCATGGTTATAGTTTACGCGTCGATGTCCCTGCCAGCCTGTATATGTAGTTGATAGTTTATAACCAGGATTAACATATAGGATACTTTTTATCCCGATATTTCCACGGGATCGAAACCTAAGCGGGTGAAACCGCGGGGCGCAGCTAGTTAGTTATATAATAGTAACCAAGTAGTTAGGTTCAGGCTACATTATTTAATGCACCTTCATATCCAGATTACCCAGACAATGTTGCATGTAATACCCCAATAGGTGAATTAGATAATCAATTCTAGAAATACTGGTGACCGCTTTTATCGATATTTATGTAAAATGTCAATTAATCAATTTATGCTCCAGGAATCTTATCTTAAACTAGCTTCTGCCCGCGGCTTCGCCCGCGTGGATGTCGGATATTATCCCACGGGAACGTGCTAACAGGATAAAATGTATGTGCTTCCCCAGGATGCCATCTATCTCTCTGCCAAATCAGAAGTTCAGTGGTTTAGGCGTGAAAATGTAACATACAGTTTCAAGTTCAAATCCTCCCCTTAAAAACTGAATTACCCCTTTTTGTCCCGTCAGTGGTAAATTTTCGACAACTTTACATACTTATTATTAATTATTTTCTGTCAAAAGTATCAATACTGACTTTCGAGTTACTCGGACCGCGCATTCAATTTCTTCCACACAAACTTAACACCCCTATATCCCCCTTTGAGGAGTAGTTATGAAAAACTTATAATGATAAACTTTATTACTTACTTAGGCAAGTATTCTTGCCAATTTTCAAGTTTATTAACTAAATGAATAAGATTTTTCATATAAACCGTATCCCCCGCTTTTCACCCCCAAAGGGGAGGAATTTTGAAAAATTGTTTGGGATTATTCATAACTTGATTCAAAGATTATTTATACCAATTTTCGAGTTAATCAAGCCACGCATTATAATCCTCCCTTGTAAAATTAACTACCCCTTTTCAACCCGTTAGGGGTAGATTTTCGAAAAACCCTGATACATGTTACTCTTTGTTTTTGGTCTTAAGTATAAACATTGAGTTTCGATTTAATCGGACTGCGCATTTAAATTATTCCACTCAAACTTCAACACCCCTATATCCCCCTTTGAGGGGTAGTTTTGAAAAACTTATAATGATAAACTTTATTACTTACTTAGGCGAGTATTCTTGAAAAGTTTCAAGTTTATTAACCCAATGAAGAAGATTTTTCATATAATATAAACTGTATTCCCCCCGCTTTTCATCCCCACAGGGTTGGAATTAAAAAAAAATTGGGTGTTATGTATTCATAACTTGACTCAAAGATTATTTATACTAATTTTCGAGTTAATCAACCCATGCAGTAGAATCCTCCCCTGAAAAATTGACTACCCCATTTCAGCCCGTCAGGGGTAGATTTTCAAAAAACCCTGATACACATTATTCTTTACTTTCAATGTTAGGTATAAATACTGAGTTTCGAGTAAATCGGACTGCGCGCTAAAATTCTTCCATACAAACTTTGAAACCCCCCAATCCCTTATTAGGGGGTAGTTCAAAAGAAAAAAAACTGACAATGTTCATAATTTATTTAGATAAGTATTCGTGCTAAGTTTCAAGTTTATTAACTCAAGGAATAAGATTTTTCATACAAACGAATTCCCCCCTTTTCACCCTCTTAGGGGTGGAATTTCGAAAAATCCTTTCTTAGTGGATGCCTACTCCTCAAGAAGAACACACCCTCCAAATTTCATGTCTCTAGGACCAGCGGTTTAGGCTGTGCGTTGATCTATCAGTCAGTCAGTCAGTCAGTCAGTCAGTCAGGACTTTGAATTTTATATATATAGATTATCTTCTTTTTATCTTAATTTTCTTTCTTGTCTTTGCTTATCTTTAATTTTAAGTGAAAATTGTAGAGCAATGTAAACACGTGTATGCTCGCCAGCGTGAAGGCACCGGTCTTGAATGCAATTAGCGATTTTGCACAGCGCTGTCGGCGGCGGCAGCGGCGGCGATAGGCCCGGTGACCCCGCGCCCGGGTCACGCGGGCCGCGGGCCCAACCGGCCGGGTTGCACCACTTGCAGCGTTACTGGAGTAAAACCTTCCCGGTTCCCTTGTTCACAAACTAAATTAAATTTAAGTTCAGTGCATGTTTTTCTTTCTATTTCTAGGAAAGGACAGAAGATAAATCCTAGTCCAAGTTATAAATGTGACAACATTTAAAAATTGTTATACAAAAAAAGTATAATATGGTACTTATAACAAAAAACTTATTTACATTATATAAGCTAACATTTAAAATAATGATGTAGGTACATACCTACATGAAAAAAAATAAGCAAAGTAATCATAGGGCATCAAAAAATTCGTCCGCATCGCTGTCAACAGAAACAGTGCCTAAAAGGCTGGCAGCATTGCCACGTTGTATGGCGATGTTAATTCTTTGGCCAATAAACAGGCCAGCCCTCTGGTCATGCGAAGAGTCGACTAACAGCTTGGCGATATCTTGAGAACCCAAGTGGGCACTCGGACCCCATGGCCCTAGTGTTTCAACCCCAAACGGCTCGAAGATATAACTCCCAATCGGGTTGGAATATTTTCGCCTTTTGAGGTTTTCTGCGCCAGTAGCAGCCGCTTCAGCACAGCCCACCGTGATAGGAAGATGGGATGGCCGCAAGGGTGTCGACACATGTTGCATCCCACACCAAAGGTCTGCCTAACTTCCAGGGCATTAAGGTTTCATTCATTCCGTCTGGTCTCTTCCCATCGTCGCGGGTCAGGCCGTTGTGTTCTAAAACAGCTGGCACCCCGGCGGTGACAAGAGCATGACGGATGATGGCATTAATGCTGGCGTGCCGTGCTATCCGACCTGCGCACCTACTGCAGGATAGGCCATGGTGTCCGAGGCAGTCGACAGCTTCACCGCACTGACAGCGATGCGGAACCCCACAAGGAGCGCCCAAACGCAGACAGGTAGCGAGCCGGAAGGTGGTGTCACCCAGCATAGTGCCTATGTTGGGTGACGGGAGTGCTTGAAGCCAGAGTCCCGACTCCCACTCACCCACAGCCAGCAGGCGGGCACGCTCAACAGTATTGGTGGATGAATTGATAAGATTATTCCGTACCAACCTGCGGAGGCTCATCCCACTGTCTCTGGGAAGATGGGTTTACGGGCCGATCTGTATCCGGGCAAGCCGCTTTCCAAGCGTTCACCGCGTTGGTCAAGCAAGGCACTTCTGAGTCAACCAGCCAGGGGACTAAAATTTTCCCGGTCAACATTTCGATGCTGCGGACAGAAGACAGGAAATTTTGCGGACGCCGAGGCCACGAAAACGGATGGATAGTGTGGCTTGAAGCCACGCTCGGCGGCCAAGGCCACATTTAAAATGGTTGTTAATGTGTTGCGAATAATGTGGTCAATTTTGTCCAACAGATGTGGTGGCTTCCATAAAGGGGAAGAACGTAAAAAATATATAAAATTTAGGCCAAAACAACAGTATCTAGTGAATGCCGAATGTAAATTAATTTTAGAGAGTCTATCCGAAATGTTGTTGAAATTTTTAATTTGTTGTTTTTCATACAAAAAAATTGTTTGTATGAAAAAAATAATTGGAACTCTTGTACTTCAATATGTCCATAACCAAAAGGTTCCCAGGTATGCTTCAGTACAAAATAAAGTATCACAATGACGTGGAGTACCAATTAGTGACACTCGGCTTCGTTAAGAGTCTCTATCACCCGTTATACCTACTCTATAGAAACCTACCTACCTATATCTCGTCCAGACGCACCTGTACATACTCGTATTAGAAAATAAAATTGATCGAGAAATTAAACACGATTAAAAGAATTCATCAGCATTAACGACGCAATAAACGTTGTAATGTCTTGTAATAAAAGCGTCCATCATAAGTTTTCTATGCTAATTCTGAACCACATGTTAGGGTTGGACTATTTACTTTCATTCACAATAAGCTTTATCTGGATACATTTCGTCAGGGACAATAATAAACAAATCTAAGAAATTGTCATCAACAAATAGGTAGGTACTTATCTACTGTCCAAATAATCTAACGACATTTAAAAATGTATCACCATTTCATATTCGTGACAACCCTAAGTATACTAAACGTGGGAGAGGGCACTACCAATCGACCTAGTGCATAAATATAAAACAACTTCATTGCACACACATAACACCAATATTTATGGTCAGGACTGCGGTCAGGTCACCGGAGAGCAGAGGAGCTGCGACATCAAACGTATTTTAGTACTTTCATCGCAGATTTTAATATTGCGAGGACATTGGTTACCCGACGACTCGTAGTAGGTAGTAGTTACGCGCCGTTTCAGGTGGATGTCTAGCATCGTGGGACAAAGGCATTGTTGTGGGCATCTGGGCCGCGGCCGCAGCACACGCCTCTGTTCCGAGGCGGGGCGGTGAGCATACCCATTGGTTACCGTCGCCAGAGCGTGACAAGTTTCATTGGACAATCCAACCAACAGTGAAAGTGACGAAACGCTCCTTGCACGAAGCACCTTGGGCAAAATTAACTACGACAATTAGGCCACTATTAAACCTATAATTAAAATTCTTAGGTTTACGATTTAAATAAAGCTTTAAACATTATAAAGGAAAAACTTGGATAATTTTCTTACTTGAATACCCACAATTTTAAGTTTATGGTTTCTCGAAAACTATATCAATAAAAATATAAAAAAGAACAACATTTTAACACACCAAAAGAAAATTATTCAAACCTGAAACTTGAAAGGTTTTTCAGATGTCAACTGAAACTATTAAACGTAATACGTATATACTTGCGAAACTCTTAGGTACCTACTAACTTCCATCATCTTCTGACCGCCTCGTCCGTATAGTGGTCACAGGTGCACCTGCTGAGGATGAGGTCGCATTTAGACGAGCGGTTTTTCCAATAGAAATTTGTCAGTAACAGCACAGCTCCAAATCGGGATTCTGCTAGTAGCATCGGCCCCTATTACACGAGACTGGACTTAAACGTAGATGTACTATAGGTACCTCTGGCAAACCCTTCGGGAAATACACTAAGTATAGGTAGGTACCTACACAAGTACAGATTCGCAGTTCAACGCTACTTAAAATTAAGTAGTAAAAAAAACTCGGTTGGTGTTAAACTTTTCTTCAAATATGGCAATTCCTCTAGGATCTTACAACTTAACTACCTTTGTACTCATATTGAATATATCAATAAATTTTATAACTTTAGCGTCTAGGGTTACAAGTCAAGTGCCCATATAATCCGACCCCAACTCAGTGGTCCTGGTTTAATTTACATAATCTCAAGCCCGAACTACGATAAGCAACTAGATAATTACAATTTGCATACACCTTACAAATGTCAATGAACGACGGCACCTACTTTTGAAGTACAAACCTAATTTCCTTGAGGTATTATTATAAACAAATAAGACCGACTATGTACAACAAAAAGCATTACGATGCAAATTGATACAAGCATAACGAGAAAATTAGCATTATGAGCGACAATATTGAAGAGTGAGTCAGCGCGTCAGCCCATCAGCTCCGGTTGTGCTCACCGAGCTATTGTGATGCAATGTAACAGCAAGGCGAGTAGACAAGTCGACTGGCAAGCCCGCCCAAGTCCTCGATCAATAGCCGTGAAATTCGATTATAAAAATCGAGGCCATGAAGCTTATTAAATTAAGGTGACAGTAAGAAAATTCAACTACCCACGCTGGTGGCAAGTACATTTCAAGTAATTCGAAGTAGTAAGTAAGTACGAAAGATAGTATTTAAATAAGCTGTAGGTACCTAAATGCAGTCGCACACGACGACTTTTTGCAGTAGTGCGTTTCGTTCACGTGCGTCTGTATCGTTACTTTTGGCCGTTTTTCGCATTTGCAACGCGCGATAGAAGCGATTCAGTGGCAGTACAATCGCATAGTAACGATTCAGCATCGTTTCTACATCGATACCAACTTGCGACTGCATTGATTCTGCATCGCTACTGACAGGTCAAGTCAACATTCGCTACTGCGACTATCAATCGCTTTAGTAGTGAATGTTGACTTGACCGAGTAACTGTAGCGTCCACAGACATTCACAAGTGGGTAGTCACTACAACATACGACTGTATCGATACTCCATCGCGTTTGTATCGATGTTGAATCGCGGTTGTATCCCGAAAGTAGATATGCAGGTAGTGGTTACGGGCGAGCGTATACGTCCAGCGACAGCATCGCGCCTGTATCGCGGTCTTTTTGCGATTGTATCGCGCTACTGAATGTTTGCCAAAAGTCGCCGTCGTCGGCGACCGCCCTAATTATTGTAACTCTGTGGTTAATCATCATAAATCAAATTCTACTAATCACAGCGGCATACAATACTAAGTAGGCATTGATGCCTACTAAAATAGTTAATTTACGTAATCCCTTGAATCATAATAGCCCTTCCTTTCCCTTCCTTCCTTTTCCTTCTGGAAGCTATCGGGTTAGAAAAGACATTGGCTTAAGCGCCTAAATCTAGGAGAATGTAAAATGTTTAAGTACATACCTATAGGTAGACCAAGACCCCTCCGTGCCTCAGAAAGCACGTTAAGCCATTGGTTCCAGCTGTCAGTCGTGGATCACCCGAAACTCTGACAACCAGCTACGAAGCCGACCCCAACATAGTTTGGAAAAAGCTAGACAGATGATGACTTAAGAAATGTGTAAATCCGCCACTGGATAAGACAGCTTTGATTAGGACTTAGGACAATACCTCAAAAAAAAATATTGCGAACCTAAGGACTATTTTGTAAGTAGTTTGAGCTTAAGTATTAGGTACTACCAACCAACAATTTCTGAATGACTTCAATTAGAAAACCATTAACGCCTTGTTGACTTTATTGAACAGCAGGTACCTAATGTTTTCACACTTAAGGATGACAACATTGTCGACAACAGACTTTGTTTCAATTTCTACCCATAACTTGGTCATAAAATAATTGTAGCAGCAGAAAATGCCATGCAAATGATATTACTAGGCTTATCATATTATCATTGCGTTATTTATTCGGAAGAAAACGAGGTTCTTGGATTAAGATCTAAGCAAAAGGCACGTCTGTATTAACCTATTCTTTATCTAGGTACCTAATTAGGTAAGTACCTGCAAACCGTAAACTTATAATGTAGATAGTAACTAGGTTGGTAGTACCCGACTGATGAAAAAGAAGAACGCGGAAACCAAATTGTTGTTGCCCTTTGTATGTAGGTAGGTATGTACATACTCTATTAGAGTTTCAGCAGTTATGGCGGCAACAACGAGAAGTTGAACTATTGCTGAACAAATAACTACTGGGAATAAAGCAAAATCAGCCAAAATATAAAGTTAGGTATAGGTAATATATAGGTAGGAGGTACTGCAAAATAAAGTAGGTCCCTATCTAATTTTTGGCCTACTTACAAAATTATTCCAAATTCACCAGATGCGGTTAAAGTTCAGTCCACAATTCCACACAGTCACACGTGATTACTTTCTAAGGTTAAATCGATTCACATACCTACTCATGGGTTCTGATTAGCCGGCAATGATTAAAGAAAAAAAAAGAAAGATTATAAAGGAGATTGGGTGAATCAGCCCAGAAACCTAATAGTGTTAACATATTGTCGGTACCCTAGTACCTACATACCAATGGAAAGATCTCATCAAAGAGAATATTTCTTAGTAAATGACAACTTCTCTTGATTAGAATGTAAGGAGCTACAGAGCTCTAAATATAAGTAATGAAGTATTACTGAAATATTCTGGTATGTCGTCAATTAACTTTCATTAATTCTGTCTTGAAAAAATATCGTCTTTTATGCTTATAAACGGACATTCTAAAACATTGGCCTCCTATGCCGTTTTAAGAACAATGTTTTTAAAGGCGGATACAGACATTGCGAGGCATGTGCTATGAATGGTAAGCCACGCATCTAACGGCTGCCTCGGGCTGAGGCATTTGACATATAAAAAAAAATCACTTACGGCGCATGCCTCGCTCTGTCTGGATGCACCTTAAGAGTCTGTCGGCTGGACAGAACGTGCCTGCTGCATCCCCCAATAGTTTTAAGACATATGCTAATGGAAAGAGCTTTTCAAGGAGAACCTTTGCTATTATTACGACTTTTGCCAATTGATGGTCAGTTCGGAATGAATTACCTAAACCGGTGACAATTAGGCACCGAAGCTTATGAATGTTCTTGGCGCCCTATTGAAACTCTATCCATGGATATATCAATGGATAGTGTTTTTAAGAGAAATAGCTATTGGGCGCTAAGAATTCCTTAACTTTGATGCTCTACTATTGTGTGCTTTGACATTATTAATTTATGGCAACTTCAAAAACAACTTTTAAAATAACTCTTTATTTTTCTAATTGGTAATAACGAAAATGGCTTGTCATTGTGTCGCTGTCACTGTCATTGTCAATTTGTCGAATCGAATTGTTTTGCTGTCAAAGTAAGGTTCGCGAATCGCTGAAATTGTTTACGACAATTTTTCTTATTTTGTAAAACTTAGGATTTGCAAAATGATTACTAACTTTGATAAACTATGCGGTGAACTAGAAAAACAAGAACTAGAGGTACCTATTTCTAACAATTGTGTTAAAAAGTTATATTTATAGGTTATAAATAACTACAAAAATTATTAAAAATCTTGTATTGCAGGCCCCGACCGGTGTAGCATCTCCATCTACATATGCTCAACTGTTGGCAATATATTTATATCAAAATGATTTGTAAGTATGACTTAAATTATATACCTACATATTGTTTCACCAAGAGGGCTTTAATACTTAAAATGGAACTTTTGAGTAATTTATTTGAGTTGTTTTTGATCATCAACACAATGCAGTAAAAACCAACAGTTTCCATAGGGTTTAAATTAAATATCTCAATGTGAAGAATTTTCTAATTGCTGCCTTTGCTAGTGAATAATTAGATGAGCTGGTCTAAACAAACAACCAGTGGTCCACATTAGCCCTGGATCATAAGCACTAGACGTCATGGGGAGAGGCCTTTACCCAGCAGTGGTATGATACAGGCTATTGGTAACAGTAATTGACAGTAAAGTGGCCTCCAAAAGTTAGTTGACATTTTTCCAGTTCAGCTTTGATACATCACATTATGATTTAAAATTCTAGAGTGATCCAAATGTTTGAACTGCTAAAACGTTTTTATTGACTAATTCAACTACCTTCGACTTATCATAAAAAATGATCAAGTAATCCCTTAGGAGTACCTGATTATTTTTTTGTTTTAAATCATTATGTGCACAGAACATATATACCCTATTATGTGGCATCACAGCTGAAATGGACAAATGTCAACTAACTTTTGGAGATCACTGTATAACAAATAGAAATAATTTAAATCAAATCACTTTAGTTTATGGTTATAAATCAGGTGCCTTACATCCTCTAATCATTACAACTACAAAATAATTATAGCTAAACCATGAATAAATCAAATAAATAAGCCAAATATCTTTACATTGTTCGAAGCAAATTTTTATGGGATTGTGCCTGAACCTATTACTTAAGTTGAAAAAAAATACTTTCACTGTAATTTCTATTTACTAGTATTAGTTTTTTTAAAGTAACCAAACTCAAAAATAATAATCTCAATTTTTTTTTAATATTCTTCAGGTGTAATGCAAAATTCTTATGGAAGAGAATCCCTCAAAACATAACAAGTAGTAATCCTGAAATTGCAGCAATTTGGGCCGTAGGCCAGAAATTGTGGAAGAAAGACCTCCCAGGAACTTACCATGCGTTAGCCGCTTTCAATTGGACTGAGCCTGTTGCTAATATCATCCGGGCTTTAGAAGGTAATATAAAATATTACAAGTTTAATACTTAATTATTGTTTGTCAAATAGATAACTTCTAATAAATTTTATTCATTTTATGATGGTTTGCATGACAGAAAAAATGATAGTGAGAAGACAGCAAACTATGTGGGTAAACTGGGTAAATTTTTTGTGTACAACAAGTGAAAGCTTTTATTCTTACCCAAATTGTATAACCTACATAACCATCACACACATCATACAACATTTTAGTTGGTTGTCTTATGTGAAAGAAGGATCATTACTTTTTCAACTTGTTTCTTATTTCTTTCTCAAATATTCTGACTTTGTTATTTTTGCTATACTATTCCAGACAAAGTCAGGGAGCGCACATTCAACCTGGTGGGTCGTTCATATAGCTCAATATCACTAGATACAGTAGTCTCAATGACTGGCTTGAGCAAAGATGCAGTGTTGCATGTCTGCCGAGACCGCAAGTGGACACTGAATGAAGATGGTGTCACCGTCAGCCCGTCACCACCCACCCAACCTGCACCACTGCACACATCCAGTGAAGATCAACTTTTCAAGCTCACTGAATTTGTTTCTTTCTTAGAAAATTAAGTAAGTCCTATTTATGTCTTTAATAAAAACTTTTTGTATAAATTGTTTAGCTATCAATAAATAAGTAACATTTTCTCTTCTTAAATTATGCAATGTTTTAAGTCTTTTGTACCTAATTTGTGAAAAACTGAAACCAGGAAAGTTAAATACACATATTAATTTAATCTCATTTATTACATATAACACTAATTCGAAGTCTATATTCATAAGAACTAAAATAAAAATCTTTAATACAAAGATATTATTTTAATAGGTATAAAAAGATCAATAAATGTAAAGTTAAGTGGCAGTGTAAATTCGTATGTTTTATCTTACAATAAAGCTGTAAATTGTCCAATGTTGGTATTTAATGACAGCACTTTCTACTGTCACAATCTTAAAAAAAGTATATATCACAAGCAATACATTACTCACACAAACATTTGTTGAGTTTTTCATTGTAAAAATACTACAGTCTATATTTCTAATATCTACATTTGTTTAAACCTAGGCACTTTTTTTAGTTTGGCAACTCTCGATTAAAATCTACCCTGGAAGGAAACTTGATTTTGTCTAGGCTGTAATCTGATGGAGTTGTTGTCGTCTTCGTCGCCCAGCGTAGTCTCGTAGCCTCGGTTGACTTGACCTCCGTTCGGTTCGCCGAAGACATCCTTCACTGATATATTGGCAGTCGATGTTCTGTGCCGAGGCACGACACCTAGGTTATTATTGAGCTGTAATAAAATAGCAAATATTAGGTCGAATTAAAATTGTAAGGGCTTCCAGGTTTCATCCAATTAAACTAACTACTAACTGCAAACACGCTCTGTCCGATATCCGAACGGTACCTGCGTTAAGAAGCACAGTGCACTTAATTTTAAGATTTTTGTAACATTACCATTCCAGTCACTCCATATTCGTTATGGGCACCAAGTGTCTGCATCTGTGATTTCCTTCTTTCCGCCATTACCGAGTTTCTTCTAGTCTCCAAGGCCTTCAAAGTTTCTCGTCGCAACGTCATCTTGCGGTTAAGTACTGGTGTACCTATAAAACAATTATTTTTCATTCGCGCTCATGTTGCAGATTTTTAATGGTGAAGAGGAATTCTTAGTTCATAATATACCTGGTCCATCATTCGCGTTCATGTTAAAGAATCTCTTCTTGAAGGCCACATCTAAAGTGCCAATATTCCTCTTCTTTTGTCTCGCTTTCTCCAAATTGTGAATGGTCTTTCTTCTGCCGACGTTATGCGGACCCGAGCCCGAATCATTGTCATAATCGTCGTCCAAACCATTCAACTTCTGCAAGTCTTTCACTATTGCTATTGCATTCTTATCTAGCAGCGCGTCTTGGGATAAGTCATCGGACTGGAAACAAAAAATCAACGAGATTTATAAACATTCTATACAATCGTATTACCTCCGACGGATTTGTTTCCCCGAGCTAGATATTTACCTTCTTGGAACGGAACCAATTCAGTTCTGTAGACGCTAATATGTGCGCGAGGGTTCCAAATCGATGGAACAACATAGCAGAGAACTGTATCACCAAAATCAAGGCGAAGAAGAATACGAACACTAGACCAATAGGCTCCAGTTGAAGATATTCTTTTGAAATTAAAACCTGAAAATGTTAAGTTTGCTTTAAATTTGCCCTCTTGGTGTAATAAGATCAAATTCAAAAGTAATAATAACAAATAAATTAGTTATAATAACAAATAAATTAGTTATAATAACAAAATTAAATGATATTAAGTCAAACATGTGCTTTCAGACTATGTCCAATTTGATTGAGATTAATTAGCTACTAAAATGGTTTGTAAATTAACAAAAACGTAAGTCTTAAAAGCACACCTCTGACAACGAATCATTAAAAACAAAAGTATTCGTGATAATTAATTATGAAGAATTTTCGTTTTGTTATATACAAGTGCATTATTTTTTTAAGTGTTGACGTTCTGTGAAACATTTAAATGTATTTTTGGGATGCTTCCGATCCACATGATCATTGAAATAGTGAAACACAGGGTTTACACATAATCACACAAACAGTTCGATGCAAAATTTTGTCTCGCAGTAGGTGTATTTCCCGTATTATCCTGAGAACTACAAAACGTGTTAAGCAAATCACCGCACCCTTTAAGGTGTACAATTACGTATGTACAAAGGAAACCCGAGTCCCTGTTACTAGTGTTTATTAAAAGAAACTCCGCCACCTTAATAGACAGAATAGAAACATTAAGTTACTCCTCGGTGAATTGGATTGGAAAGTGTGCACATATTGGGGAAGTGAATGGTCATCACATCTAAAAACTCCATGGTTTGGGTTCAGATTCGACTACGGCGAAAAAAAAAAATGCTTTTATTTGTATTTTTTAAGTAACGTTTCATATTTTTGGAACTGGATTGGAGAATAGGAGGTCGCTGGATTGGTCTTTGGGTCGTTTAAAGGCCATTCGGGAATGGATATCCTATACTGGATTCAGGAATTCAACACCAAAGTTTGTAGGTATTCAGCTGTAGGTATTGGCGTAACACCGTAGTCGAATTTTCGTGTGTTATTGTGGATAAAACACGGGGTTTCCATAAAACCAAAACAAGGACACCGGGTTTGGATATTGATTAGACGTGTCACCATCAGAGTTGTTAAGTCTTCAGTGTCACCGGGACGCCATGCTGGTGTGCCCTCCCAGACAGACTGGTTAGAAGAAGGTCGTTAGGATTGTGTAGTGACACACTTGAGTGGTAATATTTGGCTATACCTCGCCTGTATCCTCGATGTACGTAATATTTGTCTTAACTCCCAAAGGCCAAATCACGTGGAGTTGATCTTTGTTCAGTTGTAATAAAAATACTATCAATATGAATAAAGCATTGAACATAACAAATGCGAAAACCGACTTATTGCGAAGTTCAATCAAGTCTCCTGCAATGCGAGCCTGTAAAATTTCATAAAACAAATATGTATAAATAATTCGAATCAACTTTCAAGGGTGACTGGGGTCGTGGCCAAGGTTGGGTACTTTCAAGTCTCGGTTGTAGCACGCAGTCCCGAGTCATCGTTGAATGCTGACCGCTGTGTAGTGGACTCTCACGTTACCTCTTGAGTAACCTCATCGTAAGTTATGTTAGTTTTAACTCCGAAGGGCCACTTAAAGTGAAGGTTGTCCTTGTTCAGTTGTAGCAAGAATACAATCAATACAAAGAGGGCATTGACCATAAAGAAAGAAAAAACAGACGAATCTCTCAATTCTTTCAGATCCTTCGAGATACGGGCCTAAAATTATGGGAAGATTATCATCAAGAATATGTAGTATGACATTATGATAAATGATTGTGAGATTAAATTAAATATCTGAAATAAAAGCTTGTTAAAAATACACATAGTTGAAGACTCTAAATTCCAGTAATTGCATGTATGGCATGCCATTTCTTGCAGTGTGGTATGAATAGCTAATAATCATCATCATATTTTTTACAAAACACATACAAACAAGGTCTTTTAATATTCTGAAAAAAAATCTCTCAGTTCTTCGTTATTCATAAGAATAACGCGCACTACAACCAATTTTACACTAGAAAACCGTATGGTATGACCCATACTGAAAAAAAAAACAAAAGCCAATGTAAGTCATGATTTTATAACTTGATAATTGATAGTCCGGTGTCAGTAATAAACAGAATTATTACTATTTTACTGACACCGTGCCTTCAATTGTTTTTTACCTCCTCCTCCTTGTTAGCATCAATAGGGTACAAATATTTGTCAATGAGATCTTTCCAGAACGATAACTCAGCGGGAGTCAAAAAATCTACTTCACCCTTTTTTAATTCGGGGTCCTCTATCCAATACGGATTAATTAGATCATCTCTCTTTTCCTGAAATCATAAAATAAGATTTATAGTATTTTTTATTTTAATAATATTAAATATAGATTAACGGCCATTTAAACGTCTGTTCTTAATTCCAACAAAATGTTATCTTAGTATCTTACCCTGGGTGAAGTGGAAAGTGTATCGGTTTCAGAATCGGAGTCGTTGTCTTCCTCGGGTCCTTCGGCTAGTGCGTCCAACCCATGGTCTCCACTGGTACTACCTCTCGGCCCCACCGATAGTTTACGTCCTCTACTCATGCCATGTGGATCTACAGCCCTAAAACATTCAATTGAGATTGAAACATGTTCAGTTCGTTATATCTCTATAAACATTATAAAGTCGCTTCTCGTGTCTGTCTGTGTCACCGCGTAATTCTTCTCCTTAACCGAGCAACATATTTTTATTGCTCAATTTATCGTCTTGAGCTTACTAAATATAACAAATAAATGTTGAGATCTTGTTATGTCGTTAAAACCCTGAAAAGCATGGGCGGATCGCTTAGAATTACAAAATTAAGTTGCCAAGGAAAATTACTAACCTCTCAACAGTTTCTAACTTCTTTTCTAATTTCTCAAGAGTAGACGCAATGTGCAAGAGTTGCACTTTCTCTTCATTCCCTTTAGGATGCGTACATAACAGACATTTGAATAAGCCAGCGAACGAGAATTCGATAGAGCCTTCGTCTTCATTGCTATTCGCTCCTTGAAGGAAACCTAGCAGCGACTTCTGTTTTGCTGATTTCTTCGCTTCTTGGGCATCTTTCTTTTCTTGCTCAATTTCCTAAAACGGTTAAAAAGTGTTAGTAATGTTCTATTGACGAAATAAAGGTAATTGAACCAGTTATAAACTAACCTTCTTCGTTTTCTTGACCGCCACTTCTCGAGTACCCCAAGATACTACGTTCAGATTTATAATAGAATACAAAATCAAGAGCAAGTACATAGAGGGTATAGATAAGAGGTAAATGATGCCGGGTACGATACACCAAAACTCCTGCGGATGCAAGCAAGCGGCTATGAAGAAGGAGCTTGAGAGTGATATCAAGAAGATAGCCGATGGAGATCCTATGCCGTCCTCGCCTAACTGGAGCGCCGTACCGACGATCACAGCCATCATTATCATGGCGTATGCCGTCGATAATATCTGAGCCACCAGTAACTGAAACGAGATAGTGCAAGTTTTAGAAAATTTGATAACAGGGTCATTATTAAAGCCACAGACACATTACTGTGTCGCGACTCGGGATACACCAATCAAACGAATCTGTTCAGGACTACGTCAAATCACAACGAGTTATGATTGGCTAACACTGCTTCAGAAGGCGTCACGACACGACACAACACAGTAATATGAATCCCGCTTAAAAAAGGGACCACGTCTGCTAACCAACTGCTGTGAAATTTATTTCTGTGAATAAACACTTTTAAATTTCTTTTTTGTTGCATTGCAAAAAAAGGATGCTAGTCAATTCATCTCTTTCTCTCTCTCTCTCAGACACACATACACACACATAAACAATGATGTCTTCAATACCCGCAATGTCAATACGGGCCCGATTTGAAGATACTGTACTCACTTGAATTTCGGATTTCATCGTGAAGCAGACTAACATGAAGATCATGATGGGATACAAGTTATACTCGAAGGAAGTCCAGTTGTCGATTCGGAAAGCGGCCACGAAGGCACCCACCAACATAAGGAATATAGTTCCGGGACCCAAGATCGTACCACCAATCAACATCATCTGTTAAAAAAAATATCTTAATTATTTAAGTACCCAGAAAACTCTAAGAAGTAAAAAATATATAATATAGATGGGACATTAAAAAAAACTGTTTGATCTAATTGTCTGAGCATAGAAAAAAGTATACGTTTATGTAAAAAAAAAGCACTTTAAAAGGCTGTAAAGTACCGTGGATAAAAGAGCTTACCTGGTAAGCGATGTAAGGACTGGAAATGTTATCGTTAATCTTGATAGTGTGTTTATAATCGGTGAGCAAATCCATAATATTGGCGATGGTGGAAGGCACCCAGCGACGACGTTGATTGTAGAACTCGTTGAAACCTTCGGGGCAGTGCGTGTAGGCGTCGGAGGCAGCTGAGTACTCTACTCGGTAGCCACGTTGAAGTAAAAGCGTACATAACCAACGATCCTCCCCTGTAACAAGAAAAAAACCAATAATATTTGATTCTATTACAAAATCTTCCGCTATGTTCTTCCTGGTTTGGATGTGTTCTCACCTTGATCGTACTGTACGTAATGCCGAGCTTCATCAGATCGCAAGGTGTATTTCTTCATGACGTTGTCGTCCATCAAAGCCTTTCCTCTGAAGAGAGAGAAGCATCCGGGACTACAGAGTACGCAGCCAATCATGTGTTCAGTCGCCTTTTGCAGCCAATGACCGATAGCGTACTCGAACATTTGATACCACACCATGGGTCCTGGAAATATGAGCAAATTGTATTTAATACCATTTTTATAGGCATTATTTCTTCGACTTAAAAAAAGTCGAAAATATAAATAGCAGTATAATTCGCATCAATGTCATCTTTTCTTACCAGATCCTACAGGGTGAATACGGCCACAGGCAGCTCCTAGATTCTTGTTCTTCTTCATCAAATCGATAAGCAATCGTACAGCATGAGGTTGGAAATCAATGTCTCCATCCAAGGTCAGCAGATAGGTATTCTCAGCCATAACTTCTTTACGATCCACGGATATAGGCAGCTCCATTAGACGGTGACCGAGAAGGTAGTACATGTACATCACCTGGGGAATAATCAAGACGTAAGTTGTGATGTTATGATTCTAGAACATATTACCTTATGTGTTTTACATAAAATATGTTTACTTAATTTGTAGATAATATTTCTACCTGAGACCAACGTTTCCTGTGACGGATCTTCGCCTTGTCTTTCAAGTGACAGATCATCTTCGTCTTTCCTGGCAGCACCCACGTCAGACGTCCTCCATAAGGTGCTGGCAGCCTCTTCGGTGGACGAACGCGGATAATCGTCTGATGTACTTCGGAAGCCGCTTCGTCGATGGTGTCCACCAGGAGTTTCACGAATCGATTTACTTGAGAATCATCGTCACTGTGATCTGATATTTCGAAGGCGTCGTCTAAGAAAATGTGCGCTGGAATAGAGAGAAAATTAAGTATCGTTTATTGCATACATGTGTTAAGTTTAACTAGTATGTCAGTCTCGTATTGTGTTTAAAATAGCTTCGAAACCTTACTTTCGAATTCGTAGTAATCAGGGTCAACCACTCGTAAATACTTCTGAGCGACTCGCCGAGCGCACTGATCCTCATCCAACCGTAGAATAGACTTCAAGAACTCCATCATCTCGTCTTTAGTTTCGTGCCACATAGTACAGCATGCGTAAATCCTAGTGATCTGGTCTGATGATTTGATAGCCTTTGGAGAAGAACCAGTGTTATCCGTATGAACAGATATGGTTTCGTAGTACTCGTCGCCTTTTTCTTTTTCTATTTCTGCTAGGTCCTGAAATTCATATATTAGATAATTGTCAATAACTTCGAGTTTGTTATTTCTTATTTAGTTGTTTAAATGCATTACTAAGTTAGCTTTGTGTGCTCACTATAACGTTATGCGATGTTTTTTTGTGGCTTACCTCAGTTTTTACATCTCTCTGGTCGTTCCTTTTTCTATTGAGAGCCATACTTTGATCTATTAGCAAAGCGTTGTACATCGGCATTATGAATAACTTCTCCGTAGACGCCAAACGTTCTGCTTTAGGTGTCCAGATGTGTATGGTGATCCACGTTTGTGACAGCAGCCAGAGTAACCAAATCCATGCCATTTGGCGTGATATGAAGTCGCTCAGTGTGAACGCTGAAAACAAAATAATACAGGGTTACTAATATTACAGACGTATCAATAATTAAATCGCATCAAATAAGGATTTCTGAAACGTTACCCGCTGGACTCTCGAAGTAAAGATAATCTGGCACCGTTCCATGGAAGTAACAATTATCACCATTTCTAATACCACACGCAGCTATCAATAAATTGACCACCAACGGAATGACGAGGTTGATAGGGAACGCATAACTGAAGCCTTGGATGAGGATCTTGCACGCGAACTTTCCGAATATGTAGCAGATGTACGCCGCAAATATTTGGATAAGCATCACGTAGAATGCGGATTTGTAAGCAGCTGCCACTTCCACTGAATCTCCAGTTAGAGTAATGTTAGCTAAGTCAGGAATTACTGTTCCACCTAGTTGGATTTGTACCTGAAATAAGAAAGTGGAAGGGAATTTAACCGAGAACAATATAATGGGATACATATCTAAATTCCAATTTGAATTTGAATCAATTTATTTAACACAACAAACCTCTTCAACGACAATACTGTGTGGTCCAAACCCGGTGTTGAACAGTTGGAAGAACATGGCAGGCTCATCACCATCAATCCATATGCTGAAGAGAATGCACAAGAGGAACACCGTGATTTTCCATAAAGATATGAAACGGTATGTGTAGTAACGCGTGAAATTCAGCTCGTCTTTTAATCTGGCCAGACTTTTGATTATACCTGGAAAGAAAACAGAACAGTGAGCAAAGTCAATAGTATTGCATTAGCCGTGCATCTTTAGTATTTCTTATTCTTACCTATAGGGCTCTGTCGTGTGACGTAGTTCTCCCACCACCCCAGAGATATGCATAACGATGAAACTGGTATCAACCACAGGACAGGCTTGTTCTCCAATAGTGGCCACACTATGAAGCCGGTGACTTGTGCTATTATCGCAGCAATGTCCACGATCACTTTCACGAATCGCTTCGAGTCTCGAGAGTTACGCGAGAGAAAGCTGAGTATCGCAGGAATGATGCACAGGCAGTTCGTGATCATGGCTCCTTTGACCACGTCTAGTTCTGGTAGAATCATGAAAAAGAGCAGGCCCATCCCTACCGTGTGTAGCGATTCTGCTATGAATACCTGAAACAGAATAATGGGAAATGTTATTGTTATTTTTGTCTATAAGCCCATAACACAATATCAAACGAATTTTAGTTAATCGGTGTAAAAGACTCGGATAACCGAACACTGCGCGTTTTTGCACGTAATACTTATTCAATATTCATGCGTAAAAGTCGTGAGTTGAGTTGTCTTTATAAATTATAAATCTCATGTCAGTCCAAAGAAAGTACGTAATAATTAATTAATGTGTGACGTAAAAACATGGCAGATAAAGTTATTTGATCGAGTCAACAGATTGGTTTTAAAAACGGGCGATGTCGAATAAGAGTAGAGAAGCGATTCAATGTAGGGTTTCATTGAAATTACTTACCACAACAAATTGTGTGCTAGTTGGTCGCCTGGAAGTTTTGAAGAAGCATATCCTCACTGAACGTATGAGTGTTCCTATTTCTGGGATGGCAAACGCTGCTAGGATAGCCCACATCCACGCCACTCGCTCTTCGTCTGGAAGACTTACTATAAATTGTTTATCCCTACCTGAAAATATGAAAGAGATTGATATTAATCAAATTCTTGGTCCATACGACACAATGATTTCGAAAATTAATAACGAACGTAAAAGTTTGGCCTCAGATAACTTAATAAATGGTCTAATTTAGTGTTAAAACGAAATGACTTGAATTCCGTTTCGTCACACATACATATTTGTAGTTTGGAATGAAATAATCCAATAATATTATTGGCAAACAAGCCACGTCTGTACAGGCAACTAGATTATTAAGTCCAAAACGAATCTGGAACGCGCGCGGCTGCGCCACACCGGATCTTGTTTAATGTGCGAACCTCCTTAAACGTTCCGTATTTGATAGGCTTCTCATGTTTAGCTTTAATCGGAAAATACGTACTAAAGTTAAGTCCAACGTACCTAAATTCCTATTACAATACGCAATCCGCCTGTCCTTCTTTAGCTGTGAAGTCATGAAGAGCGTGGTGCCCTTTGCGACGACTCCGGAGCCGAGGACCGCGATGAAGACGACTAGATACGCCGCCAGTTTGAATAACCGCACCGTGAAGTCCAAACATTTCTGGGTCTCCATAGACCCACTGTCTTGCTTCGGCGGGAACTCCCGAAACACGTCCCATCCTTTCGTTTCTTGTACTGTCCTTTGGCTGAAATAGATTAAATAAGTAATTAGTATTAAATTCCTAGTGTTTTAAATTTTATCACTGCATTCTCATTCGCTATGACGATCGTAACATCAAATAGTTAAAAATATATGTTTTTCAGTGGGTTATTAACACACTTAAACATCATACAAATTTTTGGCATATCCTAATTTCTATTTTATGTGAGTATTTTAGCTAGTGCAGAGTGTGCACAATCACACCTGCTCGATAACGCAAACTAGAGTCAACATTGCAGCGTGAAAAACAACTTTCACACGCTATTCAGTTGAGAGAGAAATCTCGAGCAATGTTGCGTTCCGTTGGCGCAGACGCAGCTTCCTTCCGATCGGCAATATTTCGCGATGATGACCTTCGCGTGTGCAACATATTAACGCGGATAGAAAACCGTTACATTACAACGTTTATTATTGCAACACATTATGCACATAGTACTTGTACTGGTTGTGACAGTGGGGTTTACGTAAGGCAACCAACGAAGGTGGTAGGTGACCCAATTAACTGTTGCGGCCGTCTAGCTTGGCGAGTTGGCAGAACTTTACGCTGTTGCCTGGCCATTATAGCAGATCAGAAGAAGAGAAGAGATAAGCGTTACTGAAATTTGCGAATAAGTTTTAATACTATACGTATAAAGACTGCTGATATTTCTTTTAATTTTCCCTCATAATAATCATTACAAGCATTGAACATTTTCTTCGTCAATTTTCACACGTGATATAACGGAATTTTTCATTCATCGGTAAACTTGCTTTCGATGACAATAAATGATTGAGCGGATCTGTGATCCATGTAGGTAAGGCATTAGAAAGTTGTTGATTGAATACTGTTTAATTATGCGTAACGCCGCCATTACGCACACAATCTAAGGAATACATAAGAAGTAGATTTACGAGACAGCAGCATTTGTATAATTTGATAAGTTGTGACGAAACCTAACCTGTGCAGTAAGCACAAAAAATAGGTATCAATATTTTTTTTAAACGCTTTTATCGACCTTTGCTCCTAAACAGAGTACCTAACTTGGCAAGAAGTATGCGAAATTTTTTGCCTATGGAGATCATAAACAAAGTACATGCATGGGGTCGTCCGCAGTAGTGGCAATACGACCAGTTCCCTTTTACCTCTGACCTCTGCAACCTGAAGAAAACACAGGTTCCCTCACTACGATGATTTCGGCGTATGGGTACCTATGCTGTATGCATCTTTTTCACATCCACTTGATTTAATTAAGACATTGAGTCGTTTCATCACTCAGTTCTTTCAGATAATGTCACAAGAAACGACCCGAAGAGAGGTATTCAAACTAGCCATAGTTCCACAGACTAAAAATATAGTTTTACTTTAAAATTTACCTGTATATGCTACAATAATGCAAAGTCCCATTGCTATAAATCGAGTTATTGTTATTCGCGGCGTAAAGCGGTTCCTCGGCATCGTCCCTTTCGTAATGACTTTTTCGATCGTGGTCACTCATATTTACACACGTCACTGGGTTAACATTTAAAATGAAAAAATCACATCACCATGGAAATTTTATGAAAATTATTTTCGGAAATTAGGAGAAAATTATCAACGGAATGTCCAGTCAGTGCGAATAGTATAGTAGAACTCATCGATTGTTATGAGGACAGCGAACGGTGCGATCGCAATAACGACTGCTTGGGCACCTCGCCGCCCAGTGATACGCTATTGTCTCGTACTGGACAAAGTATGAATATTAATTTCCTCAATATATGGGATGGGTACGATATTTACACAAAATTGCCGTTTCGTAGTTTCGTTTGCAAATTAGTAGGCAGCATGACAATTTTAGTCAAAGATACTTTGGTCGTAGCTGGTAATAAATAGGTAGGTAAGTATGTGATGTAATTATGTGTTCGTGGTCAGCAAACTTGAGATCTGAAGGATCTTAAATTATGGGAATTATTTTGAACTATGTACACTGTCAAACGATTCATCAGTAAGATCAAATTATACACTAAAACTCAACTCGGCGTAACTGCATTAAAGAAGTAAGTTTATACGTAACATTTAGAAAGGCTCTCGATTGATCTCCCAAATTCCTATACACTTGTAATGCTTTATGTTCGCCATGATACGGCACGAAAGTGTACAAATCATCACTATAAATAATAATAAGATTACCAGTGTATGTGATAGAAAGCGGAATAAAATTAGAAAAACTATTCAAAGTGAACGATTTAATAAATGAACTTTCAGTGGTGAAAGGGCTTGAATAATATTTATTTAAAAGTTCGGGGTAAGGTGAAAATAGGCACCTTATGCACCGTTAGGTTATTTATTTATTTAAGCTATGATTATATTCGAAATAAGAGTTTACAACCTGTACATGCATACATTAATCTTGTTTTATATCGATATTCATGCTTATGCATCTAGTCTTAGAGTGTATCATTGTGTGCATCATAGTCAAATGTTGAGCACGACCAATCAATCTTGATTACCAAGTCCATACCGATACCGGGATAGTTGCGTAATATTAAATTTCCCAGTAAAACGTCTTTGTTTTGAATATGACTAGACCACGTTTTAAAAGACCTTTTCGCTGTGATATACCTACACATTAAAAAAACCTAAAATTTGTGGCTTTCCATGTCATTTAGTGGTAAGTCTGAAGACGCTATAAATCAAATGACAACCATAATGTCGTTATCATTTACACATTTACTCAAAAATCCTCAAACGACATTGTGTCTAGCTTACTCCAAATTATACCCACTGTGCGGAGAGTTCTTCGTTCAGCAGTGGTGAGCACGCGAAATTATATCGTCCGCTCACTAATTGATATGATCGCATCGGCACCGCACCGCATATGAGGGACGCCTCTTTGATTCAACACTTTCCAATCAGTTAACTAAGACACTACAAATTGTTTCCAAATCTATTACCTATACATATTATGATTGGCATCTAATTAGTAAATCTAAGAAAAGCTTCGTTTTGTGGTACTATTTAAAGAATGGAAAGTGTGGGAGTGGGTAAAATACTTACTAAAATTTTGGTCATGAAGTTTTTTTTTAATATGAATGGTTCTATTGATCGACAACTGACTATTCAAACCTGTCGAATGCTAGTAGATAAATAGGTCCTCATATGCATATAAAGATTCTACATGAGGAAGTGAAAAAGTTTGCATATTTACACGCTTCATTATACATCCAAATAACAATATAAAAATATACAAGGTTTAGCTCTATAAACCAGTTCTTTAGTTTGAATATCTGTGCACCAACTGCGTATTGAGAGCTAACTTACGCATAAAGTGCTTCTTTTGGAATATTTCATTATGCTGACTCACCAACAACGCCAGTACGAATTTAACTGATACCTCTGTGGCGATAAAGGTATTTCCGGAAAAATCTGTAAAAAAAATTCGTCGCACCCTGTGTCCCTTTACGTAGAAGTAAGTAGGTGTGCTTTGGTTACTACTTACGAAGCTTATGTCTTTTTATTATTATACTAGCTAGTAGCTTTTGCTCGCGACTTCGTTCGCGTGGAAGTCGTAAGACACCACAATATACTAAAACAATTTTTACAGCCACATTTTTATAAAATATCTCTGAATACTACGTTTGTAGGTTTGGTCTCAGCAGCTAAAATATGAAGAAATCTTTTAAAAAATATTAATAAACAATCACAAAAATTATCATCTGCTGGGATTCAAACTCACGAACCGTGGCTTACAGGGCAAACGTGGAATCGTTAGGCTGTTTAATTCGTAGACAATTGGACTAAAATTACCTTTTTGAGTAAAATAGCCGTTCGTATATATCAAGATTGACTGCTTATCTCCTTGTAGGTATAGCGTGATGATACTCATTTCAGAAGTTAAATTATAAAATAATGGAGATAGATAGATACATATCTGCATTATTTTATAATTCTTCTCGTCTAATTAAATCGCGCGGTAAACTGTTAAGGAATTCGGGTATAATGAATTATTACTAATCCCCAATAGCAAATAGCGTGATAATATGCGATAGATGACCAGACCTGTAAGGAATATTTGTGCAAAATTTCAACAGAATCTAAGTATTCAGTAGTTTTTTTACGCCAATCTGGATGTACGGACGCCAGCAGGTCAACCTACCCGAAACTGTCAGATTTTCCCAATCAACATTGAACCTAATGGTTTAGCAATAAAGTCGAAAATCTATTAAAGAAATCTGACAGATTGTAGTAGCTTGTTGTGCTGGCGTCTGTACCTATTCCAGACACACGGACTAAAATTCTCAAAACTATATTTTCAGCATCAAAATCGTTCCCACACCTCGGCGCAATTCCTTTTTTTTTTTTCAAAAATATTAAATGTACGGTTTTGACTTTGTTATTATTTTATTATATGTATAGATTCGTGTGTAAATTATATTACTTAAGTAACCTATTGCAAGTTTTATCTTCACCCTGAGCTAGCAGTCACCGTCGCTAACATTTGTACGCGAGGTCGGAATTCAAATCAAATGTACATGAGTAGTGACCTTCTTCCACACACGATCCAGACTGTCGAGAGTCATATTGGCCGCATCTAGATGAATTAGGTATTTGTCGACGCGAGCGCAGCCTACGAAGCTTGCCAGTCAGAACAATAGATCGCTCAATGTCGCTACACCTCACGAAAACTTACGAAAGCCTTCGCCCGCCTCGCGTGCACGTGCACCGGTGCCGCGATGTTGTAACACAATAGTAACCCGTAATGTCATAACAATAAGACAACTATTTCTTTGGCCAAGATTATTGGGTTTCACAAAGTAATAGCTGCTAGTTCCATGTAGTTAGATTAAGTGGATTGTTATAATCTGTTAAGAAACAGTTTAACAGACTTACCAAAATTCTGTATTAATTTTGCGTAAAATTCTGTGTTTCTGTATGTATGTAGCAAGACTAGGTAATTAATATTTATTGTTACAATAAAATCGATTTCTCAATGTCGCAAGTCAATGAATATTCTCTCTAAAATCTATGTTCCAACTCTAAAAATAAAAATGCTTTGGGTCTTAGGCAGCAAAAACCTGATCTCTAAAAGTGCTCAGGTAGCTAGTAACAAGTCATAGTTTTACCGATTAATAAATACAAATATTTCTTCGTCATTCAATGGAAATACATCAAACTTTCCAATTTACTTGTGGCCATCATAAGGCAATGTTTTGTTTGATATGCGCGCCGGTACTCCCGGCCATGCCCAATGTCCACCGTCGGAGGTCATCGACCATGGTGTGGACGGGAGCATTATGTTGTGCACACGTCTGACTGCCATGTTTGCTAACTTGAGCTTTGTCGCAGACTTACGTCATTACGAGTTTATGGTAGACATAACACTCATAACATCTCGTTAAAAATATATGGTCAAAATGTAACTGTCACTGGATCTTTTTAGACAGAATATGACGATACTTATTATCTTTTTTCTCGAAAAGGCGTACAAAGTATCCTGTATTTTCACTGTACGCGTAAACCATATGTTCATGTTATGTTTAAAATAGAGTCACCTTCGCTATTGCGACATGCAAAAAAATATGTTAGCATAATTTAATCAATCGCATACAAGCAGCACTAAATTAACAATTATTATCAATTCACTGATTTCGTTACGACTGTTTTTTGGGTAGGTATAATTATGTGAATTTTGTAGAATTCGCTTCACTGTTGTTTTGAGTCCAAAACAACCGGTAAGTATCACATTGGTCAGCCAGTACCATCCAGTATTCCGATCACGCCCGACCCCGCTCGTCTCAGCTACCTCCTACGAAATCGTTTACTGCTAGACACCGTTCAATCTAAACCGAATAAATAGACTTATTTACTCGATTCTAAATATTCCAAGATTCATATCCATAAAATACAGATTTAAGCTTAAAATCAAAATGTAGACAGATTGTAAGTAAACGTGACTTTACGAACCGAAGCATTGAAAGATCTAGAACAGACAGAATAAAAAAAAACTTTAAATCTGACTGCATATTAGCACAATAATAATCTTTTGTTGGCGAGCAGTTACCTGCTACAAAGAATGTAGAGCCTTACGAAGTTGAAACAGGATGAACTAAGAACTACATCAGATTGTCTCAAGGTTAGACCTTAATTTCTTATCTAGACTTGGGCATGTAAATAAACTATCGCAAGTGCTCATTATAGTCCCTATAATATGGTGCGTAGAGGCCTCTTAGAGCGAAGTGGGGCGCAAAAATGTGGCGCAGTCGATCGATCGAAAGTTGTGTCGTCAGAGTTGTCAACCTTGGCATTTGAACGGGTTCCGGGCCGCGGTGACCGATCAGCGCGAGCGACTCGACCTCTGGCTAAATAAAACTTTATAATAAACAATGATCTTTTACATTATTATTTCTATTTATCATGTGGACTACAGGTATTTTTTTTTTTCGTGTGTTAGTAAAAAGTCCAAAGCTTGCATTTTTAACGACCAAGTCCACTGATTCTTTAATAATGTTGGCATTTAAAACTTTAGATAAAATATTTTCACGAATCTACAATCTCAAACTTCTGACTGGATTTTAAATCTGATCATTTCATCCGCGTCATCAATAGTCACGAGTATTTCGAATTGTTGAATTTGAGCAGAAGAAGCTTTGAATACGTGGAATCTATATGTTGGTTAGGTCTCTTGGTGGGAAAATTGCAATATAAGAATTATCATCATTGCGAATCTGATTCATCTGATATGCTTTTGAATTACTCAACAGTTATTACTTAGTTATGATGGGAAAATAATGTTTAAAGACCACGCTTGGACATGCCTAACTACATACTTATACGTTGAACACCATAATATCGTTGTTACCACTAATCAGACCTCTAATGGCATATCTACTCTAATTGATTTTGTTTTTCTGTTCTAGATACTTGTTTAGCATCATTACAAGCGATCAAATCAATTCATCAGGAATCGAATGTTCGGTAATACCAATTGAATCATATTATTATAAAATTCGATTTGTTTATTGGCGGCTGCGTGTAGTCACATTCAAATACGGTCTTCCATTAACGTTATGATCACAATTGACCTTACAAATGTGATGTTAGATGTCAATTCGTTAAATAGCCTTCACAAGAAATTGTTGTCATGAATCAAAGATCCTTTATATGAATCAGTGGCCACTTGGCCAGCTCAAAACATTTTAACAATAATTTTCACGCTTTTATGAAAATAAGTAAGTAAGAGCTTTTAACAATAACTAGGGTAAAATGCTTTTTAAATACTAAAAAGGTTTTATTCAAAAGCAAATCAAACAGTGTTATTATTTCTTTATTCACTCGGTTACCTACTTGGTAAAGGTGAAAGTGTATGTACTTAGCACATACATGAGAACTACCATCGAATGATTGCTTGCCGATGACGTGTCGCTTTGATTGGGACGAGTGATATCATACGTTACGGAGGCTGTTCCGGTTGTAACGTAACTCTCAGGCGAGCTTTTGTGTTAGAGTTGAAGTTGTATATTTAGATACAAGTAAAATACTGTTATAATCATTTTATAGGTCTGTATTTTAAGATTTCTGCCTATAACGATTCCACATTTTTTTTCTCAATGATACCAATCTGTTCTGAGAATTTCGTCTTTGTCTTTTAGCCCTCTCGTGATGAACTAATCATACTAATGTGTGGCTCTAAAATTCATAGGAAATGATTCATCTTAATATCCACGACAAGGACAGGGATTCGAATCGAAATCTGGTGTCCTTAAACACAGTTCTTTTTCCATAGATGCAAGGATGCAACACGCACGATGGTCATATTTTTTTTAAATATTTTTCTTTATACACGACATAGTGAAACAAAGTGATTAAATAATGATATAGACATATTTGGTACGCACCTTCCACCATAGATCTCGTTAGCGAGCGGTGTAAGCTCATCGTCGGAGTTGTCGCTGGCCTCCTCGCGCCGCGGTTTCCCTCCCGACGTCGCCATTTTTTACTATTTTTCTGGAAACAATAAGAAAATAATAAGAATATTGCCAGGTGATAAAACTTTGGCTAAATCTTTAGAACACGTTATATACCTATGAACGTTATATACACAAGAAAAACGTTGATGCGCTCGCTGAATTATGAGTAGGTTATTCGATCCGATTAAACTATGACCAAGTTTCTTCATCAATTTGAATAATCAAAGTGTCTATAGTCTTACCAATATTATTAAATGACTTTCATCATTTTTGTTCCAAGAAAACGTAATTAGCAGTTGTGTAGTGTCTTCGCGTAGGTACTTATTAGAACCGTTAACAGAGAAATTGTCGACATCACGACTTTCCATTTTGGACGGCTCCAACTGTGTCCACTGTCACGCTTTTACGGACTCGTGGGTTGGACTTGTGATTCTGACTGTGCCATACTGTGAATATCAACAAGCTTGAAGTTTACTACGAAGTTATGAATCAGCTTGAGTTTTGTCAAGATGGTGGCTGCGCTGCAATAGGGTGGTTTTATTGGTTGTGAAAAAAAACCACATAAGTACATAAAATATAATCAAAGATTTAGAATTTAGTATCAACTAATAATGAAGAATTAAGATGATGCACTTAAAATAGGTCATAGAGATCATATCTAATAAGTACGCCGCTAAATATATTATTGTAAATAAGTGTGCAAGAATTTTTCGTAGCACCTTCGTAGCGCCAGTAAACTAGCCCGCTACGAAGGTAGACAAAGGCAAGAAGATACTTTAAAGGCTAACCTTTCAAACGATCTATAAACTGATCCTAATTTATGGTGGCCTCTCGAGTGAGCGCATGGCTGACCTTTCAGTTAAAGGTTAAGTATTTAACCGCAGGTCCTATTTATTTCATAGTGCATGCTAATATGCCTAGTCTTACCCACAAAGTGTTTCTTATTTAAAATTATTTGTAAATATGTAGGAAATCCTTGTAAAACAATCAACATTGCACGCTGATAACAATCGAGGCTGCAGGTTTTCACCTTCTTAGTTGTAATAAATTAGCTGTTTAGCGGCCAAGGCTTGAGTTTGATCATAAAACTGACGTTGCATCAAATACAGTCGTATCCTTGAGACAAAGAATTATCTAGTGCAGTATCACTAGATAATTCTTGATCTCTATGCCGACGACTACGACTGTCTCTTAACTCCCTGAAGGTAAATTATCAGAGCTGTTCGGAGAATAAGAATGTATCGAGTGCGTGAATCACAACAGTAAGTCCAGCAGAACTCTCGCGCATTCCACGGAGAGCCCTCGACCTTGCCGGTCATTCATCCCTCGCAAAGTTATGGACCTTCGCCAGTGATTTATTGCTCATTCATATGCACCTAACCACATATTTTGTATATCTACACCACAGTGCATTTCTAAAGAAAGACTATTGATTTTGTTTCTTTCAGAATCACGATGGTAAGAATCTCGTCAACATTTGGAGTTCGAATTTTCCTTTTAAGTATACTTACTTACAATCAATTCACGATTCCGTAAGGAAGATGAAGGTATGGTAAACAACCTTTTCATAAGGAAACAACACGTTACTAAGGAAAGTGTTACAACATAAGTATCGATTACGCCTCTCAGTTTTTGTTACAATTCGTAACTATTGAAGTCTTAGCTAATTGTTCTTCATTTAATATCGCAACACTAAAATATATGATTATATAACATAACAATAGGCAGAACCTGGCACGCATCGCGTATGTAACACTTTCAAGGTACCAACACAAAGAAGTCATAAACATTGTTAGGCTGGCTTATTGCATTGAACAGGCAATGTCCATCGTATCAGATCACAGTGCTAGTGGGCAGCAGGCTGCGCCCGCGCCGACGCCCGCAAGGTCAGCGACTTCGGCCTCGGCTGGACAATGGACCCCACCCTTACAAGCACTTTAGAGCAAATAGCAATCCTATATAGCTCAAGACTTACTGGGCTCAATAAAGATAGTGCACACAACGGATACGATGGGTATTGAGAATATCAATGTTAATATTATTTGTTTTCGTCGCGTTGGAACGGGACTGTCTACAAAATCTAACTAGGTAGATATTGGAATACAATTGTAAGTTAATAACTTTAGTATACTATAGAGAGCCATACGTACAAATACTTAGCGATTAAAATATCATTAAATATTGGAAATCAGATTGTCACTAGGTACTTATAACAATTTGCCCTGGTGACCTGTAATACAGGTTTTTATATAAAACTATCTCAGGCTCCAGTCTCTCACAAAGTTAGCTCCTTGTTCGTGCACTACTGTCAAACTCTAGCATTATGTTCATAACTTGTGTAGAGAAAATAAACGTTTTATATTATATTATTATTATTAACTAGCTTCTGCCCACGGCTTCGCCCGCGTGGATGTCGGAAATTTACCCACGGGAACGTGCTAACAGGATAAAATGTATGTGCTTCCCCAGAATGCTATCTATGTCGCGGGCCCTTTGTGGCTAATTACAATAGAAAACCAATTGTGTCTCATTAGTGGTGATTAAGAGGGTACCTATATGATATCTTTACCTAAGTACCTAACTAATTTAAAAAAAAAACAATAACAGAAAATTAAATACCTACCTACCTAAATAAACCTATTTCTGATGATAACTAATCTAAACTCAATAAATAAGCAAAATCCCTAAAAACTAATATCTATACGAATGACTAAACCTACCTAACAGTATTATAAAATAACCTACGGTCACTACGTACACTATCAAATATACTACCTATACTTTAAAATTAAAATCTATACCTACGACTCATATAAAAATAAACCTAAATAGCTCTAAAAACTAAAAGGAATAAAAATGAACTCCACTGCGGGTGACCCAACCTACGACAAACTTAGTATTTGCGGTTGGTACAGTACAGACAGTGGTAATCGGGTATAGGGATCGAACCGCAAAATTAAGTTTGTTTTTTATTGTATATACTTTTCCGGGATAAAAAGTACCCAGTGTGGTGCCCAGGATATTAAAGAATAATTATACCAAGTTTCATCGTAATCGAACCGGTAGTTTTTGCGTGATGCCTGAACAAACAGACAGACAGACAGACAACAATTTTTTTAATCACATTTTTGGGTTCGGTGTCGGTCAAGTAACACCCCCTGCCATTTATTTTTTGGATATTATCAATGTACAGAATTTTCACTTCTACAGATTTATTATAAGTATATAGATTTGATGGGCTGAAGTCAGTGACTACTACATTATTGTCCACATGCAAGAGAAAACACAAGAAATGTTAGTTTTTATTCTGTTTTTCTTTTGCGGGCCATAACTCAAATATGTTTTACAAAACTAAACGTACGGTTGGTATTTCACAAAGAATGCACTTAGACCGATGTCTTAACATTCTACGCTTTACTTAATTTAAGTTTTAATAAGTCTGACGTAATTCGTAATAAGCGGAAACGATCAAATATTATGTACGAGCTAATGTAGGTAGTATTCTACCTGCCAGAATAAGGTTAATAACCAGACTCCGTACACAAAAGGTAATAAATTAATAAAAAGTTTGAGTTTTTGGGTCAATAATTTAATACCAGTAGAAACTAACGTCTTTTAAATGTTTTTTCTGAAAGTGTGAGATAGAGCTGTGTATGGGTTGGCTGAGAAACGGAATACGACTCTAAAAACGACCACGATTATCTCTGTAACGAGAAAAACAATCAATAGATTGATTGTTACAATACAATGCACATTCATACATCCATTGTAAATGACATCAAAGCAATGCAATAGTAAATCATAATTTAAATCGTATTACAAGCACCAACGTGGTCGGACTGGTGGCGAGGGCCGCAGGTTTACTTTCACTGCTAGAGGCCGTCAGCTGGCAGCCCTCCCCCCGCGCCCGAACCTCACCGCCCCTCCGTCCTCCTCACTGCTGCGCAACACTGCCTTATATTCCTACTTTCGTAGCTTTACATAGTGTCGCTATCAAGTACATGCCTTGCACAAGATGATGAGTTAACGATCAGGAATGCTTTGCCTAACGCGAGCCTAATTCACAAGCCCAATGAGGGACTAAGTAATCTTCAGCTTTTAAGGAGTGCCGATTGATGTTAATTATAAGAGTTGGTGAAACCAGTTTCTACGATGATTGGATGCGAGTGAGCTATGAATTTTAAGATTTTCTTGTATTTTGGCGTGTCTACTCAACTCTTGTCAATTTTTAATTTGCTCTTCTTTTGTAAAAAGTCTTAAATAGATGTGTGCTAATTTGTTGGTCGTAAAAATATGTTATTAATGGATACTGGCCTTAAAACGATGATTGATTTAATTCACCTACAATATGACAAACAATTTGAATCAACAGGAAGTGGGGAACCTCAATTAATAAATTTAAGTTGTCGGAAAAGCTTTATGATCCAAATTATTTTGGGGCATAAAATTATCATTGAATCGTTCTTATACCGAGTCAATAAACAAGTCGTAACGATCTTAATGTAAGTAAGTATCACGCCGGATCACCGGAGCGTGGAGGAGTGGGGCGGAGCGACCTCGAGCCAGCGACGGAGCCAATCTACACCCAACCAACTTGTCATCTACTGACACATGGAGCTATATTCCTAGAAACATTTTTGCAGTTCCAACAAACCCGGATGCAATTCAAGAACTGGCTCAGGTACAAAGAACCTGTATCTTTGTAAGCATAAAAGAAAAATAAGGTCACCTATTCAAGACTTTTATTTTCTTCTAGCAATGCGAATAAAAATAGTCGCAGAACTATTACGAAATCAAGCAACAAGCGCTCGACCGTCGCATTATGGATCTATCTAAACTTATTTCTGTCCTACTTTAGTGTAGCTAGCCTCGACGAGAATATATCCTATCAGCCGATCGATTCTGTAAAAATCTCACCGTGAAAAGTTAGGTGAAGTGAGCTTGGAGTGAGCTGTCAATAGTATCAATCCCTAGCATTAGTTGGAATGACAGTTCACTCCACGCTCACTTCACCTAAGTTTTCACGGTGAGATGGTAACAGAATCGCACTGCTGATGCCTATTGGGTATTAGATTTGTGTTCGCTTGTTACTCAATCACGTATCAATTAAACAATTTAATTGTACCAGATTAATTTTTGTAAAAACTCATAAATTCCAGGTCAAAGTGAAGGTTACATGCACGATTTGATCCAAAAAACCATGTCAATCAAATTATTTCATTACGAAAGCAACTGTGCAGTAATATCATGCAACCATGCAACCTGAGGACTAACTAGATAGTTATCTACTGTACTAATTAAGAAGGAGACAACTGAGTAACGCCTGGTTTCTGGAACGAAAAATATCGACGCGTCAAAATTAAATGCAAGTTAAGTGATGCGATTGGCTGCTGATAAAACATTCAACCAATCACAGCAAATTACGTGCGAAACCGGACGTAAGGGAAAATGTCAATAGACTGGCAATCTCCACCGAGGTACTTAATCGGTTGAGAGCCTGAACTTGACACAATAGACATTTTCTTGTTGTTTCAACTGGGGGCGTTTAGTGTCCCGCAAAGTGTTAAACCTCCCCAACTTACGAGTTGTAAGCGAGTTCGAGTCCGGACAGGCAATTTAGTTTGTGTATCTCATTTTATCACCACTGGTCTCATAGGTATCGGTGAAGGAAAACATCGTGAGGAAACCGGCATGTCCGAAAACCAAAAATTCGAAGACATGTGACATCCACGAACCCGTACTGGCCACTCCGACAGAGAGGAGGGCGTTGTCCCAGGAGTGGGAACATTATAGACTGATTATGTTGCTTATGCTAAGGGATGATGACAATAGACTGGCAACCTCAACCGAGCTTCTTACAATCAGACAATCAATTGCTAACCGTGGCAAATATGATAATACTTGCTTCTGTCCGCGACTTCGTCCGCGTGAAATTTCTTTTTCCCCCCACGTGCCCAGTCGCAACGCATCGCCTTCCCGCGCTATTACCTACTTCATTCTGACTTCGTCTTAAGGTGTATATAGGGCTCGTTGGCCTTGTGCATGTGGGCGGAGCTAAACGCTCTACTCCCGAAAACGTAAAACGCGCGCGGTGGCGCGCTGAACTAAAACGACGATCAAAGAGTATGCAGAGGCACAGACATGCCGCCCGCAGGTCGCTATTTTTGCCTACGATTCCAGAAGGGAATTGCGGATGCAAGTCTGATAATATTTTGTATAGATTGATACGTATGTTACGTATATTTTAAACATTTTTCATTTAGAAATTTCGATTTTATTTAAAATCAGAACTTAGTTCCTGCGGGGGTAAAACTTTAAAAATTATTTCTTTGGTAGGAGGATTTATTACATAAAAATGAGATTTTATAAAAAATGTGATCCTGTTTCACCAATTTGAATTATTATAAATCAGTAATAAACCTACCTAACTAGCACTGTACCTAAATAGCATTTTAGGGTTCCGTAGCCAATCGAACGATGTTATAGTTTTGGCAGTGACCTTGAAATAATTACCTACGGCCGTTTAGTAGATAAACCTCGTCATGGGTGTCATTTTCGTGGTTTTCGAGGGTGCTGGAGCCGATTATAAAGTCAAAATGAAAATCCAGGATGGCGGCTACAAAACTTTTCAAAATTTTCGTCATGGGTGTCATTTTCGTGGTTTTCGAGGCTGCTGAAGCCAATAGTGAGGTCAAAATGAAAATCTAAGATGGCGGGTGCGAAAATTTTCGTCATGGGTGTCATTTTCGTGGTTTTTGAGGGTGCTGGAGCCGATTATAAAGTCAAAATGAAAATCCAAGATGGCGGCTGCAAAACTTTTCAAAATATTCGTCATGGGTGTCGTTTTCGTGGTTTTCGAGGGTGCTGGAGCCAATAGTGAGGTCAAAATGAAAATCTAAAATGGCGGCTGCAAAAATTTTCAAATTTTTCATCATGGGTGTCGTTTTCATGGTTTTTGAGGCTGCTGAAGCCAATAGTGAGGTCAAAATGAAAATCTAAGATGGCGGGTGCGAAAATTTTCAAAATTTTCGTCATGGGTGTCATTTTCGTGGTTTTCGAGGCTGCTGAAGCCAATAGTGAGGTCAAAATGAAAATCTAAGATGGCGGGTGCGAAAATTTTCAAAATTTTCGTCATGGGTGTCATTTTCGTGGTTTTCGAGGCTGCTGAAGCCAATAGTGAGGTCAAAATGAAAATCTAAGATGGCGGGTGCGAAAATTTTCAAAATTTTCGTCATGGGTGTCATTTTCGTGGTTTTCGAGGCTGCTGAAGCCAATAGTGAGGTCAAAATGAAAATCTAAGATGGCGGGTGCGAAAATTTTCAAAATATTCGTCATGGGTGTCGTTTTCGTGGTTTTCGAGGGTGCTGGAGCCAATAGTGAGGTCAAAATGAAAATCTAAAATGGCGGCTGCAAAAATTTTCAAATTTTTCGTCATGGGTGTCGTTTTCATGGTTTTTGAGGCTGCTGGAGCCAATAGTGAGGTCAAAATGAAAATCTAAGATGGCGGGTGCGAAAATTTTCAAAATTTTCGTCATGGGTGTCATTTTCGTGGTTTTCGAGGCTGTTGAAGCCAATAGTGAGGTCAAAATGAAAATCTAAGATGGCGGGTGCGAAAATTTTCAAAATATTCGTCATGGGTGTCGTTTTCGTGGTTTTCGAGGGTGCTGGAGCCAATAGTGAGGTCAAAATGAAAATCTAAAATGGCGACTGCAAAAATTTTAAAATTTTTCATCATGGGTGTGGTTTTCGAGTTTGCTGAAGCCAAAAGTGTGGTCAAAATGAAAATCCAAAATGGCGGCTGCAATAAATTTGGAATTTTGCTTCATAAGTGTCGTTTTCGTGGTTTTCCAGGGTGATAAAGCCAATAGTGAGGTCAAAATAAAAATCCAAAATGGCGGCTTCAAAAATTTAGTTTTAGTTGTACTTAACTAATTATTCAGTCATCAATTTGAGGTGTTGGTTACATATAAAACTAATTTTCCTTCTTAAATATCTAAATAAAGAACTGGTTATATAGATAATCTTTTAATAATAAGTTATCTGTATTAAATCAATTGAATTTTAATACACAATGATACAGTATTCACGGAAACGCATTTCTTTTGTCTTAACCGTATAGGATATTGTTTTTGCAATCTATCTGTCACTCACTCACTCACTCATGCGGTCTCGTGATATATAACATTGTTTATTTGGCAACTCACATCACACTATATTATTGTCAAATAAGTATCGTGTACCTAAAATCAAGTAATAATTAGTAAATTTTAGTTTGATCGGAATAACTTAGGTTATTCGAAGTTCCTTATGTATGATTTAAAAAAAAAACAATTTTTTGTAGCCGCCATCTTGGATTTACATTGTGAGCTCACTATCGGCTGTAGTACCCTCGAAAACTATGAAAATGACACCCATGATGAAATATTTGAAAATTGTTGTAGCCGCCATTTTGGATTTTTATTTTGACCTCATTATCGGCTTTATCACCCTCGAAAAGTGGGAAAACGACACCCATGATGAAATATTTGAAAATTTTTGCAGCCGCCATTTTGGATTTTTATTTTGACCTCACTATAAAAATTTGAAAATTTTCGCAACCACCATTTTGATTTTTATTTTGACCTCACTATCGGCTTTATCACCCCCGAAAAGCATGAAAACGACATCACTGACGAAAAGTTTGAAAATTTTCACAGCCGCCATTTTGGATTTTTATTTTGACCTCACTATCGGTTTTGTCACCCTCGAAAAATATGAAAACGACACCCATGATGAAATATTTGAAAATTTTCGCAGCCGCCATTTTGGATTTTTATTTTGACCCCACTAGCGGCTTTATCACCCCCGAAAAGCATAAAAACGACACCCATGATGAAATATTTGAAAATTTTCGCAGCCGCCATTTTGGATTTTTATTTTGACCTCACTAGCGGCTTTATCACCCCCGAAAAGCATGAAAACGACACCCATGATGAAAAATATGAAAATTTTCGCAGCCGCCATTTTGGATTTTTATTTTGACCTCACTATCGGCTTTATAACCCCCGAAAAGCATGAAAACGACATCACTGACGAAAAGTTTGAAAATTTTCACAGCCGCCATTTTGGATTTTTATTTTGACCTCACTATCGGTTTTGTCACCCTCGAAAAATATGAAAACGACACCCATGATGAAATATTTGAAAATTTTCGCAGCCGCCATTTTGGATTTTTATTTTGACCCCACTAGCGGCTTTATCACCCCCGAAAAGCATAAAAACGACACCCATGATGAAATATTTGAAAATTTTCGCAGCCGCCATTTTGGATTTTTATTTTGACCTCACTAGCGGCTTTATCACCCCCGAAAAGCATGAAAACGACACCCATGATGAAATATTTGAAAATTTTCGCAGCCGCCATTTTGGATTTTTATTTTGACCTCACTAGCGGCTTTATCACCCCCGAAAAGCATAAAAACGACACCCATGATGAAAAATTCGAAAATTTTCGCAGCCGCCATTTTGGATTTTTATTTTGACCTCACTAGCGGCTTTATCACCCCCGAAAAGCATGAAAACGACACCCATGATGAAATATTTGAAAATTTTCGCAGCCGCCATTTTAGATTTTTATTTTGACCTCACTAGCGGCTTTATCACCCTCGAAAAGTATGAAAACGATACCCATGATGAAATATTTGAAAAATTTTGCAGCCGCCATATTGGATTTTTATTTTGACCTCACTATCGGCTTTATCACCCTCGAAAAGTATGAAAACGACACCCATGATGAAATATTTGAAAATTTTCGCAGCCGCCATCTTGGACTTTTATTTTGATCAAATCCAATCTTTTCTCATTTTAATATTAATTTAGATATGACTACTTGTATTACTATCGTAAGTATTCGTAAGCGTCCACGCGCACAATAGAAATGGGCCATCTGCAGCGAGCTAGTCAATAAACGCACACTGATAGAATTCGTTCGTAAATATTTGCACTAACACAGACAGACACGCATAGTCGGTCGATAGCCGGAGCGTAGCAGCGAGCGACACAGCCATCCCGTCTCAATGCTAACGCACGACTGCCGCCCGCGCCCGCGCAGAGCCCCTCTGAAGCTCGATCTCAAAGTGGGGACATTTCCTTTGCAAATGTTAATTGATTTACATAAGCTAAGACAAATTTGTAGTACCTCTAACCATCGATTTTTCAGTGTAAAAATATTTCCAAACATCAAAGCCGTTTAGAAGTAATATCGAATATCAGAAAAAAATAGCGTGTTGGTAAATATTTTTTTAAGGCAAAAGTATTAGCCATACGAAAAAATCCTTCTACAGAAATTTTGTTCATGAATCTATAGCTAACATATATTTTTTACAGATCTTTTAATCAAGCCGTTAATGAGAAATATTCTTCATAAAGTGACCGTATTACGGTACTAAACGAGAGTAAGGCCCTTAAGGCTGCTAGCGTGATGTTATGTAGCCTAAGCCTTACTCAATTCGGCTATCAAATGCTGATAGAGATTCAAATCCGACTGGTTCCAGAGATTAGCGCGTTCAAGCAAACAAACTTCAGCTTTATTATTAGTATAGATATAGACTGCTTCCGATAATCTTATCGGAAGCAGTCTATTTGCTGGGCGGGCCACATTCGTGCAGTGGGGATGGAATATTGATTGGTAGAAGAAACCCGAAGCTAACAATACATAATGTTATTGAATCACATGAGTTCTATAATACACAATAAGCGATCGTTACGTACTCACGTATTAATAAACGATGCAGACGCGAGAAATCTCCACAAAAAAGAGAAAGTGGGGTTTATTAGCGCAATTGTTATTATGTAGTAGTAGTAGGCCGTGCAACTTGTCTTTTTGTTTCAGTCGCCTGCGCTAGCGCAACTTGTTCCAAATACAGGTTAACTCAATGTAAATATTTGTGAGAGATTTCTCTTTGATGTCAGATTTATGATAATTTGGGAATTAAAGAAAAGTTCGTGTATCTAGGTGAATTGAACTTGTGAATTCGTAAGTGATACTTATCTAAGAAGGTTAATGAGCCCATCACACAGGTACCTGTCTATATATTTGAGAAGGTCGTTTTCTCACGGCTAATGATCGCTGTACAACAACATCAATCCAGTCAGTCTTTGGATTGATGAAGAACCTTTATGTCTCGAGAACACGCGGTCAACTCATTACTTGGTGGTTTTATGTGAATGTTTAACAATCCCCAAGGCTATTAAAATAATGGAAACTAATGTCAAAATAATATGAAAATATGCACGCTAACGAAGTCGCGAGCCGCAGCTAGTGTAAGAATATACCTCTCATCATTAGAAGACAAACTTGTAGCGGTATCTACAACGCCACATGCGAACAACGCGTCATACTTACGTCACGCAAATCCTGCATCTCGCAAGCAGAGTTTACCGCGCAATTAGCATACATACAACTTCCCGACATCAACCGTTGGGCAGTTGCCCACCAGACACAACACCCGTCTGATCCTCCCTTTTTTATGGAAGACAAACTAATTTTTGAGAGATAACAAGCAGTGGCAAGCAGTAGAAGAATGTGAAAAATGCTGAAATTTAACTGAATCTAGCTACTTTCTGAATGCTGACGGGTCAACCCCAACATGCTTACGATCGACATCATAAAATGATGGTAAAGTGGTTCAGCTTACCATATTTAGTAATCGTATGCAGATTAACTAATTCCAAATTTCACAGCATAAGCCTATAATGTTCCCACTACTGGAACACAGGCCTCCTCTGGGTGAGAGGGAGTGGGTCGTAATCCACCACGCGGGCCCAGTGCTGGTTGGTAGATGTCACATGTGTTCGAATTCCCAATTATTTTAAAATAATATAAGAATTCCAGCTACTATAATTATAGTAAATACATACTTATGAAGTTCCTATGTTATAAAAAAAGTGGTATATTAAACAGATAGGTATGTTGCTACATTATTTCTGATAGAGCAATACTACTTACACTTACAGCTTGGATAAAACCACAGTATAACTACATGACGTCACTAACTATTTAACACCGAAAACGATGACGCAGAACTTTTATTATAAGACTTGAAGTAAAGTACTTAAACATTAATTGTTTTAAAAATAAAATACTCTCATTTTTTTTTATTTAATTGATTTTATTTTTAATACATAAGGCATTCAATCCGCCTTTGTGCCCTTTTGTGCGAAAAGTTTAAATAAATAATAATCAAACTAATTTAAAACTATATAAGTAACAAAGTTGTGTTAATTAAATACCTTTAAATGCTATCTGTACGTATGTTACGATACTGACATTTCCACTCCTCGTCGCAGTGGGCGTGCGTTGATGTCTTTTGTAGAGCAACTTTGCAATAATTGCATGCTTTGCAAAATGCTTGTATTATTACTGTGTTCATACTTGTTAAATGACAGCTTAGTGCTTATGTTGTTTTAATTGACATTACAGTTTTATTACACACTAGCTTCTGCCCGCGGCTTCGCCCGCGTGGATGTCGGAAATTATCCCACGGGAACGTGCTAACAGGATAAAATGTATGTGCTTCCCCAGAATGCCATCTATCTCGCGGGCCCTTTGTGGCTAATTACAGTAGAAAACCAATTGTGTCTCATTAGTGGTGATTAAGAGGGTACCTATATGATATCTTTACGTAAGTACCTACCTAATTTAAAAAAAAAACTCAATAACAGAAAATTAAATACCTACCTAAATAAACCTATTTCGGATGATAACTAATCTAAACTCAATAAATAAGCAAAATCCCTAAAAACTAATATCTATACGAATGACTAATCCTACCTAACAGTATTATAAAATAACCTACGGTCACTACGTACACTATCAAATCTATACCTACGACTCATATAAAAATAAACCTAAAAGGAATAAAAATGAACTCCACTGCGGGTAACCCAACCTACGACAAACTTAGTATTTGCGGTTGGTACAGTACAGACAGTGGTAATCGGGTATAGGGATCGAACCGCAAAATTAAGTTTGTTTTTTATTGTATATACTTTTCCGGGATAAAAATTACCCAGTGTGGTGCCCAGGATATTAAAGAATAATTATACCAAGTTTCATCGTAATCGAACCGGTAGTTTTTGCGTGATGCCTGAACAAACAGACAGACAGACAGACAGACCGACAGACAAACAGACAGACAAAAATTTTTTTAATCACATTTTTGGGTTCGGTGTCGGTCTAGTAACACCCCCTGTAAATTATTTTTTTGATATTTTCAATGTACAGAATTTTCACTTCTACAGATTTATTATAAGTATAGATAGATAATATCATTAGAATTAACATACAGGGTGATTTTTACGAGGGTCCTCTACGGCGGAAACGGATTCTTGGAACAATAGAGCAGTGTCAGATCAGTAGAAAATTGAAACTTTATGATTAGTTTTGAAAACGTTGTCATCTGTCTTATTTTATTTGACTGTCTCACTCTTTAATAACCTAGTTGGTGACTTTAAGTCAATATAAGTAACAAAAGTGGGTATCTCTTCTACATTCAGAGTTACCTACTCAATGATAATAGTATCTACAATAGGTTCACGTACTGATCTACCGTTACATACGTACATAGGTATAAACCGTTCTGGTACGTAAGCGACATGCTAATCGCACCCCACTTTCTTCCGGTCAAAGCAGTCAAGGTCTGCTCGCAAACCATTTGCGTTTGACAATTTATTAATGGATAATGAAAGCAAGCAAATAAGCATTACTAACGAGCATGTAATACTTAGGAATGCTTAAAAAATATAAAGATACGTAAATATAGATATAATGTGCCTTTATGTACTGTTAGCTACGATCAGGAAATAATAAGTCGGATATAAATATTAAACGAAATTACAAATACGGAAACCAGCTCAAGGATTGTGTACGAAAGTGGCTCAATTCCATTGCAGGTTGCATTGCGTTATTTCAACAGTTATGCGTTGACAACTGTAGCAGCTAGAGCGCAATGGACTGTCCAATGTGGTTTCTTGAGACTTGCGTCACCCACGTTTTTATTTAGAACTTGGTAAAGCTCTGTGTTATTGAATACAAGGTATTTGAAAGCGTTGACAGTCATTGTATTATATCAGTTGGAAAAACAAACAAACAAAATGTTCGATGCTTCGACATTTTTCTAAGCTTCCTCACACGCTGATACGATGGTACTGTTAACCACAATCCAAAAAAGATGGCAAAGGCATTTCGACTGACTATAACAGACGACCACGGCATGAGCTCAATTTGACATATTATAGTTCGTAACAAATCTGACGCGATACGAGAAAAGATGGGGACATTTCATGTGCTTCCGTAATGTACCTACACTTTCGCATGCAACTCTTACTAATAAAATCCAACAACATCCAGCCACTTGCCAAACTCCCGTCACACAACTCTCATATGTAAATAAGTAGGAGCAAAAACGAAAATTCCTTGAACAAACCTTTAATTACGCTTTGTATTGCAAGCGCGCCTGCGCAACGCAAAGATTATTATTAATTAGTTGCACTTGCCTAACGTAATAGTGGGCACTATTGCGGAAACCATCAAATTGTTCTTGTTCTAGTGAGAACGACCCTCTGGCTGCGGATGTGAGCGAGGCCTGAACGCTCGGTTTCAGTGCTTATATACTTACTGGTACTGTTATAAGGCTGCAATTACTTGTGTATGAGAATATCAATCAATCAAGTCGTTCCATCGAAGTTTCACTAGTTTCTTTACTGGGCATACATTACCTAAAGCTTATAATAGCCTTTTTTAAGGCGTTGAAATCGAGAGGAAAAAACTTTGATTTATTGAATAATCCGTTACCAGTCTTTTTCGAAGGTTGGGCAGTTTATAACAAAAATCCATCAGGACTTTGTTGCACACTTGTAAATAGAATAACAAAGTATCTGCTCCACACCCAACCAACATAAATAAAACATCAAATTATGCCCTAATTGGTATAACTATTAGATCGACTGATTTCACTATTATCGGTAGACTAATAACGATAATAGTGAAATCATTCGATCAACAAGAAGTTATTAGTTACCAAACTGCGAATTGACATTACTTTTACAGAACAAAGTTACGTGAAGATCTGTCGATATGATACCTTACCTTATGCAATGTACGTAAGGTACGAGTTACACAATGTATTAAACCTTTTTATGTAATTTAATTATGTATCACTTCAGCATATCTATTACAGTTGGTATTTAGAGGTCATTTGTCGACTGGCTAAGGAAATACCGCGGTCTTTGTTGCCCATTCTCTATCCCATGCCGCCTACATTCACTTTTGTTTACGAGACAAGCTTGCTACGGGTACCATACGGTCCACAGCTTCGCCAAATTTTTGAATAAATAACATTGTGAATCATATTAGACACGTTCTTTGAACGGTCAGTCTCACTTTACATAAATATTGTTACGAAACTTTCGAAAGAGAAACCAGTGTAGTCTCGCGTATGTTAGAACTCCACAGCAGGTATAAACAAGAGAAGTTTCAGGAATTGGTCGATGTATAAGATACATTCATGTGTGGACATTATGCGAGGAACCATACAGTCACCCTCACACACTTTCGCAGCTGATCGTGCTCAACAGCCTCGAGGGCTGAAAGGTCATATTCATGTCAGAATAAGGCTTAGATATGGAAGTTGTGAACTGAACTTACCGATGAATGTATCCTGAGAAGATTAGCCTTGTCGTAATCCGTATGTGTACTGTGTATCACTTCACAATGTTGAGGTAAAGCGTGGAGTGCACTCGCGGGACGGCGTCGCTGCGCATGGTTCGCGCGTGCGTTCGGTCGGCAGGCCGCGCGCTCACTGGCGGACTGGCTGTTAACGACCCCTTACTTCACACCAAAGAAGCTGAGTCTCTACTGACTCATCTGAGACACAGACAACTTACATTTTTTAAGGGATTTCCTAAATTAAAATAGAAAAAAATGTGTTTTTGCTAAGTTCATGGTATAAATACATGAAAAAGTTTATGATGAGAGATAATTGCAGGTTGAAGGAGGTTTGGAGCAAAAGAAAACCGCTCTTGTTGTCATGGATACGGTCCACGCTCTTGTTAAGTGGAAGCGCTTGTAGGGTCGCGGACTTGAACCCAAAAATAATGTTTGTGTTGCATACGATAAAATACGATGTCATTAAGATTACGGGTATGACTGTAAAAACACCCGCTATAAGGGAATCACCTTTTGTGTTAGGTGGGGCAAAAATAAGTAATAAAAAATAAGTTCTATTAAATTTGTAATTTATTTTATAGATGTAAAAATACAAATAAATAAATGCAAGAATAAAGTGTCGCACAGCAACCACTAATTACAAGAAGTTCCGTTTAAATGTCAAATCGCAGGTATACATCAAAATTATCAAAGCAGTGGCGAATTCTGATTAACATTTTAAAAAAAAAATTCAAACATTTTGTTAATAATTATCTAAGTTTGAACTTTTCTAAACCCAGTCAGAACTGCACACTGCAAGTATTCGGTCTACGAAAAGCGTACTGCGTAAAAATTGAATATTTAAGTAGTATAAATACAATAAGCACAATATCGTTATTCGGGTATTTGTGGATGTTTCTTAAAATTTCCCGCCGCTGTAGAATCATGAGCTACATCACGCGTAGTGGTCGCTGAAGTGCACGGCGGTGGAGCGTCTCAGCGGCAGCGGCGTGTCGTCGTCGCTGTCGAGCGCGGGCTCGTAGCCGCGGTTCACGTACGCGCCCGCCGTCGAGGGACGCCCGTTCATGTCATCCAACTACCAAAAACATAATTAACCGTTTAGAATTTGAAGATAATGCTGGTTTTCTAAGGTATTCACGATCAAATTTGAATGATGTAAAACTATTAGTAAGTCATAGCAATCTCATTTTAATATAGTATAAATTAGAATGATTGTCGTGAATTTGATAAAACTCTCGGCGATCATTCTAATATAATGCCTAACCTTACCAAGATAAGAGTTACATTGCAATGACTTAATAATAGTTTTACGTCGACTGTGACTTTAGTATCACTCAACGTAGGTAAACTCAAGATTTTATTATAATAACTCAAAACATCCGACATTTTTTCAGGTTTAGAGTTTAAGGGTGCTGCGGGTTAAGGTTTTGAGTTATTTCAATTACACCTTGTAGAAACATTTGTAAAACCAATGTAAACACTAGATTAGCTTAAATATTATAAGTCAAACAACCACCCACACAATTAAATGAGGTACCATACTCTACGCCCAAACATTCTTTTTCTGCGCTGAATACTTGGTCACGCCGCAGACTCGAACGCATTCATTCTGTCATCTACGTTGCCCATGCTTTCAATATATCCCAACTAGAAATTAATTATTTTTTTATGTAGGTATAGGTTTTGATTTATTTTAACACGATGTACGGACGTGTGTGTATATGAACCAATTGTAAAAAAAGTATGATGCAGGTGAAATGAAAATTATTCGTGTTAAGTCTGTACCAGAAGAAAGGGGAACCCTTTAACCAGTAGTGGGTGATTCCGGGCGGGAATGATGATGATATCAGAGGGGCAATTCTCGTAATTTTAAGAACGTTCACAGTCTGATCTCAGTCTCAATCTAAAAGCCAAAAAAACCTGAAATTTCCTACATTTTGACAAGTTTTTGACATTTGTTTGTCGCTGAGATGAGACTGCGACTAGATTTTGAACGTTTTAAATTACGAGAATTGGCCTTCTGAGTAAAATTTATATTTTCTTTAAAAAGTGAAATTGTATTCTTACTCTTACTGAGCCAGGCGAGTTGAACATGAAGTCACTAGTGGAGTCCCGCGCGGCCTGCAGCTGCGAGCGGCGGCGCTCGGCCAGCACGGAGTCGCGCCGCGACACCAGCGCGCGCAGCGTGTTGCGGCGCGCGGCCGAGCTGCCGCCCAGCGACGGCAGGCGGGCCACCAGGCCTAGGGGAACGTGCCTTTATAAGAAAATCTTCTACAGCGTTCAAACTTACGGAAGTGGACCACACCACCTCAATCATTAAGAAAGACAGCCTTCTACATCGCGGGAACCTGGAGGGTGTAAGATTTAAAATGTGTAGTCCTGGTTGAATCCAACCTCCAACCGCGACAGCTTCCGCGATATAGAAGGCTGTATTCCTTAGTTCAGACTTTTGGCCGGCAGGAGGCCACAGGTTACAGGCAAACCAAGCGACCAAAACCAAGCTTCCGAGTGTAGGGTGTTATGTTTTTTGTGGTTTTTATAATAATTTATGTTAGTCTATTCGTGGCTAAATAATAACAGCCACACGGGTCAAACGAAGGTTAAGCTGTGCTTGCCGAGGTCAGTTCGTGGATAGGTGACCATCCATTAGGTACATATCGAGAGCCCTCCCTACTTCGGAACTTCGCACGTTAAGTCGATGGTCCCTGCTGTCATTCGTAGATCTTTGACAGTCGTTACGGGTAGTTAGAAGCCCGAAAGTCTGACAACCAGTCTTACTAAGGGGTGTGGCCCAGTAACTGGGTTGTGGAGGTCAGATAGGCAGTCGCTCCATGTAAAATACTGGTATTCAGCTACTTCCGGTTAGACCCTAATATAGTTGGGAAAAGGCAGATTGATTGAGTCTATGTGGTAACGATATTATGGGTCTTTGTTACCTGATGTAAGTGATTTATTTATTATTACTACCTTCAATTAAAACAATGCAAAAGATCGACACGATAGTATTAAAGGACTTACCCGAATCACCATTCTGCAGGATAGTCAACCTCCTCTTAAAGTTAGCATCGAGATTGATAACAGTCTGCTTGGTGTCCTTCCCTTTCTCCAGGTTATGTATGGTCTTCCTCCTGGATACGTGCTGGTTGTTGTCACGTTTGTCTAAGTCGTCAGTGTTCAGACGTTGCAGATCTTTGGCTATTATTAACGCGTTAGACTCTATTAGGGCGTTGTCTGTAAGGTCGCCCGGCTGTTAAAAGTATAATGTATTATTGATATTGGCAAAAGAAGTAGATTGGTGAAGGAACTGCTTTGAGAGCTGAGAGCCGACCAAAAGGCTAAGCTGCCATTTTGATCAAAAAGGTAGAACAATGTTGTCAAAGACAAGACCTTCATAATTCACTTTACTTTCGTTAATACTTCAGTCCATTTTTTAACTTCGTAAAAGGTCTCCAAATCCCAATAACAGATATAAGGTTTTATTTTTCCACTTACCCTTTTAGTAAGGTACCAGTTGAGTTGTGTGGTAGAAAGCACGTGGGAGAGCGTGCCCAATCGATGGAACAGCATAGCGGTGAACTGAACGATCATGATGGTTCCGAAGAATACGAGGAACACCGACCCGATCGGCTCCAGAGTCAGGTAGTCTTGAGTTATGATGAACTGACGTGGGAAATAAGGTTGAAGTTAGACCGATCCTCAACTGCGTCAGGATGATAGATCGTCATCCTCTTTAGAGTGTCGTAGTTTCGATATTTAAATAAGCTGGTGACATAAATATTATACTACGACACGATCAATTGCAGTCCGCGACAAATCTATTTTGTTATCTGTATTTTTTTGTGCAACTTCTATCGAAAGATAGAAAGTTGTAAGATTTTCGATAATTTTGTAAACGAAGCCCTTGCGTGCCGCCGGTAATAATTAAACATTTAGTGCTTTCGTAACCGTGAGCAGGTGAACTGATTGGTTTGGAGATTGTTATCTATAACGAGTTTTACTTTACCGCAGGTAACGCGCATTTGGTGTGTGTGGCATACCACACCAAACCAATGTCAATTGTTTAATTCAGGAAAATACGAGTATCGTACCTACTATACCTTACCTATGAAATTGCCGTTTTACATAAAAAAAATCTTCTTTTTTTTTAATGAAAATAATATATTAAATTAATCGAAGTATTGGTCATTAGTGACAATGCTCTTTTGCCCATTTAATTGGAAGTCGTTGATGGCTCTGCTATAAAAATCCTGGGGATGGGAATCGATTAACTGAATTTTTCCCCTGTAAAAACTTATACAGATTCCGAATAAAAATGGAAATTAGTTAGAGCAAGGTCTGGTGGGTATGGTGGGTGACGAAGAGTTTCTAGTGGTAACTCCTATAATTTTCAGACGACCTAATATAGAAGAGGGTATTCGGTATTGATCCGAATACCCTCTTCTATAATAAATATATTTGTTCTAAAAATATAAAGGTTCTTTGCAAAAAATATGCTACGATAAGTAATAATTAAAACGTATTGTTATTAAAGTTTAAAGATGTGAACAAAATAATAATAAAGAAACATACCAGATTAAGGTCTTCATCATACTCGATGCTGGATTTTTGTCCGAAAGGCCATTTGATGTGCAGCTGGTCCTGGCTGGATTGCAGCAAGAAGATGACCAGTACGAACAGCGTGTTCACCATTAAGAAAGCAAACACCATCTTGTCACGTAGGTTCTTCAAGTCAGTTTTGATACGATTCTGAGAAAAGGGTGATAAAGTCAGTTGACTACAGAATAACGGGTGTAAAAAGGCCTATCGACCAGAAGTCACATAATCGTTACTTATTTTATTGGTTCTGAAAATTTTAATTCTTTCATTAAAAAAACTACGGACTTGGTGCCTTAGGCATTCCTGCCTTAAATTTTATAATGAATACATACCAATTCTTCTGGGTTCTCATCAATGGGAAACAAGTAGGTGTCAATGAGGTCCTTCCAGAAGTCGGTCTCCGCAGTGGTGAGGAAGTCGACCTCTCCTTTCTGAAGGTTCATGTCTTCTATCCAGTACGGGTTGATCAAGTCGTCACGCTCTTCCTGTTATAGACATATTTTATTTTAATTGGTGATTATCATTATGGGACCAATAGATTACAGTATCCTAGCTGGACTCCTTTCATAAAGATTGGTACTTGGTAGCTCTGGAAAGTGAGTAGGACCTTTGCCCAACAGCGGGACACTAACAGCTAATAAAAAAAAATAGTTTTCAACATCAAGAATTTTAAAAAAAATGCTTTAGTATTGTTCAGGAACTAAGTGAATCAAAACCATATTTATTTATCTGGTAACAAATAGTGCGGTTTATAATAACAGTAACCTTGCTTAGTAATATTTTTTTATTTACCCTGGGTATATCAGTCGAAACCTCGCTTTCTTCGTACTCGGGCACCCTGGCGAGAGGATCCATGGAGGACTGACGTCGCAGCACCGCGGCGGATGAGCGACGGCGATTCAATGGCTCTGCTTCTTCAGGTGCACCACTAAGGGACGGCAGTAGTTAACTCAGCATAATGTAAGCATAGGTTACTCAGATATTTAATTAAATTCTCCTACAAAGTTCCTTAAAAATCAATACCCAGCTTGGCATACAATGAGACCCTTTCACTTCGATAGTTAGGAAAAACGGTAAAAAAATTATACTTTACCCAGTCTTCTTTTTTAGTAGACTTTGTAGTGAATTATTGAAATTTGGACAGGACAACGTCTTTCGGGACTCATCTGCCTAGCCTTTTCCCAACTATGTTGGGGTCGGCTTCCAGTCTAACCGGATGCAGCTGAATACCAGTATTTTACATGGAGCGACTGCCTATCTGACCTCCACAACCCGTTACTGGGTAATACGATACCCCTTCGTAAGAATGGTTGTCAGACTTTCGGGCTTCTGACTACCCGTAACGACTGTCAAAGATCCACGAATGACAGCCGGGACCAACGGCTTAACGTGCTTTCCGAGGCACGGAGGGGTCTCGGTATGTAAAGATGGTCACCCATCCACAGACCAACCGGGACTGCTAGTACATATATATAAATATACTTACAGCGTATCCAACCTCTTCTCAATCTTCTCGATCGCGTTGGCGATCTGTAGCAGGTGCAGGTCGTCTTTGTGGTCCTTGGGGTTGGTGCAGCACATGCAACGGAACAGGCCGGCCACGCTACACTCCGCCGAGCCACTCGTCTCCTCGCCCTTACCGAACCACTTCTTTATACTATGCTCGTCCATCTTTTTCTTAGCCTCCACAGCTTCTTGTTTTTCCGTTGCAAGTTCCTATGAATGAATATTGATTAGATTTCCTATATTTTCTTGTCCAATTGTAAAATAACAAAGTAAGTGAAGAAATGTACAGACGCCAGCAGGTCAAGCTACCCGAAACTGTCAAATTTTCCCAACCAACCTTGAACCTTAATGCTTTAGCGATAAAGTTAAAAATCTATTAAAGAAATTTCACAGATTGTAGTAGCTTGATTTGCTGGCGTCTGTACATATCAATAAAAGTTCGCACTCGGTATCAGCACCGACCGGTATTATACGCATTATTGCAAACACGTCGTTAGTCGTTGTTATAAAGTTATAGAAACAGAAACCGACTTACCGCACGTGTTTTCTTTTGCGCTACTTCCCTAGTTCCCCACGACACATTGTTCAAGTTACACACCGAGTATATAATCAACAACATGTACATACTGGGGATAGTTATATAGTATACACCCATGCACGCTAAGCATGAAAATTCCTGGGGATGTAGCACGGCCGTAATGAAGAACGAGCCAAATATTAGCATCGTGAAGAGGCTGGATGGAGCCAGCAAGCTGTCTTGTACCATCTGGAGCACGATCCCCACTATCACGAACATCATCACCATGGTGTATAAGCATGTTATCAGGTTGGCGAGTAGTAGCTGAAAATTAAAACAAATGAACAAATGTGTTCATTTTTTATAATTTAACTATCACTATTACACACATACACTCCGAATTTCTCGGGTATCGTCTGAGCGTTTTAATATACACATATTATCTCACACGCACAAAACCATTTTTTCCGAGCGGTTCATACCGAAAATTAAAAAAAACACAAGCGCAATATAAATATCATAAACACATTATTTTAACTGGAAAACTAGTAACTGGTGAATGTACACCTCTGCCTAACACGGCGAAAACAGGCGTAATGTTATGTTACATTATTTTAACACAATAAAGCACTCTTACCTGAGTTTCGGACTTGCAAGTCATACAGACGACGACGAAAATGACAAGAGGCACCAAGTTGAGAAGCATAGCATTCATGTTGCTGATACCAGTGATTGCGTTCAAAGCACCCACCATCATCAGGAAGATAGTCCCCGGACCGAGCACCGAACCGAACATCAGCAGAAACTGAAAATATAATAATTATGTTTCTCAAGAAACCTTTAAATGATTGTGTGTGTGAAAACTATATCAAAATCCATCGAACAAAATACAAACAGAACTCTTTGTTTTATATATTTAGAGATAAGTTAATATATAAACATTTTTTTAAATTACGCACCTGATACCAAATATACAGTCTGGAAATATTATCATTAACGCTACGAGTCCTTTTGGAGTCTGCTAATAAGTCGAAGATATTGGCCATAGTAGAGGGCACCCATCGCCTGCGCTGGTTGTAGAACTCGTCGAAATGTTCGGGACAGTGCGTGTACGCATCAGAGGCGGCGGAGTATTCTACGCGGTAGCCTCGCTGCAGCAGCAGGGTGCATAGCCAACGATCCTCACCTGTGTGCGGGTAAATTACTGTTGGTTTCTAAGTTCATTACATTTTGGAAATTTGTAACATAACTTGAGGTCCTTATCAACAAGTATTACAAGAGAAGCAGCCAGAGTGTAAATAATGTTTAGCATTAATTAAGTCATCGCCGCAGATTGTTGAATTATTTTAAATAATACAGGTCTAAAAGTAGGTACATAACAAAATCACATATTAAAAAAGTAACTCTCAGTGCTAAAACATAACGTGTAGGTATTTAAGGGACGCCCAGGAGCACCTTTTGTCTCAGAAACTAATTTATCTCTCACATCAAGGCTACGAGTACGTATAAAAGTGCGCGCAAGTAGCGACGCGACAAAGACAGCACTTTCATACATACCCGTAGACTTGATGTGAGAGACAAATTAACTGCTGAGACAAAAGTTGCTCGTGGGCGCGCCCTCTAACTTACCAAAACCGCTTTCACGTTTCCTGTTAGTACTAAATCGATACAATTACTGCGGCCTTCAATGAGTTTGATAGATCGAGGGAAAGTAACGACAGTGAGACTACATCATACCTTGATCATATTGCACATAATGCCGAGCTTCATGCGATGTCAGTGTGTATTTCTTCATGACGTTGTCGTCCATCAAAGCCTTTCCTCTGAAGAGAGAGAAGCATCCGGGACTACAGAGTACACAACCAATCATGTGTTCAGTCGCCTTTTGCAGCCAATGACCGATAGCGTACTCGAACTTTTGGTACCATGCCATGAAACCTGGAACATTCGGCTATATATGAGCGAGCAGGGGAGGAGATCAGGAAAGTCGAACTTTAAAAGTACTTAGTTTTATCTTTTTCAGTTTGTGTAGAATCATAAAGTACAAAAAAAGCGTGCTGTGAAGATCAAAAACTAGATCTCTTGACTCAAGAATAGTTAGTTGAGTTATCACCAAATGTTCCCCTTTATTCATAAACGTTGCTTAAAGTTAAGTAATCACTACTATAACTTTAATCATAGTTTCAAATAAACCCCTTTATGTCGAGCAGAATCTCATGAAAATCGATGACGACTTTGCTAATGATTCTTAACAATACTTCAAAACATGAATACCTACTAGGAACACCTACCAGAGCCCACAGGATGGATACGTCCGCACGCCGCCCCCAAGTTTTTATCTTTCTTCATCAGATCGATTAGTAACGTGACCGCTATCGGTTTGAAGTCGATGTCGCCGTCCAGAGCCAACAAGTATGTGTTCTCGGCGATCATCTCCTTGCGGTCCACGGAGATTGGCAGATCCATAAGACGGTGACCCAGGAAGTAGTACATGTACATTACCTGTACAGGAGGAAGCATTTCAAAAATGTTACTAAAATTACCAATTACTGAAAAAATTTAATTGATACAAAAATAGAAAACTTATATGAACTTTTTGAAGTTATTCTTCTATACCGGTCGAGCAAAACGATCATTTACTGAATGGCTTGAAGCTACTATGGCGGTCCTGTGTTGTGACGTCAGATCACAGCAGTGCTGTCTGTGTCTAGCATAGACGCATACAACTTCGCCATTTTTGAAGATATTTAATCTTTTGTTTTTTACTGTGGCTTTTTCCTTCGGTTTCAAAATCTCATATAAAAAAAATCTGTCAAACACTAGTTAGGCTGTGTGACTAACTAAATAGGTTTATATCACTCCTACACTTTCTACAATGCATTGATACTTTGATCCACGACGTTCGAGTAGTGTACGAACTGAGGATAATGAGCCTTGTGCTAGCCTATCATCGATTCCTTTTACTAGCTAGATTCAATCAAAACCGAATGTTTACATCCATCAACCGGCAATGATTAGATACGATACCCATCAAGTCATTAAAAAAATGACATCAAGTCGGTGAACTTCACAAACTAATTCAAAGTGACGTTGTATAAACCATACAGTTAAATGTAAAGATTTAACCAATAGAAGGTGTGCAAAAGGTCTGCAATAATTTCAGTTCTTTGTAGAAAAGTTATGTTTTATTTTTATATTTTATTCATTATGCGAAGGTTGATTCTAAAACTTTTTTACTTCCATTAATTTCCAAACTGTTTCATTCGTAATCTGCCCCGATCTAAGATGATCGATAATTTTATAAATACTCATGCTCAATAAAGGAAATAAATATCAAAAATATCTGAAGTCGAGACATTCCATTATCACGATAGCTTATCATATCCTCATTATTTATAAGTCATTAACATTTTTCAAGAACAATAAAATGCAAAATTCAGAAGCTTACCTGAGACCATCTTTTCCTGTGTCTTATTTTGGACTTGTCTTTGAGGTGGCATATCATTTTGTTTTTCCCTGGTAGTGTCCAAACTAGGCGGCCTCCGTATGGAGCGGGGTATTTCTTAGGTGGTCTTAGTCTTACGTTTGTGAGATGGACTTCTGAGGCAGCCTCGTCGATGGTCTCTACGAGACACGTCACGAAACGATTCACCTGCGAATCTTCTGAGCTGTGGTCCGATACTTCAAACGCGTCATCCATAAAAATGTGCACTGTAACGGTTGGAGTATGGTAGAGCAAAGCATGCATCAATTTATTTATAAGAACTGTGGAATATTTTTAACCAACTTCCGAATTTAAAAAAAGTTCAAGCAAAACGATGATGTTATATTTGAGGATATAATTGTTTACCTCGCTACATACCTTCCAGTTCATAGTAGTCAGGATCAATCACTCCCAAATACTTCTGCGCAACGCGACGCGCGCTCTGGTCTTCGTCCATACGGAAAATAGATTTCAAGAACTCAACCATTTCGTCTTTTGTTTCATGCCACATTGTTGCACACACGTAAATCCTGGTTGCGAAAAAGAAAAAGGTTAGGCGCAACTTTAGCAAAGGCTCGATATAATTCTCCGGACCTTCATAAACATGTAAGTTGTACCTTGTGATGTAGTCAGATGGCTTAACGTCTTGTTTTGACACTTTATCTCCGTTAAGCGTAGACGCATCATCTTCATCTTTGAGATCCTAAAATACAATTAAGAAACGGGGCTTATAAATTCAGTCATTTTTCTGTAACTGGGCTTAATGTATCATCATCAAAAATAAAACCAGCACCTCTAGTGCTATATCATTATCATCATCCTTAGTTCTATTCAGGAGCATGGATTGGTCGATGACGGGGCTGCAGTACCACGGCTTGGAGAAAAGTTTGTCTGTGGCCGCCAGTCGCTCACAGCGCGGCTTCCACGCGTGAGCAGTCACCCACGCTTGGGAGACCAACCACAGCAACCATATCCACGACATCTGCTGCACTATGAACTCGTTCAGGAAGTAAACTGCGGAAAAAGTATAGAATTATATATCGGTCAGCGGAACCACGACAACTTTATAAAAGTCGAGTCCGTGCACACTCGCCAAGTTATACTACACAGGGTGTTAGGTTTAATAAGATACATGCTTTAAATGAGTGTAGTACTCATGAAAATTAATAACTTCCACATCCTTAAAGTATATCCTTGGTTTACCTTGACTCCCTGTATAGTCTTTATCTATTCAACTTAGGTAATAAAGAAATGTGATTGAGCTGCTCAACTTACCCTGTGGAATCTCGAAGAACAAATAATCTGGTATAGTTCGATAAAATACACATGGATCCGTATTCTTCATTCCGCATAAAACAATTAGCAGGTTAACAGTGACTGGTCCAACGAGGCTTAATGCAAATGTAAAGCTGAAGTTTTGTATGAGGATTTTGCAGGCGGTTTTACTAGCGGCAAAGCAAACGTATGCGGCCCCGACCTGGATGAGTACCACCCATAGTGGGGTTGCCCATGCCGCTGGTATTTCGTATTTTTCTCCCATCACTGCATAACCCATAAAACCTTGGAATTCATCCTGAATTGCTTGAACCTGTTTAAAAAAAACAGAAAATATAATGGGAGAAAGGTAGCAAATTGGTCTCCAACTTTAAGCATCGTACCATCCATTTCCTAATCACTATTAATAAGCAAAAAGTTTTAAAGTTTTGACATAACTCGTTACCTCACTAGCGGTGTAAAGTCGATCGCTAAAACCACTGCTTACTTTCGTGAAGAAAGCGTATGGGTCGTCGTCCTGGATGTATAAAGATATCAATATACAGCACATGAATATTAAGATCTTCCATATTGACAACACTCTCTGCGAGTGATAACGAGCCCTTTTGAAACTGTCGCGGAGAACTTGCAAAGGTCGAAGGACTGCAATAAATAAGTGAAGGTATTATATTAAAAATATAAGGTGTATGTGTTCATACACGAAATATTTTAAGAGATACAACTACAAGTGCTAAAGAAACTATGCTTCTTTTTTTTTCTCTGAGTATTTATAATAGTTTCAAGAGGACAGGGATTCCCTACAATCGTTCTGGCAAGTGGTGTGAAGCTGTTTTGAAATAAGTATTGAGTGATAATGGTTAAGTGTCCGCATCAAATGAGATTAAGACATGAAAGTTTTTCCCATTAGCCTTTTGAGAAATATCGTAAGTATCTTAATTACCAGAATAGATTTATAATCCGATAATGAAAATTACAGTATCCAATACCCATGCTCACATGTAATAGATCAATTATAAGATGCATTGTTTACCTGACCATTGTTGTCCTGAGCAGCCCACGAAGTTTTCCCACCAGCCGAGTGAAATCAACACGCATGCTACCGGAATGGTCCACAAAACATCATCGCCTTCTATGAGAGGCCAAACAACGAATGCAGTAGCTTGAGCAGAAACAGCAAGTACATCTAAGATTATTTTGAAGATGTATCGAGGCTCAGTGCTATCCCTAGAGAGGGCATTCAGAACCCCTGGCACAAAGCACATCGCGTTCATTAACATTGTTCCTTTCACGACATCTAGCTCCGGTAAAATTAGCAGCACGAGTAACGCAACTCCGATTGTGTGCAGTGTTTCGATTATTAAGGACTGAAACAATTGATTGACGTTAATAAACTGTCCCATAATTAGGTTCTAAATCATTATTTTACACAACCGTGCCTGGAGTGTCATTTTGTCGTTAGTAGACAAGTACCTACTTACTGATGAAAAAATGTGGTTGAATTGGATTAGGCAGACGATGATATCCTAGACGTATTTTATAAAGTCTCCAAAACGCGAAAGGCAGTAGGCAGTCATCCCGACAGGGTGTATTTGTCGAATAAACCATTAGCTGTCGGGAAGCTCGGAAAACCCTAGTATAAGCGCCGCACGTGGCCCAGGGTACTATGGCACAAAAGAGATAGTAATGATAACTAGGTACATGTCACGTCACTTTATTGTTTTAGATAACATTGATTCTTTGTGTTTTGAAACAGAAATTAAATGGATATATTTGTTGGCATAAATTATCTTATCTGCTAATAATTACTTAAAAGAATGTCAAGACGATTCTGTTTTATTGACTGAATTAGTGAAATTCGGTTTTAGGGATTACGGATTTGCAAGTTATGGGATTCCTACTAATCGTGTTGACGGATTAATAGACTTGAGTTCGGGGAATCACCTCATTCTTTATTGTTAATCGATATCTCATAATGATGCTCGCAATATTCCTGCTGAACCTCTCTATTTTGGTATTTTTACTAAAAAAGACTTAAGTACTCTCTCAGCCACATCGTCAATTAAGCCGTCATCAGATTCGAAATCTTGCCCAAGTAATTACTAACAATAATAAGTAAATAGTCAATACGACTCTGTGCCTTACCAACAAAAACTGTACAAACGTAGGCTTCCCAGCGGTCTTGAAGAAACATATTCTGAGTGATCTTAAAAATATGCCCAGCTCTGGTATGCTGAATGCTATGAAAGCTGCCCACAGCCATGTTACTCGTTCGTCCAGCGAGTGGACAGTTATGAACTGCTGATCGGGTTCTGCTCATATAAAATACCAAAGAATTAGCTACGTAAACACTCCAACGATCATTCGGATAAATAGTTAAAGGATGTCACACTCACCTAAACCTTTGTTACAGTGAGTTATTTCTTTGCCCTTTTTTAGTTGTGATGTGATGAAAAGCAGAGTCCCCTTAGATATCACAGCGGATCCAAGCACAACGCCAAATATAAAGATATACGATAGAAATTTTAGGATCTTCACACTGGTGTCTATGCAGGCAGTGGATTCCAGAGACCCACTCTCCTTCTTCACGGGAAGCTCCCGAAACAGATTCCATCCTTTCGTCTCTTGAGCTGTTCTTTGTCTGAAGAAATTGTTTACGAGTTACTACTGTTGTTTTGCATTTGAGGCATAATATGTATTTAAAAAAGACATTTCTACACCTACAGCTAATTTGAAAATCTGAAAGTATGTTGTGAGTCTATTCGGAATGTACCTAACTGCGAAGTTAATCTACAATAATTATACTACCTATCCAGTCCTATAGTAAGACCGAAACTGATCCTTTGTTAAAGGTCCTATTGATCGATATAATAGCGTTGCATGTTGTTACTAGAATTAAGGAGTGCTTGCACTTAAAGCCACTTGATTAAATCTAAAAATGACTGTTCTCATGACGTCAACGTTGGTATGAATGTCATCATTTGATTATCATTGTGTTATGGTACTTTACTGAACATGTAAATACAATATGTGGTGCAATTTAAAGGATTGGATAATCGTAACGCCTGCGCGAGTCCACGCTGATACTCCGAACTGCACTGTCAACTTGAAAAATGCGCTAACACAATAAAATACCTACATAACCAAGAACTTGACTGTACCAACATACCCGAGTACTCTAAAGCCAACGAGTGTTGATCTGTACAACACACCTTTAAGTAACAGACACAGCATTATACTTCGGCGACATAATATTAACCGTTTGTATTCAAAGTGTATCTAAGCTATCATAGTACGTAAATATACTGCCTAAACTCAACTACGCAATAAAAATAGTATTTACCCTAAATCGTCAAAGTCATCATTCAGCGGAGTATACTCAGACTCATCTTCACTGTCGTCTCCCAAACCCGCGAATCCAGGAGTCTTGGGCTTCGTCGCCATTCGATATTTATCTGGAACAATTATTAGTACTGTTCAAAACTCTATGACAGTTACTAAACTTAGCTTAAAATGTAAATATTTTAAGTAGAAAAAAGCCGTTTTTTTTTTTACTTATGCAAATGAATAATTTGACGTAGAGTAGACGCGTTTTTGAGTGGAGATCGCAAATCGGCAAACGCAACCTGGCCTGAAGTAAGGTAGCGCGACGATCTTCGCAGGGTGACAGGTTTAGGCTGCTTTAACCAGAGATGTGCCATGCAGCTATGCTGCGAGGATGTGAAAGCTAAGCTACGAAACTATGCGACCGTTTCCACTAATGCTAAGCTGTGTAGCGGAGCGAGTAAGATGTGCTATGAAGATGCGCCGCTGCGAGGTCACTCTGCGGGGAAGATGCGCAGCTCGAGCTATGCGATGCATCAATAGTTGGGAAGGCACGGGGAGTACCCTGCTTTGCACATACCTACACCACTCGCGCATCCATAGCTCCAACCCATAGCACGCATCTTTCCGTATAAAAACATAGCTTAGTTGAACCCGTTTCCACCAGTGCTATGCTATGTGGATCAATGGATATGATTGGTGGATATCAAACGCATCCATTGCAACGTGGCACATCTGGTGGAAAAGCAGCCTAAGGGTTGAACATTTTAGTCCCGATGGTACCTCGGGACTAAAATGTCACGTATTGGCACCTAGTGTAGCAGCACTAAAAGTATTTTACCCAAACAAAAAATTAAGGAGAATAATCTTACCTCAAACAATTATTTTTAGACACACATATTCACTATCACAATTTGTCACTATCAAGGCTAATACCACAAATAATTCTTTCTCATAAACAATAACAGAATATTTGTAATAACACCGGAAACTTAGCAAACGAATGAGGATATTGTAAATACACCGAGTCGTGCTGGCCCGTTCAAAAATAATCCTCATATCAAACGGCCGTCATAATGATATCGCGGCTGATTAGGTAAATTATCGGAAACCGTTGATCTATAGCGCTTTGATTTCAATTATTATCAAGTTATACGATCATCCTTTACATTACTAACCAATGAATCCAATCTGAAGTCATCGCTAACAAAAACATACACAGTTATGCTTAAAACATGATGGGAAACTGAAAAAGGTATATCCTTTTCCTGCATGGCATAAATAGGTACATGCGTGGATGATCTATCGACACAGTTATAGCCCGCATCAAGAGCTGACACTTAACATTTACAACAAGTACTCTTAATGGAGTATTATAGTTCACAATCGAGCAAATTGCACGGCTTCAGAAATGATAACGAAATCAATGATTAAAATAATCTATGTACTTTTACTAGGTCCAAAGGAAATTATATCAGACGCGTCACAGTCAAAAGTTTATTATCTAAATATAAATAATAGGTACAAAATATTAATAAAATGAAGAGAACCTAAATCTATTAATACATTAGCATTTATACTCTTAAATACAGACGACACAAAATTCGAGAATGACGATTAATCACAACACTACTCTTATTTTCTTATCTTAATCAAATTTAATTCAGCGTGTTGCAAAATATTCGAGGACTTGTCTTCGTTTCTTTCATAAATAGGAATATGTTGCAGGGTTTTAACGCTGGACATGTAAAAAAAACCTGTCATATGCGAGGTGGACTCACGCACGAGTCTTTTGTTATATCAGTTTGGTAAAGAGAAAAGTAATTTTAGGAAGCAAACTTGCCTCATTCATGTCGTGTTGGTACGTGTATAAACAGTATAGTGGAGGACCTTGCTGATAGAATGTATGCTACCAAGACCTACAAGCGGTGGTGGGAAATAGCCGCGTAAATGTTTGTATTGATGTGCAAAAGAAGACAGACATTTTATTGTATTTTTTATTTATTTACTTTTGTTATTATATTGTGTTTTTTTATGGATCATGTGGTCTGCAATCATCGATCTAGGACTTAGTTGTAAAAAAATAGTACTTTGGTTTAAATTTAATAAAATAATCACGAAAACCCACCAGAAATGCGATGTTGCCAGGGCGGACGGGATGTACGCTCTTAAGAGGAGTTCAAACACGAAAGACTAGTTACGTTCCATGATACACAACAATTTTGTTTGCATGTGCATACCACTAACAAACATCGAACAACATCCGTACATTTCAACCAAATGGTCGTGTCCGCGATTTTAGTGTTTACATGCTAGACCTACCAATTAATAAAACTTTTTCAAATAAGCAAGTTTTACCAACATTAAAGAAATCGAAAGAGCTCTCGAACGTTTTGCAACGCAGATTAGCTACCACATTTACTGCTAATAACTGACTGCATAGTTATTACAGAACCAACCTGCTAGCACACGATATCACCACAAAGCAACAATCTTATTTCTCTATAGTTACCATCAGACTTCGAAATATTATAACCAGAAATATTATTTAATAAAAGTAATGTGGCTAACTAAACTATATCCAAACAAAGGTACCTACCATGCAAGTACTTCAAGAAAGTCATCATGATGAAAAATCACAGGCCCAGTTGATATTAAATAATGTAGAAAAAGTAGTAATCTTTTATCTGATGCACATCTAACACGGTAAATAGGTTACTTCGAACTGGTTGTATTACGTGATAAGTTCCAGCTACTTCAATTGCTCTTGTTAGTGTTACTTTGAGTAAAATTGAATACATTAGAAAGTTATCAGTTCTCGTTATCGTTAGCAGGTAAAGAACCGACTTTACTGGTGCTATAATCTGTCTCCTTCACATAGTCTTTAGGCTCGTCATGCTTTGAAAAGTTTCCCATCGCCACTTGCGCTATCGTATCCACAATACTTGACGAACTCATGTAAGGGTGGCTGGAAGGGGGCACAGACGTTGATAAATCTTCCGCCTTTGTTAACTTTAGGGGTTGATTGTAATCCGATAAATAGTCAGGCATTGTAGTCTTTTTAGTCAACTCTAACATCTGATTCAAAAATGACTCCCCACCAACTCGCGAAGGCATACTAAAGTCAGTCGCTTGCGCATCCATACTATCAGATTTAGCAGTTTCTATTTTCGCAGAAGTACTTGTTTCATTTAACTTCATACCATCAAGAGAATCCGATTTTCCTTTTCCAATGCTACCAAAATCTGGCGGCAAATAATCTTTGTTGCCTTTTAGTAAGTCATGCGGAGATTTCATCAGCATACTCTGATCTAATCCAGCTTTAGTAGATATTGGACTACTTGTCGAAAGCGGTTTCAATAAGGATTCCTGCATTTTCATTAATGATGGAGATAAGAACATATTATTTGCAGCCAACGTCGATTTAGACATAGGATCTGGTATTCCCAATATGCCTGCACTGGAGTATTTACTAGCTGAGAATAATGCATTGGCAATGTCTGCAGAACTCATCATGAGGTTGGAGGCGAGACTGGCGGGGATCGTGCCCGTAGCGGTGCTGGTGCTAGTAGCGGTACTGCTCGGCGTCTTGTCGTAGCTTCCAATACTGCTGGTCAAATTCTGCAAAGATGCAGCGTATGATGGCGGATCGGCAAGTTTGCTACCCGATAAACTAGCCGCTAGACTCGAAGACATGCCTGGAGTGAGCCCAGTCAGCATGCTGTTTGCAGCAGCTAAACTTTCCAAACTAGAAGCACCCATAGGTAGCGGCATGTTGGGAGAACCTAATCCGAGAGCCATGCTCGTCAGCATATCTAATCCTGTGGGATATGACGACGGCAGAGTAGGGGTAGCTGACTTTGATGATGATTTAGATGTCGGTAACACTGGAATGTTCAGTTGAGGTGTTTCGAATTTATGTGGCGAGCCTGATCCAATGCTTGACGATACATTTATAGGGGGCACGCCTACTGGCCGGCTTACCATCTGTTGCAGCGTACTGACTGAAGGGAAGTTGGGGACAGATGTCACCTGGCTTGGCTTCGACACAGGTATTGGTTGAGGAACTGCTAATAGAGCATCGAGGTCCATTTTATCATCTTGTTCAGAAGAACAACCTAACTCGTCCCTTATAAAATGCCACAGCAAGCCATCACTCTGTTCCCTCGGAAATTTTGCTGTCAAAGTGCACTTTAATTTGTCCAAGTATGTGATATCAGGCTTAAAATTGTCTTTAAAATCGACGAACGTGTCATCAGAGAATGAAAAGTAGTACTTGATGCTTTTCCTTATTTGCTCCATGGCGTGTGTTGATAGGTGACTGTCATGTACCATATTGTACTGTAGAAGCAAAGGTCGAGGATATTCTGTAGGCCTCTGCTCTGGTGGAGGCATCACCCAGAAGAACGTAAGTGATGATTCTAACACTGGACTCTCTGGATTGTAGGGGGCTGAAAATAATAAAAAAACAAAAAATCAACGGTTTGCAATCCGGGAGTACCGGCAGAAGTGAAAACTTGAATATTAACGTTGTGCATTTTTGATATTTTGGAATGCGGTCTACTCTCCCTCCGTCTTACGAATTTTCGATCAGGTCACATGTGCTGACGCGAGCTCCGTCTTACGAATTTTCGATCAGGTCACGTGTACTGACGCGAGTTTAACATTTTTTACCCATCACAACAAAAGTGCACAACTCCGCTAAAGAAGTTTTCACTTCAAAAACATATTTGAAAACTAGTACAAAATGAACAATTAAATCATATTCGATAATGTTTCACTTACAGCAAATGACTCCAATACAAGGTATATAAGATATTTCACTGGGTCCACGCATTTTAATTTGATATTCCAGCTGATTGTCACAATCCCTAAGACTTGGCATGGCAGGATTTGTTGGATGAGAGTGGTACCAGCCCAGAAGTGTAAGTCCTAGTTTCTCTATTTCCATTTGAATCTCTAGCTCCACTAGAACTCGCGGTCTGTTGTCATTTTTACTGATCAGGCATGGGAATGTGTGAGTTATCATGACATCTGAAACACACAAGGAATAATAAAATAAACATCAATCAAAAAATCATCCATACATACATATATATATTTACATTCCACCAAATATTTAATTGTTATAATGAAATATGAAGGGGAACCGAAGCTTGAGCTTCGCTAGGTTACCTAGCGAAGCTCAATTCTCACTGCTAACTAAATATCAACATTGCCCACTTTGAAATAAGCTCAAAAATAAATAAACTTCCTTTGAGGAAATCTTATGGCTGTGATCTTGATAATGATAAATATGGATTTTAAGATTATTAGCGTCATGTATACTAATAATAAAGCTGAAGAGTATGTTGGTGAGGAAGGCTATAGGCTATTTATCATCGCGGTATGTCCCTTAGGCGCCGAGCAAAAAGAAAAGAAGTCAGAAAAAACGCTAAGCGAAAACGAAATGCTAGTGCGGGCAGGCGATGCGATGCGGCGATGGTCGGGGAACAAGAAACGCGGACGAAGTCGCGGGCAGAAGCTAGTATAACATACAATGGCACCTACTGTGACTGTTCAAATCCCAAGTGCCAGCTAAATATCCATAAACCTCTTCCTTTTTCAAATGGCAGTGGATATCCAGCACAAGACTAGCGTTGGAACTCACTGACACGAGAAACGGCTGCACTTTCCCAGCTGATGAAAATGATACAGCTTCTATCAACATGTTGGCATCACTGAAATAAGAAAAAGAGTTCTTTTAATTTATTTATAGAAATTCATAAAACGTAATCACGGTGCATTAGAAACAATAAACAAGGAGCCAGCCTGTTGTTTCAATAACAACATCACCCCTGCATTACCTGACGGGCAGTCATAGGTACCCACGTTTCTCCAGTTATATTTTACTAGCCAGCAGACCAGGCCATCCTGCTTCGCACGGTTTTAACGACTTGATAAAACATTAAACAGGGTATCCCAGAAATCAACGTCATGCGGGAACCAAGTGATAAGCTAAATCGTGACAGTTATCAGAAAAATATTTAAGAAAATCTCGGTCATGTACAGTAAGGGTCAAAAGTGGAGTGACAGTGTCACGAAGCAATAGATTGACATTTCTGTTTAACTTGCGACCTTCTTCTAATGAATAATTTCTATACTATAGACACACACTCTCACATTCGTTTGCAACTGATTGTAGTTCATAAATTCAACCATTAGGTTATATGGCATGATAGCCTAGTGGTTATCATACGTCGGTAAGCACGTTCATGCGTAGCGAGCCGTGGGTTCGAATATCACGCGCAGTGATAATTTTTTTAAATGTTTTAACCTACTCGAATAATCACGCTATTGAATATAGTTCCGTATCATGTTCGCCTTGTTCACATAATTCTTTAAACTTTATGATTATACCCACAGAAATCGAAATAAATAAATTATAAGGTAAACAGATGCCGTTAACTTACGACTCATTCACCGCGACTAAATAGAACGTTATTTGTTTTTGGTGGGTTGTTATTGTAGATTAGTGACGTGTGTTTAATCTATTTAAGCGGTGTTGTAGTTCATTTTGAAATGCAAGGAAATTTAATTTAATTTAATTTACCCAATGTCCCAATCAGTCTTATTACAAAACAAGTTCTAAATTTGTTCCAAGCCTTGATATTGTATTATAAACTCTAATCAGAGCATGGTAAAGTTCCTAATACAAAATAGATAACTTAGTTTTGTGTTTGACATTAGTTTTTGTAATTAAAACTTTGTCGGAATAGAGTCAGAAATTCAAAAATGACTTGATAGTTTAAACCTTGTTCTAAAGATAATCCTTGTTTTGTAATAAGGCCGTGTGTCTTTGCTCCAAGTTTATTGAGACTAAACATACACTAAAGGTATGCAAATATGTTATAATACTGACTGCTGCATCATTCTGTTAGGCACTGTGTTGTGTTTCATTACAATCCTTTGTGGTGGTGGCTCTGGAGGGTTTTCTACTTCCATTTCTATCTCCTCTTCTGTAATTTTAGTAAAAACATTGCATTACATCAAAAGTGTTCAAAACTTTTTCAACTACAATTTCTTTCGGTTCTTATTATAATTTGTACTCTCTTTATTCATTCTTTCGACTTACTTTTAGTCTTATAATAATAATAATATGTACAAGTATATAAAAAACCGGTCAAGTGCGTGTTGGGCCACGCGCAGTGTAGGGTTCCGTAGTTTTTATAACAGCCAAGTGCGGCACCCTAATTGCGTAACACACGATCAATCGGAATCGATGTCATTTTGACAGTTCAACAACATTCATTGCGTTATTTACATGTTGGGCAGACAAATTTTTCGAACTTATGAAGCAATGGATTAGCAATTTGCTTCAAAATTATTCAGGATTCCGATTGATTGTGTGTTACGCAATTAGGGTGCGGGTCGTATTCGTATTCATATAATCATTTATCATTTATTTATTTATTTTTTAAGTCCTAGTAATGACATATCCTTACCATCAGAATGCATATTTTCTCTTTGTAGCTGCTTTTTTCGAAGATATGTAGCTTTAATAGTATCTAGTTTCTTCCCTCTGTATTTGACAGAGGCCCAGCCACACCCAGATCTCTTGTCTGGGTTTATGATGCGCTTGCAGTGTATTGCCCAAGCTGATGGGGAACAAAATATTGTCTCAGTCTCATGAGACTTTATTTTCCCATCTGCTTGCAAATCTCCAACAAACTTTTGTCCCTAGAATAAGCAATACAGATTTAGACATATGTAATGTGACATTTCAGTGAAAAAGTCTTCGCTCGAACCCTCATAAAATTCATTAGAAAATAAGGTATATTTTATTTTATAAAGGGAAATCAAAAGTAGCTAGAAAAATGAAAATAACAAATATTTATAATTTTATAATATAAGAGCTGTGCACACCTTTAATTGATAAGGTCACTGTAGTACTTTATATAATAAGACTAAGCTCTCTGTTAATGTTTATGTGAATTAATTGTTGGAGTGCCATAATAATAAATAAATAAATATACTACCAATATATTTTTCACATATTACAACTTAGATATTTACCCACTGTTGGCAAATGTATGGTCAGGGCAAAATCAATTAAATAAACATAAGAAACTAAAAATAACAAAATAAAACTTGTCAGTGTATTGTATCCTACGGGTCCTATAATAATAATTTGCTTAAGCATACGGAATCTACTGCTGATCCCTCAGAATTTTAACTATATTATTTTTTTAAATGTATGTTGATTTCACCAAATTGTTTATCAAAGAAAAATGTTAAATTATAAGATGCATAAATCAAATGTTTCTAACACACATCAGAGGGGCAATTCTCGTAATTTAAAATGTTCAAAATCTAGTCGGTCTCATCTTGGTGACAAAGAAACGACAATAACTTGTCAATTTGTAGGGAAATTAGAGGCATTTTTGACAGATTGAGACTGATATCAGACTGTAAAAGTTCTATAAATCACAAGAATTGGCCTTCTGATATCCTGGACATGCATTAGTGCAATGTTAAAAATATATTTATTCAGAAAGGCAAAAAAATATGATACTAACTAGATACTCAATTGTCATAGCTGCATTCCCCGGCTCAAGCATTTTTTCTTCTAAAAGCATCTGTAAAGTAACTCCTCTACCTGGCATGGACTTACTGCCTGATTGTGTTTCCATCTCCTGAAAAAGATAGAATGCATCCAGTTCCAGACATAATAGTAAAGAGGTTTTTAGGTCTGTAAAAATCGGAATAAAAAATCATCGACTTCTGCTTTTCAAAAAGGACCAGGGAGACCAGAGGAGAAAGGAGGTAAAAGCTTGTACCTCACAAAAATAGATAAAGATATTTTATTAATTAGATAATTGAAGCCATTGCATGTTCTACAACAAGCCGAAAAGGTCCTTCATTTCCCACTAATGGGGAATGGGACTTTAATACGAAAGTCCCAATATATTATATATATTTTATGAGTATTTAGGGGTAAGGTAAATAAAATTTTAAAAAAATTAGGATAATTCTTACTTCATCAGTGAAATCCTCTCCACTAGCTATTTCTTCTTTTTCCTCGTCAGGCGGATCTTTTGGTGGTTCGGTGAGTTTCTCAGTTTTAACTTCTTCATTTGGAATATTAGGTGGTGCAGTTACCGTCGCCGTGGCCTCAGTAGACGTGTTATTATACAGGGGTAATGTTGGGCCGGACATCAACGCTGCAGCCAAATGCGAAGTTTGTAGATCCATGATGGATTAGAAAATGAATACTTCTTATCATATACTGTGTAGCTTTACATACATTCAGACCATACGTTCATTTTAGTATTCGGGTTTTTATTATGCCGTAATTTGCAACTTCTTTTAAATAAAACAACCACAAGAACAACAAATACAACAATAAAGTTAAAGAATGCGTTTACATGACGTACAGACAAAGTGTTGCCAAAGTCAATAATAGGAATAATAATCTATTACACACAATACTGGAAGAGCACAATTGACAAACATAATTTATACAAGAAGACGTTTTTTGATTTTTGTGAATTTGTGAAGAAATGAAATGGTAGCGTGGTATGCTCTTATTATTTTTGGGACATGGCTGATAATTTTAATGGACACAATTTTGCTGTTTGTATAGTGGAAAGTATTGTTGCAAAATTGTTTTTTAGGGTTCCGTACTCCGTACCAAAAACGGAACCCTTATAGGATCACTTCGTTGTCCGTCTGTCAAGACCCTTTTTCTCAGGAACGCGTGGAGTATCAAGTTGAAATTAATATTAAATACTCAGGTCTGTGGTCCCTTGGAGCAGTGAAAAAATCAAACTTCTAAGTCGACGCGATCAAAAGATACGGCCTTATATGCTCCGTTTTTGCCGCACATTTTGACACTCGCAAGGGAATCAAAACCTATAGGATAAAACCGTAATTTTTTCGTTTTATACCTACTTTGTACGGAACCCTCGGTGCGCGAGTCCGACTCGCACTTGACCGGTTTTTTCCAAGCATCAATTAAATGCTGTATCGCATTGGCTGAGTATCATTCAACCCGCTAATTGAACAGTGCCGTTTAATTACAAGGCTAGGTAGTCAACTGTGGCAGGAGTTGCTTTCTTGCTCTATGACTTAGTACCAAAAAGTAGTGCAGTTCAACTTCTGCTATAAGAGCTGGTGGCAAGCCCCCTGGATCATTAGAAAGTCTACTTTTGTTATTAATCTAGCCTAGGATACAGCTTTCAGCGGTCCAGCTAACGACTCAATGAATTAGATGGAATTAACTTAATCATATTATATGAATTAATCGATTGTATGCGGTAGGTATCATACATTTATAAGGATTCTCGGTAAAAATTGGGACAAGCAGGCACAGCATTAAGTAGGGTGAGAGGTGCACTACTGTAATTGAAAAGCAATCCGCTGCAAAGACTACTATTACGCGAGCGGGTTGGTTTATAAAATTCTCGGTCTTTTGAAAAAGAAATCCTCACAAAAATGCTAAAAACATTGAAAAGGAACCGCCGCTGCTGTCTGGGTCTATAGTTCTACACGGTGACCGGTGACGGTACATCTCTATTAATGTCAAATCAACCAGAAGGGTGTGTGCACTGTGCAGCTGCGTCAAAGAGTAGTACTAAAGAGAGCTGCGTATAATTATTTAATTTTATTTGATGTCTGAGATTTCGTATTTCATTATCTCTGAACTTGAAGCGATATTTTTAATCAATAATTAAAAAATGGCTATGGTTAAAACCCCAGTGTTGAAAGTGATATTGTGTGGAGAATATGGTGTTGGAAAAAGTTCAATTTTTCGTCGATTTATCAACAATACATTTGTTCCTAATGCAGATAGAAGGTCAACTTTAGGACTGGATCATTTTGAAAAGCCATATCAACTTACAGATAAAACCGTCAAGGTAATTCTGTTACTTATTATGCCAACAACTAAAACAGGATCTGTGTTCTAAAAAGACGTCGCTTTAGTCAGGTTTGGTTATTGTAAGTATTCAATGACTTGTAAGGTTAATAAATATATTTCCATTTTAGTTACAACTATGGGACACTGGAGGCATGGAACGGATTGCTTCGGTCACCTCAAGCTACTACAAGTTTGCTGAGGCAGCAATCCTTGTGTTTTCACTCGACAATGCATCCTCATTTCATGTTCTGAGCCAGCATTTGTTAGATATTGTAACATATGCAGAGAATGCTAAAATATTTCTATGTGGAAATAAATCGGATTTAGAAGGCTCATCACCCCAAGTTACTGATGCTGATATTGAAACTTTTTGGTAATTATTTGATTTGATTCTGTTGCTTGCTGCTTCCTTTGCTTGTATGCTGTGTTGTATAGTTTTAAATGATATCTTATTTGTTTCAGTGAACAGTGTCACAATCTTATCAGCACCACATATAAAACTTCATGTAAAACTGGAAAAGGTATTGAAGAAATGTTTACTGATATTGCAATGCAACTGGTGGAGTCAAACAGATCAAGAATTGAATTGCAAACTTTAGATCACAACAGTTTCAAGATATCAAATCCTGAACCAGTAGAGGAGCCACCATGTAGTTGTTGATTCAATATAATTATCTGTTGCTTTAATTAACATAATTTGTATATTTTTTAAGCATTGTAAAGCTATATGCATAGAATTTGGAAATATGCTTTAAAGTATAGTTGATTACTGTAAGCGAAAACAAGCTCTAGAATAAGTTTATTCATTCATTTATATGCATATCCTTGCTAAGTCACTAAGTTTATATATTTAAGAATCTCTAAATAGTAATCAGTTAATCACTAATCTGAGACACGCTTGCACCATTGATGATGGAATACATTTAGCACTAAATTTATTGAAATCATTCTTTTTCTGTCAATTGTTGGAAGATGACAAAGACAATGATGTTTTAAATTTGTTTAGAGCTAAATGCATTTATTGATTCCTGGTGCAAGCGAGCTTTACATCAGACAGTTTAAAATCTTCTATTATTATAAATAGAAGTCGCTCTGTCAACTTGTATAATAATTTTATTATTGTTGACTTTTAATGAAGTTTGTTAAATAACATTTTTGCATCTACAGTATGTTAAATGTATTTAAAGCAAAATGGCCTAACAGTATTAAATAGTTTAATCATTAGGTTGATCATTCCGAGCCAAATAAATAATTTTGGATACTCAAAAGATGTTTATGTATTGTATTTTATCATGTGTGTGGTTTGATTGGCAGTTCTAAAAATGAATGTATGTTTACTATGTTGATTGCCTTTGTACTTTAATGGTCAGTTTTAATATACTTATGTGGCATAACAATATTGTAGTAAATTTTATTAGTGTTATTGCTACAGGTGTCTTATTTAATCACACTCCCTTTTGACAATTTTTAAATGTTTTGCAAAACATTCTAGTCTGACAATGAAAAACATAAATTTTCAATAAATTGTACTTTAATAACATTGACAAAAATAATCAAGCAGTTTTCTATTACAAATGTTGTTACCAAACATTTATTTGTAATATAACTACCAATTCTATGCACGAATGTGTTTGTATACCAAAATAAATCGATAATTATACATTGATAATTTTATTGATGCGGAAAAATAGCAATGTTAAACAGCCCTTTAAAACGCCAGTAAGTATATGATTGAACATCTTTAAGATATAATATTTCTTACTGAACTAAATGTGTAATCATTCTACTATTATGCATTTGGTTATGATTGGGCAATAATATACCTGGCTATTTTAAGACCTTCAAAATAGAAGCAAGGTTGTATTAACGTTGCACAATTATTTAGATAAATTCATATAATTTAATATTTAAAAATAAATTATAACGCAAATATCTAATTTTTTACTGCTCTTAATTGAGGTCAAAGAACAAACAAAACATTTGTTTCTGATATAATCACACTCTGCATTTGATACGACAGGCTACGAATTATACAAATAGTAGTCATTGTTTGATATATCGTTACAAAGACATTCCTTGAGTTGAGTAGAATTCAGTATTTGTAAGTTGAGAGTTTACAAATTTACACTTCAATGGTCAACCACACATAAATTAACCAACATTCCAATAAAATCATCAGATCTTTTCCTTGTATCATGTCACAATATATCACCTAAATCTAATCTTGGAATAACTTCACTAAACAAATACAAGCCATTTTAATGTTGCGACCACTTAATCGTTTTGATGTCCACTCCCTCTTGGACCATCTCCCAAAGTGGGCTCATTTCCCTCAGGCGCTCTACGTGTTTGATTGTCTTTTCAGCTGTGTAATCTACTTCTTCAATTGTTGTGAATCTCCCAAATCCAAATCTGTAATACAACATTTGGACAATCATTATGACCCATAATTTTTTGAGTAGAACATCTATTCATATAAATAAAATTGAAGTATCTGATTGTAATGTCAATATAATAGCTTTTACTTTCATAATATATGCATTTAGTAGTACTTATAACAAAAAAACAAATTTTAAAAATATCTGTTTGTGTGTTAGTTCCGGCTAATTTCCGAAACGGCTGGACCGACTTTGACGGGACATTTACTGGCAGATAGCAGATTTATAAGGAGTAACTTTGGCTACTCTTATTTTAGATAAGAATTAGGGGACCGCGCAAAAAATATAATCCCATGAAATCCAATTCGTTTTCCGATATGCACGCGAACAGTCGTATGTCGGAAGCTAGTAGTCCATTAAAAACTATTATTCACTGTCAAGATTAGGGAACTGAAATAAACTCGGGAATTTTTAAGAATAACATCATTGACTTGGTTGTGTGGTTAAAGTCTATCATTGACTGGGTTGTGAGGTTAAAGTCTATCATTGACTTGGTTGTGCGGTTAAAGTCTGTGGTATGAAGTTCAAGTAGGAATTAACTGTATATTTTACCTGATAGAACTGTGTGCCAAATCTTCGTCTGTTCCAATAGCTCTCAATACATAAGATGGTTCTAATGATGCTGAAGTACAAGCAGACCCACTTGATAATGCTATGTCTTTTAAAGCCATCAATAAAGATTCCCCTGAAAAATGTACAAAAATATATTTAAATGACAGGGCATTGTTGTAAATAGCATAGATATCAGAATTTATATATATTGCTGTGTAATTGTCATAACAACATAAAATATATAAAAGATAATCTTATCTATAATACCTTCAACATATGCAAAAGACAAATTAATACAGCCAGAATATGTTTTTTCTGCATCTCCATTTCTTATGACATGAGTTAATTTTGAATATATTTTGTCTAAGAATCTCTGGGACAATTTTTCCATCCAGGCATGGTCATAAGCCATCTCACGTTGTGCTATTTCACATGCTGCACCTGGATACAAACAATACACATTAATGAGTTGTGGACTTATGAGTTTTACAGCATATAAAAGTAGATTACGAGTATTACCTAGTCCTACAACTAGTGGGGTTGGAACTGTCCCGCTGCGCATGCCTCTCTCCTGCCCACCTCCACTTTGGATTGGCTCCACCCTCACTCTAGGTCTGCGCCTTATGTACAAGGCACCCACACCCTTTGGCCCATATACCTTGTGCCCAGATATTGACATCAAATCAATATTCATTTCATTGACATTTAAGGGTACTTTGCCCATTGCTTGGGCTGCATCAGTGTGGAAATATACTTTCTTGCTCTTGCACAGTGCACCTATTTCAGCAATGGGTTGCATAACACCTGAAAACATGTAAATTGTATGATCCTTGTTCTTATTTTATAGTAGGTAATTAGCATAATAATTCTGGCCACTCATAATACTGAAAAAATAATTATACCTACATTTATTATTTGATTTAGACCAAATTTACACAAATGGCCTTGTATTTATTCAAGCACAAAGAGGTTGCTATCAGGCAAGTCTAAGGCTACATATGCACTAACATGTTGCTTGCTTAGCACCTAGAGCCTAGTGACTTAACATTTGGTTACTTGCTAGGATACAGTGTGGCCGCACTGGGAGGTGGTTTGTGTGATGAGTCACTAGGAGCCTTCGTCATTCAAATACATAATGAAATCAAATTCAAGAATATATTAATGTCTTGTATCCAGTCTGGTCTACTTTTTAATAAGTGCTAATAAACTTATCAGTGGGGGATGAAAACTCCCTGCAATGCGGTATCTAGAGGGGGTTTCTTTACTATGATACACGCTAGGCTACTAGCGAAAGCACCAAGCGCGCAGTGCAGCATGTTGCGAAAGTTCTAGAATGTCTGTTTCACGTTGCTACTCTAAGGTGACTTGGGGCTCTGTGTGCTAAGTAAGCCACCTGTCAGTGCATACATAGCCTAAGCTGTATTTACATACTCAATTATATTTTAAATTTTCTGAATATTTAAAGTTTTGATCTTATGCCAAGAGCAATTTTAATTTTAGAGTAAAATATTAGGATCTTGCCAACTAGAGTAAAAGTAAAATACTATATTACCAATTTCATTGTTCACAGTCATAATGGATACCAAGCTAGTTTCTGGAGTTAATGCCTTTTCTAATTCTTTCATATCTATGATTCCATTTTCTTTCACAGGCAAATAAGTAATTTTGAATCCTTCTCCTTCCAGGGCTCTGCAAGAGTCCAACACACATTTGTGTTCCTGGAAAGTATACAATCCAGTTTGATTACTATCATCACCTTTTTTTATTGAGTTTTTAACATTTCATAACAGATATTGTTGTTAATTTACCAGTTAAAGGCACTTACAATTTGAGTAGTAACAACATGGTTCTTCCTTGGTGCATAAAACCGTGCCACTCCCTTTACAGATATGTTATTTGACTCTGTTGCTCCAGATGTGAAAATTATTTCTTTAGGATCAGCTCCTATCAAATTTGCTACTTGTTCTCTACCCTTTTCAACTGCTGCCTCACTCTCCCATCCATAGGCATGAGTACGGGAGTGTGGGTTGCCATGGTAACTTACAAAATATGGTAACATAGCATCCAGGACTCTTGGATCCTAGAACAGTAAAATAATGTAAAATGGTGGGTAAATAACACCATTCTTTTCAGAACCTTGGAGAAATTACTTACAATAGGCGTTGTGGCTTGAGCATCAAAATATAATGGTCGGCCATAATCTTCATGTTTTACAGAAAATTTACCAGAAGCAGCTGAAAAAACAACAAAACCATTTGAGGTTACAATACTGTATTAGGAATACTTGAAGAAGTTTAAACTTATCGTAAACATAATGCATAATCTTTTATGGTCTTTCTACGTACTTTTATTTTATCGGATGGTGTTATTATGTGCAATTTAACGACATGCCGACACAAGTAACATGGAAGGGGAATGTACTATTGTGATGTACTTTGAAAAATTAGTTGAATTTGTATTAAGTTGTACAGAATAATAATAGAAAAATCAATTTAGGGTCAGTGAAATGATTTAAGGATGGGTGCCGGATGCAAAAATCTAACATCGGAAAACTTTTTGTTTTGTTTACCTACCAGAATCTGAAAATAATCTTTGTTCATGCAAGAATATCAATATACTGGGGTTTTGGCTTTGGTTAGTCCTTTTCAACGTTTTCGTAAGCGCAGGTATAATATTTTTTGATATACGAATCATTTTGCAATTTTTTTGATCGATTTTGTAATTTTTCTGTCACTGGCTCACTGACTGGCACAGATGACTGATGTCAAAAACAGCAAACGGCAACAGACAGATAAAGATAAAACACGTGCATCGCCTTCATGTCAAATGATGGTCTTGAATGGTCTGCCATCAAGTCAAGCACGATTGTAGGTAGAGCATTGAGATAGGAAAAACATGGAGATGCCGCGTTATTCTATACATACAATATTTTGCTTATACAAATATGAGTGAAATATGATCCAGAATTTGAAATATCGTTATGTCTCATTTTTTCTAGTGAGATAATCTTATTTGATAAGAGAGACAACTATATTTTAAGTTGTTGCTAATTATGGCAACATTTTGTCTTGACGTAGTGACAGTTGTAGGTAAGTGCCGTAGCAGCCATCTTATGCGACGAGTTTCGTGGTAGTTTTGCTGTCAAATGGTTGTTTGTTTTTTGTATTATTGAGATTTGCGAGAAAATTACGAGGATTTTACCTTTTAAAACTGCATGTGAATGTTGGAAAACAGAAGTGCAACGTGCCTGTGTGTTGTATTGTGAAGTGTGGTGCAAGAAAGACTGAAAATCAACCTCAATTGACTTTGCACAGGTTATAGCCGGTTTTCATGCATTAATACATACAATAATACACAATCGATGATACAATTGTAACGCGATCATGAATTTATGGCTAAAGTATTGATATTTGGGCTCATTTCCATATAACAGGCCTTTTTATTATATTTGTTAATTCATTGGTTTGTTTACAAACAGATGTCATAATGGAATAGTGTTGTACCGTTGCCGACTTACCGTAATAGTTTCCGGAACTAGTTCCTCTGCTGAAACGATATCCGTATATTCTGCGATGTTAACATAAATAATCTTGCGTCTTATTCGGTCCGAGTGACCTAGCTAGGTCCGGCCTGTGGTTCACACTTCACAGCACCAAAATCCATCGTGATCCAAACGTGATAACTAGTAAAACTCGTATATAGTATCGTTACTCGTTATAGTAACAACGAGATAACAGTTGTTCCTTGATGGACACAACCCTAGCAATGGCAGCCATTTTATGAGACAATATGAGTTGTAGGTATGCACCCTTTTTTTGTAGGTATTTCCAGTCCATACTTTTCTATGTCAATGATCTTTATGATCAGAAGAACGTTCACAGTTTGATCTCAGTCGCAACCCGTCAAAAATACCTATAATTTCCCTACATTATTGACATTGATTTTCGCTGAGATGAGATTGCGACTAGATTTTGAACGTTTTTAATTACGGGAATTGGCCTTCAGCTTACGTCAGAAGCCTCAAATTATGTAAATTTTACTCAGCCTTTGTGATAAGCTAGTACACACGCTGTGACTTTAGTCACCGGTGACTCCGTATCTAGAGTCCGTCTCACGAAAGAAATCCCACAGACGTGGAGTTACAGCCATGTGACGGAGTCATAAATCTTTATTTATTGAGATATTATATGCACAATCATAAATAGAGAAGGGTGTGTGAAGTAGGAGTGTCAGTTGCAAACTACATAATAATACTCGTAATTAGTTCCACTTATTGCCACAGGATCGGGACTTTTGTGAGACATTACTTTAGGGACAATTTTTTTTCTGGCTTCGCACGGTTTGTGCAGTTAGCCAAATGTCATGTTATTAGGATTTTTACTAAAGGAGACAAAGGTAGGGAAACTGGAATTTATTACCTACTTAATAATATTTAAAACGGAATTTAGGTTATAGGATCAGTAGGATTATAACTAATTATATTAATAATGAATGCTGATATACAATAAGTTGACAAAAAAATAATAATTATATGAATTAGAGGGCTGTCCAGACTAGATAGGATCTAGAGCCAATAAAAAATACTAAATACATTAGGGGGCCGCAAAATATTTTTAAAAACAAAATACAGGTTTATTATTATTAGTTTTATTGCTTTTTCATTAATTTATCTTTTACAATTCTGTCAACATCAACATCAATATTGGTAGTAGCTAGACGCAGTGCATGCTTAAGTGATGTGTCTGTTAATGAAGACCTATATTAATTTCAAAGTCAAAGTCAAATCATTTATTTCAAATAGGCACATTAGAGGCACTTTTGAACGTCAAAATTAAAATTAAAATAAAATTGATTCTAGTCGCCCCTTCCAAAAGGTAGTTTTCGTATGGAGAAGAATGGGCAAGAAACTCCACCGTTACTCTTTTAAAATGTTTTACAATATTTTGCATACATTATTTATATAATTATATGTGAAGACGATGCACCTAAAAATAAAATTACTATACCACAATAGGTAAAAGAATTAAAATGAATTAATGAAACCATGATATATAAATTGACTAGGTGATAGATACATGGTGCTCACATATTTACAAACATTCCAAAAGTAGACTATTTTCATAAATAAATAAGGAGTAATAAGTCCGGGTGTGACTTTAAGTAATTACAGAATGTAAATCAATATCAAAGAGAATAAAAAAATAAAAGGAATAAATTATACAATTACATTTTATCAACCAGTTTGATTTTGTCTTTCGATTTCATAAACTTCATTGTTGAATATGCACTTTCACAAAGATTTGGCGGGCGGGCCGCATTAATTCAAGCCGCAGGCCTTTCCATATAAAAAAGTACTCTTTGCACAGGCCGCATGTGGCCCATTGACATAGAAAAGTATGGACTGGAAATACCTACAAAAAAAGGGTGCATACCTACAACTCATATTGTCTCATAAAATGGCTGCCATTGCTAGGGTTGTGTCCATCAAGGAACAACTGTTATCTCGTTGTTACTATAACGAGTAACGATACTATATACGAGTTTTACTAGTTATCACGTTTGGATCACGATGGATTTTGGTGCTGTGAAGTGTGAACCACAGGCCGGACCTAGCTAGGTCACTCGGACCGAATAAGACGCAAGATTATTTATGTTAACATCGCAGAATATACGGATATCGTTTCAGCAGAGGAACTAGTTCCGGAAACTATTACGGTAAGTCGGCAACGGTACAACACTATTCCATTATGACATCTGTTTGTAAACAAACCAATGAATTAACAAATATAATAAAAAGGCCTGTTATATGGAAATGAGCCCAAATATCAATACTTTAGCCATAAATTCATGATCGCGTTACAATTGTATCATCGATTGTGTATTATTGTATGTATTAATGCATGAAAACCGGCTATAACCTGTGCAAAGTCAATTGAGGTTGATTTTCAGTCTTTCTTGCACCACACTTCACAATACAACACACAGGCACGTTGCACTTCTGTTTTCCAACATTCACATGCAGTTTTAAAAGGTAAAATCCTCGTAATTTTCTCGCAAATCTCAATAATACAAAAAACAAACAACCATTTGACAGCAAAACTACCACGAAACTCGTCGCATAAGATGGCTGCTACGGCACTTACCTACAACTGTCACTACGTCAAGACAAAATGTTGCCATAATTAGCAACAACTTAAAATATAGTTGTCTCTCTTATCAAATAAGATTATCTCACTAGAAAGAATGAGACATAACGATATTTCAAATTCTGGATCATATTTCACTCATATTTGTATAAGCAAATGTATGTATAGAATAACGCGGCATCTCCATGTTTTTCCTATCTCAATGATGTGGCCCGCGGGCCTTGGTTTGGACAGCTCTGAATTAGAGGATGGTGGGACAAATGTCTGTGATTAGACCAGAGACAATTAAAAAAACCGGCCAAGTGTGTGTAGGACCACGTTCAATAAAGGGTTCCGTAGTAGGGATGAGTAAAATCAATAAATTGTGAGACTAACGCATGCACATTATTGATTTTACCGTTCACTAAAATAAGTTTGTATTTCATAGTATCTCTCGAAAAAAATATAAAAACAAAGTTATTTCTGAAAAATAAAGTAACGATTTTCGAAATTTTCTTTTACTGCCTGCCTGTATTAGGGTTGATGAGGAAGCAGTTATGAGGAAGAGGATGCGGATGAGGAACTATTAGAAATACGTTTTGAGGAAGTGGATGAGGATGAGGATATGAGGAGGAGGATGAGGATGAGGAAGAGGATGCGGAAGAGGAAGATAGAACCTGTGATTTCGAATTGAAATTTTAAATAAAAGAAAGATTGCGAATGGGCCCTTCAATATTTAGAAAGAAAAGAAAAACAACTGAATAGTCAAATTTCACAATAGGGAGGTTGAATTGAATGAAAATTAACTTTGAAGCTGTTTCTCCAGATAGACGGTTTCGTAATTCGTCGTAAACTAATCCAGCGCCACTGAAAAGGCGCTCACTAGGGACACTTGATGGGGGGGCTGAAAGATACTAGCGCACAGCTCTGTAAAGTTCTAAATATTTAGGATTCATTTTCCACCACAAAAGGCTGTCTTCTTGAAGACCTATTCTCTTCTCTTTAATATTATTCATTATTAGTGACTTCAGGATAACAAATCTGTCGATGGGTGCGATTTGAATTTCTTCATCGTCACTGTTAGGAGCTGAGGCCAGCATCTCAGATAACATTGATTGTAAAAATCTGCTTGATGAAAAGTTAGCTCCAGAACTCGTTGATCGTTGAGGCTCTCGGTATCGGTATGATGATTGTGTTGAATAACATCATGTTCAATTGACTGTATTTGTGGCTTTTTTTTAATGCATCCTTTTGTTCATACTCGGCATATTCTATTTCATGGCGTGACTTGAGATGACTTCTTAACCCCGAAGTCCCGCGCCCTTTCCTTGAATATGTTTGGTCACATATTTTACATCTAACATTATCAACGTCCACTTCACTAAAATACACTAATATATCAATAGGTATAGCACTACATTTTGGCTTCATCTCAAAAACTTTTTAACTTAACTTTTAACTTTTTTTTTAACTTTTTAACTTAACAATAAACCTAATTACGACTTACGTAGTTCTAGTTACGTATGACCACCCATAACAAAACAAATTTAAGACTGGCTAAGTGGCTACAGTGAGCCGGGTACGTACACTACAGTACTGCACAATAGCGTGCTGTGTTATATTTCTAAAACACGTTGAAACACGTTCATCGATCGTGAAAGTACCTAATTCATATTTTATCCTCTTTTCACTGAAACTATTTAAAGCAGCGAGCAAAAGACGGAGATTACTTTTACGTCAACAACACTTCCTCATAAATTCCTCTTAATTAATGAGGATGTGGAAGAGGAAGAGGAATATTTTATGCCTGATTTTGGGGATGTGGAAGAGGATGAGGAATCGCTAAAAAATGAGGAACTTCCGCATTATGAGGATGAGGAAGAGGAATCCTCATCAACCCTAGCCTGTATCTTGCCAAATTTCATGATTTGAGGTCAAAGGGGTGTCAAAACGGGAAAAATGGCCGTATTTTGTTTATTGCGTTGATTTAGGTTCTTGATTTTTTATAGCTTCAAGGATAGATAAGTATTTGATATCAATTTCAACTTGATACCTCCATGGGCTCCATGCGTTTCAGAGAAAAAGGGTCTTGACAGACAGACGGATAACGAAGTGACAAGGGTTCCGTTTTTCTTTTTGAGGTACGGAACCCTAAAAATTTTTTTTTAATAATTTTTATGACAGCTATTTTGTCAAACAAAGTTGACTGTTGACGTTGATAATTTGACACAGGGAAATTCTAAAAAAAAATTGTTGTTGCAGTGTGTTGATGAATCTTTTGAAAAATAAAAGTATCGTGGTTTGTTACAAAAATGGTTTACCTACATTTTCCATCCAATTTAACTGAAGAAGAGTTAATGTTACAAGCAAAATACCAGAAGTTGAAAAAGAAAAAGAAGGCTTTACAAGCGTTGAAGGCTCCCAAACAAGAGCCTGAAAAGCCGATATTACCGAAGCGGCCAACGGAAGCACGCGATGCTCGTGAAATTGCTCGCAAGTTGATAAAGAGCGGTGCTATTCAAGCAATAAAAAGTCCCCCGCCTCAGCCTCAAAATGCTACATTTAAGCGACCAAGAGCAGGTATCATTTTGTTATGATTAAGTATTTCTTGATACACACAAAATATGTTAAATTATTTACTATAAGGAGAGATTATATGTTCAGATCATATTTTCATCATTGTCTGCTGAAAAAAAAGATGAGAAATACAATTATAACAATTTCATTTGGAAACTACATTGTATTTTAATCATATTTTAATATTTCAGGTAGGGAGAGGAAACTCAGCGGGTCAGCGAGTGCTGCAGGTGGTGTTGCCTCTTATCAACCATTTAGTGCCTCTCAAGAGCCCCCACCTCCTGATGAAAAGCAGAGTCCCCGAGTCAAGTATCTCTATGACTCGTTTGTCACAGCAAGGGAGAAGTTAGTATTTATGTTCTTGCTCATTAGCCATCTGTTTTACTTATGGCAAGATATGAAGAATTCTTTGGTGAAGCAATCACCAGTAAATATGCAAAAAATGCATCAAAATAGTTCCTTCCTGAAGGTTTTATTTACACATAAGTGACTATGTAAAGAGGACAGAGATCACTCTGGATTTTATGTCAATTATTATAAACTTATTACCATAGTTGTGCGCCATTAATCCAAGTTAACTTAATTAATTGCTAATCTTTTACTAAGAAAGTCAATTTTGTTAAAAGTTTTAGTGTTGCATTTTGGAAGATTTAACGGAAGTTAACAGTAATTATTAATTGTTAACTCATCATAGAAATTGCATTTTATTATTTTATATGTTGCTGCATTAGTGATTCACTTATAAAAAAAAATATGTTAGTTTAGGCTATGGAAGTTTATGCAGGACATGAAAAAATTAATAAAAAAGGCTGCATCATCAGAGTTCTATGCGCTATCCTTTTGGCAGGTATGCCGTAATTACAGACACAATTAAAAAGCCATTGTGTCTTGCGTGGATCTACATTCCGTATGAAGGGTTAAAGATTATCAGATCAATGGTGCCCAGCTATGCCAATTACAAATGTGCTTTCTTAGCATCTATGGTATTAACCATTTTACTACAGAGTGTTAGAAAGAGGCCCAGGTCCAGCAATTACTTGTAACATTTACACATTTATTCATAAATGTAGATCTGAAGGCCAATACTCGTAATTTAAAACGTTCAAAATCTAGTCGCAGTCTCATCTCGGCGACAAACAAATGTCAAAAACTTGTCAAAATGTAGGGAAATTAGACGTATTTTTTGACAGATTGAGACTGAGATCAGACTGTGAACGTTCTTAAAATTACGAGAATTACCCCTCTGATCTGTCATTTTTGTTACAGTCCAAGGGATGAGAAATCCCCACGTACCCCTCTTCCAGCTGGCGCAGAAACCCCTGTTCCACCACCAACTGGTGTAAGCAGGAGCTCAGTACTGCTTGTAGCAGGTGCCCGCATCTCAGAGGAAACTATCAGAAGACGGCTGGCAACATATGAACCTTTCTCATTCACACAAGAGCCTGATGATGAAAAGTAAGAGTTACTTTCTAGAAAGTATTTTGTTACTTACTACCTTTATAAAGATTAATTGAGACTGCATATTTTTTAACACAATCTCAAATGCCTCAACCAGTTATGTAAATGTGAAGTCATTCTATTTTGAATACTTTGGGGCTGTTAATTTATTACCTACGTAAGACGATGGGACGACGGGGGAGGTAGTCTGGACAAATCTAATTTTTTTTAACATGGGGGTGGGAGGGATCTAGATTATTCTTACGTAAGATTACAAAAGTAAGCAAAAATTATAAGTTAAAAAAAAAAAAAATTTTTTTTTTTGCAATTTTGTTAGTTCTTATCCCCCCTTTGAATCGTACGTAAGTTCATTAAAGTCTTACGTAATAAAAGAACAGCCCCTTTGTAATTGATGAGTCATTAAAAAAAAAAACTATTTGCCAATTAAATTTAACGACCTTGCACAATTAAAGTAAGTTACAAATAAGCAGCAAAGGTAGGTACAATTTTTGTTTGATATGTATCAGTACTTATTATGGTTGTTAGCACAGAACTGTTTTTTATCTGTTCCCCGTAACAAAATAATTATTTTAATAGCAAAAAGAAAAATGTAGTTATTCATAACAAGCAAGGGTTACTGATTAGCTGGAAATTGACACAGTATTGGAATAAGATCTGCAGATGACGTATGTCTGTTATACCAACAACACCTAAAGAAATAGCGAAGGAATTCAGACTGCTGAACTCGAGAAAAGCCCCGGGATTCGACTTGATCACGCCTTCCATACTTAAAAATCTTCCCAGAAAATGCATTGCTTTTCTAGCTAGTCTGTTTAACGCAATCTTTCAAACATCTCACTTTCCTGCCCCAGCAGTCTCGACATTCATAGCGATCGCTTTACGACCGAATTCGGTCGCAAAGTCCCGAATTGACAGGTGAAATGTATGGAGTGACAGGACTTTGCGACCAAATTCGGTCGTAAAGCGATCGCTATGAATGTCGAGACTGCTGGGGCTGATCTGTGTAAAATCTCTGAAGTTGTCATGATTCACAAATTAGGTAACATGAACATGAAGCCTGGTCATGTCAGCCGATAAGCTTTAAGCTTTACGGCTGTACTGTCCAAACTGTGGGGGAGGATATTCCTTAACGTACTGAAACCGTGCATGGACGCTAATGATGTTGTTCCGTCTCACCAGTTTGGCTTTAGGAAACCTCACTCAACAATAGAACAGAGCCCGTATTCCCGTAATTTAAAACGTTCAAAATCTAGTCGCAGTCTCATCTCAGCGACAAACAAATGTCAAAAACTTGTCAAAATGTAGGGAAATTTGAGGTATTTTTGACAGATTGAGACTGAGATCAGACTGAACGTTCTTAAAATTACGAGAATTACCCCTTAGGTTCACCGAGTTTACCAAACAGGAAAACAGGCTTTTGAAAGTAAAAAAAAAAGTATTGCTGAGTGGCATTTCTTGATGTATAACAAGCTTTTGACCGTGTCTGGTACAAAGAATTGCTAGCTAAAGTGAAGGAAATTTTTCAGCACTCAATGTTCCTGCTCATCCAGTCATACTTATCCGACCGTTGCTTCCAAGTAAAACTGGGCGAAGTAAGATCAAGTTTGTTAGAAGTGAAAGCTGGTGTACCACAGGGATCTGTTCTTGGCCCAATGTTGTACAACATATTTACATCAGATCTATCCACATTGGATGGCATAACAATAGCAACATATGCCGATGACATTGTCTATTTATCAGTTGATGACAACCCAGAAATGGCCAGCAATAGAATCCAAAAACAGCTAGACGACCCGACACTTACAGAACCATTTATGAGAATAAATGGTTCTGTAAGTTTCAGATACGTGCCAGTGCATCGAATTCTAACCGCATCACTCTCGTGCTCAGGCACAGAAACACCCCTCCTGTCAGGCTTGGTCCTGACACCCTACTACTCACAGATTGTGTGAAGTATCTTGGGTTCCACTTAGACAGGCTCCTAACATGGAAACATCACATTAAATATAAAAGGGACGAGATAAACCACAAGTTCCGCAACCTGTATTGGCTCATGGGAAGAAACTCTGTGCTCTCTGTAGACAACAAACTACTCATCGACAACTCGGTCCTTAAGCCATTATGGACCTACGGGATCCAATTGTGGGGCGTTGCAAGCAAAACCAACATGCTCTGCCTACAAAGAGTCCAAAATGGTATCCTAACTTCCATAGTAAACGCATCTTGGTTTACTAGGAACGACGAAATCCACGACTATCTACAAATGCCATCAGTAAACTAAGAAATCGACCGGTACAAGGGACAACACAAGCCACGCCTAACCTTGCATCCAAACCCACTAGTTACTGAGCTGTTAAACCAGACAGCGGTAGTGAAAAGGCTGAAAAGGAACCATCTTCTACAAGTGGGAGGCGCAGCACTGGCTGCTCCACCACAACGCCATTTGTCATGGAACGAATTCGCTTGTGGTCCGACGACCGATTGCAAATAGAATGAAAAAGCAAAAAAAATCATGACAAAGTAAAAACAGCAGAAGGTAAATTAGGGTAGGAAAACATAAAATAGTGAACTATATTTTTGTAAACTTGTAGGTAAACATCAAAGTTGATATAGTATATGCATTGTCAGGGTTCATGTTAGACGCTGGCCCCTTGTATGTAACATCTACTTACCAAATGAGTGCCATAAAATATTTGAGTTGTATCTTTAGTAATACTCAGATCATACACTATGTTAACAATATTTCATAACACACCTTTTTTTTCTTTTTTTCAGAGCATTCCTGTCTTTTGACACGCCAGAGATAGCTGCTCAAGCCCTCACATCATTGGATGGCTTGGAGGATGGGTGGCGTATCTCAGTCGCTCGCGGCCGGCCTCCGACGCAGGCGCCGGGCTGGACCCCCTCCCCCTCGCCGCGCAACGCGCCGCCGCCTAAAGACGCCAAGCGGACCCTACTGACTTATGACGATATATTTGATTAAAATATCAAATCAACGAATTAAATGAACATAATAATTATGTAAGTGAAAAATATATTGAGTAGATTAAAACAGTAGAAGTTGTTTTTTTGCATAATCTTCAGACCTCTCTGTCTAATTCACCAGGCATCGATCGTGATCAAGATCGTGATCGTGATTAAGTGATGCATCTAATTTAAACTCATTTCGCTTTCTTTATATTATTGTTGATCGATCATAATATTATGAGTCAGTTGTATCTAGGTATTTGTAAATCTTAACTTTAATTTTCTTATACCATTTTCCCCTACAACCAGAGAGCATACGATCACGAAAATGGCAGCACCTAGTATACTAATGAACCCAACCACCAACCTGCCAATTGTCAACTAACTAGGTATTTAATTTATATATATATCTTCAAAATTGGTTTCGTAGTTTTGATAAAATTACGATCATAGATACATACCTACAGGTCGACTAAAGAACCTCCTTTTTAGGGCGATATAAAAAATCTTACCGACACTCCGTTTGTCTGAGGGAGGGGTCACAAATACTTACTTGAACATCGAATCGATAATAATCAGTGAGGTACACGCGGACATACTTACAAATATTTGTATTATTATCAATACTTGAATATAAGAATTGGATACGCGATCTTGACGCGCACAGGGAGGTCGAGGCTAAAGCAGCTTTATTAGCCTGCGCCGTACATATTGCCTATTTTTCAGTTTTTTTCCCATTGGATGACGTCTGAGTTGCAGGGGAGCTGATAGACTGAGAATCAGGTATGAAACAACGTTTTCACAGTGCCTGACAGTCCTCCTGGGAATATTCAGACGGCATTTTCAAATTCGAAAACTAAATCCGAAATAAACCAGTAGGTAGGTCATCATCTACGTTAGATTGATCTTATCCTGGCAACTCACAAGTTCGAGTAGGATCTATGCCTATTCTTGGGGAGATACAGTAGACCACCCGCCAGTAGGAAAACTTTGACCTTTAGCTGGTCTAGCGTACCTAGTTTTAATTGAATGCGAGGCCAGCTATACTGGTTTTGTTACCATTGACATGTGTGATGCAGTCTACTGTTGGTACTTATACTTCGGCTGTATTGGTACCAAAAGCAGAAGCTTCTCGACATAGAGTTTTAATCTACCCAAGGCTAGTTTTGTACTTTTGAGTGCTATTGTTCTGGGCTGGGCAATCGTGACCGATGGGCAGTGTTGGGTGGCAAAAACCAATATAATTCAGGGTGCTAGTTGAACGGCGTCGTTTAGTTAAAAGACTAGGCAGTTAACTGAAAGGATAATTAAACTAGTTGGCGGCGGTAGTTAAAGTAGTTAACTATTGCAAATCCGTTAAGAATTGCAGCCATAACGGTAGTGCGTGATCATGGAATTATTTACAGAATAGAATATATATACCTATATATATATAATAGGTACAACCAAGAATAAGTACTTACGTACAATGGTTTTATGAACAATAATAATAGACTTGAATATAAATAAATTGCAAAATTACTAATGATTTTAATTGCGGTTTGTTAATTAATTAAGGCTATATAGGTGTTGATTTTACCTAGTTAGCTAGGTATTAATGACATACCTATTAAACTTTAACCTATCTATATTGAGTCAAATTGAATTAGCTAACGAAACACAGACGTGATAGGTATAAATAAACTACCAGTGGCCGATGACCCTTATCAATTGTAGTTACTTAAATTTTTAGCTCAGAAAATGTTTTCTTTATTTGTATTATCTTCATTAGATATCGATACCCATTGTGAAGTTTGCCAGCTAATTTAGTTTCATCATCATCATCAGCGCCGGTGTCATTTGTGGTTTCCACGGCAGCGAATCGGTTCTCCAGGTCTGACTGACTGTTTGAATTTGTAGCGGTATCCACAACGCCACATGCGAGCAACGCGTCATACTGACGTCACGCAAATCTTGCGTCTCGCAGAGTTTACCGCGCAATTAGCATACATACAAACTTCCCGACATCAGTCGGTGGGCAATTCCCGCCAGACACTACACCCGTCGGGCCGGAGGATCCTCCCTTTTCTATGGAGGATGAGTGAACATTACACCCTGTTCCTCATACCTCTAAAAATTAATTGAATTTAGTTTGTACCCTTATAGTAGGCAACTAACCCGCCCCGTCTCCACTAAACTTTTGAAACGCCTTAGTTCATGCCTAACTCTCTAATCTCTAGGACGAAATTTCTAACTGTACCTAACCTATCTATTCATAGACAAGAACGTGGAGGTCATTCAACTCGTCCAACAAGCCTGCACAATATTCAAACCAAAGTAGCAAAAAAATCCTATAATTTTTTTTTAAAAGCATGAATGGCGCGCGTGTTAGATATTTCATTTTGATATAATTATAATATTAGAATATTGTTTGTTGGATAATGGCATCTGTCACATTTAAGAAGCCTGGGACCAACGTAGAAGTACTTAATTTGACTAGATATTGTGTTTACAAAAAACAACAGTCTTAACTTGTAAAAAACACTTAAATGTTATTGCTATAAATGATTAAGTAATATTTGATTATACTTGTAGTATATCTTAGATTTTATATTGCCATTTTAATATAATAGGTTGTTTCAAACGATTGGCACAATACTGTCAGTTGATGTTGATATACTTTTTGATGATATCTAAGAATTAGTAATCAACTCCTATTAAATTGATTAATTACCTTATAATGTTTTAAAACTGTTCTACTACATAAGATTTGTTTGTTATTACCTGTGTTAGAAGATATTAAGCTAAAATATATGATAATCTGTGATTGTTTCAAAATGGAGGTAGATGTTTGACGTAAAAGACGTTGGTAGTGTATAAAAAGGATTGTAACGACGTTATCGAGTCAGTTGCTTGTCAGATGTTCAGTTGGTTAGTTCTAGTGCCGTTATTATGTGGAATAGATCGACCAGTTGTCACGTAAGTTAAGTAATTTGATATTATACCTTAATTATTGCTTATTATGACTATGTTGTTCTGTAAGTTATATTATGGCCAATATTCCTAGCTATTGTTATTATGTTGCTATTATTTGAATTCTCTTGGACCGTTGTACAAGAGATAGAATTAATTATTTTTAAAGATAACGATAATTTATGACAACATAAGAAATGTATTGATAGAATACTTGAATACTGCTTCCATGGAGTTTCTTGTCCTTCTTCTCCATGATGACCTAGTTTTACGAACGGACGACTAGTTTTCTGATTAATTACTGACAAGCCTAAATTAAAATAAATGCTTAGCTTTGTCTATCTGTGCTTTACTTCATAAAACCCTTCCCCTACAAACCATATTCAATAATAACCTTCATACACAGTAAATAACTAACTAGTAACCATTCTGATATTCAAGCTTGTTATTTGGGTAATATATAGGTACATATACTTCTAGTATATACTAAATAATCTAACACGCGCGTCTTCTTTTTGACTTCTTTCTGTGAACAGCCAACATAAGAGAACATAAGGCAGAGGTAACCACGGCGCGTATGTGTTCCACGAGCGCCTCAAAGAGATGTCGGCACGATTGACGGGGCCCGATAGGGCCGAAGCCTGCCAGGGCAGCGGGATCGTCCGAAAAAAAAGCAGAGGTAACTAGGTAGGTATATGACATGGCACCGTTATGAAGGAGGTGGCTGGAGAGGCGGCACAGGTGCTCTCTGGAAATGGGTACGGAGACGGGGTCCGCATGGAAGTCATGCGTGTACCTGGCTGGGGAAGCGTGACTGACTGCGCGAGTCTTCCAGCACCTCGGCCAAAGGAAGTTGAAGAACACCGTGTGGTTTAAATCAGTAATAGTCTGATAGACACCTCCGCCCGACCCAGGGAGTAGAACATCCAGGAGGATTTCCACACGCAAAAAAAGAGTTATGTAGTTATAGTATAACTGCCTCTGATTGCATTTCTATCTATACCTATCCTATACCTAGTTGGTAATTGAATAATAGTGCAGGAATTGAAATATTAAATTGAATGCAATTCTTTGGCATTGTGCTACGTACATATATATATGGTTGCAGCAGCGAGTATTTACTGGTACAGTCGAGTTCGTTAATATCTGAGCATGTTCATGAATCAAAAATAAATAGGCAATGGTAAGTTTCATAAACTGTAAACTGCTTTACCTTAGAATAAATTGTAAACAATCTGTGATAATAATATCATAAATATGTGACTACATTATATCAATAAATTGCTACAGGCAAAGACTCTAAAAATTGTGCGCAATCCTCTTGTTCATATTATTTAGCGCAAAGTTAGGTTCACAAATATCTAAATATATCTATGAAAAATATCTTGAAAATTTGACATGTCTCGAATTGTTGTCTTGCATTCTTTGAACAATCTCTTTACAGAAGTATATCCTATAGTAATAGATTTCTTTGAAACAAATGCAATTTAAAGTGGTCAGTTATGACATTCTTCATCCGAATACCAACTGGATAGCATTCTCTTCAGTCAACAATTTAAGGGCCCACGTATATGAGATTTGGGAACGCTTTAGAAGTAGTGCCGCCTGTTCAAACATGATTGCATCAATGCGGGAACGTTTGCAAGATGTTATTGATGCCAATGGTGGATATACCAGATTCTAAAACTGGCAGCACTATTGCTTAAACCTTGCCTGGGAGTTCCCTACCTTATTTTAAATGTTAGGTTTTCAGAAGAACAAAATAAGAATTTGAGAATAATAAAATAATTAAATTTTATTTTTATTTATAACCGACTGAAAAGTTTTAAACAAATAGGTAGATAAAGTCTGCGTTGACCCTAAGATTTCCAGGTCTCTCAACGTTGTCAGATGGATACAGTCCTTTTACGAACGGCAACATTGCATTATTACCTACTCGTACTTCTGCTCCGGCAAGCAAAAATAAATTTAATGGTAAAGGCCATTTAGTTGAATATTCAAAGCTGTATAGTTATAGGTTGCACCAAATATATTGAAATCTAGAGTATTTAGATATTTATGTTCCGAAGAGTACCTACCTAGTCAGATATTTTTGACTGCACTACCGTAATATACTTATGAACAGTTTATATGATAACATTTTATTGATGTCTAAGTTTGTATACCTAGAACTATATGATCATTTTAACGCTTACAATATTTTGAAACATTGCCACTGCCAATATATTAGTGAACTCGACTGTACCACAGAGTAGATAATATTGAAAACTTAACACAATAATTACCTACTACAGCTCAGTAGGAAAACCAAACGAAGGGCAGCTGTCTCCCAAGTGTGAATCAGATAGACAAAACGGGATTCCATCGCTTGTATTCAGATCTCTACATTTAATTAGCAAATCAGAGTAATTATGCTGGTGGTCGAATATAAAAAGATACCTCAACTCAAGAAAGCCGAATTGCCAGAACCGACAACCCAAGACAGAATAACTTAGCGCTGAAAAGTGAGGAGATCCGACCCCAAATAACGGGACCAGGGACAAAATCAAAAGTCATTTATTGAAATTTGGCTGAGAATGAGACCTTTTCGAACGTCAAAATTACATAAGGCAGGCTCCCAAAACGCCCGTCCTTTACCACGGGCGGAAGAAGAAGATTAGTCATGCTAACGAGGTAGGTATGTGCATTGTGTGCAGTAATTAGGTTTGTACCTTTGGACCTATAATACTTAGAAAATGTATTTAAGTAGGTAGTTTATAGGTAAAGGTCATGACGTCAGTAAGTAAATAATCAATTACCCACCTAAATCTCAGAAGTGTGACAAATACCCGTGTGTAGGTAATAACTATTAATATAAAATTAGGTAACGAACGCTAGTTCAAGGTGCTAACTTAGTATGAAATGGATTAGGCGTGCGCGTACGCCTAATCCATTTCATACTAAGTTAGTTATTTGCGACGAATTCATTATTGTTCCTTAAATGAGTACAAACAAAGTCGCGTGATTCATCTTTCCTTGAAGCAGTCTTACCACAGAAGCAATCAATGCATTACTCATTGAGTGAGTGTGTCGTTTGTGTGAGTACGTACATATATTGACTTGTCCACTGTCAATTTGAATGCACAATATATAAGGCCGCTTCTGTTGACCTTTCAACGCATTGTGTTCGTCTATTTTTGTGCTGTAGTACGTCGGCTATTTGTTAATTAGCCGTACAACAATAACGACGTTTATTTCCTTGTAGCAATAATAAGCGAACAAAGAAATAATGGGTTTAAAGGTAGTAAATGTGTTTCTGATAATTGCGTTATCGGCTTGTTTGATGCAAACTGCGCTTGGCAAGCCGAGGGACAGTTCCGTGGTGAAGGACCAGAGTGTTGTGCCCATTCATAACGAGGACTTTTCACCGAAGCACAATGAGGATGTCACGCGGAAATCAGAGGCTCCTACTACTGCAGGTACTTATGCATTTACTTAATGCGTTTAATTTAACTTGTGAATGTCATACCTACCAATTCTAAATTAGGATCTAGGCAACTAAATATTATTTTAGGTGATTGATAACGAGTTATAAGTTTTCTAGTTGCGAAATCATTTTAAATTTACCTTACTGAATCAGTGTTGTTATTTATGCTAACTACAGCGACTGTGACCGTGGTTTCGTTCGGATTCAAAAAGTTATTCTTGGTTTTCCTGGATTGCAAAATACCTACCCTGAGGTTGTGCTAATTCAGTACCTGTAATTTCCCTTATATAGAAATAGCCATCATTCCCTATGTAGGTACCTAGCTAAATGTATTCAAATACATTTACTTTCACATTTGACTTTTAGTAGGTAGGTCAGACAATGACTTGCACTAGGTAATATGCAATGGTGGGTACTTAGAACCTACTCGTAGTAGATTAAAGAAGATTCCAGTATATAAGCTAATTCCTTTGCATTGTATATTTCAGAATCAAAGATCCCTGGTCGAGTGTCGTGCGATTTCGAAGAAGCCAACGAGGACGCGGTGTGTCAGGAGCATTGTCTACCGAAAGGCTATACTTACGGTATCTGCGTTAGTCATACCTGTAGTTGTATATAAATAGAGGTCGTTAATAACAGTATAGACGTAAATTAGCATGACGCCAATGATAATTTTAAGTTCGAAATAAAACATGTAGTCATCTCATAGTTTTTTATTTTATTAAGTCTAACAGAACCTGGATGCCATTGCCATATCATCGGCCTGATCACAAGCGCTTCTTTAACAATAACAATATTCTAAACTTTATTATTAGCTTAAATCTTAACTTAATTCCTTAAATTACGACTTGATTTTTTGTGAACGCCAATTCTCTATTCCATTCCATCTACATTTGCCTGTGTTCTTAGCACCAAACAAGTAAAACAAATTTAAAACAACTAAGTAGGTACCTATTCGTATACAAGTATCTCCCACTATATCTTGAAGTGTTCTTAATCTATTAACGTGTTATTTAGATTTCTCACAAATCTCTCTCGCCACTATTTGATCGATAGCTGGTATTTGCCCTTTAGTGTGTATTTTGCCTGGGCAAAGTAAATCAGCTTCGTCTTTAATTTGTTTCCAGCTGTAGTCTACGTCTTCCTTCACCGTTAGACGCGAACATATAACAAACCTAATAATGTATCTGTCCCTGTAAGTACCAGCTACCATGAACACCTTTTTCTTCTCGGTTAATTTTTCTAGTAACTTTTTCGTTATAATGTCTCCTCCCTCTAGTCTGAAGCACACTAATCCCATAGACGGCTCGGGCTCAACTATGAATCTTTCATCAGCACGAACCAATTTAGCAAAATATTGAGCTAAGGATATTTGATCCCTCACGTGTTTCCTTAGACCTTCCGCTCCATAAATCCTCATAACAGTCCACAGTTTCAGAGCTCTGAACCTGCGGCCGAGTGGTATCTGCCAGTGGCGATAATCAGGAATCTTGTTTTCTGTTTTGACATCGTCCAAATAAATCCTCTGAACATCGAATGCCCTCACAAGATCATATCCATCTTTCACCCACATAGCAGAACAATCGAAACTGACAGGCATCCATTTGTGTGCGTTCACATCGATAGAATCAGATAATTCGATGCCTCTCATTAGGTGTCTGTACTCGGGACACATGAACGCTGCGCCTGCATACGCGGCGTCAACATGCAGCCACACATCAGCTTCATTGCATACAGGTCCTAGTTCGTACAAGGGGTCAAACGCACAGGTACCAGTGGTGCCTACATTTGCGACGACATAGCACGGTATTAGACCTTGAGCCCTGTCTTCTTCGATTGCGTTTTTAAGTGTCTCTCCACGGAGCCTGCCTTCACTATCTGCCTTTAGTAACCGCATTTTCATAGATCCTAGCAAGCCAGCTTTCTCTACTGATGAGTTACATTGATCAGACGTGTAAGCGATAAGTTTAGGTTTTATTTCGTCCATATCCAGGCTTGGGTCGTTCCTTATAAGTTTACGAACCGTTTTGTCTTTGGCTGCTAAGAGTCCCACCAGTGTCGCCTCACTTGCCGAACCCTGTAAGATTTAGAAAATAATAATCTTCTTACTACTGACTACAAGTCTAGTATCCATCGCAGGATTCGTAGGTCTTGAAAACAACTTAAGTATTTACCTGAATGACACCTCCTCCGGGTCCACTGGAACAATGCAAAAATTCTTCAGGGAGTCCAAGCAGCTTGCCCAGCCAATTCATAGTTAGAACCTCCAGTTCTGTGCAGGCGGGACTCGATAACTATTAAAGAAAATAATTCACAATAAGTTATTTAGGTAGTGATTTTTTCAATTAGACGACTAAAGTGGGTAATGTAGACCGTCATTCTTCTTCTTAAAAAAAGCTGTCTAATGTAGTCAATGGAACTTACCCAGCTAAATCCCATGACAGACAGGCCATCGCTCAGCATGTTTCCTACGATGCTTGCATAAGATGTGCCGGTCGGGTAAAACGCGTGGAAACGTGGAGAATTCCAGTGCGTAATCTAGAAAAGTATTATGTAACGTTAATGCATGTTACATAGAGATGGTATTGCCTATAGAGTAATTATATGGGCACTTGTTACATGTAAAGTATCTACTATGTAGGTACACAGTAATATTGGCGGTATGGTGTATCAGTTAATGAATCTGCCACTTCTTCAGTGGTTTGAGAGAAATCTAAAGTCGTTTGAATTCGGTAGGTAAGAAAAAGTATTCGCACTAGGAAATATGGTCGAGTTCTAGATCAAGGTCGCATTCTTACTAATTGGACAAGCATGATTTATTTATAACCCAATCTAACACAGCTGAGAACCTAAGTACCTACATAGTACAGTCACGAGCACCAATATGTCAACACTTGGCAACTTTCAAATGCGATATTTTCGTGACATAACGAATGCAACGTTGAAATACGGCACATTATATAAACCTATGGGTTCGGAAATGCTATGTTCGAAACAGCATAATATTTCATTCAAAAACAAAGGAGTAAATCGTTTTTTAATAAAGCCGTGTATACATATTTTTGCTCGTGGCTGTACATAATTATGTTGAAATAAATGCGACGAAGAAACAGAACTTTGGTCCGTGTAGGTACCTACTCACCCCCGGTATTATCGATTGGTTGAAGTCTTTCAGAATCTCTTGCCAATCTTCCGGCTGCTCCGGAGCATCTTCAGGGAGTGTGTTTATTAAGTAGCCAGGTTCCACCGAAGGTAGGACATCTCTGGAAGTAAAGAAGGCTGTTATTAAAATATCAAGGGGTTAACAGTCACAGTGCGATCCCTATGAATCTTAAACCAGTGGTCGTATACTATGACAATTTATTTACCTATTGATATGGTAGATAGGTACAGTCAACAGCAAAAGTAGATAATCAAAATCAGAAATTCAATACTAATGAACGGAGTTCGCAGCTATATGACAGCTGTACTAGTAGTAAATGTTTGGTATAATTTACAATCACATACTTTTGAATCACTTCGACGCCACACAGTTCTGACGCGAACTCCGTTCATTAGTATTGAATTTCTGATTTTGATCATCTACTTTTGCTGTTGACTGTACCTACTTTGACTTCAACGAGTTACTCACTGAAACGTAGGTAAACGAACAAAAATTTAAACGGTATAAAAAGCATAAGAAAAATTTAAGGAGGAACCATGATTCATGAAATACATGATCCACAACCAAATCTGTGTAACCTACCTACTCAATTCCAATTTAGAACTCAGTTCCGTGTACGTTACCCTAGCAGGAAAGTAGCTCCTAGGGTGATATGAGTGGAACGAATAATTAGTGTATAATCTCCTGTGAATGTGCACCACATAAAAAATTAGTGCGCTTTGTAGTTTTGGTAAAAAACGGAAAAAACGATTCCTGCTGGAGTAACGTTGTTCCAGCTGGAAAATTCTAAGCGAATGATCGGAGAGAGAAATATTGTGCATGGCCAGAGAGTTTATATTTGTTTAAAAAAAGTGCACCGAAAATAAGATTTTTGCCTTCAAAAGTGTACCTACATGCATGTATTTATTGAATAATACTGCTAAAAGTCAAAACGACGGTGTCATGCCTTTGACGGCAGAATACAAGAAACCGGCTCAACCCAATACAATACAATACAATGATATAGGCCGTAGCCGTAGGTTAGATAAATTTACATTAAGTTTTTTATCATTAATAGAAGATTCCCTTTTTTCGCATCCCCACCGCTGCTTACCTCTGGCCCCGCGCCATCCACTAACGTGCGTCGTCGCGACGCAAGAAGTACGACGTCGCGTACGATATTAGTGGGACAGAGACATATACAATACATCGCTCTATCATCAACAATGCAAAGTGTTTTTTTGACTAGCCTAGACTAGACTAGCTTTGATTGACCCAAACGCACTTCGCGTTTGGGTTATCACTTGGTATTGGTAAACAGTTGCAGTTATGACGCCAAGGACACTGTCGCGTTGAGTCACACGGTTGCACTGTTACTGTTTGTTTACTTATTTTTTTTTAAGTTGGTTGAAAGTGGCGTATTAATTAAGCACATTCGGACATTTAATAACAATGATGTGGTTGTTGCGGTGGTGGATTTTGTTACTGTTTCATTTGATATGGTCACAAGATGCAACTAATATATTTTTTAATTAGCCCCGAAATTAGGTCATGTAATTGCCAAGAAACGTTTGAACGCGACTGTACGGACAACAGCTTAGGTTTAATACGTCCAATAAAGAAGGTCATCGATATGTATGAATCCGTCGCTTTTTTGTAGTCATTCGGATTTGGTCGGATAACCAGCCGTTGTTTACATGTTAGGTCTTTTGTTTATATTGACTTAATGCGACACATTCTGCGCTAATTTTTTTCTATTTTTGACTAAATATACACTAATTTTTGGTTTACACCTGAGCCGGTTTCTTGTATTCTGCCGTCAAAGTTATGACGCCGTCGTTTTGACTTTTAGCAATATTATTCAATAATACATGCATGTACACTTTTGAAACTTTTTATGGTTATTGTAAGCGTCAAGAAGGACCGAATACAGTTTTCAGCGAGCTTATACGTTTTCCCATTTAGGCGCTACAATATCTTTTCGAGTTTTCAAAAAACCGCGATTACTTGAAAATTATAAATATTTTCTTAAATTTAATTCTGTTACAAGTATGCACAAATAAAGAGCTACTCGTGTATGTTTATTCTACAGGCGCACATGCTAAGCACCTATGGTTTTAGCGGTAGGTACACGATTCGGCAAAACGTTACTCCAGCAGGAAATGCAATATCTCGAAAACCTAAAGGCGCACAGCACTTTTTTACACAAATATAGATAGGCTCTCTGGCCATGCACAATATTTCTCTCTCCGATCATTCGTTTAGAATTTTCCTGCTGGAACAACGTTACTCCAGCAGGAATCGTATTTTCCGTTTTTTTCCAAAACAATCACAGGAGCACATTCACAGGAGGGGTTATACACTAATTATTTGTTCCACTGATATCACTCTCGGAGCTACTTTCCTGCTGGGGTAACGTACACCTCAGTTCCTGCACCCTAATTGCGAAACACGCAATCAATCTCAATCTGAATCATTTTGAAGGATACTTATTGCTAATCCATTGCTCCACATGATCGAAAAATGTGTCTGCTCAACAACGTAAATAACGCAATGAATGTTGTTGAACCGTCATAATGAAACCCATTGCTACTGATACCTAGTGTGTTACGCAATTACCCCGCAGTTCGTAAGTATTATAATAATATCAATGTTTCAGATATTATTATAATACTTCTTGAGTTTATGTAACAATAATAGGGATCTCTTATTGTTTCCATCAAGAATATTTTCCTTAAGATTTATATCTAGATACTTACTATAACTTAACGGTATAAAAATGCTAATAAGTTTTAGTCAATGACTAGGTATGCAATCACGCTAAAAGATCGTTTAGTTTTCTTTCGTGCATCTGTTTATAATATTCAAAGAAGATGTATAGATATTTTATCGAACAATGGAAGGAAAATTGCCTTTGTGGAGATGTTCCTACTCTCATTGGGTTGTTTTTATGTTATAACCTGTGGTTTAATTGTATACTTAATTGATGGAATGTTTCGTGTCTGTAGTATTTTTTACGCGATTATCTTGTGGAATCTACCGATGACTAGGTATTGCGGCAGTGCGCATCGTATTAATTAGCAAATTAATTGGTATTACTAAACACACAATGAAACTGAAAGGAAAATTATATTAATTTGCATAATTGATTTGCAGTACTGCAATTTTAAGTTGGTTGGCAGATGGTTAAACCAGACTACTTTTAGTAGGTCGGTACCTACCCTACTTACGTATTTTGAATTGTAATATTCTTAAATTTTTATTACTGGTTTTGGAATGAATACAAATATTAAAATGTAATTGAGTTTGATGTTTTTAGGATAACAACATAGAGGTAGGTAAGTTTAGTAAGGTTTGGTAAGATATTAAGAATCCTACCAGCTGATTTCAAGTAAGGTCTGTTTTAAAATCGGCAACAAACAGTCCACTAGTGCAGCAAACTATATTTATACACTGTGTTCTTCACGTTATCCATAAACTTTGGCAAACGCTTCTACCTATAGCTTTTACAAATCAAATCTAACAAAGGAAGTACCTAGTAGGTACTTAAAAAGGCTCGTTACAAAGATTCATTTAATGAAATTTAATTGAGCTATGCAGTATGAAAGGGTCTTAATTTGGGCTATGTTGCCGCTTAGTGCAATTAAAATGATAAATCTATCAAATGTTATTTGCATTTCATTTGCACGTAGGTATTATTATTTGCACGATTTTATGTCAATGTATTTAGTTTTTATGAAAATTAACAAAAAATAAAAATAAGAATTCATTAATGTCTCCATAATGAAAAATGCTTATTTACCTACATAGTCTGACCATCTGGTCGAAGTTTAGGTATATTGTCCGGAACACGGTGTATACACAATGGGACATCTACCAAGTTAGTGTTTACTTGAATGTTACAAAAACAGGTTACTATGGTTCTAGGTTGTTACAATAACTGCCGGTCGATTCTGTAAAAATCTCACCGTGAAAACTCAAGTGAAGTGAGCTTTATGTGAGTTGTCAGTAGTGTCAATCCCTAACATTGTTTGGAATGACAGCTCACTCCACGCTCACTTCACCTAAGTTTTCACGGTGAGATGGTTACAGAATCACACTGCTGATGTTTAAACTGTTTTTACCCACGTACACCTTCGTTATTTTAGTAGGTTTATTATTGTAAATGAAAGACATCTACACTGGGAAGAAAATACTGCCACTAACACAGAGACACTGCCACTACGTACAGAGGTTCTGTCGGACTATTCTGTAAACATATCACCGTGAAAACATAAACTTGTCAATCCCTATAAGCCAGTCACCGTAGACACAGAAATCGCGTTAGGTCGTAAAAAATGCAAAGTAGGTACTGATTTCTTAGGATGTTGTTAACGTAGATACTAATAGTGTAAAATCAAGTTTGCAGCTTTGAAATACCTATGCTAAGTGTGCTAACTGCGTGGTGCTCGAAATCCTCCAAATTTTCGAATTTCTTTTAGTTTTTGTTACAAAATTGCACTGCTGTAACTATCTCACCGTGAAAACTGAGATGAAGTGAGCGTGGAGTGAGCATTCCAAATAATGCTAGGGATTGACACTACTGACAACTCACATCAAGCTCACTTCACTTGAGTTTTCACGGTGAGATTTTTACAGAATCGACCGGCAGTATAAAGTGGAACAACAACTCATTTCACCTAAGTTTTATTTATTGCTATAAAGGCTTACCAACTAAACACACACATACACAGAGCACTATTAATTAGTGCACTACTTATACAAAAGAAAACTTTAATATAATTCAACCGTGAGATATTTACAGAATAGTAGACCGCAGTGCCGCGCTTTCCACAACACCGGAAATCGAACCCGCTTCAGCTCTTTACAAAGACGTAGGTAAGCTGTTTTATCGCCTTATGTAAAGACTAGCTTCTGCCCGCGGCTTCGCCCGCGTAGATGTCGGAAATTATCCCACGGGAACGTGCTACCAGGATAAAAAAGTATGTCCTTCCCCAGAATGCCACCTGCTATCTCTTTGCCAAATCAGAAGTTCAGTGGTTCAGGTGTGAAAGTGTAACATACAGTTTCAAGTTCAAATCCTCCCCTTAAAAATCGAATTACCCCTTTTGCCCCGTCAGAGGTCAATTTACGACAATTTTACATACTTATTATTAATTATTTTCTGTCAAAAGTATTAATACTAGTACTAGATACTACTACTAGATACTAGTAGTAGAACTAATAGTTTCGAGTTAATTTGACCGCGCATTCAATTACTTCCACACAAACTTCAACACCCCTTTGAGGGGTAGTTTTGAAAAACTTTTAATAATAAACTTTATTACTTACTTAGGCAAGTATTCTTGCCAAGTTTCAAGTTTATATACCCGCTTTTCATCCCCACAAGGGTGGAATTTTGAAAAAACGTTTGGGATGTATTCATAACTTGATTCAAGGTTTATTTATACCAATTTTCGAGTTAATCAAGCCACGCATTATAATCTTCCCCTGTAAAATTAACTACCCCTTTTCAACCCGTTAGAGATAAATTTTCGAAAAACCCTGATACATGTTACTCTCTATTTTTGCTCTGAAGTATATATAAACACTGAGTTTCGAGTTAATCGGACGGCGCATTCAAATTCTTCCACACTTTCAACACTCCTATATCCCCCTTTGAGGGGTAGTTTTGGAAAACTTATAATGATAAACTTTATTACTTACTTAGGCGAGTATTATTGAAAAGTTTCAAGTTTGTTAACCTAATGAAGAAGATTATTTATATAACCTGTATTCCCCGCTTTTCACCCCCACACGGGTGGAATTTAAAAAAATCGTTTGGGATGTATTCATAACTTGACCCAAAGATTATTTATACTAATTTTCGAGTTAATCAAGCCATACAGTAAAATCCTCCCCTGTCGATTGACTACCCCTTTTCAGCCCGTCAGGGGTAATTTTCGAAAAACCCTGATACGCATTATTCTTTACTTTCGATCCTAGATATAAATACTGAGTTTCGAGTTAATCGGACCGCGCGCTTTAATTCTTCCATACAAACTTTGAAACCTCCCAATCTCCTTTTAGGGGGTAATTTAGTAAAACATAAAATGGCAAACTTCATAATTTACTTAGATTAGTATTGGTGCCAAGTTTCAAGTTTATTAACTCAAGGAATAAGATTTTCCATACAAACAAAATCCCCCCATTTCACCCTCTTAGGGGTGGAATTTCGAAAAACCCTTAGAGGATACCTACTCTTCACGAAGAACACACCCTCCAAATTTCATGTCTCTAGGACCAGCGGTTTAGGCTGTGCGTTGATGTATCAGTCAGTCAGTCAGGACTTTGAATTTTATCAGATGCTTATGATACAATAGTGCAATAATGTCATGGTTTCATTATTTCCGAGAAGTAACTTAATCTAAACGTAAAATGACGTAAATATGCACATCAAATAGACAACCAATATTTATTTTTATTTAGTTGTTTTTGCATCAAATACCTACTATGAAAAATATGCAAATGTTGGTAGGACATAATAGGTCATTATTTATGAAAAATGAAGTCGTTGCAATTAGTATTTGTACAATATCTTCTATTAATAAACTGTACCTATATGTTGCTTATTCTATGCAATTTATAGATAAGTCATTTGTTGTTTTATAGAACTTGAGAGTTGAAATAATTTATCTGTTTATAGAAACTATACTTGTCGGATCCCTCATAAAATCTACCTAGTGTTTATTTAACTAACGTGGGAGCTTCTTATTTTCAAATTAAGAAATGAAAACGGTACTTACTTATCTCTGATATTTTCAACATAATCGGCCAACAGATCGATGGCTGCCTTGCCAAATTCCCGAAACTGCTGCGCGTCCATTTTACACCACAGGCACTTTGTTCTAATTCATAAAAATTACGAACTAAAAGTCTAAAAGATACAAGAAGGGTATTTTTGAACTTGATTCTAAAACAATTAGTTATAACAATGGTCAGGTTGAAAGATTAAATGACACTTGAAGTTAAGAGGACGATCAGCGATACAATGGTGGTTGCGGCTGGCGTCAGGTGGATTTATAGGCGCAGATCAGCTTTCTACAGCTGCCGAGTGCCGAGGCGCTCGCGCATTCGGTAGTAGGTACATAGTTATCTCAAGACGGGGTGAAGCGTTGCGGCTGAGACTGAGATGGGCGAAAATTTTAACATTACAGTTACTGTAGTTTGTTGCTACGTGCATCTCTCGTAGAGTGAATTAAAGTGACATAAAAAAAAACCTGTGGTGAATCTATCAAACTTCACGAAAACTTTGACATAGCTTTATTTTCCTTTTTAGGGTTCCGTACCCAAAGGGTAAAAACGGGACCCTATTACTAAGACTTAGCTGTCTGTCCGTCAGTCTGTCCGTCTGTATGTCACCAGGCTGTATCTCAAGAACCACGATAGCTAGACAGTTGACATTTTCACAAATTATTTATTTCTGTTGCCGCTATAACAACAAATACTAAAAACAAAATAAAATAAATATTTCCCATAATAATAACGCGATTTTTTTGCCCTTTTTTGCTCGATATCAATAATGGCAACAGGTAGGCACTTGAAATATTCACAAAATACTCAATTGTATTTTTATTTTAATAATAAAATAAAAATAAAATAAATATTTAAGGGGGCCCATACAACAGACGTGATTTATAGAAAAGGGTACGGAACCCTTCGTGCGCGAGTCCGACTCGCACTTGGCCGGTTTTTTGTAAATAACAAAAATCTTTCCCAGCAGTAGAGAGCGACACAATTTTGCATATTATGAAGACAACAATAACTTGTTTTCTCAGCGTCTCTTACAACTTTCAAGATGGGATGCAGTGGGTTAATGATGTTTGATTTACTTAAATTATGCGTTAAGACGAAAAGTGTGATAAATAAGAGAATTAATAAATTAATAAGAGCCTATTGCATATTATATAAACATTCGTGATGCTTCGTAATGGATTTTATCATATTAGCCTGTAAATTTAGACAAACTAGCTTTTGCCAGCGACTTCGTCCGTATGGACATCTGCCAATATGCCTGTAAAAATCTCACCGTGAAAAGTTAGGTCAAGTGAGCTTAGAGTGAGCTGTCAATAGTGTCAATCCCTAGCATTAGTTGGAATGATAGCTCACTCCACGCTCACTTCACCTAAGTTTTCACGGTGAGATGGTTACAGAATCGCACTGCTGAAATTATCCCACGGGAACGTAACGTACCTACTACCGGGATAGAAAGTATTTATTTATTTATTTAAACTTTTCGCGCAAAAAGGTACAAAGGCGGACTTAATGCCTTAGGCATTCTCTACCAGAATTTATGTGTTAATCCAGCCGGTCGATTCTGTAAAAATCTCACCGTGAAAACTCAAGTGAAGTGAGCTTGATGTGAGTTGTCAGTAGCGTCAATCCCTAGCATTATTTGGAATGACAGCTCACTCCACGCTCACTTCACCTAAGTTTTCACGGTGAGATGGTTACAGAATCGCACTGCAGGTTATAAAATACCTGTATGCCAAATTTAATCTAAATCCGTTCAGTAGTTTTTGCGTGAAAGAATAACAAACATCCATACATCCATCCATCTATCCATCCATGCATGCTAAAATCTTTCACTTTTATAATACCTATTAGTTTAGGATTAGTAGGATAGTTACTGTTAGCCTGCGTCATCCCAGGCCTCTCTCTATGACTTCCAACTCTTTCGAACCAGGGTTAAAGTAGGATAAGTAGTAGGAAGTAGGATATTACACTATACTCCATTTGGAATAAGATTAGACATTTAAATAAACCTTTTTTACAGTTCAGTTGGAGGCATGACTAATGGCAGCTGCAGTAAATAGTTTGTATTGTAACCACTTTTTTGCTTTTAATGCCATCCTTATGACTACGGAATAGAAGTCAAAATCGGTTGAATGTACTGTAAAAAAGGTTTGTTTAACTGTCTAATCTTATTTCGAATGGAGCGTAGGTACTGCTGAAAATGGGTCTGACAATGCTCGCTGTAATTATAACTATCTAAGAGAGCCTCTAGCAGATTTCAGCTAACCAAATAGATATGGACATACGTGTTTTGTGTTTTCGATGTTTATTTATTGAAAGTAGCTAATTACGTAAACAAAAATTATGCGAATGCAAAATCAACTTGCATTTCTCGTTTACGATTTTATTTGTAGTTTTTTCATATTATTATCAAAACCTGTTTGTAGTTATAAATTAAATATGCATCATCCAGTTTAGCATCACATTCTCTTAATTAATAACTTCCGGGAGTTCAGGTTTAAGTGAATACCTACGCAGATATATATATATTTTTTGTTTTAAAAATATTTCTCGTTGGTACCACTTACGCACAGGGTCCAATAACGTCTCAGCCGGCCGGTTTTATACTTTTTTAAAAATAAATGGATATTAACCATTTAGCTACCACAACTTGATTTATAAAGCAAAACAGTGAATGTATTTGTCGTATTTTTTCTTCCTTATAGACCTATGCGCGCATTATTGTAAAAGGTGAAGGACACTATGCACGCGTTTTACTGCACTTGGATATTTCAATTCAACAGACTAGTTAGATATATTCGTCCAAGTTCAAAGATAAACTTTATTTTTTTCCATTTTATTGATACGATCTGACGACTCTTCAATTCAGTGTTATAGCCGAGTTTAAGATTACACGTACTAACGGATCGTAAGTTCAATTTGACAAAAGTTGAGGCTAACTGTGATTCAGCACTTATCTACTCCTTTCTGTCTAATACAACTACTTCTAAGTATAATAACTTAAAAAAAAAACATTATTCATACATACTTCCTGTAATAAACCAGAAATCTATTTCAGGAAGTATCCATGGTTCTGGATCCAGGTGAGTATTGAATTATGAAGGATCCATAGATATTGTGACTAGGTACCTAAATAGGTTTCCATAGATACATTCTCGTACAATACGAAAATCTCCAATTTATAGGCAACGGGAAAAACAATTTTATAAATTGAGATAAGTAACGACAGCAAAATCCAAATTGTATGAATTTATCGATTTTCCTTATTTGGGACTAGTTAGGTCTCTTGTAGTGTCGTGGCTACCATGGGAAATCAACCGTTATGATGAATTCTAAGTTTTTCAATGTCCTAGTAAGAAGTAGGTATATAACCAGGATGTTTGATGCCCTATTCATTGGCCCAGTAAGTGATAAAGGACCTATTTCTTGGAAATGGGAAGAAACTACTCGCAAAAAAATACATTATACTTAACTACACTTTTTAAATGACAGACTTCCTAATCTTCTATAACTTAGCTACGTTAAACTTCAACTTAAAGCAAGGTAACAACATCTTTATGACCTTGTCCCATGTTACTTGGGGTGAGCGCAACACGTTTTATGTAACCTAATTTTCCGTAAGGTAAAGGTTTCCGTGTGTTATGTGGCGTCTGCCATGACCGGTCAACAGTCAGCGTGCCGGATGAGTGGCGCGGTCAAGGCGGCAGGCGAGGCGGCGCGGGCGCATCGCTGCTGCACGCTTCCGATGCGTTTGCGCATCATTGACCGAGCCAGCGCCCGCGCCATCACCTGCTGACGTTTCCGACAAATGCGGATGCTTCGGTGAAATAAATTGCAAGATGAATGGGTAAGTATACTTTCGTCCGTGAAAGACTAGTTCATTTTTTATTTACCAATCTCTCATGCCTTTTCCGGTCGCGAATAAATTGCAGGAAAGACAGTTTTGAGAGTTGATTTGAGATAATTAATCCTGGGAGTCAACTTCAGTTTTGTTTAAAGTTTTAGTTAAATATTATTTTTTGCTTGAGTATAGTTTTCATTGTATTGGCGTGGCTAGCTGACATATTATGGCAAATCATTTTATTTAATGTTGTGTCTCGTAATGTTAATTACTTTGCATACTTACTATTGCGTAGAATCATGTTTTTCTAACTGAACAGACAGCTGTGTTGCTCGTGAGTTTGTTGCGCCACTTCTTCTTCCCAGCGAAAGTTCTCGGAAGTCGTGAAGGGGAGGTGCTTTGGGAGGACTGTCTTATGTAATTTTGACGTGCAAAAAGTGCTGATTCTCAGCCTAATTTGAATAAACCACTATCAATTTGTTTTTGCGTAACATAATCTAGTTTGCCTACCCCTTCGAGGAATGTCCGCTGGTGGGTGGGAACAACTGAAGATCTTACGTGACCTTCATATTCATTTTTAATCGGTTAAGGGATTATTTCTCCATCGCCAGATAACTTTTATTCGAGGAATAAAATTGACGTTTGACAGTTTTTGTATGAAATAACTGTCAACATTTGAAAATTATTCCTCGAATAAAGTTATGTGGCGATGGAGATATCGGCCCTAAATTGAGCATCACTGTTTGAAATAAGACAAATATTTTTTTCAACGGATTTTCAAAATAATAAAATGATTTCTCCGTCGCCAGATAACTTTTATTCGAGGAATAAAATTGACGTTTGACAGTTTTTGTATGAAATAACTGTCAACATTTAAAAATTATTCCTCGAATAAAGTTATCTGGCGATGGAGATATCGGCCCTAAATTGAGCATCACTGTTTGAAATAAGACAAATATTTTTTTCAACGGATTTTCAAAATACTAAAATGATTTCTCCGTCGCCAGATAACTTTTATTCGAGGAATAAAATTGACGTTTGACAGTTTTTGTATGAAATAACTGTCAACATTTAAATATTATTCCTCGAATAAAGTTATCTGGCGACGGAGAAATCATTTTAGTATTTTGAAAATCCGTTGAAAAAAATATTTGTCTTATTTCAAACAGTGATGCTCAATTTAGGGCCGATATCTCCATCGCCAGATAACTTTATTCGAGGAATAATTTTTAAATGTTGACAGTTATTTCATACAAAAACTGTCAAACGTCAATTTTATTCCTCGAATAAAAGTTATCTGGCGACGGAGAAATCATTTTATTATTTTGAAAATCCGTTGAAAAAAATATTTGTCTTATTTCAAACAGTGATGCTCAATTTAGGGCCGATATCTCCATCGCCACATAACTTTATTCGAGGAATAATTTTCAAATGTTGACAGTTATTTCATACAAAAACTGTCAAACGTCAATTTTATTCCTCGAATAAAAGTTATCTGGCGATGGAGAAATAATCCCTTAACCGATTAAAAATGAATATGAAGGTCACGTAAGATCTTCAGTTGTTCCCACCCACCAGCGGACATTCCTCGAAGGGGTAGGCAAACTAGATTATGTTACGCAAAAACAAATTGATAGTGGTTTATTCAAATTAGGCTGAGAATCAGCACTTTTTGCACGTCAAAATTACATAAGACAGTCCTCCCAAAGCACCTCCCCTTCACGACTTCCGAGAACTTTCGCTGGGAAGAAGAAGTGGCGCAACAAACTCACGAGCAACACAGCTGTCTGTTCAGTTAGAAAAACATGATTCTACGCAATAGTAAGTATGCAAAGTAATTAACATTACGAGACACAACATTAAATAAAATGATTTGCCATAATATGTCAGCTAGCCACGCCAATACAATGAAAACTATACTCAAGCAAAAAATAATATTTAACTAAAACTTTAAACAAAACTGAAGTTGACTCCCAGGATTAATTATCTCAAATCAACTCTCAAAACTGTCTTTCCTGCAATTTATTCGCGACCGGAAAAGGCATGAGAGATTGGTAAATAAAAAATGAACTAGTCTTTCACGGACGAAAGTATACTTACCCATTCATCTTGCAATTTATTTCACCGAAGCATCCGCATTTGTCGGAAACGTCAGCAGGTGATGGCGCGGGCGCTGGCTCGGTCAATGATGCGCAAACGCATCGGAAGCGTGCAGCAGCGATGCGCCCGCGCCGCCTCGCCTGCCGCCTTGACCGCGCCACTCATCCGGCACGCTGACTGTTGACCGGTCATGGCAGACGCCACATAACACACGGAAACCTTTACCTTACGGAAAATTAGGTTACATAAAACGTGTTGCGCTCACCCCAAGTAACATGGGACAAGGTCATAAAGATGTTGTTACCTTGCTTTAAGTTGAAGTTTAACGTAGCTAAGTTATAGAAGATTAGGAAGTCTGTCATTTAAAAAGTGTAGTTAAGTATAATGTATTTTTTTGCGAGTAGTTTCTTCCCATTTCCAAGAAATAGGTCCTTTATCACTTACTGGGCCAATGAATAGGGCATCAAACATCCTGGTTATATACCTACTTCTTACTAGGACATTGAAAAACTTAGAATTCATCATAACGGTTGATTTCCCATGGTAGCCACGACACTACAAGAGACCTAACTAGTCCCAAATAAGGAAAATCGATAAATTCATACAATTTGGATTTTGCTGTCGTTACTTATCTCAATTTATAAAATTGTTTTTCCCGTTGCCTATAAATTGGAGATTTTCGTATTGTACGAGAATGTATCTATGGAAACCTATTTAGGTACCTAGTCACAATATCTATGGATCCTTCATAATTCAATACTCACCTGGATCCAGAACCATGGATACTTCCTGAAATAGATTTCTGGTTTATTACAGGAAGTATGTATGAATAATGTTTTTTTTTTAAGTTATTATACTTAGAAGTAGTTGTATTAGACAGAAAGGAGTAGATAAGTGCTGAATCACAGTTAGCCTCAACTTTTGTCAAATTGAACTTACGATCCGTTAGTACGTGTAATCTTAAACTCGGCTATAACACTGAATTGAAGAGTCGTCAGATCGTATCAATAAAATGCAAAAAAATAAAGTTGTTTGTTGCGCCACTTCTTCTTCCCAGCGAAAGTTCTCGGAAGTCGTGAAGGGGAGGTGCTTTGGGAGGACTGTCTTATGTAATTTTGACGTGCAAAAAGTGCTGATTCTCAGCCTAATTTGAATAAACCACTATCAATTTGTTTTTGCGTAACATAATCTAGTTTGCCTACCCCTTCGAGGAATGTCCGCTGGTGGGTGGGAACAACTGAAGATCTTACGTGACCTTCATATTCATTTTTAATCGGTTAAGGGATTATTTCTCCATCGCCAGATAACTTTTATTCGAGGAATAAAATTGACGTTTGACAGTTTTTGTATGAAATAACTGTCAACATTTGAAAATTATTCCTCGAATAAAGTTATGTGGCGATGGAGATATCGGCCCTAAATTGAGCATCACTGTTTGAAATAAGACAAATATTTTTTTCAACGGATTTTCAAAATAATAAAATGATTTCTCCGTCGCCAGATAACTTTTATTCGAGGAATAAAATTGACGTTTGACAGTTTTTGTATGAAATAACTGTCAACATTTAAAAATTATTCCTCGAATAAAGTTATCTGGCGATGGAGATATCGGCCCTAAATTGAGCATCACTGTTTGAAATAAGACAAATATTTTTTTCAACGGATTTTCAAAATACTAAAATGATTTCTCCGTCGCCAGATAACTTTTATTCGAGGAATAAAATTGACGTTTGACAGTTTTTGTATGAAATAACTGTCAACATTTAAATATTATTCCTCGAATAAAGTTATCTGGCGATGGAGATATCGGCCCTAAATAAATTGAGCATCACTGTTTGAAATAAGACAAATATTTTTTTTTCAACGGATTTTCAAAAACACTATAATTTTATAAATGTGTTAAGTATACCTGTACCTGGGTACAGGTATACTTAACACATTTCAGAATATAAGTAAGTTACATTCCTATCTTGAACACATTTATAGATTAAAATTAAAATACTTTGTTACGAAGAATCAAATTTAATTCAAAACATTATAATTAGAAAATAAATGAGTGTCAATCTTGAACAAGATCACTAGAATAATTAGGTAAAGTATCCAAGAAATTATATAATTTTCATGAAATATCGAAAGTCCACTATAAAATCACTAATTATATACCTACCTAATAGATATTAGATATATATATAGATATTTATTGATAGTGGAACTTCCGCTGTTTCAAGATAAATAATGCTCTAAATTATAGTATAATAGTTATTAAATAAAATGGTACTAAGTCATAATTAATTCATAAAATGAAATACTTTATAAAACCCGTAGGTATATAGGTAGGCCACATGGGAAACAATTAGAATAAAATGTTAATAAATCTAGATTAAAAAAGTAAAGGTAACCTAACCTGTAGATATGTAATTGGTAAATACCTACATAATAAGTAAGTATAGGAATAGTTTAGTTTTAAGGCTAAATTAATTCCTACGTAGGTGGTAAATAGTTACATTGAAGTTGACTAAGTTGTTTTCTTTCTTTGGGCATCGGGGTTGGCACGAGAAACGAGAGGCCTATGCCCAGCAGTGGGTAAAGCCGAGCTGTGGATGATGATGAATATGATAGAATTAAGTTACTTTATATAAGGTCCCATTAAAATAGGTGGACAAACTTGTAGAAATCATTCAGACCACCAAAATAAGGACAATGGTAAAAAAATATATAAGAAAAACGCATTAGATACTTACAATTAAAATAATCAGCTAACAAAAATACACTTATAAATGTTGGTTACCCAATGCATAAACACATCCCTCCATCCTCTTTAAAATTGCGATGCGAGCATGCACGCAGCGGGGCGCGAGTGCAAGTACGTACCAATAATGGATGGATGTGTTTATTCAAGAGGGCCAGGTATTTATTATTTTAGGTCAAAATAAAATCATTTTAATCAGTGTTTTTTTTTGCTTGGATATCTTTGGTTAGACATGCTGAGCGCTGTGGTAAAATTTGTCCATCTATTTTAATTATACCCTGTATATGTGTCAACGTTAATATGAGAATAAAGTTGGGGTGGAAAATAAAGGATGGTGGATGATCCAATCATTTACCTACTTAGGTAAAATTTTAACTGTCTGTAGAGTTTTGAATTTGCTTCATTAAATATTACAAGTTTTTTCCTCTGTTATTTTTAATATACTTATGTAAGTATATTAAAAATAACAGAGGAAAAAACTAAATCAAATCAAAAGCAGCAAATTAAATCATACATAGGGTGCCTATGTAGGCACCCTATGTATGATTTAATTTGCTGCTATTTTCGCGCGCTGTGCTTTGGAAGTTGAAGGAGAGGCAAAGGTAGTAGCCGTGATACCTACATAAAGCCTATTATTAAAAATTAAATGGAGTAGGTAGTCTACAAACCGTTTTGATGATAAAGCATTCAAGTATGAACCCTGAACCACTCTTATATAATTTTCTTTCTTTACATAAAAATTAAGTTTTTAAATATCTACATTTTGCTGGACACGTTTATATCAAACAGTGTGAATAAGTACCGGTCTTGACCAAAATTATACTTTGTAACTACAAATTTAATTGCAGACATCGTCATATCGCTTGCTGTCCCGTTGTACTGGTTTCATACAAGTAATAAAAATACACGCCAACGTATATTTTTATAGCTCACTGAACTGTCTTTGAACGAGTATCGTAATTATTGAATTCTCTTTTAATTACGTAGGTACCTACTACAAAACTGTCGGGGGATTATTTTAAACTGGATGAACGTGCACCAACTGACTAGACACTGGTGTCACATTTTTGAAGGGATTTTATTTTAAAATAATCGACTTCAGTTAGTGAAACTAATCTATCTTCTATATCAATAAAAATGAATCACCGAAATGTACTTATGTACGCGCATAACTTTCGATCGATTGCACCAAATTGTTTTTTTTTTGTGTTTGTTTTGTCAGGACAAGGTTTGTACAGAAGAAAATTAAAAGAAAAAAAGATATGACAAGAATATGGCGGTACCTACGACGTTCACCGGGTCAGCTAGTATTCAATAATTATTCTACAGTAAATGGGTGGATCTGCATTATAATCACGTCACATACAACGTAATTTAAGATTTATTGGAATTATCACTACTACATGACTCGCCAGTTACAGTCCCACTTAACTGAATGAAGAATATTCTATAATTGCGAATATCCATGCCACAGTCTGAAGTTAATGTAACGGAATATTTCTCAAACTTTTGTTTAGACGGTATGGTAACGGGCAATGGCAATATGGCGTTGGTGTGATGGAACAACTTCACACGATCGATGCGCGGCAGTAGAGCCCGCGACGTGATCCTGTACGTATTACTGTTGCGAAGAATGTGCATCACTTCTGACATGGTGGTACCTCCTTCCTTCAACAACATCGTTAGAATTATTTTACCAGTCCTCGATTCTGCAAGTTTTACAAAAAATATATGAGTACTTAGGTAATAATTTGATTATTTACAATGGTATTATACTGTTCGGAAACAAATCATTTTAATTGTACTATACCGATTAATCGATCAAATATTTGCATCATGGTGCTAGACGCGTATTCAATTATAGCATATCGCAATGCTTTAATCATAAGCTCATTTTGATGCGGTATCATGAGGATAGTAGTTCTGTAGCACTCGCAAGACTCTCCGCAGCTGCAGGGGTCCATTGGCCACGACTGTACCTTCGCATGCAGGCTGTCTATTGGTAAGTCCCAGCGAGGTTGAGTCGTTACCCTTATGAAAAATTGACCAACGTCGCTCATAAACCAAATCCATGTGTTTCCTACTTGAGTGCTAAGACAAATCATTTGTAAATATAGCTTATGATCTGGGATATCTTGTTGGTCCTTTGGGTCCTTTGGGATACCAACCAAATTGATTTCTTTATCAATTAAGTTCAGTCGGCTTAAGTAAAACCTCGGTTTACGCATTTCTTCGAATTGAACCGGAATCGATGGTTCCACATCTGTGATATAAATTTGAAATGTAGCAGAATTTACAAATGGCGACGACACCTGCACGTCCACCTTATTCGATCTATATAATGGCCCAGTCACTTTGCATTTTCTCAGTGGATTTAATACGCCGACTTGCCCATGGAGCAAAAATACAATGTATGTGTCAAAAATTCGTGTTTTGTTGTATCCGTGTACTAGAAGAATACAACTTTCGTCGGTTACAAAATTGGCCGTATATTTGACGCTCAAAAACATTTTCTTCCCGTTGTCCGCCGCAGGAGCTTTTTCAACGAGAAAGTTATTCCGCGTACTGTTACTAAGAATAAAAAAAGAAAACATAAGTGATTCTTGACTGGTCGGACAAATGGAAACTAACCGCGAAGAACTTCTTAAAAGTGGCGGGTGAAATTTTATTGTATCTTTTGTTTCAAACATCGGCAGTATAACATATAAGTGTATGGATAAAAATAGCATTTGCAAATTGTTAGGCTGAAAGAAGTCTTTAGTTGATATTGGAAAAAAGATTCTTAGAAGATTCATTGCTTCAATAATAAGGCAAGCGTTATTAATGATATCACCTTCTCTGCTTTTCTCTCCTACCTCACAGAACAAGGAAAAATGTTCCATTAGGAATGGACAATAAGTCATCATTGCTGATGCTAGGGCGATGCCATCGGTTAAATCTGTCGTTATGTTGGTAATTTGTTTTACTGGTTTGTTTCTTCCAAGAAGCTTGCCATGTTGTTTCCGTATCTGTTCATTGAACCAATCCATTAACACTTTGATTATGTCTCTGGGTTGAGAACTGACGCAAACACATTCAAAAAAGCAGCTGTCCATGACGAAAACTTTATAACTTTGTAAAATGAAGTCAAGCCAACTTTGTTTATTTAATCTCTGGAATAAATTGACATCCGACACTAATTTTTGTGTGAGTACAATATCCGCATTGCATTTCGGGGTGACGTTTTCAGAATATATGACAAATTGGTCATGACTTAGTAGGTATTTCGCTTGTAAGGCCAACACATTCGCACCACGAGATCTCAATAAATTTAATATCTCTCTATATGTGTCATGGATTTCTTTTACAAACTTAAATGTATCGTTAATATCATGAGCTCTGAAATTAATTTCTGGATTAGTAAATGAAGAGTTTCCGAATGTAATATCTTAATTGATACTCATTATTATACTTACGAAACTTTGCGAATGTGTTTCATAAGTGGTCCTGCGATCCTTCTGACGAAATTCAAGTAAGAAACGTTAATTCCTTTTGTTTTTGTCCCACCTTGCGTTGATAATGCAGAAGATAAAGCATGAAATGTATCAGGAATAACCGGATATAAATCTCTACGAAATCCTTGCTGAAACATCCACTTTTCTAAAAATTTAGAACACCTCTCCATGTATTGACGAAGATCTCTTTGGCTGCTTAAAGGAAAGTAGGGGTAAGGATTGTCTGCAGGTTGAACTAGATGATTGGCATGTAAAGTAATTAAACAATAAGTGATGCAAAAATATACTTCTACATCACAGGCAGATCCACTATCGTGGTTAAAATGAAGCATTACAAATCCTGTACAAGGAGTCGTAGTCAACATTTTCAATGTAACAGTTACAATCGTATGTAATACTTCATCTTTTTCCATTATTTTACGGTCAACGAATTCAACTGTAAGATTAACATCTTCTTTGAAAATACATTTAAATGAATCCAAATCAGACACTGCTTCCATATCAATAGTTATTATTCTTGCGATTTCTGTTCCAACATGACAAGGCGGGAATATTATTCTGTAAGTACTAGGCGTCATTAGAGGTGACTCTCTCCTCCCGATAAATGTCAAATTATAATAAGGTGTAGTCATATGCTTATCCAAAAACAAGATAGCTGTAGTTACAAATCTGCCATGACCCTTGGGATGGAATTTTAAAGCGAACTGTGCTTTCATTTTGCGATCTAGTTCTAATTTTATAATAGTTTCTGTTACGACTATGGTTTCGTTTCCGTCTTGATTGGGTAGCAGCTCTAAACTGAAGTGTGGCGCTAATTTTGATGTAACAATGGCTACATATAAGTAATACTTGGATACATTAGTCATTTCAAATTCTATCGTGTTTTTTCCGCCAATAACATAATCAAATTCAAATTTTTCAACAGAAAAATCAATCCAGGATACAGTTACCACACCAGTAAAACGACAGTAGCTAATATCTTTGTTCACAGGTCTCAACTTAACTTTCGGATTATTTTCATAAAACCTAAAAGGAATCGTCGTTTAGTATGCTTATAATATGACATGTCTACAAATCATGATACCGAATGAATGCTTTTCCAAAATAACCAGCCCGTAACTATGAATTCGGGTAGAGCATTAGATGAATACGACCTCTTGAAATACAGGTGGAGTGCCCATTTAGTTATAGGGTAGTATAAGGTCAAATTGAGCGCCGCTTTACAAATTTTTCTATACTATAAATACTCCTTATGTACGTAGCAAGCAGTGGAGGGGCGCGCGATTTCAAATATGATATTCAAATATATGGCATGTGGCGCGATGAAATATATCTATGAGTGTGAATATTAAAAGAGAAGTTCTTACTGCTCATAGTTGCCAATATAATAGCTGAGTTCTGTAGATAAAGCATTTCCATCAGGAGGCCCTAATAATCCGTTGATTTTAAATGGAATATACATTTCGTACTCTCTACGAAATATATCGCATACTTTTATATAAACAAGCTTAGATTGCCCAGCTTCGATGAAAAATTCGTATACTCTTTGTTTTTCATTTCCAATTGCAATATAAACATCAAATATGTTTTCATCGTTAGTATCTACGACCTCGACATGAGATCTCACAGGACCAAGGTTTTGGAAAGTGACGGGGACGTAACTCACCATGTAGCTTGGTATACGTGCCATATAAACGTTTTTGGGGTGTATTAAAATTTTTGGTTCCACAACGTTTCCAGTTATTGGCAACATTACGTTTTCTTTATTGTTAATCTTAACACAAATATCAAACGAGAAATCTATAACGCATGATATTTTTACTACAATATCAAAGGTCATTATCATTTTTGGTCGAATTGTGCCACTCATTGGTTCCATTCTTAAACCTGGAATTAAGGGCTCCACAACGTGAAAAAAAGCAATCTCTCTTGAAGAATTCTCCAATTTTACTTTTTCTACAGTCTCCAAGTTTAAAGGAATATCTTTTAATGTGACAGCTTGTTGTAAGAACTTTATGGATAGCTTTCGTGTAATGACGCTTAATTCAATCGGTATCGCTCTAGGAGTATTACTTTTAGAGATTAAGTTAACCTCGTGGACTTTTGTTTTGGTTGGTTTAGAAACATACATAACATTACATATCTTACAACCATGACTTGGTATGGAGCCAGAAATTGGCAATATTTTAAATGGAGTGTCTGGGAGTACTTCTGCCCACTTGAAGTCTACCGTAATGTTATAATGATTGTGTATTCGTACGGGGACCGAAGTGATAAAACAGTCTGATGTAACCATACCAAATTTTAAGCTTTTCTCTTGTATCATTAGCAGCGGATTTCCCACTTCCAGAGAATATGAGTGCTTGCCTCGGTAAATATCATCAATTATATAATTGAAAGTACCTTTATAAAACCCTTCTGCAAAACCTTGGCAAAATACAACTAATTTAGATTCTTGCAATGATTTCAATTTAATTGCTATGTGTGGTAGCATATTTTCCGTATAATAAATATAGGTTTCGGGAATCATTTTTATGCTAATGTCATACTTTGTTTTATTCTTAATTGTCAATTCACTTTCTCCGAATGTCGATACAGCAACTCTTCCAAAATCCACAGAATACGGAAACATCAACACATCAAACAACTCATATGTTGTTATTTTATCCTTCTTTTTTATACAAAAGTTTTTGTCTAGTTTTTTAATTTTGTTCAATATGTCTGTGCAGCAGCTATCTCTCCCGGTAGTAAATTTTTCTTTCACCGTTTTTTTTGGAATTACCGATTTGCAAAGTTCTAGGTACTTTTTACCTTGAGATTTTCGATCCTTCTGTATTTTCACTTCTTCATTTAGATAAGTATAGCATGGAAGTTGTTGTTTAGTCAATATATGCAAAGATTCAATCACTTGCACCTTAGCTATTTTATCGTATGATATATTAATTTTATTAGCAATAACATAAGTAATATAATTTTCATCTACGGGAGCGTCCCCTGTTGTGCCTTGGGTATCGAACAATAAGTCATGCGGATTTCTTATTTTTAAACAGAATGTCCTTGCAACTTTTAAACCCGTTGGTTTGACGGAAATTGATAAACGTATTGAAGAGTTGGGAGCTATCGTAAACTTCATAGGTGAAAATTCAAAACACGTCACTCTATCAAGCCATACTTTGGCAGCAATTAAACTTGACTCGTTTTTGACACGGATATATTTCGTTACTTTACTATTAATTGCCACGTTGCCAAAGTCGAGAATTTTTGGATAGTGAGAAACTTTACAATATTCATATTGCCCACTTATATAATATCGGCCAATTTCTGCATGAAGTTCGAGGTCACAACACCTTATTTCATCCACCTGTATTAATCGTAAGTCAAAAACAAATCTTTGATCAAACTGCATGTTGCGTTTTGCTTTAGATACACAATCATTTCTAGGCTGAAATGTTACTTCCACGGTATGTTCATCTTTGATTTCTATGGTGAAAGCTCTATGTGACGCAGTAATGAAACGTGCATCATCAAAATTCTGAAATAAGAAAAGCAATTTAGTTGAAATAGAGATAATTTATTTTATTTGCATTCCTTAGCACTGCACGTAGTTTCGTCTTCTTCTGATAAGAAGAACCGAGGCTTTCAACCAAAGCATCCCCTGGATTTCCTAACTCCACGGTCTGCACATAAAAGGTTACGAATGACTATTTAGTCTCCCAAAGTACCATTAGGCGCCCTTCGCACATTGTCTTAAGATATGCCGATCTGCTGAGATCAACGTCCACATCGAGAATTTGTGTAGTCGACAGACCAACGAAAGATGTTGGGAACTCAACAACCTTGAATCGTTTAAACACATTGTCTGGATTGTAATTATTACATTTCGACATTATTTAACTAGCTTGTAAAATAATTTGATAAAAAAAATCCAAATATATGAAAACCAGAAAATAACAAATCTTTATGTCAAATTGCTGTCAAAATGACGCATTAGTCGATTTTTCAGACACTCGAATGACGTTGACAGGGTTGGTAAACATTTTGTGCAATGTAAGTAATTTTTTTTTTGCAGTTTAGAATTGTATTTACTAATGAGCTAAATTACAATATTTGTCATTATTTGTAAAATGTGACTTGAAATTTAATTAAAAAATACAAATTACAAGATCCAATTCTGGCCACGTGCCACAATAATCCTGAAGCACTATAGACTTTTCAGGGTGTCAACGTTTCAGGGAGAAGTTTCCAGACAAGGCCGTAGAAGGCAGACATCCCCTCTACGAACATTGAACAACCCCGGGTAGACAAAAGAGCCTTCTTCGTTCTACTCAGGACATCCAAGACCAACCGCCAAAGGTGAGAATACAGTGGGAAAACATCACCCGCCACCACCCAACTTCGTCCAGCCTAAAGAGCACCTGCCACCAGGACGTAACCTGCAGTGACCCAAGTAGGCAGCTGCAAGCACAACCTAGCAAAATGGGGGATTATTGACCCAACTGACAACCAGTGCGAATGCGATGCTGCGGACCAAACCATTTCCCATATGCTGGAGTGTCTAAAGTATACCTGCACTTCTGAGGACGTGTAAAACGCCACTGATGCCGCGATTGGCGTTGCCACCTACTGGGCCCCACTCATCTAACATAATACAATATTTTTACCTGTGCCACCGACTCGAAAAGAGGAAGAAGACTGATAATTCCTTTTCTTGAACTTCTTGATATCACATTAAATATATTTGTTGCGGGTTCAGATCGTATCATACCTACCTACTAGATTCATAGAAGTTTGGTGTATTTTGCTCAAGTCTAAATCCTAAGCATAAAAAAACGAATATTATGGTTACGATTTTAGAATTTCTTTCATCACAATGACTAGATGACTAGAAACGAAGTGCCCCCGCGAACGGGATAACGTGCTAGAGTAATATTGTAGATGGATGTAAGTACCCGGGGTGTGTCGTACGACTCCAGCAAATTAGTTCGGGGCGGGGGAGCCGCGCTCGCCGCCGCGCCTCCCCGCTCGCCCCAGGGTTTATCAGATTCAGGGGGTAAAAAATGACTTCTCAATGGGAGGCAGGAGGGCGGCGCGGCGGCGGCGAGGGGCGGGCGTGGGCGGCGCCGCCACGTGGCTCCGGCTCTCGGCCGCGTCGCGACGCCCGCTGCAGCCGTTCCCTGGACGTCGCGAGGGAACTAGGCACAGGTGTTCATCTGCGTTGTTTACGTGACTCGTGCGGGATGCTAAATCGTGAAGGTGGCGCTGGATGTTTACAGTGTGTTTATGGGACGTAGTGACGGGTCGATGGAGGCTGCGTACGGCGAGGTGGTGGCGGGCTGTGAAGCGCGGCGCGACGGGCCCATGGACGCCACGCTGGATCCCATGCACCCGCTGGACCCGCCGCCGCCGGATGTGCTGCTGGCACTGCTCGCAAGAAACAAAGCCCTCGAAGGTAGTTGCGCCAGCTGAAGTTTTACTGCTGAAGTCTAGTTTTGCTACTTGCCGATCGGTACGACGTTACGATTTTTTTCAAAATTTTAGAGTTGTGTTAAGGGTAACCGTGGTGTGGCATGTGGTAACGCCATGACGAGTCACCGCTATGGGTCTGGTTGCCTCTCGTCACTAATGAGCTATGAAGTGAGCTTAGGGTAAGCGGTGTCAATCAGCAAGTGGCGAAGCAGAGCCTGAAGCGGACCGTAATTAAGCATGTCATTGTATCTTTGTAGCGTGCTAATTGTCTGATGTGTCTGGTTTCTTCTCTTGCTTATTTGCAGTACCTAATCACTGATCAAGATTTAAAGATTTATAATGTAATTCTTTATTTATCTAGCAGTCGTAAATTGTTGCAATACGGAAATATGAATAATGCGCTGTAATATTTTTTGCTTACATAATCGCACTTAATTGTACCTAAGTATCTTTGGTTGAGCAACTAGCAATAAAACAAAACCTATAAAATATTGCATAGAAACAGAGCTTACAAAACTAAAATGTATGTACCTACTTAGATATTTTGAAAATATTTCATATTTATATTGTAGAATGATAATTATTTCGATTAAAAAACGTAAAATGACGTATACCTCATGATCTTCAATAGTCATTTATTACATTTGAAAAATGATAAGTATATTTACTTACTTGTAACTACTTTTTTGCATACACATGAGTAACGGTCAGTAGATTTTATAATTATACCTACGTACCTACCTAGGTATGATGATGTACTTCCACCCATCTACGTAAGTTTAGACAACATAACATCACGCTTGTCTTCCCTGAAAGGTTAGGTAGAGGTAACTTACGTATAGTACACTCACATTTCTCCAGTTATGTTTGAGTCCCATTTAAGGGGGCGAGCCTATTTTATATATTGCTAAAAAACAGCGCAGTGACTATCAGACGACATGCATACAACCTACAATTACAGGCCTATGGGCACGTGCTAGGGGTTTAGTGAAGGACGCGCCACGCGTAGGGGCGGCCTTGTTTTCTACGGGTTTCACCCACGCACGCCATACGGCTTCGAATAATCAAGTTAAGTGCTCCACAGGAGTGGCGATGGGCTTTTTTTGATTTTAACACCAGACAAGAGCTTACACTGGTATTATTGTGCCGATAACGCACCTATTAGTAAATTGACGAGTACTGCATATGCGTTTTATGTACTTTTAAGCTGAGACCAATCAACTTCTTCTTTTTTCGAGTATTTCTTGAGTATTTTGATTTAGTTTCAAAACAATTGCCATAGTTATTGTAAAGTCGAAAAGGCTAGGATGTTATATTTGCCTGTAATTCCTAAGACCAGGTTGTCCCCATGCTGTTTTACAGCTTTTGCGAGAAAGTCGGCTATGCTCAGTCATTTCATGTCCCCTGTTCTCTACTTTCGTAGGAAACACCAAATATAAAGGGTGGCATCGACGTGCCACTTGTTACCATAGATTCAGTACATGACTAATTTATTGGGGGAATGCTACAGACAGGGAACTCGCTTTTAGGGCTCAAAAGAAATGTCTTAGAGCTGTTTGTGGCATACGTGCCCCAGATAGCTGTGTGCCATATTATGAAAAACTTAAGATTTTAACTTTTCCTGCCCTCTACATTTATGAGGTTGCTATATTCGTAAAAGGCAATAGGGAAAGGTTTGGTAACCTGCACTCCCGTCGGCATGCCGACAAAATAGCAAATAATATGCCCTCAAAAACATCCCTACTTTCTAAAAGTTTCTTCGGAATGTCTTCTCGAATTTATAATAAGCTTCCTAAGCAAATAAGAGAAATTGAAAACATTAAATTTTTTAAGAAAAAATTAAATGACTTCTTAGTAAACAGACCATATTATACAATACATGAATTTTTGTCCGACAGATTCGTGATGAGTTAGTGCTAAACTGTTTTTATGTTTTGATGCAAAATAAAGCTCTATTGCAATTAAAATTTCTATTTGAATTAATATAATATAATTATCACATAAACTTAGGTCTAAAATTATAACAAACTGTAAACTATTGTATGCCTAACATGGTGGAGCAGTGCAAAAGCACACCAATTATCATGTACATAACAACTCTGTAACCACTGTCTCACAATAAAGATCTTTGACTTTGACTTTGACTTTGAATCTGAACCCAGAGGTGTTGAAACTTTCTTCGGTCAGTAAAAAAACAATTTGCTGTTCCATATATCTTGACCGCGTAGTTATTGTACTTTTCTATGAAACAGCAGATTTAACTTGTATAATAAGTGTTCCACTCTGTATAATAAGTTTTTTTAGGGTTAGTACCTACCCACAACTACACCCGATATTTATTAAGTAGTTGTAGGTACACTTACTTATCAATACATTCACGAACCATATTTTAAGGTTGAGTAGTAGGATACAGTTAGGTTTGAAATCTAGGGCACATAAGAATCGCTCAGACTTCTCATTTATTTGTTTCAACTGAGGATAAAACCTTGTCTTCCTAAGGGCTGATTTTTCAATCGACATATAATTTTAATTCGTGGAATAAAGTTGACGTCTGACAGAATTTGTATGAAAGAACTACCAATAATTCAAAATTATTCCATGGATAAAATTAAGTATCTGGCGTCGGAAAAATCATCATCACAAGGTTTGATCGTCAGTAGTTACTGGTTTTGTACCTATTTAGCTCAAGATATTTTATTTTTAAAAGAAGTGGTTTCCGGTGAAAAATAAAACATATTTTTCGTTAGACCCGAGTTCCGTAGCAACCGTTTTGACGGCAGAAATATTTTTCTTCAGGTGTCCTTTTCGTCTTTTCAATAGTCATTTTGATCAGTATAATAGACGTATTAAAGATTAATCTACCATAAATTGTCTACGAATGACTGGTATTGTACTAATCCCTTGCTTAATACATCGAAACTTGTGATTACGCGGCTAGGGAGTCCGGCCGGCTGCCGTGCCGTCGGACCCGCCGGGGATGGCAACCGGCGCCGCCGGCCGCGGTTATTATAACTTTACTAATCTCCGACTATTATAAATATAGCTCTATTATTATACGCACTCTATGAAAATATTGTGCACATCAGCTGGTACCCTTGCGTGAGAACAAAATATCTGATTATTTTTAGGTTTTTTATGGGTTTATAATAATGTTTGGGTTATAAATAATGAGATAGTTTAATATGTGTGCAAATTATCTTGTTAGTTACTGACGTCATTTCATTTACATATAAATTCATAATATTTTAAAAATAATGCAAGAGCAACTGTAGTTTAAACCCACGTTTGCCGAAACAATGCCGTGTGAATCGTCACCTATTTTTTCTCGATGAATCAACACTTTTATTAAAAAGTGTGAGAAAATATCGTGGTAAATATTTACAAAGTATTTTGACTAAACAAGGAAGAGATGTCTCCTATTATATTATCGCATTAGAACCGGAAGTGAGCACGTGGCGGCGCGTGCGCGGCGAATCGCCTCCTTCCGGTTTCCACTACACCTATATATTGTTCGGTGGGATATTTCTAAATGTAACCTGCACTTAATTTTGATATAATGTCTTATTACGTTTAATAGTGTGTCTTGGATTGAATTGTGTGTGTGATTTCGAAATGGTGTTTTTTTTAAATCGTTTTTAAAACTTGTATGATGCGACGAGACAATGTGTCATGCTTTTAAGTTTTCTTATCGTTTTTTCTATAATATTATGATGCAAAAGAAATAATTATTCACCGGAATATTTACAACAGAAAATGCCCACGTTTTTTCTCGTCATACAAATAACGACAATCCCGTTCTTAAAATGTTTTTTTTTTTACTGATCCGGAAGAAAATAATAACACCTAACCTACAACAAGGAATCAGAGATACCATATATCAGATACGTAATAATTGGCGTCTGAAATATCAAATAATTCATAACAACAAAGTTTATGAGGCATACTATAGTTGGGGGCCGATCATCATCCGCGCTGCGGGGGTCGACATCTGTCGGGCATCGGGCACTGTCGGGCGGCGACCCCTCGATCTCTGCCCACCTTAGCTCACCTGATTTAGATCAGCTATGACTACGGGCCTACGGGTGGCTACGGGCTACGGGCCTACGCGGCTACGCTTGGGAATTGGAATACGATTTTCGTAGAGATGTTACTTTTTGATGAAGGTCGATCAAAAATTGTCAAAGTGGATAGTCTGTAAAAATTTTGTAATAAAAATTATTTTTATAAAAATGAAAGTGTTTAATAACTACTGTTTTTGGCTTAGTTAGATAAAAAAGAAATTTTATTGTATGTTAAGTTTTATTATAGCTCAACTTGAAAGGAACAAAACTACCTTATTTTGAATATCTTTTAACAATTTTGTTTTTAACTATCTATATAATTATCTCCTAAGAATTATCTAAGATTTATAGATATATCTAAGTTGGTATATGTAGATGACTAACATTTGTTAAACCTAAACGTAAAGTTAATAAAAAAAACATACACAGAGATAACAAAAGCACAAACAAAAAATTCCGACTGAAAGTCCTTTCAAACATTCGAAATTAAGCAACTGTCAAACATCAAACAATAATTATTTTTGTTGAGACGAAAGCCTCAATACATTTCCATCCCACAATACTTTGCTCACAAAAGAGAGAGCGGTGGAAAGTTATAATTTCCGTGGGTGATTTTTATAGAGGGCTGGTTTGATTACTCTGAGGCTGTAGGTACATAAAGGGCTTCGGTACAAAGCTCGCAGTGATCAGCATTATCCCTTTGTTAGCGTTTTAATCAATCAGAGAAATGGTACGCCTCTCAGATCCGAGGGCTTAGTGCGTATTCAATATCAGTTGCGACGATCAAATTATGCATTTACTTTTTGGGTATACATTGATATTTTAGTTTGCATTGGGATTTTAGTTTTCAACTACTTAGTTATTGAAAATCATAATTTGGTAACAAAATATAATTAAAAGAATAGAAGAAATGTTTGGATAGAATTTGCCAGAAATTCTCACCTAATAGATACCAGCCTACTACTGTCCCACTGCCGAGGAAAGGCCTCTTCTTATGCGGAGAATGCATGAACATTGATCACCAAGCTTGCTCAAGACGGGTTGGGGATTGCAGACTTATATTAATCAGTTCGTCCAGATTTCCTCAAGATGTTTTTCTTTCACCAATGCCAGTAAAATCCAAATAAACTCATAAAGTACTTACGAGTACATATGAATTGAAAAAATCACATTGGTACTTGCCAGGATTTGAACGTACGGGTCACTGCGGGCGAGGCGACTGGGGCATCACGACATGAACATCGCCTGTCCTGCTTAAAATAAAACTTACATAGGGTTGGGCTGAGGTTCCTATCTGTATCAAAAACTTTACTGTGAGTATGCGATTTTGTATTTAAACTTTACTGTGAGTGTTAAGAAAAAAATTAAAACCTCGAATATGGGTTCAAAGATCTGTCGTAGACCTTCAATGTTGTCTAGAAGTCTGTTAATATAAGTAAACTTGATTTGACTCTTTTCTAAGTCGAAACCGGCTGGACTTTTTTTTCTCATTTAATAACTATAAAGAGAGGACGTCAGGTGCATCCCATTAAATTAGGCCAGCACAGATTTAGTTGGTGCTTAGGGCAAGATTCACAATTCGTACTTTGACGAAGTTTTATTCGCATATGAACTTTATTCTTATACATGTGAAATGTTCATATTCATAATATTCCTAAGCGTTTCATTTGAATATGTATATTAAATCTATATGAATTGGGTTCATATACCTATGCGACGCTTACTTTACTTAGCAAAGTTATATCAAAGTGCGGTCTGTTAATTTTGCACTTAGAATGCTTTTTTTTTTTCAAACCTTGCCCCACACTAGGAATTTCTCCTGTATCGTGGGTGCGTTTACCAACATTTAAACTTGCATACACAAACAGCCAGACCCGGAACAACTACTTATAGGTCATACTAATATTTGTTCCGTGCAGGAATCGAACCCGCGACACGCAGCGCAGCAGTCAATCGCTTAACCACTGCGCCAGCCGTGCCGCTTATTAAACGTTCGTCTGGCATAATTAATATTAAACTTATTTTAGAGCATCATTTTAGCTATGATGATCTCTATCTAAACAAATATTTTCCCTTCTATTCATAATAATGAAAACAAAATGGGCGCAGCATGTGGCCCATCCGATTACGTAACATACCGGCAAGGGGGGCTTATGGCTCGCGTGGCTAATTATGAGGTAGCCGGCTTTTTGATTCCTATTACCTTACCTATTAGTAAATTGGAAGTAAGCCGATAAAAGGTAAATTGTGTATTATGGTGCATCATTTTTTTATCATTTTTGGGACAATTTTGGTATGGTTGGTCGATAATTTTGACATTGATGTTAAACTATATATCAGACATATAATCCTCTGTACCGTATCTGGCGACAGGGACCCAGACTAATTTGATTTCCTTTCGTGAGCTCTCTTATGACTTGCAAAGCCAAATTTGGTCTTGAATACCCGGTCACACCATGTACAGGAGAGGTGATCACCATCATTATTAAAGGCATATCAGACATACACCATTTTATAGGTACATACATGTGTTTGTGTATCTACAGGGTCAAATTAAATTAGCTAGCGAAACTTTGCAGACGTGTTGGGTATCGATATCTAAACACAATAGAATAATAAAATAAAATCATTTGGTGTTTTTGGGGGTCAACGACCGCTGGTCCTTTTGTTACCTACTTGAAGTTTGAGTTGAGAAAATCTGTTTTGTTTTGTTTCGTCGTTAAAAAACAGATTTTTAACTGAGATTTCAAGTGACTACACATACCTACTGCGGTCGATGATAAAAAACCATTACATTTTTTTTTTTTGTTTTGTCATGTTGAGATTTCCCATGACGTCTGCGGAGTTTTGCTAGCTCATTTAATTTGACGCTGATATATGGTTTAACAATGTATGATGTAATGTGTGTTTCAACTCGTGCAATCACGATGTTGTAACTACAAATGATAATAATAAATGATATTATTTTGTAAGTAGGTTTGTACAAACACTTTTACACGTCAATCATATTTTAAAAACTAGATGCGGTCGGCGTTTCCTGCTGAAACAAACTCAGAGGTCACAGTCTCTTTTAAAGTCCAGACATAATCTTGGTCAGATCATATGATTATTATAATAAGCCTATGTGATATGTTGTGTGATTAAACTGCGTTCACGAATATATTGGGTAGCACCTTAACTTCGTTAACTTTTAATCGTTAATTTACCAAACTTACCGGGTAGACACGTCGTCTGTACCACCCACGCGATAAACTTTTATGTGAGCCCGCCTTCCCGTTGTAAAGCAATTAATAAGGGCTAACAATTTACCTGAATAGGCCGGTAAAGTGAAAATTAAGGAGTCTGCCGACCTCGGCTGCTCATTACAGCGCTGTATTAAAAGCATCCGCCCTTCCGCTTGAATATGCATTTTTACGAGCGAGCGGGGCGAATGCTCCTGCATGTTTGATGTGGACAATCTCGGCGCTCACCTGCGACCCTGGCTGAATCTTCACGTATTTTACTAGATTTGTTTCAGTAGTTGAGTTCGGAGAAATTGTGTGGTGGTTTCTGATTACAGGTTGATTATAGGTGAATATGAGGCACCACGAGTAAGCTCTGCTTATGGTAATGATAATGTTTTATGTTACCAACCCAGTTAAGCCACTATTCACGAAGCCATGTTTGTTGTAATACAAAAACTTAATCCCACTAAAATACATAAGTTATTCAGGTACAAATTCTAGCGAGCCGCATGTAAGTTAAAATTAAATATTTTCTGTAACCTGAACAATGAAAGTTATACACGACTGTCATTGTGTAGGCTTATGTGTATTGCAGCAAGGCGGGGGAGTACTGTAGGGGTTGGAGGAGGGGGGGGGGGGTTGTAGGGAGTGCTGTAATCAAGAAGAGTACCCCCGTCCCCTGGCGCAGGCTGCGCACCGTACTACCCTCCCCCGCCGCACCCGCACCCCGCCCGTCTCGCGCCACTCTAACCACCTCGAGGGCAATGCCTCAAACCTCTATTGACTTACCGTTTGGTAAAGAAATATTTTCACGTTTTCTTTGTTGATATGAAAAGTCAATACCCCCAGACAGAGGTTTTATAAAAGAGGAAAAATATATCCAGTAAGGTTTGATGTATTTTATGCATCTTGTTACTTTACTTTTATACATAGAATGTTGCTGTGTGGTTTTGGTTATAGTTCTTGTAAAAATACCTCTCTATTTCTTGTCGAGGCTTCGTAAAAGACGTAGGATAGGAAAGGCAGGAACTACCATGACCACTTGTACCCTGGATTTTATGTAGTTTCTCTACCTTGATTTGATTTGTGTGTTCGTATCATGTCATGGAAGTGGAAGATTTCAAGGAAGTGGCATCTTTCTCCAATAATTGCAACAAAGTAGAAGCACGCGTGTCAAACTGCCCAAACGTATACAAACATACATAACATCATGCCTGTAATTCCCGCAGGGTTAGGCAGACTTATATCAATAGTACACCCACATTTCGCCTCTTATGTTTTTTTAAATCCTAAATAATATGAGGCGAGCCTATTTGCATCAAACGGGCACAGATCCAGAATCCGAGCTGCTACTGACAAAATCCTGAAGGAAAAACCCAATAATATTTCGCCTGACCGGGTAATCGAACCCTGGACCTCATGCCCACCATTTGCGATCACTAAACCAACCTAAAATAAATTAAATGCCCTGATCATTCGTTCTTGGGTCCTGCCGATTCACTTTTTCGGTCATAGGCATATTCATATTGCATAGTCTATATTGCAGTTTTATATTTCTTTTGATATTTATTAAAACGAAAAACGTTAAAATCATTCTGCAAAGTCAAAAAGTGAAATCGTTTACCTTCCTATTGATTAAAGTTTACCCTAAAATGAAGAATGATCCGCGTATTCACTTACACTTGAAATAATCGTTAGGGAACACGAAATGCTTTATAATATCCGACATTTGTGCCAACAATCGGACTGTAATGCGCGGCTTTTGTAGAATAACAAAAGTTAACCTGTCGGCTCGTCCGGCGGCAGAATGGAATCATTTTAGGGTTGGAGGGAAGCAATGACAAGCCGGGGCTCGCAATGCACTCAATAAAACCAGCGCGTCACTGCACATAGCAAATAAAACTACAGGGGAAATACGTCTTTATTATATCGCCAGAAGGGCGATTTGCAATTTTTTCGTGCAGTAATTCGCCTAGTTTGAACAAAACCCGCCATGTGCTTCTCGTGCCGCATGGCGCGCTGACAGCACCATGCGATCATTATGCTCACAGACATTGACTTACTGATTTATTTCAATAGACTTTAATGTTTGCCAAGTGCCGTGACAGGGCTGTAATTAATAAAGTGCAGTGACATCAAACAATAGCACACCTGTCAATTGTTTTCAATTAGAAGTGTCGATTACATTTTTTCAGGTATATCTGATTCTGTGGAAAATTATAATTAGATCAAGTCTGTTAAAGATAAGGATAAAACGTTCATGTTTGAATTACTGTCTTTTTTCGTTATATAAGATATAACCTTTTCAAAGAACTACCAGCATAGTTCCAGTAACATGAATTGTAAAACTTGAATTCGTCCATAAAGTCGCAAATCGAGCGATTAAGCGATCTAATAGCTAATAGCATTAAGTGATAAATGCAACGGGTCGCGTATGAATAATTCCACTGGATGGATACAATGTACGGCTTTCGCTAAACGGCTCCATATTTTCAAAATCCCCATGGAGCAATAATATGCAATGAGCTGCGTGAAATGGATGTATGGTTTTGTCGTTGGTGCGAGTGAGATGGGGATGTCGAGGGACATTGGATGGCAAATCCTGGAGATTAGCACGACGAGAGTGACATGTGGCCTCCCGGCACTTAGCACCCCCGTCCCCCTGCCCGCGTGCCCGCGCTACACCTATGGCTGTGATACACTGCGCACTAAATCCGAACCCATAAATATTTATTGCAACCATTACGTAAAGTTAATCGAAGACATAATTTTTACATGCTCCACACGTTAACGTAACCAGTTCTTTATTCTTTTCTTGGTATAACGGTAAATAAAATGATCGAGGAATAGAGATCAGATCTGATAGATATTTAGTTTCATATTCAATTAGAGTTGGGGTACTGGAGTAGCTCTAAGTATTCTCGTTTTATCCGCCTCTTCCAAAGCTTTGAGTGATAGCTTTCAAAGGCTTCCTGGTACGAAACTCAATTTTCTGTTAAAAAGTTCGCTCATGTATTAAACCAGAAAGTAGAGCTCATCTTACGATAAGTGTGTTAACATAGAAGCACCAGTGTATGATTTTGTGCAGTAAAAAAACATAATTCACTTGTTTGTTGTTGTTTAGAATATTGTACAAAAAGATTACACAGATTAAATGCGGGTAATTTGCAAATGGACGTTTAACATCCATTGAATTCGTCGTCAATGTAACATTTGTCATTGACGTGTACTTCACAAAGGGGTGGCTACAATAGGTGCTTTAAAGGCTAGTGTCCACTTGTGCAGTGAGATCTGCTGTGATATGGTCTAAGGTCGCTGCGGGTCACTTGGGCCCGATGTGGGTCCGATGGGCCCGCCGGAGCGGAACGACTAGCGCGATGACGCCATATGTGGCGCGCATTATGGCGCTCCACACCCCTTCAAGATTGATGACAATTCTCTATGCTGCATTCAAACGTAGTAGGGCATGTAAATGTTATGCGATCACTTAGTGTAATAGCTTGCGAAATTCGTTTGAAATGTTAATACCGTAAGTAAGTATATGGATTATGCGTAAATTTCTACTATTGGAACTTTGTTTACCTATGTAGAGATAAAAATATTTTTTGTTGGTTTCTAGTTGCTTCGAATGTTAATCGGTGATACCTACTATCAGAAAACTGTCCTGCTTAAACTGTTAATCTAAAAATAAATCCAATTAAAAATGTCGGACCACAAACAAACACATTTTATGTAAAGCATCGCATCTTTGTCCGTTCGGTCCACAAAGGCCCATTAAATTATTCTCACCGGCTTAATCACCAACGTGGAGATCGTTATCAGGTCATTGAACCCCCATTCGGTTTTCACTTCACTTCATTAGCTTACTCTCACTGCGCAACTTTTCTCGCTCCCCAATAAAATATTAAAAGTAAGCGTTTCTGATATTTTTTGCTGGGGTCGTAGAATAAACGTAGGAGAGGATCCTGATCGCTGGCGGGGCAGGTTATTTAAATTAGTTATTATATTATCATCGAGAACAAAATAGCTGAATCATTTCTAGAATAGTCATTCATAAAACTTGGTCGAGATAACGATCTCAGAGAATTTATTCACATGCCTTTCACATATTTTTAATATGATTATTTTAGCCAAAAAGTTTGCATCACAACGCAGTTTTGATTAGTCTATCTATCAAGTTATAAGAGTTGCCAACCACTATCGGCAATTTTTAATATCATATTTATTTGGACACTTTCAGAACGCTACCCAACCAAACACACAAAGTTTACTTAACAAAAAGTCACTACAAAATATTTTCCTTTCTCACAAACGATAAAAACAGTGAGAGCAATGTCATTCGTTTTGTAGGGTCGTTTTCACCCTTGTTATACCACCAAAACACTTGGCACAAAAAGTGTAATGGAGTTTAGTAATGACCCCCTCCCACAGGAGAACAAACAAACTGGAGCCCACTGAGAGATCCTGCTGTTGTTTCTACTTGTTTTATGTCAATAGGCACTTGCCGATCGGCATTCAATTTGTCGCGTACCTAGCACAGTTTGAGGCCGATTAACATATGTCTTTCAAGCGTTACTGTCGTCTTATAGGGTTAACTTTTAAAATATCCAATGATTACATTGCTAGATGTTACTAGTACACAATTATTAAAACAAAAGGACCATTACCATACATTATAGTACCTAAATAATATAAAAAACACAGCCCTAGTCTTCATTTTGCTTCAAAATGAAAAAAAATACACACATTTGTTTTTTACAATATGCTCTCACTTTCGACAAAAACAATTATAATTGCAAGAAAAATCTTACAGTAGAAAATAAAGACACGCTATCTTTGTAGTGTGGGTCACATACGAATCAAATGTAACACTAATGTGAGCCGCGGGGTCGGCCAGACCCTCTCGATTCAATTATCACGCGGGGCTTACATTCTATTGTCGGGTGAAAACGATACTTGTGAGAGATTGCTTTATTGTTTTTTCTCGTGATTATAAAGCATAGACACGTGCCTCCGTTTTGACAAGGACGATGGTTGACTTTGGACTTTTTTTTTCAGAGAACGTTAAGCTGAACGGTAATAAACAAGTACTTAAATTATAAGAAAAGCAATCGTTGGCTAGTAATAAAATTAAATAGCTCTTTGAGTTTCTCTTTTTACGAATACCATAAGTAAGTCGTAATTGCTTGCAATAAGTTATCGTGGAACAGTTTTTCACTCTAACCCTTATTCGGGACCCATAAGAAGTGAAAAGGGGGAGTTCATTATATGTTTACCCGGGACCATAAATATATTTGGGTTTCTTTTATCTAATAAAATAGTGAGCAGGTGCGTGCTTGGCGTGCGTGTTGCGAATGTATCCGAACGCGGCGCGGGAAACTGATTGTTCTCCAAATTCAATTACAACTCCACCGCAAGCCGGCTTCTCGGCTTTGATTCCGCAGTAAACTACACTAAATCAACGTGGATCCTACGCGTGTGAAAGTTCATTGTTTTTACGTAAAACCACGCACATATTTCTTTTTGTCTTAATATGGAGGAACATTGTGGTGAGAAATGTTTCTCTACATACAAAACAAACGTATAAAACAAAATATAGTGATATTTTGTTTTGTACGTTTTCATGTTAGACTTCTGACGCATAGTGCCTGTAAGCTAAGATCAATTTTGATCTCGGTTTATTGAAAAGCAACTTTGATCGTTCGATGTATGTTGGTGAATAGACTATTCCGTACGACTCCAGGGGGAGGACATATATAATTTGACGTTAGCGAGCAGGGGCTCGCTAACGTCAAATTATATATGTCATGCAAACCTAATCTAAAGCAAGTCATTTGAGCCCTAGGCTCTAGCCGAGCATGAATATTGTACTGAATTTTATTATGACCCGCTGGTCATTAATGTTATTTGAATTTGCGAACCTCAACTGAAGAGATAGTATGGAAATATTAACAAAAAAAAACCTTTTTAGGGTTTCGTAGCCAAATGGCAAAAAACGGAACCCTTATGGATTCGTCATGTTTGTCTGTCTGTCCGTCCGTATGTCACAGCCACTTTTTTCCGAAACTATAAGACGGTTTTAGACCAAAATGATCGGTTACTGTGGCGCGTTTACCCGCGCGTTAGAATGTTGGATTTGGCCTAATGCCTACTTACGATATTATGTATTGTGTTTTTGATGAAATTCATTTTATGTAGGTACCTAAACAGTCGATTCGATAGAAATCCATGTATTAAAATCCACCCGGCCGTTAGGATGTTTCATGTGTATAAAGAATTCCACATACAAACATACATTATAGATACGTAGTATACGTACACATATTAACATAACCCTGTCTTTGATGTCACGTAGTCGGGTAAATAGTGTATGACACTATACATAACAAAATAGCGCCCGCGAATTTAAGACACTGCTTAATCACCTTAGTGAATAATCTACTATTACACGCTGATCCTGGATTTAAAGACATACTTTACGTTGTGCCTGTATTTTTAAATGAACGCCACAGCTAAAAAGCAGGCTCCGTTTCGTAAAATCAATAGCGTCTAGAACGACGCCCGTTGCAAACTATGGCAGGATACCTTTTCCCCACCTTTATACTCACTATATACCACCAAACCAGCTTATGACTGCAGGTTGTAACCCTTCCGTGGTCAACATGAAAGTTCTTGAACCGTCTCCGAACCCGGTTTAAGTCGAACCTCGTAAAGTGGGGCTATCTCGACGGAACGGCAGCAGGGTGTGGATGTGGAGCTGTATCACAAACTATGCTCTACCTCCTCTCCTCTCTGTGCCCCAAAACATGCAGCCAAAGTGACCTCTGCACTGCCATCAATAACGCCCTGGAAGTGGCGAAGTTCTGGGCCAACAAAACTTTAATAACTGTCGTGCTAGCGACACGAAGAAGAATAAGAACTTTAATACCACACCTCCTTTAGCTTTGACAACACGGTTAGCGCAGTGGCTGAGCGGTCGGACTGCTGCGCTGCGTGTCGCGGGTTCGATTCCCGCACAGAACAAATATTTGTAAGTCCTACATGTATTTGTTCCGAGTCTGGGTGTTTTTCTATCTATAATATGTATGTATTTACAAAAAAAAAAAATGTATATAAGTAGTTTATCAGCCATCTTGTTACCATAATACAAGCATTAGGTTGCTTAGCGTGGGACTAGATGGCGCTGTGTGAAATGTCCAGGGATATTATTATTAATAGTTAGGTATTACAGATGTCGATGTTGTCAGATATACCTGGGTACAGAGGGACAGGAGAAGATGTGTCAGGATTTCAGGAACATCAAAGGTGTCGATAATTGTCGTTATAGGTACTGTGGAGGGCTAGAAGAGCCCTCCGAGATACCGGGAGGAATCAAACACTGTGATCCCTTTTATATTTATATTTTCTCGAATCTTTTCACATCTTAACGTCTAAATGTCACTTCTTATTCTAGAACTATCTCTCGCTTGAACGTTCGAATGACATCCGCGCTAAATTACATCCGGCCTGCAACATATGAGGTCGCCTTCAGCAGACAAGCCTCTACAGTACCTATCTTGTAGGTCGCTCAATTAGACATCAATGGGTCATGGACCCGTTGTTGTAAGGAACAAGGAAAATGGTAACGCTATTACCTCATAGTACCGATCTTCAGTTACCTACTTAATGATAATTGATCTATGAATAATAATTAAAAGTTATGTAAATTGGTACCCATCAATTTACTATCCAGTGCCCTTAACACAGTAACTTCTATATTTCTACTTTAGGTATGTACTAGATAACTTTGCCAGCAACATTAAACTAAGTATTTAGATTAATTGCAGAAAATATAACTAAAACTGCACAAACACCAATGGGCATTTTTTCAATGCTAGGTACCAAGTTATCACTGTAATTAGGATACCTAAATAATTAGGTTTGAATTGCAAAATTGTACTCATGGATTTTTCTGCCCATAGGTCTTATAGACAAAAGGAGAGGTACGTATTTAGTCTGAATATTTAGTAGACTCATCAAAAACGTTCCATATACATAGTTGACAATTAAATATAGTGTCACTTCTGCCATTGAAAAGTTAGGTAGCTAATTTCTTCGACCACTTTGATCATGATCATGAACATCCTATTTGACTGGGCCTATACCCGTTTTCATCCATCGTCATCCAAAAACACTGCATCTGAAGGGTTCGTCCAAGATCTGAAATCCTGGCGGACCATTCTGTAATAAAGATCTAACTTCATCATCTACTTGAGAATCGAACATAGGTTTGCAAAGCAGTCGTCAAACCACTAAGCTATTTACTTTGTTGAAAGATGACTAAAATAGCCGTTCTTATATTATGTCATGAGTGACTGCTTAACTTCGTAAAGGTATGAATAAATCCTATGCTACTAATATTTTGTATGGATGGATGGATGCTTGTTATTCTTTCACGCCAAAACTACTGAACGGAATTGGATGAAATTTGGCACATAGATAGTTTATAACCAGGATTAACACTTAGAATACTTTTGTCCCGATATTCCCACTATTCCCACGGGGTCGAAACTTATGCGAGTGAAACCGCGGGGCGCAGCTAGTAAAAAATAAAACAAGACTCATATACAAACAGTGTAACATAATGTACATACTGACAGTTATCTTCATTCATTCCTCCAGGTCAGAACAAGCATTCTGTTACCGTTAGGCGCTGATCTGATTATTCCTCACGACACGTTATAAGCACAGCTCCAACTTTAACATGAGACTACGACGAGTTAGTGACATCAAAGGGTTGGTAATTTCACCCACATTGATGGATATCATTTTTCCTATAAACACTATACCTCTAATACAAAATAACTATAGATTTTATTGCATTTTAAATTTTAATAATATTTATGTATTCTAGTATGACAGTTTTGACAATGATGTATAACGTCGTCATGACAACTTTCCTTTCAAATCCTTACCGCCTGTATCTTTTTAGCTGATTATACATACATGAAAACTTATGCAAAATTAATCATTGGCCACTTTCATATCTCAAATTCATATTTTCTACATGATGTTATTCTACGAGTTGACTTAATAGATCCACGCAATGCAAGGCTCAATTGGGGTTTCGCCTCTAAAGCGAATACAACTAAAAGCCTGATACTCTAGGGCCTCTCCGCTCCGGTACCTGACGGACCCTGCCTACGCCTCCGTCCTCCGTCCTCCATGAAGGGCTCCTATTACTATTGGGCCGCGCATCATCCGAGGGCCGCCTCACCTGGCGGGACAGCGTCCCCGCCGTGCCTCTCACTCCTGCTGCCGTGCTGCGTCCTGTCCTGCTGCGTGGGCCCTCCTACGGGTGTCCTCCGTGCCGCACACGCACCAGCACCTGCCCTCACCTGCACCTGCACCCGCACCTGCACTTGTACCTGTACCTGCACCTGTCGCTAGCACCTGCCTCGCGTCTATCTCCTCAGCTCCAGCTGTATCACCACCTCAGCCTCCTCAACCCACCTATCACGCATCGTCATCCAAACACCCCACCTCCACATACTACATACCACTCTTCAGTCCATCTCCATCTTTTATTTGCTTGTAAATATATCTTTAATTGTTTTCTACCTCCCTTTCTTTAATTTAATCTTACCCTTAACTTTAAAGTTTAGCTTTTCATGTCGCTACACGACAACAGATACCTACATAAAAGGATATAGCACAGACAAAAATGAACACTCACAAGCACACACTACAATCTCACAAGGCAGCAATATGTCTGCTGCAGCATTGCCGGATATAAAGGCAATCCAGTCTAGCGGTATGATAATCATTTAAAAGAATAAATCTTTAACTATCTGCTAATATTCGTTCCCTATTCAGCCCAGTGAAGTAATGGAATAATTCGACTGCAGTTGTCATACACTGGTATATCTTCACTTTACATTCATCCTGAGTGTGCAAAGCTGCGTATTATTTTTACCAAATAGCACTGGTGCTAACATTTTGTTATCTTTTTCACTCTCCATAAATGCAAAGGCGGCATTCATTTGCTTTAATAATGGAAAGATGCAAACCTCTAGAGTGGAAACAAGGAAAAGCGATAGAAGTTTTATTTTTATCCAAGCGCAGTTAAAACGACTCAATGACTTTCGGCAATTAAGTAATGGATGGCGTCTGTTGTGACGATCAATAGAAAACGAAGCGACAAGAATTAAACACGAGGGCCTTATTGACACGTTGTTGTTGAAATATTTGTATGTAGATGTGTACAGATTTATAAGTATCTACATCCTACCTAGGTAGGTAGGATGTAGATACTTATAGATCCCTGCCACCCTGTATAAGTAGAAGGTATATACATATAGATATACCTTCTACTGGGTGGCAGGGATCGACGCGCAAACTGTAACCATGATTTCAGCACAATCATGATTCTAACCCCTAACGTAGAAATTTTTGTCGGTTTGGTTACCGACGAAAAATTTCTGAAATAAATCTTGCTTTTTATAGAAATATGCAATACCTACGCGGTCAAAATGTACGAAACAGCAATTATTTTTTTAATAAGCGACGAATAATTTTAGCTCTTTCAGAATCATGTACTGAATCCATGGTAACAGGTTGCGCGTCGATGTCCGTGCCACCCAGTAAAATGGTTATTGGTATAAATATAAGATCGATAAACTCCGTTCTCTCTCGTTCAGCCGATCACCATGACAGTGGGGACATATAAATGTATTTTTTCATCGAGAAAGTTTTTATAGTTGTTTATTTTCCGATCTCCACGTATGCGAATCTGCGGGAAAATGATAGTAGGTACATATTATCTGAAAACCAATAATATTACCGATTGTACCTACTCTGGTGGTTTTTTAAAATATTTATTACGGCATTTACCTACCCACAGCGAATAATTATATTTTTGATGCAATAACTTCAAGGGTTGATTCTTCAAACGACAGATAATTTTTATTCGTGGAATAAAATTGACATCTGACAGTTTTTGTAAGGAACAACTGTCAAAATTTCTAAATTATTCCTGCGATAAAATTATCTGGCATTGGAAAAATCAGCCCAAAATTAAATAAACACAATGAGCTTGTTTTGTTTGTCGCTCTCCGTGAAAATAAGGACCAGTGCAAAACGCTTAATTTTTCATTGTACGAAGACCTTAGCCATCAATTACCTAAGGGCTGTTAAATGAGAGCATCAAATCTTCACAAGAACAGAACTACAGTAGGTAATTTTTTTGTGAAATAATAAATCAAAGCTGTTTCAGTGTTTTCTTCCACATAAAATAACATCTTCAAGTGATGTTATACCTACTCATCAATAATGATAAACATTCTTTGTATGACACTCATTATTTAAAGATTTAAATTATTTTTCCTTTTTATGGTACTTATAAAAAAAACTCCCCTTCCAAAAAAAAAATGAGCCGTATTTGACATGACTAGTTGTAGCGCACTGTTAGCGAAGGGAGGCGCTCTATTTGCCTCTATTATGCCAAGTGCCAATCATACCTGCTTAGTAACGGCTCCGACAGATAGTCGCTATACCGAAGTACTTATGTATGTACGAATCAATAAGTGGATACTTACGGACAGAAATGACAATGAATTAAAAAAAACAGACTCCTCTTGTTTATTTAAAGGACATGGGAATTTGAGTCTTATCAATATGAATATAAGCTTATCAGGAACTTACTGCAGTGAAAAATGACCCTAGGTAACAGTGTTATATATTCAATGAAAACTTTAACTTAAGTATTAGGTATTGTTACTGGCATAGGTTCTATTTTTAGCACAGATCGAATCAATCTAGGAAATATTTACAACAACTGTCTTAATTAGATACGTGCCCACTGACTAACCGTTGCGATTTCCTTATTAGCCTAACATAAAATTCTGCAAAAAATGTTCATAACAACCAATACAAAACGTTACTATAGCAATAAATCTAAAGTGGCAGAACTTATTGATAGTGTAACCAATTGGCTGCATGCGGTAGGAAAATAACTTAATGACATTTTGTAGAATAACGTGGAAAACTTTGTTGACTGCATCATTTATCAATCTACGTCGAGATGCATCACTCAACGTAGTTGAGTGTTAGGTGTGGTTAGTGGTTAGAAATATAAACATTATTTACCTATTTATTATAATACGTATTAACTATAGCTTCTCTCTTCAGGGCTTTCCTTCCTTCCACTTGTCCCTATCATAGTCATACTCTCACCATTTTTCTTTTTTAATTTTTTTTATCATTTTTTGAAACTACGTGTAGATAAATATGTATGTTTTCGCCCGAAGCTCAGCCAGCTTGAGAGTTTGAGAGCAATGGTGGCCCAGTGGTAAAGGTCCTGACTTACGAGTTGTAGGTCATGGGTTCGAACCTACGCGGGCAGGCCCTTTACTATGTGTAAATAAATTCATCACCACTGCTCTCAAAAACGGTGAAGGAAAACATCATGAGGAAAGCGGCCTAGAACTAAAAAGACGATAAAAAAGACTTCGAAGACATGAGACCACTACCAACACACACTGGGCTCACAAGGTAGAATTCAGCCCACACCCTCTCGAAGAGAGGAGGTCTGTGTCCCAGCTGTTAACATTATAAGCTGAATCTGATTATGCTACATCCAGCTTTTGGCGGACATGACCAAGAATCAGTCTCATTTGAACTTGGCATGTCAAGTAAAATAAAGGAGCGATATGGTAATTTATAGCTACCTAGTTTTTGTTATAGTTTGATACTGGATTTGTAACATCTTCTTCACTGAAAATGTGCTTGAAGACATAATAATAATTGATTCAGAAAGCGGTACTTCTGGACACGGCTCGCATTGTCAGGAGGTTCCTCTCTCTGGAGCCCTGACCACCGGTAGCTTGGACCCTGTTCCCGATACCGGTGGGCTACTATTTTTTATATTTTTAAATGTTTTTATACTTTTTATATTCTATTATTTAAAAATATAATTTATATGATTACATTGAAATAAAGGAGATAATAATAATATCCCTGGACATAAATTACATCCACTTCATTGGTATGTACCATTCCATAATGTTTAATAAAGTACATACGTGTTTATTAATAGCAGAAAAAAACAAGGTCAAATACCTAATTCTGAAAAAAAAAACTTATTTTACTAACTTTATTATTATTAATTAATTAAAATAGGAATAAGGAAAAATACAAAACATTTGGCATTGAACGCGGATATTAACAAATGCATTCAATGTCATTAAGAAAAAGTTCCTAACTGTAGCCGGTTGATACATTTTATATTATTTTTATTACAGGTAAAGTACCTACAGAAATGGGCACCTGTTTATTTACGTTGACAAATATTATGCCAATTTATCATTTATGCAGGGTCAAATTAAATTAGCTAGCGAAACTTCGAAGACATAATGGGTATTAATATCTAAACATGAAAAGAGAAAAGGAATTGATGTTTTTTTTTAAAAAATATTTTTTTTTGTTGTGTAAACTTCACAGTCGTGATTGGTATCGATATGTCATCATCTGCCTAGCCTTTTCCCAACTATGTTGGGGTCGGCTTCCAGTCTAACCAGATGCAGCTGAATACCAGTATTTTACATGGAGCGACTGCCTATCTGACCTCCACAACCCAGTTACTGGGTAATACGATACCCCTTGGTAAGACTGGATGTCAGACTTTCGGGCTTCTGACTACCCGTAACGACTGTCAAAGATCCACGAATGACAGCCGGGACCAACGACTTAACGTGCTTTCCGAGGCACGGAGGGGTCTCGGTATGTAAAAATGGTCACCCATCCACAGACCAACCGCGGCAAGCGTAGCTTAACCTGACCGATCGACCTGTGCGGCTGTTATTATTTAGCCACGGGCCCCTCACATATCGATTGGTATCGATATGTAAAAACGATAAAACACATTTTCTCAACTGATACCTCAAGTCACAAACTACCAGCGGTCGTTGACCCCTAAGAAAAAGACATGATATCTTTTTTATTTTATCGTATTTAGATATCAATACCGACCACGCAGAGTTTCGCTAACCAATTTAATTTAACCCTGTATACCTAGCTACAGGTACAATTATTCAGCGACAGAACCATTTATCATCCGACATTTTTCATTGTAAAACTGGTTGATAACAAAAGCTGTGTTGTTAAGCGGTGCAATTATTGGATTTATTGTGTTTGAATAAACAAATTATATTATTGCTGGTCGAGGACAACAATTATTTTTTATCTTTTATCTAATTTGCTGGTGCAATTTGCATGCTAGGGTAACATGAGTACTTGGAAGTTTATTTACCTCGGGCATAAAATACATACCTACTATTGATTTTAATAAATATTCAGGCATGTTTGAAAAAACAAATATTTTTTAGGGTTCCGTACACAAAGGATGCCAAAGGAACCCTATTACTAAGCTTCCGCTGTCCGGCCGGTCCGCCCGTCTGTCTGCCAACGGGCAGTATCTCATGAACCATACCTAATAGGTAGACAGTTGTAATTTTTACAGTGTGTATTTCTATTGCCGTTATAACAACAAATAAAAAAAAGTTAAAAACTAAAGGGGGTCTCCAGACAAGCAATACATTTCGGGGCATTTTGGCATGTGATACGGGACCCGACTCACATTTTGTCGGTTTTTTTTTAAACTTGAATTTGTTATTAGTGAGAGATCGAGTACCTACCTACTTATCTTCATGCGAATACTGAATTGTTATAGAAAAGTGTAGGTAGGATAGGAATGAAAAGAAAATGTTGTTTGGGTAGGATATTTCCTACCCTTGCTTCGCCTTGCAGCAGTGGTGCAGTATATTTTAATTTGAAATCTATGTGCGGCTGAATGAAGTAATTTGCAGAATTCACAAATTTGGCCTAGGATATTAAATGCCTTCAGAGCATTCATATTTACTGTCATAATCTGCATATTAATATCGTAAGTTACGTGGCCGCAGACATAATGTAATAATAATAAATTCATGATCAAATGAGCAAGCACTTAATTAGCCAGTTACATAAATATAGTAATAGATCTGGCATATGGCATACGGCGGCCCTAATAACGTCAAATCACTTACTATTATGATGATGCCACGGTAATTACCGTTTTAGTCAGTCATAAAAACAATGGGGTTGTGTTGTACACGCAACAGTGTGGTGCGTGCATGTGTGATGATAATATTAAGGCATTTGAAAATTGGGCACTTTTGTACAGACGCCAGCAGGTCAAGCTACCCGAAACTGTAAAATGTTCCCAATCAACCTTGAATCTTAATGCTTTAGCGATAAAGTTGAAATCTATTAAAGAAATTTGACAGATTGTAGTAGCTTGATGTGCTGGAGTCTGAACTCATCTTCAAAACAAAAACAAAAAAAAAACCACACACATACTGCAAACAAATAATTTTAGTGCTTAATATGAAACGTAAATTGTAATTAACTAAATTATTACTAATCCTAATTGATGCGTTCAGTTTTGTAAAGACATTTATTTCAATCGTTCTTTTAATTTAAAAAAAAATATTATTTAGCGGATTTATTAAAAAAATATTCTGTACCTTTAAACATTTTTAAGAAAAAGGTTTTAACTTTGTGAATTTGATAAATGGGAGTGCTGGCAATTTTCTTGCAAAAAAATGTTGAAACCATTAAGTATTTTTTCTTTTTGTGGTTTTTTTTTTACAAATGGCTAATGCTGATTTTTTTTTGACAGCTTCGGCCAGTTTTTGTTGTTAATAGTGGGGTCCAAAGAGGTTTTTAGGAAGTATGTAGATATTCCTTTGTCAGGTTACATTAATAAAATGATGATCATTAAGAATTGAGAAGGTTTGTATATCTTTACCATCGGTATAAAGGTAATTCCAATAATATTATTCCAATATACAATTACAAATATGAATTTAACTCAATAGGTAGGTACTTAACAAACAATAATATTAATGATTATGAAATATGTAATAATCAATGTGATATATGATATAATAATTACTATGCTTAAATTATTGTATTTTTTGTTGTTTGTTTATGGTAGGCTATCTTTTTTTATTTTATTTAATTATCATGACAATTTTGGATGTGTATCGAAAGACCAAATGGACACAAAGTTCTATGACACACAACTCCAGTTCATACCTGATTTTGATTTCGTGGAAAGTGTCGGTGCGTGCGGTGTGCGATATTATCTGGTGAGTGAGGGTGCGCCATCTGGCAGGCAGATGCGCTGACGTCACGCGAAGCCCTGCGCCCGCGCCGCAGGGTGGAAGGGCTTCGATAGCACGCGCCACATCTCCCCGCAACAGCTGACCCATACTGATTTACTGACTTTCACTGTTCCTGTCGGCAGCGGCGCGTAGTGGCCATAATTAATAATCAGGAATTGATTAAAGTTATCTTTCATTCAGACATAAGGTAAAAGTATGTGAATACATATATTTCTGTGTTGTTGTTGTAGGTACTTTGTAATACCATCCTTAGTATTGAATTTCACTAACAATTGCAGGAAGAATTAAGTAGAATTATCTTACACTCTCTTATAACCTTTGCTCTCATTAAACAAGTTCGACTCCTAATTTCATTTTGATTGGATTAGAAACAATGATGGAGTCATCAACTTTTTCTAACTTAGAACAGTTGGCCTAGCTCTAAAAGTCTATTAGACGATAAAAATACTCAAATGCCTCTTAGCTATTGAATATTGATTGTTATTATCGAGAAATTATTAAAACAAACAATCGTTTTACATAGTTTAACGTTAGGTCATGCAATCAATGTTTACTAGTTTTAACTTAAATGCAGAATTATCGTTTAGCAACAAGATCATTTCACTGCCAAACCGTTTAACTGGATCAAGCCTTGCCTGTGACAATCGATTTATTAACCTTTCGATCTTTGTTTAATCGACAGTAATTTACCGATTGTAATCGGGACTACAATAATAATCGATTTATGAAGGTCTGAAATGAAAACTCCTACAGGAAAACAGAATACCTTTATAATTGGGTAAAATTCTTCTTCGCCCTTCGGTAGGACAATAAAACAATAGTGATAGAATCGTTAGTGGTGTAAAACTAGTGTAAAAAAATGCCATTAAGAAAGTCATTCAATACAGGGTCAAATTATATCTGAACATGATAAAAGAAAAAATAATTTCATGATATTTTTTTTTCGGCGACCCCTGGCAGTTTAGTTACTTGAAGTGCGAGTTATGGAAATCTGCAGTTTAATTTTTCTTTTGATATCGATACTTAGTATGGTATGGTAGCCAAGTTTACTTAACACATACTTATAGATATAGATAGATACCCATCACATCAGTCGCGTTTCGCTAGCTAATTTAATTTGACCTTGTATATTTTTCAGCGCGATCTTTGACACATTATTGGCGGTCGTAGTTCGCGTGACCAGATTACCGGCTAGTTCTATCGAAAATTATTCATCGAAAATCGACAAAAACCTGCTCTACTCAGCACGAGCACTTAGTTGATAGCGATCAGTAGGAAGTACACATAGTGTATTTCGGGAAGTAATTTGACGGAGGGCTTTAAGGTGTCCAGCCCGCGATTCCGGAAGGTCATTGGTTGTTTATTGTTTACGACATAATACATCGCAAAGGCGCAATGGAGTCAAAGCACTACTAACGCTGACCACCACCACTAATATCTCTGGTTAAAGGAAAACAGATTCTTGTTTTTTTTTGTTACCTTAGTTGTCCCACTGCTGGGCAAAGGTCTCCTCCATACTTTTCATACTTTCCTTATGCTGTGTCTTCTCCGGCCAATCGGTCAGGAACGAGTCCAAATCGTCAACGCCAGCGTTTCTTAGGCTTTCCTCGTTGACTACGCCCGTGTTGAGGCACCCACTGTGCCACAGAATACTGTGTGACGATCCTGGCACACTCTTGTTTAGGTATGCTAAAAAGGGGTGTAATGTAATACTACTTCTACTGACTACCTATGAAAATAAAATCTTTTTCTCTCGTACATACAAATAATATTCCTCGCAGACATAAAAAGATAACGTCAACGTCAAATCTCGATCGTCGCCTATTTTCAGACAGACACGGTAAATTAGGGTCAGACGATACAAAGGCCGTGATTACTGCATGATTACATTATCGTTATTCCTACACGTCGTTATCTTAGGGCATGTATCTGAAGCGTTAACCTTAGCTGTAATGGACCGCTCTGGTGGTAACACGCGACGCTCGCAACAGGCACAAGGGCAGGACGATCACAGTAATTGTGACGAACCTATCGAGGACATGGTGTCCACTCTAGGTCATGTTTACTATATGATATTAGATGTGTGTCTTTATTATAGTCGGTCAAACAAATGACGACAGTGTGTGAGTCAGTTTGATCGGCTTGCTCGTCCTGTGTTCTCTTCAAAACTTTATGCTATTCGATTCTCTCATGCGATGTCAGGATCATTGAGATTTGAGAATAAATGCTTTTCAGATTGACCTAATGTCGTAAAGATCATGATGCAGAATCGTTGTAGAAACGTTAGAGATTTACTTTTAACTCAACAGCAACATAATCAGCCTATAAAGTTCCCACTGCTGGGACACAGGCCTCCTCTCTGTCAGAGGGAGTGGGCCATCATCAACCACGCGGGTCCAGTGCGGGTTAGTGAATGTCACGTATCTTAGAATTTTTGGTTCTAAGACATGCCGGCCGGTTTTCTCACGATGTTTTTCTTCACCGTTTTGAGACCAGTGATGAAATTAGAGACACAAAGTAAAGTGCCTAAGTATCTGATTTCGAACTCACGATGACGACTCATCGAGTAATTTTAATATTCTAAAAAAGATGCCAATGGTGGTTTCCAATCGTTACCACGATTGGAATAATACGGATGTATTGGTACCAGGTAGGTACACGTTTAATAGATTTTTTAAGTACGGAAGCTGTTCAGTTACGGAAGATGAATGTTAAGATAATAATGAAAATTAACTTGTAGGTTCATATAAATTGTTTTGTAAAAGACTATATGAAACGGATGTTCGTATTTATATTTTGTATTTAACTCTGGCCTTTAAAGAATACAATTAATACGCAAACAATGTCCAAGATATTATCAAAATTGCAGATTTAAAACACAGCATTTCCTGCCACAAAAAGGGTCCCCCGTTCATTTTAAAAAAAATATTTATTGGATGGAAATACGAGAGTTGCGTTTATAAATTTAACAAGGATTGCACGAGCTCCTGCACACTAATTGATTAATACATTAACAATCACAATCTGATTCATTTTGAAGGATATTGCTAATACATTGCTTCATAGATTCGACTTTTTTTTCTGGTAAACAACGTAAATAACGCAATGAATGTTGTTGTCTTGTTGAACTGTCAAAATGAATTCCATTGCTACTGTTAGTGTGTTACGCAATTACCCCGCCGGATCTCGGAAAGAGTACAAACAATAAAATTAACTGTAGGTAATTCTCTATTCTAATCTGCTATTCGTACTATGAAAATAAAATTGTCAACTTCGCGTTGTTTAGCCACAACTCGTTCAAATCGATAGTTCTGAAGTTTGTTTACATTTTTTGTTCGTCAGTGCCTGGTACTGAACGCACTAGTTACTGGGTCTAACAAAAAATACTACGTTTTTTACACAAACTGGACGATGAGTTACGGTCACTTTTTTGTTAAGTTCACAAACAAAAAACGAGGAAGCAACAGATCAAAAGTTAATTTGTAGTACTAACTCTTTAATTCATTGCCTAGTTATTGAAACTAATGCACCGCATCGGTCAGACTTCATAGTAGGTCGTCCACGTTTTTATACGACTTAAAAAGGGAGGTCTTCTGTTCGTCTATGAGGGAAAATGGGCGATATTTTCTCAAAAAAACTGCTGCACCGTTTTTATTTATTTTTATAAAACAATATAACAAAAATCGGCATAATCCTCCAACTATAAGATTATAACTATGATAAATAGTACCTTTTTTGTTGGTTCTCTTAAAAATCCCTTCAACCTTGTTGCTTTTAAAGACAAGTACCATGTTTCCTTTTGGTGAAAGAACTAAATCATTCATTTCAGCGGCAGCAGCTGTCCAATATTCAATGCCAAACGGTTTTACACAGAAACTAATTACAATCAATCTGTCTCGGATAAGCTTGTAATTAGTCTATTATCCTGTTTAACATGGACAGACAAATTGAAAAACAGTCCAATCTTACTATTAACTGGGAAAAAAATTAGAGTATGTCTCTAACAAGTGGTATATTTTAATTGTCCGTTCGGTATTCGCATTGTTTTAACAGTGTCACGTCACAACTGACCTCGCCTACTTTACTGTGAACTATTTATTTTCATAATAACCAAACTGCACTAAAAATGAATCGTAGTAGTCATAATGTGGGAGGCATTGCATGCAAGCAGAACTAAACGCGAGCCGTCGCAGCAAGCATGCACTCCAGATTCAATTTCTGCCACCGGAGCCCCGGGCCGCGGCGGCTTCGCCACGCTCGCATTGTGGGTTAATGAGGTAGCGTTAAAAATAATGCTTTCTTTTTTAATCCGACCTCATTAACCGACAAAACCGCGTAAACAATAACATCGCGTCGTGTTCCTACTTGCAATCTGACGCCCAGTGCTTAACAGAATAGGTACTTACGAGTATGTTTCAGCACTGTAAACCACGAATAAAGTTACAATTTTATATTACCTAGGCATTTAAGTTCGAACAATTAAAATGTTGTGGGAACCAAAAAGAATGCGGGTGGAATATTTTCATAATGTTTTTGTTATCCATAAAAGTATACTTGCTCGAAGTTTTGCTTAGGTGGTAAGAGCAAAAGGCAAAGCATACAACCATTGCCATTAAATAATTAATTAATTTATGGTGGAATCACAAAAATATCCTGTCATAATGAATTATTAGTCAAATAATGCAAGTGCGCGTATGAAAAATATTTATTTAGCAAACATTTGTGCCCCTTCCTTCGGTTACCCAGTTACCCTTGGTGGGGTTTGCAGTGGTTGAGCAAACAAGGATCAAAGACTCAGAGTATGCACTTCAATTCAAAGTGAAGAGTCATTAATGCGGACATATTTATACTCCTCTCTTCTTTGGAATATAGGCTAAAGAGAATGTCGCACCAGGGGGACTAAAAAGGCCGCTTTGGCAGAATCATAGATAAATGAATAGAATAAATGGAATGATTCATAATGAATTATATAAAAACTCGTAAAATGGCCACACATTTATAGCACGAAATTCATCGTTTGACAGTTTTGTATGAATCAGCTAATTTGTAGGTACACCATTTCACGAAAATTAGAGGAATTGCTTTTAGGCTCCCTGTATTTAATTTTAGTATCTCAATACTTACTCATTCAAGACCCGTTCAAGACTTACTGACTCATTGTGGTCTTTAGGATTTATCCTATATATTATATATTTATGGGTTTCTGGTTTTCTAACCCTTGAACTTCCGTTACCGCTTAAACTGTTTTAAAGCTTGGTAACTCTTTCCTACCGACCGCGACCGTAGATATTAGGCTAAATTTAATTAATTAAGTACTTAAGTGAGAAGATAACTAAGTATTATCGTTTAGGTACCTATTATGCAGTTCCACGCTGAATTTTCATTTTAATCCATGTCTGTACATACTGATTGGTGGATTACGGCCCACCCCCTCGGGCCATAATCTAACACGCGGGCCCAGTGCGTCACATGTTTTCGAATTTTTGGTTCTAGGTCGTGCCGGATGCCTCTCGATGTTTTCCTTCGCCGTTTTGAGAACAGTGGTAACGAAATATGACTGAGATTCGAATCTACGACCCGTAAGTCGACTCGTAAGTCGCAGCCGTTACCATCTGGCCATCACTGCTGATTCTCCCTTTCACCGAGAGGAGGCCTCTGTCCCAGCAGTGGGAACATTATTTGCTGATTATGCTATGCTGTACCTACTGATATTATATGATGTAAAATTGTTACTAACCCTTTGGACTTTGTCAAAAATAAAAGTTTTCTATTCTATTCTCTTCTATTATCAGAATTTATGTTGTATTCCTTTTAGTCTCTGCTAAATAAATGCCCATGATTTTGGTCTAACCTGTTACAAAAAGACCCTATTTTGCTGATGCTCGTTATAACGCATAACAATAAATAATTTTGTTCTAAACCTTAGTTATTCCTACGACTCAGTCCTCTAGCTAGTGGTCGCCACGGAAAAACAAACTATCCACCCGTCGAATGTTAGCTACGATCTGGTTAACTTTGTTTGTCAAATATATTACATCTATATTGACTCATGGCGATCATTAATGCAGGCAAGGGCCCACTTATTAATTTTAATAAGTGGGGTTCGACGCGTTGTGCAGGGGCGACGACAGCCCGCTCTAGGGTTATTTTGTTAGGTTTGATTTTATGGTCTTTGTTAGTGCCTTTAGCTTGTGGTTTATGATTATAGTCAAATAATTAAGATATTTAATGATATTAGACTTAAATTATAACCAAGAAGGTGAGGGAGGTGGATTATTTGATAGAGATCACTGCCTCAAATAACAATATTATCAGGTTTGTTTCTACTGGTAGGTGAGGCTAAGAAACATAAATAACAATCATTATTATATTTTACCCTTTGACATTAATAGTATTTCAAAAAATGATGTATTCTATAATTAAATTATTTATGTTAAGACCGAAATTGTACCAACATTTGTGGCAAATAAGTTGACTTGATTTGAAATGAAGTTCTAATTACCCTTACTGTAAAAGGAATTATTATAGTAATGTAACTAATCGGTTATTTTTCTACAAGAAATTACCACGTAATAGGTATCCAATAGATATAAAGAAAAATTTTAGCGCCTGCAAACAATCTGTTACTACGACGCCGGTCTGTGTTACCTTTCACAACACAACCTTTCACAAAGGAGACACCACGGATCTCATAAATAATTAAATAATAAAAAAAGGCTAGTGCCCCGCTCAAAAGAACAATAAGCAATCACTCGCATCTCTAGTTATCATCGTATGATCCGATGGCACGTCAGGGTAGGGTTGCTCCACAACCCCCAGCTGCTAAAGTACCATAAAAGTGTTCGGCGAGCGCGTGCCGCCCGCGGCGCATCTCTAAATTGCATTTTAACCTAATTAGGGAACGATATAATTTTTCGGTTCCGCTATAATCAGATCAAGCAGACATTATGAAATTAAAGCGCTTTACAGCGGGCGGGATGGCGACCTCGCTGTCGCGTGTTATAATTCATAGTAGCCCATATTTTCTTTAAGTTTAAAATTATTTTATAATTGTTATTTTTTATGGGAACTCTAATAATAGATAAAATAAGTAGGTACTGATTTTTGAGGATGATTTACCAAAAAGGATAGATATCATGTAGGATACTGAGATGTCGGACTATAGTGACAACGCCGCTGCATTTCACTTGGTATTCTAAGTGTCCGACCGAAACACAATTTTCAACCAAAATCGAAATTGTAATCGTATAATTATTGGGATCCTATTCTAGTTTCAGTCGGAACCTTACTTTTTGCTGGAACTACCCAGACTGAAACCGAATCTTCGGTCGGATACTAATTGCTAATTGTAAACATTTTGCCTTGACTAAAAGCCTGTATATTTAGCGAAACACAATAAGGACTTACAGCTACAAGTTACATAACATCAGTAGTCAATATTTGTCAGCTGATCATGGGAACTTGTCAAGGTCCATTGCGGAGCGGTTTCCCACAGAAACTGGACACCGCGGCGCACGGCACGCGCTCGGAATAGTTCGGTTACGTAGCGCACAAATAGGGACAAATTTTTATCTATCGTGGTATCTCATCAGTTTGTCGATCGTTTAGCGTGTTAGAGGAGAAAATTCCGACGAATATTCAATGTGAGTTCTGTTTTTTGTATAAAACTGTGCTTTATTTTTAGTAACTACTAGCTTCTGCCCGCGGCTTCGCCCGCGTGGATGTCGGAAATTTACCCACGGGAACGTGCTAACAGGATAAAATGTATGTGCTTCCCCAGAATGCCATCTATGTCGCGGGCCCTTTGTGACTAATTACAATAGAAAACCAATTGCGTCTCATTAGTGGTGATTAAGAGGGTACCTATATGATATCTTTTCCTAAGTACCTAACTAATTTAAAAAAAAACTCAATAACAGAAAATTAAATACCTACCTACCTAAATAAACCTATTTCTGATGATAACTAGTCTAAACTCAATAAATAAGCAAAATCCCTAAAAACTAATATCTATACGAATGACTAAACCTACCTAACAGTATTATAAAATAACCTACGGTCACTACGTACACTATCAAATATACTACCTATACTTTAAAATTAAAATCTATACCTACGACTCATATAAAAATAAACCTAAATAACTCTAAAAACTAAAAGAAATAAAAATGAACTCCACTGCGGGTGACCCAACCTACGACAAACTTAGTATTTGCGGTTGGTACAGTACAGACAGTGGTAATCGGGTATAGGGATCGAACCGCAAAATTAAGTTTGTTTTTTATTGTATATACTTTTCCGGGATAAAAAGTACCCAGTGTGGTGCCCAGGATATTAAAGAATAATTATACCAAGTTTCATCGTAATCGAACCGGTAGTTTTTGCGTGATGCCTGAACAAACAGACAGACAGACAGACAGACAGACAGACAGACAAAAATTTTTTTAATCACATTTTTGGGTTCGGTGTCGGTCAAGTAACACCCCCTGCCATTTATTTTTTGGATATTTTCAATGTACAGAATTTTCACTTCTACAGATTTATTATAAGTATAGATATTGCTTTAAAGGAGCTTTAAAGGAGCTTATAAAGTTTTACTTCACTCTAAAACATGGCTAGGCTAGCACCAAATATTGCTTGTTGGTGCTGCTAAGTTACAAACCTAAAGGTTTCTTCCATCTTATGACAGAAGTAGCAAATTCCCCTATGATGTACAGTCGCCAGCACATCAAGCTACAACAATCTGTCAAATTTCTTCAATAGATTTCCCACTTTATCGCTAAAGCATTACGGTTCAAGGTTGATTGGGAAAATTTGACAGTTTCGGGTAGCTTGACCTGCTGGCGTCTGTACTAACACCTGTATTCACAAACAATACTTGTCTAAGGGCTGATTTTTCCATCGCCAGATAACTTTTATTCGAGGAATAAAATTGACGTTTGACAGTTTTTGTATGTATTTCATACAAAAACTGTCAAACGTCAATTTTATTCCTCGAATAAAAGTTATCTGTCAAAATTTCAAAATTATTCCTCGAATAAAATTATCAGATGGTTAAAAATCAGCCATAAGTAAAGTAGCAATACTGTGCGAAGTAAAGCATTTCTCAATACGTTTACCCAAGTACCTATTGTCTATGAGTAGCTTTTTGGAACCCTATGCGTCCGCGCGCACTATAAGACGTCATCGTCACAAACATTGGTTTGTGAATACGGGTATAAAACTTTCTCAAAAGTTAGTTCACACCAAAAAGGTTTAGTGTAGCTATTGTTTCACTTTCAACACACACACACACACACATACGATTTAGCAAGGGGATCTTTTGAAGAAGCACTAATGCTTCCCTAGTGTTTCCGAGCGAGTTGGTTGCTGTCGCATCCGATGTGCAGATTGAAGGGAAAGAAGCTCCAGGAGTGCTCGGTAACCGTCAATTACGTTGGGCCGCGCACGCGCCGATGCCCCAGGGACCGGTGGCACACGACCGCCCCACACAATTTATGGAACAAAGTACATACATCACTACGCCCCCGTTGTGTGTTTAAAATTTAAAAAAATATTTCTCGAATACGTTTTTTATGAATCATAATTTTTGATGCAGTGTTTTTTGCATGGAGTAAAGTACCTAGAGGTCAATGATTTAAAAAAAATAAAAATAGAGGTTCTCATTTTCAGTTTTATTTCCGAAGATTTCTCTTATCGTAACGTAATAGGTGGCTTATCAGCGACATTATACTACGGTTCTGGTGGTTGACCGAGAGTACCTACCTGACGACGAGAAAATTGCTGATAATATAGCTACCTACCATTCCTACCAATACCTACGTCGATTGTATACTCCTTCCTCCCTGTGCAGTGTTCCTCTAAAATGTATAAAATTTTACGGGTTTACCTATGATCGACTAGGTATGTAGAACAGCAGCATGTGTTACAAGCTAACGTTCTTTACCAACGGGACTTTCAGTCAGACTATTAATAAAACATCGTGTTGACCCACTGGCCGCAGTCCGTAACATCCGCGGCTCACACCGAATCAAGGCTCGCTCACGTTTCATAATGTATAACCTTGTAACCTGGTCTGCGCACGCGTTTAGGGTGGTTCCAGCGACGCTAAGCCGTGATTTATGCCGTCGTAAAGTTGCACACGGCCGGTCTCGCGTTCACTTGGATAATTTATCGTAGCAACCACGCGGCCACGGTTGACCACGGACTAGCCGGGTTGAGCCGACGATTCATATTGAGTATTTATAGTATCGCTCCACCATAAAATAGCCGAATGACTCGTGGTAGCTAGGTATGATTGCGTAGTTAAGTTGGTAACGTGCCCATTTTGATTTGACGGAGGAGAGCTCGTTATGCACAGTCTTGTTAGTGAGTTTGGCTAACTGTGATCACGTTGCAAAGTGTTGTCACGTTTTGTCTTACTTTTTTTTTCTCCTGTATCGTGGGTGCGTTTACAAACATTTAAACTCACATACACAAACAGCCAGACCGGATGAACTACTGGTAGGCCATAACCACTGCGCCAACCGTGCCGTCAAAGACCTTAAAAGTGACACAAAAGATTACAACGTTTGGATGAGGTTCATAGATGTTTGGCAAGTCAAGTGGACAGTGAAGTAAGTCCAAGCTACTCCATCCATATGGCACTTTTATTATAGGCACATGTAGGTACACTATGGCGAAAGTTAAACGGGCATGCACTTACTTCATACGTCGTGTACAGTTGAACATTGCATTAGTTGATGTAAGTATAGGCACTTTACCAAAGACCAAATAGAAATTAAAAATATAACATGAAATATGAGCAAAGCTAGATAGCTTCAGCAAGTAGGTACTTGCCATTTATTAACACGACCAAATAGACACTTTTTTATTTTAACTAAGTTCTATAAGGAACTTAGTGTGAACTTTTTGTTTTTCTAGTTGTATATGCAATCCATCCTAAATTGTGTAACACAGTGGTCAAGTTTAAAATCAAAAATATCTATGAAATTCAGTAGTTTTTACGATTATCCAGAACGAAAATTATAGGAAAGAAAGAAAATATAATTATTTGCGGCAAACATGACGCATAAAAAAAGAGCAGACACATAAAAAAAAATAACAACTTGGGGGTAAACATGCGTCACTTCCACGCAAAACGGCCATCGCTCAGCTAATGCTAATGCTAAGACCCTATACGAGACAGAGCCCCAGCGCTGGTTTTCAGCGGCAGCCGGCGTTGACGTGATGACGTCAACCAGTGCAGCATACAATTAGACATGAACGGTCGAAAAGAAGCTGAATGATCTTTTTTTTTTCAGAATATATAGAAAGAAGAAGAAAGAAATGCATTTATTTGCGGCAACCATGACGCATAAAAAAGGATATAAACACAAAAAAAAAAAAAACAAGTTGGGGTAAACATGCAAACATCACATTCACGCAAAACGGCCATTGCTCAGCATAATGCTAAGACCCTATACGAGACAGAGCCCCAGCGGTGGTACACAATAATGTGAAGCCTCTGAATCCCAAACTATGTAAAAACCATGAAAGCATAAAGTAATGCTGATAATTAATATGAATCTCGCACCCTATCTAGCAGCAGATAATTTTCTACACTAGGTACCATAACTAGGTACCATACAAATTCTTAACAAAACAGACAGCTAATAGAACTTACTATTCCAGCCAAACTTGCGATAAGTTAAGCTGCAGACTCGGCGACTTGTCATCGTGATATACTCCCAAAGTTCTGCTAAGATACACGATGGACCATGCTTATGTATGTGACCAGACAGCCATTTTTCTCTTCCAGTGTATTATATTTTCAGTAAGCCAAGTGAATTTCCTCATTTTGCCGTCTGATTTTGTCCATGAGATATGTAAGCGACCTAAATAAAAAGTATCTTTATAAGATTTATCAGTTATGCAAAGCTCTGTAAGAAATCACTATCATCATCTGCCTAGCCTTTTCTCAACTATGTTGTGGTCGGCTTCCAGTCTAACCGGATGCAGCTGAGTACTAGTATTACTACCTCCACAACCCAGTTACTGGGTAATACGAAACCCCTTGGTAAGACTGGTTGTCAGACTTTCTGGCCTCTGACGACCCGTACTTGGTGTCAAAAATCCACGAATGACAGCCGGGACCAACGGCTTAACGTGCTTTACGAGGCACGGAGGGGTCTTGGTATGTAAAGCTGGTCACCCATCTACGGACCAACAGCGGCAAGCGTATCTTAACCTGATCGGTCGACCCGTGCGGCTGTTATTACTTAGCCACAAGCCCCTCCAGTAACAAATCATTACAACTTAATAATTATGTGACTTTTTAATAAGTAGTTATGCGCATACCATCGCGGGTAGGACCTGGATGAGACTGGCACAGGAACGTGGGAATTGACATGACACGAGAGGCATGTGCTCAGCAGGGGGTGAAGTCGAGCTGTGGATGATGATGAAGCGAATAATTTTAAAAAGATGGCCCAGTCCGGAGTCTAGATTTGTCCCAAATTTTAGCCTCGTACCCTATTACATAAGACTTGTGACTTGCAAATGGCAATGTATGTAGGTATGTACAGTCACGAGCACCAATATGTCAACACATGGCAACTTTCAATTCCGATTTTTTCGTGAAATAACGAATGCAACGTTGGAATACGACACATTACATAAACCTAAGGGTTCGAAAATGCTATCTACGTAACAACATAAAATTTCATCTTCTATATATATACTTATAATAAATCTGTAGAAGTGAAAATTCTGTACATTGAAAATATCCAAAAAATAAATGGCAGGGGGTGTTACTTGACCGACACCGAACCCAAAAATGTGATTAAAAAAATTTTTGTCTGTCTGTCTGTCTGTCTGTTTGTTCAGGCATCACGCAAAAACTACCGGTTCGATTACGATGAAACTTGGTATAATTATTCTTTAATATCCTGGGCACCACACTGGGTACTTTTTATCCCGGAAAAGTATATACAATAAAAAACAAACTTAATTTTGCGGTTCGATCCCTATACCCGATTACCACTGTCTGTACTGTACCAACCGCAAATACTAAGTTTGTCGTAGGTTGGGTCACCCGCAGTGGAGTTCATTTTTATTTCTTTTAGTTTTTAGAGTTATTTAGGTTTATTTTTATATGAGTCGTAGGTATAGATTTTAATTTTAAAGTATAGGTAGTATATTTGATAGTGTACGTAGTGACCGTAGGTTATTTTATAATACTGTTAGGTAGGTTTAGTCATTCGTATAGATATTAGTTTTTAGGGATTTTGCTTATTTATTGAGTTTAGACTAGTTATCATCAGAAATAGGTTTATTTAGGTAGGTAGGTATTTAATTTTCTGTTATTGAGTTTTTTTTTAAATTAGTTAGGTACTTAGGAAAAGATATCATATAGGTACCCTCTTAATCACCACTAATGAGACGCAATTGGTTTTCTATTGTAATTAGTCACAAAGGGCCCGCGACATAGATGGCATTCTGGGGAAGCACATACATTTTATCCTGTTAGCACGTTCCCGTGGGTAAATTTCCGACATCCACGCGGGCGAAGCCGCGGGCAGAAGCTAGTTAAAAAATAAAGGAATAAATCGCTTTTCAATAAAGCCGAGTGTATACATACATTTGTTCGTGACTGTACTACTTGCATACTCCTTCGAAGAATAAAGGTATGGTGTTATATAAAGGTGGTCATCTTCAGTTCCATACCCGCCAGTTTAACCGGTAGTCAAACATTAATTACGATTTTCTACTCACTAAATAAGTACTCATCATCCGTTTGAGTAGATATCTAGTACACACTTGTAGCTATGCTGATAATATAAAATTAAACCACATTTCTACATTTCCAGTCTTACAAAGGGGTTTCGTATTACCCAGTAACTGGGTTGTGGAAGTCAGATAGGCAGTCGCTCCATGTAAAACACTGGTATTCAGCTGCATCCGGTTAGACTAGAAACAGACTTCAACATAGTTTGAAAAAGACTAGGCATATTGATTGGTTTCTACATTTATATCTGCAATTTATTTCGTGTACATAATAAAGAGTATTCTATTCTATTCTAAAATTACATTAGTATTATTTACAGTTGTTCTGAATTATATCTAAAGAATGAAATATTTCAATTAAAATGATTTTGCAATAAATTTACTAAAACCCCAAAAACATCATACCAAAAAGTTCACTATCTCGCAATCTATGTATGCTTATTATTAATGAAGTCAATTCAATTCAATCTTTATTGCATCCATAATGTATACATACCAGTGGTCCTTGTCGGGCATAGCAAAATTTTAAATAAGTACGAGAGAGTCAATTTATTACTTGATTTTATTTATTTACTATCGAATACCTTCTTCTGTAACTAACTACCAATTAACATAACCTCAATACGATACGTCATAAATCAATTAACATACATAAACTCACGCGTTCTTCCCATGGGGTAGGCAGATCACTGCTACGATCCTTGCATAGGTACTTATTCCTTTTGCTTCGTTTATGTCTGGTCATACACGGACGCCGGTTGCGAGTACTACGCACCTAACCTTTCTGAAGAACATCACCAATAAGGTCACAAGGTCAATTCAGGTTGAGTTTGACTCTAAACGATCAAATATCAATTTGGGACGTTTCAATATATTGTATATCAATATAATTGTGTTTCTAAATAGAAACATCAAAGTTTTATTAAAGGCTACAAATGGGTAAACTTCAGGGACATTTTTTTCTTAAATTCATGACACATAAATAAAATAGGTACTCAATAATAAAAAGATATATAAAAAATGAAAAATTGTCAAAAAATATAAAAACTGTAACTACTCATAAGTAGACGTAGCTCTTGAGATGCTACGAAGACGCTACGCGCCGCGCCGCCCAGTAAGCACATTATCTCTGTCACCTACACCGTAGCACGTAGCACGTAGCCGAGCAACGACTGAGCTTTCACCAAATGTTTATATTTACAGTAAGCATGCACGTAAAATAAACATCCGATTTATGAGTATTTATAGCTACATTCCGATTTACCTTTAATCCTCTATTGATACAATAGACTGGTGCATAAAAAGTAAAGCGGTGTAGCGGCGCTCATCTGTAAACACTTGAGCGATGTAAAGTGTTCAATATCGGTGGGAAATGCTGCGAAAATTCTTTTTACAATCGATCGGTGGGTGTAGCCGTGTACATGTGGATTGGTCGGGGGGCGTGGTGGTTGTTATCGGCGACCAATGGGAGTAGGCCGGTGATAAGAGGGTTGGGGGTTGCGCGGCGGGGTAGCGGCAGTGCGCCGGACGGAGCGGCCCGGGTCGGCCGCGTCACCATGCTGGGGGCCATGATGTATCCGGGCGCTGAGGAAGCCGAGCTCGAGGACATGCGAGTGCCGCCGATACAGCTCGAGCACTTGCCCGAAGTATTCCTATGTACGTAATGTTGTGTTCTGTTGTGTGAGTGTTCCGTGTGCTGTGCTATTTTCTGTGCTGCGTTTGTAAACGTTGAGCGTGCGCTCGTTTTAGTAGCAATTGTGACGTTTAACAATATGTTGATATAATATGTGAAAACCACGAAAAACTGTATTTCCATGCGATTTAAAATTAACGTAGTTAAATATTTCGCTCCGTGTTTGTACCGGCCTTATATGTTGATAAAGTACTCTACATTTCCTCCGTACGTACCTACCCTTCTCGGCACCTAAATATACCGATAATCAAAAGTATCTAAGGATATGCAGTACACTTCGCAGTACTTTCGCTTATGACTTGTAAACTGCGATTAAACAACAGTAGGTAGGTAAGTACTAGTGTGTGCTTATTGATTATATACATATAAATAAATAGGTACCTACCACTACAATCAAATTAATTAAAAATAACCTTAAAGTTAAGACATTCGTGAAAGTCTTGCAAAAACAGACTACCTACCTTGCGTCTCCATCATCAGACCAGCAAAAAGCATCACTATTGTCAATTATCATCAAAACCATGTAAGTTAGCCTTATTTTGTATCTCGAAAGTACATAACTAGGTAAATGAAAAGACTATTTCAAGCAGTTTGTCATTCACCAACAGCTGTTAAACTCATCTTCCATTAATTTGCACTGCCGTAAAGCTGAAGGAAATCTTGTTAAAACAAAAACAAAAGCTGGTTAATACTGTTATCTTATTACGAGGAATGATTTATAAATTTTTGACAGATTTTTCGTATAAAATCTGTCAAAAAAATAAATAAATAAATAATTATTGATCACTTTTATCATCTTATGACTGCGTCAGTGAGCAGAGTTTGCACAGCCGGTCGATTCTGTAAAAATATCACCGTGAAAACTCAAGTGAAGTGAGCTTGATGTGAGTTGTCAGTAGTGTCAATCCCTAGCATTAGGTACCTATTTGGAATGACAGCTCACTCCACGCTCACTTCACCTAAGTTTTCACGGTGATATGGTTACAGAATCGCACTGCTGCTGAATTTTGGGTCAAAGATGTTTGAACTTTTCGCCATCGATACGCTAAGCCGAAATACCTATGTTACGTTTAAAAAAAGATAATGGGTATATTATAATTAAAGAACTGAAGTGCTTACCGACTTTCTTTGCTGACTTGCTGGCTGTACAGGAAATAACGATAACAGGTGAATTCCTGTCGCTGAAATGGATGCAGAGATATCTGAAACGTAACTATCACTTATATGGCATGAAGCAGTCTACAGTCTGTTTCGAAAGTATAAAGAAACCCTCTTCAGATTACTATCTTGCACAATCACTCACTTTATGGGAATTAGTAACAAATTAATCTGTATTTAAAAGGTATCAACTTAATGTATTTTTTTAATTTAAATCACATTTTTAAATTGTAATTGAAAAGTCTTCGAAGAAACTTGAGGTTATAAAATAACCTCAATGAAAAAAATCAAAAATATCTTTAAAAGGTCAAATCAAATGAATAATTAATATCTTTAAAAGATTACATTTTTAGAAGTTCGGGTTTAAGTGTTAAATAATCAAATCAGAGCACTCAATTTATAAGTGGCACTGCAAATGGGGCTAAAAACTGCCACTTACTTACTTCAGAGGGGCTATTCTTGTAATTTTAAGAACGTTCACAGTCTGATCTCGGTCTCAATCTGTCAAAAATACGTCTAATTTCCCTACATTTTGACAAGTTTTGGACATTTGTTTGTCGCCAAGATGAGACTGCGACTACTTTGAACGTTTTAAATTACGAGTTTCCCTTCAGATGTCGTTACTATCACTAGTCCGAAAAATTGACAGCTAGCTGTCACTATGCACCAATTTTATGTAAACAAAATATTTATTTTACGCTTAATTAAATAATTTGCCCCATTGCTCAATATTACGGGGACCCTTGTATTTCCCAAAGCTCATAAGAGAAGAAAATTGTGGAGGAAAGCTCTACAAAGAAAACATAGAAACCTATAATTCGTCAAGACTCAGTGCTATCCATTTTAAACCTGAAGACTTTTATGGGATAAATTCGTAAGTAACTTTTCATAAAACAGAGGACCATGTCTATTTTCATTTCAGGCTGTAGTTGTGGCCGTGGTAAACACATGCCTTTTCCTTATCTCGTTCTTTAATTGTGCTACACTGGAAGTCAGATTAAATTTTATCTAGTTTTCGTTTCATTTATGTAAACACATACAGAACAATAGCGGTTTCTGGACTGACACCAGTGCTGCCACCTGTGACGAGCTTTTAGTTTTTTGTCCCATTAGCTTTGTTTTCCGATCCATTTGTTTACATTTTCATTACATACTACTGTGGCCAAACACGCTGAAAAAATAGTCAAGGCAAAAAGTTTTTTGAAAACTCAACTCATAGATTTAAATTACCTGCTAAATGCAATGCATTACTTTTCAAGATACTGAAAGATTGCATCGTGGATACCGTGCGATTAAAGTACGATCGGTGCTTCAGTTATTACAAATTTATAATTGCTAAGCATAGGGTAGATTCAATCAACTGCAATTGCCACTTTTCAGGTTTTCTGGTTTTTCAGAAAGTGTGAGCCATCGAAGCAAAACCAAGATTTTGTTTTGACAGATAATTATTGCCTCATCTCGTGTTAAAGTGGTTTTAGATATTGCGCTAGTGACGAACCTCATAATACTAGTAAAGCTGTAAAGTATGGAAGAATCACATTTTCCTAAAAGCAATATAATAGGCATTAAAATACCTGAACTAGAAGTAACTGCTGCATAAAGTAGATACTCACATATCAGATAGTTGCGGTTAATATAATTTTATCGGGAAACTGCGAATCTGTAACGAATTATTTGAAATCATTAAAGCATAAAAAACAAGCGTGGAAAATGTACCAGAATAATATCCATTGTAAATAAAACTCGTGTAGGTAAGTACGTATGCGATGTACTGGGTATGCAGACACGTAACGCAATATTATAGTATTTTTAATGGAAATGGAAGGATTACTACAACACTAAGGTCATCATTAATTTCGTAAACAAAAATAAAAGTGCCCACCAGAAAAAAAGTACTGTTGTATGGAAAATGACCTCTTGAGCATTTTTTATTATTACAACAAAAGTCTACAATTAACCCCCCGGCTGCTATTTGAGATTGGATGAAAATGAAAATGCCTAAAATCATATTTTTATAACTTTAATTTTTGGATATAAAATGTTCGACACTTGATGTCCTTTGTAGCAATCACCAAGAAGTTCAAAAGCTTAAAAAAGTGAGTCGATCTTTCCCGGTCGATGCAATACTTTTCCGAAAACAAAAGGCCCGATGACACGTCTTGAGTTTGACACACGGATATCATGAAGCGAAAGTAACGCGGGAAGCAGCGTCTTTCTATATCCATTACAACATTATTATCAGTTCGTTTGGCTGTTTGGTTAGTAGATAGTGTTCGATTGTAGTGGAAGCTTTACACATCTGATTGATGATTTATTTTAAGAGTAAGGTAGGCAAGACTTCTCATCCTATCCTATATAACGTATTAAGTTATTGTATTATAAGCAAAGTGGATAAAAAATTGGTACGTACATTATTTTAATAATCTGTATTTACATTTTTCACTAGGAATCGATTAGGCCTAAAAATTTGTACATGATAATACAATCTTTGATCTTTCACTTACAATCGTTTAGGCCTACAAACTGCGTAGGTAATAGGTAGGTAAGTACCGTTGTTAAAGTTGATATAATTGAAAAGGCACCAAAAGCCTTTTGAGAACCTGTGGTCGATATTAACTGCAGACGAGTACTTAAAGATAGTGTAGAGCAGTGGTGTCCTAGTGTTGTAGGTCATAGGTTCGAACCCAGGCGCTTTACTTTGTATAAATTATTTCATCACCACTATTCTCAAAACGGCTAAAGAAAAACATCGTGAGGAAACCGGCATGTCCTACAACCAAAAATTCGAAGATATGTGACATTTCCTAACCCGCACGAGGCCCATGAGGTGGATTATGATCCACTCTCTCTCAGTGAGAGGAGGCCTTTGTCCTAGCAGTGGGGACATTAATAAAACTTCTTTAAACTTATTTTTGTTTTTCCTTGGTGGTCAGGCTCAGGCCAAAACCATTTCCGTAGGTACATATTTCTTCTCCGGCTAAAAAAAACTTTGTTACAAAAAAAAAAAACAATGTGTTAAAGCAATCTGTTGAGAACGGACCAACCGTTTGAATCTTTTAGAAATTTATTAATGAAAGTAGTATTACTCATTCTATCTAGTCTGTGCATATTAGAAGAACTAGAAGTAGGATTATTTGTTAAAAAGCATTCTAAGCTATACAGGGTGGCAGGTACATCGATGCGCCCCCCCCGGTGGGTTCCCGCATTGTCGAGGCGGGGGGGCTCAGTAGCCGTGGCTGGGCGGGCCACGGTGAAGCTAAGAGGAACCCCAGCGGGGGCCGCTCGTCCGGGCTGTGCGGTTTAGCCCGACGTAGCGGCCCACAGGTAGGTTGCGGTGCCGCGACATCGTGACCTACCTGAGGCGGGCCGCGATGTCCCCCGTGACATTGCGGCTGAGGATAGAGGCCGCGGCGGGAGAGGCTCTCCCTCCTTCCGCGGCCTTGACGGGGCCGCCACCGTTAGATGGCGGACGCGGCGGGGCCGCAGGGGAAGAGGACTGTCGGTGTTGGTTGCCGCTCTCCCTATCCTCTGCGGCCGTAGCTCCCCCAACGCGGGGGGCATGCGGGGCCCGCCTTTCAGGCGGGCGTGGAGGCCAGCAGGCAACGGGTGCGGGGGCTCCGTTGCCTGTTTTGCACAGGCCTCCACCTTGTAGGACGGGAATGGCCAGGTGTTCCCGGCCATTCCCGTAGCCCCCCAACCTGGGGGGCATGCGGGGCCCGCCATACCATCTTGGCGGGCGTGCGCCGGGAGGGCCGTGGAAGTAATTTATTTCCCATAGCCCTCCCATTACGGCGTTTGTAGGAACACCTCTGAGTTTTAGTGGGTATACTGTCCTTAATCCGACAGGGAGTCCCACATACCCCGTCTCGGTCCCCCGCGAGACGGGGATGCATGAAGCATTTCTCAGCGAGAAAAAAAAAAAAAAAAAAAAGGTACATCGATGCGCAACATCAACTGATTTCTTTTTCACGATTTCAGGGTTGGTATCGTAGTAAAAGTAGTTCATAATGATGAGTACAATGACCCCTTTTAAAATGATCAAAATTTAACGGTGTACCTATATTATGTGTTCTAATGATATGTGACACTAGTCCATGTCCCTGTTCTCTGTTATTTGTAAATGTTTGTGTTTGTGTTGTTGATGTGCCTTAATAATAAATAAATAAATATGCGATTTTCAATCGTGTCTAGTCGTTTCTGGTTATTGTTCCGTGCTTTTACATTTAAAACAAAGTAGTCGCTGCCGTCCGTCTGTCACGCCGTTAGAGTATTGCAAAGGTTGGTTGTTGTTTAAAAATAAGTCCATCCTCATGAACGATTTTTTCAGCCAAACGTTTTGGCACTGATAAAAATAGATTTTAGGTTAACACTGATAAAATCTACTGCCATTTTTCGTTCATCACCCTGATGGTCCACGCACGGCACCTTTGGTGTTACTGGTTATCTGGCATCATACATACATCGTACGTATAACGCATGCAGGCCAAAAAACTACATCTCAGAATACAAAAGTGTCTCTACATATTTGTTTATGGGCATGTTATGTTTCTACAACTATACTGCTATGATTCGATAGTACAGTACACTTTTTAAGTATAGCATACTTTTTTTAACACCCTATGAATGGGTGAACTGATTGTTGAAATTCGTATGGGAATTTTCAAAATCCACGTGGCCGTGTCGCGGTAATCCTGCTACTACTAGATACGTCATACTGTCAGTGTTTAACAACTCTATATGTGTTGCAGCCAGTATCCCGAAATGCGGCGGCTGTCACGAGATGATCGTGGACCGCTACGTGCTGAAGGTGTCGGACCGCACCTGGCACGCCGGCTGTCTGCGGTGCGTGGAGTGCCGCGCGATGCTCTCGGGCAAATGCTTCGCAAGGAACAACCAGCTCTACTGCACCGATGACTTCTTCAAGTAAGCCTCTTTTACTGATTGTTTTATAAGGGTTGTTTTCCCGTGAATTTGTATGTTCTTGTGTTTTCTCTCACAAACTTAAGAAGAAGAAACACAAGTTAAATTGCAGTATTCATTCGCTCTGGTAACAGTTATACTTTGCATACTCGTATCATGGCATTAGTGGGGTTTTGAGCTTTGAAATTACTTATTTGCATCTGGCAAATAAGTAATTTCAAAAGTTGGCCTAAAGGTGTTGCTACTAAGTAAAATTCAAGGTCAGGATTGGGACGCATCTATGTTAGTCGCCCTAATCCTGACCTATATGTATAAATTGTAATATGTTTGTATGCCCTTTAGTAGTTTGCTTTATGTAATAGCGTCTGTCACGTTGATAATGTTGTTGTGATTGCGGCTGTTGTCCTAGGCGGTTCGGCACCAAGTGCGCTGGTTGCGGGCAGGGCATCCCCCCCACGCAAGTCGTGCGGCGTGCGCAGTCGCACGTCTACCATCTCCGGTGCTTCGCCTGCGCCGCCTGCGCAAGGACGCTCAATACTGGCGACGAATTCTATCTCATGGAAGATGGGAAGCTTGTGTGTAAACCTGACTATGAAGCGGCGAGAGCGAAAGGTATGCAATCGTGTATCTGTATATTGAACTCTAGTATACTGATCTTTATGTTTTTATTTTGTCAATTTGCCTTATAAATTCCCTAAACAATATATGTATAGTTGTGGAGGACAACAGCATGTTAGTGTAGTGTTGAATTATTAAAATATGGTTCTTTTTCCCTAATTTTAAATATCATTGAGTAGATAGAACAAATAACTATTTCTTCCCTCTTCTATAAACAATTATTCGCTCCTTAGGAAAAGAAAATGGCAAAATCTACATCAAAATCACTTCTAATGTGCAATGTCCAGGCGGCGAGGGTTCCTTAGACGGCGACGCTGCGAGCAAAAGGCCGCGGACTACGATCACAGCCAAGCAGCTAGAGACCTTGAAGAACGCGTACAGCAGTAGTCCGAAGCCGGCGCGGCATGTGAGGGAACAGCTGGCTCATGATACGGGGCTGGATATGAGGGTGGTGCAAGTGTGGTTCCAGAACAGGTCAGTTGGTTTGCCTTTGTTTCTGTTTGTTGTGGGAAAGGAGGAAAGATGATTGTGTAGAGCTGAGTACCGTGTAAGAACAGCTCACTTAGGAATATCAAAATACACGTATAACCTAGGCCTAAAATGTAGTTGTAAAATAAGAATGAAAATAGGTTGGGTAAGTCTATACTTATGTTATCAGAATAGTGGATATTTGCACCACGTCCTTTCCGGACCTATTACATCTATCTATGACCATAATGATGAACACTTTTGCGACAGTAGCTTTGTTCTATAATAAAGCTATTCTGATAACATTAAAACAATTTTATCGCACTATAAACCGGGTTAAATTCGCCATAACTGATATTTATTTCTTTTATGACGTTGAAAAATTAGACATGCAAACTTAAGTAACGCCTCTTTAACCGTACCGAATACCGAAACATTCGATATCTGTAATCAATGTAAATTGCGCAGGGACACCTTCCGAGCTGTTCGAGTTAGCAAAATGATTTTGAAATGGTCAAGTGAATTAACTAGACGTAAAGAGAGATTAGAGCTTTTATGGGCGCGCAGAGCTAAACATTAAAATGTTCAGTAAAATTAATATAGGTAACGAGCAAATGCGTCAGTTGTTTAGTACTATAGAGAATTAAAACAACGTTAGAGGAAGCACGATGACTGTTTGTTTAAAAATCCTTAAGTTCTAAGTTGAACTGCATGATTACTAACAAATGCGTGCCCTGGACAGGTTCACTCAATCTTTGTGGTTCTTTTCTCAAAAGACCATTTCAGACACCAATCTACATGGTCTTCACATGAGTTGACCAAGATTATGTCTGGACCTTTAAGTTTGTTTCGGCCTTTCTTCTCCGAGTAATCAGATAAAAAAGCCGACCTCATCTAGTTTTTAAAAATATGACTGACGTTGAAAAGTGTTTGTACATACCAACTTACAGAAATAAAAACCGTTAATTCGTCAACCATGATATTCATTTGTGTGGATCCAAATGAATATTATGAGTGAAAAAGTCGTTGGGTGAAGGAGGTTATTTTGATTCTACTAACGAAGTAAAATGCTAATTTATAAGATTTCGTGGCCATGAGCCATTGTAGGCAGCAGGTTACACCCATGCAATTGATCTACATAGCATTTAAGAGAAATCCAGACGCGTGACTTGCTTTGAAGTCAGGCTTGCGCCTATAATATTCTTGTTGACCTACAAATTCGAAAGTTACAACTGGAATGAGATTATTTATTTTAATTAATAGAAGTTCTAAGCAACTGCACAAAGGAGACGATTACTATTTGATTATTGTGCGATTAGTAATTCTATGCTTTTTTTCGTTGAATTCATAAAATACAGCATAATATCGTATAATTTATATAAGTACGATTATTTAACCTCCACAAACCAATAGTATAGAGGAAATTACCTATGTCTTACTAAAGTGTTGCATGCCAGTTTTCAGATTTTTTTTTCAGGTACAGTTGACCGCACGTCGTTGGTAACACTTTAACCAGGATCTGGCCTAGCGTACTACGAAATTTCAATAAGATAAGAGGCCAGCTGATACCTACTAATTGCGTTACAACTGACATGCGGCCTGCTGTACCTGCTTGGTATCTGATAATATGTATGTAGGTATTGCCTGTACCCGGACCATCTCATGACTTATCCGACGATTCTGACGTATCCCCTCATATAGGTCTCCTTACAAAAGCACGTCCTTCGGATATTTGCGTATTGTGTATCTACGGCAATGTTTGTTGGTGTGTTTGGGAGCATAGTCGCGGAACTATGTTGTGTCGCGCGCGACTGGCCACAGTCACGGCAGCGGTCACGCCGCTGGTCACGCCCTGCACATCGGCCTCGCCTCGTAAACGTGAACGCGATATCACAATGCTCGACTTCTTTACTTTATGTGCTCGATATAACTACAATACGTGCTCATGTTAAACATGTTGTTAGCGTTTCGCATTATATTGGCATGCCTTTTAAAAACTTCATTTACTTGGAGTTGTATAGTATACCTACCTACTTACCTAATAATGTTTCGTAATTTTCATGAGTTTTCCGTAAGTTTATCAAGAGACTTTGATCGTTAATGCTCTTCTTGCATAAAGCTATTAACATATTTTTGTCAATTAACCATGAACCGAAATGTTACTTCTAAATTAATTTGGCCTCCTGCGTTTATTTTCATCAAATATATTTTTTTTAATTGTCATTATTAAAGTTCGAAATGTATCAATAGTATGTATAACTCAAGGACCTAAGTTGTACTTTATAGTACATACTAGTTCCATGGTTTATCAAAAAGAATTTCTTTGTCAGTTTTATAAAATAAATTTATTATTCATGACAATATTTATATTTTTAGGCAACGATATTTTACTAAAATATCATTGTTTTTAGGCTTGTAAAGATTTTTTTTGTTAGACCACTACACTATTATATAGGTATATTTATTCATTATTAAATCTGTTTTTTCCCAATAAAAAATAAGATTAAATCAAAAATACTAGATAGTCACCAAATTCAGCAACTATTTATTTAAAGAATTATTCAGATTGGACCATTAACTTATACAAATTACGAAGGAGGCAATTCGGGACAATGTATCAATAATCCGCATGAGGTATATCGTAGCACGCGCTTCCCTCCCAGTGGACTGGGCGGAGGTACTTTAATTAATCAAGCTCTTTGTTGAAAGCCGGCGCCCCGCAGTGCGCTAATAACAACACACGCAAAACATGCGACGGGGAGTTTTGTTTATACATCGAATATACGATTATTTGTTTAAATCGAAAGTAATCGAAGCGTAATAACGAGTTTGCGTTATTAAATCAAAGTTCAGTCATTATTCGAAGCGCCCATCATTGAAAATAGGGTTGTAGTAATGTTTCCGCTAAACTATTGTTTGTGGAAAGCTTTTTACGAAGGCATACCTATGCTTCTGTCGTTTTTGCATCGGTTGAGACATTAGTTTCAGAGTGATTGGTTTATGATGTGTGTAACTATTTACTTATACACATCTCTTTATCACTTACTTTTACAATGAAATACACACAATTTTTTTTTCATATAACGTATTCTTATATATTCTTGTATATATTCAATTAAGAGACTGTTACACATCTCCATTGGGTTTTGCTCCCGTAACCAACTATAGTTTTAAATCGATTATACCCGCCGTCTGAATGAATTGATTTTCAGCAAATTATGTTTATAATTGTCATTGAAATTAAAATTATTTTTGAATAAAAATCTGCCTTGTTAAAATTATCTTTTCAGATTGATTAAAACAAAATTGAATTTTTGAAGTAAGATATAACATTATAATTATATATACATATAATAATATTATATTATTTATTTGATATAAGTTTATAATTTAGAGGTTTTCTCTCAGATAGTGCTGGCAATTTCCTTGCCAAAACTGTGTGGATGCCATTCAGTTTTCTTTTCTATTTATTGTTTTTTTTTTTTTTGCTAAATGGCTATTTGCGATTTTTTTGACGACTTCGGCCAGGTAACATATACAGGCTGTTAGTGTAAACACCGTTATCCTTGAAATCAGTGGTTTGGTTTCACTTATAGAACGTAAATTAAATGAAAAAAAAATTTTTTTTTTTTAAAGTAAAGTCTCAATTTTTTTTCAAAATTATTTCACCCTATACAAGTGCACGCAAGGGCAAAGTAGACGGAGCGCGGGAAACAGCGTGTCGTCAGTACTTCCCTTATCGATGCAGCGCGTGCCGCAAGCCGGCAAACGCATGAATTTACGGACGGTGTCGGACAGAAACTTTCTTACATTTTTGAAAGAAAATAACGTTTATTTATTTTTAAATTCAGATAAACATTTTTATAATTAAGTCAATTACCTATGGTTTTAGTGACAACGGTGTTTACACTAACAGCCTGTATATTGTGAGGATCAAAGAGGTTTTCCACAACATTTTTCCTTGGCAGTTTTATAAAATCAAATGTTAATTTAGTAGAACGAGTTTGCGTTGTAGGTTTGCGTTATCTTATTAAAGTTTAGTAATTAAAGTGGCCATTGTTTAAAATAAACAGGGTTGTAGTGTTACAACAATCGTCATAAAACGTTTTTCTTTTGAATATAGAAATATAATATTTCTAGGGATCCCGTGGAAGCTTTTACTCGCCTTATACTTTTATCAAAGATTTATTTATGCTTTTTCCTAAATACAAAAAAAAGTCGCTATAGTTATGATCCAATTGCACAACGGGTCGATTATGGTAGTGCCATTTTTACAGTTTTGAAATCATAACGTTCTTAAAGGAAGGAGCTTACTAGTAGTACTCATAACCAGAACTTAGAACTCAGAACCCTAAAAAGAGAAGTTCTGAGACCTCTTTTTATGTTTTATGTGTATTTTTCTGTGACATACATAATACTTAACCAGTATTTGCTTTCTCTCATTTTTCTTTAGTAAGCTACTTTATGTAGTGCTGCAGCTTACAATATAATGTTTATTTATTCTCATCAACATCACATATTTTACCCAACAGACGAGCAAAAGAAAAGCGGCTGAAGAAAGACGCGGGGCGCACGCGCTGGTCTCAGTACTTCAGGTCTATGAAGAGTGGAAGCGGGTCTCCTCGACATGACAGGCTGCTGGATAAGGATGAGCTCAAGATAGACTTGGACTCGTTTAGTCATCACGGTAAATATTGATTTCGTTCTGATTTTTGAGACATTAATTTGTGTGCCACCTCGGCGACTTGAAATTTGACTATTTTAGACGACTACGTCATAGTTCGGAAAATGCAGAAGATGAGAAATGTTTACAAACGGACTACGTGACTCCTTTATATGTATTTTCTTTTAATGAAAGCTATTGAATTTGTGGCTAGCAGGCTTTAACAGTATCTACAAAATCTACTACGCAGATACATCCACATTTTCACCTATGTTCTGGACTACATCAGTCATACTCATAATGTTATTTCAGAGCTAAGCAACGACAGCTACAGTACCGTGGCGCTGGGAGGCGAAGAGGGCTCCCCTGCTGGTGGGGGGGCGGCGGCAGGGGGGGCTCGCTACGCCACTACGCCGCCATACCTACGCGCGCACTCGCCCCCTCACCCACACTACCACTATCCACCAGATCATCTCGTATACACCAACATAGGTAAGTTAGTGACATGAAATAGTAACGATAAAAGAAGATGAGAGAAGTATTATGTAGGATGACGGGTCACTGCTACGAGGGCGTAAGCAACGCTAGTAGCAGATGCTACGCGCCTGATAACCTGCGAATACGCAGTACAATAGTGCGCGCCGTTTTTCTGATTCGAGCACGTTAACGACTAGGCGATCATTTTTTTTATTGTAGTTTTTTCATACAGTTGAAACTCTGTTTCCAGAGCTCTCCTGACATTAAAATGGTAAAAAGTTTCGTATTTATCAGGTCAAGCGATGAGCGGTGCTGGAATAGGCGGAGCAGGAGGCGCGGGTGGTGCGTCAGACCTCAGCAGTTCATCGTCCCCAGCGGCGGGCGGGTACCCAGACTTCCCACCGTCGCCGGACTCGTGGCTGGGAGAGGCGCACCACTACTCGCCGCGCGCCTTCCCCTAGCGGCGGCCGCCGCCGGCGCACGCGCACCCCACACCGCCCGCGCCCCCGCCGCCGCTACCCGTCCCCCGCGGCCCCTACCCGCACATGCTCGCGCAGCAACCACTCGAGCTGGTCGTGAAGCGCGAGCTGTGACTGCACCGCACTGAACATTTCCACGCACAGGACGTTTATGAAAGTTAGTGAACGTTTGATGTGCTGCAACCCTAGCACCGATCACCTCATTTGTTTGGACTCTGATTGCTAGTCAATTTAAAGACTGCTAATGCGACGTCGCTTTAGCAGGTACACGGAAATGCACTGAACTTAAATGACTTCCATGTGGTGGTGGTGGCTGCACATTGATGTGAGTGTGTGTCGTTGTTCGATGTTCCACAAGACTTGCAATTTTGTATATAAGAAGATATTTAACTTACATTGACACTGTATACAATAAACCCTCGAATTTGTTTGTCATTGATCTTGAAGTTACTTCTGTACTTACCTACAAATGTATAAGTAGGTAAGATTCCTACATTGATGTTTTGTTAAATGTATCTTTGTGATTGTGCCGTTCGTTTGGAATTGTAAAAAAATAAATATAAATATGTGTACATAAGGTACGAGCACAACATAATTATTAAACGCCTTATACTAGCAAGGTACATTGTTGTAAATAAAATATGATTATAGAGTCATTAATGAATGTTAAGATGTAAGAGTACCAATTATATTATATGTACATTATTATAATAATGATACAAAGGAAAATATGATTTACGTAGATGTAACGCAATATTTAACATTCGAGAAATTATCACAATATTGTACATAGAATTAATGTAATATAAGTAATAATAGCTGATATAGGCAAGTCCATAGTGATTATAATACTTTGTGCAAAAAATCTAGTCGACAGATGAATGGTATCTACATATATAAATAATTGTACATGTAATTACAATAAAGTTTTATTTACAACTTATGAACTATCAGTACCTATGGTCTACTAAATATTTATAGTTCCGTCGTGGCCACTCCCCAGTACTGTTGCATGCGACCTTCGAGGTCTAAAGAGTCTTGTGTTGATTTCTCTTGTATCACAGCAAAGTCGTATTCCAGGTGATAAGGCATCAGCCGCTGTAGTGACCCAAAGTATGCTGCATTTGGACCCCCGTTGGGTAATCTTCCGGAACCGAAACGAAAATCTGGCTTCAGTGCAGTGCCGAACGATCTTGCGCTACCAAAATGTTTTGACAAGAACGGCACACCTTTTGTTTGCTTTCCAGTTAAATGTAACTGCGGACTACTTCCCGATAAACCTTTCAAGTTTCTAAGACTACTGACATTCGACTTGATCCCTTTCGACAGGTTATCCAATTCCTTGTCGAATAGCATCTGCGTGTTTTGCTCGAGCATGTACTCCCAACATTTGAATTGTTCCTCGGGGTTGGAGACATCCTCGTGTCTGTGGTCTTCCTCCTTATCTTCTTCAACTCGCACACGTATGGCGCGAGCAACGCCCCCGCGGCAACTTCTACGTTCGGACGCTTTGGCTTGTGATCGTACGCTGGCGTAGTGTTGGTGACTGACCGCTTCACTAGGCGGGCGGTCACTCTGGCCGCTTGGAGATGATCGGTCACTGCTCGGCTTCGGTGGCGTCACGGAGTGACAACAGGGTTCCAAACGAGAGCAGCAACAATCCGATCGACACACTGACTTATTACTGTTTATAGTCTGCCGTAGCTCGCGCATTAGCAAGTCGACGTCCGAGCGAGCCGCATCAAAGCGAATAATTAACACGGATATGCAGTCCTCTACGCCATAGCTTTGTGCCAGATCCTGTAATCTTTTGGCCGCGAGCACAGGATTACGTTCAGCTCGAACTTCAGAGACAGCGGTTTCCATACTGACGGCATTCCAAAATTTACCATTCCCTAATATTAAAAACTCATCGTCTTCCTTTATGACAGTTTGTATGACGTCGGGATCAGGCACGGTATTAGGATACCTCGTTGAATATCCTAGTCGTTTATTATTTTCAATACCCAAACTTAGGGGTCCGTTTCGTCTACTTAAAACTGCTTTAGTATCCCCTACATTGGCAAGTCTCAGGCTATACTTCCGGGCTGTTTGACCAAATCCGCTTTCTTGTGCAGTTATGGGCGATAAGTGACACATAATTAAACAAGCACCTTTCCTCTGCCCTTTTTCTTTTAATTCCCTATGTGCGGATAAGACAACATATTTCATGTACTCGTTTACTGTTTCCTTTATAGATTTCTCCTCAAGCACGAGTCCCGGTATGCACGTTTGTAAAATTTTTGGCACTTCGATATCGGTCTCACCATCAATTATCGCAAATAAGCCTTCCCTGTTGCAGAAGGCCGGAAGACGAATTTGAGCACAACATAATTGTAATGATTTATTCGGGCATTCGGAAAATCCTGTGGTCCAAGGTGTTGAACCATTTAACTCTTCGTGGAAACCGCTTTTTTGTGTCCAAGGCAAAGAATGTCGTCCGGTGACATCAACTAAACTAAGAGGTCGTTGACACCTATAGGCACTAAACTGCGAAGGATCCACTTGCAACTTTTTGTTACACGATATATCTAAAAACTTTAACTGCTTTGGGGCAAGAAGTCGTAAATCTATACTATCCAGCTCGTTGTGAGCGAAATCTAATATTTTCACAGATGCACTGCACGCAAACATTGGCACAGAGCGTAATCTGTTCGAATGTGCTCTAACTACTTTAATATTGTTAAGCTGTGGTAAATTTTCAGGAAGTCTCGAAAGGCAGTTCCCAGATAGAACGAGTTCTTCAATATCTGGCCAAAAGTTGATGCACGTTTCTGGAAGGTTCGTCAAACAGTTGTACGCTATGTGCAATATCTTTAATCCTCTGAAGGCTATTATAACGTCTGCTACTTCATCGGTGAGACAGTTTGCTGTAAGGTAGAGTCGTTCTAAACAATGTGAGGATGGTCCTCTCGCGTGGGGTAGGCGGCTTAGCCTATTATTTGTGAGATTTAAGACGCACATTCTGTCACAGGCAGAGAAGAAGTTTTCAGGTAAGGACTGTATACAGTTGTCGTGGAGGAGTAATTCTCGTAAAGGTGACCTCAATCTTGGCATAGAAGGTATGCAGGATATTTTGTTATGTGCAAGATGTAGGCTGCTGAGACTGGAGAGTTCACTGCAGAATAGGTGTTCTGGTAAGGAAGTGAGTTGGTTGTTGCTGGCGTGCAACGTGGTGAGGTCAGAGCAGCCGCTGAGCCACTGCGGTAGTGACGTCAGCTTGTTGTGTGACACGTCGATTTCGACTAGGTTGATCGGTGGTACAGTTGTAGTTAGGGTTTCTAGTTCTGAAAAGAGAAGCAACGATTGGATTATTATTTTGAAGGCAACATTGTACGTGGTATCCTTTAGGAGAATGTACATTCTAGGAGTAGCTGATCATAAGTTAATCAGATGAAGCACGTTCTACTTAGTTGCGACTAGAATTTTAAATAACTTACGGTTATGTGGCGCTCGCAACGTTCTCAACATGGCGCCGTGCAACGCAAGATGCTGCAACGTGTTGTGTGCTGCGTACAACTCGCGAAGTCCGCGCAACGCGGATACCACCAGCACTTCCACGCTGTTGTAAGACAGGTCCAAAGATACTAGGTGCTGGAACAGGACATATAAACTTGGATTAAGAACAGGACAGGCATGCAACTACCCGATAGTAAAGGGTTTAGATTACAACGTCACACAATCAGTGGCATAATTTGGACTTGGATTCATGACAGGTAATACGTAGGTAATTGGATTTCAGAGACTGGTAAAAACTCTGCTATAATATGAAATTGTTTACAGTGAATATTGCTACAATTTCATAATCTAAAAACGTAGCTAATATAGGTACCAATTATTGAATTACAATGATTGCGCTCAATTTCATAATTCATGAGTAGAAAACGTATTAGCGTGTGAGAGCTGCGCAAGTCGCAACACATTACACGAGGTATTTTTTTCTAGGTTAGATGCTACCCGATAAATTTGCCTAAATGTAAAAATTACAAGTGCTGATAGAATCTTCGGCATCCTGACCATGGCCTCCGCCTCAAACGGACATCCGAACTGATTTATTAACCTACAATGTTTATAAAACAGTAGATATAGTTACATACCTCATAATTGCCAAGTATGATGCTTCCTTTGAGCTTGTTGTGTCTCAGGTCTACGGTGGTGAGGGGGGCGCGGTATTCTGACTTATTTTCGTCGTCTGGCGCCATTTGTGGTCTGTTACTGGACTGAAACGTGAAAATATACACAGTAAGTTGTAGAGCTGCATCTTGTTATTAACAACATAGCTGTTATTAAAGTAATCAAAGAAGTCCCTTTTTGAAATATTCGCGAAGTCTTCTGATACCTTGGTAAAACACTCAAGGCAATTTATAACTATCTAGAAAGGAGGTTTTACCTACAAAGTACGAGGACCAACCTACCTGCGTATCTAGATATCATCATAATATGAGTAATCTTACGAAATGTGGAGAAGATATGCGTGATGCGGGATGTCTATGAAAAAGATTGTAACATAGATGTGGAACAGTAAGTATTATATTATAGATAAGTTAGACTTACTCCAAAACTGGTAATAAGGTTCCGTGTGGCTACGAGTGTCCTTAGTCGGGGCAGTCGAAGCACGCAGTCTATAGATCGCAGTTCGTTGTCACTTACTTGAAGTTCTTCTAATCTGAAGATAGGAGAAAATAAATGTGAATTTATAACTCAACTCATTAACACAATCACGAAAACATTATTTTGGAGAAGTGAGCGGTAAACAAATCCTTTAGTTTTCTAATAATAAAAATTATTCATTTTTATAAAAGTTATCTGCCTCCAAACTGAACAAACGTATAATGCAAAGGAGTATGTAAATTGTGCAAAAATGCATGTAAGTATAAGACACAGAGTTGAATATACCTGCAAATAAGTTTATATGTAAATGAATGTTAGATTCCGAGCCGACACAACAAGTCTATTTGTTACCCAACGACGTAACAGAGATTGTATCGAGACGTGATGGATGGACTGTGGATAAGTCAAGAGATCTAACAAAAACATTATAACAACTGCTAAGTAGAAAGTAATGTTGTTAATTACTTTTTACTTGTAGATAAAAAGAAATTAATTAATAAAAAAAGAAGAGAGAGATAGTTTTGACGTATCATCTTTAAAGTGGTTTTAGGTATATGCTGTGAAAAGCCATTTTGGAATCATTATATTTTGTAAGATTTGGTTTTTATAAAACTGGATTGTCTTTCCTCTGTTGTAGAGGTCATAGAGGTTAAATACCAAAAACCTGCCGGTCTATTCTGAAAAAGTCACACCGTGAAAACATAGGTGAAGTGAGCTTGAAATGAGCTGTCATTTCAACTGATGCCAGGGATTGACAGCTCACTTCAACTTTCAGTGAGCTTTATACAGAATAGCGATCTATTCTGTATAAATCTCACAGCTGGAACTGATACATATTGCGATCACTTCACCTAACAAAATAAGATCGATGTAAGTTGAATAACAGCAGAAACAAGAAACCATGAATCTTATTAGTATTGCTTATCATTGAATGTACAGTCAGCAACAAAAGTCAATTAACACTGTTACTTTTACAAATCATCTAAATTGATACAAAATGATGCGATACATTGGTTTTCTCTATTTCATGTAATATCAAAGAGTTAATTATTCTTAAATATTCTATTACTATATGTTTTTTAAGAATATTTTGCTCAATAATTAAGATTTAAACAACTAAAGTGTTAACCGACTTTTGTTGCTGACCGTACTATATTCTTGTAACAATAATATCGTTGCATCATTTAGATTCAACAATAGATTTTCACTATTTCGCAGCTCTTTTACTGAGACCGCGCATGTTAATGTGTGGCCCACTAGTTCGGACACCGTGACCGATGCAATTAGAAGCTTTTTTTACTAATAAGTCTTATTAATATATTTAAGTAGTACTATACTTGGAAGGAAAGTATTGTTTCGTGTGTTTAATTAGTTATTTACTTAACAAATGGCTTCCACGATTTCCTCTTACAAAACTATCGAACGATTGATTTCTCAAGAATTGCACAGGACTTAACTTTAATATACATTAGAATTTAGCATTTGTGTTTATCAGGAAATCTGATAAGTCGTATCCTATTGAAATATCTTTAATTGTTCATATTCAATAGATTGTAATCAGAGAAACACAAGAACATTCTTCTTTATGTATGCTATTACGTATTCTAAATAATGCCTTAATTATTATAAAGAGTTCTTTATCTAATTTTGGTGTTGAAGCGTTGTTGATTCTATTTACTTTTTTTTGGGTTTCAGTTTCTGATACCATGGACAGTATAAAAAGGTGGTCAATAATATGTAGTTAACGACTAATAGGTTTGGTCCTGAAACTGTTGTAGCGCTTCCTTCAGCTATAAAATATACGTTACGGCATCTCTTCAACACACTTTTGTACCATACACTTTTTTCCAAACAACTTATGATGTTATAAACAGTACCAAAATACCAAAAAACTAACTGTCAATAAAGTCACCCCCTTTCTTCTTCGTATCGATGACATCACAGATTTTCAAAAAATATATTGAACAAAACGTGGCCCATAAAAGACATCAACGCTTTTTTACTGACTTTAAAAACTGGTGGTATATTTTATTTATGGATGATTACTTATTAACTACTAACATCGAAGCATTTCATTTTAAAGTTCTTTAGCTTGGGCTGAAACTATCAACATAATTTTTGTCAACTCCATTCCTTTCAGGATTTTCTGTACAATTACGTCGGCTAAACAAACTCGTACCCACATATCAAAACAGAAGCCTATTCTTTCATAAGCCATCACTAAAACCCCGTCTTAGTTACATGCCTTTTAACTTTTCAAACACATTTCTTATTAAATGTTTGCCACGCTGTGATTGTCATCTCGAGGTGACAATGTGGACTTATGGAACAACGAGAGCGACACGTGCTAATTACTGGGTAAACAATTATTATGTACAAGTTCATAACTGTTGACCGACATAAAAAGGACTTTACGGTAGTCTGACTAGCGGTAACTTGAAATTCTTATGGTGATGAAAATTTCATGGTATTACGAATTTTAGGTAGAAATGTAGGTAAGTACAGACGCCAGCACATTAAGCTACTACAATCTGTCAAATTTCTTTAATAGATTTTCAACTTTATCGCTGAAGCATTAAGGTTCAAGGTTGATTGGGAAAATTTTACAGTTTCGGGTAGCTTGACCTGCTGGCGTCTGTACTATTTTGATTTTCTTTTTTCTTTTCTGCGTCAATTTATTTACACGAGAAGGTAAGTATAAGTAATAAATGGGGGTTTCACTTGTTATTATGTAATATGGGCATTAGAAAAAGGTGTCCCATATCTTCTTAAAGCCTTAAGGTTAAAGGTTGAGTTGACTGAAAATCAAGATGACATGAGAAAATCGATATTTTTCCGTTCCTCCAAGAGGAGTTCCTTCCACCTTCTGCCTTCTGTATAATTTAGCAATAATAATGACTTACCAGTATTAGGTCAAATCAAGTTATAAAGACGTATCGTAACTGCAGAACAAACTACAGAACCAAGTTAAAACACATTCACTGTTCCACCAATACATCACAAAGTATGAACGTTGCACCGTTAAAATATTCGTGTTGCAATCGACGTAATCTAATTATTCTTTAAAATAATAAAAACAAATAATGCTGCTAACGTAAGGTAAGTGTGTGCGCAGACTGACCGCGGTTGCGCCGGCGTCGCCCCGCTGACCACGCAGCTGAAGCAACTAGACTCGACTCCGAACGACGCCGACCACCATTGATGTTACATGCAGGCATTGTTGTGCCTCTATCTATCAATGAATCTATGCAGTACTTCCAAACATTTATCATGTTTCTTCATACAGATTTCCTTTCATCGAATTTTATTTTGCAAAAATGTCTGCGTTGAGAAATTGAGATGAACTTTGCTCGAGGGTTCGACATGATGGCCATCAAGAGTTTTTGCCTGAAAATAGAGAAGTGGTTGTGTCCACAACATATCACAAACGGAGACGTATCCTATCCAGTCTTGAACCAGAAATAAATCACTTCACAAAAACATACATGCAATCACCATTACCTATTCTAATAGTGCCTAGTACTTTTTATGAACATACAACAATTTAGTCAAACCACAAGCAGCCAATCAATATACAATTGGCTACAAAAACTTTTCTATTAAATGTGTGCACAATATATTATGTTCAATGTTCACAACTTATCACGACGTTAACTACCTAATTGTCGTTCTACAAAGAACATTAATTGCGAATCCCACAAAACATAAATATACGGAATCTTTATTAGGTACAGTAGAATGTACGGAAATGGCAAAGGACGAATAAATACTTCAAATGACTCACAAACGCTGGTTGATACGATCAAATAATTGTTATTAAGTATCTGTTTTTATTAGCCTTACCTCGACATACCCTGTTTAGATGTTATTTCAACTAATTGATGGGATATCTATTTATAGGCATGACAATTTACGTCGTATAGGTACTGCTAAATATTGGGGACATGGATTTGATTTCGAGGACAGAGAATGAGCCAGCTGTTTCTAAAGTAAATTGCTACACGGAGAAGACCAAAGACTTCGTGGAGAACATGACAAAAAAAAAACAACAAAACAAAATCAACCACTCTGGGCAGATGACCCTGGTAACCTCCATGTACACTACTTAATTCCTCAGATTAGTCAAGTCACCTCTATGTAGGTAATACTCCTTCACACCCATAGAGTATTTAGAACTGCCTGAATTTATAGGTGGCATCCGGGACCGCGGTCCCGGTCCCAAAAGCCCCACGACCCCTGAAAATGACCCTGGAAGAACATAAAGGGTAGATAAAACAAATGATGATGCTTAAAAACAATTGAATATCGATAAGTAGTTAGAACGAGTGTGCCATATAGATTAGCTAACAGGGGTTGCAGTACGGCGAAGCAAAGTGAACGTAAAGCGCACGGTCCGGCGAGCAGATGTAGATAGCCCCGCCCCTCGGCGCGTACGCAAGCACTCACTTAAAAAAAATTAGCACACAACGGAAACTCCGTGTCTTACACTAACATATGATGACTGCTTACTTGGACAGCACAAATACAAGAAACGTGGTAATTGTTTCCGATGATCGACCAACATGTACTTGGGATGAGATCATGGCACGGTGTAAACAGATACTTCGTAAAGTAAAATTCGAAGTATGACAGCTATTTATGCAATAATCTGAAGTATATTTGCATATAATAGATATGAGCTTTTTCATAGCTTTTTAGACACGAAAGGTATCAAGGCCTTAAATTAAAAAAAACATCAAAGGAGATGAAAGAAAGTATGAAGTACCTAAAATGATGAAGAAAATATCATGACAGGTCAAACTATTTCCTTCTAGAAAAATCTTAGGCCAGAAGGAAAACCAGTTTCCTCATTGATAGGTACAATTTTCTTAGCTCACATTATAAGGAACATACTGGAACAATTTTAACAAGTGAATCTTGTTCCCTTTTCGAACCAAAGTACACAGATATCGAAACAAAAGGCCGAAGGATAAGATTGATGCGAGAGGTGCCGCGAATGCCACGCTCCGCCAGCCGAGCGTTACTGAATGGGACTAGTAATGATCGCATAGCAAACGTGAACACTATACTCTGCTTCAGTCAACCAACATCTAAAATGATTGCGTTTAGCGTGATGCCTTGCGTATTGTTTTTGTATATAACTGACGTAGGATTGATGTAGAATATCAATTGTGTTCGCTTTCTAAAGATGCTGAAGTCATGTTCAAGTAGTTCAAGATTTGTTTTAGGAGTCAGATTAGGATTCACAAACAAACGATTTTGGTAAGGTGCTTGGATTAGAGAATTTTACGACCTTGACCATAACTGACGAAATGTGAGTGTTACGATAGACTTCTGCCTAACCTTTCGGGGAATACAGGCGTCAGGTTATGTAATGTTTATAAGACCATTAGTACTACAGTTTAAAACCAACAACAGAGAGATTAGTTTCGACAACAGATAATATTTAGATTTAGGCAATGTTAGGTTGAGTTGAGATAGTAATAGATATAGAAAAAAAACTCGTTATTATGCTCATCATTTTGATATGTATTTATCACAAATTCATAACATATGCAAATTAATTTGTATAGATTCCTCTTATAGAATTTAAGCAATATGTAGACATTAAGGTCTTGACAGTTTTTTATCGACAAATGCCTTCTTGCGGGTGTATTTTTTTTTATTGTTGATTGAGTCTATCAGCACCCTAATTGCGTATTGCGTAACACACGATCAATCGGAATCTGAATAATTTTGAAGCAAATTGCTTATCCATTGCTTCATAAGTTCGAAAAATTTGTCCGCTCAACACGTAAATAATGAAATAAATGTTGTTGAACTGTCAAAATGAAACCGATTCCGATTGATCGTGTGGTACGCAATTGGGGTGCCGGTTTACAAATAAGTCAATTTGAAATGGAAATTGATTCCAGCATGAATATATGTTGAGATTTATAGTGCTCTAAGGCCAAGAGGATGGTAATAATCGTTTTCATGCATCTGAGGGGCCATTCTCGTAATTTTAAAAACGTTCACAGTCTGGGGTCTACTCCGAAGTAGTATCGGCCGAATGTTCGGTCGTTTCCTGCTACGAAGTTACTATTTGGTTCGGTCGGTTCCGATCCTACACTCCTACACTCTTTCGAATATTGACTATGGTCCCGACCCAACTGAGCCGATCCAAATTTTTTTCGCATTTTTCAATAATATTCGGTTCGGCCATGTGTCGGTCCGATCCCAACATTCGCACTTTGCACTTGGGAGTAGGCCCCCAGATCTCAGTCTCAATGCTGTCAAAAAACTCTTCTAATTTCCCTACATTTTGACAAGTTTTTGACATTTGTTTGTCTCCGAGATGAGACTGCGACTAGATTTTGAACGTTTTAAATTACGAGAATTGGCCTTCTACATTTTTGGCGGGTCAATGCAAAGCATGTATGTATTACTGGATTGCTTACGGACTTGGTATAAGATATCCGTCCGTAAGCAATCTCGATCAAAGTAAATATTTTCGCAATGCAGCTCTAAAATATTTTTATTCGTTTCATGTCTACACTATGTACAGCATGAATCCCAATTCTGGACTGCTTCTGAGAAAATAACACTTTTCTCGACCTGGGGATTGAACTCGAAACCCGTGCTCAGCAGTTCTTTGCTCGATCTGGGGATCGAACCCAGGACCCTTTGCTCAACAATCCTTTCATACTTTTCACGACCTACTAGCAAACAAAGAGCTGAGCAGACTGTTGTGCCGATAAAAAGAGACTCAGACTCACTGTGTAAGCTGGCATATTTCCGCGGGCAGTTCTGAGATCCTGTTGTCGCTGATGTCGAGATGTGTGAGAGCCTGCAACGTCCAGGTCTGGGCTGGCAAGGCCGCGAGCGCGTTGCTGCGCAGCCGCAGCACGCGCACCGTGAACGCGCCGGCAGCATGCTGTGCCAGCGCCGCACCGAGGGACGCTCGACCACCCCCATTGAGGTCCAGGACATTTGGGGGCTGCGTGCTTTGTGTACCCTAGAACAAAATAAGATTTGATTACTGGCTTGATCAGAAAAATGTTAAATGTTGTCACATGTTGTTCTTAAAGATTTCAGAGAAGTCAATGTTGGAATATTTGAAAGTTTTCAGCACATAGGTACTGTAACAGCTAAGGCTTGCATGTAGTGATTACAATATTTATACGGTATAATGAGGTTAGTAAAAATTAAAACTGTTAAAGATTATAAAAATAATGAACACAATTACGATATATGAGAGTGATTATCTCTCTCCATTGCAAAGTAACTAATTGTGAGAAAGTTTATGTTTATGAAGCATGAACATTAACCAACCGAAAGTTCAAATTTTTCCCTCAACGTGTTAGGTTCCAAGCTGTCCAGGAATATGTCTTCAGGGCTCGGTTGTGTGAACACATCCAAACTGTCCACCTCCTCTTCTTCACACTTCATCGTTTCTCTTTCTACCATCACACTCAACTAACACTCGCGCACTACACAAACAATAGAACTGAAGAGTTTTGTGGTAAACGTATCGTTGTCGCTACATCAAATGACATTTTAAAAGCAACTGCAGTAAGACAGTGTTCGTCTGTCTCGGTGTGTAACCACGATGGGGCCGACGAACTCCTTCGAGCATTGTTATTCCCAAAGACTACAGAATAACTCCTGTACAGTTCATTATTCCATTCACGTCGCTGTTGCTTGCATAAATGGCGTTTTGTCCTTGATTAATACTGATTTCTAGAAACCATGATCATTGAATTATTTTCCAGAACTGCTAAATATGGTTTTAGTTTTTTGACTGATATTAGTTCACTTGAAGTTGAACTACTATTTATTAAAAGCACCGCTATTGTTTACAAATAAGTTACGTAGCACAAGTAATGAAAGCGAATTGTGCACTGAGGCTGAGCTTAGTGCGACCGTTGCGAGTGACTTTTTACTTGTGAAGCGTGCGCGTGCGCGCAGGCCACTATCACCGGCACGGTGGCGCAGACGCAGCCACACTCTGCACATCTCGACCGTGACATTTCTTTCAGGGTGTTGTGCACACTATTTTTAATTAACACACTTTTCATGCCTTCCATCATGAACCTTATCTTTGGAATTAATCAGTTGATAATTTTTTTTTAATGTAGGTACCTGACTTTGCACGAACTTCATAAATTATCCATGTTCATGAATAATTTCACACAAATAATTGCTACTTTACGAAGTAATTTCCAATAAACAAGGTTTTCTTGCAAGTTGTTGAATAGAACAAGTTTATTATTTAACCGATAGCACCCAAGTAACCGTATGTACGGACGCCAGCAGGTCAACCTACCCGAAACTGTCAGATTTTCCCAATCAACCTTGAACCTAATACTTTAGCAATAAAGTCGAAAATCTATTAAAGAAATCTGACAGATTGTAGTAGCTTGATGTGCTGGCGTCTGTACATACCTATACTTACCTATAAGAGCCATAATTATGAAAAGACTTTCTTTAAAAAAAAAATTATGTTATATCACAGCACTATGTAGAATATAATTCGCAGTTACACAACCCTAATGTGATTGACGTCAAATTGCACATTGAAACGTCAAAACTTGATAAGCTTTAGATTTCTAACAATTTACCGCTGTTAACGTGACGGTTCGTTAGTTTGAGAAGTGTACCGGAATCAAATCCTCAATGATCTGCTAAGAGCTCATATCTGCACGCTGTGGAGCGCGCGACGGAACTAAGCATTAAACTACATAAGATTTGCTCCAATTACACTGTTTAAACTTCTGCTTACCTACCGTGGTAAACCAATTTGCTTATATGAACTGATTAGTTTTCTACACACGCCCTCCATGTCAGGTTAATCAATGTTATTGTACACGCATGTTAGCAGTACATACCTCTTTTAACCAGCAGAACCACATGTTACGCTCCCAAATAGTACTGAATCCGAGGAAGAGATGATTCATACTGTTGTCTCCGGATACAATGTTGCCTTGACAACGCGGCTTCACGCAGAGCACCAGTCTTTGGGCCTTGGGTTGACAAAACTCAATGCTACCGCCACTTAGTTCCAGCATTTCCCACGTTGTACCTGAAAAGTTTTTCATAACGTTATTCAAGAGCTTGCAAGGATATTGCCAGCCGGTAAGTAGTTAAATCATAAAAAAGCTTATATATCAAAGTGCTACAAACCATAAGAATGCAACCTGGATCCTATTACGTAAGCAGGTCTCGGCTTCCACTGGGGAAATACGTGCCCTTTCAGCACATACACTGTACCAGACCGCAACACTCCTCCTGTACGCGGAGCGGGTCCTGCACACCATCGCAAGGAGTGTCGGAGCTCTGGATCCACTGCCAGCCGTAATCTTCTTGCCTGCGACCTCCAGCCACATGTCGCTAAAAACTGCTCCTGGATCCGCAGAGGAAATTCGTCCTGTTCCAATCGTCGTGCGTTTGCTCCACCGATTTGCAACCAGAGAGATAGCTCATCGTTAAAGCCGAGGTTTTTGTTTACTTCTTCTACTGTGGTATTGAGAGTGACCTTGATGAGCTTGCTGGGTGCATCGATAGCGAACGGTTCTAGGCCTTCGAAGACGCGTATCCAGCCATATTCGTTGGCGGCGCGGGGTTTGAAGCCTCGCGTGGAGGCGAGGCGGCGTAGCGACTTGCGCGGCGCGGGAGGCGATGAGGCGTGCAGCGCCCGGCTGGCGACCATGTCGCGCGGCGGCAGGTGGTGGCGGGAGCGGGCGCGCGCTCACAATGCGTGCGCGCCGGACCCGCGCCCGCCGCTGCATTACAATTGGGTCGGACTCGTGGTGGGGGTGGGAAACATGTTGCTCGGTCAGTCAGGAACATGACTGAATACAAATTGATGCCAATATAATTCACGATAAGTACTCATCTACAAGTAGGTAATTTTATTTACATAATACAGATAAGCACGCATACCTACTCTGTATTTTTTATTGGGCATTATTTCCTGGTTCCTCAACCAGTTAGCCTGTATTACAAGAGAAAAGGCGAATCTTTACGTATAAAGACTCGTCTATTCTCTTGTAATACAAGTTGTGTTTGTCACCAAAATCACGTCAAACTAAGGGCGAAATACAAACTTCCTACGCACCGCCACCGGTATTAGATAATCTTCAAAACACTCAGTATTCAAAAGAAAGGGACGTTGGAATATCGAGGTTGGTTCCGCACCGGCAACCACCCCACCTGTTGACTCACCTGCTGCGCAAGAGTTGTGAACCCTTGAACCCTTCATAGCAAACAAAAATACCGGTAAATACGAATCAATTCCAATCATTTAAATTAATATGTGAATGAAAAAGTTTTGGATATACAGAGTAATGACTCGGATAGCGCAGGAGCCAAAAAAAAATTCTCTGGTCTAGGTGGACAAAGGTGTAACACATATTTGTTGGACTTATTTCTGTTATTAAATACTTAGAGCAATAGATTTCTCTCAGACATATTATTGCTTGAAGAGTAGCGATATCAAATTATTTTTTACACTTCAGTAATAAATAATTTAACAATTGTCACGAGCAAAAAGTTGTCACGTAAATATATTCTCTCTCTCTCTCTTAGTTTTTGCTGTACATTTTAAGTCCTTTATCTAAGTTGTATTGTAGTACTGTTCTTCTAACAAGGAGAAATAAAAACCAATCCATATTATAAAATTTATTTACAAACGTTTATAATAAAGGCTTACCTAGACAAGTGAATACTTAAGTAACTTTAGTGTCAACACTGGCAGTAGATGTACAGTCAACAGCAAAACAGATGATCAAAATCAGAAATTCAATACTAATGAACGGAGTTCGCATCAGAACTGTGTGGCGTCGATGTGATTCAAAAGTATGTGATTGTAAATTATACCAAACATTTACTACTAGTACAGCTGCCATATAGCTGCGAACTCCGTTTATTAGTATTGAATTTCTGATTTTGATCATCTACTTTTGCTGTTGACTGTACCCACAGCAGCCGAGCTTATAACAAATCGAGCTAAAGAATGAGAAGGTTAAACAGGTATGAGTGACAGAGACGTAGCTCTGCTAAGCCCAACTTTTTCTAAAACTCTACCGTCTTATTACAAAACGAGACCTAACTTTAGTTCTAGCCAAAGCCTCTTCATAGGATCCGTAAGAGCGACCTTCACCTATCTGTTTAACGGATGAAAATGAAATATTTTCATTTAATTAGGCAACCCATTTGCAATTATATTTGTTAACATATTATATCCGATAAAAAATAAATTTCATCCGGTAAACAGCGGGATAATTGCGTAACACAGTTACACAGTTCAACAACATTCATTGCGATATTTACGTTGTTGACAGACAAATTTGTCGAACATATTTTTAACTAGCTTCTGCCCGCGGCTTCGCCCGCGTGGTTGTCGGAAATTTACCCACGGGAACGTGCTAACAGAATAAAATGTATGTGCTTCCCCAGAATGCCATCTATGTCGCGGGCCCTTTGTGGCTAATTACAATAGAAAACCAATTGTGTGTCATTAGTGGTGATTAAGAGGGTACCTATATGATATCTTTACCTAAGTACCTAACTAATTTAAAAAAAAAAAACTCAATAACAGAAAATTAAATAGGTACCTACCTACCTAAATAAACCTATTTCTGATGATAACTAATCTAAACTCAATAAATAAGCAAAATCCCTAAAAACTAATATCTATACGAATGACTAAACCTACCTAACAGTATTATAAAATAACCTACGGTCACTACGTACACTATCAAATATACTACCTATACTTTAAAATTAAAATCTATACCTACGACTCATATAAAAATAAACCTAAATAACTCTAAAAACTAAAAGGAATAAAAATGAACTCCACTGCGGGTGACCCAACCTACGACAAACTTAGTATTTGCGGTTGGTACAGTACAGACAGTGGTAATCGGGTATAGGGATCGAACCGCAAAATTAAGTTTGTTTTTTATTGTATATACTTTTCCGGGATAAAAAGTACCCAGTGTGGTGCCCAGGATATTAAAGAATAATTATACCAAGTTTCATCGTAATCGAACCGGTAGTTTTTGCGTGATGCCTGAACAAACAGACAGACAGACAGACAAAAATTTTTTTAATCACATTTTTGGGTTCGGTGTCGGTCAACACCCCCTGCCATTTATTTTTTGGATATTTTCAATGTACAGAATTTTCACTTCTACAGATTTATTATAAGTATAGATATGTCAAATTAGCAATATCATTCAAAATGATTCTGATTGTGATTATAAGTGTGTTACGCTTTTAGGGTGCAGATGGGTGAAGGTCGATCTTACTTCGATCCTTTTATACTACCTACTTAAATAAATAAGAACAATTCTCGTAATTAAAAACGTTCAAAATCTAGTCGCAGTCTCCTATAGGCGACAAACAAATTGGCGTCAAAAACGTGTAAAAAATATAGGGAAATTAGAGGTATTTTTGACCGATTGAGACTGAGATCAGACTGTGAACGTTCTTAAAATTACCAGAATTGCCACGCTGTGGTGTTAGTAGAAAAATGGCAACTTAGCACTACACTAAATTGACAATTTTGTATAAAGAACTGTATTTCTATAACTAGTAGGGTCTTGATTCAAAAACTGGCTCGGTGGCTTAAACCTGACCGAAAGAAAAACCTTGCTTTGTAACAAGGGGTTATATAGATAATTACGGGCTATATTCACGGCTGGGTACAGTCCTAAATAGGTGTATTATCTCCATGGATAGTTCCTGTGTATTTTATCGCCGGCACAGTTACAGGTAGCGTTACATACACCTTGGCGGCAAACGTCTTTGGAGATGGTGACCAGCTCTGGACAGTTGGAGTAGAAGTCCATCTTATGGCAGGCGTTGGTGCATAAGGACCTGGACAAGCAGTGGTTAGGGCACTCTTCGCACGGCTCCCCGACTTTGTAAGGGTACTGTGTAATGCTGTGGAAGTTGCCACTGAAATCAAAATTTTAAGTTAGAAATTCTATTCCATAGTGCTGTGGCGGCATCTACATCGCCACATGCGAACTACGCATTACACTGATGTCACGCAAAATCCTACATCGCGCAAGCAGAGTTTATAGTGCAACTAACATATCAATACAACGTCCCGACCCCAATCGTCGGGCAGTAGCCCACCAGACACAAGACCCGTCTGGTCGGAGGATCCTCCCTTTCTATGGAGGATGATTGAACTTTACAACCTGCACCCTAATTGCGTAACACACGATCAATCAGAATCAGAATCATTTTGAAGCAAATTGCTAATCCATTGCTTCATAAGTTCGAAAAATTTCTCTGCTCAACACGTAAATAACGCAATGAATGTTGTTGAACTGTCAAAATGAAACCGATTCCGATTGATCGTGTGTTACGCAATTAGGGTGCAGTTCCTCATACCTCTATTTATATGATTGTCTGATGTCAGTAAGGAGAACCATGTTCAATAGTGAAATGTTTAAAGATGAACTTGGAAGAGAGGGCAAAGCAACTATAATGGACCGGAGCACAATAAAAATAACCCAGAACGTAACGGAGCACTGTACCTAGTACGTCTTGTACAACAGAATTGAGATGTTTGTTTTTCAGGAAATCCCCTTATGGCCGATTCCTATGATTTACGAACCGTTATTAGTTAAAAATAAGACTCCTGCATCTTTACCAATAATGAAGCCAAGACCTCATAACTTTGCTTAGTAGAGCCTCCGATATGGAATTAGCTATCACAGGTAAAATTAGCTTACGACTCTATTTATATGCCTCGTTTAGCAATAATAAATACTACCATCGGTAAGCAAAACTATTCATTTAGGTATGTTTATAGGAACCGAGCATTAATGTTGCTGTCAGAGTTAGAAAAGCAATACCTATTATTGATATGTACACACGGCTACACGTCAAGCTATACAAAACCAGTTTGTTTTGGCCTCACTTTGTATGATATTTTCTCACAATGAACGGTCAGCTAATACTGGTTTTGTATAGCTTGATGTGTAGCCGTGTGTACCTATAGTTCATATTTATAAGAAGTAAATAATTAATTGTGCGATTATCACCCATATAAAAATGGTTTTATTTAATTTAAAGAGAACTTCTGGCCTAAACTTCTAGTAGTTACCAACATAGCTAGAAGTTGTTCTATTCGCTATTATTTTGTTAATCTAAAGAAATTACTTGCAGTTTCCTGCCGCAATACTGTAGGAAAGCATAATTTTAATCTTTAGGCGTTACAGAAATTAACGTCGTGTTTCCAGAAAGGCATTAATTAAATTTCTTTACTCAAAGAAGTTGTAAAAGTAACCTTCAATCTGACCCAGTATTTCAAATCCCAACTACGAAAGATGTACTCACCCTGGACAGTAATGGCACACGTAGTTATAGAATTGGCCCCACGGGCCCCCTTTGCAATGGGCCACCCCGCAGCCCACCTTATGACTGGTGGCCCACACCATCTGGGTGTAGTGGCCAATCGTTTTCAAGTTGTAAGTGGGGTTGCCATACGTGAAGTTTTGATACTCGAGGAACCACGTCTTAATTGCGAAGAACCTGTAAAATGGGTATTATGAATTTTGGACATTCTAAACTATTGTAAAGAGACGTAGACGTATTCATGGACTAGCTTCTGCCCGTGGCTTCGCCCGCCTGGATGACGGAACTCATCTCACGGTAGCGCCCTATCGGGATAAGAATCCTATATGTTACTCGATAACACCAGCTATCTGCCAGTGAAAGTCCCGTCAAAATCGGTCCAGCTGTTTCAGTGATTAGCCGGAACAAACAGACAGACAAAAATTAAAAAAAGAAAATGTATACGTAGGGTATATACGACGTATTTTCATATTCATTTAGTAAAAAGCTGTTATTTTGATGTTACAAACAGACACTTCAATTTTATTTATTTATATTGATGTAAAACAATCAATGTGAAATGAAAACCTCGTATGACAATCTTTTTCCTGCTTTCACCAATTAATGTTTCAACATTAGGTAAGTACGTGCTTCAGTTTTTCTTAAAAGCTCCATACTTATGTTTTATTTATTTTAAATCATAAGGGTTAATATCACTAACAGCATTTTTTGGCTCGGGCAAAAATTCCTATTTATTTAGGTAAAGCAGCAGACAGTGTTTAGTGTACTTATCAAAATCTAAGCATTTGAGTTTTTAATAACAAAACAATCACTTTGCTTAGTAACATACAGCTTTTATTATGTTTTTTTTTATAAACTACTAGGTAGTTGCTTGTTAATTTGAATCACGTCGTCTACAAATAACCCGGTCTAGTCGTATCCATTATTTGAATCTCCTCATAAAACTTTATATACGACTAGACATGAATAATACGGAATCACGTCTGCAAAGCGATGCGTATCTCACGCTAACTCAAACCCAGCTAATTTTCCCATCAAGTAAGACAGATCAAATTATATCGTACCTACTAAGTCACAATAATTAACTTGTGGATGTTTGTGCGGCTCTAAAGGGCAATCTTCCTCAACTATGCATTATGTGTAATCATCCATTCACGAATTAACTATTAAAAACAGAAGTATAAAGACAATCAATGAATTCAATAAAACTTTTGAAAAGAAAATAAAAAATATCTGCCCTAATTTTATATTTAGTGACTGGGCAACTAGAGGTATTAGGATTAGTAGGGAAAGACTGTTCGAGCTGTACGGCCTTAAGCCTTATATCAACACTGAAACTTTCAACAAGTATGTTGCTATGTATTCCAAAACTTTTAGAAATACCTGCAAGATAGCTAAAGCCCTGTTCATTAGTAACAAGATCAAAACGGCGGAAAACAAAATAAAAACTGTTTGGAAAGTTATACACAACGAAACGAGTGCGAATAAAATACGAAACAATGATTACGCATTGGAGACTTCACGTGGTGCCATAAGCTCTAACTTAGAAGTAGCTCAGGAATTTGTAAATTTCTTTACTAATATACCATGTAAAACGACGGAAGTTTTAAATTCCTCACCCGTTGTCTCAATTGATCTATTAAGAGCTAACGTTCCAGGCTGCTCGGTTGAATTTCAATTTAAACATATAAACCCTATGATTGTTATAAAAGCTTTTCGGCAAATCAAAATCAAATTGACCGAAGATTTATGGGGAATGTCTATCAAAGTTTGTACATCCATAATCGAGACTATAGCGCCATACTTAGCTTTGATATTTAATTTATGTGTAGATCAAGGAGTCTTCCCGGATTTAATGAAATACAGTAAGGTTATACCGCTTTTTAAATCTGGGGACAGCAAAGACACCAACAATTATAGACCAGTATCCGTGTTGCCCGTATTCAGCAAGGTGTACGAAAAGATAATGCTCAATCAAATGCTTAATCATTTTAACACCAACAAAATCTTACATGATCAGCAATATGGTTTCACCAAAGGACGTTGTACGACTGACGCCGGTGTAACCTTATTAAAGCACATCTTTACAGCGTGGGAGGAGGCCCAAGATGCCATAGGAATCTTTTGTGACCTCTCCAAGGCATTTGATTGCGTCAATCACGAAACCTTACTTTTTAAACTCGAGCATTACGGAATAGGTCAACTTGCGCTCAGATTAGTAAAATCTTATTTATATGGTAGACAACAAAAAGTTCAAATAAATGGTGTCAATTCTCTTGCTTTAAAAGTAAAAATGGGTGTTCCACAAGGCTCGATTTTGGGTCCTTTCCTCTTTTTAGTATATATTAATGATCTACCCCATTTATTAAAGAACCAACCACAAATGGTGTTATTTGCTGACGATACTTCCTTAATTTTTAAGATAAATAGGCGTGCATCAAATCTTGACGACGTAAATAACGCCCTACTGCAGGTACAAAATTGGTTCACTGCTAATAATTTGGTATTAAATGGGAAAAAAACTAAATGCATAAGATTTGCTTTACCAAATGTTAAAAGTAGTGATTGTGACATAGTATTGAACAAAGAGAAACTAGAATTCGTCGATAAAACTGTTTTCCTGGGGATCACGCTCGACTCAAAGCTGCAATGGGGTCCTCATTTAACATCTCTTGCAGGACGGCTAAGTTCGGCAGCTTATGCTGTAAGAAAAATCCGTCAAGTTACTAATGTAGATACCGCGAGGCTAGTCTATTTCAGTTACTTTCATAGTATCATGTCTTACGGTATTTTACTATGGGGACGGGCTGCAGATATCGAGTCCATTTTTATTCTGCAGAAAAGAGCCATCAGAGCAATATATGGCCTCCGCAGGCGCGATTCTTTAAGGGAACTGTTTAAAGATATTAACATCATGACGGTACCTTGTCAATACATCTATGAAAACATAATGTACGTAAGAAAAAATTTAAATCTTTTCAATAAAAGAGGTGAAAGACACAATTATAGGACTAGAAATAGGGACCAATTAGTTCAAACAGGTTTCAGACTGGCTAAAGTAGACTCATCCTTCATGGGGTACTGTTTAAAATGTTACAATAAAATTCCTCCCCACATACTCCAACTGAATGAAACGAAATTTAAATCTTGTATTAAACGCACACTATGTAGCCGAGCATACTATAAGTTAGGGGATTACATCGCTGACAAAAATGCTTGGCTCAATGCTGGTCCTGCTCCACAGAGGCGCATAAACTAATTAGCATTTGGAAACATTGTTGGAGCTGCTGAACATTGGAAAAAAAAAAAAAAAACTATCTTTGCATTGTATAAACTCAATTGTTTAGAATTGTATAATTGCATAGCACACGTGTGAGCACTATGTACTTTCTATAAAGCTACCATTTACTGGGTACGTCTTTCATTGACTTGAATGTGCCCTGGCAGCTGTGAGTATGTCATGCTCACTCAAATGTCTCGCTGGTGGTGGCGTGTGTGTTGGATCATTAAGTTCCCTCCAAAATGGTTGAGCTGAATGGTGCTGATCCATACGTCATGTTCGTGAACGGGCGCCGCCAGTAGGGACTGGTCATCTCTTAGCTGCCTCGGCTTATTTTAATTTCTGAATTGTTTTTGTTTTTTTTATAACGGACGCTTTTAACGTGCACGTATTTCTACATCGTTCTCACATGGTTAATTTCAACACGAATGATGTAATCAAATATTTTGTAACAATTTTATGATTTAAAAGAGTGTCCATGGAGTTTCTTGCCCGTTCTTCTCCATAGGTACCTACGCTTTGGAATGGGCAACTAGCTTCATCTTTCTGACTGACCGACCCTTTGACAATTCAAAAGTACCTGTAATTGGTTTAGTTGAATTAAATGATTTGAGTTTGAGTTTTGAGTTTGAATCGTGAGTAGGCTGTGACCGTCGGGACTAGGAAATTAAGACGTTTTTATAGTGAAAAAAACACAGTTATAATGTATGTGCGATTAATTAAATCCTTGAAAACTTCAAACTTAACTTATGAACGGTACCTGCGTAAACACACTATCAATGACAATCTGAATAATTTTGAAGGATATTGCTAATCCATTGCGTCATATTATGTTCAAAAAATTTGTCTATTCAACAACGGAAATAACACAATGAATGTTGTTGAACTGTCAAAATGAAAGCCTTTGCTACTGATGTGTGTGTGTTATGCAATCAAGATGTGGGTTTCACATCTCTTTGGATTACCTACGTGTTTTGTCGCTATGTTTCTAGCCAATTAATTTAACATTATTTACAACCTCTGAAGTAAAATTCGTTCTGAATGTGACTGAAACTAATTAAATCAAAGCTTGGTAACGGCTAATCTGTGTTTACCTACCTACTGTTACCTACTGCTTAGATATTTACCAGCACGTGTATTGATTTCTTTACCTATTGTTTTTACAAAATACTTTTATGTTTTACTTGCGGTTTCGCCTATGTGAATGTCGGAAATTACCCGACGGGAACGTAGGCACCTACTACCGGTATTAAAGGTATAACTCGTCTACCTGTGTACTAAATTTCATCGAAATCCGTTCACAAGGTAACAGAAAGAGAGTCACTTTCGCATTTGTATTATGGATAGAGTTATTGTTTAGGTAAATAGCAGTGCAATTAAAATCGCTAATATAATAAATAATAAATTTAATATTTTATTTTATATTATAGTTATTATAATAAATACGATAGTACTTGTTATTCGGTCTAAATAGACCGAATAACAAGTACTATCGTATTAATTATTGATATAGAGTAAAGAATATAACCATATCAATAATAACTCTATCCATACTTCAAATGCGAAGCAGATTAAAGTAGAGAGAGAGGGTAGTAATTTTATAAAATACTACCAAGATAAAAAGTTGAATAAACTGACATTGACATTAAATAATAGACAATTTATTGGATCAAAACCAATTAAATAAAACAAAGACTCTCGTCAACGTCTTCCAAAAAAATATAAATAACGATTGTTTGTAAGTTTTTATAAAAGACTAAAACTTGGGAAACCGGCTTAAGTTTTTATAAGATAATTAAATCATTCTGGAGGCCAGAAAAAAAATGTAATAATAGAGAAACTATGAATCTTACCATGGAGTTTTCTGTGCGGCTACAAACAAATTCTGGCCGCACGTGCCGAGATGTGGCACTGTATTTTCTCTGACGTCATTATGTCTGAGGAACATACATTTCTCTGCGTAGTCTTGCGCCTGCCGCGCTGCGCCTGCGTGCCATGTCTGAAAACCATATAGCAAAATGATATTACAACAAAAAGTTACATCAAATGTAGTAGAGGAAATATTTATATGCATAAACCAGAGCGTTGCGCATAAGTGTTGATGTGGTTTATGCCAAAAGGCAAAACGGACCCAGGCAAAACGCAGTCCGGCAAAACGGACCGGACAAGTAAGAAGCGACTTAACCAGAAAAAGAAATTGTCATTAGGACAAATCAGAGGACTTAATGCTTAACTGCTTAATGCTTAACTGCTTCCGGATGCTGTTGGGACTGCCGCGCTATTGTAGTGCGTCCGGTATGTTCGCTTTTGCGCATACTGATGATTTTTACGCCATAATGTGCAAAAAAACAAACTCCATCTTGTCAAGGGCGCGGTCTAGTTCTAACAGCATCCTAAGTATGTTGATGGAAAAATACGACGCACCTTGGTTGTCGCACGCTGTGGAGGTGCTGGTCAGAAGACCCCTCCGCTAACCTTGCAATTTTATTTTATTTTTCTTTTCTTTTTATTTTTTGTCTCTGTGTTTTTGTTTACTAACAATAGTTGTTAAGAACAATGTTACTAACAATTGGGCTTAGTTGCCATAAATAAACAAATATTATTATTATTAATGAAATTAGAAAGGAAAAGAAAACAAGAAAGAAGAGTGATAAAAAAGAAAAGTCATAGTTTATCCGATGATGAAAACTTGTTTTCAATATCATTTCGGGGATAGGTGCAATATAAGATTTTCCTTTATAGCTACATTGTCCTTGCGGTGGCTGTGACGAAAAGGATGATGAGGCTGAGTTTCTCTGTGAAAAAAGGTTCTGACAGCTTTTTTTGAAAGTTCATTTTTGCCTTCCAGTGTGGCCTGTTCTGCCTCGCTTATGAAGGTTAAACGGACCAATTTGGGAATTTAGAAATCCTCCCTCACGAAGACCAGAACCCAGCAATGCATAAATATGTAAGCTGTCACGACCTTTATGCCTGGAGGTTTTATTTAGGTAGTCAGTTTTTATTTACATTTTAATTTTAATTAATTCTTTTTCAGCTTTAGTATGTTATGTATGTATGTGTTTTTCTGTATTATATTTGTTGGTATATTGGCGTGGCTAGCTGACATATGCCAAATAATTTAATTTTATGTTCTGTGCCTTGTAATGTTAATTACTTAACACTATTGTATACAATCAAGTATCAAGTATTTTCTAACTGAACAGACAGCTGTGCTGCTGTGGAGTTTATTGCGCGACTTCTTCTTCCCAGCGATAGCACTAGGAAGTGGTGAAGGGCGGGCGCGTTTGGGGGACTGTCTTTTGTAATTTTGACGTTCGAAAAGTGCTGATGCTCAGTCTAATTTGAATAAATGACTTTTGATTTTGATTTGGATTCTAATATCTTTATTATCTATGAATATATTTAAGACTTAAGTACGAAAAGAAAAGTTGTTGATCAGTTCACTATTGAAAATGTTGAATGAAACTATTTGGTTTTTCTAAATTAGTTCTTGCTTAGTGGTCCGTTCCGCCTTGCCATCCCCTATTATTTACGTTAAAAGAGCGCTAAACTCATAGCGTGGTATTCCACGTTTCTATGTGTATGACATCACAAATATCGCGATAAGACGTCACAAAATAATCGATTCGTTAGGTGCAATTAAGTACCTAAATAAAAACAGGTGTTACGGTCATAACCTTTGGTTATTACCCGACAAATGTCATATGATCCAGTGATTTTTCATAAGAAAGATACACACGAAATAATAACTGTAATATAATCGTGAAAACCGCTGAGCGCTTACAAAGAAATGGCTTCTAGTGACCGATCGTTGAAGACTCCCGCAGACAGGCGCGACGCGATTCTGCATTAGCTATGCAGAATCGCGTCGCGCCGCTTCACAACCATCCGACAGGGTATCGTATCGAAAATGACACATTCCATTAACCTGCACCCTAATTGCATAACACATGATTAATCGGAATCGGTTTCATTTTGACAGTTCAACAATATTCATTGCGTTTTTTACGTCTTGAGCAGACAAGTTTTTCGAACTTATGAAGCAATGGATTAGCAATTACCTCCAAAATGATTTTGATTCCGATTGATTGTGTGTTACGCAATTAGAGTGCAGATTTGCCTTGCCCCGACAGCTAATAACTGTCGAAAGAATAGCGGTCGTCTATTTGATTTAAACTGACAAATTTTAGCGTTTTGGACTTGTGAACAGCGCTTAGGTACAGCACCCATATGATAACATTGATTGATGTTCGGAAGGAAGCGTATCGTGTGGTTGTGAATAGCTATGTAGGTAGAACAATTTTGAAGTTTTCATAGAAATTGTTCTACTGGAATCTAGAGTTTTCGTTTCGTTTCCGTTATAAATTGGGCAAAAAATAATGTTTAATCACGACACGGAATTCACTTTTCTCCATCTTTGCAAAAACGTGTTCAGTTGTTTTTCTTTAATGACTATCAAAAAAAAAAAAAAACTAACCGGCAGTACTGGCTGAAAATTTTAAGTTAGTCCTTCAAAAGAGTTGTGAACAAGGAGGTTCCATGCAATTTGCGATAAAATTATTCCAAAATAGATTTTTATCAGACTTATCACTCCGCCCTCGTAATAAACTGAAACTATTCTTAAAGTAACTACAAACGGTATAAGTAGATAGGATAGGCATGAGTGACATGAGTGTTTCAATACCTAGTGTGGCGCCTCCGCCAATTTGTTTGCGAACCGAACCGCGTACAGGGTTAAATGAATCTACTTGAGAGAAGACTTCTTAAATTATATTTGATAGGCAGGTACACTTATACATTAGTAGTACTCCGAAATATTATGTAACATTTCCAATTTGTGCACTAAATAGTGCATTTAAATAGGTATCTGATGACCCTTTAACTCATGACTAGAACCCATACGAAGCATCTTATATTTGCGTGAGTCCTGAAGGAATTCAAAAAAGTTGTATCTTATCACCACATCAAGGCAGAAAATTGCGTTTCTCTATTAAATTGTGGCCTTTTCAGGAAAGTCAGGTTTTAAGGGGATAGACAGGCTTGCTGCGCTAAATTGTATAAACCCAATTAAAATAGTTTTAAATTGACAATTATCTCACGATTTAATGTTTTCAGGTTGAGTATCCTCTACGACTTGAAGACCTAGATAATAATAATAATAATAATATCCCTGGACATTTCACACAGCGCCATCTAGTCCCAAGCTAAGCAACCTAATGCTTGTGTTAAGGTAACAAGTTGGCTGATAAACTACTTATATACATTTTTTTTTGTAAATACATACATATTATAGATAGAAAAAAGATCATACCTATGTGGTTTTCTTTTGATACAGAATCATGGATGATTAAGATAGTAGGGCGAATCCTATGGGAAACTGTGGAGAGATGTAGTATGCTGTACCGAACCTAAGACATCGAAGAACGCATCCCGCAAGATCCAGCTGAACCAATTGTCTACAATTGTAATGTACGATGTGGTTGATAAGTTGCTCTAAAATGAGTAAAACAGTTTGAGTTCCTAAAAAAAAAAATTCAACAATTTGTTGGTGCTAAGGACTGAAAAAATATCTATGGATTCTATGCTATATTTAGGGCTGATTTTTCAAGAGTCAGCTAACCCTTAACTGAAGAGTAAATTTTGTCGTTTGAAAGCTTTTGTATAGGAAATATGTCAAAATGTTATATTTATTCTTCAGATAAAAGTTATCCGACTATTGAAAAATCAACCCTTAGTTAACTTTATTAATATTTCTTTCAGTACTGATTAGGGCATGCAAAAACCGGGTTGATTAAGAAAACCGACTTTTTCGGGTTTTCTTGTTTACAAAACCGTTGAAACCGGTTAAATCGTTTTTTTCGGGTTTTTTTTCAATTTTTACTAAGGAAATGAGAAATATGTGTGCAAAGAAGTGAAAATGTTGAAGTCTAATCAAAATATGTATTTTTTACATTTATCTCACTTATTTTTAAAATAATGTACACACGGCTACACATCAAGCTATGCAAAACCAGTATTGGCTGACCGTTCATTGTGAGAAAATATCATACAAAGTGAGGCCAAGACAAACAGGTTTTGTATAGCTTGACGTGTAGCCGTGTGTACCAGTTTACCACATACTAAAATATTTTTTGACATAGAATAAAGCTTAGCCCTAAGTTTTTGTAGCCAGAATTGTCACTAAAATGCGGTGAAAATAAATTTATATAAATTTATGTATCGCCGGTTTCTGATAGACGTCCACTCGTCTAAGGTCAAGGCAAATCTCACTCCATCTGACTTCAATTCCTCTAATTCTTTTATAATTGAATTCCTGCACTAATTATTTGCTTTTATGACAATATTTTTTATACTATTTGGTGAGCTTGGCAATTTGTATCCACTTTTGTTAAAAAGTTTTCTAAGCTCCTCGGAAGAACAAAAAGTTTTGAAGGGCAGGCCATCCAAAACAGCCATCTTTGATACGACATATTTAACAGAATGTAATTTTGTGAAAAAATGTGTAATTTTCTGTTTTTTTTTTGGTTTTGAAGGGTCCATTTGTGTATCTTGACTATCTTTAAAAACATAGGGTCTACTGCACTTGTGCTTGGTGTTGGTTCTGCTGTAGGTTTGGCATTTTAAGTCTAATGAGTGTTTACTGCGCAAGTGGTTTCGTAAGCTTGATGTAGAACTGCCTGCCGCTTTTAATATTCTATTGCATTCTTTGCATTTTGCAGTGCTTCCGTCCGTGACTAAACTAGACGTAAATAAGATAAAGGATAAAAATTAACGTGGCAAATAGGAACTAACCGCGCCGCCTCGCCGTCTTGTCCACGTTTGTCAGTGGTAAAATTTAATATTATTTTGTATTATTAAATCAAATAGGAGAAAAACCGTAAAAACCGAAAAATCCGGTTTTGGTATCCAAAAAAAACGTAGTTTCAAATCAGTCGGTTATCCGGTTTTTTCGGTTATCCGGGTACCCGGTTTGCATGCCCTAGTACTGATCCTCCTTTTTCCTGATCATTCGGTCGTAACAGATACAGATAGGTAGGTACAGTCAGCTTCAAAAGTTTATACTTACATCGCCATTCATTCATTTGATTGCCTACAATTTATTCGTGTCCCATAATACTGTAATTATGTCTAGCTACAGCTAAGTACTTACCTAATGGGTAGCATGTTTCGTGGCCACAATTAACTCCCTACAGTGTTATGAAACAAAGATTGTAGACAGTTCAATGAGTTCTTGTCGATGTATCCATACATCTCTTTGAGGCTGACTGTAGGGAGGTACCTATATACCTACCATATAGCATTTTTTCCATTCTCCTCAAAATCTTTAATAAAAGTGTTAAAGTAAGTTTAAGCGATCGTTATACATGTACCTAGGTACACATAAGTTTACTTATTAAGCATTATAATCATAAATGATTACGTACCATTAACAGCATGTTTCCAGCACTGGGTCGTACTTTGGTTCGAAAGAAGTTATGATACAACACTATTTTTCTTCGCACTACCGACCGCCGAGGGTGTAAGGCATTGTCAGGTATTAAATGTGGTGGGAACACTTCTGAAATTTAGCAAAACAACCTTTGTATACCGATACAAAAACATTGACTCCATATTATAAATTTGACTTCATAATCAGTCATTACCATGACTTATTATGAAGTCAAATTTATAAGATATTATTTTATTTTATTTTACCATTTATATACACACATATAACCAGACAATAAAAAACAGAACAGAAAAAATTGGTACAGAGGTGATGCTTATTTCATAAGAAATCTCTTCCAGCATACCTGAGATAGGACAATAGATACAGAGATGTAGACAGCGTGTGATAGAGCAAAGGAGACAAAAAATAATACATAAAATAAAAAAACAATTCACTTAAAAACTAAACAAAAATTACGAGAATAGACTAACATACATACAAATAAGCATACATAAATACTTCTAAAACATATATTACTAGAATGATAATAATTATATCCTACTCAAAATAATAAATAGGTGCATTACACAACTATGATGAAGTGTACAGATAGTGTTCTCTCACTCTTTTTTTAAAAACTGCAACAGTTTGGCAGTCCCTAATGTCAGGCGGTAGTGAATTCCACAATCGCACCGCGTGCACTGTGAAGGAGTAGGAATAGAAATCCGTGGAATGGGGAGGGGACTTAGAAGATTTTTAAGGTGCGACCTGCAAGAAGGTGCATCTGAAGGACGGGCGTAGGAAAAACGCTGAGTAGTGCTACTATTAGTAACAAGTTAAATCGTGAACTTTAATATAAAATTGTGGTCATATCTATTAGCATAATACTTGTGAAGTATAGTGAACTGCAACAGCTGCAAGACACATTTGAATAATAGTCATCTTCCTGTGGAACTCCTTGACTGGGTGGGAAAAATATGTCTACGGGTGCAATAGTTGTAAATTGCAACATTCTATACTTAATATTACAAAATCGAAAGTACATAACTCTGTCTGTATGTTACCTTTTCACGCCTAAACAGTCGTGAACTACTAGAGTAGTAGGAGTGTTTTAGGATTATGAAGGAGATACGTGCTAAAGGTACTCTATAGGATGTGCTAAAATAAATTAAGCTATAGGTACTGTAATTTTTAATTTGCTAGACCAAAATGACAGCTGCGAGAGCTAACAAATTAAAAATCAGAGCTTATACCTACTTTTTATTTAATCTTTAAAATTATCAATCTTTATAAAATCATGTTACAATAAAAGACACTTACGTTTGTTACTCCAAGGTTGGAAAGTTTCCAACTCAACAGCTATATTCAATAAGAACAAAACATGGATGAACAGTGCGCCTCGTATGTACATGCTAAAAAATTAAATAAGTTATGGTTAATGTTTTAATATAGGTAAATCACAACAACACGTCTCCATCACGCCACATTTTTCCTAAATCAATCAAACCGTGAATTTAATTTTAACGTCTAATACTACTCAAAACGTTTTACTTCTTCGCACATTAATTTTAATCAGTTCAAAATGGTCTTAATTAAACAATTTCAAAGGCAATGAACTATTGCATTTATACCTAAATCATTGCCAATTTAATTCAGATATGGTGTGCAATTTTGCTATGTAGAGCACCAACGGCCGATTCATTGTGCCGACGCTAATCAAAATTATTAACCAAGTGTGTCACTTTATTACTTCTAGTTGTACTATAATGTAAGAAAGAATATTATCGAATAAGAAAACGCCATTTTCATTATTGCGTTTAAGATAACAGTGGCATTAATTTCAATTTAATAAAAGTTACGATGCATGACAAATTAACGGCTCTCTTTTAAAAATTAACCACAGCGTTATAGCAAGAATTGACTAGGTTAATACTTACTTTGCGAAGTTAATAATGGCACTGCTATTAATAATAAGACTTTTGTATTATAGATTTGTCTACATCACACTCCGGTGGTTGATCACACGAGACTGCTCCTCTTAACAAAGGTGACTGAAAACATTCTCACGTCGAATATGCTTATTTGATTACAATCTCTTGAGAATTTTGATGGTTTAATAACTGTGTGGCAATCACAGCCGCGCGTCGCGAACGCTTCAATTGAAATAAGCACAAGTCTATAGTTCCATACTGACCACGGCGCAACTACAAAATAAATGATCCTTGATAAACGTTTCGCAGCTACCTAATACAAAAAAATGACTGACAAGGCGTGCACGATTGCAGAATGTGTTCAACAGGGTTCTTTTGATTAAATGTTGACATGTTATTAAGTTTATACACTAATTACGTACAGGCAATATAATACCAGTTTCGGAAAGACTAATTGAGGAAACCGAGTACGGTTGAGAGCGTTTCGTGAATTTCATCTGCACATAGCGTTAGAGGGAGTTAATTGTCTGCTAACATATAACTATAACTAAGTAGGTATGCATATACTATTCATTATGTTAACTTAATATTGTTGGAACTGTATTCATTTTGTCTGTTCACGAATTGTGCTTTTGTAAGTGCCCAATTAGCTTTGGTTCTACCTGCCAGTCATTTGACCCACCTTACCATACTTGCAACTCTTTTGGTTGTATGGCGATACGTCGCAGGAGCATTTATAGCTATAGTGGGTGGCAGGGACATCGACGTGCCACCAGTTTGCATAGATATACCTACATACATGATTCTGAACCTGCGTTGAAATTTTTCTTCGGTTATTTTTTTTTTATTGTTGTTTATTATGACCGCGTAGGTGTTGCACTTTTCTATGAAACAGCAGATATTATTTTTGAAAACCGACAAACAATTTCTACAGAGAATCATGAACTAAATTCATTATTACAGTTTGTGCGTTTGACCTTTGGCCATCCAATATTGCAAGAATTGTGAAGGAACTCTAAATTTACTTTATCTAAGTATGCATACACTACTTTACCTCCATATTATTAGTATTTCAACTCGTATAGTTAACAGGTGTCCTACCAAATACATACCATTCTTGTGACTACGGAAGTGGGGAATGCGGTAGCTGAGAATTTTAGCAGTGCTTACGACCTTACAGTTATCATAATTTATTTGTATTCAATGTATATTTGTGTACTCTTCCGGTGTGTACCTTTAGGACTAAACAGAGACATTGACCTTTATACAGACAACCTTCGACCATGTACAGACGCCAGCAGGTCAAGCTAGCCGAAACTGTCAAATTTTTCCAATCAACCTTGAACCTTAATGCTTTAGCGATAAAGTTGAAAATCTATTAAAGAAATTTGACAGTTTGTAGTAGCTTGATGTGCTGGCGTCTGTACATCGATGATCGATGGTTTTGGATGAACCACAAAACTGCTGAAACAATTGTATAGACTTTATCTGCGGTCAGTGCTTGTACTGTATGATATAAGAAGGAATGGTAGATATGGGTATAAATACCCATATCTACCATTAACGGCAGAACACATTGGTACTTAAAAGTACCTATGTGTTCTGCCGTTCCCGCCTGTATCCTCATTTGGGTGAAATGCAGTTTACGGTATATTTATTTGTCTTTTTAAACATTAATAATACACATGAATACATAAATAAGGCATTAATTTTTCTATGAAAAGCTTCAAGTTTCGTTTTTCTATTTTAAAAAATCCGCAGGAGTTTAAGTGTGATGCAAGTGAAGCAGTGATATTTAGCTAGTTAAGTGTGATAATGTAACTTATCTCATTTGAAAATAATAAGTCGCTGTACGGCTGTTTAACGATGCATGAGCAAGAGTCGATGAGGCAGAAAACGAAACGAATCTTGAACAAATGTACCTAGATATTTCTATGTAATGTAAAATGTAACGGACATAAGTAACCAAGATTATGCATACTATTAAAATGTGCACCTACATGATTCAGATACTTACGTTGAGTCTGCTGTACCTAACTGAAATAAAATAAATACCGATACATAGATACCTTCATATACAGGTACACAGGTAGGTTTTTAGGTTGCTTTGTTGAATAATTCCAAAGGACAGTTCGCTATAGTCGAGTAATCCAAGACATGTCTTGTTTTTCAGTGGGTACAGCTGAAATTCTAGGCGCCCTAAGATTTTCAGCTGTATAGTAGCAGTCATATCTACACCTATTTTCCGCATAAAACTTCAACTGAGAACTTCCCGATATTACGTAGTTCGAATTAATGGCCACAATTGCAATTGCATAACTTTGCTATCTTTATTGCACGAGGTTATATCTGAGCAGTAATGTGTTTACTCTTGAGATAAAATGTTTCAGATATGCAGTAGGTAAGATGGTGCTATTAGGTAAGGGTTGTTGTTTTGTCACAAAGCATTATGGTATAGATATTTTGTGTGAATCGGGTATAAGTACAGAAAACATCCGCTATTATCTCAAAAAATTGTTAGGCATCATTCTGAAAGCAATCATCTAAAGGACAAAAACTTGTCTTCTTTATACAGTTTACATATTGCAGGACACATTTTCCGATAGTCTTGTTTCTTGTACAAAAACACTACAGTTTTCTCTGAAGAAGTACCTAATAAACTGAATCTGCGATTCATGTTTGTATGTATCATACTTAGTGTTTTCGGAAAGACCGGTTCGTGCTATGGTGGTGGAAGGATTAGTCACCTAGAGTCTGCGTTACCGAGTGTAACCTGCCTGCGCCAGACGTTTGAGGGATTGGGTACCGATTTCTAACGTCCCTCGGGGAGGCTCCTTTCTTCCACCCCTAGTGACCTCTGCGCTGCCACCAACGACGCCGTGGAAGTGGCGAACAAGACTTCAGTGGTGAAGACCATTCCTATGCATCCCGGACGGATTCCCGGATTTCCTTCAACACGGCTGCCTTTAGTTCTTCGTAGGTTTTGTGCACTATTTCAGATCTGAGAAAGTCGTGCCACCGACACGATGAAGATAATCTTTTCATTATGTTTGGCCAGCATCTAGGCTATTCTTGGCCAATGAGCTAAGCCGCTGCTGTAAAAATAACGCGAACCCACCGTTCGAGACATCCTAATTCTTCTTCTCTCCGCTTTTTTGGATACCGGCTCATACCTCGTCTTCTTCAGGCCACTGCTGCACTAGCTGTAATAGGCACGCAATATGTGCCACTGTATCTATGCTTTTAAACGTTAATTTATACTTTACAAGCCATGTGCCCGATGGGAAATCCCAACGGCAAAAATGACGAAGTTCCATACACACCTTCATCCCCTATTTTAACCCCTTTTATGAGATGTATGTTCTAAAATCCTTCATTAGTGCTCACTTTCGTCATACAAGGAACTTTTATGACAATATTTCATCCTCCTAATCCCAGCGGTTTTGGATGTGCGTTGTCTGTCAGTGAATAAATTAATTTAAGATTTCTATTAGGTAGGTAGATAATAAAAACTATTAATATTAGGTAACAGTGATCTATGATGGATTGGTGAATAATAATTCTTTAATCGGAAATGTTTGCCCAGTTCCACACAGTTATTTTCTATCTGAGTCCTGTTTTTTATAAACATGACCTACTATGACATCAATACCTATACAGGCTGTTAGTGTGAACAGTGGCAATATTTAAGGAGGTGCGTATCATGAGTAGATTCTAAAACCGTTGAAAAAATATGACCCTATTTTTTTCTAAGTTTTTCTTCTAATATCCCGAAAAATAAAAAATCATAGTCACATTACTGTTAGGCCTCTGCCACGCATGTACCGGCGCCGCGCCGCCGGCGGGCGCGCGGCGGCCGGGGGAAACCCCGGCCGCTTCGTGCGTTATCGTCGGGTGCGGTCACTTCGCGTAAAATTTCGGAATTAGAAAACTGTAAAATTCGCAAAAAAAAATTGCGACATACATTTAAAACTTTTGTAATATTTTTTTATTTAAGATTATCTATCCGTCCTTTGAAAGTTGCCACTGTTCACCCTTCCACCCTGTATTACAGTATAACTGTAAATATAACTAGTACGTTTTTTAGAGTTCCGTACCTCAAAAAGAAAAAATACGGAAGAAAGAAAGCGTGGAGGTACTTATGTATCTAGTTGGAAATAATATGAAAGATGACGGCCTTCTGTCCCTTGGAGCTCTTAAATCAAGCGTCTAAGTATACGCAATAAAAAAATACGGCCATTTATTTTATACAAGTATTTGGCAAGAAGCATTAAGGTCTCACAGCACAAGTAAAGGAAAAAGTCCAAAAATTGTAAATTTGTGGTTTTCTCACATGATAAGATGTTATTTGCATTGCTTACATTTGCAGTTGAATAATTTATCGTGACGTATTATAGGTATTTATGGGAGTTTTTTTTTTCAACCACAAAGTTAAGTTGTTCTGGGGAGAAATTCATCCGAACTACGGAACCTTTCACTGTGCGCGATCTGACACGTAGGTACTTGGCTGGTTTTTTACTTAGGTAGGCTACACAGTACACACGATCTCCTTCTGTTTTTAATAACAGTCTCAAATCATGAAATGTCGGTAGCTAGAATTCCAAAGCGTAAGCAGTGATTGTTGAGCATGTCTGCTCTATTTCTGGTAGAGGCCTATTATGCTAAGCTAAGAGCTTCAGTAAGAGGGTTCTAGTAGCAGTAGTTCGATTGGTTCGATCTCAGTTGTTAGTCCGGTTTCACCGATATCCAGATCTTTACCCAAAGAAAAAGTTTCATATACCTACTACGTAGAATATCATGCATGCACCTGGGCACATGGGCGTAGCTGAGGGGGAGGGGGCAAGGGTGGGCAATGCCCACTATAGAAACTTCTTTGCCCACCCTAGAAAAATCGACAGTACTGAAGTACTTACTGTTTAATCGCTTTTTATTACGATTCCGTACCTCAAAAGGAAAAAACGGAACCCTTATAGGTCTTAAATTTTGACCAAGATGTAAGATTTGTAGAGTTGGGCTCTCTGTAATTGACTGTGGTTGACTGGAGCAGGACGGCTGCCTCCCCTAGACAAAACCTCTAGCTACCCCAATGCCTGGGTATGGTCGCGGTGCTTCAGCTAGCCTTCATTTCAGAATGAAATTGTTGATGTGTCAAATTTTTGGGATATGTTTATGGATATGAGTGTAATTAGATTTGTTATCTGAATACCATTTAGATTATAGTTAATTCTGCCATCTCAGTATTCACAGAATGAGTGTGATGAATGCTAAGTGCTACAGAAATAGAGCTTTTAATACTTACATCTGATCAAAAAATTGCTTCTCGTCTATTTAGTGAGGCTTACGAAGCCTTCAAAATTAGTATTAAGTTGATGAGTTGCGCGACTAGCACTAATGAATTATAGCTGGTTAAATTCCAATTAAAAGCATCATGATGTTTTATATTTTTATTAAATATTATTACAACCACACGTTGTTTGTAATAATAGGTAGGTAGGACTGGGGTACGTGATTACAAATTAATAGACTGGTAGTTAATTAGTGTGCATACACACGAGCGGTACCCATCAAAGGCAGACGCAACTGCAGCCGTGGACACCTCTACGGCTGCTGTTGACAACGTGTCGTTCGTGTATTTGAGCACCGTACTCTGCTACATTTGCCTCTGCCGTTAACGCATGCCGGTTGTGTGTATACACACTTAGGAATATGAAGTGGATGGATGAAGTATTGATGAAAAACATTTGCCGATGTATTAGTGCTATAAACATAAATTGACTCGTGAACTCGCCGATAGATCGAAACTGATCGGGCACGGCAACCACATCAACATAATGTAAAAAATTATAGGTAGGTTATCTACCTACTTCAAAAATTAACAAAATCCAACTCCCTTTCCAACTTAAGGGTAAGAACTAATGTCTCAGAGTCCCCATCCCAGTTAGCTTTAGATCGATCAGGGTTGACCTCGTGTGGAAGAGGCAGCTTCAAAGAATGCTGAGAAGATGTCACCGTGATAGTGCTGGTATCTACGACCAAGTCCACATTTTCTTTCTTATCTCCTGGCATTTTTATTCTGACGATAAGATTCTCGCAGCTAGCTGACCCTGGAGTTTTTGGGCCAATCTGTAACAACCAAAAAAGACAATTCATATACCTATCTACTTAACTACTTAGATACGATTTATATGTTTACCGGGCTGGGTGACCTAAGTAAATCCATTAAGTTTTTGCTAGACCGTTTTAAAATATTTATTTGCCTGTTTTTGTCTCAATCTTAGACACGTTGCCATTTTAAACTGAATTATTTATTTTTGAGTAGGTTACCTAGGTAGGTACCAATACAGTACTAACGATAGGGAGATATTTAAAAGCGATTCTTCAGTCAGCTTAAGGCACAAAAGTTTCCGTCTATTTCTAAATGCAACCTAATCCGAGACCACGATTGCCGATACTGGCGCCGATTCCCTTGTTCACAAACTAAATTTAACTTCAGTGCATCTTTTATGTTTATTTCATTAGAAAAGGAAACAAGATAAGTATTAGTTTAGACCCGTCAAATTAGTCAGAGCCTGACGTAAATTGACGTATTTTTTAGTAGCCATGATTATAATCACGTCTAAACTGTCTATGGAGTATCTCAATTTGACAGGACTAAACTAATATTTATCTTCTTTCCTTCTGTGAATAGAAAGAAAAAGATGTACTGAACTTAAAAGTTTAGTTTGTGAACAAGGAATCGGCGCCACTGTCCACTTGAGACCTATACACCAGCAGTGCAATTCTGTAACCATCTCACCGTGAAAACTTAGGTGAAGTGAGCGTGGAGTGAGCTGTCATTTCAAATAATGCTAGGGATTGACACTACTGACAACTCACATCAAGCTCACTTCACTTGAGTTTTCACGGTGACATTTTTCAGAATCGACCGGCTGACCTATATATTGGACATTGGTGGAAAGTAGTTTACTCCTACCTGAAGATACACGTCTTCGGCGGAGACAGACTGTTGATAGTTCATGGTATACTCAGGAGTCTTAAGTCCTCCTAAGCCCATACCAGCCTGTCCTAAGTTCTCCATTTCTTTTGCCTCCTGCTCCTCATAGTCTTCAATCGTTTTTGGAGTCTTCGCAGCTTCGGAAGGTGGAATCTTGCCTCTCGTTGAACTTATGTCAAACACTAAGAAATAAAAACATAGCTACAAGAATGGTAGATTACTTAGATTGTTTAAAACGGTCTACTTATCTACTTGATAACAGGTAGGTACCTATTTAAAGGTACCTACCAACTTAAAAAAGCAACATGCTGTAGGTAACTAGGTACCTATCTAAAGTTGATACCTACTTCGGGTTGATACCTGCTTCAGGAAAAGAAAGGCACCGGAAAAGCCTTACTCGTGTGTGCTCTGAGTCTGTACCTAGAGCTACCTGCCTAAGGGTTATTGACAGGCAGAAAGTCGCAACTCCTGCTCAAGATGGGTTCGGTTCTTGGACGAAGCAAAAGAAGGTAAGATACCGACACACTATTGTTTGTCGGCATTGTGCGACTTGTAGGAAGCAAAAAGCGCCGACCATGGCTCTTTATTAAAAAAAATATTTACTAAATTATTAGGTACCTATGGCGATTGAAATGAATCATTTATATTTTAGAATGGGACTCTTCCTGTGGTAATTACTTACTTTAATAAATGAACTAAAATCAAGAAAAAGAAAACCAAACGAGAGGCCGTCTACAACTCTGAATAAAGAACGTAGGAAACGTATGTCTCTAGATTTTATTTCTTTTAGAATCACATTTTCATTTTTGTAGGTAGTGTACCTAAGTAGTTACACTCGAACTCCATTGATAGCAATAATGATCGGCTTGGCGACTAGTCGAGTAGGGAGTCGGTGTTTTTAGTCGGCGCATCTTATAATAGCTAGGTACCTACCTGAAGCTGGCAAATCGTCCCCTTGAAGAATTTCTGGTTCAGGTGGTCTCAACAGACTCACGAGACTTTCCATATGTGCCGGTGTGAACTCCATCTTGATGTCTTCCTACTGTTCGCAAGTGACCTACACCGCTAAACAATTTGAACAACTGCTACACAATGCAAAATAATTATAAATATTTTGTTTCGTTCGTATAATCAATGCAGTTGCTAACGTCTTACGTTGCTAGGATACCGATCACAGAACACTAATACCTACCCTAAGCCGGGATACCGATTCCCCACATTGTGTTCAGACAGGTTCAGAAACGATTTCGGTACGTAGATGGTAACTATAGGTGCCAAACCACCTTATGCACCTTGCCCACGAAGTATTATCTATGTCCAACCTAGGAATCGAACCCCACACTCAGCGCAACTGCGCTCAACTAATTGCAATCACTTATTTTATAGTAGACACCACAACGTATTTCGCAGCACTTTTCTTTAAGCGCCTACCGCGCCAAGGTAAAAAAAAAGTCATTTTTAATAGATCTGCTAGGAGACTAGGTACTGGCCCCAGCCGAGATCAGTATCCGAACAAACTACAAAAAGAGAAATAGTCTGCAAGGCTAGAATATAATTAAGCCGTTTGTGTGGTGTTGTTTTGTTTGATCGCACAGTCATCGTCAGTCCATTGAGTACAATTTAGAATCTATACAATTATGAAACATGTTCAGCGGTTACTATAGGTATCCAGCGCCATCTATCAATACGGTTCGGAACTTTAGCTATGTTAGGATAGAGCGAAGTAAGAAAAATGACAGGCACGCAAACATCACGCAATTATGTACTAAATAATTGTTTCTTCTATCATTAAGTATTTTGTATCACATAACAAAACTGACATAACTTTTGTTTATTTTGCCTAGGTACATACAGATGAAATAAAATTTCCTTTTAATATACCTACTTACTTATGAAAAAAAAATATCCATAATCAATCCTGTTGTTTAACATTTTGAGAAAACTATTTGAATGCATTTTTTTTTTTTTTTTTTTATAAATATCCCTGGACATTTCACACAGCGCCATCTAGTCCCAAGCTAAGCAACCTAATGCTTGTGTTATGGTAACAAGATGGCTGATAAACTACTTATATACATTTTTTTTTTGTAAATACATACATATTATAGATAGAAAAACACCCAGACTCGGAACAAATACATGTAGGTCATACAAATATTTGTTCCGTGCGGGAATCGAACCCGCGACACGCAGCGCAGCAGTCAATCGCTTAAATTTGCTACCCAATGTCCTTTTTTTGTATTGTTTGTAGAGTCATTAAACTAAATTCGGAATTCAGCTTCACGATTACTGACAAATGCTTGCACTGACAGAAAGGCTTCCACTCAAATCTGTGATTCTTTCGCCAAAAGACCATTTCAGACACTAATCTTCACGAGCCTCACATGACCCCTAAGTTTATTTCACATAGGTAGACAGATAGAAAATGTTGACTTCTTCAAGCTTATTTTTTTATCTATGACATGTAAAAGTAATTCCAATATCCTGTTTACAGAATGAACAATTTCATTTCATTGTAGTGTTTGTTTTATTAATTTGACCTATCTACTACAAGCAAGGGCTAATTAATATCAAATCATGCTAAAGTATGGTTAAAATAATAGTAACACAAACATTTAGTTGTATTTTATTATAATTATTAGGGTTAATGCACAATTATACATCTAATGCATCAAAATTAGCAAATAACACATGAGTAGGAAGAGACTTAAGGGAAGCCATCATCATCTTCTTCTGCCATCTCCTTGGCCAGCTCCAAATCCTGTTGTTCTCTCTCACGTCTCTCTTCAGCACTCTCCAGTTCCTTTCCATATGATTTTGGTGGGTACCTCATAGCTTTGACACTCTGGTTGTGCAAGTCCAAACAAAATGATATGCGTTGGTGGAAGGCCAGCTGTGGCTCCCTTGTGCAATAGAGATCAGAACTCTCCTTGTTGCTCATGTATCCCTTTTCCGGATCAAGGGTAGCCTCAATAACTCCATCTCGGATAGCTTTAGCCACAATAAATTCTGCATCTTCAGCAGAGTCTAGGCCTAGTTTCCTAGCTATATCTTTAGGAGAGATACGTGAGTATGAAAGTCCAATAGAGCGGATGGCAGTTTTAATTACATTCTGTCTGAGGCGAAGAATCAATGTGAAAGTGTGATCAATACGGAACTGGGGGCCAAAGTTCTCAAGGACTTCCCCAAATCTCTGCAAATTACCAAGTCTCACTGCTTGGGTGAGTTGGAAATAAGGTGCCAAAGCTTTGCGTAGAGGAGCTTGTCTAAATATAGCTCTTTCAGGGATGTCTCCCAACAGTAGCTCAACCACAATAGCCAACTTCTGGACAGTTTGACGAAAACCAACAGCAGCAGTTTGAGGAGCCTTCCTCAAGGCTTGCACCAAGTGTTTGTGAGCATCACTGTACTCCAGACGAGCAGCCTTTATTCTTCCTAGGTAATACAAGAATCTTGCCCACTCATTGTTACTTGCATTTTCAGGGAAAACTGACTTGCTGACAAGTTTATCGGCTTGATCATACAAAGAATAATGCAAATAGTTACGCAGAAGACAGTTTATGAGTACTGCTTGACCTTCATAGTCATTGCGCAGGGTAGAAGTACGAAGTCTTGCATGAAGTAATCCTCTAATAAGATCTAATTTATTAGTTAGTTCAAACACTCTTGAATGGTAAAAGTAGCATTTAGCAGCAATCAAATCAAGAGTTCTTCTGTTTTGAGATAAGACCTTATTCATCAGCTGCTGTGAGCACTCCGTAGCTTCTTCCAACCTGTTGGTGTCCAGCAGACGCAGCAGCACCAACAGGTGCAAGTACACGTCGACTTCTGGAACAGGTTGCTTAGGCGCACTGCGAGAGCGAGGTGGTTCGATGTCGACTGCGCCAGGCAGCGGGTTCTCCACAAACGCAATCAACACTTCTTTGTCAGCACTTGACGGATAAAGTTGATTGAAAATAGCACGTAAGACGTTGCCATTTAACTTCCTTCTGGTACTGGGAAGAGATCTCAAAACTCGCATAGCAAACCTCGGCTCCTTGGAAGTAACAGCTTTATCTATTTGCCTTACATGCTCCCTCAAATCTTGAACAGCAAGCACATCTGCATCTTTCTTTACTTCGGGCGTTTCTGCATCACTAGCTGCTGCAGGGCTTTCCACATTTTTCATTTCAACATCTTCCGCAGGAGCCATTTTATAAGCTCTGTAATAATTTTCCCAATGAACACAAGTCTTTACAAAATTAGTGATTGATTGTAATATTTTTCGACCCTTTTGTCAAAAAATGCCGAGTAACTATAAAGTAAAACGTTCTAAAGCATATAAAACTACATCTTTAGTATTTTGAAATAATATATATATGCTATCTCTTTCTTAATACGTATTCCTGGTTCTCTTCTTCTCAATATGATTAATGTAGCAACACTGAACACATGTTTAATTTCATAAATAACGATGAATGGAACACTTTTAAAGAAAAAAGCTGTTCGGATACATTTCCAAAAAGTACGAGAGACTATCTAAAACTAAAAAACTGTTACCTACCTTTTGTAAAAAGACAAGTTTTACCTAAAAGGTATTAGGTAAAACCTTAGTGATTTAGGAGGTTTATGCTCTATTTCAGAAAAAGGAAAACCAAACAAGGTTTTCAGGGTTCTGGGTGCCAACGGCATTACGGCATACTAAAAAGGGCCCCCGGAACGGTCCAACGGCTTGATGCACACCTTTTGTTTGTTCCGTTTGATTTCGGTTTAAAGATCTCATTATCAATCAGAAGGTATGTACGCATTTTGTGCTAAAACTTCAATTCAAGATACATTAGAATAGAATAGATTATATTTTCTTGCTGCAGGTGGTTATCAAATAAAGTTGGTCTTTTTTAATTTTGACGAACTTTGACACGTTTTAATTTAAAAATATTATTTAAAGTATATCCTAGCTAGAGTCTAGCTCTAGAGTGTATGTATAGACGCCAGCAGGTCAAGCTACCCGAAACTGTAAAATTTTCCCAATCAACCTTGAACCCTAATACTTCAGCGATAAAGTTGAATAACTATTATAGAAATTTGACAGACTGTAGTAGCTTGATGTTGACAACAGTATCAATGGTCTGTTTGTAGAGTTTGTTACTCTACAAAATAATACATACATAGTTCTTTAGGCACCAGATAAAAATTTTTTATTCAAAATTATTTTTATTTAAAAATATGGCAAAAATTTGTATGATTTTGGGAGAGAAGTAGGATAAAAGGGCATGGATGTTAATTGGGAACGGAACATCTGAAGAATATTTATTGAAGGATTTGGTGTTCAAGGAGCAGGAGAAAAATAATAAGATCCAAAGTATCCCCCGCAAGACCGTACTTGCATAGGGAATAGGCTAGTTGACGGATTTTGAAAAACCTATTAGTCTTTCTTGTGGTATATTTACCTCAAAACATGAATACTTCAGGGAAATATTAAGTGACATCAAGTCAAGACTTCGTACTGTCAAATCTGCAAGTTTTAGTGTTGTTCCCACACAAAGTTTATTTATTATTATTAGGTAAATTATATTAATTATATATTGTATATTATAAAATTTATTGCTTCTGTCGGAATATTATAATTTTATTCGAATATTAAAAACGTTTTTAATTATTATAACGTTATATTTAAAAATAATAATATTCAGAGCAGACAGTATTTGTAAATATTGACTTAAAAATGTCAACATTTTGACATCGGCAGCGCCAGCACAGTAGTCACATCGCGGCGGATTATTTGTATAAATTATCATTCATGCAGTTTGATCGTCTAAGGACCATAGACTATTTGAAAGGTTTGGGGATTGAGCAGCTTCAGAAGAATCTTCGAATGCAATCTTAAACAGAATGTTGAGTGTCATGCTGGGATACAAAATGCAATGAAACGATGTTTTAGGCGCATTCAAACATTTTTTTTGATAGGGCAATGTTTGTTCTTTTCAGAAACAAGTTTTCCATAACCACTCTGACGTCCGTGGATAGTACGGTATCCAAGAAAAAAGTAGCGTCATACGCCCATGGATACTATAGTATCCAAAGCGACGAGTTGTGTTTAACGCCCTCTAGTTTAAAATACGGTCTTGCTTGGTGAGTTTTGACAGATTATCTATACAGTTGAATAAATAGTTCGACGAAAAAAATAGAGATGGCAGTGTAATAAGCTTTGACAAACAAAATATAATTTTTTAAGTTCAGTTGACTCGTTTGACGCGCGTGTTGTCAAGTGTTTTTGTGAGTGCCAACAATTATGTCGTAAGTACTACAGTTTTGTTTTATTTATCTTGCAAGTGTTATACATCAAAATAAACTAGAAGATTTGTGCTTTACGATGATGTATAAATATCACAGTTTTAGCTGATAAATCTAGTCTACTTTTAACTTCAAACGATTGTTGTTTCGAAAAAAATGGCCGGTCGTATGGTGTCGGCCACTTTTAGTTTTGTTTATACATATTTTACATACTTTGCATTACAATAGTATATAAAATATCGAAATACATTTCGTAATAAGCAAAATAATACATTTTTCAAAGAGAAATATACTAAATTCACTGAAGATTCCATAATAATGTCAATGTGTTCCTCAGGTTTTTTGATGTGGACTGTTTGGTATCCACGGACGTTACATGAATCGTGATAAATAAGGTTCGCTATACACGGCAAAATATGTTTGCATTATTTTTGTTTTGCTAGTGGTGGTATAATATTTTGCTTGAGATGATACTAATATTTAATACTAGCTTCTGCCCGCGGCTTCGCCCGCGTGGATGTCGGAAATTATCCCACGGGAACGCGCTAACAGGATAAAATGTATGTGCTTCCCCAGAATGCCATCTATCTCGCGGGCCCTTTGTGGCTAATTACAGTAGAAAACCAATTGTGTCTCATTAGTGGTGATTAAGAGGGTACCTATATGATATCTTTACCTAAGTACCTACCTAATTAAAAAAAAAAACTCAATAGCAGAAAATTAAATACCTACCTAAATAAACCTATTTCTGATGATAACTAATCTAAACTCAATAAATAAGCAAAATCCCTAAAAACTAATATCTATAGTGAATGACTAATCCTACCTAACAGTATTATAAAATAACCTACGGTCACTACGTACACTATCAAATATACTACCTATACTTTAAAATTAAAATCTATAGGTACCTACGACTCATATAAAAATAAACCTAAATAACTCTAAAAACTAAAAGGAATAAAAATGAACTCCACTGCGGGTGACCCAACCTACGACAAACTTAGTATTTGCGGTTGGTACAGTACAGACAGTGGTAATCGGGTATAGGGATCGAACCGCAAAATTAAGTTTGTTTTTTATTGTATATACTTTTCCGGGATAAAAAGTACCCAGTGTGGTGCCCAGGATATTAAAGAATAATTATACCAAGTTTCATCGTAATCGAACCGGTAGTTTTTGCGTGATGCCTGAACAAACAGACAGACAGACAGACAGACAGACCGACAGACAGACAAAAATTTTTTTAATCACATTTTTGGGTTCGGTGTCGGTCTAGTAACACCCCCTGTAAATTATTTTTTTGATATTTTCAATGTACAGAATTTTCACTTCTACAGATTTATTATAAGTATATAGATAAAATGCACTTTTGGGTTTTGTACTAATATTCATCATTTATTTTTCGCTTGGTTTCCGTTGGATATGTATAATGTTCTAATGGTTTTTTTTTGTTTTGAAACATTAATTACATGTTTGTTCGTGTTGATTAATTTCCGCTAAATGTAAAAAAATGCACTTGTGGATTTGACTACCTTTCTTTTTTACTGTTGCCCTTGCACGTGTTGCATGGTCGCATATATTTTAATGCTTCGCCAAATTTTATTTTATTCTTTTAACAATACTAATGTTTTAAATTATTCATGCAGATCACTATCACATTATCACATTCTTAAAATCAAAAAAACATCACATTATTAAAATTACATCGTGTGTGGGAAACCTTAGACGGGCGGCCATATTGCTATTATTTCGCCTTCTCGGACGAGTCAAGGGCGCTCGGGACATCGCGGTAAAATTACGAGGAGTAGTGTTTTGTTTTGATTTAATTAAAATACTTAGAGTTAACCGAATGTAATCGTATATACATCAGAAGAAAGGGTAATAAGTCTAGTTTGTTGTAAAAATATTTTATTGATAAAATATGCAATAGTTGTGCCTTATATTCTAAAAAGGTAGAAATAATTGTGTATTTTTTTTCTGAATTACATGTTTAACCCGGTTTTTTGTATCAAAGATTATAACTTACGATTTAAAAAAATCGTTAAGATTGATCAGTATTCTTCAATCTTTTTTTTGGTATTTTTTTCTTTATTCTAGCCATTACGGTTCAGTAGCTATATAGGTTTTTTGTTACGACGAACTTGCGAGTCGCGCGCGGTTCGGACGCCGCGCGCAGCTGGACGTTAGAGAGATAAACGGTCGCGCGGCCCGGACGTTAGAGTGGATAAACGGAAAGGCATCTTCGCAGCTGTCATTATTGAATAAAATTGGTTTGAGATGGGACTTTAAACTCTATTGGATCGTCGTAAAGTTGTTTTTTTTTCATTCTTTACTTTGTCTTCCGTACGTAGCACATTTGTCTATAAGCATGCTTTTGTCTTTGGCTTGTCTATTCCATAAACTATAGACGAGACTAAACTACTAGCATTGCCTGTAGTTGCTTAACCAATATACTGTACTTGTAAAATACGGATTAAAAGCTTATAATTACTAATGTTACAATCGAATATTCTTGGATTACAACCATCGCATTGTCACGATAATTGCGTGTGCCAAAAATTATAAGCAACGGACGCGCTTCGGCTGCAGGGGACCGGTTGATTCTTTACATAAAATTTCAATGTGTTCTGGAAATGGTTTGCAAAGAGGACGTGGTATCATGGTTTAAAGAATTGGAAAGCTATAAACGCATAGACGCGATGTGTACGTTATTAAATATGTGTTTGCCATTTGAACTGCGTTTCATTGGCACATACCTAGAGGAGCTAGGTAAGCGGGACTTTCAGGAGTTGCGTGGTGCCGAACTAAGAGCCAACAACCCCACAGACCTGGCTGCGGATATCGGGGGCGCTAACACAGATCCCAGGACGCGACGGAAAATGGCCTTGTATGTGTCGTTGTTACGCTCGTGTAATTTCGCGTGTGCTACCACATTGTACAATGCCATGGTCAGTTTGGAGCAGAGTGGCTTGTTGAAAGGCTTATACGGCGATCTTCTGGAAGAAATTCTACTTCTGTATACGATGGCGTTACATCATCCAGCGTTTACATTTGATCAAAAGTCACATTTTGGTGAAATATTAGACAAATTAAAAATGGAAGATCAGAGGATACAATTTCCTGAATCACAAGAACATATAAATGTAGTCCCAGTGAGTGCATGCCATACACAGTCAAATATCACAGTCAACATGTCAATCCCACCGCCTAACTTGTCTAGCTTGGGGCCACCGCCTGGTATTGTGTTTGTCAAAACACCTGGGGTGCAGGTTAGTGTTGTCATATTCTTACACCACCATAGTATTGCTAGAAGTACAAAACTGCCTTAGTTATTTTATGACCAATATGATTCTACTTGTAGCATTTTGTTGTAATCATGTTTGTAGTGGGATTATATTAAAAATTATAATTTCATTCTTATTTGCGTTATTCATAGTTTTATTTATATAAAAAAATATACAAAATGGGAATCTAAATATCACTCTTCTAGTCAAGGTTATTGTTTGAATAAGAATTTATGTATGATAATGTTGATAATGTCAACTTTGGCATTTATTTAGTGTCTAAAATTAGGAAGTTATTCTTTGTTGTTCGGATTTGCACATGTAACTCAAATCATAGTAGACTAAAATATTTTTCATTAGATAAAATAGAGTATGTAGGGTAGGTGTTACAATTTATAACGCCTGACAAATTCATGCACTGACTGGAATGGTCAACTCAAATCTGTGTGGTTCTTTCATTAAAACATGCATGGTCCTCATATGGCCTGACCAAGATTATGTCTGGACTTTATGGTCTTTCCCAAAAAGTTCATAATTTATTTTTGATGTTTAGAAGTGTTTTTGAACCAAATATAGAAATAAATATCATTTATCATATACAGTGATTACAAAAACTTATAGATGTGTGTTGTGCTAATAAACAAAATATTGATTCTATACACAAGTTTAACAATAGAAAAGTACCAATCTGTCAATGCTATAATGACATTGATGAATAATAAATACAAAATGACATGAATATTTACTTTGTAAAGTATTATTTTACTTTAATTATTGTGAATGTGAGGACTATGTGGGTCATTCTTTTATTTATTTTTTCTCTTCCTCTGTTAGTTTTAATGTTTTCTGGCAGTTTTGAGTACTTTATGCGGCCTACCCAAGTTTCCTTTTTTTTGTATTAATTGTTGAGTCGTTGAGCTCCTTAAGTTTTGAGTTGAGTTACACAATTACTGACAAATGCTTGTACTGACTGGACTGGTCCATGCAAATCTGTGTGGTTCTTTCTTCAAAAGACCATTTCAGACATCAGTCTACATAGTCTTCACATGATCTGACCAAGATTATGTCTGGACTTTAAAAGAGACTGTGACCTCTGAGTTTGTTTCGGCCTTTCTTCTCAGAGTAGACAGACAGGAAACGCCAACCTCATCTAGCATAATTTTTTATTTTATTATATTACAGAATAAACAATTTCATTTTGAATAGACAAAATTAATTTATATTTCCTTATTTTCAACACTCACAGAACTAAGACTGTCTATCATAACAAGTATCCTCATTAATAAATGTTTTCATTACCATTAAAATGACTCAAATGGTAATGAAATGGTAATTCATTACCATTAATTATTATGCAAATAATTAATTAATTTTCTTATTTTCTCATGGTATCTTTCAGTTCATGATTTATCATGACAACATCAACATAATCAAATAAGTAATAAAAAAAGAATATTACTTTAATACCTTAATTTGAATTAGATACATTATAGATAGCAATTTAATATTTTAGCATGATTGTGGAATGAAAACTTCTTTAACATGACAAAATATTAAATGAATATGCATTGTGATTACTTTTATGTTATGTTTAAATAAAGTATATTTTATTTCAGCCTCAAAATACAGACACAGTGCCTGAACTTAGTTCTCCGCCAGTCCTGACGGGAGCCGGGGGAGTAGTGCCCATGTTGAGTGAAGTCCCACATCCGCCGCCGGGCCTACCACTTCCACAGTACAATATGGGAGAATACATGGGACACAACGCTTGGCCTGCAAATATCATAGTATCACCTATAAATCCACCGCTTGAGGTAAAACATTTATCAGCATCAGCTAATTAGCTGCTAGTGTGTCTAACCAAATAATAAATAAACAATTCATAATAGATATTTCATTAACTTGCTATTGTGAAACAGAATGAATGTGTCGAATATTTTATGACTTATGATTTTGGCATTATAAAACAAAGAATGTATTTTTGATGATTACATTTCAACAGTTTATTTTAGGTGAACTTACTCATAGATTATAGCCATTATTTTTCACAACATGCAGGAAGACACAAAGCCCTTTATGACCTAGTCCTGAAGGCCAATTCTCGTAATTTAAAACGTTAAAAATCTAGTCGCAGTCTCCTTTCGGCGACAAACAAATGTTAAAGTGTAAGGAAATTAGAAGTATTTTTTGACAGATTGAGACAGATCAGAGGGGCAATTCTCGTAATTTTAAGAACGTTCACAGTCTGATCTCTGTCTCAATCTGTCAAAAAAACCTAAAATTTCCCTACATTTTGACATTTGTTTTTCGCTGACATGAGCCTTTTTTTTTGAGGATGGGAAATCATCAAATGACTCCTCCCGCTCTGGGTGGAGGAGGGAGTGTCAGACTCTTACTGACTAAAACCCACCCGTGTTCCTTCCTTAGCCCTTTATGTTCCAGGGCAGCGGTAACCCTTTCGGACGATATCGCTACCCCTGACATGAGCCTGCGACTAGATTTTGAACGTTTTAAACATAGAGGTAGAGGTTTTAAACATAGGTAGGAATACTTATTCAGAGGTTTTAAATTACGAGAATAATTGGCCTTCAGACTGTGAACGTTTTTAAAATTACGAGAATTGCCCCTCTGAAATAGTCTCATCCACACTGCGTTAATAATTGTAGTGAATAAGAAAACAACTGTCACATTCTTGGACACAGTGTCCTTCCCATTTTAAATCCAAACATTAAGTAGCGGTTCATAGTTGTATGAAGTAAAAACAATGCTGTGGCACCTTCGATGGCTGTTATTCCAATTGGCGATTACCGCCCCGACATAATATGATAATTTTGACGGAGAATTTATGCAGATTTTTAGCTCATACAATGTCATTGTCACTCCATTTGATAAGTAAGTACTTCATGGTCGTAATCCTAACCAAGAGGCAAATCGGAGCTAAATTGGACAATAATCGCTATTGTTGCATTGTGTGCAGTATTGCGTCGATTATATTTTCTATCTACTTACACATTATATGCGCTCATATGAGCTGGGATAATTTTGACTGTATTAGAACATACTTAGAATTTTATGAATACTTAATTGCTTTAACAATGTATTATTTCGTTGAAATCTTTGTTGAATGAATGAAAGTTTAGTTCAACTCGTTGCAGGTAATAAATTACACGGCGGTTAGTGGCGCGCCGACGTCGCCGCTGGTGTCGTCGCCGGGCGACAGTCGCGCCGCGTCGCCGCGCTCGCGCCGCCGCGTGTCGCGCGAGCGCTCGCCGCCGCCCGGCGCGCCCGACACGCCGCACCAACTTGCCGCCAACTTCGAGAGCCTGTCAGTCGCCGAGGTGGGTCACTCTCCGCACCAACGCGGCCCCTTCGCCGTGTTTGCAGCAGAACTACTTCGCCACAAACAGCCTCCTGCATTAATGCTGTTTTCACATGAGGCGAGTCCCGCACAGTGTCGCGCGATCTTTATCTACAAAGAGTCGTTCCCACTATACATAGTGCGCATTGCCATTTTAAAGAAACACTACAGTGTTTCTTTAAAACAGCAACGCGAGTTGTCGCATGTAGAATACATAACACATAAATTATACTTTTATGAATTTTGTATTGCCTAGATGAGATCCTGTCGATAAATTGTATTTGTGTGTTAGTTTTCATTAACCTGTTTATTTATGTGCGATGTCATGCATTACTATAAAATTAGCTTGTGAGCACGCAGGCTGCTTTCTAGAGGGACAAGGTTCGCGTTCTCATTGATTTCCACTAACTTAGGTTAGTAGTAACAAACATCGAATATAGTCGCATGAAAGCAGCCTGGTTGGGCACTTGCTAAATCGCGATCACAAACGTCGCACCTCCAACCTATTAGCGCCGGACAAACGTTTGCACAAGTATCTACCTACATGATCTTTTGTAAGCACTTGCAATTTATTACTTGAAATGGAAATAAATCCGTGAAAACGCGAGACTGCGCGCAGTTTGATTTGGAAAGGTGCGTCTCAAATAAGACACGCTTATAATAGTATTTAAACCTTTTCAGATGCGACATAATATGGGCGACGAGCGGTTACGTGAACTGAGCGTGGTCCACCAGCAGCAATACAGATCGCTGGAGAAGCTGAACGGCGTGCGGCGGCTGGCGGGCCCGTACTGCGCCGCGCGCTCGTCGTCCGACAGCGGCTCCAGCGCCGCGTCGTCGCCGCCCGGCACGCCCGCCACGCTGCTGCGCGAGCCGCCGCCCGCGCCGCCGCCCGGGCCCTTCCTGCAGTACCCGCGCGCCTTCGCCTACCACGCGCCGCCGCCGCCGACCTACCGCAACCCGCCGCCGCCCTTCGCCAACGGCGAGCCGCCGCCGCCCTACCCGGCTCCCGCGCCCTACGGCGGCTTCGTGTCCGTGCTGTACGCGCCGCCCAAGCTGTCGTGCTGGAACTGCGGCGCGGCCGGCCACGCGGGCCACGAGTGCAAGGAGCCCAGCATGGAGGAGATGACGCGCGCGGGCGGCTACCAGCTGGACTTCGGCGGCGCGCCGCCCGAGCCCGCCGACAAGTAGTTTGCGACGTCCTTGTGTGATCTGTCCAGATTAGTACCAAAGTGTGAGGTCAAAAATTGTAAATATCGACCCCGGTAAGCCCGTTCGGCTGCTGTCGGTACCCGGCGTCGTGTGAGCCCTTGGAACGTGAAACCTGAAGGATTTCTTTTGATGTAGAATGAGATATTAGGTAAATCTATGACGTTAATATTACGAGCGCTTAACAGACTAATTTATTAGCGGGATGAACTATCTGTAACGTTTAAGAGTAATTGCACTTTCGATGTATTTTAGTAGGATTTGATGACATTCCAATGATTTTATTTGATTGTTTGCATTAGTATATCTGGTAAAATTAACATGAATGTACTAAACAAGAAATTGAACTACATTTTGCATGATAATTAATCATTTATTTTATTATACTTTAGAAAATAATATGCAGTTCACCTTTGCAAAGCCTCTGGGGTATGATGCGCTTTAGGGCTGATTTTACCAAAGTCTATATGATATCTTTTATCCATGGAATAAAATTTCGACAGTTCTTGTATACAAAAACTACTCAAAATTTATTCACTGTATAAGACTTATACTAGAAGGCCAATTCTTGTAATTTAAAACGTTCCAAGTCTAGTCGCAGTGTCATCTCGGCGACAAACAAATGTCTAAAACTTGTCAAAATGTAGGGAAATTTGAGGTACTTTTGACAGATTGAGACTGAGATCAGACTGAACATTCGTAAAATTGCGAGAATTGCCTATTAGGTATAAAAGTTTGGTCGAATACCCCCTTAGATGAAATCTGATTAAAAAAAAACTTTATTTATACTTAGTAGCAACACAAAAAATTATATCAACAAATAAAAATTATAATCTTATTATCTTACGCGAAGATACTGGATACTTAAAAAGGTGTACCTATTTTATTTTTGTTGGTATAGGCAACCAACAGCGATACATGTAGTATGTTATTGTATGTATCGCTGTTGCTATTGTATTTTATTGTATTTTCGTTTTTTCCATTAATTTACATCTTTCGGTACTTAGTAAACCCCGTCTCTTATGTCCCAATTTTAATTTGTCTCATCGAAATATTCTTACTTGGTTGGCGATTTTTCTCGAACATAAGTCACTCATAGTAGCCATGATGATGCCGCTGCTGAAGTGAAATATGTCCGTCTATGAGCGTTGCACTGAATCCGATTAGGGCTTAAGCTGACGACGGACTATTTGTCCGCCGCACAGAAATGAACGCAATGAAAGGGCAGAAATTCCCGGCAGTTTATTTATCCAACGTGTGAATGGCGTAGATTTTCATACGTTCTATCGTCGCGAACAAATTGTCCGAATAGATCAAATTCTATCCGTCCGAATTTAGAACATTCCTAATTCGGATTGAATTCGGCTTCAGAGCGGATGAAGTGCGCAAACGCTCTAAGGGTCGGCAGTCTAGTAGAAACATGCGCTCTATGCGAACACACGCCACATGGAATCGTTACGTTATTCAGGACTCTTATTTTTGTTGTGAATTAGTTGATTATCAATGAAAAATTGCTCCAGCATTTTGCTGCGTTATCTGCGCTGACCGTAAAACTACGCAATATAATCGTGAAAAATGATCAAGCGTAAGAAAATTACACGAAAAAAGGTTTATCATTTAATTATTATTTTAGGGTGGGTTATTTTTAAAAATTAATTATTGATTGCACCATTGTAAAATAATGATGTACTTGTTATTTTATTACAAAAAAATCTTTTGTAATGATAATTTAATATTTCATTTACTTGGCTATTTTACATACATAACTATTAATTTAGAACCAATTCGTTAAATGTGAAAATGAGAAAGATTAAACGATTTTGAAAACATTTTTAAATTTTCGAATCTGAGTCAAAAATTGAAAGTGCAATTATTTGTAAACATCTACTATGCATACAGTTCTTGTGTAGAATTTTAAGGGAATTCCACATTACACAGCAGCGTCTGTCATAGTTATGTTTAATTGGCAGCTTCAAAAACTTTTAATTAGTGCTTTTTTATCATAAAGTTAAAATCAAAGAAAAAAATTGGTACAAACAATTTCAGTTGATCAATTTTATTATCTTACAATTACAAATAGTTAATTAACATGTCATTTCAAAATGAGTGCCATAATATTGGTGAAGAATATAATTTTCATGTTTAGTCAGTATGAAGTGTTAAATTTTATTTAGGTTGTAGAATGATACAGTGAATAAGTCCCATCAATGTTATCTATAGTTTTTTTATTTTTCAAACCAATTATCCAAGAGTCTCCATTTGGTGTTAGAAAGGTATTTGGCACCTTAAATCAACCTTCCAATACTATGTAAATTTCACTATGAATGAATAAAAATAAAAAAATAAAAATACAAAAAAATCTTTATTCATGATTCTAATGATTTGGAATTGTGACCAGAAGAAAAAAAAAAGTATTTTAAGTAGGGGATCAGCATGAAACTGACTTTCTAAGTTATACAATAATGCACATGACAATTTAGTACATCTACATTGGTACAAATTGAAATTTGTATGAGTTGAAAAATTGGATTAAGACGATTAGTTAAGAGATTTCATTAAGTGACATGGTTTATAAGCTAGTATAATAACATAATAGTAGAGGTACTCTAGTGTTTGTTTTAATTGTTAATAATACATATAATCAAAAGCAAGTGTGAATAGTGTTAGGATAAACCAAATCTATCTTCAATCATTCATAACATAATTGCTGTGCTGCTTATTGCATCTCATACATCTACTTGAGATGCTATGGAATTCCCTAAAATTCTTTGCTCTGCCTTCAATTACTCCTACAACTTCCATGTAATACATTCTTTTTTGTCCACATCATCAGAACTTGTAAATATGATGCTAACTTCTAAACTATTTAATATACAGTTCAAAATCGAAATGTGACGAATTATATACAAAAGTACTGAATTTGTTTCCTTTGTCCCAAGACTGATCTCTAATACTAGCAATTTATTGGGCTTATAGAAGCTAATACAAAATCGATGTTCGATGTTCCCTGTAAGTCGAGCGTCGGCCACTTTCAAAATACAGGACTGTTTGTTCAATGGTTGAGAAGCAGCTGAAGTAATATTGTGACTGGCCACACGTTGGTGTGAATGTACCTAGTAATGATAAACCATTTTATACTTTGAGTTGAACAAGGGATTATTTTGATCAAGCTCACGAAAATGCAATGCTCTTAATTAATGTTTATAATATAATAGTCATTGTAAATAGTTACAAATATGTAAGAAAGATGGCACGTCGCATCCGATGTGCTCATATTTTGTAAATAATTCAGTTTATATAAATTAGTTAGTAGTTAGAGATTGACTATATTTGTAAATTACGTTGTAATAATTTGAGTGTCCCTATAGAGTATATTCGATTGTTTCTCTATGATCACTGTCACAAATCACAATTTGCATTTTTAAAGTCCCAGTTTTTTGAAAAAATGTTCAAATTAGAAGGGTTGTATAATTGTTTTTGCATAATTATAAAAAAAGTAATGTTTTTGAATCAAGTCAGATGACTGACGCGCATGGGTGGGTGCTGGGAGTTGTCGCTGTGGCCGAGTGATACGCAGCTTGCCGACACGTTTGTTGATGTTGTTCATTCATCACTTGGACGACTGTATTCTCTTGTATTTACACACATCAAGTATGTTTGCTGTTTTTTGCCTTCAACACACAGCCGATGAAATTAAAAGAGAATATATTTGTTTGATAAGTGATTAATTTAATAGTGTAACTGTTAACAGAACCGTAAGGGACTATTATTTTGTAAGATACATGATTATGTCACTCCTTATGAAGGTTGTAAGTCCACATAACGTAACTTTTGTGTTATTTATATCTTAACAATTTTATTATGATATTTAAAACAAGTTGAAGTATAGATTATACATAGAAAGAGTAACTTAATATTTGTAACTTTATAAGTATGCCTGTAGCCTAGCCCCAGTGTGGTACTGTTAATGCAATAACATGATAGCATTACTTACTGCATATCATGTTACAATGTTCAATTGAGTGTGATATTAAAGTGAATTATCTTACCGTTTGCGTCTGCTCAATTGTTTTCAACAAAGTACATTTTCAGTGAAATTGGTACATCTGTAACTAAAAGTTCGTTTTCTACATAGGCAACAATAATATTATAATGGTTGGAAATGTCTATGCAGCTTTACTTTGTACTAGTGGAGTATGAAAATATTTTTTTACTTTGTACAGAATGTTATAAATGTGATACAATAATTTTTGACATAATTAGAAATTGTGATTTAGTAAGGTGTGTAGTTTATATAAAAAAAAAAATATGAAAAAAACTCGCTTTACTAAATAAATTATACTATTCTACAGCGATGTAACGTTGTTTTCCCACGTTTTTATATTTGGGTACTTATATATTCTAAGCTGTTGTACCTATTGCTAGTAAAATCAAACTTCAGGAAATTTAATGTTTCGGCCCGGTATTGTCAGACCTCTGTATCCCACCAATGCTGTGAATCATTTGCTTCCTGAGAAATAAACAACCAAAATCTACAGTTCCGTGTTTTTATTATTATCAAATTCCTTGAAATTTTAAATTTTATTGAATAATTACCTACATCTAGCAGCGTAGACAGTGGCGCCGATCTAATATTTTATCTTCTGTCCTTTTCTTAATGAAATAGAAAGAAAAAGATGCACTGAACTTAAATTTAGTTTAGTTTGTGAACAAGGGAATCGGCGCCATTGTGTGTGTATCTGTGTCTAATCTACATACTTTGACAAATATTACTGAGAAGCTTGGCTCTAAATGAGTTACTTTTTGACAGTGCGAGCTACATGGTCTCGTCTTGGCAACATTTAACATGAAATGTTTTTGTGGGATTTCATTTCTTTTTGTAAGTTGCTTAAGATTTACTAAAAATCCTGAAATACATATCTTATTATTTATAACAAGGACCCCCTATATAAATTTTCAGACCTCTAGTATCAAAATTTACGGAAGTCTCATACAAACTTTCACCCCCTAGTTTAAGGGGTTGGGGGGGGTAAAAGTTTCAAGTTTTAAGGTTTTTTTTTGTTGTTTGTGTACTATTACTAGCTTACATACCAAATTTCAGCTTTCTAGGACTTCAGGAAGAACCTTAAGAATATTGATGATCATCAGTGAGTCAGTGACGAAATCGGGGTATTTTAGATATCACTAAAATCTAAAGTATAAGAGCTATGCAATTGAAACTTTATAGGTTTAATAAGTCAACCACTGACATCATATCCCGAAAATTTTGTTTATCTGGTATAAACCAAACCCAAGTTAAGAAGGTTCAAAAATACGACGGAGTGCTTCGAGAAAAGGTAGGTAGGTAGTGCCCTTGCGCTTCGCTTGGCTAGTCTTGGCGGGGGCACTCCCGTGCCCCCAGATTACTTCAATCAACACTTGAGTTCAAAAAAGGATGTACCCTATACCTAAAAGTAATACGGCATTTTCATTTTTTTTATCATGTTTGCCCTCTTTTTATACGGGGTGCAAAGTTGAAGCGGGCCTTGGAATTAACGTTAAATTGTGGTTAAATTAAATAATATGATACTTAATGATAATATATTGATTATAGGTAATGTGTATTTATCAAATTTTATTTAGCCCCGAGTTTCGTTAAGTATCTACATACCTATCCTACCAACTTTGTACAAAATAAAGAATGTAAACACAACTTTCAAATAGAGTAGGTAGGTAGGTAAATCAAGGACTAAGTATTAACTGAAGATTAGTTGCATTATTAACAATATTAACCTTTTTCATTTGTCGTATAACCTAACCTTTTTAGCTTCCCGATTTTGAAACTTATTTTTCACTTTGTAGTGTTTTTTGGAAGTGGTATTTTATACCTACCTACTTATTTTTATACTTATAACTTTACCTACTCGTAGATATTATGACGAATTGACGACCGATTAGAACGGTCGATCTAATCTGTATCCGTCTCATTAATTGCGATTAATTAGTTATCACGTCACGGGTAAGTATACCGTGAACTAACTTGCCTATCAATCATAGTCATCCCAGTTCAGTAGTAGGTAAGTTAGGTAAGTACGTAGGTATGTTATATGATTTGTAGAATTTTAGATGCAAACCTCAATTTTGTGGGCTGTCAGCTCTTGTCAATTCTTGAGTTTCTATATTATTTTGTGTGAATCTATGTTGTATGTGTTTTTTATTTTATTTTACCTGTTCCCACTATTCGATAAAACCACAGGGATCGTCCATAGCTTTTTAGTCTTCGTCTTTTTGCATACCTAAATATTTTTAAAATATAGAATACCTAAATTAAATAAGTAGGTATTAAAGGATACCTATCATCTATTTTAAGGTCATAATTAAGTGTAACACTGCTTTCCGGCGTGGAAAGCCGATATTGGCCAGTGTGACTTTTTACTATGTGGTTGCTGCCGCTGACTTGCTTGTGAAATGGCAGTTTATGAAATCAACATTTTGTAGGTATAGGAGTTCCAATATTTTTCAACAAGCAGCGCTACCGGTGTTGCACAGAAAAGTTGGTGGTATAGATGGATAAGCAAGTCACCGAAGAACAACTAAGTATGTTTTCCTGCCGCTGTTGTAGTCCAAGCGTAACATGATAGGTGGCGCTACACGGAGGTAATAGGAACTGGGACTTATCTCACCTCTAAGGTGAAGTCCTTTCATGGGGAAATGCCCGCCATCTGGGGAGAAATCAGGGCTATGTTTAACTCCTGCCAAACTAAAATCACACGCTACCTACCTATTCCTCTTCTTCCTTGATCGGGACGCAGGATATAGGTACACACGGCTACACATGTATTGGCTGTGCAAAACCAGTATTGGCTGACCGTTCATTGTGAGAAAATATCATACAAAGTGAGGCCAAGACAAACTGGTTTTGTATAGCTTGACGTGTAGCCGTGTGTACCTACTCACAAAATGATGCGCGTATTACAGTCGTAATTGCAAGGTTGCAAGTTGCAACCCATGGAGTACAAAACTAAAAAAAGGGTACTGAAATCGAAGACACGACTCCCACTCAAACACAACTAGAGGTGCACGTTAAGAATTAGTTAAAAGGTACATAGCATTATAATAACTTTTTAGTAGATAAGTAGGTAGTTACTGATTACCTATTGTATAGGTATTAGCTATAAAATAATCAGTAACTACCTACTTATCTACATAAAACTTATTGTAGCAGATCAGTAGCAGTAGCGGTTGCTCGTTCCGTAGGTATCTGCTTGCAGAGCAGCTCGTCCCACTGTCAAAGGAAAGGAATTCTTAAACATAAACAAGTTTGTATTTTCCTCGCTGTTATTTAGCTTATAGTTTTTCTACTGCTAGGACTCATGTCATGATTCATTACGAGGGTGCGGGTTGTAATCCACCACACTGGCCCGTGGCGGTCTAACCGACGGACTATCGGCATTTCACAAAGAGACTATCGATTGTCACCACGGATATCGAACTGTCACAGTGTCACCTGACCTCCCCCAATTATTGGATAATAGTACCGATACCTAACCTATAGAGGTTAAACCTCGTAGTAGCTATTTCGGGATTAATAAGAGACGTGACCAGCGGCCTAACAAAGTTCAATGTGGTCAAAAACACATTATCAATGCAAGCGTAGCGTAGCAAGCGGGCTACATCGCAAATGGACCGACCTACGCGGCTACGCCGTAGCCATTTAGCAGCGATTGCTACGAAGCTTTTCAAACTACTGCGTGTTTTCGTATTATTTTTTACGAACAGATTTTCAACTATGCGTTTTTCAGGGTTCGTTAAGTTATATTATGTAGTTGGCGCTCTATGCTGCGAGAAAGATGCCTTTTGCTCTTTTCTATACCGTATTTATAAAATATTTTCTTTATAATTGAATATAAGTTAACGTAGGTAGTGGAATTAAATTATACCCCGTCGTGATATTAAAACGTTTGTTATTTCATTCAAAATTGTCATAATTGCTAGCGGGCTTAAACGCAAATGGATAGCCCTACGCCGCCGTAGCAATTTTGCTACGAACTTTTAAAATTACTGCATGCTGTTCGCATTATTTTCTACGAATCAATTTTATGGCGTAGCATATCTGGCAACTGCTACGCCTTTTAAATTATGTAGTTGGCGCTTAGAAAGCTGCCTCTTGCTCTTTTCTGTTCCGTGGGTAGGTACTTGGTGGGTAGGTAATAAGGATCTGTATAAGATAAAAATAATTTTCTTTATAATTGAAAATTACTTTATTATCACTGTAACATGGGTAGTGAAATTAAATAATGTAAAGGGCTTTAACTGATGTGTTTTTTTAAGATTGATGCAATTTAGGTTTAGGTTTGTGTGAAAGTTCACTTGGGGCCATTTGGGGTCATTCTCACATGGAAAACCACAACACGAAAAAAAAAAACGAATAGACATGAGTACATTTAAGTTTTAATATAAAATATTTTACAACGAGCCAAGTTCCGAAGCCACATACCCGCTCTCTACGAAACATATTTCCTAGCTACGATCTTGACCTTATTCATAGCCATGGTCCTGCTTACATCAAATTGAGAAGCTATCTCGCTGTGATTTAATCGAAATTGGAAAAGTATTTCGGAGTTTTATAAAAAAAGTCGTTTCCATTAATTTCTAGAGTAACATTTAATGTGCACTTGAAAATTATTACAAATTGTAAAGTAGTACTTAGTTGAAAGTGTTAGTAACTCGGGAATTACACTTGGGTGAGAGTAGCTGGTACTTTGTTTGCCGTAACGAGCGTTTTATACACTAAAAGTGCGGGCATTTCTTACAAAATGGTATAATGTCTATTCTCACTTTAATATTTAAAAAATGCGAGATTTTCGTACCGACTTGACATGACAGGAACATGGAATGCCTTTTACCCGAAGAATTATGTAGAAAATGTACGATAACTTGGTGGAGTGCAATATTGCAAAAGAGAAGCGTCCAGTTAGATAGTATTATGAACGTACAATTTATTCGAGCCACATTTACAGATATGCATGCAATAACACTTTAAAATCACAACTTGACCAAACAGGGTGGCGGGGACATCGACGCGGAATCTGTTACCATTGATTCAGTATATGATTCTAAATGCCTGCGCCGAAATTCTACGACGGTTTTTATATTTAAAAAAAATTGCTGTTCCATACATTTTGACTTTGAATTTTTTTTTATAACCGACGAACAATTTCTACGCTATGGGGTCTAAGCTCATGTGCTGAATCCATCCATTACAGTTTGATAACTGATGAACTTTTTTGTTTTTGATAACTGATGAATAGTTTCTTCACTAGAATAGTGTCTAGAATCGTGTGATGAATTCATGGTTACAGTTTACGCATCGATGTCCCTGATCCCATCACTTTAAGATATTTTTTCTGGTTAAAATACCTAAATAAATTATTAACATTAAGTACCTACAACACATTCCTCGAGCAATTCTCGAAACACTGAATTATGTCTCAACATCGAACAGACAGAAACTTTATGTTTAAATCAAAAGTTCAGAGCTAACTTGTAGGGCACGTACCCTTAGATGTAAGAAAGAATAATATACTACCGAGCTACGTGAGTTTGTGTTGAGTCTTACCAATACTTTTCATTATAATGTAACTTGATGTTTGTGAAAACAGATAATAATCAACATACAAATAGGGAATAACCTCAAGTTGAACCGCCTGCGCAAAAAATAACAATATTTTCCAATACTTGATATTTATTACTAATGAATTGATTTCTTGGTACCTTTTGCTGCAAATAACTATTATATATTTAATTCCAATATATGTTATTTCCACCTAAAGCAATAACAACTTTATGTTTGTGTGGATTAAGTTGATTTTAGAATGATTACTGCGGAACTTTGCGGTCGCTGTATCGGTTGAAAAACCTTCTCCCATCCCATCACACATAAAGGCAATGCTTTTACAGTCCCTAATCTTTCCCGTAATAGACTATGGTGATGTGTGTTACTATGACCTGAATGCGGATCTCCTCAATAAACTTGCCCGGCTTCTAAATAACTGCATTCGAATCGTTTTCAACCTTCGTAATTGTGATCATGTTACTTATACGTCAGCGCAGAGAAGTGAGGGCTCTGTCTATGTTGTATTCTATACTTGACAACCCAAACTTATGCTCTGCCCACAGCAAAAATCTTCGCGCCACCAACAATCGTCTTCCACGATGTTCTTCTGACCGCTCTGGTTCTAGTCACTATTCATTCTTTGTCCAGACCGTATTTCTTTGGAATATGACAGGTGGAAAGATAACTGACTGGTTGCCATCCTGATGTTCACATCGGCAGCCAGTCCGTTATCTTTCAAAGTGAAGGCATGTGAACATATTCGTAAGAAGTTGGCAGATTCATCCCAAACCTGATTTACTGGATTTGTTTTCACCTTTACCTATCGCTATTTCTCCTGACAAAGTTTATTCTGTTTATATGTGTGTGTGTGTGTGTGTGTATTAGTATTTTTTTTTTGAGTTATCTATCTCTTATGTTGTACCTGCCATGTTTTGTGACATTACCATAATTTTGATTGTCAGAAAATGCGTCAGGCATTAAGTTCGCCTTTGTACAGAATAATTATTTACCTGTGCATAAAGTTTTAATAAAATGAATACTTCACTGAAAAGTAATAAATGTTTTTGAATTTGTAGAGCAAACTGTCCTATAAATGTGAGTTGTACTTATTTTTCCAAACAGTCCTATTTGTTTACTAATTGGAAACTAAATCCACCAACCCGCACTGGGCCCGCGTGGTGTATTACGTCCCACTCCCTCTCACGGAGAGGAGGCGTGTGCCTGCGTCCCAACAGTGGGAACATTATAGGCTGATTATGCTTATGCTTAACAGCTAAATTGCGAACGCAAGATAAATAAATAAACGCGAAATTGAGGAAGAATAGGTATCCTTACATTAATTCTGATTAACTAGGGGTCAGGGTATTATGTTTCTAACGTTTTTCGTAATAATAAACAACTTAAGAGCTTTTCTTGAAAGCCATTATAATGATGGCTTATTTTTTTTTGGTTGCCGACCAAATTAATGTAGGACAGTAGGACCTACGTGCATTAATTTCGCTACCTAAATTAACGAAAGGTTAATTATTCAAAGGTCACGTAATTTCAGCCTAATTATAGAGCTAATGGACTATTTAAATGACAATGGACTATTTAAATGACAATGTCTCTTGTAGGTAACAAGTCAGGTACCTATCGCTGCTATAATAAACATGCCTACCAGTAGAGGTAAAATTGCCATAATCGCTATGCTTGGCAGTGTTTTGCCAAATTTATGATTACGGTATATTGTTATAAAGCAAGAATGTACTGTATGGATTGTGATTACCGGAAAATAAAGGGCCGCCCTCCTATCTCTAGGGAGTCGTAATAGGCATCTAAGGGATTAAGTTGTTTTCAGTTTGAATTTTGAGCTAGTTGTTGGTGGACGTGCTGTCGAGTTTTGCGCTTATCCGGAGCTGCTTGCTTTTAATTTGCTCTTTGTATTATCGGTGCCTCTCTTACTATCTTGTGTGAAGTTTCATATACTGTCTGCGCCATCTTGAGGACTGTAGCGCTCTGTCCCTCTCACCGGTCGCTCGTCAGAGTTTTTCGGAAGAAATATTTTGTGATTTGGAAAAAGTATCACATTTCGCGGGGCGCGAACCAGCGACCGTGTGTGCGCGGCGAGTGGAGGCGGCCGACTTAACCAACTTAGCCAACTGTACGTGAGATTCGCGGCGCGAATTTTTGCTCTGCTATCTATTTTATTGCGCTTGCTACAACATTTTAAGAAACCTACAATTTTTTTATAATCTTTTTTTTATTTACGCCAAGATGATGCGTTCACCGGATAGCAAAATAAGCAAATCGAACCCTGATTTGTGCACGGGTAATGAACCGGGTACCAATGTCACCCAGAGAAAACGGAAGCAGCCCGACTGTGAGCTAACCCAGGCTATTGCATCGCTGTCTGCTGAGTTGAAGAAGAATATTGGCGATCTCCGAGCTGATATGAATAACCAGTTCACGAATATTAATGCGAACATTAACAACCTTCGGGAAGAGTTCAATACTTTGTCTCTTACTTCGGCACAAATTCAAAATGACGTTAAGGAACTGCGTGCAGAATACCTCGTTATTAAAAAAAATGTGTCGCAATTGGACACAGAGCACAACGAATTATTACAGACTGTTACGGAGTTGAAGTCTTCAGTTAATTTTAACTCAGATAACTATGTGGATTGCGAAAAACGCCTGAAAGAGTTGGAACGAAATGTGAATAACTCGGCGGCCTCGACTGTTGAATTATTGGAAAGAAAGATCGATTCTTTGGAGCAACAGGCAAGGCAGTGTAACGTTGAGATAGGAAATATGCCGGAAAGGCGCGGTGAGAATTTAATTACCTTATTACAGTCCATTGGTTCAGCACTCAACATGTCTTTAACATCGAAAGATATAATATCCATTCACCGAGTTCCACATGCGCATTCGCAAAACAATCGTCCGAAGAATGTGATAGTCAAGTTTACGTCTAAACTAATGCGTGACAATGTTCTCAGTGCATACCGGTTAACTAAAGGACTGACTTCGGATCACATAGGCCTGTCTGGTGCACCGTGTCGCATTTACTTGAACGAACACCTAACGCTGAGCAACAAGGAGTTGTTTCGTAAAGTCCGTGCAGCCGCTTTGTCAAACAAGTTCAAGTTCGTGTGGGTCAGGAATGCAACTGTCTTGGTTAGGGAATCTGAAGACTCCTCCACGTTCGCAATACGTACGGAAGATGACATATCCAAGAAGATTAAGCCAAATTCCATACCTACAACTACGGCTACGTAAAAAGCCTTTTATACGGGTTCAGCCACCTGTCAAAACTAGGTATTTCGATTTGTATTTATATGTTTTTTATATATTTTTATGCTTTTTTTGCTCACTTTTTATCTTAATATCTTATGTAAAATACTTTAAATGGCTTAAAATATTAATTAAGTGCCAACCATCCAGCGGCATTAAGTACCTATTTTATTTTTGCCTTCACTTGATGTACATATTGATCTCTCTACTTTCAATCTTTGTTGCTTTATTTACGCATACTTTTTGTAAACTATTACGGTGCTTCTTAAATTTACGTTACATATCTTCCAATTTACCACTTTTAATGAATACTCATATGTCTACTAATATGAAAAATGTTGGATAATCTGTCAATTTATTATCAAAACTGTCGGGGGATCAGGACCAAACTGAATACATTATACATTAATATATTATCGCATGCATACGATATCATCATTTTGACTGAAACTTGGTTGACGCCGGATATTTCCGATAACGAATTTATTGATTCTCGATATACAGTTTTTATACACGATCGCGATCGAGCAGTTTCAAATAAAAAAGACGGGGGAGGCGTCCTAATAGCTGTCTTCAAAGATCTTATTCCATCTTGTCTCACCCTATCACCCCCATTAATTCTACCAGAACATCAAATAATTAAGATCCCCCTTTATGGATGTAAAAATCTCCTTGTTTGTGCCACTTACATACCCCCAAACACATCAGAAGAAATTTATTTAAACTTTATGAATTCGTTATCAAAATTATTTTATGATCCCTACATAGAACACATTATTTTAACGGGCGACTTTAACCTACCTGAACTTAACTGGATTAATGCAAACTCATACATGGTGTGCGCCACTAATAACACCTATTCAGATACTAGTAGGCATCTACTAAACTTTTGCTCACGATTTGACTTGAATCAATTTAACATTCTCAATAACTATAACAGACGTATTCTCGACCTGTTTTTTTGTAATACACATGCTGTCGCTTATAATCCTAATACTACTCTTCTACCTATGGATACCCACCATCCTCCGTTTTATATACAAATACCGTTTAAAAAACCCTCGCGAATGCCTAAACAGTCAAATATAAAACCACTAAATTATCACAAATCCAATTATAATGCAATAAATACAGACATCGGAAACGCTGATTGGAACATCGTACTTGATAATATACCACCTGATGAAGCCGTATCTATTTTTTACGAAAAAATATACGAAATTATTAAATTACATACTCCCGCTCAAAACCCCAAAAACTTTAAATTCCCACGCTGGTTCACTAAATGTCTTTTGCATTTATTTAAAATGAAATCTCGAACGTGGATTAAGTGGAAGAAATATGGAAACATTAGTGACTATGAACTATTTTCTATTTACAGAGCAAAATTCAAAAAACAGGCAGACATATGTTATAAAAAATATATGAATTTTATAGAGGACAGCGTGGCAAATAACGTTAAAGCATTTTGGACTTATGTTTCTAATCGTAACTCCACTAATAGTATTCCAGCTACAGTTCACTATCTCCAACAGTCTTCCAATGACCCTAGTACTACTTGTGACTTGTTTTCAACCTTTTTTCAATCCGTTTACGAACCGTCTACTTTCGATCATACGTCATGGGTACCGCCTCCCGCTAATCCTGATAACGATATTAATCTTTGTAACTTGCACTTTCCTTTAGACAAAATTCAAAAAGAACTCAAATCACTGGATGCTTCTAAGGGTCCTGGGCCAGATGGTATTCCTTCGATCTTTTTAAAAAATACTTGTGACACATTGTGTTTTCCCTTGTTTATATTATATAATAAATGCCTTGCCAGTGGTGTATTCCCTGATGTCTGGAAACGAGCAAACATTGTTCCAATCCATAAATGTGGCTCTAGGAGTGATGTATCTACATATCGTCCAATCTCGTTGTTGTCGGGGCTTTCAAAACTTTTTGAAAGATTAGTGCATAGTGAGATTTACCCTATCATTCAACGTGTAATATTAAAAGAACAACATGGGTTCGTCAGAGGAAGGTCCTGTATAAGTAATCTCCTTATTTTCACAACACATCTGTTTGAAGGCTTAGACAAGAGGCAGCAAATTGATGCTGTATACACAGACTTCCAAAAGGCGTTCGATAAGGTAGATCATAAGCTATTGCTCGACAAAATCGCATTCAACGGCATTAGAGGAGATTTACTGCGTTGGTTCGTGTCGTATGTCACTAATAGGACCCAGAAGGTTGTCGTAAATGGGTTTGAGTCTCACACGATAAGGGTCACTTCAGGAGTCCCCCAAGGCTCAATTTTAGGGCCCCTTCTTTTTATCTTATTCATCAACGACATCAAGGATTGCTTTAAGAATTCAAAGTTTCTATTATACGCGGATGATTTGAAAATTTACAAAGATGTTGCAGTTCAAACCGACTGCTTAGATTTTCAGAGGGATCTTGACTGCTTCTCGGAGTACTGCAGTATCAATAAGCTTCACCTTAATGTCTCTAAATGTCACAGCATTACGTTTACTAAGAAAAAACATGTGTTGAATTTCAATTACTTTCTTGGGAACACTGCCCTGAACAAGGTTTCATCCCTCCGTGACCTAGGCGTAAATCTTGACTCAAAGCTCCATCTCGACACCCATGTAGACAACATAGTCAATAAAGCTTATAAAATGTTTGGTTTCGTAATGAGAGCGTCTAGAGAATTTCATCGGCCTTCTACCTACTTGCACCTATACAAATCAATAATACGGCCACAACTTGAATACGCAGTACCCATCTGGAACCCTTATTACAAAAAGTACGTTGAGATCATTGAGTTAGTTCAACGTAAGTACCTACGTTCCATGCATTACAGATGCTGTAAAACCAAAATGTCATATCAATTATTGCTTGAAAAATATAACCTCATGACCCTACAATCCCGTCGCACCCTACTTCAAATGTTGACTCTGTTTGGTATATGCCGCAATACATTTGATTGTACTGATCTTGTGAACAGTTTGTGCTTCCTGATCCCTCGTACTGTAGGCGGTCGAGAAGCTCGTTCGAGACGCCTATTTGCTACTTCATTTTGTCGAACAAACTCAGGCGCTCGCTCGCCGTTACATTGCCTGGTTGACACCTATAATAAACAGTTTGGCTCTACTGATATTATGTTTCTCAGTAAAGCTATATTTAAGAGTGAAATTACGACTATTTTAAGAGATCATAACCCTGGAATTTAGCTATTAAGTGATTTTTTATTTGTTCTGCTATCAACTAGCTATTCTGTATAGTAATCTGTGGATAACGTCTTGAGTAGTGTATTTGTTACTTTTTATTATAAGTTTTTATATTATGTGCCTACTATGTAATATACTGCTGTTTGTTATTCCTATCAAATAAAATAAAATAAAAATAAAATAAAAGTTAAGGGGATGGGCAACCGCTTGTCCTATCTCATTATAGGTAACAACATACTGCGACTCATGTTGGGCGAGAACTTGTCGCCCAACAGGAGTCAGGTGGAGTCTCGCTGACTTCGAGTTTTCTAGTAGAGTTTGGAGCCATCGTGGGCATTAAGGTCATCACTCATTATAACCGCACCACTTTAACACAACAAATAACTTGTCATTAAAGTTAGGATTTAAATTCAAATGCATTATAGTTAATTTTATGATGACAATACTTACAGAATACTGGACAGCTCTCAGGCAGTGCGCTGCCCGCGAGCCGCCATACGTCACGCAAACCGCGCGCTTCAAGCGAGCAGCCCGCTCCCTCGCGAAGAAACGCGAGCGCCGTGACCCGTCGGTGCTCGCGCGCTCCTCGCGCCGTTCTTTTAACATGTTATGCACTCAATATATCCTTTGTCTTTTTTGTAACTTATTCTCTTCTTTTGTCAAGTGCAATAGCTATAATTGCTAGTACTGGTGGTCCACCGAAATTGAACGGTTGCGCGTCGCGGGTACCAGATGGACGATACGGATACCAGACGCCGTACACGTGGTACCAGAGGAGGAGAGACGTGGCGAAGGAGGCTTTGTGGCCTTCGGCGAGTCGATTATCAGGGAAGACCACTGTTGCTGGAAGAAGTGGTCACAGATCTCTTTCCTGCGAGAACAGAGCACGAAAGAGAGATGTCCATGGCTCTGCCCAAAGAGTCTGAAAAAGTGGAGTGAAAGTGTCCCAGAGGTAACACAACTTAAGATAATAAGGCCATGATGCGGGTTCGGACTAAGAATACTGCTCCGGGGCCCGATGCGGTACATGGCCGCGCTCTAGTCCTGGAGCCCCCACTGAGGGGACTCTTCTCAGCGAGCCTTGAGCGTCGCTCACTCAGTGTAAAGACGGTCGACTGGCCCTAGATTACAACCAGTTTGGATTTCGGCACGGGCGCTCTACGCCATAATGAGACTGAAGAAGCGGTGTCTCAGGGCGGGGTGTTGTTGGCGGTGCCCTTGGGCATCTCTAACGCGTTCAACGCCCTACCCTGGAGTTGCATAAGGAAGGCGTTATGTTACCACCGGTTGCCTCTCTACCTCTGCTAAGTTGTTGGGGCTTATCTAATGGGGAAATGTGTCACCTACAAAGGACGCAATCGCAGAGGCTGGCGCGAGGTGTGTCGTGTGGTGTTCCGCAGGGCTCAGTTTGGGCCATCTCCTGTGCGACATCGAATATGACTGAGCTCTTATCGGGGTTAAACCTGACGTGCTATCCGTTTGACAGGATACAATTGAGGCAGTCCGGCTAGTACTCGACGACTGGGTTGAGTGGAAGCACGGCTCCAGATGTTTCGGACGACGCAGGGACTCTCGGTGCACGGTTACTTCGGTAAGTACTTATGTCACATAAGCAGGTAGCATGTGATTAGGAAGTGCATTTGTGTAATTCAGATAAGAGAAAACAGTTAATTCGGTAAGGGTAACTGAACCTAAGCAGACCTAGCAATTATCAAAATATTGGATTTTGCAGAAAAATATGATCTTTCCAGTATTCATAGCAAACTGATTAAAAAAGAAATGAAAAAGCTGTTAAAAGCTCCATAGCTTGTTTTAAAATATTTTAAAATTTTAAATGAACGGAAAATGTTTTGTGTATTTGGAAGAGTACGTTTGAAACTGAAATTTAATCTTTTTCTGGCCCATGGACGCTACCTATATGGTATTAATTGGTGCTTCAATTATTAAGCTTGTAAGTAATATGTTATTTTTGTAAGTTAAGGCAAAACCTACATGTTGTTTGAGAGTAGAAACGTAAGTAGCTAGGTACTGCAATACTTTCTCGCAATCAGTAGGTATACCTACTATCATTTTATGACATTGACTTAAATAAGTTTTCTTAAAGTACATATTTCATTTCTAAGTACACAGATAGGATGTACTTACATTAGATAAAGATGGGGAGCAAATTGCGAGCGGCGGGCGCGCCACACGCGGCCTCCTTCACAATAAATTAAAAATTTAATTAAACTACCGAGTGGTCGCAACTGCTTGATAAACGCTTTTTACTTACTTTGCGACCGTTTATTATACAATGGAAGCGTCATTTACAAGTATATTTATCATTTTTAATATCTACGCATTTTCAGTGGTTAACAAATTATAGGCATATTTACTTGGAAGTAATATTGTCAGAAGTAGGAGCAGATTTTTGCAATCACCAATCTGTTTACGTAATTTATTTATTAAAACTTTACACACAAGTAAAAAAATACTGTACAAAGGCGGACTTAATGCCTGAGGCATATATAATGTGTTGGCGATTATAGAAATAACCTGTGTAGGTAATGCACGAAGTCCATATTGAACAACAAACGTTAACGAACTGATTATAATTAATAACTGAACGAAAAACAACAACTAATTCCTGAGTTAGTAATAGTTGATTGAAGTTGTTCTCATAATGTTGTTAACGTTAATCTATTAGTACACAAGCCGTAATAGGTGTTTCTGATCCTGATTGTTTGGCGCTCCCATATTTATAAAGTAACTTTATTTATTGTTCCCCGAAATTATTAACAGCATGCCTACATGTTTCATATTAAGTTTTAACTAGTTTCTGTCCGTCGCTTGTTTCGGTGGTAAAAATAGGGCATGGAATTTGATCCCGTGGGTGTTGTACTTGTAAGCTGACCCCTCAATCTCTAAGGGCAGCCGCATTATTATCTGGCAGATAGGTTGTCAGATTAAACTGGAGTTATAATACTGATTTCAAAGACCTCTTTGTTTTGATGGTTTCTTCTGGTTCTCGCTCAGTCTTACTTGCTACGTCACGACTTACTTGCTATGTCACGACGACGTGACGTGCTGCTTACGATACGTTGGAAAAAGGTCGGACGGGTCAATTTATCATCATCATCACTCTCCAGCCCTTCTCCAATTTATTTGTTGTCGGCGCAACATGTCTTTTTCTTCCATACTTCTCTATTAATCGTCATCTCGGTACCTAGTCAACCCTTTTCTAGCCATATTTTACACAGTCTATCCATCGTTTCTTTGGTCTTCCTCTACTCTTATCCACATTCATACTACGGTTAAATTATGTAGGTAATAACTGGCCCCTGGTGATTAACTTTCAAGCGGTTTCGTTATGGAGCCCTAACCATTCATGTTATTTCTCTGAAAGCTGATAAATGTTAGAACAAAGAGATGCGACCCGTTACTAACACCCACGAGACAGTCGGGACACTCCACCATACATCAGTGAAAATGTGATTAAAATCTGTCCAGTAGTTTCATATGATTCATGTGAATTTTCATGATAAACGCGTCCGGGGCAGCGATTTTCAACCTTTTTTCTTGGGACGCATATATTATTTATGGTACGTCACGTGGCCCGTAGGCAATGACCTTTTTAAAGGGTCGAGTTATTTTTGTGAAATGTTTATTTTCAATGAAAGTAAGAACATACTTCCCAAATAGTATCGCAAAGTTGTTGCTATGGGAACTACTTTATCTATCCGGAAAAAAATATGTGTTAGTCCAAGAGACGGGCTGACTGTGTCCCAAATCAATCCAAACCATTCAATAACAAATATCTTCACAAAATTACACATTCATCTTAAGAAATATGTACGTACTGGTAAGGATTATTCATTTTAATTTAACCATTTATGTACAAAATATAAACAGATAAGAAGAAAGGAACCACAAAATACGTACAAAGCTGATGCTTATTTCCAACTAAATCTCTTCCAGCATACTTACCTGCGATAGAAGAGTTCATAAAAAGAGATGACATAAAAAACGGGTTTAAGAGTAGACGGGAAAAAAAGTACATAAAATCAAAAATAATTCACAAAATATAAACAAACAATATAAGAATATACATACATACTTACTACTAAAATAAATATCACTAAAATCATCATCAGTCTTCTGCCCTTATCCCAATTTATTTGGTGTCATCACTAAATAAAATAATGGTAATATAATATCTATATATATATATTATGTGTCTAACTGATCCATGCAATTTCGGTAGGTACATTTACATTTTTAACATGTTGTAAGCGTTCCCCTGAACCACTAAAACAAAATCCGATTGATGTTATAATTATATTGTACCTACTCGTACGTGATTAGAGGATTATCTAATTAGGCCTCTTATACGGTCATCGTTAACTCGGTGAGCCATATTGCAAAGCCTGTTGAGCCGCAAGATGAGTTAAATTAGCTTGATCTCAAAATTTCTTCGAAGAACATCCTCTAAACATCTTATAAAACCATCAAGTATATAACATATCCATATTCCTCATAATATGTATCTTTGCGTAGGTCTAATTTTCCTTCGCAGTATTTTAGAACACAAACGCAAGCTGATAAAACTACGAGCAAATTATCTTTCGGGGAGCAGTTGAGTCTAAAATTCCTAATGATTTAAAGTGGTAACATACAAAGTTTACGCTTAAATACGGTCGTACATTGTGCGGAACTCGATAAACAGAACACGTACCTGTGCGGTACAGGCATCTATCTTATTTCTGTGGCGCATTTAATTCACTGTGCTTCTTCAATGACTCCGCCGCTGCACCACTGCCGCTCGGTAAATTGTGGCGCGGGAGTGTTTGGGTATTTCCCTGCAACGCTGGAGTGGTTATTTTGTTTAGTGCCACAGTCTCATCTAGATATTGAACATCTATGTTTCAGTTATATCTCACTCGGAGAGCTTATGTTTTTATCTGTTTTGTAATCTGCGGTTAAGCCTTTATCGTCGGTTAAGAGTTAAGACTGATAAATAAACCCGAGTTAACAACTATGACTTACCGTCTTATGAGATTAAACGACTTTGGTAAACAAATCAGGCATGAATTACAGAGAAGGACAGGACACTTTGCAAGATGGAGTAATGAAGGTGTTTTGGGGAGATATTTAAGAGTTTCAACGGTAGGTATCGAAAGGTCGATCGAACCGTTATTGTTTTGTTTTATAAGTAAGTAGGTAACCTAAATACCTACATTAGCATAATCAGCCTATAACGTTTCCACTGCTGAGACACAGGCCTCATCTCGGTGAGAGTAATCCACCATGCGGGACTAGTAGGTACGGGTTGGTACATGTCACCCGTCTTCGAATTTTTGGATTTGTTTTTTTAGTCGTTTGGGAAATTTCCTCACGATTCTTTCCTTCACCGTTTTGAGAGCGGTGGTGATAAAATAATTTACACAAAGTAAAGCGGCTGTCTGGGTGCGAACTTACGACTTACAACTCCTACGACTAACCTAACCTAAATATAAGTTACTTATGAATCAATGTATATTACAAATGCCACACAGGGTATACCTACCCACTTACGTAACCGGAATTGAAAATTGAACATAGAAACGTACACGTGCGAAACCGCCAAGTAGCGCTCTAACAGCTGTTTATGTGGAAAGTTTCACCTTATACGAAAAACGCTTTATACTTAGTAGGTACACAGGGTATAAAACCCACTCGAATTACTTACTAAAGTTACGAGTGTGAATGTAGATCGAAGCTGTAGGATTTGTCGCGTAGTATTAGGTAGGTATAAGAGTCGCGACACATCCTTATTTTTTAACCGACTTCTAAAAAACGAGGAGGTTCTCAATTCGGATGTTTGTATTTTTTTTTTTTATGTTTGTTCGCGCGTAACTCCGTCGCTTGCCTACCTATTTGAAAAATTCTTTTTTTGTTGGAAAGGGTATACTTCCCAAATAGATCCATAGAAATTTCATCAAAAACGGTTCAGTAGTTTGGTTTTTAAACCAAATTACTGGTAAAAATTACAACTTAAAAGTGAAAAATAAAAACTAACTTTTTTAAACATACATACGAAACATTAAACAGTTTCAATTTCTTTTAATAAAAACTTTTTTGCAAAAAAAAAACAACCGACTTCCAAAAACGACACTACAAAGTGAAAAATAACTTTAATTTCAGAAGTCGGTGTCGTTGGGTTCGCATTTTCGTTGTTTGCCACCGACTTCTGAAATTAAAGTTATTTTTCACTTTGTAGTGTCGTTTTTGGAAGTCGGTTGTTTTTTTTTGCAAAAAAGTTTTTATTAAAAGAAATTGAAACTGTTTAATGTTTCGAAACTGCTTCGTATTCAAATATGTTTCGTCCTCATATATCTAAAAATATACCTCGCTATATTTACAGACCATGAGTTGAGTTTACTCGAGTTTGAGCGAACAAAGACTACCTAACTAAATCCAGCTTTCCAAGTCGCCTTTTATGTATGACTTAGAATATTCTGAACAGTAAAGGAAGTAGGTGCAAACTTTCCATGTGCATACTTCAGTTCAATGCCTAGCCGAGTGTTGATGTGGTGTGGACGCGGGTGGGCGGCGTGCCGGCTCTCGCAACCTCCTCGGATGCTTGTTGTCTCAACTAAGTATGATTTACCGTTAAACTTCGCATCTCCTTTCCTGGAATAACACAAACTTAGTTCTCAAAACTGTGCCATGTAGAGTGAACATTTGTCTGATTTGTTGCGCGCCGATATCCCGATTTAGCACAATAACTGCGTGTGACGCCGCATTAGTTCACTCAACTGGAACGAACATTCAGCTGAAACATTTTAGTGCATTGTTTTACCAAAAGTCCGTAACAGATGATTTGTGTGTAACAAGTAGGAGGGGAAAGGTTACAGCACTTCAGGTATCTAATACCTATTTGATGGCGTCGGTATCAATTCGGGTCCGGGAACAGATACAATAAAATCCCTGAGCACGTAATAACGCATTTTTGACGCGAGAGTTTCGGAGACAATATTTTAGTCTACGAAAGCACTTTTATATATTTTTTCACCTTATACATACTTTGGCGCTTGTGAAAAAATAAACTTTATTCTTTCAGTTTATGGCAGTGTAAATGTTTACGTGTTTTCAAATTTTAACTCTAATTACTTAAACGTAAACAGTCAACCGTGTCGACCCACTCACTGTGTTTGGTGTGTTTTTGTATAATTTAATTACTTAATTATGAATATACGGAAACATCGTGCCTTTTACTTTCGACAGTAGGTACCTAGTGTACCTACGTATGTGTTTAAAATACTTATGAGCAAAACGACTTCATCTAAATCAGATCGTTTGATCCTTTATACCACCTCATTTTAATGAGCCGGAAAACGTTCACAGTAAATTTTAAACTTCGAATTTTCGAGTCCGAGTAGCATACATTCAAAAACTAGCAATTAAAAGCTAACCCTATACTGGTATAAACACGGCTACCGTTTCACAGCATAGTCTTATTGAGACCTATCTATCCGTGAACGTTGCGCGACAAATTGCACAGATAAATTCCCATTCATTAGCTTAATTGTCGATCGTCAATTACTACAAACTGACTGCGAGAATACATTAATGCGTATAACACACCTCCAATTAAATCCTACCTTGTCTTGCAATTGATATAAATGACATATCATGTAATGTACACCATGTATGCATACGATACTGTAATTCCTATCAATCTGCTCTAACCGGATGCAGCTGAATACCAGTTTTTTACATGAAGCGACCAGTATCTGACCTCCACAACCCAGTTTTAATGGGTAACACGATACCGGTTGGTATGATTGGTTGCCAGACTTTTGGGCTTCTGACTAGCTGTAACGACTGTCGAAGATCTACGAATGATAGCCGGGACCAAAGGCTTAACGTGCTTTCCGAGGCACGGAGTGGTTTCTATACGTAATGGATGGTTACCCATCGACTAAACGACCGCGGCTAGCGTGACCTTCGATCCGTGCGGTTGTTATTATTTAGCCACAAGCCTCTCTCAAGAATAAATAAAACCCAAATACACCATTCACATCACACAAAATCTCTAAACTATGTGCAAAGCCTACAAGCTTAAAATTTAGCATATAGGCTTGATAAACAACGTAGGCATCCGTCTAGGAGATTTAGATATTCATCCTCTGAGGGGTCAAACGGGAGGTCAAAGTATAGAAACGAAGTCGCGGGTAACGGAGAGTGTATTAAAAAGGTTTGATGTAAAATTTATAGTGCCACATATAAGGAGTCACCCGGCCTGAAAACTATTAATATAAAAACCACATTTTGTTCATCTATACCTATATTATATATTATGTCTACCTATGCCTATTGCCACCAGGCTTTGCATGATCGCTGCAGGCTGAAGAATTCTGGGAATTAGTCTACAGAATATGATTACGTTCAACTAGACAGATAGGTATATATATACAGTATGATATCATTGAGTCCAAATGAACCCAGATCGATAAAATTACCGATACCTACACAACAATTTCGTCGTATCGGTGTATGCGTATATGAAAGGATCATATAGAATTATAAAGCTACACACTACACAGGTACAATCTGAAGCGGGCATCCATTGAGGATACCTATTGTGCACAACAGTACGTAGGTATATGTGACGCAAATATACGGTATCGAGAATCCCTTTGTTGAATTGAAACTGTGCCGTGATCTGTCCGTAACTCCTAAAACATAAAAGTACGGGTAACTGCCTCGCTGACTACACAACGGTATGACATTCACTGTCACTCGTTTTAACTGAAACTGACGTATATCACCGACTGCACCCCGTATGGCGTAATTGCATACCAATGATAACCATTCATTAGATTTCATTTTGATCTCGCTACTGTTTAAAATTGTAATCTGTGGTTTGCATGTTAAGCAAATGTACTTAAGGGGGCTATGTATATATACTACAGGTAGCGAGATATCTTAAGTAAACTACTACCAGTCTTGGTGGTATTGCTCGGAGCTACGGACGCTATTGACTCTATAATAACTTTAACAGGCTTTAAGATAAATACACGGCGAGGGCTTATTGAGGGAAACATATCAATAAGATTCTCGAAACTTCGGCTAGCCTCGGGGGATGCATAGCTGCTATTTTGGCTTGTTTATACCAGAAGGGACCACTCTCGTAGATTTTCTTGAAATTTTAAGGGCTTGTTGTGAAGACTAGCCAGTGTATACTAGGCTACAGTTGTAATAAAATCATAAAAGCCTACTTCAGAACAAAGGTCCATTATATTAAATGTATCGGCTCACCGAACCATAACTTCTACATCGTTTTGATGAGACTAGCTTTATTTAGAGAAATCCTACAGTCCATTTCGCTCGGCATTCGTTTCTTCCTTCTCCCTGAATCTGCAGTTATATTTATAAATTGCATTGAAGGTTCTTTTCGGAGAGTCGGTGCCTACATATACTCACATGTGTAGTATCTATATAGGATTGTAGGCGTGTGTGTCTGTACTTTTCATCGCGAGGCGCTCGCAGTAAGCGCTCGTTCGTACATGGGATTTGTACAGATTCCTCCCGTTCTAATCTAGGCGAAAGTAGAAAGTAAAGAGAGAAAATAGAATTTTTGTGTGTATTCGCAAAGGTATTCAAGTATTAGCGGAGGATAAAAATAGAGATGAATTGCGCTTCAAGCGTTTCGTTTCATCTGTGGAGCGTGATATCAAACGACGTGATAAGGCGAACTATCGGACCACAAGGAATTCTTTTGGCGCACATGTTATAAAGTATCAAAACAACGATAGGTATTGGTTTTTGAAACCATAACTGTAGTCACAGTACCTACCTACACTGGCTAAATATTCAGGAACAACTAAGCCTGTTTATTCTAAAGCTCAAATTGACAACATATAATATTAAAAAAATGTTGCCCGACGTAGAACTTTTCCGGTATAGTAGGGTATGCACCCTACTATACCGGAAATAAATCTCACATTCACAAAACCCGGCTCGGAACATCTATCTGTTGGCCTTACAAATATTTGTTCCGAGCAGGAACAGACCATGACCACAAGCCAATTGGGCAATCGACCTTAGCTTCCGTCTTATCTATATACTAATACAATATAAAAATGAAGCAAATGCAAATGCAATAAAGCTGAAGAGTTTGTTTGCTTTTTGTTTGTGTGTTTGAACGCGCTAATCTCTGAAACTACCAGTCAGATGGGAAAATTTCTTTTTGCATTCGATAGTCCAATTCTTGAGGTAGGCTATAGGCTATTTAACATCACGTTAAGACCGATGATGGTGATGCGTCGCGACGCATCGCATCACCTCGGGGTTATTCGGGGGTACAAAAAATTTCACGCGTACTAAGTCGCGGGCTTAAGCTGGTTCTTGGATAAAGGAAATTCTTTATTTATTAAGCAACTATGTAGTACAACAGTTGATTAATTACTTAATTTTAGTACTGCAAATGCCAATCAACTGGAGTAAGGACGTTTTACCTGTATCCCAATCAATGTTGCTAACTTCAAAGCCATCAAAATTTACGTCGTAGTGAGCTAGTGCTTTGACTGGTACTGCCGTTCAACGTCACCCGTGCGAGAGAGCTCTGTGGTCACCAACCCGCTGTCCGCGCCATGTTTACTAGATCCTTTTTTGGTACAGTACAAAGCTTTGGACTCCGATACACTGAATTAAATAGTTACGTTATATAGAAAAGATTTTTATGGACTTGAATTTAGAATTTGATTAATAAATTCAAGATATTGGCGTAAGTGCAGATTCGTGGCGTATCGGTGCGGCGTCGCAGTCTCACGTTCTCCCGAGCTGTTTGTGCACCGTGCACGTCATCTCACTTGCAAAGCTACACACACGCCAAGTTTGCATAATTCTACTATACTTAGGTACCTACCTTTACTTTAAAAAATGCTAAACAGTTATCCGATTTTATTTAAGGATGTCTTAAAGTAAAAATTTCACAACAATTTTCGTTCAGGCTTTCATTGAAAGTTACGGTTCTGACGAAGTTCTTTTAGACTCAAAATTATTCATCGGAATTCTTGAAACATAAAAGAACTCAATTCAAAACTTATTCAAGGTAAGAAGCCAACAATGCTATTAATTAATTGGGGTACCAAAATGGAAATAAAAGAAATTACATAAATGGATGAAGGTAGGTAGGAATACCTAAGAACAATAACAACACAATGTATCTATGTACAGTTCAAACAGGGTCCTGAAAACATAACAGGTACAATTAAATTGTGGGGTAGCAAATACCAGCAAGTCATCAAAGGTAGTAAAATCATGATGCTTGTTCCATTTCCAAGACCCGTGTGGTAGTATTAAAATTGTAATAAAAAGTAGCGGATATTGACTCAGATAGAAAGTTACTTATAATAAAATTCAACTTACCTATTATTCAGTTTATTGCAAACCTATTTACTGAGTACCATTTTGTTCCATCAAAATATTTTTCTTCGAATATATTTACCCTACAAGCTATTGTGGTTGAGTATATAATCGTCTCCATAATGTCAATGGTTCGGCTGGACAATACATATTTATCAAGTCTTCATCTGAAAAGTGTTTGTGATAGACATTTGTTTTATGTATGAGTGTAATCAAAGTCAAATCACAAGTATCGTCGGCCGGCCACTGTCGGCCATGTTGGCGTGCCGCACACTGCGCATAGTGCACACTGTTCCGACTCTATTGTTTTCATGCTGTTGGTGTAGTGTAAAGCCTTTTCAATCCGTTTAACCGCGGGTAACTGAGATTACATTATTCAATGAAAAAAATGCAATTTTGACAGCAAACGACTTCGGCAAGCGTGCGTAGAATCATCGTACATGAATGTTTTATTATGAATACCTACTTTGTAAAGTTTAATGCATTGTGCTCTCATAAGGCTATTGCGTTTAAATGCCTTTTTCTATTACGACGAAAGAATATTACAGAAGGCGAGCCGTGAGTCTAAATCGTTTTCTTTTGTCTGTACATTAAGATTACCTGCGGAGCTTCGCAAACTGTTTTTAACTTTTTCTTGTTCAGTGAATTCAGCAGATGTCAAGAGAGCCGAGATCTTTCTTATTAAAATAAGCTAAGTACTTACGTAGGTTCGTAACAAGTTTTTTATCGTCAAGTGATTACTGAAGCGTTTAAGCGGATTAAGCACTTATTGCCATCAATCCGGTGTTAGAAATTCTTTCTTATTAATAAAGTTTTAGTTGATCGTCAAGTAACGAATCAATAGTAGGATCTCGGCCTTAAACTAAAATAATATAATATAATACCTACATACGATGGTACCTCCTTAAAGTGGTACGTGGGTCGATGAAAGTTTCAGAAGGCTGTTTTGTCTCTAAACATAAATTTGTAGTTTTATCATTCGCCTTCAACTCTTCAGGAACTTTATTTCTTAATTCAGGTTCGAGATCGCTACCACGTAACTCTCCATACTTTAGTAGCGTTAACGTTATATAACAGATCAAAAGGTTTATCGAATTCAATTCATCTACTAATTAATTGGGTACATTTCAGGCGACGTGGATAGATACATTGATACCAACCAATAGATAGGTACTATATTCATCGATGAAGCCTCCTTTGGCAGATGGTTCGCGAATAATACGTTTCCCGATTTGGTTTCTGTAAATGATTTCTAAATTATTATCGCCATTCCTAATGGACAATATGAACAGTAATTTTGTTAACGATAATGCCTGGTTTTATTGGTAAATATAACATTGTAATTTGTTTGTTCGTTGGTTGGAAAGTGCGCCTGCAGGGTCATAGGTTCGAGCCTCAGGTTTGGCGATTTCTCATTATCAGCCTGCAACCTGTCTTGTCTTGTAACCGGTTGATGACAATGGACTCGCCTCCTGTTAGGTATCTAAGTATACGAAACAACACACCTCGCGAAATGTGGGTGTATTATAGGTAGGTATCGTTTCCCTAGAGGACTACAGGCACGATATTATCTTATTAATGTACCTAATTTGTTTCATTGCTTGAGCAAGGCTATTTGAATCATTTTTCAAATGTAACGCGCAACTTTCTTTAGAAGCTGCCAAGAACTTTACACCATTCATCTCCATTCTCCTTATTCCTTTTTAGTGCTTTTTCACATGCTCACACAATAAAACTTTAAACCCATGAGATGGTTTAACTACTATAGGTATCTCGAAAATTGAGCATTACTATCTATCTATCTAAGTTGTTTTTGGTGTCTGTTTATGAGGCTGCGTTGCTCGTCTCAACTACGCAACGTATTTTGATGCGGTTTTCACCATAATTTAGATAGAGATTTTATTCTAAAAGTTTTGTATGTGTAATACATAAATACCTACTTCATCATGTCATTTAATAAAAACCGCGCGAAGTTCGGGTCGCTGGTAAAATATTATTTGAAATTGAGGAAACAATTTGATCAGAAGCAGGAATTGCAAAGTGGCAAAAGGCATAGTTAATGAAATTTTCTTTAATCCTGGAGGGGTAGTGGCATTACCTATTCAACTTATTGTAAACATAACTAAGCTTGCTGTTCTAAGAAATTATATTGAAATCCAATCTTCAGTCGATATTATACCAGCCGGTCGATTCTGTAAAAATCTCACCGTGAAAACTCAAGTGAAGTGAGCTAGATGTGAGTTGTCAGTAGTGTCAATCCCTAGCATTATTTGGAATGACAGCTCACTCCACACTCACTTTACTTAGTTTTCACGGTGAGATCGTTACAGAATCGTACTGCAGGTAGGGAAGGATAATCTCGACTTTAAAGATAATGTATTAAACAATCTGCTACAGTACAGTAGCTTGGCTATCTATAGTTACCTATAGAGGTATTTATTTATACCTACGTACTCTATGTAATACGTCACTCGGCTGATCTGAAGCGAAGTATTTTTAATACTTGTAACAACAAAGGCAAGGATTGCTGTCATACAAAACTTATACATTTATTATAATGTTTAAGGAAAAGTCGATACACCTGGGTATTGGCTGGTAACGAGATTAGGTACGTCTTGATCGTCATTCTGGCAACGTGCACGAATATTGATCTGCGCCGGTACCTACACATAAACCATCGAATATACCAAATGAGGTTTATTACTAAATATTCTACACACGATTGCTAACAAAAGAATGTATATTATGAAGACTATTTTAGAAGAAGAACATTATGTTTAACGTGTCATGTATTTTCTTCAGAAACTTTTACTACTACATAAGTTGGTATTTTTGTTTCCGAAAAATACTCATCTCTACATTATCGACATAAAATGGAATCCATATCCCTACTTCGTAAAACTTCCTTATTCGAGCCCTATAAACATGAGTTTAGTAAGTTAAGCGTCGTACTAAAGTTGCCGAAGTCTCGTCGTTTTGAAAATAATCGTATAGGTAGTCATTGTTAGACTTTGATTCAAGAGCGTTTACTTATAAAGGTAGCTGTAGGCAAGTAGGTATTATAATGAAGCTTTGTCAATAAAACTTTTTGTCTCGGCGGAGGACGTGATTACTCCGACCAATCAGTCGTCAAACAAGAATTTGTTAACAATTATGTACTCGGCGTTTGTCGCCTTTGTTCAAAACATCGCATTGTAATGAGTTCGTGGTTTAGTAGGTATTCCACGACGCTGTCAGACCGACCCAGAACGTTATAATTCCAATAATTTATTGTTCAAGTATTACCAGTGTTATTTCCATTAAAATTGGTAATTTACAATCATCGATGTCACAAACTTTAAGCTCGTTCAATAATCGCTAATACATTCGTGTCTTTTTATCATTTTGATTCAACAATACATTTCGTACCTATAACTTAGGTTTGTTTGGGGCTCGAACCCTACCTAAACCTCGAACCTTACCTATATTTTGTTTGAATATTGGTTACTCCCAGGCTGGTTATGACATCCCTAAGTTGGTACCTAGACCACTTTCTTCGTTATATTTATTAAGCCCCATTTTCCGCGTACTGGATTTTCTACTTGTGGGTACACCTAGGGAACACTTCGTGGCTCATAACACAAAAAATGTGCTGTGAAATATGCTCGTACGTAGGTACAGACGCCTGCAGGTACTCGAAACTGTCAAATTTTCCCAATCAACCTTGAACCTTAATGCTTCAGCGATAAAGTTTAAAATCTATTAAAGAAATTTGACAGATTGTAGTAGCTTGATGTGCTGGCGTTTGTACAGTCAGCAACACTGTTACTTCTATTTTACATATCAATCTAAATTGACACGTACAAAATGATTCGATACATTGCTCTTCATGCAGCATGTCATTTAGGTACTTACATATCTAATAGCTCCTTACTTTTTAGTCGAAAAAAGGAGGAGGTTCTCAATTCGGATCTTCATATTCGTTTTTGTTTTTTTTTTGACCAGTTCAGATTTTTTAATGAATATTTTGAGCAACAATTAAGTTTTTTTAAAACTGAAGTGTTTATCGACTTTTGCTGACCGTACTACATATTTATCGTACATAACATTTCACTTGCACTTTTTTGCATCGCACATGATCGTTGTAATGGTCTTAATAAGCTCGAAGTGGAAGAAATGACGGATTTATAGCGAAAATGAATAAACAACTTTAATCTATATATTGTAAATGCTGCACTTGCACGCTGCGTGAGCGTGCCCGAACCATCGCCACTCGTTCGATGTCCACCGCGCACAGAATGGATTGAAAGCAGCACAGTGATTTTATGCTCCATTGGTGTAACTGCCGTATGGCGTTCCAGTGTGAGGATAAATAAATAAATAATAATAATAATTGTACTTATAATAAATCTGTAGAAGTGAAAATTCTGTACATTGAAAATATCAAAAAAATAAATGGCAGGGGGTGTACCTAGACCGACACCAAACCCAAAAATGTGATTAAAAAAATTTTTGTCTGTCTGTCCGTCTGTTTGTTCAGGCATCACGCAAAAACTACCGGCTCGATTACTCATACTCATCTCTCATCAACTACCGGTTCACATTACGATCCTGGGCACCACTCTGGGTACTTTTTATGCCGGAAAAGTATCTTCTAAATAAATAAAACTCAAAGGACTGACTGACTGACTGACATAGTGACCTATCAACGCACAGCCCAAACCACTGGAGGGATCGGGCTGAAAGGAGACTGGGCACATTTGTATGGGAAGTGGTTTATGAACCAATAGCGACACTGTTATGGTACTTATGTAGGGATACCTCAACTACACCCTTGTGTAAAGGTGCATCAAAATCTGACCCGGCAGTTTTGAGAAAAATAGTACTTTAGAATACACGTATTTTACAACAGTTTGTGATACTTTTTGTTCTGATTTTTAGGTATTTTCCTAACTTTTTTTTTGTTTTTTAATCTGTATCTATTTAATGAACAAAACAACGAAGAACCAAAGTAATGAATTACAAATAAATGAGGAAACTAGAACATAAAAATGCAAAAATAAAATCCGAATAAAGTACGCAAAATGGCATTGATTTATAATTACTTTCATATTTTTTTGGATTTTGGGTATTTTTTTATAAAAGGAAGGAAGTCTATGGAACGCTACAACAATAACAAAAAAAAAAAAATACTACAAAATAAAGAAGAACACAAGAATACTTTTCTACTAGTGTAATATACTTTTAAGTGTGAATAGGGTTTTTTACTATAGTTTTCATTGTTTATTTTCTAGTAAAAAACCCTATTCACACTTAAAAGTATATTACACTAGTAGAAAAGTGCCCCGGTGCGAAGCGCAACGAAGAAACGGGGTAGGTTTTTTAGTCAGTAAAAGTCTGACACTCGTTTCCCCGCTCCGCCCATGGACGGGACTCGTCATTGGATGATTTTTACCTACCGAAAAAAAAAAAAAAACTAGTAGAAAAGTATTCTTGTGTTCTTCTTTATTTTGTAGTCTTTTTTTTTTTGTTATTGTTGTAGCCTTCCATAGACTTCCTTCCTTTTATAAAAACATATCCAAAATCCAAAAAAATATGAAAGTAATTATAAATCAATGCCATTTTGCGTACTTTATTCGGATTTTATTTTTGCATTTTTATGTTCTAGATTCCTCATTTATTTGTAATTCATTACTTTCGTTCTTCGTTGTTTTGTTCATTAAATAGAAACAGATTAAAAAAACAAAAAAAAAATAAATAAGGAGAATACCTAAAAATCAGAACAAAAAAGTATCATAAACTGTTGTAAAATACGTGTATTCTAAAGTACTATTTTTCTCAAAACTGCCGGGTCAGATTTTGATGCACCTTTACACAAGGGTGTAGTTGAGGTATCCCTACATAAGTACCATAACAGTATTGCTATTGGTTCATAGACCACTTTCGCTCAGTCTCCTTTGGCATGCAGGTAGATAATAATAATAATAATAATCTTTATTTCCAGTTTAACAATTTACATTTACCACTTAATCTATCAACCATTACTGTCTTATAAATTGTAGGTTTATACAGAGTTATAAACCTCTGGCACCCAAGCTAAGATTGAACTTGTGTTATGGGTGTCAGGGCTCTCAAGTTAATACAGGTAGACAAATATAAGTTCGGAATTTAATGGTAAAGGATCTATAAACCGAAAATTAAAAATATATTTTATACATCTAGTTATACAAAAACAAAAATAAACTAATCACAAAGAAAACCTTCTGCATAGTGTTATTTTGTGTGTTGTGTTGTATAGTGTTGTGTTGAATAGTGTTGTGTTGAGTAGTGTTGTGTTGAGTAGTGCAGTGTAGTGTTGTGATGTGTATGAAAGGTGGGTGTATTTGATGATATGTCAGACGGGGTACTTTAGGAAAAAAAAAGAATAAGAATAGGGGAAGTGCGGCAAAGTTACATATTGAGATGTTATGACGTAGGCATCCGCGAAGATTTTGATAAATTCTACCACCAAGGGGATAAAATAGGGGATGAAAGTTTGTATGAAAAATCTTATTCCTTGAGTTAATAAACTTGAAACTTAGCACGAATACTTATCTAAATAAATTATGAAGATTGTCAGTTTTTTTTTCTTCTAAACTACCCCCTAATAAGGGATTGGGGGGTTTCAAAGTTTGTATGGAAGAATTTTAGCGCGCAGTCCGGTTGACTCGAAACTCAGTATTTATACCTAACATTGAAAGTAAAGAATAATGTGTATCAGGGTTTTTTGAAAATCTACTCCTCAGGGGTTGAAATGGGGTAGTCAATTTTTCAGGGGAGGATTTTACTGCATGGCTTGATTAACTCGAAAATTAGTATAAATAATCTTTGAGTCAAGTTATGAATACATCCCAAACGATTTTTTTTAAATTCCACCCCTGTGGGGGTGAAACGCGGGGATACAGTTTATATGAAAAATCTTATTCATTTAGTTAATAAACTTGAAATTTGCCTAAGTAAGTAATAAAGTTTATCATTATAAGTTTTTCAAAGCTACCCCTCAAAGGGGGATATAGGGGTGTTAAGTTTATGTCGAAGAAATTGAATGCGCGGTCTGAGTAACTCGAAACTCAGTATTGATACTTTTGACAGAAAATAATCTATACTTATAATAAATCTGTAGAAGTGAAAATTCTGTACATTGAAAATATCAAAAAAATAAATGGCAGGGGGTGTTACTAGACCGACACCGAACCCAAAAATGTGATTAAAATTTTTTTTGTCTGTCTGTTTGTTCAGGCATCACGCAAAAACTACCGGTTCGATTTCGATTAAACTTGGTATAATTATTCTTATCCTGGGCACCACACTGGGTACTCTTTATCCCGGAAAAGTATATAAAATAAAAAACAAACTTAATTTTGCGGTTCGATCCCTAGACCCGATACTGTACCAACCGCAAATAATAAGTTTGTCGTAGGTTAAGTCACCCGCAATGGAGTTCATTTTTATTCCTTTTAGTTTTTAGAGTTATTTAGGTTTATTTTTATATAAGTCGTAGGTATAGATTTTAATTTTAAAGTATAGGTAGTATATTTGATAGTGTACGATGTGACCGTAGGTTATTTTATAATACTGTTAGGTAGGATTAGTCATTCGTATAGATATTAGTTTTTAGGGATTTTGCTTATTTATTGAGTTTAGATTAGTCATCATCAGAAATAGGTTTATTTAGGTAGGTAGGTATTTAATTTTCTGTTATTGAGTATTTTTTTTTTAATTAGGTAGGTACTTAGGTAAAGATATCATATAGGTACCCTCTTAATCACCACTAATGAGACACAATTGGTTTTCTATTGTAATTAGCCACAAAGGGCCCGCGAGATAGATGGCATTCTGGGGAAGCACATACATTTTATCCTGTTAGCACGTTCCTGTGGGATAATTTCCGACATCCACGCGGGCGAAGCCGCGGGCAGAAGCTAGTTAATAATAAATATGTAAAGTTGTCGAAAATTTACCACTGACGGGACAAAAACGGGTAATTCGGATTTTAAGGGGAGGATTTGAACTTGAAACTGTATGTTACATTTTCACGCCTAAACCACTGAACTTCTGATTTGGCATAGATATAGATGGCATCCTGGGGAAGCACATACTTTTTATCCTGTTAGCACGTTCCCGTGGGATAATTTCCGACATCCACGCGGACGAAGCCGCGGGCAGAAGCTAGTTACAAAATAAAAGGAAAAATATTACATTGGGTTTTCAACGAACATGACAGAGCTAAAAAACAAGAGAATTTGACGGCTAAAAGAAGAAACATATTTTACATAATGTAAAAAGTCTGTAGCAAAAAGTTCTTACGCTAGTTGCATCGCTTACTATCTAGATTTTTTAGTGTTGCTGGCGCAACACTAGGTATTACAAGGAGATCTTAGTGACGCGTGCCACAGACCTTTTAAGGCTACCTAACTACGTTCATACTTTTACAACTCGCACTCTGCTGTCCTTTCCAGAAAAAATCTCCTCTATGATGAAAGTCCATCGGATGTAGCGAATGCCAGCAGTGTCCTGCAAGAGTTGCTCATCAATTTCCGCAGCGGACTTCTTGAGTTCTGCTTTTCAGCACCTTTCAAATTTGTCCTGTTATCAGAATGCAAATGTGCAGGCCATCCGCAACGAGTCGGCACTGAGTAACGACACTGTCTCCAAATGAATTGCCCTACAGGTTATAATTTGTGGACTGTATTGTGTTCTTTTTAGTTGTAAGCAATTATAAGGTTCGTCACTCACTGGGTCGGTCGGTGTATCGGCAACGACATTGAATGCAGCGCTCACTTGAGCATCGTCAGTATTAGGTGATTCTGCTGCAACGTGAAGTGAGGACAACATATTCACTCGGTGATACCACCCTGGTATTGCAATGCTACAGATGCCTAGCGTTTTTTCGTTCCGGGTGTTGTTCCTGAGCGCGCAGATCATCAGCGTTCTGGCGTGGTGTTCTGGATATTCCCATAGATTCGATAATAAAAGGCTTTCTTACCATCCCGTGCAGGTCTTCGAAAGAAGTGTTTGCCAACCCTGATTGTACGTCGGTCACGTGCAGCGTAGAGAAACACCAGCGCGTCGAGAGAGAGACAGGCATCAGTGCGTGGACACACCATCCCAGCGGAGTACGAGTGGCACAAGGTTCGTTACATTTGCCGACTCTATCATCATAAAATAATAAATAATAATACCTACTTTATTGGCCGGCTGGAGTGAACACTGGCGAGGAACAGCGCTCCCACCTCATTCTTGCCTTTATTGGCTAGCTTGAGTGGAGATTCGCAAGAGCAAACGTGCTCGGAGGAAGGAAGTATTTCAGTAAGATGCTGGTAGGGATCTTGACCGTACAATTACGTAGTACGGTCAAGATCCCCACCCTACCTTACGTACGTCCTGATAGCCGTGGAATACCTCTCCACTCCTCATAAGAACCTCAGGATATGTTGCTCCTTTGTTGCTACGACACTATGTGCTAGCGACGGTTTTCGGGGACCCATTATTGATTGTGCAAGTCACTCCCTGCCATTTCATCTGTAAATATTATAATTATCATTGGTCAGGCAGGGGACATAGACATTCCATAGTTCAAGGTGACCGATCCACTATAGCCACCCAAACCCAGCCTAGTATATTTTGTTTCCATGTTCTGCAATAGTCCTGCACCAACCGAGGGTTGTCCTTGGGTGCACTTGCATGGTGTATACAAGGATAATCGTCGGTTGGTGCCTCCTCATCATTCAGAATTGGGTAAAGGGCCCCTGCGAGTTGGCTTCGGCCCCTAGTAAGCCTTTCAAAGGTCCGGGACCCCCAGGGTCCCAAGATATGTCGAAGACAACTAAAATAAATAAATTATAATTATCCTGACCTATCAAAATTTCAAGAATAACAACAAATCTTTTATACTACTTAAATTTTCATAGTTTTTGAAATTAACTAAATCAATATTTTGTACAGGTACACTACCTAAAGTTCTGGAAACTGTGAGCAGAAATTTTAAATCTCTCACCAATCAACCATAGTTCACTATACAAACACTCATTACGTTAGCGTCGCACACCAGCGCGCTGTCGTCCCACGCACCCTGCACACGCAGCGTTTCGGGGCGTCTGCGGAGCCCGGCCTGTGATCTATCGTCTAATAATGCACTTGTATTGAAAATACCGTTAGGTCCATGCACAGTTACAGGCACAACTTTCAGCAATACTTTACACTCGCTGTTCTTGATATGAGTGATTGTTTCAGGTGCCACCGGCGCTAGCGGCGGCGCTTAGATCCGGCTCGGAGGACCAACTGTAATGGTCTTAATAGGCTCGAAGTGGAAGAAAATGACGGATTTATAGCGAAAACTAATAAACAAACTTTAAATTACAAAATAAAAGGAAAAAATGTTACATTGTGTTTTCAACGAACATGCCAGAGCTAAAAAACAGGTGCATATCAATTTGACGGCTAAAAGAAGAAACATATTATAAAAAAGTCTGTAGCAAAAAGTTCTTACGCTAGTTGCGTTGCTTACAACCGTGATATATATATACATAATATAATATAGCTACTGCCATTTTTAATGTAGGTAGTGTGTATGTAGGTAGTACCTAGTAACGCGAAGTAAATCAAGAAAAAGACACTTATTTCTTTAAAGCTTTATCTTTATGGTCTAAAATAATTTTACGTTAATATAATGTACCTACTTTACACCATAGGTTCTCAACCTTATTTTACCCACCGCCCACTTTGAGAATATATTTTTTTCTCACCCCCCAATTTTTATACTTACCATCTCTCGCGAATCTGAAACAACTATTGCCCCGATTATATTTAAACGTGTAGGTAATATTATATACTCGTAAGATAGGATATATAATTTTCTCTGGGTCTTCTACTGCTCCCCTGAAAGTCTCAAACGCCCACGGGGGGCCTTATCGCCCACATTGAGAACCTCTATAAGACCTTTTACAATTTTATATATTAGTTATTAGTTGGCGAACTAATAACAAGAGGGGCCCGTGGCTAAATAATAACAGCCGCACAGGTCGATCAATCAGGTTAAGCTACGCTTGCCGCGGTTGGTCTGTGAATGGGTGACCATCTTTACATACAAAGACCCTTCCGTGCCTCGGAAAGCACGTTAAGCCGTTGGTCCCGGCTGCCATTCGTGGATCTTTGACAGTCGTCGTTACGGGTAGTCAGGGGCTGCAGTCTCGACATTCATAGCGGTCGCTTTACGACCGAATTCAGTCGCAAAGTCCCGGATGACAGGTGTAATATATGGAGTGACAGGACTTTGCGACCGAATTCGGTCGTAAAGCTATCGCTATGAATGTCGAGACTGCAGCCCCTGGAGTCCTAAAGTCTGACAACCAGTTTTACCAATGGGTATCGTCTTACCCAGCAACTGGGTTGTGGAGGTCAGATAGGCAGTCGCTCTACGTAAAATACTTGTATTCAGCTGAATCCGGTTAGACTGGAATCCGACCCCAACATAGGTGGCAAAAGGCTAGGCAGATGATGAGTTATTAGTTGGCGAAATTTCTCAGACGAGATAGATACCGATACATGAATTTATAACTATAATAAAATAAGGGCTAAGGTATTTTTGTTGTACTACACATCAAAATGTTGAAGCTGGTTTGAGCGTGACTTAAATTCCGACGACATTTAAACTGGCTTCCGGTGCTCTCTCTTTGACGTTTATTCTATAAATAACTTCAACAATGCCGCGGTAGTCGATAGATTCCCATTTATAGGGATTCGTAACTAGAGGATCTATCAGTCGTTTGTCGTTGTCTATTACTTACCATCTACTGGTTCACAAGTCCCGACGTCACTAGACACAAGGGTTGATTTATCTTTGCCAACTAGAACTTTTTGAAATGACGTACTATTTGAAAAACCTATTTCTTTATTTCCAGAGAGTTCCAATATGGAATTAAGTATGAAACAATTGTATGTAACTATTATATTTCATTCACCATTCTTAGCTGGAATTATTTTAAATCTTTTTTCATTTTAATTAATTCGTTCTTGGAACGTAGGTCACTAGGTAATATATAAAACGTGCACGGTCGGGGGACCCCCGCTAGGAACGAAGTTCCTTACGCGATACTCGCACGCACAATTACGTAAGAGTAGAATAACAATATAATGGAAAGAGAGAGAGAAAGTGTGAATTTAATACGCGTTTTTAATACAGAGCCATTTAGTATAAGTTTTAGAAGCTCTCAAAAAGGTGTCGCCATCTTGGATTTTCATTTTGATCTCACTATCGGCTACAGCACCCTCGAAAACCATGAAAACTCTAGAGAGAGAGAAGGTTGCATGGAAGGGCCATAACGCTACTTCAACCAGTTTACCCTTACCGCAAGCCGTGTTAAAGAGCTTTGTTCCAAAAACAACATTTTACTTAGCATGACTGCTTGCATGGTTAATTAAAAACGAAACAGATAAACAATAAAAATTCATCTCACAATACAGAAATTCCACATCACTGAAGTAGGAAAGTATGTACCTAAGACCATTATGTGCCTCAAAACTGCCATTCACCCTTTGTTTAAAAGAAAAACGTTTAAAGATTAACCCCATTTACAAACCTTCTTGTACTGAATAATTATATATTCTGTTTCTATTCTTGAAGAGAAAATGCTTCGTTTATGTACCTATTTGAAGTTCTTATGAACGAGCTAGGGTTCAAAGTTCGTAACAGTGCAGGCAGTAATTGATAGCTTAGCTGTGGAGTCGTGGTTAGTTCATCGCCTGAGAGCACAATAGTAACCCGTTTATCTTAATTGCCTTACTGACGTCCCATTTACCGTAAACTTCGATTACTTAATGTCGTAGTGCCAGACTCGAATGAGTGATGATCCAAGGGCCTTCGTAGCTACCTCCCCCCTACCGACTCTCGCTTGCATATTATTATGCATCGGTTAATAAAAGATGTATCTTTGCGTCAAGCTGTCTTTATGATACATAGTAAATTTACTTCTTGCGTAATGATCGAACATTTTGCAAGAGAGGTAGTTCGCAAGGCAATTTTTCAAAGTTACGGATTAGTCGTTAAGTTTGGCTTTATTACGCGGAAGATATCTGTTCTGTACAACGAATCGTTGCATATAATGTGTATCATTATCGTAGAAAGGAAGCAAGACGGAGCCAGTGCCAAACCTTTTGAATTTCCGTTTGCCAAAAACATGCTGATATATAAGAATTGTAGTGTATTGTAAGATGAGATGAGATTTGACCAGTTTGACTGTCTGCCATTAAAACGTTTTAGATTCGCTGGAGGCGAGACATAGACATCGAGGCACGTAGGTACCTAATAGCGGCAATTTTCTTCGTAGGAAAGTTCATTTTTATTATGTTGGTACAGTCAACAGCAAAAGTAGATGATCAAAATCAGAAATTCAATACTAATGAACGGAATTCGCGTCAGAACTGTGTGGCGTCGAAGTGAATCAAAAGTATGTGATTGTAAATTATACCAAACATTTACTACTAGTACAGCTGCCATATAGATGCGAACTCCGTTCATTAGTATTGAATTTCTGATTTTGATCATCTACTTTTGCTGTTGACTGTACGATCATGCTAAGAATAAACACCTATAATACAAAAAAGGTCGGTACATACACACAAACCTTACCTAACAATACTAGATAATACTTAGTCGTTCATTATGTCTCTACTATCCTAAGCAGCATACGCGTACAACTTATGTGACTTAGGAAGGAAGTTTCAGAAACCATCAGTAAGCCTTTGGAAGTGGCCGGTAAATCTATCCAGACACAACAATGGGCAGGACATAAACGTGCTGCTCCGACGCCCTGCGGCCCAATTGTCTCGGTCAACAATAACTACATCACAGCTGGGCGTGGGGAGGTACAGCAGCGTCTGTAGTGTACATGTACATACAACACAAGTACATTATCCGGGCCCGTGTTCGTGTATTGACACCCACTATGCCCGGAGGCCGCACATGATAATTGCTTAGGTTGTAAGGTCGGGTTGAATAGGTTAGGCATGATCGTAATCCCGGAGATCATAAAAGTAGAGCTCTACTTGTTTATATCAGGGTTGGGTTTGATATTTCTAAGTTTATGGCTGTTACGTTCAACCCTCGCATAAAAGTAGGTGTGTATTTACATAATTCTGTAAATCTCGTTATAATAATATTAGTTTGTATAATTTTAGAAACTAGCCTCGGCGAGTTACGAATGTGTTTTGATTAAATTTAAGTCCCGCTGTGTGCTATTAACCATGTATCAACATTCTACGGTTATTGGTGTCAGAACTCTGATCAAAATAACGTGGTAAACAAACTTTAGGTATTGTGTCGATAGTAATTAACTTGAATTCATGGAAAAGTCGTTCCAATTAATTTCGTCCTGTCAGCAAGTTCAACAAAGCGATAGTTTTGCGGTTGCGCGGCCTGTAGCGCCACAGATCCGTGGCGGGCGACCGTCAAGATGCGGCTACGTTTGACGCTCAAAGTGTACCTCCTACGTGTACCTACACGTAGGAGGTACACTTTGAGCGTCACTAGCTATTTAATGCTAATACAGTCTTATGGTAATGTAAAACTACCTTTACACTTCGTTTCAGGAAAATTGAAAAATCGGATTGACAATTCAAAGTACCTACAAGGTATTGTAATGAATACAATGTATGTGTATATGTGGTGTGTATATCTACGAAGTGTATTCAATGTTAGTAGGTATTGGTATGTACCTACTGTGTATCCACATCCCTTCACAGGCACTGTTTAATTTAGATTACTAGGTATTAGTTCAGGTTGCGATGGGTTTGGGTGAGATTATTGTGTTTGTACTATACACGTAGTTACATATGTATGTTTGATTGAATTGCCTGGCGTCGCTAATATTCGATTTGCAATTGCTTTAAATCTATTACTTAATTGCAGATTAAGTTGTCAGTTAGAATATTAATTTGTTAACACGTGTTACATTGCTAAGTTTTGTAGTACATAAACATACTGGTGAGATCTCTGACATTTGTTATAGAAATAGATAGGTAGGTACTTACATTGTTTATTAAGCAAGATAGGTATGTAAATCTTAAGTTCCTCTGGGAAATTTGTTGCGCTGCTTCTTTTTTCAGAGTAAAACCGTAGGAAACGGTTTTTGTGGTGTATTCTTAACTTACAAGTTAGTAAGTCCGAATTTCAGTATTTTTTTAGTAGGAAAGTAAACAGGGATGTATCAGGTTTAGTTTTAAAACTAAAATATAACATTTCTATCAAACCATTATCAATTCCAGGCCAGTGCAGCTTTAGCTGAAAATGACGGTACATTACAAATATTCAAAAATATATACCTATTTGTCAATACTCTATACATAATCAGCCTTTAATGTTCCCACTGCTGGGACACAGCGAGTGGGCTGTAATCCACCACGCGGGCCCAGTGCGGGATGGTAGATGTCACATGTTTTCGAATTTTTGGTTCTAGGACATGCCGGTGGTTTTCCTTCACCGTTTTGAGAGCTGTGGTGATGAAATGATATACACAAAGTAAACCTGCCTGGGTACCAACCCACGACCAACATCTCGTAAGTCGGGGCCGTAACCACTGGGCTCTTATCTATATATATAAAATTCAAAGTCCTGACTGACTGACTGACTGACTGACTGACTGACTGACTGACTGACTGACTGATAGATCAACGCACAGCCTAAACCGCTGGTCCTAGAGACATGAAATTTGGAGGGTGTGTTCTTCGTGAAGAGTAGGCATCCACTAAGAAAGGATTTTTCGAAATTCCACCCCTAAGAGGGTGAAAAGGGGGGAATTCGTTTGTATGAAATATCTTATTCCTTGAGTTAATAAACTTGAAATTTGGCACGAATACTTATCTAAATAAATTATGAAAATTGTCAGTTTTTTTTCTTCTAAACTACCCTCTAATAAGGGATTGGGGGGTTTCAAAGTTTGTATGGAAGAATTTTAGCGCGCAGTCCGATTTACTCGAAACTCGGTAGTTGTACCTAATATTGAAAGTAAAGAATAATGTGTATCAGGGTTTTTTGAAAATCTACCCCTGACGGGCTGAAATGGGGTAGTCAATTTTTCAGGGGAGGATTTTACTGCATGGCTTGATTAACTCGAAAATTAGTATAAATAATCTTTGAGTCAAGTTATGAATACATCCCAAACGATTTTTTTTAAATTCCACCCCTGTGGGGGTGAAAAGCGGGGATACAGTTTATATGAAAAATCTTCTTCATTAGGTTAACAAACTTGAAACTTTTCAAGAATACTCGCTTATGTAAGTAATAAAGTTTATCATTATGTTTTTCAAAATTACCCCTCAAAGGGGGGTGAAAAGCGGGGATACAGTTTATATGAAAAATCTTCTTCATTAGGTTAACAAACTTGAAACTTTTCAAGAATACTCGCCTAAGTAAGTAATAAAGTTTATCATTATGTTTTTCAAAACGACCCCTCAAAGGGGGATATAGGGGTGTTGAAGTTTGTGTGGAATATTTTGAATGCGCGCGCGGTCCGATTAACTCGAAACTCAGTGTTTATACTTAAGACCAAAAATAAAGAGTTAACATGTATCAGGGCGTTTTCGAAAATCTACCCCTAACGGGTTGAAAAGGGGTAGTTAATTTTACAAGGGAGGATTATAATGTGTGGCTTGATTAACTCGAAAATTGGTATAAATAATCTTTGAATCAAGTTATGAATAATTCCCAACGATTTTTCAAAATTCCACCCCTGTGGGGGTGAAAAGCGGGGGATACAGTTTATATGAAAATATCTTATTCCTTGAGTTAATAAACTTGAAACTTGGCACGAATACTTACCAAAATAAATTATGAAGATTGTCAGTTTTTTCTTCTTCTAAACTACCCCCTAATAAGGGATTGGGGGGTTTCAAAGTTTGTATGGAAGAATTTTAGCGCGCAGTCCGATTTACTCGAAACTCAGTATTTATACCTAATATTGAAAGTAAAGAATAATGTGTATCAGGGTTTTTTGAAAATCTACCCCTGACGGACTGAAATGGGGTAGTCCATTTTTCAGGGGAGGATTATAATGCATGGCTTGATTAACTCGAAAATTGGTATAAATAATCTTTGAATCAAGTTATGAATTTTCCAAAATTCCACCCCTGCGGGGGTGAAAAGCGGGGGATACAGTTTATATGAAAAATCTTATTCATTTAGTTCATAAACTTGAAACTTGGCAAGAATACTTGCCTAAGTAAGTAATAAAGTTTATCATTATAAGTTTTTCAAAACTACCCTTCAAAGGGGGATATAGGGGTTTTAAGTTTGTGTGGAAGAAATTGTATATTGATATAGTATTGATACTTTTGACAGAAAATAATTAATAATAAGTATGTAAAGTTGTCGAAAATTTACCACTGACGGGACAAAAAGGGGTAATTCAGTTTTTAAGGGGAGGATTTGAACTTGAAACTGTATGTTACATTTTCACGCCTAAACCACTGAACTTCTGATTTGGCATAGAGATAGATGGCATCCTGGGGAAGCAAATACATTTTATCCTGTTAGCACGTTCCCGTGGGATAATTTCCGACATCCACGCGGGCGAAGCCGCGGGCAGAAGCTAGTTCTACAATATTCTTCTTACATTTTTTATTCTTCTTATATTCTATACCGTTTATTTTAAATCCCTCGTGGCATAAAGATTGGCTGAAAGGAATAAAATAAAAAATAGCAATATTTTTCATATTATTTTATTCATTCTTTTATAATTGTCAGAGTTGTACAACTAATTAATCACAGTTGAAACAAAACATAACTATATATGTAGGTATTATATAATTAATGTCTAAAATAAAACACAAATCGGTGTTCGTTAGCGAGATATCGCATTTTAGTATTTTGTACTGGGGTTGTGTGCTCCGCTGTCTAAGTGTGCGCGGGACGAGCATTGTGTGTTGTGTGCCGTGGGCCGTGCGGCGGCGACGTCACCCTGCGCGGGGCTCCGCGAACACTACCCACTCTCACCAAATTATTAAGGTCGAGAGTGACGTAGCATTACAAATTGAATTTAGATCTGTACCGACAGCCAACTTTCAGAAAACTAAGCTTTTTAAGCTTAAAGTCGACTACTGGCACCGCAATTCATACTACATGGACAGGTTGTAATGTTTGTATCTATGGACGTCGCTCTATCTACATTTTCAAATGGTTTCGTATATTTTCAAATGCTGTAACAACACGACGACATGACAACCTGCCGACGTAGCGGCTTACAATAATAAATGCTCAATGCAAAGAACAATAAACAAGTGAAGTACACGCTTAGAGACGGCGCAGAGCTTGGAGGAGGAGAACAGAACCAGAGAGTGTGCGACGTGCGCGTGCGCAACATTGGCGGAAACGAAACGTTGTCTTATAAAATAGTTCAAAAACTTACAATATACCGTTGTATAAGACAGAAATATAAAATCGGACCCAAATCGCTATCGTAATTCGTCTATATGTATGATACTGGCAGTGTAATGATATCAATGAAACAATCATAACTATGACATCCTACTTACATGAATAGTAATTAACGAGAATTGCTTTAATATTGATGTAGGTACTTGAATATTAATTATTTGTCTTTAGTGCAAACTAGAGGGTGAACTTACATTAGGTAAGTTATTAGAAGTCTATTTAAACCGAGTCTACAAAATCTTAGGCTCCAAACACATAATAAAATCAGTCATTTTAACATAATTCAGTATTATTCTAAAATTTACACTGATTATAACTCGATGTCGAAGTGAGACAGTTTCTAAAACCATTTTATTATTATTATATTTTACTATAAATTCTTAAAAATTAATTTATAAATTAATGACTTCTACAGGTTTCAACAACTATCTCACATCAAGATCGATGGAAATAGTATTCTAGCACAACACTCTTAATAAGTTATTGATATTTTCCTAGGTGCGACTAAATTTATATGTAATCATACGAATAAATAAAGTGCAAACACTTAACTCTACCGTCATTAGCTGCATCGATAATGCTAAGAAATTGGCACAGTCCCACTCACACCAGTGCGCGCCGGCTGCCGACGTGCACGACGCACGCGCGTGGCACGCGGCGCGGCACGCACGCGACGCACGCACTCACTCACGCTCGACGAATGTCGCTTGCACGCACTCACACGCATACCTACAGCTCTCACACGCTCATAAATACACTCTCTCACGCTCACACGCAAACGAAAACTCCCGCGACCATGACTACTATTAGTTACCTAATGTTACGAGCAGACCGTAGTCGTTTCCAAATACTATTTAACTAGCACTACACGGAGACATTAGGAGAGGAACACCGGTTACTGTACAGTTCGCTTACACGTTAAAGTTAAATTAATAGTTTCACGTTTAATTAAAATCGGGGGTAGTTGTTTCTAGAGTGTTATTGTATTTACAACCCCATTGTTTAAACTTTACATAATATTGAATGAGCATTATGTAACTCGACGTCCGAGTGGACCGCCTCAAGTATTATGTTATCTACCATTATTAAAATATAACATATTCTTTTATTCTATAACGATTTCTACGGGAGGGCCGCCTTATTCAGTGATATCACGTAAAGCTGTGGACTTACAAAATACTCGTATAAATTATTCACATTTATAGCACACTATCTACAAACACCCACTGTTCAGATTCACGTCCGGCCCTGCCGCAGAGATCTCTTTATCTCCGTAACTTCCAATAAAATACTGACTCATAATATGGCTAATTCGAATAAAAACTTATATCAAATATTTGGTGAAGATGTAGTTTAAACTTTATAAAAATTACGCAATTAAATAGGTATCTTAAACGATTACTTAAGCTTAACATGTCTACCACAATAAATAAAGTCGTATAAAATTGATAAGAGTTACAAGTGAGGCGGTAGGCGTGCGCGTCACGGGCGTGTCACACCGCGGTAACGGCGCATGACGGCAGCTCGCCGCGCTTGTTTATGTACAAAATGAAAGTGGGCGAGTGAGCGAGTGTCGCCCCCGAGATAGCAGCGTTGCAGTGGCTTAGTGGTACGATAGTGGGAGACAATTGACTAAATGAGCGGCGGGTCTGGGCGCCTACAGCTGCTCGTCCAGGTCGGGCCCGTACAGGTCGGCCAGCTTGTTGAACCGCGGCCCCCACGCACCCAGGTAGTCGTACTCGTGCGTCTCGTCGTCGGTACCTAGCACACAAGCGCTCCGCATTAGGATTTCATATGAATAATTTATTCGAACACGAAGACTGGAGGTGCCTCAATTTTTCGCTTCATACATTGTGAATGAATCGCCGCAAGGCGCCGTCATAAATTTTAAAGTGGGATTGGAGGAACTAATTTTACGAGGGGTGGTGATGCATGGGATTGGAAAACTCACCGGAAGCGAGCGAGGAGAGTGACCCGGCGGTGCTGCCGCCGCCCTCGTACGCGTAGTTGCGCAGGTCGTCGAATGGCGGCGCGTTGGGGTCACTGTCGGCGCGCCGCTTGTGCTCCTCGATGAACATGCCCACGTTGGTCTCGCCAGGTAGAGGCACGCCTACGCCCACGCCTGCGGGGACGCCAACGCCCACTCCCATCGGACCCACTCCCAGGCCCAGGCCCATTACAGGATCTAGTTGCGAATAACAAGGAAAAAGGACACTCTTTGAAATTGCAAATAATCAGACACTTTAGGCCGTAGGAGTTTCGGGCGAACACCATTCTCATAAAACTGTTATTTGATGAAATTCCGGTACTAATTCATCATAACATCCGAATAATTTGGGAAAAAAGATGCGTCGACCTGTAACTACGTCATAAGTTACAGCCAATATACGTAAAGCCCTATTATCCCAATCAAGGCTTTTTATAAATTGGACGTCCTGCCCTGTTAGGGACTTCACCCTAATTACCAGATGCTACAAATGCCAACAATATGGTCATGCAGCAAAAACATGCAGAGAGCTGAAATCTACATGTGGTCACTGCGGTGAAGAAGGACACCCGATGTCAGAGTGCGCGAAGAAAGTTGACACACCGAAATGTACGACTTGCTCTCGCTTTAAAAAGCCCAATAACCACAAAACGGGAGATGCTGAGTGCCCTGCTAAGAAAATAGCGGAATACAGGTACATCAACTTTATCGACTACGATGGCGCCTAGAGCGTCATGCTTAAAGCCAGACTTCCGTGCCTGCTGCTGACTCAGCTAAACACTGCACTGGCCTACAAACAGTCGATTTTTTTTAATGTTTAAGGACATTATTCGCCCGCAGCAAAACTCGAATAAACATTGCCTCGAACGTGATTTAATTTTGTGCAACATTGACTTTAGCCCACTTAACTATTTCTGCTGACGAAAAATCATATCATGTGTGTTTACCTAGGTTATAAAGTGGAAGAAACTATTTTACGCAAACTAAATAATTACGTATAAAATAAGACTTTTTGTTATTTTGATCTTTAAGGTAAATAGTATTTAGGTATAAAATAACGAATTAATAAATTTTTGTCATTATACCAAGACTTCTAATGTTAAATATTGTTAAGAATTTTATTGTCCTACAATTACCATAAAGTATGCTCATGCCGCCTGTGATACAGGTTTATCCTAGTACAGGCATCTAACATTATTATACCTTTGTAAGTTATTTCTAAGACTTTATGTAAATATTTTACCTACTGAATAAAATATTATTATTATTATATTATTAATCTATTTTCGCCAGCGTTGCAAACGTCTCCTCACTCATCTCCCCACATATGTACATTAGGAACAAAATATGGTCCCGGATGTAACGCTATAATCCCTTTATCGCCTCTTATGCCGCCCCGACAAAATTACGGGCCGCTTATTTGTAACCATTGCATAGCATATTATGCAAATGTGATGAAGGGTAGTGTTGGAACAATGGTTAATCTTCTGAGATAAAGTCGCATTCAATCCTTAAATCAAGAATTCAAGGCTCTAGTGGTCGTTTGAATTTCTGTTAAATCAACAGCCAGAACAAAATTCACGACTGATTCTACCCTTGGGTATGACATTTTCGGGCAGACTGGTATACATTGGATACATTTGTCTTGTTGTATAATATTCGAAGAATTAAGAATCCCTAAGAATTAAAATTCTCACATTCACTTACATGGTAACTTGGTAGGTGCATGATCAGGCAGTGGTCCACCGATGGGTATCTGTAGCGGCGTGATGTCGAAGGCTGTCATGTCGTCTTCACCGCCTCCTTCGTCGTCATAGTTGATGATGTTCTCGCGGACATCGTCATCAGGTCCAGGGTACTTGATGTGGGCCTCCCGGCGACGGTTGTACACGACGAATACTAACACCAGGACTGGTGACGAGAGAATACAGCTTTATGGTCATTCAAAAGTTCAGAGCTGCTATTATGCTACTATGTCGTAGTATAGAATGTTCTGAACAATTTGTAAAAGCAAGTTACAGTTATGAATCGCAACGATATGAATGAGTATGATTTGAAACACAAAAAAATGAATTATACAGAGTTATGTGCATTTCTCTAGTTATTTTGGGGTGGAGTGGAGTGACCCCACGCCGCGGCCGCTCCTCCACGGTCGCTCGGATCGCTCGAGTCGTTCCTATTCCTTTTGTAAACGTGTTATTCCCTTTGCTTCTTGTTACGAATGTACCTGCTCTTTCTAGATGAATAAATTCTAGCATCTACTTTACTTTTTGCTATCCTTTTTAACAGCTTTAAATCAAAACGTTAAAGCTACATTCTTTATGCTCTAATTACGTTTAGATTATAGTATTATTACAATTCTCAAAAATATATACCTATAAAAAAGCCGTGTTTGAAGTTTCGTATTCACAAAACAATTTTGAATTCAGGAAACTTTTTCATTATACAAATCAAATCAAAATTGAATTTATATAAGGGCTGCATATACAGAGACGATGTCAGCAAACATTAAAACGTTTTCGAAATAAGTTACTCTCCAGAATGCAATATTCTTTGATATGAAGTTATTTTCTTTACAAGAAAGTTTAAAGTATTTTCTGAGCAATTCAAATTACTTAGGTTGAGAGTCTTTAACAAATGTTTTCAGAAAATTTAGGAGTGAATAGTTATCGTTATTACGTTGTCATTAATCATCCTTAATTGAATGGGACATAATAGGTATATTTTATGAAAAACAGTGTTGGATAATTACAAAAGTTAGGTAGGTACCTATATAATGCTTTGTCATTCTAAAAGCACCATAATGTTATCAGGTTTCTTTTGGTCTCTGTTATTAAATAAATATCACATTTTTTAAGTCTTTTTAAAAATATTACATTTTTAGTCCTAATCTATTCATTAAAACGACAATTTCTATATCAATGTCCGCAGGGTGCGCAACGATTTGTTACTCGGAAATTGATCATAATGGGGCCCTAACGTTTGGGACTGTTTCAGTTATTTCAATTTCCGTAAGATAGGTATTTAATAAAGGAAGGGACCAGGACGATGATTTTAGAATAGAGTAGACAGTTAGATACCTACCTTCTTATATTAACGCAATTATTCTTCATCTCATTCACTGGACATCGTTTAAAAATACAGATTTAAATTATGATTGAATTGTAGTAAAAGTGTCAAATAAATTTTATAAATTGAGAGTAGAGAGTAGTTCCGAATAGCATTATTCGGAACTACTCTATTCGAACGTATAAATATATTAATTGGTTTAATCCATACCGTTTCAATAATATTTTGTAAATTTTATAAATAGAAATTGTAACCGTAGGTATTCATTATATTTGGGTAATCAAAACATTTTATCATTTAAAAAAATTGAACTTACATTCCCGTCTAGATAAGTGAATGTGAATAATATTTTACAATTATAATCGTACAACGTTGAACACACATGGATTTAATGAAACGTTATTGTGAACATTTGTTATGCAAAACTTTGATTAATAGCACAAATGTACACAGGAGCGGTAATTGCATGCAAGTAAACAGAATGTGGTGCTCACCTAAAAGCATGAACAAACAAACAATGATAGCTATAATGAAATCTCTGGAGGGCATGATGACGCCGGAGGCGAGCAGCTCGAGCTCGCAGTTGTGTCCGGTGTAGCCGAGCGCGCACAAGCAGTCGTAGCGCCACGCCGGCTCGCGGTCCACACACGTACCGCCGTGCCGGCACGGCGAGCCCGCGCACTCGTCCACGTTCACACACGTGCCGCCCGCACGCACCGAGCCCCCGGGGCACCTACACACGTGCGTACTGTACCTCACCTCCGCGCGACACAATGTCGCGCGCGCACTGAGCCCCCACCCCATATAGCATGCACTACTGTATAACATCGAGCTAAAACACGGCTACATATACACATATAAGACTATGAGATGATGTGAGTGCGTTCGTGATAGTGCGTCGGGATGATCGTCTAGTGGGACACGCGCAAGCGTGACTACGGTAGTGCTCACTCATGATAATGAGGAGGCAGACGAGGATCGCCGCGAGCGCGCCCATGCTGAGCTTGAGCGTGCGGCCTTCTTGTACGAGCTCGCAGTTCTCGCCCCAGAACCCTTCTGGGCAGTGGCAGCGGTAGCCAGGCTCGCGGTTCACGCACGAGCCGCCATTGCGGCACGGGAAGTACAGACATTCGTTCTTGTCTACACATCCTTTGCCGTCCGGAGACAATACCAAACCCTCACCGCAACTGAACACCATTCCAATATAATATTTTAATTTATAAACATTAGTATAGTATATTACATGTTAGGTAGACAAGAATAAATACATGGAATACATTATTAATAGAATTAAGGGTAATGTATATGAATATAAATAGATAAATAAAGTTATTGTCCAGCATATTAAATAATAAAAAAGTGTTTAAAACAATCAAAGGTTATACGTAGGTACATAATATGTAAAGAAATTATAATAAGTCGAAACTCAGTGCGCGCTTCAAAATAAATGGTACAAAAATAAAACATAATCATGGGATTAATCAGTGTTATCATGTAGATTCAAATAAATTACTCGATCCATCTATTATTGTGTTTTAATTGAAATCACAAAAAAATCTGGGGAATTATTTGAATGAGCCAGTTAATAGAATTGATCGGGCTCAATTCAATTTGTAAACACACCTGGAAAACCTAGGGATTGAACCTAGGATCACACGGCTGCGTTTGGAACTATAAGACCAATAAGATGGTATGCTATGGTAAAATAATTATTAGAGAATAAAAAACTCACGTGCACTCATATTCATTCCAGAGATCGACGCAAACAAAGGGCTCAGTGCAGTGTACGTTGATGCACGGACTGTTCGAGGGGCAGTTCCGGTCAAGGTTCCTGGCCATCGTCGCCTGCCCCCATTGCGTACCGTTCATCGCTGGTGGCAGCGGCAGGTGCTTGCCTTCCAACCTGATATCATCCAGACAACCCTTCTGGAAGTCAGCATACACTTCAAAGGTCCTAACACCTGTATATTCAGCTTTGCCACCCGCATAGACACCTTCTTGCTTATCAACCAGCAGCCACTGGTGGCCGTCGAAATAAAATGTTTCGTTATATCTTCTTCCTTCGCCGCCATCTATTTCAAGCATCGCAGCACTACCGTAGCGGCTGACACGAGCTATATGCCATTGACCATCGTCGACAGCGACTGAGTTCAGCCATACATCACGTTCCTCAGTTCGAAGCGAATTTAGATTATATCGGAAGTGTAATCGGGACTCTTTCACTTCTAGTATGCCATACTCTCGGTTGTGTTGATCACTCACTCTAAAAAGTTCGCCGTGAGGTTCGCGTGTTCTAAACCGAAGTTGAATTTGGGTACTAAACCTGTCTGGTTCAAAACTTAGAGCGAATTTGACGTAGCTCTGAGGCCGGAAACTGGTGGGCGTAGTTGGTAAGTTACACGAAGGTCCTGTCCATCCAGGCTGGCACTGACAGCGGGCTTCAGAGAAACTTCCGACACAGGTGCCGTGCTCCCAACACCGTGAGGTAGTGTCCGCTTGATTACATATCTCGTCAGTTTGAGGACAACCTGCCACGGAATTTCTGGATAGGCCTGGATGTGCTAAATCGTATAACTTGCTGTTGTGAATCAAGTTTCGTATGCATCCGTCAAATCCTTTGCCAATGGGCATGTATTGCCAGTGATAGTGAGTTGGATCAAAGTGTTCTATGTACAAGCCACCAATTTGTAGTGGTGCATTAACGTTAAGATATTCATTGAAAGGAGGTATTGTTCCAGTGGCTTGACAGGTGGAGTCATCGAACTCTGGTGGAGTTCCATCTTCCATTTCTTGAATGTCAGCTGATTTACAGAAATCTACAATCATTCTGACATTTTCTGTGTCCCAGAAAATATCTATTCTATGCCATTCACCATCATCTAAGGATTTCTTTGTCTTAACTCTTAGTTCTAAAGTGCCAGAACCGAAATCGATAAGAAGTCGGGGGTTACCCCTTTCTAATTCCACAGATATGAAATCTGATACCATTATTTCTTCTGGTTCGGGGGGTACAATCGGACCATTGTATAGCAAAACACCTTCCGACTTTCTCGTGATAAATTCAAAACTTAAATGAGAACTATCACACATTTCCAAAGCAGGATACCAAGCCCACCCTGTGCCTCTAAAGCTCCTTGATGTTTGCTGGCATCTTGGTCCTGTATATCCAGGAGGACAAGAACACGTCAAGCCATATTTGCCTTCGATACACCTGCCTCCGTTGTAGCAAGGAGAATTGCGGCACGTTTCTGCTTGAGTGAAGTTTCGGGCACCACACGTGCACTCAGCGATCACATCCACTCGGACGCCAACAAGAGCAGTTTTATTGGAATTAACCATGTAGGGCAAGTTACTAATATCCAAGACGTTCGTGCAAGATCCTTCACACATTTGATTTTCATATAAACATTCGTCAATGCCAACCATCGTGATGTTAATTCCTACGGCCCTCTCTATTTCTTCTCGGTGCATCAATACAATGCCGTTTAATCGGATAGGCTTATAATAATGAGCTCCGTGAGCAGAAAAACGAATATCAGTCACTGGAGGGTGCTTCTTCCTGAGCTGAACACTGAAGATATCAATATTTTCACGTTCGGTGTTAAGTAAGTCAGCCAATTTGTCTTTGAAAATGTCTAATTTGCTCCTTGAAACACTAAGAGTTTTATAATTCCAGACTCTAATAAAGTCCTCATCAGATATTCCAGATATTCGGATGGATCCAGAATTGATTATAGCGTCGTGTGATATTTCTTTAACATACACTGTGACATTAGCAGGCACGTCTGTTTGTGTATGTTTTCGATCGTAAACTTTGAACTTTAGGTGATATCTACCTTCTCTGGTCTTGTGTCTCATTTGTATCATTCCAGTTTCTTCGTTCAAAGTGAAGTTTGGATGTTCTGAACTTTCCCAGAAGAACTTTTTATCTGGTAGATCCCAATCATCAAGATCATACACGTAAACTCGACCAATTTCGGTATCTGGTGCTTGACCTTGGTAACTATACACAAGTATTTCTTTAGAGCCAGGTTGCATTTTGTTATCGTTTACATCACCAATTACAACAGTTAGTGTACTAGTTCCAGTCATAGCAGGATTTCCATGATCTTTGATTATGATAGGAATAAGATATTCCTTCTGTTGCTCTCTATCGAATGATCGCAGTGATGACACTATAGCCATTCCGTCACCGTTGGCACCTTTTTGGTCTTGTTCCACTTTGAAAGAAGCTCGAATAATATCATCTGCACCAGGATCAAGTCTGAACTGGAATGGGGGTCCGTTACTTTTTGATCGATCATCATCATCTGTAGCTAAGATTTCAGCCACTTTTTTGGGTGTTATGTGTTCAGTCAGAACAGGCCTGTAATCTTTTAAGAATGTTGGTGCATTGTCATTTATATCTTGAACTATTACCGTCAGGGTGGCTGTCGCAGTCCTCGGTGGTACTCCATCATCAATAGCTAAAATCTTAACTTGATGTCTGGGAGTATCTTCTCTGTCTAATGAGCGTTGTATGCTTACAGTCCCTTCTTGATTGATCGAAAATTGGCGCTTTCTATCGGATGACCTATCGATAGCGTATGAAACTTTACTTTTCCCTCCTTGATCTGGATCAGTCGCCTTAAAGGTTTCTAGGCTTTTACCAACTTCAGCATTCTCATAAACTGAAACTTCTATGTTAGCTCTTTCAAATTGAGGTTTATTGTCATTGATATCTCTAAGCTTAACAACTACCCACGAATAAGCTACGTGATATTTATCGTTGTCATTATCTTCTCCTTTATCATTAACTTGTATCCTAAATCTGAAGCCATTACTTTGTAATTGGTCTTCATAATCTAAAGGCTGTACAATTTTTAACGAACCTGTGCCGTCATTATTTCTAACCATAGTAAACTTATCAGCACCATATCCACTATTTTCAATAACTTTATACTGGAATTTATTCGTTTCATCCTCATCGTGAACAGTAACTGTCAAGATAGGCATTTCAGGCAAATTAGTCCCGTCTGTTTCGTCTACCTCAGTAAACCATTCGTCTTTGGTGAATTGCGGTGGCATATCGTTTATGTCCTTTACTCGAATAGACGCCGTACCAGTTCCCTTTAACCCCCCTCCATCGGATGCTACTATCTGTATCGAATAATCTGGAGTCCTTTCGCGATCAAGACAGCATACTGCAGTTTTTATAACGCCAGTTTCAGGTTCAATTTCAAATATAGGAGAGCCTGTTTCTTCTTCAATTACGTTTTTCTCAATAGAATACCAAAGTTTGGCGTTATTACTTTCTGCGGGATCGTCATAGTCGATGGCTGTCATAGTCATAACGACCATACCAGCTGTGCCATTCTCTGTGACATTACCGAAATACACGCCTTGCGGGAAAATAGGAGCATTATCATTAATGTCTTTAAGATTGACTTGAACATCTGCGTATCCCACGAGACCTTCGCCTCCTTCGTCTTGTGCAAACACTGTGAACCTCCATTGCGGTCGCCCATTAGGCTGATCTCGATCCAATGGCTGTGGACAAATAACATGTTACAAACCTACTCGCAATTGCAAAATTATGCCGTCTTAAACATGAAATATCGGCTTTCGGCTTTTGTACCTAATTATATACAGAAGACCAATTCCCGTAATTAAAAAGTCTAATTTCATCTCTGCGACGAACAAATGTCAAAAACTTGTCTAAATGTAAGGAAACCAGAGGCATTTTTGACAGATTGAGATTGAGATCAGACTGTGAACGTTCTTAAAATTAAGAGAATTGCCCCTCAGATCTACACTCAAGTATTTTTCACTAATTTTCTAAGTAACTGAGTTAATTTTGAGATTTAATTAGCATGTGTTAATTGGACTAATTAAATAAATACTGTTACAGCAGTACCTTATTTTAATTGTGATTACATTGTCCTATTTATTGTAGGTATTACAGCATACATTTGCGATACCTATATAAATGCTGCTAAAGGGTTTAGTAAATATAGAGATAGTGTTTACTTGGTGACCTGCAAACAAACCGATCCTAAACTCACAGCAAAGTTAAAGTCGCAAGTATCCTTCGCTTGTCGGTAGCGAGGCGACCAAAAAAGTATTCCAATTTTCTAAAGAGTCGGTAATTAACATTCAGAGGACATTCGGTTTTTCTCATTTCAGGAATATCTGTGTCCAACTTACAGAGCAAATGGAACGCAATAAATGTGTGATTGCATTGTGCATGCAAAGCGCGCGTCCTATTGGCCGGCCATCCATGTTCACGAGTTCGCTTCTCTCATTCCGATGGCATCGGCATCAGGTGTTCGAGTGTACGAGTGTACCTGCACTCTATTATTAGACGAGGCTACTTTACAATGGACGATATTTTTTATATAAAGTGTAATACTTACTTTGAGGACGAATATTTCTCCCGTGGTACGATTGATGTCAAATTTGCTATTTGCAGGGTTGTCTGGATCGATGCCCTGACCGGTGAGGAAATAAACTATGTTCTGCTGTCTATCTTTGTCGCCATCCGTGGCTGTGACCTGTTTGAAAGAGAGAAGGCGTAAATCTCTTGGTCTTAGGTGACCTAGGTTTATATATCAGAATCGCCATTGTTGGTAAATATTTCAGGAACATATAGTTTTGAATTCAACTTACCTCATGCGGTTGGGATTAGTTTAACCAAAACATTAAGAAAAGCAAGCAAGTAGCATACATAAATCCATACTAGTTAGTGATGTTAGTACATTCAATACGAAATTGCCTCCGGCTCTTTGTTGTGTTTCATTATCCAATCATATAGCTGCAATAGTTGGGAAGTTTGTCGTCATTTGATGAAAATGTCGATAGGGCACTTAATGATTTATTATACCTTCAAATTTAAATATCATACCTGCCTAGCCTTTTCCCAACTATGTTGGGGTCGGCTTCCAGTCGAAATTAAATAAAAAATCAAATTTAAATATATACTTTAATAAAGTCTATTTAGGCTTATAGTATGATTCTTCAACCCGTTGTCTAAAAGGCTCATTTGTAAACTACCTACTCAAAATTATCTAACACGTTGTCAAATTCATGCGAATTGCTGTCAATATATAATAACAACAGCCAATCAAAACACTTGACAATTGATTTGACAACAAATTCAATTCAATAGGCTGTCGGAAACCACGTAGCCTTGCAAAATTAATATATACCCAATCCATTAATATAGGCATGAAAACCTGGAAGTAATTAAAGTATCACGAAGATTAATCACTAGAAACTAGCGAAAAAGCTGGCTTTTATGGTGAGTCCCACCCGTCTGTCCCAAACCTATTGTACTCAAACAATTATCCCTTTCAAAAGGAAGAAAGTAATATTTGATCTAATTTAGGAGGACGAACGAGCACCGATCGACGTCGTCAGAAAAAGATCGTTCCCAGTAAGGTACCTACTAATACTTCGTGGAAAGTTATAATAAGCTCCTTATATAAACTAATAACTGTCTCTATTATAGTTTTCAATGATTCCGGATCCCTGAAGCTTTCCCATTACTGCGAAGTATATTACGAGTAGGTTGACTCGTTTTTTTCTCAGAGTTTTCCTTATGATGCTATCATAAAACGTCGAAACAACTTTAATCTCAGGCTGAATGTGAATTACTATGTATTTTATAGTGGCGAAGCTACCACGGAAGTTCTCCAAAGTTTATGAACCCCAACACCCCGGATTGTTTGCATCGCCCCCCAGCAGCGGAAGCATTGCAAACTTTGTTCTTTTTAAGGACACCGACGAGAAAGCCGAAGGAATTTTATCACTATTTGAGGAGTTCACGGTGAAGTGAAGTGGATTTTAGAGAGGAAATATCAGCGATAAACGTTTCATATAAAACGGAAATGGCAAAAACGTGAATGTTTCACGTACGTCATTGAGATATGTGTTCAAATTCACGACAAAGCTTAACTGTTTATCGAGTGTCTAATAGAGAAATTGATCCCTTTAAAATTGGGATACGTAAACGTATGGCAACTGGAATGTCCAATTACGTCAGACTGGCTGGAGCGTCTGAAATGAAGAGGGTCGACGGTTGCGTAATTACTCGGATCATTTGCGAATCTCTCTCCAATTATAAAAAAAAGCTTGTCACTACAAGCGACTTGGGACGAGAGCTCCACTCTTAGAGAACGGTGAATTTTCATGATTGAGTATAAAAGTCAAGACAGCCTGCCTTTGAAACTGTTTCCTAGCACAAATTTAAATTTTTAGAAGACAATTGTTTAAAATTACCCTAACAAGCCTCTGATCTCTCTAACAAGATCTGCCTTTATAATATACTAGTTACCTATAGTTATTTACCCATTTTTATCTAGGCCAATAAATGAAATTTGTAGAAAATACCTCAATTTCTTGTTGGCCCTCTGACGACAAGCAATTAGTATAAAAAGCACTAACCTTTCATTATTTTCTGAATAATAAAAAAGACTGTATAATATTCTTTGAAACATCAACGCAGACACAACACAGAGTCAAAGTTGAGCAAAAGCAATTTCAAATATTTTGTAAAATATTTTCCCGTTGTTCATGTTCTCATATGTTATTGACAGGACTCAAAGAAGTTGCGAACTAGTAAAAGCGTTTTGATCATATAGATACCATCCATGCCGTGAAACTACACTACCGCGGGTACACGGTACTGATGCGTGAGCTTCCACTAAAAGCTCTCCGATAAATCTACGTTATTACTTACCTGTGAAACCTGTGGATTCAGATTTAGGTTAACACTAAAGTTTTATATGATGGCGTATATGAAGGTTGGTGTTAGTCGATTTACGACGTACAGGAGACCCTTGCACCCCAAAATAAATAAATTCGTTAAATAAAAAGAACATAAAATAATTTAAAAAGCGGAAAAGTACTTATGTGGGAATAACAAATTGTGACTGCTTGTATAAGTTAGTATGTAAAGCTGGCATTTTTATCGCTTCATTACAATCGAAACGACCTTTCCTAATGGTTTTCGAAGTGAAGAGAGGTGGCTCGCACAAATTACACGCACAGTATTAACATGCTTCGTCGGCAGGTTTTATCTATGAAATGGACTTTTTTATGCTTGTGAGCGTAACGCTGATACTGAGTTAAGCTCAAAAATAAGTATCGTTTGCTGATTCTAGCTGGGATCCCTTTAAATTTGCATGTCAATATTTGAATTGTGTTTGCAGCTGCCGGCGAGAAGTTGTAATATGCGAGAAAAGAATTTAATTTTATGAAAAGGGAATGGATTGTTAATGTCGAGTTCAATTTGGGTTATTTGAGGACATTTTCGGGGCAAGTGAAGAAGGTTATTTGCGTAAATGATAAATTAGAGTATTTTTATAGACAGGGGAAGCGGACCTGGGCACAGTCTGGACAACGTTTGGAAGAAAAAGAACAAGAAGGAACATAAAAGAACAAAAAAAAAAACAACTTAAAAAACCTGTATAAGGGGGTGTGGGAAGGGGCCGGTCTCCTCGAGTGCTTGCGTGACGTACGCGCTGCGCGTGAACTTGGGCGGCAGGTCGTTCACGTCGAGCACGCGCACCACGACGCGCGTCGAGTTCTCGTTGCGCCCGTCCGACGCCACCAGCGTCAGCTCGTACTGCGACACGCACACATACACTCTCCATGCTCATGCACCACACTCCACGCCGCTACCACGTGGGTATGTCTCCAGCCTAACAATTGCTTTATTTTTGTATAGGTTTCAATAAAAAAACGAATAGAGAAATATGTGTCCTCCAACATAGAAGTCAACGAAAGTGAATTATTCACGAAACTTTCGAACCCACATGTAAATATGTGGTTGTTTATGATTTATTACTTTTGATCCCTTTCATAAAAGTCCATTTTGTTGCAGATAAGCCACGGTACAATTCCACAGCCGTAGTTTTAACGAATACCGCGACTACGTGTAATATATCATATCGATACAGCATGATTTATTTGTATTGCGCACTGCTTTTATTAGACCTTGTGCTATATAAATATTTATGTTTGAGTAAATAAAGTTATCAGAGAAAATGTTTCGCCAAAAGCCACCGCGAATTAATCGCAATGAAGAAGTTAATTTATGCCGCGCGAAGAACTTTGCTTTCGGGCTTCGTGCAATAATTGAAAAGTACAAATTTCAAACGCTCACTCGGCAACTCGGGCCCAGCTGCCGAACTTCTCGTCATTATCGTTATAAAAATGGGAAAAGTCGACTTTGACTATAAAATTATATTTAAAAAATGCTTAGTTTCCGATGGAGCCGAGTAAATAAATATTAATAACCGCAAAGTGGTTGTTTTAGGAACGTTGGCGCACCGGTCGAGGTATTGCGCGACTCACTGAGTTTTAGTCGTGTCAATGCGAAGCTTCACTTCGAGTAATGTTCGATCGTTGATTTCAATATCTGTCCTGGAACGGATTAGGGAAACTGCTAGCGACGTGAATAAGTCGCTAGTGCTGATATTTCACCGTAGCGAGCTTGTTTAACCTAGACACTATATTGTACTGCTCGAGCCGTAAATTCGGGAAAAAAACACGTTCTATTTCTTACAACGTACTTTCGCCCATTTTATCGCTTAAATGTTAAATCCAATGTCAATACGACTACAGTAAAATATTTTTGCAAGTCTATTAATACTAGAACAAAAGACAAATCATGAAAACCTGAAAGAAACGTTCTATTACGCAACGAGTATTCACCACTTTGTTCTGGAGCTGCTGCCCGCCGCAATAAACAAGTCGGATGCAAAAATAAAACAACAAGGACACTAGCAAAAAAAAAAAAACAACACTACGAAGTAAAAAAATTGTGTCGCAAACGAAATCCCCATGCCATGCAAGCTAATGATATCTATGAGGGCCATTCGAAGGACCGGGAAGCTTCATTCGATTCTCTTTTGAAACAATCGCTTGCAGGTTGTCGAATCCGTTCAATAAAGAATCGAATTCAGCGCTAGTGATGTCGAGTCGGACCTGCAGCACTCGTTTCGGCAGATTGCGGTCGTCTTCCTCCGTGATCTGCGTGCGATACGTGGGCCGCTCGAACACGGGCGGGTTGTCGTTCACGTCCTTCACGTGGATCACCACAGTCGTGTAGTTCTCCTTCAGGTTGTCGGATGCAGCCAGCTTCAGCTCGTACTATTACCATTAATATTAACACATTACTTCCCATTGCTATACTATATTTTCCAAACCTAGCGATGAGCCTATTTAATTAAAAAGGTTGCTTCTCGATTTTCTCTAATTATAATCTGTCAGCGATACGTAACTGCTTTCCGACAGTCATGGTTTTTTCTATTCGCTGATTTAAGAAAACTCCTTTGACTTCTGTAATAACAATTTAACAAGATAACTTAAAAAGTTAGAAAAAGTAATTTAAAACCAGCGATAATTAACTTTATTTGGAGCTTTGTAATAACGGAATGAAGGAAACATTTTCTTAATGATAATAATGATTAAGTCTGAAATGATGTGACGGGTCTAGTTAGCGTGACAAATTAGGGTAAGAATCAGCCGATTCTTGGAAAAGCTTTATAACTTTCAACGAATAAACTGTTAACGAATACGTTCGCCTACATAAATTGTTACCAAAAATTTACCAAGTCCACACTTGGCTTCGAAAATAGAGTGAGCGTGTTTGCGACCCGAGGGAGTTATTGGTGTCATCTGTCAGTGTCGTTCAGTAATTTCCTCACTCGGGAGGGAAATGTTTGTTTCCAAAGTCATCTCACACACTTTATACAAGTTGGAGCACTGCATTCATTTGATCATATTAATTCTGATTTGTGAAAGCGGAAAATTTCATTAAACATTAATTTGTGGATGCCTAATTTGAATTTGTGTGCAGGATAGGCGTTATGATTTCGTGTCTATTAACAACTGCAATAATCTAGGCGCAGGTGAGCTCGGTTCGACTAATGCTTCCAGTAAAATCCTGGTATTCCGTATTTCACAGATGCCACAGCAGCGCCGGATCCAGCTTATGTATGTTACCCGAGCTATGGATTTACTCGTTTTATTTCCTAGTTGCTACTAGGAATACGCCATGCCGGTCAGACTTTCCAGGTGCTCAATAAATAAACTCGCGTCGACAGCGGAAACAAAGTCACACGACGCATTAAGGGCGGAACATGACAAGCAAATTCAATTTTCCCACAAGCCTTACCCATTGCTTTTATTCAACAGAGAAGCGTTATTTCCTTCTAAATATATAACAATAAAATTTACTTCCTGAACATTTAAGCGAAGCTGGAACCTTTAAAAGCAAAAGGAGTGTTGAGAGTAAACTGGTTTACATCCATAAAAGCTCCGTGAGAATCTGCAGTTTGATAGCAATACAGCCTTTGGTAACAACTACGCCGGCTCGCTTAAATGGGTATTAAAGATTAAATTATTTATCTCGTGAAAAGTTGGTGGAAACTTTCTCGAGGCTGTAACAAAGAGGGCGTTCTGATAGGCAAGCGGCGACCGCCTCCACGGCGCGATGTTTTAAAATTGAAACTCGCCAAGGGGCAAAAAGTAAGCGAAACACTGTTACCGTTTAACGCCGCCCGTTTATTTTAGTACAAAATTATGTTCAAAGGGCAATTAATTCTCTTTTGATCCAGCTCACGTCTACTTTAATTACCTATTACAAAACATTATAAGGTTATAGATATTTGGCCCTATGAAAAAAGTGGATCTCTGTTGTGAAACAAGAAATAAATTTTCGAACTCGCAAAAAACCCTTAACTCCTTTATTTCGGTTTCTGTGTGCACGGCCCCAGGCGTAGTGTTTGTGCACATAGCTATACTAATATATACTTTACACCCGCGTGTTTGTACGAGTGGTTTATCTTTAATTATGCTGGCTTACTAAGTTATCCCCTCACTTGTTTAATTTGGGATTGTGTTGACACGTGACATAATTATCGATGACGAAGTAAGGTCTCCTCTTCTCGCACAACTTTAACTAACGCTAATTACTCAACTGGATTTGCTTTATATTATTAGTGCCCCAGAAGCTTTGCCGAAACTTACGTGGATTATTCAAACTATGGTTCTTACTGAAGCACCGGATTAGAACGAATGAAATCAGTCGAAGTTAAAAGTTTAATAAATGCTAAATAGTCGACTTAGTAAGTTTATTGGACACGGGGTAGCGACAACAGACGAGTTTAGTATGTCCAAGTGGTACAACTGAGCTCGCTATGTCTTTATGTTATCTAAACCTTTTAAAAGCCTTTTGGGTACAAAGAACAAACACGAAACAAGCATGTGCTCTTTAGAAAAGGACTTTTAAATAACCCTTATAAGACAAACATTCTGTTGCAAAGTATATCTCTCTAGCTCTTTTGTTCGGTAATTCAACGCATCGAATAACGCATCGCTCGCATAAGTGTTCTCTGCCACACTATTACTCGGCGATACATAAAATAAATTCCCGACATCACGACTCAACAAACCGTTCTGATATCGATATATTTATTTTCCACTTTATCGTAGTTACAGCCCCTCTCGGGAGCCATCCGTCACTATAAAACCGCGCAATTGTTTTAAAACACCCACACTCCAAAGCTTTATTATCAGCCTTTATGAATATTAATCTCGGTTATTTTTCACAAATTAAAATTTATTTTATATATATCTTGACACGGATCCGTAATCCGAGGTGACCAAATTAACTTTCATAACATTTTGTGATTAATGTTATTTAGCTTATAAGCGTCCATCAACCCTAAACACTTACGAGTCAACTTTAATTTAATCAGAATCAACTACGAACAGTAATTCATTTCAAAATAGAATAAGTACCTACCTCTAGTATGTAGACTTGTATATATTTTTCAATATTTACTTTTTATTAAAAGGTAGCCCATTTAAATGTATGATTCACGGTTCTTTAAACAAGACCGTTGTTAATGCCATTCTGTGAAAACGTGAAGTTGAAAAAGGTTTTTTACTTATTGGGGTTGACTTTATATCATATACGTCGGGGGATTGATATTGTATTTTAAAATGCAAAACGTAGATGAAGGCTTACCCGTTTCCTAGTTTCGTAGTCGAGCGCGCCTGCCACGTAGATGGCGCCGGTCATGTTCTTGACGGCGAAGGCGCCGCCTATGTTCCCGCTCGTGATCTCGTATCGAATACGCGACGCTGCAACAAAATAAACACCATTATATATTTATGCACTCGCCTCACCCCTTCACAGGATTATGTACGAGTGGGTACGTATTTACAGATCACAACGTTCAATAATTCTTTAGCTTGAATTCTCCCTTTTTTATTGTCAGAGATGTTAAGGAAAAAATATATATGTCAGTCAAGTAGAGGCGATATATTAAGCTTGCGCGATATTCTGCCGCAAAACGAATAAATACTGAAAGACGAGGAAACGTCTCTACAGACACTTCCAAGTTAGAACACCAATTTCAGGCAATTTCTAGTGTGGTAGACGACGTAACACGTATACGTAGCTGCGTTATATTCAGTTATTTTGTATTCTAGTCTAGACAATACTAGTAAAGGCTTATCATTTCGCTGGATAACATTCACCGTGCAGAGATATGTTTAAATGTGAAGTGGCAAGTTGAATGTTAACTTATAATAAAGCTTAAACTTCACGGTTGGTCACACTGACACTATGAAATATCATAGCTCTTTCTTGAGAACGCGTAGGTACTCCATAAATTGGGTAGAAATAAAATGAAAAAGAATATTTGAAAATCTTAACAGATTTACGAGTTTGCCCCTTGATTTGACGTTGATTCCCTCGGGCGGTTTTATAAGATGTGATTTGTTATTCATTTCTCGATATCAACAACTGCTCATTAGGTGGCGTTGGCGGTGTTTCCGAGATTTCCATTAATATTACGCGGTTGCGTAGAAAATGTAAGATATTTACGCTGTTGATACATCAAGGGTATTCACAGGGGTGCGATTACCTTCAATCAAGATCGACAGCCTCGTTATGTTGTTTTGGAACAGCGAGATTTTAATGTCAGCGCATAAAACTATGTTGTGGGTAAGTGGCATTTGTCATTAAAGAAGTAGACCGTTTAAAGGTCTACCTCAGGGCTCCGGTGTCCGCATCGTAACATTTTACTTTGTTTATCGGCCGTAAAGTTGAGGCTTTCGTGTGTAACTTTGTAAGTTAGAACGATGACCGCTCAAACCGCACGTTTTCCGTTTATCTTGCTTAAATAGTAGTTCGATTTCCATTACTAGTAATGGTCAGGGTTAGTAGATAAGCGGTTGTGGAACTAGGAAAGGTCTGGCCGGGTCATGATTGTTAGAAGATTGCTTTCATTTCGGCTCTGGTCGTAATTTGGGAGTATTTTTGTACGGCAATTTGGGTTGGTAGTCAGTCGGTCGGATGATGCGTATTATCTCATTACGTCTCAAAGGATGTAAGTAGTGTGCGTAAGTAACTTTGCCATTGGTCGAACGGCTGTAACGCAGTGAAAGCCTGCCACGAAGTTCCCGGTGAGTGGGACAGATCCTTCATCACCGTATATTTATACTGAACTCGTATGTTAGCTTGCAATAACAAAGTTTACTTACATATACAGTTCTTTTATGTAAAAAGGTTTTGGTACATACTGAAATATGTAGTTTCGTTTGAATGAAAGCCTTTATATTGTTGGTTTATAGGCAGGTACTTTGTCTCGTCCCAGGTATGTATCACTCTTGGTGCATTTAAACCAAAGGAACACAGGGAAGTAAAGCAGGATTATGTCGGGTTTCCTCGGATTAATGGCCCAGAGAGTTGACTAGAGGACATCGATATATGTCCCCTGAGGAAATTTTACCGGGATACACGATCTTTCCTTTTAATTGAGAAGGCAATTACATTTTCTTTATAAATGATATCGAATGTTTTGGCACCGTTTTTGGCACGGAAAAGTGTTCTTAACATTTCATATTTCAAGATAAAAGTTTATTTTTAGACGGTTATTTTTTTAATTTATAAAACTTCAAGTTTCCATTTCCATTTGATACAGAACATCGAAGATAGATGTTTGAACTTTTCAATATTAAATAAATAGTTATAACTACGTTCGAGATATAATGTAAGCTAAACAGTTAACATATTGAAATAAAAAGTAAAAACTAATTTTAAAAGCATTAAAATAATGTTAAGTAAGTAGCAGTTTTCCTAAGTCCTCAAACATATTATTATGAAGCCTTCTTCAACTGAAACTCTTTTACACATCGCTTTTTACGCAGTTTTAGTATCCATTACCTAATATTTTTTAAATTAATATTATGACATGATTAACGTTTGCCAAAATTGCGCTAAAACTATGTAAATTTACGGTTGTATGGCAAAAAGTTTTGAAACGAACTGAGTACTGAAATGCATACTAAATAAATAAAAACTCGTATAAATCTGAAAACTTTGCCGTTCGTTTGGTTTAAATTCGTAAATGTAAGTGCATATAAGCGGTTGAACAAGTTGTAAATGAACCTCCTCCTCCTTAAGGGTTTTAAATGCTATCTCAGTATACATTTCGAAATACAAGTAGCAACTTAAGTATTCATAATAACTGTATACGAATTCAAAGTACACATGTATCCACACAGTCATTATGCAATTCGTGATCCCTTGCAGCATATAAGCCGGCTTTAATAAATGAAGCTTAACGTTAATAGTATATTTTTGGATCATATTGCTCAAATGGGCTTCGTCTGTGAATGTTAACAGTGTTATTTGTTAATGAGAAAGTCATATCATGGCACAACACAGGTCATAATGTGTGTAATAAAGTTAATATAATTATGTGCGCGTTGTGATATTAGGGTGGGGTGACGACAGAGCCGGCAGGGCGTGCGCCATTCTTGCGGTACCTACACATTATGTCGTACTCGCTCCTAAACCTCGATATACACCGAGTAATGAACGCATACCGTGTTCTCAGACTAATTGGCCTATAAAGTAGCACCCTTTGCCTCCTTTTGCGCCAGAATTTAATTTTACTTACAACAGCATTGAGCCTATTAATGAGCGGTTCCAATTTTTGAATAACTGTGTTGTTTATTTCAATGCAGGCGGCGAGATTGCCTCAAACCGCGGAATTAAAAGTACATTTGTTTTTATTATGAATAACTTCCCTCGAGATTGTGAATATTATAGGTTCCTAACACAGCAAGTAATGTTACAAAGTTGCAATATACACAAAAAACGTTGTGATTTTTCTCTGTGGTTTTATTTCATTTCAGCCAAAGAAACCCGAGGCCAAGTAAACTTATTTTCCAACCTAGCTGTTTAGCATTTTTTGCATAGGAAAACAGATAGCTATACAAAGTAAATTCTGATTGAATTAAAATCACTGACGACGTTTCAATCTTGATCGAGTAATACTATAATACATACTTACTTATTCATAAAATCAATCACTATTAAATTGGCAGTTTAATATTTTATTGTATTTTAAAGATGTATTAAAACGAACATTTCTGCAAATCTTTTCCATAAAACGCAAATGAACTGAAACACTTCATAGGCACGACCTTTTCCATCGTATTACGACCACAAATTGAAAGATGTAGCATTGTTCGAGCGTAACTTTTCCAAAGGGAACAGATTAGAGTTGGACATAAAAACGTCATGGTTCGCCAAACGGTCCGAAGACCAGCCACTTTTAATTGTCGTTTGTCATGGCGAATAAATGAAAGTCGTAAATTTGGCTCGTGCCACGTCAAAATATACGATTTTCTTTCATAGGACATAGTATTCAATAAGGCGAGTACGGCGGTCGCCTCGGTAAATCACCCCCGCCACGGACGTCCTTATACGAATAGGGGTTGAGGAAGGCACTTCTTGGGTTACCGTCTTTTTCTTAAGTTCCAATAGAGTACACATTTGCTAGAGAATAAAAAAAACATTTGTCATCCCCGCAAGGTAAGTATTCGAATATGGGCCCATATAAGAACGAATATTTATTGATTCCTCTTAATATACCGTAGATATGGTTACAGTCGTATCATTTTCATAATTATTATTACAACAGTCGTAAATTATACATCGAAGACATTATGCGGTTTACAATTGATAATAAATCCTAAAGCGACTGTGAGTTATAGCATTATCAAGTTGGTGCGAGTTGGCAAATCTCTCTCGGGGTCACGATTACCATGGTAACTTAATAATCAAGTATTTTAGCATAAATTTCCAACATAAGGTGTTCCGTTAAAATTGGGATCGAGGAAAGTATGTTTGGATTTTGTAATAATGGCTCTGGTATGTGATGCCGAAGTGATTATGGGATGCTCTGCGCCCACGGAAAATTATTTCACTTATGTTTCACTATCACAAATTCTCCGTAAAGAAATTGTGTCTATTTATTGAGGATTAATTAAACCTAAATAAATAGACACAAATAGAATATATAAGGAAATTAATTTTCTAAAACGTTGAACAGTTGCAATCTTCAAAAGCATATAAATCCTGATAAGATGGTTGCAAGATTACGTGTTTCTTATTTACATGAGAAAAGGCAGCTGCAGGTAGGAATATGTACCTACACAAGAATAATTTCTTCGCCACCATAAAGCAAGATTGAGTGTCGGCCGTATCAAAACCGCTATGCGCCCGACTACATTGTTATGTAGCGAGATAAGCAGGGATATAAAAAAAGTAAAACGTCGGATTTCTCGGCATGTTTTCACGGACGGGGCTCAGGGGCCAAGGGTGTCATTTGGAGGGCGGAAATTGCAGGGAGACGGCCGGCGTGAGGTGTTTTAGTGGAAGTGAGGATTCGGTCAAATGTCACCGGCAATGAGCAACGTGACCTCGCTGCGTCCCCCGGGCCTACTCATTTGTCTAAAGAAGATGCTGGAACAGTTTCATGATCAGCTTTACTGCACACGCACACGCTCAGGCTCAGGCGCTCGCCTCCGACCATCATTCACTTAGACGAGGACAAAGTATTCGTGTCGGTGCTTTTGTCACACGTCTCCCAGCTAATAACAATATGCTAGCTATTTTATTCTGAGTTATGGCCCTCGCTGAAACGAACGTAAATAGGCCGCATAGCTTTGGCTATTACTAATGTACCACAACTAGCTCCATTATTAAGTACGCGAGTAATGTGATTACTAATGTGTCTAATAACAGAGTTGATGTGTTTACATGTGTAATACTGTAAGCGAATTAGTTAGGTAGTTACAGTTTTACGACCTTTATCAACGCACAACACACATACCGCTCTCGTTTATATCACTTAGATACATTACAAGTGAAGCAATTATAACTGACTTAAATAACAATAAAGATTTTAGTTTGAAATTATTGCGTAATTTCAAGTGTCAGTGAAAACCACAGCTGTGCACATATTAAACATTTAAGCTGTTTAATGTTTAGATAGGTACCTATTTCTAAATTTTATATAATTATAGTGTACGAGCTACCATTTAGCGCACATGGTTCTCTGGCTTCTTTACAAAACAGCGCGGGTAATGCGCACTATTTTTCATAAGCGCGACGTGAGGACAGAAGAAAAAGTCTGTCGGCCAGGGTTTACAATAAAAAGTTTCAGCATTCGAGCCTGATGCTCGCATTTCATTAGGCGAGAAATGAATACGAAAAACGACGACATTTTTCTGCAGTATAAAACGAGTCTGTGTAATAAACGCTCAATGTATGCGGGGGATAAGAGCTCACAACAAACCCCTCGATATAAATTGAAAGACGGATAGATCTAGCTCCAAATCTGGGAGACGCAGAAGATCATCTATCACAATTTATCCCAGTCCAAACAGACAATAAAAGATTGTCTCGGGCTCATTATGGAGTATCTGCGCCGTCTGAAGGGGCGGCGGACACGACCATGGTTTGTTAACTCGCCGTTACACAAGTAAGTACCTATAGGTACGCACTCAGCTCCGGTTTCCGGATAGAATTTATGTTTGATTTTTTTTTGCCGAATTCAATATACAAACTTTTTTTCAAAGCCAATTATTCCGCACAGCAGCTCCAAACTTTTAGGGTGTATTTAGGCGTAACTGCGTTCAGCGTACATACCGACCTAACTTGTGGCCGTATACACAATTTATAGGCAAATCAGATTACTTACTAATATCCTATTCATGAAGTGCGTAAGTACCTATTCAACAACATTTCAGTTCCTTTGGCAGCGATGTGTTATGAAACGCAGGTCTATGCTTAAAGGTAGTACAGTATTGACAGCTCACTAACAGAACTGTATTTAATTAAGGTTTCAAGTACTTTCTGTATATTGAACATAATTCGTTGGAAGTCTGCCTGCCGGTACCATTGAAAAGTCATTGCAATGTTTACAGATCCGCACTACAATACCTACGTAACTAAGAAATAGGATTTACATAAACTATATAGGTTATTTGAAAACTCCGAATTTTTGGGTCCACAGTATTATTTTTCATACTTGATACGAATGATTACCTACATCTTACAAAGAAAAAAAAAACAAAGCAAAAAGGAATAATGTCCTTAGAAGAACATACAATAAAAATTCCTTCATTTTCTCATAGGTACAATTCCGTGCGAAAAAGGGAGAATTACATTTTTCATACATCACAATAACAATAAAACGATAATAGCAACTTTTACTTGTACGTGTAATATGAAGGTTGTATATACAGGAGCGGTCCGCATTGTTATCACCTCTGGATGCTGTGATCGCGCCAGGCATGAGGTAAGGTACCTTAGGTACATTCAGTACCCACAGGCGTAGTTATACCGACACCGTTTAACTAAAGATGGAAGTCAGCGCGTATTGTCCAATCTATCTTAGTACCCGACCATGATAATAAAAAAAAAAACTTTTACGTAAGAATACACGTTTACATGTTCCTACGTATACATAGCGCAATATTCGAGAAACGTTGAAGAGTTTTCTGCAGTCTAAACAGCTTCCAAGAAAGTTGAGATAAGGCAAAGGTTTTGCAACTTTGCGAACGGTTTATTTGAAACAGATAGATTGTATTCGATGGAAACAGACGCTAGTTATAAATAAGTTAAGTTTTGAGCTCACTCAATTAACTTTTCGTGAGCTACTGTCTTGTCCTATATCTGAAATACAGTCGACGTTGATTAACTGGATGACTTTATCTCACAAAGTATCGCAGTCACGCGTTTGTTGATTCCGTAGAAAGATTGAGCCAATATATTTTCCTAATATCGGGAAGCTTTGGGAGGCTCCCGCAAATTTGGCGGCTGTTCGAAACATCACTCAAATCCTGTTAAAATTCGGAAGACAGGATTAGCTAGTCCCATATAAACAAGGGCAATGTTATCGGATGATCAGATGGTTCGCTGGCGGGACCGTTCATACATTATTCATGAGTATTGTCTTCGCTATCCGATACAAAAGGCATATTCTGTTAAAACTTGCCGTTTTCAGGGATCAAGCCCCGACGAAAAAGATAGAATAAAACAATAGATCATAACCCGCGGAATAACTCGTATTTAAGTGTATCTACTTTATGGAGATAGCAAATACTTGTTTTTTTTGTTTGTAGCAAAGTTTATTTTTACAGTAAAGAAAAGAAAGAACGTTAGCTTAATGTAATAAAACTGAGTCTATGCGAGTACGAGTACTATCACGGACACTTCCGCCTGATCACCACTAAGTTCATTTTTGCTTGCACTCAAAACATAGAAGCGCTCTCTAGCCCCGCCCCGTTGACCTTGAATAGACGAATGAAAGATAAGACGGGCCGACTGCACTGTCGACGCGGTGACGCACGCGCCGTTCGAGATTTATTTTTATTTTCAAACTACTGCTATTATCTATTTATTATATTATGGACTAGCTTCTGCCCGCGACTTCGTCCGCGTAGATTTCGGATTTGTGACAGGATTGCGTATCTCAAAAGGAAATCAAAATAACCCATAAAAATACAAAATATTTTTTTTTTAAGTAAATGGAAGAAGATGTATTTTTTAAACTTTGCGAAAAATGAAATCAAAATAACCCATAAAGATACATAATATTTTTTTTTTTTTAATAAATAGAAGTAAGAAGATGATTTTTATAAACTTTGCGAAAATTATGAAAATTTTATAACACTATACAGATCATGGATGTGATGTAAATAGTTATACTAGGACTTGATTTTTGATTTTGTAAACTTATTCCTGCACGTGCACGGCCTTGGTGACGCCCACTTCGCAACGGGCCGTGCAGCAGAAATCGTAATATTTTAATTTCGCCATAACTTCAAAACCAAACGACCAATTTTAATCATTCAACGACCAAATATTATCTACATAAACTGTACTTACTGATGAAATAATTTATTTTGATAAGGATGAATAGCATGAGTAAAATAAATGCGTATAAATGTAGTCCAAAAAAATTCAAGATTTTTAAATAAAAAAATGGTTGTTGTGCCTCACTCGACATAGATAGGTATAGTGTGTCGCGGACTTTTTTGTAGATATTTATAAGATCTACAATTAATTTGAACATTTTATGGTTCTATCTTTTATAGTTTAGGCAGCGTACGCAAAATAAGTAACTTTTCTGGTTGATTTTTTACACCTTGTGTCCGAAAAACTCAAATATCTTACGGAACCCTATTTTTTTTCCAAAATAAAATTTAGTCTATGTTACTCATGGATAATGTAGCTTTCGAATAGGGTAAGAATTTTTTAAATCAGTTTAGTAGTTTTTGAGCCTATTCATTACAAACAAACAAATAAAGTTTTCCTCTTTATAATATTAGTATAGATAGATCTGGGATTCGTTATTCGTTAATTCGTTGAGTTAATAATACATTTTGTCTTTATTTTTCTAATTAGAAATTTGATTTGATAAATCCTATTGTCGGTTAGGCATTAATTAAAAAGTAAAATACAATTTTGAAGTTTTATCAGTTTTATTTATTTATTAACTGAACTGAACAAAGATATTCATAAAATATTGGACATAGTAAGTAGGTAAAACACACAATTAACAATATTCAAATTTTCTTAGGCTTTTTGCAATTTTCAGTTCAGTATAAGGTTGTATGGTAATAAAAAAATTCAAGACATGCCTTTCAGAAAATATAATTGAACGCGTTAGAACGCGGGTTTTTTAAATTTAGAACTAGGAAGTTGGTGTGACCTAGCCTTCATTTCATAAGCCGTTGGCGATTAAGTCGCTAAAAACTTAACGAGAAAAACAATGTCCTGTATAAAAATAAATTCCGGGAGCTCTGCTCTCGGATAAACTGTGAGCACAGTTGGCACCATTACGTTTTTTAATAGTTCGCAGTAAGTTTCGCCATTTACTCGCCCTGGGAAATGGACAAGCTCTCCGGGACCATCAGCACTCATCCAGCCCCACATATTAGCGCATATCCTTCCAGAATCATGATTAGGAATCACGTTTCTAGGTAGGCATGTTTGAGTAATGCGAGTGATGCATCACGCGTAATATCACCCGAGCGCGTATTGTAACATCACACATTACTCGACTAAAATAAGCATCACACCATCACACTAAACATTACGCGCGCGGTAGCAGCGCAGTAGCTCGTGATATGACTCGCAGACTCGCTCGAACCGAACCCTCCCGAACGCATCGTATCGGCAATGTTCGGTTTATATCGGAAGTCCGGAACTAGGCGCGTGCGATTTCGTATTTCGCCCGGTCAGGTGACTTATTATGTTATTTAGAACTCTATTTTTATTATTAAAGGGTTTATATTTCCTTGACACCATGTCTTATTACACTAGAACATTGCATTACATTAGAATGCGCGATGGTGTGCTATCGCATGGCGCGACATCCTATCATCACGCGTGATGTTTGAAGTGATGGTGTAATGTAATATTACTCGGCACGAAATGTAATGACATATCACATCACTTCGTGGTGCACTGTTTTGCACATGTCTATTTCTAGGTTCGTAGCGTGTATTCATCACGCGCCACAAGTGTCGACGACAATGTTGGCTCGACGTAAAACATTTCTCATCTGAGAATATAGCGCTTGTGAAATAGTGTCTACCATACGTTGGAGGTTATCAGATATGGACGTGGTGCCCGCGGCCTATCCTCTAAGATACCCTCTTCTTCATGGCGTCTGATCCACAGCCGGACAGTGTATCTCTACAAGGAATAAATAGTCTAATAACAAGTGGCTTCATTAAAAAAAAAACTGACTTGTTTCAAAAAACCCGACCGCAACAAACGACGAAATAGTTCTAAACAAATCATTTTTCAGGTTTCGTCCATACTAAACCCTAGTCCCAACTTTCTCGGTCCCTATATATCTACCTCCATGTATAGCTAGAAGGCGCAAAAGTACTGATGGTAAGAAAAGTGCTTGTATGGTTTGTATTTATTTTTATTCAGTCATCAATTCATCATTCAGTTGTAAATCTGCACCATTTTTATAAATAAACGTTATTATTATGATCTCCTTTATTTCATTAAAATACTTACAAAATACATTTTTAAATATTTTTATAAACAAAAGGATAAAAAAACATTTAAAAATATAAAAAGTAGTAGCCCACCAGTATCGGGAACAGGGTCCAAGCTACCGGCGGTCAGGGCTCCAGAGAGAGGAACCTCCTGACGATGCGAGCCGTGTCCAGAAGTACCGCTTTCTGAATCAAGTCCTTGATACAGCTGCCCAACGAGAGCCTCCTCAGGTGTTGGTCGAGGCTCTTGGCTATTAAGCCATTGGCTGTCACAACTATCGGAACAATGATCGCTGAGTCCACATCCCACATGTCGACAACCTCGCGAGCCAAGTCAAGATACTTGATTTGTTTATCTTTCTCGGCTTTCACGAGGTTATTATTATTATATCACAAATCACAGTCTGTATATAAATTAATTTAAACTCTCGTCTGACATGTTGCTGACACACATGTTACTGATACATAAAATGACTTGTTATCATTTGCACTGGGGCATCATTGTAATGTCAAACAAAGAGATGCTTCTTATCTTATCTTATAAGTGATGAGAGAAAGACCTCTATGTAATTACCGAAACCCGCTAGGTATAACAAAAGTATCAAAGGATGCCACCGACTTTTGCCCACTGGGGTTATTGAATTTTATGACTCTTTTGTTCGGCTTAGGCTTATTGTAAAATTTCTAGAAATGAATTATTTAATAATTAGTCACTACCTACTTATTTGCACGGAATTTTAAGTAGGTTATTATTAACTAACAAAATACTTTTTACACAACAATGGCAAGCATTTTTTTAATTAAAACCAACTATTTTTATTTATTTATTCATATAAAAATTCGCATTGTGTTTGAATTATGCACATTAATTAATTTATAACGGCTAAAAATATAAATTATGAATTTCAAATAGTAAATTTCACTGCAAATAATTATAATCAATAACATTGAAACAAATAGTGCGTGTGTGAGCGAGAAAGTATTCCGAGTTCGCCCGTCACAACAAAGCAGTAATACATACCACTCTCATAAAGGTATAAGTAATTGCTTTACCAAGTATATAGTGATAAGTATAACCAAGATGTAAAATCTAAATATTTGCACGGCAGAAATGCCGAATATAGTAAAACCGATCTTATGTTAGCTACCTATATTCTTGCAAATAAATCAGTCATTCATTCAAGTTTAAAAACTCTGAATATTTTTTCTGCTTGTTCCTCGTTTAATTATTTTAATTATTGTCATGGTAAATTGTGTGGTTTTAAAATATCTTAATTTATAAATAAAACTTTACGATGCACAGTGCAAAGTTTATCATACAAATGTTATCTTGTGTAAGTAATTGAATACTTTCTAGTAAAATAAAAAAACAAAAAAAAATAAAAAAAAAACAAAAAAAAAATTATTATTATTTGTTTTTTTTATTATTATTATTTTTTTTTTGTTTGTTTGTTAAATTTAAGCAAAACTGTACCAATTTTTATGCCTTATAATTTTTTGAATAAATATATTATATTATTATTTATTTATCTAATACTTTTATTGATGTAAAACAAATAAAACAAACTAGAAAGTATTCAATTACTTACACAAGATAACATTTTCATGATAAACTTTGCACTGCGCATCGTTAATAAAGTTTTATTTATAAATTAAGGTATTTTAAAACCACACAATTTACCATGAAAATAATTAAAATAATTTACTCAAGTAAACAGCTCCATGGTCAATATTCAAAAGGTCCGGTAAGCGCGCCCATGTCAAATAGTTCGTCCGTAAAATTAAAAAAAGGAGTACACGTGATACGTCACTAAGCTGCGCAGTGCAGGTTGCAACTAATTGCGTTATCGCTTTCCTAATAGGCCAAAACTTTTAGGGGGCGTGGTTTGGCGCCGCCGCAGGATTTAGGCAAAAAATTTTTTAAGTGAGCAGGCGGAAAAGACCGCGATAGTACCTATATGGAAAAGATTTATCCGGAATACTTAGCCGGTTTTTGTTACAGAATATCTGAATTACCCTTAACGAGTAATTACCTGAAATACTAATAAGGCTGGAACTGAACTTCCTGTGCGTATAATTCACGTTCGCCATGTAAATCTCAGAAGGACTCCCGGCGGAGTTTTAATAGTCCTCTAAATAGCTCGGATCCGAGGTAGGCGCTCGGAACAGTCTTGTAATTTGCTCGCTAGCTCCACTTCGGAAAATATGCCTACTTGAAATAACCGTACGTTTACATTTACATTCTAAAATAATGTGTCTAAGCCGAAGCATTAGTACTCGTTTTCTCCCTATTCGTGGGATCGCAGCGCTGCGGAGTAGGCCAGACGGGGCGCTGTTACTGTGGCTTATGTTTTTATGTCGCGCTCCTCTACGTTAATGTTAACGTTGAAATATTAAGTAATGAAAGGATAGAAAATGTGAACACAAAGAAAAACGGAAAGGTGCCGTTTCTTCTTACTGGAGGCAAATTCCGATGAAAAAATATTTACATAATATTTACCCAAGTTTTCTCGGTTCGTTAACACAAGCTAGTGGTGCCGCTTCATTAATTCTCTCGTAAGTTTTTACGATATAACAACGTGCCAGCAGCGGGTCAGCGAAAAAGGAATTTTGATAAATCAGATACAACATGAAAGCCAGTGGTGCCAGCGTAGAACCTAAATCACGAAAGATGTGTGTAGGGAGCTATTTAAATTCAGACGAGATGTGTGAAGGAAGGCTCGCGTGATTTATGTAGGGTTTGGAGCAGAGCTATTGTAAAATTTTAAATATGTGCGGGCCAACAGCGACTGCTGGCCCTGACGGCCGCGTTATCAGGAGCACACCGACGCACGGCGCACGACGCCGGCGCCGACGTGACTCCATTTAACTTTGGAACCATCTGACACGATGGTAATCCGCTCCCACATATACGACGCCCGGCCCTATGTGCCGAGTTAACTATTCATCTAAAACTAACACGCCAAAACTAAACCCGTTGCAATATTCAACAACCCTGAGTATCAAAATACGAGCAGTACGATAAGAAAATGTTCAATGAAAATCTTTTACAACATATTCCATGAATCGCTCATTATGTATGAAGGGGATGTTGCAACACTAATGGACAAATATTTTATAAAAATGTTTTATACATGAATCGCTTAGGGCCACATAGAATTCAATTCAGGGTAATATCCAAGGTGGAATAAACAATTGGCTTTGCTGAGTCCACATTAGAGAGGCGAGGCGGTGGTGGTCGTCGCTAGGCGCGAGTGCCACATCGCCACTGAATAATTCAAGACTATTGAAGTGTTTAGGCGTGTGCGCAAACAACGTAATATTCATTAAACATTAATATTATTGTCGCACTCGTAAACATAATCCTGCGGTAAAAAGAAATATTGCGTTGCTCGCCGGTAAACAAACGCTGATTACAATACAATAACACTCCATTTCTATAAGCTAACACATGTGTATGAAAAAATGTACCTTCTATTTCTGTATTGCGAAACTTCTATGAGCGAATCGATTTAATTGGTCCTATGCTAACAAAACCCTTAGTATTACCTATGTTTTAAAATTAATAATTCGTTTGTCTCGAAATCTGTTTACTAGAATCCAATTTAAAAATAAAATAAAAAGCAGAACGATTTTTTTTTTAAATTATTGATATTATTTTGTTATTTCATTACACATCTATTCTATATTTTATGCATAAGTCCCTAATAACATTGCTATCGACTCTGTCCAATTTAGCTGAATGTGTTCGTGCTGGAACTGTATTAACCACAATAGTTACGAAGTTAGATGTAATGACTTTCTGATCGTGTATTTAATCCAGAGCGTTGGGCTGCGGCCGCTTCACTGGCAAACAACAAAGGGAAACATGCAAAGCCAGTCACTATCTTTGTACTCTGTGTGTAGCCCTATTCGGGTCTGTGTTTTAGTTGGTTCCTGCAGTTGTAACAATTTTGTGTTTGTAAATCTGCCTGATGAAAAAAGCCTTGAGACACACACATAGATAACGCGCACCTAAACAAACGTGGTTAAATGTAAAGGATGAATGAGAAACTTCATAAAGCTGGCCATTTATCTACCCCTCTCATCCTAAATTATACAGCATTATTCTTTTCAAAACAAGTGTAGCGGGGAAATGTCGTCACACTTTTTATCGCGACGCGGTGGCACGGTGGCACGGTGGCACGGTGGGCACGCCGGGATTATGCGCGGGACTTACAAAATATCTTGCTCAGGCCTGTCCGAATTTATACGGTTATAAATTGTTGGCATGAAACAATGTGTGAGCGTTGTGAGCCGCGCATTACGCCTATCGGCCTGGAATCTGACCGGCGGATACAATCGTTCGGCCTCATACGAATTATCTCGGTGACGGACACCGAATTCCCAAAGCATGAAAGCGCTATCAAATATGCATATAATGTTTGTTATCGGTGTTAATACTGTCGTCAGCGCTCGCACGGTTTCATCCATCAATGTAATCTGCTCGGACAGGTGTCCTCATCGACTGATGAATTTAGCGCTTCTCTCTAATATTATGGATGCAAACGTTATTATAAAATGCCCAAGTCAAGTCCAGTGAATTTTTAATTTGTATTAAAGATAAATTAAAGTAAAAAATACATCAAATGCCAACCTAGACTATAAATAAAACTGTTTACAATGAAGCAATAATTTATCTTCATATAAAGATTGTATTTTATTCCATTCCTTAGAATAGATTCAATAAAAAAGTTGTTTGTTTGTGTAAACCTGTTCGTTGAGAAATCTTAGTACGAGCGAAACAGAAATATTATTTTATAAAACAGCTAATAAATTCTACCATTGTTTTATGCACAGAGGTGGTTGCAAAAAGGCGAAGCAAACAGTCGCACATCAAAGACAACAAAAATCTAAAGAGAATGCGAAAAGAAAACTTCCAAAACAAAGCTAATAAAACGATAAAAACAGCGGTGAATTTGTAAGAGGGCAGAGCAAAGGTCTTCTGAAACAATGTGACTAAGCAAGCCCCTCGCGAGCTTGATTGCGCCACGCAGAAACAATTCTGACGGATCTAACAACTTTGTTGTTCCCACTTTTTGTGTAAAAATATACATACATTGTGGAGGTATGTTGCGCTGTCCTTTGCCTACTTTGTATATTAATTTGTCAGAGCTACGTATTTCTCCTGATTTATCACAAGAATATTGTTCCCACTACAATTTTCCGCTGAAAACTTCGCATTTTAGGCACGCAAGAATAGAAACTTGAAATTCAAGGCAGGAACAGTCGTAGCGGGTTCATAGCAACGTATTTCTTATGAAGGGATATGAATAGATATGAATTTATAAGCAAACAAGATTCGAAAATTACATGTATCGGAGTAGATTTGCATTCCGAATGGTACGCAAAGTAACATGAAATGCATGAAAAGAGCTTCGCCGTTGAATATTTTTAAAGAGTGAGTAAACATTCGTTACTTTTCTTTTGAAAAGTGCGAGGAATAATATTGTATGTGTATCCGGGAACTTTTATGTTTGTTTACCTACATTGAAAATGCAGTTGTCGGTGTGTTGTCGGTGGCAACGTGTAGGTAGTTGGGTAGCTCGGGACCGTAATGAACGTCGGTCTTAAGTTGTTACCGAGAGCAAGTTCCCGTGCGACCGCACTAACGCATCGTTACGTACTTTGTCTGTTGCCAGCTCAGCACATCCGATACTTTGCAACTTAAAACGATTTATTATTTCAAATCCATCAAATATTTTACTTCATAATTTTAATATGAAGTGTAACATGAAACTCTGTTGAAACTTCAACAGACTACGTTTAATAAGTAAACAATGGAAACTCCGTAGTTAACAATCTTTCAGCGCTTCATATTTTACGAGTAAAACAATTGATTATGTTTAGGACATTAATTTCATACTTATTTCAAGTTTATTGAAAGTAAGATGAAGGCAATGACCACATAAATCATAGGTAAACTAGTTTTGTACGAAACTGCAGAACAAAATATTTTCTTTATAACTGATGGGTATTCAACACACTCAATATGATAGTTTAAGCAGAAAAACAAAAAAAATAATAGAGAATGATTATACAATAATACTCATCGTATCTAGATGTTGGATCGCAATTTTTGAAAACAAAATGGAAACAAAAAATATTGCTTTGATCGCTGCACTGACTGAATGCGAATAGATATAAATTAAACTTATGCAAAAATGTTGTGACAAGCAATCCCTATACATTCATAAACCACTGGAATAAGATTTATGTGTTACAACGTATAAACGACTGCCTATTATTTCCGCATGGTGAATATTCTATATAAATTCAATGTGTCTAAAATTCAGTACCTACCAATAGGGAATTGGAAAATCTGTCGGGGATGTTCAAATTTCCAACAAAGGATGTGCGTAAATTTGCATGCATTGCATACACTTCACACCGGTATTTTTTCACGTATTTCAGGCAATAACTATTAGAGTTGGATTGAAACGTTAAAAAAATATGCATTTATGAAAGTCAGCGCTTCTGTGAAATAAATTTATTCCACTAAATAAAAATAAAAAACTTCGTAGTTTTTATACATGATCAGTTTAGTATTTTAATTAGCATTATCTCGAATATCCGATATTTCGAACGTAGGTACCAGTTAGGTACCTACGTTCCGAATATCAGAACGATAAGAGGTCAAATACATTTCAGGGTTGCTACTCGTACGCTGCTTTTATCCAGAATTGCACATCTATTCACTAAGTAGACATTCTGAGATAACATTACATTCAGATCGTGGTCTGCATACACATTAAAAGAGACTCTTGTTCTTCAATATTTATTCATTTCGCGAACTGGTATCGAAAATCGTATTAGTGTCTGTGCGAGTTCGCCAGATTGCGCGATGTTCGCTTTTAATTAGTTTCTGTCGAAGTCTATTCGATGCCAGCGCAGCGCCTCTCAAAGAAATTACCGAGCATCGGAGCAGACTATTGAGCCTCACTAGGAAAAATTGCTCACAAAGAAGAAAAACTGAGTAGTTAAGTACCTATCGTTGCCTACTTACAAGTTTTCGTCGCGAGGCATTCAAACAACATCGTGGAACTCGATTAGGTACCGGCTCTTGCTCAAACAAAGCAATTAGCAACAAAAACAAACAGGTTTGGTTGCATTTACCAACTACGTGATTTTATTATCACAAGTGCCCAACAAAGTAAAACTAATCTTCAACACGTAGAGGTTCTATATTAGATTACGTCTGCTGGTCTTTGCGCCGGTGAAATGGAAAATATCTAAGTATTTTTCTGGAACAAATCACAAGAAATTGGATTAACGCCGGAATGCGAGTCGGGCTGACACGGCAGAAAGGCCAATATTTAAATTCCCTGAAAGCTACGATACCCATTCAAACAAATAATGTGAGGGAAATGCCATGTGCCAAAAAAGTGTCCGTTTTAAGGTTATCGTTTATTGAAAGCAATCAATTATTTCTGAAAATCCTTCTGAAATAACAGATAACATTATATTGCTTGTACATGTACAATTTACATACATATAAGGGACTAGCAGCTCATAAAAATAATATTCACAGGATAAGTGGAATAGGAAACATTTATAAAATTTTACATTTCTAATATATAAAAGTTGAATTTAGCTCAACAAAACCAGAACTAACGTTAAAATTTTACGCTGGACGAAATGTATGTAATTCAAGCCAATTTATCATGAAGCGTGTACAAAGCAATACGCCAGTATAAACATTTCACGCTAAATGTCAGGATGTCCCAGTGCGTGATCTCGATTACATCAGTCGCGGTTGTCGCGGTAGCTTTATCTCGTGCGTGGGACGCTGCGATAGCGGCCGGAGCCTTACGCGACCGACACCAAAACCACCATAACACTAACTGCCGCAATTATTACACTAGTTTATGACCGAATACGTTTCAAAGCAACTCATTACTATGATAATTTGGAACGGGAGCATAAAAAGAGATTAATTGGACACTCCTGCCGTCCAAAACCGTAAAATTCACGATTGTGTCGGTTCATAACGGTAAATGGCGAAATAGGTAAGAGCTTTGAAAATATTTTTGCGTAGAAAATACTGTATGCAGGCTGGCTGCGTTATGAATGTGCTGCACAATATGGCCGCCGACTGTATTACAGTTACAACAATAAGCAGTAACACTGGACAATTTGCACCACGTGCTCCATGCGCGCACATCTACCCGCGAGGATAAATCTCGTTATTTCACAAATAATCCAAAAATACACGCGACTTTTGTGCGAATTTTGTCGAAACGTAATCGTAAAAGGTACATAAAACGAGGCGTCAGTTGTTTGCGTTTAAATTCTAAAACCAAAATTACGGTAATAAAGTTGTCCAGTAAAATACATTATTTAAAACTGTTCTGCCGGTACTTTATGGAGTATCTATTTTGATTATGATCAGTTTTAATGGCGTAACGTAAATTATATAGTATGAACGATGTGTGCGAACACTAAATAAATATTGGAACATGACTCTTTTATAGTTCCAAATGTTCACATTTGTATTCATACGCAACATGTCAATTTATTTTCGTAGAGAAGAAAATGATCTCTGTATCTATTGTCCTATCCCAGGTATGCTGGAAGAGATTTCTTATGAAATAAGCATCACCTCTGTACCTATTTTTTCTGTTCTGTTTTTCATTGTCTGTTTTATATGTGTGTACATAAACGGTAACATAAATAAATAAATGATTTATATTCTTTTCCTCTATTTGACTACGTGTATGTAAAGTAACATGAGGACGAGCCTCAACAATTGTTTTAATGTAGTTTGTGTTATGTTAGAATTGTATTGGATTTACGTGATAAATAGTCAACAACATACTGTGGGCGTTACCCAGTACCTACCCACTATCTGTTTAAACCATCTGCAATTTTAATTAACCAGCATGACTTGCAATAGAACATTCCTGTCCGCAATTAAAACAAATAGGTAAATAATCTGGTTGTTTTCAACGCAACCGCAACGGTTTTAATTCCGAAAGCGCACGAATCACGATCTCCTGACTCACATAAACCACCACGTTTGCTGATTTATTGAACACTTAAACCAATGTCACTCGTACAACTCAAGTGTTTTAAAACGAAGTGAACAAACAATTTATCAGATTTATTATTAAACGTAGCAATAAATACTCGATATCCCATGATCTGTGTAAGACTGTAGGTATCTACTTTCAATATGAATGGAGTCGTAAGGCTACGGAACCTCGGACCCTAGATTCCGCTGTTTTGTCCCAACACGCGCCAATCAGTTAGAAAGTATGTAATTCATTTAAGAAAATTCAATCTGTTTAAAAGCATTCATAATAGTAATTCCGTGAATAAACGCGAACCGTTTTGTGGGCAATGAATTTAAAATTGAGTTTTACAAATTACTCAAAGCGGACGGTATGACCGTTCCGATTTCACGATCCATTGAGCCACCGCCGAGACTGTCCGACGTTCTAGGGTTTATGGCAAAGAAACGAAAATGGACAATGTAACGAGGCCGGTGTCGGATCGGGATGCAAATTAATACGCGCCTCTGGATCGAGCACATGAATATGCATGGATGGTCCGCTCGTTCCGGAATAATATCTGAGTGGCCCGGACAGGGTCCGACGCCCGCGTTGCCGCGCCGCGCGGGCCGGCTGCGCCGCCCCGCCACGCGCGGCACGCTCGTGCAGATTATTCGAACACCATCAAATTACAAAAGCGATGTTAATAATAAGGATCAGCGTATCGCCGCACTGCGATACGGTATTACACTGCGCTATAACAGCGATATCATTAGTATCTATTAATATCCTTTGTCCCACACAGGTCGAGCACCCAACAGCATATTATATAAATCACGTACGGTACTGTGTTATGGAAATAGAAGCATGAGCTTATGTTAATACGGCATAGTATTTGTGGTTTCCACAAAGTCCACATATTTACTAACACAATAACCGCACTAAGCTATATCTCCACTTCCGAGCTAAAATTATAATAAATTACTGATTTCGGAAAATTTATTTCCACGTGAATGTCTGTCGGAAGACGGCAGGCAGAAGCAATAACGCTCGTAAAAGAAGACAACTTCCTGCTTTCGGGATTTTCAGCATTGAGTTTAGAGCAGCTCAAACGCATTCAGAGCTAGATACTCGTAAAAGTGTACTTATTATTGAAAGTTGGCATCTTTCCATTTTACCTAAATATTGCTGTGTGGTACAATTGTAAGTAATAACAACTTGGGGAAAAGTATAGCGTGCCAGAAAAAATAAAGCTTATTTTCTGAGACGTTATTAAAATTCATGGAAATAACGAGTGAAGAAGTTTGGAACGTTGAGAGTTAATTGGGGGGAGACGTGAGAGTCGCGAGAGAGCATCGCGAGCTGAGTCCGCGAAACTGACAAAGTGTGGCGGCGTGGGCCGCGTAACGCGCGCGTGGCGTCAGCGAATATTGCCATATCGGCTGTTATCACGTCGTGTGAGTGCGTCACCATCATTCCGCCGCGTCACGATTTGCTCGGCATTCCGGCGCGGCTGCTCGCTACCTCGCAGGAACAGGTGTTGTAGTTTATAGCAGTTTACACCATTCATTACTTAAAGTGACGGTGTACTCCGAATGGTTTTTGCGACAACACTGCGGTTAACGCTGCAGCTCTGTTTTATTGTTTTCGTGCTTGTCTGCATAATGTCTGCTGAATGTACAATTAAGTTAGGTAAACGAACGGTGCGCAGGAAGAGCCAGAATAAACGACTATCCGCAATCTCTTGTGTCAGCTAAATGTAAACTTTCATATGTGAATAAGGTTGGCTTGTTTAAATGGTTTTAGATTGTATAAATAAATGTGTTGGTGACAATAATAAAGTTGACCAGTCGGAGTTCATAACAGGTAAAAGTTTCATATTTCAATTAACTCGATTGCAGGACGGTGAGCTGTATGATTAGTCCGTCGGGATCGCGTGGCCGACGGCGGAAATGAACAATTTGACGACGCCGACTCAATTACCGACACCGGTAGAATTACTCATATCCCGATCGACTCGCACCGCTTGCTAACCTCTATCACCTGCCGCCAACTCTGCTAGTCGAACTTAACTAATTAAACTACGCACTATCACAAGGACATTATTTACATAGAAGAATACTATCAACTCTAGAATTAGTTCTGAACTTTATTCATTTGAATAAGTAAGTCTATTTTCAAAGGGGAGATGACGTAGTTAGCTATAAGATTTCAATTTATTCGTAGTAAAAGCGCACTGCTTGAATTAAAGTTCTTTTTTTAGAGAGCGTAGTGCCGGAGGTAAGCTCTATCTGCCTCCAGTATTCATTACTCTTCGACTCTACACATGCCGATGTTCGGTTTAATTAGTTTTTGTTCGACGATCAACGACCTACCCGCCTTTAAAGGAACGGGAAATTTAGTAGTCACAAACTTTGGCAAAAGCAATTCAACCGATTTCTTGTATAAACTTTATGAATTCTTTATAGTTATTATTCGCCAATATTGATTAAGGAAAGGAATTTTCTGAACTGACTTTAACTTTTTTTGATGATTACAATTTATGAAATTAAAGAAAAAAGATAATGGCATAAAGTTACTTAAAGTATCAAAAGAAATAAAAGCAGGTATAAAACTTTTATTTTTATTACAAAAAATAGAAGAAATAATGCGAATTTGTGGGAGAAAAAATATGTAAAACGGATGAGATGTGCGTAGAAAACAAACATGGCGCCGCGCGTCGCGCTCAAACACAATGATTTATTGTTTAACACGGATGTAATAAAATTTCACGGAAACCCAACTGCTGAAATTGCATTTGGCGATTGGTAATCAAGTGTTTTATTATGTTATCATGTTACTGAAAGTATTTTATAGCAAATCGTTTGGCGCGAAATAGGTTTTTTGGGTAAATAAGTAAATGGTTTTTAATAAAAATTAAATAAATAAAAAAAATATTATTACTGGGCTGGGTCATTAGTTTGGTTTGAGAAAAAATAAATGCGTAATAGAAAATGGTTCCCAGTACTTAGGTACAACAAATATTGCCTACAACTTTTTCACTTAATGACTTCGTAATAAATCGATAAGTTAATTAATAAGGTGACGTCACGACAGGTCGTAACATGGCGGCGGCAAGTTGGCAAGGCGTATCGGACCGGTCGCACATGAATAATTAGGCGGCAGTCGGGACCACTCGCCGCCGTTAAAAAGAATTATTTCGGCTAATGTTCGTCTCGACTGTTGGCGGGCCCGGCGAGCAATTTGTCACAGCCCACAACCGTGGAGATGTTTATTCAAACGAGGAGATTTTATTGCAACGACATAAATCTTCGGGCCAACGAGAGATGGAAGTGACATGGTCGCGTAATCGCGCGACAATGTGGTTTTTGCGTCCGCTCTTGCCTCCCGACCCTCATATTACAATCGCATGTATTAATAATTTCTACATTAACATTCCTCGTATCGTAAATATTCTTATTCCTTTTCCTTTTGTATTCGTATAGTGCAGACATGTTGCGTTTAAATTATAAAATAATGTTTATATTTCACGAGAGGGCTTTGCAACATAAACGACTGTCCAAACTTTGTCAAACAATGGCTATTAAAATTACGAAACTTTTGAACTAAAGCGCGGTTGAAGCCTTGAAACATTAAAATAGGAATTGAAATACCATATTATGACGTCCGTTGTGGAATAAGCGAGTTATTCATTCAGCTACCGTGTGAGGTGCGGGTGAGCGCAGCCACAACATGTCGTTATCATGTCGGACATTAATAAAACTCTATCCGGCGTTTCTAACGAGTATGCCACAAACTTCACCCGCGGGGAATTGTTGAAATGGTAGACTGAGAGAGCAGAGAGCGCACAGCGCATATTAACGCATCTAATTATCGCGCTACGAAGATCAACCAGCGACCGCGGTCTGTGCTACAGTCGTAAGCCGTTACCACCGGCGCCGCTCGCCACACAGATCCCATGAAATAGCAGTATTTTTATGAAAATTATAACCAGTCATCCATACTCAACCATCTTTCTAAAAATATTTCATCCCGGTTTGCGGCCATAAACTTTTTACGAACACATAACCCTCGATAACGGCATGCTGCTGCGCCTATCACCCATCTAATGAACATTGAAAATACATTTGTATATTTCCCTTCGGCAAAGAATTCCAATAAGTCACCGATGGCTTTTAATTCGGAATATCCGATTAGTTTTCCACAGACTGGGGGTCCTTAAATCTTGGGTCCTGAATTAATCGACTGTTCCGTGAGTCTAATTACCGAGATAATGGTCCCGAGGTTTCAGCATCTCGATAATAAATACATACTAAACACTGTATCCTTGAGTAAGGACCACACGGATAAGCTTTAACATTCGGCTGTTTAAATTATGTCAAAGTTTAATTCAGAGGATATTGTTCGGTTTTGCCAGACATGTTTATTTTATGTTCAGAATATATGAAATTTAATTTTGGGTCCTAATCATAATATTTTCATGTTAAGGGTTAGTTTTGGTTTGAGTTTATGTATTAATTACATTCAAGCATTTCATATTGATCCTTACTCAGAAATGCGAAAGGCAATTAGTGGATGAGTGACTTTGGTTACCACCATAGAGCTCTTTACATTTCTCCGAAAGTGAGGGTCACACCGTAGCTGTTACCGCAACTAGTTACCAAGCTTGCAAATTTGTGGAATTTGAGAATTCTGGATTTGATTGTAACGTTTGGCACAGAACTTCTAAATATATACTTACTTTGAAGGTAAATCACAAATTATGGTTATGAACAAAATTTACGAGGGCAAAGTCACGAGCTATCTTTGTCCACGCTTGCGTATTCCCAGTTTCACAAAGCATTATTTGGTTAAAACCTTATGTCAGCTCACGGTTTTCGTCCAATTACGACACAACTATCGTGATATTGAAACAAAAACAAGCACAACTTTAATTGACGACTGAAACAGTTACCTACTTGATACATGTGAAACAAGCTTATCGGATATATCAATCGGATGTATTCATGAATGATAAAAGCGGGAATGTAACGCAGGTGCTATTATTATTCAGTAGCTCGGCAGCATAAGAAATCATGACTAAGTAACGATTCGTACCTCCCTTGGATTTTTACTATAGTATTGAATAACGTACCATGTTTACACACCACGCTAAGAGGATTATTCTACCCCAAACTGAAATAAGCGTAAGACGCCTTTAATGACGTATTTATCTCGAGCATGATTGTGTTCGAGATAATCCAGATTACAGATTAATAGGATTCCTCCCTGGAGGTTAAAAATCGGAGGGACGTCATTACAAGAAAAATGATTGAATGTGCTCCGTTTCACTATTTTCCCCGAAGGCGGGAGGCGAATGAACGGTTTTATGTTTCAAGCTATAAATAATTTTCTATAAATCAGATGGGATATCTATTAGGGATTCTCATTTTAATTAAGTGATTTGTTAATACAGTTGTTTGTATTGTATGAACCACTATCCACTTACTAAGTCTCAAAAGTTTTTTATTTAGTAAATCAAATTACTTGTGTCGTTTTAATCCTATATTTATGGACCTATACCTATCTATGTAGGTAGTCTATTCCAGCCCAAAAACATTGCGTGTCTAAAAAAGGTTTCTTTTTGTTTACCTACAAGTTCGGTCGAGTTGTATAAATAGTGAAGTAGGTTGCCAGTCCATCAACGCGAGGTACTTAAGCAATTTGTTTACTTCAGTTGATTATAACAAATTGCAGCGGAATGATTAATAGTTTGTGTCGTTTTTAATTCTCAGAGAAGGGTGGAGCAAGTCAGGAGGAAATTGCGAGAAAAACACTGGAGTATCATATTATTTTTGTGACGGTTTTTCTTCGTATTTCGTGGGCGTCTGTGGATTCAGAGCGTTCGTATTTCCCGCCATTTTTGTGGTGGGCGAGATTAATGGCCGTCCTGATAGAAACCACCGAGAAACAATATTCAGCTTCCCGCTATCAACATAAAACCACGGAAATATTAACGATTTTGTAAAACCTACATACAATTCCCATAATGTTTTTGATAAAAAACAGATTTTATTTTTAGAACGAAGTTCCTTATCGCGCGTTGCGAAAGGGGGGTAACAAGGGGGGACGGAAAAAATTAAGACCAAAAGTTGGAACGACACTTTTTGCTATAGTTGTAAGCCGTGCGGCGTGCGCGTGTTTCTCTGTCTCTCTCTCTCTCTCTCTCTTATAGAAAGCAAGCCAGTTTTTTTTGTCTCTGTTTTTTTATTTGTTAATAATAAAAAAAAAATATTATAACTTAAAAAAAAATATTACAATTCCTTCACTAATTAATCGAAAGGAACTTCGTTCCATCCGAGTGTCCCTTGACACCTCTCAAGTTTTAGTGTAACTTAATTGGTTTGTTTTAGTGGGGAGTGTCTTCTGGGAAACTCGGATCCGAACGCAGCTGAATGGAATATCAAAGCATCATTTCACTCGAGTATTGTTGCATTGGGCCCTATTGTGTCTAAAGTCAGCCATAATTATCAAGGACTAATTACCCTATAACACAACATGGTTTGGCAACCCTCACACTGTGAAACATACCTACTCATTCCACAATCTGTGATAGTCACCTGCTGGATTTGTGTAGAGTCACTATCGTTCGATCCGTTACCCTCAGAATTTCAGTTAGCTATCTGCGGTTACGAAATATCCACATCGCTTACTCCTAACCCACTTCTAGAATACTCTTGAAAATAGACTGCAAACCTGTCCCTAGATGAAATATAAAGAAATACCTATGTATTATTATACAACAGTTAAAAATTTTGTGCAAGTAAAACAGAATCTATTGTTATGTTATGTAAATGTAAGCTATGATACTCGTAAAAGATATATGAATTACGGAGTTACACCCACATCAACGCTCCCGTGCCTTCGAACAGAAGAAAACTCCGAAACAATAAGAATGACTTGGTAGTAAGCCGATTACGTAGAACCAGTTTACTTAAATAACATAATATTCCCTATCGTTATAATTCGCGGAGTAATTTTTGAAGAATATATATATATGTCATATAGCTTTATAAAGTACCGGTTAGGAACCCTTTTCATTATATTTTTTGCGGTGAAAAGCTCGTGGAGCCATTTATATGATGTACATTGTTATCAGCGCACATTGTCAAAGAGGCGTTTAAGCTTAGTCCTCAATGAGCTCGTGAGTACACACCGCAGGTTCGGATAACGCGCTCAAAAAATTTCATGTGCACAATGAGTGACGATGAAGAATGTGCCAACATTAAACACATTTCAATGATGCTTGAAAAGGGTTTACGTTAAATATTTTTTTCGAATATTGTGGAATTCTCCGAAACATAATATTTTATCATCATAAAATATAAATATTGTTAAATATTTTTTGTAGTTGTTTGCAAAAAGTTAATTGGTGTTCTAGGACTCGCTACGCTTCGTAGCAATTTGTAGCCGCGTAGCATACTAGTAGAACGTTACTAGTGTGCTACGACTGCTACGAAACAGCTACGCGTTCGTCTGTCTACGCGATTGTTAGTTACGAGAAAGAGTATGGTAAAATTATGCTTGGGTCAACGTTGTTCATACGTAGTTGTTGTGTTGTTATGAGGTCATGAATAAAGGCTTCCTTCGATTACGGATATAGCTGGACAGTTCCAAAACAAACCTGTGAATAAAACCGTAAACGATATTCGTGTGTCTCATTAAAATAGAAAAGTTTTACGTAACCGATACGGTTGAGTAGCCATTTCATTTTAAAAGCACTTTAATTGTTTCAATCATACGTAACGGCTTTTAAGTTGTTTCAATGCATCTCTTCTATGCCTTAATATTCGGAAACGACCATAATACCGATTTCAAAGCGATAATAAATTTAAACGACGTTTGAAATATGTTTTTAATAGCGTAGTGCGTAACATTAATTTTATTGAAATTGCTCTTTTATTATTCGGCGTCGTGTTCAAAATGATGGGAATTAATTTATTGTATCCGTTTAGCAGCCATAAACATGCATCCGGTTGAGAAGTTACAGTTGAGAACACTAACAATGTCGCGGGAGTAGTGGGACACTTAATCAGTGGGGAGTATAGGAGGCGTGAGAAATAAAGTAGGCAGGCAAGTTGAGACAGCTTGACAGCGCCAGTGCTCGCGAGCGCGGCGGTGCGGGCGAGTCACTCTCGCCAGTAGCACAACTTATCCCGAGTTCACCGCATTACCCAAAGTACCCACCGCTCACTCACGTTGATACGAAAAAAATAAGTTCCCCGTTTACCAACAACGCGCGCAACTTGAAAATTAAGTTTGAATCGTGTTGAGCTGACTCCGTAACAAAATCATAATGTAATTTGTCAAGTGTCACGGGAATGCGTACACACCTCGCCAGGGAATACCACTCAAGTATTATGACCATGGTTCAGGCTCATATTGATGACATCGGTACGGCGAAATTGCCCTGATTCAGTTAACACAATTTACCTTCATTGTCTTATTACATTGTATTCAGGACACGGTGTACCTTTTAAAATAATCTTCTATAAATATCTTTTAAGTCGTTTCTAAACATTTTAAGGACTTAATATTCTTAAAGAACAATCTATATAGTAAAAGACACCAATTAATTTTTACTTAAAATTTAATACTTTCCCATCTTAACTTGCAAATGTCTCTTGCGACTGAGATGAGAAACTTTGGAATTTTTAAATATTCATACGAAATTTAAATATAAATAACAGCCTTATGGAGATTTGTTGGCTATTCTGATATAAGATGACTTTTCACAATTTAAAAATCTGCTTTGTAATTAGTCGAGGGTAATAATAATTTGTTAGATCTAGTTAAGCTGATGTTACATAACTTTTACACAGATGAAAAGTTGTCTTCTGCTTCGGTGGTACGGTAACTTTGTAATTAAATTATGATGCCCGTTAACAAGTTGAGTAAGGTTAACATATTTCCATAATATGTGATCTTGTCTACATAGATAGTGATTTTCCATTATTGTTGAGCGACGTTGACCGGTCTCGAGCAATAAGCATGTAGGGCAAGCGGGGGTGAATGGGGGTGTGTGGGGCGTCGGTGTGTCGGACTCTGATCGTTTACGTCACGGCGAATTAGCGAGACAATCACTCAACGTGACGCTGTGGCTCGAGCGACCCTGCGGACGCAAATGGAGGACTACACTCCAGACGAGTGACCCTCCAGCTAAGGTTGACCCAAATGTGTCCTGACCGACGCCTGTGTCATCTGGCAAACGCTACCAGTTAGCGATATCTGGCCCAGCAATTACAGCTCATCAATTAGCTAAGACGACACTCGACAGATTAATATTTGTTCAGTTCTCGCAAAGCGCTGTATGGTCATTAAAGTGATCCAGAACATTGAGGGCCTCATTTATTAAAATTTGGGTCTCCCCGTAACATATGTCCTTCGCAACGAAAAGGAATTAAGAACTTTAGCATTTGAACTACATATATCAAAACGGTATATGTAGGGCTTTTAACGAGCGACTATTTAAACATACGAGTGGTTAGAGGCACGTTGTAATTTATCAAGCATTTCAGAGGGTTCCTTAATTTATTCCGTTGTTAGCCGCGTTGACGTTGGTTTTATCATCCATTAGCGGCGGCGGTCGGAGCTCTCTGTGAATGTAATCGCGCAAGTTAAAGATGAGAGAAGCAAAAGACGTCTACAATTAAAGCACGTTATTAATGCGTCGGCTGCAGAATTAATTAGAGCAACGCGCACGCCCGATAGTGCAAACTGTCGGATGATTTATAACGTCTATTCGAAAAGATACTACCAGATCCGAGGATCGAGTTAACTCTAGATATAAAGTAACCTTATGATTTATGCGACGCTTAAAATTATACTGTGATTTATAATACTTTCTAAAGCGAATACAAAGAACTTACTCTCGAGGTAGAGGATAAAAATAGTTGCAATGTACAGCTCAATGAGTTACTGTGTTACCTGTCAACTGTTGTTACCGGTTGGACGTTTGTTAACAAACACGCGAACCGTTGCTTCGTCTAGAATATGACGTTTCTTATACTTAATCACACCCACTGGTACTTGCAAGATGAGACGCAAGGAGATCAAGGTACCTACAATATGCATGCCCATTGTCTGTATTAATTATTAATAATGAATATTCTAGCTTGATTCCTAAAGCTTCATAAATAAAATATGAGATTTGGGTAATACAACAAATGTATAATTTAATTTCAGATTGCCATAATTGAGGTTAGCTTAGCTCGTAAAATACGTAATTTATAGATGGACCCCAGAGTACGCACTGTGATAATAAACGACGAATTAACGATCGCATAGTTATTTATAACGTTGAGGTTTGGGGCCTAGATTTTAATTTAGTCGACAATCATAATTTATTTAGTAAAATCACGAGCGCAGACGAAGTAATGACTATGTCATGTGGTGTAATTTGTGTTATTTGTTTGCGTAATTACCTGAACATAGCTCAATCTGGGGGTTGCAGGCACGAATAGTGTCTGTATGTCTCGTAACTCATTACCTGTGACACGCAGCTCGCGTGCGCACCCTGCCACCGCGAGGAGCGCAGCGTATTTCCTGACGTTTATATTAATAAATACTTGTACTTGGTGGACGAGAGAGAGCTCAGACGGCGAGCTTCTCATTACCGTCTGTGTTCGCGAATAATAACGTGTGCCGTAATATGAGTTTGGGAATGACGTCTAATTAGTCATTGTGCTCTCTCGACGCCTCGCCGTGATTGCTTTATTACTGGCGCTGTTTCGTCTAAGAAATGAAAGTGTTCCTCGAACTTGAACTTGTTCTATTTGTTTTAATAATACTAGCGATCCTGCTTCCCACGGTTTTCACGACTTGACAAAACACGGAAATTTCTTTATTATTTGTAATGTATTTTACTGCCGCATTAAAAATCCGTTGCATAGTTTATAAGAACAACGCGGTCACACAGACAGACACGCCAAACAACTTTGCTTTATAAAATGTCTATCGATCGTCTTACCTATCTACTGCCGAATAGCTTCTAGTAATAAAAATAAAACATGACGGTTGGTGCTGTAAACCTTAGGTACTAGAGCTGGGAGTTTATGCGGTAAATTCCGCGTAGTTAAAGTCCCACGCAGTAAAATGATAATCCTTTTACGACAGTTGCTGTAACTCCTTGATGAACTAATGATTGAACATTAGGTAAATTATGTTTAGAGTTATTTTGTACGACTACAATGTTTAGGTACTATCTAGGCATTAAATGCAGGTTTAAAAATAATTTAAAAGAAACCATTTCAAATAGTTGAACAATTAAAAGATTAATCGAAGCATGAGGTCCATGTGTTCATATAAATCTGTGTGTAATGTTCTGAGAGGGGCGATAACTAGAGTCGTCAGTCAAGTTGGTTTGAGCTACCAGGTCATAGTAAAGCTTTGACATTCATTATGATGAATCAATATGACGCCCGAGAATAGAATCACAAATTACGAGCTGTCAAAATGTTAACGTTCACATTATGTGGACATTTCGTAAAATTGTACAGGTACAGTTATACAAAGTATCTTTTGGCGACCGAAAGACGTTGACAGGGGGACCCTGTTGGTAAACTATTGTGCAATTGTGGTTTGAAGTTTATTGAAAAAACAAGATGGCGGCGTTCATTTTGATTTGGGTTACGCGCCAAAAGATATTTGTACAGCTTATACGGTCAGCCGCGCGTCAATTGTAACACAGGAGCTACAAAGGTTGCGCTTTCTGATACGACATCGAGATGCTCACACTGTCAATTTTTAACTATGAGCATGCGGTGACTGATTGGTAGAAGGTAGGTATAATGGACCACGAATTTGCTTTACCACCCAAGGTTGAATAACACTTTCACGTCATAAAACGACAAGGTCTCTTTGTCCTTGTGACAGTTAGATTGTTCTAACCTTAGTGACATTTCAATTTACTGAAAATTGTTGTGGAAAGTGGTCGACTATTTCTGTTTCTCGAGAGTTATAACACGAAAACTAATGAAAGATCTCTCAAATGAGGTTGATTAATTTAGCCTACTAATTAAATATTTTACACTTTCTTTCAGGAAGCTTAACAATTAATAATTTGATTAATTTGGCGACAGAAACTGTTTATGTTGGATAAATTAAAATATGTTATCAGATTTGGCAAAAGTATATAAGCTGCCTAGAGTATTAATAATATTTAGTTATTTATTCATGCGTATCCACTCACAAAAACTTACTATTTAATTATTTTGTATATAAAATAGCGTTCTGTTTAAATCATGTTAGATTAAAGTTTTGTTTTTGTGCGCCAGCCATATAGGTACTGTGGGTCTATATGTATGTGTGTTTGAGAAGAGGAAACCTCTCGCGTTCATACAAATCAAAAATGCATATCGGAAGCACACATACCGCGCACAATCGAATGAATTTATCAATACAAGCCGGATTTTACTTCGATTCGCTCAATTTATAGTAAATGTGGTCAATCAATTGGACAGCGCAAGTAATCTTCATTCTTTAGCGTAATGGGCTGGGTGTGCGACGCAGGATCTGTTTCGTCCTAGACAACGGCACTTATTCCCAGACCCACGGTGTAATGGCGCGGCTAATTGATCCTCCGTGGGACAGATATTAACTGATTATTCAACGGCATCTGTTGCTCAACCTCTCGCAAACAAAAATATCGTTTAAGCAACTTTTTATTGTAAACGCCCGATGGCAGCTTTGTTCCTGACATTTTACTTACCACCGAATTTTCCATTAACTCGAGAATAAAAAAAGCAGTCGCTTTTTTTATCGGACCCTTTCTAAACACGCAATTATAGCTTGAAGTCACATGAAATGTATCAAATTACATGCTGTTATACCATACCTTTGTTAACTAAAACAATGTGAGAAATGTAAACCACGTTTGCTAAACTAACTTAACGAGAATAAGTTACTGTTTGAAAAGCTTTCTCAGATAGGTACGGTTCTCTTGAAATTGTTCACTTGATTAACGGGAGAGGGAGACAAAGTTATTCCTTTAGGTTGTCTGCCACTTTAATCAATCTAAATATAGATCTACGTTATAACCTATTAATTCTTGTAACAAAGAAACTTAAAGAAACAAGTCCATTGGTACCTAGCTGTTCCTCGCTACGGGTTCCTGCTATATTAAAAGACGGCAAACAGACCGTCTCGCAAACAAAAATATTTTTACACGCTAGCTATTACTGGGGCGACCAAGTTGCTACGGCACGTACATTATGGTACATACGCAATAAACCTGGCGCGTTATTTTTAAAAATATTTACAGTACTCTGGCGCAAATAGAGTCATTATTTACAATGAGACTATATTTCAACCCAGAAAATACGCAGAACGATTACACGGTCCAGTTGCAACGCCAGATAAAATTCTAATTTGTCACGAGCATGCGGTGAGGGCGCTAGTTGTACGTGCTTCCTCACGCTTAATTTTCTCGAGAAAAGAAACGGAGGCAGTTTAAAAGCAAGATTGAATCGGTATGTCTCGGCGACATCTGTTGGGGACGGAGATTTTAATACGAAATAATGCAGCAGCAAGCGCCCGTGGCAATGCTACGCCGCTACACGACGGCGATCCCAATAGATTAAAAGAAAACAATTTCGTAGAATACATCTTCAAATTACGCGTTTTAAATTTTACTTTTATGAAGCACTTCCACTAAAGCCGACCTTTAAACATTGAAATTCTATCCAAGTGCGACCGAGGTCGTTAATTGAACTTTGACACTACTAACTCAAGCAACTTCAGAAAATTAAATTGGATGAATTGGTATTTGTGAAAAAGAGCGCAGCACGGTGTTTTTTAGAGAGCATTAAAATGTAAGCCAGTAAGATGGGATGTTATGTGACATTCTCTTTGTCTCTGCGTCAGAACGACTGCGATGTTTACGACACGACACAATACAGACGCGCGTGGTTGCAAGACGATTCCATTTCTAAATAGTTACCTCTCTCGTGAAGTTGACACGTCTCGTGTGGTACGTACACCGTATGCAATTGTAACTTTGTTTATAGTCCAATGGCATCGAGAGCTTAGCAGGTGTCATTTGTTCTTAGTAATAACTCAAGTTATGGCAGAGTTACGCCACGTGAATGTACACAACACAATACAACTGCTCGCGAGTTTGTGTACCAAAGACACGCTTAGTTACACTTTTGTTTGAGCACATACGTTTATCTGCCTTTTCGCCAAAGTTAATTTCGGAAAGAAAGTAACAATAAGATTTTTTCTTTTATTTGTGGAAATCTAAGATGTATTCAGACGTTTGGGCTGAAAGTAAGTATATAAGTTCTTTGTTACGTTGGTCCATATATAAAGATAATTTCGAAATGTAGAAGGTATCAATATTATCCTATTTGGTTCATTTATTCATGATAACAAACAGGTACCTATAACTATTTATTTTTAGGTTCAAGCCGAACCTTTTTATTTTTATCACAATCATGTAGATAGATGTAATTCTAGGTCGATATTAGACAAGCCTTTTCTCTTTCAAGTCTTTTATCCGTGAAATAAAATAGACGTATGACAGTTCTGGTATGGAAAACTGACAAAAATCTAAATTTATTCTCAGGGTAAGATTTATTCTAGGTATAAAAGTTTGGTGGAATTCGCCCTTAGAAAGAAAATTATTCAGTTGATGATGATGGTATAAGAAAAGGGAAAAATACTTTAAAAGTAGACGAAAGTAATAAAAGGTTGAAAACACTTTTCGAATGAACGTTAGAGAGCTCTTAAACGTTCTTAGGACCTACGGCTACGTAAGTTTTCCAACGACGAAAAAAATTTGTAACTTCTGCAAAACGAGATCTTGCTCTATCATCAATTATACCTACGAGTACCAACTAAAGCAATTCAAATAACTGTTCAAGAATCATTTTACTATAGAGCACGAGGGCAAAGTAGTTTCAGGTTTAAAAAGATTCAACTATTCTTTTGCTATTTGTCTTTTATTTAATTGTATATCATCAAGGATGGACAGTTTCGCAACTGGAGATGAAAATTCCTTTTTAATTTATAAAATGGCCGAAGAGATAAAAAGAGCTTCAAAACTGGTATTCTGTACGTCGCGGCACAAAAAATAAATTCAATTTCATTATTGAGTAGCACTCGGTGAAAACAAACGGTTGGACATCAGCGACCCCAAAAGATTTACGATGTAGTAAGAGAAAATTTTATTATACTTTCAATTCGTACCCACCTCCAAAAATTGTCTACCATGTGATATAAAATAGCTGGTCCCGACTACCTGTACTCGCCGAGAGAATTTTCATCATGACCAGATTGCCAGTAATTTAAAGCATTACCCATCTTAAGTTAATTATATAATCAAGTCAGACAATTTGCGTCAGTAATGTCATTATGAAAAGGTACAGAAAGGTTGTTAGTTTAATAAGGGGGCCGTATTAGAGGGGCGAAACGGTGTCGGCGACGTGAAGCAGCGCTGAGCGAAGGCGGAATTCTCCGATATAATGTATCGCAGCAACTGTGCGAACTCATCGATCAAACGAAAGCGCTACAGTTGTTAGGCTGTGACGTCGTACGTAGGCACAGTTCCCGCTTCTCGTGTGAAACTTTCGTGTTCGGTGCTCGGAACTGGCTCCGCCGCCCGCGCCGCCCGATGGCACTGTCGATGCCAGCAATATTCATAACGTTGAATCTACTTGGCACTACAAAATAATAACGCCACCGATTCAGCGTCAACGCTTGGATAAGGAATATAATGAACGCTGCACTCTGAGTTATATCATATTTTCTCATTACACTCTCTTTCGAATAGTTTTACAAACAGAATAATTGAGCTAAAACAGGTTAATGGAAAAAATATGGAGCCTTGGATCGCGATCCGGTGACGTAGCAGGTAATGGATGTTTCAATACTTTTTACGTTTAAAATTGCACTAACGGCTCTTATATACCTTTTTTTTATTACATTTTAATTATTTTTTTGTTGGCCTTTATTTATTTATTTCAGCTGGTCTCGTAAAAAAAGAAAGTGAGCAAAAGTAATACGTAAACAGGGTGTGTGCCATTATTCCTTAAATACATAATAATTAATAGCTTACTGAATATACGGAATATCATATTTTCAAACGAATGTCCTTTTCGGCTTTATTTATAAAAGAAAATGCTTATGCGGCTTATCCCAATGTAAAATTTATGTCTTTAATATCTTGAAAATGTCGTCATAAGATATAAAATACACAGATCGTTACCTATGTTGAATGTGTAGGTGTATGCGTAGCCGCGATTTTTATTTCCCCGTTAATCCCTTTGAACATAAAATGATATTTATAAGCGTTCCCAACAAGTAGCATTGGTAGGCGAATGCCCTTTTTATAATGAAATCGGTTAACAAGGAAATAATTTGAGAACGGAAACTACAACAATGCGTACTTTTTAATAACAATAATAACTACGTTAACAATTTCTTAGATCGACTTAAAAGAAAACGGACAAAGCGCCAGCGGAACAAAGCGTGTGAACAATAGCTAAAGAAAAATACATACTAAGTACAAAATGCTTTGTCAATCCAAGCTTTTAGCGAAATTCATTCAAAAAGATTGACGCCGATTTCAATTATGTTAAAGATTTGTTATCAATCGTATAGCCACTTGCAAAATTACTTAATACGGCTTATAAGCAAGTCTGAATTACGAAACCTTTTCAATTTGCATGCAATAATGCATGTAAGGTGCTAACAGTACGTCAATTATTTATTTTGAATGTAATTTTATTCCAACACACTGAACTTTATTTTAACCCAGTACCTTCAGATAGGAGAAGAAAAGATTTGATTTGTGCTAACTCTCAGACTAAACATGCTTTTGCTAATCGATTTTATTTATTTTTAGGACCCTATTTGTGTCCAGTTTAACAGAGTGCTAAAGATTTATAGTTTAAGTTATAATCGGTGTAATTTACTAGTACAGGAATATTTGGCAATTTATGCAGACACTGAAAAACTACTATATAAATTTTAAAATAAAATCTATCTACCTACTCTAATATAAGTCTCTTCCTTTACCTAATTAATAATAGTCTCCACTTTATCTACTTTAATATTATTCGTTATTTATTTAAACATTACTGTATATCTTACATAATCTAGTTTTAAAATAATATATCCAAATAGTAACTGTTTAAGTCATTGAAAATATTATACCTTCTTTTCAATTTAGCTTCTAATACATTTATTGTTGTCTTCTTTTTAAATGTTTGATGTAAATTGATGACCTGAAACACAGGTTTTTCATAAACCTAGATCAGCAAGGTCTACATTAAAGTTAGAATTTAACTTTCCTCGATTGTAATTAATGTAAATCATATTTTTACTTTACTTTATACTTGAATAATTTTTTTGATTATTATTTTAACATAGTGCGGTTGTCCATTGCGCGGAAATGTTGTCAATTTTCGGGAGCAAGTTGTGAGCTACTGGCATGATTGAACTGTCATTTTTATTGTTTTATCGATGCACGTTCACAATATAATTTTCACAGAATTTAATATCTCGGAAATGTAGCAAGCCTTTGCAAGCCTTTGTTACATTGATGAGAATCTGGTATTAGGTAGTCAGGGACAATCAACGGCTCGATTCAATTTCAATAAATGGCACAAGATTGAAACCCTTAATCTATGTATACAGCGCTCAGGTGAGGTATATTATGAAGAAGTTCGTACGTACGTAATATCTTCTTTACTGCGTTATATATTATTCTTCTCGAAGCTAATACCATTCGATTACAATCCGTGTGTAAGGCGGAATATCTTCGGGACACAGCGAGTGATTTTCTTTGTATAAAGTTAAGCGGAACTTGATCCGATGGCATAAAATATAGCGGCCATGTGCGGGACTTTTTGTTTTGTTTTAGATGTTCTTTCCTTGTTGCAGTGTTGCCTCGTATTAGGGTCGCCTCGTATATATATTCTATAAACACGCCACTTGCTATGTTTGTTTTCGTGAAAGAATTGGCACAAGTTTTATAAAAATAGCCGTATGCTATTGACGAGTTTATAAGCTTGTGTATATGATAATGCTATGTACTCACATTCATCGTGATCCTTGGCGGTGACGGTGAGTACGGTGTGTTGGATGTCCTCATTCTCGTCGACCTCCGCCTCGTACAGCTCCTTGTCGAAGTACGGCGGGTTATCATTCTTGTCAGCGATGCCGATGCGGATGAATTTAGTCACTGGAAAAAGAAACCGACATTATTATAAAGGACAAAGCTAGATATAAATATCGCGACAATAATATTGAGAAAATATATACGAGTATGCGTACGTAGAAATATAGTTCTCGCTTGTTTGGCTATAAAATAAAATGATGTATTGCACGAGAACAGAAGAAAGCTTTCAGTGCGAAACTGACATTACGTATAGGGCGGGTGTGCTCTGAATACCAAACTATTGAAACATTTTATAGAGTATTTTCAACATCAAAAAGTAGTCAATCAGAGTTTATTTTCAATGGATTTTATTGTGTTACTTTCGCCGTAAAAGCAATTTGTCCAAAAATTTACCATTATAACGCTCAAATAATTCAGTAATGGCTAAAGAAATGGCAAACAGCGGACAAGAACTTGTTCACGAATCAGTGGTTATCATCTGAGGTTTCTCGCTCGAATAGATAAGTAAAAAGTAAAAACCTTTGCGAAAAACTGTACGTCAACGTGAATTATGCGCAGTTCTATGAATTTGTGTGCCTACTCGCATTGAACGTGTTTATATACTCGATAGACGCAACATCTGAAGCTGCTTTCAATGTTGGCATTTTGTGAATATTACACGAGTTCAGTTCAGACAGCCACTTGACGTGCGTTTACAGCAAATTACTTATAAAAGATATAAAAAATGTGAGCCTAGTTCTTGTAAGCTGAACCGAGGCGCCTCGCGATCGAATTAGTAGTATACTGTATTATTTTATTTGCAAGGTATTATCTTATCTTATCTCCGAAATGGGGACAAGTAGGTATAAGAGAGAATAACTGAACAAAGCTGAACAATAGAATCCTTTAATTTCCACGTTTCCCAGCCCCGAGATGGTATCGGTGTATTTTTCAACTGCTCTCCGCTACGTTCATTTCCGTTTTGACAGACAGTCTTGCTATATTCTTTGTGTAGTTTTATAACAAATATTTATTTCTATTAGTATCTCTATAAAGCGCAACATCTAAAGATAGTAGGGACCTACCAAATGTTTAAGAAAAGTTGTCTTACTATAATATACTAATAAGAAAAAGAATGTATGGGTTAAATTAAATCAGAAGAACTACCTATGAATTTAGATACACATTCGTTTAAATGAATTTGATCTTGTTCTTTGTTAAAGCTTCGTAATAGAATCCTAATTGGACGACATCAAATGAACTCTAAGCTGAGATCTTGGGAGGAAACGTAACTAAAAAAAACGAATTCTAGACGGAAATTGCTTTCGTTTGAGGCGCACTCTAACAATGATAAATTAGGACCCCTCTGGGCAAAATGTCCGGCGGCTTTATTAGCAAACATACGGAGGCTTTTAAGCCCAGCTCCAGTAATCTAGCCCTTATCTTCATTGACATAAAGCCGCTGGCGACATGGAAAACAATGAAGATTCTACCGACCTGCCTCCGCTTAGCCCGACTTCATCTGTTACGAATTGGTGACAAAGCCTCCAGGACACCCAACTAATGCAAACTTACAAATCAAATTATATAATGTCACTACAAATATTGACTTAACTCATAACTTGAATTAAGTTCATGAGAAACTTTATTATGCTCAGGTCCATTTCTAGGTATGTTATAGCATTGTTTGAATGTTTTAAAGTTCTAAAGCTCTTTCATAAATATTTATTACATAAGTTACTTAGCCACAAAACGATTGTATTCAGTCACTATTAAAAGCGCCCAAATGTTATATGTCGTTTCGAACAGCTGTTTTGATTACCATAAATCTGGAAAGTCTGTGTGCTGTAGTTTAAAAGAACATAACGTTGAATTTTGAATTGAATACTAAATTAGAATGTTCGAGAAGTTTGTAGAAGAGTCGTTACGTTAAAGCGGCGGTGTGCACGAGGCTTAATCCCTTACTACCGTTTAGAGGATGACCATGAAACACCGCACCGCTTTCCCCTTCCTGCAAAGCTGAGTTGAATTAGACTACTATAAAAACTAATCAGGGACGCTAAGAGCGGTCTGACGATGCCGGGAGCGACTTTTTGACAAACACGCGAGGGTTGGTCTGTCCCGAACTTTGACGGGGCAATTTTGTTAGCAAACTTTTCTCTCAACGGTCGCATAAAACGAAACCGGCATCACCCAGTTATAATTAAATAACCCCAAGTCGATAAAATCAATATACTTTTTACTCTTTACTGTACGATTTTATTGGAAATTGAGTTTTATAGACTTGTTTGTGTTCGCGTGAGGTCGCTACTTGATCAGGAAATTAAAGTTGCAATATGCTTAGGTATACTGTGTAGGAAAATGATGCTAAATCAGGGACAAGTTGACTTAACACTGTTGTTATACCGAGGCTCTACCAACGTGAATAATGTAGAGCGGTACCGATCTCTTGTAGGAAACACATTATTCTGCTTCCCCATGTTGATTTACAACATCCGTGGGTACCCCCATGTTTTTCTTTCGTTCCCAAATAAACATGAAAATTATGGAATCGATTATACCTACTCGGCAACAGTGAAGCAAAGTTTATTACATTATGTTGATTGTGGAGGAGCTCACAATACAAATAACATTTAGAAATCTTAAAATAGTGCACTGGGAATAAGCTTCGTTTCTACATTAGAACCCACTGAATCCGTTTGATCAATCGCATAGATTTCAACATTAGTATTCCCCTTGCACAGCAATCAAACGCAGCGGTACAGCGGCGTAACGAGCTTCCTACAAACTATATCCTGTTACCTACGAGCATGTCAGCCCGGCGCGCGGCGGCATCAGCGGACGTATTCATACAACGTGCCCTAAGGGCATATTCACCCAAGCGCTGGCGGTAAGCGTGTGTTGTACGCGTTAAGGTTTTGAGTAGTGTACACTAGTGAGTGTTTATGAAGCTGTTTTCATCTCCATTCCATGTAATGACAAACAGCCGCGAGCCCGTTTCGATGAGTGAGCTGTGGCCCTACTGAAACGAGCTACAAATGTTCCCTATCTAAACATAACTTAAGGCAATAAGCAATAACCACTTAATGCCACGCCGAAGTAACACGTATTGTGCTGTTAACAATAATCATTACAAATGAGCAGTGGTCCGTGTACAGATATTTGCGGAACACTGTTTCAGCATGAACAAAAACAAGGGTATTTACAACTTGTGGCTGTACGCGAATCATTTAAATATTACCGGATAATAGTAGTTAGGAGTTTCACAATTACAATTTCAAAGTTTTAGTGCCCAAAAAGGATATACATCAAACTGTACTTACTAAAACTAAGCTGCAAATACATTTGCATAATCTCAAAAGTTCATGCAAAACACAGGGGACTCGGTAACAAATAAAGTTATGTATTTTTATAGGGTTACAGCCTTAGTAATAAATCTAATAATATGAGAACTAAATTGGAGATCTGTTTGTTTTAACTTCAAAGGATAAAATCTACTAAACCCACTTTCCTAATTAAACCAGCGGTTTGTAGGTTAGGCATTTAGGTTAGAAGATTTTATTATTTCACCGGTCCTAAGATAACGATTTAAATATTCTACGAAGCGAGCTTGTTCATTAAAATAGCCGGGCGCGGTAGTCCGAGGAGCTTATCTGCAGGACACATTCATACAGCGGTGTGCTGATAATGAAATTCTTTATCAAGAGGTGCACAGAGTGGCGGGACGTGCCTCTACGTCGCCGGGGCTGGCGGAAGGTCGAGTGCCGGATTATGGAAACAAAGTAGATACGACAATCTGTACCGAATCGGTTACTCTCCAATTTTCGGTCATGTAGGACCACTGAAATCCCTTCAAGGGCATAAAGCTCGCTTCTATGGCTACGAAAATGGACTAAGGAAAAGGTTTAACACGCTGTGAGCAGTGGACTAGCAACCTGTTACAACGAATGCCTTATTAAACCCATTTCGTTCATGGCATTTAGCTCTAAGGGGGCGAGAACGCTGCGGGTCAGATCCACTTACTGCCAAGTGAGGGTTAATAGCGTTTTGATGAGCATGGAAGTGTGTATGCGAACAACAAGAAGCAGTCCTTTGACCACTTTTCAAAGTAGGTTTCTCTTTCTAGTAAGGGAATTAAAGGCTTAAATGCATTTAGTTGGGATGCTAACAAGCACGAGTTCGGACCGCGCCCGTCCGTCTTGTCCGATTACGGAGTAGAACAACGGGGTTCCGACTTAGCGCCTCGAATCCATAAAAATCCAACGTCCCTTCTGCAATCGTCTTATCTGATCTGCCCGAACTACTTTGGAAGATAAATGGGGATTGTTCTCTTTCAGTGGAACCGATTGAAAACCAGTGCTAAATTTTAAAATCTATTCTCCGGTGCGATAAATTCTGAGTATTTTTGGGGTCTTCAAAAAGAGAATAGCTTTCTAGATAGTCTTGTATTTTATAGAGATTTATTTTGAAGGCAAATGCACTTGGAATAACTTCTAAATAAATTCATATTGAGTATTTTTTAAAAAGCTTATAAGTAAGTTCAACACTTAAATAGGCATCACTACGTCGGTTATATCTTGCACAGTTCAGAATAGAAAAGCAATACTAACTCACATTTCTGAATTAAAAAGCAGGTAGATCGTTGTTTTTTCTTGTATAAGCCCCGGTACACATGCATAGCGTTCATTACGTCGATTCCCGTTTCAATTATTAGCAGGAACGGGATTTTTGCGAAGCTTTCGATCGTTTCAGCGGTTCGCTTTTTGCGTTAAACGGTGTGTATCGTAATGGTTTCGGAAACAATAAACTGCGAACGGTATAGCTTTGCGATTTTGCACATGACATAAAGCTGTGTCCATGCGAACATACGTATAGACACATTCGCGCTTACATAATTGGCAAAATATCGAGATATAAATCAATCTTTGGCCAAAGTAATCGGTGGCTCGACGCAAACAAACTATTGGCTAGTTCGTCCACATGTAGGTTTTATTATTTCGTTCCATTGGGCGGGTGACCACCGCCTCGCCGTCTCCATTCATCGACCCACCGCAACATTTAACGCTTTGCAACACTAAAAATGGGTCAGCCAAGTTTAATGGACAAGTGTAAAATTCCTTAATTGGATTCATTGACGAGGTGTGCCGCGACAGTTTGTCATTGTCTTTGAGCTAAACTACCGGTTAACCGAACTCCCCAAGTAGACAAACTGGGTAAAAGCTAAGACTTCGGACAGCCTGCAAGATATATTAGTTTACAACTTGAAATGGAAGCCATGAATTCCCTTTTCGAACTTTAATTGCCTATGTCCTAATTATTCCTAGTTATTTATTTTCCCTTTCTTGATAGAATCAAAGCAAAGGTGTATGTATATAGGTATGTCTTAGCAACAAAAAACACAGATGAATATCACAAATCGGGTTTTGATTTCCCCGAGGAATGCTGCCGGTCGTATGTGTATGATCGCGGTCATTCCTGATATGCCACAGGATCGTTCGAGGAGTCCCGGCAGAAGCCTGACGCGGGTCTGTATCTGTAGATTGGCGATACAAAGGTAAATGGAAAAACAAGACATATTTACGAGGGTCCGTATTCTTACATTTTCACGACGAAGGTACGCGATAAACCCAAACTGCTCCGACTACGCAATATTCGATTCAGGTCGATATAACTTCAAATAAATCGGCAAACTTTGAGAATAAACTTCCCCACGTACCGTTACGATGAAGCGAATGATTTTAAAACGTCTTAAAATATCAAAGTTGTTGTTGGAAAGTTAAGATCTATTCAATATTTCTGATAAGGAGAGAAAAAACTATTTCCTAAAGGAATATACCTCACGGGCGGAAAGCAATCGAATAATATTCAGATGAGGAGCGAAGGATATGAAAAATGTTATAGATTTCTTTGCAAAGCAGCGCCGTGGGCACCCCTGCAAAGGATTGTAATACATCTGTGTTTGACACTAACATCCCGAACTATTATTACATAGTGCTTCGAAGAATACTCGCTTTGTTTGTAAAACCATTCAATGGATGCAAATTTAATTAGCTAAACCCAGGAATTAATTATGCACAAAATCTGAATACATAATATTTACGTACCTACTAACTGATTAGTATTTGACAATGATTACGCTAGAATATTAAACTTAGTACTTTGACTTTGTTCTCAAAATATTTACGGCTAGAGATAGAAAGCCGTATGAGCTTTATAAACAAAACCAACGCAAAGGCTTTCGGCTTGAGCATATATAAGCGTTTACTTTGGACATGTTCCGAAACTAGTCTTAGCTTTCCGAATAAATTGAGGTTTCGTAGGTTGTCTGAAAAAGCTCTAACTTGTCCCATGGGCTGTTTATGTTTGTGAGAGGAATAGATGTTCCAACCTGGATGGTTATATAGACGTAGGTATCGTCGATTTACTGTTGACGTGTTCGAACGTCGTAGCGACATTTTTCTAAAATAAGCAACTCTTTGTTTTGCGTACCTACACATACAAAAATGTATAGTACACAGGTAGACACGGGTAGCTAGAGCAAATATTGTCATAGGGTAAATATAAAACATTAATTTCCGTAGTGGGCGCATCTAATATGGTGTTTAGCACTAAAAACTGTTAACATGTGTATTTAATATAAACCTACATAAACACGGGTTTTCATATATACAAGTAAATTGGGTAATCGCAATTTACCCTAGCTACCCCTACAACTTTGCGAATATTAGAAACTTCCTGCAAATATTAGATATTGGGCCAAAATATCAATCCAGTGGCATGATATTAATGTGTGGGGAAGTTTACTGAGCTGCAACAATTCGCGCCGCAGAATAGCCATCAACACGTTCAAGTTTAAGACAAACATCCTAAGTTCAAGGAAACCGATATACCTAATTACCTACTTGTAGGTACCTACTGCTGAAACCGAAGGTGGGTTTTGTACAAACATATTTGTGACGTAAGGATATTGAATGACGTGACGTTCGGAAGGCATGTAGTGGGCGGCCATAATAAACAAAGTGCACGCGTGGGCGAATTAAATAAACAATGCGTTGTAAGTGCAGCACTCCAGTACTGCCGCGAGGGGGGACTGGACCGCATAAAAATCTAGCATATAGAGGCGCGTGCCACTGGCGGCCTCTTGACACGTTTTCATAATGATGATTCACTAGATTGCGTTTATTAGCGCATTTAACAGAATTAATTGCGAAAACGTGTATTGTCATAAACCATTACGCCGCGTAATGTTGTCAACAGTTTTTATTTATATTCACAACCGCGCTCAGAATATTCAATTACTTTAGTACGTCAAAGGACAGGCGGCTAGGTGTGACGCAAGGTTTATCGGAAATATTTCACGTATTTTCGATGGTGTTACAAGTTGTAACTTTCCCAAAGGCATATTTTCGCTTCACTATAACTGTAAGAAAACTAATTTCGCGTGTTTGCTCGACGGAGGGCGCGGCAGCGGCATTCCTAAGAAATGTGTGGATCGCTCGGATACTGCGTTTATGTGTTTGTGATATATCGGTATGTCTTACGCAGCTATAATCATACCTCTCTCCGTTATTGCAAGTACATTTTTATCACTCTCCCCTAATTCAGTACAAACACACGCGTGTATACCGGTCTAAATATTTGTTTCAATAAAAGGATTGTACGAGTAAACCGAAGCATTCCACTATCGGGTTTTTTCAGCAATTAAAAGAAACGAAGTGGCTTCCAGTAACAAAACAAGTTAACAATGGCAGGCTTTGTGTTTGAATTTTAATTGATTTTTTATAGATTCTTGTAGCGACGCACAACGAGCCGGCATTTTTTGTCACAAACAAACAATATATATGTGCAAACGCGTACTGCCCGTTTCATATTGCATTTTTTATAGCTCTCCCTGTTTCATAGCTTAGTTTTATTGTTTATATATGGGACTAATGTAGGTGAACATATGGCTACCGTAGTTCACATAAAATGCCTTTGTTTGAGAGGTGAACAAGACGTCATGTTGAACTAGTGGCGTCCCAGAGGAGCCCAGAGTAAACCAGATGTTTACACGTACTTATAACGTTGTGATTAGCGTGATTGTTGGCCCCAAGGTTACCATTTTTTAGGCCCAAGGCAATAGATTGCTGTTGTTGCTTAATAGATCTATTTCTACGAACAGGCAAAGACGGTTGTAGTTATCTAAAAGGTCGTCTACCGACAACCCTTAATTGGACATAATCCCAAACTTCAATAATATTTATCTTACTTATCCATCGTTAAATTCGATATTGTAAAAAAGTAATGAGTAATATTTAAACGTAGAACCAAGATTTTAAATTTAAATTTTAAATCAATGCTTCATAAAATTCGCCAGTAATTCATTATGCTTCTATACCCAAACCGAAGATGAATATTACGCCGTAAGCCAAAATGAAACGATATTATTATTCAAAGAGAATTTTCATTAAATATATTATTAGATGTCTATTACTTCGACCACCTTTCATGATAAAGAGGGGAGATAAATCAAGATAAACCAGTATAAACTAACTCGCACGCAGTCCGGATCCTTCTCGTTAGCTGGTGTACAGTGGTTTTCAATAGGACGCATTAGTATAAGTGGGTTCGGATAGTCGTGGATTGGCTATTGTGCTGGATTGTGTCGATTACATTCGTGCACACACCGGTCCCCGCGGATTGAGTTATTATCTCTGCGAAGGCACCGGCTGGCCTCTCCGGCGCCTGCCGACGCCCGCCGACGCCCAGTCTGAGCGCAGGTGCATCACTATTGCCGTTTTTTTTCTAATATAATCCTATTTGCATGGAGACGTGTTGCTATTTTTGTGCTAAGCTGTTTGTCGCAGTGTTATTGGTTTGTTTACTCCGAATACATATTACATACATTATTCAATTAGATGAGTACTTAGGTAATTTGTATAAGAAAGTTTGAGACGACAGATGAAACGCTTTTCTGGCTACGTTAAAACATAGTTACCCACAATGATATATTTTTAGTTACATAGTTGGTCGGTGAGTTTGGTGCATAATGATTTATTTATTCCCAAATTTCGTAAATAACCACTTAACAGCTATAATAACTTTATCCTGTCAAAAATCTGTTTAGATGACAATATTTCAATTAGTTCTAATTCTAAATTGGATTTAAACATGATATTATACAATATTATTCCGATATTGTGGGAAGCCAATTAAAGGAACAACTTTCACTATCTGGTATCTAGTTAGAAATTTTGTACTATTTAGTTAGTCTTATGAGCTGCACAACTTAGTTCCTATACTGGATATGATCGGAGAGTTTCAGTTTGATCTGTAATTAATCCGCGTCGTCTACAGGATGTTCGCGTCAGTTGCAGATGCAGAATCTTGTGGAAGACGAAACAAGTAAGGTGGTTTTTAATATTTAAAGTTAAATTACATATTTTTAATCTTATGTATGTAGGTACTGTATCTAAAGTGTTAAGATTTTAACAAAGAATCTTTGGTTCCAGTGTGTTTTCATCTTAATGCAATTCCTAATTTTAAAAAATTGTACGTGTTTTTTACATCTTTCCCACTTATAAATATAAATTCAACATTAATGATGTAACAATATAATTATAATTTAAAAAAGGGTCCATGGAGTTTCTTGCCCGTTCTACTCCTTACGTGCCTACTACGGTTTGGAATGAGCAACATATTTCTGACTGGCCGACTCCTTGACAATTCAAAAGTGCCTGTAAATGGTTTAATTGAAATAATTGCTTCTTCTGAGACTTCAAAGGTTTTTGAAGTGCGGGTTGGTAGATGTCACGTGTCTTCAAATTTTTGGTTCTAGGACATAATGTTTTCCTTCGCCGTTTTGAGAGCAGTGGTGATGAAATAATTTACTCGTAAACTCGTAAGTCGCGGCCATTAGCACTGGGCCACCGCCCACCACTCTCTAAAAACATTATAAATGCTTCTAAATAATGAAAAGTGAATCATGTGTGAATGTGACTTCTAATCAATTGCAGTAGATATGACAGCAATCGGACAATGAAATGAGTCTCCAAAATGTTGAGTTGTCTTTCTGTTATAGGTATCTGGTAATGGTTATTGTATTGTACACACGACGACATATCAAGCTAGCATAGGCTTTTCGTACAACGAGAAGTCAGCTTATCCTGGAAATGTATAGCTTGATATGTTGTCGTACGTACTTACCTACATTGCCTGAAAATGAGTAATTTCGCCTGAAGTAAAGATCCTAATTATGATTTCCCTTATTATAATTATAAAGACGGTTTCTTTACTCAACCCAGATAGCAGCTAGAATATTTTTATAAACGGAGCCAGATTTTATGAACATTTTCCTGTACCTGCGCATAACAAGTAAAAGGGATATGCGTATTTTAATGGATTTTTATGTTAGGGTGTACTTAATCCTTAAAGTTCTGGTGATTGATAAGGGTACACATTATAACGCGATGGGTATGCTTGAGTTATATTTGTTAATTTCAGGATTAGTAATATGAATGAGCTAGCTTTTACCCGCGGCTTCGCTCCTGTGCTTATTTCCGGGTTCAAAAGTATCCCATGTCACTCTAAGGTCCATAAACAATCCCGATGCAAAAAAAAAAAATACGTTGATTCATTGATTCACATTTATAATAATACTAACAACAATCCAACAAGATCTGAGAAATTTCGTGCCAGCGACACGAAGAAGAAGATTATTAGATCTACATTATTGTCATCAGTCATAGGCAAAGTCAAGGAAATTAGTTAATTAATTTCCTTTTCCTTTCAAGTTTCTAGTTAATTCTATAAACAGTTGTTTATAACTTGAACTGTCCATGTATTCAAATCAAGACAGTTCTTTGACAGTTGTACTTATGAAATTGCAAATTGACGTAGCGATTCAATTTGATAAACAATTAATTTCGCTCACTGTAAATAGTGGACAGCCTATCGCAGTCCACAGCCGAACTTATAGTTCATGCCAATAAGAGGATAAATTGTTGAGTAGTTGGTTGACCATTGAATAGGCCTCTAATTCCAGTGGCATATTTGATGCCTGTCATTTACAGCCTATATATCTCACCCAATTATGACGGGATCGGTATATCCAGTATAGTTAAGAGCGGTTGAAAGTCAGTATTTCACGCGGCACGATTTCCCACCGACCCACGCTATCTTGTTATTAGGCATTAATCATATTCAGAGGACAGAACTATTCTTAGACTTTATGATGTTTTGTCTGCCTCTGTCGTAGGTTTTGATATGGCAACCGGGATCTAAAGTTTAACCATCTTCAAAGTAAGGAGGTGTGAGTCGTGGCAACACAAACAGAGTAACCGCGGCAAGCGCATATTAATCTCGAAAATTCGGTCGAACCCCGCGTTTATTAGTATTGTTGCTGCACGACACCAACCAATATACAGTACCATGAATGGGTGATACTAGGAACTTTTGCCAGCCGAATTTCTAAAAATACTACCTACAGTATATAAAAATCTTTTCAAGGAATTGTACAAAGTAATGGCGGGAATCACATCAGAATCCATTCATTTACGCATTTCGACACATAGTTTAGAAGCACTAAGCGAATATACAAACAACTTTGTTTAAAGCTATTTAGAGATAGCCGGTAGTACAAACTCTTGTCTATCAGCGAATAGCTTGTTTTGATAGCAGTTTTGTGTTACCCCTTTCAATTCCGCAGTAGGTACCTACCAGATACACACGACACACGAACGTAATCATTATAATTTGCAATGATTATATAAACCAATAGTTGTTAAACTGTAAATTTGATTAGGTACCCACCGGATTGGATTAACGAATTGGCTCAATAAATGAGGACACGTAATAAATGAAACCACCCAATTAATTTGTAACGTTCGAATCGAACAAAAACATGGTGTTAGTATCGGCTGATTAACTTCGCCTAAGTAAGCAAAGGACAAGTTAGGAACACGTCTTGTTAATTGCTAAGGAATCGACTACATCAATAATTAATTGAACGGTAAGTATAGTGCAAATATCGTATTAATTTGCTACCATTCCTGTTAACCGCCATATTTCTTAATTGAATATTATGTCCGTTTCTTATTCCTTGTTTGGTTATAACATGTCCCAGATGTTGCGTTTACAGTGCGTACACTAAATTACATGTTTCTTCCCGTAGGAAGAAACATGTAATTTAGTACGTATACTAACTTTCACTCTCAAACTCTTTTCTCATATGTACCCATGTTATGAGTTCATTTCATATACTTAGCGCAATATTACATACGTGAAGTTTCAATGGCACCAAGTATGTAACACAGCTTTAGTAACATCGTGCGAACTTGCTCCGAGTTCTCTTCAGACATTGTGTTAAATGAAATTTCGAATATTTTCATCCTGTGAACTAACTAGCGGAACATTGTTGTCAAACTTACAGGTACTTTTGTACAAACTTACAAATGAACTCAATCAAAAATACAAGAGAGCGGAGTAGTGCAGAGCAGCCCGCGTATAATTTATATTATCATTTTATGTTTGGAGGTACTGTGAGCGACAAACAGAAACTTTAAAATTTAATTAAGCCAGCTCGAGAGCTCTTGTCACGGCAACCTTACTTGCAGATCTGAACCTATCTGTTTAAAACTGCCCACTTTTAGACATTGTCGCAAACTTGGAAAATACTTTTGTCAAAATATTACGATGCGAGTTTTCGTCGAGAAAGAATGAAGATACCAATAATTTGCGTAATAAATCTGGAGTATATTTTTTTCCTAATTAGGTAGTTATTTTAAACAAGAAAGTCGGGAGAATTTGACGTTAATAAATTTCGGTGTAATGAGGCGCGGGTATAGATGCAAAGTATAATGCCGACAATGGGCTTAATGACCGAGTGACTTTTAAAACAATAGGCCTACGCATCATGGGAAAAAATTGTGATTTATCCATTTGATTAATCAGATGACACATAAAATAGAAAGAATTTTCATAAGTAAACACACATCCCACACCCGCATATAGCATCCCGTAAATATCTTAGATGTCACCACCGTAATACAAAGACATAATGGTTAGCATTACGGAGCAAAGAATTATGGTTATATTCGTTGCGACCCATATTTCAATACTCTTCATTTATTTGAATACAGAATTGAGAAGCAATGAGAGAAGCAAGATGTTCCGTCAAGAATTTCACAAAAATGTTTAATAGTATTATCAGCCTTAACGTTCGTATGTAACAAGGGTTTCCCGTTAGTATACAGGTACAATATCAAATTGTAGCATTCATGAGGCGACGTGCGAAAACTTGCCTTCGTGCTGAATGCCAAATGGATCATAAAAAACTCATAAATGACCCACCTACTCTACGGATGAGAAAATAAATAAGATTATTGGAAAAATCGTGCCACTGGTTTTTTATGATAGTAGTAGTCATTTTGGCAATAAACTAAAGAGGTGATGTGGTCCGTCGTGATTTTATTTGCTTCGTGCAAATAGCTGGAAGAAAAATACTGTCATACCTAAGTAAGTGCTATTTGTTAAAACCCAAAATATTTTCAGCGGGTCCACCATGGCCGCGCGTGCATATAGCACCGACGGCGCTTCACCGCATGGCGCACTTTAACTGTCAACGTTGATTATGATCACACACAAACACAGTCGGTGGCACAAGTAAACAACTATTATTCATAATATTAAATCACTAAGCACATGCGGTCTTATTCCCGACTCCGAGTGAACGGAATTAATTATCATTGAAGTGTGGGTGCGAGAGGCAGCGTCGCGCGAGGCGGGCGGTCGGTTAGTAGCCCGATCGCAACTGACGCGAGCCGAGCCCGGCGTGCACCCCGCCTGGCCGACGCGACCTCAACCAACATATTTTTCAGTGATAAAAACAGCCCCCGATAATACTAATGGACACGAAACTTCGTTAACGATGACAAGATAACTATAAAAATAACTAGTTGCCAAGTAACATCTACAAAACTTCCTAACTTTATTACATTGTCTGGATTTTTTTGCAGTAACACGACCTAACACTTCAAATATGACATTATTTTATGCCGGCCGTTTTGAATATGCAAAATACAGCATAGAATAATATTAGCGGTATTTGCCTACAGCCGACTCCAAACTGCGTATAAATTCCGATCACGAAATTAATTATGTTTTATAGGAGATTTTAATCAAAGCGATCCCTACAAATAATCAATTAGGTACAGATTAATGTATCGGAGAGTTAAAGCTATCTGTGTAATTAATTTACACCTTTCGGACGGCAGGTCTGGCGATTAAGTCCGTTGCGATCGGCCCGTTAAATGTATAGTGTTAGAATCTTATAAGATTGCCATTAATCACGGAGCCAGTTCCGCCCAGGTTCCGCCGAGTGCGACGATCCATTAGTCAGGAAGTGAGTCGCCGCGGTACGTGTATAAACAGACATGTCAAACATTTCGCCGACCCGCGCCGGACGTACTTACGATAGCCTTTCCTAGTTTATATCGCGAGTCACGACACATCCACGCGCGCACACAACACATGATCAATTGCCCGAACTCCGATACTGAGAGAAACTCTCTGATACGATACAGTAAGGATCGTCAAATAACAATCGCCTTGAGTACGCCTCGTGCCGTCTGCATACAAAACGATTAATTAACAAGGTCAACAAATTTTCATGAAAGCAGAGACTACAAACAACAAACTCCAAGAGTATTAACAGAAAGATAACATTGCTAGGTCCAAACTGGAACCGTGTTCATTATTGTGGTTAAAATTAAATATATTTAATATAATACTTGGGACCCTCAAATTCGCTTGTATAACTTTTATTTTCGGTATCTTAGCTATAATGAAAACATTCAGCCTCGCCTAGATTACAAACCTAAGTAATCACAAAACTTTTGGTATATTTATGATACTTGTGAACGAGTTAGTTATTTCGTGGATTTAGAGATACGTAATCTATTTAAGGAAATGTGCTAATTTATTTTAGTAAGAGACTTGGGGGAAAAGTAAGAAAATTGCGACAATTAAGTTAAATATTCTTTTAATTCACAACGACGGTTGCCAAGAACATTAACCTTGCGAAGGAAGATTAAGTGCAAGTAGCTTGTTACAACAAAATGCTGCAGTGCAATATACTTGGGAGAGTAATCTATAAACACGCCATAAATCAGTATTAAATACAAGTAAAATCGTTGGAACATTACCGCAACAACACAGCGATAAAGTATCTCAGAGTAAATTGAAAAGTTACCAAAGTCAGTTTTAAATGAGACTGTTCCGAGCTGAACACGCATAGGATAACAAATAAATCTAAGCACTTTCACAACTCTCATACTACAGATCTTTTTCTAAGTTTCACTTCACTCTACTCCCTATTCCCCTCGGTATAAAACGTTCGCAATATCTACCGCAATGATCAAAGCTCGTCGAGTCAATGAAATTGTAAATAAGTATCTCGGTTTTGATTCTTGCGTGAGATGAAACACAGCAAAATATTAATCATGTTCTTTTTCTCATTTTTGTTGGTAGCAGGTGGTTTCTGACGTGGAAAGTGAAAGCGTCGAGAGCTTAGTGGGACAAAATGGATGTAACTAATTCATGGATACCATAACGCTGACGAGGGTCTCATGTCGGGCCGCTTCAATAAATACGAGATCATATAAGTTACTTATTTTTACCATAATATTCGTACCATGTCGTATTTTTACCATATTTGTAACATAATTTTCGGCAGAAGTGACAGAGCGCGGTGATTGATTGCTGTAGATTCACTTAATGATGTGATCGCGAGAATTTAAGGTGCTTCACACGGCTAGGAACGATGAATCAATGATAATATTTACAAGGTAATCAGAGGGTTTAAGATAAAGTTTAAACTTTTGATGTAAATTAAAAGGTTTAAAGCAGAGCAAATTAATCTTTGAAACAATGACGGAGTATTGTATCGACAATGCCATTTACTTAAGAGGCTTCTGGCAAGCCTCAGACATTCTCTACCAATCCGGTTAACCTACAATTGTTGCATCATTTAAATAAATACGTAGGTACTTAAAGTAAAGGAACTTGCCACTAACAAGTAATTATTTTGTTCCCATTACCGTGTACGACAATATAAAATAAATCATGTTTCGCAATATTAAATAAGCCGTGGCAACAATAGCCTTTTAGCAACTCTTTTATATTTTCTTTAGTGTGCCTAACTTGCGATGGTAAATATATTTGCTGAAAATTTTCCCATATTTGTACAAGCCTTTTTCCGTGTTGTGCAAATAAAGACGTTTTTATATTGACTCAAGCTGGCGCTATTGTGTGGCGACGTTACGAGTTACACTCTACTGTCTTCTTACTTTCATATACTCGTAACATTGAAGGATACGAGTGGGTTCTTCACTAATGACTCAACTCACACAATTGCTCGACTTTCGCACTTGACGAGTATATTAGCTGGAGCCAAACTATGGCCGCACAAAGTAATATTATTGTACAACTTAACCACACAAATGTGTTTCGGCTTATACCTTCATAATATCGAGAATTTGTGCGCACCACCAAATACCCTACATAATGAAAATCTTAAAGAATATTTGCTGGGGACGGTTTTGTATATTGTATAAATAAAAATGTTAGCAGCTAATTTAGCAGTGACTCGTTTCCCTCGTCCCCTGGGCTGCTGCGATTATTCTTGAGAAAACAAAGAGAAATCACGCAAGCTTGCGGTGTAGGGCGGGAGCCAAGTGGGGAAGTAGCAAAGCAGGTCGTTAATACGAGGACCTGGCCGACGGCCGATACTTGGCTTACATAATACCTCAAGTTGACGTTCAGGCGTAAACCCGCTTTGTATACCGGCCAATAGAGAGGATTAGGTATAAAGTAGTGCGTAGAACGCGATGATATAATTATTGCCTAGGCATTGCGTAGCTAGTAGCTAATTATTGGTCTGAACAAAAATATTATCAGTGCTAAATAATCATTAATTATTCTCTATCTCCCCGTCTATAATCTCCGAAGCGAATCGGACAGGCGTACATAGGAGGAATATTGAGTTCGTTTGTGAGGAATTTTCACACGAGTAATAATTAATACCTTCAAATATCGTGTGTTAATGAAACATAAAGTACCGCAGCGTGTACTGTTCGCCTTTATTAGAGATGTGCCTTAATTGTTAAGCGACACTTCGCTGAACTGGCCATTGCCTCGATCACGATTGAACACAAAGATACGATCGCCAGCGTGCGGACATCGGAATAGATTCTCTCACACGGGACTGCCACTATTATGCTAGTATATAAATTTCTATGGCACCGCATACCGCTTTGGCCGGTCCGAGCTGATAACTATTTTGTGTGTATGACCTCAAAGTAGTTTGGACGCTGTGAGGCGGCGACGTCGGAACTGAACGGAATATTGTGCTACGTACCGTCTACAGCCGCGCACTATTTAGGCTGCAGATTCAACCTAGATGCGCAAACCTAGATCCCCCATTAAGTATACGCCGTTAATTTACCCGGCCCATTATCTTTGTACTATTTCAGCAATGTCTTTGGAACGTTACGTCGTAATATGGAGTAGCTGAAATATCTTCCTCGAAATGAATAAAGTATTTCCTACGTTCCTGTCACAATTCCAGTTTTATAGTGTTCTCCGAAATGCAAGTGAAACAAGAGTTCGAGCACTTTCCTAACTAACCGGTTTGATGCAAAACAGAACAGCACGATTTTAATTTAAAACAATAACGTATAGAATCCTTTTGGACAGAAAAAATACATATCTGGTTGTATGTCTTTAGAGGATGTATATTAAATGGAAGTATTATACTGTTAAAAACTTTTTGAATCCAATATGAACACTTTTTAATGTCCGTATAAATGTTATAAGTAAAATCTTGCAAACGGTTTCCATACCACAAAATGAATTGGTATTATACGAGATACGGCCACAGTATTGAATAGGCATTGTGTATATGTAGTATTGTTAGTTATCGACATTTAGATACAAGTAGTAAAGTATTGCTACGAAATTTGGCTACGGCGTAGCCGCGTAGCGATTGTGGTTTTTATTATAAACGTGAAATCAATATAACTAGTACAGATTATTATTATTTGTTACCGGATTACTGTGTTTCCGAGAGTTATCATATTACTTGGCGGTAATCTTTTATGAGGCATTTGCCCAGCAGTGGGACATTAACGGCTAAAAATAATAAATAACCTCTTATAAGTTACTTTCCTTATACCCCGCATAAAATAGGCTGTCGATCGTAACACGTGATACGAATTATACGGGTTTTATATTTTCGTAATAGACGTATCTTTACAAGGTTTTCCTCTTTGATTCTGTCCTGATTTAACTTTTCGTATAAGAATGGAGGAAAAATCACAATATAGTCGAAATGTTAGTAACCGAGTTTTCTAATTCAACTAAAATGCGCAGGATTAATTAGAACGAAATTAATTATGGATTCTAATGCGCCTGTATAATCAATCATAAACTAAAATCTGCACACAATGCCTACACTTCACTGTGAGTCCTAGTTTAATTTAGATGCTCGTTTACCAACATAATAACCACACACGGACGGAAATGTTATTACAATACGTCATTGTGTACCACGATAACAACATTTTGATAGCTCACAACACTAACAACGGGATAAGTCCGCGGCCTTTATGAAATATTGATGACGTTGACAAGTACGAGATAATTGTTGAGACGTGCTATGAATAGTAATTTCATTACTGGATAATAAGCTTGGTCGCAGAGGCAAGAGCCGGCGAGGAGTCGCCGAGAGCGCCCGAGCCGGGCCGAGCCCGCCGCCGCAATGCTCGGCAAACAGACCGCCTAATGGGATCCAGCGGCATTAAATTAAGTTTTAAAATTAACTTTTCAAATACCTTACTCTTTGTAACCCGTTAAAACGAAAAAAAAACAAGTCCTCAAAGGTACCACAGGTTAAGTAAATGGTACTTTACATTATAAGAAATACAACATTCTTTTGTATTTTTTTAAGCCTGCAGCTTAAAAAAATACAAAAGGATGTTGTATTTCTACCTACTCTGTGTAAAGTATTCATGGACTCTGTTTCCAAGAATAATATCTTAGCCCGAAACTTTCACCTTGTGAAAAAGTTCGCGAAACGAGAGATATGGAAGTAATTAATTAAATAAATCAAAACTTGCTTTTTAATTAATTCGTGCGTCTTTGGAAGTGGGACCTATGTGTCGCTGGCTGTTATGTAAGTGCTCGTTATGCAGAATTCTCTAGTCATGATATGAGCAAAAACATCATTGGCCCCATCAACTAGAGGAAGTATATTTTTTGCTACCGTGAAAGGGTGAAGTAAGCGTAAATGATATACATTCTGTATGAGTGATAGTATCATCTGGTAAACGGCACTCTGCATATCGTGCAAATCTACTCCGAGCGTTAGAAATAACAGTAGTTGAACCGAAACTGAAGATTAACCTACAAGCTCTGTGCTCTCTCTCAACCTGAATTAAAAAATCCTTGTTAGTTCGCAGTTTTCAGTAACCGAGTGGTCAGTGTCCACAGTGACATTTACAAAGCTAGTAAATAGTGTAAGTAACCAGTAATAGGACACATATGTCAGTTATCAATGTAGCCAATGGGGGACGCGGACATACGAGTATAAACTGACATAGATATTGCAGTTGTGCTGATAACAATATATTCTGTGCGGGTAGTTGAGGGCAGCGTTGTGCCTATGCAGCGTATGTAGTGTACACGAGCGTGGGTCGGCTGACTAGGCGGTATCAATCTAATATCTCCGGTCATACATTTTATCTTCCAATACGTGGCAGCAGCCGCGGCACTTTCTCCGCTCACCACGCTATGTATATACTAGTTAACGACCAAATTTATTCGAGTTTACTCTTCACGGGGTAACGATAATTAATATTGTGAGGAGTGGAAAAGGTGCCGTTGTCGTGCCAAGAGGAGTTAAGCCAGTTCGCACTCTGTGAGTGCTCGGTTATGATCGTTGCCTGCACCTACTGATAAAAAGGCTTTGGAGTGGTGACAATGCACTGAAAATGTTGATGCTGCATGAAAATCTACTCATAAATGTCTAAATCAGTAGGCGTAATACCTACGTGAATAAACAAATTAGTAAACACGTCGAAGTACACAGCACAATAGTGTTACAAATGGGTACCAAATTAATTAACACATTAAGTTATTCAGAAATTACGTACAGTAATAAAACCACACGCGTATGCCTACATAGAATTATCAATGTTCACGTGATTTTGTAGTACCCATATCATAAGTAAATTATTCAATACGCCGAATGCAAATGATGGTATACATGAGTTTGCTAAATGTGTATGCGGGTTGATTGCGTACTCAGTAGGCGTACCCGCTAGTCACACAGTCACACAGCACGTCACTGATAGATAGCGCCGATGTATGATTAATGGTAACTATGCGAACTTACTAACACTCGCGGGTATAAGGATACGTTTCCACTGGAAAATGTGATCTCACTCACTACATACAAATTACCTTCGAAGATGCGGGCGAGAAACCCTTCCCAGTATTCATATTATTCTTATATTAACTCGGAAAATCTCTAGCCAACTATATGAAGAGATAACCCGGCCATGCGGGCACGTATTCAATTCTAGTATAGATCTCAAATTAGCAGCACAGGCGTGCCAAATGCGAAATAAAATCCCACCAAAGTTTCGCCGCAAAGCAATGTTCAGAAAGTTATTTAAAAAGGTGCAAATACCGTTGTGGTCTGCGGACCGCGTGACCTTTTTGGTACCTGTAGAGGACTTTCAAAGTAGAATAGAATAGAATAGATCCTTATTTGCACAGAAAGTAGGTACAAGTTACAGATGTTGATTTTAAAACGATCCTTATACTAACTACCTTAACTAAGGCACGCAAACAGTTTTAGCTATAATAATAAAAACTAATGAATATATAATATTAACACATTCAAATAAATAAATTTAAGTTTACCATGTCAAGATGAAATTTAGCACATAATTTGAAATACATAATACAACACATAATATCAAGTTTAATAAAGTAGAAGCTCAGAAGCAGAAGCTCAATTGTATTATTAATGTATACGTAACTAAAAGAAACTAAATAGAGACTTTCTTTTCCAGTAAAAACATTGCAAACAAAATTGAAAATCAATTTAAACATATTCTGCTCTATATTTCTTGGTACTGAGTCAGAGAGAGCACTAGTGTTTCTGAGTACTGGAGTGACTACAGTGCCGGTTCTGAAAGATAAAGGAATCCTCTTATCCCTTTCCACTAAAGGAGACCGACCTTCCCTCTCAAACAGATAATTAAAACACACAGTTGCATTTATAATTGTTCTAGCCGACCCCGAGCGAGGGGACTCGCTCCGGGCGCCACACAGGACAACGAATATAATAATTGAGCCTCGTATAAAGATTGAGCACTTACGAAGTTTAAATGGTGTTTCACTTATTTAATTCTAAAGTAAAGGAAAAATCGATAGCTAAATAGGAGTTTGTAGGAAGTTAGATGCGGGGTAAGCACACGGCTCATTAAACTTCAGCTATCCACATTTGCTTACGTCTGGATTCAGAAGGTTCTCGACGAACGCAATGACACTTGTTCGTTTTATCGCCGACCTTTTAAGTCGTAGGTACTCAACCCACTTCCGACGGGAGACGTACAAGAAAAAGGACAACCATAATATTGTTGCCTACATTTTACTATTACTACTTTATATACGAGCTAGCGCACAAACACAAAGATAAATAAAAACTGTATAAACTGTGTACCTATTTCTTTGTGCAAGATTGCTAATTCCATATTTAAAAAAAATATAGAGATAATTACAGATCCTAGTCTAATAGCAGCCATGACATTCTCATGGCACCAAGTCGAACCTTGAAATGCAGTAATCACACTAAATGGCATTTTAATATATAAAGCGAGAAAGTAATATTAATGACGTGACTCTTGCTTCATTATAAAAAATAATAAAACGCGAAGCTTTCGTGGCTTAGTCTCGATTTAAATGTAAATTACGTGGCAAAGGCTCAAGCCCCTGTCTCCGGTGGTCATAACCCCGTCAAAAGGCGAAGGCGGTTCATGTTTATGAAACGCTATAAACTTGGAATTACTACTACCAATAGGAGACCAACTGTAACATTCCGCCACAGCCATCCTAACTATTGTAATGAAACTAAGATTACTAGTTACACAAGTAACCTCGAAATACGACCATGAATTTGTTTACATTGTACCAGACTCACACATCCTTAATGTCGTTGATGGTAACAAGCTTAGAAATCTGTATATCTGCTCGTTCTTCTTAAAACGAAATAAAATTTTATTGTACGTTTCCGAACCTTTTTAGATTTGGTCCCGCATACGAATAAGGCAATAAATGTTGATCAGGACAACAAAAACAATTGACCAAAATCTATTATCAGCTATATTGCTGTTAGTGAACACAACTACAAGCTGTAGCCATCGGCGGCGGCGCAGAACTGCCGTATTGATTAAACTTTTGTGAAAGAAAACAAATCGAATCTTGAATTCATTCTGTAAAGGACCGTTATCATAGAAACGAGAGACGCAATGACAACAAGTAGGAAAATTTTAAGATAATATTTACCAGGAAAGTAGCAAGTTGAACATTATTTATAATTCTTAGTAGAAAGAGCAATAAGGGAAGTATTGTAGTCGTTAAATGTTTCTGGACCTCTTCAAATCCGTCAAAATCCTATTGAGAGCAGCACAATGAATGTTGACTTCATCTTTGTGTTATTTTCTTGTTGCGTTCGGGGGCCAGGGCACTTGAATAAAAGATTCGTATATTATCCCGGGCTCGGCGGCGGTACAATAGGACAGCGAGAACGCACCCACTGTAATTCAGTGAGCGGCCTAGCGACCGCATTGTATTACTATATAGCTGGATCGCTACCGACAATCTAATCTACACAGACGACATTCGCCACCGCAATGTTCGGTATTGCACACTCAAAACATCTGAACACAATGAATTCCAAATGTAAACCGCACGGCCAAGGTACCGGCGCCAAGTGCCTGCGATACTAGCGAACGGCAACGTTAGAAAACTCAATTTCAGGAGGGTAAATATAAACAAAGTGTCAAAAAACATCGATATTTTAATTTAAGTTGTGACATAACAATATCAAAGAAAAAGTTAAGTCTATAAGGAAACTTTTCGCTATTTACAAGTTGGTAAACTTCAACGCTTTGGGAGAAAAAAGATATTTCCGAGTTCTACTTTATAAGTAGTTGAGGTCCTACAGCAAATAAAGGACCGGACACATCCGTTATTCGCATACACAAAAATAAAATGCGATCCCTTCTCGAATCCGGAATCGGAGTATAGGCAAATTGTGATCGTCCCGAGAACGACTAAGGTCACGCGTCAGTGGGCTGACATTATTTGTCAGAGTGGATCGGAAAGCAATTTCGCCTAACTCGAGACTATTTGTCACACATAAAACGTGATCTATGGAACCGTCTCGCCGATACATCCCGCCCTGCACCGTCGATCGACGACCGTACCGGACTAACGTGAAAGGATTTTTAACGTGTGACATGATAATAAGATTTGTACCCTTCTTTAAGGTATCCGTCCTGTGAATAAAGATACGACACGTTTACGTACAATCCATCGTAATGGTTCCTTACCTTAGCTTACACATTAACGTCATAAAAAGAAGTTAGGGTGAGAGACATTCTTGCGTATTACATGTAGCCAAACTGTAACAATTTATTCAGCATAAAAAGATTGGATTACTTTATTAGCCACTATGTGTATTAAGTACCTAAACATGGCATGTTTTGGACGTGCGCGAACAAGTCAAATAACAGAGCAACAAGTCTATAGCGGTACGCGGCGGTAGTGTTGTCAGTATAATGTCAGGCGGGAATGGAGGGTACAATGCATGTCGGCTATGTTGCCAGTGTCAGTCGGGCGTCGACGGGCAAAATGGTCCTTGTGCAGCGCACCCGGGATTTTCGGTTGGGGATAGAAAATTGGATTGGCTCGTATCGGTCGCGGTGAAACACTGCCAGGACTTTGGCATGGAAACTTATTCTAGACGACTTATGGAGTCCGTGTTTCGATATTCTGCGGCAACATTTATCGTATGTTACAAACAATGTGATTCTGCTTCGACGACATTCCGTATGCTGAAACTTCGAACAATATATTATCGATCGAAACTAAGACATTTTCCAGATTAACAGAACATCGATAAGTAATGCGACACGCCTCGTTTCACTAAACTGTGAGCGACAACGACCCGGTGACACCGACTAAGGGTTAGGAATTGTGAAATTCCAAAGTACTCCTCGTGCCCTCCTTGAATGTTGGAGGTGAAAACTTTTTGATTAATGAGCAAAAAGCTTTCGTCTGCTTATGCCTTTAATTAAAACTAAAAAGTTTCGGGAGCGACATTGCGGGGCCACGAGCTACTCGTTAATAGAACTGTTTGTTTGCGCGTGCATCGCCATCGCGCCAGTCGCCACAGAATTGTAAACGTTTTGTGTATAGTATAGGGGAGCACTTAGTCGCGTGCAGGCACAGGCCCTCTGTGGACCTCGTTTGCCAGACATTCCCCGCATCGTCGCTAAGTACTTAATTGTGTCAGTGGTCCTGAGCACAGCCAAACTTAAATGAAATACTCGTGTTCCTGCAGAATAATCGCTTACCATTAATTTCATTACCTTATCGAGAAATGGAACGACTCAACCGAGATAAAATGATCTAAAAATAGTTAAATCTTTTTTATTCCTTTTCATGAAGTTTGAAGTTACCTATTTTAATGAATGAGTGGAACTGATTATTATTAAATTATAAGTACATTTAAAAAAAATAAAACAATATTTTTACATGCTATTATAAAAGATAAAAATGATTTTTTTTAAATATTACCTTCGCCCCGCGGTTTCACCCGCATAAGTTTGATCCCGTGGGAATGTCGGGATAAATCCTAGTATCCTATATGTTAATCCTGGTTATAAACTACCCGTGTGCCAAATTTCATCCAAATCCGTTTAATGGTTTTTGCGTGAAAGAGTAACAAACGATCCATTCATCTATACAAACTTTCACGTTTATAATATTAGTAGGTAGTAGGATAGGATACTAGGATTAGACTTTTTAAAGATATAAAAAGTATTTATAACTATTACGTACCTTATTGGCATAATTATTGAGCTCGGTAGCTGTTTGTAAACCTTTGAAAGGTCGTACCTATCTAATAATAATGTTCGTTAAATCAAATAGGTACTTATTAAGAGATGTGGGGACCCTATGTGAAAAAATATTACCTACCTTGCTAGCTTTTTATTGGAATTTCCCTTTACTTTTATGTTCGAGTATATCAAACTCCCTACTTACTTTGATTTACTTCGAGTGATTTTATCAGGAAAGAGATAGTTAGAAAAATGCATGAAAATATTAGAACAAAGACAGAATATGCATATTCATTGAAAGTCTAGAATAGAAATGGAAATTTTACTACGTATATTTTCTGAGCTCATCCTGAGGTTAACAATAATATCTGATTTGAAAATTAAAGGCGTGTACAACTTCGAGGAGGTCCAAGTTTCAGAGAACTCGTATGGAATAATGGCAGATATTTCCCTGGAATGAAACACAGTAAGGCAAAACAAAATCTATTTATCACTTAATTGGAATAGCTTTAAAATGGAACACTTTCCAAAGAAATTAGGTAATAAATATCTAGTGAGATAATTCACAGCCGTTAGATTTGCACGTTTCTGTAACTTTGCAGACCTTTCTACTTCACCTACACTTTCTCTGAAATGCGAACATAATCTCATCAATACTGTATATTTTTCTTTGATATCATCAAACTCGTATTACAGATTTATTTACCTTTACAGATTCTCAGGCCATAAATTCGGAACATGTAAATTATATTTTCATGAGTATCAGACATTTTTTATCGTAAATATTTTTATATTGCTTCAATGTAGCTGAGTGTATAAGGTATGGCCTTTAATACGATACTGTGTAAGCTTGTGATATTTTTTTATTATAGTTTTTTCAAAATATAAACTCTTCGATATTTTTTCTCCAGGCACAAGAATAATAGTACTATCATATTCTGCGTAGCCTTTTCCCAACTATATTTGGGTCGGCTTCCAGTCAAACCGGATGCAGCTGATTATCAGTATTTTACATGACGACATCGTTGGCTCAGTGGCTGAGCGATCGACTGCTGCGCTGCGTGTCGTGGGTTCGATTCCCGCACGGAACAAATATTTGTATTGCCTACAGGTAGTTGTTCCGGGTCTGGCTGTTTGTGTATGTGAGTTTAAATGTTTGTAAATGCACCCACGATACAGGAGTAATTCCTAGTGTGGCGCTACGTTTAAAAAAAGAAAGTATTTTACATGGAGTCACTGCCTATCTGACCTCCTCAACCCAGTTACTGAGATACCCCTTGATAGGATTGGTTGTCAAGACTTGCGGGCTTCTGACGTCACGTAACGACTGTCAAACATCCACGAATGACAGTCGGGACCAACGGCTTAGCATGCTTTCCAAGACACGGAGAGATCTCGGTATGTAAAGATGGTCACACATCCACGGACCAACCATGGCAATGAATTTTCATACGCGTTTACTACTCAATAATGCACGCAGTTCCACAACTGTGTTTACGACGTAGCTTGTTAGTTTTATTAGGTTGTGTAATTTATAATTTCTACGCACATTACGTAGTTCAAAACCGCTATTTCCCACCCATATTTGGAAGAGAGGCTTCCCCTTTTTTTTAGTGTTTCTGACATTACAAACTTAATGTTTATTTTATTCAATCAAGATTTAATTCTTGAATACTTCAATATTAAATAACTCTTCCTGATTGGTAGTAATTTTTTCTTTTCATCTCTTAAACTATAGTTTTGTATAATTTAGAAGCATCATCATCTGCATTGCCTTTTCCCAACTATGTTGGGGTCGGCTTCCAGTCTAACCGGATGCAGCTGAATACCAGCATTTTACATGGAGCGACTGCCTATCTGACCTCCACAACCCAGTTACTGGATAATACGATACCCCTTGGCAAGACTGGTTGTCAGACTTTCGGGCTTCTGACGACCCGTAACGACTGTCATAGATCCACGAATGACAGCCAGGACCAACGGTTTAACGTGCTTTCCGAGGCACGGAGGGGTCTTGGTATGTAAAGATGGTCACCCATCCACGGACCAACCGCGGCAAGCGTAGCTTAACCTGATCGATCGACCCGTGAGGCGTGCGTGCGTATAATTTAGAAGCATTTTTTAAATGTTGTAAATGAAAGAACCATGGATCCGTTTTTATGATATTTTGATGTTGACTTGAAAGAGCATGGCAGTTGAGAATATGTCATGTACACTTAAATGTCTCACTGGTGGTGGCGCGTGTGTTGGATCATTCGGTTCCCTACGAAATAGTTGAGCTGGGTGGTGCTGATCCACGCGTCATGTTCGTGAACGGGCGCCGTCGGTTGAGACTGGTCATCTCATAGTTGTCAGGGCTTATTTTTAATTTTATATTTTAATTTGTTTCTTTATTTGTTTTTACATTGTTCTCACATATAGAAGCAATAAGAATAATGTACCCAGGATTTTGTAATAATATCTTGATTTAAAAGAATGTCCTTGAAGTTTCTTGCCCGTTCTTCTCCATAGAGATCTTCGTTTTGGAATGGGCAACTAGCTTCAACTTTCTGACTAACTGACCGACTATTTAATTTTGACAATTCAAAAGTGCCTGTAAATGCTTTAATTGAAATAAATGATTTGAGTTTCGTGTTTGAGTTCGTATAAGTAGGTAGGGTTGCGAAGAATATAAACATTACAATCAGGAAATTGTAAAATACCTCTGAGCTGTATTCAAAGCAATCATAATGTTACATTGCTGCTTTAATATTCGAAAACAACAGCACAGAAACATAATGAAGAAAATTAAAAGCCATTTGCAGCTAGACTTACAAAACAACCACTAATTTGTCGTTCCAGGAATTGGTTAAATAATATCTTTATAAGCTTAAATACGTTTGCTTTGTGATAATAACAAATAAACTAGGAGGGTTTACACGACACTGAGTGGCTTTCTTAAGCTTAAACGTGTTACATACACTCAAAACCGCACTCGTTAGACAAGATCAAACAGTGCTAGCGTCGAAAACTCTCTCATTAATTATCTTAGTAAAAGCTCCGACAAATTATATTAACTGTGCAGATTACGCTGTGTAAACGTCCTAAGCGGAAGTACTTATTGTATCAAATCCACATGTATTCCATTTCAATGCACGATACAAAAGTAGTGTGCATAAAATGGGTCTGAATACACATAGCAGAAACGGAAGATGTTTATCTATGTACCTATCTCTCAGATAAATCAACAAAATATTGTTGAGCTCGACAACTCGTATGATAATGTCGGCCATATTAGTGTAGGGTATGTGAGCCTCAACTTTAAACGATCGGTAGTTTGAACGACGATATTGAGATGGTGCGGTACCTACGTGCGTACATACTGGGAATAAATCAGGGACGCAACATTTGGCGATAATTTAATATGACGGAAGAAAGTGGCGCGATAGGCTGCGAGCACCCCTAATGTGAGGATATTACGTCACGCACGCATCGGCACTTTTGTCTGAAAAATGTACGCGACGTGGCCTATTACCTCGCCCGTAAGTTTAAAGTCTAGACGTATTAAGGTCGCCAGAGCATGCCTCAGTGGACATGAAAATTAGGGAGATTAATTATTTTATCTCTAGAAGAACAACGTGTAAATGATTTTATCAACTTTCTCGAGTAGGTACCTACACGTTTTATTCCATTTGCTTTTGTTTTGACAACCATTAACCTATTGGTTATTTATTTTGTTCACATTGGCGTTAGCAACTAGAAGAGGAACCAAAGAAACATAATCCTACTGTCAAAACAATAACTCGATCTACAAATAAAAGCACTGAACGAAATAATAAGAAATAGATCATAAGTATCATAAGCTTGTTTAGCAACTGTAACGCAAATAGTGCCTCCTGCTCTGTGATTATTATATCTATAATAATCATAGAGCAGGAGGGCGGCGACCGGTAAAACGGAACGTCATTAATCTTTTCTATTCTTCTACTGGAGATATTATATTTTCATCTTTGGTCGACGACGACGACTAAAGTCTAGGCAAAGCAGAATTTTTTCAAGTACCATCTCATCTCGACGTGTTCGTAATACAAGCAAGGCAGGCATACCTACATCCCTAGGCAGTGCCTATACTCGTATAACATCACACGCCCCTACTTTTCCTGCGTGACACGACAAAGGGAAAGATTTCTAAACATACCGTGCGTAGCGCAGGTAAGGACTACAAGTTCCCCATGGTCCTAATATTCGAAACATTAAACATTACATTAGGACGCTTTTGCAAGGTTTAGTAACTTACAATTCGTAATTTATAATACCGCAAATTAGTTAACCAAATAGGCTCGCGGCCAAGAGCCGGCTATTTCACCGTACTTGCGGATTATACTGAGTAATAGGACCATATCTATGTACAAATAATAAAAGGGGAGAAGGCCATAGATTACAATTTCCAATTAATTCAAGAGACTTTTAGTACCTAAATTGTAGAATAGAAAATAAAAGGGGTTTTCGTATTTTCCTTTTGTAGGTCAATCATGTAAAAAGGAACTAATTTACATTAGGTTTTACGGCTGTAATTTCAGGGGCTGGCAAAGAAGAGTGGATATTGTTATGTCTTCGTTGGAACGTTGAAAAACAGCAACGAAATTATTTACGCTACTTTACATAAAAGAGGTTTCATGGTTAAACAATTTAATTCATAATTAGAAAATAGAGTGGATTAAGTAAAGCTCGAGCATTGAATCTATTGCCTATGTTGGGGAGGGAGGAAAGGCCCCGGGCCTGTTCCCAACCTGGTTTCACTTTGGTGGATAATATTATTATTAATAAAGTTTTATTACTACAAATTCCATTAATAATACACAAAGCGACTCTTTGTATATTGATATTAAACCTAATTGATGTTTTTCGTCAATTCTCTATTAAATATACGTAGAAGAGCTACTACAAACATCTCATTGAAATCCAGGTTAAAAATACCAAAGCTGCTTTCTTAGGAAAAGCTCTCATATTATTTGGAACAGCAAACAGAACGAACGTAGATTGCTGACTTTGCTCCAATTTGAACCGGGGTATGTCCGTCAATCACGTATGCTTTGACGAGCAGCAATGCGACATGCCGGGGCAATTTCGGAACTGCCATGGCGAACTGTGTATGTTACGTACACATGTAAACGGTAAAATAAAGCTTAAAATATCTTCATTATGGAAACTTAGAGCAGTGATGGCCCTGTGGTAACGGCCGCGACTTACAAGTAGTAGGTCGTAGGTTCGAAACCCGTCAGGCGCTTTACTTTGTGTAATTTATTACATCACCACTGCTCTCAAAACGGTAAAGGAAAACATCGTGAGGAAACCGACATGTCGTAGAACCAAAAATTCGAAGACATGTGACATCTACCAACCCGCACTGGGCCAGCGTGGTGGATTACGGCCCACTCCCTCACACCGAGAGGAGGCCTGTGTCCCAGCAGTGGGAACATCATAGGCTGATTATATTAAATGGAAACTGAATACTACTCATACTCACTCTCTACTATTCATTATTATGGGGAAGGTAAGATAAGATTCAGTAAGATCTTATGCGCTAATGCGCATAAGATCTTACATATACATGTTTCCATAGCAGCTTTGTTTTACCAGTACGTATACACGTGTGATGTATACGGCACATTATACAGGTATCTGTAGCGATTGAAACTGAGGAAGCTGGGAGGCAAATGGCGCAGGCTGTGCCTCATTACCGTTAAGGGGAGACATTAATCTATGCTGATGAAAGTAATAATGAGTTTCGCGTCCTGGAATCGATCTGTAGACCTGGAACCTTGAGTTAAATAGTGTCTTGGGCCTATTTATTTACTCATATATCTCTAACAGTATTTTCCTGTAAGGTTTCAGACTAGAAATGGATCGCCCTTTTTCCGCGTAGTCGTAAATAGCAATTAAAATAATTATGTCGAAAGACTTATGTAAAATATCTGTGAAGGTACCTAACAAAAGCTATGTGCCTCAGGCATTAACGCCGCCTTTGTACCTTTTTGTGTGCGAAAAGTTTAATGTAAATAAATAAATATATCCACCACCAGTCCGTTTACCGAACGTAAAAATTACAATTTTCGCTTACTAAGATATAAACTGTCGTAGACATGGATATGGGTCGTAGATAAAAAGATCAGCAAAATCATCCTTTTCCGTAGATAGGTATGACATGTTTACATGCGTCAAACTTGCAGAAGTTCAACTGGATGAAGTAGGTTAAGGATCACAACGGTGAACTAGTTACTGACAGGTTGCTTCCACCTTCGAACGCCTGCACGACCTACTTCCCTGGTATAACTCTTACAAACTTGCGAGACGGCCAGTCTTTCATCTCCAGATAAACATGGCAACTTCTAGTTTCTAATAAGTTAAACCTACCGGAGTAATTTGGTAGGAACTTGTTGAACTTACGTTGCACTATTTGTAATTTCTTGTAGCTATTGTGGTTCTTGTTAGACTTGTAATAGTCGTTTGTAAAAAATGGAACGGAAAATGTTGGTACGGCCTATACTTGTTTTTGTTATAAAAAAGTAGGGTTGGACTTGTTTTTTTACAAAAAAAAAAAAACATGTATAAGTACTTACCTAGCATTTTTTCGCGGGCGTATGTTTAATGCCCTTTATTTTATGCGTCGATCGTATAAGACCGTGTTACCGTTTCAATTTCCAGTAAAGGTTTCACTCAGGAAGTCTATAAAAATTAGGTACCAGGATATCATAAAGGAGAAACGTCGGATGCCGACGTGCCATAAAAACCACAAACCGTGAATAATGCGGTGTTCCATAGCGATCAGCCACCTGTATACATATAAGTAGGACATTCGACAAGCAGGGTACGACCGGGTTATGTTTAATTCACCGTCAATTAAAAACAAAAGTTGAAATCGTCATGTCAGATAATTTCACGGTAATTATTTATTGGTAGAAGATACTACGTATGAAAACCAATTACAACTCGTTGATGTATTGTTAACTAGCAATTATTGTGCCAGTTATAATTCGGTATGTAGTCCCTGGTAATTATGTGAGGAGACTGAATAGATGAAATGAAATTATAATGACATTACCTAAATTCAACGAGGACAGTCCGGCTCGCATCATACATTAATTTCTATCTCCAAAGTTGTTTTTGTGACCTAAGTTCGTGAAATTACGTCCCCAGTCCCAGCTGTCGTTGTTTTAAACAATTTTCTTTTACATTTTGTCAGTATTTTTTATGAGCGTGATGCTCGTGTTACTTACTGGTTAACAATTTTCATAAATTACAAAATTTCGACCGTTAAAAGATATTTGATACAGGAGGTTTAAAAAATTTAAATTTTACAAAGGAAACTGTGTTGCAATATTTTTAAAAGCTTTCTTTTTTTTATTTCCTGAAAGGGTATTTATTATAATTGCTAAGTATTGGAAATTGTACCACATAGGTATATGAGTTTCCGCGAACAAGTACTTATATTTTCTCTTTGTAACTCCACATTCGATTCCATTAATTGGAACTTCAATATCATAATTTTATTATACTGCTAAAATAAGAATACACAGTTTTTCATTAGAATTGTTTATGCTTTGTCTTTCTGATGAACACTGCTTGTTCATCCGAAAGATTATTTATAAACAAGCAGTAAGTAGGTAGCTTTATGTGTCATCCAGTATCAGTAAAAAATACGAATGATTAAAAAACTTCGAGTAGAACGTTTCCTATCACTCATTTTTAACTTTTACTTTGCTAAGTGCGATGCTACGTCGCAAATAAAATAAAAATGCTCGGCGTATGACTGCGATTTTTCAATTTAGCGCATTGTCCAAAGCTAGTATTTCCGACACATTAGTGCTGGCGGCGGCGGCGGCGTGTAGCCCGCTGCATCGCACTTCTGCCACCATTCCAACCCTTTTCGGTTTACGTTGAAACTGAAAGAACGTCAACAGCTGAAACAAAGCTTCAGCTGAAAATGTCTGCCTGATGCGTACTTGTATTTTATGAAATTCATACCCATTCAAACATAACATGCATGTACGAGTATTACAAATTGTAATGAGAACTACCGACACACATTTTATACGAGTTTCCGTGTCACCAAGTTCTGTTTAATTTTTCTTTTCTGGCATGTTTCTTTTCTCTTATTTTTATTTAAATGTGGGCATTCAAAATTCGTAGCGCGTAGCTAAAAGCATTTCTGGGTAAGACCTGACGAGAAAAAACTTTGATAAATCAGTTTGCTTGAAATATTTTATTTTGTTTGTTTGTGTTCCTCTACATACCACACAGTGCACAATAAAACAAGATTACGGTTCATATGGTTTTTATAGCTGTTATCTGTCTTATTTGTGCTTTATGGGCAATTTCGGGTATTACCGAAACTGAAAGTAAATCAGGATTGAAAGTGTTTCAAGGAAAATATTTTTTATTTATCGAATGATTCTAGTAAGTTAGCACACAAATACGGTAGTTACCTGCCTGCGTTAGTATTTATGATGCTGTTATTTGCAGAGATTTAGCCTTGACACGTAAGTTTAACAATGTGCTTCAATATTAAAATGAATGTTACATTACATGCTCACACTGTATATCTCCAGAATTTCTTTTCTGAAGAGCAATCTCCATAAAAGTAACGTCGTGTGCGCCGACGCCTTGTTTATGATCTCAGCACGCCAGACTTACTACTTGAGCTGAAATCTGCTGAACAAGTGCTTTCCTACTTTATTAACTAGTAATATTCGCTTCTCTCTCGAGAGAGAATTTGAGAACCTTGTAAAAGTATAGGCAATAAATACAGATGTGGACAGTAAAATGATTTTGCGACATGGAGCGGTTATTTAAGATTATGATAACGAATGTTCTTAGAGATTATATCAGGTTGATGAGTGAGTAGCAGTAAAGGATAACATCGGAGCATAAAGCGGGTTTCTTTAAGGGCGAGGTCGCCACTATGTCACGGTTAAACTCAGTAGTTGCGCTTGCTAATGACCGCTTTCACGCGACTAATCCTTTTGAGCGAAAGGGAGAGCTCTTTGATGGGAAGGTAACACGCTTAAATGATATACATCTATTTCATCATACTACTATCTTTGATGAAAATATCAAAGAAATGTACATGGTTTACTAATGTAATTAGCTACATCTACAATAACGAGTTGCGTTAATATCGTCATAATCACCACATATATGCTTAGCAAACAGACCCGTATTAGCAGTATATTGTTATTAGCACATACGAGATCCTGCTGTCCATTCTGTTGACCTTATCCCAAAGTAACCTTTAACACACGCACGAAACTAACCGAGGAAAGTTGGCTTCTTGCTAAAAGCTCAACTTCCTCGCTGTATCAAAAGCTTGAACGGTAAGAGCATATAGTTTTTAAATTCCATATCTATCGCAGCCGCTTAAATCGGAAAGACCCAAGATATTTCAAACGTAACAAATACCGGAAACGTGCATACAAACTGTGCTTAGAATTCCAGCTTAGTAGCATAGGACGTGCTCGAGTGACCGACTTTCCACCCTGCTGGTATCATCACACAACTTACGGAGACATTTGAGAACTATGTGCCGACATCAGAACAGCTGTGCTCAAAATACAGCCGGGTTTATTGCCAGCCAGCTGGCATTTGCAAAATGGATAAATAGACATAAGATGACAGCCGCAAAAAGTTGCGCGTTATTTATTAAAAATGTGCGGTTTTACCTCCACGCCGCCAGACCTCACCAACTCCTCAAGCAGATTGTTAAACAAATGTGGATGTAAGTACGTTTTCTAATAATACGTTTTCTACTTCCACAAAAACTTTGAAGAGAGCTAAAGCAATATTGCTCGAAAGAAACAAAGTGCAACGCGACTACGCTTTTACGATAATACCTACTTCATATAAATAAAATGTTGGATAACAAGAAGTACACGAACTCGCGAGTGCTGAACAAATTGTATAGAAAATATAAAGGACGTAAGCTTCGAGTGAGCCAGCATGTCCATCGAGGGATCCGCGGGACTAGAGAAACTGGGGAACCGGGCTACGGTAGCGTACGTACTCGGTAATCGACGACGACGCGACGGGTCGCACCCGCACACACCGACAAACGCAAGGAAATTGCTCTCTTATGCCGGGAAATTGAGACGCTTCTCGTAAAATCGAATCCCTATATTCTAAATGCAATCACAAGGCAGATCAGACATTCTTGAATAAGTTTTTCAGTTTTCCCGATGCAGCCATCTTGACTTGACAGAATGGAACCTTTCATTCCTTTCTGCATGAACTCGCACTCGACGCTGGTTCGACGTTTTAAACTCGCACTCGATGTTGACGTCAACAACTTAATCAACTCGCTATTCGACAGTCATAAATATTTATGAAGCCACAATTATTGTGAGTGACCACTTAATGTAACACTCACAAATAATCGCCGCACTTATCTTAAAACGTAGCGAAATAAATGTTTAGCAAGCTGTAACGTGATTAATCCGACAGGACAACACGACATATACAATATAAGGATAAAATGTTCCGAGAGGGAAATTGCAGCGTTTCCCCGAGACGTTGAAATTGCGGGGCAAGTACCACGTTAACAGCATCAGTCGAACAATATTGCAATTGTATGAGACAAAATAATACGATTTACACTTCCTTTTCGAAAAGAGAGTGGCAATCTTATCACAAACTGAATCAATTACCTCTGTTTGGTGCGATGATGATGTGTATAGAGCTTGATAACTGCAAGCGATAAGAAAACTGAAAGTGTGCGTACTACGAGGGCTTACTGTCTTTATGCTCCATTTCAGGAAATTTTCTGTCTACCCATTTGCACTAATCAAAATGCAAACGAGTCCCAAAAATTAAAGCATTTAAATATAATTTAATATTCAAGAAATTTCGAACCGTAAAACCAGTACCCCTCTATAAATCCAGGAATTTGCATAAAGTTTAAATTCGGCAGGGCGTTTCAAATATTTTTTGAATAACATACCAAAAGTCTAAATAAATCTGGCAGAACATTCCGACCTTTCACAAAATAGCCGGCGAGAGCTGACTTTAACTACGTTTTAACCTATAACTCATAAAAACCGCTGAATACAAAACAACACTGGAGAATGAAAAGATAGGGATTGAAACTACGGAGTACAGTAAGAATTGTTCTGGCGAGAATCGCAAAAATACCTAGGTCGATTCTGTTCCCAACTTTTAGTTGGGAAGGTATTACAGTTTGTGTTCTTTATTGAGGATATTTTTAATAGAATTATTATGATGAAGCGATATCATTACCACAATGTTCTATTCATCAGATTTATTAATCGTACCTATAAAATAAATCATTTATCATATTAATTTGTAGAATTATAACCTTAATTATTAGTACTTTAATCACTGCATAATAGTTATACAAATAATAACGTAATCATCCACAACCTAACCCGAGCAGGCTCTCTCCACAGTATTGTGCTCATCTATTTTAGCATACTACTAACGAAACAGCCGTGTTGTCAGATATAGCGTCGGCTGACTGAGACGGAATTTAAAACTGTCACTGATAAGCACACTAACTCATAATAATGGTTTAAGCCGACCGCTCCCAACGCTCCCACGCCCGTACTTGTAAACTGTCCACCGTTACGACCACTCGGATTCTACCAGTATTTATATTTTATGTATATAACCCCACGTTAGCAATTAGTCTTAAGTGGGGTACTTAAAAATGATACACTCGATTTGGTATGCAAATGTTTCACCCACCCGTCGCCACGTGATGTTCAGACTCACGGGATCCTCGAATAAGAATGACAGATTATGAAATTCCAAAATGAACATTTTACTTTTGATGAAAGCAAAAACAATTTTTATATTTCTGAAGTAATGTTGAAAGAAATTCTTATCAAAAAAAAACTTAACAGAATTCAGAAAATAACTTTTAAAATAAATCTTCAGACGCGTACCAAGTTCAATTTGTCCGTAGAACTTGGACATGCACCACCGTAGTCTAAAATATGCAGATAAAGTCGCGTACAGGAGCGTCAACGAAACTTAGTTTTATTTGAGTTGCATAAATGAACGAGGTAGGTTTGCGTTATACAACTAGCTGAAGAGGAACCATGTCAACAGACTTTCTATCTGTTCCCAATCTTACTTTTTCCTACGCTCCTAACTTGAGAGCTAACAGAACCCAATTGTATATATGTATGTAGATTGCAGGTATCTACAATCTAGCACGAACATAAATGTAGGTATGGGTTTCACAGGTAGGCTCAGATCTATTATAAAGTTTAACCAGAAAATGTTCCCACAATATTAAAGTTAAATACCCGCGAGGAGAGCACAGAAAGGGTATTAACATGTATTATGTGACAGGCGTGTTCGAAACACCCGTATCAACGCGAGGCATAACACTCGAGAGAAAAATAAGTTCAGCTTATTATGATTGAGAGTGTAAACAAACTAACGAAACTCGGTCACCTTAGTTATAAAATTACATAAATATTATAATTCGCATGCAAATACGCGCACTATTATGATGAGACAGTTATGTGCGTCATAAACAGCTGACAAGTGTTATCTGAGACAAGCCAGCCGCGCTCATAACTCGTGGACGACTCGATCAATACGCGCTCACCGCAAATCTATCCGAAATCGTGTGACGGTTTATGATGCTGCGAAATAATGCTATTTCGACGAGCGAAATTACGCTTGCGGTCGGTACTATTCAGCGCATCTCACAAACCGAGCCTGTTCACTGCACGCCGACGCTGCGCCGAACTTATACCTAGGTGCCAAAACCGCGTCCGTCAGACGCTACTACAACTACCACCGTTACGTTTTCGAATAATATTCACTAGGATAAGTAATTGTAGCCAGATTCATGTAATGTTTTGTTCAATTAAAAACATACGCATCGCTAACCTTACACCATGCAACCCAGGATGCGTTTGTGTACAAGAACGTAGCAATTACTGGTGACAGAGACGGCTGTCGTCTTTATAATACACGTCGTTTTAATGTCGAGACTTTTATTTATTTTTGATCCCGTTTTACGTTAAGACAAGCTCGAGGCCGAGGCTTGCACCACTTTCCGGAATCAATTTGTATCTACTTAGCAACACTACATATATTAATATGAACACTGCAAAATTAACAAGAACTGAATACATGCGTGCTAACTTAGAAAACACGTTTGAGTTTTTACTGTGAAAACCAATTGCCGTAGAAAATCTTTGAAGAAGAACTGTTAACATGAAACTCAGTCACGGAAAGTGTTATAGACAGGTAAGTAAGTAAAACACTTAGCTAGAGTATAACACAGTGAAACCGCAATGTGTTTACGCTTTCTCGTCAGGGGTTATAACTGTGGAGACATGTGATGAATAGTACCTACATATAAAACCAGGCCAATTTCGGGCATAAGTTTTATATTCTCTGCCTTTATAGTTCACTAGTTTTGAGCAATTTCCAGCGCTAAACGGGCCACGTACTGCGGCCGCGCGCGCACAATGCATTCCGGTAATTATGCGAGAAAGGCTGCCAGCGCTGAAACACAGGCATGCTGAGTTCACCAGGAGTTACAGGTCATCAGTATAGGGCAAGCTAAAAATGCACTACAAAGCTTTGTGTAAAGGTACCATACACGAACGAAAACAAAACGAACGGCAAAGTGGAACATTAGGAGTGATTAGATGCTGAGGTTCAGTTCTTAGTGCTTCGTTTTATTAATTGAGTTTTACCCAGCACTTGTTATAGCTTTCAGACTTTTGTTAATTTGAATACAATGAATATTAAATGTTTGAAACTAAGAGGGTAGGTATAACAGAGAACTAAAAGCTTTGAATATTTTATTTTCAAAGACTTTTCGAATGTTTCGAATCATGTTTCAAACAATCGGCTTTGTCTGCTAATTAACTCGTCGCTTTACGTCATTACAAATAATTCAAGTACCTACGTAGTCAGCGTTGTGGAGTTGCGGACTGGGTACCGCAGCCTAAAACCAAACACACGCCGAAACGGACGCTTGAATGCAAGCATTTAGCTCTAGATAAATGGGAACACGGACGCGGACGGCGCCCTCGAGCTTCGCAAAAAATAATTATTCCGCCCGCAATCCTCACACAAAGCCAAAACTCATTTTTAACTAACGTCTCACGTCAAAATATCAGAGACGCTTCGCAGAAATAATATTTGCGGGGAACAGAGATTCTTGGTAGCGCAAAATGATAATGGAATGGAATGTTACGTTTCGGCTCGGCCAAAGAAACGAATAACGTTATTAATTACCATAATATTGTCTTTGTAATAAATAAGGAAAAGACAAACGAAAAATAAAACCGACAGTCTTGCTTATTTTCAAAAAATAGGTTCTTTTTCGGTTCTAGCATTAGTGATAATGGTTGTAACGACACTGAAAGGTGCTGAAAATAATGATGTCCTGTATGGTAATTACCGAGGTAGCTGGTCGATAACGAGTCGCGTTCAACGTTAAACGTTCGGCAGGTGAATGGTAGGCATTGGACACGGAAATGGTAGCAGCATCCGGCCGCAACAATCGGCGTTCCCGTCCGTCAACCGCGCGCTGTGTAAGCACTACTAGGGCTGCAGCCTTTATTACCGTACATGTCGATACATCCAACAAACACTCCAGCTACACACCAAAATAGAAAATGCAACGAGTTATTCCAGAAACTGTTTCATTTCGCTACCACATATAAGATGAATTACAAATACGTGATTTTTATTGCTATGTACAGAGGAAGCACATGTAATAGAAAATTCAATCTTAAATGCAACTTCTGCCAAATGGGCCGCGGCACCCGATTTAGAAAATGCTTTTAAAGGAGAATAATATTTTAATATTGTGCGGTAAACACGATTGCGGCGCGCGGGTTGTGTACTTTGGAAATTAAGCAGGAAAATGTAAAGGTCACGCGATGTTGAAAAGTGAAACTTTTTTCGTCGAACCATGCAAAATATTAACGATAAAAATGCATGTCAGATTCTAGAACAAACCGGGGCTTTTCGTAAACCTAACATATTTAGGTTAACATTCAGACGTGTTTTTGAAACATGTTTTTATTTTTACCTTTAAACGCGCGCGATAAGAAATATTTAAACAAAAGCCCGAGCAATTTCTAAGCGCTTTGTAGAACTTCAAACAAGGGGATTTATTTTCAGAATTGAACGCTAATAAGTGGCAGTATTGTTGTTTGTTTGATCAATGTTATGAATATTTTTTAGTTTTTCCGCTATAGGTATACTTGTTTACGTGACCCAGTTAGTAGTCAGCGACAACGACCAGGTGCCCGTATGTAAGATATATGTTTCATGCACGAATATGTTCTGCCACAATCTATATTCGCTTTGACGTATTTCGATACGTAGGTACGAAAATCAAAGTTTGTTATAAAAGAACTAAAACTGTCGTTGGGCACACACAATATCCAAAAAACTTTATAGCTGTTGGAATAGAATTGTTTGATAGTAAAACCGAATGTGGCGTTACACTACAACGTGTGATATGTAACAAAAAGAGAATTTTATTCACACAAGATAAAATGTATGATGGCAGCACCGAACACGCAACCGTAGTTGTTGGTGATGCAATATACTCATCAAAGAGTAAGTAAATCACATTCTAAAAACAAAATGGCCGCTCCATAATGGACGGGATGTTCAACTTAACAATTTGTTCCATTAATGTAATCGGAAACTTTATAGTGGTATTTACTGCAAATTAACTCCCAGCTTTACAATGGGGATTTGCATGACAATAAAGGGTGACAGTTTACTGATTGTAGACCCTAATTATTAACAATACAATTTAACACTTCTGTTTTCAACATTTCAATTACATTTATAAGGAACTATATATTCCATAGTCAATCATCTACCTAAAATTCAATGTATATTCTATAATAACATAATATAAAAGGTACATCTACCTAGTAGCCGTCGTTTCCATGAATAAAAACAACGATGCCCTGAAGGGCAATTCTCGCAATTTTAAGAACGTTCACAGTCTGATCTCAGTCTCAATCTGTCAAAAATGCCTCTAATTTCCCTACATTTTGACAAGCTTTTGACATTTGTTGGTCACCGAGATGAGACTACGACTAGATTTTGAACGTTTTGAATTACGAGAATTGGCCTTCTGGTACACATTGAGATTGACATTAATCTTCTATTTGACAATATGAACGAATGATACTAAAACTTTCGCGCTGCGATGTCTAACAGTCAGCCTGTGTTTGGAAATTGCTCGCATTTATCAAAGTAGGACTGAATAATGACTGCGTAATCTTCTTATACGTATTATATTACTTGATTTATGTGACTAATATTAATACTTTTAAAATCGTACTTTGCTTTACGGAATTTAATTTAACATTTTCTTATGCCATTTGTTTCAGGGACTTAAAGAAATATTTTACGATACTATTACATTTACATGGAATGATAACAATAATGCTGACGAGATCGTAAAATTCGTTTAGGCTAGATTTTGGTCGGTCCGTAGTTACTGTCTACCGACCTACATTGTTTTATTGAAATCGGTCACGTGTTATCGCCTCAGCCTCTTGGAATATTTGTACAGGAGCATGTAGGGCACTTCCTTTATAGCAAATAGTCGCCATACGACTATATACATAATGTATTTATTGGACCCGCCATTTTGGTTGTTGCGATACGAAACTATCTATTTTATGGTGTAGCGTGAAATTGTGTGCTTATTATGTGTTGGTGTGTTGTTTCTATTTAGCTCGACAGCTTCCTAATAACATACAATATACTGGGTTCCTAACTATTACCGAGAGACATTGATTGATACTAGGTACAGCTACATAACTTTGCACAGACTATTACGAATAAAAGGCCTTTCATCGGTTAGAAACTTCAGAAATTTAAATTGGCTTCGGGCCCTATAGATTTCTTTTTAATTTGATTTAAAGCGAGAATATGAGAGGCTGAGCAATAACAGTCGCGCGGGTCGATTGATCAGGTTAAGCTATGTTTGTTAGTTTTGTTGGTCCGTGGATGGATGACCATCTTATCATATCAAGATACCTCCGTGCTTCGGAAAGCACATTAAGCCGTTGGTCCCGGCTGTCATTCGTGGATCCTTAGCAGTCGTTACGGGTCGTCAGAAGCCCGAACATCTGACAACCAATCTTACCAAGGGGTATCTACTCGTACTACCCAGTAACTGGGTTGTTAAGGCAATTAGGCAATCGTTTCATGTAAAATAATGGAATTCAGCTGCATCCGGTTAGACTGGAAGCTGACGTCAACAACAGTTGGGAAAAGCTAGGCAGATGATGATTAAAGCGAGAACACATTTCTGATTCGTGTCGGGTATTCCTCGTTATTCTAGTTAGTAGTAAGTTACAGTAAGAACATATATCTTTTACTTATCGGATCGGCGGCGTTCGGTTTCCGCTGAAAGGTTCCCTTACCTGAAAACAAAGAACAATAATTGATTACTTGCTCTCATGAATAACTCGATAAATATTCCGCTACAGTTTTCCTTCCACTGAATCGCTTATGTAAAGAAGTACTTAAAGCCTTGTAAATATTAAATACTAGTTGCGCCCCGCGGTTTCACCCGCATAAGTTTCGATCCCGCGGTAATATCGGGATAAAAAGTATCATATGTGTTAATTCTGGTTATAAACTATCTGTGTGCCAAATTTCAACCAAATCCGTTCAGTAGTTTTGGCGTGAAAGAGTAACAAACAGCCATCCATCCATCCATCAATCCATACAAACTTTCGCGTTTTTAATATTAGTAGGAAGATAGGATTGATCAGAGTGATTGAACACTATTTGAAGTGTAAACCTTTGATGTAGTTATGCAATATTTGTTCGGGCTAAGGAATTCAATCTATGTATATGTTCGAAAATCAAAGTAAACTAATTAATATCTATTTGTTACCGTTCGGTAAAATGACTGTCTAGGAAATTAATATTAACGTTCTAGCTGTAAGCTCAAGAATATTCATAAATTAATTAAAATGACTAGGAGTTACGAAACATTAATAACGATGGCTAATATTATGTAGTAGGCACGGACATCGACGCGCAACCTGTTACCATGGAGTCAGTACATGATTCTGAAGCCTCCTGCGTTGATATTTATCGTCAGTCATCCAAAAAAAAACTGCTCTTCCATAGATTTTGACCACGTCAGCAGATTTATTTAGGTCCTGAGCTGAATTCATGGTTAGTTTGCGCGTCGATGATGCCACCGAGTTTTTTATATGGAAATATTAATAAATGTTGAACTTTAATATTAATAAATGTTGGAAATTTAATACTAACGTTTATTAAATTCTATAGTCGTGGAATAGAACCGTTTGACTATTTATAGAGCTACGCATTTCTACAATTTCATGTGTCCCTTGGGTCTGTAATTCTTTGAATAAGCCGTTAACGTTCGCTATTGTATATAGGCCTACTTATTCGATTGCTTCAATAAAAAGTCATTAGGGAATCTTGCTATTATCACTACGCCTGGCATAAAAAGTTAATCGTAGAATACTTTTATTTCATAAATAATACAGAACTTACAATATTACAAAATGCATCTGTTAGCGTCCATGAAATACTGCTGCCTACCCACTGAGATAATCTCTGTAAAAGATGCCCTCCCAATTCATCAAACAGAAATATAGGGTGTGGCTTTTCCTTCACCAGAAACTTAAGGAGTTTTAATGAATTGCCAATTAGTAGTGACTCCGCAGCGATTTAATTAATTTCAATTAAATAGTAATTATTTATTCAGATTTGATTTCTGTGCCGAGAAGATATTAAGACCCTCTGGTAATGTGCCAAATTGCTACATCACGGCTTTTGTAATGTAACGCAATAGAAATTATAATATAAATACCTATCACAAATCACCAAAACAGCGATTGTTAACAACATCAACACTATATTTCTTTATATTGTAGGCTTTACCTTCCTCATTCAGTGTTCAAACATGAAACCTATCGCCATCTATGTTGTTAACCATAACCAAGACCAGCAGCGCCACCTTTATTATTTTCAGTAAAACTCTTCGAGTGTTCAGGCACCGCGCCATCTATAGGAAGATACTTCAGTCAAGTAGCGCGCCACGGCGAGTATGTAGCTTGCTGAAACTAATACAGACAGAGGCATCTAGCGGGTGGTTGTGGAATTATGAAAAAAATAGTTTGGGAAATGTAGTACAGATGGCGCTGCAGAGAGTGGCGGAATACTCTTTCAGTTTCAACACATCTTCAACAGATGTCGCCACTAAAAAACGTGAGGACTTTTTGTAAGACGAAATCATATTTACTTTCACTGCCTACGCGTTACATGAATGATTGATGTGTTGACAACCTTGATAACGAGCAAGTAAATACTTACGTGAAACGTTTATAAATAGCTATTACCTAGAGGGAGCGAGAAATAAACGAAACTTTTATTGCTTTCATGCTTAGAAAGTATAAAGAATGTTGCCGTATAAATAACATTTAATCTAACAGTAGAAAGAAACAACTGAAGTTTTGTTGCTTTTATAGCATTATTAAATCCTGCAGTCTCAGAAAGAAATAATATGAATGGGTGTGAAATAAATCGCATTGGAATGGTGCACTTTTCATGTTATCATAGGCTATAAATTACATGCGCCTAGACTCGCCGCCCTATGCCGTATCGTTAAAATTATAGACTTTCACAGTACTGTCACAGATTATTTAAAATTCCTGGCTTTTAAAAGTCTGGGTACAATTTTTGGGTCGATGGATCCCGAAAAAGAATAACGTGGGTGTCGCTAAGGGTAACCTTAATTTAGCTTTAATTATGCTTGTTATCTGTCGACTGAGAAAATAAATAACCCTCGTCATTTAACTATACAAAAACCTCAATAATAATGTTCGAATAGGTCGGGCAGTAACATCTTCTATTAACAATCAATCTGTCATCAACCTTTTTGCTAACTCAGTTATAAATTTTCTCGTAACTGTTCAGACTTCACAGTGTGTTTTTCCCTATGTTCAACAGTGGACATTTACTGATTCCCAGCTAGAGTAGAAAGGGGTTATTCACAAAGGCTTTCCAATTAGCTAATCGTAAATCACAGCGCATAGACAAAATAGAAAAGAAAACTTAAAAACAAATGACTGCAATCAGGCAGAACTTGTTCAGGGAACATTAGTCAATTTGGCAATTTACTTTAGCCTCGTAAATCTATCTACAAGACAAGAACTTTTTGTGCAGTGAACTTACAAGTTACGAAAACTGCAGCCAGAGTACATTATTTTGCGAAAAGATAACTTGTAAACAGAGTCAAGTTTGCGATTTAACTAGGCGATGTATATTATCAGTTTGCGTCATTTTTCGAGAACACTGCGTGGGTACTAATCTTTTTAATATTAATGGTACTTGAAAAGCGTCTGAAGATAATTCTAGAACTAATTATGAACAAGACATTAAGCCACTTAATAATACTCATAATTCGTAACTTGGCTACTACTGAAATTGGACCCTTTAGTTAAGTTGACGTGGGTCACGATCGTGGAATAAATAATGTTTAACCTTCATTGCTACCATCAAAGTCTTGCCTCAAAAAGGGTATTGACGGACACAAATGGTGCGGACATAGACTAGGTTTTGAGAAGAAGGAAATCATTATCAGCACTAACCCTTAAATGTTTACAATTCATTTCATTTTTCACAAACAAACCACGATTTGGATTGCTAGATTGGTGATAGCAGTAATACAAATATTACATTTTCAAAAGAAAATTTTCTGAAAAAAGCTTGTATGCAATTTGTCGAAAAATCTATGAAGCGAGATTATATTGATTCAATTGGACACGTATGAAAATCAACGAACATGATGTTATTGCGAAATAAGGAAGAAGGACGGAGCAGGTCACATCTGCAAAAAGTCATGCGACCAAATATATTGCTTGAAGGCACCACATGAAATAAAATAAGAACTGCCAGCTGAGAGTCAGCAACTGCTAGTTTAGTGTTCGTACTGCACCCATCAAACGGGATTTTAGCACCATTTCAACTAATGTTGTCATATTCAAATTTAAATTGCACAACCGCAACATAACTCCGACCGAGAAAAATAGGTTTTACCACAATTATAACAAAACGACAGACACCCAACGCGTATATTTTAATGTCAGCCTTGCAGAAAAATAGAATCCCAACGACTAGAGGCAACAGAGTCTGTATATTATTACATTATCCTCTGCGAACCGTGGCGCGGCCATTCTGTTCATAAAGCCGCTGGCGCAGGCTTTGATGCTGCTCTACTATTGTGCAGTTCTGAATAACATGCAAGTTGCATCCCTCAACAGCAGTGTACGTTACGAAACGCCAATTAGCGTTATTTTCTGTGTCAGAAACAGAGGAATGATAATCGGATTAACTGTGGAACGCGAAAGCTTGGACCGGACAGGTGGACGGGCGCGCGCAGCCCGACCGCAGTGCGCCGGACGGCCGGCTGCGGTCGCATCTCGCGCCCAGATTTGCTAATTAATTCCAAACGCATACCGGCTTTAGGCACCACTTAAATGCTACACAATGCTCTTCAGCAGCGTCACGCGCGCCTCCAGTCCAGCGCGCCTAATACCCCAATTTGCCTACATGACCTGAACAGTACCGTAAATAGGAGAGGGGTCTTTTGTATACATGTTTAATAATCTTAAGTAAATACACTCTTGAAACAATCTCACACACGGGGTTGATGATATGTTTATGGGAAATGTTTCCTGTATGTGGCAGAAAAACAGGATGCTTGCTACTTTATATTATGCACGAAGTCAAGGAAATATTTTTGTATGTTATTGGTCACGAGATTGGATGATTTATACATTCAGAACAGATATAACAGACAACTATAAAATGTTTTCATGCACGTTGCCGATTCAATGGAGCCGGGGGAATAAATTACCTTTACTCTATAAAACGCGACAGGGAAATATATGAAGTGATAAAATATAGAAATAGAGCAATACAAAGACGCTTGTTTGTATACCTCAAGATAACTAGGATACCTCCCTAGGGGTAATAAATAATTCTATGAAAATAAGTTATACCGACTATACTACATAGGAGAATAATCTCTGGGAATGAAGTTTGAGAGTGATGGTACAAAGGACATCAACATTCTGTATGCGAGCGAGAGGCTGAGGAGCGTGCGGCCAGCACTTATTAAATCTCGCATTATGTAGGCAATAGAGAGGCCTCACATCTTGGGCTCGATGACGATTGCCACACACACTCACAGACGCTCTCCTCGACTCACAAAGGGTCCAAATTACAGCCACTCGGTTAGTCCGCGCCCGTGCCCTTTGTGTACCCGGCAGTATTGTGCTGATCAACTCTGTTGTCTCGGATTGCCTCTACAATTACGTATCCTAAGTGAAAATTCATGCTGTTTCATGATATGATGTAACACATTGCTGTTCACGAACCCGTTCATCAACAATGAGCATTTATTTTTACAGAAAATATATTCTATTTAGAATTACCTTCGAGGTAAAAATGATTTTTCCTCAAACTATAAATGTATAATGTTTCCAGGTTTGATGTAATTTGAAGTTTAATTAAATGGTTATGTCCGTCCCTCTTCCTGTTATTAGAGAGGGAACAATTAGGTACTTATACATAAATACATTCTGAATTCTCAGACCAAGCGTTATAACATAATGCAATGAAGGTTGGAGCTTTCGCGGCTCTTACCGCAGAATATAACTGAGAATTTTTGTGATAGAAAAACTCAATTATAGTTTTCCCGACCACTGCAAAGAGGCAACGGTAAGCTGCAATGCTTAGTGCTGTTTCCAAAGGAGTCATTGAATATAATTAGTTTACAAATAGCGAATATTACTTTTGCGGTTGTTGTTTTTAAAACTTTTTTCTTTTAAAATGAACTCATGTGATGATGTGAAACGGTCAATACCACACCCTATTTTGTGTTGAACGTATACCTACAGTTTCAATTAACAGCTTTGTTCCTTTTGAAAGCAATCATAAACCCACTGACTACCGACTGCTTAATCATTTGTTTTCAGCTGATCCATGTGAGAAGAGCCTTAGTTGGTACACAAATGTCCAAACTGTCTTTAGCCACAAGGGACAGCGTGAGCTTCACCTAATGAGCGTTAATACTAACGCTAATTAGCGCCAATGACATACAGACATGTGTACTACAATAGATCACGTAATTATTCATGAGCATGTCACACAAAATCCTTGATAGGTATAGACAGAATGGTAAGAGAGAACTCATACGACAAGCGTGACGTACATATTATTAATATGTATCATAGTGAGGTAAATTAGTATTCGATCGAAGACCCGCAAATTGTATGATTGGTTGAACGAGGGACATAATAATTCATACAGGATAATTTATTAAGGGCTGAATTTTCAATCGACAGATAATTTTTATTCGTGGAATAAAATTGACGTCTGACAGTTTTTGCATGGAAGAACTGTCAAAAATTCAAAATGATTCCTCCGATAAAATTATCTGGGGTTGGAAAACTCAGCCCTAAGGCTTATTAAGCATACATAAAATAAGAAGCTCCCGTGTAACGTACAAAAATACATATAAATCCCAAAGAAAATCATTATAACATAATTGTTATGGCAGGTAGCTATGATCCTTTTGTCCTTCATGATTGATGTTCAATTTATTGATTAATCAGATCAAAATTAAAGTCTTATTTTACAATATGACCCTCGTTCAACCAGCCAGCCTTTATAAGACAAAATCAATATAGCTAAGATATTTCTAGTCTGACCTGTTTTGAAAAAGAACAAAGAACAAATGAGATTGTACAAACCGCCGGCGTGCTGAACAGCAAATTAAAATACTTCGTTTGTGGAAATAAATAGCTTTGCGGATTATTTCGTCTATACTGTTCTTAGAGCCGTACAATTCTATTTACTATTATACAAACTCAAACTCATTTTCTTTGCGGATAAAGATAGGTTTTTAAGTCAGTAATTAAGTATCGATATAAATTACCTATGAGGTCGTTAAATATTAAAAGAAGATAATATAAAACTCGAAGACATGTGACATCTACCAACCCGTACTGGGCCCGCGTGGTAGAATACAGCCCACTCCCTCTCGAAGAGAGGAGGCCTGTGTCCCAGCAGTGGGAACATTATAGGCTGATTATGCTATAATAAACTGACAAAATTAACGTTTCATGTATTCTGTTAAACGAATTCATCGCAACCACGAGTGTGTTTTAAATTTAATTTAATTCCATAACCGTTTATCGTTTGATCCCCACGGTTTAGGCAGAGGGTGTTTATTATGGGGCTCACATATTTGACAATGTGATGACAATAATGGGTTTCACATAATAGGAGCCTTGCCCTTGGCTAATACGGGAAGATATGGATGTTATATTGGTCGGTATCCTTCCGAGAAGTTCTATAAGATAATTGGCTATTGAGATCTACAAACTTGGTGACGACAAAAATATTAAGACGTCATGCAAAATATGAGAATTTTAAACAAGTAAATGCCCTACATTTAGCTTCAATTATGGCTACAACTTACAAATATCAAGACAAGAATTTCGGAATGTTTCCATCCCTCAATGCAAAGATATTTTACCACATAAGTCTACTAGAAGAATGCGAGTGACACTCTTGACGATTTGCCTAAACAAAAGGTAGACAGGTTTTATTTCAGTAACCATCCACAAGGTCCCTTTATCGGCAAGGTTATACAAATCTGAGCCCTATTGACTGATCATCAATAGGCAATAATTAGATGACCTTGTGACCTGTGACGTCATATCAATTAATCTTATCAAGTTGCTGTGACGACTAACAAGAGGGTAATTGAAACCTCAGTCAGATTGGCATGTGTTAAGTACAGATAAGTATAGAATTGTATTTATTGAAAATTGTATTGATTTTCCGAAATGAAACAGATACAAATTGTTAAGCCTTAAATTACACATACGGTCTATCAATATTACTGAGTAAAATATTTTAAACAAACTTTTACCAAAGGTCCAAGCCGTAAACGGCATTCCTACATTTTGATGACCCATCACACACAGCTGATATTTTTTGTTCTTTCAGAAGTAATCCTATTGTACACCCCCTGAAAGTTTACCAATGAATTTAAGGTAGAGCGCCCGCATCATATGGGTCACAGGGTCAGAAAAAACATCTGCTGTTCCCTACATTTTGATCGCGTTGGTATTGCTCTTTGTAGGCAACAGGATTTTTTTTTTTGTCAGGATTTGTCCCATAGTAAAAGCTGATCCTTTTCATAGGTAAATGTAATGAATTTTGCACACGATTCTAGCCCCCTAGTGAGAGAATTATTTTCGTAAGTTATTAAAAAATAAAACAGCTGTTTCATAGAAAAGTGCATTATCTACGCGGTCAAAGGGTGTAAGGAACAGCAAATTAAAAAATAACGTCGCGTAACCCAGCGTCGAAAGATTTCGTTGTGGTTTTTAAAAAAGTTTGCTTTTCCTTAGAATCCTTCAGAATCATATACTGAATCAATGGTAATGGATTGCGCGTCGGATTACCACCCTGTATAGTCTTTCTTGGTAGATGGATAGTTAGTAACCAGTTCAAAATCATCTGACAACAGTTCTAGCCCTAGGGTATCGGTATGTTCCAGTAATTGGGGAGCGGAAGTCAAATCGGAGGCGCTCCGAGTGAATATTGATACAGTCGTATTCGTTATACTGGAAACTGACACAAACATAGTTGGGATAAGGCTAGGTAGGTTACAATTGATATACTCCAAGATACTGTCACACAAAAACTCAAACGGTATTATTAAAAAACAAGGTGCATCTTTAGAGTTTTTGACTTGGGTTTAAACCAACGAGCCGTTTTTCAAACTTTATTCCGACTAAATTAAAGTTCTAATGACAAAAAATGACATCAAACTTGAGTCCAAGTTGTCAATTTTGTTTTAAAACTTTACCGTGCTTGGAATACAGTTGAAAATTCAATACCTAGCTCAAAGCTATGGGCTTGGATTAAACTTAGGACCTTGTTCTGAACCTTGCCGATTTTTGCTACGTAAGCAGCTCATCTATGAAGGTTATTGATTAAATGATGTTCAGTCGACAGAGCTAAGTTTATCTTTAATCTGAACAGTCCACTTCTTCTTTCCAGCTTAAATAGTTGAGTGGTAAAGAGTTTAGCGGGTGTGTGTGTGGAGCCTAATTAGGTACCAATTAAATTTAAGTTATATTAATTTTAAGTTTTGAATGTGCATATAATCGTAATCACTTTGAATTATTATACTATGTACATAATTAACATACCGCAAAAACTTTTTAGTTTTATTTTCCGGAATTAAATACGTGTGAACATTAAGAAAACCGCAGCCTAGACTAGTAGCACTATTCGTGGCTTAATGAAAGCCTCCGTAGGGTTTCGAAAAAGTTTAAAAGCCGTGTTGAGGTGGTGCAGGTCGAGTGCACGTCATAGCCCCTTGACCCGGCGGCCATGACGCGAGACGCGCCCGCGCCGCGTTCCCTGTCTGAATCTTTCAATTATTTTGTGTTTTGCCTTTTATGTCTGTGTTTGTGGTAATTCCATTATTCATCATTCCCCTGCCCTTATCCAATTTATTTGGGGTCGGCGCAACATGTCTTTGGTAATTCGATTATCACGGATGCGAAAGTAAGAACGAATGTTTTGGTGGTCGTGTGTTATTTTTTACCCCCGATGGAAAAGAGGGGTGTTATAAGTTTAACGAGTGTATCTGTGTCCCGATGTGTAAAGCGGTTTAGATTTTTTTTTATTTTCTTTGAAAGTTTACTTGATCGAGAGTGTTCTTACCTATGATTCAACAGAATCAGTTCAGCCGTTTGAAGATTATCAGTTGTCTCTTTTCTAGTTGATGAATGGATGTGAGCATCTACCACAAGTCTGATCGAGTTGAAATTTGGTATCGTTACTTCAAAGATATTAGAACATACCACCACCTATCACCTTAAACTGATGCTGCAGCATTACCTCGAATTTGCAAGAGACCCAACTCCCTTACCAACTTACAGCAGAAGTATCGTGTTTGGGCTCAATGGTCTTAATGAATAGGTTATAGATAGATCAGGGTCTAGAGATGGAGATAGGCAGTCGCTCCATGTAAAATACACACACACACATGGAGCGACTGCCTATCGAAGAAGAAGAAGACCCCAACATAGTTGGGAAAAGGCTAGGCAGATGATGATGAGGGTCTGGTGATGGAGTAGGAAAGAGAAATGATGATAAATGAGTCGCTAACTTCATTGTGGGATAAATACGTACAGCTGCGTAGATATTTGGAATGAAATAAATAATAATGTACGTTTGGGATATTAATTAAAAAATTTGAAGATATTGATTCTATTACAGTGTATCGTAAAGCGTTTTCAATAGTGGAAAACTGAGCGTGTTTTCAATTCCGCAGCGTGTGCATCGTACATTATTATGGCATTACGTCGTATAGAACGAGGCGACAACGCCGCATAAGGTTTATTGAACTTCCTACAAAACAATAGTCGCTAAAAGCTTAAAGCAATAATACTTTATAATAAAAGATGTTAATTCTCAAAGTAACTGCTCGCCGGCCGACAAACAACAATAAACTCATCTGCTCCATTGATAACGTCAGCCTGAATAATTACAGCTTTTATAACGGAATAATATTACGCTGTTAAGAAACTAATAATGCAGAAAAGAATAAAATCCCTGCTTAGATATTGCCAAGTTTCAATTAAAGAGAATAAAGTAGTTCTGCGCCAACTCGTCCCTTAACGGAGCGAATGTTTTAAAAATTGGAAAAATCTATTGAGTGAAGTTGAAATTGACATTTCAAAGCAAGACCGAAGGCGGTCCTAATTCTGAAAGTTTGGCCGTCATACTAGCTGAAAAGATGCTTGGGAAAAATGGGCCACAAAGAGACCCGCTGGTAGAAGTAGCCTAATAGATTAGGGAGCTAATTGTGGAAAACGAGAGATTTATGGACTTAATGAGTACATAAATCTCCAGGTAGAGCTTTTAAAAACTTGCACACGGCCAAGAAAGAAATACTGCATTAGGAAATCTGGATTTAAAATGTTAAAAACCTTGGCTTTGATAGATCGTTCCACCTCAGTATGCGAAGAAGCCTTTGCCCTGCGGTGGGCCTTTCAGCAACCAGTACTTACATGCTACCGTCACGTTAAACTCCACCGGCCTAGCATAAGCTTATTGTGGTTGCCCGTAATCCATCAATGGTAGCCAGAGTGTAACCAACATCCGTAGTCCGTTAGCGAGAACCGCAGACAGCCTCATACATAATCGGCATTCAATCATTTGACTCCCGATCGACACCGCGCCATTTTGTCAATATAATACAAAAGGTAATAAAACCACAATACATCACTTTTATTGCGATCACGTTTATCCTTTTTACTACTATTTACTGTTACTGAATAATATCACGAATAATGTTACGATAAACAAAATCTCACAGTACATATGTTTGAACACTTTGGACGCAGTATATTAAACATTTTGAGAACAAACTGCTATTTAAGTTAGAATATACATGCATGAAGTTTTTGAATGAAACTTGTGTCCATTTCGCAGTCCAGTGTTAGTTTATCTCTCTGTGTCCCCGACACATGAAACTGTCACAACCAACAGCACAGATATTAATTATCTTCAGAAGTTAATAATTAACTTTAAAGTTCCTGGAGCGCTGAGTTTGGCACTTCATTCGACGTTGTATGAAGTAAATTTACCGTTGCAATTATGTATCTAAAATGTCGATGGTGGCCCGCAAACTTATTATTGAAACTGATTCAAGTTATTAAACAAGAACACGATAATTAATAGCCTTATACACTGTTTCTATCGAACCTAACTATGTAGGTACAACAAACAGAAAAACATACAGAAAAACAAATATTACGCAGAAATGTCAATTATTCCTCATTTGTGGAATAATGGAATGGAATTGTACTGACATTGTTTTAGTTTTCTACCACTGATTTACGAAATGACAACTAAGTACACATTCCAACGTTACACAAAGTAACTATGGGGAAATTCATTATTTCAGTAAACACACATACTTCGCTTTGTACTAATCACATCGTTTGTGTGACGGCGACAAAGCGAGTTCGAACTAAACCTAGACCAATTAAAGCTACAAGTGTTTCCAACATGCAAAGTCGTAAGTAGTCAATGTTCTGCGAGGAAGTGGGCGTAGCGTAGCACTGTAAGCATCGCAGGCACCGAAACCGAATGGATTTATCGGGTAAGATGGATTTGAGCAGAATTTGTAAATCCCTACAGTATCGCAACGCGTAAGTTACACATAAACCTACCTATAATCATTGGATTATAGGTAGGTACTATTCTAAGGATTGCCTTAGAAAAGTAACGATAAAAGCATAGAAAAAAAACAGCGATACAGCTTTTTGTGTCACTGCAAAGGCAAACTTGAAAGGAACATGAATAAAATAACGTTGGCAGGTTGAAAAACGTGAACAAATGCTGTTGGCTGAATAAAACGTTCCACGTCAAATTGTAAGCCACGATATGAGGCGAAACAGTTGTTTTTGTCACCTAGGCGACGACAACAATGGCAGTAGATGCAGGGGAATTAGTCACGCTGCTGGTAACAGCTGCTCAAGTACCGCGGGGCTGCACCCAGTTTAGTCATAGCGAGAACGAACACCACTATTTATTTAAACTTCATGCGTTAACTTGCATTTCAAATTAAATTTATTTTGTGAAGGGATTAACACGAGCTTTTAGTGTATTTTTTTTTTTTGTTTTCAATTTGTTGGCTTTTTCAATTTATGTCTCTACAGAAGATGTATTTTAGAAATAAATAATTATGAACTCATCGTCATATTACCTACTCCTCAAAGTTTACTATTCATATACTTTCCTAATAGTTTCGCTTCTAAATAGACAATAATTATTAGTTAGAGAGCCCAACAAGCGTAATGCTCAAACAAGTATTAAAAATAAGCAGAGCCGGTTAGCATAAGCGGAGGCGAGCGTTTTGTGAAGTGTGCGCACCAGACGAACGCATTAGGAAGATTAAAACTTGTAAAAGCAAAGAAGCGAAGCAACTGTCTCTGCACTGTCATCAACTACACACGCTTCGTAAATAGGAACACGCTCTACATGCCTACAATCACAATTATTCACGTAGTTTTATCGGATAAGGCAATCAAATTAACAGTAACTAAACAAAAGGTTCACTGTATTGGTTAGCTGCACTAGTTGTCGAATGGAATGTTTTTTCATCAATTTATGACAGTCAAATTATTATTTTCATTTTTCATATTGATGGAATTACACGACTTTGTTCCAGATTGAATTCCCAAATACCAGTTTATACCAGTTTAAGTCAAGTTATTTCTCCAAGCATGATATAAACTAGGTATTTGTTAGTTAACTCTAAAGTGAACGTTGCAATGCTTCAACTATACTTCCACCGAATGAAGATTTAAATTGAAAAATAACTTCATTCCTCACTAAATACTCCTTCCTACATATACAAAAAAATAAAGACAGAAAAGCAATCTTTCCTCTATGTTCATTTCTTTCCACCATGTAAATGTGAAAACAAAAGCGGGTAGGGAAGAACTTCATAATGACCGTTGTATAACGCTTTGTTAGGACACATGGCAACAGTCACGTACCCAACTATAAGTAGCACAAAAAGAGAGAAAAACTACTATTTTAAATGTTGATACTTTTGTCTCGTTTATTATCACAAATGTGACAGAGACATCGCTATGGGCAAGATTTATGCTCGTGGGTACCAATTTCCTCTCACATTTTGAGGATACAAAAGACATAATACTTCAGTACCTTAGCAGAAACACGAATAGGTACATTAGGGGATAGCATTGTTTATTTTCTGAAATACTACAACATGTACATATTCTATTTGAAATTGATTTATATAGTTTTAGCAGAAGTTTTGTCGTTATTCAGTTGGTTCTGTATACAGCAGTTACTAGTATGTAGTAATGAGTATTATTTGGTGGCGCTATCAATCCCCAACATTCATTCGGATGCATAGAAACATGTCACACATTCGTGGATAATGTAGAATGGAATTTGTGCGGACTATTGATTGAAACCGCCATATTTCCCAGTTTGTTTGAACTCCTGCATATTTATAGCCCTCATCAATATGCGCCGGCATTAGTTTTTCGCGTCATTTCTTAGGGTATGACGTAACGAATTTAACCTGATACGCTTTCTTATGTTCCTGCTTAGAAGCCGTGATATATCCTGTAATATCCGCATCTATCGCACAGCATCCGCACATAACGTAAAATGAAGCGAAAACTCTCATTTTGTGACATCGTGGGCGATGAGGATCTATACTTCGAGGCAAACTTCTTGGAAATATTTAGATCATGTTCTGATGAAACTTATTCCAAGAAGCACCATTTTTTCCGGATGCTACCGAAAATATAGTCCGTGATTTGAATATAAATTTTTTGGTACACCGTACAAAATGTTACATGGCAAAAATAAGGTACCTACCTAGGTATTTAATTTATACAACTCGGATGATACATTAAATGAGATCGAAGACAGTTTAATAAAGATCAATGAAGATAAAGCACACATATTTGTGTAGAAATAGTATCAAGGCGAATAATGAAAAAAGGGTAGTTTATTTATCTTATCTGTCTCGGGACTAAGTTGTTTCTCATGTCGTACCTTTTAGGTCTAAGATAAAAAACATTTCTCACATACTGCTACATGACAGTGCAAGGCTCGTAAATTGAATTCGAAAATCCTCCATTATTATCTCTATACGTGACTACTTCCTTCTGTAATAGAACAACATTATAACAGTTGGCGTGAACATAACATAACGTCATACATTTTTACCCCAACAGAGTAAGCAGAGGCATAAATAGAAACTTCAGGCTGCTACTGAGAATTTCCTAAAGGAAAAATTCAACATCACTTGCCAGGACTTTATTTGGTTGTAATTTATCACACGACGTGAATTCATTAGTGTTGGCTAAGTAACTACTTAGTACCTAAAACTGGGAAAATATCTTCGGAGGCCGGCCAGGAATCATCTCAATGGCTCCTATAAATTGTGTGGGACAGGGATGGCAAGATGTTAACCGGTGACATCAGATAAGCCGAAGAAAGCTGGTCGATTGCAGGTCCAGGTCCAGAGAGTTAGCCATGGGATGCTAATAGGTCTCTCTCACATACTCGTACGCACTATTGACACGAATGAGTGAGTGGGGCAGGGGTAGCATGATGTTCATCGGTGACTTACCTATGATAAGCCGGAGCAGGCTGGCGGCGAACAGGCCCAGGTCCGGAGAGTTAGCCATGGGTCTCTCTGGCACACGCACTACCGACACGAATCCGAGCCATCACATCGGACGCCGCCGTCGCACCACACCAAGCCAAATATCACAGTCTATCTTCACATTTGTCCACTTAAGCAACCACATTTCACATTAAAAGTCATTGAAAAATGTTTCATGGTTTGTCAATATTCAATATACTTTAGGATCTGACTCCTTATCGCTGGAATTTTAAAATTCTGGATGCTGTCTCAATTTCCATTAAACTCGAAAAGTTAAAATTTGGGATAAACAATTGCCTGAAGCCTACAGTGCTATATGTATAATAAACCCGTACCCTAGGTATTACTGCCATAACATTAACTTTAATAATGATTAGATACTATCTAATAGTACATCGTAGCGTCTGTAGTTGATTTTAAAATAAACGCAGCTGAAATACTCAGTTTATTTTTAAATCAAAGCACGTAATCTCATTTAATCTCCAGACTTTACCTAATGGAAGATGAAAGCCTTATTTACCCCACAAGATTATAGCTACTAATGCATGAGTGTCACATTTATTTCTACTATCGCGGTATCTTTCATTTCTTCTGGGAGCAGCGCGAAACAAATGGCGGCGACACAAGTTTCGTACACTTGTGTACCCATTTGTATTGTAGTCCGAAATTAAACGCAGTTTAACACCGGCAAGCGAGCTGACACAGTACATTTATACCCACTCAAATGTAGTATATTTTAGAGTCGAACAAATACATATCTATGACACTAATACATTTTCTATGTCACACATAATTTAACTGTGGTTTATCAGCAACGTTAATAACAAAACCGTTCGGCAAATATTTTGTCCTTATGTACATACATAGCATCGGTTTTAATTAACTCACACAGACAATTAAGTTTTATATTAATAACTATGAAACGGATACCTCAATGTGGACAAATACATTTTATTGAGGTCCATTTACTTTTAGAGTGGACGAATATTTAACTCAGTAAGTAATGAAATGACGAATATTTAAATCGTTTTTGTGGTTATTTTTGGTTATTATACTGGACGTTTAATTATCTTTCGATACACACAACATGGGAGGCGTCAGTGCCACTTGTACTAGAAAACAGAACTGAATATTGCACAATAACTCATTCAAAATTGGCGAAGGTAACTTTTTTAATTTACGGTTCAGAATAAATGCACGCTCCTCTGTGATTTATTGCGGAACACTGTTTGTAATATTTTAATCAAAAAAAGTAAGACGACGTTATCGTCCTAGCGTTATCTTTCTACCTAAGTGTAATTACTCTAGGATTACTTCGAAAATATATTACTTTTAGTTTACCTACCTACTACGTTTAAATAAAATACCCTACTGTATTTAACTTTCATTGAATAGGTACGTATCTTTTGTCCAAGATATATTTTATTTTACTGATATCAGAATAAAAGGTATTGTTCTCATAAAGCCGCTTTTCATATCCGAAAGGACGAAAAAAATTGCGAATGTAAATTAAACAATGAAATATGCAACCACAAAATAACAAAGCAGGCCTTTACATCAGATTACTCAACAAGGCTTGGATCTACGATATCCAAACTAATCCTACAAAACTCCTGAAGCGAGTCCCGCCCGCCCCGCGGCCCGCCCGCCCCTGTAGATACTATCATAAGTCTCACGAGCAGCGAAAGCTACTATTGTCAAAGTTATCAGCACATGTTAAAGCGAGATTTAGATAGTTTTATTCTCCGAGCATAAGTTATTGTAGAGGGCTTGACTTTGACTAAGTTGAACTCAGCCTTTGAATCTAGATCAATCAATATTTTACGATATTATGTTACGCCCCGTAGCCGTTTGAATTGTATCGCAGATATTGTGCCATGTGTTCTCTGCTCATGAATATGCCGCCGGCGAATGAGGAACGATCAAAACAATAACCTTTGGAACAATAACGAATGTTTTACAGGTGTCTGGTGATTTTAATGAAACGACTATAGCCTACAGAATAAGTTAGAAACGGGGGAAAGTTTTATCTCGCCGTCATGGGAAAAGATAATATTATTTCTTTATCTTTAAGTCTGTGCAAAAAAAGAAAATTACGTTGTCTCCGGTGGGTCCAGAGGAAATTAGAGGGCGCGACGCCGAGCTGGTCCAGTTATCAGTTGGTTAAAATGCAAATTGTTCTCTTTTGTTTGGCAGAGCCGATCGACAGCGCGCTCGCCGGCGCTAAACAAAAACATGGCAAAAATGCTAAACACTCATTTATAGGCGACGCAGACATATCCCCTTTCATCGTTTTAACTGAATTTCAAAAGAAACTATTCAGGGACACTGCTTTCACTCCAGTATAAACGAACACTCTAATGCAGATGTACAAATTCAGTTTCATCTACAAAATCTACGAAAAACAAACCTACCTGAAACTGAATAAACTTGTTACATTACTACATTGTTTTAGTTCGTTTTGCCTCTATATTTTACTTCTTTGTATATATTTATCTGCAATAGGAACCGTGAAAGCCCGTTGCATTGATATTTGGTATCTACCGAGCGACCAAGTTCAGTGAAATAAAAATAATATTTGCGGAAACACGACAAAATAAGCCAATGTCAGAAGTTTCCAATATTAGATAGGTATGCATGGGATAGCTTGGGATTATCAAAACTTTGCGCGAAATGCAAGATATTTTGAGATTTGTAGGAAGCTAAACCTACTGTTATTTATTTCGTTCATGTTGTTATTATACTGAACATAACTATGTATTATATAACTGAATTACTTTGCTAGCAATTCAATAAACTTTTTCATTTTGTTTTTATTACTGAAAACTTTAGGGAATATGGAAAAAGACGGGGCTGATGTATTTATTGCGATATAAAAGAATAAAAATAAGCAGTATTTGTTAAACAATCGCACAATAGTAACCGCACTCTTGGACGATTGGAAGGACACGCATGTAGGCCGAGAGAATTTATCCGAGCACTTTTAGAGCCCTATTCAATGGGAACTCTTAAATCAGTTTCCTTCACGTTTGTACTTACCCTACAAAATAATATATTCGGAACGTTCGTGAACGGAATACAAACAGGCACGGGTCGGCTGGAGTGCTACTGCCACAGCATGAAAGGACCCGAACAAAGAACCGAGGGCACCTCATGCGAACCTTACATTACCGAGGACCTACTTTTGATTTTACTTCAACCATTACACACAACCTCTATTAATTTCGACCTCTATTACATGGACTGAAAATCGGATTACGAACTCCAAATGAAAATTAACGTAATTAAAACAATTTCTCCGAAACAATGGCCGGCTCGAGCAGTATTCAAATGCTATAAAATAAATTCACGTTATTATTCGATGAAGCGCTTCCATAACCTTTTAACAGCGATCGCTACGGGAAAACGGCGTAATGTAAATAATCGAGATTAAACTTGATTACAAAGTCTCCCCTAAACGACATAAAAACTAGAAGCTTTTAGATTACTTGAACCGCAGTCACAACAAAGTTCCAGAATAATAATTCACAGGAGGATTAGCAGTGTGGATAATGCTGTCGCAAAATAAATCACGGTTTAAAAAGTGTTTAAAAGGGGTGCGTCGTAGTGATTTGTGTGGTGAGCCGTGACGCGGCCCGGCGGGCAGGACTGTGGAGTGTAGTTACAGTACACAATCGTGGGCAGGACCGCCGGTGCCACCGCCGCCCCCTGCGCCACGCCTGCACCGCCAAGATAAAAACATGCTGCCCTGGCCGAGTTCTAACGCCCCGCTCCCGTCACGAAGACATGACACCGACCCACTCAACACGTTAAACAATATAATATTGCTCGACAATCACATTAAAATGTTCGCACCTAAAAGAGAAAATTACAGCGGTAATGCTTACCAAATGAGGGGACGAAACCATTAAATATAAACAGGTCAGGTATAACACTTCACCGGGTACGCCTACATAATATAGGATTCGGTTGAAAGGGACGCACGTATTTCCATAATCGTAATCAAATGATTTACAAATATTGACCTCGTTGCTTCGATATCCAAATACTGAAATCATATTTTCCGTAAGCTTTTTATTGTGATCTATAGAGTTCAGTATAAGCCTGTGGTCTAAACCAATCTGTATTTAGGGTAGGTACATAAAAGAACGATCAATAAAAAAAGAATTCTCTATAAAAACTCGAATTGTTTAGGAACATTGTTTTCGGGTGATTTGCATGTTCGAGTATTTAACTGGTAGCTACGCCAGTTGTAATTTACAACAACGCAATAATTCGAAACTGGGAAAGAAATATGAAGTTCTAGGCAAAGAATTTAGAACATTTACAAAAGAGTGAGAAAGCTCAAAGATTCCGCAAGACTCGAGGAAGAAAGCTGCGGTGTACATAGCTATAAGCTCTATAGAGACTGTTGGTATTCATGCAGTGTTTTAACCAACCCCGCCACATATTTATCATGCTATGTCTGTAATAAAGTTTTCGTGGGGACCGCACACACTAGCTAGAAAATATGGTACGTCGACTTTCTGCTTCTTTTTTATAAAAACAACAAAGCTTTGCGCTTTGAATGTGGTCCACGCGGACGTGGCGATTTAACGCTAGGCGAATTTAAAAACGTGACGTCGTACTTTTATACCTCGAAGAATATTACGGAACTTTAAATACTCTTACTTATAAAATTATACTGGGAAATGTTCTTTGTCTTTAAGGGTTGTTTTGGGCATGTTTACGTAATGTTCAGCTGGTTTCAATGGCCCGACAGTATGCTGCCGGTCGGCCAGGATGTTACAAGCAATAAATGCTAACTACCTAATAGTTTTTCGCGTGGGATGCTAAAGTGATTTTTTGCAAAAGCTAACGATGGTTTCCGGGAAATCTGTAGTCTGTTTAGGTAAATTAGCAGTCATTCTCATGAGTCTATTAAGTGTCAAGTAACAGTTAACATTCGGGACGGAGAATGTCGCTACATAACAATTACATTGAGTGCTCCACAGTCATCACGGAACCATTTACATTGATATTAGCACATTATACTTATAGGTCACATGAACCTTAATATTCATGGAACTGACAAGCTATTTCGGGTCAATTCACACTATATCACCAATGTTTTGGTCTCGACAGAATTTTAGTGTGACGTGAATATTTAATGGCATAAGAATGGCAATGGTTCCTTTTTAGAGTGAAGTAAAATAAAATAACGCATAGTATTACATAATTTATTCAAAGTAGTCGCTAATTGTCCCGTCTAATTAGGCAATAAATAAAGAGATAATTAAATTACTCACAGGCATCAATGAAATATTAGGGCCATTACAAAGTTCAATTGCAAAAGAATACTATCAGAAAGTCGCCGTTAACTTACTAAGCTCTTGTCTACCAACTTAATCCCACCCATAAATAATATTTCGCCCACCATTAGATTTTATCTTCGTATAAAAATAAACGAAAACACTCTGTGTTAAGAGGAGATCATAACGAATTAATCTTAAGAACATCTTTCATGAAAAGAAAACCAGTGAAAAGCTATAGTTGTATCAGTAAAACTTTTGACTTTCACTTAATAGAAGCACAGCTACGAGTATAGAGACACGCATAAAGGATAAACTCACGTAAGCAATCCTCTCCGAGGTCGGCCACAATACTTACATTTTATCCTAACTTAAAAGGGATAATATTTGCAGCTAGTGATTCAAAATGGAGCTCATTTCGGCTCCGTACTCACATAAAGGCGCGTCGCCGGGAAATTAGTATTAATTAGATGTTACACTAAACTAACAGAATAACGGGCACTAATATAAAGTTTGGGGCTTGTTTATATCGGCAATTAGACGGAAAAGTTAAAGGTTGTCATCTCAGAAGACGTGTGGGTCGGTGACCGCGGGGGCGGGTCACAATCACGCGTCTTTGCATATTAAAGATGCCAATCAAGCTTGTGAGGCCCAGTCGTCGTTACTCGAGGCGCTAAATGCTAAGGCCGCGGTAATGCCGGGCATCAAGGAGCAGATTAATTACTCCCCGGGCTGCCAAAGTGTATCTCGACTCCGTCTGATTTATTTTTTCTTTTGCCACATTCCGGCGAGTATTATATTATCTACTTGTGGGTTTCATTAGGCTAACCCTCGTTTCCGTATTAATCAAACTCGTATGTATACGTTACGATAAATATATGTTTCCATATTTTTATAGAGAGCCGAAAATATAGTTAAGTAACATATGTTTAGGTAGATATATCAGATGCTTATCAAACGGCGTAAGTTATGAGGGTCAATCGGGGGAAACGGTCGGTATGGAAATCATGTGCGACCAACTAGCAACCTGTCACTACGAATGTTCAAGTAGATCACGACAACTTCACTCTATGTAGTTTTGGTCTCTTGATAAAATAGACGTCTGTATATACATATATTTCAGTAAATCCTATTATTCTCTTAACCAGACAAAACGGCTTGCCAACTTGAGTGTACAATGCGGCTTCAATGAATACCAGATTGCTTCCCCGACCCTTCTTCTTCATTTTAACGGTTTCCTATTGCCTGCCTCCGCTTTGTTTTAAGGAAGTGTCGTGCCCTCATTAGCAACCGTAAGACAAGTTTCTTCAATCTTGATATGGCGAAATTGCGGTTTCTCGCGAAGCGACTGTCATCTAAACTCTATAATCCTTAACCCGGCACACTCGCTAGGTATTTACAAAAGACCACAGAATTTAAATAGCAATATTTAAGAAAATTTTGTTTTTAAATTTATTAAGATGTAATAGTTTTATTAATATTATCTAAAATAAATAAAATATCAAAGTCAAGTTCTAATGTTTATTTATTAAAAATGGGAGCTTGTCATAGACGAGTAACAAAAATAGAAAAAGAAAAACTTAAAACTTCTGTAAAATTCTCCTAAAAGGTACCCAAGATCCCGTGTCGCCAGAGCGCTCATTGCAGTAATGATTACAGTATATAGATACTCTCTGGTATTTTTTACGCTTTAGCGAGTGCTGCCGGGTGAAATTTGGATTATACGATTATACTACATATAGCTAAATCGACGCTCCACATCAGTTCTGGATTAATAATGTCAGTTAAGGTTCATAGATTATGTTTACGACTCGTATTACGCATAATTCACCAATTGGTCACACAGTGCATGCGGATTCCGTAATTTACGCACCTAATTACCCAGTCCGGTAATGAGTGGATGCAAATGTATATTTACTTGGGCAATCATCTAGTACCTACTGACGAAAATGTTAATTATATTTGCTACATGCACCTATATGTTATATCAACGTGTAAAGTCAGAAATATCACCAGAACTAAAAAAGAACCTAAAGTTCTAAGTAGAAGAATATTAAATCCCAAAAAATGCAATCTAATAACCACTCGTGGTATTTCGGAACGCAGTATTTACAGCCGGAATTCATATAATGTCTAAAATATCAAAGGGATGCAGCACGCATTTTACTCATAGCAGACGACAGCACACGGAAAATATGCTCACAGAAAATATGCTTATTGAAAACATGCTTTTACTCACACGATATTCCGAATATAAATATTTGTTGGATGAATCGAACAGCAAAATCTAAATATTACGTAAAGGGACTACCACGAATAAATTCATATCATGAATATTACACGCACGATAGCAATAATCCTGTAAGAGTTTTATAAGGATCGTAAAATTATCGTTTTATGACCATTACGCAGCGTGAGGTTGCGCTTGTCTGATTGGTGCCATTCACAGAATACTGATCGCAGTTAAATAGCGCTGCCTAATCGTGGAAGATACTTTGTAGGTGAGCGGAGTGATGCGGAGGGGAATCTCCAATTGAAATGAAAGAGCTACTTACGTTTATATTCATGATTGTACCCGCTAAGAGAGAATTATGTAACACGTCTTAACGGTTGCTCGGCTAAACTTAACATCGAATAAACTTTTGTACTACAAGTACTACTAATTAAGGCAAAGTTTTTGCCAAAAAACTTAGTGAAGATGTTGATATGAAGCAGTACCCAAAAAGTCGACTACATAAAGCATAATTAAATTTCAATAATTTATTATACTAACAATCACAATACATATTTTAATACCTATCTTAACATTTAATATGTTAAGATAGGAACTAAAATATGTATTTCAAGTACGATCATCGAGCTAACCGAATATTGGAGCAATTACCAAAGTTACCTACCAAGCAATAATTCAGAGGCAGGAAGCAATAATCTGCGAGCTAGGATGTGGGCACAACCTAATCATGTCCGACGCTATCCGAAATCGATTTCATTTGTAACTAAAAACGATGAACCAGACCATTTCCGATTACCATCGAAATTACACTATTAGTCGGTAGATCAAAAGGTTCTGTTCAGTCGAAAAAACAGGGAGAACTAACTTAGAATACATTAACTTGAAGAAAAAGAAGGAGTAAGTAAGTAGGGGTTTGGAACGATAAACAGGAAGTTATACATACATGAATTATGTAAATGCCTTCCTGTGAGAAAGGAAGAGCCTTTATTCAGCAGTAGACTGCAACAGGCTGATTCCCGATTCCTATCTTACAAGTCGTTATTGGTTAAACGAACACTTTCGTATCTTCGCCAATATCGAGGCGAAGTCTTCTATAATTTAGCCTAGGAGACACTTTCATCCTTTAGTTCCGTTTCTTGATAAAATTGTCATCAGAATTTTCTAAGGATTGTTGGACGATCCCCTTTTGGGCATAGAAACTGAGGATAAGTTCAGTGATAGGCGAACCCTATTTTTTGGTCGGACATTTTCGGCTAGATTTGTGCCAATCGCGGAGGTCTCTGATTTTTTCTTGTGTAGGTACTCGTCTGTAGGTACCCAAAGCTAACCAGGACAAAGGCTAAAGCAAGTACAACATAACTTTCAAACAAACGAAAGAATGTAATTAATAGGTATTCAGTAAATTGATGTCTGCGAGGATCCCTGTATTTGACAAAGGAATTCCAACGTACCAAATAAAAGAACTGTTTTCGGGGGATAAGGAATTCGCTGAGACTGTGATTAAAGTAATAAAATATTAGGACTAGGATTTACCGATGGGTCCGTTCGCGTAAATACTCGAATAGAAAAAGTATTTATTCAACTCAAAGGAACTTGGTAAACAGTTTTCGGAATTGCGGATAGTTAAATACCAGCTTCGAAAATCATCGATTGGTTTTCGGATGAGGCGCGAACGGATGAAATATTCCAAATAGGTCAGCCGCTAGGGCTAAATTAAAATCAACTTCAGCTAATTGATATAACACCGATTGTACGGCTATTTAATTTAGTTTGAGTTTTTGGAATTTAGTAAGTTAATTACGTCCGATTGAATTGGAGAACAGAAGAAAAATACCGATTAATTAAAATGTAAGGCACAATTTAGAAAATTCTACTGTCTGATACTTTATACGTTTTTAAAAGGTTAGAGGTTAAAACAATCATCGTTAAAGGTCGAACAGTACTATCACCTAACCATAATTGAATAAAAGCTACTTAATTATATTACAATTAAAAAGATAATTAATTTTCATTAAGTTTGTTTCCTGTTACTCAAGAGCAAGAGTGGAAAGTTATATTGCATGATAAAGTGTATGTTAATTGATCAATCACAAGAACGTTAGCAAGCACTCAATAATGCCAAGTTGCTCTTACTTTTATTCAAAGTTTCTTGTTTCTTTTCTTCAAGTAACTCTATAACAAGATAAGCAGGTAGAATTACTTCGACTGGCTAGCAGTAAAGGCAGGAACTGACTCAGAATACGAACCATATCAGCTTTTCGCAGCTTTATTCGAATAAAATGAGCTTTTGGTACATCTCTAGCGAACTTGATCTGCCGAGATCAAAGTGTCCTGCGTTCATTTCTATGACACCGGCCATATGTATGCAGAGCGAGCCAGTCAACCAGAGAAAGTGGGGCAAACTAAGTGACTTTCATGTTTCTACTATGTTTACTTATTTATTATTAATACCTTTGTGAGTGAAGGCTATTGTCTAAAATTTGCAAACACCAAGTTATTTTCCCGGGCTTGATTGTTATAATATTTCCCGACGACTGTACAAAATAGCAATCAGTGGAGTGTATTTAAAGGAAATCTTAATTTATTGAACAATTTAATTTGACTAAATTCGTTATGAATCCAATGCGAAGAGCATTGGATTCATAACGAATTTAGTCAAATTAAATTGTTTACTTACTGAAGTGGTTATTCTGCAATCTCTTAAGTCGCGAGATAATATAAAAAAGTAGCTCAGAAAATAATTTAACTGTCCAGTTTTATCAGCGAGATAGCTAATGAAACGGCGTCCATTTAACTGCGAAACAGTTAGAATGACATTAAAGGATTCTGCACAACTGAAAGCTTCGAAACAATCGATTTAATTGTTCAAGCGTGTAACAGGATCAAGACAAAATTAAGAGATTTAGCGGACAAAGTTGCAAGCTTACTGAAACAGTTCATTTATTATGAAATATCGGTGTCGGTGTCAGTAGTACTGCCATCTTACTTATTCATGTTATTAATGGAACTACTCGTAGCGTGTCGAGGTCTATTTAGCAATAGGTAATAAGAATATATCGGCATAAAGTCTGCGAAGAGCGAAAACAGTAATGATTAACGGATAAACGATTCAGAGCCAACAGCAGACGGTTAATCAAGACTGCGTAGGAGTGACAAATTAGTCTCTACTAAGTTGAGAAGGCCGGCTGGACACCCGCTTCTTATTAAAATAACCATCCATTTTTCGATCCTATTCTATTATCATGGGGGATTCTCTCGGCAGCTGTCTGACATATTGGAATCAGCAACAGTCTGTCGAACAGTCTTTTGTAATAAAACATATGAACGGAGGAAATCTCACAGACGTCAAGTTAAAGGTCATCGGTGCGAGAGGAAAATGATAGATGGAATCCCGGTGTTCACGAAAGTAACGAACACCGGCAAATAGAAGAAATATGTGAGGTCAACCGACGGACGTCGGTCTCACGTTGTTGGGATCGAGCACAAAATAGATTACGGTCACCGCTTACAACTTTATTCAACCTGCGCCCGCCCCATTCAGAAGATCAATAAAAAAACTGCTTTGATTTCAAATGAGCGCTGGACGATTGAGATCCTGGATCCACGCGCCATTATGAGAGCACTTCGACGTAACTGAGAAGTTTCTTTAATCTTCACGGTAATGAGAGTACTTTGGTAAATGTTTCAATTAAAAGTTATATCCAATTTTTGGTGTCAAAATACCAAGTATGTAAATACCTACAGAGTAACCGAAAAGTTTGTGAATTTCGACACTCTTACAAAGATATAAGTAACCTGTCGTAAATTATTATTACAACGCTATTGAGAACGAGTAAGAAGCTAACAAGTGCTATTTATTAGAATTAAGAACTCATTCCGAACATCTCCCTATCTCCGAACCTAATAAACATTTCTAGAAATGGGAAAACAACACTAAAGTAACTGAAGTGTTACATTTTATGAAAGAAAGCTAAATAAACGATGACATCTCGGAGAACTACTGAGGTTATTACTGGAAAGGTAAGTAAACAAAAAATCTTATGCTGCAGTTAATGGCGTAAAATAATTCGCACCTCCAATAAAGGTGAGAAATAAAATGGGAAAATTGCCATCTTCACTTGAGTGCTCACAACATTTTAAGTTCTTTGCTGATATAATCGACCGTATTTAAATGCGGCAGAGGAGGTAATAAATTTCCCATTGACGACGAGACGAAGAATTGAACAAAAACGGCTCTTGTTGAATTCAGAGCCCAACAATAGATAATTTATCGTGGTCGGCTCAGGCACGCCGTTCTGAGTAAAATAAAAACGTGGGTATCTATCTTCAGGGGGCCATAACTACTCTCATTCCATGAGGATATGAGCCAGTTTGCAATTTTACTCCGAGATGTACAATAACTTGAAGCTAAATCTGCCATTATCATCCTCTTGTGCTTACGGCAATAACGTAAAGAGGAAAATGATTACAACAACGAGCGAGTTTGTATCCAGAGAACTTTTTAACAACGGTACCATTAGGAAAACATTACCATCAATCAAAACATTTAACTGAAATTAATTTTATGTTGAGCTATTCAAATAAAACTAGCAATTACACTAAGTGGATTCCGTATCGTAAAGGTTTCTGCACGCTAAGCTTAATTCCCAGGCGGATTCATCATTCTGTTTTACAATTCGTTTTGCTAAATTAGCACTCACTTCTTTACAGAAATCTCAAGCTGTCCTTTGGCCCGGAAAGTCACATTTTATGTTTATTTCCTATTTTTTCAGCTGTATAAATAAAACGAAACTCTTTTAAGAGATATTAACACTGAATGAATCAGTGGAGACTTAATATCTTCAATTTTTCTCCGGTTTCTTTTGAATATTTTGTTTCCACGAAACCAATCTGTTTTTTATGACGCGTAAGTAAATTTATTTTGTTTCATTAATCGTGATGAAAAAGCGTTGGCTAACGAAATAAAAATGAAACGTTCTTAAGAAAATAAAAGGAAAATTAACTTTAATTGCTGATGTAAGGTGGTGTATGTTTATGTTTATACAACCAACAAATAATTATAGCTAAATATAGGCATCCGGTTAGACTGGAAGCTGACCCCAACATAGTTGGGAAAAGGCTAGGCAGATGATTCGAGTGCTATTATTACAAATGAAGAAGATAAACCCACTAACACTGAAATGCCTGTAATTCGAACCAATAAGGAAATTACCACGAAATTTATTTCGTGGCTAAATTAGGGCCGGCCGCTCCTCATAATTGTCTTTATCTTATATAGCTTATGATAATAGAAATTCGGATTGTCAGGAATTAAGACAATGACGGTTTTCGTTCAAACACACCTTTGTCTTGTGGGATAAAGGATGTCACTCATTGCTTTAATGGCGTCAAGATCAGTCCTTCGAATTTGTCGCACAATTACTGAAAGGCCTTGCTTGTGAGTGATGATGACCTAATGGTGGCAGTTTGACCCTCATTTGTAACAGCATACCTACTTTATGTATCTACCCAAGCATATTTCATATGAAGTCAACATATTCGTGAAAAGAAGAATCACAATATATTTAAATCATTCTGTGTTAAAACTTAATATTTTACGTGGGTGCATTCATTTTCCAGATAACACCAACCATGTCGCTTTTGACCGCGACGTGCAACCGCTTTATGATTGTGTACCAACATTAAAGCCTCTTATAAAATTCATTGTGTTCGACCAAATTATAATTCGACACAACAATGGCCGCATCCGCAACCGTTATACGCACAGAGCCGTACAGTTGGGGCTTCTGTAACACAAATATATGCGCCATAAATTCGCACGTCCTTAGTCACGAAGTTTGATCGTTAACTAGTATTAAAGGAGATATAAAGCTGTCATAAACTGTGCTATAACTTATTCGGACTGTATATCGGATTGAACTAACAGGAGGCATGCCAGAAGCAATAATTACAGCCTCGGTTGGTCATAGCATACCAATTCGTCTGTATCATCTCCGATTGTTGAGCTCAATGCCAGCATTGAAAGGCATCCGCGGGTAGAATCGAAGATAACCTTCGGCTGCAAGTAAATTCCGCTTTTTTTATAGTATCGAGAGAAACTAAATTTATTTCAGTCACGTTTAAAGTCCTGGCGACGTTAGCCGATTATATAGGGCAAAAATCACTTATGTTATTGTAACATTACCGAAAATATATTTCAACCCACGGATAATTTTTAAACTTAATTATGTAGAAAAGTTACATAAGAAAAAGTTTTAACTTTTTTCCATTATCGGAAGACGAAATGAACGAAATATTACTGAACTTGTTTACTACAAAATAAATTATTTGGGAGGTTTATTTCCTGTGTCCCATATCGAAATTGCATTATATTTTTTTCTATTAAAGGTCGGTAAGTTTTGTGGTTTTCCTTGGACTGGCAACGTAATCCTATGTTTAAGTGAGCTATCATTTGGTAGATAAAGCAATTTAAATTTATGAAGGCCCGATAGCATTAAATATTATTTATAAATGGGCATTATACACAGACTTCGAAGTTTTTTACGTTGACAGGGGTTCCTTCCAAAATTCTGAGCTCATTATAAATCCATTTATAATCTTGTGACATAGATACTCAAAGAACACCCAACGAAAGTATGGGGCAAAGTAAGTATGAAAAAGCGATAAAAGTCTATCAGTCTCAACATGTGACGAGATTTCCATCCATTTATCTAGCACCGGTTACAGAGACGATTGATGTTTTCAATCCACTCCTGATAATTGTTTTAACTGGATTTCCGTAATGTAACGATATTTGGCAATCACAAAAAGAGTTTCGGGTCAATGTAGCGAAATGAAGCACATTAAATCACAGAACCTTATTCATTATTAAGTAGGACGGTTTGTTGTTCGATGAACACTGAGAAAAATACTTTTAATAATATAAATTAATGACGCTTTTATAGGTCACTTCGTAGTGACAAGGGCACTTTTCAAAATAAAGATTAATGAATAATCTAACAGACAGCTCGCTGCGGACAGTACTTCGCTTCATTAACATTAATGAAGCAATTATTCAGTAAAAGTACAATGCAATTATTGTCACGGAGGAATAATTTATTATTCCCGCATAACAATGAGATTTTAGCAAAAACAAATACATTATCTGCGTCCGTGTCAGTGGATGCCCAAGTGCCGTGGAGATATATTTTTCCGGCTCGCATTTTCACCGGAGCTCGCTTTTCAATTTATTTCGTCGTTTTAGCCGAGTGACGCCGTAATTACGACACCGCGCCGCGCAGCTCGCCGCATAATCGTCAAGCCATTTTTTATATTCGGCCGTTCGGCTACACGCGATACCCATAATAACTGCGGAAATCAAGCGCATGTATCTGACATCTCGGAAATTCGGTGACATAAAAAAAAATATACCTATAATATTAGAAACATCCACCTAGCGGATACGGATGCCCCCCGCAGAAACCTGTGCCCGACATAAAATGATAAACGAGTGATCTGGCACCGGTCTGACTCACTACAGATTGTACGTATTCCGACAGGAATATTTTGCGTGCAATCGATCAGGGTGAGACGCGGCCTTCCAGGCTTCATTTTCTCGTCATGTTATCAACGCGCCTTCATAGAAAGGACTATCAACTAGAATTTTATAAGAAGAATGATAGCGATATAAAAAACAAAGAACAAGTTTAACATAATTTTACGGGAGAGTGGGCGCTCGCTATAGGAACTGTTGGGATACGAGGCGGCGTTCAATTCTCCCCGCTATAATGCCGCGATAAAAGAGATTGAACTTACTTGGTCCGTAATAAGCACTCCCTGTTCCAGTACGAATTACGAATAAACGGTTCGCTGTTTCATTAAAAATAGTGTCCATATATTACAAACGAAATTAGGGTGAAGTCAGTTCTTTATTTATTTTGATACATCGGAGCAAGTCGTGTACCTACTACCTTTTATCATAATTACATTGCTTAAGATTGAGGCGAGAGGTGGCGCCTCAAGGTTGCCGGACTAGCGCTCTCCACGTCGAGGAAATACCCCAGGATATTGGTTTCAACGTGTAAGGACTTCAATCTCGTCGCTTCCGTTGGGATAAAGTAATCTTTGTCGGCGATAAAAGCCGCTCTGTTTACCGATGAAAGGGAAGTCAAACCAATTTACGAAACTAGACGTTGAAATTCTGGCAACAAAAGTAGTCAATTTATCTGATTTCTGAACCTAGTATCCCATTAAGCCTACAAAAGATACTATTTTATATTGTTAATCGAGAGTCGATGATAAAAGGATTTATATCCTCATTGTTTTAGTATTTATATACTCGGGATACAACAAGTATCAAATCAATCAACCAGGTCCTCTTGCAAATATCTTTACATAACACTAACGCGTTCAAAGGTTCTAACATACTGGGAGGCAGAGTAAATGCCTATTGTTACATTCATTAATAAACTCCCGTAATGTTACCAATGATTCATAGCAGGAACTAGGAATGATACATGGTGAATGTCTGCCGGAGCGTACCCTTGATTGTGGACAAAAACAATAGTGTCTCAAGACGGAGCCGGAGTCCATTAGAGGAAATGTGTTTATGACAAGAGTGTGATCAATAGAAGGCCGGAGGGTCGAGAGGTCGGCCGGTTCGGAGGATACAGCCACACACGACCACATTATTAATAGTCGCTCGTGGCCAACCCTGAATGCCACCGGATTTCAAAGCACTAAATATTGTATACATTTACTATGTATATCCGACATTCGATGTCTATTCACACGAAATATGAACTATTAATGGACGGAAGATAGCTGCCTTAATTTAATGCATGTGCGCTGAACTGTCAAGATTGACATCTTCGAAGGGTTTATGAGATAAGTTATTCCACTCGAGTTTGTTGACGACGATACTGTAGTTGCACAGTCACGGAATGTAAATGTCAAGCATGTTAAGGTTAATTTTTGCTTGCACCTTATTATTTTTCTGACTACATTTTGAATGAAAGTTCGAAAAGATGACATGCGCCGGCTATTTGACGAAGGAATTTGTTTGAAAATCGCTCCACATTTTCACTCCTTGACCGAACGTGAGGAACTGCGACATCCTAGTTTATTCATATATAAGGCACAACCATAAACTTGTGATCAATTTATTACAGATTTTTCCAGTAGGAAAATCCACCCAACCAATCCAGGATACCAAGAAATTTAACTCAAGAGAATCTACAACAAACTATTCAACATGGTTCTTCGGTAAAGGAACCAATAACGAGAAGAATATATGCTGAAAAAACTTTAAGCTGAAATTATCCGATAGTAGCAGGAACAGGTAATTAGCTAAGGTAAGGTAATCTTATTCCATGAAAATGGCAAATTCAAGAAAATATTGATCCCTTTGATTATCTAGTGCGCACATGATACATACCTACCTATTGCAGTTTTTTATCGAGAAAACAAGTATCATTTTAAAGCTAGTTTTTCGGTAAAACGTAAACAGTAGAATAGTGGGTGCCGTCACGTCCGCACACGAATCAAATGCATTTCCCTGACACAGTGACTGAGAGCAAACAACGAGCGGCCTCGACAGCGAACATCTGTCATGCAGCGTGCAACATTCAATTCAGATAGAGGAACATACCAGCAAGTACCGACATCGTCAATAACGCAATAAAATAAAGATGCAATACAAGAACTCTACGTTCAATCGAATTGTTCGTCACTACCTTTTGAAACATCGCATTCCCTGAAAGTGTGCAGTTGTCCTAAATCGAATTGGAAACGATGTGGAAATCTGCCACTGTATTCAGTGTTCTGTTCGTCCTCAAGCAAAGCATTAGTGAGGAATTTAATTTGTCAAGTATGATGCGCGTTCAGGCGCGGAGAGTCGTTAGCGAAACGCGCGACGCGTGCCGGTGTGCGAAACTTCCGCGCACATACCTACTAGTACCTAGTACCCGCGTGTAGCCGGCCATAGCTCACAACTTCGACGAATTACACTCACCACGTACTCGGAATACAAACCAAACGGTGCTTACAAAGCTAAACGAACGGAAAACTTTCGTTTTCAGTTAATTCGACGTACCTGCCTATATTTACGCGAAATGTTGCATTTCATCTGCTTAATAAGTTTGTTTTACGAAATATACCTTTTAAACAGAAGTTCTAAGCTAAATGAAACGACACATAACGGAAACTAACATTTTATGCAAAAAAGACGATGACCACAGGTAACAAATAACTGGCTACAGAATGTAGCCGGCATTTTAGTGGTCGGTAGTGAACAAATGGAAGAAGCAGAGTAAGCAAGGAGATGGAAAACAGCGGATGTTGTACGGCTCTCGTCTGCCCATTAAACTGGGCCGAGGTGGAACGCGCAAATTCTAGCTAAAAGAGATTTGGCGGACTTGAAAAATATAGAGCTGCGTAAATTGCCGCTCTATACCTGCTTGAGCAGGATTAATATTGTCAGGTTATACTGCCGCCAGACAAACATTTTAAATTTCAATCTAAAACCAATTTGAGGCTCAAGAGAGACGAATACACGTATTTGATGATTATGTTTACCTCTGTCCTAGAGTAGGTAGGTACTGCTATGCAGTACGCACTATGGTGCATACATTGTTGAACACAGATCACTAACATCCATACGCGGGGAAATATTGCAAACGGCTACAAACTTTTCAATTTTGAACAGTTCAATAAACTGAATTGTTCGATGAAATCATCGTGTAGTTCGGTAAACCAATTTCGTACGATATAAATCAATGAAAATGAGATTCCGACGACGTAAAGGGATATCAATTTAATATTCAGTAACGGAGATCTAACGAAGTAGTCATAAACGTCAGTGGCATGCGTCATAATATGGAAAGTCGACATCTGAGTCGGATTCATGAGTTCTTTTATGTAACGTCACTTGAAGTAAGTCGTAGAAAACTTTCGAGTCGGTATATGAGAGTAACAAGTGGGCCGGCAATCATAGTTCCGAGTGTGTTCGAGCGGAGACAAGTGCCGAGACGAAATGATTTTATGCATTGTGCTCACTCAATCTGCGAGCGCTTAGCAATGCAATCTCTCGCATAATTCTTGAGCTTAATCTGTCCCGGAGCATCGCATCTCAGCCGTGACATCGACGACGACTTTGAGAATGAAATATGGCCGCTTCGCTGAACACTGCTTCGAGTACCTCATAGCTTAACAAAGTAGCTATTTTCAAAATAACACTAATCTTTGATTAATTGGCTGTAGGTTAATTAAATTGATGGTAGCGGTAACAAATAAACTACGAATGACCACTGAATGCTCAATATCAATAACCTCTGCCTTATTTACTTTCATGTCCGACGTATGTACATACGAGTAAATATTCTATATCCACTAAACCAATATTTTTGAACCAGGTTCAGTAAACGCAATATAACGTTCAGCGCCGATAAATATAAATCTAAGTTCCGGGCTACAAATCTAAATCGCTTTGATTTTCAATGGCCGAATAGCACAGTAGGTAGCTTTCAACGCCTGGAGCGCAGAAAGATACAAATCGAAAAAGACCGATGAAAACATGGAAACTAAGTTACCTACCGCTCGTATAAATCCGACACAATAAAAGTACGCCTCTATCGGCACTGTCATTTATTTTTAACGTAGTCACGAGAGGTTTGTAAAACCGTGTCGATAGCATTGTTTTTAAAACAGACACGACATAAACAATTCCTTGTCGCTTTGGGAATGAGTTAGGGGAAAATGGCAAGTGCGTCAAGAACAGGGTTGATATTATGTCGGAAACATCGGCCGGGGAAAACATCCGGCCGCACCCGCGCCCGCGCCCGCTCCGTCACCGCACCGCCCACACCCCGACGACCTCCAAGAAAGCAAATAAGCTCTAACGAAATGAAAAACAAATACTCAGGAGATACGTTGAACGTTTTAAAGAACAGACTTTGGTTGGAAACAAAATAAACAGCTTCATTCATCCACATTTTTGACGAAAAAAAGAAATAGGTATCAATGTGTTTGCTTTGTTACGATACGTTTTATCACACTCAGACTTCGTTTAGTGGCTGATAAATCACAATTTGGCCAGTATAGGTTTTATGAGTATTTTAGCGTCGTGTTTCTAAATTTTAGGAAAAATACTCTTTGTCCAAACAAGAACTCTCGTTTCTACATATATACTTTATTAACTACGCAGGGACATAGGTACACCACATAAGTAGCTATGAAGTCAATTTACATATTTAAATACACAACTATTTACTAGTTTAATAATAAAACAATTTAGGTAATTGGTAGATCAAAGCTCGAGCGAGGCAAATGAAAATAAATTCTAATTATTTTTATTAGGGGATTATAACTCTCGTCAAAGGCTCTGAAAGTAACCCATTCTCTGAAGAATACCTCTAATTTAACCGATCAAAGGTACTTAATTTATTTGAATTTTCGAGACCGTTAAATTGGAACCCCGGTTTATAAACATTACCTATAATATTACAAGGGATCTCCAAGTTAAGGTGTTTGATATCGCCTGTGTTAGCTTAGGTATTAAGTAAATTGTACCGCGCACCCGCAGAGTAAAGTTTTTTACGTTACGTTAAAATTTCATTACCTACTATTCAATTATTAATCCGCCCAAACCTTGATTTTACTACCTCGGCTTTTGTTTCAACTGTTTCCTAAAATTTCTCTCACAATTCTGAAACAACAGAATACCAAATGGAAACTTTACTAGATAGACGTTGTTTCTGCACGAGTAGGTATGTCTAACGCAATTCAGAGTAGGCTTTAAATTGAAATGTATCAATCCAGGGCAGCACGAGTGAGCAAGGCGTCGCGAACTCATGAATACGTCGTAATAATTCTACGTTCACACAATATACAAGTTCGATTTGTAACTCGAGCTGCGATAAACATGTAGTTAGGGAACAGAGAGCAGCGGAGCGGAGAAGTGGAGCCTCCAAACACCGCCATACTTGCTCTCTGCTCCAGTTGAACAAATTCGTGTCATTTTTTATAAGTGAGCGAGTAACAACTTAATGCAAACTGTCGCGAGTGTATCCTCGTACGCACACAGCATCACAAAGAGCCCGATAATCATCCCGAGAATAAGTAAATAACATCTCACAGAGAGGAGGCCTGTGTCCCAGCAGTGGGAACATTATATATATACATATATATCATTTATTTTCAGAATAACAAAGATCCCATTGGATTAGTAACAATAACCTTAACCTATGTTAGTACTTAACTAATAACAACGACAATGTACAGGTGACAAGTGACCTCATCAACGGGCTGTCATGTCTCCCGGCTATAGCGCGTAGAATGCTGTTGGGGCTGCCACGAAATCTCTCACGAAATCACAGCATTGAAGCAGTCGGTACGTGCCTCAACGAACATAGATGACGCGCTACAGAACCGAGGCAGACGCAACAGCACTCTTAATGCGTTGTTATACTGGATCCGCAGAGCATTGTAGGCCTTTTGGGTGTAGCTGAACCACAGGCTCCCCGAATACAGCAACATGCAATATGCTTTAAACAGCGTTATTTTGACCGCCGCTGCACATCGGAAGAACCGGCGGGCCAGCATATTAGCCCGAACCGACAATGCTCTGCGCTCCCTCTCCATATCCGCGTCGTCTTTCAAATCGTCCATCACCAAGTGGCCCAGGTATTTAAAAGAGTACACCCTGTGCAACTCCACACCGTTCAGTAACACAGGAGGGACGGTCGGTGGAGGGACACTTGGTATCGGACTTGAAGACCATGTATTAAGACTTGCCTTCGTGATATACATGGCCACGAGAAACACCGTACGACTCGCATATATCGAGAAGCTTACGGAGCGCACCGACCGAGGGGGCTAGCAGCACCATGTCGTCTGCATAGCTTAAATTATTGAAACATACTCCATCAATAAAGCACCCGACACGTGTGCCGCTGAGCCGTTCGATTAGTGCATTCACGTACAGACTAAACAACAAAGGCGAGGTCAATTACAGACGAGGTTAATTACAGGCGAGGAATTATAAGCTGATTGATTTAAGTAAAAAACAGCTCATGTAAACACAATCAGGCTTATAAAAGCCATGTCGGTACGGGCAATACGATGCACACATCAGAAGGCCAATTCTCGTAATTTAAAACGTTCAAAATTTAGTCGCAATCTCATCACGGCGACACACATATGTCAAAAACTTGTCAAAATGTTTAGAAATTAGAGGTATTTTTGACAGATTGAGACTGAGATCAGACAGACTGTGAACGTTCTTAAAATTACGAGACTTGCCCCTCTGGATAAAAGCAATGTCATTTCTTTTAAAAGGGAACCCGTAATAGTTGACAGTACTTGTTACATACTCGTATTTGTTGACTGACAACGTTCAGGTTTTTGTTTTGCATATCGGAAAACTCAATCAATCGTGATTCCAAGCGTTTTCTACATTGTTTCCACTACACAAAGCTGTACCAAAATCGTATTGCAACGTTCACACGGAGACTATGTATAAACGAGGAAATCCGTCATAATGAAAACAGAGAACGCGACAGCTTTAGTGGGAACCTGTGTTATTAAAAGCTGTATTTAATGTGAATCAAATTTATTTTCCAACAATATTGGTACTATTTCCATTTGTTTTACTTTATCGCGTTTACGTGATGGTAACAAGTTTTACAAGCGCTCGACTCGTATAATAATAATATTAGCTATCTACGTATATGTACATAATATGTTGATGGAGGCATATACATATGTACACTCTACAGTACCAGTCATATCAGCGAGTTTGCGTTTCAATGAATTTTCCACATTTATCTCTAGCGGCCGGACAACGGTAACTCCTACACGGTACGTAGGTGCGCCGTGGCTCTTTGTAATACTGCTGAAATGTACCAATTGTTACATCGCTTCATCAATTAAAAATTGCTATGAAAACAACATTTAACGGCCTATGGTACTATAATTAAATTTATGTACGCGCTTAACCGGACGGGCTCCTCTGTTTTATAGCACAAATAACTTTTTACGATGAATACTTTTTCAGAATAGTAATGTAATGTACGTTTTGCTCAGCGATCTTAATTTTGATTCAAGACTTTTTAGGGGGACGTTCTGTGATAAGCCAGCCACCGCAATTGTAAAGCAATTTCTGTCTTTTGTGCAGTATTCACAACAAAAAGATTTTATCTTGGGGTTCCTCGGTGATTATGTCATGAGTCGCGCAGATTCTTAAATAAGCAATTTACAAAAAAGCTTTGAGAAGTGGCTGCGTCGTTAAGGCAGAAGTAGGTAAGTAGCAACCGAGATGGCTACAGATAGGCAGTTCCACACGGCTCAGTGGATGGGTTCGGTTGTGGCTAAAAGTTTGGTAATCTTGTCAGTCGTGTTGCCGTCCTCATAAGCCGCAAGTTTCGATCGCTGCTATCTCCGTAGTTGCAGCCTAATTAGATTGGGCGAGCGCGTTCCAAGGGGGAATACTCAAACGCATACGGAAAGTGCACAGCACACAGCGTCGTAACGACACAAAAGGTAATCTTAACTCCGTATAGGTACCTAATTGCAGTACGTGCATAAACTACATAAGGCGGGAGAAACTAGATTTTGTTAGACGAGAAATCCCAGTGGAGAGGAAATACCATTGCGTCTCGCGTGAGAAAATATTTAAATTTAATTCAAGCTAAAAAAGAGTTGTATAAGACTTATCTATAGTAGAGGTCGTATAAAATGGAAGTATATTAAAGTATCGTGAGCAATCAACAGATTAAGGGAATTGTAATACATTTTGTGACAGTAAAAGAGGCTGCAAACTGTCTTCACGTCGGTACAACAAACCATTTACGACTTTTTTATCAACAAAGTAATGTCTCCCTCACAAATAGTATCTTTGATGTTTATTTCTCTCACATTGGTAGGATTAAAAAAGGAGTTTTTTTTTTACTCTAGCAATGTGTATTTTATTACTTAACTAGCTGACCCGGCGAATTTCGTACCGCCTCAGGATGAATGTACTTTTCTGTCGTGTACTTTTCCCATGTTTTAATAGTTATTCTGCTATTCGGGGCGGAGTCAAATCAAAGAACATAAAAATCGGTCCATCCGTTATTGTGTTATAATGGTGTAACTAACCCGACTTTGTTTTATTTATATAAGATTTAATCAAAGTATAAAGTTCACCGTACAAAGTGTACACAAATATATGTAAGGGAACTTCTCATTTCCGAGAAGTACCTCAGTGGGCACAGCTGTGGTCATTACGGCTCCTCGGAGGCTCGCATGCTAATTAACCAGAAGCCTCTTAACGTTCAAGTTCACCGTCAACGACATCCGCTTAACAAGTTATCCTACAGTTAAATAACATCCTAAAGTCGGTCACACATACGAAATGACCTCTGTTCACATATTAACCCTCTCGCTATACCTGTGTGCATAGCTCAAAATGCCGTAAAAATGTCACCGGTTCGGATCGGGCTCATGATAAAATAAAATACACAAACACAAATGTATGACGTGTTCAAACGAGATTTTCACAAATTTGTTCAGTGAATCATGTCCCGCTGCGAGTCTAGCAAACAGACGCGCCCGGACCGGTGTCGACAAATCTACTAAGTTAAATTCTGACTAGACTCCATATACTATATTTGAATGTCTCATCCCCTAAAGTAACCGTTAACTAACTAGATTAATGAAATTGCAGAACAAATAAAAAGAAGTAATTGAATGTATCTACGAATGTGCGCGCGCGTACATAAACTCCTGTACCCTATGCAATAACTCGCTTTTTATGTGACTATTGACCGAACTGGACTATAAGAAATCTAAAAGTTTCGTGATCCTCCCCAGAAGACCAATAAAACGTTCTGCAGAATGTCTGTACTGTGAATTACATTATGGCCGTTGTTAGAAGCAACAACTAAACTAAACATAAAGAAGCTGTTATTATGGTTAATTTGGAAACAAATTAATATTCTCTTTTAAACTCTCCAGTTTAGTGCCAATTAAATAAGACACAAACAAGTTAAATTCTGATAAAATAATCGTAAGCTAGAAGTTTCTTAATTGCGATTCATTTTGGGAATTTTCATGATATTTCACACTCAAACTGGTTGTCTCTAAAATATTGGTTAATAGGCTGTGAATTGGGTTCCCCTAGTGACAGTTACAAGAGGAGACGCACTCGTTCGCCCCAGGGGTCGCTCTAACGTCATCTTCATGGCACCTGCCTGTCACACACACCGCCCTCCGGTCCCTGCGGCCCCGTGCCAATTGTTATACACAGGGGAGTAATTAAAACGATGAAAATGTCCCACCTATTGTTCCCATGGTAACAAGACAAACTTTGCAGTTGAACAGCAAATATTTCATAGATATACACGTACGTACTAATGTATTTGCGAGAGAATAGTTCTACACTTAATTAAACCAACGCAAACAACTGTTTCCTCGCTATTCTGAAGTGACTACTGACTATATTATAAAGGACAGTAGGTGCCTCATGACGAGTCGTCAAAGCACAAGTCTATTTATCTGAGTCTTTGAAGGCTGATAACAAACGGACATTTTAATCAACGCAAACATTTAGTAGTTCCTTGACTGAAAGCGCTTAGTTAGTATAACGACACAAAAGGTGATTACAAGATTATAGTAGCGAGGAAGTCGTTTTATTTACTGTGTATTAAATGGATAATAACGCTTTGTAAAGCCACTGAGACCCTTTTGAGGAGCCTCGTACTAAGTTCTCTTCTATTCACTGAACGTGGTGTAGGGGTTTTTCTCTATTGTTCCTTCGCTTTTTTACCATTTTCCGTATCCATGGCCTCTTCAAAATCCCATTCGAGCGCGGTTCGAGTGTAAGTATCATTACATCCCATGCAGCTGTTACACTTTACGAGCGAACTTGTATTATTATGTTCCTAGCATCATTGTAAACTTTGCCAACGACCTTCAATTACGGCTGTAAGCACGTACGCCGTTTGGATTTTTTACTATCTCAATTTCAAAGACGGCCACATATCTACTTTAAATTGTTATTTTTTAAATTCTGTAACAGTATGAGATTTAATATTAAAAGGCATCGGAGGAAAACGTACTCTTATTTTTCCAGTTTGCGCTGGATCAAACGTAAACCCCACTTTGACTGCACTTGCCGATTCTGTATCTACTAAGAACATACCGCAAACAAATAATATTTCTATTTATTTATTATACGCGGAATAATAGAATTAGGTATCGCTTTTAAATAACAAAACGTTTAATTTATATGAAAATAGAACGAAATTTATACGGAAATATATCAAAGGATTTATTGAAACGTGAAAATAACTACATGCCACGTACAAACATTTAAAATAGACTAAACCACGATTAATCTACTTTTATCCACCGGTTTAAAATACAGAAAAATATATTTTATGTCAAAGTGTATTATCCTGGGACACGATTCCTCATTTATGTGAGATAACAATACCCTTTGTTTCTTTTGACCAGTAATTCTGCCTCACTATTGTGCCCGCAAATATTAGGTAATTCGTCAAGAATTTATAGGCATTAGAGAAAATTCTGTCAGTAGCAGGTATTTCAAACCAGACAAAAACTACAAGTTATCGTTCACTAGGTAAATTATTTCAGAATAATTCTCCATTCGGGTTATTTATTTTAATTTTATTTCTCCTTAGTTTGGTAAACGCTGTCTAAGGGTGATTTAAAGTTTCTGATTCTTTAGTTATGAATGACTGCTGGTAGTTATAACTTGGTCGCCGAATGTCCTAGAAAAGCTTTAATTGTAATAAAAAAAAAAAATCTTAAACAAATAAAACCTTCAGTTACAAACTACATTTGTTAAAAATACATGGTTTTATTCAGACGACCTACAAAGGAAAGTTAAATGCGTAGGTTTTATGTAAATAGAAGTACTTCTAATAATATCGGCAGAACCCAGCTTACATAATTACGGTTCTTTCATTTTATTTTGAAGAAAAAAACCTGAATAAAGACGGCACTTTAGTTTTTAGGACAGACTCAGATTAGATTAAAATTGAGATTAGTATGGAACCTGTTAATTTTAACAGAGATTCAATATCTTTACCTACTAATGATCAATGTACATTATAGGTCAGCAAAAATTCTAAAAATAACAGAATTTCCATCATCATCATCTCCCCTCGCTTTTCCCAACTATGTTCGGGCTTCGGCTTCCAGTCTAACCAGATGCAGCCGAGTACCAGTATTTTACGTGGAGTAACTGCCTATCTGACCTATATATTCAAAGATAAAATAATATTGACACAAAAAACATTCGTATTAAAAGCGAGAAACGAAAATAGACAAAAATATAGGTATGGAGTATTATCGTGGGGGCAGATTCATCCACGTAGCACACAACACCGTAATTTGGAAGAACCGTAATCCATTTATATCCAACATTCCCTTGGGCGAATATACCTAAATGGAGATCTCTTTATATAAACGTCATTTTCGGAATTAAGAACATTCATGGTAAAATAAATCGGATAAGAGACACTGATACTTTTTATTTAAGGGGATTTCCGGATTTCTTGTGATTTATAAAAGACTTGCTCGTAAAAAAAAGACAATCTCTTAGAAACTTTGACTGAATATAATTAATAAACGTTAACTATCCCTCGTGTAGAAACTGTTACTTTTAATAACATGCTGCATTCAAAGCTACCGAACCAGACTCTAAGTAAATATTTTCCCGAGCTTTCTTCTTGTTATTTCACCACAACAGAAAAACTCTCGATAATTTCTCTAAGACTTCATTGCCCTAAAGCTTATTGTCTACTTTAAAACTCTGCTCAAATGCGAAACTTTAGTCAAGAGATCGTAAGTATATAAAAATATCGAACGGACGTAGAAAATCTCTAGCTCTTATTACAATTCACACTTGATATTTCCAGTCCATTTGCATTAGACGAGGAACTGATCGCCGTATTTATTCAGGCTATATTTTAACTGTCATGGCCTCCATAGGTCGGGTAATGTACGTGTCGCTGTTTCCAGGATTTGCAGATGATTGCATTTAAAGTAAATAAGCTATCCGGCGTCAGCTGACCCGCCGCGGACATTTTGCATTTTTCGTGATTGACTGGCAGTTCAACGAGCCGCTAATCCAACGTCAGTTTCAACAAAAAACCAACGGACATGGGAGACAATTTCACAAAATATACCATTTTTTTGTTGACTATGGATTAAAATACTTATAGGGTAACTGTAAATTAGTAATACTTAAATGATTGTACTAAACAACTTTCTCAAAGAAACGCTTTTTATTTTTATTTACCAAGCGCGTGACCCTAATTACAATATATAAATATGTTTCTGAAATCGTAAACACGAATATTGTGAAATATTTTATAGGTGAGATTGGGATATTTTTAGTTATCAATATGATATATCCCATACTACACAGTCTTTCAATTGATCTAAAGAAATCTCGTGCAAAAACACGAAAGATAAAAGAGATGTCAAAGAGGACAGGACATTAAGATATAGACAAACTGGACAGGGTATTTCGTAAAAATACTGTATTTATTAATTTGCATACAAACTGCGTCTACGTTTGAAACAGTATTGATAACAATAACGTTACAGAATCCTAAAATGAGCGTTGTTTTAACCGGCGAGCTCACTGTAGCGAACCATCGCTTCTCCGCTCTTTGTAGCTATCTGCTGCAAAGCGACAGGCAGATCGTGATTTCATAAAGGCACATACCATCGAAAAATACCTAAAAAATATCACGTACCAAATAATCCAACGCCAAAGTAAAATTCCCGCTCTCTGTTACAGGTGAACTTTTATTAAATAAAACTTGTGTCAATCGATATCGGATCAGTATCGAGAATGTAATTAATAAATACGTAATTAAGTGATCACGTGTGACTCGTATGACGGATGACAAATAGCCATTAATGTCGCCAGCGAATCCTATTAGCTGCCGCGCCGGATACGAGTGCTCTGCATAAATGTACTCTCAATAGCTTTATTAGCGAACCAATCAATCAGTTTCCGAGTCAAACAAACTACCAATCAGCAGAACACTGATCCTTGCAATTAACCGGCAGGAAAAGAGCTTTCTTAGCTAATGTTTGTACGTGTTTCTTGTGAATTATAAACGAGTTATTAAGGTTTCCGCCAGTCAAACATGTTTGTTCTCGTATTATAAACACATTGCCAACCTTTCTTGCTTTCAAACCTAAATAGGCGCTCACGCCCTTCCTTTTATTAATTATTTACATTAACTCGTTTTTCCTCTTACAACATTTTATAATAAATGACCCAATTTCACAGACTTCAGAACTATTAAAACTTTGTCATTTACAAAAGCGTAGTTTAATAGAAATTATTGTGTGTATTATAGAAAACTGTCAAATGACTTGGAACTAACGGAATGGTTCGCTGGATATCATTATAAAGTAATATTTGAACTCGAATCTCGTCCGTTTTCGTCGATTAAATTCTACATATTTTACGGCGTTATTAATATCAAATTGGCGCTGAACTTTTAAGTACCTGAATGTTGTGATATGTAAACGATACATGAAATGAAATACACAAACGGTAGCTGTAACAATTGTATCATTTATAAAATTAAATTTCACATATCGATGCTGAACACAATACCTACCGTGTTCCTATATGTTTAGGTTGGCGGCTATTTACTTAGTTGTATGATGTTTACACGTCCGTTTTATTTACATCATTAAGTCGCAGAGAAATGAAGGAAAATTGTATAATAAAATTGCCAGGAGGCTGATTTCATAAAATGATAGAACATGATATTTTCGGTGCCCATATTTATTACCATTGTGTTTGTATAATTATAATTAAATCCGTTTCAGTAATTATGTACAGGAGATTACATAATTATATGCTTATAGAAGTGGCTCATGTTCAATTCAATCAATCAACTATCATCAATTCAATTTAGAACTAGGTATATACTAAAAATACTACTAACACAACAATAATACTAGGTATATAAATGACATGAAATTGAGAAGCGCCCAATTGTTATATAAAACTATTTCAGAACTAAAGTAACAAACTACTACATAAGTTAGTATGATATAATTCCATTTAAGACGTGCCTAGTTGCACAGCATGTACAAAATACGTACTACATAAACTTTTACTTATCTAGTTGTCTACATTAGTATTTCACGCACGAAAAACCCAAACAATATGTGCCCACTGCCCCGTCCAGTCCAAACCACCAAATGTATGCTGACAGCAAAAAACCTTTGAACGGAGACAGGTAACCTGTTCTGGATAGTACGTAATCCCTCTAAAATTGTGTTTTACCTCCATATTTGACATTTAGGGACACAAGTTTATCCGTGTAGAACGTGGAAAGAATACTAATCGCCTTTACCGGACAGTATGGGCACGATAAACGACTACAGACAGCAGGGTCTTGAATACGGGGTAGGTGTCCCTAATTGGAGTCAAGTCTTAACATGTTATTCCACGAGCTCGGTGGCTCCGACCGGAGATGGTAGTAGAATAAGTCAACATGTATTGCTTTTGTGAGGCGTGTTTGTTGAATTGAACACGTTTGTTAAACTATGTTCCGCAGTGTGTGCTCCCGGACTTGGAAGTACAAATGCTACAACGTCGAAGCCAAAATCCAATTCTGCGTTTAAATAAATTAAACAGCCAGGTTGTACAGCGATACAAACCAACGTAACAAGATGTGGCATTGTTCTGCTGCGCTGAGGAATTTATGCCGATACACTTGAACGAAGCTGATTTGGTTTTATCCATGGGCACGTTTCGCGAGAAACCAAGAGACTGTTAAAATTCTACTCCCAATAGCTATTCATTCACGCGGAGTATAATCTTTTATACCTAAGGAATGTTTAGAAGCGAAAGAATTTTACAACGGCGACATTCGCATGAAAATACTTTTCTACATTTTTAAATTAGTTACTCTTGAAAAGTATTTCCCATCAGATAAAGAAAATGCAGGTTTACTATTTGGAAGCTATAACAAAGAACGCAGAACTTGTATAACTTCGGACAGTCATTTGCAGGCGTTTCGTGGCGTTTCCTCTAAGAATTAAAGTTGAAATGGTAATTTCTTGTTCTTTGGCACTTTATTCAAATTACTAACTTATTTGGGATTTCTTTATTAAATAACAATTTCAGAGTTGAAAATTGTAGTCAGAACATTTTCTTTCAGTAGAACAATAGTTTTGCAAATGTTTTAAAAGTTAAATATGTATTTCACAATATTAAGTACCTACCTACTACTACAAGCTTAGTTGGAGATAATTATAATCATATGCATTATTGAATATGATACGTAAACCCGTGATTATAATCACCTACTGGACGGTGTAGGTTAGTGTTCAATGCATAGTGGGATTTAGTCAGAAATGGGAATACCTAGAACTAGATATATCGGTGGATTACATAGCAAAGAGGTTTACAATATTGCCATGCTCATAAATCTTCCTTGAATTTCCTCATTAAATGGCCGACGTGCTTTCCACAAGCATTACAAGGACCTGTAAGCTCATTGGTAAGTTTTTCCTCGAGTCTGCCGAAAGGCTCTCTTTGTTTTGGCAACTATTAAGTGGCCACAAGCCGTCTTTTAAGATAATCATATATTTCGTGTGATACATACATTTGTATGTCGCATGACCCAGTTTCCTTGACAAAATTATAGTTTCGGCAAGTTCTTAATCAGAGTGTTTAGTATGTAGGTCGGGAACAATAAACAAGACGGATCGTGGTAAGTGAGGCGGGCGTGCCAATCACCTGTCCCGGCAGCGAATATCTTAAGCTCAGGTTTAGCTAACAGATATGCACGGCTAGTACAGCGTCCAAATTGCCACAACACATGTATCACTGGCTGATATCATAGGTACATGACACACGGAGCGCCGCGCCACCGCACTGGAGCACGGGTTTTTGCAGGACTTATGTCTTTAATGCCTCGCTCCTGCTACTTCAAAGAAATGATGTAGATACCTACAGCTAAAAACTATGTAACAGCGGATTTATTGGGTTTCCACTTCCGTGGTTTTCTGCCGCCGCTAATATCGGTTTTATTTTTATACCTAGAAATAATAGTTCGGAAATGTCTTTGTTCTTTTTTATGTGGAGCTGTGTGTTTATTGAATCCTATACATAATAATAATGATACCCATACTTACTTGGCATTCAAAACAAGTACAATAGAGCAAATTACGATTTACATCAATTTGATCCAATTATTTTGTTTACGACAATTTGTGTCTTTTAAATGCAAAATTAAGTATAACGCATAAATAAACCGAAATGATTTCAATTATTTACCTACTTCGTTGATTAAAAATCAAACACAAAAATCACCAGTGTCACTGCGATATTTCACTGAACAATCCTCATTAATCCAGTTTTCATGTGTTTCGGAATTGAAACTCGCGGTATTAGGCGGGCGGCTGAAAGTTGGGGGAAAGCGGCGCGGACAGACAAGACGCGTGGTCGCGGCGCGGGCTGGCGTGCCACTGGCCTGGCCGCAGCCGCCCGCCGCTCCGCGCGCACGCCCGCCACGCCACCGACACGCGCATAAAACGCCACACGCGCTACCCTACGCACTAAACTCTCACGTTTTTAATTAAAAAATTTGAGTATATACTTAATATTTAAATTACGCTTACAACAAATGATCATGCCAGCACTCGCAGCGGTAAACTAGCTTCCACGTTTTATTATATATTTATTTTTTGACACGTAGTTACAAGCCTAATTGCATCCCTACCCTTAACTTTGCTCATTTCCATCATAACTTACGTAAAAATTATGCGCCTCAAAATTAACGAACTTTTATGAAATTGTAGGTGTGTCTATAATCCAGTTATATTTTAATGGAAATTCGAGAAGCGCAGCGAGACGCAATATTTCACTTTTTAAATACCATTGAATGCGTTACGCCAATAAAATGTTAAATTAATGGTCGGTAGTCTAAAGCGTCAGATTTGCCGACAGATCACTATTATTTAGGGTTTAATTATACCGTCAGCAGCCGTGATTGCGACGTATTTACTACATACGTCACGTGTTGTCTATACCAAGGATGGATTGCCCGCAACCCGGATTAAATCAGCTGCGGCCACCGGATTGCGTCCCAACCCTATGAACCCACGTAGATACTAAGTTTTTTAAAGAAGTCGACCTCACGTTCGGGATATGTAAGTAAATTTTACCAACATATATGAATAAAACAAAAACCACAACTTTCCTTTTTATATGTAAAGTTCGGGGGTAAGTGAGTTCCAGGTGTTACTAATATGTATGCAAGCGGGTGTCGGTAGTTATTTGGACATAGATAGTAGTGACTTAAACCTGCGTAAGTTATTTATGTTGAGTAAGTAAGTTTGTGACTTTATCCGTATGTGGGAGCTTAGAAGAGGCCTCCATCAGATGCGTAGGCGGCCGTGAGATGCTTTCATATGATAATCATAATAATCCCCAGTTCTAAACAGGATTATTATTCCAAGTTGCCACCAGAAATTACTTTAACGTAAAACTAACTCTACACAGTAAGAAAAGTAAGTTTTTTATAATAGTTGAAGAAGTCAGAGGGGTGTAACTTTGCATAAAATTATGAACTATGCATAACATGAAAGAACTAACCGATAGCGCTCGACCAATTACTTCAAGCTACCTAGATCTTGCCACAAGACTATGAACACGCTAAAATTATTTAAAAAAATTGTTACTTAAACTTTATGCTTAGCAATAACTTCACACGAGTATCTAAAGTTATATACTCTATAAACCTAGACATGTTGCTTTGAGGAAATACTAACATAAAACATACAAAGCTAATCTTTATTAACAATCAGGATAAGAGATATTACTATAAGGCTGGGGTAGACAATTTTCTTCACTTCTCGACAAAGAAAACATAAGTCCTGCCAAGGAAAACCTAGGCAAGGTTAGATATCAAAGTTTTACCACCAGCTTCCTGGCACATATCCTATGCATCTTGATAGGACTAAGTTCTGAATAAGCAAAATGCGAGCGTGTTGTTCCGTGCAATATTATGATTTAAATCCACACTATTCTACACAGAATGCTACGCAAACAGAACTAACTACATCGCTACTTGGAAAACGTGTATTAAATGTAAAACGGTAAATACTTCTCGGGGCTTTATACATCTACAAAGAAAGCACCGTTAAACGTTCGCACATAAAATTATAATATGCTTCTTCCACTCCGTAATTTTATTTTCTGACCTTTGTTAGGTTCCTTCGATGTCAGTAATTTGATTACAAACGTTGTAAAGGGAAGCCAATTTTATTATTGATATGACGAAAACAACAGACCCGGATAAGCCACGGTAATCTCCGTGAGTACGCCATAATAATCTAACCGTAAAACCCAACAATAGGAAACCAAAAATAATATAATTATGATGTAATCATTGTTTGGGTGAGAATACGTATTTTCTCATACAATACAAAATAAAACATATAAGTGAATACTCGCTGCTTTAGTTAGTATTTCTTGCAGCTAAAATTAGTAATTGCTATAGAGCGTGTGTACTCCAAATGCTGCATTGTTTTCAACGTATAAGCCTTCAGTCAAAGTAAATAGCGGTCCATTAGACCCGGCCGTCGCTTGACAGCGCTGGACGTTTCCTCCACCAACGAAAACAATGCGCTTTACGCTTTTTGTAGCGCCGGACGCTCCTTGCAGTGCTTTGAAACGTAGAATGATACGCTCCGATATGCTCCATCCGTTGCCTCAGGTGTCTCGTTTGTATGGGGCACAATGCGATATCCAATCCGAAGCCTACACAAACTCGAAACAAAAACAATTGTTCCTACCATTCCAAAATCTCTTTATTTTATACTGCCCTCTGATAAATAAACGAACGGTGAACGGAACGAGTAAAGCTTTAATGCCTCAACTTTCAGAAAAAAAGTACAAACATTTCATCACATTTCACAGAGTTTTTAATTAGATTATTTCTTGAAGCTAAAATCCTCCCACGTATTGGAGAATTTCCCCAACTTTGAAACATTTATAACGCTTCACGGGTAATTCTTATGAACTGAGATAGTTAGATACAGGTATTAGGTATTTATCGGTTAATACATAAAGTTTGCGAAGAATGGAGTTTTCCTACTATTGTATTACCTACTGCCAAATTAATTTTAGTTGGGGTGTGTAATTTCATTTGACAAGTTTCGGGCCTCGTCGTGGTCGGTGACACGCGGTCATGTGGGGTATGAATCTCCTATCTATATGTACACATGTTTCGTAACTGACAGGCAGAAGATAGAATCAAAACAGAACTAAATTGTTCCAAATGATTATATTTTTTTCTAAAAACAAATTTTAAAGGACATCATTCATTTCGTATCAAAAAATTAGTCATACCCAGAAAAAAAAGTTATGTTTTCATATTTTTATAACAAGTGTTAAGCATAACATTTAAAAAATGTCAACTTTAAATTTATTACAACACATCCCGAACTTGTTTTAACTCAACATAGATCTACAATTAACCGTTTTTTTTAATTTTAAAGTACCTAAAATCATATTTTTGCCAACAATATTTTGGACATTCTTTTACAGACGCAAACAGTTATTGATTCGCTGCGTTTTCAGTTCTAAGTAATTTCATTTTTGGTTATAAAATATTTGACACTTGAATTATGTCCTTTGTTCTAAAGAACCACTTCAGATATTAACCACTCATAACGAAACCAATACCGTCTTATTACAAAACAAAACCTAACTTTAGTTCTAGCCTAAACTATTGAGCCAGTACTTGTATTTCGAACTTTATTTCGATTTAGGCAAAGTTCTTAATACTAAAATGACAACTTAGCACCGAACTAAGCTGTCATTTTTGTATAAAGAACTCCGTTTCTATAACAGTTGGGTTCTTTATCCAATAACTGGGTCAGTGGTTTAAACCTGATCGAAAGAAAAACCTTGTTTTGTAATAAGGGGGATAGTGTTTAAGGTAGTATGGAAAATACAAATCGAGGAACGTGCCTAAGTCAAACATCTACATAGACGAAGTCACGAGCAAGTGCTAGTTATCCTATAGGTACCTAAACAATATAACATAACACAACATCACGCCTGTAATGCCGAAGGGCAAGGCAGAGGTGCGTCTATAATACACATACATTTTGCCAGTTATGTAATATAAAATAATAAGGAAATATGTGCAGTGAACGAGCCGGTAAACAACAAGTATCTAACGTGATTCAGTCACTCGTCTCATTTACGGTGACGGGTTTACGGGAAACCTAACTCTATCCATCTATTGTGAGAAATAAATTGGCAGCAATCTTCCGGTCGTGTCGCACCCAATTTTTACACGTTTATTGAATTTTTATGGTTATTTTGATCCGTTCATCATTTTTTACGACTTTCTACTGTAACAAGACTCTTCTAACGAAGACGACGCGGTGTCATGAAAATACATTACGTTGTTATCTAATGGTATCTACTTATCAAGAAAAGGAGAAACACTACATTATTTAACAAAATATGAAACTAGATTTTAAAGGATAATAAGCTAATTTGCGCCTAGTGACAGTTATGCTAAAACGTGCTATTGGAATGAAATAAAGCTCTTCAGTTGACAACTTTCCCGTTAATAATTTTAAAGGAGTCCTCATTTATTTTGCTAAATTAAGCCTAATAATTTATTTCACTTATTTATCCAAACACACCGTAATTATGTATTTTTTAGGGGCCAGATTTAAATTTGATTACGCTAAGAATATCTTAGATCCACTTACCTTACGAGACGACGAAAATAAATCTGAAGTTCTAAAAATATTCAGCTTACCTGTAACAAACAAAAGGAAATTAAACTTTCACCAATGACTTTGTGTTTAAGTTAGAAAGCATGATTAAATGTAACAATGGCAGCGGAAACACAGCGGCTCGGATATAGCATGGACAAATCGACGGTTAGGAAGCCGTGACGTCACGTCAACGACCTGATGCCGACGTCCCGACGGAAAATATGATGGCCGCACAATAGCCTGCAGTGGTGGAGACGTCCAAATCATTATTTATTGTTTCGTTAACGAGCTCGAAAGAAACGCTGCCGGATCCGTGGCTCGATGCCCGCTCGACGCGCGCCGGAACCACTGACTCATCCACCCGTTATATTTCAGCTGATACATCTTAACCCCTTTTTAAATTAATGTACACGGTTTACGAAGCTGGTAGATAACTGCTAGCAGCTATTCAATCAGCAAGCCACTGAGATACTAATTTTGTCAACCATGAATAAGGTTTGTGGAACTGAAGCAAGCATTACAGTGTATCTAGACGGTTCGTAAGATGAACGAACAAGATGTCTCTTGCATACATATGCAAATCGAGTAGGTAAGTTATCTAAATCTTAAAATTGCATGTAAGACTGCTTATAACAATTCCATCTTTGTCTATGTTTGAATATACTTTTATAAAGGTATCAAAGATACCAAAAAGAGCTGCTATTAACTGACGATTAGTTAATACGGCTCTAATAACAAAGATAATGATTGCTTTTTTAAGAATGTACCTACTATTTTTAAAAGAATTATTTACGTAAAAAATGTTTTATTTTCCGAAGTTGCCTTCAAAGACAATCAAATAAGAGCGTATTTGATCTAGCATGAACACGAAACAGGAAATAAAATAATAAACAACATTTCGTTTGTATCTGCTGATGTAAATGCGTCGCCTAATTATCATCACGCCAGCTCTTTCGCGGAGATCGCAAAGAATACTTAACGTCAACGCTTACAGTCTTGGCACACTTTCCTTGCTAGACCCACTTTTTCGTCTCATGGAAAATATAAAATAGTGTACGAAAGTCTTAAAAAGTTTATGCACTAAATATAAGGACATCTCAAAGTAGAAAAGAAAACCTCTCAATTGTACCTATTATTCATTCTCGCACTAATTATGGTGAACCTCTCTTTGTGGTCTCGAACAAATAAAATCTAATTAAGTTTTCAAATTTGTTTCCCCATTATCTTGCAAGTGAGACAGTTCCCAAGTTTTTCTGTGAACTTACTAGCGGTGTCACTAACTAGGTACCAAAAACTTTAATTAGTGTTTACATGTAGAGTTGAATGTGCCGCATTGTTGGTACCAGCCAGGCAGGCAGGCTGCGAAAGTCACTTGATAACGTTATTACATAAGACTTTGATAGAATTGCAAGATGTTAACCTTGTTATGCCGACGACGGCCGTTTCCTGTCGCCAGTCACTGGCAGCCTGATGTCTAATGGAGTAAAGACTCTGCAGAGAATACTTACTCATCGCGTTTATGTACAAGTTTGAAGAAATCTTTAAGTAATTTGTTTTGGCTGCGCTACTTCCTGGCAAGTTTAGATAACATATATAAACAAAAACAACTGTTAAGTGAGTAAGTAGATAGAAGCACTCGTATATGGGACTGATAACATTAAATATTATGGGAGTTATAAAAGGCGTACTACTCAAAGTTTGCATTCATCTATATAATCTATAAGTACATACATACAAATGAATAAAGTTGAAGTGTCTGTTCGTAATGTCAAAATAACAGCTTATTACTAAATGCATATGAAAGTATATACGGTATTTATAACAATTTTTTTTTTTATATTGGCTGTCTGTTTGTTCCGGCTATAATGAAAGGTATATAGATACTTTGAACCCTGGGGAAGGACATAGGCTATACTTTTAATTTAAATACCACGCGGGCGAAGTGTGTATACAAAAAGTGGAGTTCGAAGAAACTAGAAAATTAAATGGCCAACGATTCATGAAATTTTTGAATAAATATGAATCTTTACCATTCAGTTTGTTTGATGATATGTAGGTTATTAATCACCCATTAATTTTAGTGGGCATGACGCTAACCGCTTAGTTCTTAAATAATTATAATTTATAGGTATAAAGATGGACTTCAAGATGGCAGTCGCTCCATGTAAAATACTGGTATTCAGCTGCATCCGGTTAGACTGGAAGCCGACCCTAACATAGTTGGGAAAAGGCTAGGCAGATGATGATGATGATATAAAGACGGACTTCATCGATTGGCCCTGTTAGCCGAAAGACCGACAGCCTAGACTTGTGCCTTCGGCTGTTTGATGATGTTTAATTCATTTGCAAAATATACAAAACCATCGTACAAAATTATGGAAATAAATTTATTATTATTATATCCATTACAACTCCCATCACACCTAATTGTAAGTGTGTCTGAGTGTGCACTTAATGAATACTTATGAATGTTTTCAGTTGTAGTGACTGAGACAAAGTCACGTGCTAACGCGCACTCGTAACACCGCGAAGACATACATCCTACTTTAATATTATAAACGTGAAAGTTTGTATGGATGGATGGATATTTGTTACTCTTTCACGCAAAAACTACGGATTTGGAAGAAATTTGGCACACAGATGGTTTATAACCAGGATTAACATATAGGATACTTTGTATTCCGATATTCCCACGGGATCGAAACTTATGCGGGTGCAACCGCGGAGCGCTGCTAGTGTTATGTATTACTAGCTTCTGCCCGCGACTTCGTCAGCGTGAAATTTCTTGTCCACCCCTCCCACCCTGTCGCATCGCATCGCCCGTATTACTTGTCCACCCCCTCCCACCCCGTCACATCGCATCGCCCGTATTACTTCGATTTCGCTTAGCGTTCTTTCTTTTATCTCGGGTCCTAGAGTGGTGTTAAATAGTCTATAGCCTTCCACAAAAATTGGGCTATCAAGTTCAAAAATATTTTTTCAAATTCAACTGAGAGTTCCAGAGATTATCGCGTTCAAACAAACAAACAGAAAAAAAACCAAACTCTTCAGCTTTATTTAGGATCCGCCACACAATTATATTAGTAGACAGATGTTCTTACTGCTCAAAACCATCAAAGAGATTTAAATATACTTGCAAATGTCACTATTTAAAAAGGTGCAGGATAACAAATTGTTCACTTGGTGGATTTTGTTAAAATATTTCCCAAAAGTGAAAATACATTTTTATATGAAAGCAAAAAAACTTCCGAAAATATTTCAGGTAACATATTTTTAACGAAAGGGTTTAATTTCTGCGGAAAACGGGCGATTCAAAACCTGTATTATCATTGTTGACAACACGGTTAGCGCAGTGGCTGAGCGATCGGACTGCTGCGCTGCGTGTTGCGGGTTCGATTCCCGCACAGAACAAATATTTGTAAGTCCTACATGTATTTGTTCTGAGTCTGGGTGTTTTTCTATCTATAATATGTAGGTATGTATTCACAAAAAAAAATGTATATAAGTAAATGTTTATCAGCCATCTTGTTACCGTAACACAAGCATTAGGTTGCTTAGCTTGGGACTAGATGGCGCTGTGTGAAATGTCCAGGGATATTATTATTATTGTTTAAATGTTAACCTTTACATTAGGAAATAGACATGCAAAACCGGGATTATTTCCTATATATATATCGGGTGGAAACGAAATACGACGAACAAAAAAATGCACCCAATAGTCGGAGTCAGGCATGTTGCATTCAACATGTTTGTTTCGTTTCTTCTATTCTGATGCACAATTGAAATCCGAGCAAAAAAGCATTTTGATTAAGTTTTTCCACCAAACGGGCACAAAGTTACCGATTCTTATGGGAAATAACATAGTTGCAGGTACCTATCTGTTTTTATATGCGTGTATATATCTAGAATTCTCGTTATCATAAGTTCTGCAAGTTTACAGATTTCCGTTTGCGATAAAGGGAATATTAAGTGTATCGAAACCTAGTTCAGTTTAAACTAAAATTGAGTCTGATAAATTCGTCACGATAACATTGCTGCAAATTATACCTACCCTTTTGGTAACGACTTTTTTGTGGAGTAACTGAAAAGTCAAGCCGGTCACCTGATTAAAGTAGGGTTTCTGAGCTCTCAAAAGTTTTTCGATTAACAACTAATTGATTAAATAAATGGTGAGAGTGAGCAGGCGACACGGTCGGTGACACACACATCACGGGATTTACCGAGGTCGTAAAGACATTTTACACGCATCGGCGGCTGAGTGCCGAGTTCGTAATTCGTTGAGGCACCCACCGAGACAGGAATGAGCTAACTTTTGGGAAGACTGCGGGCGAATGAGAAAACATTGGAGAAGTTCCTGCCAAGTGATAGACAAAAACGGCGAAATATATGTCAGGGCTTAGTGAAACACATATCACTGCAGAGTTTCGAGATACGCCGTGAATAACAATAAGTATACCTCAAGTTGTGCAACCCCCGGCGGCAGATATCATCAAAACTTGACATGTGATTTATGTATATAGATAAACTTCGGAATTATACAAATTAATCTAAGTTGTAGGAGTTAAAGTAATTAGTCGACGCGCACTCCGCAACAGTGGATATGAATTAGAAATTAAAAATCGTTCCTACACTTGAGCTACACCGCATCAGCAATTTGTAACCGTAGAGGAACAGGATGATTGCAAGCGAACGGCTCAATAAGCGTCAAGAAGGAAGTTATCGCAGAAACAAGGCTGGCATATGAAACATGTCCCGGACCCGCAGTCGTAATAAGCACCGCTCAACCCGACCATAAATAAAAGGCGAGCGGCATAATAGGCGCTTGAGCCACGTCATCGCCAGCTGGCGTGCGCCCGACTCCTGACACGAGCGCACGACTCCTGACACGAGCGCACGACTCCTTACATTCGATAAAAATATCTTCAACGGCTCTATCTAACCTCCGAAGTACCTCCGAAGCACCTCCGGAAGCACGTTCCGACTGCTCACCTATGCAAAACAACATTAGAGTTGAAACTACTTACAATTTTCTCTCCTCGCTACCTCGAACTTTGCTCCGTAAACTTTAACGTGTGAAACATAACACATTCGTAGACGTATATAAAACAATAGTCTTTCCTGAAATAATACGATTTTATTTTTAAATTTCACCTCGTTCAGAGATTCTTCGCAATTTATCAAAACGATATGTCAGTGCGAGGAAGCTGCGACGATGACGTCGCACGCGACCTCCCGCCGGCTCTGATAAATCATCGAACAGCTTCAAATGAATTTATCTCGCGTCGAAACGTAGTATTTCTTTGTTATCATTGTAATTTTTGCCCCATACCGTGGGTACATGCCTGATTTTATGAAAGATAAACGGCTATCAATATTATTTTATATCACAATAAAAACCTAACTTTACTCAAGAAACATGTTCAGAGAAAATATTTATCTGGAAAAGCTTATGACAAGGATATGATAATATTTTCAAAGTATTAAAAGTCGTTGGACGTTCGGTGCCTTCATAAATATTTAAAGAAAACCATAGGGATTTAACTTTCAGGGCCATGGAAATGTGCTGCAAAATTAAATATGTATACAATGCAAATTTTTGTTTCTTAGTTCGAGTATGTAAAACTAGCAATATCTATATTCGATATTTTGCTGTAACATTAACAAGCTTTGAAACTATAATCGTGTTGTTTACAGAAGAAGGCTTTTAACAAATGCTACAACTTCAAAACAAATCCGGAAGAAAATATAAATTATGAACGCTGCGAGACATCTTAAGAAAAAGTTTCAAGCAAAAACGATTACAGCGTATAAAAACAATCATACGCGACCTCGTTGAGAAATAGTTCCATAAAAAATGAATGAAAAAATCCTCGTAAAACGAAGTAGCAAAATAGTACGAAACTAATAAAGTAAAACGGTGCCGCACATTTCGCGATACGAAAGTGTAACAGACATGAAATAAAAACAATTTAAAAGGCTAGATTTATGCGAGTCCACTCTCAATGTAGACTATTATTCAATTTGAGTGTTTAATCTCTTTTCACTATAGTTAAGTTGCTAAGTACACAGAAATAGCTGTCCCCCCACAGCCACGTGAGTTTATAAAGAAACTAGCTTTAGCTCGCGGCTTCGCCCGCGTGGATGTCGGAAAATAACCTACGAGAATGTCCTACTGGGATTAAAAGTGTTGTTATAATCTATGCTATGTTTTAATCCAGGTTATAAACTATATGTGTGCCAAATTTTATCCAATGTTTACACAACGCAACGCAAATATGACAATAATTGTTGAAGATGGTGGGTCGGGTTTCGGATATGTTGATTAGTCTGTAACTGGTGATGTCGAAGTTTTTGTAAATTTAAATTATGATTAGTATTGTTCTCAAGTAAGTGACATGTTATGTTTTTATTGAGAATAAAGTTTCTTTAAACCTCAAAACGGAAAAAAATCATGCCGACTTCCCGAGCTTCAGCACGCGTAGCATGAACACCATAGAAACTGGGGTTTTTATAGAAAACGCTCCTTATCCAGAACGTTGTATTTTAAAACATATGGGTATGTAAAACTTTTCTTTGAATAGATGTTTGTGTTATTATTATTTATCAAGTTTTTCTATTATTCATGTTTATCAAAAAGCATCTAATAAAAGCAACACCTACTCTAATCGAAGACTAGTCAAAGTCCAATTACTTGACAGCAGCAGCGTATTGTGGTCTGTTATAGAAATACTGCGATCACCAATCCGTCTACCAGCACGATTACAATGACGATATCCTCTATAACCGTTATTTGTAAGTGTCAACGCCCCTTGTTCAGTAGAGGCCCTTTAAAGGTGATATCCTCGTAATGATGAATAAAATAGAACCTCAATAAAACTAACACTTACTTTAAATCCCAACCCCCGAAAGGTGTCGAGTAAGGTATCCTACTACCATTTTGTATATCATTATAATCCCTACTTTACTCGGATGACATTGAAAATTTAAACAGAATCGTTTATCTTTCAAAGAACTTTCGGGACTGTTAGTCAAAACTTAATATTGGAAATAAAATTAGTTTTCGCCCTTCAGGAGTTTTCGTCCATTAGTCAAGTTTCAGAACGGTTGCAGGAACATGCGCTCCTGTCATTTAAGAGTTTACAACAAGCAGCCTTTGCTTAGATTAATTAAAGTCTTTAATTGGTCCTCAGGGTACCCAGGTAGTTGGTAGATTGTCGGGACACGTCCTGATCTTGATATAATTTTCTAAAATTACAGTTCAAACAATTTTGAAGCCTTGAAAGTTACTTTGACTTGTAATACAGAATATTAAGTAGCAAAAAAGGTTCATTTATAATATTGTTATAATTAGGGTTATTCTTTCGAAGCGAATTGTTGGCTTTGGTGTTTATGTAGCATTTTAGTTCAACCTCGGTGGCTTGAGTCCTTTGTTTTATTTTATTTTGCCTTGACAAATTAGCATACTCTAAGACCCCAGAACCATTTACGAAACAATATTATTATATTTCATTTGAAATTAAAATCGTGATGTTAAAAATTAATGAATTCTTTAAAGTTTTCTTATAATATTTTAAATTACAAAGACTAAAAGAGCCGCGGGACACTTACTACAATTTAATTAAAGTCATGACGTATTTACGATCAAAAACTTTGTAATTTAGTCCCTCATTTTATATCGACGGCCTTATTAAAAACATTATGGGAACAAACGGCGAAGTTACGCAACGTGCATTACACGAAATTATTTGTTCCAAGAGAGCAGCGTCACGGTTACCATGTTATTATTTCTGCCACAAATACGATGTGCAAAACATAGGGGCTGAAAGCGGTCTCGCTTGGTACATTTCTAATGGCACCCACCTCCCTAATCTTAATTAATAAATATGTAAACAACAGGTCGAGTTACAGAGTGGGACTTAGTTTAAGTAAGTGGCTGTTTAAGCAATAGCACGTTTCAAATTTTGAAGGTGAAGTTAGTATGCATGTTCGTAGTAAGATGTTCGTAGCTCGTAGCAACGCGTAGCACTACGTAGCAGTTCGGGTACGTACTGCTACGCGTAGCTACGAGCGTCTACGATGCGTTACGACGGGCTACGCGGTCCGACGCGTAGGTCGATGGGGCTACGCCGGCGGCTGGTCGCACGCTCGGTCACGCTTCCATCGTCTATCGCCGACACGTAGCCGCCCTTAATTGATATTTGCTCTAACGAAGACGTACTCATCGTAACAAATTCTATATTCCGGCCGACGGCGACGTCACACAAAAGAATAATAGCCGGTGAAAACTAACAGCTGCGGATTGAGGCTACAGAGTTTTACTTTGTTTCACTTTGTTCTACTTTGTGTACCTATCTAAGCTTGCAATGTATGAGTCCGGTACAAACTTGGAGAGAAACAAAACATTATAGAATCCTCTCAGATAAAAAATGATTAAAAGCATTTGATTAAATCGTTACGCGGAAAGATTACACAGCAACTGTTTTATACCGGTTTTAATCATTTTACCAGAGACATTCCAGTCCTGTGATCAAACTCGATTTAATTAAAAATCTTGCAATAGACGGTTGTCTAAATTCCAAGCAACGGTGAGATTTTTTCTTTCTGCAAAAGAAGGTTTTAATGAAATCCTATTGAATTTAGGTGGCCCGCGTCGATACAATTTTCGCGCAATTTTTTTAAAGTTTAGCAACTCAGTTCGTTATTTTTGTATGAGAAAATTATTTGAAAGCAGCAGTCGTCAGAACCGTGCGGCACACGCTCTGACAACATAAACTCGATATTGCAACACAAATAACACATAAACTCAGTACGTGATTTAAATACGCACGTGGCGGCAAAGCTTTCTCTACCTGTCTCATACAATTCGACATAAATTCGCCGGTAAAATCTGATTTTATTCAAGGTAGAGTTAACAAATGCAAAAATATATCCTCGCAATTTCTTCTACGAGGCCGCATATTAAATTAGACTGAAAGGAGTAAAATAAAAATGTAAAACGGATCCGAGTGGAGCGCACGCGAAAAAACTGGCTTCGAGTCAGTAGCCGCTCACGATTAGTGTTCCGTATAATACAATTTCTTATAAAAATAACATCTTTTGCGGTATCTTGAGCAACAGCATTTCCCTTTTTATCCTATTGTTATTCCGACACTGCACCCCTGTTTGCTATCGGGTTTTATTTCATGTTAAATAATAAAATATTGGCTATAGTATAGTTTGTATACCTTGCTTTTTTTAACAACAAGGTCAGTGTGTAATTGGCTGCGATGAACCAGTATAGCGGAATTTCGTTTTACCATTTCGAAAAACACTAGAAAACAGGTGAGGATTGTAGAGAAGAGAGAATTTCCGTAAAGTGACGCGATGCTATTGAGGATCGGTCGCGTCGCAAAATGAAATTTAGTATCGAGTGTTCCGCTGACGTCTCTGGGAAACTCACCGCTCTACTGGTGCGCGGATAGTATACGTACTACATACAGGAATATTGCTTTAAATATCTTCTTTTTATTTTCAGAATCCTGCTACAGAAATTCGATAATTGATAATTATCGCCGGCAGTTCCTTTCACAACGCAGCTCCGATGTATCAACACGATAAATAATTAAAATTTACAGTCGCACGCAACAATACACTTTGTGCAATTCACTGATTACCTCTGGTTATCGCCAATCCGAGGTAACTGACAAAGGCACAACACATTCAATTAACTCTCAGTTACTATTTACCAATCTACCAAAAGACTTTATTTGGCCTCATTTGTCCAAAGTTCACTTGAAATATGCTAACATTTTTAAGCGCGAATGAAATTGCTCATTTACAACAAAATGAGAAGATATTTATATTTATTTAAAAAACGTTTTAAAATAATAAACTGGAGAGGCGAGCGCCATATTTCTGTCGTAGTCATAGCTGCTGGCCATTCATATCCTTGTCACTTTGCAGGGATAGATAAGTAGGTGCATGAGCGCATGTGCACTTGTGCAAGCCAGGGGTATGCAAGCGAGTGTGGGTGCCCGGGGCGGGCCGCCGGACCTTATTTATGAGGTTACCCCAGCCGTCAACTGCTTTACGAGTTGGCGACGCTTGTGGGCGTGAACCGCCGACGTAAATTTATCTCGTGCGCCCAGACACGGAACTCGAGACGACGTTACGAGTGTGTCCGCGTCATAAAATGCCTCTTCGATGAATAGAACAATAGCTACTAGCTCTCAAGTGTTATGGGGCGAAACTCGTAAAATGACCACTCTTAATCGAGGGACAACTTTGGGCGCTGCATAGGTAAAGATGTATAGGTACAGTATATTGAAACAATCCCCCTGGCCACCTACGCCCACCTGCTGGCTGCCTACCCGAAAAACTCGCATAAAAATTATTATATTTCAAAGTGACATAAAAAGTAACTTCTTAATTAATGCTTTTCTAAGAGTTAAAGATAATAACGTTCAAGTGGCGCCAGATGTTGATGAGTGTAATAGCTGAGTTATGAATTTTAATGTCCGCTCGACGAAAATCAGAATGAATATTGAACACAGTAAAAAAAAGGAAATAATTAAGCTCGCAAAGGATGTTTCCGCCACGGAATGGCTCAGCAACTCTCGGGAGGGAAATTTACGACGAACACTGAAAAATAATTAAGATAGAATCTCATTAGGGAGGTACACAGTGCGCGGACATAGTTAGATGACTACACACTAAACTAGCGACGTCTGGCGATGGTCCGCGTCTGATAGGTCGCACGTTCTGTAGCCTCTGTTATTAACCATTTAAAGCAGGACGTACCGAAGAAACTTTATTAATGATCAAAACATCAAATGCTCCATTTGGTATTTGACGAGAGCTCCATAATCACCAAACTTGTTTAGACAAGATAAACTCTTATATTATCCGACTTTGTCAACAGAACTGGTTTTTACTAGACTGTTCTCCTTTTTAATATGCAATAAAATCCATTCATAGGAACGAGGTTGAGCATACAAATGCACGTCGAACGCATTAAAGATAATAAAAGTGCCGCTGATAGATATATATTTGGACCAGTTCCAAACAAAAAGCGAACTGTCGTAGATCTAAGCATTAAGCCAAATGGGTAATACGATTAATTGTAATTCTTGGGCCTTGAAATTAAGAGCCCTATCTAATTTAAATATACATTTGAACAGAGGGACTTCCCAACTTAAGGCTGCGTCTAATCTAAATACATCACATAAAATAAAAGTAGTAAGGTAATCTTTATCTACATCACAAACTTCATTGTTTAACCAGATTTGTACAAAAGCAGGGATTGCCTACGTCTGCGTTAAATACCAAACTGTGAGAATGAAGGTAAAGGTCTCGTTAATTCTGATCTCGATCCCCCTCGGGAACAAAAACAGAGCTCCTCTGAAGTGTAGTGTCGCCGGGGGAGCGACTTTATAAATGCCATACGCTTACACACCTCAAAGCAATGACTGGAGCTATCAGCTGAACGACTGCCATGTACTACATACCGAACTGCAGGTACGTCGCTCAAGTGCAGGTATAAATGCTATTGAAAATGGCTGCAACGTCTAACGTGCGCACACAATGGATGTGGTGTTTATGGAAGTACTAATGCGTTCTGCGAGCCGTTACGTGTTCTGTTCAGGAATGTGGGCGGACAAACAACGGGACGATTGTGGATCTGTAGGAGCTCCTGACTCTGTTTATGTGACGGTAGCTCAGAGCAATACCGCAAATTGAGCGAGCAACTAGACCTTACGCCTCGCTACGTGCATTAATGGTGCCATAGAATTCTCTGCGAACGCAATAAACACGATGCCGTGGTGCTTCTGCTTATGCGCCAATGATTATTACTACACACCATACCTTGACTAGCTGCTATTGACCTTAATTTAATTACGATACCGGGAGTTTAGTGGTCATTGGTCAGATACAACTTAGATGAGGAAAGTTTAGTTGCATAGCTTACATGCACGTGCGCCAGGTAAGTACTATTTAGGTTGCTGCTGCATCGTCTACTATAATGACTGAAGTTCTTTGATTAGAACTTGTAAGTAAGTAATGGACCCATCGGAGTGTTCAATCACAAGATATTGTTGCTGCTTATAAAGTATGAAATCTCCTCAGCCTAAGCCTACAATAGCAGTCTACAGTATAGCGTCGCGTAAAACATTATCGGATTTGTTGCAATGTAAATTATGTCTGCAACTGAGAATCGCTAAACGTAGTCATTTCAGCGCAATTACTACGACTATTGCATTCAGCGCTCAGAGCTATTCCACGGCGGGGCTTTCTGCCAAATTCGAAATGTGCAACGAAAATTTGACAGTAAATCGATCATGCGTAGGTACGCAGGTAGGTAACAAAATGGTGTCCCTCGAGAGTTGCGCTGCAATCATGTGCCTGGCTGCATTACAGATGGGCAGCATGGCGCCGAACCCCTTTGTGTACTCATTCGAATGCCGCTCATATCGCCACGCTGCCACACGCCACTATGGCCCAATAGCGCGAACAACACTCCATATTAAAGGCCCAAATTGCAGTTTAATTTATTCCGGACGTGTCTCGGCAACGGAATCGCAATAACCGGCAAAACAATACCGCCGTTTATTGATGGCTGTTTGATTGAACTTATAGCTAACTACAACTACTGAGAACTATGTTTCATCCATAAACGGATTATCTAGATTTGCTTGTAAACTTGTTAAATCGCTTACATTCTACTAACATTTCCAGTTTTCCCTGCTTGTTTATCTACTTACATTATTTATTATTTGTAAACTACACTTTGCTCGCTCACTATTGAAGGAATCTCAATAAAGAGAAGTACTATTATATCGGTGAGTTTGGAAAGTTTAAAGTTCTCACATATCAAAAAATAGACATTGGAAGATGGAACTCGTGAGGTTTTCAAAAGTTTGACAATATCTTGATACTTTTGTTCGCGGTATTCCTGTAATATCTTTAAGAAAACAGTTAACTAGATGGAATAACTGTTCGCTGCCGGATAGTTGTACGAAATTTCGAGCTTGGCTGGTTTAGATTTATCTAAATAAACCGAAAAGGAATTGGAGGAGGAGAAATTCATGACCCTATACCGAAACTATCAAATGAAAATAGCGCGCTAGACGTGAACTTGCACAACATAGTCGATTGGATATATTTTGAGCTTCTCTCACACACACAGCTATCACACGAACCTTCCGTAATAGAAATATTTAAAATACTTCATCCCATTCTAAGCAAAATATCCCGAAGTCGTACTAGTTGTAGTTTAGAATCCATTTCAGAAAGGCTTCCAACTGGGACTGAGTGTTATTAAGCTCCTGTCGAGTCAACTCTCTAATTACAAAGCTTTTTGCCGTTTTCCCCTTTTGCAGATTGGCGACTTAAAATACAAAACTAAAAAACAGAGCAAAAATCAAATGGAAGAGTGAAAGAAAATATTTTTCTGCATAATGTTCACCACTAATTATGGCTTTTAACCAACCAGCAGCCAGTTGTGAAATGAATGACGACGATGTTGATGACCCAAATGTAGCCGCGAAGTGTCCGCTTTTAGGGCTCGGGACCTAAGTAGGAATCGAGACAAAAAATTATGGTTTTTAGCTATAATTTACTCTCGGAAATGTTTGATTAGGGGTTTTAAGTTAAGTAGTAGGTAAAATAATAATACAGCGATCAAACCTATTCAGCCATATGCTTATATTTGAAAAAGATAATAAATTTTATGACAGCAATTTATGTCGCGTAAACGGAGAAAATAATCATGACAATCGAATTGCGTTTCAACAAAGTCTACGTTCGGATAGTCCGCGCTCGGAAGGTGACGTGAAACATTGCGGCTGCCTTCCCTGCAGGGGGAAGTGTCCTATTTTCTGCTATTGCGCTTAACGTCTGTTTTGGGTGCACCAAATGAATAAAAAAACCCTGTGCCGGAATAGTAAGCTCCTTCAAAATAAAACACCTAAAATATTAGGGAGGAAGATACATACATACATTTTTGTTACAAAACTATGCGAGAATTTCCTAGAAATAATTTAAAAAATAAAAATTTTCATGTAACAAACAAACCTACACCAAAAACCGCAAAAATATAAAAGGAAACCACGTTTCCAGTTGAATTAGCGGAATTTCTATGAAACAAATCTGGCGTAACTTTGTTTATTATTTGATGAGATGCAGATATAAAAACAGATTTTATTGTTGTGCCGGCCCGACCTACAAATACAGTCTGACAAATGTTTCGGAGAGACGTCATTAATTGGAGTAAAATTGTTTGTTCGATAGTTTGTTTGCGCAGCCAGCATTGAAAGGAACGACGCTGCCGGTTGGTTCTGACATGAGAAACGAAGCGCTGCTACAAAACCGGTAGATTCATGTTTGCCATGGTGTTCAATGGTTACTACATTTCCACTAACCTAAATAAACATGTACAAAGATAATAAACCAAGTATTTCACTTTCATTGGGACTTTTATGTAAGCAATATTCACGAGGGCAGACTATAAGTCAACTGATGAGCAAGTGTTTTTTTTTTCTTAAAGTTTACCACTTTCGCTGTAACAATATAAAAGTCTAAGAGAATGTAAATAGAAAGCTCAACTGAAATAGTAACCGAAAGCAATAAACTATTGAAGAAAGTGCCCATAAAATAAATTTTCGCTTTTTAAGACCGCAACGTTATTTTATCTTCTTAATTCGAAGCGATATGTTATCGTGGCGGAAATTAAAGCCAACCTATTTTCGATCTTGATGGATGTTATTTTAGAAAAAAACATTTTGTAGTTTTTGCGAAAATTGAACGAGTTAACGTACCATGGTGCCGTGCCCGAACCGTATTAATGAACGGGGACGGGTACGGAACCGGAGCGAGCGGCAAGTAAAACTTCTCCGCTATTGTTTCGGCAACTATTAAAACTGGTACCCATACCTCTAAGTTCGCTCTTGGATGCACTTTGCGAATGTCTCACACTTTGAAAATTTTGTCTGCTGGAAACTTGTATCGAAACTCTCAGATTTTCCGCGGTGGAATGAAAATAAAGGCATTATATATATTGAAGAAATACGCCACTCGTTTAAACTACTGTCTACGAACAAGAACACACAAAAGTTAATCTTATAAAAGTGGAATAGTGGCGGAAATATTCAGCATTTCCTAAGCCAAATAGTGAAAAAAGGTTTCACTTAGATATTTTAAAAGGATTATGGGGTCTTGTGTGGTTCGCGATTTATCTTCTTAACGACTTCCGCAATGTGACGCGATCGGCGGCGTGCGCGACGGCTGGCGGCGTGGGGCACGCAGTGTGCCCGCCGCGTGTCCGCCGCGCCGCCGCCGCTCGCTCCTCACACACTAACCACTCGCACGTTCGTCGTCATTTTTCATCTCGACATGCATATTCAACGCAACAATAAATCATTGGGAGCCATCCCCTCACAGCCAAACGAAATGACCTTACTGTTATGTCGCTAACAGTGAAAAATATCGCACCAAAATGTATGGAAGTAAACAAACGAAACCGAAATATTACGATAATAATTACCACCCTTTCGAGTCGTTGATAAATAGCGTCATTATTATCACCAACGCTTTGAAAAATGGTTCCTCTCTTGATATTTTATTCAAATAGCTAGCCCACGAATATTCTTTTTATGAAGCTCACGATTTTTTGCTTTTCCCTTTTACATTTTGCAATCGCTACTTTACTTCTGTTCTGGGCGCTTTCATCGAAATAATAGTTAACAAAAATAAAATACTCTGCATGCTCTTTCTGCTCTCATTAATTCATGTACAACAATTTAAGTGATCACTTACCAGTTATACAAAAACTGTTCTGTAAAATTTGTTCGCTGTAAATGTCCGAATGTTTGTCACAATTTTGACTTGTTATATAAAAAAAATGCTGGGGACACAGCTGCGGTCAAATTAATTTGGAGTTTGTTAATATTTTGCGTATGCGAATATGAACAACACAAACATGTGGAAGTTTATGACCATTAGAAACTTTTGGCGAGTGTTCCGCATAATTAGATCGTAGAGCTGTAAAAGGACAGTTCCGTTCTTGTTACGTATATCACGTTCGTAAACTGTGTAATGTGCTTCATTTAGTTAAACAAGTGTTGTATATTACGCTTTATTTTAGTGGTGCTTGATTTGTGCTAAAACTGCCGGATCGATTTGGCCTATTAAATTAGACGACATATTCTATTGGTCGAGCCCCTATATCGGCATACATTTACATAATTATTGACGCTGGTGCACGTGGCGCGCCCGACATGGGTCATTTTACTAATCATTGTTTTAGTACACATAAGCAATTATCTACATGAAGTAGGTTTAATTTGATTACAATGATGCATAATGATTAATTAAATGCAATGTGTCGATTTTACATAGAACATTTAAACACGGATTTCATTTTTATTTAGAAACCGACTTAGCTGTCCTAACAAAGGTACTGAGAAAATGAGATGAAAACGATGCTTTTAATTTACAAATTCTATTGTTTGCATAGCATGACACGCTTTTAATTTTAAATTCCTGAAGACACCGGGAATAGAAGACGAGAACTGCAAAGAATTTTAAAAACAAAAAGTTAAGAATACCGAGATCGCTTGTTTTATGAAAACTTTAACTGCTGAGAATATATTAATCTAGTTATGTTCCTTTTAGGGTTCCGGACCTGAAAAGGAAAACAATAACCTTTTTATCGCGAACATTTTAATGGGGATTGAGTTGCTTCTCTTCAAAGAAAAGCTGCTTACCTACATTTTATGCATCGTGCGATGTAAAAGATATAAATTTATGGATAGGCTATTTTCTTATCCACGTAATCGTGATATTGTTTCCCAGAGTACATACACTGCTTAATCCGTGAACTCATCGTGGCAAACCAACAAACACTTCAATAGATTATGTTAGTAGTAAAAGCACCTAGTTGAGTACTGTATTATGCTAGTTAATTAATATTTATGCTGTGCCATTTCTACTACGCCACGCTGAAATACTTATGGAATCCATTTTAGCTTTTAACGTTAGCAACGGCTTCTATCTCCGATCAACATAAAGGAGACCGTCACTCGAACTAATACCATTTCAAAAATTCTCTCAGACACCTATAGCAAACTGTACTGAATAGTGTAAGGATGCTGTTGAAGGTCATAAGCCTAAATCTTGTTTATTCATGATGTTAGAGTGATTTGGCGAACATAAAGTTGGAGTAATGAGGCGTGACACTACCTGTGCGTGGTGCGGCGAGCGATTTGTTAGCAGAACGAGGCCAACCCTTGGGATCCCTCACCCCCCAGCCCCCGCCCGTCTTACCCGCCCCCGACGTTTCTTAGAAGCTCAAACAGTAAGTACGCGATGGACGATTAAACGGCTTACTTGAGAATTACATAAATATCACAGACGACGTCCCGCTGACTACCTAACCATATTTGGATTATGACTAATTCCTAAAAGAGATTTTGTTTGGTACGCTGAACTTTCAAATTGCAAATCCTCTCAAAAAGGAAGAAATAAATATTCAAAGAAAATGTAGATACTTGCGAATAAGAAAAAGGTTTTAATTCTAAGAGCAGTAGGCTTAATTTGAGTAGGTCCTATCGGAGCGATCTTCACGGGGGCGACAAGATCTCTTAGTTCATCTCGACCCAAAATCTTTTTGTAGAGGGGAAAATTTACCTATGTAAAGAAATTACAATAGTGAATATTTATAATTAAATGGACGGGCACAGCTAATTAGTTTGACAACAAAGTCAGACCGGTTGGCATCGAGGGTTAATCCGAGCTGAGTTCTAGCCCGAATGAAACGGTGAAGTCAGCTCGACTCTGAGCTCCTAACTTTACCCGACCCACGCAAGGTAAAATCTAAATCTCTCCGCAACCACAACCTAATAGTATTAAAGTATCGACAATCGCGTTATTCACAGTATTCGATGACGTGAAACGCTCTATCGAAAATACACTCTCATCCAGTTCAAAGTTTACCGTCAAATGTTTACACGGATACGTTTTCAACTATCCGTGTTCATTGCTCCTTGCAATATAAGTTTTTGTTGGAGCAAACTAAATTGGTTTATGGTGGTTACCCCAAAATTGTATTACCCAAGAATGGAGGAAGTATTTGGTTGTTAAATTACAGGGAAATCTGTAGCGTTGTAACTCTTGTCGGCGATGGGCTGACACAAACATTTAAACAAACTTGAACAGTTTTAATTGAAGCGCCCTCGTCATGGACCGGGCCGGCCGGCATGCCAGCCTTTCTGTTCTATATGTGAGCGGTTACGAGCACAACACTACAATCTATAGCTACACTTACTACCTTCTATTCTCTAAAATAAACTTGCTCTCGTATCTATAAGGCGTCTTGTGTTTTCCATTACCTAAATTAAATTCTGTTCTCTAGTGCGTTTATAGATTCATAAAGGTCTTTATCTCGAAGCTTTTGTAGACAAGGTTAGCTAAAAGCAAATAATATACTTTAAAACAAATGTTTATATTATATCCCGTTTTTATTTTTTGCCTTTGAAATGTTTTCATCTGTGTCTTTTCATTATAGCCGAACTGGAATGTAATAAAAAAAAATCAGTTTTTCAATTTCGCCTAAACTTATTCAATTTAATGTTTACTTATGTAATTTAAATAAAATGGTATGTTGATTAACATGTGAACAAACGCCTTCCGTGATATCGTTATTTAATGGAGGCCGGTGGACGCGGCCGCCGGTCGACACGCTCGTCGGACGCAGATTAATTATGTAAATGAAGTTTGGGTTGCAGATGCCGATAGAGAAAGGTTCTCTTACAAAACGTACCGCCCGTCGCCACATCGCGAATTAGTACCACTCTCAAAACTTCGTTTCGCCTTCAATAGGCCCACGATCAATCCGAGGCCCATTATCAGCCGGCATGATTCACACAATTTGCGCAATGGATCAACTTGGCTCAAGAAGGAGCCGCAAATCCGGATAAAGATGAAACGGAACCGAGGAATGGTTGAAATTAGACTAAAAATATACATGCAGCTGTACGCAGCTTTCCGTACACCCGACGAATGTTACGCCAAGCTTCCGTGTGAATTCGATTTTAGATTGAGTTACTCCAACAGCAGTATATTGAGTGCATGAAAGTCCGTATGTCTAAAACAAGAGTGACGAGAAACAGAAAAATAATACGCATGACATGAAAAGAAAAATGTTACCTATTTTCTTTAACGTCTACAAAGGGATCTTGAAAATATCACATCTCTGGTGCCTGGTGCGAGTTATATCACAGTTTTAAGACACAGTTTTGGCTTTTCGCCTTACAAAAATATGTTTCGTTTACCTACCTGTAGTACACTTTACTAAAGCACTTTCTTATTCTGTTTATTTTCGGGATAAACTGGGATAAAATTCATCAAAAAAACTAAGCCAACTTTACTATTTGAATACGTGAAGTAACTATGAATTCTAGGTCTGAAAAACAGGTTACGACGTCAACTAAGCTGCCGCAATTTTTTGTCCATTGACAAAATCCAGCTAGACTGCCAGAGTATTCATTAAAATTTTAAATAGAACGCCAGCTTAGTAAACTACGAAAACTCTTTGGAAGTTTGTAAATTTTGACCAAACTCTCGATGTTATTTTCATAATAATCACAATAAGGAATGGCTTCGTCACAATTTTAGTAAAACGATTTTATATTGTTGGCCGAATGTGTTTTGGATTGCACTATATTAAGTTGGCAGGAAACAGGGATCATTTTGTAAGTCGTGTCGATGCTCAGATCCTCTTTGTGCAGAATTCGAGAGCGTCGATCTTTTGCCCGTCTTTTTCTATAGAAGTTTAAGTAGAAATCAGTCCGACAGTTTTAAGATGAAGTTAACTCAACAGAACTCTGCATATGACGTATCGGGATAGATCAAGATGGATGAACATCGATAGGAAAAAAAACAGAATATTTTTAAGGACATTTTCCAGTTTTACCGATCTAAGATAAACAGAGTACCTATCATTAAAAGTTAGTTATAAAAGAACTTTTTTAAAGTGGACGAGGTAATTTCAGCCCCTAAAAGGATTCTATGAGGACTCATACAGTGTTTATTTTTAGCACACATGCCTTGGACAATATAGGAACTTTAATTTTAATTAATTATTTTTTAGCTTGAGTGCGTATAGTTTTTATTATATTTGTTGATATATTGGCGTGGCTAGCTGACATATGGCAAATAATTTAATTTTCTTGTAATGTTAATTACTGAACATAGGTTCCTAGTATTGTATACAATCAACTATTTTCTAACTGAACAGACAGCTGTGCTGCTGGGGAGTTTGTTGCGCCACTTCTTCTTCCCAGCGATAGCACTAGGAAGTGGTGAAGGGCAGGCGCTTTTGTGGGACTGTCTTTTGTAATTTTGACGTTCGAAAAGTGCTGATTCTCAGCCTAATTTGAATAAATGACTTGTGATTTGATTTGAACACGTTAAAATGGTCCTGCAAACAACATTTAATCCGATTTTATTTTGACACTCGATAATTTATTTAAATCTTAAACTTTGTTAATCATTATAGACACGTACTTATAAACATATAATAATGTTCTCTCTTGTCTCTTTTAATATACACAATATTTATAATTACGTATTATGTGAAGGACTTTTATAAACTCTTTATAATTAATGTTTTGGAGAACTATCAACAAACATATTATTAAAACGAGACCTATTAAACTGTGCAGATGGCATGATTAAATATTATTATAAATAGTAGCACAAAGTACAACTTAATTATTCAAACTTCATTGTTAGGTAGATTCGAAGACGATATTAAGACGTTATCTTTGAATTACCACTATGAAATAAGCTTCTACAAAGTTTGGCGTAGTTTTATCTAAAACAAATCAAGAAAAGATTTGGCAAAAAAAAAACATTTAAAGATATCCGAGCACCTTTTCCACGCCTATGACATTTGTTTTTTTGTCTTAATAAAAAAAATCTCATAAGACTAGTCTACAGTCCTTAATATAATAAATAGTAATAATTTCATAGTCACAATCCCAATTGTCTGTTCTACATTCTACAGCTTTGGCATGGCTCACAAGATTCTCGGGAATAGTTAGTCCAAACAGCCTTAGTGTGCATAGATAGCAAAGGATGCCTGTCAGCTAGAACAACAGACCGAAAATAAACAGAACGGCAACGCTGCAGTCACGTTTGGCCAAATATAGCAATCTTTGTAGGGTTCGGTAACCAAGGGTGGTAATGGGACCCTTTTACTAAGCCGTCTATCTGTTTGCCACAGGGCTTTATGTAAACGATAATGACTAAACAGTTGAAAACACAGAATGCGTATAACTATAGCAGCTATTAAGTCAGATAATAACAACAATAAAAAGTCCAGTTCCAAACCCATGCAAGTAGCCCCGAAAAATAAGAATGTTTACGTGTTCTTTCTGATTTCATGTACGACACAGAGAACCCCTTGTGCGCGACTCCGACTCGCTCTTAGCCGGTATTATTTCTAACTAGGTACCTGTTTTTCATGATAAGTATTACATGTGTCATACTATAAAGCCGTTAAAAGAACGTCATGTGGGATTCAAGATACGTTTGTTTTTGTACGGTTGACAATCATAAAAGGATTTATGTTTTCGGGCGTCTTTCTTACGATTCAGTGGAAATGAGCTTTAAGCTCTTATGCGAGATTCTTCAGCATAATGTGAAATTATTAAAATTATTCGTGGAACAGAGAAAATCTCATATAATAGCCACCTATAATAGCATTATATAAGATTTTTTAAGAATATTTTAAAAGATTTTTTTTCATGATTATTTTAATAACAATAAATGTTTCGTTGTGAATTTGTCCGACAATAACGTGAACCCATCTAACAAAATTCTCACTATCATTACTAAAGTGATGAATTGAACAAATCCCAATTTTTCTATGAAGTGGATTTTTTTCGTAAAACTCTCGAAAGCTTACAAATAAATGTTATTTATAACATTTCTCTGTTACCCATCTGAAATTGTACAACAAGAGCTTATCTTAGATAATTAAGTTGCATGATCAAGTTTTACGCATGGATTAGTATTGTACCTAATCGTACGTATACATAACACAACAGTAGGTATAGCTTACCTATATACATATTATATATACCACAGACATGAGCACAACCCTACCTCTACTACACATGGGTATGTACGTAATATCAATGTCTAAGGGTCTATTCAATATAGAGATAGCCACACAGGTACAGGAATGGGAGCTATTCCGATATTCCCGAGGTTAACACCGGAATGTGGAATACTAAATAGAGGCGACCAATCAGCTGACGCTTAGATGTGCTGTAGCATGCTATGTGGCCAACTGAATTAACGAGATACGTTACAACTACCGGCAAAGTGGCCGCCCGTGGCTCTGCGCACGTCTTTGACGACCCCGTATCAATGGTCGATAGAATTAAGCCAACTTCTATAACAGTATTACTATACCCCTGCGCGTTAGGTGAATTTCTACACGTACATGTGTCGTGACTCGTACAGATACGAGGCTAAAAATATCTCCTGCCGGCGCTTAATCTTGACTTGTCTTTTATTCTCCGAACCAATCTCCTGCTCTTAACGGATCGCATATCTAATTCGGAATTCCGAAAGCATTTCACGTGTCATCTACTAAGTACTTGCCTATACGAAAGATTTTATTAAATAATCGAGGTCGAAAACACTTTTATTCCACGAAAAAATACACGATATTATAGTGTTCCGTAGTTTTTTTCTTCAGATAATGGTATTGAGTGACAGTAAACGGTCGGTAGCGAGTAGCAACAAAAAGTTAATAGTCGTGAGGGAGCCAAACACTCAACACGTTCGCACTGCAAACATCACAGACTTGGGTAATTTCGCTCTTCGGGAAAGTCACAAGAGGGTCCACTCCTCGCACACTTCCACTTCGAAAATAAATGAGTTAATCAAAATAGAACGAGGTCTATGCGAAGAAAGTAAAGTAAGACAAATAGGTGAGATTCAACGTATCGAGTTCATTTTACGCATCGTTTGTTTGTTTGCTTGTTCAAGTGCCGCCGTCGAGGTAAGTTAACCACCCACACCGGCACGACACGCCCAAAACTAGCTACAACTACTGTTCACTAAAGCGATGATATATTTTCCGTAAGTGTATTAGGTAATAAACGTATTTCTCACGGAGATGGCAAAGGTCTTGTGTTATCGCCTGGGAATAAAGTACTAACGAAAATCAAGTTGACTTTTACCAGACAATCAAGTTATACACTGAAGTCAGGTCAAGTACGAGAGAAGTTAGGGCGCCAGCGTTTAGTCTTCCAAGGTACATTTTTTGCCAAATAATGTAAGGCGATTAATAAGTTTAAATTGAAGCTGAACCTTTTGAACTTGATTCAATATCATCTGAATATCGTTCGATCTAGGTTACGTATATTAAGGGTATTAGAATTTAATATCAATACATATATAGAATATGGTTGAAGTAATTTGATGTAACATAAAGCACTATCAATCATATTGTGAGCGGCGGCGCGCGCAGTGTTCCACACCGCTGCCACTGCTGCCGACGCCCGGAGACGATCATTCATCACACTTCGAGCTCTCTTAAGTGCTTTAGTGCACTATAATCAACTCCTTATACCGGCATTTTGTTAAGTACACTCCACATCATCATAATTAGCTACATGAGAGCTACTACAAATTGTGTTGATTGATGATCCCATCTAATTTATTTAGATCACATTTCACTGTCTGATCTTGCGAAAACTTCTGCATTCTTCCACTTCGATAAATTCTCCATTATTTTTCACCATTCTAAAGCCTTCTCTCCGAATTCATATTAAAAATCTGAATATAACTTTCGCAGAACGAAAAAGGTTTGAATATGACTAAAGCATTCAAATAGTAACTTTTTCAAGACGTGTTTATTTTGATCGAAGTGTATATGTGTGGATATTTTCCACATATTCCTTAATATGTGGAAAATATCCACTGCCAAAGTCAAACACATGAATTTTTATGTTCATAAAAATTTTTCGTTACGACCCGAACTGACGGTTGTTAAAACTCTTATCCATAATCAAGCCGGATAGAACAAGGCAAATGTCATTCGTCATGCTTATAAAGATTAGCCAAGGAGTTTGACTCACGAGATCGTTAGTAACTGTTAGACGAAGAGCCGGGGAATGGAAGTGATCGCACTCCGTTCGACAAAGCATATGTGATTGACATACATTTACACGACGCCGACGCACCTGAAACCTAACGACCTCCGACAACTTTTTATTGTTTTTCTTCAGCAAGTACCTATCTCATAAAAGTATGTAGGTACCTACATATTTATTTACGTACGAAAATTTATACGTATTTATTCTCAAAGTACATAAGTATTTTTTTAAACATAGACATATCTAATTTCAATTCAGCAAAAAACTAATTAGTTTCAAATTAAAAATATTATTGAGACAGCTTCATATCATAGAGCTCAGCTTTTCGTTAATTTCTTCAGCTAGTCTCAAATGAACGTCTGACGTAGGGTAAATATTAACACGACATTAATTAAACAGCCATCTAATAACTCCCTCGTAACATGGTGTACGTAAGGGAGAAACTATTAAACGCGACCACGATTGTTTAACGTGTGAGCGGAGCATTATTAAAATTAATGGCTTTATTAAAGCGGCCGCGCATCAAAATATGTAAACTATGCCGCACTATCCATATGAATGGGCGTGAGCTGCGGCAACGAATATGACGGTGGAACCCATATTCGCAGCCGACAGCGGCCGACGGCGGCGCGACGAAGGCGAGGCATATTAGGGCCTCACATTCATCCAACCCGTCCCGAATACACGTCTTTATCAAAGACGTTATTAAACCTGCCGCCGGTAGAATACGTAAGACGGTGAATCGATTTGACTAAATTACCTCAGGAACATATAGAGTCCGCACGCACTCAATACGTCCACCTCATCGTCATAGATACTTAGTAAGAAAGATGACGATACTATTTCTTTACGAACCGGCGAATAGGTCAGAAGGACGTTCTCCAACACTTTATCGTCCGAGCCATTTCTAAAGATTGAGCGACGAAAGTGTCCATGAAAACATAATATCTCTGGAACTGCTGACAGAGCGTCGAGGTTTTATAGATTTCACGAAGTGGAAAAAATCGTTTTCTCTGTTTCAAAATTATTTTCTCACGCCCCCAAACTACAAACAGTTCAATAACGTAGCGGCGAACGGACAAAAGCGCAAGTTCGTTTAATTGCAATTTAGACTAAGCCCAGCGATCGCCACATAAGCTGGCAAACAGAGAGGTCGAGGGTCTGCGGGAAGACTCAGATATAGCCGCCGAACCGAGTGCACTCACTGGTATCTAGTTTCGTATAACAAATGGCGGAGCAAACCACTCAACTAAGCTACTGCTCGCTGCACAAGAACAGTTCGACGATGTCGACCACCAGTACCCACACTTTAAACGTACTTGACATACAACACTTTGATGGCATTATTCCATCGAAGCAATTAGATTAAGTTGTTCGATATTAAGGTCAAAAACATCAGTCGAAAATTTAAATAAAACATTATTGTTTTTTCACAACAATAATGTTTCGCATTAGCAATTCAATCAAATCAGACACAGGTGCGAAATCATTTCATTAGTTAATGCTGAATACTGAAATTCAATACAAATTACATATTGTATTAATGTAATCTGTACACGAAATATAATACAAGTTAGCGTACTGTACTGATACGTATGTTGTAGAGTAATGAAACAATCTGATATGAAAACAATAAGGGGTTAAGCTTAAAAGGATTGTATATAGTAGAGGTGACAGGTAATGGGGAAACGCATTAAGCCACCTACGAAGTTGAGCGAGGCTGCGCGGCTCGTGAAATAAAATGCACTAATGATTGCCGGAGCCACGCTCCCCCCGCCCCGTGACTTGATTCCTTTGCGCATTATACATTAACATAACCAGACACTATAATTAAAGTAAACAGCATATCTTGTGGGACACAGAAAATATGAGCCGAATAATAATTTAACATTATCAGATTACATCTCTCCTTCATTGTTCAATATCCGCGGTAAACACAATTATTGTCAATCGGTCATATCTCCGGAAATTAAATTTTTAATGACGAAAAAGAATTACAATAAGCACTTATAATAAATAATTCGTGCAGTTATGCTGTTACAAAATATTCAAAAGCACGACATGTGTAAAACGTGTCGTACGCCGGCACTGTCTGTGCCGCGAGTGGCGATGCAGTGGCTCCTGTATATTCTTATATTTTTCTCTTTAATTATAAAAGGAATTGGCCAAACGGACCCCAAGAACTATGTAAGTACCTGTGTGTAGAGCACTGCTAAAACTGCTAAATCTCGGGACATAGATATTTATCTGTATTAGCCCCGCCAGATTTGCTTAGGCGCAATTTCCACCGACATTTACTTCAGCCTGGGGAATGGTTTACCATTAGCACATCGGCACGTATACTTGTCGACGCGGTATCGTGGCGCCCCGGCTGGAGTCCCCGAGCTAACCGCGCTGTTCCCGGCACACCTATATTTTATTTTTCTTGACAGCACATGAGCGCGTTAAGCCGACGGTGCGTTGACTGCGTATAAAGCAATCGAGGAAATTCCATGCCAATAAACAAGTGTATTTCGATCAAGAGCAATATTGTACGAGAATTTAGTTACTGCTAGCTACTAAATGTGAAAGTTTGTATGTTTGGATGTTTGTTACTCAATCACGCCAAAAGCACTGAACGGATTTAGATGAATTTTGGCATCCAGTTCGTTTATAGCCTGGATTAACACATAGGATACTTTTTATGACGGTAGTACGTTCCCGTGGGATAATTTCTGGCCTCCACGCAGGCGAAGCGTCTCTACGTTTTGGGTGGTTGGCTTCTTACGACCTTAAAGGGTCGTTTGAGCCTTATTAGTACAATTACCACTGTCAATGTTGGCCTAATAGTTCATTCAATTAATACGCTATCAAGTTGTTCTTCAGCCCCTAAATACGAGTAGTTACCATCGATTAAGTCAAGCGTAACGTCTACGGATTTGGACAAAGGAATATCCGCTTTCCCAGACATTTGCTCACCTCAATGATCCGTCATTCACAGAAATCTATTCACACCTGATTACATTGTCAAATCCCGATGTTCTGTCGAATTTTTGTTTATCCAACGATTTTGGGGCTCGATAACATGCAATTTTCATTATAAACTTGGATGGCGAGAGCGATTGAAGAAAGTAAATCGAACTCAATTTGGAAAACATTCAGAATTCCCATTTTACTTTGGTAATCTTCTATAGTCACCAAGATAATACAAGTGGAGTGTGAGCAGATAATTTTAATTATACCCTTGTGTTATTATTCCAGGGTCCATACCTAATAGAATGGGAAAAGTTTGAAGTATGTAAAGGTCCCAAACAGACCGAGTGCGGCAAGTTTGAAATCAAAAATTCACAAAATATGTCGGACGTAGTATTCCTGCTGGACTTTCCCAGGGAGTGCCCGGCTACCTCGGTAGGTATTTTAATTAAAATTGTACAAAAAACCAACTATCTGACTGCATATTTTAGTAACTAATTTCCGTTTTAAACAGGCTAAAATTGTGGTTAGTACTAGAAGCAACAATGTAACAAAAAGGTTGTGGAACTATGCGCTGAACAAACCCTGCGAACATTTTGTTTTGGGCCCCATTCTTGTTGATTCGTTCAATTTGAGTAAGAATTGCAAAGTTAACAAGGTAAGATTTTCAGATAAGTATCAACTAATTTCAGAGAACCGTCGTAAACATAAAATTAAACGTGATTTTATATACAGGGTCGCTACGAGATACATCTCGACTTTGTAGCGAAAGCCAAGATGTTTTTGGGGACGAGTTTTTTTTACGGCGACTACGCATTCAAGACCATGTCATATAACAAGATAAACAACTTCTTCTGTGTGTTCACCATGCTAGACGTCAAAAAACCTTCTTAAAAATTAAATACCTACGTTTTACAGTAAAGGTTTTATTATTTTAAAATAACACGTACACAAACGTATGTGTTAGAGAAAAATGGCTCCACAAAAAATTACGTATATATTCCTTGCACCAGTGCCACTATGAAGAGACCTACTTGCACGCTGGGGACGTTTAGAATATTTGATAGAAAAATCGGCGCCATTTATCCGCATTATAGCTTTCAGGAAAATATTACTGCAGTTCAGTTTTATCGTGAAATAAAAAACGTATATTCAGGTATGAATTTATTAATTGGATAGCCCGCTTCAGAAGTTGAGCGTCGTTTTTATCAAAGTGGCATAATTATCGTGTTTCATTTGAGGTGCACCCTCAGGGTCGTGACTCGCGTCTGAGTTAATAACCATATAATATAGGCGGCGCGGGCCGGATAGACGCGTAATATAACTAATTTCCGTGTCGCGATTAAAACTCGTTATAAATGGTAGCCGGGGAGAACACGGAGGCTGTCACCATTACCGCTAAAAGAGGAAAAAGAGATCCGCATTAAAACGCGCTGAAATTTTGCAAAACGCCAGCCGGCCATACACGACGAAAACAACCAGCGGACATATTATTTTATGACGTTCTTATACCTCGTTTACGAACCGCGAGTCTTTGTAATCGCAATGTGCCCTTTCAGCCTTACAAACATTGTCTAACGTAGGCTGTTCGTAGTTGTTTTGTTCCATATCTGGGGATGAGATTTGCATAATAATCTGGCGAATTAAATTGTGAAAATCACAAATACCGGAGACTAATTTTCCATCCCAGCTTTCAATAGCACCTAATTATATTCAATGACGCTCCATGATTCCTCCGTGATTTACTGAAATTGCGCAAATAATGACATGCCCTACCGTTCACAGCGAACACAATACGCCAATATATATTTTGTTCAATCCAACAATGAGCGGTTCGCAGATAGTTTTTAATCGGTTAATTGATATCAACATTTAACAGGTAATAACAGAGAACATGGCCACGCTACAGTTAACTAATTAATGAGTAATTATTCATCTGACCAAATAAATGAATATTTTTCATTCGCAAATAAAACTTCTTCGAACGACCAAATAACAAAAGACCGCTAAATCTGCGCTATAAAATAAAACTCGACAAATTTATCTGTTTGTGTAATTAAATAAAGGGAGCGTAGTTAATACAATTTTAATGAGCTGTAATAATTACACAACAAATTACTCGTCTTAGCAGAGCGAGATCTGCGAGTAAATCTGGTCGGTAATGGCGCGCGGTGGCACCTGAGCCTGTGGCGGCCGCCTCGCTAATTTCCTAAAGCACAATATAAATTACCGCCTGAAAACAATGACGACCGCGCTAAACTCGCGCTGCCCGCTTGCACCGCCCAAATTATAATGTACACGCTAAAAGGGTTGCTAGCTTTATATAAATTATCTCAAAGCGACTACAAAAAATCAAGAGAAGTGCTCGCTTCTTTTTAAATTAAAATTATATCTTGAATCCAAACCTCTTCAAGAGCCCTAAATGGTATGAGATTTACTCTTAATTCCGTTGACACAAAGGTGTCCTCAACAGGAGGATTATAACTTTGCGTAATCTTTGGACGTTCAGTCTGGGATGCTTCGATTTGTGTCGAGTCAGCCAGTTAATTATTTCCCACGGACAATGAATTGCTGAACTCCATTCATTATCTTGAAATGAATCAACATTTTTTTTATAAATTTTGATTTTCAGCTGATCTTGAAAAGATACAATCCTTGTTATTTAGTCGTTTGTATAGCGACATTGTGAAATGAGGAAGTTAATCTACGTTTTAAGATGAGGTTTTTTTTATAAGGAAAAAAATGCAATAACTGAATGGAATCAGACCATTTTCCGACTAAACAAAATAGAATAAAGTACGTGCACTTATTTACGGTAAGTAGTTAGAAGTTGTGCGTCTGCATGCTTCGGATAAGTTTCCTATTCTGTTAACATTTTGGCAACAAGCCTAAGCTATTTGCAAAACATATTAAACATCTCTATTCGACATTAACAAATGGCATCTCATAACATGGCGTGGTGGGGTACAATAAAACACTATGTATCAAAGTGCTGACTTTATGGCCGCAAATGTAAGCAACACACTTACTTATTCACATCACCTAGCTGGGCACAATTGGAAACGGGAATAGGTAAGGCGTACCGACATAAAATACTATGTAGCTATGTACCTATAGCTGCATTACAGCCACGAATAGTGTTATTCATGTCCAGAATAAATCAGCACTAGCTACACTACGATAATGTAGCGCGTTAGCATGAATAAGCTGTGCACACAATGAGCTGCATGCGCGCTAGCTCCTGCACGCGCAAACATCACTCCTCAAACGAATGAATTCCGTATGAGCGTACCTATTGTATTGGAATAACCGATTGGTTGGGAACAGACCGCCTATTTAAATGCGTGACCCGTCATTAGGCACGCGACCGGAGTGGTCCGGGATCGCTCAAGCACCTACGCGCTCGATGGCCTCGTATAATCGACCTGTTAACGTTTTGCCGTACATACTCGTACGTACCCTACCCTGTTTGCCGTCATTTACTTTTACTGCTTACTAGGCGGAATTCTGTTCGGCGAAGGCGACAGGGGCAGCGGCAGGCAATCGATCGTCGCAATCTCACGGCTATACTAAATATACGAACTGTGATGTCATATCAAAGGCAGAATTATTCATTTTATATAGCTTGCCAGCTACCACGTTTAATTGCGTTAGTAGCTCCGTCGTCGCGTAAGACAAACAAGATCAGTATTCTGCCACGATATTTAGTGCGAAAATGTAATAAAGACCTCACGTCCTAAGCGAGTTACCATGTCGGATGTCAAAGCTATTTTTTGTCGGCGACGGCGACGTTCCGATAAGACTATTTCAGTGATTTGTTGCGGTTGTTGGAGTGAAGATTAAATTAGTCCTGTGCTACGTTATATTCATGTTCTTTGTAAATATATATCTTCATGATAAAAATATATATATATATTCTCGGCAAAGAGAGCCAGACGATCGATTCCTAGAATAATGTCTATCTCCAACATAACAACGTAATATTTTTGTTTAAAACACGAAAAAATACATACTTTATACAATACTTTGTTAACACTATTACATTTTTTGCAAATAATGAACAAAATAATGTTCGTACTCACTCAGGCTGAGGCACGATTGAATCCAAGCTTACCTGAAAAGTGAAAAAACACAATGAAAATAATATGCTAAAACGTGATCCTATCTCGTACAAAAAATATCAATCAATAACTTCCCAAGCAAAAACAATGAAACCGATTTATAAAGAGATTAGCAACATTTTACTTTAAAATGCTGTTTGTGTTTTAATCACGGCCTGTTGTGGGTACAATTTCGTACAAACTCAGAATGGATTTCGAATTAGGACCGGACACTTTACATTCCGAAAAACTAAGAAATTTACAAGCGGGTCTAGTCGTAGACACAGCCCTAATAAAGTATTTGTAATACGCAGACCTACGCATAATTTCGTCTAAATGTAGTTACAGATATAGAGAGAAACCATAAAAGTAAAAACCTTCACAATTTCAGGCCCGCCTTAGATGTGTAGACAACCCGTATCCCCTTTAGAAGCAGCCTCATTGACTGGGTCACCTTCCTACGCTTTAGTTAAAAGTTCTTACTCAAAGATGTCCTAACTCAAAGATGCTCTCTTCTCCAAAACACTCGTAATTTTGTTCATACGCTAATAGGCATTATTCAATGTAAATAAGTTTCGGAGCAGACTACATAAGTGCTCCGGGGGTTTAAGAAGGGTTTTAGAGAAACGAGTCTCTTAGGGTACACCGTATATTCTAATATTATACAAAAAATTTCAACCAACGAAAGGATTTGGTTGTTGAATCCTGAGGCCTCTCGAGAACAGCTATAAACCCTAACATAAACCTTCCTGCTTATACATACAATAGTTATATGATAGTTTACGACCACAACATAATACGTATACCTATATCTACTATGCAAGTGCAATATTATCCGGGAACTTGGGAACTGTATAGAGGAGTAGAGCACATAGTATGGAATGTTAGTTTACGAATACCTTAGTAGATTGGCCGTCGGTGACTGCTAATACAAAGACCCGCCTTTGATAATACTCTTTTATGGACAAAAGATCTTTAGAAAGGCTATATTCATAACTCATCGAATATAAGGGTTAGTAAAAAGGACATATTTGGGGCAATAGACCTTCTTGTCCAGAATAGCTAATCAAGTATCGGGATTTCGTATACTGTTTTGGTTTCGACGTAATAAGATGTCGCAAAAGTTATGAATCGTAAATAAGGCAAAATATTATCCGTAAAAGTAGTAGATATCATGAAATAATCTTGTATTTATAAATGGTATGAATACAAAATCGTATCTTTAAAAAAAAAATGTCTGTGATGTCCCTCCCACTGCAGGGCGAAGGCCTCCCTACTCCCTTTCCACCTTTCTCTGTATAAAGCTGCCGAGGACCAGTTCTTGTTAAAAATATATAAATCGAGATAAATATGGGCTTAAGCAGTCACCTGAATGCCAATTTTAATAGGTATTATCAACACTCAACTAGCGCTTAAAGTTGAAACATCGATTTCCAAATAATATTCGTGTACCTAATTATAAAGGCTCTCAAAGTAAATGGTTGTTTTAGTATCTACTTCTCTTTCGTAATAGTATTATTCATAAACTCTACGTAGCTTTTAAGTGCTTACTCTTTATTTATAGAGCTTGTAGCCGAGCAAAACATGATAATAAATTATATGCGGTGAAAGCTTTTGAATCATCGTCACCAAATACCTAGCTTCAAATAATGTATTTTACGCACAATATAATTTCCATTGTTACCAGTTTAAAATACTCGATATATTTGAAACCATTTCGTACTTCAATAGCTTTTATTCTGTCAGTCGTAATTTGTCGGTTGTAAATGAGCTTCATATATTCTGCGGAAACACGGACGTTATTACTGGGAAACCGTTAATTACACTATTAAATGCCAGTTGCAATTAGGTAAAAAAAGTTCTGCGTAGAAAATATGACAGATTTTATTATCTTAGCTGAAATGCAGCTCCGAAAAAATACTGTTACTACAGCTGTTCCAGTCTTTTATCTAAACCTGTATAGTAGCGTTGGGAGCGTCCAGCGTCCTCGAAAAATCATATAAAATAAATTCCTGATAGAATCGCGCCTAACCAAAACAGAGACCGGGAATAAAAAGGAAAACGGAAACAAGTACGAAAACCCTCATTCCATCACAAATAGATCCGAGTTCAATGCCAAACAATATCTCCGCGGGACAGTCATAACATGCCGCCTTGTGGCACTTACCCACATTATTGCTGTCAGTTTGGAAATAATAAAACATAGCCAAGGAACAACACGGACCTAATAAAGGAGATAATCTACAGAGACGGAGCTAAAAACTATCTTCTTGTGCTAGATGGAAGCATAATCCGCAATGTCGCACTAAGCCCGGGGTGACCCCTAATGATTCGCCGCGCAAAGATAATCGGAATTGCCTAAGAAAATAACCGTTGGGACGCAATTGCAACGGACTCTATATAAATGCAATCCCGCAATCGATTTTTTTTATCCGTTCAAATAATCGTTTTCCAGCGTAGCTTCGATGTAGCTTAGGTTCAGCGATGCGATAAAAGCTCCTAAGCGTTTTATTCTGTCGGTGAAGCCATCTACGCACATCTATAGACAAGTAGGTAATTATCCATGAACATGAACAACATTGTATTACCTACCTACGGGTTTAAGCGAAAATCCCTGCGTAACAGCGAGTAAGTAAGCCACCTGGGTGTAGAATTCTGATAAAAACTTGCGTGTAAATCACTCCTATACAAACGACAAGGAAAGAAAATCTGAGCCTCGACTGTTACGCATATGGTGACGCAAAAGAACCAAATGTAATGTCGCAAAATACAGCGACAAAACTGAACAAAAACAGAAGTGAGCGTGTCCACAAAAAGTGAAAGATGAATGGAAAGATAGAATGGAACACGATTGTTTTGATTTCCATGTCATGTTGGAAATGGAACAAAAGACAGTTCCATCCGCTGAGCATCGCGCAATATCCGAAAAAGGCAACGTATAGAAAGGATACGATTTTGTTCAAAGATGGCCTGGCAACCTATCAATAGTTACGCATCATTTCGGATATTCACTTCGCTATTGGCTTGACGACAAAAGCTATAAAGCCACAACCAGTACCTACGAGCTTATATAGAAATAGGATGTTGCTAAAAACATGCAAAGCGCGGTTGTGCACAAAAGTTGGTTCGTTTATATGGAACAACGCTTCTTTGTAATTAGTCCACCCTGGCAACAGAGCAGAATAACGCGCCACAAAACAAGAACAAATAAAACATTAATCACTTACATGCGGTACAATAACGATAAATATCACTCCACTTTACCCAAAGCTTTTACTATGCGACATTACGAGAAGAAAAAATCTTTAATAAACGAAACATCGCCACACGTCACGCAAACGTTTCCAATATTGGTTTTAGATTCATATGAAGGTATTTTAGTATGTGAACAAAAAACATTGACGCAAGAACAATGTCAATATAAGAGGAAGCGATTTGTAGCAATCTCAGGGTACAACACTTTACGTCAAGCGCCGTCAGTCACGCCGCCTGTTACACTGAAACGTTCAGTAATACCAGTTCCCCTTTGTTGATATTCACGAGAAATGTATTTAAGAAATATACCAAGTAGTATATAAGTTTAGTAGCAAGGTTAAACGCAGTAGTATTTGCGTTTAACCTTTTCATAAATTACAGAAAGGGACGCAAACGATGCATCTTTTTTTATTGTGGTATCTCTATGGATAAGTACTTTCTTTCACCTGAGGAAAATGAAGCGATTATTTGCTCACGATGGCCGTGTTAAGACAATTAGGAAGACGTTCCCTAAATGTTGACTATGTCCAAAGTACCGAAAACGGAGTATTAACAAAATACCACCCCCAAAACTTATTGCTGCTCAAATGAAGTGCATAAATTCTGCTAGATTCACTTAAGTAAATTACTATCAAGTCTGTAAGACCCAACAACATTCTGCTCGTCATGGTGAACGCTTGGTACCAAATAAGCTACGTGTCTTCTATAAACAATATGTACGTGTTTCGTTCGCGCGAGTTTTCATTTTGAGCGGAAAGAGCTCTGCGATCGCAGCACACCTGGAATTGATCCCACCGTGAGCTCCCTTCGAGGTGCACCGACAAAGTAACCAGATTAAAGAGTGCATCTGTGTATAAACTGCCACATATTGCGAGGCATTTTCTGTGAAAGTCGATTTATCCCACTGAATAACCAGTTTATCTCTGGTAAATGTAGTCCGAGAAATTACACACTACGTAAACTTTTTGCGTAACAGGCATTTGAGACGACCGTCAAATATTGACAATTGTGATTTGAATCTAAGGACGAGCAATTTGCTCTGCAATCATTTTCCCTGATCAATGAATAGTAGGTAGGTACTTTCACTTTCAAAAGTAAAATCATTTTATAAATAGAACAAAAGATCAGAAAAAAACAACATGAAATAAAGTTATATCATTTCCCCCAAGTCATTGTTGGGTAGTCACGCGCACATTAGCCGGTCTCCACACCTGTCGGCGGCATTTGTCGCGGGGGACCTCACTACTAACTATTTCTTTGTATTTCTCCCCACAACAACTTTATTTTATTCTTCTCCAGGCACCAATAGAGTAAAACGAATCTCGTCTGTCTGCAACCGCTTACTTATAAGAAATTTATATTTACACAGCGAATATTTCAGCTGTAAAACCTAGCTTTGAATTACAAAATCTTTTTTATGTACCACTAACATTCATGTCATGCTTCATAAAAAGTGACATTGATTTTTGCTAAACATCAAAGGTATTTTTAGTGGGAGACAATTTTTTTGCATTTTTGTCCAAACGTTGAATTCGTCCCTGTATGAACGTTCGGCGCCAGCACACGGCATAATTTATCATGATTGATTCGTTCACCTTCGTGTGCTTATACCCCAGAGACTCTCTTTGATTTATCACATATCTATAAATTACCACTTACATTGTGTACCTATGTATCATCTGGACGCCTACGAATAAATCACCTTTAACCTGGCCTCCTTTGGGTACGACAACAACTATTTTCATATGTTTTAATAAGTATTCTTCACAGTTGTTTATGATGTTTTCTCGCGCAACAGTAAACTTGGACGGAAGAGTTTCAGACATGTACACGTTCTAAGAATGGAGTGAAGAACAAAACATGTTACCGGGTGCTTTTACGGCCGAATGTGTGTGTACATTACACAGCTGAAATGAGTATTTTATGAAATAGTATTTCTTTATATAAAATGCAGTCTGAAGAAGCAGAAAACGTACATTCATCGTAATATCATGAAACCATACCGTAGACTTCACTCGTTAAAGCTTCGGGGCGAACCTATTTTACAAACAAATCGATATTCACTCCGTGTAAAACAGTAGGTACTTACCTAAATAATTTAATCAAATATTATATGATCGGTAATAGGTATCTGTGTTTGCACATAAATTCTGTAAAATTGAATACCCTCTGAACAGATAGGTACGTTTTATGGACGGTGCATAAAATCCGAATAGGGGATACTTTACGAAACAAATGCAATACCCCACAGACATAAATAACGTAACCACCAGATAGGATTTAACAGATTTAAGAATCATACAACTACAAAGTTTATTCGCATAGACGATTGTACAGGAAAAGCAGAAAATTCAGCAATTTAGTTGCGCGATTCATACACAAACCGCTCATATTTTACATAGTTAAGCGCTTTGAGTCGGTGAGGATCTTAGAATTATATCAGCCGCTCCGTGGAGTCACGCTCGACGTATGTAAGTCTCTACACACATACTACTCAATACTAATTACGTATTCAGAAAGCAAACATCCACTTATTTTCTAAACAGAAAGCACGTTTTAAAGACTTCATCAATTAATCTAACGTATCCCAGATCCACCCGATCCTAACAACCACATTACAGCGACCCATCCACTTTCGTTACCGACTTTACTCCCTAATTTTATATTATCTACCAGACAAGAAGAGAGTACGTGATCCCGTAAAGGGGGAAACGTTTCAGTTGAAAATCGACCTTCATGTACACATCAAAGAACCTGACCGAATTACTAAAAAGCCTCTTTACAAACAGAAATTGAAATCAGTATTAAAAGTAGCGAATATAACAAGATGACCACGAATCCAATGCTATTACATATTTACTACATGCGACATAACATGCGTAGTTACAATGTATTTTATGGTTACAACACGATAAAACCCGTCTTGGCAACAGAAAAACGTAGAAAAAAATATATAAATGTTCAGTATGGCGATCATATTCGTAGCAATAAGTAACCATAAAGACTGTATTTCATATAAGCGAAGTGCCTTGGTGTTACGACTTGCCAGGAACGTGAGCTGAAAGGCTTGCGAAGACAGCGTTTATTGGTACACCTGCTTACGGCGAACATTTCGACCAAGTGTTTTAAAAAGGTTGTCAGGAGCTAGAAGCGAGTAGTTCCGCTACCCGGCCAAGTGCACTAGACTAGTCAAATTCAACACAGAATAAAAATAAAACGCTAGCACATAGACATTACATACATAGACTTTATACAGTCGAGACAGTCGACTTTTCATCGCTCTTTGTATTTCAGCTAAAAAACATTAATCGGAAAAACGTTATGTGAATTCTTCATAGATTTTTGCTTCGCACCGGTGAAACATATGTCACAAACAGACAGACTGGCCGTCGAGAGCATTCCGATTTTATTGTTTAGTCAAGTGAACATTGGAAAACCTAATAAAAGTCGACCATTTTATATTCACGTAGGTAGGCGTTTATATGATACCTAGCTAAAATAGTGCTGGCTGGCTATATTGTTCTTACTGTGTTTAAGTTCTAATTTAACAGTACTTTGTATTCTAGGAACATTTGTGCAAAGTTCAACACAAAGAGAATAGTTTTCGTGCTAAAATATTACACCTTTGAAATTAAATTCAAAAAGCATTTTCTCAACAAAAAAAGGGGTATTTATAGCACGCAGTATTCACTGTGTGTATGAATATAATATACAGCATTAAAGTAAAATAATGTACGGCATTCGTATTCGTACCTATATTACACATGTCTTACGTTTTTTCATTTGCACCACGACCCGTCGCAGCGGTGTACGATTTATTACAACTGTATTTAAAATTGCAACACAGTATCCCATAATAGCAATATTAAATCATAACCTCCAAGCACCACAATAACTCTTTCCCCTCATTCAATGTTTTGTGCGACAATAAACAACGTATGTTTTTCTTTCATTCCAAGAGTTATTCTATTGGGAATTACAATAATAATTGTCCATTGGTATTTGACGACAAATACCAATGTATTTGTGGCCAGTTGGATAGCCGAAAAGATTTCTACATAGAAGTGTTTACTATGCGATATAGGGCGCCTGAACAAAGTATTTTTATCGTATCAAAAATATTCCATGTTGTTATGGTTTCGTTTTAGTTTCGTCCGTTGTTTCAATATACAGCGCGGAATCTGTTGGGGAGCCGTTTTAACTTACGCCATATCAGTTACGTAGTACATTACAATTGCACGTGAGTTGAATATACTAGTGGGGAAGTGGGAAATTGAAGACACCCCAGTTGTGTTCTATATTTTAACACCTGCTGCGGTGGCGAGATAACTGCGAATTTCAACAAAATTAACTGAAATCTTCGAGAGATTGTGAGGTGTAAAATTTTACGTTCACGATAAATTAATGAACATTTACGCCGGCACAAACATTCCTTTTAAATTTAATTTCAACTGGTTTTGCAGATTCTCTGAATAGCCACACTGATTCAGCAGTCGCTCTGCTCTTATTTCATCCACAGGTTTTAATAATGAATCTACGAGATGTCCTCTGCAAGGGTCTGCCGCTGGCGTAGCGTGCCGCTTTATGAATGAATTGAAAAATTCGGATCCGGGCTTTTATCTTTGCTTATTAAATGACAATTTGGCTTTTTTCACTTTGGCTTTGTAAAGATGCAAAGTTTATATGAATTATATTTCCATAACCATCTTCGGTGTTGAAGTTCACACCAAGACAGCAGTGTAATTGGTCGCGGTTGAACAATAATATCCTTGTTATTAGTATGCACACCGCGCCGCTGTCCTCACCGCCGACGCAGCGCTGCGGTGTTCCTTCATTAATTAGCGAAGCTTCAACCACTTCAGCTTTGCGTTTACGTTGAAGAATTTAAACATTCCCCTAATTTCACTTCTGGAAATCTCACAAACCAACTCGCGAACAAGTTGGGGCGTTAATTTATAAATATATTACAGAGTAAAGTGTATTTGCTAAAACGGACAGTATCCGACAGACAATATGAATAATTTAAAATAATAAAGAAGGAAATGCTACTTGGACTGGTCGTAAAACTTTATTAAAAATATATTTTTACTCACTGCTATTTACCTAACACCTTTAAATGAAACGAGATTCATATTTTGGCGGTACGCACTGCGCACGCGGTAATGCCACGGAGATTATAGGTATAATTTGAATAATAAATACATATGTTTAGAAGGGGAAGCAACCTTTACGGTATAGGTAAACCTATTAGGTTTTATTTATCTTATTTTGTGAATTAGCGCTATATTTAACGTAAAGGTAAATCATTCAATACTTTACTGGTAAGCACCTACCTTAATTATTTCCAACTCAAAATCTAGATTCCATCATATTTTTCAAACTTTTTAATTTTTTTATTTTAAAGGTACCATAAGTTAAACATAGGTAAAACTGTTAAATCTAAGTTAAAGCGACAAATTATGGGTGAACTCAACGCAATAAACTCCCAAGAATTTGCAGCGCGGTCATTTTGACAAACTCAATTTTAAAACAATAAAAGTACTTCCGCCGAGTTTATTTTCGCGACGAACACAACACGGAAAAGTTCGCCCCAAATGGTACAACAATAATTTTCACCTCTCAACTTGACGAAACGCTGCATTTGTTCAAAAGTCGTATTTACTGCTGGCAACTTGTGTGTAACGGCATCTTACACCCTCCTACACAAGCCATTACCTCGCCGCCTGCTCATCGGCGCGCACTGCTAGCCCCCTTACAACCTTTCTCATTAACTGAGCCTTGAAAACTTTCAACATTAGCTAATTTACCCGAGAGGACCGCAGCACTCCTTATTGGTTTCACACATACAACTTTTACCCGCATTAAAAACAAATATGGGTATACCTCGTGTCGGTACAATATATTGGCAAATTACAATCCCTCTCTCAATTATTGGAATATATTTCGAACTTACTATTTATTATTTCCCGGCCAAATACGTCATGCAGAGATCGAAGCGGGGTTCGTTACTGTACAAATATTTATCTATAAAATATATGAATGGCATCGTTACCCTACAAAAGAGCAGTGTTTTTACTGAAGGTAGTATTATCAATCATAGCATTTCTCGTGACATAAGTGGACCCTCCTCATGCGAGCTCAAAGTTCCATTACTCATGGCGCCACGCCCAATACTGATACGCTCTCCTCCAGCCCCAACCAGTCTGACAATAACCAGTGAAACCGTTACTTAGTGCGGGCTCAGACAAAGAAACATCGGGCGGTTCGAATGTGATAGTTTAGCGAACGAATATCTGAATTCAATCACTCAGCTGAATCAAGTTACGAGCGAGTTACACTCGATTTTTATTTTACTGAATAAAACGTGATTTGTATTCCAAAAGAGACGTTCTAAATTCTTAATTTATCACCTGTCTGCCTCGTCTTGAATAGGCATTTAAAACACCAATTAAAATAACTAATGGTGCCTAGAGAGGGCAAACTTTAACGCTTCTAATTTTCAACTCCGTCGGTACTCTACAACCACCTTTTTGTAGATCTTTTGCTTAGTCAAGTTTTAAACTCACCTATCTTTATAAAACGATGCGATCAGTTTGCACAAGTTCCTTGAAACAAGTGCCCGATAACTGCGGAAAAGTTTAACCTTTTAACTTTTAAAGGATTTGCACTAAATTCGAAACAACTATTAAAGATAGTTCGTTTGGCAGTAGTTCAAGATATTATTTATTCCACTCAAAGACATAATATTGCTGCGCTAGATATCTTGCCACTTGTTAAACGTTAACAGTGAAAGGTGACGACATAACATTTAACAAGGCAATTTCACCGTAAATGCAAATGTTTCGAATTAATTATTATAGTGTTTTTAATTAGAGTCGCTCAGAGCGTGTCTCGGTAGGCAGTATTGAAGCGCTCCGCTCGTCCGCTACGAGCGCTCGGCCGACGAGCGATGCTCTGTTTTAATTAAACTTATGCCCGGCCGGCGATAGCTTTCTGTATCTCCCTTTTATAGCCTACAAATTCAACTCGAATATTTCTGCACAATCAAAAAATCATTAGAATGTAATCAGGCGAGTAATAAACGTCACCACACGAGTTAAGTTAAGAGCAGACGAGCTTAATATACACAAACGAGATGGGGCAAAGTGATTTTTATGACGGCCGAGGCAAGTGATTCCTGGAACTTATGGCGCCCATAAACCCGCTCGTGTCGACTTGACGATTTAGCAAAAATTTCGCTTTTCGCCCCGCGTCGCCGCATCGTCTGTAGAAATCTTTCAAATTACCCGAATTCATCTCGTGAATGGCTGTAAACGACAGGGAAAATTGTAAGGACGCTGTGATATTACAAATACATAAAATGATATAACAAGGCTGCGATAACTGGCGTTTTACACAATTCACCATCAGTTCAATTTGTAGAATCAAAATTTATAACAGTTGATTCAATTAAAATTGTAAATCGTTTCTTGCAATGGCGAATTCGGTAAATTAATAGATAGTGCATTTATATTTGTGCAAGCAAATAGCAGCTCAAACAACCTACAACAAGCAAAAAAGCTCAGAGGAAACGATGTCAACAACGTTTGTACCCGAAACAACTACTTTGCAGCAAATTTCCAGCTAATTACAACTCAAATGCAATCAGAGCGTAGCAGTCGGCACAGATTGTTTAGTAAAGGGCAATATTTAATAGAAGCTGACAGTAATCCTCGGCAGGCAGTGCACTCGGGCGCGTCCTCATCACGAATTCCCGAGGGCGAAACGTTAAATGTAGGCCACCAAGTTCCCGCCGCCCGCCAAGCGGAATATTGCTTTGTCACTTGGCGACATCGCACAGCTTCTCTAAGCCCAAGTAATTGGAAATAGTTGAAATAGACGACTTATAGCAACAAAGCTCCGCCCAGCGCCGGCGCTGCCTCGAACATCTCAGTCCGGACTGGCATTGTCGCCACTAACTAAACTCCGCGGAGGCAATTTATGTCTCCTTGATCTTACGCCCAAACTAACGAGCACCCTATTCCACGGAAAAACTATCCCAAGAAAAACACCGGCTTTCTTTAATTAATACTCCTAATTCCAAATATACCTAACAGTAAACAAACAATCAGGAAGTCTAATTAAAACAGTCGCATAAATAAACGATAACATTCACCTAGGGAACTAGGGGTCGAATGAAAACACCGCAAAACACGGACCCAAGAAGACCCGACCGGGTTAAAAAATAAAATTTGATGGTGGTTGGTTTGTACGTTTAAAAAATAAAATTTTATATAGACCGTAACATAGCAGCTTTTCTGAATAAGGTAAAGGTTTAAAAATGTGTCGAATCGAATTGGTAAATCATAAAATACTTCCATATAAAATTCAGTAAAATAAAATTGAATGTACTGGAAGACCGTCTTGGGCAAGTTATCTACTTTTTACAATGTCCTAAGAACTAAACTTTAGTGATGTCACTCACAAAACTAGATGAGCTTTTATTTAGTACATCTAGTTATGTTTCGTTCTCAGTGAAAGAAAATTGTAAAATGTTGTTCATAAATTCTGACGTAATAGAATCAACCCCACTCATTTAGTTTGACGTAAGGAATGCCTAGTTGACGGCTATGTGATGGGTCTTTTTACACCCTGTATAATATACTGTACCTTCCAAAGTCTTCTATCAAAGATAACCTAACCATTCCAAGCACGTCTATACCATAAAACGAAACATTACACTCCCATAATTACGTGGCGTGCAATTGGAGAGGCCATGTCCAGCAGTGAACTGCTGTAGGCTGATGAGAAATAACTTGGTATTTATTTACTTATGTAAGCAGTGAAATGTGCTTAAATACATTTTACAAGACACTAATATTATGTACAATTTTATACAAACGGAGGAGAGCTCGTTGGGCTCCAAAATGGGATGGGAATGGGATCAAACTGCCCAAAAGGCGGGCTGATTCCAATATTGTAATTATTGTAAAATCATTCATGAAAGAAAAAGATGACCAAACTATACTTATTTGAAATATGTATGTAGTTGCGTATCGCTTTGAGAATTGGTTTATCCAAAGAGATGTTAATAACATTATCCGATGATTATCATGTATTGCATAATAATGAGATTAGGATCATAACATCAAGTGTCTGGTGTTGATTGATACCAGGCTTACGCCGCAGCCAATCAATTAACCATGAGCTGGAACCGAGTACCCGACTACTTAATTACATTTCGACGCGTACTTACGTTATATTTCAGTATCTATGAACACAGGCTTCGGCTAATTGATTTATTGGGAAAAGCTGGATATTTTCTAGGTAGTCAGGCTAGACTTCGCCTCTACCCACAGTACACACGGGGCATTGTCTGTCCAGTGTGCCACAACTGCATTGAGTAACAAAAGGCAAAAGCCTTATTTCTAATTTTAAAGGGCTAAGTCATACTGAAAATATCCACAATATCCATTTCCACGGCCTGACAAACAAACCTAGAACCTCACATTCAGCTGCCATTAGATCAAAGACGCAGTAGATAATAGACTATTCTAGATTAACTCCAGGCTTTCGAGCGTTAGAGCTCGGGAATCAATATTAATGCAATAGTAGCGACGATAATATGTTTAATGCTCAGCTCTCGTTTGATATAGCAGCTGCATATTACGTACTCGGTACAGAGCTTAAGATCTAAGCAACTGAAGCCATTACCGGCGCTACAGGATTACAGCTAAGGCACACCAAAATCTCTGTTAAAACGCGTGTAAGCCTCCGTATCACTCATAAGTTTAATCAAGATTTTCTACCTCTTAAGATTTTACACACTTTTGGTGATACTAAATGGCACAGTGACGCCAATTTAGTACGACATCGTTATTCCAAACACCGAACACGTTTTAGCTAAATGCACCCCGAAAGGCCCGCTGAAAATTGCTATTCTGACTACTCGCAATGGAGGATAATATGGAAATACACGTTTACAGCAGTATCGACATTTTCGACTACGACAAAGCCCATTATGCGTGACAAAATTGATCATGACTTTTGACCACGAGTGCGTCGTTCAACAAAATTAGAATCGTCTCCATTTAGATTTGCATACTTATATCCTGTTATACACGATTTGTTCATTCAATTTCAGCAAAAAAATATGCAAAAGCTTTTTGTGTTTTATATTTCGTAGCTGAGTTTAAACGAATTAAGTACACCGATTTTAATTATGGACGTAAAGTTTTAGCTTAGTGTCCCAGAAAATAATACAGCCAGCTTCAAGTTTAATATAGTAACTTTAATCATAATTCGATAGTAAGTACAGTATCTACTATGTTCTAATATAAAAGTTATTACAGAAAGTTTTGGCTCTAAATAAAGTGGACAGACAAAGCCGCAACAAAAATGTATCGAACTTTGAATAAAATAAATGTATGAAAACACATAAACTTGCTGAGTGTACCATTGTGTTTTTTATTAACGGATTTATATACGCACTTCAACGTTCTGCTCTTAGGAATAAAATATAAAGGTACAAACCGTAAAAAAATATTTTGGTCGGCGCTAAATAAACCTAAATAAAAAAATACGAACTATGTTTGAAACATTCAAAAGTTTTACGCGAACCCATCAATCGTTATTCTGGTATCAAAATGATTTAGAGAAATGAAAGAGCGACATTTTTTTAAATATTTCGTTACGTAGAATATAAAAACACATGAATTCATACAACAGAAAATAAAATTATTTGCGGCGCAAAAGTCAGTGTTCCAAGTTGTTCATGATTAATTGGTTGTACCTATTACAGTGAGATGAGAAAATCCTTATCTGAACACCACGTGGTCGCACGCTGATCAGTATGCTTGTCACGCGTGTAAGTACCGCGCCACGTCTCACCACCACCAGCTGCAATATGCTGAAATTGGTACGTGGCCCGGAGACACAATATTCTAGCTCCTACCTAAATATCGACCTCACGTTTTATCATTACTGATAATATAATCCATCTCACATTTCAGCAGTTACAACACGCACTATTTCATCGAACATAAATACCGAGAATTAGTATTCCGAGCGTGTGAACTAACACAACGCCGGGATTGGAAGCCGGTTACTTTAACATTTATTGCATCGCATGAATTCTATTACGGATTATAGAGGTAATACTAGAACCTAAAGCGAGCTATTGTCTCCGCGAGACGGCGATAGGGATGAGTAGCTTAAACGGATTACGGCGCCGGCGATGCCTGATAATTCTACTGCTTGATTTACGATGACGCGATACAGGAACACGACGCCGACGACCTCCTTGCCTAATAGACGGAGTACACTCAGAATGGACAATTTATAGACGCCACGTGTCTATACAATCAATTTCCAACGAATCCCGGCGACAAGGACAAGGCAACATTGTGAAATATGAGACCCACGTGTCAGCGCCGAGAAGGGTTTGACCTCCACTACGGATACAACACTGCGCCAGTACGCACGTCGGGCAGTCAACGAAGTCACATTACGTATATTTACAAAAGAGAAAAAGACATTTAAATGCGGGGCGCGGCTGTGATTAGCCCAAGGACCGGATCGCCTGCCACCCTACGACCCTACATCTGCGCACGTGAATTGAACGATTCCTTCAGCTGCCGACGTTTTCACAGTACATGTGCCTTTTTCTAAGTCGTTTAGGATAATAAAATAACTTCCGAGGGCCCTTACCTCGATATAGGCTGGGGATCCATTTGGAATCTACATAATGCTTTATGCTACATGGCCGGCTGACAGGTAGATTCATGATACGTTTCGAGCCATAAACGCTTACGCATTTATCGCATATGCGTTGTTAAGTCAACGCCATTAATATCTGCCATGACCGAATAAAGTTTAAAGAGCCTATATTTTTATGACGTTGACCCGCGTTCACATATTTTTTTATACTGTAATATCCTGTCGGCCTTTCACCTCAAGTTCATAGAACGTAGAATATTTGTGCTTCATTTATAAGTCATGTCTGTGTAACCCTTTGGGGTTACGGGACAATGAGACAACCTCCACATACAACGTAGTTGAAGGACAGTATCAACCACTCTAACTTTGAGACTGTGGTTAATTATAGACATATCAAACATTTACACACGAGTAACGTACATAGGTACTTAAAGATGAGATTTGAGATCATAGCGTTTAATTTTCAAGCGTTTCTTACTTATTCGGAACCGGACCCAATAGTTATAAACATACATAATATTGCAAGTTATGAACTGTTTTTCTTCGGTAAATAAATCGCCTTAAGATCGCTGACCACCGCTTCAGATCAACAAATTATTTTCCTTTTTCGGAACCATAAAAAAATATTCTTTCTCTTTGCGCTTAAAATAAATCGAGATAGCTTCCTCCGTCTCATTATAATTCTTAAACATTTTCCCCTCTCGGTTTGTCAGAATAAATAAAAAACGTTTAGGTAAATCTGGAGAAAAACCAGAGGCTTTATTTGTGCGTGTTTTTAGAGTCCTTTAAGTTTCGTCTGGATGTTTTTCTTATGTCTAGCAGAGTTTAGAAAAGGTCTGTGCTAGGAACTACGACGGATTTTTGATAATAGTAATTGGTCCCAATGTAAGTACATACTTGAGAAACAAAACCGTTGCAAAACAAAGCGTATGTAAGCCGACATTTCGATTCGCTGCAGCCAATAGACGTTCGTTTTTCGGACGTCCATTTTCGAATTAATTTAAACGCAGCATCTCCAGCAGTGCGATTCTGTAACTATCTCACCGTGAAAACATAGGTGATGTGAGCGTGGAGTGAACTGTCATTCCAACTAATGCTAGGGATTAACACTATTGACAGCTCACTTCACCTAACTTTTCACGGTGAGATTTTTACAGAATCGATCGGCTGTATATCTATCGTCGCAGTCCCCCGAATGATCATCTCTCAACCCCCGGCTACGATTGAAAACATCGTGCCACTTGTAAATCATGGTTTTAACAGCGATCTTTTGACATAAATGGGCCCATTTCATTTATTAAAATGGAAAATGCTTTATTTAGGCTTGGCTAGTATTAAATTGGCTTAATTATAGTAATGGTGGCAATTTTATTTCCGGATATTATTTAAAAAGAAGTAATCTTTGTCTGCTTGAGATTTATAATAATTTATCCTTACGTAACTCAAGTCTCGTTATTACTTATCTACTCACATAAATGTTCTGATATGACTCTGCTCTATAATTTCAAAAACCACATTTGGGTTTCTTCTCGCAAGTTCCCTAATTCTACCCAATTACGCTCTTATTAACTTCAATTTAATATAGGCTACGATATTACGTGCGCTCGAAGTAATGAGTCGTTATTTAATAATGACAAAACATACCTGAGTTGGGTTGGTTGTCAGAGTTGGGCCGCGCCGAGGGTGCTCCGTCGCGGGCTTCCACCTCCAGGGCGTACGCCCCCTGCTTTTCTCTGTCGAACACCACCTTCGTGAAGATCTCGCCAGTCTGCATGCTGATCTCGAAGAAGTCCTTCCCCTCGTTTCGCGGCGAGTCCACTATGTAGTAGTACACCTAAAAGAAAAAGTGATTTATTCATAAAGGCCGATACACGTTCCGCATATCTTAAGACTGCCGAGTCCTTTGTTTACTTTCACAAACAGAAGTAGCCAACCCTTCATAAAAACACGTACGGACAGGCAAATTCGAAAATCCTTTCTACATACATGCGTCCGTAATAAAACGTACCGCTGCCATGTCACAGACTCATATTATAAGTAGTAATAATATTACAAACACGGGGTTATTACGAAACTCGTTCGCGAAATTACAGTTAACTGTGTGTAATGTGGCGTTTCAATATCCGCATAATGTTATACAGGGTGGCAGGGACATCGACGCGCAAACTGTAACCATGGATTCAGCACATGGTACTAGACCCCATAGCGTCGAAATTTTTCATCAGTTATCAAAAAAAAAATCTTCCGTGTCATAGAAAAGTGCAATACCTACCCCAAGTAACATTTAAGCGGAAAAATATTATATTTACCAGCGCATTACCAGCTATAAGCTTAATAAATGATGTACAAGAGTGTAACAATATGTTTAGGACTGTACTAAAGTATAACTGTACAACTGTATACAGTATAGCTGATTAACGGCTGTATAGAGCCTAAATTTTTACCTTTAGCTTTTAAATAGCATTGGAAAACGCTAAAATACAGACCGCGGCGTAAAAAACTGCGTTCAGCAACTTTATACGACAATAACTGTATATTGCTCTCAAATTATACTTTTGTATAACCTACTTCTGTACAAGAGCATTAAATATTGTTATAGCCTGAATATTGGTGTAAAATTACTCTATTGTTCAGCCTTCAAGTTAAGCTTGATAATAGCTGTACAACGGAAATCTAGGATACTCTTAGCAAGCAATTCCCTTTATAATAGTGTAATACAATTCTATCTCATGTAGAAGAGTTTAGATTTACTCCTTTTTAAAGCCTTGTGCGATTGGCGTACATTTTTCCCTTTATACAGTTTTTCGTATTTTAGAAGATTAAAGTTATTATTATAGTGTTGGCATACACAATTATCCAGCTTATCGATTATTTTGAAACTAATATAGCTTAAAATCAGTCTATTTATTGGATACAACTAATAACAAAACGGAGTCATAATTTTGATCATTTGTCAATTTGTTAAGTGAACAAGAATTAAAATGGATATAAAACCATGGAAAAAATCAAAAAAGAACCGGCGGAATAAAAAGAAAATTAAAAACAGTTTATTCCCAACGTGAACTAACGGAACAAAATATAATTTTACAAGGGCACGGACAGCCAAATTCCAAGTTGGTATCACCACCATGCAATGAGTGTTCCGTAGAATCAAAATTGTTGGATCATGATGAAATAGCAAATATCTGTGCTGAAGATATGTGATATAGATGGTGACATAATTTGTAATATTATCACAAGACTATCTGTTGTTTTTGAATTACCTGTGAAGTCATCGTTTTTTAATATATTCAAAACGAAATTAAATAACAGTCAATGCAATGATATAGTTTTACGTGCTTGTGAAGTTAAATTTAAATTTGTTTGTATTGAACATGGTGAGGAATCATATTTCATACCACTTTTACACACTTTGTGAGAAATAAAATTTCGTTGATTTAATTGATAATTTGTTTTTATTTTGTCTCTTAATTGAGGTTGGTACAATAAGATTCTAAAGTTCTTTTCATAGCATATTTAGCCACAAGGTTTTGTTTGTTCTTAAAACTGCAATATCACTTTCAAACACAAGATTTTGTGTATTCTTAAAACTAAAATATCACAATCAAACACAAGATTTTGTTTGTTCTTAAAACTAAATGACACTATCAGTGACAAGAATTGGTTTGTTCTTAAAACTGCAATATCACAATCAAACACAAGATTTTGTTTGTTCTTAAAACTAAAACTACAAGTTTATTTATGTGATATTTTTTAGGAGGCCATCTTAATAATCCCTTCTTTTCCCAGCAACTTGGCCCGATGGATAGCTGAGGTTATCTTTCGATTGTCTCTACAATCTTGAATGTCATGTTGATCCTGAAAAAAGCAATATAGTAAAAACCTTGAATGCAGTTTTCTTTCCTTTTAAAAATAAACTAAAGTTGCCCCTTGCCTTAAGGTCATGGCACATTATACCGGCACCGCAACAGCACCGCTCCAAACCAGCAATTAACTTGTCATTCAATTTAGAGCATTAAATCGTGTGTAGTAAAATATATTTCATAATGTCAATATGAAAAAGCCAACGGCGGGCAGTCAGCGCGCTTGCCGCTACCACACAACTCGACTCGCAGCCCGCGTGCTGCAAGCGAGCGGACCTTGTGCGCACAGCGCGCCGACGGCATGCTTATTACGCGCCGACTCCGAGTCGGCAGCGAAACGTCAACCGTACGTAAACGACACAACGTAAACCGAGACATTATGAAAACGTGCAAGTCCTAGGCGTGTTCAATCATAAATGCCATATAACAATATTGAGTTCGCGGTGACAGCAAGCTTGCACCTCGCGGCCACCGCGCGGACTGTGAGCTTACACGTCGCGGCCGGCGCGCGGACTGCGAGCTTGCACCTTGCGGACAACGCGTAGTTAGCGCGCTGGCAGCTAGCCGTAGTCTAAATTCGAGGCGACGCCGTGCTGCAGCTGCGCAGTTGCGGTGCCGGTATAATGTGCCATGACCTTTAGACTACAATTTTCTATAAATTACCTAGATAGTACTCTGCATCCAAGCAGGAATAAAATAATCACTTATTACAGTAGGTACTTATCATATAAAAACAATCTTTTCGAACATACTCTATTACTCGTATACGCTTTGTTTTAAAAATAGACTTTTATTTTTAGTATTTCTGCTTTTTTTAGAGCCTAATAGTTATATTATATATTCAAAAAATTCATTAAAAACTAGAAGAAAGATAAAAATGCCATTAACAAGGAATCGGATTGTTTTATCGAAAATATTTGTTACACTTTCGATAAAACAATCAGATTCCTTGCTCACCGCCTTACGGGCCTGGGTTTGGGTCATAATGAGGTTTTCTATATTTTCAACTGAACCCTAATTAACTGTATTAATGAATATGAATAAGACTTTAACACAGCTTCTACAGTACTTAAATACTAATGTACAGACAATGTTACTCTTTAGGCTGAGATACGTTCTTAAGTAACGACTCTGTTATGCACAAAGCTGCAATAAGGGGTACTAGAAGAGCAAGAGCTGTATAAACTAAGGACGCCATTTTATCATAACCTATAAATTGCATTTCAATTTTACGAGATATTTTTTTTGTTTGTTTTTGAAATTTCAGTACAAATTTACAAAGGATTTTAACTGTATAGTACACACAATTACTTTTACTATCAATGGAACAGTCCGGGTTACTCTTAAAACTGTTTTCAGATTTGATCACATATTTGTTGTTACAGAAAAAATGTATGTATATTCCTTATTTCGAAGGGGCGTGAGTTTTGAGCTTAAAACTAGTATACATATTCACATAAAAATATCAGTCGCAAGCATAATACAACGATAAACAGGAAAGAGTACTTACCACTTAGTTATTAAATATTATTTTCACTTATACTTCACATAATATGGTCTCTGCCTTGGCACATAGTAAATTAAGAAATAAAATGGAGAATGAATTCAACCACGAACACAATTATAATATATTTATTCTTCTATTAAGATTTTCACAAGCCTGAGTCTGTATAAAAGAATAAAAAGGAAAATTAGAGAATGGAAGCTGTATAAAAGTATATAAATAGTATCTTAGCCAGCCAAATAGTACAGCTATTATGCAGCTGTTATACAGATAAATCTACACTTAAAGCTGTATAATTTTGGGGCCCATTTCAGAGTTACAAGGGCTGTATAGCTTGCTATACAGTCTTTATACAGCAACGTTTAACAGCCTGTAGTAAACAAATAGTCCATAATACAGCTTTTATACAGTTTAAAATGTTACTTGGGACGCGGTCAAAATGTATGGAACAGCAATATTTTTTTTTAACCGACGAAAAATTTCGACTCTATGGGGTCTAAACTCATGTGCTGGATCCATGGTTACAGTTTGCGCGTCGATGTCCCTGAAATCCTGTATAACCTGCCCTCAAGAGATTTCACAGAACTCGCTGTCATGTAGATCTATAGTCAGACCAAAATTATTGTAAAAAAATCTGAGAATCATATTTCCGCATTCTCCGAATACCATAGATCTCGGTAATCGGTACACAAAGTATCACTCATCACCATATAGATTTCGCTGGTAGCGATATATTTGACACGTGTCCAATTAGATTCCCTAACTTTTTATTCACGGAAAAAACAGGTGAAAATTATGTCAAACGAAAAAAATGCGGAAACGCGCGTTGATTTCAAAATGATTTGAAATGTTTGAACAACTCTAACAGGTGAAGTTTTTGTTCAATTTAGGAAAATAAAATAAAAATGTTTTGATAATTTTAATCTGCCTCGCGTATTTATTTGATAAGTTAATATGTGCTTCACTGTGTTCAAAACCGACTATAACAAACTGAGTGTATCAATAAAGTTGTCTTAGGTACTAACCGAGCTGTGCTTCACTAAACGCATCAGTTTAAATAATAGATAGGTTTCAGTTCAGCTTGGTGTAAGAGAACTAACTGCCGAACAAGCCATTATGTATGTATATATACCACCTAGCTACATTGTGCACTGGAGTAGATGTTAAACGCAGACTTTAGGTACCTACCACCCTAATGACGGCTGTAATACATGCATGCAGCTCGGAACTATAACGAAACAGGTTATTAGACTTTGAATGCTGTATTTCGAGTTAAATGTGTGTTCCTAACACAGTCCTAATAAGTGAAATTTAATGTAAAAGACAGATGAATACTGCTTTTGAGTCAAGTACGTCTTAGAATTCCTGTTCTGTCCAGGTTCTACTAATCGTACTAGAGCGTTTAGTGCATCTGCATATAATCCAAGTGATATTATTCCCATTTGAGCATCTCTCAATATAATTATAGCACATTAAAGACCGCACAAACTTTTCAAATATTAAATGACTATTTCATGAAATATCAATCAGTAGGGTCATATATAGAGAGTTATATTGATGAGTTTAATTATTCTGTAAGTGCAAACTTGTTACGGTCGTCGCAAATCATGTTTTGTTCAACATACAACCTGACACTGACCTGAAAATTTCATAACACGTAAGAAGAGGGCTACCCTGGGGCTTCCCTCTTATAGGTTGTAATGTTAATTACTGAACATAGGCTCCTAGTATTGTATACATGCAACTATATTCTAACTGAACAGACAGCTGTGCTGCTGGGGAGTTTGTTGCGCCACTTCTTCTTCCCAGCGATAGCACTAGGAAGTGGTAAAGGGCGGGCGTTTTTGGGGGACTGTCTTTTGTAATTTTGACGTTCGAAAAGTGCTGATTCTCAGCCTAATTTGAATAAATGACTTTTGATTTGATTTGGTTCCTAACTTAACGGTACTGAATGAAGCATTCTAGCATCTGAACCTAACATGGCAAAGTTGTAGGTTAAGTAAATCTTGCTAACCCTCCGATCCAGGCAGGTGTTCTACAGCTGAAAGATGGAACGTCTACGAACTGTACCTCAAACTTAGGAATAACAACTCCGACCCAATTAGTGAATTGAATAACAGAAAACTTGGAAAGTTTCAAACGTACCCTCATTGTGGGTTAAAAATATCTTACCGAAGGCGAGCGTTATTCTCTTAAAATGGTGTCTTTTTCAATACAAAAACGAGCTTGTGGGCGGAAATGTTTTCTATACATAAGTAAAATACTCTAAGTTTGAACAAGGCTTACCATAATTGCTCTTACTGCTCAATAATTTGTACCAATAGGGTTATATAGAAAGATTTAAATTCAAACATGGCCAAAAATACCCAGCACGGGAGCCACTTGTATCAAAGTGGCCAAGTTCCAAGAGAGAAGGGTTTCGTACCAAAAAACGACGGGAAAATACCTTTCTTGCATTTATTAATAACAATAAAATAGAATTGAAAATTAAAGGAGCTCCTTTAATTTTCAATTTTATTTTATTTGTTATTGTTTATTATTTGTTGTTATAGCGGGCGAAGTGGAGGTTTTTGGGGGAGGCCTATATCCAGCAGTGGACGTCTTTCGGCTGAAATGATGATAATAGCGGCAGTAGAAATACATACTCTGTGAAAATTTCAACTGTCTACCTATTACGGTGCATGAGATACAGCCCGCTGACAGACAGACAGACGGACGGACGGATGGGCGGACGGACGGACAGCGGAGGCTTAGTAATAGGGTCTCGTTGGCAGCCTTTGGGTACGGAAGACTAAAAATGATGCCCATAAAAGTATTGACAATCAATGTCTAAGACAATAGCAGATATCGGAGGACAGTGAATATTGAAAGTATTTGTGGCCAGTGTTTGTACTTCTAATAACGTTCGACTTTCAATGAAACTGGAAAGATGGAAAACGAAGAAAATAAATCGCCTCAAGACTACATATTACCGCTCACAGACAACCCAGGCTTCTTACTGACGATAACTTTAAGGTCTTCAGCAAAACTTTAGTTACGAGCAGGAATTATTTTGTAAGTAATTAAAGTATTTAGGGCTCGTAAACATCCTGATTTATGGAGGAACAAGCAGGTTAACCGTTAACACCCATTATGAAAGTAATTACTATTTACAACAGAGCGAATATTATGACAATAACAAGCAATTTTCATTTTCCTGTTATTATCACCACTTCCGCTGAAATTAATTAAAGATTCACGAAATTGGTGAATATTTGCGGAGGTATTTTAAATGGCATTTCATAATGAGCAGTGGAATTCTATGCCAGATACTCGTAGAAAATAATTACAGCGGTAGGTACCTACTTATGTAGTTACTTGAACTTTACAATCGGAGAAACGTCATACAAAGCAATTACTTTTGGCGTGATTTTACAGATGGTGTTTTCATAATTATGAAAACATTAAATAATGTAAAGACTTTCAAATTTAATTTTGCCTTTGTGCCTAGTTTCGTAACTCGATGACTACGAAACGCAATTCACATATTTTTATATGACAGCGCAGTGCAGCGGCGAGTTACAAAGTACACACATATACTAAACGAAGGCAATGTATTTAATTATTCACGATTGCGCACCAATCCAAAGCGCAATCACAACGGGTGAAAATTGCATTTTTATTCCCTGGCGCTCCCGAAAATTATAGGCGTAGTAAATTGTAGCAGTTGCATATTTGTACAAAAATATATAACGCGTTGAGTGGCCGCGCCGTGTCTCTGCATGTTATAGTGGATTAATTTAAATTGTAGGTTTAAATATACAGAAATACACAACGACTACGCCAGTAGAGCACGTATAACGATGAATAAAGACAACCAATATTATTATAAGTGAGCATCGATCGTAACCATTCAGAGTGACTGGACTGTTTATAGCAGAGGGGCCGCCAACAATAAGACGTTTTATTATCGCATAATTGTATATATAATATGAGGGGATTTAAAGGATTTATGTAGGAGACACAAAAGGCTATAAAATATAAAACGTATGAAAGTAAGTATCATGGAGCTTGAATGCTGATATGAAACCCGCTTTAGTTTACATAGTACATTTGACATTAAAGTTACAAGTACCGACCCGGCCTTATCGGCACTGTGACGACGAAAGGTCAACACGGATTTTATGATACACTAGCTTCTGGCCGCGACTTCGTCCGGGTGAAATTTCGGCCCATCGCGTCGCATCCCATCGCGTTGCATCGCATCGCTCGCCGTGCTACTACTTCGTTTTCGCTTAGTGTTCTTTCTGACTTTTTTTTCACTTTGCTCGGCTCCTTAGGGTTGTAGCGTGATATTAGATAGCCTATAACCTTACTCAAGAATTGGGCTATTAAATGCAATAAGATTTTTTTAAATCGGACTGGTAGTTCCGGATATTACCCCCTACACATAAGCCCTTACATGTTGATCGTTTTATTCCTTAAAAAGGGTCATTGTACTCACCATTATGAACAACTCTTACTACGGGACCAACCCTGAAATCATGAAAAAAAAAATCTGTTGATCCATACATTATGTCGAGTTATACGAACATAAATCTATGGATCAACAGTTGTTTTTTTTTTCACGATTTCAGGGTTGGTCCCTTTCTGGGACCAACCCTTAAATCATAAAAAAAACAGTTGATCCATACATTATGTCGAGTTATACGAACATAAATCTATGGATCAACATTTTTTTTTCACGATTTCAGGGTTGGTCCCGCCCGTAGTAAAAGTTGTTCATAATGATGAGTAGGTACAATGACCCCTTTTAAGGATTAAAACGATCAAAATTTAACAGTGTATACAAACAAACAAACAAATGTATACCTCTTGATAATATAAGCATAGATAACAACAAGTCACGCATCAGTAAGTATGTATAATAAGCACATAAATAGCCCCTTCATGTATTCTGTAGCGAGCCGCTTCCATTACACGTGCCGAAAATTTCCCTTTCGTGTTCGTTTTAGCAACGCGTTGAATATTGAAAACTTCTCTGACTTTTAATATATTATTTTGCTCTCGGCTTTTACACCTAAGGTAAGCCAACTAATAGCAAACTAAGTAAGTTTCGTTGAGAGTAGGTACATTATTTTTATGAAGATAACTTTCTCGCGCGAATATTATATCAACATCACAATCAAAACTTTGTGCAAAGACAACAAAATTACTTGTGGGAAGTTGAAAGCTTGTAGGCGTAAACAACGCCAACATTCGAACTATAATAAAAGTGATTTTCGGTCAGGATTAATTCCGGGTAGCGTCTATGGAAGCTACACTACCCTATAAATAATATATTAGATGCTTTTGGTTACTGCTAACGCTAAAGGAGAAGCTCTTCCTAAACCGATTAAACAAGCAAATTGATTACACTCTAGTCATGCTAATACACAGTATAGCAATTCGCCTTAAGTCAATGCAATGCAGAGTAGAGTTGAGACTTAGCATAACCTTCTTGCTTTCATTTACAGTGAGCTAAAAGGCGGTTTATTATATAAACCGAATACGAGTAAATTAGACATCATGTAATCTCATTTCTCATTCATATTTTAAATGTGAGAGATACTTAATTATTTAGATGTATCTTAGTTTAATCCTAAACGTAGATTCATTTTTAGAAGACATACATATTTCAGCCTTCAAGACTTTAAAAATTAATCTCGAGTGGGAGCGCGGACAGGGATGTAGTTTTATAATATATGTATATAACATGGTATGTTCACACTATTCTGTTCTGTCCTACAATAACTAACTAGTAGGTATACACAATATGTATGTTATGCCTACCTAGAGGATTTTAGATCCAAGCAGAGAATGGATTAAGGTACATGGACAGATTAAGTGAACATAGTCAATATTGTTATTAGCAGACAGGACACCCTGCTGCCAATGCCCTCGACGTAATCCCTCAGACGATGCCTTTTACGACCCTCACAGGCAGGGTAAGGAACATGAAGCTAAAACAAAGAGGAGACCGCCTAAGCAACTGTGCTCTGTGATTCTTAACCGGGTCCTGACGTCACCATGTGGGCGTGGCCTTAGTCAGTGTATTGTTGGCGTTCGTACTGTGCACGACTTTGTAAACGTTCTCATTTTACAACATTATTCGCGCTAGAGGAAAAAAATAATGAAGTGTTGTGTTTTATTTTGTAAAAATTACTCGGATAGATGTTCTGATGCTATGTATTGCATCACATTTCATTTGTAAGTAATTTTATGCGTAATTTATTAAAATAGTTCTAGAAAAATCTCTTAGCGTCGGCGTTTCCAAACATAATTCTACCCGACACTAGATGGCAACAGTTTGCGTCATGGAAACTAAAAATATTTAGGTACGTAGAGCTCAGAACTAACATATTTTAATAATCTTAATACTGAAGTTTGTTCAACATTCATTCCTAAAGACCCTTTAATGGTAAATAACCAAAATATTATTTTTGTAGTTTTTATATCATTTTGTAAACAGGCCGCTATCTATCGTCGACTATGAACAACTCCCTGGTACGAAAATCCTGAGTACGACCCTGTTGCATCTTGCACTTAGTGACATCTAGTGCGAGATAGTTACGTAACTACAAAGTAAAATCGACAGAATACCTCCCGTATTAGATCCCGCCCACTTCTATTTTCCATCTACTGGTCAATAGCAAAACTATTTGCTCGTTCTGTCGATTTTACTTTGTAGTTACGTCACCCCGTAAAGCGTCACGCATTGTTTCCTAAAGAAATCGAATTAGAACATCTCTTTGTTTTAGCTTCATGGTAAGGAAGATCTATCGCTACACGGAGTATATTCTACATGTAAATTCAATGTATGCCTAAACCTAGGTTATGCTACTATCATCCCACTGCAGGGAGAAGATGTCTTCTTAAAAACAGAAGGATCGAACATCCATGAGCAAAGTTGCTAATGAAACACCTCTTTGATCTTTCTAAGGTCCAAGCACTTAACACCAAAAAAATGTTTATCGGCAAATTATTTTTTAAGCTCCCAATTTTAAAAGAACCGAAGTACACCTTTGTGTACAAGACTAACCTTAAATGTTTGGTTATGAGGGTAATAAAAAGGAGTTTAATGAATAATAAACATACAGCCAAATGGTTTTTAGTAAATTTTAACCTTGGGAAAAGAGATAACCGCGATATACCTCTTTCTACCCTTTTTTGAAGCACTTGCGTATAGTAGATATTCGAGAATAATATACCTACATACTTGTAATCCTTTATTGTTAACTAGCTTCTGCCCGCGGCTTCGCCCGCGTGGATGTCGGAAATTATCCCACGGGAACGTGCTAACAGGATAAAATGTATGTGCTTCCCCAGAATGCCATCTATGTCGCGGGCCCTTTGTGGCTAATTACAGTAGAAAACCAATTGTGTCTCATTAGTGGTGATTAAGAGGGTACCTATATGATATCTTTACCTAAGTACCTACCTAATTAAAAAAAAACCTCAATAACAGAAAATTAAATACCTACCTAAATAAACCTATTTCTGATGATAACTAATCTAAACTCAATAAATAAGCAAAATCCCTAAAAACTAATATCTATACGAATGACTAATCCTACCTAACAGTATTATAAAATAACCTACGGTCACTACGTACACTATCAAATATACTACCTATACTTTAAAATTAAAATCTATACCTACGACTAATATAAAAATAAACCTAAATAACTCTAAAAACTAAAAGGAATAAAAATGAACTCCACTGCCGGTCACCCAACCTACGACAAACTTAGTATTTGCGGTTGGTACAGTACAGACAGTGGTAATCGGGTATAGGGATCGAACCGCAAAATTAAGTTTGTTTTTTATTGTATATACTTTTCCGGGTTAAAAAGTACCCAGTGTGGTGCCCAGGATATTAAAGAATAATTATACCAAGTTTCATCGTAATCGAGCCGGTAGTTTTTGCGTGATGCCTGAACAAACAGACAAACAGACAGACAGACAGACCGACAGACAAACAAAAATTTTTTTAATCACATTTTTGGGTTCGGTGTCGATCTAGTAACAAATAAATAAATAAATATCCCTGGACATTTCACACAGCGCTATCTAGTCCCAAGCTAAGCAACCTAATGCTTGTGTTATGGTAACAAGATGGCTGATAAACTACTTATATACATTTTTTTTTTTTTTTGTAAATACATACATATTATAGATAGAAAAACACCCAGACTCGAAACAAATACATGTAGGTCATACAAATATTTGTTCCGTGCGGGAATCGAACCCGCGACACGCAGCGCAGCAGTCAATCGCTTAACCACTGCGCCAACCGTGCCGTCATGTCAGTAACACCCCCTGTAAATTATTTTTTTGATATTTTCAATGTACAGAATTTTCACTTCTACAGATTTATTATAAGTATAGATATAGATTAATCGAGTACTACCTAACCTACATAAAATGGCCAGCTGAGTTTCAAGTACAAAAACATACATCATAGACAACAGTAAGAAAGGAAGGCAATTAGCTAACTTTTTTCGTATATACGAAGAGTACTTTTATTATTTGGTACAGGTGTTAAGAAATGCATCAACTGAACAGAATTAAATAGCTTAAAACTGGCCATATAAATTCATCTGCCTAGCCTTTTGAACTATGTCGAGATCGGCTTCTAGTCTAACCAGATGCAAATAAATCCGTATTTTACATAGAACGACTATGGCAAATGGTAATACAATAAAATCTGTTTGATAATAGTGGGGACAAAAGTCACAGAATTTGCGTGCGTAACTGCCTAACATAACCTTGAATGAAATATGTTACACACTACACGCATGTCGCTAATACGAAAATGGCAATAATACGTTGACCCATGTTATAAGTTAATTAGACTTGACCTTTAGTCACCTTTTGTCGGACCCACGGTTGGGCTATTCATAGGGTTGTTTAAATATTTAGAGTTCAATTTAAAATGTTGCTTTCTATGTAGGTTCTGGCACACGGCTTGGTGCATGACGTCAGCGGCGTGGCATATTATTTGACGTGCTTTTGTTTTTCTGCGTTTCATATTTAATTGGTAGAAATTCGAAACCATGGTAACCTAAAGTGAAAAAGCTAGTCGCAGTTGCCAGCCGAAACAATTTGCTGATACTAAAAACGAAATAGGTAGGTACTTACAATTTTTTGGGAAATAATAAAGCTTCCGAAAAACAAATTAACTTCCAGCGATCTGTGGTTGACTGTAATACTAACTAAGCTGTATGAAAATGAATTACCGAAAAGTTAATACAAAATTAATCGACAAAAAATGTTGTAAGTATTTAACAAACAAACATAAAAACTATAATTCTACGAAAAATAATGTTTCAAATACCTAATAAACTAATTATCCAAAAAAAACACTAAACTTCCGAAAAAAATACTTTTTTAAATCGAAAGGGTTAGGTTAGAACTGTGACCACACAATCACACATCGCACTAGCCGAGCAAGCGAATCGAGCGGTGCCGCGGCAGCGGCCGGCGAGTGGCAGAAACATATTTTTGTTTGTAAACACAGTTATAAAATGTGTAAGGTTGATTCTAAATTTATGAAATAGGTAAGTTACGATAAAAATGACTACCTGTAGATTTCGGTAAAACGCAATTTAAGCTGGTGGAAAAATATAACGTCAGCAAAAATTGTGTTAATTTTTCGGAACTTTCAGTATTATAAGTTGTGGAAAAGTTGCTCATATTTTTAAAAAAAATCGGAACTTTACTACCCCTATTTTTTTTTGTGTCGTGTTGGCCTATGTTTGCCTCAAAAAGGAAGCTGACAAACAGGTACCAATGTGAATTTTTCTGTTTTATCTTATGTACAGATTGGTGAAACATGAAATGGAACGCAAGTTGAAACAATTCGTTGTTGTGTTACATATTGCATTGTATAAATTAGTTCAGCCCATTTGTGTGACATTTCATGTTACTTTTCACCAATCTGTATCCGACATTAGACGGGCACCCTGACCTTTCATGGAAATTGTCTTGCGGAAACCTAGACGTTAGCATAATCAGCCTATGATGTTCCCACTGTTGGGACATAGGCCGCCTCTTGGTGAGAGGGAGTGAGCCGAAATCCACCACGAATAGTCATCGAATTTTTGGTTTTAGGACATGCCGGTTTCCTCACGATCGTTTTGAGAGCAGTGGTGATGAAATAATTTAAACAATGAAAAGCGCCTGTCGGGGTTCGAACCTACGACCTACAAACTCGTAAGGCCACCACTGCTCGCCTAGACGTTAGACAGTCTTTAATTGTGAACACGAATTAAGCAAGCCTGGTGCTAAATGCTCGTTGTGTTTGTGCTCGAAGAGGCCTTTACAGTAGGACAGTTTCCGGTCATTTTTGTTAATGTAAACCAAATTATATCTTACTTGATTATTCGGGAAGGTTCCATCCTTATCGATAGCGTTGACCTGCGTCACCTTGGTCCCGATGGGTTCTCCTTCCAGCACCGTCTCCTGTTCCCTCTCCGTGAAGAGAGGGATCTCATCGTTCACGTCTTCAAGCATGATGTACACCGTCGCTTCTGAAGCCAGTTGCTGGGCGCCGTTGTTCTAGACATAACATTTAAAAGATGTAAAATGGTGTTTTTCGAGAAGGGTTTTCTGCAGATGGTACAGTCACGAGCAAAAGTATGTATACACTCGGCTTTATTCAAAAGCGATTTAGTCCTTTATTTTTTAATTAAATTTTATGTTATTACGAACATAGCATTTTCGAACCCATAGGTTTATGTAATGTGTCGTATTTCAACGTTGTGTTCGTTATTTCACAAAAAAATCGCAACTGAAAGTTGCCAAGTGTTGACATATTGGTGCACGTGACTGTACGCTGATTGCAGATGGTACGAACTATGCTTATGACCCCACAATGTAAGTATGCGAAGGATTGTATAGGTTTTAGAAAAGAATAATGTTAATCGAAATGCTTGCTGAACATTATTTTAGAAAGTTAAATAACAATTTACCTACTCACTCTTGAAACGAACTTTAGAACCTTTCGGTCGGTAGACTGGCGAGTTTTTCATAAATGAAGCAGTGAAATTGAAAAACTTTCATAATTGAGTTCCAATTTCACAGAATCGTTTCCAATTATGTGCGTTAGTAATATTAATTGAATTTAATGTTAATGAAATTAAATACTACTTTCTACTACAGAATTATGTTACAACCGAATAATAGATATGAACTTTAAACCGAACACATATTCAACTAATAATTCGGAATATTAATTTATAGATAGTACATTGTTCTCCAATTCTCCGAAATGGAAAATTAAATGAAATCAGACAAAATACCATGACCCAATTTCAGGACATTGTTATGATTTAGGTACTGTTTCATTATTCACAAAAAGGTTTCTAATAACATAACGGTACGTAAATGTTAAAAGCTCACCTCGACTCGGATCGTAAGATTATATTCCTTAATACTCTCATAGTCGAGTGGATGATTAACTTTAATATCGGCCCAAGTAAATCCGTTGTCGGCCCTTTGTTGTAGATAGAATGTGTGGAATTTGTTAGTCTGGGCCGTGGAGCCGGGCATCAGCCGGTAAAACACGGTCGGGTTGTTCTCAATACCCGAACTGAAAATACACAACACGTTATAATAACCGTTTTCTATATCTAACAACATTAATACGGAACAAAAACAACTAATTTATGCACATGACGACAACAAATATTGCAAATGTTATTAAATTATTGATTCGAAATAAAAAACAATGAATGCTTTATAGGGACAAACAATTAAAGACTATTGCTTTTGCTGAACTAGAGAACACAAAAAATAAAATAAACAGCTGATTATGTCTGGTAACTCCTTTACAGTTTGGTAAATCAGAATTTTCTTGTAGTAAACCTCAAAGGAATACTCAAATAACGGTAGAATATACAAACTTCGTGAACTTTTATTCGATGAGTTGGTAAACAATTGAAAAGCCCGGCTTGTTTGGATATTGTTTGGATACCATAAAATATTGCTGAAATATTTCGGTGCAATATTTGTGTAGAGCACTGCGTAAGGATATTTTTCTTTACCAACATTGCAATTGTTCACTGATTGGATGTTCCTTTATTTGATTGTAAAAATAAACAAAAATAGCCTGATTTACCTTGTGGGGCGCTACGAGGAATACCGACGATGTGCATATAAATGGTGGCGGGGACATCGACGCGAAACTTGTTACCATAGATTCAGTACATGATTATGAACCCCTACGTTAAAAAAGGTCTATTCAAGTTATCAAAAGAGAATCTCCGAGTTTGTTTCGGCCTTTCTTCTCATAGTTGTCAGATAGGAAAGGCCGAACTCATCTAGTTTTTTAAATATGATTGACGTGTAAAAGTGTTTGTACAAACCCACTTACAGATATAAACACATTTATCGTTAACAAAAATTTGCTGTTTCATAAATAAAAGGTCAATCTACGCGGTAAAAACATATGGAACAGCATTTTTTTTTTTTTTTTTTTAATAACCGACGAATAGTGTCTACCTACGCTAGAAGGTCGCTAGAGTCATATGCAAAATTCATGGTTACAATTTGCGCGCTGATGTCCCTGCCACAACTAGGTATTAAAAGCACACATTCACCACATCGTATAATTTAATACAGGGTGGCAGGGACATCAGCGCGCAAACTGTAACCATGAATTCCGCACATGAGTTTAGACCCCACAGCGTCGAAACTTTATGTCGGTTATTAAAAAAAAAATAGCTGTGCCATGCGTTTTGACCGCGTAGGTTTTGCACTTTTCTATGAAACAGAAGATTTTTTTTTTGATAACCGACGAATAATTTCTACGCTATGGGGTCTAAACTCATGTGCTGAATTCATGGTTACAGTTTGCGCGTCGATGTCCATGTCACTCTGTATAGTTCCCGTCAGGTATTAATTGAGACACTAATTTATCAAAAGCGTGGTGAAACCTGTACAATATCCGAACTAAACGGTTGATCCACACATACTTATTGTTTCCGACAAAATTGAACCCTATTTTAATGAAGCGAGCTAAACTGAATTTCGTGCTCAAATTTTGTTTATTAAATAGAGACACAATTGAGCTCTGTTGAAACCACTATCGAATGAAATTTATAGTTAACTTTATCAACTATTTAGTTAATCATCATTACCAAACTGTAATTGAATTACCTTTAAGCTTCTGCACTGTTTGAGACTGTCACAGGTTAAGTGACAGTCCCAAAGGCAAAAAAATATAAAATTTAGAATGGCTCCCATTCATGCCTCAATGCGAGGTGCAATTTGACATTTCGCGCACTTAATTCAAGGCGCCCGGTCGAGGCAGCCTCGACTTGAGGCGACTTTTAAAATTAGTAAGGTGAGTTAGTAATGGTTTCGTCTTTGTGTATTATAATATTGTGAGTTTGAAATGTGTGTTGTTTAGGACGAACAGATAGACCATAGAGATGTGAACCAAACTCGCCATCGACCAGCACTCAGTGATTGATGCACTATGAAATTGAACTAAGATTGCATAACAGTTACATTATACAATTAATAGCCCGTGGCACATAAGTGATGCACATACACATTTATTTATTTGAAACAAAAAAGTTTTCTACCTGAAATACTTACTTGAAACGCAATTAGGTTTCAATATTACCTACTTTTACTAAGTAGTGTTACCTAACACGATTATTATTTTGTAGAACTACTTTAGTGAAAACAATAATTATGAGTTTTTGATGATTGCAACGAGTTTCAGAAATAGAAAAATAACCGTTAAGTAGGTAGGTAGTTTACCTATGCCAATCAGTAGGTATTAAGTTTTAATGGCTCAAACATTTCTATTTTATAAAAATTTACCATTAAAAAGATTTTTGTATAGCTCATTTAATCAATTGAACCATTGACCTCTCTCTGAGTATGATAGGTTTTTTGGTTATGTAAATTAATCAATAACTTAAAAATAAACTTTTCTAGCAAAAGATTATATTCCTTTGACATTTATCATTGCTAATAGTTGAAAATGAGTTTTAAATATTTAAATAAACTGGTAACTGGTACTGGTAATAAACAACACCAAAAAATTAAAATCGTCAAGCACTATTTCAATCCATTGAAATGAACTTTTAGACAAATAACAAGTAAATGAATGAACAACTGCCTACAGTCAATCTACGAACAAAAACATTTTAAAGTATTTTTGAACATGCTACTTCGACCCGTACATTAAAATTTCGTATTTTTAGTTAAAACTTTGATATAATTCATAATGCACTGATGCCTCAGCCTACATGCAATACGATACACAGACTTCAATAATTAGATAAGTACCCATTCGATACCTCGCACAATATTGTCCAAAAACATCTATTTAAATGACATAAAATTAATATAAAATAAAGTCTTTAATAGCGCGTCTTACGTCGAAGCTCATAGGTAGAAAAGAAACCACGTTTTTTTACCCGAGTGCGGCGAAACCTAAAAAGAAGATTACGTTTAAAGAAAAAAATAAAGCGTTCTTTAATCGATGTGCTGCTAATAGATGTTCTTGAACAATACAACACAGTGTCCCCGTTCCACGTAAGCAGTGAGCCCTTCTAAATGCACGCTGGTGAATCACGACAGTCCGCGTGTGCCATAACGATGCATTTGATGTTCACGGACAATGTCAGTAACATCGTAGTCAGATCACCAAGTGAGAGGCAAACGATACTGAGACGCGCGCGGCGCACCTGCTTAAGCACGAAGAGAACCCTCTGACCTTGCGGTATCAGAATAAACCTCCTTGTCCGCACAAACCCCACAACAAACAACAGTACACAAGGTTTATACTCATGCGACAATTCAGAAGGTTCATCGTAAGAAAATAACGTTCATCAACGCGTTCTCTTCTGTTTCAAACATAAAATTTCAGTCAATTCGATGTATGAAATCAAAAGCGTCCGCGTCAGTAGACATCACCTTCTACGATAAAACAGTGTCGCACCCTACAGATCACCCGACGACTTAGCTTGTCACTACCGATACAGGAGCTCGAATATTTTCTCGGGCTCTAGTACCAGCATTGGAAAGCAAAGCGTGGCAAGCAGAGGGCACGACAGTGCAGTCGTGCGCGGCTGTGCGCGCGGCGTCGCACACTGCGTGCAGGTGACGGGGCTGCGTGCGGTGCCCGTGCCGAACAGTTACCCACGCACCTTGCTTTCACGGACACCACTTTGGCACCCACGGGCAAATTCTCTCGAATGTAGATCGGGCCGTACACCGTGTGGTCCCACACGGGGGGATTGTTCGCGCGATCCACTACGTCTATCTGGACCTCCACGGTTCTGGACAAGGGCGGGAAACCCTTGTCTTGAGCCATAGCCTCCAACTTGTACGTTTCTCGCTATCGGGGAAAGAGTCGATGGAAACAGACAAAACCACGTCGTTAGTAGTGTTAAGTAGTGGAGGTGCGGCGGGCCCGTGGGCCCGCTGCGCCTTATACCAACCTGGCTTTCACACTGGTCACTACGGTACCCACTGTGACATTCTCTTTGATGTGAACGGGGCCATACGTGGTCATGTCCCAGATGGGGGGCTTATTGTTCCTGTCTACCACGTCTAATTCAACGTCCACGTCTGCGGAGGAGGGCGGGTCGCCTCTGTCGGAGGCGCGCACGCGCAGTCGGTACCTGTCCCGCTACAGATACACGGGTCAGAGGTCAGCGGGGAGAAACAAAACATAACACAACTAAAATATAAACACATAAGTACTCATCGCTAATAAACAATTAAAATAATTAAAAAATAAACTGAAGTACGGTTCACTTCCACATTATTGGCTGTTTGCAAATGTTTTATTTCACAGTATAATGTGCTAAAAAGTATAAGCTTACACTCATCTTCTCACATTCAGTAAGCCAAAATAAAACATAGAGTAATTAGGTTCTATAGAGAATAAACTTGTAACATTACGTTCGCTCACGTCGTCTGCTCCCACTCACAGCACAGGCACTGTCGTACTTACAGTAGAGAACATTCCTTACTGTTGTAGCCAATATTAGATGGTGCAAGAAATAAATTGGAAATAAAAATGTTTCATATTTTACAAGTTCCGTCTGTACAATAAGGAGAAAGTCAAACTGTACATTATAGGTATTAGGTACTTTTTACAGTAATCAAACTAAACTAATCTTAAAAATTAAAAAAAACGTAACGAAAAGCAGGCAAATGCATGCAGCTCTGCATACAAGACATGGCGGAAAGGTCAGGTTGTCATATGAATGGTTTGGTGACCTCTTAGTTCTACAACGAAACGACACTCATTGAAATGAATATATTACAAACGATGGACGTTACGTTAAACTGTACAATTTGGAATCGCGAACGTTGCCCCTTTCACAGAAGGAATATGTCACAACTGGCCCGATGGCCAAACTGCCTTGTGGGCAATCTGACCATCTCAAGTATTAAACTAGGTAATATTATACAAATTATATTAATAGCACTGCTGCCCTGGAAAAAATCACAATTATCATGATATCACTATTGCATATGATGTTATATTGCATGAGTAGTCGTCTACAGCACAGCGATGAACACGGCCGGGGTCGAACCGGCCGCGGTGGGAACTATCGCTCCGCAAAATAAAATCAGATTAGTAACAAAACATGTACATAATACATATAATACTGATAGGTATGTTAAAAGCGTAAGCTTCTCAAATCAATTAATCGATTAATTACAATAAAAAAAACTTTGAAACTAGTTTGTGCGAAATATACAGAAGTGCTGTTACAGAAACTGTACATGTTTTAGAACTAAACATAGGTTCAACGGTGAAATATTTACAGCAGTATAATTTCTGGTACAAGGAAATTATTATACACAAGTTGTATTCATCTGTAAGAGAGTTAATGCAAGACGGTGCTGCGGAAATAAATCTTAACGAAGATTTAGTGCGGAGCCGACGTTGGCGGCAACTCAAACTAATTGTGCTGCAAGAAGAACAAGCCCCCGACGGCTACGGGGCCCGCAGGCCCCGCACTGCCGTTCAATGGACAACTACTCCTCACAGCCAGGATTAACCCCTCTCCACAGCAATTTACAGCAGCGGTTAATAATTTAGAACTATTTACAGTTAAATGAACTTAAAGTAAGTGCCAATTGAATCCTAAGGCCTGTAGGTAGCACTCATCCACCAAACTTTGTAGTAAAGTTGATCCCTTTCATTCATCAATCTTATCAAATGCTCTCACCACGTGATCAATGTGAAGTTATAAATGTAAAGGCATACTTACGTCAAGTGGCTTCTTTAGAACGATCCAGCCCGATTCGGGCTGGATCTCGAAATACTCAATATCAGCAGGATTATAGGGTGCGCTCAAAGTATAAACAATGGCCCCGTTATTATCGGCATCCTCGTCCGATGCGGATACTCTCAAAATATTCGTGCCTATACTGGCGTCTTGTTTTACGTTCTCCACATATTTCTGCAAGACACATTATAATGACAGTCAACAATCGCGAAGGATCGCTGAAATTCATGCAAACAAAAATCTAGTTGTGATATCATGCAATTTTGTGCTTAATTCTACTGTTATGTACACTATTGCGCTTACTTGTCTGTCGAATAGTGGGGGGTTGTCGTTTACATCGGTGATCTCAACAGTGAACGAGCAGACACCTTCAAGAGAAGGTTCTCCTTGATCTGTTGCCTTTACCGTCACTGATACAAATTTTCCGTCGTCACCTTCTCTGTCGAACACTTTGTTAGTCGATACCTCACCAGTTTCTTCGTCGACAGTGAATTTAGTGCCTTTTTGATTTGGTTGTTGTACTATTGAATATTTCACTTGACCATTGACGCCTTTATCTTCGTCCGTAGCGTGAACTTTTATAACAGGACTACCGTTTGGAGCACCTTCTTCCACTTTTGGGAAGTAAGTAGGACAGTCTTTGAATATGGGTTTATTGTCATTCACGTCTGTTATAAACACGACAACGACGGCTGTCGACGTATGGATTGTTGCATCTCCGTTGACGCAGCAAGCGCCGTCGTCCATAGCCGTGACATTGAGTTCGTATTTGTCTCTGTCGAGTGATATCGCCTTATTGTGTAGTCGGATGACACCAGTGATTTCTTCAATTACGAATTGGCCGGAGCTCGTGCCGCCGCCGACGAAGCCGAAGCGTACGTTGTCGCCGTCTTTGTCAGAAGCGACAACCGTCGTAACGAGAGTGTTAGGCCCAGCATTTTCATCAACATTAGGAGTATACACTTGTTGTGAGAACTTAGGTTCTTCGTCATTTTTGTTCTTAGTATAAACTCTGACGGTAGCTGTTCCAGTTTTCGCTGGTTCTCCCTTGTCCTTGGCTGTGACTACAAACTCATAATAGGCGTTGTTATTGTCAGCATCCAGTTGCTTGTTGTTTGTGATGATACCGTTCGAATCCACGCTGAAGTGGTCGTCTGAAACGAGGTGCAAATCAATTCGTTAATAAATAACAAAAATAATATGGCAGATCTGTTTTCAGTTACCTTAGGTATGCAAATTCATTCATTTGTTTGTATCTGTTAACATTATAATCCAAAATGATTAAGTAATGTAAACTGTTTACTGCCCTAATAGAAACACTGACGAAAACAAAGGTAATGTAAACAGAGTTAAAAGAATAATACGTAAACACTAAACAGTAATGTTAAAAAACACGAATGTCATGTTCTAGGAATATTGGAAAACATAAAAGTTTCGTAATGTGTAACTGGAGATGCTTATCAGTGAAAAACATCGGTAATGTATAACTGGAGATGCTCAGTGAAAAACATGGTTAATGTGTAAAAAATAAAATGTATTCGCATTTCTACTTATATGTATATACCTCAATTAGGTACCTAAAAGTATCTATAAATCATTAATTTCACATCTGTGCGAAATGTATAAAGGTCAACGACCTCCAGGTCAACTGTGCTAACAACGCCATCTATCGACTTGTTAACGTCACATGCGGTTTTACTAAAACACACTAGATGGCGCCAGTAGTCGCGTGAACTTTCGAGGGGGAAATTTTTAGAGCTACATATTTACCTGAAACTAAGTATTCAATTTCGGCGTTCTTCCCGGAGTCAGCGTCCATGGCTTTGACCTTGAGTATGCTGGTTCCTAGTGGAATGTCTTCGTCAACATTGTGCGCCTGGTAGTCGGGCAGCTCAAACTTCGGCGCGTTGTCGTTTACGTCCGTCACGCGAATTGTTAGCTGTGGAAAGTTAAAAATAAAATGACTACACTGTGTTTCCATGTATCGTAAGTTTTTTTTAAGGAATTTTCAGGAGTCATTAATACCTTGGTACACTTGTAATCTTTTTAAATGCTCGAGATTTTAATAGTACCTACCTAGTATGTTTGAAAGATTTTCATTGAACTCTCATCCAATAGCCGTTGTGATCATAGAAACTTTTTTAATTATTTAATTTCAAAAGTCTCAGTCACGAATAGATGATGGAGAAAGCAAAAAGATTTTGCACGTACCTCAACAGATGTAGAGAATCCTCCAGAATCTTCTGTAGCCGTCACCACGAGGGAGTACACGTGGGGTTGCCTCAGGTCTTCAAAGTCCAGTTCCTTGGCCAGCTTTACGATGCCTGACGTCGGCCCAATATTGAAGGTGCCTGCTCCTTGACCCTGAGCCTTCAGGGTGTAGCGAATCTCGCGGTCAGCGAACGACTTGGCTTTCACTGATATTATGCTGAAAAAGGAGGAATTCGGTATGTTAGTAAGATTGAGGTTAGGCTGGATTGAGGTCAAGAGTGAGCCCATTGTCAATAAAAAAAAAAAAAAACGTTCATACTAATGACCTCCACGCAGGTGTAGCAGAAGCCAGTACCTATTCTATAATTATTGATTATCTTATGTGAGGGATATATTATACATTTTCACCACACGTAACTTTCAATAGAAACGGATACAAGAGTGATCTTATTGGTTCCGTTATTCCGTACGTACTCCTTATAAAGTACCTAGGGTCCTAATCAATCTGATAAATGACTTTGAAAAACCCTCCGCATAAAACAACTGAACTCCTCATCTTTTAAAATCCATAACAGCAGGACTACACTCTCAAATAAATTCGCAATAAATAAGGTCATTAAACACGATTGGTTAACGTCACTACCGGATAGCCGGATATCGAATTCAATAGCTCATCCTGAGCCTCATAACAGTAGTAATTAAACTTGCTATTAACATAAAATTACCGAACAATTAAGTAATAAAACACCAAGTTTGTTTATTCCAATCATATAGCGAGATGAACGTCAGACTGACCTAGTTTCTGTTTTTAAACGGACATGTGGCCGTCAGTGAAATTTCAACAATTGAATATGTCAACACAGTATTTCACAGTATTCATTTGGGACGAATCAAAGATCAACATGTTGTGTCCAGACTCCAGAGCCAGTCGTGAGTCTTCCGCGTGATTGATATACGACTAAAATTAATTAATGAAAGATTGGCCCTTTCTTCCGTCTCTAGACGAAGGCAAGAAAGACGGGCTTGAATTAAAATTTGTATTAAAAAAAATCATTTTGTAAGGATACTATACAGGGTGGCAAAACGACGCGTAAACATGAATTCAGCACATGATTCTAGACCCCGTAACAACTTTTCGTCGGTTATCAAAAGAAAAACAGCTGCTTCATAGAAAAGTGCAATACGTAGTCGTTCAAAATAAATATATGAAACAGCAAATAGTTTATTTAATAACCGATGAAAAATTTCAGGCGTTCAGAATCATGTACTGATTCCATGGTAAAAGATTGCGCGTTGACATCCCTGCCAGCTTGTCCCACTAATACTTATGTAGGTGCTATACCAGTAGGTATATGGATAAAAGCTGAAAAAAACACTATCTTCAGTAGAATAAATCATCCCAACAAAACATGGTTGTTGACAGATACTAAATCTGTTTATTGAAACTAACAAATAACAAGAAAAAGGGACAAAACTGTAACCCATCCACGACAAGGCCGAGTAATCTATTACACTTCATAACTTGCCGGAAAAATAAACAAATACAAGTGATTTGTTTTCGCACTCTCTAGTATGGCACTGGCGCAATCTACACCTATAAATCTGTTCTTAATACTCTTATTTCATCCGCTTTCATTCTTTCGACAGAAAAACTGATAAACTTTATTAAAACCCCTAGGAGAATACTAGTGTTTTCTATTTTTCTATTTTGATTAAATACCCAATTTCTATGAAATAAATAGTTTCTGCTGACGGTTTCTATGAACTAAAGAGTTTACCATTCTCTATTTTTCTCGCTAATATAATGTCTAAATTACTTACACATTTAGTGTTTAGTTTGGCCACGTTCAAAGAGAAACCATTTTTCTGCGCTACGACATCGGTTGCTGTTGTCCCTGTTTATAACAGCAGAACACTTGGAAGTCGACGGAAACACATTATGGTAATTCGGTACCATAGAAATGTAAAAACCTATATCTATGTTCGGTACTAATAAAAATAATAGGGGAGTCTTTAAACAGACTCCGGACCCAGGTTGGCCGAAGCAAGGGAAACCTGTTCCGGTGGAGATTTATAAACGACTCCGCCTTGGAGTGTAAATTTGGCGCTGTTCCACAAACGATGGGATACTTAATATCATGTCCATGCGTGTCCTGTCAGCTGCACGTTACAGGGACTGATGGACGCTAGTGATGGCGACAAACACGTAGTCGAATCCTGGGCCGAGTCCATTTAGACTGCCAACTACAAGCTAATATGAAGAAGATAATTGTATCTTACTAAATAAATAATTAGAAATCTTACTCTGAATCTTTCTTCTGGTTCTCAGCTATTTCAGCTTCGTAGCTAGGCAGGTAGAATTGGGGAGCTCGCTTGCCGCCGACAATGCTGAGCCGCTCCTCAGGCGTAGACTGAAACCTTCTCTCATCAACACGGCCATTCTGGAAATCGTAGAAAATAGCAAGGGATTAGTGACAAATGTTAAACAAGCGATCCTTCGAACCTGAAGGATAGTCCAGTAAAACACACAGGAATAAACGTTAGAGTGTAAACATAATCAGCCTAAGTATAATGTTCCCACTACCGGGACACAGGCCTCCTCTCAGCCGGGACTCAGGCCCAGTGCGGGTTGGTAGATGTCACATGTCTTAGAATTTTTATGTGTCTATTTGAAAACAATTCCCGGCCCTTCATTTTCGTGTCAATGAAGTGAAGTGAGAGGGAACGATTTGTAACACAATTTTAGCTAAAGACGAGGTTGGTTGCTCCACAGTCCACAGTGGCTCTAACGAATGTGAATTCAAGAACCAAAGTAAAACGTTGTTGTTACTCTTTTATCTGATAAGAATGACTCCGCCTCTAATCCCAATTAAAGGTCCGTTGTGAACTTTGTGAAGCTAAAAAGTCGAGAGATTTGCAAAGTCACAAACCTACTCATAGACCAATTAATTGAGTTAATTACTTTTCAATGATTATAGTAGGACTATTGATAAAATCTAAACGATATGTGTTAGTATTTATTTGGTATCCACTGAACCACTAAATCTAGCGCGATACCTCGAGGGATTTCTGCCTGTCCGAACTGACAGAGGAAACGAAATGTAGGTCTACTTAATTACAATTCTATCCCCAATACAAATGACCAAGATATGAACTGTGACCTAACTTGTAATCAAGTACCAGTATGCCAGATAACTTATGTACAGTCACGAGCATAAATAACTTCCAGTTACGCAACCTTCAAAAGCGTTTCTGGAATCTACACCTATAAATCTGTTCTTATATTTATATACTTCCTAGGATAATATATTATATATATCCTATAAATCTCTTCTTATTTTATTCCTTATCATTCTTTCGTCAGAAAAACTGTCACCTAAACTTTATAAAAACCCTTAGGAGAAAACTAGTGCTTCCTATTTTTTTTTTTTTTGGAATGAAGTCCCTTATCGCGCGTTGCAAAAGGAGGCTAGACGGAAAAAATTAAGACCAAAAGTTGGAACGACACTTTTTGCTATAGGTAGTTGTAAGCCGTGCGGCGTGCGCGTGTTTCTCTGTCTGTCTCTCTCTCTCTCTCTCTCTTTGAACTTCGTTCCATCCGGGTGTCCCTTGACACCTCTCAAGTTTTTTTTTTTTTTCAAAAATTTTCTACTCGTGAAATATCGCACAGCAAATTACAACTGAGAAAAAACCTAGTTCATAATAGTATGGTTTCAAGAATACTATGTTCGTAATACCATAAATTATCTTTCAATACTTTTGGAGAAAAACTTTTTTGCAAAAAAAAACAACCGACTGCCAAAAACGACACTACAAAGTGAAAAATAACTTTAATTTCGGAAGTCGGTGTCGTTCACACTTTCGTTGTTTGCCACCGACTTCCGAAATTAAAGTTATTTTTCACTTTGTAGTGTCGTTTTTGGAAGTCGGTTGATTTTTTTTGCAAAAAAGTTTTTATTTTTCAGTTTTAAGTTGTAATTTTTACCAGTAATTTTGGTTTAAAAACCAAACTACTGAACCGTTTTTGATGAAATTTCTATGGGACCATTTGGGAAGTATACCCTTTCCAACAAAAAAAGAATTTTTCAAATCGGTTGGCAAGCGAAAGAGTTATGCGCTAACAAACATAAAAAAAAAAAAATACAAACATCCGAATTGAGAACCTCCTCCTTTTTTAGAAGTCGGTTAAAAAAAAAATACAAACATCCGAATTGAGAACCTCCTCCTTTTTTAGAAGTCGGTTAAAACTCGCTTGTGAATCTTGCGTAAATGTAAGGTATTCATGCTCATGACTATAGGTATCCACATCGTTTTACGAAGCCTACAATGAAAACTGAGTTGCTACGCCCCTCAAGAACCTCTCAACGTTATTGATAGGTATAATGTTTCCAATTTTATATTCACTTTGTCTTACAGTGACGATAAAAATTAGTTTCAGGTAGATATTTTGAAAACGGATAAAACCGTTTGTTTTTTTATATCTTAAAAAAAAAACTTGAGAGGTGTCGAGGGACACCCGGATGGAACGAAGTTCAAAGAGAGAGAGACAGGGAAACAGCAAAAAGTGTCGTTCCAACTTTTGGTCTTAATTTTTTCCGTCTAGCCCCCTTTCGCAACGCACGATAAGGAACTTCGTTCCAAAAAAACGTTGCGCACACTAGGAATTAATACTGTATCGTGGGTGCGTTTACAAACTTTTAAACTCACATACACAAACAGCCAGACCCGGACACAGACCGTGTTTTGCAATAAAGTTTATCACAGTGGAAAACCGCACCCTTAAGGTCGATTCACACATATCAGTGAAGCCACAGTTCCGTCAACGTGTTCGCTCAGTTCAGTATCAGTGATACAGTGTTGCGTCAGTGATTCAATTCACGCATGGAGGCCTACCACCATCTTTAGCAAAACAAAAGTACTCAGTTCACGGAGCTTCAGTGAAAACGTGTCCGTCGTCAAGTACCTATTGTGATTGTTGCTAAGGCTCTGTTATGTTCTGTTATACTACGGAGCTAGCAATGATAGCTATAGACGAAGAAGAAGAGCAGCATCAAGCAAAAAAAGAGGAAATGGGTGCATGAAGCAAGGTAATTAAGATTGTAGGTAATTAAGTAGTTCCTCATTAATTTGGTAATTATACTGTACCCACAGCACTGGATAGCCGTTGTAAATATCTATCTACCAATGTTGTAACTATTTGCGCGGTTGTCAATGACAGGCCACGCGCTTGAAGATTATCCGGTGCATGGGAGTATGTATTTCTGCTGCATCCGGGTTGTGCAATGCCTCACTGTGTATTATAAGCTAAATAGCGAGCCATCTGCTAGGATTATTGTTTATCTTGTGTTTGATGCTCGCTTGTTACATACATAACCTCATATTGCATCTGTCATTGTGCCACGCAGTCTTTGCAAACTATCTGCCTGTAAACCGCTGCGATGTGTTGAGTTTCCATCTATCCATGCTCCTTACACCGTCCTTGGTCGGGGAAGAGGGAATGAGGCTGGACACATCGCACGCGGCTTGCCGCTTTTGCATCATTGTAACATGCGCACTCCATCGCGCCTTCCAGGGTTCTACGTCCAGGCTGAGAACAGGGCAGCTCACTAACCGCGCACTGCATGCGTAGCTATATTGTGCGCTCTCCCACTGCGTGCTGCACACGTTGCTGAACTGCGCACTGCATGCGTAGCTATACTGTGCGCTTACTTACTGCGCGCTGCACGCGTAGCTGAACTGCGCACTGCATGCGTGCTATACTGTGCGCTGCACGCACACCTATCTGTGCGCTACCGGCGGCCCGCTGACGCGCCGCGGTCTGCGACCTACTGAAGCCTGACCGGCTTCCTGAACGCGTACTGGCAAGCCTGTTCCCGGGCCTGAATTCCTGCATCCCGGAGAACCAAGGATGGTACCTTCCCTAACTTACACGTGCTAGTGCTGAGAAAGACAGTGTGTCCTTACCCGCGACCTAGTTAGTCTACAACTACCTATATAGGTATCTACATATGTAGCCTATTGTTAAGATTATACCTATGAACCTTGCTTAAGTGTGTTTCTTTACCTACCCTAATTTGTTAACTGCCTGCGCAGCCTACCTGCAAAGCCCTAGCCGTTACAGAGACAGAAGGAGAATTCATGACATTATACAAAGATGAAAGGAAATATTTTGAATATTTTAAAATGTCAGAGAGCTGTTTCAATATTCTTCTGCAGAAAGATACTCGTTGGAGGAAGGCTATATTTAGTTTTTGATGCCGCGGCGTCCGTTATCCGACAAAAAATATCGTTGTCAACGAATACGTCCGTGATTGCCGGTATCGGCACTAACAGACTGACACTGAGAGCACTGTGTGTGTCGTCACTGACACTGACAAGTGGGGATGCGTTCATAGAGAATGTGTAAAAGAATATTTTGCACTGTACCGGTACTGAGTCGGAACTGTGACTTCACTGCGACCTTTATTTCGTAACACACCATCAATCTCTATCTGGGGGCTTACCACCAGCTCTTATAGCAGGGCAGAAGTTGAAATGCACTGCTTTTTTTGTACTTAGTCATAGAACAAAAAAACAGAGTAGTTCAACTTCCGTCCTGCTTTAAGAGCTGGTGGTAAGCCCCCTGACTCCTTTTGAAGGATAGTGCTAATCCATTGCTTGAAAAAATTGTCTGATCAACAACGTAAATAGCGCAATGAATGTTGTTGAACGGTCAAAATCAAAGCCATATAGGTTCTGATGGTTTAGTCCATGTTCAACCACCACAATCTTTACCCCTGACCATGTTCAACCCCTAAATGTTGTCCATGTTTAACCCCTGGGGGGTTGAACATGGACTTTTATTTTTGAATGTGTTTAATCCACGTTCAACCCTTAATAGTGTGGTACGCAATTACCCCGCTGTTTAAATTTATTTTATCGATAAAGAAAAAGGCCACTTGGTACACTTACATACTGCAGGTAACTAATTCAAAGGATTCCCCGTTCGTTAGTGAAGCTTTTAACCATAAAGTAGTATGGTGAGTGTATGACTCATAAAATGTTGTGTCATGTGCATAAAATATTAAATTACTTAATTAGGTCAAAGCGCGGTTTCTTTCTACGAAGAAGCGGCAGTAACGCCTGTACTTCGCTGCATTATATTTAGACACGTGGAAAACTACGGTAAAGAACATAAGGAACCTTATTTAAATTAGTAGGCGAGTTGAAACAGTTAAATAACATATAAAAAATAATTAATCAGTAGTTTATCAGAGACAGACCTAAAATCATTTTTAATTAGCTAGACTAAAATGACTGCATTTTTATGCATCATGACAAAAAAAGGTCGATCTCACGCAACTACCATTTTGGTCTAGCGAATTAAAAATCAGAGTTTACGTAGCTGTTGGCAGTAGCTACCGACATAATTTGACTACAGCTGTATGCAATTCGAAGCAATGTCCAACTAATAAACAAAGAAATCATCACACCATTTCAATTTTAATGAGTCCACAGCATGACTACGAATATTAATTGGATTTAATATAATCACCAATGTTTCGCCAATGTTTTAATTAATGGATTGTTCGAAATCCTTAATTAACTATATGGAATGTGTGAGCACTGACCTGATCCTCAGCCTTGACGTACAGCACGTACTCCATATCGAGCTGGAAGGGGTCAGTTCCTCTCGTTCGCACAACGCCGGACCGCTCATCGACCTCGAATCTTCCCCCGGTTCTGTCTCTGACAATGAAGTAATGGATGTTGTGGTCTGTGTCAGGATCTCTAGCCTGAAGAGTGAAGACTGGCGTGTTCGGAGCTGCGTTGAGCTGCACCACCGTCTGCATCGGCAGCGGCCGGTTGATGAAGTAAGGAGGCTCGTCATTAACATCCTTTACGTGAATTATCACTCGCTGATTGTCCGTATCTGAAAAACCACAATGTCAATGTCAAAGAGACTCCAAATACGCATTAGCAATTCAAGTAGTGTTTGTCTGAAGGCCTCTTAGCAAAACTATCAAATTATTAAGCTATCCGAAGTGTACTTGAGGGGTATTAAACCGCAGGAATTAATTAAGCACGCAAATGTGAAATGGGTGTTAGTTTCTAGTCAAATTTTGAACTCGCTGTCGAGAAAATCATCATAAATTTTCATGTAAAATACAGACATATCTCGGTTAATCATGTTAAAACATGGGCATACATAATACGGAATGCATGAATCAACACGAGGGTTTTCATTTTGAGAAAAAAGTTGCGTGGTTAAAAGTATTGTTGAGTTTCCCGCAAAAACCGCTTGATAAACGGTAGCAGGGGGGATGCTGTGGCCAGTACGCCGTAGCTGCTAGGATAGTGCACACTTTTTCTCTTGTGTGCGGGACGATTCACTAGTTTACACGGACTACACGGCAGAGAATCCGCTTATCACGTCGTAGGAACAGTTTCATGCGGTTTGGAGCGAGTTTTACGTTGTGATTTTATAGCGACGGAGACTGGGGTAGGGAAGCTGATACATATTTTATGGTATGCACCAGCATGTTTAAATTCTACAGTGAAGTGGAGCGCCTGGTCTAATAATTATAGGAAAATATAGGAGATCTAGAAACGAGAAAAGGCTTTTCATTATGCGCATTTAAATACATAAGTACATAAATGAATAAAATATTAAACTCACAAAGTAAACTAAACACATTATTATAATAGGTTATACTTACATTTGAGCGCCACTGTTTAGTGAGCATGAAAAATAAATAAAATATTACATTAGTAACCATCACCGTTCAGTTAGTAGGAAGATAAAATTAAATATTGTATCAATACTTTCATCAAGTAGGTAAGCCATAAATACTAAATTGAGAATCGCCACTTCGCACATTGTTAAATATTAATCCAAATTATAAGTAAAATTCGAGGGAAGTTCACAAAACTATGACGTATGTAGGTTGATAACGCGTTAGGATATAGTACAGACGCCAGCAGGTCAACCTACCCGAAACTGACAAATTTTCCCAATCAACCCTATACCTTAATGCTTTAGGGATAAAGTTGAATTTTTTTTAAAGATATTTGACAGATTGTAGTAGCTTGATGTGCTGGCGTTTATGCATCCCGCTTATGGTTAGGAAAAGCCTTTTACTTTAATAATATTGTTATTGTAAGTGTTTGTTATTCAAAACAAAATGGGGAGAGATTTTGTTTGCCTTCTGGTTTCTGATGTCTGTCAGGAAGAAATCTACAAGACATATTTCCGATGAGTTTCTCCTCTTCCCTGTCCTTTGAGAAGAGAGCGAAATTGCGAAAAAATATATTTCACACTCTTCCCATAACCCAACCCCTTCACACTTTACCCAATTTATATATTTTTCACTGTTTGTAAGCGCAATAAAGATTATGATTCAAGTGTACATTATTTTGTATATAGCATACATACTGGTAGACTAAGGGGGGCCCCCAGGGCCGCAGGCTCAGGGCGGATCGCGCCTGCCCAAATCTTGAGAAGTATTTTTTAATCAAATCTCAAACGACGCCAAGATATGCAAAATTTAAATGCAGAGTGCTAAAATTTTCGACCTCGCTCTTGTTAATATTCTCTTAATTGTCAGGCTTTTGTGCATACCTCAATCGAAAAGTAAGTCCTGTTTCTGTATAAATAGTCAAAAGAAAACCTAACCTACACAAGCTGGTATGCTAAAATCTTTGAGCACGCTTCGCTCGCTCTGGCATCCTACATTCTCATGGTTCATTCATAAGTCGACAAAGTAACTCCTACATACAGTATGAATATGAATGTTTAAAAGAAACCTAACTGAGACTTAATTAATTAAATAAACGAGATAGGCTGTGAAACAATTCGAGCTCGCCACACTCGCTCTTGCATCCTTCATTCTTGCTTTTGGATGAAAATGTCCGTGAATAGCACATTTTTTGTCATCATTACATTTCTGCAATATTAGTAGATATAAATACAAACAAAATGAGGCGGCACCCCAGTCTTCTGAGCTTATACTCAGAAGACCGGGGTGCGGCCTCATTTTGTTTTGCCGGGGCCCCCCGACATTCTTAGTTCACCACTGCGCATGCATTACCCCGCCTTATCAGTCGTCAATCATGTATTGAGCTCTGATTATATAATCAGCCTAACATGTTCCCACTGCTAGGACATAGGCCTCCTCTCTTCGAAAGGGAGTGGGCCCAGTGCGGGTTGGTAGATGTCATATGTCTTCGAATTTTTGTTTCTAGGACTTGCCGGTTTTCTCACGATGTTTTCCTTCACAGTTTCGAGAGCAGTGTTAATGAAATTACTATCACAAAGTACTGTCTGAGTTCGAACCCACGATCTACCACTCATAAGTCGGGACCGTTACCAATAGGCCACTAGTGCACTCGGGCCACAACTGCACTCAGAGAGATTTGTTTAGCTTAGAAATATACCCAAAAACAATTTCTTGTGCAATTTCAACCACAATGTTGAATTGTAAAATTAATCTAGGAATTGACAAGTGTGGATGTAAGGGCGGCAAACATTTACCAGCCTATACTTGAAACATATGTAAATCTGCCACTGGAGGGCGCCACTTGTCAGCTGTCTAATAAAACATAGGAGTAGGGTCATAAGGAAAAGCTACCAACATCAGAATACAAACAGCGCGTATTATCAAACATTGCCTCTAATGCTACTGTAGCCATGCGGTATCCTTTTTGCCCGATGGGATTCTACTAAAGCCTCGGTATAAATCCGCAGTTAGCTGTAATCCCATTCTGCGGCCCATTTAGGGTATAGTTTCACACATAACTGAACATTACAATACATTGACCTTTTGCGATGTCTTATTAAGATTTTATCGTTACGATAATAACCTGATATACTTATACCTACATTATCTATTCATAACGAAAGTAACTCTGTCTCTGCTCTCTTGCCAAATTTTATCGAAATCCGTTCGTGGTTTAGCTGTAAACCACGAACGGATTTCGATAAAATTTGGCAAGGAGATAGATGGCATCCTGGGGAAGGACATGGCTACTTTTTGTCGCGGTAGCACGTTCCTATGGAATAATTTCCGACATGCACGCGGTCAGAAGCTAGTAGCATAATAAAAGCAAACAAGTAGGCTAACTCAAGCCCCGAGCGAGCGATAATAGCCTAAACTCGTAGGGCTGTCACTTATACTTTATTCAATCGTCAAAAATGCATAGTCAATCTCTATACAAAACAATGTTCCCCTGTAGGGTAAGCATCAGGGACCTTTAATACAAAGTTTTTTTAAATTATTTTTTCTACACACGGCTACACATCAAGCTATGTAAAACCAGTATTAGCTGACCGTTCATTGTGAGAAAATATCATACAAAGTGAGGCCAAGACAAACTGGTTTTGTATAGCTTGACGTGTGTAGCCATGTGTAAGTACATAGACCAGAAGCCTACTACATTTTTTTCATTGCCTACTTCATCTTATCTGTTTAGTTATTTGAAAAATTACGATCGAAATATATGACTAATAAAAACGTGGTTTTACTGAATCATGTATTTATTCAAATAAGATGAAATGATTATGAAGTCTTTGTAGTTAAAGGAGGTAGGTAGGTACACGTACAAATTATTTAGCAGCAGGGCAGCGGCGAAGCGTGCGCGGGCGCGGGCGATATTACCGGCGTCACAGCCACGACTGGCGCACCTTTAGCAGCGATAAATTTTGTCAGTGTGTGCGTGCGACGACGCATACGTACGAGCGCGCTCACATACAAACCGTGCGCCGTGCGAATGTATGAAGATGTCGTACTTGTTTGCTTTTACTATGCTAGTAGATAACAAAGGAATTAATGTTTTACAAAAGTAGGCAGTTATTCATTTTGTTATTTATATCAAACAACCTTCCACCTACTCGTTGACCTTTCAATATTGAGTAGGTGACTGTATATTTTATGAGAGATTAGGGAAGCGAACTCGATACCTATCGAAATTGTTAATGTAGTAACATCTGGTAGGTACCTATCGTATATTCCATAAATATATTTATTCTAATGTTACTTTAGGTAATATCTTTTACCTAAAAGGTACTGAGAGGGGCTTGTTGTGGCTACGTAATAACAAACGAGTCGATCGATCAGGTTAAGCTAAGCTTGCCGCGGTTAGTCCGTGGATGGGTGACCATCTTCACATACCCCCGTGTCGGATAGCACGTTAAGTCGTTGATCCCGACTGTCATTCGTGGATCTTTGACAGTCGTTACGGGTCGACAGAAACCCAAAAGTCTGACCACCAGTCTTACCAAAGGGTCGACTGCCTATCTGATCTCCACAATCCAGTTCCTAGGTACGATATCGTACCTAGGAACTGGATTGTGGAGATCAGATAGGCAGTCGCTCCATTTAAAATACTGGCATTCAGCTGCATCCCGTTAGACTGCAATCCGACCCTAACATAGTTGGGAAAAGGCTAGGCAGATGATGACGTAAATAGGTAAGTACTTTGAATACAGGGTGGCAGGGACATCGACGCACAAACTGTTATCAAGTTACAGTTTGCGCTTATTCAGTACATGATCCTAGACGCCATGATCCTAGACGCCATGATCCTAGACGCCATGATCCTAGATGAGAACGCCTTGACGCCTCTCTAGCCAAAGGGCTAGAGAGGCGTCAAGGCGTTCTCATCTACCGCCTGACGCAGGTCCTCTCCGGACACGGATGTTTCGGGAGGTTCGTGCACATCACCAGGCGGGAGGAGACGCCAGGGTGTCATCACTGCGAGGATCGCCCAGAGCACACGGTGGAGCATACGGTGGAGGTCTGCCCCGCTTGGGCGGAGCACCGCCGTGTCCTCGTAGAGGCGATCGGCAACGGCGGCGACCTCTCGCGTCCGGCCCTGGTTCAAGCCATGGTCCGGGGCGAGAGGGAGTGGGAGGCAGTCACCTCCTTCTGCGAAGCAGTCATGCTAGCGAAAGAGGTGGCGAGATGGCTGAGGGAGAAAACCTCACGCCTCAGCCGCCACGGGAGACGCTCCGGGCGTCGGGAGCCGCGTGACGACTCCCGGCCACCGTAGGCGCGGGCCTGCGGGCGGAGAGTAATGGGTAGCTCAACGTCCGATCAAGACCAGACCCGTGCCGGATGGCGCGTATGTGTTCCACGCGCGCCTCAAAGAGATGTCAGTAAAGTGACGGGGCCCGATAGGGCCGAAGCCTGCCAGGGTAGCGGGATCGTCCGAAAGAGTTACCGCTTCCCTGGAACATAAAGGGCTAAGGAAGGAACACGGGTGGGTTTTAGTCAGTAAGAGTCTGACGCTCCCTTCCGCTCCACCCAGAGCGGAAGGGGTCATTCGATGATTCCACATCCACAAAAAAAAAAATCCTAGACCCTTAGCGTAGAAATTGATCGTCGGTTATCAAAAAGACTGTTCCATGTTCCATTACACTACTCTCTACATTTTGACTCCGTAGGTAGGTATGGCAGTTTTGAATGAAACAGCAGATATTTTTATAAATAACCGATTATTAATTTTACCAGGATTATGGTACCTATTGAATCCATGGTACAGGTTGCGCGTCGATGTCCCTGCAACCCTGTATAATATTTATTTTAGCGTAAAAGGACTTTTAGAAAATAATAAATTTAATATTCCACACCATTTTATAATATGGGCTACTTGTCATCCCTCAAATGTGGGACATGACAACGACCAAATCACGATCTACTAGGGACAATGTAATTTGACTAAATTTTTCGACATGTTTCTTTTACCTGTGTCAAAAACAAAAGGCCAATTCAATCCAAGGCAGGTGACATACACTACACTATGTTTCGTTAATTCGAATGCCAAACATTCCTATTAGATCGTGTAGGAGCAACACCCTCGCAAAACAAAACCCTTTGAAGCAGGATCAGATTTATCAAACGCATTTATTATAATGCCATTCCTTTAATACCGCAGCATAAACAAAACACTATCACATAATTTAAGTAACTCTTGACAACAGGGAATAACCAACTAAGGAACGTTTGTGGAGCTCCCCACAAACCCTGGAGCAATGCCAAATATCTCAAGCATGTGTAGTATACGAGACTATTGATATGTAGCTAGGTGGTATTTGTTTTGAATGTGTGCCACCTCAAATCTATTCGCTTTTTATTTACTCTCCAAACGTGCGCTCCGAACGGACAGACCAATACTGTGGTTTGTTCCGTTTGTTCACCCGCTGCGTTTACTTCCACTGAATAAACAAGGCTATTGTTAATTTAGTAACTGGAACAATATATATATTTCGGCCTTTGCTGGATAGTATGTCCTACACTACAACTATTCAAGAATTACAATCCTATGTTATCGAAGACGACTTGACACTAAGTGCCTAAAACTTGGAATCAAACTCCGTTGACCCAACCCCTACCCTTAGACTTGGCATCTCGCCAATCGCTGATAATAACAGTCCATGCCAAGATAAAAACCGCTTTTCAAAAGACAGTTTTGTCAACTTGGAAGCAATTTGCTTAAACTGCGAAAACTTTACAATAAATTCAGAGCCTGAAGACAACCGACAGACAGAGTCAATAAAGCTTTCAATTGCACGGCTGAAATAATATCGAACATTCAATTTTCATTCCTTGATTGTTGGGAGAACAGAGGCATAAATGACACTCGTCGGAAACCGTGAAATATAGCAGGTTTTAACACGGCGGAGTGCAGGTGTGAGGCAGGGCAGGCGCAGGCGAGCAGGTGGCGGCCGGGGAGGCGGCCCGGGCCCCCCACCCCGGGCCCGCCAGTCACGCACGGCGCATGCGTACACTACGCCAGCGTGTTTTCCTCGTGACCATGCACAACTCGGCTACAACTCAACTCTCAGTCTACGCTACTTTGCAACGGCGAACTTCTTTCATAACAATAGCCCGCAACTGCTACTATAACGTAAATTAAGCATAAGAACAGAGTCGGACCTCGCTAACCAATACGGTTTACGTTTCCATAGCGACCAAACAAGCCAATAATTTTTAAAACATTACCATGTAGTCCATAATGGTATTACAGACTTTAATGGAAATGGAAAATTCATACGAAAGTGCGGATCGATTAATATACTAAGTACACTTTTATCAAACCAGTCGAATCAGTGTGCACTACAAACAGAATTTATTCAGTCTAAGCAGAAATGCGCATGCAAAGTGGGTATTACTTGTAAAGCGCTCAATATGAGCGCAATGCTGCACGACTGCACGAGCAGACAATGAACTGCTGAAACTTTAATAAGTTGAACGAGGTGTGAGAGCTACGTAGTAATGACAACCTTGATCAACGTGCATTACTATTTCATTAACTTATTGTCTACCGGGACTCGTTAGCCCGCCGACGCCCTGCAACTCGAAACGAACTTTTTTAACCGCAGTTTACTTCAGTCGACACTTTTTTAAATTGATATACAAAATGGATATGTCACTCCATGTTTTCTATTTTAAAACAGTTACGTGTTTTTGCGCTACCAACAAAATACGTGTCAGCGAAGCTTAAACCAGGATTTATGTATTGGGATTAAATATTGTAATGTGTGTTATAATTGAAATACAATACACACAAATTGTGCCTGTACGTGAGATTTACAAATAAATATTATTCCATCGTTTATGAAAACATGTCTGTATTCTGTAATGTGCTATTAATTGTTCAAAGGAACATGTTGGTAGATTCGCATTAGAACTCGTGAAAGGTTTGACAACACAGCGCTGGAGTGCTAGACACATTCATACCACTTAGAGCAACGCTGCCTGCAACGCCTCTATTGAGTTTAAAGCTTCAATACTAAATCGAGACAATACTTGAGACAATTGAGAGTACGATACTCACTCAATTGAGAGAAACAAGCCACAAGTATTAGATGGTTAAGGCAACACAAATCTTATCATTGGCTCACTGTACAATGGCGTGTTTTGGCAGTAAATGTGGTCATAAAGAATATTTATGCGGAGAACAATTTCTATTTAAAAGAACTCTTCTAACCATCTCAAAAAGAGTAATCGGCAGGAAAAAGAATATAACAGATAGAAAGACGCTAATAGAAAAGACAGATGGCAAATGGCACAAACATATCTATATACAAGAGTTATATTGACAGAATATAAATAAGATTATCATTACGCCATAACTTTCCAACGCGGGACAATATTTTAAAAATATGCAAGAAAATAACATTTTCATTGTAGACGATGAAAACTCAAAGTCTCAAACAGCTTTTGTTAAACGGTTTCGAAGCGCTGAAGCTGAAAAGAGGCGTGCGATCGTCAAATTGTGATGACAATAATTCTTAAATCTTTCATGAAAATCAAGATCAAAAGGACAAAATGAAGCTAATAATCTCTGACGGGTTAGCCAAGGTTCAACGAAAGCCAGAATATTTCTTAAAACCACGATAAGAATTATAAATGTACGGATTAAGAGTTGATGAATTGTAGTTTGCAGTTTAATGGGCAACTTAAACCTTATTACGGTAGACTTTTAGACGATATTAGCTAGACCAAACCCACGTTTTAAATTCCTTCCCACCCACTTTTGTTTTATCTCCCAGATTAGCCTAAAATAGCCTGGAAGTTGGAAGCCGTCATCATTTCTATTTTGCAAGGCACCTCGTATAATTTAGGTTCGCTCTGTGTCAACTTTAGCTTGAAACCACAAAATGAAGTTAAAAGGCCTTTGTTCAGCAGTGGAATGTGTCAAGCTAACAAACACAGTAAATAACCCTCCAATTGTTGAAAATTAGATTTTAAGTGTAGAAGTCCCCTATCATAATGTTTTCCAACAATATTTATGAGGCGATTTATAACTGGTGATAAGGTGGATTTTACGATAATTTAGGCACGTAATGACTTAATGGACACCCATTGTTTCATACTTCCACAATTTCACATTGAGGTAAATTAACTCGAATTTTGTACCAAACTACGAACACCCGACCGCTCAGCGAAACATCATGTTTCAAAAATATGAAGCGGTAAATGCACATTATTCAATATTTCCTGAAATTCTGTTGAACATTTTCAGAAACTAGTTCAACGTCGCATGTCGTTATACTTTGTCGTGTATTTTTATACAATTCACGTGGAAGTTTTACCTAAATATTAAATTCCTGCATATTTGTATGCAGGTATGTATTGTAACCTATAACATATCACATCCATGTTATTCATGTTAGAAAAGCAATGCATTTGAAATCAGTTTGATAAAATACTTTCGATGTGGAAGTGGCGATTTCTCTACCCGTCATAGTTTCCATTCATTACCAATAGAAGAACCCAATTCGATGTTTACCTGAAAGAAGAAAATTGAAAGCATTAGTAATCAGTTAAAGTAACGTTCCGTTGGATATTTTCCTGTTTTCAAAAGGACTGTATAAACATTTTCAGTACATTAGCGTAATAAGTCGCTACGTTAGCATAATTCAAATCAGCGTCTTCCGTGTCAACTTGGCTACGCTACGGGTGGTTCGCTACCTGCGTAATTTCTAGGACAGAAGAAATTAAAGATATACTTTTAACTAAGGTAATATAAAAATATGCTGATGAACAATCTCTAAACAATCATTGTATCATTAACGCCATTTGAAATGTTAAATTATCTTATCGTTCTAAAATCTCATGGATTTGTCGGTTTTCCACACTTTGAAAGCGATAAAATTATTTATAACTATGTCCGGCCAACGCGCATAGTTGTGCCATATGTCATAATTGCGCTACACATCTCATTTAACTAATAAAGAGGTGACACGGTTTTGTTGAGTTTCAATGTAATGTCCCTCCGTCAACTTGTCGACCCTAGAGTGTTCATTCATTATTAATAGACAGCCAAAATAATGACAGGGCGCTGTTTAAAATTCCGCCTACCTTTCTATCGTCCTATGTTCTCGAAAATTCATACGTCAAACAGAAGCAAGACAGCATATTGCATTCAGCGTCCTTCCTGGGTGATGAATATTCAAGGATATTCGCCTTTTATTGTGTGTGCCAGCAGCCGGGCCTCATAACCGGCTGTCTCTTGTAATATCCTGGTAAAGGGAACCCTTACTCTACCTATAACTTTCCGGTCTGATAAAATGCAAGGTGTGAAAGGTTCGATGACAAAATAGATTTTGAATATGAATGTCAGTAAACAGACATATTTTTCGCAGATGTAACTGACTGACTGACTTTGACTGTTTTGTGCAGTGTAGATATTTATAACCGATGCTACGATACTGCAATTGTGCTAATAGGTTAAAAATTATGGTGTGTGTCGCAACCGCTGTTAAATTGCACATTGCACGGTCACTGAACTAAAACATTGTACGACCGAGTGGTCGTTCCATCCACAATTATGAATGTGGCACATGCCATGCTGGAGCGATAGAACGGAATCCTCGCTAAATTGGCACCGTCGACAGTGCTGCTAATTAATGTTTAGCCTATTGCAAACGTGCGAGTGAATGATCGGAAAGACTAGGTAATTGCGATGGCTCGTGTAATATGTATACTTGCTTGTCTAGATGGACAGTATTTAGTCGAGAGCAGTTAGGAATTACGCGTCTTTTAAAACAAACGTACCTATTTGGGAAATAACATCTGGCTGGAATAAATTCGAGAAAATACCTTTAGTGTTAGTTTATTTTCTCATATCACTATTTAGCCTCGTAATCTATTGAAAATCCGGATATGAAAAACACGAATCGGTAGTAAATTAAATAATAAATTATTAAACAATATAACCATAAAAAAAACACTCTTTATGTATCGTATCATGAAACAAATCAGCCGTGAAACAATATTTGTGTAACTTTTCTATTGATTTATAAATAAAATTCCTACTTTGTACAGTCATTATTGGAAATGCCTATAATATAAGTTAAGCATTGCGTGAGGCGGTCAATTTGTTGGGTCATTTGAGGGCGCCACTGTGGAATACGGGCTAGCTATAAGGGCAATTAAAACTGCTTTGTAGGGCTTCATTAACCCACGTTACGAGCATCCATGGCTTTGAAAACTGACGATTATTATTTTTGTGCTACACTTTCGACAAAAATTCGTGCGCTTTTTTATAATCGATAATTAGCAGGTACTTTTGTAGTAAAAGACCTCTAATTTATATTGTAAATAAATTACGGCTGAGTGCTTTGTCAGCTCTAATTCGAATATCTACTTACTTACATAAACAATGAAATCGGTAATCGATCTTCGTAATCAATTATGGTCATAAATATTTACAAATCGCTCCGAACTTCTCAAGTGGACGATAAATCTACGATTATAAGAATCAATTCTAAGCCTGAACGACAAATAAAATTTATTATCTGCTGTGTTTATTTGACCGCAAAAGCTACTCATAAAGGGTCGGTCACCTTATGTTTATAATTAATTCTTTACAATGTTGATGTTGACTCATTGGAACTCTACGTCTAGACTTATTTATCGTTTCAACAGACGTTATTAAGAATACCCACATCAGCCTGAATTCACGATTCTTTCTAGAAAGTTTTTCATTGAAGCAAAAGCACTGCATGCTATTAGCCTAACAATATCAAGAAATCGACGGAGGGCCTATATTTAGCAGTCGGCAACCGCTGAATGTAGGGGCTGAATATAAACATTAACGTGCTGGTGCGGAATTAACATACCTAATTTGATTATTTTGCCTGATCTAAATAGCTCCACTATACCGTATGAGCCTCCCTTGAAACAGCAGAGCTACTACTACACATTATCTCAAGAGCCTCTTTCAGATTGTTATCCCAAATAAACTTAATATGGATATTAGTCTACGGTATTCGGAATAAAATAAGCAAACATTGGTCCGGAATTGAAAGCTTTCACTTCAAAGATTAAATGAAAATGGGCGGCACTGTGTCATTTCAGGTGATAATAGAGGTCCGGGATTCACATCGCATTAAAGCAATAAAGCTTAGCTCACTGTGTTCAATGCTCAATGCTCATAACCTCAACTTTAACGCGCCAATCCTTTATTTAGTTTGTTAACAAGTATTACTGCCGAGTCTGCCGACCAACGAGGCTTAGTTATAATTTGTTAAGTAAAACATAATTTAATAAAACACTGAACTTATAATACCAGCTGAATAAATCTTCATGGAATCTCCGTTCAAAACCTTCTCTGAAATTAAAGCCTTATTGAGAATAAACGAGAAAATGGCCGAGATTGTTGCCAAAGGTTATGAGCGAGTCGAGAGGACCGCACCACCCAATTTTGTGAAAATGAAGCGGAGTTAGGGAGTAAGTCAGTACACATCCCCTAAATGAAAAATCGAGAAGCGAAGTCTTATTTATTCGCTAAACGACACGTAATTGACAAGTCGATCCAAACCAAAGACGGGCTCTAAATACAATCATATCGCGGCGCCACGAGGGAGCTGCATCGCTTTAGTCATAGAGAAACTTTAATGTGCTAGTATAACTTTGTTTCTACTCGTATATTCCTAAATGTAACTAAAATTGAACCAACCTGACTCACTTTCAGCGGGGCGAACGAACTTTACAACTTATACAAGCCACAAAAAGTAATGTTTTCCAGTACAGCGTAACATTGTGAGAGCGCGCCAAAGGTATCGTGCATGCAGATCTTATTATATTGATTTACAAGAGATTTCGTCGGATACCCTTCGTATCGTAGAGAGCTTTGTAATAACAAGCGCGGACGAAGAGCTTACTTTTAAGATAAGGACAGGCGCTGAGTTCATTTCGTTTGATACCTTTGTTATGTAAACACTACATCATCGTCACCGTATCTTCTTAGGTATTGCGACAGGCAGGTATAACAAATAAAAAGTGTGATAATGGAAAAATTTAGGCATGAAACGTCAGTTACGACTGAAGCACACGCCATTATGTGAAAGGGCACAAAACAGCGATTCCTGACAATGGGCAGGCCCACGCACGTCACATCAAACAAAAAGGTTCCTGTAGAAAATATTTACAGAAGAGTTACACATTGTGTGTGCCGATGTAACAAAGAGCACATTAGTTCGAGATGAGCTATCGTAAAAACCTATGTAGCTGAGTAATGAGTACACTGAGTATTAATACTCCGAGACCTTACCGTCTGGTTCATTTATTGTAACTGGTGCGTCACTGTAAGTTGTCTAGCGTCCCAGACCAGTGGAAAAGCCAAACAAAAACTAATTATACTGGTGTGGGTGTAATCTATCATAACAATATTTGAACTACGCGTTCTCCTAAACTAGCACTAAGCCCTCCAAAGAACACTCGAACGTCTACGACAAACTTTTGCCCAACATCGCCAATTTTTTTTGTAACCAAAACAAAAACTTATTTCCCTTAATTTACCACATATACACACATTTTTATAGCATAGCCAGATTAAATGCATGCTAAAATAAACCCTAAAATATTATAACCGCAGCAGCGAAACTACTAACACTGTCTAGGTAATATAACTTAATAAGGGGAAAATTACGCCAGTATGCGGCAGAGCAAACTAACGCTTTCCATTTGCCACCACTTAGTGTTGACAAACTTTGTGGCGATGAACACACACGATAGGGCTTCAGGCACACTATTACGTCGCCATCGATATGTCCTCAAGAGACAATGGAAGAGAAACATTCAGATCCACACTATCGATAGCGTAGCGATAGGTGCCGATGCAATTCAATATTTCAGTTACAATTGTATCGGAGCAAGAACGTATCGAGAGAGCAATATCAGCAGTACAGTGTGAATTGACATTTACGGAGTAATGTAGTGTACACGCGGCATATAATTTCTATTGGTGGGTAGCTAAGGTAGGTATCATGGGTTTGAAGTAATCCGGAACAAAAACTTTCAACCACGATTGTGCGCTTAACTTTAAAAGGTCTGCAATTTTAATTTAGGGAACGTAAGTTCCCTTCTAAGTCAAGAAAACCCTCTAAAGTGGGAAGTTGCCGAAAACGAACTTGTAAATCAGAAATCAAGTGTGAAAACGAGTAAAGCTGACCTCGTCCGTCACCTCAATATGGGTTTGACGAAGACCATGGATTTTAGTAGTACGTTCAAACTTTGTCAGCGTTAAATATTATACTTCTTCTTCTAAGCGTGTCGATGGCAATCTAAATGGACTCGGCCCAGAATTCGGCTACGTGTTTAGAGCCATCACTAGCGCCCGTAATGTGCAGACGATAGGACACGCAGGACACGATATTAAGTGTCCCATCGTTTGTGGAACACTGCATTTACACTACAAGGCAGAGTCGTCTGTGAATCTCCATCTGAACAGGTATTTTGTATAGGTAAAGTGTATTTTCATCCGATAAATCGGGTCGGAAGGTGCACACACTGCACAGAGCCGTACGACGCGGCCGCATGCCGCGTGACGGCACGTGCTGACGGCGCGCGACTAATGATACACACTGCTCTACTAATACCAGCAGCCGTTTATTATCCCCTAGTACCTGTACCTACGATATGCCTGTAATATCGGTCTTCTAGGAACTTCCTCCGCTACTTCAAACTAATAATTTTAAATTATTGTGCTATGACTACGGTACGCAAAGTGCACTAGTTTGCGTTTTGTTGACATTTTTGATGTGGTTGATTAAAATAGAGTGCGTGAGTGTACTTATGGTTTATTAAAATGAGTAGGTATATCATCATATTGTATCAAATAGAAAATATAATTTATAGTCTGCTCTGTTATAAATTATCCGACAAAAAATAGACACATTCAGTTATGAACCCAGCCAAAATAAAATTAAATTGTATCTAGTCTAGACTAGAGGCTTGTGTCTAAGTAATAACAGCCGCACGGGTCGATCGATCAGGTAATCTACGCTTACCGCGGTTGGCCCGTGGATGGGTTGGCCATCTTTACATACCAAGACCACTTCGTGGCTCTTTGACAGTCGTTGCGGGTCGTCAGAACAGAAGCCCGAAAGTCTGACTGCCAACCAGTCTTACCTACGGGTATCGTATTATCCAGTAATTGAAACTGAAGTCGACCCCAACATAGTTGGGAAGAGGCTAGGCAGATGATCATGTGTCTAGTCTAGACTCCGTAACTTCATCCTAATCATAAATATCGAATAGAACCTTTATAAAAACAAACCACGCGAACCGTAACACGAAAATTCGAAACCCATTCAGTATTGGTAAATAGCTGGGATAGCAGAACGTGAATTATTTCGAACTGCGGGAAATTGGTTCACTCGCGAAAACTCGAGCCGTACACGATGGGACACTTTCATTACTGCGATGTCCGGGGCCACCGGTTCAATGTCCGGTCCACTCTATTTTTAACACACCCTACCCTAGCTGGACGGTACACTACACTGCACGTGTGTATGTACGAACAATGCGCTCATTCCGATACTAAACATGACTAAACTTTGACCTTTCGCGACAAGAAAATCTCGCTAACATAAACATCACGCCTGTAATCCCCAAAGGGTTAGGCAGAGGTGTAAGTACATATAGTACACCCACGTTTCGCCAGTTATGTTTAAGTAACATGTAATAGCGGGCGAGCCTATTGCCTTTCGGGCACAAATCCAGTCTTCGAGCTGGTACTCACTGAGAAATTCCAGGTGGAAAAACCCAACATCACTTTGCCCGACCCGGTAATCGAATCCAGGACCTCATGCTCGACAGTAGCGCTTGCGACCACAAAAATAACGAGGCAGTAAAAACAAACTCTTTACAATCCGAATAAAACATTTACGAGAAAAAACAAGGTTCACACGATCCTCTCCACTGACTAAACTAATTAGCATTTGCAGTCACGTATCGAAGTAACTCTGTTAATGAAGCCATTCAAGTCATTAGCGAGAAGCTCGCTACACCCTGTAGCCTGCACTGTCCACTTAAGCTTAAGTTACTCATGAAAAATGTACCTAATGCGTCTTTAAAGTTTTCTATTCTCTTCTACACAGAAGTTACGGAAGCCTTGCATGAGAGCGCAGCGGTGGAACGAGTTACTTAAATTCTTCTAAAGTCATTATGGGATTAAACGGTAAGAAAGAGGAAAATGAAGAAATTTTTATTTAGAAGACGGCTTTTCAAAGGAGTCATTTCGTAACACACTGTCAGTAGCAATGGCTTTCATTTTGACAGTTCAACAACATTCATTGCGTTATTTACGTTGTTGAACAGACAGTTTTTTCGAACATATGAAGCAATGGATTAGCAATATCCTTCAAAATAATTAAGATTGAGATTAACAGCTGTAGCTGAATTGGTAACTGAATTGTCCACCAAATTAAATGATGTTTATCTGTAACCGTACAGGGGATGAACTAACAACCTATTGTGTACTTCCAGGATCCCTTAATCTTGATACATTACAGTATAATTATAAGGTGTAAATTAATTATTTAGCGCCATTTGCCTCGTGACAGGAGAGGCGGCCAAGGGATTATGCCAGGAGGGCAGCGTTTACCTGTGGGATAATAACATCATGCTGTGATCACCAATCTGCTTACTTTGCTTTGCTTAAATTGGTATAATATTTTTAGTCGGTATCATTTTTAAAGTAAATTAATTAAAGATACAGAACAGTCAAAACTCGAAAAACAATCAAGTATTCCACAGCGAAATTATTATTCATGTATTCCACATTTCCACAATTTAATTTAAGGATGTAGGAGTAAGAAGAAATTATAAGAGCGTAAATAATAGTGTAAGATAAGCAATTTGTCTAGTAAGGGAAGCGAATGCAAAAGTTCGCCCCCGCTCGCGCCTCGCTGAAATCAATAATTTCGTCTCCGCGCCCTCGGCTACGCTCCCACCGAGCATTCTTCAGTTTTTCTTCGAAATCGAATTTAATAAATAAGTAAACGGTTTTATAATATCTGATGAATTTATTAAATTCATGTTTTTATTTTCAGACTGTGACAATTTAATTGTTTATTAATGATGATGATTAAAAATAAAAACAAGACATCCAGAAAATCGGAATAATTTGTTAAATTAAGTTATGCGACAATCGAAAACTGTGTCAAAAAACTACAACCGTTATTTTATTTACGCTCAGATCAATTTCCCATTTGCCGTGTTAAAGCAAGCGACATTTCAATACATTACGTAGCTTTACTTCGAAAGTTGTCAACATTTAGGTAAATACCTACGAGTATAATATTTAAATTATGTAGGTAAGTAATACGATTTTATTAAATAAAAAAATGTAAAAAAAAAATTCTCAACTAAATAGGTAAGCACTCTTTCATTGTAGAAAAACCCGCAATGACTTTTTCAGACATTTTTATATTCTCTTTCACTGTTTTCTTTATGCAATGTCTCCGACATTACCTGCCTAGATATTTTCATTTGTAGACGGTATCTCTATATTCCCAGTAACTGTTTTGTTTGTGGAACACTACCTCTCTCTCAGAACGCGGTCCCATCTCATTCAGCGCAAACAAATAATTCACAGAAAGTTATAATTAACGTTGGCCCTATAGCAATACGTAGGTAATTCATCAAAAGTTTTATATATTTGAGTTTACAATCATTATAATTAGCATACTGAAGCACAAACAACCAGTGAAATATTAACTGCTGAAACAGCTATTTTCTTTCAGTTTTCTTAGTTTTCAGCGCCCGTGAAACGTTTTCTCTAAGATTTTTCCAATCCAGACTATTTTGGCACAAGGTAGGTACTAATTTACTGGCGGTGTCATAAATCGGCGACCGTCTGTGCGCCGTCACACGTACCATTTAGCGTTCGGAACACGCCCGCAACGGGTAACAAAACACACGACCAACGAGAAACTTAGTAAACTCATCAGATGGGCCCCCGAGCACGCGCGCTAGCTTTACTTGTGAGAAAAGTTTCTTATATTGCACCAACTTGCCGGCACCTATCATAGCCAGAGTTTGGAGCAGCTTGCTAACATGTATTTGCACCAGGCACAGCTTTTTACTCATTCCAAAACCGCTAATGCTTTAATTATTCCGCTCCAAAAGTTAAGCGCCTTACGCTAAGCCAATACGTAAAATATAAAACGCAAGCAGACGTCCCTAAATAAATGTGTATCTTCCACAAGCCCCATACATCGCGGTACTTGTGTCGAGTTCCGTCCCTCACAGACGAGACGTCTCAAAAGGGTGTTTTAAAAGAATGCGTGCACTGACGCCGAGGGATACCGTTCCAAGTTCCAACCTCTCTTACACTACAAAATCACTCCCCATTCTCATATACCGTACCCCTTCAGGTACCAACTCACACCACTTCAAAATATTAACATGAATATGTAACCACCAAAGAAATAGAAGCAACATTTCACATTTTCGGTCTTTAGAACGTCGTGGCCTTAATATTATAAGACGTTATCAACATAATTTGTTTAATAACAGCGAAAAATGAGGACGGCAAAATAAAGGTGCATTTTCATCCACTTTGCCGGTGAGATGGAGGCAATTTACTTGAAAAGGATTTTACATGAACGCAAAGCACAGCCGAGGACAAAGCGGAAGTAATAAACCTTGTTTCAACGGAACGAAAATATAAACAAAGGTTTACTTATGTAAGTGTTTCAGTTTCAATAGACACGCGTACAAAGTGAGTGTTCAACAGAGGTTATAAATGTACCATGATTGAAAAACTACTTAGTTACATCGACAGTCGACACTCGAAATCAATGTCCCAAAAGAGTAAACAGGACGATGCTTTCAACCTAATATCTGCTATTACAATCTAAAACTAAAAAGATTGCTATGAAAGAACCGTAAAAGGACGTTATAAAAAATGTGATAGTGATTTTCACTTCACTCTAACATACAAAGAACTCGAACATTCATTTTTACGATCACCTAAAATGGAAGGTGCTTTTCGCACAAAAGAATATGAAATTATATTTAAGCTATGTAAGTATGGCAGGAGAATTGTATGAGATACAAATTGCAGCTAGATTCGCCAGGGACTGTGCCACAAAGTATCGTATTAAGTTTACTATAGCTCTTATCACGGCTACCAAACTTTATTGCGAAAACCCAGTTTCAAAGTATTATAGCTGAACTTTTATTACGCGGTCATTGTGAAAGCTGTGTACAATTTCTGCGAAATGAACTCAATTATGCAACAAATGAATACCATGTATTTTCATATTATAGTATTTGTGTTAGTATAGTTATTAAAGGTAATGAAGAACAAGCAAACCTAATAAAGTTTTAATTAAATACACTGGCCTGCCAAACTAAGTACTACACTTTTAAAATTTCAATTTTTCTTAACTATAGAAGTTAGAGATTTAAAATAAAAAAAGATTTATAGCAAATTTTATCAGCTTTCTTTGAAACTAGTAAACTAAACATTAGTAACATTTTTAACTTAAAAAAAAAAGATAAAACTATAAAAATAGCCGTTTTTAGCTTAGTGTCAAAAAACTCAATTAACATTTACAAGTATGTTTTACATGTTATTTAATTTTTAATAACTGGTATTGCCTCCTCGGGCTCTGACTACAGCTTCGAGCCGGTTTGGCATACTGAACACGAGGTTTCGGAGCCGATGTTGGGGAATATTCTCCCATTCTTTAATCAGGGCCTGTTTTAGTGCCCTGACTGTGGTAGGTGGTAGTCTGCGGCTTCTGACTAGCTTCCCTAGCTTATCCCAGGCGTGCTCAATCGGGTTGAGATCAGGACTTCTTGATGGCCAAGCCATCACGCTGAGATACTCTTGCACGACCTGAGCCGTGTGTGGCCGGGCATTATCATGCATCAGCATGGATCCATCACCCATATTTGCTAAGTACGGCCCTGCATACTCGTTGAGAATCTCTTGAGCATATCTTTCCCCAGTCAGAGTGCCATTTTCTATGGCCACTAACTCTGTGCGACCTTCTGAAGATATGCCATCCCATATGCAGGGTGGAAACTTTCAGCGGGGCAGTAAGGGGAAGTACCTTATCCGTTGCAGTTACGCGAAAATGGTCTTAGGAGACTATCCATAATTTTTTATGGAATTTTGATCCCCATTCACAGATTTTCAAAAAAAAATGCAGTTACCAAGAAAATTGCCATTATACACAAAAACATTTTTGATGCCAATCGATCCTGTTTCTAATACTGATCAAAAACTTCTATGGGACCAACCATCGCTGGAGTACTCAAAAAGTCACAAATTGCAGAAAACTTTTCGCTTACATTTTGTAAAGAATTTGTATAACTGAAATACAAAATATAAAATAAAAGACAAATGATCACGTAGAATTTTACACATATCAAAAAGAAGGCGTATTAATTTTCTTTTTTTATTAACTAACATAACTTGATGATGTTATTCTTATTTAAAATCTTGCTGTTTCTTGCCCTACGATATCAAGTGCTCGAAGTGACCGCCATTTTGGCGAATACATAAATTGATTCGTTTCTGTACCGACCTAGTGGCTACTGACAATTTATTTGTACGAATTCCATACAAAATTAATAAAGTTCCAAGCCCCGTTCAAGATCTAAGCCTTAATAAATTCAAATCATTCATTAAACGTAAGTTGTGCCAGAAAGCCTTTTATACCGTTAAGGCTTATATCGAGGACAAAAAGGCTTGGGATTAAGCTGCTTCCAATTTTTACATATTGAATGTTTTTATATTTATATACACTTTGACATTAATGAATTTGATATATACTATGACATTTGCTTACTTTGTAAAGTATTCTATTATTTTAAAATTATTGTGAATGTGAACTATGTGTGTCATTTTATTTTTTATTTTTCTCTCTGTTCTGTTAGTTTTTGTCATGGTCTGGCAGTTTGAGTAATTAATGTGGCCTACCCAAATGTCCTTTCTTTGATATTGTTCGTCGAGCTCCTTAGGTGTTGTGTTGAGCTGCACGATTTCTGACAAATGCGTGCACTGACTGGACAGGTCCTTTCAAACTGTTTGGTTCTTTCCTAACCACCATCTCACACATCAATCTTCACACGTCTTCACATGATCTGACCAAGATTATGTCTGGACTTTAAAAGAGACTGTGACGTCTGAGTTTGTTTCGGCCTTTCTTCTCAGACTAGTCAGATAGGAAACGCTGACCTCATCTAGTTTTAAAATATGATTGACGTGTAAAAGTGTTTGTACAAACCTACTTACAAAATAAAATCATTTATCATTTAGACACAGACACGCCCACTTGCCACTTCTCCTGTTTTTTACATTTCTATGAGTACAACGCATACTGATGCCTAGTTCCAGAAAAGTCATGAACCTAGCACATTCTTCAGGTGAAAGTGGCATGATAAATAAAATTTATGTGCTGTTGTCTAACTAAGCTTTGGTAACAAGACTCATCGATCAAGAAAAAATTTGAAAACAAAATCAGAAACAAAAAAATTAATGGTAAAATTGTAATTCGAAAAGGATTATCTTTGTTTTTAAAGCTCTTTTCAGCCATTTCTTAAAAGAAGGTTCTTTACTATGAAGTTTTTATATTATACAAAATAAAAGTCTTTTTCGAGTTCTTTTTATATTTCGAAAGTATATCTTGTGTACTTAAAAAGTTATTCCAATTTTAAAAGTGTGATACTTAGTTTTGCAGGCCAGTGTATTTCATTATGGTCTGTGATTATTAAAATCTTTATTTTTAGCATGGAACTACCGACTGACAGATTATGTGACAATAAATGTCCTTCGTGATTAATATGGTATGCACTTGGAATATTTTGCTTTGACACAATGGTAAGCAACCAAATGTCTTCAAGGCTCTAGATGTGAAACAAACTTCACAATACGTAACAGCGCCATACATAGACAAACATTATTAAATGTTTGAAACTGGTCATTGGTAACAGCTGACGAAATGGTCACCGAGCTACGCAAGTCTATAAACTAATTTACCAAGATAACAATGGTCGCCAATCAAAACTCTGTTACTTGTAAACCGCTAACGAAATTTCAACTCACCGCCACAAACTACGAAGTTCTACAAATGAGCAAAATAACAAGTGGCTGTTACGACAGCTAACAATGCAACGTGAATAAGATAAACCTTCGGCCGACTGTTTAAAAGCTTTCTTTAAGGACTTGCTTAAATATTATATTACTGAAACTACATATATTATTGCTCAGACTTTTCACGAAAAACATAGTCCATTGAAAACCCGCCTTTGACATGACAAAGTAAATGCCCTTTCTAAAAATGGTGTGGGTGGACCATTACATGTAATAATCCATAATGTATCAGTTTTTGTTTTTTTAACAAGAATCCTTTGAAATCCTTTGACAAGAATGTACAAAATATACAATCTGTCCGGATTCAATCAACAAGGAGCTACGAACAGCACAGTAACCACAATTATTTAATAAAGACAATGCCATGACTATTATTCCATCGCTTCTAGCAAAGCTGCAACCAGTATAGCTACGTCTCAAGTTAAAGGCTCCGGCTGTTTCATACTAAAATTAAATTTGCAGGATTAATTTCTACAGCGTACTTGTCAATATAAAAAGCTTACAATAGGTGTTCTAATTCAGTGCTAGGTATATTGTTAAGGGACACTACCATTTGGTGATCCTATTCCCCTCTCATACAACCTGCCCCGAGCGCAACTACAACAAAACGAGGGTCGCGACCGCCAATAATAAAATCGTTATTATTGATTTTACTGTCGAGAACAATCAATTCGTAAACCGTGCCGCCGTCACGGCTAAATCGACGGTATCCGCCCGGCTCCACGGACTATCTGTACTAATAAAGAGACAAGCGTGTACTGAGACGATAATCCCCAAAACTCCTGAGCCAACTTTAATTAAAAGCTACACTGGCGCTATTTCCTTGTATTTTTGTCTACGTGTAATGCATAGAAATTAGAACTAGAACATACTGAGTATGATAACAGACAGACTAACATGTTATCACACTTACAGTAAAGTGAAACAGATTTTTGCAAATATATTTATTCTAAAAGGGGACAACTACGCTCTCCTTTCCAGTGGAACTATTTCCATGTGTCGCCTCCCCACCGTGGCAGCGACCAGGACTGCTGCGGGCTACGGCTACCCCATGCAAGGACTGCAATGCGGAACCTGAACTATATTTCATTTTTAGAACGCGAAACGGTCGCATTAAATCGTTCCTATTGTTAAAATAGTATTTTATGACAAGCTTAACGAAGCGGGATGTCGTATACGACATCACACTTTCGTATACGAAATTGGTTTATATATAAACCAATTTTGCTTAAACCAAATAACGGATTATAATGTGGTTTGGTGACAAAACCGGTGAGATTATTAAAATCATTGCTTTTAAAAAGCTGAAGGGAGGTAAATATTTTCCTTAAGAGATTAAATAAAGGGTACTGTTTCTTTCGTGTAACCAAAAGTGCTTTTTTTAAAACCTGGTTTTCGGGGACCCGTATAACACACAGTCCGAAACCTAAACACATCAAAATGTTGGTATCGCTATTCTGTGTGTGGAGCTTAGTGTATTGTATTGTACACCCCGACAATAAAATAGTCTGGTTTCTCCAAATTGCTTTACTACACACATTACCACATGTGGGGATACAAGTAATCGCAATACGTATTATTACTGTTCTTTTATGGTATTATTTCACATACGGATGAGTTTCCGCAAAGGCTTTCAGAATATAAAAGTCCGCCCTTCACGGCCTCACCACCATTCGCATACAAGATACGCTACTTACATCGCGTGCGTTCGACAATATTTCTTAAGGAATGCGTCGATATATCACCACGAGCCGCCCCTCGATAACGTGGCCTCCTACTTTCCGCTGAATGGACGAAACAGGGGTTAACATCTCAGAACATTCGATTAGAAAAACTTCGTTTTGGCAATACGCCTGACGGACTCACGACAACTAGTAAATAATAATGTTTGTACGTATAACTATGGTGTAATTGTGTACCCAATTTTATTAAGAGGTGATAGATAAATTCATTTATACTCAATTCAATTAAGCGATTGTGAAAGTATTGAAATTGCAACGAATTCACCACTAAAAAGGTTTCTTGAACTTTTTGTAATTTCGCAAAAATAAGTAAACAACTGTTTATCATGTCGATGATACGATGCGCTTGCGGCTTCTGTGTGTGAACAGAAGCTCTCCCTGTCGATAAATCACACCCCAAACCCCAATTGATGCGAGTCACCATGGAGTCACCCCGCCCGTGCATCGTAATAATCTTTTAGTTGTTTGTAAAAGTTTTGTCACATTTCAAATATTTCATATTTGCGTAGGCGAAAAATTTCACATGTCTTTTTAAAACCACCCTGTATAATAACCTACCCCTCGTTTCTAAATCGTGCCTCAACAACTTGGTGTGGAAGGAGCAAAAAATAAAAATATCTCTCATTTCCTGAAAACATTGCAAATTTTTAACGTCCAAACTTGGGCAATTGCAAATCCAGTATAAAACAGTTTGAGAATTTATGTATATTCAAACTTATTTCATTAATGTTTCAAAATAAGTTCAATCTAAGTTGAAAGAAAGTAAGTAGGAAGCTTACAGAAAGCTTTAGGTAATATATCTGGGGAACCCGTCTAGATCGTCCGATAGGCCATCCTAAGTTATCCTGCCCAAATCAAGTACCATTTAAAGGGACAGGGTTCCGTGTAAGGGGAACATTCTGCAAATCCTCGTACTAAATTAACTACCACTGTGCATGGGATTCGGCACTATCTAGCCTGACTATTCGAACATAATTTATTGAATGAATACATCCTATTTCGACACTATTTCTAACTCTTCTCTTAGTAGATTATTTTGTATATGTCAATGATCATAAAATGAATAAAAAATACTGAGAAAAAATCATTGTTTTTTCATCAAACATAACAAGTACCACGAGCTAAATGAAGGCTAAAACCCATGATGTCACTTATTCCTTAAATGAGATTAACATAATTAAAAGTAATTTTCGCTACACAATTTAGCCCCCTTCCAAAGGGGATGTTTGCGATCAGATCCTTCTTAGGGGGATGAATAGAGAGTGAATCGTAAAATAGTACCATTAACCCTTCTAAGGATTGAGAGAACGTACGATAATATTCTTTGAAATTAGCTTTAATGGATGATTGAACAAAAAGTCTACTGGGCCACAGAAGTGTCACAAAACGAGATTTTCTTCACCGAGATAAGGCGTACAAATAGGAGGAAAAGAGTGTAAGGAACTAACCAATAAGTTAATAGTCTTGGTATCGCAACTGCAAGATCGATCGCCTCGAGTCTTCGAGTCGAATTGAACTGAGGGCGCCTCTCCTCTCCGAGTCTCCACTTGCAGACGCCCGAAGCAAAAAGGAACGGTATCAATCAACCAATAAGCCGCTAATCTTATGAAGATGTAAACATAAAGCTGTTTCATTGGTGGATGTTTACCCAGCGCCTCTCAATTCGTCCCCGCTTTGATGTGGAAACACCCTAAAACCGGGATGTTATGTCTTATTCGCTTCGCGTTTTCGAGTCACGAGCGGTGAGCTACATTTGCGATTCGAGATAAAACTTATATTGGGAGTTACTATCTCCGTACGTTACGTTTTGATGACTCCATTTACGTCCAAATTATGGTTCGCCTGAAAGGATGTTTTCAATGGCCGAATGTGCTTTAGTTTTCTTTGGTGGAGGATAAAACTGAATCCCATTAAATTAAAACTGTTTTGAGAAACTTATAACAGTTCTAACCCTATAAAAAAATGGAACAAGGGTGACTCTGGAATTTTCGTAGCGTTCTGTGTAGGTGAATATTATTAAATTAACTTTCTGTTATAACAACCATTTTTAACATTAGTGATTCTGATTAGTGATATTTGTAGTTATATCTGCTTTAAATAAAAGTTCGGAACACTAGATTTTGCTTTAGCGATACCTATGTTAACATTTTCAATGAACAATGAAAAACGAATTTAAATTCCACAACGAAACATTTAAAGGGGTCCTCACTCCATTCAAAGCCATTATTAATTAGGACGTCCATAAATTTTGCATTCAAAAACGTACAAAAGCAATCAACTTAATAAAGCCGTCGCGTAAGATCTTAATGAAAACGGGATGTGATAAAAGATAAAGATACTGGAGTTGATGTGTCTCAGAGGTCTTCGATACTCTATCGATAAACGGGAGGAAATATTGTAGCTAGCCAAGCCACCCTTGAAATCGCTTCCCCGTCGCGTGGACGGCTAAGGGGACGGGGACGGGAGCGGGGCAGGGGCACAATGCCGCGGCCGTTGACACGAATCTCCCGCACTATGTTTATGTATCCCATTGGATTTTTTCCCTACGCGTTTACCGTGAACGGCTGCTCACGAATGGACCGTTTTGTTTTTGGATTTGAACACAAACAAACCTATCGAATTCGTTGCAGCAGCGTTCGAATTTGTATAGTTACTTTTTTATGCGGTTTTACGATTCGGGAATAATACTTATAATAAAATATTAAGTATTCCCTTCGATGAAGAAAAGACGTCATAAAACGCACATTAATGTTAAAATTAAATAAACATAAGTACCTTATTAATTACTGTTACGTTACGGTACTACTACTGATTGAATTCTCACCTCCTTTTCGTTTCGATCAGAAAGGCAACACCAACGATCAATATCACTAGGTAACAGATGTTCACACTTTCCAAAAGAAAACAGAGAATACAAGCACGTCAGTCATGGGTAATTGATGCGTAAATATGCTAAGAGCAAATGAGCGTATCTTAGAGATGGCAAATACAATTATGTAACATAATTAACGCAAGACCTCTGGTATATGGCGAATCCGGTGTTTTGCGAGTCTGATAATTTGTGATTCTGAGTCGGGCTCTCAAACACTCCATTTAGAGTATTGAGTTATAAGCATAATACAATGACCAAAACTATTTTTGTCAAGAAAATCGTGTTGACCCTAGCATTACTTTATGCGTTTAAAATTGAGTCTTATTGCCTTGAAGTAAGATTTAATTTTCTTTGGCTCAATCGACGGGCAGTATGGCAAGACATTAAAAAAAAACTAACTATATTAAAATTTACTGAAATCGATTAATTAGTCAATTATGAACAAAGTACTTTCAGGACTTGCGTTTATTCTGTTACACCTTGTATAAAAATTTCAAAGATTAAAATTAAATGTTGCAGGTAGGCACATTACCATTACGTTGTTCCAGTGTTGTCGACTATATAACTATTCACTAGAAGTCATTATTATGATAAGTTAATAACATCAAACGCGTTGAGTGGTGAGTCTCCCGACGGCGACGGCCGACGTCAGTCAGCAAAGCGTCGTCATCAGACGTTGTTTATTTTTAATCCCACAATATCAGCACTCGCAATAAATGCCTCTCTGGCTATTTAATAAAGATACCACAGACTTATATTGGCCTCTGTGAAAGATACGGTTACGCTACTAAGAATTGAGAGATATCGTTCATTTTATCATTAAATTATACAAACATGTCCAAGTATCATAAGTTCATAACTACTGTGATTATAATACATAATAATAACTGTAATAATAAGTCATGATCAATTGATCACTCCGATCACGCTTATTAACAATTCATTAATGAAATTGTAAACTTTCCAATAAGTTATTAAAATCTAAAAATAAAAATATGATATAATTAATTATCTATGTAACGTTCATGAATTATTATGATCACCATAATTACGTCACACTATCAATCACAATCTGAATAATTTTGAAAGATATTGCTAATCCATTGCTACATAAGTTCGAAAATAATTGTCTGCTCATCAACCAAGTAAATAACGCAATGAATGTTGTTGAACTGTCAAAATGGACGCCATTGCTACTGTTAGTGTGTTACACAATTACCCCCTGGTCATGAACTCAAATTTTGCTTACCTCTGTTCACAGTTCAGTAATTTTTATGCGATAAATTATTAGGTATTCCCAAAAAGCGTGACAGTGATAAGAAACTCGTACACATACGTCGATTCTATCAGTGTTCGGACGAATGGACCGTAACAATCCAATCTCCCTGGAGATTTAGGGCAACTAAAAATTACTAGCCTAATTCTTTTCGGTCAACGTGGGTGTCGGACTCGTGTACAAAAATCGCATGCGACTCTCAAATTGACATGGTTCAATTCTTTCATATCCACAGTTAGGATAACGTGTTGTTTTCAGTTATTTTATAAATGTTGTAGAATACAGCGTAGAATAATTGCGTAACACACTTTCAACCCCAAACTGAATCATTTTGAAGGATATTGCTAATCTAAAGCTTCATATGTTCGAAAGAATTGTCTGCTCAACAACGTAAATAACGCAATGAAGGTTGTTGAACCGTCAAAATAAAAGCCATTGCTACTGTGTGTTATGCAATTACGCACAGAAATGACAGAATATTGGCTTTAACAACCCACAACCACGCAGTTCCTCAATTTAAAAAACCCAAGTGAAACGTCATTGTTCGTCATAGAATAAAGTAATTTGCAAACATTCCAGCAGCACAAAAAGATCTTATTATTAAAAAAAAACCATTTTGGGTCACTTAAATTAAAGGTTCGTAGTCCCCGTAAGAATTAAACAATTGAACTCGGCGTATTTGCAGTATGGACAGCAGAGCGGCGCCTAACTTATTATAATGTAACATCAGTCATCAGTTCATCACTGCATTTACTCTATTTATAGCCACAATGACTATGTCCCACCAAGTAGTCCCATCCAAATAAATAATACCTATAGTATATACTTATATAGTATAAACACGTAACTGTTTACTTGTTAAGGCGTCATGAAAGCTTTTGAATAGGGTAGGTATACCCACGTTACCTAGTACACTTTGCCCACGCATCTTGTGCTATTGTTCGCAAGTTGATACAGAACTTGTAAGTTTCCAACCGCCACCCTTCCTAGATTGTCATTCATGTTTAATTATCTATAACGTAATTGTACAGTGTACACGTATATCCTTTCTGCACTGTCTCAACTACGCCGAACGAGCTTATACTTGAGAGAAAATTATATTTGAACTAGAACTTTGTCTTTACAGCAGAGTATGGAATCCTTTTCATTGAATGTAAGTACTCAGTTAATAAATAAGACGTATATAAAAGGACGCTGTTGATTTTCTTTTTTTAATTTCAAGTTCTTTTGTAGAGTTCTCTTGTCGACGACGACTTGCTTTGTTTTCATTTGTGAAATTGTAATCCATTGTTTCATGTTTTTTAATTTTTTACTGTAAGTACATACTTATGTACCAAATTCTATTTTTATACGGCACAGATTTAGAACTTTAATTACGTATTTGTTAATTGCGTGTACTTATAAGAACCCTCAACAAAAGAAATTAACAGAAACCGTTTCGTTTTCCCATATCACCCTCATCAAAAAGCATTGCATGGATAATTCATCCCATTCATGAATATGAATAGCCAGTAGACACAGGTGCAATATAACTTCTTCATATTAGTTATGTACATAAAGCATAGATTACTCGAGGTGTGTGAGGTGTGAACTATCTAACTTATACGTACGAAGCACATCTATTATAAAGATAATGTTAAAAGTTTTACACTGCAACAACAACTTCAATATAAAAATTATAATATAACCGGAGATTGAAAGATACTAAGATACATAATGTGAATTATTAAGTATGTACTCGAATGTGTGTCACATAAAATAGGAGCAACGTTTTAAGATTCACAGATAGATCATCTCGGCTACAATTTACAATTAAATGCCCTCACGATGTAAGTCTTAATTCTGAACAAAGCGGAGTGGCGAGTTATCACAGCTCCTGATCGCCTAGGCGGTCACGATCTTACTATTGTGGGAACTAAACAACATCGGGCCTAATACGTCACGAAAATACGTTTCTTTTACTGGGAAATAGTGAAAGAACCCGCAGTGAAAATAAGTTATTTAGGAATAAAAAGGGATTCTTTAACTTTTCTAAATCTGACGTTGTTTCTCTGTCAAACAAATGTTACCAAAGCCACTTTCTATGATAATCACATGCTGCTAGGCTAGTACTATATCAATTTCATATCTACTATCTTTGACTTCTAACGTCGGTTGAATGGAAACTGACATAATCTCGAACCTCACTCATCAGAAATGTCCCTTCCCTTTCCCGATTGTGCGTTTAACACTGAATTTGCGCTGTGTAAATCACCACAACAGTTAATATCGATCGCTGTGAGTTTCCATGTGACCACACCGTTACACACGCCCGGCCGCGCATGGTAATTGAGCCGCTCACTTCCTTCCGGAGACCTGCCCGCTCTGATGACCATTGATACGCACAAAACGGGAATTTATAAACAAACATTTTTCGTACTTTGCAATATATGGTTATGAAATGGTGCTTTCCTATTTCGTTTACAGTTTTATATCCTTTTACACATCAAACGTTGAAGTTGGTCTACAGTTGCACCTGATGCCGAACTGAATATCAACATTTCACAAGAAGTATCTCACCACCCTACCTCCGCGTCTCAACTAGCAGAAGATAAAGGGCACCCAAAGGAACTAACTCCCCGCGACGCAGCATGGGTTCGCAAAAGCAACACATAATACGACCTCCTACAAGTCTCACCACGATTCCAAATTCCAGAATATATTAGAAACGGCGTTTTATAAAACAGCTACAACCGATTGTATTATATCTACGTCGAAAGTCGAAGTTCGATCGATTTAGTAGTAAATTAGGTAGGGTGTAATTGTATACAGTGTATTGCCAACAGAATTAATCACATTATAGGGCGTTGAGCATGTTTGAGGACCGAATTAGTACAGGATTGAATACATTTTAGGCATAGGTAAATGTATAGCTATATTCAGCACAGGCTTGTTCATTTATTTCGGAATCCGAGTGGTATTAACCACGGAATAGATAAATAAGGTTGGAATGGTAATGTGGGCGGGGCAAGCGCGCCACAGTTATGATTCGAAAATCATAACTCGACCGATTCACTCATTCACCGCGTTCAGTGCGCGTCGGAATACTTCGGAGAACAGAACTCTGCTTAATAATGCCGTGTTGTGCAATTATAACATGTAAGACAAAAAATCAGACCTCAAGTATAAAGCGAGGAGGTATATCTTTCCATCGGCAAGTCCAAAATAACATTTAATTACAATATTATTTGTCAAAAACATAAAAATATACTGATCATTATGAAATACCAAACATTAACAACATTATTGCAACAGTTCAAAAAAATATATACATTGCCCGCTGTGTACTCGCTCAATCAACACAATGACCAAGTAAGCGTACAATGTACTGCATGCATTGCGTCCTCTACACTTCAACTGTTGACGTTTCGTCCTTTGCTCTGATTGGCTGTGATGCACGGCGCATGTTTATCGATAGTGAGGTAACCATGTGGTTTATGGTTAAATAAAGTCATCGATAGAATTCTCGACTATATTTACGTTTGACAAAGATATTTTTTAGATTATTTAATATTTAATTAATTATAGTATATTTTTATTTAAACGTATTATGAGTAGGTAAATTAAATATTATATTAATCATTGAATGAATCCTACCGAATGTTATGAAGGGACATAGACCTGTCATCTACTAGTATACCAATCTCTGATTTTTTATTTAAGTTTATGTGCAATGATATTATGTGTATTAATATTGTTATATTTAAATATTTACGTTTATATTCTTAAAACTTTTATTTACACCATTTAGTAAAATTAAATTGAGGAATTTGAATTATGCAATAAATTATAAATTTTAGGTTCCCTAAAGAACCTAACGCCAGGGAACAATGGATTGACGTGACAAGTAGAGGAAACTGGATGCCGACAAAGACGAGTACTATTTGCTCTAAACATTTTAGTGAAAATGATTTTATCATTAAAAAATCAGGTTATAGGTACTTAAAACCAGTTTGCAACCAACCTTTTTTTTTTGGGTGGGAAATCATCAATTGACCCCTGCCGCTCTGGGCGGAGCGGAAGGGAGTGTCAGACTTTTATTGACTAAAACCCACCCGTGTTCCTTCAGTTGCCTGTGCCAAGGGCCACGGTATCTCTTTCGAACAACCCGCAGCCCTGGCGGCATCCAGTTCGTACTGACATCTCTTTGAGGCGCGCGTGGAACACAACGCGCCGTCGACCCGGGCCTGGTCCTTACCGGGCGGCGAGCTGCCCATTGCTCGCCGCCCGCAAGCCCGCGCCTACGGTGGCCGGGAGTCGGCTGTTGACTCCCGTCCAGGGCGTCTCCTACGGCAGCTAGGGGCGTGAGGGCGCAGCGATTGCCTCTCCCTCACGCGCTCCGCCTCCTCCTTTGCGAGCATTACTGCTTCGCAGATGGAGGTGACGGCCTCCCATTCACTCTCGCTCCGTACCATGGCCTGGACCAGGGCCGGACGCGAGAAATCGCTGCCGCCAATCGCCGCCACGAGGACACGGCGGTGCCCCGCCGAAGCCGGGCAGACCTCCACCGTATGCTCCACCGTGTCCTCCGGGCGATCCACACAGTGGTGACACCCTGGCGTTTCCTCCCGCCTTATCCTGATCAGGAATCTCCCGAAACAACCGTGTCCGGTGAGGACCTGCGTCAGGCGGAAGGTGAGGGCGCCGTGGCGCCTCTCTAGCCACTTCTCAAAGAGGGGACTTATTATTTAATATTGCTTGATGCAGGTGGGACTCCACCATTCTTCTTCTGTCCAACCTTCGTTTGCAATTAATAGCAAGCTCCAATTACTTAATAAATATGTTTAATTCCAAGGACAGTGATTATTTGTAATTAATCAAAGTAAAATAAAATTATTTCTTAATATTTATTTAATGTTTCATTTTTCCCCATAAATTCATCAGATATATAATTTATCGACAAAGAATATCGGCTTTGTCAAGCACTAGCGTGTATGAAAATTTTTATTGCATTTATGCTTGTTTGAGTGTCTATGCCTACGGGAGGTTATTGCTAGTGGGCGAACGAATATCTGCCCTGAAATTTATGTGTGTGTGATTTGGTTGTGTGCGAAATATTTGTAAACATAGTATTGCGTATGTGTAGAAATTAAAATAGTGGGGGTCAAGCGGCGACACTAGTCCTAGTACAAAATTGCAGCGAGGGCCTTTCCAACCTTATTATCTGTTCCGTGGTATTAACCGTGATCGTTTGAACACTTCTGCAACAGCTTAGTCGAGACGATCAAAATAGTAACAGTTAGATTGTGTCGCAGTCTCCCCAGCTTATACAAACTATGTAAAGGTGTTTCTGCGTGTCTCCGTCTGTCTCAATCGATTCATGCCTCAGTTTAGTCTGCTGAGACAGTTTCTATTTTTATCAACTTAAAAACTGTACTTACCTATTTGATTTGCATTTACATGAAACGCGCTAGGTTATAACTTATAATGAAAGTAATTTAAGGATTATTATTGAATAATGGATTCTGTAAACCCGCTAAGTCGTGGTTGGGTTGGGGGACGATATAAAAGTTATTTTCTTAGACAATAGTTTTGAAGTACTGAGTGTTTTAAATGAATAATTGCTACAATCAAGTTAGACAACCTTAGTAGCCCGTAAATGCATAATAACCACGTCCAATTACTCTATTCGCGTTGCTCTACGCCGTTTTGCATACCATCGACAGTATTAATTTGTTATGGACTATGCTTATTGAACGTGTCTATACCTATAGATAGTACATCACATCGCTCGTAGAAAAGTGGTGTCGGGTTGTAGCAATTGTTCTCTCGTGTCTACATGTGCCGCCACCGCCCGCCTCGATCGATGTCTGACCCCGTGCTATGTCGTTCTCGCCTTTAGCACCGCCTCTTTTGACGGGTCACAGGATTCTTCACTCATTCCCTACTAGCACTCGTAAATCAAAGGAATTGCTTTTCTTTAGCAAGCAGTTCACGAAAATTTTACCAACTATTGAACTTTACAATTCAGTAAACGAAATCAATTTGGATGAACATGTTTTCAATTCAAAAGTTTTACAATCTGATTTGTTACCCGATTTGGATGTTACAGAATCGATTGGAATAAAACATCTTAGCACTGTGTACATTTCCATATTGAAGCAATCATAGTCACACAACACAATTCAATTTATTCAAGTTCCATTTCCGCTTCTCGCCCACTAACACAGCCGCTCATCCATCTACACCAAGTCTTCTAAAAAAAAATAAACGAAAGCTCATTGCTCGATGAATACGTAATAGGCTTGTGCTCTCACGGTATTGTTCGAGAGGATAATATTCAAGGGATAAAGCCAATATGGTAGTATCTGTCCCATCCACGCGATGCATGGGTAATAAATTATTTTGTAGTTTTGATTAAAAATCCTTGACAGCAACTCAACATATTTCGATTCATTTTTGAGTGCTCCATATTAACGCTTAATATTTAAACAGAAAACGCTATTTATTTGGTAGCAAAAGTGGAACAGCTTTTATTAAAAAGATACAAGTTTTACTTTGTATAAATATTTTTAAAACATATTTTCTGGTTGACAGTTATTGCTCTATAATAATACGCGTAAAATACGGTCGCAGTAGTCGGAGTAAATACGGATAATTTATGACATTACCTAGTAAGATAATACAAAGTCATAAAATATTCTTATAACCGTGTAAAAATATAGCGCCCAATGTTAAAGTGCCTACGTGTCGGTTCTGTTTATTCAACGGGCTGACTAATCTATGAGGAGCCTAAGCGCGCACGTGTGCTCCGAGAGTACGCGGCGCGCGGCGATCGCATTGTTTGGAATTTCATACAATATGGGGCGTAAATATTTCGACAAATCCCTAAAAAGGGAGCGCCTATAAAAGAACAAGAACCGATAGCCGTTGTGAACGATACAAGAGCAAATTGATGCTGTTGGTTCAACAATTCCATTTCAATGCGTACCTAAGTAGCGTCGTTAATGAGTTTTATTAATTAAAATGAAAAGAAAAGAGATTTTTAAATAGATACTTAATTAAATGTTACCATCTAAATAAAATAAATAAGTAAAACAATAAATAAATACCTATACTTAGATACAACAAACAGTTTAACAAAGACAACACAGACCCGCCAAAGTCGTGTTTGTTCATTACAGAAATCTGCGGGTGCAATGACGCAGCAGGGGCGGCCCGCTGCCGCGCTTGTGCGACAAAACGCAGCGCAATAAAAAGTCGTCGAGGGCGTCTCACACGTGCATCCGCTCGCCACTGTGCGAAGTTATTTATAATAATGCACCGAACTACGACCTTCGGCATACCATGTCTTGAGGATTTAGCATCAACTTGGAAAGCTTTAGGGTGTGTGATTTTAAGCTTCTGTATTTTTAGGTAATTTCGTAGGACACCGTTGAATATTGTTACTTGAATTGTAAACAAACTGTACTTATACCGTTTATTTACATTTTATGTAAGCAACTACATAAACTATATTATTTATTTATTTTGAAAGCCCCCCCCCCTCCTCCCCTCCCTCCTCCTTTCTTTTTCCTTTTTTTATATCCTATGAAGTCAATAACTTCGACTTTTAATATCATCCAATTACATTTACTAAGTGTAATAATTTTTTACTTAAAAAAACCAATAAAATTAAAGTTATTATTTGAATTTTATTGTTTACTAGCTTCTGCCCGCGGCTTCGCCCGCGTGGATGTCGGAAATTATCCCACGGGAACGTGCTAACAGGATAAAATGTACCTATGTGCTTCCCCAGAATGCCATCTACCTCGCGGGCCCTTTGTGGCTAATTACAATAGAAAAACAATTGTGTCTCATTAGTGGTGATTAAGAGGGTACCTATATGATATCTTTACCTAAGTACCTAACTAATTTAAAAAAAAAACTCAATAACAGAAAATTAAATACCTACCTACCTCAATAAACCTACTTCTGATGATAACTAATCTAAACTCAATAAATAAGCAAAATCCCTAAAAACTAATATCTATACGAATGACTAAACCTACCTAACAGTATTATAAAATAACCTACGGTCACTACGTACACTATCAAATATATATACTACTTACCTATACTTTAAAATTAAAATCTATACCTACGACTCATATAAAAATAAACCTAAATAACTCTAAAAACTAAAAGGAATAAAAATGAACTCCACTGCGGGTGACCCAACCTACGACAAACTTAGTATTTGCGGTTGGTACAGTACAGACAGTGGTAATCGGGTATAGGGATCGAACCGCAAAATTAAGTTTGTTTTTTATTGTATATACTTTTCCGGGATAAAAAGTACCCAGTGTGGTGCCCAGGATATTAAAGAATAATTATACCAAGTTTCATCGTAATCGAACCGGTAGTTTTTGCGTGATGCCTGAACAAACAGACAGACAGACAGACCGACAGACAGACAGACAAAATTTTTTTTAATCACATTTTTGGGTTCGGTGTCGGTCTAGTAACACCCCCTGCCATTTATTTTTTTGAAATTTTCAATGTACAGAATTTTCACTTCTACAGATTTATTATAAGTATAGATAGATAGATAGATTTACGCTTAATAAGTTTTCACGAGATTCATTACTAATGATAATTACTTCCTAAGTGCGACTTCAATATGAAAGGAAATTAAAAACGTGATGAAGAGCACATTATCATACTTCGCTGTATTCTCTTTCCTGTAGGTAGGTACCTAACGCTTAGCTTTACAGCTACTTGGGCAAGCAAGGCAATCAATAACTCAAGTTTTCTATATCCCTCGAGTCTGTGAAGTTTCGTCCATAAAAAAACCATTGTTTAAATTCAACAATTTAATTACGTACTTTTCCAATTCTCTCATAGTTAATCAACAGTTCGACGGCTCCGACTTACGTGTGACTTAGAAGCATGACTAAACGACCTTAACGCTGACGAGCTTCGATCTAATGACCAAACGTGTCGAGTTATTAAAAATCATCTTCATTTAAGCTTATAAGATAAACATTTTTTATTTACCCGCCGCCGGTCGTCCCGGCTTAATTATGATATCAAAAGTTGCATCGTCAGCTTTATCTATCGCGTGCAAGGGACCTATCTCCCTCTCCCTCCAAACGCAGGATGAGCCCGGCCCACATTGCATCGCCAGCATTGACGATTAAACACGTTTCTATGCGCGGTCTCGTATTTTTATGTAACGGCCATAGAATACCAGATCCTCAGAGAACAACAGAGCACTAAACGAGCCCGCCTGCATCACAACTCCACGCTATCATAAGCCGTGAGAGTTGGACAGGATGACGCGGCAAAACATCTTTCGATATCAATCTGAAAGATATGTAATTATAATTAAACTTGTATAAGTCGGATTTCTACACGAGATATAATATACACGAGAGTGTCAGCGCTGTATTAGCAGGCACGGTAACGTTCGGAATGCACGTGATGATGCGTCTACAGTATCTTCAAAGGTTCGGTTCATTGAAGGGCGTGAGAACGTCGCTCGGGATCGTAAGCCGCGTGCACGCAAATGAAGTGCAATTTCGCCGGAGGCATTGCGGCCGAGATGCTCGCCAACGCCGAGTGGCCCGGCTGGCGATGACTGTGCTGAGCTCCGGTCACGAATTGCATTGTTGCAGATAATTTCATTAGGTGCTCTATTGCGCCCTCAGATACACTCCAAAGTAATGCTGACTTGAACAGATAGACCGCGGGAACGCTGCTTAGTTTCTTCCAAGACAATGTACGCTCCTACACTGTTGAACAATTGCCAGTAGTTTTCTCTTGTTAAAACTTAATGTTGTTTCAATTTAACGCAATTAATCAACGCTGCAGCTGCAATAAAAGGAAATAGGAAGAAGTTTTTCACTGCTTGCGATTCAATGTTTTACTGTAAACTCGGATTAGAAAGCGTTACGTTGCAATTAAAGATTGAAACCATTGCGTGCATTATCTTCGAGAGCACCAGCGATCGGTCAAGAGTATCTCTGTAACGTGGCGGGTTAAAGGTCGCCAAAGCTACATTTAAGTATTATTCCTTTCCAATCATTGGACTGCTAACAATTTCCGGTCGGTATAAAAACGAAATATAGAATAAGTATTTGAGAAACGATATTGCAAAATGTCGATAGATATAAAAACAGTTACATCCAAAATGAGAAAAACTACAATCCTTATTTGTCATGTACTGTGTAGTGCACTAGTTCGGATTGCTGTGGGAACCAATTCTCTTGACCAGTAGTTAAGGCTCTTGTCTTTTCTAGTGGTGCCACTTAGCGCGGTTTTCGAATATTTCCTACGAAGCCTCGAGAAAAAGGGATGTATGGTATGATGGTATGAAGGGTTTTATTTAATCATTTCTAATAGCTCCACCATACGCTTTGCGGAATGGTAAACAATAAACATAATATAGGTATATATATATTTCTGTGTAATAGGTTTCGTAAGCCGAGGATTTGGCGGTTGGTTATATTGTAAGCAACGAGATGGGCTATTAAGCTGTCACAGCTTATTCACAATCGCAATCCGAAGCTAACGCACCCAGAAACTATGAGAGCATGCAGATAAGGAAGTAATATGTATAATAAGCAATAAACATTTACCGATTCAAATAGTCGATATCATAAAGCAATACTAAAAATACAACGAACCATGTAGCCAAGCCCGTAACAGTAGGTGTCAGGACCCCTGCGGATTCTGAATTTCGATCGCGTGTTAGAGTAATGTTTCGGAATGCATTTTAACAGATGAAATAGTGAAGCTCAACATAATATTAATAAATCAAATGCTTTCAGATCGATAACTTGCATTTGAATTTGATTGGAAAGACTTGAGCGGTGCATCGCATCCAGCGTATCTACATAACCAAAACAAATTTTAGAATGTTCGTAGATCGTAATGTTTCGTGACGACCGCTACCCGTGTCGAAACTAGAATCTCACACCAAGTTAGCAATTGAGGTTTATTATAATCGGGTACGAATCAGCCAAATTGTATGTGCACGACAGCAGCGGAAACCCGTTAATTTTCAGCATCATCTGCGAGTCGCGAACCAGAACAAACGTCAAGCGAGATAACGAACTACTGAACAAAGTCGACATTTGGTGAAACTATGATTGCGCCAATTAAGCGGGCAGTAATCCCAAAAACAGCGTGAGCCGACAACGACATGTCGCACTACTCGCACTCTACACAATTAATCAAGAGGTTTATGTCGTACAGAATGCAAATTAAAAGGGGAAACGTGTTCCGTAATCATTCAAGATGATGAATGGATCGTTTCTACCATATGGCCGTTCGTGGAATTATGCATGATAAGATTGAAATCATGGTTTTTGTTGTTCCGCGCTTCTAAATTTCATGGAATTTTCTAGCTAACTCACGATTAAACCCAAAACTTGTTCTTTTTTAAGTTTAATGTACCTAGAGCTTATCGTCGCGGCAGGCCCAGACGGAGATGGCGGGATGAGCTGAACTCCTTCAACAAGAACTGGTCCTCAGAAGCTTTAAACAGAGAGAAGTGGAAAGAGCTGCAGTGGGACATCACAGGATTTTAATATAATATAAATATATATGAAGAGCTTGAAAATCCAAGGTATTCTATACAGTGCTTAAAATAGAGCTCCTAATTAATTTTAGGTACAAAACTTCAACTTTGATATAAAATTCATTAAAAGAGAGAATCTCTAACAGAAAATGTGGTAAGAACAATTAAAAAGCGTGTAGCGGCGTTACTAACATCTAAAGATTAAATTGTTAGTAATTAGACGTGGACATTTATAAGAACGGATAGCAGTTATTATTTTTCACCCGGAGTTGTGCAAGAAACGAGTAGCCGGTATAGGAACTTTCTCACGACTATTTCCTTGTGTAATTATCACCATACAAGTTTTTAAACCGGGTGACAAACCAGCGTAATTTAATCCAATCCATTTGTTAGTTGTATTTTGGATCGATGGTGATGTCGGCGAGGGTCAGTACGGTGTGGTGTTATGCCCCTTACGATATTTCCCATGGGTGTTAAGGAGTCTGCTGATAATTGCGCCCAGATCCCAGAGGTGCTGTAAATCTTAATAAAGCCACCGAACGTAGACCCCAATCTGCCGTCCATCCTTAATAAATTAAACGCGCGCTCGAATATCTTCCCGTACTGTGGGATAACACAGCATTCATCGTTAAACTATGGAATCTATGAATTACTTTAACCCACTTAGTTTATGTACTCGAATCTACAAATCACCAGTAATGTGTGTAGGTATGAAGAAGAACGGCTAGTATTTGGGTAAAGTTTCTAATTTTTAGCTCTTTTATACATATTGTTATTGGAACGTAAACATTTCAACTGTATTTTTTATGTGAAATCAAGAAAGCGGCCTAATTATGTGGCAGAAACAAAGCGCCTGGCGTGATATAATAAAGATCCCCATATGGCCAGTGTTGGCTATTATTAGAAGCAACTGCACTGTGTATCGTTCTGTTTCGAGTCAGACGCTGAACCCAGTGCATGAACCTGCCACACCTCTATATTAGAGGTGTCTCACTTGACGCACACTCGATACCACCATGCTGATGCGACATTACGGATAAGTTTTATGTCAAGCGCATTAAAAACCACAGCCGCCTTGGCGTGTGCTTGACAAACTTTCATGTAAGTACCCACTCGAGCGACTAACTGTATGTTTTGGTAAATGACTGTCTATTGAACACGTCACATTAGTTTAGAAATTGTTGATATGTTTTGTATTTTGATATGGATTCATATTTGTTCTCAAAACACTTTCACCGTGTGAGTAAAAACTTCTCTATGTGCTGTCTCGAGTACCGTGTCGATTGTTCTGATAAACAACTAAATGTACTTATGAAACAATATTGCAACACCTCATGCATGTTCGCACATAAAATTGCTCGTATGTAACATAGGATTGGAACGTTCAACTTGAGAGCGTCTTGCAGGGCCACCCCATTCTTGGTAGGGGGGTGAACTTTAAGCCGTCTCGTACAAACTGTGAATGTCAATCGTGGATGTGTTTGGAGAGGTCTCGAGAGCGGCCATTGCGAAACCGAACAATGCGGAATGAAGTGCATGCACGACCGCATTGCACGCGGCTCGCAGTGCGATACTCGCGTCGCACCTCCTGCCACACCCCGATAGCACACAGCTTCATAGTTACATAGCCGAAGTGTGTTTTATAAGCTCAAATAAAACTTTCAAACAAGCTCGTTTAGCTGTAGGCGTAGCGAATGTGCACTAAACTAACTTTGCACGGTGGGCAAAACATGTTTAACAAAATATTGTTTCTGTAGGAGTCGCTGTGAAATGTCTCTGGAATATATTTTAGCGGCAGTGAAAACGAGTTGGAAAAATTAGAACCCGGTTCAGATTGTGGCACAAGAACTGAACCGACTGATGAAGTACAGAATATACTTGATTTTTCTAAACATGCACTGGACTGGATACAAAATAGTCGATCGTAACGAAAACAAGTATTGAGACTCAAACCTTTAATCACATAAACAAAAAAACGCATCAAGAAATTCATCTCAGCCAAATAAGCAGAATAATTCCTAGTATGACATTTGAAGGTGCCGAGGTCATGTGAACAATCAGTAATAAGCACAACCATCGTATAGTGTTGTAAAATGACACGCCTGTTAATGCCTTCATGCTTGCGTGCTGGCCGATCCGATGTACCACGACGTACTCCTACAATTGATAGCCGAACATCACACACCGCGACCCGATTGACGGAGATCTATTGCGACATTAATCAACTATAATCGTTAGTTGAGAGAGCATCGAACACCAAAATTCTACGTGTTAGTAACCTCTGATTTACGAGCACGGTTACGTTAAATCGATAACACGAGACTTTCACTGCGCTTCAGCCGAAGGACAAATTAGGGGTCGCTTAGTGATAAGATTAGAAAGGACTATGGGTCGCACTGTTTCATTCTCACAGACAGATGGATATCCTTTGAGATCAGGCTCGTATCTTTATGTAAAAGAGACGTTACGCAAACGTGATTGTTATCGTTTTAAACTCAAATGCGGACCAATTTATTACTCGGCTAACAAATTGTGATAATCTAACGCCGGTTGAGCGTGTAAAGGCATCGCGGTCGCCGTTTAGGTAGACGAGCAAATGACCGCAATCAAATCACAATCAGAGTGAAAGCCTATAAATGGGCAGGTCGAGATCGCAGCACTCCCGCACCGACGACGCCTGTGCTGTTTACCAATGCGTTAGATGTAATTATAGGAGAGATGTGTGCGCATCACTCACGATCACGACTCACCGTACACGCTGTACCAATATGTACTACACATAACTACATCTAACACCATTGATGTGTTAAAACAGTCGCCTAATGTGCCGCGGCTATTGTTTCGAACCAAGTTGCCCTAACTATAAAAATCAAAATATGTTTTAGTAATTTTACCAAAGGAAAGCAATTATACAAATATTTAATGGTCGTAGAATGCAAAAAAATATTCTTTATGAAAATTGCGGCCCAGTTCAGGCGTTTGTTAAAATATACCCCTCTCAGCCGAATGGCTCTAGTTCTAACAACAATAAAATATGGAACCCCAGAAATAATCAGGGTCGACCACAGCGTCCACAATACACCACTGAGACGTATTTTGATTAAAATAAATGAGGGGAGTGAGCAAATTTTATTAACGGCTCACAGGCTGGCTGGCCCTAGACCCTTCAGAAGAAAAGAAAATTACGAATGGAAACAAAATTGAGATAGGTATTGTATGTTTGGAAAGACGAATATTTGTCAATTAAATAAAGTCCCTGGAACAAACAGACTATGATTGCAAACAAATAAAAGAAATAACTTTCACATGACCTCAACCAACGTTTGCATCGTTCTAATTAAGGCTATTAGCACTTATTAACAGTCAAGATGCATCCTCATAAAGGGACCGTGAAAAGTAAAAAAGATACGAGAGCAGATGTAGTGTGTGATCATGGCTTTGGGGTCGACCATAGGAAGTGCGCATACGTAATTGCGGCGAGTGGTCACAACTCACAATGAGGGGAATTGGCCAGTAATGGCCAGTGCGATTGTTGTGCGAGCGACGCCCGCACCCATGCCCATTGATTGAATGACGACTGAATTTAACAAACAAAGTGCCACAAACGGCCCGTAACCGGTCCACAACGTTCAATTATATTACTATTGCCATTCATTCATTACAGTGCATCAAAATATTATTCGCAATTCAATACTGTTGCGCTTGCTATAGAAAGATATATCGCAGTTTGCGCGCGGGAAATTCCTTTGTCTAATCTTTTCCTCTGACGGAACATATGCGACGTCTAATCTAAAACCGACTAGGCCGGTCTCTAAATCGTCTCCCGACGCCCAGACCCCTGTCCGGATGTGCCAATTCCTAACCGACGACGACGGCGCGCTTGACGTACGTCACACCAGCTATCGTATTCAATTATCGATTCGACGTGACACACTATTGCAGCACAAACCTCCAGCTTGAACTCGATATCTGATACAACCGATACTACACCTATTTTCGGAAACCTAATTTTGAAAGAGACACCTGAAAATGGTTTTCCAAAAGAGATTATTGAAGCTAATAAACAATTGTGCTATCACTTTATTACTAATTGCATTTGCGTAGGTAGTGTCATTCATTATTGAAGGCTTTGAGTTTGATTGAATGTAATATTATTTCTCAAGAACTTCTTGACGACGGTCTTCTTCTTCTAGACGTGAAGACCAGCAGTGCGATTCTGTAACCATCTCACCGTGAAAACTTAGGTGAAGTGAGCGTGGAGTGAGCTGTCATTTCAAATAATGCTAGGGATTGACACTACTGACAACTCATATCAAGCTCACTTCACTTGAGTTTTCACGGTGAGATTTTTACAGAATCGACCGGCTGTAATTGGCTGTCAGATTATCATACTGTTATTTATTACTATTGTATTTAGCTGTAAGTCTTCCAAAGTCCTTAAATAAATAAATAAAAAGACTGATTCGATACAGAGTTCAATGAATACATTTCTGCAAACGACAGAAATGGTTAAGCTATAATTTAGAAATAACGCTATCATCAATTCGAAATGAATTACAAAGTCTACAAATACTAAAGTGAGTGACCGACCGCACTGACTGTGGTACCGACAGCTCGTTGATACGCCATGCTTTATGAAAGTAACAATCGGGGCAAAAAAAACCATCGAAAAATGCGAGAAAATGTTCGCGTGATGCTTTTTAGGACGAAAAATATATCCAGACTAGGTAGGTATACGCATATATTCCGGACTATAAAGATATAAAATATTACGTAACTCTCCGTAATAAATATATATAAAATGTGACTTAGTTGTCCCGCTACATCCTGATAATTGATAACTCTTGGGACTGAACGTTCCTTCTTCGTTGCAATGCGCCATCCCTCTTGCAGGATTAAAATGCCACCCCGGCTCACGGCGCACCTGTGCGGACCAGCCGCTTTATTGCTTGAAAAATATACCATCGTTTTACAACACCCATATAAAAACTACTCTACTCTACATATTGGAAAACATTCTTCGAATAACGGGACACTGACCATTTTTCACTTCAATGATTTTAGTAAAATCAATGCAGTCCTCTCCAAGGTAAAAGTGAATGAGGGTTCTGAAAACACTTCAAAGTGTTTGTCGATTAGTTCAAAGAGAAGCGTTGCTGGAGGAGAGTAGAGAATTAATTTGCCAATAGAGCACGCTTTTCAGTAGACAAAGGTGCTTTGACGAGGCTCCCTCGAGTACTTCGTCACGAACCGACTCGTGGTATGGGCCGCTGCACGAAATTGTTTCATCGACGCCTTTACTTACATAGTTTAATGTGGTACTTTAAATATAATAGATCCATCAACTAAAACCACACACGTTACAAAGGGTACGAAAGTTCTAAAATTGGTTTTAAAAATTCAAGGGGTATTCTCACAGGTAAGTAAAGAAATCCTGCATGTTCACTATTATATAATTGAAACAACTATCCACACAATAATGATAATGATTAGATTCCTGGCGAGGTTCGGGACACGGGGTGCTTCGGCGCCCGCGGCTTGGATCGCCCACCCACCTCGGATGCGCCTGCCCCGATGATGTAATTAAACAAAACCCTTCCCGATTTATTTTGATAATGTCCGATAACACTCGACTGGATATCACGGCGTATAAACGAATGCTCTACTTTGATTTTTATCTAGATGATTCGATTGTAAGTTTTATAATTGTTTTTAGTGTCAGCCTACTTCTTCGAACAGTAATCATCTGTGCGAATTATTCGCTCCAAAAAAATTAGAAATTTATTATTAAAATATTAATCTGCTATGGTTAAGAGACAAATTAATGTGCTCCAGATTTTTAAAACAAACCGGTCAAGTGCGAGTCGGACTCGCGCACCGAGGGTTCCGTACTTTGTAGGAATGTAACACACGCGGCTTTCTGATTTTTACCTTTACTTGTGTTAAATGACATTGCTTCTTGCCCTTGTGAGTGTTAAAATATCGGCATAAACGGAACATAATGCCTGTATCTTTTGATTACGTTGACTTAGAAGTTTGATTTTTTTTACTGCTTCAAGGGATTGCAGCCCTAAGTATTTGATATTAATTTCAACTTGATAACTCCACGCGTTCTGAGAAAAAGGGCTTTGACAAGCGGACAATGAAGTGATCTTATAAGGCATCCTTTTGAGGTAAGGTAAAAACAAAACACATTAATAGTGAAGATTCCACATCTACGGTAATTGTCACGAATTACGATGCGTAGAATCGGAAGCGAAGCGGAGCAGAGCGGCCGGGCCGTGCGACAGGTCCCCGATTATCCACGCATTCAGCACGGTGGCAGCCGTGGTCACAATGCAACCTGCTACCATTCCACCTTACAGCCATTGTACCTAATGGGCATTCCACACGCGCCGGACACTCGTGCCATCGCTAATTTACAACAGATGAGGCGCGTACTTTATTTATAGAATCTAATCTGTCTAGAATACCTGAGGGCCTAGTGTTAGTTCGAGAGTAACGAACGCCACTACTCCTGTTGAGTTACTTCTGTTTGACTCGAATGCAGGAATATCTTCAGCTAAATATCATTTTACCAATCGAGCGCCTCTAATATTTTTTACAAAGACAATGCCAACTTTATGCCCAAAATATTCTTTTGAAGCATTGTCAATTTGGGTATCTGTTCGTAAACGAATCTGCATAACAAAGCAACCAGATATTGACAAGAGTTTTTTATTTCAGTTCCCAGTTAACATGTGCACAGCAACAAAATGAACAATACGAAATCACTGCTATGTATTTCTTTAAAAACAAACAATGAGAGAACGAAATGATCATTGTATCATGGAATTCGGCAGAATTTTGACACATAAATTTGGTAACGATGTAGTAGCGTTGCTCAATTCAATAAAACGGCACAAAGTAAAATATTAAAGAGAATATTGAAAAATTCAAATACAACAATGTTTGCGAGGCGGCAACTGAATATAAATCACGTTATTAGGTACAATAATTAGGTAAAAGGGCCTTTCCTAAGGCTAGACACGTTTCGACAGAGTAAACAATTAGCTCGTCGTGATGGGAGCGTCGGAGGCTGTCGGTGGCTCGTGAGTGCTCGTGACCGGGTTGGACCGCGGACCTGACCACGGCGTCATGCTCCACTGCGCGATTCGATCCGACAGGTGCATGCGGCACGTATACCATATTTACTACATTAACGCTTTATTTTTAATACAAAATCGAACGCGTCTAACTTGTCTCGTAACGCTTTCATCAAAGCAAAAATGCAGTGTGTCATCATGACTTACTGCTCAATATATTAGCTTATGTTCAAACTGTTGAGATGGTTCTCTCGTCAAATAAGTTTATTTCAGCCAGTCATAAAGTGCTTCTATGCTAACTTATCCTGTGTCATGATAAGTGTACTACAATTAATCAGAGAGGCAACATGAAACGAAACAAAAGCTTTGTCACAGTAACAAGATGAGTAACAGGTAATTAAACAGCGTCATTAGTTAATGAAAGCGAACATTAACAGAATTTTAAAGCCGTCGCTGTGTGGACCGTATAATACACATCCCGTACCCTTCCCACCCCATTCTTTCCCTATCATTATCTCAATTTGCCCTTGATAGAGACATTCAAGAGATGGATGGATGGATAAAAAATGGAACGACTCTGACGAAAAAATATTAAATTGCGTTACACCTTTTCTTTTGGAGATGATTAGATTGCGTTGAGAATTGTTCAATATTAGAGCTTTTTATTTTACTCACGAAGTCATTTTTCATTCTTTTATAGTTTATTGTATTTTGCAGTACTTATGTATGTTCAAACCCTTAATCAAAGCTAAATCATATCAAATGCAACAAATTGTTATCTCCTTCGAAAAGATTTATGGTGTCCTAGAAAATAATGCCTATCTTCTACGGTTTTAAACAAGAATGTTCAGAATACGTCATTAGCGAACATAGCGACAATATCAATTTAGCGTAGTGTTTGTGTTTATGTCTATGTTTAGAAGAACATATTATTTCTCTAAATTGTTGTTTAATCTCAATGACTTACCTCCATTTCCCGCGTTGGTGATAGTCACCCAGAAGTCGATGGTCTTCTCGGGTCCCAATTCCTCATAGTCCCACTTCTTTTTAACTTTCACTACACCACTTGGTTCAACGGTAACCCACGGATTTTCGTCCCGAATTTTAAATGTCTCGCGATCAGTCTCTTTTTCTAACGTGAAAACAGCACGTCCCTCCACTTCACCGTCTGCCTCAGTAAACTCTATTCTTTTCGTTGGTCTAACAGCCCGTGTTACGCGACGCTTCTCACGATGAAGAACTGGTAAATCTCTTTGGTCCCGAACTACAAAATCGAGAAAGACTCGAGCTGGTCGACTTTTACGTTGTGGAAAGCCAGTATCATGAGCAAGCACTCTTAATTCAGCTTCATGGCCATCAGGTTCACCAGCTAATATAAGTTCTCCAGTCTGTGGCACTATAACTGCTAAATTACTGGGTGATTCCAAAGAATAGTACACCCGATCTCCATCAGCATCCTCAGCTTGAACTTGTCCAATGTTAGAGAATCTCTGCCAGTGTGCGGTGCCATTTGGACCATTTTGATCAGTAGTTCCATTTACAGCAAAGTAATAGCTGTCCTGGTCAAAAAGTGGCTCATGATCATTTTCGTTAGCCACATCTACCCGAACTGCGAGGTTAGCTTTATTCGCTCCATGGAAGTCTGTTGCTTGGATTAGTATTTCATATAAATTCTTCTCCTCAGCGTCTAAAGGTTTAGTAGCGATCATTTCAACATCACCATCGGTTACAACTGACTTAACTTCCGAACTAGTTTCGGATTTCCCTTTCTGCCGTAGTGAAAATATAGAGTCTTCATTTCCTTTGATGATTTTATAAGCTAGTGGACCCACATCGACTAGGGCCGTAGCTCTTATGGGTAGAAGATCCACGACAGTGCCAGGTGGAGCATTTTCTGAAATTGCTCCTATCAATCCGTTGGTCGCGGTGAAATGTAGCATCTGCCGTCGATCCATTACTAGGAGATGAATGGCATGAGCTGCACTACTGTAAGGAGTTTGCTCTAGTATAGCTAGATTGACGGGTTGATTGAGTAAGGGAGTTAGATCAGCGGTGGTCATGAGTAGGCCGTCATCGAGGAGAGTGAAGTAAGGCGCGAACTCTGGATCTAGGAGTGTGTATCTTGAGTGGTTGCCTATGAAGTGTCTAACGGCGTGCCCGGGGCGCACGTCGTGCGGCAGCAGGGTGAGCGCGCGCGTTTGCAGCACGACGCTTAGCGCGCAGAGCAGCGCGCCGCCCGCCAGCACTGTGCGCGCCATAGCTCTTACGGGGATATCGTCTAACTATCCCGACATTTCACACCTAAAACAAACTTTACATTTATTATCTACATTTAAAAAAATACAAGTACCTACTCAAAATCTAGGCCGATGCTCAGCAGTAGAGGAGTTTCGGCTGAATGATGATGACACTAAATCTAACGGACTTATGCTTTGATCGATCAATTTTTTTCTCGACATCTGTCACTGTGAGATTAGGACCGTCCATAAAGGAAACCGGGAATCCATTTATTGGATAAGGCGAGATGCTTATGCAAGTAATTGAAATTGGTAGAATCATTAAAAGCGTACACGTATTGCAAAAAAATGCATAGTTCTCTATCCTAAATGATCGTGATCATGTGGTGGACTTCGAGTGCTTATATTCAATTTAAGAACTTACAATATTAATTTACCATTCCATGCAATTAAAATGCAATCCGAAATAATCGTAGACGTTGATTTTACTCGTATTTGTTAACACACGGCCAGGCCATGCTACAATTCAGAAACTTTGCAGATTTTGATCCTTATCAGCAACATTATCGATCGTTGCATGCAATATTAGGGGTGGTATTTTTTATATTAAGCATCGGGTTCGATGACCTGGTCCTAAACCAGTTGTTAAAAATTAAATTGCGGTTTTAGAGTTCTCTGAAAAGTAGTAAAGCTATGTATGTATACGAGTAGGTATGTATTTCTCATAGCGTCGGTCGCTTCTGTTTCTTGGCGGTAAGAATTTCTATCTGAAAAACAGATTGTATACCGCACTATATGAATAACAAGACATAGGTATAAATGTAAAGTTGGAATGATAATTAATTACAAAATAATTTTGTCATCCCTTTTACTAACTGCTGCATGAGCTGTGCATCCTATAGGTACTCGCCATAAAACATTAGACTGAATCACTTATCCCGTCAAATTAACTAGACCTGGTTTTGTTTGGTCAATTTCTAGGTAATTTCATTAGATTTATTTGGTCGATATCAAGCAAGGTGCTTTAGGGTTCAATGAGATTCTCAAGAATACCTTACTGAGTAGATACGCATGCAGTATTATTCATGAATGAAACAATTGCTCTTTTTTGTACACTAGAGGCACAAATTGTGCCGTCTTCTGTTGATCGTAAATGAAATGAATGCCTGAATCATGTGATAGTGTGTTGTTAGTTAGTCTAGCTAGCGTATGTTGTACGCGACGACGGTACGAAGACGTCGCCGTCGACGTCGACGGGCGGCATCGACGTAGGGCGGCGAGGCGGGGCGCACACATGCGGAGCTTTATTTAGGCGGCGGGCGAACGCCGGCGTCTCGCGACCCGTCGCCGCCGCCGATCAATACCCTCGCTGCGCCGCCGCGCGACGCTCACCGAGCGAATCTCAACTCTACACGCGCTCCCGTTCACGACACACCATCAAAAATTCACACACTCATTTTACTGAATAAAAGCACCCGCTATATCCACGAAACTACACAAATCTCCAAACGATTTCTGAAAAGAACCGCTGAAAACACCACATCAATGCACTATTCAGATTTCAGACGATTTATGAGCAACTCTATGTGGCATTATATTTATTTCAACCGCATTTTCTTTGATTACAGGAGACACTGCACTTTAATTAATTGGCTAATAATCAATGCATTGTGAATATCTTATCAATATCGTAATGCGTAAACATGTGGTCTGAATGTAAACAATTTAATAAAATACCATCAAATTCAATTATATCACTCCCGATTCACAATAAAGCTAATATTCATTAATGATTTTAAGTAATTTCATTAAACAATATATACCTACGTACTTCGTGAAAAACGTAAGAATTTTATATCGATGTCGTAGCGTTTGACAGATGCGCGCCGATGAACGAGACACAGACCGGGCGCAACGACGTCGAAATGCGACTGGCTGATGGAGGAGCGCGGCGCGCGCGCGTATCGAGCGCCCTCCGCCCGACCCCCGCCACCCTCGCTTCTACAACCCCCGATTGTCCCGCCCGGCTACTGATGAAGCTTTTTGGTTCTTAGCTTTTACCCCTCCGTAGATCTGCGTGCCTCGCTGTTACGGGCTTTACTGCATGCACTAGCGCGGTTAATTTCTCTTTAATTCTGTATTAGCAGTTTCAATTATTACATAACTCAAACGTTACCGATTTGCAATTTTATCTATTGAATGAAACTTCGGAATTGTTACTGATAGGATTCCCTTTACGTTGATCCCAATTAAATTAGGCTAGATACTATTGTCAATTATAATAACATTGGTTGATTAGCAATTTTCCATGTAGGTAGATAAGTAGATTTAATGATAAAAAATAAATAAAACATCGCGCTTCGAGGCATCTTTATTCCTGCAAAATCAAGTTCATAAAAATAAATAATCACGCCATTCCCGAAAGAGATAAGCAGAAGTGTACCTATTTAGCTATAGTACGGTCACATTTCGTCCAAGTCAAGCGCCATGGGATAGGTGAGGCCTAATCTATTACCATTATCTGAGCACGAGCCCAGACTTCATGCTGCTAGTTACCGAAAAATACTAGGCCCTTGCACGATCTGGGAATCGAACCCAAAACCGTTTAGCAACCGCGCTAGCGACCACTAGACGACTCTACAGGCTGGACTAACGGGTCTTGTGGTTAGTTACGATTCTTACGAATAAGGCATGTTGGGGTAAGTTCGACGCCAGAATAACACGCCTCGGTACGTATCAAATTCCCGGGTAACTTGGCAATACGCTGAAGTCGGGGCAGAATAAAATGGTGCAGAATACAATGTTATATCAACTCCAACATACTGCACAGTTTGAATCACGTTAACCTAAATACTGTCTTACATTCCGCACGTTTAAATAACTTTAGGACTTTGAGAAGTTGGTATAAATACGAGTCCAATGTTGTATATCTTCCCCTAAAAATCATTACGACGGCGGGTCTTGCGCTAACCGCATCCAGCGGACTTTCACTAGTAGAGCCTAAGCGGTGTTGTGTAGCTCACGACGAACGCTGTTTGGTTTCGACCCGGGTATGTATAACGCCGACCTCGGGGTTTGCGTAGCATCGGTCATCCCTAAATTAATAAAAATAGAGAGAGTCTGTTGTAATATTATACAGGTAGACTCAAGTGGACTGCGCATGTGGTCAATCAGAAGGTAAGTAGTGTAGTTAGAACATCGTGGGCGCTTCTGTTACCATGGTGGTATCGCCAGGCCTGAAGAACACATGACTAAACAAGTCCTTACATGAATTCAGGTCCAAAGAAACGAGGTAGGACCACTTGGATGCATGTAGTCAACAACGACCTGAAGCAAGCCCAAGCGAATTACTCAACGACCCAGAAACGAAACATCTGGCGAAGAATAACGAGGAGAGCCGACCACAAATGAAATGGGATAAGGCTAGGTAAAGAGAGAGGGCTTCTTTTCCACTGACAACTCACCAAGGAGATGGAGATATCGTGCTGTTGCGGTTGTTTAATAACAGAGTAGGTACAGTACCACTTCAGTCTTCAACAGACAATTTAATCACCCACACAAAACAACAACAGATAACAATGACCTGCTCCTGCATCAGGTCATGAGGATCCTTCATTGTCCGCCCAAATCTATACTTTATTGATAGAGAATGAAACAAATAAAACAAAAAATAATAATAATGGAAACAATTATTATATTAAAACAGTAATTTTACAGACTAGTATAAAAATAGCCAAAGCTAGCACTGAGCAATATCATTTGTGACTTAATAAAAATAGTAAATAAAAATATTTTTTTCATATCAATATATGTAATAATAATAGCTGTTATATATAAACTCTATAATATAAGACAGGTCTAGGCATTTGCACTGTGTGCTTAACTTATGGTAACTTAGTTACCGAGAAGCTATAACTAAATGTGATGGGTGAACTGCTTGGGGGCGACGCTATCATTTGTATTCTTGTATCTGATCTCTTTAATGGTCAGTTGCTTCCCTTGGTGTATTCTTTGCAGATGACTCCTCATATCGTAAGACCGCGAGAAAGACCGATGACACACAGGACATTGTGTCTTTCCCGCGTGTGAATCCTTGTGCAATGTCAATGAAGTGGGATGCTTGAAACCTTTTGGACAGAGTTGGCAGCGGAACTTAGCCAGTTCTGATTCTGTAACGAAAAATTACATTATGTGTAAATAAGTAAGGAATTCCACTAATATTATAAAGAAACAAAAAATAGATTTGTTGTGTTTGTTTCTTTGTTATGCTCTAATGCTAAAACGGCTAATCGGATTTGGATGAAATTTGGTACATGGGAAGACTGCCCTGGAGAAGGATATGCTACTTTTCATCCTGGATCACAGACTAAGTCGTAGACTATGGGTAGTTCAAAATAAAATGGCGATATAACATTCTTTTGTTTACAAGCAATAAAATCCTACTTTTGCCAATCTAATAGAGTATTCTATTCTATTTGCATTTAGGCTATGTTCTCTCACATAAGTACATCCTAGAGGAAGACTCATAATTTGTCAAACATGATAAAGCATTTACTCACAATTGTAAAAACCAGTATTATTACAAAACAAGGTTTTTCTTTAAATAAGGTTTCCTAAGAATCTAACAAAACTCACTACTTAGCCTGATTCTGAGATGCCATTTTTATGTTAAGAACTTTATCATAGTCAGAATAAGGTTTGAAATACAAAACCTGGCACATAGTTTTAAGCTCTGGTTAAAGTGATAAGACAGAAATTATTTTATTACATTACATTCGATTTGAGGCCAATCAATTCCATTAGCATAAGTACATTACTTTATTTTAAACTAATTTTATTATTGAAACATTTTCCCTGTATCATGTTGGTACATACCGGAATTACTTTTTTCTGACAAATCTTCAACTGAAGTTGTTTGTGTATCAACCTGCATTTCTTCACTACTGGTAGATGGTGCTGTTCTCAGTTTTACATTATCATCAGACTTTGAAGCTTCAGGCTGCAGTTCAACAATACCATTTTCTTGTTCTGGAATACTTTTGTTTGGGATGTTGGCCATTGTGATTGGTTGTGGAATGTACTCTTCTCTAGAACTTTGCATTGTGGCTAAGTTAATTGGTTCATCAGACAATACAGGGACAATATCCTCAGTCATTCTACTTGATTTAGAACTTAAATCTAAAGAGGTGTTGTCTGTGATTCTCAACTGGCTTTTAGATGATTCATCCTCCATGTTATCAGTCAAACCCTTAACCTCTAGGAGCTCAGCAGTTATAAGGAATGATTCCAATTGCTCTTGGAATATGTTCACCTCACCATGGTACATAAAGTTGATGATCGCATTGAGGTCCTCGAACTTGAAGTTTCTGAATATTATCACAGGATGTTGACATGGGTTCTCTTTGAATATTTGCTTGAAGTAACTACTACAAGCAGATAACAACATTTTGTGTGCCTTGATTTTGCCTCCATCGCAGCACAGCGTAACATCCACTAGATCGTTTTCAAAACGGAGAACATTGAACGCTTCTGTTACGTGAGATACGTAATTATTCCAGCGTAAAGAGAACTGCGGTGCATTATTCATTCTACAACTGGTATTCCACAAAACCACTGCTGAAATATGGAAAACAATTAATCTACTAATGAGTTTATCACTTTGTTGAGATAATCGAGCAGATTTGATAAAGGTCAGGTTATTTTTTCGATGTTTCGAGTAAAGAATCCGAGTTTCTCTTTTATTTACACAAAAATTGGTTGTCAATACAAATGTCAATAAGTTTTCAATTTCAATCTGTCATTTCGTTTCGTGGGGGATAAAACCTGAATTGCCAACAGTAAGGTCACAGATTAAGTTACATTATTAGCAAACTACAAAAGCTAAAGTTCCAATTATGGCGGCACCCCGAGCTAAGTGGCGCCCTCATTGAATAAAAAATCGTAGCATAGCATAGAAAACAAAAATAAAAAAATTGATTCTAGGAGTTTGTTACAAAGAGGATAAAGTATTTTTACGTTGTTAAAACAGGACTCAAAATGTTTAGTATCCAAAGTAGATAGCAAAAGTACCAAAAGCGGCCATTTTTGACAGTTTTGCTATCTACTTTGGATACGAAACATTTTGAGTCCTGTTTTAACAACGTAAAAATACTTTATCCTCTTTGTAACAAACTCCTAGAATCAATTTTTTTATTTTTGTTTTCTATGCTATGCTACGATTTTTTATTCAATGAGGGCGCCACTTAGCTCGGGGTGCCGCCTTATGTATGCGATAATCTTCCGTATTATTATAGTACTCTTTGGAGATAATCTAACCCTGACGGAAAAAAAATCAGAATTTAACATTGAATGGTGGAAGACAATAAAATTTTAATAACTAATTAATTATTATTATTAATGCCTACAATGCTGTGAACAATTTGCAAAAAAATCATTCGTAGTTTTTTTATTATTTGAAAATAAAAACATATTTTATTTACTTGTAAATAAAAGGTTACATTACAACTCAAAGTATTAGTACAGTAGTTTTCATTCCCGACTTTTCACGTTTATGGCAACACTGAGTACCTAACTCTCTTTGTCAGTGACACTTGTTGTGTCACTGTTAACCTAAATTTTTTTTTTTAGCTCATAGTCCGAGTCACCTAGTGATGTAATCCAATTAGACAATTTTGCTTCTCGATAGCACGATTGAGCAGATGAGTCTACTCGGGTTCCCGTATTCGAATACAATTCCACGAACTGAACGATCATATTAGTAGTCTGTTACACTATGCAGTTGGTTGGAGCACTCCCAATCACTTCGGGCTTTACACAGGTGACTATTCGACTATCTAAATGACAATTCGGCTAACCCGCAGATAACTAAAATCACAATTTCCAAAGACGTCATTATTGATTCATATGCCAGCGATCCAGCTTCCATATCACATAGAACAATAATATTAGAATGTTATTTTCAGTGTCGTCGCTGTGCCAACGATTATTTTAAAATATTTTCGGTAAAACTTTCCTTTATGGGCCGTCGATTTATGGGTCGGGGAGGGGGGGAGGGGGGAGGGGGGGAGGAGGGGCTACCCCCTGTCCCATCCCCACCCCGCGCAGCCCCATGGTTATGGAGATATCCATGGTTAAAGTTTTGAGGTTAGGTTAGGTTAAAACACTAATTTCCATCAATTTGAACTCTAATTTACCAAGATAGCTAGATAATTAGTAATTAAGGCTAACCTTATCCGTGTCGGGGTGCCCTAAACTACCCTACCTACCAAGATAGCTCGACGGAGCCCCGCTTCGCGGGGCTCCTATTTCTGGGTGGTTTAAAAAAAAATAACCACGAAGGAGGTGGCGGGGTCTCTGTTCGCTCGCTTCGCTCGCTCACAACGACCCCGCCACCTCCTTCTAACCTAACCTATCCGAGTCGGGGTGCCCTAAAATTCCGAGCTCGCTTCGCTCGCTCTTGGACTGACTATCCTAATCGCTTATGAGTGTACTGATAGATTGTTGATTAGACAAAGTGTCACCCTGCTCCGCAGAGCTCCTACTTCTGGGTAAAAAACCTGTTAAATAACTTTACTGTATGCTTGGCCACTAGTCTGCTAATTATCTAGTTAATATTTAAAAACTTAAACATTTTTTCCACTTTAACAGACTCAATGAGAAAATCTGCAGATTAACAACTCACGCTAGCAATAACTTAAAGAATAATTAAAAACTTACCTTAATTCATCCGAGCAAGGATTGTTTCTGTTCCTGGTTGACCCAGTAGGTAATTACGTATCAATTTTTTTTTAAATTTAATTTTAATTTTCTATGTGAAAATATAATTATATATAAAGACTTAATATAATAAAATTGAATGAAACACACCTCCACCGTCCACGGAACGTAAAACGTCAAATTTGACATCTACCATAACAATTTGTGTGTGTTATTTCTCAATTTATATGGAAAATTTAAAAAATTATATCTCGTAAACCATGAGTTTCCGCAACTTAAAAATTTGTAAATAGCCTTCTGTTTATGGGTGCTATCTATAAAAAAAAAATGAACTTCCAACTCGACGGCCCATAATGGAAAGTTTATCCGATTTCTTTAATAGATTTTCGACTTTATTGCTAAAGCATTAGGTTCAATGTTGATTGGGAAAATCTGACAGTTTCGGGTAGGTTGACCTGCTGGCGTCCGTACATACATAAAATTTAGGCCAAAACATCAATATCTATCTATCTAGTATGTAAATTAATTTTGGAGTGTCCGAAATGTTGATGAAATTTCTAATTTCATCATCGATGAATTGAGAAAAGCTGTATTCAAAAATTGGGGAATCTAAACTTGGGGTGCAGTAGACTTTTTTCTGAGTGAGATTAGATTAGAATTATCATAAAATATAGTATCTTTTTATGTATGTACAGACGCCAGCACATCAAGCTACTACAATCTGTCAGATTTCTTTAATAGATTTTCGACTTTATTGCTAAACCATTAGGTTCAATGTTGATTGGGAAAATCTGACAGTTTCGGGTAGGTTGACCTGCTGGCGTCCGTACAGACGCCAGCGCATCAAGTTACTACAATCTGTCAAATTTCTATAATAGATTTTCAACTTCATCGCTAAAGCATTAGGTTCAAGGTTGATTGGGAAAATGTGACAGGTTCGGGTAGCTTGACCAGCTGAGGTCTGTACATACTAGTATAGACGCACTCCAAGCATATTAATTTCACATGTTGAACAATATTATTGAATCGATATTTATTTAAGAACTAGTCGAGTTTTCAAATACCACCCACTGTCAATGTCAAACTGTTGTCAAAAATATTTTTGAGAACAGTTTGACATTGACAGTCATATGACATCATTCATTGACATCTTCAAAATTTTAATTCAAGCTTGCATTCGAGTCGAGTTAGATTTTAATAAACAGGTCGACTTCTGAGTACTAAGTAAATAGATATAAATAAGTTCTCGGTGCGTCTAATTAAATTAAACCAAATCTAGATAAAATAAAATGGTAAGTTATTTATTATTACGACCAGTGTTGTGAAATGGTTGAGGTTACAGTGATATCAGCAGCACAAAGAAATGATTTTATTGTAATTTATAGCACGGCCGTGTAAAGGTTCGTACTACGGAAGAAGAACGGGCGAGGAAAGAGAAAGAACGTCAAGAGAAACTTAAGGTTTACAAACATGCTATGCAAAAGATTTTTGAAAAGGTTTGTATTGAGAAATTTAATGGTCCTAGGCCTAGCGTAGACATGGGTGGTAATTACAAAACTTTTTTCTCAGAGGAAAGAAGGTGAACTAGACAAAGATCTTTTGGAGCTGACAGGAAAGGTGTTGTCATCCAACCCAGATATTTATACACTATGGAACATCAGAAGAGAAATACTCATCATTTTCAAGTAACTTAGTCCATTAGTCATTTATATGCTTAGCAATCATATAGATTATTAGCTTAATCAACCTATAATGTTTCCACTACTGGGACACAGGCACAGAGAAGACTCAGAGGGGGAATCAATCATTTTATGGTGAGGTGCAACTTTCAAGGGCTATGTCACAATAATTTTTCTTTAGTTTAATTAATTAAATATACTGGAAACTAACCCCAACATACATATAGTTAGAAAAGACTAGGCTGATCTCCAATTCAGTAGGTACTGGCAGTGAATGAATAGCATTCAATTTTGAAATCGAAACTACTACAATTTGAGTTGAAAACTATATTTAATAATTTTGAATTTAATGTTGGGCAAAAATCTAACATTTTATTTAAAACTGAGGTAGTTATGTTTTAACTTTTAACTGTAATTTACAGAAGGGTTATTCATGGTTATGTCACAGAAAAAAACTGATGAAAAGTTAATATTTGTAGTCATATGACTTGAAAGATCATCACAGGATGTCACTTTTTGAGATTTATTTTTGATTCCATAAAATTTGAAAAATACATGACCAAGATTTTTAAAAATATTTTTCTAATAACTGTCACGACTTGGCCTATTGCCCATTTTCAGCTTGACATTGATTTCTGGGACACATTGTATATTGATATGCCTAAGTTGCATGCCTTCAAGTTTTTGCTGCTTAATTCCATAGGTACACTGAGAGAAAAACAATCACCAGACAACACCAGCTGAGCTGAAAATTCTGTAACATTGATTACTGCAAAATGTGATAAGTATCTCAGAAACAAGCTTTATAAGAAAATACTATGTTATCACAATAATTTCCAGGAAAAACGAGGACAATGATGAGGAGCTATCGCCGTTATATGATGCTGAACTGCATTTAACAGAGTATTGTTTGAAAATAAACCCTAAATCCTACTGTGCCTGGCACCAGAGGGAATGGGTGCTTACTACCAGGGCAGACCCCAATTGGGAGAAGGAGCTGGCTCTATGCAATATGTACCTGAAGTTGGATGAAAGAAATTGTAAGTATTTATGGCATTTTCTCTAATGCTTCTATAGCCCCTCGTCTGTTAGGCAAGCTTATTAAGTTCGGTAACAATAGAAAAAGTGATTGTGATTAGTGACAATTGAGCTCATAAATAAACAATCAAAGCACTAATACTATTTATTTGTAGAAATAAGAAACCAATTTGGATTTAGTAAAAAAAACATAGTTTTCAACTCAAATTGCAGTAGTTTTGATCTCAAAATTGAATGCTATTCATTCATTGCCAGTACTTACGGAATTGGAGATCAGCCTAGCCTTTTCTAACTATATGTATGTTGGGGTTAGTTTCCAGTCTAACCGAATGCAGCTGAATACCAGTATTGCAGCAATAGCAGATACAAATAATAATAATGTTGGTTGATGCCGCATTTCATTAAAATTTATTAAGGGGCCTCTGTGAGTTGACTTCGGTCCCTCGTACGCCTTCCAAAGGACCGGGACCCCAGGGTCCCGAGATATGTAAAAACATACAAATAAATAATAACAATAATGATTTATTCACATAAAAATACACAAGAGCTATGAAGTCCCTGACTCCTGAGCTAGGTTCAAATAATTATTATTGATAAATGTATTTTACAATATGTTTCAGTTCACACCTGGGATTACAGAAGATTTGTTGTCAGTCAATCCAAGCCATCATTAAAAGATGAATTTGACTACACAACTGAAAAACTGATGGACAATTTCTCAAATTATTCTGCATGGCACCTCAGGAGTAAATTGCTTGTGGAGCTTTATCCTGACTTAGAGGGTTGGTAAAAAAAACAAAAAGCGATTTCATTAATTAATATCCATATAAGTCAATACTGTTGTTAACTGTGCTCGGGTACAAGGTCTAACTTTTAACCAGTGGAATGCCTTAATTACAGAAACAAATTATTAAAAAGCCATTGTGTCTCGCGTGGATCCACGTTCCCGGCGCATAAAAAGGATTAAACATCATCATCATTTCAACCAAAAGTCGTCCACTGCTGGACATAGGCCTCCCCAGACTTTTAATAGTAACATGTACAACTTTTTATGTATTTTCAAGGAATCCTTTTTTCTATTAGGTGGGCGCCCAATAGAGGATAGTCATCATAAACATGAGTTGAAAATGGTACAGAGTGCAGCTTTCACTGACCCAGATGACACCAGTGCTTGGTTTTATCAAAGTTGGCTGCTAGGTAAAACCACATCATATCAAAATTCCATGATTTTATAATAATTATACAGGGTGGCAGGGAAATTGACGCCCAACCTGTAACCATGGATTTAGTACATGATTCTAGACTAGATTTTCATCGGTTATTAAAACAAAAATTTGATGTTCCATACATTTGGTAGGTACTTTTCTATGAAACAGATAACTCTAAAAATGTCTATGTTAAGATGTATAGCATCATGTGCTGAATTCATAGTTACAGTTTGCGCGTCGATGTTCCTACCACCCTACATAGCTTATAAGTGTTGTAGCACTGTTGCTAAGCCAAGACTTATTCTTGAAGAGGAGGAACAAGCATTGATTTTACGTCACTGCAAATAAATACCTCAATTTTGTATAATATACTTGTATAGCACGGGCTTGCTTAACATTAGGGGTTAAAGTATGAAATTGCCGATTTGTACGGAAAAATTTAAATTCGTTTTTTTTTAATTCAACATATTAATTTAATTACATTACATACCATTATTATCTATACATTGCTGCCATCTAATAGGAAGGTCATTTATGCCTTTGCGATAGAACTCTCGTGATCTAGATTCGACAAACTGTGTGAAAGCATTTTGTACTGCCTCCTGAGAAGAAAACTTTTATCAGGTAGAAAATAACTCGAATTTTCGAAGTATCCATCTTGTCTAAGCTGAATAAAAAAAATAACTGAAAGTCGATAATCGAATGTTGCACATTTTTTAAAAGAAGAACTTCATAGGTATCATGTGAAAAAGTTTCACTCAAAAATCTCAAACCATGAAGGTTCTATGTCAATTCGAATTACCTTACCCAACCTACCCTTACCCAACCTATTATTAAATTGCCGTTATACAGGCAATTTCATAATAGGTTGGGGAAAAAGTTTCTTCGCATTTTTTAAGAAAATTCAAAACATTTTTTAATATAGGGTATTTACATTTAACTAAAGTATGTAGGTACCATTTTGTTCGATAACTTTTTGCCATCTTGTAGGTAGGGACATGATCCCATTGCTATAGAAATTTTGGGACTTCTGATCAAAATACCGCGAGAAGTGGTTTTGGCAGTCCTCTCGTGATGTTAACCTGACACTGTCTAAAGAATTCTGAAGAGACCGAAACAGGGGAAATCTGAAGGTGCAAGGTCAGGACTATACGGCGGATGCATTAACACCTCCCAGCCAAACTCTCTTAATTTTTGCTGAGTGGCTAAAGATGTGTAAGGTCTAGCGTTATCATGATGAAAAACCACACCCCTTCTGTTGATTAATTCCTGCCGCTTTCTCTCAACTTCTTGCTTTAATCTTATCAGTTGTTCGTAGTGGTAACAGCTCATAATGAATAATGCCCTTCCAATCCCACCACACACACAGCTTTCACCTTGTTGCGAGTTAACCCGGGTTTCGCCAGTCTGTGAAGCCTGACCGGCCTTTGACCACGACCTTTTTCGCACGTTCTTGTCGTACGTGATCCACTTTTCATCACCAGTTATCAGCTTCTTCAAAAATGGTTCGGTTTCATTACGTCGTAATAAACAATCACAAATGAGTACACGGTTCATTAGGTTTCTTTCACTGAGCTCGTGGGGTACCCAAATATCTAGCTTTTTTGTGTACCCAAATATCTAGCTTTTTTGTGTACCCAGTTTTTTTCAAATGCGTCAAAACCGGTTTGTGGTCAATTCCCAGTTCTTCAGCTACGTCGTAACTACTGATATGCCGATCTTGCTCCACTTTTTCAAAAATGGCATCCATTTTATCCGTAATAGGGCGACCAGAGCGACGTGCATCTTTGACATCAAAATTTCCGGATTGAAAACGCTTAAACCAAATTTGTGCTACTCTCACAAACACTGCACTAGGTCATAAACTCGCAAATTTTTTTCGCGGCTTGCGTTGCATTTTTACTTTTTTTGTAGTAACATTTTAAAATGTATCGAATTTCTTCATTAGATTCACTCATCTTGACAGTACGAAAAACAAATGAAAATCACATATTTTCCTAATTTGAATTTAAACTTTCCATGATACCAAAACCAGCCAGATACAAATAGTATAGCCAAAGAGATTTTATTACAAGTTCATACATACTATAATGCGAAAAGACTTTTTCCCCAACCTAATACTTTAACCCCTATTATTTACGCTAAGACAGCTTATGTTATTGAACTTCTAAATGAAACAAAAGAATAATAATAACAAAAAAACTAAATTACAGGAGCTGTAAGAACAGATATAGAAGTAGCAGTTTACGTAGTGTCGCCATTAAAAACGACAGTAGCATTTAGCAAGCCTGTCAACCAAAACTTTGTAGCTTCAAGGACGCGCCTGTTCTTCGACAATGAATTAGTAAATGGAGAGTGGCAGCCGCTTTCAGGATACCAATACGACATTCTATGGATTTTCAAACATAATGTAGATATCACTGAGAGTTTGGATGTAAAGGTAGTACAAGATTTTTTGTACATTTTGTACTCCTTATTTTGTTTTGCTTACCAAAAGTTTGAAACTCACCATTGGGGTTAGGATGGCCTGTCCCCTAATTGCGTAACACACTAATCCGAAGATTTTAAAGGGAATTGTCAATCCATTTCGTTTGTTTGAATTATTTGTCTGCTTGACAACGTAAATACGTGAATGTGGTTGATTTGTCAAAATTATAGACCATTGTAAGTGTGTTACGCAATTAGCCCACAGTTCCAATAACAGATACCTAAATTATAAAAACACGAATATGGAAAAATGAATAAATTTATTGTTATTTTAAAAATTCCAGATGGAGTATGACAGTGAAGATGGAAATATACAAATAATTCCTAGTGTTAAACACAATGTAAATACTTATATTGGTAAAGGTGAAATCAGTTTCGAGAAAAAATATTCGAAACCAGTTGTTGAGGAACTGAATAATCAGCTGGATTCCTGTCGTCAGTTGCTGGCTATGGAACCTGACAATAAATGTAATTATTATAACTAGAATAAAGTCTCATTTAAAGTCAGCCTAGTAGAGGTAGAGTACATTACTGCAGCGGCCGGCAAGAGGCATTAATGGATGAACGCGAAAATGTGGGCCGAGGTGAAGTCCAGGCACACATACGTACGTCCAACAATGGCTGCTTGCGGGCAAGCCTCGTATAGTACTTTTCTCAAATAATGCATAGTTAAATCAACAATTAATTATGAATTCCAGAATAAATTACGAACAACGATAATTTTTCACGCGCATATATCATTCATTTGTTTCTTTTTTTTTTACTTACACGGCTTTATTTGCAATGCAAGCCAGTTCGAAATAATTATATGGTACTTTGTTTCTTTTTTTTATTTTACACGGCTCTATTTGCAAGCCAGTTCGAAATTTAAATAAAAACTTCGTTCCATTGTTAAATGGCACGATAGATATACGAGTTTTTATAGTAATTTATTCGGCCGCTAAACATGACCGATATGGATTTTCACGCTAACTTTTCCGGCCGACCAGTACCAATCAAAATAATGCTTGAATTTCCAAGCATTTTTGGGTAAAATATTAAAACTATGATTGGCAGTATTTCTTATATCTTTCTAGCTAATTACAACTTTTTGTACTACAGTCCTTTAACAGTTATTTTACATATAACAACAACCTTATTGCAACGAGAGTAAAGATCACTTCAGTTATGCAAAATTAGAGTGAATCAGAGGTAAAATAACAAACTACACAAACAGATACAGAATCGTCAAATAATGTAAATTACGATTTCATACTTTATAATTTAAACTTTTTTTTCAGGGACCCTTCTTACCACCACAGTTTTTCTTCATTGTATTGATCCGAAACAGTATCACAAGGAGATAATAGAAAATTTACATACATTGAAAAGTGTAGATGATTTACGGGCTGGCTACTATGACGATTTAATTACTAAATGGAGTATAGAAGATCAACTTACACGGGATTATAAAACAGATTGTCTAGAGTTCAAAATCATGTTTGATGCGAGAATTATCAATTTACCACATTTGCAATACTACAGTCATTGCGAAAATGTTGATTTATCTAATCAGAATTTAACATCAAATATTTTGCCTTCCTTAGAATTGCTTCAATACTGCAAGGTGAGCTTTATTAGGTTTTCATAAAAGTATTGACTGTTTCTATTTTGTATCAGTTTGTAGCCAAGAAGGCTATTTATCTAACAAGTTCTTTTTTGTCTTTGCAGAAATTATCTTTAGAGAACAATCAACTGACGACATTAAGAAATTTCCCTGATTTAAATCTGGAGGTGTTAAATTTAACGGGGAACAATGGTTTAGTTGAAGAAGAAGTGGAGTTATTTAAGAATAGATGCAATTATTCAGTAATTTTCTGAAGAATATATTGACACCTTTTGGTGGTAAAGATATTTAAAATATATTTTAATAATTAAAAACTTAACCTAAAATATTACAATTGTACAATAATCAGATCACCTAAGCCATACTGAACGCAGGTAGAAAGCAGAAGCTTCGGACTCACACTGTTGCGCAATGACCGACAATGCTCGAATGCTGTATTTTAATTTTATCGCGCTTTGTACTGAAATCCCACAGATCATAATAAACTGTATTTTGTATACTTCTATCGCTCTCTATCTGCGTTAGTGAAGGTGTTACTGTGCATCACTATTGTTAACACAGATAATGGTCCAAGTTATATTCATAGTTAATAGTAACTTAAATAGAACAAAAAAGTGCCTACATTTTATTTCTTCCAGCAATGTAAACGTGATTCCAATATTTATTTAATAACACTACAGATTTAAAGTCTATCAAATTAATTTGTCGAATATAAAGGTAAAAACCGGATGGACAAGTGTGAGTCGGACTCGCACCATGAGGGTTCCGGCTCAAAGCTGTACCAGGCTGCCCGCGGATTCACTCGTCTGACACGGCCTTTGAATCTTCAATTCCGAATTGAAGGGCAAACATAACTTTGCAGTTAAAAAATTTGTTCTTCCATACATTCCAACTGCATAAAAGTAAGTTTGTAATTTTGTGTGCACAGCATTGAGAGGTTTACCATGTGTTATTTTAATACCATATACTTCTAATAGGTTTTCCTGTAATCTATAAGTAAAGAACTAAGTATTTTCTGTATTTTTTGCAACTTTTAGATGCAGTAGTTTCATTGATATGGGTATGGTCAATTTCCATTAATTTTCTAAAATAGCATTAAAACAATTTAAAATTAAAATAATTCGAGACCAGAAATGTTCAGATGATATGTACACGTGGTACAGTTTGATTTGAAATTTTCTAATTTGCCTCTCAATATCAATTCAAAATCAATTGCAAATTGACTGCGGAAGATGGACAGACCGACACACGAGAAATTGTATAAGCTTTCTAGTTTCTTCATTCGGACACCCGTACGGAACCCTAAAAACCATTTACATTATTGGAAAAAAAATAAAATGTATTTACATACAACAAAACAACTATTACTTTTTAACTATCACTATATAAAGCAGTATTTAACAAACTTATTTCAAAGCACCTTATGCTTGTTGCTTCATTCAGTATGTAAATATATTATGTTGTGTACTGGTTATTGATTTCATATTTGAAGCTGTAAGTACTACAATTATAAAGATCTAAGTATCACTTTCTTTTTACATTTATTGTTTTCTATAAGTACATGTTATTTCGCGACTGTGTTGTATAGACTGATTGTAACAAAAAAGAACAATATATTTGCTTTCAATTACTTACAAACTAATGGTGAAAGTAATTACTTATTTCTATTAATAATTATTTTAAAATTAAGGTTACTGCGATAATATTTGTCTTCAGTAACACCGCTTAACTTTTAGCTGCATTCCACCAAAGTCTAGCCTGCCTTACAATAAGCTTTTGTCAAGTGTTTTTAGAACTTATATCCCGCAAGAGTTAACTTGAGACCCGAGCGGCCCGCACTTTTACCGCTCAAGCGAAGTCTCAAGTTGACGCTTGCGGGTTGTATATTTGTATGCTTTTTTCTAGTATGTAAGTAAAGAGCTACTTCTAAAATGTTAGAGGCCCTCAACTTCTCTCAAAACGTTTTTGTTTTTTTTTTTAAATATTTTTTTTAATTAACAATACTCTAGACTAGACTATCTAGACATTTTATTATTTTTAGAAAAATATATCTATTATGGTTTAGTAACAAGTATTTTGTATTGTTGCACACAAGTCTTTATAACAAACCTTAAACACTCTTGTTCTATAAATCTAAATGAGAAGTAAATGTAAGGGTATTTTGTAACAAACAGGGCGCGCGTATGACCAGCATAGTGATTCACAACCATTCGATAGGTTGTCGAATCTAAAATTAATCGTTTTGAATTACCTACTAATTTATTTGCCATGCCCCCGACAGCATACAGCTGTCGAAAGAAAGGTCGTCTATTTGATTGAAACTGACAACATTTTGTGTTTTTCTATTTGTGACTAGCCTATAAAGAACTCCTTTGATGAAATTGATTGATGTTCGATTTGGTACGGAAGCGTATCGAACGATCGTGAATAGCTTTGCTGGTCTGTTTTGATCGCTGGAGTTTCCCCGCGTCGCATTGTTCGCTACACGGTCCACGTTATGGTAAACTAGCACAAAGCTACAAACAAAACGGTAAACCCAAACAGATCGCGCAATGCTTCTGTGGGTGTAGGTATGTTTCAGCTGGTATCATCTAACAACCAAGTTACATTATGCAGTTTATAAACGCAAGCTCTAGTCGTGGGGTAATTGCGTAACACACTATCAGTAGCAATGGGTTTCATTTTGACAGTTCAACAACATTCATTGCGTTATTTACGTTTTTGAGCAGACACATTTTTAACTCCCGGCGCAAAAACGACGGGGTGTTACAAGTTTGGCGTGTCTCTCTCTGTGTGTATGTCTGTCTGTGGCATCGTAGCTCCCGAACGGATGAATTGATTTTGTTTTGTTTGAAAGGTGAATTTGTCGGGAGTGTTCTTAGCTATGTTTGATGAAAATCGGTCCAAGATGGCCGCCGCCACAAAATGGCGGATTACATATTTTTTCACAACTCCCTCATTATGGGTATCAAAATTAAATGAAAGGGCTTGACTAGTAAAATACTATAGGTACTTACACTATGATAAATTTCAAATCCAAGATGGCCGCCACAACAAAATAGCGAATTACAACCTGAATCTTAAAACGCAAGAAAATAAAAGAAATGAAATGTTATGGAGTCCCTACAAAAACCATGAAATAAAAAATTTAAAAAAACCCCCGCCACAAAATAAACTATTGAAACAATAGCCACAAATAGAACAAAAAAAAAAAGTATAAACGTGAAACCCTCTAGAAAGAAAAACATAACCATGAAATTATGACCCTACGTAAGTACGTATGAAATTTTTTGATTAAAGGTCCCGTCGGGGGACCGCTACTATTTTAAACCTTTAACACAGAACGTTAGGCTAATAATTAGAGCGGTACCCCGACGGGACAACATTTAATAAAAAAAAAATCATATGGTCATAATTTCAAGGTTATTTTTTTCTTTTTATTGGGTTTCACATTTATACCTTTTTTGTTCTACTTGTGGCTATTGTTTCAATAGCTTTTTTTTTATTGTTTTAGGCTTTTTACATTCATACTATTTCTATTATTGTTGCGCCGAGGGTTTTTTAAATTTTAAATTTTTAGAACATACTAATTCATGAAGCAATGTATTAGCAATATACAGGGTGGGCACTATTTTTTTAAATTTTATTATATGAAATATAAAAATTATTAAGTATTTTTTTATTTAAATATCGTATTTAGGGCCGGCAATTTAATATGGAAAATAATCTCAGACAAATGTTCACCTCTAGCAGAATGGCAGATGTGAACCTGTTATGTTTTTCATGACATTTTCACACATTTCCTGCGTTATTTCAGTGACTGTGTCTTAGATGTTTTGTTTTAATTCTTGAAGGTTCATTGGCCTGTTAGCATAGACATGTCCCTTTAGATAGCCCCAGAAAAAAAAAGTCTGGAGCTGTTAAATCCGGGGATCTTGGGGGCTAATCAATGTCACAGTTTCTCCAAATTAATTGACTCTGAAACATTCTTTTCAATATCTCAATTGTGGCTCGTGCTGTATGACATGTGGCCCCATCTTGTGGAACCACATGTTTCCTAAGCCCAACTGATTCACTTGATGTAAGAAAATTGCTTTATCTGTTACAATGCCATGCTGCTCAAATATAATTACTAAACGAGTTATTGTTAGCCACGAAGCTAAGTGATTTCTACCAAAAATTGGCTGCAATTTTCTTAGAATTTCTGCAATACATCATTGGGTCGAGTAGAATGTTTTAATAATTAATTCACGTAGTTCAGTCTTAAAACGCTCCATAACAAATTTGCTGTATCTACACAAAGTAATTTTCACGAAACAGCTGTCATATTTGCTGCCAAAACAAAATGGCGGCAAAAAAAGTTGTATATCTCCAAGTTGCCCACCATGTAGGTAAGTACTTCAAAATGATTCAGATTGAGGCTGATAGTGTGTTACGCAATTAGGGTCATAAACTAAAGTGTATATTGGATTAGGGTGCTGTGCTGGACTAGAGCTTGCGTTAAAGCAAGCGCGCGCCTGTTTACAATTACAAATAGTCCCAAAGAATTTAAGTTTATGAATAAATAAGAAGCGAAATTCAAATGCTGTGACACTTCCAAATAACGACAGGACAAAGGCTTTAATTTCAGTAATATAACATTTTTACTTAATTATATTACATAGATTTATCATGTTGAAATTTATTTAATGGAAATAAATTATTATGAAATAATAAGTGCCTTGATAATTTTTACCTATCGAGATAACTTACCAGATCTTAAGTTTTTTAAAGTTGAACACAACTTCAGCAACAGGTTTTAACAATATGTCTTCATCCCAAAATAATTTTCCACAGGATTCACATAAAGTTGCTGATTTACTCAGAGCAGATAGTTTACAAGCATTATGTATGTCAATGGTGACTCCCTTGTTTGTTGTTAATTTAGTTTTCGTGTAAACGTCTGGTTGATATAAGTCTTCATCACAATCTGAATCACTCAGAAAATTCTCACAATATGCAGTTTCATCATCGTCATACTCAACACCATACCTGTCTGCTTGATCAACATTGTCAGGTTTTAGCATTCTTTGGTATTCAATACACATTTTCACAACTTCATCTGAATTTAGTTTTCTGAAATCTTTACTATTACAATTAATACAAAAGTTGAAAAGATTGTCTTGTTCCACTTTTATGTTAAAATTATTAAATATTTTTCGTAACTGTTGTATAACAGTGTCTTTACCCACTTCTAATATAGAACTTTGTGGAAAGTTTGTTGTTGGTGTATGTTTAAGTTTACATAGTAGGACCAGGCGATCTTCAGATATTGCTAGATTTATTACATCATGCCACAACATTGTTGATGGTATCACAATTGTGTCTATTCCACAGTATCTTAAATAAGGCATCAAATGAGATAACACAGACTCCACCATAAATTTCACCTCATGAACTGATCTTGATTGCACCATAGGTACACAATTCTGAAATCTGTCTACAACCTTAGGTTTCTTAGTGCATTTCTTCTTGCTTTCTAACATAACATCATTGCATATTTCCTCAAAATTAATTTGTTGTTCTAAACATAGTTTCTGAAGATATTCATATATTTGTATAAGCACATGAGCATCTAAAGCAGCATACAGAATTTGTGTATTTCTCAATGGCCTCAATTCCCAATTAGAACATTGTTCAGATTTTTCAAGAGGAAACCCAAAACATGATTGTACTAGACAGCTGAGGCTGTTTCCCATGTTGTCACTGTTACCAGGCAAGGTAAGTCCGTTGTTGAGAAGACTTTTCCACAGGGTGCCAAGATCTAGTAACCCTTCACCTTGTACTTTGATGTTCCCCAATCCCACCACACATGACTTCATTTCTTTCAAGTCTTGCTCAAGTCCAAAACCTACTTTTATAATCTCTGCATTATCCAGAAAAGATTTATGGAAAGTGCACCAAGAGGTTGAATATTCTGGTTTGTTCAATATCAGAGTGTCTATTAGATAAACTCTACTGTTTGTGGCTATTTGTATTAATGCTACTTGAGACTGTGTAGCTCCAAATGAAGGCTTCCATTCACAATCAATGCTCACAACACTATTTTTAATAACTTCGGATATCATTAGATCATCAAATTTTTCTCCTGTGTCTACAAGTGTTATCTGATCTTCAAGCAAACAAAACTTGTAATACTTATGAGGACTTTGTGGAGAAGTATCATTTGTATCCCAGTTCTCTTCTACAGGGTCATCATTCATAGAAATGTCTTTGAGTGCTGTAGGTAAGTCATTCTCAGCCATGTTTAAGTATGAAGCCCACTTGAGAGCTTCATTGCGGTCATATTCAACTAACATGTCAATAAATTCTTGGCCAGAGCCAGCATTTTGCTTCAGTGAATCTTTCACCAAGTCTTCCCATACAGATGAGCTAACATTATGTTCTTGATACTTTTGGTGTATTAAATATCTCAGTCCACCAGTTGTGCGATTCTTACTGAGGTTCTTACAGGTCTCTATAGGAATGTTAAACTTATTGCATAAACGAGCCACTAGTTTTCCCAGTGGCTTATAGTGTAGTTTATCATATCTGACATGAGAAATCTTATTATCATGGATGTATTGTTGTACAAATTCTCGAATACTAATTGTTTTATCTAGTAATTTATCCAGAAAAATTAACAGTGGCTTTACCTGGCTAGGGCATTCATTCAAATACTCATCAATTAAATTGGATTTGTCTTGCAGAATCAATGGAAACAATAGGTCTTCAACTGGTATTTCATCAAACAATTCCATTGATATTACAATTTGGGATGCTTGCTTACAATTGTCCTTACTGACCATATCTTTCACTATAGGTAGAATTTGATCTTTAATTGTAGATATTCTGTATGTTTTGACAATCAGACACAGAAAATGTTGATTCCTTTGTTGTGTAGCTATATGGAATGCTGGTAGTTTCAAATCATCATCTGGTAAAATCTTACTTCTCTCAGACCACTTCAGCAAAGTTTCCACAATGAAGTAGGGTAATGTTTTTGGCTTGCAATCTTTGTAATCATCACATTTAATAACAAAAACTAAAGCTAATCTGTATCGTTCTTCTGCGCTCTGAATAAATGATTCGATGTGAGTCCCTATTGCAGGACTTCTCTTCCATGTTTTCCAAGTTACTTTTAGTTGCTCTAACCACATTTTGGAATTTTCATCAAGATCTACATTTAGCCCTATAGTCCGAAGAGATTCTTCGATCGAGGGTACTATTTTAATGGATTGGTTCTCACTGACTAGTTTATTAATATCCATTGTAATAAATGTCTTGAACTTATCCTTCTCTTCTAACAGTTTACTAAGTATAATCAGCAGTCCCTATGACATAATTTTAATTTGAAATGTTGATGAATATCAACTGTTTGTATCTTAAACTATTGAACACAACTGTTGGTAGCACAATAACCTAACTATTTATTATTGCAGTTTACTGGAACTTATGATAATCATCGAAATATCTAATTCTCTCTATTTTGTATTTTTTATTAGTGTCCTGTCAATTTGACAATTAATATGTCATTCCAATATTCCATTCACTATTTTAACGTCAAATTTAGGGTTGCTAGGTTTGTAATATGTGTACAAAGTACCACCCACATTATGGCTCACCGGCAAATACGAGACTCGACGCGAGACCCCGCGTCTCTGTCGTGTCGGACTTCTCGTCATTTCGTGTATTTGTTATACGTTATGTGGCCCTCGTAAGGTCACGCACACACACATCATCATTTTATGATCAAATCGTCATGTCAGTTCTTCAATCGGCTGTAAGTCATGGTATGGGCATGTCAGAATGAAGGACATGTCGTAAATAAATAAAGTAAAAGACACTCAAGTGGCTCCCCATTCGACTTCGCAGGAACTCGTATATTGTGTCTGCTATTCAATCTCCTTCACAATCCCAAAACACCATCCTATCTATCTGCGGGAGCGTTTTTCCTACGCCCGTCCTTCAGATGCACCTTGTAGGTCGCATCTTAAAAACCTTCTTAAGTCCCCTCCCCATTCCACCGACTTCTACCTACTCCTACTCCTTCACAGTGCACGCAGGCAGTGCGATTGTGGAATTCACTACCGCCTGACATTAGGGACTGCCAAACTATTGCAGTTTTCAAAAGAAGAGTGAAAGGACACTATCTGTCCACTTCATCATAGTTGTGTATGTATTTATTTTATTTTAGAAGTATTTATGTATGTTTATTTGTATGTATGTTAGTATATTCTCGTAATTTTTGTTTAGTTTTTAAGTGAATTGTTTATTTTTGATTCTATTATATACAACACATGTATTATTTTTTGTCTCCTTTGCTCTATCACACGCTGTCTACATCTCTGTGTCTATTGTCCTATCTCAGGTATGCTGGAAGAGATTTCTTATGAACTAAGCATCACCTCTGTACTTATTTGTTTCTGTTCTGTTTTTCAATGTCTGTTTATATATGTGTGTACGGACGCCAGCAGGTCCACCTACCCGAAACTGTCAGATTTTCCCAATCAACATTGAACCTAATGGTTTAGCAATAAAGTCGAAAATCTATTAAAGAAATCTGACAGATTGTAGTAGCTTGATGTGCTGGCGTCTGTACATACCATTGACATAGAAAAGTATGGACTGGAAATACCTACAAAAAAAGGGTGCATACCTACAACTCATATTGTCGCATAAAATGGCTGCCATTGCTAGGGTTGTGTCAATCAAGGAACAACTGTTATCTCGTTGTTACTATAACGAGTAACGATACTATATACGAGTTTTACTAGTTATCACGTTTGGATCACGATGGATTTTGGTGCTGTGAAGTGTGAACCACAGGCCGGACCTAGCTAGGTCACTCGGACCGAATAAGACGCAAGATTATTTATGTTAACATCGCAGAATATACTGATATCGTTTCAGCGGAGGAACTAGTTTCGGAAACTATTACGGTAAGTCGGCAACGGTACAACACTATTCCATTATGACATCTGTTTGTAAACAAACGAATGAATTAACAAATATAATAAAAAGGCCTGTTATATGGAAATTAACCCAAATATCAATACTTTAGCCATAAATTCATGATCGCGTTACAATTGTATCATCGATTGTGTATTATTGTATGTATTAATGCATGAAAACCGGCTACTAACCTGTGCAACTACAATTGAGGTTGATTTTCATTCTTTCTTGCACCACACTTCACAATACAACACACAGGCATGTTGAACTTCTGTTTTCCAACATTTACATGCAGTTTTAAAAGGTAAAATCCTCGTAATTTTCTCGCAAATCTCAATAATACAAAAAACAAACAGCCATTTGACAGCAAAACTACCACGAAACTCGTAACTCAAGATGGCTGCTACGGCACTTACCTACAACTGTCACTACGTCAAGACAAAATGTTGCCATAATTAGCAACAACTTAAAATATAGTTGTCTCTTTTATCAAATGAGATTATCTCACTAGAAAGAATGAGACATAACGATATTTCAAATTCTGAATCATATTTCACTCATATTTGTATAAGCAAATGTATGTATAGAATAACGCGGCATCTCCATGTTATTTCCTATCTCAATGGTACATACATAAATGGTAAAAAAAAAAAAAAGTTAAAGTAGATGCCAGTGATGATGATGATGTTAAAGGGTACCTTGTGAAAGTTACTCTTTTTATAATACTCTGGTTGCTGTAACAACAATGTTTGTGCAATTTTTTTCATATACTTTTTGTTCAAAATTGCGTCAATCATGCGTAATAATTCGAAGCAAAGTATTATCTTTTTCCAATGTTCACAAGATTTTGGCGGCAATATAATAATAATAAATAATAATAATAATAAAATTTATTTACTCAAGATAAAGGATTGTGGAACACGTTAAAATACAGTTTTACAAAATAAGTAAGTACTATTTCTACAAACGTGTGGGTGAGCACTGCTCTCCTAGCTAGGTTATGGAAACCTGTGTTAAGGAGAAGCAGTCCGGTCCCCTAAGGTACAAAGACGTAAGAGTTACATAGTGCTTCTGATGTTACTGTTGCAATTTCGTAGAATTGAGTTTGACAATTAAAAGTTTAAGATACGTTTTGTTGTCGTTAAAATAAAACAAAATAAATTAAATTAAATTGAGGTAAAATTGGTCGTTAAAATAAAACAAAATAAATAAATTAAGTTAAATAAATTGAGGTAAATATGAGTGTGTGTGTGTGATTGAGTGTGGGGTGTGTGTGTGTGTGTGTGTGATTGGGTGTGTGGTGTGTGTAGGGGTGTGTGTGTGTGTGATTGGATGTGTAGTGTGTGTAGGGGGGTGTGTGTGGGTGTGTGAGAGGGTGCGTGTGAGAGTACGTGCGTGTGTGCTTGTCGATGTTCATCACATTATGTTAAGATCTTTTCAGTTTCGTTATATGACTTATCTTGGAGGTACGATTGTATAATCTTTTTGCATTTGTAATACGGTAGACCATAAATTTGACACTCTTCGTTCAATTTGTTGTAAAGAAACGGACCAAGAAAATGAAAAAATCTCTTGACAAAAGTTGAGCGTACGCGCGGCAGGGTGCATATCCTATCCGTTCGACGTTTACTACGTTTTTTATTTTCTATTACTCGGTATGGGGTGTTGCGGTGTTGCAGAATGACTGTCTGTAGTATGAAGTGTTGCCGAACATTTAGCACCTTGCATTCATTGTATAGTTGATCGGTTGGAAACAGGATAGGACGAAAAGTAGCTACCTTTAATATGGCCCTGTGTGCTACTTCTAGCGGCTTGAGGGTGGTTTTTGCTGCGCCACCCCAACAAGAAATGCAATATGTTACGATGGATAGACAAAGTGCGAAATAGACATTACGTATTATAATGGGATTGGTAATATGCCGGAGAGTTTTAAAAATGTATATCAGTTTGCGAACTCGTCCAGTTAGCAGACCGATATGAGACTTGAAATTGAGATTCCTGTCCAAGATTATTCCCAGGTATCTGATGCTTTCAGCAGAGGTTAAAAGAGGACATTGACAGTTTGAACCCTGTATTTGTGGATGACCAGTGTGAGCTTTGATCAGAATTGGAGTCTTTGGTTGAGAGACCGAGCTGTTAGAGTAAGTCAGAAATTTCGTTTTGGAGGTATTTAGGGTTAGAGTGTGGGAATTAAGCCAATTCAATGCCACGTCAAAGCCAAGCTGAGTTTGATGCTCTAGTTGTGACCAGGAATCCGCGATGAAGGTTATTGCTGTGTCATCTGCAAAGGATATTATCTTGGCATTAGCGATATTGAGATCACACAGGTCATTAATAAAGATTAAGAAAAGAGTGGGGCCTAAAACGCTTCCTTGGGGTACCCCATAGTCAATTGAAAGCTCGTCGCTGTTATGGCCATCGATCCTTACTCTTTGCGAACGATTGGAGAGGTAGCTGTGGAAAAGATCTAGTTGTGGGCCCCTGACGCCTATTTTCTCAAGTTTGATTAAGAGTGTGGAGACGGGAACAGTGTCGAACGCTTTCGCGAGATCTAGGAATATAGTAAGAACCTTTTTATTTTTATTTATATGATCTATAACAAAGCTGGTTAGGTCATGAACTGCGTCACATGTTGACTTATTTTTTCGAAAGCCATATTGTTGTTGGGAGATTATCTTACGATGCTCCAGGTAACCAACCAATCTTTTGTTTATCAAACGTTCAAGAACTTTGGATAAAGCGGTTAATACAGCTATAGGACGGTAGTTATTCGGCAAAGTTCCGTCACCCCCCTTGAAGATTGGATAGATTATTGCCTTTTTAAAGGAAGTTGGAAAAACAGCTGTTTCAAAACAAATATTGAATATATGGCATAAAACAGGCGCCAGAGTGGTGGAAAATTTCTTTAGTATTGTAGGTGAAATGCCATCCCAACCAGTAGCAGCGTTTGGTCGCAATGAATTTATGGTGGATATAATTTCTTCTGGGTCAGTTTTATCCAAGACAAAGGATGAAGCTGGTATAGAACTGCTTTGTGGGATAGGTGGTTGCTGCGAGGGCCTCGTTTTTATTATGTCATCTGCAAGTTTCTTGCCAATATTGACAAAAAAGGAATTCACATTGTTACATGACTGTGCGGGTGTTGGTGATGAGGATAGCAGTTGTGTGGACGAGTGTGTAGTTTTGGTGGTGTTTGTTATTCGCTTTATGGTATCCCAGAGTAATTTTGGGTTATTGCTTGCTTGGTTGAATTGTTCCGCATCGAAGAGTCTCTTCGCCTGTTTGAGAATTTTGGTACAAAAGTTTCTGTATCGTTTGTAGGTTATGTTTAACGTTTCGTTATCTGGAGACTGTTTGAGGTTTCTGTGCATGGCATCTCTGTTTCTCATGCACCGTAACAAGCCAGGAGTTATCCATGGCTTAAGAGTCTTCTGTTTTGCACTCACTTTTTTAGTTATAGTGTTTTCAGCTATGGCTGAAGTTAGTTTTTCAATTAAATTGTCGGTAGCGGTATTTGCGTCGGTAGTACTTAGAATGGGGTCAAAGTCTATGTTCAAAATTGACGCACCAAGTGCCTCATAATTGATTTTTGCTATGGTAGACGTAGAGGAGACAGGGTTACGTTTGCTATCCAGACAAAGTAGTGAAGAACCATGGTCAGTAACCGTAGACTCATAGACAAATGTGAGTGCGGGCGATCGTGTTCTCAGGATAATATGGTCCAGACAATTATTGCCCCTGGTTGGGAGGGTATGAGCTGGAAGAAAGCCATGAAAAGCGAGACAATTCAAATATTCGTGGGACCGTGTATCAAGAGAAGTAGGTTTGATGTCGAGATTTAAGTCACCCGCTATCACAACTGTTCCTAGGCCATGAAGCGATGGAAGTATGCGATTAAGGGCAGAGAGGAAGTTCTGTATGTTGTCTGTAGATGGTGAGCGGTAGATACAGAGTAAGGCCAAATCAGGGTTAATTTTTATTATTAGTCCTGAGGCAGATTGGTAGAGGTCTGGTTCCTCACCGACCGCTACAATTTCTGACTTAATATAGACCACGACGCCATCACTTTGGTTTATGTGGTTGGTTGTTTTAAATATTGTATAATTTGGAAGAATTGGAAGAATTGAGTTACTAGAACACGGAAGCCAACATTCTGTCAGGACTATTACATCACAGTCAAGTGAGATACGTTGCATTAGAGTTTGTAAGTTTATGAAGTTACAATTTATTGATCGAATGTTTTGTGAAAAGACTTTCAGGTATTTATTTGGGTTTATCAAAACCGATTGAGTTTGTTCCGGAGTGCAGGTATGCGTCACTGATACAGAAAGTTTATCGATGTTATTGATTAAGTGAATTGCGTTATTAGCCATTTGTAAGATTTTATAGTTGAGAAGGCGACGACGAAAGTTTGCAAGCTGTCGTTATAGGTAGTGGGGTGTTTGAGGTGATGTGAATGTGTGTGAGTGTGTAGAATGTGTGATGTTGAGACTGATTGTGTGTGATATAATATAAAACGTTTTATTAAAATCCTTACTCAAAATAAAGATTTTTTAAACGGCTTCTAATCTTCTTAAAATAGTCAAGAGAAAAGCTTATATTTCCACATAATGGTCACATAATGCTCTTGAATTTAATTCCGAATTTCCGATATATCGATTTGAATTGTGACGTTTCGTACTCTTGAGTTCGACGCTAGCGCCAATTCTTTTGTAAATTGTGTGTCCATTTTGGGGAACTAAGTGGAATCGGAATCGGGCTTGGCGTGCGATAAACGCTACTCTTGAGTTTTTTTTTGACAGCTGTGTATTGAGCCAATATTGTGGTGGGATTGTTTGTTGATTGTGTTTTGTCCAATAACAAAAGTGTAACTTTTTTGAAATTATTTTGCGTTTTTAGGTGGTTTTTAGTCCGTAATAAGTGTATAATATGGTACGATAAGCGGTAATATACAGGATGGAAAAAATCAATGGGCCCTGAAGGGAAACCACTATAAATCCTTAAGATAGAGATAAATTATTTTACTTAAAGGAAACATTCCTTTATTTTTACAAAGAAACAAAACTGCATTCACAGATTTCTCGACAAGCTTACTTAAATCGAAATAGCAAAAAATTCAAAAACTAAACACCCGCTATTTTATTTCACTAGTCGATACTGTCAATGTTAAAGAACACATTCGCCTGTCGTACAAAATATCCATGAAATCTAATATTTAGTACACTAGGGCTTTAACTAACATTTCCTAGACTAGAACTGTTCACTTTCAACAAGTAAAATACACATTATAATTTTCTTATAACATCCAAAGACGTTCTATGAAGTACATACAAGCTTGCTAATTTATCTCTAAGTACCTTGTTGAAGACTGATAAGAATAATAATTCTATTCCTAGAGGAGGCGTTCTGACGAAAAGTTTAAAAATATATTTTTTACTTTTAACTTTATTTGCGGTGCGGAACTGCATTTTGAAATTAGAACCAACATCTTGGACATTTTTATCGATTTCGTTTTGTTTTGCTTCCATTTTGTAATTGTGTAATAATGGCGTATCAAAAACAATTCGATCTATTAGAAGCTTACTTTTCTAACAACAAGAATTGCAGTTTAGCTCTACAGTGGTATGGTGAGAGTTACCCAGACAAACAAATACGTCTAGAAAAGTTTTGTCGCGAATGGTGAAAAATTTAGTGAATATTGGAAGTTTAAAAATAAAGGAAGGGAATTGTGATAATTTCATCTAAAAAACGATTAAAGCTGCAGTAATGTACTTATGTCGAACTATCGCTATCTCATTCTGCATACGCTGAGGACTTGTCTACCTACTATCCTTTGTCTACGCGTACAGTGTACATACATAACAGGTGCAGTGTTGCCAACTCTAATAGCTGCTTTACCACCATTGCATTCTCGCCTCCGTGGCGCAGACGCGGCGGCGCCGGCGGCGGCAATTCTTACTAAAATACATGAACCCTGATGATAACAGAACTCCTTTTTTTGGGCAGTCGTGTAAAAAGAACGATCCTACCGCATGAAGCCAATGTCATGGTTAATTTTATGATTTTAATCATTTTCTTACGCCCAAATGAATATAATACTTTACAATTAAACAACAATTTATATTATATTTGTTTGTTATCTATAGGATAAACATTTTAAACCCCTATTACCGGTTTATCGTAATGAGTTGAATCACACTATTGCAGCCCGTAACATACCTTCTCTCGCTTCTCTCGCAATCTCCATTTTATTTTAATGATGATGACAATAATATTGTTTTCAAGGGTATCGAATCACGACTGCAAAATTAACATTGGAATGGTATTTACTTTAGATTGGAACTAAAAAAATAGTTTGAAGAGTAAGGCCCCAGTCCTTTCACAGTTATTTTCTTCAGATTTTGCATCACTCATAATAACAATTACAATAAATAAAATAATAAAATTGTTTTACCAATGAGGTTGCTTCGTGGGTTGCTGTCAGAGGTAAAAAAATAACTGTGAAAGGCCTGGACATGGCCTGGACGTTTTCTCTTTGTCACTGCGCTCTTATTTGTCTAATCATAACAATTAACCACCAATCAACTCTCCAATCAATCAATTTATGGTCTTTGGTGTACTAGTGTATGACCGTCTTAATTTGTTTGTCAATTTTTGACAGGAACTAAAGAACTAATTTATTATCTGTTTCGTGCGTTCCAACTCTCTATTTAAATTTGATGTATTAGGTAGAGACAGCGACCGTGATGTCATACAGCGATTTCCTTTGTGTAAAAAAAGGATAGAGGATACATATAACGCTGAAGATAAAACGTTCACCAATACTCGAATGGCGTACAGTGACTTTTGTTTTTGCAAGTTGTAGAAGTTGGTTGATACAAGAAATTATTGTATGAATCGTGTTGAATAACTCATCGTATACATAAATAAACTCTAATTCACTCGTTGATTAATTTGTTTAAATCTAATATTGAAAATGGAGCTATCTGCAGAAGGTAAAACTCCTGAGTACATGGAATTGGCTGGAATCAAGTTCAAGCTTAGTTTGCCCCAGCTAAAAGATGATCCGCAGCTGAAAGAACAGCTCTTTCAAGGAATTAAGACTGGAAACATGGCACCGTATTACAAAGAGGTTTGTACCGACCTTGGATGGAAATTCGATCAGAAGTTATTTGATGATATGGCAAAAGAAAACCAAGACAGGTTAGCCAAGTTCCAAGAAGACGATTCAGAAACACCTGTTTGGCAAGACCGGTAAGCCTTTGATAACATTTTCTTTGAATTTACTCTTGCAAAGTTTTGATTCAGATACACATCAGTATTTCATTCCAGTTTGAGCCACCAAGAAAAATCACTCATACATTACAATCATCTATCATTACCTATCATATCCTACCTAGTAGTTAGCATAAGCTATGTCCATTGTTCAGTTGAAATAAAAGAAAAACAAAAATGTTACAGGTTGGACTACCTCTGTTCTGTTGGGGACAAGGAAGCTGCCACAGTGCTGGCCACTACAAAATATGAAGATTCCACATTGACTACAAACAGACGTCTGGATGCTGTGTTTGCTTTATTTAGGATTGCCTATTTTCATGGCTGCAATGTCAAAGAAATGGGGAAGAACATAAATAAGGTATTATTATTAGATTATTTATATACTTTTGGGATGATTTTGCACATAAGTAATACTTACATCACAGAACAATATGTGTCAAAATTAATCTCTAAACTTTTAGTCAGGAAAAGAGGTTTTAAAGTTGATTATTGATTATCCTTTGTCTCAAAAATTGTTAAATTGGTGATGGGTGATTGTTATAATATTAGGAAATACTAAGCCAATACAGACAAACATTCTAGTTAGATCTCTCTCTAATAGTTAGATCTCTAACACTTTATTTTAGCAATAGACTCTAAATCTATCCTCTAAATCTATCTTCTATATCATGTCTAATTTCTATTCTATTATTTTAATGAGTTTACTCAGTATTGCATACCGAAAGACATAGCATTGGAAGGCCTCTCACAAGGTGGACCAATGACCTTGTGAAGGCCACAGGAATCAGCTGTATGCGGAAAGCACAGAACTGGTTGAAGTGGCGGTGCTTGGCCTATGTCTAGCAGTGGGCATCTCTTGGCTGAAATGATGATGACACACTTATTCTGATCGGATAATCTTATAAATGCTTTTACTATTTTAGGCTCATGAGCTCGTCGACAAGGGTGGAGACTGGCGCTCCAGGAACAAGCTAAAAGCATATGAAGCTATCTATTGTCTGGCAGTCAGAGATTACAGCAAGGCAGCAGACTTGTTCATTGACTGTGTCTCCACATTTGAATCTTATGAGCTGGTTGATTTTGGTGAGTCATATTAACAAAACACCTATCATTGTTGTCTGAATTGGGAAAGCTTGCATGAAAATGCAAGAATCATATGAAGTTGCAATTTAACAAATGATAATATGCTGAAAACATGCTTGAGTGCAATTGCATGTGCGTCATGTCACATTACTTAGCCATATAGTTATAGAAACAGAAAATACTTTATTGCACAGGTCATTCACAGGTTAACACAATATCAGACAAAATGTGTAGCATACCACATACCAGTTATGTAGTAATTGGTATATTATGAAGGTTATATTTAAAGTAGTTGTTTATGGACTGAATGATAATAATTTAGATTTGACATAGTTGTTTACTGTAACCGAACTCTAATTTCCATGTTACAGGTACCATCATCCAATACTGTGTGCTAGCATGCGCCCTGGCTCTGGAGCGCCATGCTCTGCAGTCAGCCCTAAGGCGCCAGGGGGCAGCAGTACAAGCCCTACGCTCACGCTTCCCAGAGCTCAGGGAACTAGTTGAGTCCCTACATGAGTGCCGCTACGCTGACTTCTTGAAAAGTCTTGCTTGGGTATAGTATTTTATGATTTTACTTTAAAATCCATAATGGTGCAACTAGACTGCATTCAGTCAATGCCCGTGTGCTTATTATGAGACATGTTAATAAGGTTTTTGGATGGGATTAATACGGACCAGACATGACTATGATCAACTGCAATCTTGTTGCAACTTCACTCTCATTTTAACTCTACAAGCTTAATTATTTCCAAAAACAATCGGGCACAACCTTATCCATCTTCAAACTTTATTTATTTATTTATATATACTTTATTGTACACCACTAAAATACAAAGCATAAAAAAATACATCAAACTACATAATATACAATGGGCGGCCTTATCGCATTACTGCGATCTCTTCCAGGCAAACTTAGAATGGACAGTGATTTTCCTGGACAATAAATGGGACTGTCGTTGGTGCAAATATTATGTATACAATACACTAAAATAGATACACAAATATATACATATCTAAAATTATATATACATAAATACATACATACTATATATACAGGCAACGAAAAATAAAAGAAGACTGTAGATGATTGCAGTTAGGACAACAAGATCACAACGACAAGTCACTTTATCTTAATCACTTTATTGATCTGGTGATATACTATAGCATATGTATATAATTATGTTTCTCACGTTTTCGTTCTGTCTCTTTTTAGGTGGAGACTCAGATCTGCGTAGACCCAGTATTCAGGCCCCATTACCAGCATTATGTGCGTGAGGCGCGTATCAAGGCGTATGTTCAGCTTCTACGCGCGTACCGCTCGCTCAGCCTCGACAACATCGCTGACACCTTCGGCGTCTCCCGGGAGTTTGTTGAGGAAGAGATCTCCAAGTAAGTGCTAGTTGTAACATAATCTAGGTTGATCCTGTCGGAGGGTCGTTATTAAGGCCTCGTTCGTTCCGCTTCTATGCAAGCCCTGCTCGACAATATGTCTGACACCTTCGGCGTATCTCACGAGTTTGTTCAGTTATCCGAAGTCGATTTTTGAGTGACAATTTCTATTAAAAAGGTCGTATAAAGTGTTGATTGCAACGAAATTTGGACTTTGTCATATATAACAAAGTTTATATTTCCGTAACCTAATAATTATCTCAGATTAGGAATTTAATTATAGGCCTAAAAAGAAAATATATCAATATCAATCTATCAATTTGGGAAGAGGTTTGGTGACTACCGACAGACTCTCACCCCTCCCCTAGCTACGCTACACTGCTGTTTTGGCTTATTTTCTAATACATCTTACCTCATTTCTAGCTTCACCGCTGCGGGTCGTCTGCAATGCCGTATCGACGCGGTCGCCGGCTGCGTAGTAACAGGTGCGGGCCGCGGCGCCGACGCCGACCGCTCCCAGCTGTACCAGGCTACCATACGCGAAGGAGACTTGCTCCTCAACCGCGTCAAGAAACTAGCCAGTGTCATCAACTTCTAACTCTCATGTGTGCTTGGTAACATTATTATAATATAACCTTTTAAGTAATTATATTGTAGTTTATTTTTTAAACTGTCGTTACCTGTATTTTCCTTAGTACGCAACTTTGAGAAAAGCTTTATTTTAAAACTTTTAATGAGAATCATTAAAAGTTTTAAAATAAAGCTTTTCTTCCTTTTAAAGCTTGGGTCAAGATAGCCTCCACGAATGGACATACTTAAATGTATGTTCGACCATAGAATTGCTTTACCACCCTAAAGTTGAATTCGTTTAAGCACATGAATACTGTTATTCCATTTGTAGTTTTGGTAAACCACTACTAAACACACGCATCTTATCATTATAACTTATTGAAATAACAAAACACAATAGGCTAGTTTCCTAAATAAATCTAATTAGTCCGTCAGTTAGATTATCAAATAATATTGGACCCGTATTTTTTCTTTTATCAATTTTATAAATAAAAAATGATGAAGATATAGCCCGTTAAAGTTCCGCGTGACGTCACGTCTTGCTACACTTTTAGCATGGCGTGACGTCACGTTCCCCCACTCCCAAATTTTGACGCGCTTTATCTTTATCATTTTTTTGTTTAATTGACAAAAGAAAAAATACATGTCCATTATTTTTCGATAATCTAACTGACGGACTAAATACATAATAGGATAGTTTCCTGGGTAAAAAAATATTATTATTTTTTACCCAGAAACTACCCTATTATGTTCGTATCGAAGAGGTTAGGTACGAGTACCTTTAAAATTGTTTTGAAATGAAGAATAAATAGTAACATTATAGGACAAATGATTTCGTGCCCGTGCCGTATTTATTTGTCAATTTATGAGTTGGGCGCTGACGGCACGGCAATTGATATAAAACCAAGCGGTCAATAGGTTATAAATATTTAGGTGATGTAGCAAGTAATATCTATTACATGCGAGAGTGACTGCAGGCGATGACTTGCCGCGAATCGGGATCGTTTTTGGCGAACGTTAGCTGTTTAGCAGTTTTTTCGATTGTTTAGTTATGTGTACTCTACTAACTTAGGTAGCTGGTGCGTTTAAAGAAATTTAAATTAGTGCATGAATAGTGTTATTCCATTTGTATGTAATTTGTAGTTTTGGTAAACTAACCATCTTATTATTATATCGGAATTGAAATAACAATACATGTTAATGTTCGTATCGAATAGGTTAGGTACCTACCTTTGTAGTTTTGAAGTGAAGAATAATTAGTTGGCTATTATTATTGTGATAATTTTTTTTTAATATGTATGTTACCATTTTCAATCGACATTAAATTCAAACAATAATGTTTACGGCAACTCAACAACAAATCGATAATTTGGAGGCCATCTTTTTCCTGGTTATACAATATCTGTGTACCAAATTTCATCCAAATCCGTTCAGTAGTTTTGGCGTGAAAGAGTAACAAACATCCATCCATCCATACAAATTTTCGCGTTTATATTACTAGTAGGATAGGAAGTAGGATGTGACGAGCGAATTATGAATGAATTCGAAGAGATCCTGCTTAGCAGTGTCGTGGTTAACATAATGCCTTTCATTCATATAGGTGGCGCTTATAACAATTACGTGATAGGCACCGATATGGTTGAAATAGTTGCCACTGCTCTTCGTATTTTAAAGGTATTCTAATCAATTGGTATTATAAAGAAGGTATTATACAGACAGACAGACTTGAATAGCTTCACAGGTATTACTACTAACAATCATGAAAAAATGTGTTCGTGGCAGAATGATGGTGAATCATGAAAAAAATAATACAGCCAATGCCTCAGTTGACTTTTCTTTTGTAATCGTAAAAAAATCGGTTTATTTTGTCATTATTTTGAACTCTAGGCAAGCTACACAAAGCAGAACCCTAATCAAGGCGTAACACACTATCAAATTAATCATAATCTGAATCATTTTGAAGGTTATTGCTTATCCATTGCTTCATTATGTTCGAAAAATATGTCTGCTCAACATCGTAAATAACGCAATGAATGTTGTTCAACTGTAGAAATGAAAGCCAATTTCGCAATTACCCCGCTGATACTATGTTTTCACGTAAGAAAACATTTTGACCAAACTTTACTTACCAATCAGCCTTGTTTGTTGTTTTTAGACTTTCAACGTAGTTTCGAATAATTAGGCAATCAACTTTTTGTCTTCATTAACAAAAACAGTAATTAACTTGATTGAAAATAAGTAAAAACTAAAAAGGTAGGTAGGTGAAGGTAAAGGAATAACAAAAAAGAAAATAATTATTAGTATAATAATTGTTTTTTTTAAATAATTTGAATACTTTTTGGACATTTACATAAACATTTAATAATTTACAATGATTATTTATACTGACATGACATGACACCATCATATTCATGACTAATACTACTCTAAGATCTATTTGCAACTTGATATAATAATTAGCTCGTAGGTGCTATGAGAATTTATTCTAGACAACTAAACTGGCGCGCGAGACCTATCGCCTCGCAAGCATTCATTTAATACTACGAGTCTATGCATGATTTATAATTTATAAATAATTTAGTAGGACATTTATACACAGATAACTAGTCTCCAAAGTATAAAATACATAATATATAATTCTTTAAAAAATAATTAAATTTATAGCAACTGGACTACGGCGTCTACTAACAAGCATTGAGAAAATGCATATTTGGAAAGAAATGTAATATAAATGTGTGTACATAGTCGTGGTCAGTCTGCGTACAGTGCCGGTGATACTACATAGTATATAACCGTTAAGTACCTAGTCAACGTCTCGTCAAAACACCAGTCGCTCACATTTTTACAAAGATATGTTGAAGTATTCTAAAGCAATATAATAGCTATGACTCTAAATACTTATAACTATAGACCTCAAATGCAAATACTTTTAATTTACATGATATGAATATGTCATTAACCTCTGTTACAATTAAATGTATTGTAATACAATATTGAATACCTAAAGACAGTAGATGCATAGGTAATAGAATTTCCAAGAATTAATTTTTCGGTATTTTCATACAATGTGCAATATGTATAATCGTACGGAATAAGTTTTAATTTACATTTATAAAATATCCACTGACAGACAGAATAATGCTATTGTTATCAAAGGAAACTATTATTCGTTACAAATCTGTTTTCTCAGTAACATCAATCATTTGGAATGTGGCAAAAGACAAAATCATGCATATTGCACTCCAGTTGTAGTCGCACAATATAGTATAATATAATATAATATTTTATTAAATTCAAGTTTATAACTACTCGTTCATTACAATACTATTATACAAATTATGTACAATTAATTTAAAAAGATATAGTTTTATGAAAATTATTTAATTTTTGGGATAATTTATATTTAATTTTTGATGTCATAGCACATTCGGCTGCATCAATGAGACGACATCGCTTCCGCCGAACGCTCCCGGTGCGTCGGACACAGCCTCCAAATGTGCACTATCACAGAGTAATGACATAAACGTGGAGCTCGCGACGAGCCCCCGATTGCCCCAGGCCCGTACTCGTGCATAATAAGTTACTTACAGTAATACTAGGCGTAATAACACGTGGAATAACAACGGTACATAGCGCTACACCTCGCACATAATTACGCTACATCAGCTCGCCTCGTCGAACGAACGGTCCGCACTCTCACTAGACTCTAACTCTTTGTACAATATAGACACGACGTCGCGTGGCCGCCGCGGCCGGTCGAGCCACCGGCCGGACCTCTGGAATGTACTGGGCTGGCTCCCCGGCTACCTACACGGTGAGCCCCTCGGTGCGCGCGGGCGGCGGCAGCGGTGCCAGCGGGTGCGCGTGGTGCGGCGCGGGCGGCGAGGCCTGCGCCGCCGGGGGCGCGTGCGCACCGTGGGGTGGCTGTGACCGGTACTCGTTGTCCTCGCGCATCTGCCGGCTGCGCTCGGCTAGCTCACGCCCGCGTTCCGCCAGCTCGCGCATGGCTGCTTGCCTCTCGTCACCGCCCTCTAGTGAAGGCGGTCGCTCCAGTGGTGATGCAGCGCCTGGTCTCGCGCCCCCGAATGCTCCAAAGCCGAGAAGTCCTGGGAATTTTCCGGCTACACCATTCTGGCCCGCGCTCTGCTGTATCACTGATATTTCATTCAGCTGTTGACAAACAAAAATAATCGTTGCAGAACTTCGAAAAATACAAATGATTGAAAATCTTTCTCTGTCGAGTTTATTACCTTCTGCTGCATGCCGTTAAGGAAGGGCGCGGGCAGGTACGGGTAGAAGAGGTCGGGGCGGCGCAGCAGGTCGTGCGGCTCGTGCAGCGGCCGGGGGGGCAGCTCCAGCGACATGCGCCGCCCGCGCCGCGACGCGCCGCCGCTCCACATGTGAGTGCCCATGTGCACCTGGGGACAACACGAATTCAATTAGATTTTCAGAACCGATGTTGCAGGACCAAATACCAGCGTAAACGGGAAAGGAGGCTACTATGTAAGCCCAAGGCAATACTTAGTATATCTCAGAATGGGACATTCGAAAATCTTTCGTACTCAAAGCATCTAAACCAGTTTCGAATGTTGCCTTATAAGAATCTTGAGGCGTCCTAACTAAGTAGGTAGGGTATGCTCTTATCGAATAGCTTGGATGGAACTGGCACCCCTTAGGAACATAAACAAGTTAAACAGGATTCTTACTAAACTTACCTTGAGGTTGCCCTTCGTAGTGAAGGCCTTCTGGCACACAGCGCACCGGAAGGGTTTGTCCCCGGTGTGCGTGCGCATGTGGATTTGAAGCGCAGACGACGAGGAGAAGTTCTTGCGGCATACTCCGCACAGATGCTTGGAGGACGTCGGCGGTGGGGGGTGGGTTGGCCCGCTGGGTACTAGAGAACAAATGAACAATTTATTTATTTTATTTTACCATTTATGTACACACATATATAATCAGACAATGAAAAACAGAACAGGAAAAAATAGGTGCAGAGGTGATGCTTATTTCATAAGAAATCTCTTCCAACATACCTGAGATAGGACAATAGATACAGAGATGTAGACAGCGTGTTATAGAGCAAAGGGGACAAAAAATTATACATAGAATCAAAAAACAATTCACATAAAAACTAAACAAAAATTACGAGAATATACTAACATACAAATAAACATACTTACATAAATACTTTTAAAATACTACTAGAATGATAATAATTATATCATCCTACTCAAAATAATAAATACATACACAACTATCATGAAGTGGACAGATAGTGTTCTTTCACTCTTCTTTTAAAAACTGCAACAGTTTGGCAGTCCCTAATGTCAGGCGGTAGTGAATTCCACAATCGCACCGCGTGCACAATGTTATTTGGATCTAACAGAAGTTGTTAGGTGTAAAAAATATTGCTGAAGTCTAAAATATGAAAATTCTTGGCTTCCAAGTTTTGCAACTTACCACTGGGCCGTTTGGGCATTGGCGGCATGTCGATAGGTGGGGGGTGCGTCATTTGTGGCGGCGGATGCGCAGGCGGCGACCGCTTGAGGTCGAGTTTGTCGGGCGACGAGCGACGGTCGGGGCTTGGGTCTCGGCCATCATCAGCCCCACTCGAGCTCTTGTCGAACCCGGGTGGCACGTCACGGATCTTGTGCGTTAGCATGTGCTGCTTCATGTTGCCCTGAGGACGATACAAACATGTTATTGTAATTAGCTGTCAAAGGTACTAACAACTAAAATGTGTAAGCATAGTAGGTATCTAAAACAAAAAAGATTTTTATAGGTCTATTATTAGCAATAAGTGTACCTAACAACGTTAAGCGCAACAGAAAATTAATTTAATGGGTTAATTATGTAATTATTCTTGTTTAAGCGTTGCGTAACTGATATATTTTTAAAACTCTTTTTTTATTATGAATTAAGTGGAAACAAATCTCAATGTCAAATGCGTCACAAAGGTAGGAAGGTAGATACACGCGTTAAAAGTTAGTTTTGACATTATGATAACTGAACAAAAGAACAGACTGTATATCAGGAGCGCTTAAACTTTGACTTGGGGGGTAAATTAACTTTATTACGAATTAAAAAAAGGTCATGCAAAACTATGTAAGCAAAATAAAAAACGCTCGTGATATGGTCGCTCCTCGGCCAGGCGTCACTCTCGCATACCGGGTAAACGAAGGCGTTCCACAGGTCCAAAGCAGTGGCGTGCGGGGGGCGGGGTGCGCGCGCGCGCCTACCGCACCGGCAACCGCCGCCACTGCTCTGGAACCACAAATACACAGGCGTTACACACGCACCACACGCACACAGCACCGTGGGACAAATACACACAGTTATAGGTTCACACTATGTTTTTTTCACTGTTTTCAATCATGTAAACAAACTTTGAAACGCTTCAGGCTTTGAATTGAACAGTCAACTTCAAAACAACGGTTTGGTAAAGAATTACTTTTTGAAATAATTCGTTTCAGACTTGTTTACATAATTGGAAATTGTGAAAAAAATAAGTGTAGGGCATTAACATCACACAAAGATACCAACAGTCATAATTCAAAAATCAAACTACAGAGGGGAGCTACTCTAAAAAGGGACTACCTACCAGATAAAGAATAAAATATTTTGATCATTGAGTAAACTGAAGAAGAGTTCACAAACTAAGAAGGTACTTAGGTGATTGTGAACTCTTCTTTAGGATGAAAAAGATTACAGACAACAATTTACCAACTAAATAACTGCCTACAACGGTAGTAAATTCGATTGAAAACAATTTACGAGCCGTTATTGGTCGAGTTCGTACGGGTCTCGAACCTCTCGAAAAGTCAAGTAACCCGCCAAGTCTCGAAAAGTCATGTTTTAAGTTAAAAAAATAACATCTTGCACGATTTAAAAGCGGTTTGTTTCATCTTAAATGATAATGGGATTTCCATGTTTTCCGACTTCCACCTTTTCCGACTTTTCCACGTTATCAGTAAAAGTTAACTTATAGTTTTAACTAATTGTTATGAACATCTTAGAATAATTTAAAAGATCTACTTTTAAAACAGTTAAAATAATGAATATAATATTGACTAAGTACCTACCTATCGACATAGGTAAATTAATTTATGTCGATACTTACTTAATATTATATTCAGATATCAGTATAAGTTAACTTATAGTTTTAAGTAATTGTTATGAACATCTTAGAATAATTTAAAAGATCTACTTTTAAAACAGTTAAAATAATGAATATAATATTGACTAAGTACCTATGGACATAGGTTAATTAATTTATGTCGATACTTACTTAATATTATATTCAGATATCAGTATAAGTTAACTTATAGTTTTAAGTAATTGTTCTGAACATCTCCTTAGAATAATTTAAAAGATCTACTTTTAAAATCAGTTAAAATAATTAATATAATATTAAGTAAGTATCGACATAAATTAATTACCTACGAACGGTTGTATTATCTTCAAAAAATGGTGATTTATAATAAAATATGAGGCCACTAAATCCATTGAATATTATTTGAGTAGCTAATTCTTATTCACCGATGATATTTTATTTAACTTTGATACATTAAATAAAATGACATTATACTTAATTATTCATATTTTTTTATGTTGTAGGTAGAATCGAGGATGTTTTCATATTTTTCGGTGTTTTTAAGGATTTTTTTATCGATTTAAGTCTCGTACATACAAATATTATGTTTTATCGTTTTATATGTTTTGTTCAGATAAATTGGTGTAGATAACCGAATATTGACTGAATTATTTGAACGTGCACTTAGTAATTTGCACTGCGGTCACAGCACGTTATTTTCTAGACCTAAATTTTAACTTTATGGATTGAGAAGAAATGACATGAAACCTACTCTATGTTTAAATTGCAAGTTTTTGAATAATATTAAAGTAAAACACGTAAGGAATACTTGTACATAAACGGTTCTATAGGAGTGAATATAAAAACTCTATTTACATCATTTTAAAAGCGTCAATTTAATTTCGCTTGTTAGTTATTCATTCAGTCACGTAGTTGATCATTCGAGCATAGTCTATCGAATTTTAGTCATATTTTTTAACGATTTGACCGAACGCGAGCAAAGTTAATTATTTTTACAAAGCCACGAAACATCCCGCGCTCTCCGCGAAAAAAGCGCTCCTTTTTATTTCGTATTGATCATCAAACTATTCTTGATGACTGATATTTTTAGCTTAACTAAACGAGAAACTGTGAACAATGAGAACCTAACTCATCGATAAACCGGTATCGCAGTATTTAGTTACTTACATATCTTTATTACTAGGTATAATTTCCTTTAAATTTGGCGTAATCGGGTACGTAAATGCAATAACTCTACAATATATGACTTCGCATTCTTAGCATCTGGGTCATTATTTCTATGCTGTGGCGGTTAATAACTTTGCCTGTACCTACATTAGTTTAGCGATTATAAATCGCTAAATTGCTACTGAATTTATTAAGCTGTTCGATTGCGAATAAGCTTGGGAATATGGATTTATTTAATTGCTGATCTGAGTTCCAAAGAGCATATAACCGTTATGGGTTGCGTGTATCTAGCATTAGATCGTGTCTATGGATAAAGAAACATTGCATTATTATTTCAATATCTAACGATTTCGATGTGATACCTATTTTTCTATAGGAAAATCAATTTCGAGTGTTTCTCATTCAACATAATATAGCTGATATAAACGGTTTTAAAAGAAACCTTGACGGCGGGATTTCAATTACCGCATTTATAGGACATAACTTTAAATATTGTCAAATACATGAGGGCTACAGTGGGCATCGGTTATAAATTCAGTTTTATATGCATAAATACAATGGGGTATGAAATATGGGTGTTTTTATTTATAACCCACAAACATTAGCTCTTTTAGTGACGTTATTCGAGTCAGTAAACTGAGTAGGTACCACTGTACCTTCATGTAGTAGAAGAAGATTGGAATAATCGATAAATAGTTTGGCGCGTGAACTTTCGTCGGTGCAGTGTCCCCGACACTTATTGTAATTTTAAATGTGTACGTAAGCAGTTCAGGCACTAGCGGTTTACGCCTAGGGCCGCCATCTTTAAAATCACTAACCCGGGACAATGAGATCTGCACTCTGGATTTAAATTGAAAACTTAACGTTTAATTTATATGAATTTTTCATTTCGTTGAATGTTTTCATGATTTATGTTTCAGTTTTCAATAGAAAATGAATATCATATGAAAGCTCGCTGTAACGAAAAAGGCAATTTGATATTTTCTAAAATGGGTTGTACCGTCTCTATTTTCGTATAAAGCTTGGTTTCCTGGGTATTGTTTAGATGATTGACACGTTTTTTATTACCAAGCCGTATTCATAATAAAAAGCTTCTCCCCCCCGATCCGTACCGGTCATTGAGTGCAACCCCAGAATAACTCGCCCATGGTCGATATGAGGTCTGAATATAAAAGTCGGTCAAGGTTTGGACAGAATTGGGATCTATCGTTTTAGAATAAAAGTGCAAGCACCTCTTTTTGTGGCTTTCGAACATTTTAGGGAAATGGCTATATTTATAACTTCATGTTTTGTTAAGAGGGTAGGCCCACTTTTAGTAGATACACCTAAACCAAAGAGGTTGATGTTTCTTTTGTAGCTTTTATAGCTTCCCAAGTGTTAGAGAATGGTATACCGACTACAAATACATGTTTAGACTTGTTAGCACATTGTCAGTTGTTTAACTTGGTGTAGGTACTCCAGCACCACTCGGGCCCCCGAGGAGAGCGCCTCACTGCAGTAACCGACTCATTCGCAACTGTGCGTAGGACGTGACAGGGTGCTGGCTTGTCTCTCACTAGCATCACGAACCAGTTCCCTCCAGCTCAAAGTTACGGCCGGCATACCAACATATGAACTCCCGTTTAAACGCATTTCTTACTCGTACATTCCTAAACATTCTAATGATTAAAAATTCGATTTGGGAGCCTAATTTTCTTTTAAAGTATATATAAATGTTAAGTAGACCTTCCCGGTCCTCACCGTCAGTCAGTTAGCTTGCTGACAACTACTGATGGTTTGGCGTTAATATTTTAATATTTAAAGTGTTGTTTGTTTTTTAAGCCCCTGTAATTGGCAAGACACGCGGCGCCAAAATGTGGATCACTTGTTTTTGTTTTCTTACTTGTGGAGTAAGCAGGTGCTTAGTGTTTTTAATTTTAGACTAGCAGATGGGATAATATACTAGCTATCTAGATGTCGATTTTTATAGTAAGATGAACAGAAAACTTTTAGTAATTAAGTAGGTACTTATTGACTAAAAGTTTTCTGTTCATCTTACTACTCACCTAATATTGTAAACCAAGCAAGTACCTATTGTTTCATTACGGAGAGTACTTAGAGGGAATTGACAAAGATATACGTATGAGGTTGCTTTAGGATGAAGAAAATGGGTATATAAATGATCTATTTTTACTTTTTACACAATCGGTGTTTCAGGATTTTATTTTGTATACAAATAAAAGCGAGTCCCGAAAACGATGAAATTAAGGACTCTATCTATACACTATCGAATAGTAAGGATTCTTATTCTAAGTATAGCATAATCAGACTGTAGCGTTCCCACTGCAGGGACACAGGCCCAGTGCGGGTTTGTAGATGTCACATGTCTTAGAATTTTTGGTTCTAGGACATGCCGGTTTCCTCACGATGTTTTCCTTCACCAGTTCGAATATATTCTAAGCATATCCTATGTCTATCATCTATCAAAATGTAAATGCCGTTTTACAATACTGATTCCCTAACAGATGAAAAATGTCCAACCTATAAACACAAAATTAAACTAACATCTTATATTTGAAGATAATCATTAGAACTGCTTATCAAAATGTATCTCAATATGAATATACCTAGTTTTGCTAAATTGTCAATTAAATATAATGATAATTTATCGTGTTGCATGCTAATACCTAATGTCAACCTGTCATCGGTAACTATAAAGTATTATGAGTCACAGTAAGGAGTGGTTATATTGGGAGTAACATCAGTCATTTCGTGACCAATAGGAATTGTTAGGTATTTAATGGTTCATATTGTCATATTGTATCATTTTACTCGGAAAATTGTGTAGAGTTTAAAAGCCTTAGCTGGAAATTCGACTCTGAGTAGGAGGGGTACAAATCGTGCGTTTATTTTAATAGTAGGTTTAGAAGAATTCAATTTTCATTTGTTTATCGTTGCCTTTTGCATAGTTTTAAAAAGCAAATATAAGTTATTTGTTTAATGTAGGTAATTAACAGCTATTTTAGTTAAACTGGAGCTTTCCTCTGATCCATTCGAGAACGTTCGTGAAAAAAATAACAAGTACGAGTAGAAGAGAATTTACCTGTGTGAAATGTTACATACGTGTATCAAGTATATTTATTACGTTTCGATGGAAGTTATCTGGGCTTCTGGGTCACTACAAATGTAAATCATAGATACGTTGGTACTTAAACTCTGCTATTTTTATCAGAAAAACTTAATTAAGCCAACCGAAGTACGCAAGGTGCCTTTGTGGGTTTTTAAACCTTTAACCTCGGCGCCATCGTAAATAACCTATATTTTATTGATGAGACCCCTGGTCACTTTCGGTAACATACGAAAAATGTTACTTTGTCAAGCATAAATAATCTTTTTATGACGAGAAGCGTAGGTAAAGTCTCAAGGATTTATAAGCAATAAATATTTTACGACATGAATTAATATTCCGATCGTTTTCCGTGACGTTGTTTTTATGACTTATCATTTTTGTGGCGCGACGCGATGGAGCGTCGCGAGCGCAGCTTTACACTACATGCTTGAAATATTGGCCGAACCGAGTATAAAACTTGTATCATCATAAAAATGCTTTTAACAACCTTTATTTATTGTCTAAAATATTGAATTAATTCATTTTGTCCGTATCTACCTGCTAATAAATGTTTCACATTATTATTTCGTTGTTTGTATAAGTATAATATCTATAAAACTGTTTTTCTCAGATGTTCATTAGTAAGTTTTAAGTGCGAACATTCAGATTAGTGAAGTGCAATTAAACAGTTACAACAATATGTTACAACGATAAGATGACATGTTATAATAAAATGAGGAGCCGAACGTTTGCATATTATTTTTGCATATTATTTAGTATTTAAATAGCAAATTAGTGTTAGTGGAGATAACGAAATATATTTTATGATCATACATTTAAATAATCGAATTATATTGTATTTACTCCTGTTTTGTGCTACCTATCCATATTGGAAACTGGTTAAACATACGAAAGACATCTTGTATCTCAGTGGTAGCAAAAAGTATGGCTAAGTAATTAAACCATCAAACCACCAAACCATCAACCATCAAATTTTTAGACGTGTAAATAAGACATGTAGGGCTAGGTATCTATATTTTCATTTATGTGCAATTTAACGGAAGCCTATTTAGAAATCTCTGCGGTTTGCGTGCATCTTGCGGTCTGAGCCTCTTTCTTTGATCCAGAGTCAGTTACTTGAGCAGCTCTAAGGCTTCATCTTACTAATTGAGATGTTAACTGTGGTTTAACTATAAAAACAAAAGACAACACAGGAAAAGGCACGTTAGGTACTCCAGGAAAAATGTGGGCAGGAATACATTTTACATCGATTAATGTACTTGGTGCCCGTATGATATGCAAAATAAGTTTTATCTCAAAGTAATAAATTAATGACATGACGTACAGTTCAATTTGCGATTATCTATAAGGCAGCGAAGTTGGATAATAAACAAAGTTTAATTATCTGTAGATGGAAACGATGTTAAATGTGGCCGGCACATGGCACACGGCTAACAAGTGGTTGCATTTGTGCCGATATGAGACGCATTACCTTACAGACGCTGACATTAATACAAAGGTAGGGTTTTTAATTATAAACCATTCATAAACCGTTGAATGTGATCAATAAGGCAGTACATAGTTTTGATTAAATCGGAACAAACGAGCCTACAAGTTTGCGCAGTTAGTCGTCAATTACTCGGCGAGCCGGCAACGGCTCGGATGCGAGGCGACGGAGGAAGACAACAGCTAAAACTAATGCGAACTAGAGGCGTCGACTAGCGACTTGTAATTACTGCCTGCAAAATTAATGCACTGAAACTTGGATGAAATGAAACCGGCGCATGAAGTTAGTCGCGCACAACGTCGCTTGTCGATGTCTCGCCTTCAACTTGGAATACGATGCCCCGCTTGCAGCGTGTTATTTATCAAACGCGAACTATATACGTCCTGTCGGTGTATACGGTATACCCCTCCTATACCTCATCTAACTACCTACTGCTTGTATGCAAATAGAGGTTAGGGAGTGCATACACTTCAACAATGAAACAGCAAAGGAAAATACATGCACAATATTTTAAGTTATTAACACAAACGAGTTCAAAGGACTGTGTTATTTTAAAATCCCGAGTAATTTAAAACTTTTTCTCTTTTAGTATTTCAAGTCGTTTGTTTTAGACGCTTCAAGTAATATATGAAATTCATTTAAAGTATATATTTAAGTGTCATTTAAGATCTAGGAAAGAAATCAATATGTTTTATCTTGTTAATGCGCTGTCGGAAAGCAGAAAATTAAAGAAATTGTTAACCTACTTGCACATAGATAGAGCCGCGGACTGGGGCTAGTATTTTTGCATTTTAAAAGATTTTTATCATCAATGAATTTCTTTAGATGTAGTGAAAATTTGTGGAAATGTCGTAAACATGTAAGTCTTGCTATTTGTGTAACAATAAAGTATGAACTGGCTAAAAGCCAAAGTCACTCAATCTGAGCTACGAGTATGTACGTGACTATTACATGATAGTCATATCACAGCATTGTTGCATTGTGTGCACAGACACATCAGTGGATAGGTAGGATCAAGTATACTGTTGGTACCTAAGTTTATTCAGTTTGTTTAACTTCAAAACAGAGATATAAATAACAAAGGGGTGAATCTAAGGTATAATAAGAAGTGGTTGAGACAAACCTTTGTAGAGAATCCGCGGTCGCAGACAGTGCACTTAAACGGTCGCTCCTTGGTGTGGCTCCGGTAATGTATCTCCAGAGCGGAGTTGCAGGCGAACGTCTTGTAGCAGAGGTTACAGGTCGTGTTGCCGCGCACTGCACACAAATAAACCCATCGTTCAATGCGGTTTCGTTGTCACTAATTGTACAACAGTCGGAACGCACGATTACACTGTATTTATCAATGAGAGTTACTTCTTCCACATTTAGCTTTGGTCGGTGACTTTGACGTGTATTCGAGCGCCCGGTGGTTTATTTATTAGTGGTGGGCGAGGATCTAAACAAGGAAATGGAAATGCGGGCGACCGGGGCGGACGAAAATATAAGATCCCGCTATCGCATACCTGCGGGAGGGAACGCGAGTCCGAGCGGGCTGAAGGGCGATCCTCCGAGCGCGCCCAGCGCGGCGATAGGCGTGGGCGGCGACGGCAGCGGCGAGTGCAGCGGCAGCCGCGGCGGCGTCGACAGCGACGACATGGTGGGCGACGGAGGGGACGCCCGCGCGCTGCGCCCGCTGTCCGAACCTGTCGCCGATGGGAGGGAAGCCGTTGTGGTGATGGTTTTTATTTCGCTTTCGGACGCCGAGGCGCAGACGGAGAGCGGCGAAGTTCGACGATCCTTCATATCTAAGTCGTCGTCGAACTCCCGAATAGCGGGCTCGCGCTCGTCCCGGCCGCTCTCATCGTCGGTCCCGCGGGAGTCCGCCCGTCGGTCGCCGGGAGTGGTCGGAGTGGGGAACAGCGGGCGCGGGAAGGGGCGCTGAGCTTGATAGTCGCTGACGTCTGACCCGTTACTCAGTGATGGAAAACCCTCAATATCGATACTTCTCATTTGATCGTAAGGGATGTGGGCGCGCTCGCCCGTGTGAAGTCGTATATGTTGGTGTAATATGGTAGGATCCGAAAATTTCTTATGGCATACTGGACACTGATGTAACATTTGAACTGGAGGTTTAATACGATGAACGCCCATATGGGTTTTCAAATTGCCTTTAGTCGTAAAAGAGCGGCCACACAATTTACATCGGAAAGGTCTCTCGCCCGTGTGCGTACGATAGTGCATTTGTAACGCACTCTTGCAAGAGAGAACACGGTGGCATACTATACATTCGTTAGGATCGGACACTTTATTGTCAATATTATCAACTAACTGTTGAAGCTTTGATGTTTCAGAAGTTTTGGTAATTTCTATTAAACTTTCCCAGGAGTTATCATTGCTGCCTGGGCGGGGCAGAAGTGAATTAAAAAACATTGGATCACGTGCCAGATCTGCATCAGCGACGTGTTGAACAGAGTTCGGAAAAGGAGTTAAACTACCAGAGGACATACTGCTGGGAGACTGAGGGAACAGAGGAAACGAAGGAAAAGTACGCAGTCCCGTTGCTATTGAAATTGGCCCGGATATCGGTGAATTCTTACTTGAGAGATTTTCCGGTTGGTCTGGATCAGGCTTCACATGAGGACTCTCTCTGCCAATTTGTTCTTCATTGCTATATTTTGAGTCCATGCTGCAATCATCGTAGGGCGAAGTTGAAGGATATCTGTCTTGTTCTGGATCCTGCGTGGCATCATTTTCATCAGGTTCTCGCTTAGGAGATACGCGGTCAACGTCTTCAAAACTGGAATCTCGATGACAATCATCGTCTTGTGGTTCAGACTTAACCTCGGGTGCTGATCGAGAAGGGCTCGGCGCGGATGGTTTACTGAGATCAGCCGGAGCGTCTTGTTCCTCTCGCATTGCAAACAGTGGGTGAGGCGGTAGAGGTTTGTCTCCGAGCGGACGAGGCGGTAGTAAGTCGTGGTGTGGGGGTCTGTACAACGGCAAGCTTGGCGGAAAAGGAGCTGGTGCACCCGGAGGGAATTGAAGTGGATGTGGTGGCATGCCAGGAATTGGCCCCGGCGACAACTGTGCTAACAGTGGGGGGTGGTATTTATCCAAATGCTCTGGTACTGGATTGGGATTCATCTTGACATGCGGAAATTTTGCTGTGTGTCTTTGGAAATGTACTTTGAGATTCCCTTTGGTTGTAAATCGTGATCCACATACATTACATTTAAAAGGTCTTTCACCTGTGTGCGATCGAATGTGGATTTGCAGCGCAGAATCACTTCCAAATACTTTTCCGCAGTAACGGCAGCGATGCTTGAAAAATGGTTCGTTCCTTCCTCCTGATTTTCCATCATAGGGTGACATTTTTCCCGATTTACGGAAAGCTAGTTCATCGGCAAGATTATTGGCTAGTAGGCCTTGTGATGCATTGTCTAGCACTTCTTGTGCTCTCCTTTGTAGCATTTCAAGCGTGTTAGGTTCGTTGAGAGACGGTGGCGGGTCGTTGTTTGTTATTATTGTAGACGCTAGCGATGAGGAAATGGAGCTGTACGGTGGATGGGACATCACCGGTGGAGATGAGGTCGGGATTTTAGGAACGGAGATAGGTTCCGTCTTAGGATTGAGATGCGAATGGGTTGACGGTAAGCTTTGACTAGTGGGAGGAGGGGGTGCGACAGGAGTAGGCTCCCGTGGCGGACGAGGCGGCGACGGCGATCGAGCGGGAGGTACCGGCACCGGCTCTGGTTCACTCGGCGGCGGGCTCGGGAGCTGGTCATCTTTCCGTCGCGTTAATGACAACTGGTTTTGTAATTGGCGTATTAATTGTAGCTGAAACACTTGTTGGTGTTGTAGCGTAAATAACGTGCTTTGAAGCACGGCTAGTTCATGTAACGCTGCTTCATTATCTGCGTTGTTCGCCATTGTAGTCGCAGCGAATTGCGCTACGGCAACTTTAGTATTTTGTAAAGCTTCGAGCGTGACGTGGCCGGCCACCGGGAAGGGCAGGCCGACCGGCGGTACGTCGGCTTCAGGCACTTCTGCCTCGCCATCTTCGAGGCTGTTATTATTCTCCGCATCTTGTCGATGCCGTCGGACTTGTTCTAATCGTTTGTTAGGTCCGTCCATTTCTTCGTCGCCTGAAACGACCATTTCCTCTGGATCGGAGTGCATTCTCTCCTCGCCCATTTGCAACGCTTTCTCATCGCACAGTCGTTTGTGGTACAGGAATTCGTGCAGGTTCTCGAACTGTTCCTGACAGCGCGGACACATATGCGCCTCAGGCCGGTCTCTCGTCTCGTCAGACACATGGTTGATATCTTCTTCGGAACACGATCCCGAACTTTCACCTAGAACAAAAGAATAATACGTTAATCCCTTATCCTTAAACACACAATCAATTAATGTTAAATGAGTGGCCAGGCTTTGTGAGTGCAGGAAAATCCATAAAATATTTCTAAAATTCTAAATAGAATGTTAAAGTGGCAGTTTAAAAAGATAATTACTATGTTAAGCTAATTGTTGTTGTTTGGGATCTTTATTAAATGATAGGTATTATTGAGGGAAATAATTATAAGTGTAAGTAGAAAGGTAAGTATTTTGTGTAACTGTACTGCCATAGAAGATGTGTGTTTATGAATATGAGTTGATGATTGATAAAATGATCTCGAATTTGACAGATTGGAACGCTCAAGCCCTTTAGAGATATAAATTGTTATCTAGGTATTTATTGAATAAACGATTTATCTTGCCGATGATTGAGTTGTTGTTAAGCTATTTAGGTTTCAGTTTAGGCCTAAGTCACCTGTCCCTACATTTATATCTAAACTATGTCTTTTATACAAATGAATATTTAGAATTTGTTGTATGGGCTTATCAATCCGGCAAGTTATTTAATTAAGTTTAAACTGAAGGATTCAAATGTATTTGTAGCATTCTAGTAAAATGTAGCTTGTTTTATAAATATAAAACCAAAAGATGACTGATACTATATACTATCAGGGGAGATCCCAAACGGTGGTTTTGTTTGATGTGCACGTCCCTTTTCGAGGTAGAAAACTGCTGTCACAAGATTTTACTGAATTCCCACGAGAATATAAAATTCGGGATAGTCAAGTTGCGACGCGGAAGAAGCGGAGTATTTTCTTTATACACGAGATGACATGATATGGGTATAATATTATTTCATACGGACGAAATATTTCAAACAAAGTTATAATAAAAAGCATTAACATGTAACTAGGGTAAAGTCGATACCGATACTAAGAAATAGTCACAATAATTATTATTCAAGACGTCCATCATTAAAATTATTTTATTATATTTTATAAATAATTATTTTATAGAATTAAACAACAATCAGCGCGATAAAACACCTAATTGTCAGTTCATTTTCGCGCGTACGTTTCTAGTCGTCGGCTACTCAACAATAGATGTCGCTAGTTGTAGCTTGTCACGGTGCCCCGAAAGCCGTGTTTAGTACGAACTTTGTGACAATAGACACGAGAAGGGTAGAAAGCTAAAAATATTACGATAGAACATTCGCACCGACATGAAACTTTTATTTAGAAGTTTCGCTTTGTGAATATGCGTGCGTTTGATCATTTTGTTTGAATTGAAATCTATATTAATTCTTATTTTAATAATAGTACAGGTACAATAAAGATGATAATGAATAAAGTTTTTAGCATAGTTTAAACTATCGTCTGTTACCTCACGTTTAATAGTTGACTTAATTTGGTTAATCATGTTGCAAAACAAATACTTAGATGTTACGAAAAATATTTTCTAAAACTTCCTTACTTTTATTGTCTTTATTACCAATAAAACTCGGTAAGACTTTACATTTTTCTGTCTATTTCTTATATCCGATCAACAACTAAGATGACATTCTTTTATAACAAGCTGTTTTTACTGAGAAATATCAATAGGTCTGCAAGTTAGGACCAAAAAGAGTTCGTGTGACCGAAGACTAAAAGCAAAAAGAGTTGTCTCTATTAGCTTAGAGTTATATCAAAGTTTGTGTCTAGAGTATGACGATAATAATTCTACTACTTTGTAGATGGTGTACCGATATTAAGATTATTTTCATCATAATATAATCAGCCTGTATTGTTCCCACTGCTGGGACACAGGCCTCCTCTCTTGGAGAGGGAGTGGGCTATAATCTACCACGCGGACCCAGTGCGGGTTAGTAGATGTCGGGTTGGTACCTAAATAGATACTAATATTTTGATAATAAAGATTATTTATGCTTCAGTTCACAATTCACAACTTATCTTTAAAAAGAAAACATACACATACAACGCAAGACGACAAGACAAAATAGAATTAAGAAAACCTAGAACTATGGTAGAAAAAATATACTATATGAGGGAGCAAAACTTTATAATGAAATACCTGATGATGTGTTTAACAGTAACAGATGGTATACACATAAAAAAGCTCTAGAAGAATACGTTAGAACGAAGTACTAACAGCGAATGTCACCTATTGAATATTTTAATTTTGTTATTTTGTACAACTGTATGTGATCACAGAGACTGTATCTACTTTTATTATATATTTTCTATACATTTCTCAATATGTAAGTGAACCAAAATGTTCTTTTTTGAGAAATAAAATGTCTTTAATGGGTTTAGTGTTTGGAGCCGCATTTTAAGCAAATAACGCCTATATCAGAGACCCCGCTCTTATATCATAATTAGCCAATAATGTTCCCACTGCTGGGTCACAGGCCTCCTCTCTGTGAAAAGGAGTGGGCCGTAATCCACCACGCTGGCCCAATGCGGGTTAGTGGATGTCACATGTCTTCGAATTTTTGGATCTAGGACATGCCGGTTTCCTCACGATGTTTTCCTTCACCATTCAACCACTGCTCTTTCGCTCTTCTATAGCACAGCATAATTATTTAAACTAGTGAATAGAAAGGTACTTCAAGAAAAAAAAAACATGACTGTGTGATAATATTATTGTAACAGAAGTTGTAATGCTACGAACATAACTTTTGTCTATGAAACAGCCAACAAATAACCGCATATTTTGAAGATAAAAATACAATTAATTAGTTACAAATACTTTTAGGAATTCATCAGTTTATTTAATAATTTTGTAAAAATAAATAAATGTTATTGTTATACCTAGTATTTTTGTACTTTAGCCCCGGAAACAGAAAATGACAGTTACACTTTCATACTTAGGTATATTAATATATTCTAACACATATAGGTATCCCTGTTTACATATTAATGTGTAAATAGCAGTGAATACAATAGCGTAGGTATGAATGGATTAAGGAGATTGTTAGGCATTTTGAAGTTATTTAGTGAAGGTATTAGTTTTTTTTGGCTTCAGTTGTTTTAAATATCTTAGATTGGGCTATTTTAACGCGATAACCTGAAGAAAATTGTTACCTACAGATTTACCAAGAAGATAGAGTATGATACTTAGCCGATACAAAGTCCGTGGGATATTGTGTACGTAACTTAGAAGATGCCTAAAATAAGATTATTGATTGATAACAATATCAGCCTATAACGTTCCCACTGCTGGGACACAGGCCTCCTCCTAGTGAGAGGGAGTGAGCCGTAATCTACCACGCGGGCCCAGTGAGGGTTGGTAGATGTCACATGTCTTCGAATTTTTGGTTCTAAGACATGTCGGTTTCCTAATTGATTGATTATAATGATTGAATTTTGAAACTAACTTTTGAAACTTTTCAAAGAATTTCCTTTGGTAAAAGTACCTAGAGCTGAATTTTACCTTAACAGCATTCTGATTTAATTAATTATGTAAAAAATACTGTTTGCTGATTTATTATTAAGAATTTATAAATTATTAGGCTATTCTAAGCGATGGAACAGTCGATTTGTATAACATTTTTCTTTCATAGCTTTTTAGTTAGTTTAATTTTAAACATGTGACATTCAAAAAAGAATAAATTAGATTTAATATTTGTCAGTTGATATATCGGTGTCTGCAAACTTACGACATATATTTCTAACTAATATCTACGATGATTTTTGACTTTTTTGTAATCTCTTAATCTTAAATCGCAATATTGCTTTCTTAAAAACAAACTTTAAAAGAACATAAACTAAAAAGTTAATAAATGATTAGGTGGTGAAATATAACTTTGGTAAAATGACTTCCGAACAAGCGGTGAGAGAAGTAAGAGAATATTCCAGTCGAACGTCACAAACTATTCTGGTTTAGAAGTCTAAATGAAAATATCATTGAAAGCCAGTATTTAAAGAATTCGGTTCCAATTGACCCTTGTGAGCTAAGCAGTAAAGCCAACAAAACAGATTCCTATATCATTGAAGTAATACGATTATACACATTTAAGGATACCAGAAGGAACTTCAAGGTGCATTCGGCGTTAACAGCGCTTATCGCGCGTTTACGGTTTACTTATGCGTTAACGCACCTAATAATAATTAGCAGCTTATTAACAACACGCCGACTCTTAACTATATCACGACATTCACGACTCATCGATACTTTATACGGAAGCACAATCCAGTTCAAGATTTTCTTAATTAGCCACACAGGTGTGTATGCATTTACGAAATATACCAATACACAAAATAAAGTGTGTACTTAAGTACCTACCTACCTCCCTGCATATTAATTTATCGAGATTCCAAAACTCGACCCGATCCACCACTTACCGGCCCAACTAGGTATATTGAGGAATTAAAGATATCCAAATATATTTTGGGTATAAGTTTGCTTATCAGCAATGTTATACTTTCACCGTTTGAATATTTTCAATGTATCTTTTTTTATATGTAGATAATACCTGCCAATGTCACTCGGCCGGTGGCTGGTGCAGTTTTGAATATTCGTTTCGTTTTTTTGGTGGAAGTTTGTGGTGTTTTGAAAAGCGGACGGATAAGTGAGCACCGACACAAAACATGATATAATCCGGGATAATGTTGCGGCGGGGATTAAATAACTCATTTGTAGCGAGATGCCGGTGCGTTTAATACTTAGTTGTAAGGAGAAGGATTAGTGGTATCTGTTTGTTGGTATTTGACAGTACTCCGGTGAGCGGAGCGACTCAAAGAGGCTGTGTCGCGCGCCGCCGCTGCGTTACGCACAAATATAAAAAGGCTTTAGGATGCCGTTGCGGATATTCATTGCCCGACATTGTCCAACTTTTCTACAAAGCAAACTTATCAATATTGAGCTTCCCTTTTCATGTTGAAGAAACATGTTTACAGTGATTGTTAGAGCGTTGGACTGCCAAACATCTCGCCGCAGCGTCAGACCCACTGTAACGTGTTTATGAACAAGTAGGTGTTGTTAATGTTATTACAATCACCATTAAATACGTCGATGCTAATTAATCAACTGACAGAAAGTCTATAATTTATACATCAACAGTAATTATTATTCATCATTCAAGGTAAATGAACGGCGATATGCATAGTGATCTTTCATTTTAGTCCGAATTAGAACCGGCTTAAATATTTAACGAGTTTTGTTTTTAATTTATTAGTCGATCAAACAAATAGTGAATATAAGTATTTCATAAGAATATGAATAGGTTATTTCAATCGTTAGCAGATAGAATGTCTGTAATAAATATTTTATAGAGCACTCGTAAAACCAGCATTAAGATAAACCGACCATGGCGACTAGCGACCAGCGACTAGCGACCGCTATCATAAAATTTGACAACGTGTCATTCTGTTCTATGAAGACATTTCTTTTTAATCAGTAATGGGTGATTTATATTATATCAGAACATTAACAGGTAACGCTTTATAAGCAAAACTGTAAAAATTACCATGGTTTCAACAGTGCGTAGGCATAATCGTTTCATTTAGTAAGTTATTGATACTCATCAAATGTAAACCAGAAACAATTGAAAAGAAGTACCTACCTATATGCAGATTTAGGATAGCATTGATTTAACCTACCCTCAAATTACAAAAGCTCAATAAAAAGCTTTTTAATGAGCAATTCTCTAACTTTAAGCAAAGTTAGCTTTAAGTAGGGATACTTAATGGATTAAGTTTAAATATGAAAATTATTGAATTTATATTAATGAAACACTAATAGATACCTAATACTTTGTATACTATCACACAATGCTGTTTCATTGATTTTAGACAAAAAGAAAACAAAGATAAGGATTTATTACACAAATCCCAAACATCTAATTGACTAGAATTGTACTGTAAAATCAAAATGCCCCATTTGGAAAAGTTCAGTAAAATCAGGAAGTCGGATCGGAAGTAAGACAGGAAGGGAGAAAATCGGAAAACTTGCTTAATATTGAAATTCTCACGCTTAAAGAAAAGTCTATTAAGAAATTGAATTGAATTATGTTGGAGGCTAGGTAGCTGGATAATAAAAACATTGCTATTCAATCGCTTTGTTAGGACGTGAAATTATTTTGAAGATAACGTTACCAGAATAAATTGACTGAATATACACCTAATACAAATTTCAAATAATTGTTGTATTGACCCTATGCTTCGTTCGGTATTATAAATAGTTATAAATGACAATGTGGTCTATAAATAGTGTTTACAAGGTTATTATTTTAAGAACGTCATGGTAAAGTGAATGATGAAGTGTGAGATCATTAGAACGACGGACAGCGCCGCGGGGCGCCACGGTAATGTGCTATCAAAATTATATTAGACATGCAAATATATGTTGTGTCTTTATTAGACAAATATTAGACATTTATGATGGGCAAATTATTAGATAAGTTGTATCATTAAAGTCTTTGTAAACTATGGTAAGGAAACTTTGTAAGTTACAACATTAAAATAAAAACCTGAACTTATGGGTACTACTTATCAATCAAAGTCTATGACGTTGCAGTTGCTAGGATTCCCCCAAATTCTTTCATGAACACAATCTTAAGAATACAATCTTGCTCGATGGACAAATATTAATTTAATGAGCTTTTGGAAAAAATTAATGGGTTCTAAAAATGTAACCATTAAATTAGGTATTTTTTATAATATTCTACTGATAGCCGTTAGATATAAATATTTACTAAAATATGTTACGAATTAAGGTATTCATCTGTGTCAATGGAATGTTTTAAAATATCATTAAAATGTTATAGCATTTGGAATATGTAAGAAATAATATTGCGTTAAAAAATATGGGATGTGTAAACAGAAAAGTTCTTGATACAGGTGCCGTCCGGGCCGTCGCAAAAGCACACACGCATGATGTATGCTTATGTTTGAGATAAATAACCGTGGTTTTCTAAAGACATCCATTATCATAAAACTTTGATTTAGAACTAACTATCTACCTAATCCATCAAACTTGAAGTCACTCAGTAACATTTCCATAATGATACAAAATTTTAAAATAAAAACTACAACTTAACTGCAATAAAATCGTCCTACAATAAATATCACTAAAATATTATTTAAAGATACAGTAAAAATGACATCATAAATTAGATTATAAATAGTGTATCAATGATATCTGTCCAGATTATTAATAGTTGTAGTCATAAAATAGGACACGGTGGCTAATAGTTTTAATGCAACAGAATAGCCTACAAATAAATGCTAAGCCACAATAAGCTTTCTATTTATACCCGTGGTAATAAACATTTTGAAATTCGACCTATTGGTTGGTCGTAACCGTTTTTTAATTGGACCATTTAAGATATTTAGCGCGTGGTAGTGTGATAGCCAAGTTCGATACAATGTAACCGGTACAACCGACCTTATGATCTCAAACAATTTATTTTTACATCTTTCTCTTCCTGGAAAATGTAAACTGTTCCGGTCTGTTAAATTTTCCGGCCATTAAACAGTCCTTTTTGGAAAATTTCTGAACTCAAAAGAAAACACAATTCTAGCCCAGGTTTATAAATATGTTAATATTAAAAAAATTACTTTGAAGTATGTCACTTGTGATATTATTTTTTTACTTATAAACTGAGTTTAATAATGCACTTTTTACTAATGGAAATTAAACACTTTTATGTAAGCTTTCAAAGTTTTTATAAAGCATTTCTGTTGTACTAAATAGTAAAGCTCTACATACCTCCCTAATAACTTATGTTTCCTTTCAACTATCTACAATATTATTGTCAAGTGTGTAAATTCACTGCACTGTTTACTCACCCCGCTGGTGACGAATTTTAGTGCTCACTTTCTCATGTATGCCAAATTTTATCGTCGCTAACTGAATCATTGTATCGGTACGAATATCCAATCGTGGATTCAACAATAACGTATCGACAAAAACACATGTAATTCCTCCTCAGAGTTAGGGTCACAGGTCGGCAGGGTGAGATGTGGCGGAGACGTCGTGTGTGATGTGGTGAGATGTCGTAGTGGAGGGTTAAGTACCGATGGAGACGCGGCGTACGCAGGAGGGCTTGACGCGCGGCATGTTGTCGCGCTGGCGGCTCAGGGCCGGCGCATGGCAGGCGGCCTGCTCGCACTGGGGCTGCACACCACGGGACACTCGCGCGGCGCCGGCTACTCGGCTCGGACGAAGTACACTGTGCGGAGCGGACGCGGCGTGTGACCGAGCGCACCACTCGCCATCTGAAGCGGGACTGAGCGCGAGGCGGCGGCGGGCGGCGGGCGGCGGCGCGCGCGCGCACCAGGTACACGGTTATGACAGGGAGGCGGGGCCGCGCCCGGCTCATAAATCAAACTTCGCCCATTCGCACGCGCTACACGGGCCCCCCTCCTCCATATTCCATATTCGGGGCGGGGCATATTTTCATAATCATAACGCCTCATATTCATAAGCGACATGTGGTCGCGAGGCCGTTGGCGGCGCGCGAGGCGGCGGTGGGCGGCGCTGACGCCCGCTAGATGGCGGCCGCCGTCGCCCCGCGAAGCCTCCCACACCACACACACTAATTGAACTTGCACGTCATAACTTTTTGTTTGTATTCAATAATTATTAAATGGCTTTTTTAATTGCTGAGAGATAAGTTCTTGGTAATTTACGAGCACGAAAATTTGTTGTGTAACTTTGTTAATAACTTATTAATCGATTGCATTTATAAAATATGTATTTTTGCTATTGTTATTTCAATGAACTTTTGCAATTTTGTATTGTTTTGTTTTGCATTTCTTGCATTTCTACATGCAAAATTACTCATTAAAGGTTTTCAGAATAATTTACAGTGTGTATATGAATAATAAAATAAATAACCTTTGACTGGTTAGGTTACACGTGTTAGTAATGTATCTAATTAATAATAATTAATAACTCATAAATAAAACGGGCTTCTGTTTTTCGCATTCTGTTTTTATTGATTGTTGGGGAAATGTAAATGTGTGGGTGGGTACCTCACATAGGTAATTAAATTGTATAGGTGTTTACTTAGTTTGGGGATAATTTGAGATGACTAGCTACAACATAAATATGTGTGTTTCCTATGTCATTTCAATAATGACCGTGTCATCATCAACCATAAGTCATTGTCATGTCAGCATCTCATTATCAAATCTTGGCAGCCTACTTCCTTCTTAAAACAAGATCATAAAAAAGATGAAGAATAATTAAAAAGCATCACAGCAGGAGCTCAGAGCTACAGACTCATTCTCTCACAATATTGTGGGTAAGCGTATAAAATCCTTGCTACCGACATCCGTAACTAGATCCATTCACTGACCGATTTTAATTTCTGAAACAAATTTACGAGGAGTCGTTATGAAAAAGCGAATGGCGGGAGCCATGTCAATCGCTTTGTGTGCTTTAAATTAAATATAACGAATACGTGTGACTGGTGTAACTTGGCCGTCCGATATTAATGTGATAGAAGCAATTTAGTCGATTCTGCCAGTCATCGGACCGGCATCGACTAAGCCCGATACTCGATACATTTCCTTCATGTCATTTGCCTTGGATGCTAGGGTGGATATTTTTTTTTAATTAAAGAAACTATGTAGCGGGTCTGGGATTATTTTGTTGTCGGTATGCTACTGGTTTTTTGTTGGCAACGTTGATTTGATTTGTTCTTTGATTGTGCTGAATTAATAGTTGGTAGCTGTAAGTGAATAAAATGGGGTTCTGGTTTTAAAAGATTTGCTATCTACCAATTCAAAATTGTGTCTCTAACTGCTGGGTGATTTTCCTTAACTTTTCAGAGTTGACCTACTTTAGGGTTCTGTAAAATGAACCAGGTACTAATGGTATATTACAGTATTAAGAAACCTAACACAGGTTCCATAACTTCTTTTCTACCATAAAGGGTATTCTATTTATGTACTGGTAAAGGTTTTACCATTGTTTTCATCATCACACAAAACAAGATAGATAAACATTTTCAGCATAGTGTGCTCGAAGAAGATAAATATTTATCTACACAACTATATCCCTTTGTTAATCTACGTTTGTTCTAAACCCCATTAAATTAGCGACTTGGTATCCCCCCTTTTGACTTACGAAATCCCACATTATAATAAAAGGAACGTATTAGATATATCAGGAGCACATTAACCGCACTATAATTGCCATTAAAAATAATTAGCCGGGAGCTATGTTGTTGTTTTTAACCTCAGTCGACTAAATAATTCCTGTTTATGATGACACCTAATCCCTTATGAATTTAATGTGAGTTCCCTGAACGGCACTATGGAGGTGTTATTTCAGATCCATCAGTGCGGCAGTTAAACAGAAATAGCACCAGTAACACAAGTCACATACGATTTAAATACACAAATTTTTGAAAACGTCTGTTTATTTAAGCTAAAGCACGCGTCGCTCGACGGCCCGCCTCCCGAACGCTCTTGTCTTACGTTTATTTTATTTGTTAGTGTTACAACATGTTACACATTACTATAAATTCATAAAAATAACCTTTTAAATACCCACTATCTGTTCATTATCGCTGAGCCACTTTTTACCGCTAACAGGTGTCGAGTTTGCGGAAAAAGTGGAGTTAGTTAGAGCGGTATAATGTAGGTTTATGTTAGGTAAAACAGGGGTGAAATTTTTAAATTGACCGTCAAAATGATGGCGGTTTAAATGAGCGAGCGGTGGGTGTGCGTGGCGGTGTATGGAAGTGGCATAGCGGTTGCGTAGCAATTGTGTAGCGTGGCGTAGCGGTGACGTAGCAGTGGCGTAGCACTTGTATAGCGTGGCGTAGCAATGGTGTAGCAGTGGTGTAGCGCTGGGTTAGCGCCGCGTAGCTTTGGCGTAGCAGTGGTGTGGAGGTGGACGAGCCACGCCAGCGAGAGACGCGGCTCGGACGCGTTCATAAATTTGAATATGGAAGTGAGTTCTAATGGTGTCGCTGTTTATTTTTACTGCACCCCCCGAGCCGTACGCCCGAATGCGACGCCGAATTTATTTCCATGCATTTTAATATCTCCCTCTGAATAGCTATTGCCATTTTCACGCGGTTTTATTGCGAACTCTATAGTCGTGTTATGTTCTTTGTTTTGTTAGGCCCGCTTTACGATCGAGTGCGATGGACAATATCGGTCGATGAAACCTCGTAAGGTTTCGAGGGAGCATCGAGTGTAATTAGCGCCGACCGGAACGTTCATTGAGGCGATAATAAGAGTGTACTGTAATCATGTAAATTTCCTCGTTTATGAAGCGAATTTCTGAAGGAATACCGAGTGGAGTATGTCAGTATTAAGTCATTAAAAGTGGACATTGATTGATTGGAGCTTGTGCAAAGGGCACGCATCGCGGAAACGCACGCAACTCTTGTGTCGAAACACTTGAGTTTGTTCATTCACTTGTTTACACTCCAATGAAGCGTAACTCATATTTCCTTTTGTACAGATAATCATCTAAACGCATGAATGGGATAGCCACCCATGTTGGACTAGGGATGAACTTTGAGAGCTTTTAAGTGCCCCTCGCTTTTGATTCAGTACTTGGACGTACCTACTGCTGATTTGGTTAATTGCTTTATGTCTTAATGTTTCGATTACGAATCAGATTAAGTTGATAATTTTTTTAAATCAATTTTAGGTTTTATTTAACTTGAGATTTTCTATTAATTGAAGTTGTTTAATTTCAATTTGGAGAAATAGAATGTGGAACCTAAGTTAAAAAAAGAATGTAGAGTATTAATAGGGATAAGATATAATATTTCTAAAGGAGACGAGATCAAGTTCCATACTTAGTTGCCTCCACAAGTATGAAAAGCAGTAAGACGTGCGTGTTAAGTCATTATTATGTCCTACCTCAGACATTGAGATGAAATTTTAATACCGTAAATTATACAGAAAAATATTGTCGACGCAGCTCGTTTACAAACAACACTTAACTTGTCAAAATGATGGCTGTATGAGAACAGTTCGCTGGCTCAAATGCGCTTTGGCATATTTTACTGAACACCATAATTATGGTTTGTTAACTACATGTGAGTTTCATCTTTATCAGTTTTTTTAATAGACTTGTTGGCCTTCAAATATGCGAATATTCATGATTAACTTTGAAACTACGAATTTAATTATAGTAGCTAGTTAATGTTTATGTAGATACATAACGTTTAATATGTAAGTAGGTACCTACGGTGAGTAAATATGCATTCAGAGAACCGGTTCTGAACGATTACTCGGCCATTTGTTATGTTTGAATTATGGTGTCAATGATAGCCCACTTTGTTCTCTTTATATAAAGTTGTAGCCAGACATGCCACTAATTAATGATATTCTAATGGGAAGTAGCAATCGTCCTGATATTGATCTCGCATTGGTACCATTAATCTTTATTGTTTAGTTATGTAAATATGTACACACGATACATACATAATGTCACGTTTATAATCTTTGCTGATTGACGTTAGCGCCACTAAAGTAGCTGTTCTTGATTAACAGCTAGATATTGGATTGTAAAGTACTTCTTCCTTCTTCATCATTGTTATCAAATCAAATGAAATCATTTTTATTTCAGTTTCACACCAGATTACAAATTATTAATTAATTATTTATTGCGAGGAGGCCTGTGTCCCAGCAGTGGGAACATTATAGGCTAATGATGCATTTGAAGGCCACTGTAATATGAATGTTTTTAATGGATGGTTTGAGCAATTTTTGACACCGATCTTGGAACCTGAACCTTAATTATAAATGATTAAATTATTAAAAAACAATCAATATTAAATTAAATTAAAACAAAGCAATAGATAAGTGTTATTTTACCTGGTTTATATACAATTTAAAAAACTATCATAATTCCTATATTTTTATTGACGTCGACGAAACATTCAAATTTGACACATTTCAAGTTGTCTTAAACTTCCGGATCCACATGGAACACGTTCATAACACAAGATAAGTCATTTGAAGTCACAACGTTGGATGTGTCCGAGCTTTAAAGGGATAAGTAGTGTACAAGTCAAAATATAAATCTTGCGTGTGGGGTGTGTGGCGCGGGTGGTGTCTCAGCTGAAATATAAAAGTGTTCGGGGGCACTCAACGGCCGGACGCTCATATTTTGTTATTTTATTTATATTAAAAGTAATGGTTCGCCGCGAGCCATAATGCTCTAGATGGTTTTTGCGCATTTTTCTCTTTTCTGTGTGTCGTATATTTTCACTTAAATGACGTAGGTACGTGACCGTCGCCGCTGTTCGTTTGTATCGTGCTTTATGTAACGACCCTAATGTATGGGGAGCTTAATAAAATTACATTATTTAGTAGCAATTGCTCATTAGGAAAAGATTCTTATTTCAGTTAATGGGGGCAGGAATCTGATATATTAATGGCGTTTCAGGAATGGCGAGCAGATACTTACTTACTTTTATTTATACGTTTACTTCAGATGCTATAAACATGTAACAACTGTATGGGACTCGATACGCAGGTATCAGATCATTTGTAAAACTTACCCCCTTGGAATTAACACTGCTATTGCTTCCCCATCACGTAAAGGATCCTGAACGATAATCACTTAAGCACAAAGGTAACACCTTAGGATATCCTGCCTACATAGGTACAAGCTGCGTTGTATAGATAATTCCATTTAATTACCTTCACTTACATAGCGTTCATTCTTCAGGTAAGGTAATGTCTCAAAAATACAATGTTAAAGTACAAAGCACGGCCTGATTTATTAGTGTATAAGCACACATTAATGTTAACAAAGTGTATCGAGCGGCAGTGTGGTAGTGTGCCGCCGCTGTGCCGTAGTGTGCCGCGGCTGTGCCGTAGACGTGCTACACCGACATACATAGCGCCGTCAATTTACCTACCATAGTTTTATGCTATCATAAACAAGAAATACAGACGTCTTCACTATAATGTAATGTAGGAAAACGGTGGGCGCCGTGTGAACCGAAAGCGTCCTCGAGAGTTGACCGTATGGCGTTTGTCGTAGAGGTGATATTCGTGGCTCGTGCGGCGTACTAGCAAGTGCGGGTTGGCAGCAATCTGCACAAGCAGAAGCGAGGTGTAAGCGAGGTGCTGTGGTGGCTCGAGCGGCCGCGGCATAGTGCACCCTGCGCCGCCGCCGCAGGGGCGCGTTCGGCGCGGCACGGCGCGGCGCTGCGCGGCGGCGGCGTCGCTCTTCCGGGGAAGGCACTATCTCGGGTGCAGCGGGGAGGCCACCCCCTCGTAAATAACGCGCGCTGGCGAGCCGGCGAAGCACCCGTGCCAGATTCTACAGCTAGAAACAGTTAAACGCTCATAATTTCGTGCTGGTTAAGCTTATCTTTGTCTCGTGTACGAAATTTCGCTGTGCCGTCCCCCTCGCGCGTTTTCGTGGACATATTTTATTTGTGCAACACAACGTTCTGTCGCGTCCGGGGCCAAAGTTATAATTGTAGTTCGACATACCAGTGCAGCTTCTGCATAAAGTTGCCCAGCGACGTTTACATTGTTGAAATAACTTTATCTGGTTAATGTTTTAAGTTTACTCACTTTGATTTATTCGGAACTCTCAGCTAGATTAACGATGCTTATTGGAGCGTTATTAGTTTATTGGTGTAGCATTCTGATTTCACTTTCATGTTTGTGAAATCAAAGCATGTGTAATAGTTATCCACACTTAAAAAGTTCTTAAATGATAGTCGAATTATAATTCAACAAGGGTTACCTACATAGTTGCGTGGTGTCAAGTAGGTGTTGGCTGGTTAACTTCGCATAAACATTTATGCATAACTAGAGTGTCGTATAAGTTTTCGCATAGATGTACGGTGAAAAGGCATTCGAGCATGGTGCGATAGTGCGCCGAGGGTGCCGGGGTGGGAGGGCCGGGCGCCAGTGGGGGGCACGGAGGGGGGGTGGTGTTAAGCCGGTATCATCCCGCCTTATCGCGGCGCGGCGGTTTCATAATAATTTTAATACTCCGGGCGGCAACCCGCGGATTTCCGGCGCATACTTTTATAAGCGGTTTTGGTTCCCCGAAGAGGCCGGGTGTCACCCTCGCGTGCATGCCTTCAATCTCACTCGGTGAGTTGCCGCTGAATACACCCGCGGGAATCTTTTTACTTTTCTTTTGACGTTTATTACCACGTTTTTGGCTTGTTTACGTTGTTTGTATAGACAGATTTAATTTGTTAAATAGGTGCTCTTTATTAGATTTCTCTTGCGACAGTTAGTGTAATTTTTATTTCTTTTAGGGGATGTCTGTTGAACTTGTTTTATTTAAATTTATGGCATTTTCATGATGAAAAACACTGACATGACTGGCAATAAAAAACCCTTGTAACCTGTCTATCTATTAGTTGCAGAAATAATAAATAATCACTTACTTATCCCACCTATCATTTGTCGTATTAGCGATATTAGGGCTGCAAAAAGCCCCTTAATTACGTCTAGTGGATACCGTTATGCGAGATCAGCCAATTTGCCAAAATGGATATAACAAATGACAGGAGTAATAGAGGCGCTTGAGTGTAACATTAATAGAGAGGCAGGTAGAGCCGGGGGGCGGCACTAACGACCGTTTTTATCCAAGGCGGGCGGATGATGGATGGACCTACTTCCGGCCGCGACGTCCGCACTTCCGCCGTTCCTTTTGTATATTTATCAACATTAATTTCAATGTGCTGCAAGATATATTTGCCTGTTTTACTAACGGATTTTTCAGCGACGAGTACGTCGTGGAATGCAAATGGAGTATTTCTTTAATACGTGGTAAGTGGTATAAGAAAGTCTGAGTGAGATATTTTTATCTGTTTCACTGACTGGAGTGTACGGCTAGATATTTTAAGCATAAACAATCGAATAAAGTGTAATTCATTAGCGTTGCGAGTTATTTTGGTCGGCGTACACACGAGTGCGCAAAAATAGCCAGATAACACGGCTAATGATGACGGACATGGCTAACGGTTGCTTTATTATGGAGTCTCCCTATTTAACATGACAACATTATATCGCGAATGAATGCGGATAAAAGTCTGACAGAGATTTACGAAAAGGGAGATTTGGCCATCGAGTATTAGTCTTGACACCTTTTCATCATCATGGGGTCTACAGTTCGATGTTCAGGCAGGGAAAAGGACCTTTGATTGCCAAATATTTGTTTTTTTGAATCTTTTACTCTTTATTCTAACCAGGGGCCTATTTAATAAAAACGCTGTAAAATCCAACAGTTTGACGATTTTTTTCATTGTATAAGTAGGTAGCAAAAAGCATATACCTTTTTGGATACCTAAATTACTTATGTATGACTAGTTTTATTAGTATTCTCAATATCATTCGCGAACCAAAATTTTACCTATAATAAATTATTGCGATCTGCTTTTCTTCGAAAAATGAACGAAGCTCGATCGTTTTCACGAACAGGATATTTTTTTATAGGTTAATTGTTATTCATATATTTTGTACCTACCCACTTATGTGTATGTAAAGCAATAACGAAGACTGTTAACAAATTGTAACACAAACATAAAGATAGGTGGCGTGCCCGTCGTTTACTACCTAACAAACCAGTTTGACTCAAATAACATTTCACATTTCAAGATAGATTTTATCAAGTGATTGCCACAAACTCCGAGCAGAGGCATGAAGTCTATGGTACTGTTTCTATGATTAATTCAATTATGTAATCATAAAACTTTAACAGTACTTATGTTAGGTTAAAAGAGGGACATAAGTATCCTAAGGTATTGGAGTTTTCATGAAAATTAACAACTTTTACTAGGTATATAATTATGGAACCAAATCTGAAATATGAAACATATCTCGACATCAAAGCCATTTGGTCCGATGTCCACTTTTTGACTTAATCGTATGTAAGTAGTTTTTTTTTTCTGACTAGGCTATATATATTGTAAGTTATACATTTAGATCGTGTCAGTATTGCACTTTTGCGTGGAGCGTGTTAGTATTTCATAGTTGGTCCTGTAGTAAAAGTTGTTATATTTCATCAGTAAGTATATTACTAAACTCTGTTATTAAAGTTTGTCCCTCGTTTAACCGAATACACTATCTAACAGGTATGCGATAGGTAATTAAAGAATGGTAGAGTTCTTTGCAGCTGCTAATCCGTATTATAGTTTTGGATAAGTACCGATTGCTCTTTTGTAAATATAAAGATTTTGTGCCATACCTAGCTGCTGCAATCTGTACAATTTACCTACATTTCAGTTTCGTTGTCGACTTTTATTGGCATCTAATACCTCATACTTCATTTATGCCTGCTTAGGACCTACGCATTTCTTTATACATTTTATAAGCTTATGGTACCTTGTCCAAAGGCTAAATATAATTATTCTACCAACCCACGCTTACTCCAATGTGTGACTTTCATAAGTCATGTACGAAACAAACAAACTATAAAACAGTTTAAATAGCAATTTATGCAAATAACCAAATGAATTTATATTCGCGTTCATAACACAGTTTACATCGTGCGCCCTACGTATGTATATCTACATACGACTTAATTGAATTTATAGGCACGTCGTCAAATGAATATGAGTAGTACAGTCGCAATGTTTTCTATACTTAATGATGGCTTATTAAGTATTCGCTGCGCTTCTGTAGAACGGTGAGAACCTCGTAACATAAATTTTGCGTATTATTTACGTTGACAAACGTGCATTATGAAATTATAATGTTGTGATTGATATGCGGGTGCGCGCCCGGCCGCGACAGTGGGACGTGTGAGCCGCTGTCCGCACGTACCTTATTGTACTAAATACTTGAGCGATGGACACTAGCGCCGGGGCTCAGATCACTGCCAACTTTATTGCTCCTTTGCTCCAAATACCACTGCTTTATGGCCATATTTACACTTATAAATAGAAACCAACTTTATATTCCTGTGAATAGAAACAACGTCATACATCAAACATATCAAGTGCATCCGCGTACAGACAGATTACTAAACACCCGCATATTCTTACACCTGCACTCACACGGATCGATAGAAAAACATGTAATCTAATATATTAACCTACTTACGAGTAATAAAAAAAATTAGCAGTTGAAATACTCACGAATTGTATCACCCTGTCGAATAATGAGGTCGAAAAGTCACAACAAATGGATGAAAAGTTCCGATTATAAAGTATATTTAGAGTACTACGGAGAAGTGTATGATCTACTTACACATACATTGACGTAGTTTCGTGGATAGATTCGCGCGAGTCGAAATAAAGCGAGCCAATCAATATTAACACGCCGCAAACAGCGTAAATTGTTGCCTAATGCCATACACGCACACAGCCGCCGCGCCGTCCGTGAACTAGCGCCTACACTAGCCAGGGTGCTCACTTCGCAGCGCGCTCGGAAAATACTTTTCCTATTTCAGCGTAAGGTTCAGTTTGTTCGTTTCTGAATTTAGAACTACGTTCGTCAGAGATTAGTATAACTGTTCACCTAGGATGCAATTCTAATAGAGTTTTATGTGCAATAACTGTTAAGGGAATGACTTATTTCTTCTCGATTTCGTGTGGCACGCATAGAATTGTTTCGACACCTACAGCGATGAAGCAGCGAGCACAGGTGTATTGTATCACCCTGTATGCATTGCGTATTACATTTACACAAGAAGCGGCCGCACACAGGCGCGCTGCGTGTCCGTACTAACGCATGCACGCACACTAGCCGCGCCGGCCGGCCTGTAATAACTCGGAACCACAATAAATCAATGTGATTAATGTCATTAAGCACTGTGTGCCGGCCTCTCTATATTCCGTCAATATGCACTGTTTTACGACATGCCGCGCCACGATAATTAGTCAGCTTTGTTAGGACCGTTGACGAATGTAATGTCCGATCCCAACGCTACGTAGAGAAATTAGAGCAATAAAAATATGTATACGAGCGCCATCTGCGGTTCCAATGTACGAGGAAAACTACGTCGAGACACTGATGTGACATGGTAGATGAGATCAAAGAGAATTTATAACGGAGCGTTCATAAACACGTCACTCGCGCAAAAAATGATCTCTGCTATTTCTCAAACTGTGAACACAGTCGGCACGCGGAGATTGATAACTATTACCATTTCTTGGTCAGATTCCCGAGACGCATGTTTATCATACGTCCGTTTGATGGATAGGCCGTAATTATTACGATTAGAACGGCATCGCAAATCATGGGAACGGCGAGGACAGGCTGCACTAGTTGACATCGTTATCGCCGCTTCAGATCTCGATTGTTGGCTCTGGGACCATACAGTTGTGTTCGTTGCGTTCGGAACGCGCGACCAGTTTCATACTTTATTTCATCTCTTGTTCACGGCGCATGATCAGTGCACGATGCGTGGCTGCACTGTTACGAATGTATCCAGCATCGACTCGGTGGCCCATTTAGATCTACGATACTGCAATTTGCTGACGGACAGGAGTCGCGCGTTGCCCGCTCTGACTTGAAGGCAGGAATGTCTTGAGCACTGAACGTGATCGCTCAGCTGATTGTCCTAAATTGATTGTGTTCCGACATTATTCAATTCTATCACGCTCGCCCAACTTTGGAAACTGTGTTTTTTGACTGACAGCTGTCTCTAACCTTCTTTTTGCTTTGATGTTCTTTTATTTATCTAAATTGGACACCGGGAAACTGAACGCCCAATGTCCGAGTGTAAACATATGAAAATTACATTAAACATCTATTTTGTACGAGCAAAGAAATTATTCCAATTTCAGTGAACAAATTGCACCGTTGTTCATTTGTTAATTGATTTTAAATCCATACATTAGCGAGGAGAGATATAAATAATGACCAACAACGACATCGTGCTGGTTACATGTCCTCACACTTTTGGTTTCAAATGAAGGCTCCGCTCTTCGCGGGTAAACCTGGCAAAAATAGATTTGAATTGGTAACATAGTCTTAATGTGGCGAGGTGAGGTGGCGGTGCTATTGTGGCGGCGGTCAGGATGCCGATGACCATTTCGGTTGCACGCTTGTGCTGCAAAGTTCGCAATCAAATAAATATTTCGGCACAATTAAGAAAACGCCGACGAGGGTAGCACTCGTGACAATCGGCTAACAGCGTGCCGTGGAGCTTCCATTACGCCTCGATATATTTGATCGTGAGACTAAGTTGGAAAAATAATTGAATTTCTGGTATTGTCTTGGCTTTTTAAGATTCTTTATGAGTGCCAGTTAGATGTTAATGACTTACAAAAAACCGGTGCTTAATCTCTGACGATTGTTCATTTTTGAACGCGAAACATGTTGTCAGATATTTAGTAAATATTTGGCATATTTATACGGACTCAAACTTCCACTACCACCTAGTTAAGACGCCAGTAACCGCGCAGCATCCTCTCTACGCATCTCCGCGTGCGTGCTCTCCGCTCTGCCCACATCCGCTGAAGTATTTTGTTTATTGCTAATGCGATTTTATTTTTTATTGCTTTTTATTTATCTTTATTCAGCGATTGCGGTTTATTGTATTAAAATAAATAAGAATTCTTGACTTTTTAATTTTATTCGAGGCGAAGTACACGACAGTGCCGCGAAGAGAGAAAGAAATAAATTTTAATAAGCGTTTCTTTTTTAAGGCGTGATTCTTCAGTTAAAAGCGATTTATTTTTTATATAAACTTGAAGATAAACCGTATTCATTAGAGATCGACTGGAAAGGGCCTAAAATAAAAATAAACGTGGTCAAGTTGGTGTTGTCGCTGAGTTATTGTCGTTAATCAGCCCCTCTTCTGAAGGCATGTTGATTGGAGGCCAGCTCGCTCGTATGGATGAGCGGCATTGTTCTCTTTATTAACATTTGGCTTAATTATACCGATCATATAGAGGCATTCTTTGTATTTACTTGCCGCTTTGCACCTTTTATTCCTTAGAGATGTCACTTCAAGTCTGGATCTTAATACGCAAGTGTTAAGGTTTGAAATGAGCCCAGCACCTAAGCCTCTTATTTTCTAGACTAAATCGCCTACAAGTAAAAAGCTAAAGCTGGTAGTGTGATTCTATTCGTGAATTATCATTTAATTATTTTCCTAGGAATCTGAAGCAAACCATTAAATAGGAAACAATTGTTGTGTTTATAAATAATTTAGAAACTTAAATCAGGGGGCGCAGTTGTATTCCTACATAATGACTACTAACATATTCGAGGCGTATTTCTACGAATTTGTTCACGTCCACGAGTCCAATCGTGTGTTACCCAACGGAAGTACATAAATAATGTTTATCGATCGATCATCGCCGAGGCAGAGTGACGCACTCGTTAGATTTATACCTTCATTGTCAGAGCCGTAAACTAGATCTCCATAAAAAGGGACATTTCCTATTTAAAATTTATATTAAAAGACAATGGTTAACAAAAAGCGGGCGCCTCTTCGCGAAGCAGCCCGGCTGCGCGTGCGCTCCACGGCGCCAACTGCCAAATCTCTATCGGACGCGCGTAAATTACGCCTTTTTACCTGGATTCCTGTTTTGACATATTTAAGGCATTAGTAATAATTATGAGTGCTCCGGCCGGCCAGTAATGCCTGTGTGCGTGCCAGTCAGTTTTGACACTATCTTAATGACGGACGTCGGGTGACAATAAATATTGAATCGTTATCGCTCACCTATCCGAAGTTGCGTCACTTGGGTTTAAATCCTAAAATAGACCCCCCAAATGGTTGGATCCGATAGTTTTATTTGAATGACTATTACAGGCACTTTCAGGTTTCAGCATTGTATGTAACAAGCGTAGAAGTATCGAAACTGGGTGATGACATTAGGTGGCTAATTGCAAGTATTGGGGTGAGTGCAGAGGTCAGCGAGGGTCGCGCACATCTGCCGTGTTTGTCCACCCACGCGCTCGCTGCAGTTAACGAGCGTCGTCCAATAGTTTTAATTGCAACCCGATATCTGCACTTTTATGTCATTGCAAACAGTGGAAAGATTTGCTATTACAGCGAACATTCGCGAGACTAATGAGAAAGTATTGTTCAATGTTGAGTCATTCACTCTAACTTATGTGAAAAACAAATCTTAGATGTCAATCAATTTCAAATAAATTCTTCAACTTGACAATAGTTAGATATACCTGACCTAACTAAAAGCTCAGCAGTAAAAAAAGAATGACTGGATATCCGAAAAACCGATCATGTGTTTCGGGTGGTATGAATAAATCAGATATAGCGAGACTGGCGTAGGCGCCTGCCCGGAGCGGCGCGGGGAGATCTCCGCCGAGTTATAAAACCTCTCAAAAGGTGAACTGAAAGATTCGTGCGTAAATATTAAGGGTTTACGACGGCTCATTCAGTCATTAGAGTGCGTCTTTTGTTTATAACCGCGTCGTAGACTTGTCGCTATTCCGAGATAAGATCTGTCTCGTCGGGTCGTCATTATTTATGTGAATTTTGACAGAACAGCACTCTAAGGGCAGCAGGCTCACACTTAAATACTATTATTTATGGCAAGTGTGGTGTGCCATAAATTACCCTTCATCGAATTAAGACAAAAGCTAGTGTCGATAAGGCGCGCGATTAGGGCACGCCTCATTGTTCTGACGAATGCGACGCTGATACAGCCAATATTTTTCAACTTTTACGACTTCTATACGAGATTGCTTTGTCCGTGTAGCGAGCAAAGTCGTACTTATGAAATTTATAAAATCTAATGGAAGTATTCCTTCGTCTCCATCTAATATAAATGTGTACAAATAAAATTACGATAAATAAACAACGGAAAGCTTTGGACATGTCGGACGGATATAAAATTTATAACCCTTAATAGGCTATGGAGGGAAGGGTGGATGAAATACGGTTAATGATAAATCCACAAATGAGATTTGCCGGACGTCTGGCCACTCAAAACTGTCGCGCTATTGTCACTGGACACTCTCACCTTATATTACACAGATCAACTAAATATGGCGTGTTCATTCAAGTACACAGGGTGTTGCCTTTTGAGGCTCGTTTAATTTAATTTATGCTGCGAATTTTCCATTTTCCTGCAGTAACAAAACAGGTTGATTTTGAATTATTGATGATGTTCAGTAGGGTCGTGAATATTTCACCGATTTAGATTGTTTTCATAATTTTACAATACTTTTTAATGCTTACTTTAGCGTAAATATGTTGTCTTGGAATTTGATGTACTTCTTATTGTTTTTCTGACATTTGTATTTGTATAGAAGTTATAATTTTGTGTTATTTGTTTTGTAAAAAGGATAAAGAACATAACATAATTATAGCTAAGTGCCATTGGGTAGACAGGCTACGAATAAGTCAACTTGTTTTGCCTTATCTTGCCTGCTGTACCATATAAATGCTTTGTGGGATAACATGCAGGTATAATGATCCTAGTACTAGTACCTATATTGCATTTGTATGTCGGTATGCTTGCATCAGCGTATGGATCATTAGGCTCTTTACAATACAATAATCTGCGCCTAACGACTTTTCTCAAGCTAGATTTCCCATTAATGTTTTTTAACTCTTGTCATACAAAGGAATGAAAAACATTCAGATTTTTTAAATAAATAAGTTTCATATTATGTGCTCTATATTTTTACCATTGGTTTATTAGGTACCTACCCATACCTTCTTATTTTTCAAGTTGAAAAAAAAATCTGGCAAATATGGTAAATTGTTTTCAAATCAATACCCGATCAGCCTGTAGCCTGTCAGTGGTGTAGGTGGTGATGATCCAGATGGACGCGGGTCAGCAGCTGCGCGGTAATTAAGAGGTGGCTGGAAGTGGCATGCGCCGGCGCACAATGCGGTTCAATTGAATGAGAATAATCTTTGCACCCACGCGTCTTTTGTGAGCGTGGGTGGACCGATGACCGGTGCGTGCACGATCGAAAAGTGGCTCTACTTTGCGGTTTTCAGTTTTGTTCTAGTTTTATTTTTCCTTTGTTTCTTGTTGCGTGACCTTTACTTCGGTACGGCTTATAAATACGCATTCCTTTAATGTGTTGACTACTGTCAAATTAGTACGAATAAATGCAGACACTTTGGTTCGTATCTATAATTGTATCTGGGTAATTCCATCTTACTGCCTAGAGCATTATTTATATTATTGTTTTGCGTTAATATGAACAGCATGCTATTGTCATTTCGAATGCTATCTAAACGTCTGACATTTACAACATTTATAGGTACTCCGTTATGTTAAATTGCATGCAGCTTACGACTACATTCGCATTTAAATTCAAATGTGAATCAATATTAGCAGCGGTTTCGCAAACAGACTCGTATCATAATGACATAAATTAAAATCTACTGCGAATTACAAATTACACAAATACACGCACAAATCATTGACATGAAATTGTCATAGCTAAGTAGAGCATATTCTGTGCCGCCGTCGCATCGGACAAAAGCAAACAATTATTGCAAAAATTGCTTTAATGATAAATTGGTGACCATTTCTAATGGCCGCTGGGCTATGAGTGATTCGACCCGGAATCGAACCCGTGCAGTCATAACGTCCTCGACGTACAATGACGCTCTCTCGATGATTTATCTCTTAATTGTGCTCAATACCGACATTCCGTTGAAGGCGGTTTTATATTATACTCATAATTCTTTGGAATTTCATTCGATAATTCAGTTTTGTTCGACATCGATTCACCTGGTATCTTATTGGTATATCGCTAATATATTAGAGGTCATAATATTCTAGATAAGTATTTAGTATTTCCTGTCGTAAAGGATACATTAGGCACAATAAAAAGTTACATCGAGTTAACCTTTATGGGGTTTGTGTCATCGTGGGTTTTGGTTTTTTATGATATTACTTGGGAATAGGCTTTTGTTCGGTCGCAGTTCGACGTCACTATCGGCTAACGAAATAATCGTCTTTTGATCATCTAACAGCGGGGTAATTGCGTAACCTACTATCAGTATCTATCGTTTTCATATTGACAGCTAAACAATATTCATTGCGTTATTTATGTCTTTGAACCTTTTCATTCCATTTTCCTCTCTCCTACTACCTCTGCTGTGCCCGACAGGGTCCATAGTGATTCTGCTATATTTTTATTTATAAGACCTAATGTACACTATGGAACGCAATAAAGTATTGAGTATTAAACAAATAATTTTTTCGAACATAGGAAGCAATATCCTTTAAAATCAAAATGATTGAGATTGTGACTGATTATGTGGTACTAGGGTGCAGGGCTAAAGCTTGGGTTTCCTTAGAAATAGGTAGGTGCTATTCTTCATCGCTGCAACATGACGGCCGTCCACATACAGAGCGTTTTTTCTCACCGTAAAAATCAGACACCCTCCATCATTTTCACACATTTTCATGAAACCGTTTTTTAGGAAACCCAAGCTTGATTAGTTCTACTTAAAAATTTACGAGATCGATATGACTCTTTACAATGAAACATACCTAACATAACATCACGCCTGTACAGGCGAGATGACGGGATGGGCAGAGGTGTAGGTACAGACGCCAGCACATCAAGCTACTACAGTCTGTCACATTTCTTTAATAGATTTCCAACTTTATCACTAAAGCATTAAGGTTCAAGGTTGATTGGAAAAATTTACAGTTTCGGGTAGCTTGACCTGCTGGCGTCTGTACCTATCTTATAGTAGGTACACTCACGTTTCATTACAAACAGTTTTTTTCTACTAGCCTACGCTATCCTACTCCTGGGCAAAGGCCTCCCTTCACTCCTTCCAGATTTGACAGAACCTATCCAGCTCGTCCCGCCAGCTGGCCCGTGGTCTACCGCCACCCCGCAAACCGATAACTGCTACAAAACCATTGTGAGAGAAAATAAATAAACTTATTATAATATTATATTTCGCCAGTTATTGAGGGGCCCGTGGCTAAATAATAACAGCCGCACAGGTCGATCGGTCAGGTTAAGCTTCGCTTGCCGCGGTTGGTCTGTGGATGGGTGACCATCTTTACATACCGAGACCCCTCCGTGTCTCGGAAAGCACGTTAAGCCGTTGGTCCCGGCTGTCATTCGTGGATCTTTGACAGTCGTTACGGGTAGTCAGAAGCCCGAAAGTCTGACAACCAGTCTTACCAAGGGGTATCGTATTACCCAGTAACTGGGTTGTGGAGGTCAGATAGGCAGTCGCTCCATGTAAAATACTGGTATTCAGCTGCATCCGGTTAGGCTGGAAGCCGACCCCAACATAGTTGGGAAAAGGCTAGGCAGATGATGATGATTTCGCCAGTTATCGTTGTCCCATATATTTTTTTTTTTATTATTGGATCAGATCCGGCAATACAATATAACTTAAATACTAGGTAAACTTAAAGAAAACCATAACACTGCATGCCCTAATAGTGAACACAGCAAACAAAATATGTTAATAGTTTCCATTTTATTTGTTCTTCCCAAATATGATATGACATGATTATTTATGACAAATTATGCTAAACTACATCCATAATACTTTATTACGACGCGACGGATATAAATTATCTACGACACGACTTCCATGTAGAGAATTCAAATCAGGAAATGGCAAGATTTCATGTCACGTATGAATAACTGCAAATAGATATTAGTGTTCATTGTCAATAAAAGTTGTAAAGAAAACTAATAGTGGCTCCTCCGCTACGTTACGACTATTTTACCGTTTTTACGTTAAATCAGGGCTCACGAACCGTTGGTCTACTCCGACACTGCGAGTTTTTATTACCTGTAGCTTTACTTCCGTGATTGCTTTCTGAACGCTTTTTTGTTTGCTATTTAACATCTCGAAGTGCACTATTAGAACAATTTGCTTTGGTTTTTACAGATACAATAGATTAGCAACAAAATAAAAGAAATTCTTTTATTTTGTTGCTAATCTTTTGTACTGTGAAAACAAAGTAATCAATTAGTTTTTTCAGAATAACTGACTATGTAGAACATCATCATCTGCCTAGCCTTTTTCCAACTACAAGTATGTTGGATTCGGCTTCCAGTCTAACCGGATGCAGCTGAATACCAGTATTTTACATGGAGCGAATGTCTATCTGACTTCCAAAACCCATTTACTGGGTAATACGATACCCCTCGGTAAGACTGGTTGTCAGATTTTCGGGCTTCTGACGACCCTTAACTACTGTCAAAGATCCACGAATGACAGCCGGGACCACTACTTGGTATGTAAAGATGGTCACCCATTCATGGACCAACCGCGGCAAGCGTAGCTTAACCTGATCGATCGACCCGTGCGGTTGTTATTACTTAGCCACAAGCCCCTCAGCTGACTATGTAGAACATTCATGAAATAATAACATAAGCTTTTTTTATTTTTTTGTGATAGGAAGGCCAAAAATGTTTGCGACGTCTGCGACCGCCGGAGGCGCGTGGGGTCGTCTTACTATCGGTATCAATATGGGGGAGTAACTCTAATATTAAAGTTATTTATTGTAAATCGCTTCCTTTGCCTCCTTGCGAGCAATATCACTGTTTTCGTAGCTCGTACAAACAGCACTTGAAGCATGCGGTTTGTTTGGCAAAATTGTGTGGCTTGCGGAAAATAAAATAAGTATGTGTTTACCAATCTACCTATAATTTTCAATAAATTGTCGTTGGAAAACATAAATATTCACAGCGACAGAAGATTTGAATGTTATAAAATTTGTGCTAAAAAAAAATTAAGAGCCGATTTTTCGATAAAAATGGCTGTTCGACATATTTTCTATACAAAAGCGATCAAACCGCAATATTTATTTCTCGGATAAAAGTTTTCTGACTATTGAAAAATCAGTCCTCAAATAAATTACTATAAAAAATCTGAGATTTGCAATCCCGTTTGATAGTGTGAATATATGTAGTTTATTAGAGTACCAAGGACGCGACAGTAAGCAGACGTTCGGAGCGGTGACAATGCGAACGCGAGGGGAGCTTGTTTGCCCGCCGCGGTATGAATAAAGATATTCCCGTTATTTGTAGTACAGATGTCATGTAATTTCATTGTGTCGCACAATATTTAGTGTAAACACGCGGGGCGACTCCCGGGCCCCGGCGAACTAGATAACATCTCATAGTTCCGATGCACAGCGTATCACACAATAAAACACATTTTTATGTCACAAGAAAAAATAATTCTGCCTTGCTAATAAGGGATTTGTACGCGATTATTTGCGATAATATAAAAGAGATTAAGTCCCGTTACCATAAATACGTTAAAATTGGGTCACACGACAATGCGAATGCTTTCATCGATTTTGACAACATTTCTTTACCAATTTTATCCGATGGGATAGGATAAGATTTTTTTTACTTTTTATTTGATTTCATTGAATAATATAATTGAATATATTTTTTATTTTATTGAATATATTTTAAAATGAAAAGCTATAAAGTAATTTAACATAACATACAGAATTATAAGATATTTAAATGTATTTTTGTTCTCAGAATTATAAGATATTTAAATGTATCTTAACAATCAAGATAAGTATTTCGCTTCTGTCTCGAAGCTCTGAGTTTACGTTCTTAATCAGATGCTTTACTTAATTATTGAATGAGACCCTGGCTCACGCAATTCAATATAACAAAGGCTCTCCACATCAGTACGCAGAAACAAGTTTCAAACAAATATAAATATTTGATTGTCATGTAAATTTTACTCATGTGTCAGCGATAGAAAGCCTCCATATGTTGTGAATAATTTATCACTCTGTCTATCTAACTCCTAAATTGAACTAATATCTGAACTATCCTATTCGCAACTTAAATTGGCACATTACCTTTTGGAATGAAACCGTGTAAATTATTTACGCCACGCTCCTGTCACTCTGAAATTTTCCAGCCCACATCGAAACATCGATATGGTGTTAATAAAATCATGTCAGTCATAGGCAATCGGGACAAGCTAACATGAGCCCTCCATTAAATGATAATCCTGCCAATTTATCGGCAGAGCAAAAAATATACGGCATTGTGTCGCGACTTGTCGAACATGAAAATTATTTTATATAAACACATTGAGTATTCCCGACGCTCCCCGCTCGCCGCTACGCTCGCAGATTACTCGGATCCCCCATCTTCCTCACTCGTCATCTGCTGACATATTTTTTAAAATGGGGTGACGGGTAATGGAATAATAATAAACTGGAATTTACTTTTTGGTCATCGTACTGAATCAAAAACAGAAAGGGGTGTGAACATATTGCTCGTTGTAGATTGTTTTCATTGTCGTCCAACGGACCAATACTGTATAATCAACGGTTGGATAAAATGAAATGGAATTCAGTCTGAGCTATTTGTCGCATGTTTGACACCAATAACAGGGTTCGTCGCGCATTAGAGCCACCATATGTCGGTCATATCAAATTTATTTCTATTATTTTATTGGTTTGGTCGCCGATGATTGCCTTCATTACCTTTATTGGAAGTCACTGAGTGAATTTGAATTTATGGTCAGCGATATGGGTGATAGCTGAATGACTATAACAAAGTGAACGAAGTAATAAAGGTAATAAATTGGTTTCACGAGGCTCTACGTATCGTCCACTATTATTTAGCTACACGCCATTAAGAACCTTTAGGTACTAACCCCCAATAATATATATTACTTAGCTAATAACTTAAAGACACATTCAGTGTTACAGCGTTAGGTATGTGCAGTGTCGTCAAAAGACATTCGGTGTGCTGTCGCAACAAAGTGTAACTATATTAAGAGGAGTACAATAGCTCCATCAACTGTATGAGCTTAAAATCATCCATTTAAATAACGTTTTTAAATAAATACTGCGTAGATAATAGGAACAATGCAATATTTTGTCAACTGCCGACTGCGGGCCGCGGAGAGTGCACCACTGCGTGAAGCGGAAAATCCTCGGGACATTTGAGGACACTTTTTGTGGGATAATATCCGCACGACATTGTCATCCGACTATTTAATACATCAAGTAACACAATACTTTAAATACGACTAGATTTGTGCAAAATTTGAAATTGTTACGCGCAGTGATTTTGTATTACACGATTGGATTAATATGTTCATGTCTCGACCGACTGCCGGGAATTGTTGTCTTAGGCTTTGTTGTATTGAAAGCGGGTACCTATTATTTAATAACATTAAATAGTTTTATAAAGCAAAAACGCACCGACTTTTAAGTCGGAGGTAAAGTTAATTTTCTTACTTATTGAGATATCATTAACATTAACGTGGCAAACATAAAAGTTAAGGGCGCAATAAAATTGATAATAAAGCCAATAAAATTATGGATTTTCATTTTTTTGTTTATCCTCTGAGCTAAGACGTTTCCACCCTCGTACATTTACCAAATTGAATAGCTCCGGTGAGTCCCGATGGAAGTAATTCTCTATTGAGACGCAATAAAACAAGATATGACAAAAATATCCGATTTCATAAAGCTTTGGTTTCGTGACACGTAATATTATATTATTTAAGGGACATTATTCCGCCTTTTGTTTGTGGTTCCTTTCCATGTTTTATGTCACCAAGTGAGTCGGCGCACACTACGCGAAATTATTTTCTCACTTAATTTACAAGTTTTATTTTGAGATTATATCTGGGATCGAGTTTCATATGGTTCGATATATCTGTAAGTTAGATTCAATTTGCGTTTTTGAAAGGATATTCTTATACATTTACGTAATTTTTCCACTCGTTAAAAATGTATTATACGACTCTAGGGACGTGCCGATCATCAATTTAGAAAGTTCATAATTTACAACAAAATGTTGATACCTTTAGAACATAAATACAATAGTCGTGCTGTGTGTAAAGCGTTTGTTTGTAAGCAGGTACTTGTACGTAATATGACAAGAGAAATTATTGGTAAAGAGGGCTTGGCTTCAATGAAAAGGAAATATCTCGACAATTATGAAGCATTAGTGCGGTTGACAATGGCGACATAATTTTTTTGTACAGCTTTCATGTGAGCCTCAAACAAAACGCACAATACAACCTTCTATATTTGGGACGGTTTAATTAATTATACAAATGTACAATAGACGTTTAATCTTTTGAAGTCGGATTAATCAATAGTTATGTAAGAACAAGCTCGGAGATCAAGGAGAGATTTTATTTTTTAAACTTCGATTAAGCTTTTGTAGTGTTTTTATTTTAACTTTTATAAACTTTTAGAACCGCTAATATTTTTTCGTAGGTAGATATGTAAAATTGCAAACCCATTGTTTAACTTACGTTTTGATTTTATTTTAGAACTTTCAGACGACGTTCATCTAGTACTGGAGAAGCGTTTCAGCACCCTTTAAGATTTAATGAGATTCTTGTTTTTGAATCATATAACCATCCATTGCGGTCCTATATGTTTCCTTGTGCTGAGTCTCGCGGTATCTCTGCATTTTTTCAAGCTCTTTTGTGCAGACAGATTCTAAAAACACTTCGTTCTCTCGCGGTATCTCTCTCTATTTGCCCTTTTGGCAGACTTTGATTCTAAGGTAGGTACAGTTAGCTACACATTCAAGAGTCCCAACTATTCTTAGTGTGAGCTGACGTTATAATAAGAGTGTGCTTGCTACATGAACATTCTCGCATGCTTCGATCGCTAATGGAATAGGGCGAGATATTGCGCTGGCTTGTTAGTTTGGCTCCTTACAACTTGTTATAAGGCTGGTGTAAACACGCGTGACGGCGGTATCACGTCATCAGGCACGCGAACACGCTGCGCGATCACTCCTCATCCCTATAATACAATTATAAATGCGAAACTGGTCGTGTTTGTTTATTTGTCAGTAAATCACGCGAAACCAGAGGATTTGCGAGCCCTGGCCGAGGAGAGATGTCGTTATTGCATGTTGAGGAAAGTCTCAAATCAATATTTGTTTTTATGGCTGGAAAGTTAAAACGTCATGTGCATAGTAAAACAGAGTATTTTAACTTGTTAACCGACACAGGGAAGGCAAATCGTTGTGTGGGGGTTAGAGATAGGTACGTACATTAGTTCCGTATTGCGAATGAGCTAAGATACCTCTACTTACCTAAGTAGTTGATATACTTATTGGACGAACTGCCATGAAGTTATGTGTTGACAATATATGCACATTATACATACCTGCGTTAGTCTACTAAGATAAATTTCCCTCAAACAGATAGAACCATTTCAAACCGCGACCGTTAATAGTTTTGCTACGTTTATTCTCGCAGTCCGTTCTTATCTTCAAACGAGCCTTTTTATAAAGGTATACCTAGATTAATTGATATAATTAGACCATTATAGGTACCTACGATGAAACTCGTGCTAACAAGCCGCAGTAAGCGCAATAAAATGGTTCCTTGCATCTGTATTGCAGAATGCTAAAAATGACGAAAAAATCGATATTTATGTAGGTGAGGTGGTTAGTTGCGTGCACAGGCTGCGTGCGGCGGGCACATTCGACTTCGTGCATCACATCGCCACCCTAATTAATATAAGATCTCAATTAAATTGCGACACATAACGAGGAGCGGAATTTTTACACACACGCTTAATATATGGCCAGCGTTTTGTCTCAGAATAAGGCAATATCCACTCAGAATCTGAGAACTCGTTTGTCCATGTCACATGCGACTTTATACAAATAGAACAAAATGCATTTTAAAATTTTATGATCCAGAGATAAAGCTGTGAAAGTGCTATCGTGTTTTAATCAAGATTAATTAATGCGATATTTTAAACTTTATTACGCAAAGAATGAAAAAATAAAGAGTTTTACACTAGTTAGAAATACTATCGGATTTGCGGCTGTATTTTTAGATTGGGTGATGTAAACAACTTATGTATAGCCTAGCTTGCGGCTACGCAGAGTTATCTTAATAATTACCGGGACTTCTATACGCGTAACTTTTTCTAATATACAGGCTGTTGCTTATTAATTATATTAAAAGCGACGGCACATTAATTTTCTACTAAGCTTAATTGACATCGTTTTTATTATGACTGAACAAATAAAATATTCAGGGTCTGAGTTATAAATGTTCACTTTTCCCTTTAATGGTGCCCACAGTTAGTTTATTCGGGCCGGTGTCGACGTCGAGGCAAGGTCCTGACCAAGTTTTGAATCGTAATAATTTCGGTTCAGATTACCGATGCTGATAGGGCGTCATCTCACCTCTCGCCAGGGTCAGACTTGGGGTTACTTAGATTCATTATGGATTTGTGATTTTCTTGCTAATTAGTTGTTAGGTCCATTGATACAGGACTGGTTTCAACTTTCTGAAGTCTTCCTTCTTCCAATGTGAGTTTTAAAAGCCTGCCTAATCTACAATTCTGATAATATTATACACGAAATTTTTCTAACAAACCTAAGTATGGGGCATCGTATACTAATCCGATATCATGTTCTAAGTTAGATGCTTAAAGTGCATTGCAAAAGCTTGAAGTTTCTACGTTGACGCTTTTCTTTCGTACCTACTTTCACATTGCTTGAGATTATGAAAAAGTGAAAGGGAATTTTGACCACCCCAGAATTTTTGTTTAGTTTAATTCATCAAATTTTACGTTCAGGTTAATTTCCTTATGTCCAGTGACACCTAAGTCCACACCTGTAGTGGCAATGGTAGAAGGCCACACGCGGTCGCGCAGTGCCGGGGCGGGGGGCGTGGGCCGGGGGCGCGGGGCGCGGTTCATTCATGTTGTTAGATCCGACCGTTCATAACTTAACTCCTAATTTATTCGTCTCCACTTACAATCCAGTTTTGGTGCAACCTTCTTCGTAGCACCTTGATTTTTACTATGACTTTTATTAAAACTCTATTTTGTTCATAAATTAAGATATCTTTAGTCTAATGTGGACAGGTTATAGCCTAAATAAGTAATGGCTAGTTCGCTAATTAGACGTTGTTTACTTCCCAAACGCTTCGCAATTAATATATTTTCAATAAAATGTAGAGTCGTAACTAGCAATGTCGATATTCTAGAAAAATGCGCCTCGTATTTCAGATGCCCCCTGCCAAAAAGGGACCTAAATAGACATGTCTCCAACAAACAGCTATCTGCTATTCCCCGCAGCATGCACTATAACTTTACACCTGTACATAAACATGTACATAAAATAGTGTAAAGGCCCTTAGCGTAAACAACGCTTGTCCAACTATCCATTCATAAAGTCTTATAAAAGATAAATATACAGTTTGTAACGTAACAATGAAACAGTATGGGCCGATGGAAAATATCAGATTTCTTTCCAATCGTCAAAATGCTCGACGCTACAAGTTTGAATCAAAGATTTTTTTCTCCGATATTTATGTTTGTCTTTAATTTTTACTCCTGCGCCGCTGTCCATTTAATATTGGACGGGGACAGTGTTAACGATCACTATATAAAATTTTATTTCAACGCATCTCGCCTTGCTTTTTGTGTATTCAACACATCGTTGATTTTACTTTTTATTAATCACTCGTGAGTAACAGCGTATACTTACGTGTTGTTCAGGAATAATGTGTCCGTTTGTTCAATTAAATTGCCTGATTATAAACATAGATATCGGGAATAAAAAGTAATGTTATGATTTTTGGGGAAAATTGTAGTTTAGGTAGCCTTTGCTCTGATCTAGTAAGGAAAGTTGTTTTTTGTTGCGGTTATGATAAAAAAATATTTAGGTCCTTTTACAAAGTAATACATTTACAAACGTATATAAGTCAAATTGGCTTAAATACTAATATAAAAGCTAGTTTCATTTACACGTTTTTAATTACCTATTAAAGGTGCGTTGGTACTGAAATTATAACTTGTGGCGACCTGCCTGAGCTAGGTTAATAAAAACCTGCACACTAATTGCGTAACACACGATCAATCGGAATCGGTTTCATTTTGAGAGTTCAACAACATTCATTGCGTTATTTACGTGTTGAGCAGACAAATTTTTCGAACTTATGAAGCAATGGATTAGCAATTTGCTTCAAAATGATTCTGATTCCGATTGATTGTGTGTTAGGTACGCAATTAGGGTGCTGTGTTTCAGGCCATCCCCATAAATATGCTTCCAGTTTCTGTTACCTAGGCCGAGTGGTGGGTGCAAGGACCCATGACCAAAGGACCAAAGACCACCCCATCTCTTCCTAGGGGTGTCAAAACCGGGGTTAAGTACGGTCGAAGGATAGATGGAGAAGGATTCTTCTTTGTTTTAATAATAACAAAGTGCGATCGCACTCTGTGAGAGTGCTGGTTGTAGATCACCAATCAGCACCCCAATTGCGTAACAAACTTTCTAGTACAATCCGTCAAATTTTGAAGAATATTGCTATCCATTGCTTCCTATGTTTGAAAAATTTGTCTGCTTGAGAACGTAAATCACGCAATGACTGTTCTTTAATTGTCAAAATGAAAGGCATTGCCATTGTTAGTAGTGGTGTCAATATTAACACCACTACTAACAATGGCAATGCCTATTATCTCGCTGTCAGGCAATGTTGGTGATGATATTTACCTCCACGTGTTTCAGCACTCTATGAATATCAAGAGGCTAGTTTTCAGGAGTTGATGTTTAGGGTCTGATATGAAAGGTAGCTGTCTCGTTGGTCTAGCGGTCGCTAGCACGACTTAGCGTCGTCTTCTATTCGGTCTTGGGTTCAATTCCGGTCGAAGTGTTTTTGGGTTTTCCCAACAGGAATTCCCAGTAGCCCGGACTCTTGAGTTGTGCCCCGTTCATTGTATAAGCGGTTCTTACAAAGAAAGAAAAAATTGAACATTTCATTTCATTACTATACATATATTAAAATATGTAGGAGGTTAATATTTAGCTGTACAGTACAAGGTTCAGGTCTTAACAATTACTTAGAAGCCCTAACAAAACATGGCCGACAAGTCAGTATCAGAAAATTATCGACTAATCCTTTTGACTTTAGTATCAATTTGCTAGAAATTATTTATCAAAAATAGATATCTTAAGTATCTACGCGAGCCATGTCCAGATTTATAACAGTATAAATTAATTTGATTTAAAAGCAAAGCACGTTTCTGAAACAGATAAACAATTATTCTACAATCGATCGTATTTAATACTGCGTTCGTTTAAACTGGATCTGCCGCCCACGCCAATAAACAATTTCCATTTTAATTAATGAAATAGTTGCTTGCTTCCATATTCATATAAATTGTCTTAATGTCTTAAATTAATATTGGGAGCTGAGTAAACATTCGGCTGCGTGGGACGACGAATGCTAATGAGAATTAGGCGAGTTTAACAAAAAAACACGTTCATTTTTTTGGAAAAGATAGAAAGAGAAAGGTAACGCTTTATATTACATAGGTGTGAAATGAAGTTCCTAAGTGTTTGGATGATCTGTGTGGCTTATCGTATAGATCTTGGCACAGTTTTCCTCTTAGCTGTTAGAAGTTTTTGAGGAAGTTACAGGCTACTGTGGGACTTAAGGTGACTATCAAGCATAGAATTGTAATGTATGCGTTAAAAACGATGATGAATAAAACACCATGAATCTGCGTAAGCGGTAATATCGAATGGTCAATAAATCATTCCAATATCGTGTTAAGTGAGTGAGACACATAAAAGCAGCAGCAACAAAGGTCGCGAAGATTTGTGCGAGCTATCTCCAGCGAGCGCGCATTCGTGTAGGCCGATACGCACCGCCCGGCCGCGCGGCCGCTCCGCCGCGCGCCGCGCCGCGAGCCGCGCCGACATCTACACACATTAAATATATCCATTTAATGATTACAATTTCTCGTTATAATTTATTTAGGACGAAGCATAACAAGTTTTCGAATCAAATATGTCGCCCATAAAGATGCTGACTCCGAGGGTTGGACTCCCAAACCTGTTAATTCTACAATGATCTTTTGTCCGATGCGACTCGACGATGAAATGGTCTCTCGTATCATGGATGTAAGAATTAAAACCGGTCGTTACGTCTCAGACTAGAATGATCGTTTTGAAACGACTCGACCGCGCCTCGCCAGGAGTTAAAGGGTTTCATGAGCGTGTGCCGGCGATAAATGAAATATTTCTTCTTCAGAATAAATTAAAGTCCATAATCCAATTCCGCCGAGTCACCGTAAGACCGTTCTTATCGAGTCCTTAGAGGGGAACGGATAGATCGAGATCGGCCAGAGAGTGTGAATGAGAGCATTACGATCAAAAAGGGAGGCGGCGGGCGAGGAGAGTGAAGAGGCTGTTGGATAATTCTTTATTCTTTATGAATATGTGAGCTCGTTATCTGTGGGCTGACGTGGCCCGAGACATTCGCGGCGGCGGCTGTGTGCGTGGCGGTGTGTGGCGCACACTGGTGCGTGTGGAGCCCTAGTGCTGCCACTAAATAATACATAGGTATCGACAGCGCCGTCTGCGAAGAGCGGCGGGTACACGACCGGATCAACATACGGCATCGACGCCAGATTGAACGATAGTTCCCGAGGAACTGGTTATCGTTATGGGGCGACTGGCGGATGAAATTTATTGGCAGCGCGTTGGAGAAATGTAGCGAGCGGAAGGGGCTTGCGATTTTAATTAGGTAATGAATGTCGATGCAGATCTGCATATCGATTTAACGGCTAGATTTATCCATTCGTTCTATGTCCGTGTTTCAAACTCTAACTAAAACCCCAATTTAACGATTCGTACAAATAGATGGATAAATTTATTGTTTGCTGCAGAGTACGCGGACAGAATGAAATCCTACTATTTATATTGTTTGGTGATAATGCCGAATAAAATGAACCCATTTTTATCAGACACCTAGTTTGTATTCCTATCGCTTATGATCCGTGACCCTTGAACTTTATCTGCTAAACCTCCGTAGCTGCAAAATATTTGAAGGTTTAGTGAAGATCCACTTACCATCTATTAGTGAGGTAGGTAGGTACAATAAGTTCCAAGTCAACTACCCTCAAAATTACTGTTGCCAAAGGTGTCACTTATTTGTAGATGTCATAAGCAGCCTATCCTGTTCCCACCGCTGGGATATAGGCCTCCTCTCTGTGAGAGGGAGTGGGCCGTAATCCACCACGCGAGGCCCAGTGCGGGTTGGTGGATTTGTAGATATACCTACCCGATAATAAATTATATTACAACCTAATGTGAATTCCACTGATAATTCCACTGATTTTTAATTGCAATTATTATTTTCTTATCTATTTTACATCTAGATTTAGTTAGACACCAATCATGCTTTTATTTGGCGGTTTATACATTCTAGTACCTAAATGTACAAAAACTCCCATCCCTAAATATCCAGTATGTTGTATCAACTTCGAATAACAACCTAAGCACATCCCAGAGCGACTCTGTGACCTAAGTTAAAAATACCCGCCCAACTTTGTGATGCTACATATATTCTTTGCAATTTGTTTCTTTTCAAAGCTCAAATGATAAAAATAAATGGAACAAAAGTATGAAAGGGGATCTTTTGGACGGCACATTTCTCTTCAAAATTGACGTTTTTCAGAAGCGGTCGGTTTTTAACGTTTTAATTAGGGGCGCACATTACGGCACGCCATCACGCTCGCCCCTCGCTCTTTGCCTCACATTTTTGTATATTTCCGTCTATTTGGGGAAAATTTTATTTTTCGACCACTGTGCTATTTCTGTGACGCGTGCAGCCGGCACGCGGTCTCCGTGTTAAATCTCTGTGGGAAACTTGTATAACATTCATTCCTATCTACCTATGCGTATTATAACAACGGGTCTTTTTTTTTCACAAAAAATAAATATTTACGTCTTCACGCCTGGCGACGAGTGGGATGTCATATCACAAATCATAGTTTGCAAGCCCAGATTTTTTTGAATCTTTAATGTTCTCGTAAAAACGTTAAATGATGAGCATAGATAATAGAGTCGGGATCAGCAGAGTTTTAAAACATTATTAATGTACAAGCAGCAGGAAACGAATGCCCTGACGGATAGTGGTGACGACTGATACTTTCCTTCTGGTCGGTAAAAAATAAGTTTGATTCTTTCACAACGTTCACTTAAGTGGCATTCTGTCATCACTGAAAACATTAAACTTGTTAAAATTTTACTATTAATTACGATATCTTTTTAAATGAAGTTGGATATAATATATTTTCATATAATAAAATAAATGAGCTAAAATAATTCATGAGCTTGATTTCTCGCCAATTTTTATGTTAACTTGGGTTGATAAAAACTCAAATTAACTTCATTTAAAAAGATATCAAAATTAATATGTAGTAAAATTGTAAAATATTTACGGATTTACCCAATGTAAAGTTGGTATGATAAATATTTAATTGCAAAAGATTTCAACTACATGGCTTAAATCTGTAGCAATACTACGTCACGCTCTAAAACAAAATCAGATTCACGCGTAAAATCAGCGCAAGCGCAACTGCCTCTATGATGCTGACGATACTTAAACTTAATAATGTAGTCGCAACATCATTATTGCAAAAATCTCAAGAATTTAGGCCTGTATTTAAAATAAAAGGCTGCTGAATAATACTTTTGCACTTTTTATAACACATTTTATTTGTGAAACCTACTAAGGTGGACCTATCCAATTCAAGGCAATTGTAGCTTCATACAAGCATCCGAAGTGAGAATTTAGATAAAGTACGAGAGCGATAACGAAATAGCCGACCTTTCTTTATACACAGCCTAGTGAAGTAAACATCGAATTATGCAATGCCCAAAACCCATATTTTCAAATAAAATAAATGCTATACTTACTTTCTACCTGCTACCGTCTCCTAAGCATAATTTGTACCAAAATCAACTGAAGATGTTTCTCTAAACATTCCCATACAACCTCACCTCACCATACCTACGTACTACGTTCGTGTAAAGCCACGTCGATATTGTTGAGTCGCGTCACGTCACGTCATTTGTCGTCGTTAGCGATGACGCATGGCGGCGCTGACCCTGCCTGTGACCCGCTCCATCACTCTTCCATCAACGCTGACGTTCTGATGACGACACTGACTTTCTGCTTGGGGCAGCTTTGATGTGTATTTTGAGATTTGAATAGGAATTGGAAATATTTGGGGTGTATTTACGGCTAGGTGGCTAATTGGCTGGAAGGTAACCAACGCTTAATCACTTAAGCTTGGATGCTTAGTACTGTATGGCAGTGTTAATGCCCCAAGTATTCCAGAAATTAAGGTCTCTTCCACCGCTGGCGCTGCTTCCAAACAGCAGTTTCGGTTAAAACAAACTCGAAGTTAGATGGTTGTCCTTTTACTTATTGGTTCTCAGGGTCTTGTCATTCAATGCCAAAGCTATGTGTGCAAGAGACATTTCAACTATGTTCCTAAGGTGGCCACGCATCTGTGATGTCTTTAGTTGCAGATAACCATAGACGGCAGTGACCACTTATCATCATCAAGCATGCTCACTTTCATAATTTTATAAATACAGGGTGGCATTGACGCGCAATCTTTTACCATCCACAGAAATTTTTCGTCGGTTATTAAGAAAAAAATGAGCTGCTCCATACATATTGACCGCGTAGGTATTGCACTTTTCTATGAAACAGCAGATTTTTTTTTGATAAACACCCAATTTTTTTTCCCTACGGATTTCCGGATTTCCCTAGGATCATGTGCTGATTTCTTGGCCATAGTTTACGCGTCGATGGCCCTACCACCCTGTATAGACACTTTATTGTGTTTAGGTAGTGTTGTCGGTCTAAGAGATGATTTTTCCAATGCCAGATAATTTTATCCGAGGAATAATTTTGAATATTTGACAATTCTTCGGTACAAAATTTGTCAGACGTCAATTTTATTCGAATAAAAATTATCTGTCTATTGAAAAATCAGCCCTAACTGTGGCAAAGGCCACCCCAATGACTTATGTCAATAAATAGTTAAAACTGTTAGTACTATAGGCCGACCGCTTAACTGAGATGTTGCCTGAGGTAGCAGCGCGGTGCGGGAGGGGTGATAGTTGTCACAAGTTGACGAATCACTGAGCTCTCGCATTACGTCACCACACCCCTCCCGCACCGCCCGCGCTGCTACCTCAGGCAACGTCTCAGTTAAGCGGTTGGCCTACAGATTTCATGACTCAACTAGATTGTACATGTACAGTATGAAGACAGGAGTAGTACCTTCCTACTGAAGTCTTTTTCTTCAGTTAACTCTATTATAATAACTTTTCCTCTCATGAAACTATCTACGTTCATCAATGTTTAAATAATTAAAAATAGATATGTCAATTATGTTCTCACACAGCCGTAGCAGGTGGCAACACAAATATTCGCAACGAACAACAGCTTTCTTTTCGCAGAAACGTTAGCACAGTTAACATTTTTGCAAAGCGTGTATACCTCCCACAGCGGAGCGTGCACAAATGCCAAAAACCTATATTTGTATAACGATCTTGTATTGAGTAACGACAACTGCCATTCACTGAATATTTTCTAAAACTGATTTATGGCGATATGCAACCGAACAATCGTCCCGTTTTGACTTATGATGGCTCGGAATGAGGCTTTACAGCTACCCTTTCAGTGTGGCTCGAGACAAACCCTTTCAGAAACGGGGTAATAAAGTTTTATTATTATATTTGCAATACCCGAGGAAACAATTGTGTCGTGCACCCCGTCGATACTTGCTGTAGCAGCCAACCAATTAGTCATGAGCACAAAAAACTTGAATTTATTCAAAATTAGACCCAAAAAAATGACACGTTTACAAAATTTATGGCACGACCGATGGCCATAAGCATTTTTTGGCTATTGTTTAAAATGTTAATAAAATTTTAACACTTTGGAAGTACGTTTTTACTATCTTAAATTCTGCGGAAAGATGCTTACGCAATATCACCTCTACCTATTTAAATATTTGGGTAGAGCCAGGTACACGACTTGAGTTTATGTTTTTTAGTGGAAGCTTGAACTTCAAACCTTACGAAAGCGACTGTAAAAACATAACACGTAAAACAAGTGGTCTAGTTGGTAGCCATGGTGTCGTTTGGTGACGGTCGGTGTATGTGAGTGACACGACAGTCACGGCACGCGTTCGAAGTTATTTGATATGATATTATACTATTCCTGTAGGAGAGCGCCCCCTCGCGGGATGCACCGCGATGCGCCCGGGTGCACGCAAATGGTGCGTGGAGATGTGTGACGTAGACTCGGTGCGCCTTCCACCCTCGTTACCACATCGTGCTTACTACCTCATATAGACATGTGTAGAGTCGCGCTCAACTTCACACCAATTTCGAATTAACACACAGATCCAAACTTGTAATTAACATTCCTTGACATATATTTTTCGATGTATTTTTGTATTCCTAAAAGCACGCAAAGATTTACTATGTAAATATTATGCCGACAAGATATTTTCACTCAAAAAAAATGTGTAGCATGTTACAGAATGTGAGTTGTAGCAACTCCATCGACTTGTTTTTCAGTCGTTTAGCAGAACCAAAAATTTATTTAATTTGCCGCATTATGCAAACCGAGACATGCCTTTCATTATTCTTGGCGTTTCGATTCCATATCCGAGTGAAATAAGTTTTTGTGTCGTCCGAAACGCTCCAGCGGTTGTGCTGTCGTTACATTGTTCCCGGGAGCCTGCGGTTTTAAACAATTTCCATATCGATGTACACACAAGCTAAATGCTTTATAATAATAGTAGGAAACAATTTTTTTGCGTTAAATCTCGAAATAAGTGAAAGTGACGTCGTTTGCCGACCCGAACGCTCTGTCATTCTAAATCACCGTCTTTGTTATGCTAATGTCCGGCGAGTTTACAGCGTTTCGGCAAAAGGGCTGCAAGTGAAGTCATTGTCACCACTTTTGGCCAGTTTCATATGCTAAACGTTCTCAGAATCTTGAATACTTTTGTTTTCATTTTAAGGAGAGTAGAAGGATGGTATTTGTATATGCAGATTATATGATTGGGTTTATGACGCTAGCGATGGGCGATGGGGTGGGTGGTGTGCGGCGGGCGGGCGCGGGCGCAGGTCGGTGGCGGGCGGTAGCGTCGCCGTGCGCGTCTAATGAGCAAGCGTGTTCGCCTCAATTGCACACAGCACTCTTATTCACCGGCAATTTATTTCATTTTTGCCTCTGATCGCGCCTTATTGAGCCTCTTTTTATCTTATTGCCTTCGTGGGTCTATAATACGCATCCTGTTACTTGCAAATGAGACACACACCGAACATGTTAGTGTTGGCTCGCTCATGATGTAGCTACGAATAATTAAAATTTCTTAATGCAGTTTTTTATTTAATTCAAACCAACTTCATGGGAATCTTTTGAGATATTCTGCTTTGTTGCGCATACGCTTTTGCTTTATTTAAGATACCCTTTATTGCGAAAGATATTTCGAAACACCGCTGTAGCATCTTATGAATCAAAGAATTCATTTGAAATTCAATTTAGTGTGACTTTAATGTATTGGCGAGTTATGGCTTATTGAGGATACGAAGACATTTCTCGAGGCAATAGGTAGTGTTATGAGTAGAAGAGTCATTATTATAATAACAATCTCTGAATCGTTGCCAAATGCTTGTCGGATACGAGCCGATGGGAGTGGGCTGTCCGGCGACCATCTGTACCAAAAATACAAACAATAAATTTTTGTTACGGTTCTATGATACATAAATCATATATTTTTAAAGCACTTCATGGATTTCTACGAGCTGAAAAATGTGTAGGTACCTACAAAATTCTGACATATTTTCTTTCATTTCAGCAGCAGCCTGTGATTGGACTGGAAAGTTTTATGAGCTTACTAAATACCTACCTAATTAGTACCTTGGAAACAAACCTTTTATTACTAAACTAACATCACATTAATTTTCATAACGATATCACCCGCTTAAGATTAATAATACCTAATTGAATGCAGGTCTGTGCTCTTGTTTATTTAACAAATAAAAAGTCTACAACACCCAATGGGACGACGTAATTTTTGCTTGTTTTTGTAACATTTTATTACGTTTGGAAGACTAGGGTAGAACCGTAAATTAAATGAAAGATCCGTCAGTTCGGGAAGAAGTAAATCAAGGCGGACGGATTGCCCCTAATAAAAATTATAAGAGGCACAATGCCTCGAATGTGAGCCGAGACCGTCAGGAGCTGTAAAATCTTGCTATGTTTGTTTATGGTGCACTAAAATATGTTATAAACTAGATAAGTATAATCTAAATAAACTAACGTATAATTAGTATGATGATATTTGTGTAAAGTTCTCCAGACACAGCCCTGTGGGGCTGTTTTTATTAAGGACACTTTATGATTTCTTTCCCAAACATACTTTAGTAGAATAAAGTTTACTGCAAGAGCTTCTCGAGACCAAAAATTAACAAAACAAAATACTTTAATAGCAAATATGGCGTGGAGGAGAACAAATAAACGCTCGGTAATATTTCTTTGTTCGCCCGACCAATGGTGCGCCGCTGACGTTGACATGTCTTGCTGAGCTTTTTATTATATTTTTTGGAGGCACTTTTTGGAAGATCTTATTTGTTGGCTCAATACCTGGTCGTAAATCTGTGGGCAAGTATGAGAATGAATATGCAGGTGTGCCAACCCTTCTTTTGCCATACTTATACAATACAATATGTATATGAAGATTTATACAAATCACAATGGCGTGCTCGCTGGAATTCGTTCGACAATAACTAATAAAGTCAAGTCAAAATACAACAGTTTATCACACACATATTTTACAAGACCATTATATACATTTTACAGTCCTGCCTATTATTACGTTACATAAATATGTGAGGAACGCGGATTCGCCATATATTTCTTGGTAGACAGTTTCTAATCATAGGCAGAGGCTATTTCAAAAATAGACTATTTTCGTCAGTTTACTTTTGTATTTAGGAGAAGATGCCCCATTTATTACATTCACAAATGTAAATGAACGCTTTCGAAGTACTCGTTTACGTGAGAATATTTGTATTTATTTTATTTATGGCGAGCTGCGCGCGAGGGCGATGTGTTTAAATATCTGTAGATTTTAAATACGAGTTCAGTTGGAGTAACTCAGGAATCCATTAGGTTAATATCTGTTATCTTTTGTATAGATTAGTCTTTGAATTCGTTAGTGAGTGAAATTAATTTGTCGAATTTATATCTTTGTGAAGTAGCTTTAACGAATTGAAATTCTTTAAAAGTGTGTTGACTTGGCGGATTGAATTTTTTAATGGAAGATATTTTCTTTAATCCATGATGCCTACCTAATGCATGAAATATAGGTCCTCATCGTGATTTAGAGAAAGATACATTGCTTGACTAATTAGTGGATAATAACGAAAAAAAAAAACTATTTTCTATAAGAAGGGTTTTCGTGAATTAAACTGCGTGGTAGTGAAGATATTTGACCAGGGCATTTATTAGTTCATCTTGTGTGGCAGAACAGAGCGACCATTAGACTGTGATGAAAACTTATTGAACGTTCCGCCCATTTCATTATATCTTTTTTTATTTTATTAGTTAGGTAGATTCTGCAGTAAACAAAACTTGTTGACACAAATTGACGGGCATTAAATTCATAATTCAAAAGAAAAATGTGAATATATTATTGTGGGTGGGAGTTTTTGAGGGTTATTGACTTTATGTACTCGAATCCAGATACTAAATAAGTTTAACGAATGGAGTAGGTGTATGACATTTTTACGTACAAAAGCTTCACTCACCATCAGTCATTCCAATATCTATTTTATGAAACGCACTTTTGTGGTCTGTAGGTTGCATAACCGACATCCCCAATGCTGGAACACAGGCCTCCTCACTGTAAGCCCTAGGATATACCTGGGACATAGCCCACCACGCGCGCCCACTGCAGGTTGGAGAAACATTTATTTTCGTAATCAGTATTTTTATAATTTTCTTATGTTTCACCTGAATATAGGCAAATAATCAGGGACGCACTTTTCCATTGCGAAATTCCCGAAACCAACTCACAAATTGCCGATTCAACGCAAAAACATGCTAGGCGCCTCTAGGCACTTGCTGAAACAAAACAAACAGTGAAATACGCACACTAGCCGTGGTTTACTCCACAGCGCTGAATAAGAGCATGAGTCATTAGAATGTGCTTGAATTATCGCTTTATAAGATGTTCTTTCTGATGTCAACTTTAAAATTTACGAACGTAAATTATTGTCGTATGGTCGTGACGATTACACGCGTGCTAACGAATTTATGTCTCATCTTGTCTTTGCGTACTTTGTAAACATTATTATCGTCGGAAATCAGTATTTTCGGTTGTTTATTGAATTTCAAAAGAACTGTGAAAGAGGATTCGGTGATGTTTATAAAGTAGTAATGAGGAAAGAAACAGCCTCGAAGCGGGTTATTATAGCATTGCGTTTTCATTCTGAGCGTCAACGTGTCACCGGATGGGTCGTATACAAGATTTGGGTGACTTCCATTGCAAAATGTAAGCCTTTTAAATTGAAACAAAACATGCGGATATATTAGAATGCGGTAGGGTTCCGCAAGTATTTACTTTATCTATATTTATGACCAAACATCTGCACATTCGTATGTAAATTACAATAAATCAGTTTACTGTTTGTTCATACGTTAGAAATGAAAGGAGCCGAACAGTATATTTATTTACAGCTGCAAGTAGGAGTCGGTATGAATCTAACATTAATACCTGTTATACCTCCCATACATACAGTTCTGACACGCGTACATCAACAGGCTTCGGGTCCGACCGCCACTTCGTAAAACATAAATATTATCGTGGAGAAGGCCGTTCCCGATCGAACTTATTTTTCCGTCTGCCGACAGTTATTTCATATAAATTAATGGCGCGAGTCGTCACGGCGCAGACGCCGAGCTCTATTTATAAACTGACGAATGAGACGCGCCGAGCGCACGCGCACGCGTCTCGTCATATTCCAATTACAAATAGCTGTCATCGTCTGTACATGCCCAAGATGTTCTGTTTCTCGTATTCCGAGTAACTATATCTTTCAATTTCACATTTCAGATTAAAATTAAACCCTGTAAACATTGTTTTCATTTCACGTGTGGGCGATTCCCGCGCTGCGTGAGAGTGAAACGGAAAATTCAACTACACGTAGATACGTATGTGTATGTGGAAGACGTCGGTCGTAAAAAATAAAATTATGAATTATGATATTTGGAGCATCGAGCGTCTCTGTTCGTCTTCGGAGGCGCGTGTTCGCGTGAACGAGACGCAGGGCGGCGCGGCGCGGCGCTGCGTCGTCGGAAGGGTTATTATGTATGAATTATGATGACGCCGCGGCTCCGACGGCGGTAATATCGTTATGAATATGCTGAGCTCTGCTCGCCCATTGGTTTACAGCATATCCGCCTCGAATGCGAGGGAACGCCTCTGGTGGCCTTTTTTATTCCTGTATTGACATTCAGTTATGCACATTGCGAGTGGCGATGCACAAACTGTAATATTTTGCCTGGTACAGAGATAAGTCGAGCGAACGAGCGGTCCGCCCGAACATTTGGGATGCAAATACGTCGACTGTCGTATGTAAACGAACTTATGCTACTCATGCGGTATAGGCTCCCGCTATGAGGCCCACTCAGACGTTTCCTGCATTATATCAATTTGCATTTCAGCTGCAATACCTACATGAATTGAATATGTAGACACGACGTTTGTTATCATATTGGTAGCAACGTGTTCATTTACTTGTTTCACAATGTCTGGATACATAATGTCGATTGTTAGGCGCTGCTTCAAACACTGAAATAAAAAAGCAGTTATCTTGTAAATATAATTTTGTACTTTTTAAGATAGGTATGTACTAACTTGAGACAAAGTACTTACTTATATACTAACTACTTGATTTTGGCAAATGTATTTTTGCATACCTATCTATAAGAAAAATGGTCCATTCGGTATTCTGTCATACAAAGAGCTTTTTTTAGTCGCTTTATGTCGTTTTAGCCATTTCTAATTACTTTCCAATTAATATCCTACATGAAACACTACCCTATCTTCACACTTCTATAGGTACCTACTTAGTTTTAAAATATGTAGATTCTTGTAAGTTTTGCGCGTAGACAAATTCTATCTACTCAGCATCTAACTACAACGAATTATATACGCTGAGTCAGCGTTTGACATTTTTCAGGCACGGTCAGTTGAGTTGCAGATACGACTCTATCAGTAATACACATAATAGATATAATATTATACCTATTTCGTGAAGTATCGAGCTTTTTTCATCTTTTACGTATGTGAACTTTCAGAAGGACATCATTAAATTCGGAGTAGCTGAAAAAAATAAAACAAAGTATCAACGATATTTTAATAAAAATATTTCCGCGATACAACATAAAAATAAATTTACCCTAGAAAACGTTACGCAGTAGTACAATGAACTCTAAAATTCAGTGCCAACGTGTGATCGCGTTGATCCGGTTACTCAGGAATTGCACAGTTGCCGGCAAACTTCCAAAATGAACCGCGGTACGCACTGGCTGATGTATTGTGCCAAATTGTAATCTTGGATAGCTATCTTACTTAGTGTTGGAATTATCTAATAATCTTTCTATTAGTTTCAATGTTTCAAAGCTATCCAATACGGCTTGAAGTAGCTTTTGCGTGAATTCTAACTGTATGTACGAATAGGTACATATTTTTCAGTGATTTCCGATGGGCATTACAGGAATGGAGTAATAAGTAAAACGTACGATATTAAGGTTATTAGTAAATTTTCCCGTTGTCTGGTTTACTGGAACATCACTGGAAAATACCCATGTACAGCGAGAATTCCTTTAATTGTACTTTTTCCAACAGGTTGGCATACCCTGTGCGTATACCTAGACACAGAGAACGTTTATTTACTTAAAAAAGTAAGCTTTAAAACATTATGTAAGTATTTCATGAAACAAAAATGTATCTCAGACATATTTGTATATTTTTCAATGCTACGTAGTTTATTGCTGATCTGAAATCTTTTTTCAGCTCTGACAGGATATAAACAAGTAACATTCATGAATATAGACAGATGACGTGATAATCATTCATTACAAAGAATCTGCGAACAGTTAAAACGGACGTGTAAAACTGTGAACACGACGACTGCAAGTTTGTACAAATAAACGCCGCCGAAATAAAATCAAACGCTATTTATTTCGTCAATGTCATTGCCAAATGGACGATCGAAACACGTAACAACGCTGTAAGTAGGATGAGCACCATTTCGTAAATAATCTCGCACTTCCCAAATAGAAATAACCATTACCTTCCAATATTTCTAGCAAGAACTAAATTCTAATTGTATAAGCCATTGCAAGATTGTTTCTGCATTTGAATCAGAAATTGAATTTATGGTAGGCAAACCGAAATAGAATAGTCAAGGCAAGCAAATGTTTGAGATAATTTCCACGATATTTAGGTAGAGACATCTAGTTACTCTAGTTGTTGTAAACCGCGCCATGTTTTCCCATATTTCGTCGGTATCGATATCGTAACGTTATCGTGCTGTGTGAAAATACTCGAACAGCGCTAAAACCTCCCGTAGCAAGTGTTTCTGCGGACAACAGCGCTAAGATGCGAGTGGCGCGGTATGACTAGATAAGCGGACATTATGGTATCGAGGGCAGGATATATTTCCGTGTGTTGGGTAAAGTGGGTTGCTCGACCCGATGCGTGGCTCGTGGCATTCACCTTGTTGGCTTGGGGCCAATCAGCCCCGCGGCTGGTCGCCACCCGTGTCCCCGTGTCCCCGCGTGTCCCCGCCACCGGTGCGCCACACGCTGGAATTAAGAAGCGTGTTTATTGGATTGCTGTGTGCTTGTACGCTTCTAATACATTAGTCAGCGTGTGAGCGTCCTAATTTCGCTACCAATAAATCACAGATTGTTTGTAAAACGGTTGCGGGAACTTTAAAAATTTCTGTTACGTTCGATGATTTATACAATGAGTCTTATAGTGTCGGGCAGGGTTTTTACTGTAACGTTTTCCGTTTGCACTAGTTTGTGGGTCAAGCAGAGTTGCCTATGTGTCAATCACTATGATGAACGCTTGGCACCCGATGTATCTACTAACCTAATATATTCTGCCAATATTTCCAGTCGACGTTTTCCTTAACATTATACAGATACCAATACTACAATTCCTCACCGACTGTACATGATTTCATTTGCTAGATATCTACAAACCAGATCGTACACAAGACACCACAATCATGAGCAAGTCCAATATTGGACACATCAAAGCTATCGCCATTCCTATCCCAACAGGAAGTTTTCATTCTAATTAGATTTCTCGTAACATCCAACATGTAATGAGTATATTAATTGCGCTGGAATAGTTTCTCAGTAAAGTTGGCAAGCTTTAACTAGAGTGCATATACGTGGCTAAGTTACAAGTTTATACGTTAATGAATCTCAGTACCTATGCGCATCCACCATGACGAACAAATTACATGGCACGTAACAAATTTTGATTCGATAAACACTATCTACGAGCGCAGGTACTTAACTCTGTTATTTACTACGAAACCAAGCTGTGGTCATTCATTAGGGGCATATAAACGAAGTAGGTGTGCACACCTATGGAGCATAAAAATAATGTAACTTTCTTGTTGGAATTCATGTGTTTCTCTATTCTGTGGTTGGCTAGCTAGCTGGCTACTTTCATGTGAAACCTGTGAATTTGTCAAATTACAATACAAAGGCGTCATTGAGGAGTGTAATTAATAAAAAGCATTGCGGTGAAAATAATTATCCATTGTTGGACCCGCTGAGCCCGGCCCGGGCCGGCGCGGGAGCACGCTCTCAGTTTGGCAAGCTATTAATTAACCGAGTACTTGTAATCTTTCCAAGAAGTAATTATGCATATTATTTTTATTGCTCCATACAAATAATCCGGTTTAATGGAGTATTGTTTTATTTAATAAAATGTTGTTTTTCTGTTGCGTCATGCATGAATTTGATATTGTATTCAGGGTACATAAAATAATAAATAAGAATGAATAAGTGAATAAAAACACTAACTGAAGGTTGAATTCGACTGACATCAATTTTGAATTAGTCATAATGTTTAGTTACAAAGTTTCCAATGCTACGAGCTCACTACTCATTAAAATTTTAGAGCCGTTTGCATGTTGAAAGTCCTTTTAAAAGCGAATAATTTTAGCATGCAAAACAAAATAGGGATCATTATACAAAGTAGGCTTAAATAGATGCGATTAGATAATACATGTTGTTGTTGTATCTCTGTTGATCCATTGCCGGGCGTAATGAATGTTTTCATGTGACCGACTGTCGTTTAATGCAATGTAATTAAATTTACCGTAATCATCGGGCTCGCTTCTTTACGAGGAATACGCAACCGCTGATAGTTAATTTAATTAATATAAAAATAGCTTCCGATAAAGAACAATAGTCGACAGGAATTTCTTTTGATAGGGAACAAATTGTAATGGTCAGATAAGAGATCAGTTACAAGTAGGTACCTATCATCCCATTAGCCTTAGTCATCTGCTACATCTTGTGCAGATTAACAGCTGATATTCAATAATTTTCAGATGAACAAGGAATTTAATTCAACGCAACAAAAATGTCGTTAATTTAATTAATGTAACGTAACAGCTGCAAATTGTTTTCGTTACCCGCGCCGGTCATACGACGTGGGCATGTGGACCAACACCTTATTGTACTCATTTTAAATAAGTCAAGAAATAGATACAGTAACTAAGTAACAAGGCACGCATGTTTTCGATGAGTTTAATTATGTTACTCGGTTCCGAATTTGTAATTTTATGCGGCAAGTGCTCGGAACGATTCAACTAGGGCGATGTTCTGTCGGAAGTTAGCAAATTATCACTGGCTCGTAAAATTAACGCTTCTTATCGATCGAGAAATGATTTCAAAGTTAAAGCCTCCATACGAAATTGTACACATTGTGTGTGCGATCAAGGATCAAAGTCGCGCGCCACAGCGGTCGACATCACGAAACTTATTTAAAAGGTAACAAAATGTTTTCAATTTTATTGCTGATTTTATGTTGAATTCTTTAAACATGTAGGGTAGGGTGCGTGCGTACGTGTTCATACCCACACCAGTGTGCGGCGCGTTACGTTAAGCGGTAAGTTGCTTTGGGCTAAACGCAGTAGAGTGCAAAACCGGCGACGACTCACCGGGAATCTGAAATTTGCCTGCTGGAAGTGGCAGTTCCGAGATAAGATCTCACGATGCCGCAATAAAAAGCGTTCGTACCTCGTCCGTTGTGTAATGTGCATTCAAATTGCATTGTGCGAGAACTAATTCGCCTTAGGCCGATTCGCATGTTACGATAAACACATGTTTCGATTAAGTGTTACGCTAATGTCTCGTGCTTATTACCTACTCGACTCTTGCGCCCCCAAACCAATTGCGTTACACTTCTGTCATTACCATGCGCCTACCCACCTGACAACCCACCCCTTTCCACTTAAAAACGAAAGTAAAACTAAACGGAAATAAAAGGTAAGTAAAATCGTTTTTTTTTCTTCACTCCGACTAATTTTGAAGCTTTCAGGAACAATACATATAAGTCCAAGAAGTAGAAATATGTAGACAATTTAGATAAGGTTGATGTGAACGTTATTGTGCTTACGAGGGCATTTTGAAGAGACAAACGTGGCGCACGAGATAAGGGTATGACAAAAGCTATTGTTCTCCACACCAATTACTCGCGACTCGCGAATTACCTAAGCCTCATATATAAATTAAGCAGCGGCAAACAGCGGAAAGATTTCTCTAGTTATACGCCAACACAACAATTATTCGTAAATCACTTTACTATATGTTGAAATTTACGAGAGCTCGTTCGCTGAACCGCCGACCCCGACCGTACCGCGCGCCTGCCTGCACGCGAATACTAACTGATGGTCGAGCCGGTAAGGTTTACTTTGATATTGTTCCGCCCGCAACTCTACGGAACATGAAATTCTGTAGCAAAAGAGAATATGCATGGCGATTTCGTGATGAATATTCATTTCCTACGGGGCATGAAATTTATTGTGTTTTACATTTATATTCAACTCAGCTGTCTTATGTAACGGTAGCGACGCGGGATTAGCGAATTGTGAACGTTCACATTACGATTGTGTCGCACGATTCTCATTCGTGAGCGGTTAATTTTAACCGTCCTTAATAAATAAATGAAAACTCCGCGTGACTTTCTAATGACGTATATTTGCAATTGTTTACCGTTATCGGATAACAGTAGCGAAATCATTATTTACTGACCGCGCGTACATGTTAAGTAGTACTGCATAAAGTTGATAGTTTTCACAAGTTTGAGATACCTACATGCTCTTGACGAGACAGAGGTGCGCGGTGATTGATGCGCGGTTATAAGTGGTGTGTCGGCGGGAGCGCTAGGCCGGCCTGGGCGCAGGGCAGGTGCTCAAATAATTTGACATTTGCAATAAAATTTAGGGCGTAGTTAGTCATCGGCGATCGAACTCTACGATCGACACACTTGGCACCTGTCGAATATTTAGCGCATAAATCCATAGCAACGGTTCGATCGCGCCGTTCGCTTGATGGATTCTGAGCTATATTTAATCAACGCGGGCGCGACACGCCGCCGCATTGTTCTCTCGATTGGATTGCTGAAGCGTCTATCGATACTTATTTTATGAGGTGTCGACGGAGATTCATTATAGCTAACGCAATAAAATAATTATTGAAACATTCGATTAATGTTAAGTGGCACGAACGCGTGACTTATGCATGATGGTTGCGAGAAGTGAAGGGCTATGTGCGATATTCATGTTTTACATTATGAGCCTAGCGGTGCCGGCGCGTAACTAGCGGCGTGGGGCGGGCGGGCGGCGGAGGGCGGGCGGCCGGCGCGTGATTGCAGTGGTCGCGTCAAACAATTGATTAGTCGCATAAACTCGGTTTGGCGCGCGCTAACGATGCATCATCCCGACTGATAATTAAATTGTAAATTAGCTAAGCCGATACTAGCTCACCGCCGCGCTGCCGGCGCTGCGGTCGACGCCGCGCGCCTAATCCGCACTCGCGGTTTGACGTTTATTGATACTTTTCATGTTATTAACCTACATTAATTTTGATTTTCGACCGGCCCCCAAACAAACCAGCACATACGACATATAACTCTTCGGCTTCAATAAATGTATTTAACACTATAAACAAATCTATGTAGGTATCCATAAACACACAAAGTCGTTTGGAGTAAGCTTCGCACGCGTTGATTGCGAAAAATTCAATCTTGTTTCATGGAAATTTAATTTAACATACAAAATGAAAAGCTCTCGTTGGATATGAATCGACGTCGGCTCACTGACTGCTCGCCTGTGTTTGTGGACGATACTGCTTTGTGTGCATATTGTAATCAATTGTCGAATTGTATCAATTTGAATTCGCAATTTGCAATTTTGACGCGAATTTCATTAATTTGTCAACGGAAAATAATTATAGATTGTTCAGGTTATGTTGATATGTATGTTTTGGTTTTAGTCTACGGAAATGTTTGACATGACATACCTAAATAAATTGATGTCACCCATTCTAGGTACCTATCTATTTATAGTAATTACACATCATGTGAATTATAATATCCCTGGACATTTCACACAGCGCCATCTAGTCCTAAGCTAAGCAACCTAATGCTTGTGTTATGGTAAGAAGATGGCTGATAAACTACTTATATACATTTTTTTTTTGTGTAAATACATACATATTATAGATAGAAAAACACACAAACATTATTCTGACTTATGTCAGGATATGTAGGTAAACCTAGTACCACGATCACAACAATGTGTTGCTCATTTTATCAATGTTTTCACTCGTTCATCTCCAACCGCCAGTAAACGCTGTAGCATCGATTAAGTTACACAAATAAGCTGGTCGTGCAGATCGCTGGTGTCGTGCAGCTATCCGTCACATACCTGCATCGGGCGTCGCTGCATCGCACATAAAATATATTTATAGCAGTTCGTCGCACCTACCACAGGGAGAATTCGCGTGCCGATGCCTTGTCAATAATCGTTAATAGATATTTCAGAAGACAATGCAATCGGCTAAGTATAGCCGCCGTGACTAACGTCCCGTCAACCGAGCGGTACACGCATGCTCAACTCTGTTAATCTTATTATGGCAACAGAATTTATTTGCTATGCCATGGAATTTGTTTGACACCTAACGTTTCATTTCAGTGTCTATTTGTATAGGTTTAGGAAAATAGTTTCTGGGGGATAAGAATAGGATTCTATGGCTCTTTAGGTGTTGTACGACGTGACTTTAGGATCCAATTGAGTTAATAAGCGAAAACTACCTGTATTCTGATACAAATGCCTACTGAAAATCTTATAAAATGAGAAAGTGTGGTGAAATTCGCGCACAGTTCGACAAAAGTTTGTAATACAGCTCCTGTCGTCAAGTAAAATGGATCGTGCGATTAGACTAAATTAATGTTTCATTAAATCAAAGATCAGGTAGTCCTAATATTTAATTACCTATTTTTAGATTAAGTAAGATAAGTTGCGATACAAAAAATTGCGGACCCATATGCCAGCAGCCGTCGGAAGTCGTAACTCACAGTTATGAAGCGAACGACACCAGTTTCATAAACATTGTTTTTCTTCGTTTCGCCCCTAATATTTATATTTATCAATCCATCTACACATTTATTTATAGTCCAAAATAGCAAGCATCCGAGGGTGCCCTGGGGGCGCGCCGTCATTACGATTTATTGTTTTCTTTGGTCATAGTTTGGGGTCTTTCCTACAAGAGTCCTTAGACGGATTTTAAGATTACTTATTGTTGACCAAAAACTGGCTAAGGTCCCCCACGAGTGTATTATGGAAGCTTCAAAATTTATTGTTTTCCTGTCGCGTTACCGCGTTTTTCATAAAAGTTGTTCGAAGCGAGTAAAGTAAACAGCGGTGGTTTAATTGGATATATATTTGCCGTTCTTGTAAACTATGTGCTATTTGCGCACGTGTAATCATAAAATAAAATCGATAGGTATCAGAGATTAGTTTTTGTTTGTATATTTGTCACCTTTGCGGTTCTATTTTTGGAGCAATATGTCACCTATATATTATTTTTATAAGCTTACTGCGTGAGTGTCGTCTATTTTTGAAGTTCGCGCATGTGGGCTCGATAGTCAAAATATTCTTGGGATTATAAATGGCTGGAGTAGGAGAGGGTGTGAACAAGTAATAACAATATTATTTATCTATAATGTGTGAACGTTTATGTTGTAACAGATCGCTCGGCCTTAGTGCGACATCTGGTGTCGAATACAAGAAGGCGCGCGTGCGCAGATTCATCGCGGCCGACCTTTGCTTTGCTGAACTTTGCAGGTGTTTGATATGAGAATCCGATCCAGCTAAGTAACTAAATTAGGAGATATAAATGTTGACGGTATATTATTCGAGCAGAGAAATGTTAGTTTAATTAATGCTTATTTTTATTTAGGTGGACCAATGCTTGACTTGAACATTGTTGATATCTTTTCCAAAAATATATTATTATGCCGGCTTTATTATTTTTATTTTTTATAATAATCTGGGGTAGGTAAACTGAAAGTAGAAGGCGGAATCGCAGTTGTTGCGGTAGCTGCTAAATGACCAGCCGTGGACGTGTACTGAGATGAGAAATTATTGTTTCTGTTAACTTACATCATCCCATTGCTAGGCTTCACCTTAGCTTGTCTGCCCTTAGAGACTAATGCCATATATCCATGAATACTTCTACTTGGGTCAGTTAGTCTCCTTCCAATCCAGAAAAGACAGGCTGATAACTTATTTCTCAAAAAACACACCGAGCGCTCGTTTACACACACAAACGTACCAATATCTATACAAATATTTCACGTGCAGTTATGGCTGCAGGCAGGGGCCAAATGTCTATTATTTAGTGAGCACTATTTTTGTCTCTCCACAAACAAAGCCCCGGAAACGCAAAATTGTTGGTGTCAAAAATTCTATTTGACTCGTGCCAGTGTGTCTGCACCTCAGTGCACTGACTTGTACCACTGACGTGTGATCTTGATACTTTTTAATGCATTGATTTTAAAAAAGCTGAATGCATTGGATGGGTGTATCATAATGGCTACCGTGACGTCTGTGACGAACTTTTTAAAACTTATTTTTCTTAAGCATTGTTCTCATGTAAGTGACATTGTCTTTTTTGAGAATAAATATCTTTAAAACCTAAAACCTATATTTTGTGTAGGAAAAGGTTTAGGTAAAACTTACACATACAGTTGGTTTACATTATTAGTTATTTATTAGATTTTTACAAGAAATATATCCAATGACTCATTATAATAATAAGAATCAGTGGAACACATGTTGGTATTCATTCTAAGAAAAGCTGTGCGAGGACTTTATATGTATAAGTAAAACCCAAATGTAAATATCATAACATGGTATGGTAGTAAGGTATGTGTCGGATCACCATACATATTATCATGATGATAATGATGAATGTTCATTAATAGCATCATCAATCAATCTGCCATCAATCGCAACGATGTTGGGATCGGCTTCAAGTCTAACTGGATGCAGCTGAATACCAGTAGTTGTATAGTATTTCGACTATCTGACCTCCACATCCCAGTTGCTGCGTAACACGATACCTCTTGGTAAGACTGGTTGTTAGACTTTTGGGCTTATGACGGCCCGTAGCGACCGACAAAGATCCAAGATCAACGGCTTACGTGCTTTCCGAGGCACGGAGTGGTCTCGGTATATACAGATGGTCACCCATCTACGGACCGACCGCGGCAAGCGTAACTTAATCTGTACGATCGACCCGTGCAGATGATATTACTTAGCCACGAGCTCCTTCATTAATAGCAGCATGGCTCATCAAATATCAAGAACCCCAATCGCGTTATACCTAATACAGCAGCTTCTCAATACTTGACATATTTATGTACACTGAAGGTGCAACGCACGGGACATATGGCGCACCAATTTATGAAGCCGAGGGCCCATTACCATTTTAAATATTATTTTTAGGGAATTTCGTGTCAGATCTCACTCGTCGGCGGCCCGTATATTAAGAGATGTGATCCTCTGATTAAGTCTCCCTGATATTTGTGAACGCCAGTGTGTTAGGATTTTCTGTTAATTAAGGAAACAGAGCTATAACATGACTCCATTACGTCATAGATGTTATTTTTATATTTAATTAATGCAGAAAATACATTTAAATGTTGCATATTTAAAATCTAGCGGTGTTACTCGTATTAGCAAATGTTAATGAATAATTGGTTATTGGTTGCTAGGTGGATATAATTTATTCTAAACAAAAAAAGAAGAGTGACTAATGACGTTCCGACTTCATTATAATATTCGTTTATTAATAATATATGCAACACGGTTATTTTGGTAAAAAGTAAAGTCAAACGTTTAGTTAGCGCGTAGCGATGGCGTAGCAAACACTGGGGACCTTTCTATGTCCCTGATCTTCTCTGTAGATTGTAATGCAGCTGTAGTTTCAAAGTATGAACATTTATGACGTGTAAGGGTTTTGTTTAGCTTCACATGTTGACGCTTCACAAGCAATTAATAGTTTACCAGAACGGCTATGAATGGTGCAGTTGTGGAGTCGTGTAAAACAAACAAAGCTGGGTCAACCGCGCCATTAAACTTTATGAAACGGAAGCCGTCACCCGGCGCATGTGCGGCCACTCGCTCTCCGATCTGTCAGTACCAGCGCGTGCGCACACCTCCCGTACTACGTAGATCCGTCACTAAATAGTTATTTATCTCGCATTTAATTCCAAATTTGGTCCGTTCGACTAATAGCTTACAACTTTACCTCTCCGCGTTAACACTTTTGTAACTGCCTGTACCTGAAATGTAAAGCGTTTGATATCTAATTAAATGTACATCTACCTACTTATACACAGAATTGTATAGCTGCTGTTTGCATAATATAACGCTCTAATTCCTTTCTATTCATAACATAAATGAGGTCGTTTCATCATTCGACTTTCATCTTTACAATCGGATCCACTAAGAAGCCGCAGGTATGAGTAATCTGTTCTGTCAGTTGATTTCTTTATTCTAAAATATGATAAAGCACCTGAATCCAATCGTGTATTGTGAGGTGGTGTGCAGTGGCTCGTGACGCTGCGCAGTGCCACCGGACATTGTGGTAGCAGCGACACCTTGTACACTCATTGTACACTCCCGACAAAAACTGTCACAATGTTGTTACAAGTTCACATTATGATAAATTGTTTGTGCCCACCATTTTTTGGGTGACTCGTAACATCTTATTGGAACTTTGTTATTTAAGAAGTGGAATTTGTCAACCGGTTCCCGTATATTATCGTAGCATTAAGAGAATATTTTTTTGTCTTATGAGAATTTATAAGCAAGTACAATCACTCGCGTATGAAGTTCTCACATTTATTATTCGGCACGGTGTCGTATCAAATGACTTCATAAGCACTCTGTAATCGATTGTACTTAACGAATAATAAACAAGCACAATATCAAACGGAAATATCGGGTTCGTCGCCGCCATTATATTCGTAATAAAAAGGTCACAATGTCACATCGTTTATTTTAACCAATGAAGTAACGTTGTTACTTAGTTGTATAAGCAATGTTTTAACTAAAATTATATTCAAATAGAATCCAATGTCTTTGAATTCCATTGGGGTCCAGCAGAGTTGTTTAACACGCACTGTCGACGATGAGGGTATCAGGTCCCAAGTGATAGAGGGCGAGCCAATTGCCCTTTAGCGTCCGCAATTCCAATCCCTGCTGTATCTGAGATTTTTTTAACAGAAAAATTCAATTACTTTCGCCTCACCGAATGGGTAAGAATCAAACGTAGAATTTTAATGTTCGCGGCAGTGTCTGCTAAAACAAGATTCGTAAGAAGACAATTAAGTGTACAGTGACTTACTCGTCTATAGATGTAGGTAATCATTGTGACTAATTTTAGTGTTGGCAACAAGTGCAAAAAAGGAGCAATATCAGAAATGACGTGACACCAGCTTGTCACACCTGAGTGCACGACACTCTGTGTTAGGAGCAACATCAAACGCATTGTCCCATCTCTCTGAACAAACTAAATTCCTAAGCGCATATGAAAAAACCTTCTCATAAATAAATGATACCGATACCGCACACCACTACAAAAATAAATCTCAAATACGAAATTCCCTTTTGACGGAATGCTGAGTATAACCGTAGCCAAAGGAAATATAAATGCTGTCCAAAGGCGAATATGTGGCAATCCCTCACACAAGTGGGTAAGACGACTTGAATTTTTAATGTTACACTCAGACCGTTGCAAACCGTAACAGTTTTCTTGTCATTGGTGGAGTGGAGATGTGAGATAAATTTTGCAGAGTGGCCCCATCTTTTCGTCTGACATCAATCTTTAATGTGAACACGGGGTTCACTCTATACGTGGCGTGTCTAATACTATTTGTGTACAAAGTATGAAGCTTTTACTTTGAGCGCCGATATACTGAAGTCCATCCGTCCACGCTAAAATCATATTGGATTTTAATAAGCGTGAACCAAGGGTAGCTGTAAGAATTGAAAGAAGGCAAAACAACCGATAGTGAGTCTAATACGTTGGCTGTAACCATTAAACAAGATGTAGGTAGAAACCGCTCACCTTGAAAGCGTCAATTAACTTCCTTATAGCCGGCGATAATAATGACAAGACTAAAACAATAGTTGTATTAGTTTTTATTTTTCGCCTGTGTCGAAGGCCATGTTCAACAATACACAAAACAAAGTTGGAGCGATTCGTCTCGCCATATAATTTCAGTAATCAAACGCCACGTCACTACGAGGCGCGGTCCGGAATCGATTAAGCGTTCCATTTCCGGTGTTTTTATAGGGAATAATTATTGGAAAACTGATCAAACAATCAAGGACTGCTAGTTTCCGTCGTTCTACTAAGATATTATAAAGAAAGAAATCAACTCATAGAGCTGTGGATAATCTGTGGATACACTCAACTGTGACCGCTTCCTCGATAGATTTTTATTTCTTCTTTGATAATTTGTTTTTACATTCAACGTGACGGTATAGTTTTTCCTTATCGGAGCGTGGTTGTCGTCTTGTTGGAGCTCGGAGCACGGCGGCCGGCGCAGGCGCACCTGTCCGCTACTCCAATGAAAGCACCGGTGGTTTAATTATTATCTTGTTTTTGTACGATTTAATATTGCGACTAGGGAAGTAGATCACCTCGTTGATTACGAAAATCTTTTTGCTATAGTTTTTAAACAGTGTCCAGTGGAGCGTTTCGTCATTTTTCGATCCGTCATTTATGCTCAATCTTCATGGATATGAAAGTATTTCATAAACATAATTATGAAACCTGGGTTTTAGTTTGCTGGACAGGTACAATAGGATTAGGTAATCAGGTGTCTAAACTATTTTATACTGTGATGAAGCGGTTTAAGATGCTTTATTGCTTAATGCATATAATTTATCATTATGTTATTTATTATATTAAAAGTTGGAATGTGAGATGGATGTCGATGTTGTAGAGACGCGCGGTAGTGTTAGGGTCGACACTCACATCATTTTTAGATTTTATAGACATTTTTAATTGAATCCGACAATATTTTAATCATCGTCTTTAATGTAAGCTATTCATACCATTACCTCATACTCTTCCACATCCTGTGTTAGATGAACTATATGTTGTATCGTTAATAGCTTTGTTATAGGCAATTAATTTATTAATTAAGCCTATTTGACTGTAAGTCATAACTGCAAGGTATCTGTCGACATGTAGACAATGCAGCACGGGGGCTGCATGATGAAGAGAAGCCATGATTGTTCGTTGCGAAAAAGGTATGGCAATATTCAACCTGTATAACACCATCTCTTTCTTTCATTGAAACGATGATGGCTTTAACACTTCAGGCTACTATACGGCCCCCGATGTATCTACTGAGTGACGATCACGAACACGCTACTAATGGACTATTAACCTCAAGCCGCTAATTATTAATATTTTATTTTTATGGCTGCCTCTGTCCACATTTTAACGACCACTTTCCGGTTCTCGAATACATATGATATTTTGAAATGTTAATATTTGCTTAGCGTTGATTGAAAGGTCAACGGTTTTGTCAACGGTATAGCTTTAACAAGCTCTATTAGTTCGGGGCGAGATAAAGTTACAAAATCATCTCGTATTAGGTTTCGATGGCGGACGATGTGAGTTTTTGTTATTAATATTTTTTGAATATTATGTATAATGTGTATGAAATATGATATTATATGACATATTCAAATTTTTAGAGAAATATTAATTTAAATGCTGTCATACATAACACTATTAATAAATTGGTCATATTTTTAGAAATAGGAGATGGAACGATTTGTTAACGTATTTGTTTGACAATATTAAACACATGTACTAAATCATTTTCGTGCATGATCCGTCAAACTTATCCCAAATGTCAAGGGTTGACAGCAGTTCGTGGCATCCGCTCCGGACGACGGATAAACCATCACAATATAGGGCAACTCTAACGTTATACGCATAATAAATTCTCTGACTACCACATAGAGCTCCATTTGTTTCTAACATACAAATCACACATATTGCTTTTCTAGTAGCGGATAATTTCACTGACACTTTTCAAAAAGCTTAAAATGATAGTTTGTTACTCAGAATCGCGACTTCGTTCGTTACGCTTAGAGTAGCTTTTTGTTTGCATATCGATATCATAACTCCAACAACGGAAGGAATAGCTCAGTGTGTGGCTGTGCATTTGTGTTATTAAATGATTTATGAAGCAGGATTACCGGGAGTTTGGTTAGTTAAACAATTTTAGGGGTTATTAGTATAGATATTGAGTTTGAAGTTGTTTGTGAAGTGAGCTTGTTAATCATGCACGGTAGCCGTGTGTTGATCTCGGTGTAATTGAGTTAACTGACGCACTGATGACTTATTTGACAGAGTGAGTCGTCTGTTTTACCGTTGTGTGTTATTATAATCTACGGGGGATTAGCTATGTGTTTATTATTTGTGTGCAACGGTTTATAGCCTGGGGTTTTAATTAGGTGCTCACTATTAACTGTGAAATTGAGTTGATCGGTTCTTAACATGCATCAATGACCGCTAATTAAAAATTTGTGATTTGATTAAATCAGGTTGTTTACAGCTAAGTAGTCAACGCTAATTAATTGACGTCTCTAGCGATGCTAAGTTAGCAGTTCTCGAAAAACAATGTCCCAGTGTTAAATGTGGTGTTAATAAGTTATCTGATATTGGTTTCCATATATCCCGCTATCGATTCATCTGTGGCGCATTATGTTTCCACATCGAGATATCAAATTGATAAGTGAGGCACATTCGCAGCGGGTGCCGGCGGGGGGCGGCGCGGGAGTGCGGGGGCGGTCGAGGCATTATGAAATTGGCCGTACGTTAGATGCCGTTACTTCCGATAAAATATAACCTGCCCGCCTGCTCATATCTGTCGGACGAACCTCCTAGCGTTTCCTAGTGTGCTCACGTTCGAAACAACCATCATTTTAGCTTATTAGATAATCAATAACACGTCAAATTGCTTAACAAGTTTAATAGTTATAACACAACAGGTTTGGCCGTGTGTGATTTATTTGAAAAGATAAGATACGGAAAATTGGTTTTCACTGAAATGCGACGTTACGTTATGAGGTGAAAGTTAACGTTATTCAAATTAGAAAAATATGTCCACGTGTGTCGTTTAAACCCATTAAACAAATATGTCATCTTCATGGGAACCGAATATAGGTATCTTTTGGTTGCGACACATTTATCAATGAATGGATTTCATAATGTAAGTAAGTATCGACTTCGGAATGTTTGTGAATGTTCCATATTGTTGGATCAGCTGTTTACATTGTATGACATGACCTACATAGCTCTGGGGTAGAGCGTATGATTAGGGTTACCCGTTCGATCCCTTGATCGAAATGTGTGTTGACCTACTGTGCGTGATGGACACTCATTTGTTTTGATACCCATAGACGCTATGGTACGTGGAGCTCTAGTAGGTACATTAGTATTTGATTTTTTTTTTGTTTAGAACACAACAAACATTTTAACAATTTTTTTTTCGTTAATTATTCGATAATTAGTGAATATATAATTAGGTCTATTTCGAATAATTAGCGAAAAAAAAATTTTTCTTATTACATTTTTGATATGGCGCCAGATTGATTGTTTATTATGATTCTATAGGACACTGTAAGGATAGGTAATCTGTAATGTTCGAGGTTTCTTACTAACAGCCGCACAGGTCGATCGGTCAGGTTAAGCTACGCTTACCGCGGTTGGTCTGTGGATGGGTGACCATCTTTACATACCAAGACCCCTCCGTGCCTCGGAAAGCACGTTAAGCCGTTGGTCCCGGCTGTCATTCGTGGATCTTTGACAGTCGTTACGGGTAGTCGGAAGCCCGAAAGTCTGACAACCAGTCTTACCAAGGGGTATCGTATTACCCAGTAACTGGGTTGTGGAGGTCAGATAGGCAGTCGCTCCGTGTAAAATACTGGTATTAGCTGCATCCGGTTAGACTGGAAGCCGACCCCAACATATTTGGGAAAAGGTTAGACAGATGATGACTAGTAGTTGGTTTAATTAAGTAAAGATACCTAATCTTATGTCAAGTGTATCATGTAGAAACACCATTTTCCTATTATAACTCCAGTTAACTGATGCAGCTAATTAGTTTGATCTAGTAGATGTGAATAAACAGACTGTATCGTAGAATGCTTACCCTCGCTCGCAGGAAGGCTTGCACAACACTATCTCGTAATGAATAAGACTCAATTCAGTGGGCTGAGTGGTATCTCTCACAACATCAGATGTGCACCACTATATCGTAGGGGTAGTAGGGAGGAGAGGGGGGGGGGGAGGGAAAGGGGGTTTCAGATACTCGGCGTAAGGTCAGAGATTTATGTTCTCATAACGCGCCGTTCCTCGCCAACCAAACGTTCAAACGTATTGATTTCATTTCCAACATTCATTTTTAAATAGTTCTGCTCTTTAAACGCCACCAAGCACCTCCACAAGTTATGTCTGCTCACCTCAAATACACTCAAGCACAGAATTCGCTATGGACCGAGATACAATCAACAACGCAAGTCGCACTAAAAATAATTTATTTCACAACTTAATAGAATGGAATAATACTTATGTTGATGCTTAATAGGTACTAAAAACACAAAACTGGCGCGACTTCAAGGCAATAAATAATATTAAATTAATATAAAGTGGGCTATAAAACAAAAATGTATTCGTTCACATATACATCTCGGAATGCGGCTGCGAGATATGAGATGTAGCTCAGATGCTAATAACAGATAAAAATTATGAATTATTTAAACAAATATAGCTATGGATTTTTAATTAATAGAAGAATTAATTAGGTAGTTATCTGTCACTGTAAAAAGGAATACTATGTGGCTAGTTTATGGGTTTCTTATTTCACTAAATATGATTGCTTAATAATGATGTATTCTGTTGATAGGTCATTTACGTAATGATAAAACAACATTATCACTTTCGATCAAGATTGTTGAGAGGTTGTGACAAAAAAAACAGTTTTTACAAAAAAAGAAAAACAATTTCCTTCAAAAGTTTTTATTTCTCATTGCAGTTGTGCTTACCCCACACCAATTCTTATAACACTACTTGCTATGTAAATATCAATGACAGGAATTATTATTACTGCATCAATATAAACGAAGTGGAAAATATACGTATTATTTTAGCTAACTCAAAAACTACTCAACAAAGTTAATAAAATTTATACGGGACCACCCCTGAGGTATACCAGAATTTTCGCAATCGATTGACAATTGCCGGGGATATCGCATAAAATACATACAAAAAATTGAATTGAGGACCTCCTCCTTTTTGAAGTCGGTTAAAAATAAGTTATATCAGTGCCTAATAGATATACTCGTATAGTCCCTACCGTCAAGTAGACTAGAAAAGGGTTGGTTTCAGTTTGAATGAAATAAGTATGTATAGGTCTATTTTTTTTTATAGAAACGGTGCATTGAAGGCTTTGGGGGAGGCCTTTCCTCAGCAGTGGGACAATGTAGGCTAAATAAAAATGTATAAGGACAGAGATAAATCTGCAATTCATAATGTTCTAAAACGACCTCGAATGGCTTTGGCTTTTGTTCAATCTGGGACCTATTTAATAAAACCGGTAAGCGACAGGTGACAGACGACAATCCGACAATTTGCTTGCTCTTTCATACATTTTCTGCTCTATTGAACAGCGCCTGTCGAGAAAATGTGTCAAATTGGTAAATTTCTGTCAAGATTTTATTTATTTATTTAATTTTTTATGTTACCTACATAAAAAGTTAAATAAATAAATAAAATTACATCTACAAACAGACAAGAAGAGAGGAACAGAAAAAAATACCATAATAAAATAAAATAAAAAGGTGATGCTTATTTCTAAATAAAACTCTGCCAGCATACCTGCGATATAATACTGTAATACTGTGCTTTATATTATTTTACTATGCCATGTAATCTAGTCCTAGTTAATCAATAAATCTTTATTATTATTATCGGGAGTGTTCTTTTTCTCAGCTCTAAGGCTGGTCTAAGCTACATTTACGGACCAAAGCCAAGTAAATGCAGCGTTATTATTATTATTATAGACAGCTACAAAAATGTGATATAGACAACTTGTGCAAGAGTAATATGTTGCAGTGTCAGGTATATTAAATAGGAAGGTCTAACTGACCTACCCTGGCATGCAGCCCAGCTACCATCTTGCAGACTGGTTAATATTTTTACCACAGCATTCTCATACAGTTTTTGCAGATACGAGAGAAAAAGAAAATCTTGTTTATATTCAATAAACGGTAAAGGAAAAACATCGTGAAGAAATCGCATGTCCTAGAACCAAAAGTTCGAAGACATGTGACATCTAACAATCCGCACTGGGTCCACGTGCTGGATTACGGCCCATTCCCTCTCACAGAGAGGAGGCCTGTGTCCCAGCAGTGGGAATGTTATAGGCTGATTATGCTATGCTATTCTACTAATTGTAATACTAGCTTTTGGCTGCGGCTGCATCCGCGTGGTAGTCGGAAATGATCCCACGGGACCGTGACTACTGGGATTAAAAAGCATTTCTTGTCCTAAAGAAGGTCCTGCCGATCGATTTTGTAAAAATTTCACCGTGAAAAGTTAGGTGAAGTGAGCTGTCAAAGGTGTCAATCCCTAGCATTAGTTGGAATGACAGCTCACTCCACGCTCACTTTACCTGAGTTTTTACGGTGAGATGGTTACAGAATCGCACTGCAGGTCTACATGTGTGCCAACGTGTGCAAATTTCATACAAAAGGTAACAATCAAACACAGAGATATAGTTACTTTCTTATTTATAATAATATTAGTATAGATTTTAAATTAGTATTAGTTTAATATTAGTATACTAGTATGGATTACATTACTGGCATTACTCTAGCCGGTCATAACTCCGGTCGCACAGGTGCCGTTGACACCAAATCGTTTTGTCTTCAAGCCATTGGTGGGCCCCTATCGCAAGTAACTAAAAAGGTGTCGTTAGTAATGGTTTTTGAAACATCATAAAGATGTCATGGTGGCTGTTACCTGATTGTGCTATCGCTGGGCGTAATAGGGCGCGCGTAAAGTTAGCCGCCAGATACCGTGGACGCGGGGCTTAAGCAATCTTTACAATGGACTCTCACTTGGAATAAGCAGACAAATAATTAAACAACACTCTATATTCCATACAGGGATTTTTTATTAACCGGTGCGCAAACTGTAACCATGAATTCAGCACATGATTCTAACTTTTTGGACGATCATCAAAAAAAAAAAAAATCGGCTGTTTCATAGAAAAATGTAAGGAACAACCATTTTTTTTAACCGTTTTTTCTACGCTACGTAAGTACGTCTACAATCATGTGCGGAATTCATGGTTAAAGTTTGCGCACTGGTTTTTTTTTTCTGTATATTAAAATGAATGTTTGTTTGTTTGTCCCGTATGCGTTTCTAAATCAGTCACCCAATTACGATGATATTTTGTTAAGTTATCGTACACCTAAAAGGTTTATAAAAAAAAAACACCGCGAACAAAGTCATGAGCAACAGCTAGTATTTTATAAAAATGCAAACTCCGGTCGATATTTCTCTCATAATCAGTTTTAGCGAATTTTATGTGCGTTTTACTGGTAAATATCAGCCGTTATGGCCGTCGCTCAGTTAATACACGCCTGAACGAGTTTGAAAGTAATAAAATATAATTGATAAATCCAGCTTGTCAGGTCTCCGTGTACAATATTTCAACAATTTGTTCGCTGGTTAACCTGATAATTCTGCATCATCAGCAAAAAATGAACTTAAAAAATATTTTGCTTTATTTTTTGCTAATAGCTGCTCGTAGCGTTTGTAAGTGAAAGTTTCAGAAAAAAAGTTACAGTAAAGTAGAAAATGGGTAATGGAACGGATTTTATTCATGTCGTAATTCAATCGCCAATCTTAATTCAAACAAGATGTTGTGTTTCTATTTATCTGCTAAAAATAAATGGTTAAAAAGCATAGATAAAAACTACAAAAAGCAAAAAAAAAAAAAACCGAATAAGAATCTTACGATTCCTAGATTTCCTTTCCTATTGTTCGCCTAAGCATTATTTGAAGTGTGACATAATATTTGCGTTGACATAAAAACGGGCAACAATGAACGATATTTTATGTCTTCATTTTACCTGAAACGAGGTAAAAAGTATAAACTGTCATTTAGCCGACACAAAATATTCCGTGAGTCACTAGTGTTGCTGACTGTACGCAAGTTTTTAATCACTTCATAAGTCACCAGCCGAGCATTGTCGACGCTTATCTGGTAATTTTTGATAGCCACCACACACTTAACACTTGGAATTGTTTCGGATAGTTGTTTATTTATTTTAATGGTACTCGGCCCTTAAAGAGCATTCCACTAATCAAGGGAAGTGCACTTTCAAATGAATATGATGTGCAGTAAAACTAATTGAGAGTTATTCACCGGATCGGCCTTCCGAGGTGGTTTAATAGGAGTAGTATACTTCTAATGAAAATTACTTTAAAATAGTCACTTTTGTTACCGGCACAAAACAAAAATAGTTTATATAATCAAAAACAAAATTCCATCCCATAAATAAGCCCCATAATATTCGTAACAATGCTAGCAATATCACAATATCGACCAGCCGAATCCCCCAACAACATTTATGCTTGATTGGGCATTACTATCGGCAAGCGGAAATTTTAATTTATGCGCTAGAGAGACTGTTTGTTTTTATGTCATTGCTAGTTTTTGCAGCAAAAACATCACTTCAATCGATCAAGGAAGTTACGAAAAATTTACTTTTGACTAAATAATAGACAAAGTGTGATCGATGACCGCTGATACAAAGACTCGAGAATCTTTTTCTACAGTTGGCTCGGTCGGTCGCTGGATGTTACCTCATAATCTATATAAGTGGATCACCAGTGATTTGAAAAACGTCACTCAACTGATACGCGAAACTAATAAATTTCATACTGCAATAATTGGCTACGCCCGGAATTCTAATCTGCGCGGAGTGACTGAGCAGAATCCAAGCACTGTATTGCAGACTTTTTTCTTTCAATTAAAGCCTTTTATCTTCCGGATGATTTACGATGCCTTCGATAACATTCGGTTTAGGGAAATGAAACATGCTTAATTTGTTATCGATGTCGTTATTAAAACGTGAATGCGTAGGTATCCGAATATTTTTTGTTGTCCAACGTTTCGTATAATTATTTTTGTTTGGTTTATAATGAAGAGTCGGCGATAACAATATCGATTGTTCATGGATCGAGCGGAAGTGGAAATTTGAACCTTGTCATGGCGAGGCTCCGACAACCGTGACTGAGCCCACAGCGTTTCACCTCACATTTGCTTTTTATATTGTTCCGTGGTTCAATAGCTGACCTAGCAGTTGACTTGGCTGGCTCTTGTTTATAAGAAAACGAATTGTTCGTTATGGTTTTTTTTGTGTCACAATATCTTCAAGCATTCATAACAACATCGCATCTTCGTGTTCTAACATGCATATAGTCGAGCTTGTCAATGCAGTCATCTTTGTAGTAAAATGAGCGGCTCGCAAGCGTGTCGGCGCAACTGTTATCGAGATCTGAGTGTTCCGAGAACAGAGTCTGCTACCAAATATCATGACTGTCGTCTTACAAATGAGAAAATTTCGCTCTAATTATTTATGAATGTGTTATCGTCATATCTCCGGAGCTCACGATCCAGCCTCCGTGCGCACGACACGAGCAAAACCGCAATTAGCAAATGTGGCTTTCTTTGTTCTCGCTCGCACGTTTCGCCTTCGTTTCGTATCTATTACTATAAGTATGTATTGCGAGAAGAGTAGTGGACGATCGTTAATAAACCTCCATTACTTTCATTAAGGGGTATCTGTGGACAGTCGCCGTATCGAGATGTCGGCCGGCCGTCATGCCATCGACACATAACGAAATTAAACGCGATGACGCTATCAAAGCGCGCGCATCGAGCGTTCGCTGCTCGTTCTTCGCCGCTATCCGCGCGCGCACTTAATTGCAAAATGCCAATGAATGTCGATAATATATTTTAATCGCGACACCGAGCACTGAACGCGACGTCATCTACGTAATCCTAAATCTCGTTATGGACACGACTCGAATACCTAGGCATCTGTTATAAATTACGTTTCAGATTATCGTATGATCCAATCGTAAATTAAGACAAGATACATAATTAAGGCGAATAAATAAAATGGTTGGCATTTCGACGGGAGCACGTTCGATTCTGCCTCGCGATATACTCTCCATTTTGAGCTATCAGCCCTTTTAATAAAGTGTAGTTTGATTCGTTACATTTAATTGCGATTCAATCGCCAACAATATTGAAGGAGTCGAGGAGTGCGGGGGCGAGCCCGGCTCTGAATGTCACGACAAGATTTTTAATTACGTAGAAGATATCATCTAAGAACGACGTCCCATACTATACGAGAGACGTCGCGAAATTACAATTCAATAATTATATCTGCTGCAGAGGTTCAAGAAGTATTTTTAATTAGTGACAGCTTTACTACACGTTAACACGAAAATATCGGACAGTGAGTAAGGTGCGTCCCACGTGCGCCGCGCGCGGCGGCGGCGCGGGCGCGGCCGGTGCGCAGCCGCAGCGGAGCCGGAGCGCCGCCGGCCCCGGCCCGGTCGGGCCTGTCCAATATGATCCCCGGTTTATTTTCGTTCTTCTAATGCGTCTTCGCTGTCGTCCGGAGGACAATTAAAAATACAAAAAGTGAAACGTTTGTTTCAGACGTTCATTGTCTCCGTTATTAATAAATTCATTTTACTGAGTTGAAGTCGACGTGTATTTTATTCGCTTTAAGTGGTTTCACATTGTTTTATATTTATGTGCGGTTATTTTTGGTACAGACATTATAATGCAGTTTGTGGGGGAAGATGTAAAACGGCTCACTCTTGCTCCATTAGGGATATTTGAAACTTTGAGAGTGCACTCATAAATTCGCTTTTGTTGGTAATAACCCCGGTACTAAGAATAGAATCTATTGTTATTATATTTTACTTTGCTTAACTGACTAAATATGTCGCGTCGCCTCGTATCATAGGATAAAAATAGTTTTATGTTACGAATAAGCTCGAAGTGCGTCGACGTGTCTTACTCGTATGTTCATTTCATTACAGTTTACTTTAATCGTACCGCGTTTATTTTATTATTCGTGTATGACTGTGGAACATGCTTAACAGACACTTTCCATCTTCCTCTGAAACCATACAGGTAGGTAGGTAAAGGTAGTTCTTTATTAACATGCGTGTAGCTGCTGTGTTGTCCCGAACTTTGGGCGCCTATATATTATGGTTAGTCCAGTATGGACGTTAGACACAAGCGCAGCACAGACGCCGCTGAAAGAGCAATGCAACGCTACGACATCGCTGCGTATGCTCATTGAATTGTTTCTTGCTTACATAACTTATAAGTTACCTACTGTGTCATAAAATAGGAGAGGAAAGAATCATAGGGCCACGAAAAATCCGTCCACATCGCTGTCAACTGAAAAAGTGCCCAAAAGCTGCATTGCCTCGGTGCATGACAATGCTGATTGTTGAGCCAAAAAATAGGCCAGCCCTCTTTACTTTTCTATGTAGTTACTTGTAAATATGATGATTATTATTATTTTAAGACCGTTTTTAAATTACTTATGTAAATATTATCCTGGAAAATGAAATAAAAAATACTGTTTTGTAATATTCTACTAAACATATGGTAACAAAGCTGACAGCAGTGATTTCTCGTTGGGTTTTTTATCGCGAGTTCAAGCGGCGTCTACGCGATGCTAGTGTAGCGGCTGCGCTGCTGCTACGCGTGACTTTACCGTAGCTGGTTCACTGCTGCTACGCGACTTTACTATAGCGGCTACGCGACCCATGCGTAGCGGCTCCGCTGCTCCTACGAGCGGCTACGCAACGCTTGCGTAGCGACTCCACTGCTGCTACGCGCGACAATGCAACATTTAAGAATCGGCTGCCCCGCTGCTACGTGACTTTACCGTAACGGCTCCGCTGCTGCTACGCGTGGCTATGCGGTGGTGGTTCCGCGGCTCTGAGACAGCCACGATAAACAGGTCCGTCTACCTCTACGCTGGATATACCTTCAACTAGTGCGTAGACTCTTAGTACCTATTCAATTAAAATTAAATTAAAATTTAGTAAAAAAAATATATTCAATTAAAATATTTTTGAAGTGAAACTTCTTAGGCGGCGATTACATAAATGGACGAGCATTGAGAATTAAATTTCAAGGACATAATTTTAGGCACATTTCGTTACATGAGAGAGAAGAAAGATATAACTTTCTCTGTCTCTCAGAAATCTCCTTCTTCTCTTAATTTAAGAAGTTTCACTTCACGAATTTCAATTTTAAACAGATACAAGAAATGTGTCTGATCTAGATTGTCACGTTGTATTCAGACATCAACGATTATCCCTGAAAATATTGAATTTAGACCTTTGGCTAAGTATATTGTATACAAAATGAAGAAAACAGAATAGTAGTTTTTCTGTAATAAAATCCAAATCTGAGAAGGAAATTGAGCTGCATGTTTCTTCAATCGGACGACGTTTCAGGAAGTTGAGTAACTAGGGAAAGCGTCAAGTTACTAAAACGTATAATTGTTGGCATAGCTAATCACAAATAACGTTACATTTTGATGTTTAGTAGGCATTTGATGACGTTTCAAATATACATAGTTATCTTCAAAGTAAATTATATAGGATGACACTATCGACGCGCAAACTGTAACAATGAATTCAGACCAGTTATAAAAAAAATCTGCTGTTTTAAAGAAAAGAAATACCTACTCGGTCAAAATGTACTGAACAGGTTTTTTTAAAAATAACCGACGAGAAATTTCAACGCCTCCTGCGTTCAGAATCATGTACTGAATCCATAGTAATAGATTGTGCATTATTGAAATCTCTGCCAAGATAAAACTTATTAAAAATTGGGCATTATACCTACGTTATGAGCCTGTATTAAAAAAAAATGAATGTCAGCTGTTGAACTTTTTTATACATAGTTTACTACTCAATTTTTCACAAATTTCATGGAATAAACCAATCTGTTTAGACCAGACAAACTAATAGCACGTTAGAATGAATGGCAATTTCGTTATGATCCCGCTCTTAAAACATCAACTTTATCTACTCACATTGCTCCTTTTCATCTACAAACAGATGATGATGTAACCATCATACTTTTCAGTCTCCAAACCACGGATTGTAATCATCATCATCATCCACAGACTTCGCCCACAACTGGGTATAGCATAATCAGTCCATAACATTCCCACAGCTGGAACACAGGGCTCCTGTCTTTGTGAGGGAATGGGCCGTAATCCACCACGTGGGCCCAGTGCGGGTTGGTAGATGGCTGCTGGCTAAAAGCCTCTCTTTTCTTGTGCCAATCGCCACGCTCCTGTGCCAGCCTCATCCAGGTTTTGCCCCCGATGGCAACAACGCACCGATCAGCTGCTGCTATTGCTGACGATAAAGAGTTCTAGATTGCTATCTAGAACTCTTTATCGTCAGCAATAGGCACGACACACGCGCGCGCGTGCGCGTATCGACACGCTAAGAAGGAGAAAGTCATAATAGCGGTTTTATCCAAGAGTTGTTTCAGAATTGGTCCACGCAATATCTTGAGTATGCAGAGAGACAACACTGTCATAATGCATATCGATTGTTACCTTAGTGCAAATACACACAAGTGACACGCGTCTACGATAGAGGCAGCTGCAGCCACCGACGCGTCGACGGTGGGTGTCGACGGGTATCTACGGCCGCCGTCGGCACTCGTCGATGGGTGTCAGCGTGTATCTACGGCTGCCGTCGGCACTCGTCGATGGCTGCAGTTACCTTTGCCGTGCCCATGTGTATCTACACTTAACTATATTTTCTTAGCTAAAAGAAAATGTAAAAGTACCTATGTCACGATGAATATGAGGCTATATTGTCTTAAACAGTCGCTAAGAGTACGAAGCACGTCCTCCGTCTCTAGCACTGCATTTACTTTACTGCTCTGATATTTTACAGGTAGTGCTCTTAACATACTCGTACGTCCCGGTTTTATAGTGCGCACTACGCCTTATGGTCTAATGTCACGTGATTCACTGATTCCGCTCGCCACTTCTGAAATGTACCCATTTCTTGACTAAAAGGAATATTATTGCGCAAATGGATCATTTTATTTAAGTACTTAATTTAATTGCCAGATAAAGATATGACTTTTAATTTTACGAGTTTATTGCCTCATATCAAATGATGCACTAGAATAACGAAGCTCAGCAAATGACTCATTTACAGTCAAGGACTTGGGCATTTATTCTAATTGTTTTAGTACAGCCATAATATCTGCGCATACACGTAAACTTTTAACATAAACGCAGTCTATATTCACACACAAAGCCTATAGAAATTCCTCATAAATTTTCCATTAAAAAAGATAGAGAGGCTCCGCAACAAAGTGAAACAAGATCCACTCTACTAATCCGACAAAAGCGAGCCTTGTTACCCTTCAAATTTATTTATAAGAAAACTCTCGGACAAGTCGTTAATACCTATAAAGTAGGGGCGAGAGGGGCGCGAGCGAGTTTATAACTCACGTACCGAACTTTACTCGCCGACACATAAAATAATAGGTGTAAAAACTTACACGGGAATGTACTCAGTGAGCGGACGAGGCGCGAGATGGACGGCGCCGGCAGGAGACTCGCTACACATTCATGTACCCGCCGCCTAATACCGCGAAATATTATCCGACCACCAACCTTTAGCTATGCACTTACCTATTTTATGAAAACGTTTTATCTGTATCAGCGGAATACTACAGCAACCTTGCGATTGTGGGCTATTGATGTCTTTCTGTTAATTCAGAAGTACAAGCGATGGGGTCATTCGTGTCATGTATCCAAGTTTTTGTTTTGCTTTCTTCAGTACTTTTTGATTATGATGACCAAATCTTTGTCACATTTTTCTGTTTTTTTTAAAATTAATTTTTGTGGTTATTTATCAACTCATCTAGCGTCTAAAGATGCCTGTACCAACCCAACTTCTACTACCTCTATGTTGTTATATTGTATGGGCTTCTAAAATTATTATTTTGGCCATTAAATTATAAAAGCTAATTAAAGAAATTGACAGCTGCAATCAGAGCCTTGACCAATCTTCCCTTACCTTGCCTTTCCAGCCCTTGTGCAACAATGGGTATCTCGTCTACGACGTCGAAGGTCTATTCTCTATTCTATCTCTCTCTTTCTGACTTCTTGAAAGTATGAAGTCTACAAGCTGCAGGTTGAATTGGTTTTGCATACGATGTATGTCTATCAAGTAAATTAAATAAAAACACTAAGTAAATAATCATTTAGTAGCACAGGATATCCTAAAAAAATAACGAAACTTTGAACACAACAAACTTAAAAAAATCATAAAAAACAAATTGTCGTGCTGGAATATTTTGAATATCTTATTTGAATACAGCGTATGTAAAATAAATTAATATTATCGTTCAAAAAGATATCACCGACCGAAAAAACTTATTAATTTGTTGAGTAGGCTTCAGCAGGGTTCGTTTGGAAACTTTAATCAGTACAATAGGGCCTGCATAAGAAATATATTATCTTGCATAAATCATGTTAATGAGCACCTTTCGAGCATTTCGTATCGCCATTAATTCAGATATCACTGCGGAAACAAACGTCGGTTTATCCCGCCATCTGTGGCGCATGCGCGCACCGGTAATCGTTAACCCCGAGGTGATATTATTTTGAATATCCATTTCCTTTTACATTATTATTCAAATCATCCTTAAGCGGGGGTTCTAGAGTTCAGTTTACATAATTTTGTGTTGTTGTTATTGTTACCTAAGCATAAGATGTATGACACGAATTTGAATTCGGAACAGATATTGTAGTGGAGCCGCGGGCGACGGGCACGTGCGTACGCGCACCTTGCACAACATTCGGCCTTTAGACATAAAATTAAGTAGTATTTTATTTATAGTGCATTGTTGCATGCTATTTATAGTGATATCATGGGCTTGGGAACTTGTTGGCATCTTCTTAATGCCCTATTTACTTAAGTAAACACCTTTTTCGCACCTCTGATCTCACAAACACGAAACACGTCTTCGCATTTTATACGGTGTACAATTACGAAAGTATTACACTGAACAACTCTTTATTTCACCGTCTTTATTTTGTCGAATCAAAGTTGACAATGTTATTTAAATAAACAATGTCGTCTCAGCACATGTGCGAAGCTGCGGGTGCTTTATTTATGTACATGTGTAAATATTATGTAGAAAAGCTCATTTTTAGCATTCATCCGAACCTGTTATCCTTCCAGTGACCGAGGTCAATCAGCAACTATATCCAAACTATAAATTTCATTTAATAAGACACAAATACAACTTTGTGCTCGTTTTTGAATCGCCAACCAAAGAAATTTAAATAAAACACTTTTATCAGATTCGACAGGTGGAGGCAGCCTGGCTCTTGTTCTTTTTGACTTCGCTGTAGGTTCAGCATTAGCTAGTTACTAATCGGTTCCCGATACGGAAGGGGAAGTCTTCTGTTAGTTACATGATCTATGACTAGACGATGCAATTCCTTATTCGGCCATTAATATTCAGAACGTTCACGAACATTTTAATTCATCCTTTGATCTTTTGAATGTTAACTATCCGTGTTAATTATGTAACATCAAATAGTTTTCTTTTTATAAGCATTTCAAAAGTTTTACGACTTTTGATATTTTAATTTAGTGCATGTTGTCAAAATGTTTCTGAATTAAAAAATAAGTACCTAAATTTTAGTAAAGTCTGCTTTGGTGTCACAGTTACCAACTGTGACGTGACTTTTTGGATTGAATTCAAATGTGGGGATAGGTTCGCAGAATATAAATTGATAATTGTGCAATATCCTAGCTCATACTTTCATTGACAGGAAGTGTGATGTTCTAAAATCAGTTGAATATAGTATTTTTTCCCATCAGTGTGGTAGGTATATACATAGTCTTTATAATGTTCTATTGCAAACAATTTTTTAAATATTTTTTCAGTATTGTTTGTAAGTGGGGATGAAATGTAAATTATCTGAGATTACGAATTCAAGTACCCAAACTAATTGTATGTAAATTTTCTAGTTTTATTTTTCGTATTGTAACTATTTTGTTATTGTTTCTGTCATTAACAGGTTTTGTACCCACAGATATGGACGAGGGAGGGCTTCTGTTACAGGTATCTCTATAAGTACTTAAAAGAAGGCCTCTAAAGTGTATTTGTTAAAACCTGTTGATTATGAAATAAATAAACATAAACTATTCACCATTTGGCCATATTGGCCGCCGAACGACTCACATACGCGCCAACTTCTCACTTAACTATGTCCTCACATTCCTAACTGAACTTTCCTCATAATCAGCATAACCGAAGGTGACAGAAGTGTTGCAGTTCACATAGAACGTTGTCAACCACCGCTGCGCAGGCGCAGATTAATATTCATCATGTCTTAATCAGGAGCTGGCAGCCCACCCACGTCTGCACAACGCTTACCATTTCCACCACCATCGGTATACCATCGTCATACTAATTTAACAAACCTGGCAATACACTATGTGCAATAAATATTTAAGATTAATCTGATTGGGCCGCCACTACATGTTAGAATACTAATGTTGCCAGTATAAAGCAATGTCTAATTGTGTTGGAATTTCTCTTTTAATTCGCTGTGTATAGATTTTAGTTGCGGGTTAATTAGTATAATTAGCATGGACGTGAAGAACCTGCTAATGTGACATGATTAAAAAGATGTGTGAACAAAATTCTATGAGCTTGAATGAAATTTCAGCATACAGTTGGCGAGTTTTTCCTCAAAGATTTATACAAAGTGCTGTCGAAAAGCATTTCATGCAATTCCGTGTATCCGCCAATGAATATGCGACAAAAGCATAACGACAAAATGAGACAGTTGTGTCTCCCTGTAGGATATAATGCCGAACTACGAACACCAACCCAATCGTGGTGATTAATGCAGTGCCCAGGTCTGCCAATAACTGTTTCTTTGATCAGTCATCCTGATCAGCATAACAGAATATACATATATCTACCCAAGTTATCATGACTGAACCGTTTTCAATCATCCCTTTATTGTAAAAATAACTATCCACACCACCTTTTCTTCTAAAAACATTGTATCTATTACTAATCCTAACCTCTCACCAAATTTCGTGCTACGAAAATACTGAGCGTATTCAACAAGGAGTATTAGCTAGAGATTCGTTAGACTTATGCACCTATCGAGTTACAAATTGTATATCTAAGATCGATACCGGCGTAATGAAGAGGGCTTAGCATTTAAATACATTTGCATATTAGACTGCGTTCGCTCTATCACAGAGCTAGCTATGCTTCGGACTAACGTGCACTGACCATCCGACTGACAACTTTAGTTACCATTCAACGATAAGGCACAAAGTACAAATAAAGCATTGTGTTTTCAAAACCAGTACACAAATATTTTCTTTTATATGTAGCCACGTGTAGGTGTGACGCACTTGACCTTTGATCTCTTTTACTATAATGGAAAAAGTTTGCAAAAACACTATTTTAATATGAGTATTAAACTGTTTGTTAAATTAAACTAATACGCATTCACTTTTGTTATCAATTGAGCTGGAATGACGTAGGTGATAATAAAAAACAATTCACAGAAATGAAATAATGAATCAGCAAGTATATAATAAAATAAATTAAGTTTACGTGATGACACATAAACAAGTATGAAGAAGTCATTTAATTATAATTTAAATAAGATAAATCGAGCATTTAATGATGTGCCTGTTCGACTGTATCGCATTCTATTAATTATACGGTTGCTGGTTTGAGAGACGTTTGCATACTTATATTGCTGACATTTCCCGACCTTTCAGCTTGAGGAAAGTGGAAACTTTCAAGTTTTGAAAGACAGGCAATAAATTAACTTTGCTTTGTATGGCAATTAAAATATTTAATGATGAACCTAATTATAACTTAACCTTAGTAATCATGCAACAACTCGCTATTGCATGATTAGGTACTTAACACGTTTATTATAACTCTGTCGCATTTCTACGCTATTCAAACGTTCATTTTGTAGGACTAGTAAATTTTTTTGCTAACAAATCAGAACATCGTGTATCAGCCGCATATGTTTGGATACAACACGTATCTACACAACGTATGGTAACCGTCCGCACAGATAGTGGAGGTAGCGGGGTCGCAGTCGATGCGCGGCTCGATAGCGACACCAATTAATATGCAATGTCGTAGCACTCGTAAACTAGTCACGAACATATGCCAATACGTTGGTGCAGTTAGGCAAACGCTATTTGTATAATTCGGACGATTTACTTGCCGAGCGCCATCTTGGGCCACGCACACCGCCATGTGTTCACGTCATTTTCGGATTTCTTCCCTCTAATTGAAAAGGAAATACAGAAAGTTACATCGTATGCGAGTCGGAATAATATTAACATTAGTATGAATAATAAAGCCGTTTAGTCGCCTTGTTTTATTAGATTCTCTTTTAAAAGTGTAGTAGTAGGTGATTTAGAAGATTAATAGACAAAAGATGTTAGAGGTATCAATATATCAACGCGCTACTAAATTTTCAGCATGCACGAAATTCTCAGAGCATTAGTTAATCCATCCATTCATACATTATAACTATTTGGTGTACCAACTATTTAGAGAAATTTATGTGAAATTCCAGATTTTTTCGGGCACTGATGACGTACTACTACGTTTTCACATTTTCCAGGTTCAGTAGAAACATCTTTATATGTATAATAAATATAAGTGATAAAATGCGTTAATAAATAAGTAGACTACGCGGTGTCCTGTTCAGTCATAGGGTAAATTCGCAAATAAACTCAAACTCAACTCAAACTCAAAGCATTTATTTCAATGAAACCATTTACAGGCACTTTTTAATTGTCGAAATTAAATAGTCGGTCAGTTAGTCTGAAAGTTGAAGCTAGTTGCCCATTCCAAAACGTAGATCTCTATGGAGAAGAAAATCCAAATAAATATTAATTACCTATGCATTGTATCACAATTTTCCTAAACAAACGTATATTACCATGATCTTCACGTATCTAACAAATTATTAGCAGAGACCCAACAATACATTAGCTCTTGTAATCACAGATAGAGCAGAGAAGCAGTGTGCGAGCGTTATGGTAATGTCGTATCACACATCGGCGCAGCCGCCGCCGGCGCCCCCTATCGGCGTCATCGCGCAGGCGCCGGCGCCCCTCCACACCACTATGCTACTGTCATAAGCAGCTAAACTTCATTATCAATTACAAATTATTCATGCCCATATCGGTGATCGGAACTTACCATTCGATAGATGCCTCTTATGCGAAGCCTAGGCGCCGAGCATAATAATTTTCAATTAAAACCACATTAGCGTTGTTTTAGCGGAAGGAATTCTTGTTCATAGGAAACAATTAATATTAGAATGACATATTGCTAATAACAATAACTTGATAATCTTACTTTCGTATTCGCATAAACGTGTTTTATTATATTAAAGAGAAGATTGGGAAACAAACTTAACTGTCAGTAAAACCACGGGAAAACTTGAGAAAAGTAAAAGAAAAGCGCCAAGTAACGGTACGCTCGTACAGATAAACATAGTCGCGGCGCAAAACGTAGCCAAGCATAGCAGGTAGGCTTCACTCGCTGACGTTAAAGCTCGGAACGCACAGCATAATAATTAGTCATTAGAAAGTAGGCAGCTAGGGAGAGGGGTGGGGGGCGGGAGGCAGGGGGCGGGGCTCGTCTGTTTCAGCTTATCTGAAATTACATCTTTTATGGGTATCCGCGATTATTCCGCGCTGCAGCGACTTGCGGCGCATTAGTACCGCCTGGAAAACAACTCGGCATTACCATTGGTGTTCTACATAATCCCTACTATTGCTTTTTATTAGATTGTCTCTACTTTCACTCTTCATTTATCTTTTTTTTACCAAGCATTGGATTTAATGACAATGTTCCCATTAAGCCTCCGTTTTGTCAGCGAAGTTTTTCTGAGCAAAGAAGCGACAAAACGGAGGCTCTTTTAGAACTTCTCACCATTTCTCCTGCCCGCGTCTACATACAAACCGTAATTTATGCGCGGTACTATAAGACAAGAATCTGGTAAATTCTAATATCCTTGTTTGTTACACAAAAGCGCTGCTTACAACAACAGACAAACAATTCAGTGGAGCTAACTTGAATTCATAATCAAGTAATTTATGTGCACGGCGAATAAATTAGCCGCCCGAGCCCGCGCGCCGCCCATAACTTACCCCAATAAATTGCCCAAAGCGGGCCAACTTCATTTTATCTCCAAATACTAATAAGTACTCGTACTACCTACGTACGCGGTTACGCGGCTGACTCGCCTTTATTACGATTTTATTTTTTAGCATTCAGTTCATTTTCACCCGATATGAGCGTTTTATGATGGCGATACGCGATCGACACCCGATAAGCGCCGATGGGCTGTAAACCGCTGTAAGTGCGCGGAAAACTTAACGAAAATGTGACTTACAAGCGCTTAAAATAGAATTACCATTATTGTATTACATTTTTAGTGCTTTGAATATTCCGAACAGATGGAGCGGCCGAAAGGTTATTAAAACGAATTTGTTCCTTGTGTACTGCGAGCATTGAACAAATTTTCGTGAGTCTCCCTGCGAGGCTTACACCGTTTGTAACCCTGCTCGTGAACTCACGTATCAGGTAGCACCTGCTTTGCATAAGGCGTCATGTCGAGAACCCCACGTTTAAAGTGTAAATTTTGCGATTAAAGTATAAAATTGTGCATAAACACTTTGAACAAAATGCGTATCGATAAGAATAATAAATATACGATGGCAATTTATGTTACAGAAGGTCGATCCAAGGTGACCTTATTTTAATGCCGAAACTATTTCAACGATGTACTTAGGTACCTACATATTTTTAACTACCCACTGGTAGTTATCCACAGCTACTATACATATAGACACGATGACAAATTGGTATTGTGAATATATTTGTACCGAACATCGAGATCGAATGTCTAATGCATAGTTAATGCACTTCTGTTGGGTTAGCAAACAGTGCTGAAGATTCTAAATTCTGAAGAGAACTGTGAGAGCATTGTCTGCTATTTTAGAAATCTTCTAGCTTTTATTTATACACATGATGCATGACAAACAATGAATTAAAATAAGTCTTGTACGTCTGAAAGTTAAAAATAAAAAGGGCGATTTATATTTACATTATTCAAGTACTTTCCACCCCAACGAAAGTTGTCACGGTGTCCAAATCGTCCAATAGAGTCGACAATAAAATTAACATACGCTTCGGCGAGGTGTCACGCCGCAGGAAGTATAGTGTAATTTGTAAGCTTTGTGATTAATAAAGTGTACTAAGTGCGGCCCCAATAGGACAGATTAGCGGCCACTTTATCACATCTATTCCGAGTTAACGTCGCGTGACGGATCTCGTTTGAAACTCATAAAGAGTCCAAAGCAAAATATACTCGTAGATAACGCTTACTTTACGTCTCGGGCCCTTTTCCACTTGCCAAGTTTACGTCAAGTCGGCCGGAGGGTAAACTCACAAGTTTATTTAAGTTTAGTACTATTTTATAATTAAATTTCCACTTTATAATCGAGTCAGTGAACGAGTTACGATACCTTTCAGTGTTAGTCAAGGAAATCCGTTCAGTTCATGTTTTCTATGACGACATGGACTCGGTGCGAATATAATTTTTTTCAATCGTTTACGTACCATTAAACTCTTAAATTGGATAAGTTAAGTCTGTTCTCTAAGTTAACTAAATGTTCAGTGGCATTTGACGTGAGGTAAGTAAACTTGTGACAAAAGTGACTTGTAGTGAGTCGTGCACAGTGGAAAACACACTTGTCTAGCTCACATTGGGACAGATTGATGGAATTGCGTCGGTCGTATACGTAGAACAAATGCTTATAAAATAGCTTTTATCAGATTTAGCTGTGACCTTTCGTTACTAATAACAACCTTATAAAAATACACAAAGACGTCTGTAAACTGTTAATTAGTCGCTTAATTCCAGTCGGACATTATATCAGATATTTAGATCAAAATGTTATGCTTAAATGTTTGTATTGTACATTAAAGATTAAAGTATATTTTGCATTTGTATCATGGCAACATATTTCATTTATAAAAAGCCATAATACTTAGTGTAGACAAAGCATTATTTTATCAGCGGGAATAAGTCACGTTCCCGCCGGTATCTCCCGCAGGCTCACATTATGAAGGTGTTTACTAAGGATTATGGATACTTTGAATTTACATAACATTTTCTGTCATTTGCTTATCGCTCACATGACAATTCTCGTGCATTATACATGAATATATTTGACAAGTTTTAGCAAAGGACGGCGTGGAATAGGAATCCAAGAATGTGTGCGCGAAAGCCGGCTGCGGAAGAACGTAGCGCTCGGCGTGAGGCGCGAGTATTGCGATGAGCATTTGAATAATCGCGCTGTGTTCAAAGCGGGGTATTATATGATAATAATTTCACGCGCGAGCGCCTCCCGGCGGGTGCCAGCCCGGCACCCCCCACCCCCCGCCACGGCACGTCGCCTCCCTGGAATGTGTGAAAAAAATTACCAGCACCATAGATAATAACTGAATACAATTCAACGGCGGTCGAGTCGACGCAACAAATTTAACGCCGATATCGACTGCATTTATTAGTAGCCTCGATAGTAGCCCTCTGTTACATTGTAATTAATTGACTCTACAAACATTAAAAATTGGTGAAGTGTTAAAATATGTTAGGGTCGCGTCCACCGGTCAGCCCTACGTTACCCATAACGTAGGTATGACATATTGTGATGTAACCAAATGTTATTTTAATCTTGACCTCTGACATTTCGTTATCATACAATGTTTAATACATTCCTGAATATTAAACCGACGAAAAAATTAAAAATTAATTAAAACTGTTTTCATTCATTCATGTGAAGAATGTATTCAACAATGAGTACGTAGGTAGCACAAGTACTTACACTTGTAAAATATTAAGAAACATGCATAAATTGACTTACGATTACTGTAGCGTTTAAAAGGTACTAAGTGAAATGTGTTAAGTTGTTAAATTAACGTATCATAAAATTATAACGCATAATTACATCACATAATGGGCGTCGTAAAATTAGTAATTCATAACAGTGTTGTTTTTAGATGGTGTATCGGACGCGGAGTGCTGGCTTGATAATATTAATATGTTTATTAAACGAGGCGAGCACGGTGAGTGAGCACTGAGCACGATGGGAACGCTCGCTACGGGAATGCTTTCACGCATCGTTTTCTGAACATATGTTTAGGATTTGTATCAGTGATGCTATCTAGGTGCAGCTAAAAAGTTGAAATAAGATTTACTTATTTCGCAACATTTATGTACTTCGTTTATACATTTTGTTTTCGCGGAAAGCTTAGGTACCTAATAGTACCCAGTTTTCCAACTGTTGACCGAACAGGCGCTGCGGATGAAATATGAAAAATAAGTATTAATTATGTGAATGCCATAAGGGATAGAGCACATCCTTGCCATTCACCTAGAGACAGACACAAAGCCTGAGTCTAACACCGTGTAAAACTGGTCTCGAAAAGGCCATAAAATAATTGCGATAAGAACATGAAAAATTTAAATATTTCGCGTTTCTTTCAACCAACCAACCATATCTTATGTCCTAATCCAGGCCGTGGTCTACGTCTACCCATGTGCCAAATTTCATCCGAATCCGTTAAGCTGTTTTGGCGTGAAAGCGTAACACACAAACATACAAAACTTTTCTCTTTATAATAATATATTATTAATTATAGTTTAGATAATATTTAGATTATATCAACGAATTAATGACTAAACCATACGAAGTCACGCTAATAAGATACGGGTGTCATAATAACACTCAAAGCTCACCTGTACATTACAATTTCACGGTTCACAGAGAATACTACTTTAGTTGATAAATATTTGTCTGTCCACCGATAAGCCACTAACTATGGATAATTTATACACTTCCTTTTAAAACGATAATGGTTAACTTTTGTGGTAGTTGTACGCATTTAAAAAAAGCGAATAACTATAAACCTATAATTAACTACAAACTTCATGCACCAGTAAATGTAGACATTAATTTCCACACTAGTTTATCTATTTGGGCGCACAACCCGCCTTTATCTGTCATCGTTCTCCACATTTTCAGTATGAGACAAGCGTAATTGTTAAGTAATCTCCAACAGATATCATATTAAAGGTTACTAGAACAAGGTTTATTTTCCTATGGCAAGAAATGACCATGCATGGCGTTTCAGAAACAGTCGAATGCGGGTGGAAGGCGACTTACGTATTGCGTTTACTCGAAATTATTTTAATATGCAAATAAGAAAATGTGAAGGAGAATTGTGTTTCGACGTTGTTGGTAAAGTCGGTTACGCAGACGTATTCTTTAAATTAATGGCAGTGCGAGATTAGAGTACTGCTAACTGCTTTACATGGAGCGGGCTTACACGCCGGGGCGCGCTCGTTTGTTCCGAGAAACAGACAAATGAAAGCACATAATTACTAGGCCGCCCCGTTCTAAATGCAACAAGGATTAGAATTTACATGAGCGCGTTAACAAGCACGCGTATGGCATTTATGACTTTGATATTTAAATACATGGATATGCTGCATGGAACAGGATATCGGCTGCAAACTGTGGCCTGGCTCGCGAACATGTGTCCTATTGCTATTGTGGATCGTTATCTCCAGATCTCGAACGAAGAATTAGATCCGACGATAATGATTTACAACTTTACAGGAACAATAGATAAAGGCCTCGATCGTCTAGATCCCAACGTAACAGATAGCCTTAGAAGTAAAAGACAGTTTGAACAAACCTTCAGAAATTATCTTGGGATATTACATTCAGAACCACAAATATTTGCCGGAAAATGTCTCTGGTTTAGAGAAAACGTAAAATAGACTAAATTTAGATAGATGCTCATATACATAAGCACGGACAGAGGGGCAATTCTCGTAATTTTAAGAACGTTCACAGTCTGATCTCAGTCTCAATCTGTCAAAAATACCTTTAATTTCCCTTAAGTTTTGACAATGATTGTCGCTGGGATGAGATTGCGACTAGATTTTGAACGTTTTTAATTACCCAATTCCCGTAATTAAAAACGTTCAAAATCTAGTCTTCAGATTTTTTCATTTTTATTTGAGTTGTTAACCATTAATATAATCACAATCACTGACATTGTAAACAGGTATGACCACCACCACCTCCAGGTTGATGACATTTCTGCATGAGAAGCAACACGAATGCCAACGTCGAAGATGACGAAGAACAAAATTCAGTTCCTAATTCGGATTCGTACGATAATTAAACGGAGGTATTCTTTCAATGTTGATCCAATTAGCGTGTGGATGGTCAGCAGGGCGGCACGGAGCAATCCTGCGCCGACAGCAAGCCGCGAATATGAAGTGATGGATGAACTCCCAAGCTGCTTTACATACAATGGAAAAATGGTAAAATAAACCCCACACCCGACACGTTACTATGAACTCTAATTAAAACAGCTATGCCAGTTTATGCCGTTTTGTTACGACTACAACTTCCCATTTCTCGATGTATTGTGAAACATTTTAGTGATATTTATGACCTTGTGAACCGACCGTGTAAATTTTAATAGTTATTCAGTTTTATCGGCGCTTTTTGCTGTTACTGCGACTCGTATACGTATCACTGAAGGTAATATGTATGCAAATAGGTTTATTTTCTGTTTTCTACTGACATCTTGTTTTCACATTTTGCCAACTTTGATATTCTTACTTAACTTGGAACAGAAGAAAACCAATCGACTATAATATATTGTATATTTTGCCTACAATGTAAAACCAACTGAGGAAAAATATTTAGTTATTCATCACCATCAGTTTGTAGGTAGCTAATCTATAATCTCGGAAAATATTATGACTTTACACGCAACATACTTAGCTCCTATTGTGAATTGTAATTGTCCTTACAGGCAAATAACATGAACAATAATAATAAACAAGTAGGTACCTCTAACTAGGTGCATTAAATCTATATTAATACATACATAAATAAGTATAAATCTGTGCTGTATTTGATAGAGGTACGCTTCAGCGTTTTTCTCGTCAGGAATCGAAGCGTAATTATAGTCGGCGCACCGATTAACATCTGTCGACTATTAAATAAACTCAGATTATAAGGGTTCAATCAATGTAAGTAATTATTCTTATCCGTCGGATGTTCTCAAAGCGGCTGGCTCGTCTGCAGAATAATTTTCTCATGATTCGCGAGGAAATCAAACTGCCCCGCAGCCTACCCGTTTATTAGGCAGTCACATTGACGAGACTGCCTAATGTACATCACTACGACTCCACCATGTAATTTATTGCGCTTATGTAAGCGTTGCGGAGGTTTCCTTTTACATGGCTTTGTATTCCATAGTACGAAACAGCACTGCTATACTTTACAATGCGGAAACCGTGGAAACGCGTTCATGAATTTGATTCCAATAATACTAATCTCATCATGTATGCTTTGTCCAAATTCTTCATTCTAGTTTACTGTAGCGTTCGTTGCTAAACATACCAAATCAGTTAGCTATTCCTAGAACATTCCAGATCAATCAGTTTCAATCGTAATAGGGTGTTACGGGGATGAGTGTGTGAACGGCGGTACGCTGTCGGCTCCCGGTGCTCTTGCAAAAACCACTGATGCTAACAGAACGATTATAATATATTAGTTGGTCTTTAATTGCGCCGATATAATTACGGCAGTGCGCGGTGCATACGTGACAATATCCTGACCGCTCAGCCACCGTCGGCGCGATATTAAGAGGAATAACTCGAGTGAGCCGATCGAATGTTTCGCGATAATGAGCGGCGGCCGCGATCGAAGTGTCATTAGGAAGTCGTAACCGCCGATGTGCGCCCTCAAGTTATGTTAACCTTCGAGCACCGAGCAGATTAATCTTCATAATTACACGCATTCAGTGGCTCAGTATGGAGAGTGTTAGTTATAACTCATTTGTTTTTGCAACGCGTATTGGGACGGGTAATGGTCAAAATGAGTTTCTTTCGTCGTGGGCGCTTTTAATTGGCGTTTGAAGAAATATGTTTAACTTTGTGAATTCTAATTAACATAATGTGCTTTACTGACATTTTAGTTTTTGAGTGTGCCAGTTCTGCTTAAGTAATAGAGGTAGTCTCATCTTCATCAAATCAAGACCCTCCGCTGTGCCAATTGCTTAAGGTAATACTTTAAATTTACATAGATGAAAATGATTTTCCTGCTAGTTTACATTTCTAAATATGAAATACCGTAAATGAGAACTATTTAATTAACATCTCTATACAATGTAGCCACGCAATCTTGTTCTCATGGTTACTAATACTTGTGAAACAATTTTGTGTCCGAGGTTCAAAGGAACGACATTAGACGTGATCAGTCGTTGTCGGCGCGAGGAAACGGGGTAATTTCCTAATGATTCAATGAGGTGATACTTAGCCATCGTGGGAATCAAACCTAGTTGTGAGGTTAATTTAAAGGATAGTAGCGCCCAAAGCTCCAGCCCTCCATTATAATAGAGCCCGGGGACATTAGCCAGATAATTGTGTTTGTATGGTAATTAAGATTGACGTATTTAATTGTGTACATTCCGATTCCAAAAACATTGAATACATCAACATACACGGATAAAATTATGAATTAATCCTGATAGGGCGGCACCTCTCAGTCGCGCGACATACTTCGGCCAGATAAGGGAAAAGCGTCGCTGGCTTATAAATGACTCTTTATTAAACGTGAAAGGAGCGACGTCGGCTAATGGGCCGATCATGCGCTCCCATTAAAGATTATTTAATATTCAAAAGCGGCCGACGATAAATCACGATCGCCCGCCATGCTTCTTTGACTACACCCTGCACTTTTGTTCAGACGTATCATTCTGTATTCTTTTATCTGTACATATGTACTTAATTATTTTTTTAAATTAATACTTAGATACATAAAAGGGATTTTATGTGGTGTGGCGTTTATTACCGTTGAAATGAAGGTGGATTGAAGTAAAACACGTCTTAAAATGGCCATAGTGTAACATAAATGGTATCAAAAGCTGTTATGAGCGTAAAAGTGTCGCAAATTGGCGTCTGGCGTCAGCTAGTTATGCTTGCTGGCTGTTGAGCTGCCGTGTGTGGCCGCCGATAGCATCAGAATATCTCTCAGGGAATGCCTTCAATCGTATAAGGCAGCGTACGATGCCATAACACTTGTTCCATCTGATGTTAACAGCGATAGCGGCCGCTCGGTCGCAGCGCGCTTTAGCGGGCGGTTATTAACTCAACCAATGATCCATTCATGTCTCGTCCTTTATAGTGCAACAGTTTTTCAAGTTGTCCCTGCATTGTTTTTGTATGTAACGAACACTTCGAACACGAGCTTTTTGTTGTTCGGCATTTGTTGTTAAGTCGCATTCTTATAATTAGAATTGCAGAATTGCCTATTTGCCATACGCAATCTTGTTCTGATAAAATCTGCGCCAACGAAGAACACAAGAAAACGAAAGCCAGTTTCGAATAAATTGATTGTCATACAAGTTATACCTTCGCGTAAGGATCGCCTTTTCTATTTTTGGGGACAAATGGCAAAACAATAATTCGTACCCTTGCGCGACTGAGCTAATAACAATAAAATAGAAAGTCGATCACGAAACGCGGCCCGGCGACTGGTTCAATCAACGCGAGTCAGATTTATTTTTATGAAAATTGGCATAAAATCGGGCGGGTCAGCGGGGGCGCAGTGGCCCCGCGGGACCGCACGCCCGACCGTTTACTGCATATCGTTTCCTACGAGCGTCGCCGGCCGCCTCTCGGAAATATTGCCAGCGGTCATAACTTTTTATATGCACCGATGACATTGCAGAAAGTGGCGGCTGTCTCGACTATACATCGGAGATGATAATACCCTTAGGATATATTTTAATGATTGGCAGGGCATAGTTTATTAACTTATAACAGGGCAATCACGAATGCATGAACAACTTTACCGCTTTATTATTTTAGTTTTAGTCTTCAGAAGTATTCCTAAAATACTTTTGAAGACAATCTGTGTTTTTCTCTATAATTAAGTTAGTGTATATTTAAATAGCTATGATTAAAAAAAAAACAGTACTGTCACACTACCGGCTTCTCTGTCACACTCAACCACAGCTCTATTCACCCACGAGCGCACAATGTCTGTGTGGTGTTGATGTGTCAAGCGGGTGTCGAACTCGTAAAGACGTTTCTCTATTATCGTCCACTCAACTTCGCAGCCCTTACCTTGGGGTCCAGATCATTTCAATGTGTCGTCAAACGATATACGATTAGATGGCCATCAAATCTCGTATTGTAAATATCGATGCGTCAGTTCAATCGAGAAGTTTGAGCTCTCTATGTTGTCTGTGTTTGTGTCTATGATGGGATGAGACACGTCGGATTTCTAAAATTATACTAATTAATTAAACTATACTATACTATACTATTTTTTACTAATTAATTATTACTATTGAATTATTTACTTATTATTACAAAAATAAAAATAAACTACATAGTTTTTTTTATTTTTGTAATAATAAGTAAAACTTTTTAAATGCCATTCTTTCTGGGCAGTCATTTGTTAATATTATTGGAGTATGACTGATTTTTTTTTTTTTTTACGTAAGTGAAAAGATTGTTTCTTGTTTGTCGATACGTTGTTGTTTGGTAAAAGTAAAATAAATACTGCATTATGGGCTGATTTTTCAATCGACAGATATTTTTTATTCGTGGAATAAAAAAGGGGCAATTCTCGTAATTTTAAGAACGTTCACAGTCTGATCTCAGTCTCAATCTGTCAAAAAGTACTTCGAATTGCCCTACATTTGGACAAGTTTTTGACATTTATTTGTCGCTGAGATGAGACTGCGACTAGATTTTCAACGTTTTAAATTACGAGAATTGGCCTTCTGATATTACCTACCTACATGAGCAGTGGTGGCCTAGTGGTAGGTATCGGCCCCAACTTACGACTTGTAAGTCATGAGTTCGAACCCAGGCAGGCACTTTACTTTGTGTATTTGATTTCAAATATTAGTATTTCCTGCTCTCAAAACGGTGAAGGAAAACATGGTGAGGAAACTGGCATGTCCTAGAAATAGAAATTCGAAGACATAGGTATGACATCTACCAACCCGCACTGGGCCAGCGTGATGGAATATGGCACTACCACTCATAGAGAGTAGGCCTGTGTCCCAGCAGTGGGAACTTTATAGGCTGATTAAAAAGTTTTTTTTTTGCATTTTCTCAGAAAAAAATTATCGTTAGTATTGATTTGCCGGCACTAGTGTGTACGAAAATAACTTTGTTTTTTAAGCCAAAAACGGATATTTGAGCCGAAAACCTAAAACGAAATTCGATCGGACTCTAATTGCTGGTGTTTTATTCTGCTGGACAGGAACTGCGACAGTTATTAACATCCGAATATCACAATAACAAAATAGGCTTAGCTCGTAATGCTGTCAAACTTTAGTAGGTTTGGTCTATAGGCTGGATAGAAATTTATCAAGAACCAGTCGACGGTTGTCAAAGCTCCACTGTGAATTTCATCTGACATTGCATTAGAATCTGTAGCTTCTTGAAAATAGGTTTTATAGCACTACTACTTATTTTCAAAAGTTACAGGTTAGTTTGAAACCATGAAATAAGTGTATATTCCACGAATACTATTAAGATAATTTTTCTTTTAAAAAAAACTTAGTGTGAGGCATGTTACATGCAATTTTTAATTGTTACCTTTCTATAAGGGCCTTGTGAAAATTTACTTTTTTTACCAAAAGTCTTAAAATACCAAAATCGATAAAAATACTTTAGTAGAGTACAAGTGAGTGTCATTATATGAATTCGCTGTCATTTGGTTAGAAATGAAAAAAAATGGGCTCTTTTTTCATGGAAAGTTTATTATAGGTGTAACATTTATGAGAGTAAGGGCTGATCTTTCAATCGGCAGATAATTTTATCCGAGGAATAATTTTGAATTTTTGACAGTTTTTCCATACGAACTCTGTCAGACGTCAATTTTATTCCACGAATAAAAAAAACACGCGCACACCGCACGGCATACAACTACCTATAGCAAAAAGTGTCGTTCCAACTTTTGGTCTTAATTTTTTCCGTCTAGCCCCCTTTCGCAACGCGCGATAAGGAATTTCGTTCCAATTTCCAATACAAAAAAAATGTATATAAGTAGTTTATCAGCCATCTTGTTACCATTACACAAGCATTAGGTTGCTTAGCTTGGGACTAGATGGCGCTGTGTGAAATGTCCAGGTATATTTATTATTATTAATTATCTGTCGATTGAAAAATCAGCCCTAAGTCAAAAAAAGTATATCGGTCAAACGAGCATAAATTCAACTCAGGAGGTGATACTGAGTCGATGCACATTAACTTGTGCTCGACGGAATTTTTAAAAAATGCTCGCAAAACATCCTCGAAATTGGTGATTTCTTCTTCGTCGTTGGCTTTCAAGACTTGCAAGGTTTCTGGTTTGTTGTGGTAAATGCGAGATTTCTGAAAGACCCAAAGAAAGAAGTCTGGCGCAATCAGATCTGGTGATTTGGCCGACCAGTTCAAATCGCCAAAATGGGAGACCACACGCCGCAATTGGTGTTTCAAAATCTCTATCGTTGCATGAGCTGTTTGACTGTGTGTATCGCTCCATTGCATTGTCAACTAATTCTCCATCTGTCTACAACATATGTATCAAATAACAATGACATTATAACGCCATTAGAAAAAAATATAGCACATTCACATTATGACATTACTTTTGTCCCACCTTCTTTCTAGTTATAGGTACTATTATCTATAAGAAAATAGAGTAGATAAACCCAATTATAAATATCATAGAAGTCTCCCTTTTTCCACTTAGCTGTCGAAAATAGTTGATAACAATAAAATGGCATGCACGAAACAAAGCACGACATAAACTTTTACGTGACACATAAATCTGAAAGTTATTCTCACGGGATGATAAGGTGGGGACCGCGGGATCGCCGGGATCGCGGGATTGTGACGGGCAGGGGCCCACACAGGCCCGCACTAACTTGTAGAGCTCGCTGTTGCAAATGATAAGTAATATTTTATTGATGGTGTCAAATAATGTTTGATATCTTTATAAGAGGGGTGATCAGTGTAGTGTCGGTTGTTGACTTGGCAATGAATTGTTGGATTTTAGTATGAAATTTGGTAGGACAATATTAGTGTTTGATTTGTTATCCTATCTCTGATTTGAATCACCAGTTAATGGCAAATGATTTTGATAATAGGTAGGTAAAGACGAATGAGGAAGTTGAAGTTTATCATCATGGGTTTACGGGACTTAATATAAGATCTAACTTTTATCAAATTGTGGAGAAAACTCTTTTCATATCAAGAAATATGATATTCATTTATAGATAAAATCACATATTCCCAGGGGCAGCCGGAGTTTGTCAACAAAACGAAACTTTCATTGAGTCAATCTAGTGTAAAATATTCAAGATTGGGGTGGTGAATCTGACGACGACGCCGGTAGCGGGTATTTTGACAGGCGGGTAACTGATATGAAGTCACCCGGGATGTGGACAGGTATTCAGTAGAGGATGGATGATATGCTGTGTTCATCCATAACACCGAGTTTTTCATTAGACCATTTTGATTAATTAATGCTCACGATCCATACGATTTGCTTTACCTATTTGTTAAGGAACTCCAACAAAAGATTTACGTGAGATATGCCACATAAATGAAGGTATTTAGTAGGTATGTAAATGAAGGAATCATTTCAGAATGTATTTAAAATCTTACACTTAGTAGTTAATTTACGACACACACCTATAAAGGTACTCGTAGATAGCCGAGCTTTGTCATAAAAAGCCACTCGTCTAGGAACGTGTCATATATTCAATAACAGCCTCCCCTGCCGGCGGCTAAACCCAAATTTTCAATCTTGACAGTTATCATTTTACCAAAGCAAACTCCCATAATATTTGCTCTCCGGGTGTGAGGCGAGACTCTTCGAATTTCATATTTATTCGCGGAAGTAAACAGCGCGCCCGCACCCACACCGGCGGAACTGATATTATTGTGCATTCCGTATAATATTGTTTGCTATTTGGCACATTCTCTGTTTGTTTTCGTCTCTCATATGAAAGGGGAGCTATAGACGAGCAAACAGATGGGTGTCACGCGCACTCTTCAAGCTTTTGTACCGGGAAATGCTATTAGTTTGAAAGTTGAAATGTAAATTTTATTTGAAGTTTATTTTGCGACATTAGTTGTAATTTTCAGTAGTGGGATGGCACAAACATGATGTAGAGGAAGCATAAAGCGTTAAATCACTATACGTGATCATAGGAGCGCGAACATAGTGTACGTTCGGAATATGAAAGCGAGCAATCCATTAAGTCGGAGCGGCATGAATGGCGGCCGGAGTCTCGGAGACGCGACTGCCTCTGATAACCCATAATACGCTGATATTTTTGCTTTGCTCATATGTTGGAAGTAATGGCTCGTGCCTGTTAGCTGACTGTGGATACGCGGCACAGCTTCCCACTTTCTTGCTCATATTTTTTCGGAGAATGCATATTATTTACACCGTCACGGAAGTATCACACCGTAATATACGAAATTTCTATTCAGATAAGTGTTTTCTAATGCCTATGGAAAATACACATTTTTCTGTATATTGTATTTTTTTATCTATGATAAGGACTGCTCAAAATGCAACCTCGGTACCAACAATTATTAATTTAAAATTAAAACAAAATAAAAATATTAAAATTAGTTGCAAAATGTTATGTAACGTTGCCTTACCAACTGTCCGATGTTATGGCTACGAACAATTTGAATTATTTTAAAATTATAGCAAGGCCTTATCCACATTAACATTGAACAAGAATTGTAAACCATAATATATTATATTTGGCATATAAAAGGCTCGCTTATCTAAGGGGTTTGACTGGAAACGAACATAAAGGGTGATCCTCTGTGACAAATACCGTGATATACCGCGCGGCAGTCGTAAGGGAAATATTTTTATAAGATGAAACATTATTATTTTTGGGGGCGCGCAGGGATCAGAAGGCACATCGATGGATTTGGCAATGTTCCGATGCTGTGTCAGCCAACACTGTTTTGTGGCTTTGATTGCACCCCACACATCTGTAGTTTGTTTAAAGGTATTTGTAATGTTAGCATTAAGTACAAATCATTGTTTCATTCGCTCTCATATTGTTGGCCTATTTTGCGTCGAATTAGTAACTAACAAAACACACAGTCGAATGATACGAACCAGAGCAGTGACGACAGGAAACGGTTAAACGTTTAAAGCCGTTAATAAAACAAATTAATGTGCGTTAACCCTAAAATTGGACAAGTTCAATGCAGAGGTCGTTACCACTATAGGAAATTTATCCCTGGCAAGTATTAACACTGAAATCCGTTCGTTGTATTCGGTGTCATTAAAGTTATGTGGCGGTGGTGTGGAAAAGTGTGTTTTATGCGTTGGCGGGTTAGGGCGGGATTGTGTTGCGGGGCGAGGCGACAGCCAATCAAAACATACAAGGAGCATATTGATTCCGAGAAGTGTCGCTGTTAACGTGGAGGCTGAAGCTGAATACATTAGCCGGCGGCGTAATGAAGTCTCGTTGCTTGTAAACAAACAGCGCAGGGAGCGGCGTGCCCGGGGCGCGCGCGCACCACTCGCTTACAGGAATTCTATTTCCACGACAAGCGTCATGTGTTAATTAACTGCTCGCACCTACGATATTGAGATATCGTCGTCGATCCCGCTGTTGTTATTAGCAGACGGAGGCTTATTGCTTACCCACTGTTCCGGTACATGTCTTTATTGAGGCTCTACCTCCCGCTTAATATTGTTCTTGTAACCCACCTAGAGGTAATCCGTACATTTTCCGTAGTATCTTCGGTGAAAAAGTATTTGCACTCGTTACTAGTCATTATTTTAGGTTCCAGTTGAGAACTCATTTTCGTAGACACTCCGTAGCAAACTGCTACGAAAATAGTCAAATCCGTAGAACGTGAGATCGTTAGACATGTCAATAAGAAATTATTATTTATAATACCATGGGGGCAATTCTCGTAATTTTAAGAACGGTCACAATCTGATCTCAGTCTCAATCTGTCAAAAATACCTCTAATTTCCCTACATTTTGACAAGTGTTTGACATTTTTTTGTCGCTAAGATGAGACTTCGACTAGATTTTGAATGTTTTAAATTACGAGAATTGGCCTTAAGGTGTGTAACTTTTGTTAACTGGAAGACACTGACGAATACGGAATAATTACCAACGGATACTTCTCGTTTTTCATACATTAACAACAAAAGCTTCGCTGACACCAAAATGAGTGTGACATGAAACGAAGCGTCCACTCAAGTCAACGACACATGCTCATAGTCATCCAAGTTACGGGTGTTCCAATTCAAAAATAAACAAGATTATTAAAGAGAAGCTCTTCAGAAACCACATAAAATGAAGCGCCAGCTGCCGCTCACCGCGCCTTTATGATGAAAGAGCTGTTCCCGCTACGCACTACCCGCTACCCACCGGCCACTGTATCACGTTTCCTGTTATGACTTCAGTTTTTAATAGGCCTTTGTTAAAACCATTTTATTATAAAGGAGCGCTAACAACTCTAAATGCGTGCCTCAAGAATTTTTGTAAATACGCCGCATGGTACGTTGACGTTTTATTGTCTATTCTTATTTTTCTCTTTATGAATGTTCACACATTGTTTATGGATGCCGAGATGGCGGAACGGGATGAGATCGGGTGAATAGAAACCAGCCTCGAATTATATATTACCCGCACTGTTACTAGCCGCCTGATAGCCAATATTGTATTTATCACTTGTAACACGATATTTATTTCAATATAAACAAGCATCGTGAAAGTAAAGCCGTAAAGAAAATAGATGTGAAATAATCGCAGCAACTTTTGTACCAGAGTGGAATTGGAAATTTGACGATGTCTGACAACTGTCCATAACTTTAACATAAACAAATTTATACGAGACGAATAATTTAGTGCGATGACCTGGGACGTCGCCATAACCCGTAGCCGCGTACGATACGTATTTCCTATGACATACTCGTATCATGCAAATGGAAAAGCGCGACGAATGGCTCATAAAGTTTGCTATTTGTTCTGTTTACGATAACCGCGGTTTTATAAAATTTTATTACGTGTTGGAGGAATTTCGCGTTTGCTGCATGTCGGCGTCGCTGTCGCGTTGTCGTCACGTAGTCGCGTCGTGTCGCGCGACGCTTGCACCAAATCCGTCTGCGGTCTCGATAACAGGTGGGCTGGCGACCGTAATATCAGCTATCATACTCTCCAATTTTATTTCGTCGATGCATTTTTCGTGTTAATGTCATTTATGCCAATCTAAATTACGTTTAAGCTGCCCTAAGCCGAGTAAAGCCTCTTGTCACCAGTATGTAAAATATATAGGAAATTAATCCAGCTAGTGCTCGCAAATAAAATCGCAACTCAGATCTTGAAGTCGGGTAGCACTATAAGAGCTCTTTAATTTAGATTAGTAGGCAATTTTCGGTGGTCTGATTTAAATGTTAATAATAGGACGTAGGTTATATGAGAATAATAAATAAAAATAATCACTGGGATGTTCAAAAGTGTAAGGGCAAGTCATTAAAATAAAAACACTGACATTAATGTGAATCTACACTTAGTTTTCACTAAAATATGTGTGTTTTAGACACGTATTAGCGATACAATATTTAATAGTTACTTAGCTTCTATTTGAATTTTAACAATTGAACAGAAAATATTGCAATAATACGAGAGTCACGACATGTTGGCGAGAATTAGTCATTCTGGCAGCGAGTCAAAGTGTGGCAAATTAAATTATAGCTTCATTCTGAGATTTCAACTATTGTTTTAAGATGATCGTCAAGAGCCCCTATGTTCTGTTAATTGTGAATTGTCACATTCTCCATTTTGAAGGAACGCGATTAAAAATTTTCATTTTAAACAATTTGTTGAGATTAAGATCGCGCTGAAAAATATTATGTTGTTAACATTCCGTCCGAGATGATGTTGATTTTTGGCACAGAAAAAAATGTTATGTGTGGCAATATTATAGTCGTCAAGACAGAGTCATATTATGAGGACGCATAATTGATTAGTAGGACAGCTGCTGTGGGTTTCTGCGTATGCGACCACTTAACATTGTTCTACAATAATAGTATACCTGCGCTATTATAATCTCTGAACAAAAAAAAAACTTACAAACATTGTAAGGGGTGCCGCACGTATGGAGAATGTTCTGAATACGCTTTCGGCAAAAAACTTTTTCCATACACTTCTTCCGATACATAAATCCGAACCCAGATTGCTACTTACAAGATAATATACAATTTCCATCGAATTGTTTTATGGGAAAAGAAAATATTTCTGACTACGATGATGAAAAAAACAATGCTTATTGAATATGTTTGCTCCGCAACTATATTTTGTCGGTCTTATTGATCTCTTTTGAGATTAGCATATGAACCAGAAATATTTTTATGTAAGTATCATTTCCTTCGTCTAGCCAATTTGTTTAGGACGGAATCATTTCTCTTATCTCTAGAAAAAATACTGTGACAGTAGAAAAATAAAAAGAGCATCTGTCTAATAATATAATAAAATAATCTGTTTGTGATATTATAGATAGCATGGATGTAGCAACTTAATGGGTTTATGTAGTGACTTGATGTGAATACAGATTTATGACACGACGAGCAAAGTAACTCATGAAGGAAGGACTTGTTTGTATTACGAGCGCTCAGCTAATAAACACGTCTTAATTTCTCGTTGAGAAGTGGCCTATTAAAATAAAGTTTTAAAATATGGAACGCCAGATTTTATTTACGTCTTTGAATTTATGGCGTATGGATGCGTGACGTGTCCGCGGAGCGGGCGCGGGCGCAGGGGGGCGCGCCCGGTGCGGGCGATGCGCGCGCGCATCTCCGACATGCGTATGACACAGCGCTGACGGTTATATTTTCCAGACGATTTATTACATTATAAGAGTGGCGGTGCGTGCCGTTAATACGCTCTCAGATACATAAATAGTAGTGATTTTATTTTGATGTCTTACAAGACAAGCGATGACGTGTATAATTGTTGAGACGTGTCTCTTAATACCCCTTGCCTATTCTTAGTCATAACTGTCTGTGAACGATACTTTATAACTTACCGTTCAAAGTTGTGAACGGTTGTAACGTATGTGGCTCGTTTAATGAACGAGTGCGCTTTCATTCGGCTGTTATTCTGTGAAACTGTTTTATGTGGGTTCGCTCACAAATCAGACGGTTCATTGCGCATTATTTTCTCGACACAATCGTCGACACCTCATTGTTTTGAGTTTTTCCGGCGAAGCTAAATCAGGCACTTAATTGAAATAATATCACGTTAGTGGCCACATAAAGACATTACAGCGCGTCGAGAACAAAAGCAGAATTTTGTGTTGAAATCACAAAATATTGTAATGTGAGATATAAACGGATAAACATAGCTGAGTCACTCTGTTGAAAGGAGGACGATGTACCAAATGTTATAAGTACCTGGGATTACTTTCTGTGGATTGGTAAAAACATGTATAATGAACCTCATAATTGCTTGACCACCTTGGTTGAATGTCACCTGCACCTCATAAAACGACAAGGTATATTTGTCTTTGTCATAATTACATAGTTTCAAGAGTTTCAATTTATTTATTTTCTTATTTTATTTTATTTAGTAAGCGAAACAAACAGGAATAATATTAAAAATAAACAGAAATAACTTAACATTAAACTTAACAGACATATTACCCACTGGGAATTGGTGTCAAAAGTGGCGAATCTTTTAAGAGGTCGGACTATACAATGTGGAGACCACAATACGACAATAAATGAAAACATTGACACAACTATAATGTATAAGAGTATTTTGGAACTATCAAATTAATCCTAGCATCGAAATTAAAAAAAGTGATTTTTTCAAACAAACTAAAATAATAGTGATGGGCCAACTATAAGTTTTGCCAATCTTCTACTAGCTACAGTGTCTAAACTATTGGATATATTTGATTAAATTTTCGTATGCAGACTAGAAACGGCATGAGATATACGCAGTTTAATTTATAGTCGTATTGTTGACTCAACCTTGTATAAGCACATTATACAAAACAAATTACTTCAGCATAATTTCAATAAGGTTTAAGTATAACCCTACCGTAAATTCTTCTTCTTCAATAACAGCGTTCTTTTCAAAAGTAATGCTACCCCATACAACTGCCAGAGCGTCTCGTACTATTCAAACTCAGCCGTCGTAACTCAACCAATCTTGTTATACTTACGTCTGCATTAACTTAAAGTTACTAATGCAACTTATTTTTAAAAAAACCCAGCTGAACAAAAACTTCACATTATTCGATTAGTTCAAAAGCAGTACACTCCCTTAAAACAAAGAATGGACGTCTGATGGATAAGAAATCATAGCAGACGCTCGTAAACGGCGTACAGGGTGGCAAAGCATATTTCATATCGCGTAATGGAGAATTTACAGGCTGTCGGAGCGAAATGACTCCCAGCGGCGCGGCCGGCACTACGCCACGGAGCTATAGCGCGCGGGAAACATGCTGTAACTGAAATCTTTGTTTTGTAGGGTGGTGGTTAGTGTGGGTATTATACTTTGAAGAACTAGACTTTTGTTCTTTATTTTAATAATTGCACATAAATAAGAATAAACCGTTAGTTTGTTAAAAATGGTATCGAGATCTCATAGCTTTTGCGTTTTGTCTGCGCGACTTCAGACAGCGTATTTACGCGTTATTTTCGCGACGCGACGTCTACGAAGGTCTACGAGATGTCTACGAAGCTCAACGCGATGTTTACAAAGCAGTCAGAAGCTCTACGAGACGTCTACGCAGCTCAACTCAACGTCTACGAAGCTCTTCGAGACATCTATACAGCTCCACAAATCGTCTACTAAACTCGACGCGACGACTACGCACCGGTACCTACACAACACCTACGCAGCGCATACGCACAGACATATGGCAATATTTGAAAATATTGGGACCCTACTTTTAAAATCTTTGTTGATTATTAATTAGTTCCTGCTTAGGTACTAAATTCGTACTAAATTCAACAGATTAGTTTTATTTGGAGTGTAAGCTAGAGATAGCTCACTAATGCTAGTGTGGAGTGTGAGCGTCGTGCGGACACTTCCCCGAGCGTCGGGCGCGCGATCACCGTTATTATTTATACCCTCGGAAAAGTACATTTATAACAATATTACGCCGGACCGCGCCCGCCCTCGGAAAATGATTTTCCCATTTTCTGAAGATTGCAGGTGTATTATATTTCATGATCGTTATTTATGGTGAGACTTTTATTACAAATGCGTGCAATGTCTCTATCCGTTTTTTATTGCCGCCGAATTATTTGATGGAATTCTTATTTTGTGACAAATACAGATAGGGCTATTTATGGGCTATCTTTTGTGATATGTGTATCGGATAAGAACTCGGTTATTGCTTTTCGCCTTTGCGTTTTATTATTGACAGCGCTTTTTATTCTTGTTGCTCTCGTCGTAATAAAATCTGTTTGATGTGAGACAAGAATGTTCGAGCTGTTTATTTAGAGTATATTCTTTGTAAAGGTGTCGAGACAACACCCTTTTGCGATTCATAATTTTGCAAACGGCGGAGTATTCTCAGGAGACGGATATATCCGTCAGACGCGGCACCCTCAGTGAGCGCGGCCGAAGTCCGAGGCGTTACGAGGCTCCCGGGACCCGCTGGCCGCCGATCAACTCTGTCCATAACCAATAATCGTAAATAAAAGCTGCTCGATCCGCGCCTTCCTATTCCTCCATGTAACTCACAGAAATTATAACGAAAATCGCACAAAGATTGGTACAAAAGTTTGTGAACCCCGGGGAACTACGCACGACGATAGATCCTCAGTATTTTCTTTTTGTAAACACAGAAATGCCTTCGGCGGACGGTCAAATGGAATGTTAGTAATAGCAACTTAGCAAGTAATATTTATATTACAGGAGAATAGGACGACTAAAGCCTTATAATAAAATATCTGCAGCGATTGGTCGAGTTGACTATCGTTTATTTTTACCTGAAGCTCGCGATCCCGCGCATCTCTCCCTATTAAATTTTGTTTGCATTTATTTTAAAGGTGCGACGCTCGAGAAGACGTGGTATGTGAAAAATTACACCTCAGCCCAATATTTATGGGTGATATTCGGCAGCGGTTCCTTTGTGAGATGAGGGTGTATAAATAACACCTCTTATCGCGTGGGAGCCTACCCTTAAATGGGATTTATTTTAATTATATTTATCGGTAATGCTCATTGAAAACATTTTGTGTCCTTTGAAATCTTAGTCGGATCATTATGAGATCATTGCTGAGATAATATTATGATGAAAAAGAGTTATGACAAAAGGTAATTATGTAAGTATCAGTATTAAGTAGTTATTACCGGAATAAATGGTCTTTGATACATGCAGTTTTTTTTTTAAACTTCAACCATCCAGCTAAAGCTAAACGTTTAGTTCCACGACTTTTAAGTACGTTTAGTTATTCTAGTGAGAAACTGTATAAGTTATGGAAACGGGGAGCACCAGGAGTTATTTTTACCGGCACATAATCGCCGAGTATGACCATAAATTAGTTCTATATTTGGTGGCACGTTGTTTTGCATACAGACAAGCCGTCTGCACATGCGTGCGACATCAATCTCAATTCCGAAATATTTTTCCGTCTGCGGCGCAATGAGGCGCGCCCGCGTCGCATTTGTCGCAAGTGTCGTGTGATATGCAAATTTTTCGTAATTTCCTTATAAAGCAGTGTTTTAAAAGGTAGTTTTTAATTAAAAGTCGTCTTTTGCACTAACTAACTTTTAATTACCTATTTAAATCAGTGTTGTGACTTTTCGGGATTCTGGTTTCGTTTTGGCTACTTGTGCCTTACGAACATTATGGCAGGTTCAATACCAGAGACAATGATTGCTTCTGAAAAAGGCTTTTCAGAAGCATACATTGTCTATGGTTAATTGATTCGATAATAGGATCGAAGGCACATTGTGTATGATAGCTTTACGAAAACGTTAATCTATTATGGTCTATGTCACATTAATCTCGTTGCTTGCTATTATGCAATACGATTTTTGACGTCCCCTTTAGTAAGGTTCTAAGAATGTTTCAGCTGAAGGCCAATTCTCGTAATTTAAAACGTTCAAAATCTAGTCGCAGTCTCATCTCATCAACAAACAAATGTCAAAAAGTTGTCAAAATGTAGGGAAATTAGAAGTATTTTTTGACAAATTGAGACTGAGATCATACTGTGAACGGTCTTAAAGTTACGAGTTACTGATCTTGTGCGAAAATGTCATCATGAGAACTTAAATGAAGTGAGCTGTCAATAGTGTCAATCCCTAGCATCTGTGACACTTTCAAAGATGTTTACTTCGCCTAAGTTTTCACGGTGAGATTTTTACAGAATATAGATAGGTTTTTGTCAGTCGACCGTACGATACATCATTGTTAGTGCAAGTTGTTTACGTCATAAACAACCAAACACAGGAACAAGTTTTCCAGCAGTATAATGGTTTTCTAGATCGATAGGTTGTGTGATTATTACCCACTTAGGTGCAGGATGGGGCAGGCCGTCATGTGAGTAGTTTCCACGTAACATCTTCGAGACGGATGGTCGGGGCTTACGCACCGGAATAATGTCTCGATTACTCTCCCACTGCGCCGCAAGTTATCAGGGACCAGCGATGGTCCCCGCTGGCATAAAACCTGCAGTTCTGCAAAAAATATTCTTTTCGTCGGGCCACATAATTATTACCGGAACGATACTCATGCATAGAACTAGCCTTGAACATAGAATTAAGGCGAGGTTTTAAGCCATTTGATTCGTTGAATCGAGTTTAAAGTTAATCCTGTAATACGGACCATAGTTTCCAACTTTTCGATATTTTATAAATTACAATACTTTTAGGTTTGTCTAATGAAAGTAGATAGATACTTCAATAGTGATAAGTATTAATCATTCACTATTGACTCGACCGACACGTGGCTCGAGAACCTACTTCTAAATAAATAAATAGGTAAGTTGAATAAATAGGCAAGCCATAAAAGCTCCACGACGCTGTTCGCTTGTGACTTGCGCCAAAACTTTATCAGCTGACTAGTGGGGCGACCGCGGCGAGGGGAAAATGATTGACGGCGTCGAGAAATTTCATTTTGCGGCTTGTTGAGGGCCTCTCTGAAGATTCGACGTTTCCACTGTCAAACCTGATTGCCTTCTCGAGTATCTTTGTGTTGTTACTCTTATGTTACACTTCATTTCATCCATTTTGTGCTATTAACCACGAATGATCGGTCATTCGAGGATTTCATGCGGTGCGATGGTGAATTTTTTATGCGATTTCAACTCAAATGAATATTAAGTGGAGTGCTTACTTCGGATGCATACTTATTCCACTAGGCTTCCATAAATTGTGTGATAAGTACTTCGCTACTTTGTATTTGTTTAGGTTATGCTAATACTATCTTTCAAATACAAATATTCTTTTGGACCAACTTGTAAACAAATCCCAATACGACCTTTTTGTGCTCATTCAAATGTCATATAATTTTGCATACAATATTTTCTTAGGGCGAAATGAGAACAAGCCGGTGACAGGGGAATTTAATAATGACAAAATAATACAAGGTAAGTTTAAGGGCAGCCCTTTCTGCTGTCTGTCATACGGAGCGCTATTCATGCACATAATATTTCTGAGATATTTGCCGACCGCCTAACGACTGACTAATTTATTTACGCACAACTATTTTTATCTTTATCCATAAAGATGAGCTGGATGCTTCAGGCACCTACACAATGCAGCGGCGAACACTTGTAAGTATACAGAACGAACACTAATCCACGTGGACACACAACGTTTATTATTTTCTAGATTACTAACTATTGCTTCATAAAACCATTCAAGTAATAATCGAATTGATTCAATACAATGGAAAGAGTTTCTCCGAGTTAATCGCAGACACGATGACAAATGCATATCGTTTTATCTCGGGCTCGGAGATTAATGTGCGAGAGAGGCCGAGCGCGCTAGACAAAACCTGCCGCCTGCGCGTACGCAACCAACAATTCACTAATTCGACCCGCGACTGCAACGTTAGCGCTCATACCACATCCATACTGCGCTTGTAAGCAATGCCGCTTATTATTTATCTGTCAACCAAACTTAAATTGACAGACGCAAGTTAGGCGCCAAATAAACGGAATATTAAACCTTTTGTTGATCCATTTAGAGTCTCTATCTCTTTAACTTTATCGGCTATTGAGACTTTATTTAATTTGTCGACGCGACCCGCAGAGACAATAATGACGTGATCTACATGTAAGAACTATAGTTTGATCTAAAATTAAGTGAGATGAAAGAGAATTTATATTTGATACAAAAAATATCACTAAAGTATCGAGCATTGTCTGAGTGCGATGCTTTGTTGGGGACAGAACTATGTGAACACACGAGCATTCCGCTCGATTAACGTCATAAATGAGAGAAATGTCGGATCAAAAGAATAGCAGGTGTGCCCTATTATTATAATTTGTCATTTGTTCTCTTAACGTCCTTTTGTCATTTTGTTCCATAGCGCGCTTATTAACATTGTGCGCTGTTTTTTCTTCCATTTTGATGACTAATTTGAGGTGTCTCGGTTTAATCATCACGGTCTTACCATTCTGTAATGAACACTGTGTTGGCAAATGTGTCAATTAAGAGTAGTTTATAGTACATCACTGATGAACTTTGTAAAATTGATAATTATAATTGCAAAGCTAAATATGGCGTTTTATTGGTATGTGTATAGGCATCCGTTCTATCTTATGTTTAATCACCTCATTGGTCTGCAGTTTACATGTATGGCTTAGGTCCGATAGCACTTCTGAGGTCCTGAGTTTATTGCCAGGGTCCTTCTTCTTCTTCGTGTCGCTGACACGACTGTATTTTAAATCTAATTTATTGCCAGGGTTAAGGAGCATGGTGGAGCGTTTTCCTATTAACAGAGTTTTCGAACCTGCGTATAGGTTAGGTTAACGAAGGCCATGTTCGGTGGAGTTCATGCAATGGTAATAAACATGAAGCTGTAATTTTCTATTATTTCGAGAAAAAATTATAAAGAGGCTACACTTTGTCGAATGTAGCTTTTGCTTGAGACACAGCTTTTTCTCTATCTGTAAATTTACACAACTTAGTGGAAAATAGGAAAGCATTACATTAAACTTAAGTAAACAAAATGTTACCTTCCAATGATGTCACACAACATGACAACATAAAAAAAGAACTGACCTCACATCCTTTAATAAAGTAATATTATTATGATAAAGGTATCCTTAAGCAATAAAAAACAACGACTAATATATTGTTATTAGCTTGGTTCAAATCGTTTTATTATTGTTTCCCAAATGAAACAAACTTTGGGGACCGTTAACTGAATAACAATGACCAAATATAATCCAAATCTAAACGCCACAGCTTAGCTGACGGAATATAAATGTGAGGTCTGCGCCTGCGCCTTGTGAACCGACGACGTGAGGCATCGTTATTAACACAAGCCTGCATTAATGAACACATAAATATTATACTTTCACATACCTACATACCCGGTACTGTCTAACGTACGAGCGGATCCGTGAACAAGCTCGCATCACGTATTCGCATTCAGCCGAATTATTTCGAAACCATAATTCGTTTACAACTGTTACATTTTTATGTGCATGGCGTAAAAATTCACGACGGGCGGAGCCGCACTTATACCTTATTAGTGACGTTTTATCGTTTAAAATTATACAATTTCATCTGTATGGCGTATGTTTTATTGAAATCGAGATAATTAATCGACAATTACGATGCTGGACGTTATAACGCCAGCTATACCGCTGTGCGCGCTGCCCGCCGACGCTGCTTAGGAACTAAATGTTGCTTATAAATCGAGCCCCCGCTCCCAGCGCGCTCACTCGCTACACAAATATTGACATTTATGCACATATTGCTCCATATACGTTTTTTATGATTGTAAAATATGAAGCTAGAGCGCTACGTTTGTTTGACTCTTTAGGTCGATACACTCCGTAAATAGTCATAAACATTAGCATAATTGAATGTTTCTCGTTGTAAATACAAAATTATTTGGATGTTTAGTTAAAAGACGTCTTTGTTTATGTTGCTCAATTTATAGTTAAATGACAAGAGATTCTCGAGTAGGTATTAAATTACACAACATGGAGTAAAGTGCAGTAAAGAGCATAGTCTATGCACCTATATTACTGCTAAAGTTCTTAGACATTTATAAATTTGTTAACGGCCACAATATGCCAATAATTTCCAGTATGAAACTCGCTCACAAGTTACGTTCGTTTCTAGAGCACAAAAAATTATTGTACGGAGCGTATGTCATTAGCTGTTAACATTTCTGATGGCAGGTATTTGTCGCAAGTGAGCTTATCTGTGCGGAGATAACATCGATTGAGTTCGTGACTTCGTATCGTCATCTACTCGTCAATACTCGTCATACAGTGTTTACCTGGAAGCGGCAGAGTTTCCCACGTGGTGGGCGACGCGGGCGGCGTGTGCCGAGCGCACACCGATCTGATAACATCCCTCTAGACAACATCCAGTCGCTTTATCTGCAGACGTGGAATCAATTCAGCTCGCAGAATTATCGCAGCATTGCCTTTGCCTAATTGGACATTTCCTTGTATGCCCTGTACCTTCGATATAGCATTTTAATTTACTCACCGACATTTTATTGAACAGGAAAAATATAAAACGCTAAATATAAACACGAAGATATGTTTATGGAAACTATTGTCGCGTTTTTAAAATGACGCGACGGTATAACAACAGAAATATAAAAGTCTTTATATCACAATTAATCACCACTTAGTGGAAGCTGAATATTTTATGTTGTAGTGTTGAAGTGTGGACTGTAAGATGAGGGTGATAAGGTATTGTTTTGTGGACGGGCGACCGTGTCATATGCGGTAGCAGGAAATACCGCAGTGGAGTCGTGTCAACAAAAAATCTAAAAGCTCGCATTATGCTGTTAGCTGCGATTTAACACATTTCATATTTGAGGCGACTGCTGTTGTCTTAGGCACTTAATTTTATCACATAATTTATAGAGCAGCTTAACGTACAGACTTAGAACATGTATTCGAGTGCCAGGATTAATAGACACTATTAAGTACTTTTTAAGCCTATTGTTTTAAATGATATTTCGAGATTTAATGAGATCCCCTTTCTTGCTTTTGTTTTATAGAAATTGTTCCTAATAATAAGACTCTACAGCTCATCATACCTGCACATAATAGATACAGCAACTACAGCTAACAATATGTAGATATTAATTTATGACGCAATGGATCCATTGAAATACTAATAGATAGGCAGCCAGCAATATATGACGTATTTCCAAATCCATATTAACAAAGAAATTCAATGGATACTCAATAAAATATTTATGAAAGTACTTTTGAGATATCAATAACTATGAATTTGTATTAGTGCTGGTAACAGACAAGTGACAACATGACATTTACAAACTGAATAGAAAATATAACAATGTTGAGTTGACGTGAGTCACATTAAAAATGTATAAAGGCACACCGATCACCTTTAATATTTACAATTGAACTGACTCGGCATTTGTATTCGAATATGAAATTCTATTTGATACTAATTCATGGACTGACGTTGACGCTTTCTTATCGAACTAGCTGATGCCCGCGACTTCGTCCGCATTGAAGAAATATGACAATGTTTCTGGTGCCGAGAGCCATAGACTTATGACTCTCGACAATAGTGTAGCTTTCTATCAGTAATTAGTACCTTATACTTTAATATTGGATTACTTCCTCCCAGATATTACCTCTTACAAACAAACAAACAATTTTTACTCTATATGATATTAAAGTTTAGTTGTTAGGGAAGATGTCCACGCAACACCTTGATATGATAACAGTCTCATTTTCAGAACTTTCACTTCTTTCTTTAAGGATGTAAGTAACTAACTAACTAGACTATCTTGTTCCACTACAAGACAAAGGCCTCTCTCTCCCTTTTCCACAGAACTCTGTCTTTTACGAGTGGCGGCCAGTCTTTTAGGTAGGATTCAAATCAAACTCGTCAAGCCGTCTTCGTTCGCCAGTTACTTAGGTGTGTCCCTACCTACTCAGGGGCGAGCATATCGCCATAAACCGGAGACAATACCAAACTACGGCTGCTGCTACGTTGCTGATGTATGGCATTTTATCACGAAGTACAATAAAGGCTATATTCAATTATTGTCAAATATCTTGTAAGTGTACCTACTGCAGAAGTGTCTGAAACACCTTAAGTTGTCAAAAAATAAAAGGCCCGTTTTGACATTGACAGTTCTAGTAGTTAATAAAGATCAAATTCGCAAAACACGTATTCGTTTGTATGAAACTGACGGGCGTCAAGAACGCATTCTCAAATGTCGAAACGGGCCTTTTATTTTTTGACAACTTTAGTAGTAATTGCAATAAGGTTTATAGGACTACCCTTAGGTATACAAACGAGCAAACGTGTCAGTCATTGCCATAGAGTGATAAGTGTTGCCATATACGGCTAGAAAAAAGTCGCAGAAACAGCTCATCATACCTGCAACGCAATTTGTTCAAATAATTGGACTTAGGTACTTACTTAGACAAGTACCTTTACATTTTATTTACCGTTTTAACAATGTTGATCATAAGTTGGAGTTTGTGTCACGACGTTTCCACCGTGTAGAATGTAGTACCTAACGGTTAGGTGTTTTTTTTATCAAAGCCACACAAGACAAGGAGGTTACATTATTTCAGTTATTGCATAATCCCCGTGGCTGCAAATCTTTATTTTATCGGCTCGTACCATTTGTAACTAATGCTGCTTCATTATAACATTGAAGGGTAAGCTAGTAAGAACTTTTCTTATCAATGTTCAACTCTTCAGATGTTTTTCGTTTTTAGATTGAGATTCATCAGGATTTTTTCAGTAGGAGCCTGAATGTGTGCCCGGTTGATGGCAATATGGGTTTGCCCCTTTTTACATGGGACCGAAACTTATCTGGCGATATGTTGGCATATAGTAATCACCTCTAGCTACCCCTTCGTTCGGGGAACACAACCGTGATATTAATATGTCCACCTTATGCCCTTTTCTGGGAAGAGCTAAGTTAGCACTACAGGTGTACCCACCCATTTATTATGTCATTAATTTTTTTACCGTCTCATCTGATCAACACCAAACTATTCGCAATAATTAACATCTCCTAATTACGGTACACAAAAGAAATGTTTTAGCGTCACCGGAATTAATGAAGGGCGCATCAAATACCTACATGACTGGTGTGTCTCTAATGATGATAAATTATAGTTTAAAACATGGCTATTCAAGGTGTCCTAATAAATTAATCTTATTTCTGTCACACTACACTGAAACGGCAATTAAACTGTCGAGCAGAATTACCACACAATGTGTCGAGTATATCATGAGATGACGTCTGTGGGGCATGCTGCGAGCTGAGAACTAACCATCCGTCATACACAAGTATTCTGCACTGTTCACAGGATGTTTCATGATATGAAAAAGTAGTTTGACTTCAGAGATTTGAGCTAACGGTATGGCATCTAGTGTATTAATTTTTGGTTTCGTTTCATTCATATTGTATTGCATATATTTGAACGACATGTTTGTTTCAACTTATGTTACATGTCATGTTACGTTTCACATACTTATGCATATTAGGAAAACGGGGTACAACTTACGAAAAAAATCGATAGTTTTTTCTGAACGAACACTGCCAAAAAGTAAGTGCTTAAGGTTTTTGATAAACAATACAAATAATCTCAAATTACCAACGTTCCAAATTATAGTGCAATCACTACAGTCATTAATAGTCGAGCAGTGGCCGTCTTTAATATATTTTTATATTAAACGGAACAGCATACAGTTACACTATAAGTACAAACAAATTTAACAAAAACAAATTTAGCAATAATATAACTCACAACGCTGTCCACATGTAGACAAAAGTTTAGAAAAAAAAAGTGTAATCGCTAGGAGTTGTAATAGCAGTGTGTGCAGTAATTAGTTGTAGATATAATGAGCACTAATAAAGTTAAAGGAGAATGACCAAAAGTTGTACAAAAAGTCTCATTCATCAAGATCAAAATATTATAGTAATTATTTTCATAATTTTTTACGACATTACGCGTCGAGGATTTGATTTTTGAACAGGGAATTTAATTTAAAGTAAAAAAGTGTTGATATTGTTTTATTCCCTTTACATGACGTTCCGTTTCAAATGATATGATTAATATAACCTTGAATTTTGAAAGTGTCATGACCACGTCTTTCAAAAAAAAAACTTGTAAAAAAAATATATTTTGCCGATTCTACATTAATTAAAAATAACTATAGGTAATATAATAGATTAGAATTGTTATATAAACGATTATCATATTTTTAGAGAAATAATGGCCGTCCGTGTATGCTATGTCAAACAAAATAAAGTATACACGTATTTTAGGTTATATCTAATTTTTTTTAAATCTCCGAGACCCAGTTTTTTTACAAAAAGAACTTTTGTAGGAGTTAATATGATAAGTAGGTATAGTCTTAAATAACAAAGTTTTATTTTGATGCAGCATGGTACGGGATTCCATACATCCATGGGCATTGTCATTTAGATAAAGATTACTGTTAGCCTGCATCATTCTACTGCTGGGTAAAAGCCTCTCCCCATGACTTCCAGCGCTTTCAATCCAGGGCTAAATTAGAGCCCTGACACAGCCAGAAGGCATCGCGGCAGACCCCGTTGAAGATGGCGGAATGAGCTGGAGAATACATACATAAATATTAATTACTTAATATAAAATAAGAAGGGCAATTCTCGTAATTTAAAACGTTCAAAATCTAGTCGCAGTCTCATCTCGGCGACAAACAAATGTCAAAAACTTGTCAAAATGTAGGGAAATTAGAAGTATTTTTTGACAGATTGAGACTGAGATCAGACTGTGAACGTTGTTAAAATTACGAGAATTGCCCCTAAGACCTTAGTAAGTTTGATGATTTTCAGAAAAGGTACTAAAGAGGAAATGATGCTGGTGATAGACATTAACAAAACAGTAATCGCAGATCTATGTACATTCCCTGACACATATGTACATCCCCTAACACAAATCAGGCAATAGGAACGAACCCTTGTTATTTCTACAACCGCTTGTAATATTTTCAGCTACTACAATGCTCCTTCGTAATTACAACAGCTGAAATTTATAACCGTATTCCGCATTTCGCCATTTTCAAACATAGGAATTCGTTTAAAATTGCTTCAACCACCTACAAGATTCCTGAGGCTGAAATATGTTATTTGGTTCATGCTGCCAACAATTGCTGATGCATCTGATATATTTTCAAACATTAGCATATTTAAGTATTACTCATAATATTTAAAATCTGCTGAAATTATAATGGGCTACTACTGATTGAGATGTGTGGCGTGGTGTTATATATGTATCTACCTACTGCTGCTAGTGAAAATAGTTCTTAAATAAAAGGTTTGAAATACCTAGTTACATGTGGTGTGGAGGTATCTATTGTTGATAGTTCTACCTACAAGAAAGATAAACGTACGGTACTTAACGTGGCTGACGAAACGCATCACAATCCATCACTACCGATGCAATCTTTATTTTTTCCCTCACGCTTCATAATGTACTGTTCTCCGACTATTACTGATAAAAGCTTGAATGATAAGTATCGCTTCAGTTAGCATACAATACGTCATAGATCAGCCTGTACCGTGTGCGGGCGCCGAGTGCGCGCGCGCAGCTCTATGACAGCGGTTATGAAGCCGCGACGGAATGCGTTTAATGAGCACTGCACTAACTTATACACAACACGTTCATTTACGCTTTTTGGAATTTCATTCACTCCCCCTTGTTTGCTATGAAAAAGAAAGCGTTAAATTAATTAGCGGCAGCATGCCTGCACAATGATCTACGACCACTGGAAGATTTATATCAACCACTGACTCTATACCTTTGTAATTAATTATTATTGTATTCGTATTTCGTGTGTTATACACGCTAACGTTTTCATATCTGGAAAATAAATAAAAGGGACATAATAATATGTGGAAATATGAATGATAAACAAGTTGTCGTTTTATCAACCTGTCAGTAAAACAAACTGAGCCGGAATACGCTTACTGCATGAATAATTACAGTTTCCCATAATATTAAGGAGTAAGTAGTCCATGACAAGAAAAACTTCTGTGATCGATCTACATACATATATGTAAAATGATATCAGTAGGTAAATCCGTTTTTGATGCCAGATGCATATCATGAAATCTATGCATATAATAAAATCGTATCGAAGTCAGAGCTGTACATTTATTTTTATTTTGTGCGAGATCTGGGAATGATCCTTATGCCGATTTGTTTTTTGGATTATTGTCTGAATGTATGTTCCAGCATCACGCCATAACTACCGGGTAGGTTTTGTTCAAATTTTGCATATATAAGTCTGGTCAGTCTTTAGGCTATAAATGATCACGTTATTTGCTATAGGGGGATGAGCAATCTTGAAATTTGTTCGTATTCTTGTATAGTTTACTACAAATTGTAAAAAGACGAGCCAACATATGACTGGTGTAGTACGGGTGTCGATCTCAGGAAGCTGCTTTTCACGCAGACAACTGTACGTCGCTTGCTCCCTCTTCACCAGTCCTGACTCTACTCATATTTTGGCCGCTGAGAGCAAAACTAGAAACGTGCTATACAGGAAAGTTTTATAAAACTGTGGCTGTTATTTTCGTAAATTAAAGGAGTCCTACGAATTCGACGCGAAAGAAGTCGCGGGCAGAAACCAGTATGAAATAAAATACAAATATAATAGTCACAGTGTCTGTCCAAACACTAAATCAAATTCAAATAGTTTCTAATACATTCAGTTTAGAATTTAGACCAGAGAGAGACCTTGCCATGTGAGTAAAATAAAAATCTTTATGGTAATGCCTCTACCTGAGTTCGGTTCAGATTCATAATAAAATGATGTTCATGCATTTGTAAAGTAATGTCGTAACATGATTTACAAAATGTCACGTGGCCCACAACGAGGAGGCATGCCGTTAGATCCATACATTATACAAATAATTAAAATGTAAGTGTCTGTTTGTAATGTCAAAATAACAGCTTTTTACTAAATACATAAGAAAGCATTTATGGTACTCATTGCTAAAAAACTATTTTTAAAATGTTTGGCTGTCTGTCTGTTTGTCCCGGCTAATCTCCGAAACGGCTGGACCGATTTTGATAGGACTTTTACTGGCAGGTAGCTGATATTATAAGGAGTAACATAAGCACAATTACTCTAGAAAAAAAAAAAAGGTTCCATACAAAAAAGAAAACCATGTAATCTAATTTGTTTTCCAACAAGCACGCGAACGAAGCCGCGGGCACAGCTAGTACTCAATAAAACCCATAGATATCCGTGATAAAACCTATTACAATTTCATTAGTCACCATGTCAGTAGCCAATTCCAGATGGTTTCTGCAAATATTTGTTTACAGCTCGCCGGACCTAGGCCCCCGAGTATTTATTTCGACGTGATTTAAGATAAGAGCTTTCAGTGGAACACGTTACAAAATTATTTTTATAAAAACATAAACTGACCTCGTTATGCTTGTAATAATATTATCATCTGATCGTCCTTAACGAAATTTACTGCCTTTTGGTTGCAAAATGTGATAAAGCTTATTAAAAATATTTTACTTCTTTTCGTAACCATACTAATATCATAAATTCGAAAGTAACTCTGTATGTATGTTACCTTTTTACGCCTAAACCACAGAACGGATTTCGATAAAAATTTAGCAAGGAGCTAGGTGGCATCAAGGGGAAGGACATAGGCTACTTTTTGTCTCGTAGCATGTTCCCGTGGTAAAATTTCCGACATCCACGCGACCGAAGCCGCGCGCCGAAGCTAGTAAGTCATACATATTTAAACAGATCTGCTATACCTGTGCTCTGTATATCAATTAACATTTTCAACGACCTATAAAATTATTTACTAACGGAGTGTTGAAAAACTCGACACATTTCTATTCTAGCATACCTGCGGACTGAATTAATTAATTTCATTCGCAGCGCTACATGTGAGCTTTCATCAAAGCTTCATTTTAAAGTCACAAATCATTGGATATTTCCGTTTATATTTCCAGTGCAGTTAAATATTAAACTCGGCTTAACAATCTGTGAGGCTCTCAATTATGCATTCGCAACATCTATTCAATGAATCTATTGAGTTTTGTAGGAAGGTACAACATGCATATTACATACACAGCTGTTGTTTCTAAGCAAATTCGGTATTGGAGTAAAATCTGAATATTATGTCACCTACAAGTGTTCACGCAATTCATAGAAATTGAGTAAGAGAAAGTTGTTACGATGTACTTGCCAAAATCGCCTCTAGTCTGCGGATGAAGCAATTGTTAACCATCGTGAGCAGTGACATCTGTATAAAAGTTGAATCACTGCAAGATTTGAGTTTATTTGTTTTAACTGATGACTCCTACTGAGAATAAGATCCTGGGTTCGATTCCGTGGTCAGGCAAAGTGTTACGTATTGGGATTTTCTATAAAAACATTCTCAGTAGCAGCTCGGAGTTTGATTTGTGCCCGATTGAAGGCAGTAGGCTTGGTCCCTATTACATAGGACTTTTGCGAAATGTGGGTGTACTATAGTTATAGGTTCGGCAGGGGTGTACTTACGTACACCCCTGCCGAACCCATCGCTGATAACAAGCGTGATGATAAGTTATTCGTCAATCATACATTCTAATCAGTAACCGAATGGTGTTATCAAGAAAAAGCTTTCTAAGTTTTCTTTCTTGGGCCTGTAGTGCAGTGGACTCGTTGAACACTCGAGAGAGGTACAGTTAGCAATCTATTTTTGAGAGCAGACCCATCACCAAACGATTGTTATTCGTATTACAATACTTGGACTGAATACAAAACAAGACACGATGGCGATTTTTACGTAAAGCCTAAGATATTCAAATATGCATGACTCCTTGGAGATTCTAGATGATTACCTTCATCGAGGACCCAATAGGTGATCAGTGACGTCATGAGTCATGCGGTAACTATATCAAAATATAGCATGGTGTATGTGTGTACTTACAGTGACCACCAAAAGTTAGTTGACATATTTTCACTTGAGCTGTGATGCCACATAAAAAAATAATCAGGTTATCCTGAGGGATTACTTGCTGATTTTTTATGATAAGTCATAACTTGGATTAGTCAATAAAAACGGTATAGTGTACAGTTCAAACATTTGAAACTAGAATTTTAAATCAAAATGGTGGTTTGTTACAGCTGAAGTGGAAAAATGTCAACTATCCTTTCGATTCCACTGTGGATTTTATTGGTAACTGTTCTTGATAAACAGAAAGCCAGTTCTCGTAATTTAAAACATTCAAAATCTAGTCGTAGTCTCATCTCGGCGACAAACAAATGTAAAAAATTTGTCAATATGTAGGGAAATTAGAGATATTTTTGACAGATTGAGACTGAGATCAGACTGTGAACGTTCTTAAAATTACGAGAATTGCCCCTCTGGTGACTTAAATGATGTCACACAGTTTATTGTATGACATATGTTTTACATACTTACGGCATACATACGTACATATATATTTATAAACTCATGCCTTTTTCCATTGGAGGCAGGCAGAAAGTACAGAACGCCACCTGACATGATCAACATACTTCAATTCAGAATTATTCAACAAAATGTCTAAGTTAGATTAGATGTCGACAAAATATGTCCACAAAAAGTAAGTATGCCTCTATACTTCCCCAGGTTTCAAAGTAGCCGTTTCGGAGATTAGCCGAAACAAATAGACAGACAAAAAAAAAATTCCAGGTAGAGGCTCTCGATAACAGTTCGAGACAAAGTATTCACACGCATATGTTCGACATGAATAAATGTTCTCATAGCGTCGATGTAGACAAATTATGTGCAATATCAATACGTTATGACGCAAACAAGGATATTGTTGTAGATGGAGCAGTGCCCGCTGCCCGCAGCGCACGTACCTCCATCTACGTCTAGAATGCTAATCACGTTACCATGCGTCCGAACACATCCACGATCAAATTGACTCCGTGACAATGTAACGAGACCTCCCTCCCCTCCTCTCGCACACTGCACCGAACCCACCATAGCATACAATCAAGGAACCTCTGCGGCTCCTCGCTATATGGATGCTCCGTTCGTAGGCTTGCGACCGAGTTTACATGACACGCACTAGTTTTATTACCCTCATGTTTCTAAATGGCCCTCATTTCGTTTCAAACAAATTATTTATATTTTACTACATGGACAGATCGTTTCCCAATCAACTGTTGACCTAAAAAGCATTTGTGTAACGCAGTCAAGCGTTGACAAACTATGTAGACGGCATCGATGCGCCCGCGCCGCGAATTGTCATACAGAGGACGTGCGCACGCACATGCGTAATATTAACACTTATTTCTAAAAAGGTTTACAGATTAGGTACAAGCTGCCTTTAAAAATAGTGATGACGAAATCTATGTCGATTATATTGAATACAATACGCGAAACGTCAAATGCTCTAAAAAAATATAATTTAAACTATTAAAATATATAAATATATTGCTGCTGGTGCAGAAAACCTCAAACGGCGAAAATATTCCAACCTGATTGGGATTTACATCTGAGCCGTTTGGGGTTGAAACAGGGCCATGGGGTCTGAGTGCCCACTTGGTTTTTCGAGATATCGCCAAGCGGTTAGTCGACTCTTCACGTAACCAGAGGGCTGGCCTGTTTCTTGGCCAAAGAATTATCGCCATACAACGTGGCAATGCTGCCAGCCGTTTGGGCACTGTTCCTGTTGACAGCGATGCCGACGAATTTTTTGATGCCCTATGCCCTATTCTTTTGCTTATTTTTTCAAATGTACAGACGCCAGCAGGTCAAGCTACCCGAAACTGTCAAAATTTCCCAATCAATCTTGAACCTTAATGCTTTAATGATAAAGTTGAAAATCTATTAAACAAATTTGACAGATTGTAGTAGCTTGATGTGCTGGTGTCTGTACATATGTATTATTATTTTAAATGTTAGCTTATAATGTAAATTTAGAGATGTATGGAAGAAAACGACATGTTGAGCCGACCCCAGATGAATTAGAATAAGCGCAAAGATTAATGACTATTATGAAATAGAACTATTAAAATTCATTGAATTAGTAGGTTACAGTAAATTGTAAACAATGACTTTAAAATTCGACTTAAATAAGCTATTTAACATTAGAATATCTAAAATAGCTCATGCACCAGTGTTTGTGTCATATCCAACTTGTTTTAAAACAATGAGGCTATCCACAAAAGGAGCACTGAATTTATCTGCCCACGCGAAGCCCAGTGAACCTCATCAATATCAATTAAATTAATAAAATGGTTATAAAATGTTCCAATGACAATAAATATCCACTATTATTGGTCGTACTGTAATTCGAATCTAATTGATTGTTTACTTCAAATAGCTCCAAAACAATGAAGTGAATCATACCATGCACAGGGTGCTCTAAACACGAATCTTCAGTAAACGTATTTTGCTTTTTTATATCTTCAATCTCTAATTTACTTCACGCCTGCTGTAATCTATAATGAAGTCATTAAGCAAAAGAATAACCCATGAAATGTTCAACGAATTAAAAAACACTCGTGAAATAAATGTATTATTAAGAACAAACGACTCATATATTATGTGGCAACACAATAGATTTGCTAAAGCACTCTGTGGTTGTGCAATTTTTTTTTCAGTAATTTATTACAATGCACAATATGGCCGATTTCAGAGGCGATGACTGAAACCATTAACGCTTAATATATTCTAGTAGACACTAATGTTGCCAACAGGCATACAACACTGTGTCAGACTGTCCAAGACGACCGCGATACCGGGTGTCACCTCTAATTTCTTCATTGTCAAATAATTATATGTTCGGATCAATGACAACTATTAAACACAACAACAAAAGAAAATGATCACAAAGGTTACAAAATAAAGTAAACTACTAATATTTGTTGTGTCACTCGTGTATTTGGACACTCTGTTGTGTCCGGGAGTTGCCTGCGCCGGCGCAGCTGTTAAGATGTTGATTTACGTGGGTATAGAGCGCGGCCAATTATCTTATTAGTGGCCAATTTATCGTTCGTCACATTAACATATGGATGAGACATGTTAGAGGGCACCAGCTTACAATAGAAAACTTAGCCCATCAATACCACTCCACCATAATAGAGCTTTGAACGTATATTTTGTATTATCCTTTTATAAAATGCTTTAGAGGGCTTTATTTAATAATAAATTATTTCAGTTTCATATCATTTATGTTGATAGAATCTAATAGGTACTTAAGTATAAGTAGCAATAAAGAGAAAACAATAAAGTGTATGTACCTGCGTACTTAGCGACCGCACCTTGTAATTTTCATTTAAATAGGGTGACCTAAAAGCATCGAGTGCTCGACCTAATTATTATCAGTGTTGATCGTCAAATAAAAATAATACGTTATGTTGGCAGCGGGTAAGTTGGAGTGGCTGGTTCCGTCCCGTGGTGGGCTGATACCAATAATTCGCTTATTCCACTATCTGCGGGTCAATATTTTCTCATGAAGCTCGACGTTTTGTCACACAAAATAACGTGTTTTATCGCCCAACGCCGCTCGCTAAATGTTTTACGGCAATAACAATAAAGAAAAACAAAAGCATATTGTCTCCTCTTCCCGTGCATATTTTCTTTCGAAAAAGAATGACATTGGTGCTGTTTTATTAATATTTATTCGTCGTGTCCAAAATACTTCAGCCACTTGAATACCACCTCGAGTATTTAGTGCCAATTTATTAACGGGATTTCCATGGCTGCTCAGGGTGTCTGCGGCGATAAACTCTGTCAATACGCTGGAGTCTGAACATACCTGACTTATCTGGTAAAGTTTCACTTTGTTAATCGACCTGAAAGTCTATTTTCCTTCTGAGCTTTCAGAAGTATCTAACCGTAGATTATTTTGCATTAAGTGTCGGATATAGTAATTTAATTAATCATTTTCTTTATTGCCATAAAAACAGGTTACAGAAAAATTTGAGACACTGGCTCCAATGCTAGATTAGAGTACCTGTATTTTAAGAGCCAAAAGATAAAGTTAAAAAGTGTGATAAAGTTTGAACAGATGTCAAGTTTATTTATTAGCAGAATGTATTTTAAAAATATTCTAGTGTTTTTTATGACCTAAGAGAGCAGTAATTCTGCGAAGTCATATGTTCCTAATAATAATTTCATATCGTTGCGGAGCGGGCGGCGGGCGCGCAGTGACCGTAATGCGCGGAACAAATGGCCCTCTGTGCACTTCTGTGAACCTTTCCATTTGTGCCGAGCCGACCACTACTAACATGCCTTATTTACTCATAAAACACTAAATAATTCCATATTACTACATTCAAACATTGACTCCACAAGGGCCGAATTACGTAATTAGTTTTTATTGTTAATAGAATATTTACATACAATACAGACTTTGTGCGTATTTATTTAATCATATCTTTCAAAAGGTAATAGACGATTTAATTATCGGCCGATTGACAAATAAATAATTTAATCATATAAAACAACTAGCTTCTGCCCGCGGCTTCGCCCGCGTGGATGTCGGAAAATATCCCACGGGAACGTGCTAACAGGATAAAATGTATGTGCTTCCCCAGAATGACATCTATCTCGCGGGCCCTTGGTGGCTAATTACAGTAGAAAACCAATTGTGTCTCATTAGTGGTGATTAAGAGGGTACCTATATGATATCTTTACCTAAGTACCTACCTAATTAAAAAAAAAAACTCAATAGCAGAAAATTAAATACCTACCTAAATAAACCTATTTCTGATGATAACTAATCTAAACTCAATAAATAAGCAAAATCCCTAAAAACTAATATCTATACGAATGACTAATCCTACCTAACAGTATTATAAAATAACTTACGGTCACTACGTACACTATCAAATATACTACCTATACTTTAAAATTAAAATCTATACCTACGACTCATATAAAAATAAACCTAAATAACTCTAAAAACTAAAAGGAATAAAAATGAACTCCACTGCGGGTGACCCAACCTACGACAAACTTAGTATTTGCGGTTGGTACAGTACAGACAGTGGTAATCGGGTATAGGGATCGAACCGCAAAATTAAGTTTGTTTTTTATTGTATATACTTTTCCGGGATAAAAAGTACCCAGTGTGGTGCCCAGGATATTAAAGAATAATTATACCAAGTTTCATCGTAATCGAACCGGTAGTTTTTGCGTGATGCCTGAACAAACAGACAGACAGACAGACAGACAGACAGACAGACAGACAAAAATTTTTTTAATCACATTTTTGGGTTCGGTGTCGGTCTAGTAACACCCCCTGTAAATTATTTTTTTGATATTTTCAATGTACAGAATTTTCACTTCTACAGATTTATTATAAGTATAGATAAGAAATATTCATTAATTCAATCGACAGGCGATGATAGAGCGTTATACAATATGGAAATTTAATAAAACTTTGACCATACGTATTTACATATTTTCGTGAGCATTAAACGCACGTACACGAGTTGTAAAGGAAGAATATCATAACTGTTTCAATGATATATGACCGAAATATGTTTGATATTCAAATAGCCGAGGGAGCTTCCGCTGGGAACGCATCGGCTGAGCGGCGGCTCACAGCGACGTCCGCGGACTCTCACAAATACTCGTATTTTACGGCTACAACCGAACTGAATAATAACACGCTACATTAGTTTCCCATTATGTCTTCGAGACAATAAAATTTGCCCAATTTTACGATCACATTAATAATTTTATGAATGGAAGCAAACGGTTTAAATCTTTAAATGCGATGAAATGAATAAAAAGCATTTCCGACGGGGCGATGGAGGTCGTCTCCTTGTAAATTAAAGGTGTTAAAAAGTAATAAGGTGCTCGGGTATATTCCTACCGCGTTGTTATACAGTGAGAGGTTATGGTGTCGGGGGTGATGTAAAGGGGTAACGTACGACGCGCGCCGGGACGCGGGCGACGGAAGGCGGTCGGTTCCCAGGGTATCACTTGCACGAACACCGGACGCTGTCCGCTCGCTAGGACGTACCTCTACACAGTTTCATTCGATACATTATCTTACTTATCGATTTTACAATAAAATAATGTCCTGAAAAAAAAAAATGTAATTCGATGAATTTGACTGAATTGCATTTAAAGTAGATATTGTTCATTTCATATAAATTGTATAATATTTTAAAACGAGTACCAAAAATAGACAGCGCTACTAGGAAGATTTAACCTTTTATAAGTAATTGTTACTGTTAACTGAAAAGGGGATACCTGTCTATATTTTGTAATCGAAAAACATTCGATTACAAAATATCGATAGCGCCCTTCACTGGCTCATCGCGGTGAACTATAAGGATGTGCAAGTGAAGTATACGTCTCTATCAAGTTACGCGAAATGTAACCACAAAATCAGCGGCGGCCGCAAAACAACGGAAGCCCTCGCCGAGGGGCCCTTCTCTCTCACGTACCTGTGACTTATTAACATACACTCAGAAATCACTACGTCTACAATGTGACAGGCCATAAACTACTCAAGTTTCTATTACAAATACTTGTAAGCATCCATTATTCACCCCTCCTGTCAAACTGACTTACAGATATTTTTATTTTATTGCAGTTTATAAATTAAATCCATTCTTGCATAAAACAAACACTAATTCAGTATCTGAGCCAAATTGCAGTCATAAAAGTGAAGACCATTTATAGCATTATTCGAAGGCATATCGAAACCGTGCTTTCTATACCGAGTTACACTGCAGTGCACTGGAATTGACCCACCAGAGGGGTGTTGTAAATTAGTACAAAAGCAACCGTTTTTCGCAACTAACAGTTAGTATTATTCCACGTTTATTAGAGAATGTTTCAGGTAAATAAAAAATCTACACCACTTTAATTTTCTACATAAGTACAGATATTTTCATCGGTAATCTACAAAGTGAAAAACCTATAACACATTTGTACAAAAATTCCGTACGTTCATCATATCCATTAGGCGACGTAACATTTTTGCGCTCCAAATCGCAAATTCGCAATGCAATATCCTATCGAAATGTTTACCCACCTTTTTGGCTCCAAGTGTATGTGAGGAGTTATAGGTTTCATTTGCGGGCGATAGACGACAATTTTCAATTTTCTTGCGCGTGCGTCCCATTTGAATATTTTAATTTGGGGGGCGGCGCGACTATTTCAATTTATTTTATGAGTCCCGAACCCAGAAGGGGTTCGCGCGACGCTCTCACCGTTTCAGATTAGTAAATATTTGATAGCTTTATTGCTCGACCTGATATATTTATATATGCTTTTAAAATAAAGTTGGCTTAGAACTGTTTATTTGTAGGAGTTTATCGTTATATGCAAAGAAGAATTTTTGTAACGATGGATGAAATGATTTGTGTTCGATATTGTTTTAGTGTAGGTAATTTTATTAGTGCATATAAGTATGTATCTAGTTTCTTTAATAGTACCTAAGTATTAAAAAAATATTCCGTATGTGCTTTTTCTCAAGAGACTGTTCAGTGTCGTCTTTACATAGAATTTCCATTATATTTAACAGTAATTCGCCTATGGAATCAAATTATTCGCCTTGGTGATCACGAAAGGATTAATAGATGACCGTTTGATTGCAGCAGTATAACATAATGTATATGTGTGTGCACCGCGGGCAGCCAGTGCAGGGGCTGAGCCGCCAGTGTTTAACCTCACATAGCTATGTTCCATCTAATAGAATTGCGAGCTCGTTATCTGCTCAGATTAAAATATTCAGTATTTGAGTGATTTCACGTGCGAGCGAGCGGCAAAGGGTTGACTAGTCGTTTCACCCGCTTTGAACACTCGTGGGGAAGCCGCGCCGGGTTACGAGCCTACCTACCTATTTTGCATACGAGGAAGTGTCGTTCTGAAGTAACTGCCTACTACAAATATCAATTTAACAGTTTAACATTAATAATAACAAATGATTTAATTCACTTGATTAATTCTTTAATTATAGTTGAATTATGAACGCACTCAAATGTCACGAGATATCGTTAACCCAATTATCGAAGGTGAAAATAATTGGGAATATTTAATAGGTGGCTCGGGCGTTGCATCAAACGGCAATGAAGCCGCAACACTCGCACAAACAAATGAATTGTCGATTTTCACTGGCTTTTTCCGGCGTCTGGCTCCATGAATAATTCCATTTATATAATGGCATCGACCGCATCAAATATTTCATTCTGAGTTTTGCATATTTAATAGTGACAAAAACAATGTCCGGGGATATTTTACAGGATATACGAACCGCTCGTTTCCTTTGCAAATGTCATTTGTTTTCCATAATAAATCAATTATTTTAATCGGAAAGCTTTTAAGTCAATCGTTACAGTACCATTTGTTACACTGTTTTCTCTGCAGTAAAAGATAGAAAGCATGGCTTGTGTGTCCACGTTTTTCCATCAGAATGTGTATGGTTGTGTCACGGCGATCCCATATAAACAAGCGGATGCTGTCGACAGTTAAATATTGCACTCCACCCATGAAGATCTAATTTTATGAGTGAAATTAGTTATTCACCTGTTGTTGCCATTTATTATAGAGAGCACAATGCGAGCGGCAGCGAAGCGCGCCGCCCGCTGCCGCACCCACCATTATTTGCGGATAACTACATCAAAATCGGTCCGCGTGGGCCACATCCCGGCAACACCGCTGTAGCGCTGCGCACTGAACACTAGGTACACAAAACATTATGTCTTCTTCACTTCCATTAGTTACTGCTCCGTCATGCCATCCAAACTTTACTAACTGCGTAAAGCGTGCTTAATTCGAACACTCAGTGATTGGATAATAGGCAGATAAGTTTTGAAAACAAAAAAAGCATCTCACCATCGTATCAATTTAGATTTTCGTTTTAGCTTAGATGGGTAAGTTTTTATAATTTTTGAAGTGGTCGATTGGTTTCGTCCATATAATTCGTGGGGTACGTGACCATCATTTTTTTTTATTGTATAGATAGTGCGATAGCACAACGATCCCGCTGCGTGATGATATTCAGTTCAAACAGGTTGACTATTTGAGATCGATTTTGGTCATCATCGTCACGTACTTAATGGTAGTTAGTCGACACCTCATACAACGCGCTCTGCTACACTAAAAGTTTAGATATCTAATACAATATAAGAATAGGTAGGCATCTAACACGAAGGAATCTATGATCTAGTTAACTGCACAAATAGTAATGTAATAAAATAAAAGAGATGTCCGAGGTATTGTCTCAGACAAGTTTAATCTTTAATTTAACCGTCGACATATAATCGAACCGCAGGCGATACTCATCCGTGACTAATCGATTACACCGCGCTACTGGGCAGCCCGCGCTTCACTCATAAACCATTCTTAAAAACCTTCACAAACAATAACTAACTTTAACTTGAACACCATAAGAACCTCTTTCACCTATTAACTTTCTGAATTATATTATCCATAGTGAACAAGCAATTATAATTTTGCTCTTAAGCTATCGATACCCGATAATTTACAATTAAAAGTAGAATATAAATCGTGTTGAACAAATCGTTTTATGTTGTTATAGCGCCAGATGAGTGCAAATCGAAAAATTATCATTATCATTAAGCCGATCTTTTATATCAGGTAAGCACTGTAAATTTTCATTGTGATTGTACCACATAGCATCGTTTATGGTGGCTGTAAATGAATAAGCCTAGTCGTTCATTGCGATTTTTTATCAGATGTTTAATTCTACATGCCATACTTCACAGCAATAAAGAGGATGCTTTGTTTTTGTGTATCACAGTTGGTTGCGTTGCCAATATGAACACACCAGATTTTTTCTTTATCTGAGGGTATGGGAGCTCAGTTGTGTTTTCCGAGAAGAGCTGACGATCGTCAAGAGCCGCGGCACAGTAGCACGTACCCCGATGGGCGACAATTTGACGGACGGATCGAATACAGTCAATAACTTGAGCACAATGAGCCTAAATGCCGAACTGTCTCGCGTCGCCACTACGCGTGACCATTAGTGCACCTCCTGAACAATCTTGATGCTTTGAGCATTCGAATAGGAAGATTTGCTTTAAATTAAGGCTGTTGCGATGGCGATGTGTTTTTGTATTCTATTCTGCACTTGGTGCACAATATACCTTGTCCTAATAAGGAAAATCAGTACATTAAATAGTTTCGGAGAAAATAGTTTTTATTTTAAACTGAGGGGCAATTCTCGTAATTTTAAGACCGTTCACAGTCTGATCTCAGTCTCAATCTGTCAAAAAATACTTCTAATTTCCCTGCATTTTGACAAGTTTTTGACATTTGTTTGTCGCTGAGATGAGACTGCGACTAGATTTTGAACGTTTTAAATTACGAGAATACGCCTTCTGGTTTTCGTTGCATCATCTTGGCATGAAAAAATAAAATAAATAGTTAAATTATTCATCATAAAATCGGTGGAGGTAAGATGTTTTATGTGATTAAGTAATATATCCCGCAGCTTAATTGCGTAACACATTTTAATGTGTGTTATTTTGACAATTAAACATGATTCGTTTCGTTAAATGGTCGAGCAAACGATTTTTTCAAATACGAAGCAATGGATTATGAATTTCCTTCGAAATCCTTCAGATTGGGATTGTAAAGTGTGTTACGCAATTGGGATGCAGTCTGTACAATTTAGATGAAAGAGGCTGAGAAACTTAATATTTATTCCTCAATTTTTCGTGTTGCACCAACCACTGTTTATCTCTGCATCACCTAAAGGTTGACTGGTAGAAAATGCGCCTCTGTTCATTTCTATGCTTGAGATATTAACTAAATAAATAAATAAACTTGTGTCTATGACAGATTCTAACATGAAATTTGTGTTAGGAGCACAAAGGTGCATTGAAAGAGGCATAATATTGTAATTTTTATTATTTTATTTTTATTTTTGAATTTTATGTTTGTATAGTTTATAGATAGTTTATTAAGTGTGTACCTATAACATCGTCTTGGAATATTGTAAGATGTTGTACTTATTGGTGTGAATAAATAAATAAGTAATTTTTAATTTCAATGACGTTTTAAACTGTAAACCGATTTATTCACCTATCAGCACAAGTATTGACTCAAACAATTAAAAAAATCCATTCTAAAATTAGGCAAGTATCAATTTCATTAGATCACGGTTGGTGTATTGGTAGCTAAAGAAAAGTTATTATTTTCTGAACTATGGTCATTAAAATTTCTGATTAACAACGTTTGATCCGTGTCGATAAGATGACGCTGCAAGTCCTTCTCATATTGTCCTTTTTCTTCGAGCCGTAACTAAATGTTTATATATTTTTTATCCCGTATATTAAAATATTATGCCCCTAAATATCAGGAATGCATCGACACTTCTTTTATTTCACTCACTTTAATAACTTTTTAAATTATACTTTTTGTGTGGTGGACGAATTTTTGGGAAACATATTTTTTATGATGCAGGTGCAAGATATGACATGATGGTAGATGTACCCGATTAGGGAATAAGATTTAATAAGGTCGGTACTTAATGTCGGTACCTTGTAAAATGACATATATTTTTGTGTAGTAGGTACCGTACCTTTGTATATTTTCAATGCTCTAGAAGAGTAGAAATCATCAACAACTTTATGTATAAAATCATCATCTGCCTAGCCTTTTCCCAACTATTTTGGGGTCGGCTTCCAGTCTAACCGGATGCAGCTGAATACCAGTACTTTACATGGAGCGACTGCCTATCTGACCTCCACAACCCAGTTACTGGGTAATACGATACCCCTTGGTAAGACTGGCTGTCAGACTTTCGGGATTCCTGACTTCCCGTAACGACTGTCAAAGATCCACGAATGACAGCCGGGACCAACGGCTTAACGTGCTTTCCGAGGCACGGAGAGGTCTCGGTATGTAAAGATGGTCACCCATCCACAGACCAACCGCGGCAAGCGTAGCTTAACCTGACCGATCGACCTGTGCGGCTGTTATTATTTAGCCACGGGCCGCTCCTTTTTTCCAACTTTATGTACCTATAAAATCGAGATACTTATATACAAAATCACATGTACAAAATCAACAAAAAATTGTGAATAAGTACATATTTTATTAAAATCATAAGTAGTGTGTAAAAGTGAAATTAACAAATAGTGGTTCCAAAACAATATAAATAGGTCACCAAAGGATCTAAATATCCAGGAACCAGGATCTAAGTAACCAGGGTTGTCGGATATAGTTGAAGTTTACTAAGAAATTGATAGATGTTTTCGAGTGAAATTAAATTAAATTAATAGAAAACAAACAGTTCAATTAACAAATTAAATTTCATTCATCAATATCCATTGGTTTCTTACTAAACTTCAATTATATTCGACGACCCTGGTTACTTATCTCTTTTAGTGACTGTACATAGAAAGTAATTATGTAGGTAACTTTAAACGAAGCTCTATCAAAAACTATTTTGTCCATTTAGTATGGACATAATCTTGTGTCATGTTGTCCATACGCACAATAGACTCGGTTATTTAGACGGAAAGCGTCTAATTAACAGGGTCTATTAAATCTTTTTTTGTTCGTTTGTATCTATAGATTAGCGCGGTCAGCATGAGCCTGATTGAGGTGCTAGTGAAAAGTTGTATTTGAAAGTTTTCTCATAGACACTCAAGTCATGCGATGTGAATACAAAATACGCAATAAGACTGTAGTGCCACAAACTTATTGGGTATCTGACCGGATGGCTGAAAGTGAAACTAAGAAAACTTCTATGAAAGCTGACAAGGTATGTAATTTTTAGTTCACAACTACATACATGATGACAGCGCAACGATGTGATGTGATGGGTGTAAAACGTTGCGTAACGAAACAGAAAGTCACTTATACGCTCCGTCATTGTGATAATTTTTTGGTACTGGACCATACCTAGGAACCTTCTGGTTATGGAGATATTGAAGGATAAAATTGTAACTTTTTTTCATGAAAACAACAAAACAAGTTTTAAACTTATGGTTTAACTAACTTTAAATACCCCCACAACTCCTGTACCGTTGTAGGTATGCATCCATAAGCACAATGTTTTGCGTGCGTTACATTGCGCTCTTCCATAAACAAAGATTTTTCACAGCGAAAATAAAAGTTGTTTCCCAGCAACAATTTTTGCTCAATTTTTTACGTATTATTAGGTACCTACTAAGTAGGCATAAGTATGTCGCCTTTAATCGTTCCTTTAATAAAACTTTAAAACCATGAAGAAATACACAGGCTGTAAACATACAAGTTTAAACGTTCATATTTGTATAATTCCCTACTAAATATAGGTATTAAATTACATAGTATTTAACCGGATGAACATTCGCTGTCAACAACTTGGCCAGTCCTGTAGATTCTTATCAGGCGTTAATATGTATCCAAATTACTGCAGCGGAATCCGAGTGATGTAGCCATAATATGAATAGGTAGATAGGTACATTAAGATCGGTCCACATATCGTGTTTGTGCGTTTAGGGCAACCTTCACAATAAGAGCCCCACCTCGCGGCGTGCGGCACGAGCCTGGTATAGAAACTAACCATCCGTCATCCATTATTCACGGCCTAAATTGCACAACTTTAGAGCGCCATTTCTAAATGACATCTAAATCTGTTACTGTATTAACATTGTGAATAAAATTCATACAATCAATCTACATAAATGTCCGTGAGCGTCCGTCCATTAGTCAGCTGGAGCACAAAGGGCACACGCTCGTCTCGTAAATCAGTCGCATGTACTCGTATTGAGACTGCTTGCCCAAATCGCTCTCAATAACCGATGTATGCGAGCCGCCCGCGCCGCCGCCGCGCCGCGCGCCGCCTCGCGTCCCCGTCGCCGCCAATACTGAACTTTCCAGCCATTAACGACCCCTTACGAACAACATTTGTCATTAGACGAAGGTCACGTCATTGCTTCAATCTTGAACCGCTTTTAATAAAATTTGATTATGGTAATTTACAAACACCGATTCAGATTATTCCAACGCGATACTAAATCAAACAATCAAATATGTTCTTAAGCAAAGCCAGTTACAGGTTGGAATTAAATGACTTGACAATTATTAAAGTTTAGAATGAAGTCTGCAATGCATGACCTCTTCACATGCATGCAAGTGACGTTGCGCAACTTGTAGCAGCTTGTAACGTGGCGTCCCACTACGAGCGGGCAGCGTCAGATTTTGTTTGTAAATTACATTATCAGAGATCGATTTGTTAAAATGAAGTGTGTAATTATTCAAAGTGCATATTAAGCACACCCTAATCGGTTATTAAGATATTAAATATTAGACGTGTTGTCGTGTCGGGGCCCGGGCGGGCCGTCGCGTGGCTCGGCAGGGGGCCGCCGGGGCCCAGCGGGGCGCGCTACCGTCCGCGCTCGCTCGCTCGCCGCTCGCGCACCGTGTCTCGTCGGTGCCAACTAATTGTTATGCTCGACCCCCGCTACTGCCTGACACCTTACAGCACTATGATGAATGTTTGCTAATGCCTCCTAACTCACGCTGTCCCTCCCTACTACATTTTTTTTTATCCTAAATCACTATGTATACGTAACAGCCCTCGGTTTAATCTACAAACTGTATCTACATTTACTGAAATAGTGCAGAAAAATTATATAAAATTCAGTTTGATATGAATTTAATAAAACAAGAAAAAGACAAATAAACGTAAATAGGATTTTTACAAACACATCCTACCCATAAAGCATAAAATAATAGATATAGTAGAGTATCAAGTTACATCAAACCGCTTTAAAAAGAGGCTTATCTCGTTATCTGTTAAATATTGTCGCCTCATCTCGGGCGGCGGCGCGGGCGCACGCACAAGAGGTGACGAAGTCAACTTTGAAACTCAACGTATTAAAATAACGATGGGAATAAAATAAAAGAGTACTTATTTATGCATAATAATGTTTTCGGGTGAATAAAAATGAGGGGATCCGTACAAATATCTAAATAAAAGAGTGTAACATCATAAAGCGGACGGGCCGGGCCGGTCCGGCTGGCGGGCCGGCCCGGCCGCTAGATGCCGCCGTCTGATTGTACCGGCGTACCACCGCGCATCATTTATATCATTTCATTGCGGCTGTTTACATTTCATTCATAAGCCAGATTGTCCTATCATAAAACCTAACTTTATATTGCGTTTTATTATAATTCCTTTGAAGGTTGTTTGCATTCATTTTGAGTTCCTTTGCAATAAGAAAAGTTCGAATTATAAGAGAAGTGTTTATCAGGAATATTTCTTGAAGCTACATTGAAGTAATCTTATATTACAGGAAACAATAAAAAATATTAAATTATCATTACAAAGTTGTGTGAGTATTCTTGTCCTTATACAGGTAGAAATTAAAATATGAATATAAACACATGGTAATATTGTGAACAGCGATCGTATTGATTATTTTTTATTTTAATAAGTCGTTGGCGTGTTTGTGTCACCGCCCTGCGCCCGCGCCCGCGCCCGCTCGGCCGAAGCTCGCACGTTGCTTCTTATTTATTGACCTATTAGAGATAACATTAAGATCAAGATGCACGGCCAAGGACCTTTGTTATAAAAATGTCTGCTTCATTATTCTTAAAAAAATTAACGCGAGGATTAATGTGGAATGGACACAATAAGGACTTATTTTAATTGTGCCATAAATATTTTGAAATGTTATTGTAGCGAGTATTTCTTTTTTAATAATACATAACATAAGAATAAAATGAAGATTGAAAAGCTAAGTTCATACGAATTACTTTACAGCACGGTGGTAATAAAGACAATATACAAAATGCCATATTATCATAATGACAACATGTCCAAAGGTGAAGACTGATTTAAGAATAGTGTAACGTTTACTTAGAAAACTACCTTTTGGAAGGCGCGACTAGAATCAATTTTATTTTATTGTAATTTTTTACGTTAAAAATGCCTTCTAAGTGCCTATTAATGCTTTGACTTTGACTTTAGTTTACAAACCAGGTCCACGTTATTATCATCGTAGGCAAACAGATGGCGGTGTCCTCTCGTTATAATTTTTCCCAGATTTTTTTAATCCACGTAATTTAAATCAATACTCATTATAGCCTTTCAAAGGACCGTCATCACGAATTTTAACACAGAAACAAAGAACTTGTTTTATAATCTGATTTTTAAAGGCATTTTAAGTTTTATGGCTCTCGCACATTGATAAATAATCAGAAATGTCGACACGGTTCCATAACGAAAATCCTTTTAAATATGCAGTATATTGAAATAACTTTATCGATAACCATCTATACTTTATATCTGGAAAGGAAAAAGGTCGTAGATTCGATACAATACAATCACGAGCAGATGTTTATGTTCGACTGTTCTAAACTTAGCGCAGCAATTTAGATCTGTTTATTATCACGGCTGAAGTGTTGAATAAGTTTTGAAGTTGTAACACAAATCAAGTTTCCGTGGCGGAGCATTCGTGACTGTAGAGCCGTGCGGCGACGCGGCGCGAACCTATAGGTAGCGGAAGTTGGCAATAAGCTGGGGACGCTTAACACCCGTTTATGACTTGATATCAACGTTATAAAATTGTAAATAAGTCATTATGGAAAGTTTAGGCACAGTTATCATTGACATCGTCGAGCATGTGAGGTTTCGCGAGCTCTAGAACATCTTCGTTCTTGCCTACCGATAACTTCTTCGTGGGGGGTCCTCAGGTCTCTATTTTATGAACCGGCCACAATCACATTGATTTTATAGAACCTTAATTTATTTACGTCGTTATCATAAGGTGTGTGCTTATGAAATTTTAAATGTTCACGAGTTTGGGAAATGCGCTGCATACCTTGACACCTGATTTCGATTGATTAAAAGTATTCAACTTTACTACCGGATAAACCTGTTTGCGTGGAGCAGTTATCTGCATAGTATTTAATTAATTAATAGTTATCAGGAAAAGATGCGGGGAAGCAACGCCACCTACCGCTATGGGTGTTAAATCCCATAAAACGGCTATCGGTTACAAAATATTACGAGTAATTTCTACACTTTCATTATTTATCGTTTAATTAGCAATTCAGCTACGTATAAGACATGATAAAAATTACAAATAATTAACTTTGAATTCACGCAGGCACATTAAGGCGATTTTTATATTCAGTTTCCTACTTTTAATGATCATTAACAATTTAACGTTAGGTTAGGATCGTAAATATAATTATACATATTAAGTACTTACTGATATGATATCTATTCAATGTTGTAAGGCAACCTGCACCATAATGGCGTAACACACTTTCAATCACAATGTGAACCATTTTGAAGCATATTGCTAATCCATTGCTGCATATGTTCGAAAAAATCAACAACGTAAATAACGCAATGAATGTTGTTGAACTGTCAAAATGGAAGCCAATTGTCAGACATCATCATCTGCCTTTTCCCAACTATGTTGGGGTCGGCTTCCAGTCTAACCGGATGCAGCTGAATACCAGTATTTTACATGGAGCGACTGCCTATCTGACCTCCACAAACCAGTGACTGGGTAATACGATACCCCTTGATAAGACTGATTGTCAGACTTTCGGGCTACTGACGACCCATAACGACTGTCAAAGATCCACGAATGACAGCCGGGACCAACGGCTTAACGTGCTTTCCAAGGCACGGAGGGGTCTTGGTTTGTGAAAATGGTCACCGATCCACGGACCAACCACGGCAAGTGTAGCTTAACATGATCGATCGACCCGTGCGGCTGTTATTACTTAGCCACAAGCCCCTCCATTGCTACCGTTAGTGTGTTACGCAAGTATTCCACCAGTAACCCTAACTCATTCTCTGTTTATCTCTGTCATTTTCTGTTTAACACAAACTCTTTTTATTTTTGGTTTTGCCTCATCAACTCCTACGACCTTATAGACTCGCTCACGTAGGTATGCATCTGTCAAAATATGATAACGAATCTTCATGACTGATATACATATGACATACATATGTAGGCCACTAGGTAACGTCATATGGAGGCCTATGTTCAGAAGTGGACAAGGATAGGATGAGTTGATTGATGACCGATGTACTTATGTGTGAACAAACCACACTGAAAAGCAAGGAAGGTACATTTCCCATGACCCATGGAACTCCTAATCCTGAATTTCGCAACATTAGTAGGGAAAATGAGTGTTTTACTGTTTTAAATTTCAACCCGGTGAAGTAAAAGTAAGGTAATAAAAGTAGCGTAATAAATATCCAAGAAAGTTGTGTTAATTTCTTCTTTACACGGAGTAGATTAGGTACCAGGCGCAATCGGCAAAACTTCCTTGTTTTTAATTTTCTTTAAAACATCCACTTTTTTACTTTTTATTTTCAGTGAATAGGTGGAAAGCTTTCTCACTTCCAGCGAGGTTATTTTTCTCGAAGGATGTAAATCGTAATACCATTTTGAACTTTATACTCTTTGTCTGAAGCTTTATTATCTGGAAACAAAACATTCTTCTTTTACTTTTTAATTGCTAAGTAGACGGCTAACTTTATCGACTGCTTCAATTGTTTTTAGGAATTCGTATCCCTAATTCATCTAGACTGTATTTGAAAAGCTTTTATCCTTTATACAATGCCTCTTTAATTACTTGCCTCTCAATACAAGGGGAGATGAATGCGGACAGGATGCGCATTATAATAATTGCTGAAGTATTTTGACGTTGAAAATGATACATTGAACGATAGCTTTTCGAGTGTAGACAATGTTGGGGTATCGTTTCGCTACATTCTCGATCATGGGAAAATTACCGATGGCCGGACAATCGGTCGGCCGGGTCGCGCACCGCGGGCAGGCCCCGCCGGCGCCGCCGCTCGCCTTATCACTCTGCGGCCCATTGTGCGGTGCGGCTTATTCCTGACATTCGCAATATTCCATGCCGTTCGACAAATACTCTCTAGATTACAGTAGGATGATTAGAATGTTTAGTACTACCGACAATATTCATTCGTCCCGTACCGACGTTGTTCCCTGATTTATACAGAGATCATTTCGTAGAAAGTTCAGCAATATTGCCGACTCATAACTTTGTCGTTATAAAATGAATAAAACTATCGAGATGATCGGCGCCCATTCCTCATCGCGAGGAATTATGACACAAAAAATAAATAATATGAATGATTACAGCCGAGATTCTCGGGACGCCTTTGTGGGAGTATCATAAAAACTGATCCTGTTATAGTTTGCGAAAGCAATTAAGTTGTAAAACTTAGTGGTCTCTACTGTCTTAATGAAATATTCCACTTTGATTATTAATGTCGGCCATTTATTGGAGTGCAATATAAATCGGATAAAATAAATATTATGCTAAGGCATCATTTTATTTCGTTAAGAACGATATCAAATTCCTGCTACAGGTAATTAATATCGATGTCGCAATAAAAGAGGATGAAAATCAGACCCTTTTTAAAGCTAAATGAGAAAGTACTGGCTGTATGGCTTAAATACTTAGATATAGGAGTGATATCATTGTTATAAGGAAACTCATTTACTCTCTCCGAAGGGAGAGGGTGAAATGGCAACTGCACTCTAAATTAGGATTAGATATTTATTGTTCATTACCGGGTGAACTGAAAGGAAGTAATCAAGAGAAGATTCATGTCTATGTGCTTGGGCTCCTAACGTTTTATTTATTAATAACTGGTTATATTATTTTATAAATATGTATGTTTATGGGCAGGTTTCTACTGCCTACCTGTAACTTAGACTCGGATCTCAAATTAAGTATCATAAACATATAATAGAGGACGTATTAATGAATTCCGTGGACAGTCTAATTTAAACATGCACAAAAACACCATAATAAAATAATCGTACACATTAATTAGGTAGGAAATTGATTACTTACCGTCGAAATACAGCAGGGGTGGTCCAATTAGCAATTATATTTAGGCATAAAATGTAGTATGAGTACAATTCAGTTTGAATTATTGAAAGGTAACGTAATATTAATAAATTTTCCAAGAGAACGCGGGCTTGTATGTATAATGTATGACGAACGAACATGACATGTCTCTTGCTAATTAATGTAAGCACTGCGCAGGAGTTAATTAATTGTCGGCTACCCATGTAGCGCATGAAACATTTATAAAATTCATAACAGAGCTAATTATGAAACATGGCCGCGCCTGCGCTTTGCGCCACCCGCGGGGCTCGCCTGCGCGCGCCGATCTCCACTTTAGTAAAAACTAACAATTCTCCACTGGCTTTTCTTGTTTATTAAATTACTGTTGTACATACTCTATAGATATTCCCACCACGATCATAAATCGACTTTGTACTTGAATTAAATATTAAAATCTCGTGTAAAAACTGTACTGCGTAGGAGTCTTAAATACCGGCTTTTTCACTTATTGCGCTTCACACAATGTTTTATATCTACTTATATCAAGTTGTAAGATGTTTTTAGGAATCCATTATTTTCTAATTTGAGAATCATTAAAACACTTAACACACACTCACACTCCGATCTCTTCACCTGTAGGTAGGTACTTGATGTTTCAAGTCACCATACCTGTTGGTATGGTAATTTATAAATAAAAAGCTAAAGTTGATTGTTGTTGATTTCTACTGTTCTAACTGGAGTTTAAGAACAGAAAATATGATTCCAAACCAAAACATTGTCATTGTGTCCCTTACTTCCGCTTCCCCGCGTTTGGGTTGTGTTTAATTAATTGGGATACCTTCCTGGAATAAGTACCTTATTTTTTAGATGAATTCTCAAAGATTATTTATTATTCATAGGTACTTACAGGTAGATCTTGTAATGAATGATAAATGATTTTATTTCTGTAAGCAGGTTTGGACATACAAACACTTTTACACGTCAATCATATTTTAGGTAATGAGGTCGGCGGTAATGTGTAAGCTGAAAGTTAATTCTTGGTAAGAATTACTTGCTTTGATTATGAACAGTCTAATGAATATGGTGGAATATTAAGAACCGTATACCTCCAAACCATACAGATACCATACCATATCATACAGATACCATACTGTATATGTAGATACCATAAGTTTATAGATTGAACACGAATGATGCGCTTACCGTTTACCATTCACGATAAGGGTTCTATGTTTTAAGGATACTTTAATACAAAATATTAAAACCTAAAAAGAGATCAAACAAAACCATTTAGTCTACATACTATGGAATAAAATTCACGATAGCAATGGTATGGTGGATTAATGTAATTTTGTTCATAGTGGGTAAGTACCTACCACTATTTCATTTTGTACATTCAAGACTTCAAAATAATTTATATATAGAATCTAGATACAGATTATTTTGAAGTCTGTAGACTAAATGGTTTTGTTTGATCTCTTTTTAGGTTTTAATATTTTCTTACTTGGTAGGTAGGTACTTAGGTATCTGTTTTAAAGTATTCTTAAAACATAGAACCCTTATCGTGAATGGTAAGTGCATCAATTATGTATTACAAAACGGCACGGTTGGCGCAGTGGTTAAGCGATTGACTGCTGCGCTGCGTGTCGCGGGTTCGATTCCCGCACGGAACAAATATTTGTATGACCTACATGTATTTGTTCCGAGTCTGGGTGTTTTTCTATCTATAATATGTATGTATTTACAAAAAAAAAATGTATATAAGTAGTTTATCAGCCATCTTGTTACCATAACACAAGCATTAGGTTGCTTAGCTTGGGACTAGATGGCGCTGTGTGAAATGTCCAGGGATATTATTATTATTACTAATTATTACACACATCATAGATTAAAGTCGCTCCTGGTGTCAGTCTGTGTGATCGCGTTGTTCTTCTAAAATACGCAAAGGATTTTTATGCGGTTTTGACAATCATGTTAGAGAATTTATTCCGGAAGGTTTATGTATATAATGCACTAGCTTTTGCCCGCGACTTCCGCGACTTTAATTTGTTTTCGCTGAGCGTTATTTTTGCCTTTTTTTTTCTTTTCGTTCGGTTCCTAAGGTTTGTAGCATGATCTTAGGTAGCCTATGGTAACCTTTCTCAAGAATTGGGCTTTCAAATGCAAAAAGATTTTTTTAAATCCGACCGGTAGGTAGTTCCAGATTAGCTCGATCAAATAAAAAAAAACAAACAAACTCTCCTGCATTATTATTAGTATAGATTAACCTTACATGTAATAAACTCGATGTTTTGTCAACTCGTAAAAACCGTACGAAGCAGGGGCAGGTCGCTAGTTAAATTATAAAATCAATTAAAATTAACCTACCGCCTAACCGGATGCAGCTGGATACCAGTATTTTACAGGAAGCGACTGCCTATCTGACCTCCACAACTCAGTCTGAGTAAGATACCTCTTAGTAAGACTGGTTGTCAGACTTTTGAGTTTCTGACAACCCGTAACGACTGGCAAAGGTGAATGACAGCCAGAACCAACCGTGCTCTCTGGAAATGGATGGTCCCCATCCACCAACCGACCGCGGCAAGCGTAGATTAACCTTCTATCGACCCGTGCAGCTGTTATCAGAATGTACCTAAGTAGGTAAAAATGAGAATTCTTTTATTAACCAAGACCTATAAGAAGTTGACTTTAAAACTTAAGCTCAGAGAAACAAAAAACTAATCTTCCCTAGATACTCAGATACCTAATTTACCGTGTTAGCCTTTTTCATCGTTGTTTGTTGGCTGGCATTCGACTAATTCATTGACAGCCATAGCTTACTAAGAAAATTTTAGGAGGCACAACTCCCATAATCTCTGAAACATAAAACCAAATACTTAAATACATCAGTGGAAGCAAAACGCTAGGAAGACATTTCGATACAGTCGGGACTTAACAAAACGCAGTCAAAACCATAAAATTTCCTCGATGTAAAACAAGTAGTTACGAGCCATCTGCAACGTCGGCACGTATATGGCGGTTGTTTAATATTAATCAGCAAATTAGTATGACTAAACTAACGAAATCAATTAACTCACTTTTTGCATCAAAACTCGTTTTGTTCATAGCCGTTCCAGGATTTCGCGGTGACAATCAAGTTCCGCTGTCAGTGATAAAACAATACAAAGTCGTGTCGTGTAAATATTTAATTCATTCTTTAAATGTCATTACAATACTTAAACATACAAACAGACTGACATGTGTATATAAGGGTCGGACATAATACATATATGGTGTTCTTTGGACGAATTCTTTGCGGCATTTTACGGCACTGATTCTTTCGGAGGAAGAAAGGTCGGTCAAAAGAGGTATACCTATGCTAATTTTTTAATAATACCTGTATGCGGGTATTATCATAGTATGACGATTACAGTCATTCACTTCGTTGTTTACTAACTATGATGTCAGTAGACGGAAAGTCCCCTACATTGGTCGTTTAGTCGCCTAAACTGAAATTTTGAGTTTAGCTGAATCTACTTGGAAATAGATATTAATCTATTTCCAATAATTGATGGCACAAAGTTTATACAATACGTTTTATTATATTTTGTTTCTGGCAAGAATGAAGGTTTATGCTTGGGCAATCTAATAATAAATGATAAGACTGTGAGACGGAACAAGAACTTCTAACTGATCAGAAGGTCAATTTCCGTGATTAAAAACGTTCAAAATCTAGTCGCAATCTCATCTCAGCGACAATCAATGTCAAAAACTGGTCAAAAATGTAAGGAAATTTGAGGTATTTTTGACAAATTAAGACTGAGATCAGACTGTGAACGTTGTTAAAATAATGACTAACTAACCTAACGTAACCTAACCATAACACAAGCATAATAAATAAATAATTTCTACAAGAGTTGTCTTACGTTTACCTATGTTTACAAAAGTTTTAAAGTGAGCATAGTGCTGTACAAAATAAATAAAATAGCAATATGTTTACGAGGTGATCAATAAATAGGCACAAGCGACACTAGAATCCGGCTTCAAAGTAGTAACGTACTCGTAGAATCAAAACAAACGTGACGGAATGGCTTGTTGCTGACCGTATAGGCAGATAAACCGATAAATTTCTAAATACAAAGGCAGATCACGTCACTAGTAACGGTTTTGATATTACGGTTATTCTGCTTCTGGATAAAATTTGGAAATTTAGAAACCGTAGCAATAGCAAAAAGGTACGCGTGCCGGGTCGCTCCTGACTTCTGTACAAACATCACGCGCAATAGTTCTTTTTCTTTAACCACCACCATGCTGCTAATGTTTGCAGGTATTTGGTCTCATAACTGTTTATTATTTCGATAGAAATACAATTTATAGGTAAGCCGTATTTCTTAAAGATACCTACTTACTCAATAGTCAATCATTCATTTCATTCCACAATGTATAATATATGCTTAGGTGGTAAGTAAACATTTGTTGTAACTATCGTGGACCCTTACTTACATCAGTATCATATTTGTCTATTATCTAGGTACGTATTTATATTGTGTACCTAAGTTATTGGAGTTTAGAAGATCAGATCCTCTGTTGGATCTGCTACTAAGCAAGCACTTCCTTATGTCATATTTCAAATAAGTCCCTCGGTTTTGTGCCATCCTAATCAAGCTGTAAGAAAACTTGAGGAAAACATTACAAACATCAGTTTACATGCAGTTCTTGTAATAAGTTAAGTAAATCCAATCAAAAAGCATTACAATCAAAGGACAGAATGAAATACAAAAAAATGCAAAAAAATACTCGTGAGAGCAAAATTATTAGAAAAGGCGAAAATTCTAGTTTTTATAAAAAAAACGATAAGATTTAAGTATATGGAACTAAGATGATTCGTTTGAAGTAACTGACACATTACTCTTAAGTAAAATACATTGTTTAACAAGTGAATTTTTCTAACATGGATGGGAAGAAATTGATTTTTGTATACTCGACAAACCAATGGGTATCTCTCGTCCCTCTTCGACAGCATAGAAAAAGTAGAATAGATTTATTTATTTATTTAAACTTTTCGCACAAAAGGCACAAAGGGGGACTTAATGGCTTAGGCATTCTCTACCAGTCAACCAAGGGTGAAGAGATTAGATGGCAGGTGCTTTGGTTGAGAGGAACAAAGATGAAAAAAGCTCTTAAATCTAGTTACACAAATACATAAATAGGTTATATACACATACATACTATTACTATAATATACATATACTAAATCAAGGGAGAGAGGTGTTGAGACGACTCATCATCATCTGCCAGGCCTTTTCCCAATTATCTTGGGGTCGGCTTCCAGTCTAACCGGATGCAGCTGATTAAAAAAGTAGAATAGATTATGAAAAAGGTAACAATTCCTCTGGACATTCCAAGGCATCTGAGTATGAAGAAAAGCTTTTATAAACACCTTCTTTGAAAGATTTATTATCTGATGAAGGTGAGTATTTTTTAAATTGCAATTTACTTCGCCAAATTCTGCTTGAAACTCAGGTTTAAAAGATTTAGGGTTTATAATCTGGATCCATCGATTGTATGAAACCATTACTTACTTTAGCATTCTAAATCAAACCAAGGGTTAGTAAAATATAACCCATACGTACGTAAATGATCACAACAAGGTACAGGTAGACACATGGGGAGTTTGTTGTGCCACTTCTTCTTCCCAGTTAAAGCACAGGAAGAGCAGGGCGGGCGTTTTGGAGGACTGTCTTTTATAATTTTGACGTTCGAAAAGTGCTGATTCTCAGCCTAATTTGAATAAATGACTTTTGATTTTGACATACCAACTTAAGTACCTACCTAATTATAACTTAGCTAATTATTAAGTATCATCATTTTGAAAAAATACAGGTACTCATCCAAGGAGTTAAGTAACCAGGATCATCGGATATAATTGAAGTTTTGTAAAAACCGATGAATGTTTTTTAATAAATTTAATTTCACTAATAGAAAACAAACAGTTCATTTATCAATTTAATTTGAAAACATCCGACAACCCTGTTTACTTATCTCTTTTGTTGACTGTAATTTAATAGCATGTAAACAAAAACCTGAAACCTATCAATCAATGCAATGATGGTTCAAAAGTTAATCGGTACCAATCTTCTAACAATCGCACCCAAAAACAAAACAACTTACCCAAACTAACGGACTTCGAACTCAATAAAAAGATGCAGTTGAAGCGAGCGAATTCAAAAGTTTATCTCACCTTACTATAACGACAAGGACGGCGAACTTGCCACCTCTCTCGCAAGCCATGAGTTTTGCATAGTGGCCAGTGGACACCTTACATCAAAACAAGTGAGGTCTTGAGCGTGCGGGGGCGCGGGCTCCGCGGGCCCGCGGGGAGGGGTTGGCGGGGGGGCGTGGGGCGGGCCGGGGGCGTGCGGTGCAGCCTGCCGCGCTGACCCCACGCCTTGAACGATGCACTCTGCAACACTGCACTACTTGCACCTCGTCACAACAGTCAACCCGCAGTCGACTGCAAGTCAAAAGAAAATTATAAGACGAAACACGATTATGATAAAATTTTTCCATTCAAGTAAAATGTCAGTTTGATAGAAGTTATCAGTCAGTGAAAAAATATTAATTTTCAAAACTTACACTTCCGTAATATTGTGAATATAATATTTTTTCCAATGAAACTCTCCACTTCAGTCCTGAAAAAACTGAAGCCAAAATAACGGCAAGCGGTTACAGTAAGACACTAGTAACGCCATCTGTCGGCCGATAGCAGAATTATAAGTCGTTCAGTTAACAACTTTTACAAGCTCTGAGTGTTAGAACTACACTGAACGTTTTAATTATGTAAATTAATATAATAACACATAGTTTTATACGAACCCCATATAACTTTATTTTAAGATTATTTAATCTGTTTTTGATATTATCAAGTCAATAGAATGTCTACTAAATTTTATTTCCACACTATTTTCTTTTATTTTAATGGTTTATTATGATGGGAGGTTTCTGACAACGGAAGTGAGCAATATTTGTGTTTAAATATTTAAATGTGCAGGTATGCAGTTTGTTTACAACTATGACGATGCACATTTACAATTAGTAATTGTAACATCCGCGGATACCGGCGTAATTTACATGCAAATACATCGACATTATTACAAAAATGAACATCCTGTCGCGGCGATCGATTTGCATATTTTTTAATAATATCAGGAAAAAATAACAAAAGCGGCCTTTGTGAAACGCGACAGGCAATTGTTAGGATTTCCGGAGCAAAAGTAAATTATTCATAAAATTTAATCAGGACGGTCTCATAATCTATCGTGATGATAATTATGTATTATTATGAATACAATGAATTTATGGCGGTGTCAGCCTTTATTATACGCGTCACGTGATAGCTATCTTTATGGGCAAGTTTCCCAACATCATTGTTAAGCAATTATAGTACTCTAAAGTACCTGAATTGTGCGGTTTAGTAGCTACTATTAAAATCAGGATCTGAGAGGGCCCGTGGCTAAATAATAACAGCCGCACAGGTCGATCGGTCAGGTTAAGCTACGCTTGCCGCGGTTGGTCTGTGGATGGGTGACCATCTTTACATACCGAGACCCCTCCGTGCCTCGGAAAGCACGTTAAGCCGTTGGTCCCGGCTGTCATTCGTGGATCTTTGACAGTCGTTACGGGTAGTCAGAAGCCCGAAAGTCTGACAACCAGTCTTACCAAGGGGTATCGTATTACCCAGTAACTGGGTTGTGGAGGTCAGATAGGCAGTCGCTCCATGTAAAATACTGGTATTCAGCTGCATCCGGTTAGACTGGAAGCCGACCCCAACATAGTTGGGAAAAGGCTAGGCAGATGATTCAAATCAGGATCTGAATATGCATAAAGGTGTGCACGCTGCGTGGATGACATGTCTTGTTTTTTCCCATGTAAGGTACTTATGTGAGCTCTGAGTAATCATTTATTATTCTAATTGGATGTATTGATGTTAAACTGTTTCTGTTCTGTTGTCCGGGATTATTGCTATAACCATTGCCCTTGACATACCTATGGATAATGACAAACATGATGTTCCTGAGTCCTGTTATTTAGTCACAGGAGGATACTCTTTCACACTAATTGAATAACACCCTAGGTATGACGGCCCCTGTTATTTTGACATCCAAACACGCTTAATTAAAGCGTTATTTTGGTCAAGCTGAGAATTTGAAATAATAAGTGTACTTAGTCACTAGCATAAATACATATACTCGTATTACTATGGACAGCTTATTTATAAAGCCGATGCAGCATCCTATGCCTACATATTTTTGCTCGTCAGATAGTTTTGGCGGTCCTTCGATGTCACATATTTGTGCTGCCACTTGTATGGCTTCCAGAAATGATCACATATTAGTACATTTACCGTCATCTGGACGACAGATATAAATAGATGGATCATGAAATCAGATATTATTGCCGAACTGTCCATAGTAATATTTATGCTCGTGTCTGTACCTACTTAGGTGGTACCTAATATAACCGATGGACTTTTCTAAATATTTGTCGAAATGGATTCTCATTCTTTGTACCTACACACACGGAACCTTATTTATCTATTCCGTGCCTACACACACAATTGGGTTGCAGGTTTTTCTTCTGAACCATTCAAAACTTTCATTGAACTGGTACCAATCTATGTTCAATGTTTGTTTCCGCACTTAGTCCTTCAGGTGGACCATTGTGCGTTGGCCATTTTTTTTTTTGGGTGGGATATCATCAAATGACCTCTCCCGCTCTGGGCTGAGCGGAAGGGCGTGTCTGACTTTAACTGACTAAAACCCACCCGTGTTCCTTCTGTTGCCTGTGCCAGGGGCCACGGTATCTCTTTCGAACAACCCGCGGCCCTGACAGGCATCGGCCCTAGCGGACCCTGTAAATTCGTGCTGACCGCTCTTTGAGGCGCGCGTGGAACACAACGCGCCGTCAACCCGGGCCTGGTCCATACCGGGCGGCGAGCTGCCTATTGCTCGCCACCCGCAAGCCCGCACCTACGGTGGTGGCCGGGAATCGGCTGTCGACTCCCGTCCAGGGTGTCTCCTGCGGTAACTAGGGGCGTGAGGGCGCAGAGATTGCCTCTCTCTCACGCTCTCCGCCTCCTCCTTTTGCGAGCATTACTGCTTCGCAGAATGAGGTAACGGCCTTCCATGCACTCTCTCTCCGTACCATGGCCTGGATCAGCACCCTAATTGCGTAACACACGATCAATCCGAATTGGCTTCATTTTGACAGTTCAACAACATTCATTGCGTTATTTACGTGTTGAGCAGACAAATTTGAAGCAATGGATTAGCAATTTGCTTAAAAATGATTCAGATTCCGATTGATCGTGTGTTACGCAATTAGGGTGCAGGGCCGGACGCGAGAGATCACCGCCGCCGATCGCCGCCACGAGGACACGGCGGTGCTGCGCCCAAGCCGGGCACACCTCCACCGTATGCTCCACCGTGTCCTCCGGGTGATCTACACAGAGGTGACACCCTGGCGTTTTCTCCCGCCTTATCCTGAACAGGAACCTCCAGAAACTACCGTGTCCGGTGAGGACCTGCGTCAGGTGGAAGGTGAGGGCGCCGTGGCGCCTCTCTAGCCACTCCTCAAAGAGGGGACTTATCGCCGCAATTGTGGCGTGCCCAGCACTGGGTTGCGACAATCGCACTCTCCATGCCGCCATGAGATCCTGCCGAAGCTCTGTCCGCTGTACCGTGTTTTCTCGCGGCAGCGGAGTTACGCCCCGTCGTTTTGCCTCCTCTCACCACTCCCATGTGTGGGCGAGGACTTTGGCCTCCAGATCCCATGGCAATTTGGCAAGGAGGTTCGCCGCCTCGCAATTCGGCAAGGAGGCTCGCCGCCTCGGCCATGGCGGCCTTCGGTGGTTATTCCAACCAGCCCACCCACCAGAAGTTCATTATATCTCCTGATCTTTTAAGAACGTCTGTGTAACATCAGTGGTAGCAATATTACCATTATACATTCAATATGCCCAGCACCCCCTTAATACTTCATCAGTATCGGTAGGTAGGTGCCCGTTCCCAGTTATTCTGTAGCGTTGTTATGTAGGTAGGACTCTACTACGTAGCAATTTCTTTTAATTGTTTCGAAACAAGAAACGCCTCCTTTAATTAATGAGAATTACATTATTTGCCTACAAGTGTTTGTCAGGGTTTTAATGTAGGTAGGGATGTAGGAAGGTTATGCTAAAGAAACCAGGGCCGTCAAAAAGCGCGCTGGGTTGACGATATCGTCAAAGTCGCGGGAGATACCTGGATGAGAGACGCACAGAACAGGGATGTATGGCAGATGAAAGGGGAGGACTATACCCAGCAGGGGGTGATTCCGGGCTGAAATGATGATGATGAGGGACCTGGTATTGGTTACCGAATCATGACAATGACATATTCAGCTACGGTGTTGAAGCAAGCTGTATTTATTTCTCGCGACTCTTTCGTTGAACCGCAAAACAAAAAGATGTTTAACTTGAGTATAGGTTTTGTATCTAACCTGACTCAATACATTTCCCGATAGCAACTTAGAAGCTGTTTTGCATTTGTATGTTCAAGAATTTTGTTAAACACTTTTTAATTAACTAAGTACTTAGGTACAAATTCATTACACGTAATTTTTTTTAAATAAAACTGTCGCCATTATTTTCGAGACGATAAATTTAAGTATGCTATATAATTTAGGTTCCACTGAAATGAGCAAATTTTTGACTTGGAGTAATAGAAACTATTTTTATTTTCTGATTATACTACCTACAAGGGAAGTGCTAAAAACTTAATGAAGAACAGGATACTAGTTTTTTTAAATCTTTATAATTTTGCATTTTCAGCTGAAAGAAAACAGTGGCATATGGACCTTAACTCAACATATAGCAGTCAACTGCTGAACATGGCTTCTCCGAAGTTTCACCCCAGCACCCGGTTCTCCACCGTCTGCATCCTGTCTGTCCCAACCACCGCCGAAGATGAGGATCTGACATTGTTTGAACAAAGCCAAGTAAGTTCCTGCCCAGGTAGGTACGCACTTATTGTCTTTATGTAGCATCATCTGTCACGGTTGTCACACCTACAAAATCAATCTGTCTCGCCTTTACCCATTTATGTTGGAGTTGGCTTCCAGTCTAACCGCATGCAGCTGGATACTAGTATTTTACATGGAGCGACTGTCTGTCTGATCTCCACAACCTTGTTACTGATAATACAATACCCCTTGGTAAGACTGGTTGTAATGACAGTCGGGACCAACGGCTTAACGTGCATTCCGAGGCACGGAGGGGTTGTTATGTCAAGATGTTCGCCCATCCATAGACCGACCGTGGCAAGCATAGCTTAACCTGATCAAATATAGAATCTTTATTCGATAATGTCGACTCCTGCTATGAAGCTGGATAAAAGCTAAGGATAAAGTTAGGAATGATGATGACTGAATACTTATACTTAGCTACTGTAAACACTCAATTAGAAAAATGAAATGTTTAATTACGATAGTGAAATTTATGATAAGTCGATAGCCACTAGCTAGAACCCTAATTGCGGAACACTAGTATGTTCCGCAATTAGGGTTCTGGATAGTTCAATATCAAACTGTATCATTTTGAAGGATATTGCATTAGCAATCCATTACTTCATAATTAAGTACGTTCGAAAAATTTGTCTGTTCAATAACGTAAATAACGCAATGAATGTTGTTGAGCTGTGAAAATGAAAGCCATAGCTACTGTTAGAATGTTACGCAATTGCCTCGCTGTTAGGTAGGTACAGTCAGGGTAATGTATTGTTTAACTGTTTAACACATTGACAAACTACACATATTTTCTTTGGTAAGCCAGTGGTAGGTCATTAAAATCAGTGGCATATATGCCACTGATTTTAATTTACGGACAATTTATGTTGATACTGCAGACTAGTTGCTAAACTATCTGTTTCCCTGACTGTACACAAGAGACAATTACAACATTGTAGCGACAACAGCGATAAACATTATCTGTGTAGCAAACAGCTATTAATTTTATTTTAGGGTCTGAGAACGCAACTCACCGCCTGTAGATATGTTATAATAAGTAATATATTAAAATATAACATGAACAGAGTAACAAACCGTGTAGGCAGGGTTATGTGCAAGTAGATGTTATCGGCGGCGTCACCTGAACGGAAGCGAGACGGTGTCACTAACACAAAAACCACATTAGTACCCCAATTATAATTACATTGTTATTTATGCACGTTGATCTATCAAAGTTTACAAACAAGGGGCCTATCTCTTGATAGATCACATTTTGTTGAGTGAAAACAGAACTATTCGTAGGTAGGCGTCATTTCAGGTTACTTTTGTCGGTAAGATACATATTGTCAATAATATTGTGTGTTTGCGGCTCGTACCGTGCGTGCAAAAATATTGATCAACTTATGGTCCCCATAAATTGATCAATATTTTTGTCAATCTTGCATTTACAATATTATTGTGTGTGTGCGTTAGCCTTAGTGTTCTCACTACTTAAAATATTGGAATTCAGTGCGTTATAAGAATTCTCAGAAGTCGATATTAAAAATTTCCCGAACATGTTATTGGGCGGGTAACGAAAGACCTAGATAAACTCGTCCAGATGTTTCAACACCAAATTATTTCTTGAACAGTAAATCTTATTTGAAATAAAGTATCCGTGTATTATAAACACCTGCGTCTGAATAAACATACATGCAGGTAAATCAGAATGGTAAATGACTAACTGTAATATAAATATCTGAAATAGTAAAACTAGTAACATGCGTTCGAATCAAACAATCTTTCAGCCGCTTCCACAAAGCTTAGCATTTTAAAATGAATCCGGTGAAGATCGTAAAATATTCGATAAACAGGGCGTGTATGTTTGCTTTCGCCGAGTTTAACATTGCTATTAAACAGTCGTGAAATGGACAGAAATAATCGGGTCGATCCGTTATATCGCATCATTCGTATGACGCTGGCGTCGGCAGACGCTGCCCATTGCTATGCTGGCCGGTGCGCGTGCGACTCCCGCGATCACACGATTACTTTATTCCTCAAAACTTATACGCAGACAGCTAGGAACGTACCTACCTACCATCGTTGTACAGCTGATTTACTTCCAGAAATACGTTTCGCTTTGTAAGCACTTAATGCCCAATTGCTCACTGCTTCCTATCTTGAACTTATTGTTATAGGGACGCAATGATGTAGAAAACCCGTGCGTCATTATCAGGCAGTTTTGGCAGTGACGTGGCTGTGGCGGCGTGACTCCGCGCTGCTCAGTCGCGAACTTTGTGAATGTTTGATGGCGGGAGCTGCGCTGCGGCCCCGCACCAGACGGCTTTGTTTTTGTGAGTCGCGACGCGCGCCTGCCGGCCGGCCTTTCGCCGCCGATTCTTTAAATCGACCGAAACAATACTGGGAACTAGGACATTTCGCATCAAACACATACCTGCCTACTTTGAAGATGACGTATGTTCGTACACGACTACGCCTGCTTTTGTTTGCAAATTGACGTTAATGTAAGTAACAGTGTTTGTGCAACGCTACAGCTAGACATAGAGGGATGTGAACGGCCGACAGAGCGTTTCCGCCAATCGGTGTCATATAAAAAGGACTTCTGCTAAACATGAATGACTCCTGGCAAGATGGGATGTATCGCATAGTAGAGAACGTTTTAATCGCGTGATTCAGTTGCGCATTAGGAGTGCGGCGGGGCGGGGCGGGGGGGCGCGGCGGGGGCGCGCGGCTGCTCGGTGCCTCCCGCGGTGCTGCGCCTGCGCCGCTACTTTTTATCCGCGCATGCTCGGCTCGTGTCTTTTTCGCTCTTCCCGATTGGAATTCGTTGAGGGATCGCCGCTGCCGGTGGCAGACGTCTTGTGACATGTCAGCGGCGGTACGTGCACTGCGTACAAGGCAATTAACCAGTCATCTCACTCGAATCCACCAGTCGGGCGGAATCTCCTCGCAGCTCGAGAGTTGTTTCTGAGGAGGCTCGTCTTTATTCAAGGAACTACCGTGAAAATACTTCGACACAGAAATCGTTAATTGATCTCGTTAATTGTCCTTTTTTGGAACAACATCTTGTAAGTATTTCACTTGTAGGTTTTTTAACGTAATAAAGTATCGGACGAACATCCTCTCGACCTCAACGTGTTTAAATTTTTTTGGGTAGCTCGTACTGTTATACTCCACCTATTGCGTACCTATCTATAGATGACACAGGTTGTATAGTAAATCTAGGTAAACGTACGACATCACAATCATGCAAATATGTACTGTTGAGCACCTACTCATACGAAATTCCAACACCATTGCGTGATCTGAAACGCAATCTGACATTTTCCTTGTGAACCAAAAGGTGAGCCTTTAAAAAGTGTTCTTCCAGTTCCTTGCTATTCGGGTGGTAGCATAACAATGACAGTTCTTACAATAGAAACTTATGTTTGACAAAAGGAAAGGGCGAACTTCGACGGAGCGTGTGAATGAAAATAAAAGAGAAAATAATGGAGACAAATCACGGCGACCAACTTAGATACAGCGAACCAAGTATTTCTAATTCATTGACATGAGCTTACTCGTACAGGCCGCAGGATATTAAGTTAGAAAACCTTACTTGAGGACACAGAACTTAATCATGAACAAAACACAAAAAAAATACTGAAATGGCCCGGGCACCTTTCTAGTTTTGCCAAATTTAACTCTATGAGAACTGTATCGTGTTACTTATTAACTGGGTTGTGGAGGGCGGATAGGCAGTTGCTAAAATACTGGTATTTGTCAGCATCCGGTTAGACTGGGAGCCGACCTCAACAAAGTTTGGAAAAGGGTAGGCAAATTGACACTATGTAGTATGACTCTATTAAAATTAACCTGAAGTATAAAGATAAACAACTCCATATTTTTATTTGGAAGACACTGCTAATTAACAACAAGAAGTGACATCACAATGAAAAACACAATATCAGAAATGGAATAAATAAAATGTTAAATTGTATTTATTAGAGTTTATTATTATCGCTTTTTGAACAATAAGTAGGTACATATAGACAATTATGGTAAAGTCTGGTAAAGGTGTCGCCGAGGTGCGGAGCGACTACTACATGTGTTACCGGCTTGCATAATGGATGCCCCAGGGCTATCCGTGCGGCGCAACTAACTTAAATATATTCTAGCTGTACCGTTTACCTATTGAGTTAACCCCAAATAGCCCTTATTGCAACCTAGAACTGTTTTAGAAAATCGGAACCTATTCTCGATAAAGGGAGATCCGAAGTAGGGCAAGACAAAACGGGCCTTTTTAATTATTTTCAGACCTTTTATTGACGTAACAGTCAGCAGTCACTGCCATCCCCTTTTGGGAAAACAATTAAGTACATAACCTACCTCGAAAAATATTGGTTGAATTGATTGATTTGTTGGCAGGGTGTCATTTAAAGTCAGAGAAAGTTATGGTGTAGCAAATTAAATTTCAAACCACAAGTGTCATTCTTTTACAGTCGTTTGAACTGACTATACCTACTTAACTCGGCAAATTGACGTAGGTAGTGTCAATCTGCTTAACAATTATTTTACCGAACAGTATATAGATTTAATTTAAATAAGTAGAAAGTATGAAGTAAATAATTAAATAATCACTGACTGTGCCAAGTGCCAATATGTTCATTTGAATACGTAAATGTACTAAGGTTACCTCCGTTCTACTATCACGTTGTAATTGTAAGCATAGTCACGACCTGCTTATCATATCATTAATATTAAACTCAAGTTATTTGAGGACACAAAAATATGAAAGAATATTTTGGTGAAGTCGCGAATATGCGGCCATAATATTAAAAATAATAAAAAATGCGTTCGTCGAATGCCCGGTGCACGGTGGTAGCCCTTGGAATAACAGAAAGAAGCCGCTTGCCTTTCCATTGAATCAAATTCATATATTTTGAGATTCAGTCGCCAATTTCATTTGTACCGATAGGAAAAAAGTTTTCAATAAAACACTGGTAAGTAAGGCTTTAAAAAAATGTGATACCTGTTATTTATTTAAAACCTCAAGACACACATAACAGATTTTTATGGTTGAGGAAAACGCAAAAAAACTAAACATCAGGACTGGATGTTTAAAATGACATAATATGTTTATTTCTATAACTACCATATTAAAACTGCATTAAACAAGTTCAAATTATAAACAACTTATAAGTGCATAAAGTTTGATGTCCAGCTGAGAGCTCGCTGAACATTGTAATAGGCAATGACACATATTGTTCTGACGGTACATTCCGCGGATTGTTTTATTGGATTATGCGGCGAGGCCGCGAAGCAGCTATAACTATTCAGTGTCGTCTTTTGTGTTATGGAAAAACTTGTTCTTGAACCCATGTAGTGTGAAAGTCTCGTTTATTTGTGCAGTTTAATGTTACATATGTACACATATTATCGGGTGCGCGGCGCGGCTGTCAACAGGCCCAATGCGCCCGCGCACCGCTCGTCGACACTGCGCACACGCCGAGCGTTGTTAGCGCGGACAATGCCAAGCTCACAGATCCTTCATCATTACCTACTGTTTTGATTTTTCAACTTCGTTAGGAATCTACTTTCCTTTTTTGGGTGAAGACCTGCAATATATTTAGATATTTACATTATGTTACAGGTAGCAAGTATGACTGAATCATCAACACAGAGCCTAAACTGCTAGAGCTGGAAACATGTTTGGACAGTGGTTTATTGTTAAGAGAGGATAAAGAGGATTTTTGGAAATTGTACCCCTACGAAATTAAATTGGGGATGTTAAAAAACTTTCGGTTGAGTAACTGTTGCACACTTGTTTTAGCATTTTTGGAACATTATCCCTGAGGAGGCAAAATAGGAGATGAAATTTTGTGAAAATCCGGGGGTGTGTCAATGAAGTTAGGGCTTTGGTTAAAAAATATGAAACACATCTATCAGGATTTTTTAAAATTCTATCCTAAAGGAGTAAAGAAGGAGATGAAAGTATGCGGATAGAATAGGTGAAGAAAGTTTATATATTGCTGACAAGTGCTAGTTAACGAAATAACATCCGGCTCAGCAGATTAGTTTAATAATAATCCTATATCTATAATTTCCCGTCCGTGTTAGGGATAGGAGCAGAGATATTATTGCCTGTTTAGTTTTGAGATTTAAAATGATTGAGAACCTATAAAATAAGTGCTTATAAATGTTACTTACTATTTAATTGCAAAACAAACGGAACCCTGCGAAACCTTATTCAGTCGGTCGTCGACTAATGTTTATTTGGACATATTTATGGCTATAGTTCCGCTTTTTGTGCAGATGGAAATATGTGTGGCGGATCGCACGTCTGCGTGAGATTTCGGACACCTCTCCGCTTACTAAATTTAATATCGTCGGCTTTTACGCCGACGACGAACTAAAAAAAAACTATGAAATCGCCATTGTGTCGGCGACACGAACGGCAGTTCGCGCCTACCGGCCACTCATGAAAATTATTTTGTTTTTATCGCAAAATGTATGTTTATGATAACACCTGTTTCGCTGATGCCTCCGCGATCGGTGTCAGTCGAAGCTTGTCTCGATTTTTTGCCAATTTAAGGACTATAAAGACGCCCGCATCGCCAGCTAATTTTAACCACTGTTCACCGAATTACGCATTCGTTTGCTCTTGTTCGAGGGACGGAAGTCTCCCTGCTTTACTCGTGTTACGTTTGACATCAAATGAAGCTGCAGTTATTTGCTGCTATACATTTGCATTTTTTGTATCCATCTTCACGATAGATGAGTCTAGTCACTTTGTGCGATTATGTAGCAAACAAATATTTCGATGAAGATAATAAATTCATATTTATTAACAAATCAATCGCATAAATCTTAGTTTATGTCAACTATAATGATGCGGTTGTCAAAGGACAGCCGCCGCGACCACGGTCCAGCTTTTTGCATAATTACGTCGATGGAATGCCGTCCCTTTAATATGATAACAAAGAAAGATGACCGACTATATGATTGTTGAAATTTATAGCCATCCTCAGCAAGAGATGTTAGCCGCTGATTGTGCGAACTATGGAGTCTTGGGAGCCATTGCTCCATTCTTGATATTCCAGCCGCCAAGAATATTTGTTTCATATTTGTATGAGTTGATATTCACAGACGACGATCTACCAAGTTCATGACTTATAAACTACAATATCCCACTTAGACTAAACATAAGTTTTATATTAACTTCACGGTAATCGTGGATCTTGTAAAGAGCGCAGACATAGATTAGGTGCGCAAGAGTGAATATGTCTATTGGCCTGTTCGAATTGATAAACAACATGAAATCAAAGATAGCGAACCCTCCTTAACGTAGAGCACGAGTTATATATTTTCGTAACGCAATCCATAAGAAACACTACAATAATCGTACATTTCTCTTGACAACGTTCCTTTGAATAAAGAGAGTTAAGGCGAACAGATACAATGTCGAAGATTTGTTTACTCAGCGCTAAGAGGCCAGCATTGCGTGATTACCTCCTCAGCGCGACTGCTTGAAAAATAGACTTTCCTGCGCAGAAATATAAGGAGAAATTTGCTGTATTGCAAACACGACTCTGTATCTATGTGCAGATAGCGCACCGCCTCGCAGCCGCTCTTGTGGGCTTAAATTAGTACGTACTCAAATGTCATCGTTCACTATGATATCGCAATCAAAATTGACGTGGGAAATATGCTCGTTTGTGACTGAGGGCACGCAGCTGATGTCTATAAATTGTACAATAAATTATATCAATCGCTCTGTTAGATACCGACGTTGCATAATTCAATCATAATGCTGTCAAAGTATGCGCCGCTGCCCTTACTGCGCCGGTATGCACAGATTATGAGCGAATGTCTTTAGACATTGAATATGGTGAGCGGCGATAATACATTATGGCTCGATACTAGTAAATGAATATGTGAAGTAAAAAGTGGTTTGTACATGTCATAATAACTGGAAAAGCTAAAGCAATCAAACAGGTAGCTCACAGTATGCAGTGTCCGGGTGCGCATACGGGATGCGAGCGCTCGATCACCACCACCTTCCTGTTTTAATACCCACTTTTTATACACCACACTCACCTGCATTAATTTAGCTGAGTAGATCAAATATCTGCACAAAACTTGTCAATAACAGTCCCGAGGTAACTGTCAGTCAATGAACGCGAGGATCAGCTCGCGTCCAAGCTGACTCGGTAAAACACACGAATGAAGCCAAAATTATTTACGAAAGAACTAGGTGGCGCACTATATTTATTTTAAGAAATGGTTCTCTATTAATTTGATTAAAATGTACACAGATGACCACAACATCAAATCTAGGAACATTTGCATTTCTGTTAACGATTGCATCAGTAGAAAACAAGAAACAAATTATTTTAGAAGCGTGCATACGACAAGACGCGATATTTACTTCGCTGATACAAAATATTTGTTATGTATCGCGATCTGAATACTCTCAGAGGTCTCATGATTGTATTCTCTTATAAAGAGCCAGTACTTGCCTTACAAAATTGACATCCAAATCAGATTAATCCAATCAATGGAAATTTATGACGCACCGGGGAGCGAGCTCCGTGCCATTGAGAGATCGGCGCAGGCCTTGCTAATCAGCTCTCGACCAACAAACTATAACCTACCTGTTGCTTGCGCCGCATCTTTATCCTGCTCCAAATGGTCTCAAACGAAGACATCTTTAAACTAATTAGGCAGGTTCACGTATAAACCCATGCGTACTTTGAATTTTGGAATAATATATGTAAATTTTCGAAATCATAGCCACCCATAATGGTTCACGTGGTATCGGCATGGACGACATTGTCACACTATGCCTTTCGGTTTAAAAATTATTCGGAAATTTGCCAACGTCTTCGAAAATCACACAACGTGTGTTTTTGCGGCAATTACAGAGACGTGCGGAGCGGTCGCCTTCTTTGCAAACATGTCTTTGATTTATATGTCTGCTTTCGGCTCTCGAGATGAGAGTAAAATATGAGCCGACCCATCAAATATTCAGCCTTTTTGGGACGCGGGAGCGACTCTTAATGCTCATTATAATAAAAATACGATAGTTCATACTGAAATATATAACGTACATGTTGCCTACGTTGGTATGTCAGTCCCATTTTGGAAGTTAGCAAATCCTTATTTGTGGACTGAACCGTTTTGATACTGCTCTTAAATTACTTCATGCTATGTTACTTTTGTATGCATAAAATACAAAATTGAGAAAGAAAGCAGGAATAAATCATCGTGTAGGGATTTTAAAATTATTAGGTTTACAAAAGTCAGATCAACTCTGCAATTTAAAAGGTTTTTGTATTAGATTTGGTATGACAGTTTTTTAAATCGCCGATAACTAGGTACTTATGTTAAAAGCAAATAATTAATCATTTTACCATTACAGAAAATGTGAATCGCAAAAATTCTTATTTCAAGTATCTAGACACTTTGGTCTGTTGGAGACAAGTTGGTTATATTTCATCAGGACTTGTTGTCACATGATCCGCGGGGAGATTCATCTTTAATTGGGTGAACCGGGCCGTTCTGCTCCTTTACATTGTGGACCTTTATTAGAAGCCTGCCTGGGACAATGTCATACCTACCTGTACGAACCTTCGTGAGTCAGGCTATTCTTTAAGATCGAAACATATTAGTATGTATTTTTAGCGCGAAATGCGTTTGTAATGTGATGAATTTGGGATTTCAATTAACATTTTAACAAAACAGTGTCGTTATTAACAAATGATACAGTTGTTGGAAGTATGATACACCCGGCGTGTCTCGGATAAAAAAAAAATGTCTATGTGACTAAACGTTATCACTTATCTATATGTAATTCTATCAACTACCTACGTTATATTACAAATACATGCGACTGGCAGATTTCTTATTAGATTGGCTGCCAGTCAATGGCCAATCTACTTACCTGCTAACGAAAAAACCACGGAACATTTACCAAAATGATCATAATTAATTTCAATTTAGTTCAAAAACTAAAGCCTTGAAAGTTCAAAACACTAGTTATCTTACCTCACCTGCCTGTTAAGATAGTAAATAATTACCCATATTCACACAAGGCATGGTCACATGCATGGTCACGTCAAGCGACGTCCATTACGGCACTGTCATCGGTGAGTCGTGACGCGCAATTAAAATCAATATTTATGGCCTTATTAGAACACATAAATAAGAAGCTGACATTTTTCAACATGATGGTCGCTGCCACTCTTCAAATAAATCATGGCAAGTTATGTGATAGCTAATGTCAATATACTCGACGTATACCTTGAATGGAAGCCACGTTATTGGGATTTTAAGATTTCATAAGTGATTAAAGTTATTAAGTTGCCCTTATACTATAACTGCCCGCGACTGTGTTTGTAGTGTCAGTGCTGAAGTTGTACCTAAGTAGGCTTTTAATAAAGGTAGCATGTTTTAGTCAACCAGCCATATAAGTGGTTATGTAAAATTGAGGATCCACGAATTAAGTAACGTAGTTACCCACTCATTTAATTTTTGAATAATAATACCTGATTTATTACTTGGATAAGTGCTTACTTGAAAAATTCCAATCGTGGGCCCGCACACTTCGTACTTGGATCAGTATGGAATATTAAATTATAGTTACAAACCTCTATGGTTACGGCTAGTATGCAGTAGTACGAGTATTCTAACAAGTTTAGCTTTGTATGTTACTATTAAAGCATCAAGTTATTCATCGGTACATGGAAAATATTCCGTGAAAAATTAATTGATACCAAATCTAGTAACGACCGGTGATCAAGCTGAGAAGCTAAAAGAGTACGCAATGGGCCATAGATCACTTGTCTTGTACTAGTTTTTATCTTAACGATATTACTATGTTGGTACTGTTACGTATTATAAGCAAGTAAAATGCTGCTTTGAAGATGAGCTCAAAATGTATAAAACATGTTAACGCCTTATTAAACATACCTAGGTATCTATGTTACAGAAAGTTGCGATTACGAATATAACTTTCTCATAAGTGAAACTTTAAGTAAGATGCGCAAAATGGCATTTAATTCCTCACGCACTAAGACGGAACCCCGAAGTTAATGGCACAGAGAGGAGAGTGCGCAAAACGTCAAAGATTCTTAACTAGGACGAGTTAAACGTATGACGGTTGTAAATTTCATGTCGCTTATTCAATTAAGAGTCGTGGATTGAATGACATAAAACTTCTGAGATAGTGCAATAAAATACTTGGCAATTACGGGTCAGCAAGCAGAGGCTCAGTGCTTGCCGCGGCCTGCCGCACACGCCAACCGACACCGAGTTTACTCGCCGCGCCACTCCGCCACTCCGCCAGAACCGCCATTGTGATTTTGAATGTTCACTTACAAAAATATACGACAACCAGCCGCAGATACTTGCATGCTCATCTCGGGATAAAGAGGAGAGTTGTGTTACGTGCTTTACGCCTAATAAAATACATTTGTGTGAGCTTTGTCACGGAATAACATTTGCCTAGTACCAACTATACACTGTTCTATGTGAGCCTTTGTTTTCAAGAAACTTGCACATAAATTACTCATTTATAGCAAAGAAAAAAATGTTAACACCTGTCTTTAATGACGGAAATTGAGGGTATTATAATTATAATTGTGCCAGCCAATCCTTATCGCATAAAATCAAGTACAACTCAACACGTTTCAAAAATCCACATCAACTATTTCCTTGTTATTCTCAATAAGACCATTGTATGGAAATCTCAACATAATGATAATCATTAAATTTCAGTCATGATGGCGCTCATCAAACTGACGTTAAGTTATGATGATTCTCGGTATCGACAAAAACATATCGATGGAGCCTCATTATTAAGTTTAATTATGACAGTTCGCCATATATGAATGGTTTACTTGATCGTGTCTGCGGCCAACGGACTCAAAAAACAGGCATTCGTCCCATAACAGTTCTCCTATATAGAGCAACTTGACAGCTTATAAAAAGGCTTTATAGTACTTACCTACATTATCTTAGACACAGCGATGTCAACGACTTTTGATAACAATGCAAGATAATGCAGCATTTTTTGCATACAGATGCGTCCGCGTAGAAATCAGGCTGAATAAGGACAATCATGTCGTTTAAGCGATAAGTTTGCACATTAGTCTGTGCGTCGCGATGTCGCAAGGCGTTGCATACATTAGGTACATTTCGTCTTCTAGTTTTTATCGATTCTTATGTCCAAATGTGTAGTAAGGACCTGGGCGGCTCAGGCGACCATGTTTAATTGCAGCTATTAGAACAGATGGCTTATTCATTTGTAGAGCAGTCGGTCGTTGCGCTCATGTCGTAAACTGGCGATTCGTTCCCGTTCTGATGTTATTGTAGCGTTTTGTCTATGCTCTGCCATTTTATTGGGCCATTTTGTTGTTTCTCTGCTGAAGTTCTAAACTCGCATGCATCACTGTTTGTGTTTTAGTCATAGTGGCCGTTTCATCTCAGATATATGTTAAGAACTACAATATGATGAGTCGATGAACGTAAATACTAGGATGTGAGATTTCCAAATATATTATGTCTGATTTTGTGCATGCTTTGCGAGTAGCAGTTTCCTAACGTATGGTTCATCGTCAAATTGTTTTGGAATCTAGTTTGATAGGGATGTTTCCTAGCTATGTTCGAAAGTCTTCAGCCATTAAAGAACAATCCGCTCATAAAACACAACGTTCTCGCTCCACTTTGCGGTCTCCAAGTACGAAGTACAGTTATTAGAATATGGTTAAATTTCATTTGACGGAAATGAATTTATTACATTTAAAATGTGAATTAGGTATACCTTTGTTGTTCTCCCCGTCGCTGTCATTGTCGTGAAGTTGTCAACAGCCTCGGACACCACGGCCTGTCTTGCAGCCGAAGTGCGGGTCGCTTAGCGCGGCACGCAAACATTAACGACATCATTCGACGAGCTCTTGTCACCGTCGGCGTTCCAGCTGTATTAGAACCCAATGGATTGGCACGCGACGATGGTAAGAGACCGGACGGCATGTCTTTATTTCCATGGAAGGTGGGTAGGCCTTTAGTGTGGGATGCAACTTGTGTTGATACTCTTGCGCCATCCCATCTTCCAGGGTCGGCGTGCTGCGCTGGTGCTGCTGCTGCGGCTGCAGGAAACCTCAAGCGGCGTAAATATAATAACCTTATTAATAATTATATTTTCGAGCCGTTTGGGGTTGAAACCCTCGGGCCGTGGGGTCCGAGTGCGCATGGTCTTTTTAAGGAAATCTTGAAAAGACTAGTTGACACTTCCCATGACGCAAGGGCTGGCTTTTACCTTGGCCAGAGGCTAAGCATTGCCATACAACGTGGCAATGCCGCTAGTGTCTTGGGTACCTACATACATTACCAGTCGACAGCGATGTGGATGAATTATTCGACGCTATATTTTAGTTTGTAAATAGTTTTAGTTAATTTAGGATATTATTTTGTTATTTTAGTGATATACCTTTTGCATTTAATCCGTATAGTTTAGAAATCATTAAGAAAAACTCCCCCTTCTTTAAGGTCGAGGAATCGGTTATGTAGGTAAACTTAGGCAACTTTCTAGCAGGTGTAATGTAGATTATTTGAAAGTTTCTTAACTCGATTAACAGTTTCCAACGATGGAGACGGTTTTTGATGACGAGGATTATCAACACGTACCTATTGTTGCAGACTTTTTAAGAGCTCTATTTGAGCAGATGTTTCTTTTTTATGTGCGCTGGCCATGCTTTAAATACTCGTAAATATTACCTAAATCAATATAATATGTAAAAAACTGTGCATCTTAGGATTCTATAAAATCAATTTATTATTGTAATATTTTGAATTGTTTATTGAAATTCCGAAGGTGTCCTTCCTAACTCCACAAATACCAAAAATGTGTTAAACAATGGTTTAGATCGTAATTCTAATGCCCCAGAGGGATAGTATTTCAGCTGGAAGACTGCTGACGACATGGTATGTTTTGTCGTTCAAAACAACTCAATTAGCATTTTCATTGTGGCTAATTGTATAGTGATAAGGACATGTAACCACTGTCACACCTCGTCAATGTGGACACGAGGGGGACCGCATTCAACAGTAAGTGACCAGTTTTTAATCCCCGTTATAATTATTTGGATTTTGTATGCTTTATATGTAAGTCCGCGAAAGAAAACATCGTGATGAAACCGGCATGTCCTAGAACCAAAACTTCGAAGACATGTGACATCTACCAACCTATACTGGGTCCGCGTCGAAGATAACAGCCCTCTCGAAGAGAGAAGGCCTGTGTCCCAGCAGTGAGTACATTATAATGTGGATTATGCTGTAGGTAAGTCCTCCACATAAGGTGGACCGATGACCTGGTGAAGGTCACGGAAATCCGATGGATGCGGGAAGCACAGGACCGGTTGATGTGGCGGCGCTTGTAGGAGACGCATGTCTAGAAGAGGACGTCTTGCGGTAGAATTATGATGATGAATACTTTCTAATTTTCCAAAAGGTGTCAATTAGCTCGTAGATTTCAAAAAAAAAAAACAAATCCATAAATATTTATCTTCTCAGTCCTACTCATAAACATGTAAGACGTTCACCCGCTCTGAATAAATGAACAACAACTCAGGAGTGTAGGTTGTCATCATTATACTACATTTAAATGTCAAAACGTACATAATAAGTGTTGCACTTTGCATGAACATGTCCACGACCTATTCGAATTCAATTTTGCTTACGTGAGTGGTAAAAATAAATAAAGGCGAGTGGAGCTATGATACGAGCCGGGTTGCGAGTTATTGGTCCCCGTGCGCCGCGGCGGTCGTTCAATTTCTCTAATTAATTAACGATCCCTTAGATAACACACGCTGACAACCTTATTTGTGGCGAACAAATCTTTCAAACATAAATTTTAGTGTACACGCTCTAAACTTGTAAACTCTATGCACGTCTAGGTATCTACATGTACGAGGCCCGTAAAAGATAAATTTATTATCCCACCAGCAGGTAACCGCACTCTACTGTTACTGATAATTCACACAAATTATATCTCACGATCGCGGAACCTATTGTCGCGAATCACATATTTAGGTATTCCCTAAATGTAGACTTTACTAATCCACATTGCATGATAGGTTTATAGCGTATTCGCAACAATGTATCCGCGTTTAGAAAAGTGCGTAATTGAATATTCACACGGCGTGTATCCGACCGTTCTCGCACTAAATATTCGTGAAAGATTCACCCAACAATTTACATTTGTCACATAAATAAAAGAAGCATGCGGCCTCATTAGGCGACAGCACGCCGCTCCGCACCGCGCCGCACCGCGCCGCGCCGTTGCCGTGCATGCCGCCGCTACCGTGTCCCACTCCTCACCAATAACGTGTATTTGTCAGGAAATTTCCACATAATTGCTCAGAGCTCAGGCGACTCTGATTATTTTATTCATTCTTTTCCTTAGGGTTAGAAGGGTTAGCACGATTCGATACTTAGCAAGATGCACTGAGAAATCAGATGCAAGACGGAATGAATTCGTAAAACCATTTTACGTTTTTCTGTGGCCTTCTTTATCTACTTATAACTTTTTGGTTTAATATTTCAGTTAGAGTTAAGTGGTGAAGGACGAAGCTCTAAGATTCTATTAAAGTGTATAATTTATTTTGGGCTTACACTATCACGAGCGGAGTGTCCGTGGGCCCGCGCAGAGGGTCCGTGGGCAGCATGGCGCCGCTATCAGCGCTGGTATAATAAGCATCGGTCAATTTGTTCACCGCCCGACCTTATCTTTTATGAAGATTTTTTGTCATCCTATTTTTCACCGCAGACAAAGTTATGAGGTTTTAAGAGAGGTATACTTTTATTGCAGTAATTAAGATATGAAGTTATATTAGGGCTTTTAACGTGAGCGAGATTTATCCGAGCCGTATATTTTTTATGTTCATAACTTCTCTGTCCTGGCCATTTGACTTCTATCTACGAATTTAATGACTCGCTTGATAAATTTATTGGTTGAGTTAAATTAATACGATGTGCATATTCGATTAAAGTGCGCGCCCGCGTAGCCAAAGAGCTTAAAAAAGAAAGCAGTCTCGATTGTTGGTGCTTATAGTTAAACGAACGTGACAAATATGCACTGGAAATGCGAAAGTTATTCCAATTTCCACATAGTTGGGCGAGTTGAGTACAACTCATTGCGACGGTCAGCGAATCCCTTCTCAGTGTCGCAAACATGTCACAACCGAATTCGTGACAGTAAACAGTTGAGCAGTCTTATCAGCATGCAAAGGATGATATTATCGACAGTAGGCATTATAAATCTGAATCGCGGTTAGCTACCATATTGACACGGTTCAGTTTACGACCTTGGGAACGGCTAGTCGCGAACCTGACCGCGAGAACCTAGTGATAGCTACATAGAAATGAGATAACGGTATTCACTCATATATGACTTTAGACTCTCCTAAGCAGGATAGTCAACAAACATTATTGGTCAGTGACCAATACACATGACCTGTTTTCTGTTCTGTTGACTCAATCTCTGTAGCTACAGGCACGTTTAGTTTTACGTTTAGTTTACGTTTAGGTTTAGTTTTAGTTTAGTTTCTAGTTTACATGTGTGTGCCCTAGCTACAGAGATTGAGTGATTGAGGCATTTAAGTACCTGAATTTACTTCAGGTAAGTACTTAAATGCTAAAAGTTTAATAAAATAATCTCCAAAATGCACGGTCAGCAACGAACAGAGTCAGTTGCTTTTACATAACTAGGTATCATCTATATTGAAACAAAACTTGATACACTGATTTGAAGAACATTTTAAAGTTTTAGTCAACAGTTTATGTTCTATTCCAATTCAAACATTTAAATTATTGCTTACTAAATTGAAGCCTAGGTCCCCTTTCGTTGCTGATTGTCCTAACTTTTAGGTCGTTATCGAAAGGTTCAAAGAGACTCACATAGTTGGAATTCAGAACTTGAATAATCTTGAGTTGAAATTTTCTCATAATAAAAACACTCCCATGACAATAAAATATGCTTCGAGACAATGATTGAAAATACGCCTCACGAATAAAAATATAGTCGTTAATAATTCTCATAGCGGTTGACTTATCATTGCTTAAATAACTTGACAATAGGTACGAACTAATAAAATATTCTATAAACATTGTGACGGCCGCGCAATACAGACGCCGAACGACGATTCTGTGAAGTCGTTTGGAAAGCAGGCTGTGATTTGCAAGGTCACGCGTATAACACGGATGTTCCCGATATTGAAATGTACAGACGTGCTTTATTCACCTACATATGAACACATGCAACTTGAAAAGATCCCAGCCAAGCACTCATCTCTTTATTAAAATAAACCTTATACACCGCGCGGAAGTCATCGTTTCGTTCGGTGAAAACTCGCCGCTTGAACGTTGCCCAATGCGACAGTAGTATGAGAATCAAATACTCATATTGAATACGAAGCAGACAAACGGTACGACACTTCGTATGGTAAATTCCGTATTGCGAATTATTAAATTATTTATGCCGCATATCGCGGTGCGCCGACTACCGATCGCTGAACCACAATATCGGGAATCCCTGTTCGCTACTAATGCAATAATTTGGCGTATTTTGCAATCGCGTATTGAATATTGAATAGTTGGTAAATAGTTTATGTTCTGAACGTGGATTTCAGAGTACGTGATCCGGCGCGGCGGCTCGTTGTGAAATTGCACGACACACGGATAACATACGTTAACAAGTGGTCGTTTCGAATAAAATTTTATGTTCTCGTTGTGTTTAGATTTATAACAGATACGCGATGGATCTCTCGATATGCGGTGCATTACGGCACTGCGGCACATGCGCCGCTGCGACGCGGCGACGTAGCGACACGGCGACGTAGGTGTTCAAACGACAAACCGCTGAACTCAACGACTGCCAATACATCTTGCATTATTATTTTAGTACCAAAATACCTATTATAACTTTATTGCGAATGAGCACGACATGCTGTTACGACCCACGAATTAGTCGAAACGTGGTTATAATGTAGGAATAAGCGTGGATCATATCAACGTTTAAATTCAAGTAAAGGTGTTCATAGACACGAGAATGCCATTTAATCCTTGAGTTTAGATATGGTACAAGATTTCTTAACGACCTTACCTCAAAGTCAGGTGCAATTATAGCATGGATAGCTCGGATGATTGACTTCTGCGGTCTGCCATAGCACTAATCAGCGTCAATCTAGAAGGTTGCTACGGAAATCTCTCAAACAATCTTTCGAAAACTGACGCCAGATGTCACTAAAGGCGTTTGATATTAGACTCCAACCTTAGCTGCTTCTCTCTTCTCTCCTCCTTAAGCAAGCTTCCAGGTCTGCAATGTTACACTCTAGGTAGACTCAGACTCCGAGACCCCGATGAAGGTCGTGGGAATCTGCTGGTTGCAGAAGCCTATATTCGTTGTGGTGATGCTTTGGTCTTTGAGCTGATAGGATTCGTTATTAACCTATTTGAACTCTCAAACAGCTCCGATATAACATAAACACACAAAAACAGCTAATATGCCTGAGTTGTGTACTACCCACTATAGTTGACTTTAACTATAGTTTAACACAGATTTGTGTAAAACAATAAGTTCCCAGTGTCAACGCGATATGTCCTCACAATGATAACGGAGGATATCGCGTGCGTACAATCGCAGACGAAGTAGAAATGATTTAATTTGTTCGTGGAGTGGCTCCGAGGGAGTCGAGTAGTCGCGGTATAGACCCGTGCCAGATATCATTTGTAGCTATTTCGAAGGCAAAATACAGGCAATAAACAGAATATTGAGTTCAAACCAACAAGTAGATCGTGTGAAAGTGAAATCAAATAAATTAATATTTATTTTAATTAAATTAAGTACCAGGTACCTACATCAAGATATGCCAATAACATAGTACCTGCTGATAGATAAATATTTTATTCAAAAGTGTGTACCAACGAAATAACATAAAATTAGGAAATTGAAGTCACCCTCGAGCTAGCAGCCGATAGCAGCAGAGGAATCCGCGAACTAGCAGCAGAGGAATTCGCAATCTAGCAGCAGATAGCAGCAGAGGAATCCGCGACCTAGCAGCAGATTGCAGCAGAGGAATCTGCGACCTAGCAGCAGATGGCAGCAGAGGAATCCGCAAACTAGTAGCAGATAGCAGTAGAAGAATCCGCAACCTAGCAGCAGAGGAATCCGCGAACTAGCAGCAGAGGAATCCGCGAACTAGCAGCAGATTGCAGCAGAGGAATCCGCGACCTAGCAGCAGATTGCAGCAGAGGAATCCGCGACCTAGCAGCAGATGGCAGCAGAGGAATCCGCAAACTAGTAGCAGATAGCAGCAGAGGAATCCGCAACCTAGCAGCAGAGGAATCCGTGACCTAGCAGCAGAGGTTCCGCGACCTAGCAGCAGATAGCAGCAGAGGAATCCGCGAACTAGCAGCAGAGGAATCCGCGAACTAGCAGCAGATTGCAGCAGAGGAATCCGCGAACTAGCAGCAGATAGCAGCAGAGGAATCCGCGAACTAGCAGCAGATGGCAGCAGAGGAATCCGCTACCTAGCAGCAGAGGAATCCGTGACCTAGCAGCAGATAGCAGCAGAGGATCCGCGACCTAGCAGCAGAGGAATCCGCGAACTAGCAGCAGACAGTGGAACAGGAATGCGTGAACAAGGAGCAGTTAGTAGAACAGGAATGCAGATTGCAACATCATCAGTTTGAGAAGAAGAAACCCAAGTTTGTTACAGGTATTAGCATTACCCTCGATGTCACCGTAGAAGGTCCGAGGGCGCGATCTTGACACCGCTTTGAACTTAGCACAAATATTCTCTAAATTAAGTGTAAAAGTTAGTTCAGAACTATTGTGTAATATCTGCACGTTGGCGCTGCATTGCGTGACCCGACTCCCCAGTGTTGACTTAATGGAGTGCTCGTGAACAAATTTAAAACACGCCTTGTTATGACTTACATGATTTATAATTACGCTCCTGTGATTGTTAGACAAACACGAAACACTTTAATATTATGAGGGTCGTTTGCATGCTTAACTTCAAATTGTTTCACATAGGTATACACGCATAATTATATTGTTTTCCTTGGGTTGTTATGACTTCAGTTAGTTACGTTAGTATCCTACTTCCTACTTAATATTATAAACGCGAAAGTTGGTGAGGATGGATGGATGGATGTTTGATACTCTATCACACTAAAACTACTAAACGGATTTGGCTAAAATTTGGCACACAGATAGTTTATAACCAGGATTAACACATAGGATTGTTATTCCGATATTCCTACGGGATCGAAACTTATGTGGGAGAAATTACGGGGCGCAGCTAGTTATAAATATTTCACAGGCAATCTATGTTATAGAAGTATAACAATTTAAAAACCACGCAAACTTAGTTAGGAAACGCTATGCAGATGATAATGTTTGATAAATACAAAGAGCTTCATCAGGTTCATGCGTATAAAACTATAAATCATGTTCGTGATCAACAACAATATACTTTTACAGCTTATTCGAATACCAAAAAAGGAAAATAATCTTAAAAATAAACAAACGCTGACTAAGTAATAAAAGAATAAAATATCTTAGGGTTTCGCAGAGTTAACCCGGAGGCCAAAGCGCGGGCGGCTTGGGGGTTCGTAATTGAAAAATAAAAGGCCGTAATAATAGAATTCACATTGCGTTGTACGTCTGTCTTTGTCAGGACCAGCATTGACTTCAAATACATATGTATTATTATACAATAATAGACGCCCACCCCATTGCAGATGCCCTCTTTTTATGACAAATCTAATAGAATTAAGTAACTTTTCAATACATTAGAAAACATGTACTTATGAACATCTGATTATAAATATTTCCTATTTTCATACTTGGCACCCCCCGCACATGACTTGTGAACGGTGAGTATAAATAAGCATGTGGTGTGTCACACACACCATAGAATGACACTAAACATATTTTTAATGTTATCTTATGTTGATAGATGTACAGACGCCAGCATATCAAGCTACTACAATCTGTCAAATTTCTTTAATAGATTTTCAACTTTATCGCTAAAGCATTAAGGTACAAGGTTGATTGGGAAAATTTGACAGTTTCGGGTAGCTTGACCTGCTGGCGTCTGTACTTACCTAATGATAAATCCCATGCCCTGAGCAAAATCAAAGCAAGCTGGCATTTTCGATCACATACCGAAACGGAGTTCCCAAACATTTGTATGCAGATATTACGGTAAAGTTGGATTGTTTCGTGCATCGCCCAACATTTCCGTACAATAGATTGGCCGAGGCGTGGTACAGCTAGTTAGCCGTAAAGTGAGATGTAAATATGCGCAAGCGCAAGGGTCACACATTGACTATCCTGCATTGTAGCGGGAAACGTGCCAGCAAACAACTGGCAACATTTTCTTGAATTTGTCATTCTTAGGTTCTTTAATTACAGAAGACGGTTATATCAACAATAGAACAGGTAACCAAACAAATCAAAGATTCCATTGCGGTTGCATGAGTAATCTTCACGAGTGATAGGACCTAATCAATACGGACTAGTCGACATTATAAAGTGATTACAACGTCAGTGATCAGAAACAAGTATTATCTTAGATGTTTCGCTGTCAATTAGTTATTTGTACGGCAATATTTTAGTCGTAGATAGACTCATTAAGTCTCCTACTCACTGGTTTAGTACTCAAATATAATCGTTTACAGGCACATGGCACGGGAGGCGGTCTTATCCGATTGGGAAAATTGATAAACTTGAATGAAAATCTAAATCGAGAATCTAAGTTTATATTCTGTGCGCTGCTTTACGAGATTCATGAGTACACAGACATAGATTAGCCTAACGACATATAAATAGAAACCACTGTGGCTAGCACCACTATAATAATTGCCTACTCGCATTTTATCCGTGCTATCATCTGCGAATCAATCAAGTCTGATCCGTAGTGTCTTACCGAGAAAATTTATAGCGTCTTCTCCTTCAGATATTTGCATATTATCTTAATGATGAAGAACCACCTCTTCGCCACTTATCGCCTTATATTCCAATTAATGTTGGAAATATGCGGCAGCTCCTCGCGAGCCGTGTTTTATTAACCTTTCATAAAGTACGCCCTTTATCGCTTATATTAAATCGCTTCCATGTGTTACACTTTTGTAAAGTATTTTTTATAAGTTTTCATTAATCGCTTACATTATAGAGCAGTGGTGGGCAAGTGATAACGGCTGCAACTTATGAGTTGTAGGTCGTGAGTTCGAACGAATCCAAGCAGATACTTTTCTGTGTGTAAAAATTTTGAAGACATGTGACTTCCACCAACCCGCACCGGGCCTGCGTCCCACTCACTCCCACCGAGAGAAGGCCTCTGTTCCAGCAGTGGAAACATTATAGACTGATTATGTTACATTGTAGGTGATGATGCATTTTACGAAGCCCTCCCAGCCTGCTAGTGTGTTGAGGAGGAAAGTGTGATGATTAACACTGTAATAAGTTCTGTTACCGTTAGTCTATCACAATATATTTTTTTAATATTCAGGTTTCTCATGTATCTAAGTGAATTACAATTCTTATGGAAAATAAAGATATCTCAATCCTCAAACCAAAATAACGTATACGAATCAGCCAACGACTTTCAAGTTACGTACTGACTTATTAAGTAGGCTGTACTATTTCATTAGCGGCTTATTCGTAGCATTACAAACACTTCAATAAAATATACTTTTATCTGGCAAGTAAGTAGGTATGCAAAATGTGTGTAAAGGTGGCGAAGAGGTCCATAATTATTCTGAGCGGCATACGTGTGCAATGGTGTAAATAATAGGCGCGGGCGCATCGTTCGCTACTGGAGCATACACCTAATTAACCCAGGACATGACATGCCCGAGATATAAATTTTAAATCTTCTCGAATCCTCCAAGAAAATAAATACATGTCTGTGGAGCATAGTACAAATAAACCAGGTAGACAGGTACAATGTGACCTATGTGATACAATATGGGGAATTCATTAATGTAGGACTTTTGAAATATTATAAGATTGTAAGCGATTTTTTCGCATAACGAAATGTGTAGAGATCTGGTTAAGAAATAAAGAAAAAGAATTTATTGGGACTCGCTCAGAAAGATGCAATAACACAAACGAAATATTAAAATAAAACAACAACAGTATAAAAAAAGTACTATATACTATCAAAAAACTAACTTCAGCGGTTTAATAGGAACGTATGCCTAATTCAATTATTGGAAAACTCGTGTTTTTGAAACTTCTAATCTAATAAATACGTACGTTTACGTTTTCAGCGTCTCTAACCAACTAAAAACGTTAATGTATCAACCTCTTCTATTGTGTTGTTTTCTTAATAAGTATCATTGTACGAGTAGGTACATCATCTAAGTCCTAAGGCCAATTGCACCACAAATCACTTAATGCATTTAGCGCTAAACATTTAATACATCATTCTGTCTCCGTCATCTTCAAACGATTTACAGAAATAGAACGATGTTTATTTTGTTTTTTTTTTTTTTTTGTATACCCTGCTATTAATGTAGACTATAAGGAAACTTAAACACTGTTTTTAGCAAATAAACATTATCTTATCTTTTAAATTCGTTTAGCGCTAAATGCATTTAGTGATTTGTGGTACAGTCAGCGTCCAAAATATCCGGACGAACAGACTGTTCAAAATGATCTCAACAACTAAGAAAATTAAACTTTGTCTCAATTGGATAAAGTTCTTGTCAGAATGACAGTTATCGTATACTGTCTTCATTCTGAAACATTCCTTGTGTCATTGAGTTAATATTTCATTTTCATTGTTGCTTAGATCATTTTGAACAGTCTGTTCGTCCCGATATTATTGACGCTGACTGTACAAGTGATGTTATAAAATGTGAACAAGTCTTAGGCCCAAGACTTGTTCACATTTTATAACATCATTTATTAGGCATACACTAATTTCAATTTATTTTATTTTACCTCTGATTTTTCATCACTGTCCAAATCATAGTAGGTAATATTCTATTATTTTTTTTAAATGTTATTTTCTTTTATTTTCTAATAAGGTTACTGTTGGTTGGGTTGCTGCCACTAACAGTCTGTCAAAATCATTGTGATCTTTACTCTCGTCACAATAAGGTTGCTATTGGGTCGCTGCTGTCAGAGGTAAAAAAACTGTGAACTGTCTGTACACCAAATTTCAAAGTTTCGTAGGCACCTAATATCTACGATTCAATTATTAGATACTAATCTATCAAGTATCTGCCCTTTAAAATGTGACAACGGACGCATTTCGTTTCTGTCGTCAATCTCTCAGCCATAAGCGAGGAATCGACTTTATGGCGAATAGTAGATTTTGCATGCAATTTCAAGTTTTTGGCTACAGGTTGTTGTTTTATATTCATGTTTTTCTCATTTATATTTTAATAACTTAATAAACTGCTACCGTGCAGGAGTACCTGCACCCCAAAAAATAAGTTAATTTCCTTAAAAAACCGGCCAAATGCGAGTCGGACTCGCGCACGAAGGGTTCCGTACAACAGACGTGATCAATAAAAATCACGTCTGTTGTATGGGAGCCCCCCTTAAATATTTATTTTATTTTAATTTTATTATTAAAGTAAAAATACAACTGAGTATTTTGTCAATATTTCAAGTGCCTACCTGCTGCCATTATTGATATCAAGCAAAAAAGTGCAAAAAAAATCGCGTTTGAAAAAAGTTTTTAGTATTTGTTGTTATAGCGGTAACAGAAATACATAATTTGTGAACATTTCAACTGTCTAGCTATCGTGGTTCTTGAGATACAGCCTGGTTACAGACAGACGGACAGACAGCGAAGTCTTCGTAATAGGGTCCCGTTTTCACCCTTTGGGTACGGAACCCAAAAAAGTAGATTTCTCTACTACGCCCGAATCTCTTTTATTAATCGAATATCAATTAAATAGATTACCTATCTCACTTTGATATAGTATTTTAATAATTGTTTTAGTCTGTTTCAGGGTACTTATAATTCCGATAATTAATTTGTCCTTTCCTGCTTTCTTATGTTTTTCCTTCGGTATTACCATTTTCCCGGTTTACTGCGATTTTGCTGCATATAATCAGGGTTAACCAGATGACATCCTGTATACACGAATACGATCCGTTCTGGCAGTTGTATGGTGAACATAGTAGCAGCTACCGATCATCGAGTGAAATATATAAATCGAAGCGTTATCATCTTCGGCGATCACCGCAGACGGCTGCGGCGGGCAGCCGAGACGTGAAATAAATATCCATTTCCATACTCAAATGTAGGCAGAGTGCAGAGAAGGGCGCGGGCGCTGCGGCCGCGACCACCGCACCCGACTGATCTATAACTTCTTATTATTATTTGAATGAGATCTATTGATCCGCGAGGTGTGGAACCCGCAATCCGCTCCGACGACGATCATTTTGTTCGACTGGAACGACCGCTTTTGAACTAACTTGACGTAACAATGGCGGCCACTGACGGCAATGATTTAAAATCTGTTAACAGGACGGTTCTCTTTTTAACGATTGGTATACAATTTCCATAAAAGGTTTTCCAGATTATCTCTGTGTTCGAAATACATTTCACATAATAAGGCATAACACGTCACTATGTTAAAATAACTGTGGTTCCCTTAGCTAAGTAGTTCTAATGTAATTGAAACGTGGCCCGAGTGCAAACAATGATAGGTACCTAACTGAAAAGCGCTGTGCCCGCGAGTGCCCGCGACTCCATATACGTGGAAATTGAACAATAGTGTCACAGCAGTCACATCTATGTGAGTCCTGTATGACAGAATATCATCATCACTCAACCGAAAGACGTGCACTGCTAGGCCTCCCCCCAAGTACCGCTACTACGACCGGTCCTGTACGTCCGGGGTTCCGAATTCTCGCGAATATGATTGACAAGAACCCTTTATAATAAATTTTTAATAAAGAAAAAACCAAAACATTTTAAAATAAGGTTCTATAGGTGCATCTAGATGGGTGTGTATGGAATAATCTGTAATTATTAGAGGCAGTGATATTTTTTTTAAAGAAACAACGAAAACAACTACGAAGACAACGATTTTATAGAAATAAAAATGAAATCAAAGATTTTGAAAACCTCTCGAGTGCGACTTTCTTAGACAAATAATCACCGAAAATGCAGTGTGTGAACACACACACACACATTGCTTCATAAAACTAAGAAATAAACGTTATCTATTAAGGTATTCAATTAACAATCAAACTTAATAGCGCTATTAATTTATCAATACTACTTTTACCTAACATTAAAATACCGTATACGCAATAAATATGTTATTTCATTGAAAGGTAGTTCTATCTTTTGTTTTTATTAATACCCACATACATAAGTACCAAGCGCTAAATTAATAACATGTTTAACGATACCCAGAGAAACAAGTTTCAAAAATATTTTAAAATTAGCCTACATGGTCCGACTGTTGAGCAAAGGCCTCCCCCAAATCCTTCCAGGCATCTTTTTCAAGAGCCACCTCGATCCAAACCTTTGCGGTACCTACGCGTCTAGGTCATCGTATTCTTTTTCTATTTTTATTTTATTTCTTTACTTCTAAACGCGTTTCTTCTTTCGACTAAGTACCTGTAGGTACCTATATCACTCAAAACTGACACATCGTTTCGATGACGCGTTTTATAACGACTGACCTTCGGTATAGTTAGTTGAAGGAGTGCTCCCACTCGAGCCGAGTGTCGGGACAGCCCGTGCCAATCATCGGTGATAATATAATAGGTCCGGTGCAGGAAGCGCAGTTATTCGCAACGACCCCGCGCATGGGGGCTTTTAATCAACACTTTATTGTTTAATGACCCCTCGTCCCAGTCTAAATTAAAAGGGTGACGGCTCAGACGCTATTGACGGATGCGTTATATGTGCGCGGAGTTAGTTGAATATTTGATGATAGATAATAGCGATGCGTCAAGTTACTACCTACGGCCGCTTCGTTGCGCTGTCGCGGATTTCGCTCTTAGCGTGCGATTGGATCGGCTGAGGACTGCTGGAGGCCGAAGATGATAACGGTAATCAGTAACCGTAGAAACGTCACGAATAGGTATTAGGTAGGTAGGTAAAATTATAATCAAGCAGCAACAGTTTCCTTTATTCGGTGAAAAATAAAGAGTAGGTATTCTATAACTATCTTACTAAACAATTTGTACAGCAATAAACAAAAAACAATACGGACTAGAAACTTATTCACCAACCGATAAGTACTTACATACGTAGGCACAGGCAGTCATCTAAATAAAAAGAGTTCCTTTAAAAAAAACGATATTTTCTTCTTCCCCTTGTGGCACTCCAACCATACAGGATAGCAGTTTGCTTTGCATAATTTTTAGGTCTGTTTTGACTTACTTATCAGGGAAATTAATTATTTAGCTAGCGTCAATTAGCTAAATAATTATATAGTGTCCCTGATAAGTAATTCAATACAGACCTAAAAACCAACCAACTTAAATTGTCAGTATATTTAAATCACAACTTTATTTTTTTTTTGCCAGTTGTATAAAGTGTCTAAACACGACAAATTGAGTAGTGTGTCCATTTAATAAATAATAAATTTTCCTGATTGTACATACCTTCATCATGATCATCTTGTAATAGCATCGTGTGATCCCTGCGGCTCACTACTCTCTTTCTATTTTATTAAGTGATGATTTCCTCACACCCACATGTCATAATTTATTGTGTGCGTTTTGGTTTTTGCGTCATCAATGTTGCCAAAAACTTCTTCAATTAATTTCGATGTGCTCTACCATTAAGGGGTTTGATAGGGCAATCATGTAATCTGTAATTAGTAAATATGAGTGAAGATTAAAGTAAGTAGCACGAGTAATGCGAGCGGCGCCGCGTCGCGTGCCTCCCGCTGCTGTAAATGCCTAGCCTACGAAAACTTTGGAGATTATCACATTTTTCCACCTTCAATCTTTCACACCAGAATAGGTATAGAAAGAATGCGAGAGAACAGCAGATAAAACCGGGTAAACTTGATCCCTTGCAGTTTGCACTCCTTTAGAATTAGGTACCGTTGGCCGCACGTCAATGGTAACAAATTCAAAGTCAAAGCATTTATTTTAAATATGCACATAAAAGGCACATTGAACAAAACTACTTCCAAACCAGCTAAAACGGTTTGCGTGCCTTATTTAAGGTACTTAGTTAGTATAAGGATCATTTTAAGCTCAACATCTGTACCTACTTTCTGTGCAAATACAGATCTATTCTATTCTATACAAATGGTAGTTTTCGTATGGAGAAGAATTGGCAAGAAACTCCACCGTAACAAAACCAGTATAAAAGCTGGCCTCTTATTTTGTAGAAACTCCGTAACGCTAGGTCAGCTCGCGGCCAAAGTACCACTGACGTGTGGCCTAATACACTTCAATACTCCACCAACACCAACTCATTATGACTTGGTTTTGGTTGGTGGATGGTTTTAAATTTTGTTCCACTTTAACATATATGTAGTTAAAGAAGCAATCAAAGGAAACCAGGACCTTAGGAAATTTTAGACTACCAACTACTTAAACTGTAGGTACAACTTAAAGTACCTATTGCCCCAGAAAGAATGCCGCCAATCCTTGCCATCACTGTTAAACGCTGTCAGTGCACTTTGTTATTGCCAGAAATTAGTATTTCAAAATAAAAACAACTCCATAGTTTTCACGTGTAGCATTAAAGGCATTTGATCCCTGACTTTTAATGCTTCACCCCCGGCATTAAAATTATGTGTATATTTGTATCACGCTCGCGATTGTAGGGCCTCGACGAGTCGTACACACAGGGAAACGTACACCGCTCGTCAAGGTCTTCGCCATCCACTTAATGTATTATGATGTATCAAGTTTACAACAATATAGACTACAATGTTCTTTCACTTCAGGACTGCGATTCAATAAAACAGAGAGCTATTCAACGATCACGATAAATAACATTTATATTTGATAACAAAAATAGCAATCCGCCCTTGGCGTTAATTACGCGAAACCTGATATCACTCTTATTTTAATGACGAACCCTAAATTATTGCGCGTTGCAAAATTCTTAATTATATCTCTTAAATTTCCAAGTAAAATTTAGCCTAGAGCGTCGGTATTAGGACAGCAAAATGATATGTTTGTAAACAACGAAAATTTTACCGTTAGGCGTTAATTAATACTTTGTGATAACAGTCTGCCAGCATATCTGTATGGCCGCTATAAACACTAGTGATTCCACTTTTATACTTAGGTATATTGTTGAATTTTTAATGAACATATTTCACACCTTGATCAGATTAAATAATGATTGTTAAAAAACTTGTTTATTGTTTTACAAAACTTGCTCAAAATTTGTTTTGTTTCATTTGGGTAAAGATTAAAATCATGCAACTCTCCTCAGATTTAGCTTATCGATAAATTAACTAAAAAATACTCATGTAATAAGTAGGTCCCTACCTACTGTCCCATACTTACACGTCATGTTCTGAACGCCGGGAATATTAATTACACAGTTCATAAAAGTAACGTTAAACGCTTAGGTAATGTGTTAAAAGGAGCCCATCACCCCTCCAATTAGTCGGATAATGACGGTGTTCAAGTTATTAAATTAATAAGGGGAGGTCGGGTGACGGTGACTCGGTGTCGGCCGTGTCAGGTGGCCGCCTGCTTAGCTGTCTCACACGCACGCACAATATGACGAAACAGACTACTTTATTTAGCATCGTAACCCCGCGCATCCTCATGCTCATAGATGTAAGAAAACAACTAAGACCAAAATTCTAATTCACTGAAAAAGCTCTTACGGAGCGAGTAATTACCGTAAAAGGTCTTAAGCATGAATGTTATGACGGCGCTTATGAAAAGTATTTCACTCCTAGCATAACGAACCACCTGCCTTTTGAGGCTTTCAATGCTCACCACACAATAAATTTTAGGGCGAAAAGGTCTATGGATTTCTTTCCATTTCGCAATTACTTTTTGTTTTGTATTCCTGTCGAAATTATAAAACTCGAATTTACTTACTCAGATCCTCTTTGACATGATAATAATTCAGAGGGAAGAAGTCGAATTTAATAGCAAGTTAAATGATACGTGTCCTGATTGGAAAATGTATGCTTATTCAGGTCGAGCGCGGCCTGCGCCCTCCCCAACCCTCCGCACGGCTGATTTGAAATGAATGGTAATAATGGCCGAGCATCCCGTTCGCATCGTTTTGTATGATTATTCCAGATTAATTATTTGTTGGAATTTTGCTGGCTAATTTTTTGGAACGAGATTTTCCCGCTTTGCCTGACGTTTTAATTCTAACTCGTCATGGGGAGAAGATTAAATATGCTATAGGTATGTAGCTAGGTACCAACGAACAGAGATTTCGTGAGTGGTCATATTGAGAAGTGGACATTTACGAGTTGATTAATACTTATGACGTAAGTATTGTGTCTTGGACGCGTTGATTTGTTCTTTCAATTTGGGGCGAAAAAGGTCAGCTTGATGAATATAGAGACTAGCTAATGATGGACTTACTGCTATAGAAACCAAATATTAGCTATGTATAGCATAGTCTTTTCACAGTTATTTTAACTGTGATTTTACATCACAGTGATCTTTATGCTCGTCGGTATAAGGTTGCTATCAGGGGTAACATAATATGTAACTATGAAAGAACAACAAAAAATTAAAGTTTTCAATTCATCATACTTTCGTACGACAGCGTTCTAATAAATACTTCACCGTTCTAATACGTCAATTACAGTTAATGATAGTTTTTTTTAAGTAACGCCTCTGAATGCGTCTGAGATGACTTTATACCAAAAAATTCGTGACTTAAGAATACTACTGATAATAAAATACTGTAACGACCGATACCCGGCCATACCGATTGCACTAACTTTCCAGCAATGATAAAACAAAAAAAAAACCATAAGTAGTTAATAATGTTACCTTCTACACTCAAAGCATTGTATTAGTAAATAAATCATAGGTATATTTGGGAGTATTTTATACCTACCTATGTGTAAAATAATTATGTCGGTCGATAGTGACTCTCATCACTATTGAATCACGTCGCAGCTCGGCAGCGGTCCCAGAGGTCCCCTGACTGATGCGAATATCAAATCGGTGCCACCCCTTGATTTCATCATTTTCACCCATTAGACGACAAAGAAAACGGACACTATAAATATATAGTCCTAAGTCGATTAAACTTGCCGAAAAAATCAGCAAAAAAACCAAAGGTCAAAGATGATGTTCGAAAATGACGCAAATAAATCACGTATTTTGGACAACAGAAAACTAAAAATACCTCATTAACTGAGCCATTTTCTTTATTTGTCCTTTGTTCTGCTTCGTTTCGCATTTGCAAATGAAACTCATTCCTATCAAAGTACACAAGATGCTATTTTTGTTTAGCAAGCAAGCGATGTTTGTGCTCTCGGCTGGACTCTCCCAAGGGGCCTGAGCTGGCACATTCTGACGACTGAACTAAGTAGAAAGATAGAACAGAATTAAGTCGGCCAATTATCCCGTATTGGATTTATTGGTAATCTCTGCACGAATGGGCGCGAGGGTGCGAAGCGAACCAACTTCAGATGATGCCTTTATCGGCATTATGAACAAAGTTGTTGCAATTTTTATGTAGGTGGATTTATTGTTTGCCTTCCTCTCTTGTTTCGCCCTCGGTTGTGCGCACACAGATAAAAGAGAGTCCAGAAGCGTTTTACTACAAATAAATCAATCTTCAATCAAAGTATTCTCGTCCGGCTTAGCTTACTTATCTCCGTTAATAACATTCTCTTTGTTTACTTTATGCAATTATTTTATTCCACCTACTGATTCGACGGCGTAAGTTGGTACATGATGTTTGTTTGTTTGTATCTGTTTTTATTTCCATTTTTAGTATCTGTTATTTTTATTGACAATGGGCTCACTCTTGACCTCAATCCAGCCCAGAGGCAGGGATGAGATCTACGGTGGAACGAGCTTGCCCAGAAGAAGCCTATTCACTCTCGCCTTGAAGAGATTCGGGTTGTATGAACTCGGGAATGCAGACGCAGGCAGACGATTCCACTCCTTAGCTGTGCGCATCAGAAAAGATGATGAGGAGCGCTTAGTGCGTATATATATGGTATATTAACCAAATAGGGGTGGTATCCCGCAGTGCGTCTGGACTCTCTATGGTAAAAAGGTGAAGATGGGATGAGCTCATGTAGCTCTTGAGCACACTCCCCGAATTACAGTCTGTAGAAGATGGACAGACAGGCAACACTTCGCCGGTGAGCCAAACTGTGAAGCTTTGCCTCCACCAGCTTTTTATCGCCAATGAGTCTCTTAGCTCTGCGCTCCACTGAGTCTAAAGTGGCGAGTTGATATTTAGCTGAGCCATCCCACAGGTGACTGCATGTATACATGGGTATATTCTTGTTCTATGGTGATCAAATTTAGACAATATGTACGTATTAGAAGAATGTCGGACAAAATATGGTTTTAATTCACATTCACGAGTAAAATGGGCTCTTATCTACAATATCTACTGCAATTGTTGAAAAAATGTCAATACGTAATATAAACTTCCTGTCGTAGCGCGAGCTCAGTCCTGTCAGTACCGGAGTTGGAATAACATAAGTAGGTCCGTAGAGTAAATAAACCACCGAGTTGCACCTACCGAATTAAAATTCTATTTCTCATAATTGTTTGGTTTTCGCCTTGAAGTGTTATCTCGAAAAACTCACCTCGTATAAAAGTGAATACATTTCTGAGTAGCACTTTTACCCTTGTCCCAAAAGTGCCTGTGAATATTATTCTGAAAGTGTCAATCCGTATAAAAGAAATTGATACATCGATATAAAAGCAAAAATATGTATGTTCTCAATGTATTTGTAAAAAATCTTAGTGATACGTCATAGCCGTCACACAAGCATCGCCTCTCGGGTATTCCATAAAAAGTTTTCTGCTCACCCTTCTTATTGTAGTTAGGTATACCGGAGTAAAAATGTTTTGTAAAAACGTTACCATACAAGGTATAAAAACGGATGGTAAATCTTAATATTTTTGCTATTCACTTCCCTACCCAGACAGTGTAGGTAATAATTATAAAAGAAGACTAACAACCGGTTTCCGGAACGTTTTCCGCAATTCAAACATTTTAAAGCTGACAGATTCTATACTTCTTTTCAAGTAGGTAGGTAGGTTAATATAGTCAAATAAATTGTATAACATTTAATTTTTAATGCAACTATGAACCTCTGCTCTCGGTATCACCACTGATACCTACTGACCCTAATTCTTAGGGGAACTACTCACATGTTCGGGTCGGAATGATTCGGAACAGCCGGGCGGCCAAATCGAATGCTTGTAGATATATTCGGGAAAAAACCGGCCGGCTTGGCTGGAATTATGCCTAAACGAACCTCCCGAACATGATTAAGCAAGGGTAGATGCCGAACGCAGTTTGCGGATCAGCTCGAGCCAAATTAAAGCTGAACATGTGTAGTAATTGCTTCGGGTCGGCTTTGCTGTTCAACAAATACTGCCGACCCGAAGACGTGTATAGCACCCCTCAGTAACAATTCGATATTTTATGACTTGTATTTAATCGACTTCAGCATAGGCCATCAGCTGAGATTAAACTAGGGTTTTTTGATCTTAATTATTATGAATTCATAAATGTTATGTCAGTTGAATCATTGAGATCTTTGACGGTACGATGGACAAAGGTGATGACAGTTTCCATACTACTAATTCCTATTTTTTAACTAAATTATAATTTAAACCTATAAGTACTTATAATGAGACTTGATGACCAAGATTTCGCTATTACTTGTTTACACTTAAAAAATCAGATCAGCAATGAGCAGTTGGTCAGTTACGGTGTTACCCAGGGCAGCGTGCTGGGTACAACGTTGTTCTTGCTTTACAATAACGATTTATCTCAAGGCAGGGTAGTTATGCATAGTGGCACAGTGTTGAACTTTTGGGAGTACCCACGAACCTAAATAATTTGTACTAGTGTAATTTTGTTTTGTTGTTAATAATATTAATAACATATAGTCAAATACGTCAGGTTAATTTGTTGTGAGTCCGAGTGTCGAAGGACAATGATTAGTTTTTATATTTTATGTTTAAATTTGTTCTCATGTAAGTGAAATGTAAATTTCTTTTTGAGAATTAAATGTCTTTAACCAGATTTATGCAATTAACCGTTAACCCTGGCTCATACTAAAATCTCGTGATGTGCGGATTACACAGCACTGCTCATTGATGGTCCAAACTGTGAGCAGGTTAAAATGTGGTAAAAAAAAAAACAACCACAATCGGAGACGTACACGATGCAGGCGTATTGCTGCAACTCTGCCAACGCCTATTGTGACTGCCTCTGTGTTAAGCGGACCACAAAAATAAAATACCGTGTAGTCCAGGTCGATTGTTTGCTAAATTGATACATTGGCATCTTGATGAGCTCGTCCCCGGTATTCGTAAATTCATTTTTGTGTTCAAGTAACTCAGATCAGTGGCAGATCTTAAAACACTAAAACAGTTCACTTTGCCCTTACCCAATCTTTGCTCGGTTATTGTATCTCTGTCTGGGGTGGCAACTTTGCAGTCAGTACTTTATGTCTTTTAAGAGCACCAAGATCGGCCCTTAAAGCCATGTGCAGGAAGCCCTTCAGGTATCCTACAGCACTTCTCTATTATAGTGTGAGGTCTTAACTAGACAACTCTTTCTGCTCCAAATAACATTGCCGCAAACATGCCACTATACCACTACAGCTACGAGAAAGCAAGCTCAAAAGAAAGATATTGTGCAGCACGGAGAGACATAGAACTGCTCTTGCTCAGCGGCGTTATTGGATACTGGGTTCGTAGGTTTATAATAAACTCAATGCTGTTCTAAATATTTGCTTAAATATCCGACAGCAATGCCGGAACGCCGTAAGTGACTGCCTTAAAGAATTACCTCACCCACGAAGGATTCCAGAGACTTATAGTGGGTTAACCGACTATTTCACCAACGCATACTCACTCATACCTTTTGGACTTCGGACACACAATACCAAACATACACACACACCCTAACACACATACACACACGCACATACTCCTTTTGTTTACATTTTTGTTTGTAAAATATAAGTTAATTGTTATTTTGTTCAGAATTTATTTAAATTGTTTCAAGAACTATCCTAGTTGGTCCGGAGGAAGGTGATGACATTCGTGATTCAGGGTAATCCTAATACGAGTACCAAAGCACTCCTTTGACACCTAAGTGCACATATCATACGACCAAATTTGTTTTAAAGAGATTTACTGTACCATTCTTCTAATGATAAAGATTTTATTTATTTTACTTATTTATTTTTCTTCTTCCTCATGCTCTTCGCCTTCCGCTTCTTCATCCTCGGCTTCTGTGTGCTCTCCCTCTTCGCCTTCAGTCTCTTCACCTTCATTCTGTTCGCCTTCAGCCTCTCCGCTTCCGCTTTCAGCCTCTCCATCAGAGTGTGTTTCATTGTGATGCTCTTCTCCACTTCCGATTTCATCATCACCGCTCCCAGGCTCTGCATCTTCAGTAACTTCGTCCTCGATTTCTCCATCAGTGTGTGTTTCATTGTAATGCTCTTCGCTGGTATTGTTTTCGTACTGTACTGATCCGTTAGTTTCCAATAGAGACTTGTTTACTTTATGTTTAAGTTTTTCAAATTTGTCATAAGTATGCACGACGATATATTTTCCTTCAGACGGATCAAGGCTCCCCCCACCTAACCCAACCCAGGGTGGTATTATGGTAGTCGGTATTTTCCAAGCGGAGTTTACACCGAAATACTTCGATTTTAATTTATCTTTAAAACAAGTACACTTGCAATCTATATCAGCAGAAGCAATGTCATAACCTCTTGTCAGACATAAATTTATACATATGTAAGTTTTTTGGAAGTCCAAGCACTTATGGGTTCTGTGAAAGCCGTAACGTAGAATTGACGTTTTGTTGAAGTCTGTAATGATCGAATCACAATAAATTCACCATAATAAGTTTGCACTAATAATTACCAAAAGGGGTGCTACACACTTGTTTGGGTCAGCAAATTCAATACGGCAGTATTTGTCAAACAACAAAGTATTTACTAGGTACACATATTCGATCGACACATCGGTACATCCCTCGCTGAATTATGTTCGGGTTGACTCGGCTCAATTCGAGCTAATCTGAGCGGCCTTTTCACGAACATATATTCGATTTTTCTGCCCGGCTGTGACAAATCATGCCAACCCGAACAAGTGTGTAGCAAGTCTAATATGACAAACAAATAAATAAATAGAGTAGTTAGATCTTCGCTAGATATTGAATAAACTACACACATCAAAAGTATCTACGGATCAAGGTGACTTTATCTTTTTTGATTTTTTTATTAAAACAAAATATCTATGAAAATTGATTAAGTGGAACGTTTTCCTTTCATTCACTTTTTACCCCCGGCTAGGTGTCTAAAGATAAAATGTTGAATTAATAGTTTTTATAGATATTGATCCACATGTAACGGAAAAATTATAGCCATTTGCGACACTGTAATAGTAGCACAAAAAAATAAAAAACCTAAAATGATGATGAGATATTATCTTACGAAGGCCTTACGATCTATGTACTTATCTTTATCAAATAAAAATGGTTAATTAGCTGAAATACATACCTAGTGCAGATTATTTTTTCCTTGACTCTATGTTATCTAGATGTATAAGTTTGTGAGCGGTTTATTATTTGAGCGCAATACACTAATTACAGCAAAGTAGCGATGCTTTTAGACTGCTCAGTGTAGTTTGGTTCGGAACCTAAATCGGTCGGTATTTTCTTAAGGCGAAAGCGTCAAATAGCTCCCGAAATTCAAATTTTCTTACGTTTTCTGCAATTTGCAAGTCAGTGTGAGCTCGTATGTTGATCTAAATATGAATCGCGGCCATAACAAATTATAATCAATACAGCTCTCGATTTCATTAAAATGGTCTTTTAATAGGATAATCTATTAAATGACTATTTCATGAAATCATGACATGACATGGAGTTGTATTGCTGATTATGCTGTATAATCAGCATAATCATCAATACAACTCCATATCATTCTATAAATTCGTATTAGTTACGGTAGCGAATTATATTTTAGTAGGTACACACAACCAGACACTGACCAGCAAATTGCAAAAAACGTAAGAAAGTTTGAAAATCCGCGGGCTGTTTAAATTATAAAAGAAATATAAATAATAGAATTCGCTAGCACGTGTTTGATCCCTAAATACTTCTCTGAAATAAAATTGCAAAAAACGTAAGAAAGTTTGAAAATCCGCGGGCTGTTTAAATTATAAAAGAAATATAAATAATAGAATTCGCTAGCACGTGTTTGATCCCTAAATACTTCTCTGAAATAAAATTGCAAAAAACGTAAGAAAGTTTGAAAATCCGCGGGCTGTTTAAATTATAAAAGAAGTAAATAATAGAATTCGCTAGCACGTGTTTGATCCCTAAATACTTTTGGTGTGTGTAGTTTCAGGTCTTGAAATATTTCAGCTACACATTGTAGATATTATATGCAGTAGGTATATACTAACCCTCCTGTTACTTCGATAGGAAAATTATATGATAGTGATGTTGATGATAGGTAAAACGTATATTGCACCTAGACATGATAAAAATGTCATACTTACTTTTCATATCAGTCTCATTTAAAACAATTGGAAACGTAACTGAAAAAGTAAAAGATACCATGAGACGAATCTATACACATAATCTATATCTGTACATACATACGTATACTACATACATAAAAAAATTAAATTGAGTGTCTGTTTGTAATGTCAAAATAACAGCTTTTTTACTGAATGCATATGCGAAGTACATACGATAATAACAAAATACATTTGTTTTAAAATTTTTGTCTGTCTGTCTGTTCCGGCTAATCTCCAAAACGGATGAACCGAATTTGATGAAATTTGGTATGGGTATAGGACATTGAGTCCTGGGGACCTTACATAGCTACTTTTTATCAAATTACCATGCGGACGAAACCGCGGGCGGATTATAGTACTATATATGAGTAGGTACCTACTGTCTGTCGGCTACGGCACGGCCGAAATGCAGGCAAATCCTATTTTAACATTCTAATTACTAGATCATACTAGGTCATGATTCTAGAAGAAATCCTCCCTCTTACAGAGAGGAGGCCTGTGTCTCAGCAGTGGGGAACATTATAGTTAAGTAAGCTGCTTTTTTTCTGCCTAGCCTTTTTCCAAGTATATAATGTTGGGGTCGGCTTCCAGTCTAACCGGATGCAGCTGAATACCAGTATTTTACATGGAGCGACTGCCTATCTGACCTCCACAACCCAGTTACTGGGTAATACGATACCCCTTGGTAAGACTGCTTGTCAGACTTTCGGGCTTCTGACTAGCCTTAACGACTGTCAAAGATCCACGAATGACAGCCGGGACCAATGGCGTAACGTGCTTTCCGAGGCACGGAGGGGTCTTGGTATGTAAAGATGGTCACCCATCCACAGACCAACCGCGGCAAGCGTAGCTTAACCTGACCGATCGACCTGTGCGGCCGTTATTATTTAGCCACGGGCCCCTCTTTAGCCACGGGCCCCTCGTTAAGTAAGCTGATTATGGTACCTATTTATTTCAAAAATAAACACAGCCCTAAGTCATCAAATCTTACTTTGTTTATGGTAGCTTAACTAACTCCTTAACTAGCTTTTCAATTACCTATTTTTTTTTCATCTGTCCGTGCTACTCGTCGTATCTGATAATAATAAACCATATTAAACCTTCTTTCTGGTTACTTACTGTTGGTTTCCTCTGCTATTATTACGAACCATTTTAATAATAAAAAATATAGCGAAAGTAGGACTTTCCCCATACTTATGTAAATGAATTATTTGTGGGCATTCGTTTGTTTTTTTTTTTCTATAATCTTTTAGTATACTACTTAATTACAGAATTAATTTACTGTAAAATTAATTGCATTTGTAAATGAATTCGTTAGTGCAAGCGGCTGATACCTTATCAGCACAAGTGTACTTACTACCCAGCCTCCGCCATAAAACATCAGTGATCCTACGATTCGATCACTTGCCGAAAGAACCGGTCAATATCGCACTGTACACGGCACCGCACCGTAGCACTTCTGACAAATAATTAAAAAAGCATTGGCAAATAAAAAGGGAATCAACAAAACATCACACCTGTCCCTACTCTACAAAGTGAAAGGCAGAAGCGTACCTACAGTATCTACACATTTCCCCAGTCTCAGTGTAACAGGGGGTGTCAGTATAATAATTATGTTACTACACAAATTAACACTGAAATTCTAATTAAGGAAAAACCTGGAAGTCGACCCAGCACTTTTGAAGGACTACTTGTTTAAAATTAAATTATGAACGGCTATATGTTTTTTTAGAAAATAAAGATATACCTAGTTACCTACCCACCTTTATTAGTAGCCCTACTTTCTTCGTCTTAATTTTTATTCCAATATTAAACCTCAATCAGATACGCGCCACAGTTTTTGGCTATCTCCCCGGACATAGCCAAAAACTGTGGCGCCGCAGATCAATTAGTTCCAAGTAATAAACAAAGCAAATACGTTCGTTATGAAAAGAATTCGGCTGCCGCCAAATTTCTTCTGCCACATCAATCAAAATCATACTGATAATTAAATCATCATTTGGGTGGCCATAGAGAAGTTAGTTCTCAGAAATTCGTCTCAGTCCAAAGTCGTCCCTCTCCGATGTCATTATCACATTCCTGATTTATTAATTAGACCCTGAATGCCAAGTGAAGTGATACTAATTCGTTTATGTACCTATATAGTTTTCTGCAAAACTATTCATAACAAAAACCACGGAGATCAATGGATGGATATTACCTGGAGATCAAATAGTTTAGAGTTAAACAGGAAAAAAAGTAACTCTGTGAGTCTTTGTAATTTTAACCGATTGCAAATACAACGACGACTATCGATATGTTATGTTACATTCAAAGAACATTATTCACCGGAAGCCTTAACATTTCAAGATATTTTACGAAAGCTATTATTACTTACATAAGATGTCTGATAAAAAAAAACAATTTACTACGCTAAAATACTTACAGGAAATTAGCGATATAGCGATAACTACGTAAACTCAATTTGACTATTTAAGAACCTACCTAGTTATTTTTTTATTCGTTTATTTTTAATGCCTAAACACACGCTTTGACATCATTCGTAATTCGTGTTTTTTATTAATCGAAAATTAGGAAAAATATATCATATTAATGATTTTAATGGGTGGAGGATTAAAATGAATGTCCAGATATTGTTTGCTTTGTTACTGGCTGCTTCCGTAATTTCATTCCAGGATGACGACGGTTAGTATTCAAATACCTATGTTTTGAGAGTACGAACCAAGAACTGATTTTCACAGTTCCCTTTTCAGTGTTTCACAGCAAAAAATCAATCTAGTACTTACTTGACGGAGATAGGAATATAGTTTTTCGGAGTGATTGGTTAGTGAGATAACAGGTTACTGAAGAGCGTTCTTCAACATTCCCCAAAATTCAATTGTTGTAGAAATATTGCTGATCAAAGTTTTCAAGAAAACATAGGTACTCTGCCTAAGAATTCGTTCTAAGCGGCACGGTCAAAGAGATTCGTGCTTTTATGCCTGGCCGGTAGGTTCCGGGAGAAGTAAACGATATAATGAAAAAAAAAACTTTGTTGGTACATGGATAGGTAGATATAATTTATTAAATGCTTTCTACCGGATATTTATTTATCCTAGTATGAACAATTTTTAGGCCTGCTACACACTTGTTTGGGTTGAACACATTCGATTCGGCAGCAATTACTACATATATTCGGTTTTCATTCGGGTGTCGATCGGCAAAATTCCGTCACCTTCGCTGGACTGGCACGTTCAAATTATTTTTACCGCCCTACTGTGCCGACCTGAACAAGTATAACTATAGGACGCCTTAGATATTATATTTTTTATAATATCAAACCCTTAAAGGGGTACACTTACCATCTCAGTGCCACAAGCCAACCTCACCTGCTCGTGCTGCATCCTGTTGAACAACAAACGAAGCTCTGACAACCGAAAAAATATGGCGGTCTAACCATTTAACTTCGCAGCTAAATGGCGTAGACTAGTGAGGGTCAGCGGCGTCACTAGTGAGAGAAGCTGCGATCTGCGATTGCCAACCCGCATGAGCAAGCCGGAACCAACCACGGCCCCTAGTTCCCGGCTCCCTTGCTACTCTTGAGTTTGGCGGTGGTCATGTTAATGGCAAGGTAGGGGTTGTGAAGAATCCCCGGGTCACGAATAGCCACCAAACCCAACTAACATTGGTGACATTTAGTGGACGCACGTTACAGCTCGGAACACCTGGTGCAACTAGAAGAAGCTAGAAGAAGAACTCGTAAAAATAAGGTGGCACATTCTTGAGTTGAGAGAAGAGAGGGGGAGGACACAATCACCCTTTAAAGTACAGAATGGCAACGAATCGGTAGTAGGATCCTACGAATTTGGCAACAAAATTTAAGGGAGCAAATGCTGGTCAACTTGCAGAAGGACGCTTTTCTTGATGAATTTCTAATTTAAAAAACAGCCCCTAAGAAAGTGAACGTGGTGACCTCATATCTGATAGAATGTGATCACCACTACCTGTAAACTAGACCTGCAACACTAAGAATTATTACATAATAGTAACACCGAGTACCAGTGAAACTCGTGTAAAACAGGTACACGATTTTACTGGTACGAATTCAATTACAGTGCAGTAGGGATGTTAACTAATCTAATTTTAAAAATGTTCTAACAGATGATGTCATTTCAAAGAAGGTATAGTAAATAAGTGATAGGAAAAAAATATGTAGAACCTTAAAAACGATGGGAATATAGAAAAGTTTTACGCGTTATTACGATGGGAATATAGAAATTTTTGATAGTTTGTAGTATTTAGCACGTGATAAAGTAACGTCTAATTATTTTTGCCTAAGATCTTTATTTTTCTTACAGATGCCAGTAAAATAGCTCGGAAACATTATGGCTTAAGTTATCATTCTAAATGCATAGATTACGTTAAAAGTTTTACTTGTATGACTTCATGCAAAAGCATTGGTTTTCAAGTATTTAGAATGGACTTTCGTTGTAAATGTAGTTGTCATGAGTTAAAGACCACAACAATATTACCATTCTTTAAGTGGCGGACTAATGGTACTACAAAGACCTTGCCTAGTACTCAAAGTCCACAACTATATCACATCGCTGGCACCATGTCACCTGCAAGGTCTTACAATGATACTGACAACACAGAAGTAATAGAAACAACAACCAATGCTACAACAATAACATGTGCTTATGGACCACCCGATGATAATTCTACTGCTTCTAATAGTACAACGCCTGATGATACAGCTGGTAATGCAACAACTGTTGATGATGAAGCATCTGGTAATGCAACAGATGTATCAGAATCTGCTGGTGCAACAACTGTCGCTGTTGATGACACAGCAGCAACTGATGATGCATCAGATGGATCAGATCCAACAACAATACCAGCGGATGAGGCAGCAACAACTGCTGAAGGTGAACCAGAGTAGATTCTAGAATCTAGTTAGGTATCAGCATCTGGTGAGGAAACCATAGCATGACGCGATAACCTTAATATAATATATAAGTAAGTTTGGGATTAGGATTGGGATTTCGTGTTATTTGTATGTAACCAATATGTATACTTAACTGTTTCTTGAGATCAGTAAATATTTTTTTTTAAATTGTATATCTTTGGCTGGTTTAGCTATTTTTATTACTGACCGCTGCGCATGGTTTTTAAGACTTGACAGAGCATCGATCTGTGTGTGTGTACCTTGGTTCGATGTCGATCAACTAAGTAGACATACCTAATATTAAATTAATTCTAAGACTTCGCTCTGAACACTATCCATCAGCGAAAGCATTTCTCATGAAAAAAACTGATTTACCGAATTGCAGAGAATGTAATCAGATTGAGGACGTGTAGCATTTGCTGATGGATTGTGTCCGCAACAGGCGCGAGAGGGAGTCACTTTTGAAAGAATTAGACTTAAATAGGCTTGACTTAGGATTAATACAATCAAATTTATCCCAACCAACTTCAGAAGGTGCCAAAAAGTTAAGTCATTTAATAACAGTCCTTCATCAGTAACGTCTATCCTTACCCCAAGTGTTTTATATAATTGTTTAACTAGTTAGTATAGTTTATCTGTTAATTATAAGGTTTAATGTAACAATAGTAAAAGGCACGATAGGGTTGACATATCTGTTTAGATAAAAACACCAAAACAAATAAAGTGAAAAAAAAAGTGCATCGAGATTTCTACTACTTATAAAATCTTCTGCTAATGAAATTTTGTTTTTCCTCATCTCATTCTGTTTTCCGACTTCCATTCGGCGTAGTCGCAGGCAAAAGCTAATCACAAATGAAAAAGAACCAGCACTAATCAAGGCCATCCCCTTAAACCAGCTACGCAGATGGCTGGCTGGACCTTGACATCCGTCTGCAGGTAATCCAAGGAAGCTATGCCATCCATGGATAGCAGGCTAACCAGGTTCTTATCTCGCGAGACCGGGGACGGCGTGCGCCTGGGAGAGACTATCACCATCACGGGACTACTCGCTAAATAAACATTTCCACACCATAAATAGGCATAACGGCCAGTCCTCTGTGCAGAGCATGTAGGTATAGAGGTTGACGAAACCGTGCGCATGTGCTCTTTAAATGCACAGGCGTCACCCAAATTAGAACAGAAACCCTCGGGTCACCTATATCTTTTGCAGATGTTCTGAACAGACTAGGAGACTTAATCTCTTCTGGTTGGCTGGTTGGAATGAGCAGCGGCGGCCGCCATGGTCCACGCACAATGGTCCACTTGAAGGACTTAGTGCGGAAACCAATTCCAATAACATAGATAAAGAAAGAACTACGAGGATGTATACATATAATAGAGGTGTATAACGTTTCCATTTTTTTGGAAACGTTTTACATCTCTCTTTAGTTGTGAAATGGGATGTTTTTTCTATGAATATATCCATAATCCACGTGGAGTCGCACGTGAAGTGCTAGTCATCATCAACATCTGCCTAGCCTCTTCCTATGTTGGCGTCGGCTTCCAGTCTAACCGCATGCAGCTGAATACCAGTATGTTACACGGAGTAACTGCCTATCTCATCTTCATAACATAGTTCCTGGATAACACGATTATACCCCTTGGCCAAAGATCTACAATTGTTAGCCGAGACCAACAGCTTAATGTGTTTGCTGGTACATAAACCAATAACAATAACAGGTATTATATCTTGTAAATAAGAAATAATAGACAGTCCGTCATTTAATAATAATTACATATTTATTTCTTCCCTTGGCCGATTTCTTAATGTAAAAACGATCGTAAACTTTAGTTGTTTATGTGTAAGCGAGCAATAAAATAGGCATTGAACAGAGAAAGACGGGCATCGGAGAGTAAAGGTGACAGGTCCCCTCGGCTTACGCCAACTACGGTACAAATTGCGATATTAAGCACAAGGCGTGATGAAAAAACACTAGCTGAATATAAATTAGGCAGGAGGAGCTCTATAATCAATATAAACGATGCTAAAGAAGATTAGAAAAATCCTGTAAGAAAACAAATTTCACGGGATCGTAAAGACACGTGGAATTGCAACGGTTTACATTTTTTTATTTCAGCTTATCTGTAACTTCCGTTTGATGTTCTACCTTTTGTATGGTTTTAGTATCAATACATTCCACTTAATGCTTTATAATAACTCTACATTCAATGTACGGTATACTAAGTACCTACAAACCTTGATAGTTCGTTTGCAGTTTTGCTACTAATGTAACTATTTTCATTATATGTATATGTATAATGACATGTGTGTGCATGAGCAAAGTATTCTTTCACACCATTCAAAAGTTGTAGGTATTATTGCAATGTCTCATTACTCTAAAAGTTATCTACAACTTCATTTTTTCCCCATATAGATAGATAGCAAGGGAAAAGATTTACGTTCATATTTATATCCACCCTACAAAATTTAATTTACTACATCGTTAGGTTGAAAAGTCAAACCTGCATTCTTATTTCAGAAAATACTTAGCTAGCAAAGGGTTAATTGTCAAAACCACAAAACACGGGGACTACTTGACGGCCCCTGCTATAAGCTGCACTAAAGAGACTAGAGATCGTGACAACACTTTCCCTACAAACCAAGTATAAGTGAACAAAAAAAAAACAGAATTGTCGCGGGCCGTTAGTGTCTATTTAAGACACTAACGACCCGCGACAATTCTGAAAATTTTTGTGACAGCCGGTCTTGCGTTTAGCGCTAATTTCACGGGACTGCCGGGCCCCGACGATTCCTTACTCTGTAGTCAAAACACATTCTGCAACCGTTAGCCATTGGCAAAATCAGAATCTAAACAAAAATGGAACTAATATATATAAAAAATTGCCTACTTATTAACGAAATCACAAGCTGAAGAACGTATATTGTTCTGCTTGTGAATAATTATTTTAGCATAAGCAAAATATTAAGTGAAAAATCCTTTATTTTTTACAGCTGATTTATTGGAAGTTTTAGGAAGGAAGAATAAGTTAAGGATAAGAACAATTTTTATTTGTACATACTTTTTAAAGATGGTATATACTTACTTAAAAGATAGGTACAGGTTGACTTAGTTTAACAAAAAAGTGATTACAAAATACACGTTTCAACGGATATTATTTGGAATATTTGGAATTGTAAACTATTTCTAAAATTATTTTTGAATGGTGTAAAACGAGCAGATTTTTTATTTTCATTGTTTTGCTGATTATTCCTCACAATGTTGATGCTATGCTATGCTAATTATTTCAGGGTTATCAAACATATCTACTTGTGTGAAATGGTCAACAGAAAATGAACCTGAGGAGATGGCGAGCATAGTCATCAACATCATATCATATTTGCACAATTATTGTACTTAAGGCAAGCTTTCTAGTTACAAACTTAATATCTTAAACAGGCTTCAGAAAAAGGAAGCGGTTCTTATTAAACCGAAGGGTTGGCAAAAAAGGTAAGACCAGTCATCAATCATCAACCATCGACCACCCCGTCAGACCGTTCTAGTGCGTTCCTCTGTTGTGATTGATCTTGCCATGTATGTATGGTTACTATTGTAAGTTTGTGCGTCACTTCTAGGATAAGGGCCCGAACACACGTACCGCAACCATACCACATCGCAGCGACAAAATGCGGGCAAGCAGTGGTTACGTGTATATAGGGTGGCAGCAGCTTCTTGCAGTCGCGTTGTGGTACCTACTTAAGGTACGTGTGAGCGGGTAGCGGGACCATCCGAAAGGGTTTACCGCTGCCCTGGAACATAAAGGGCTAAGGAAGGAACACGGGTGGGTTTTAGTCAGTAAGAGTCTGACACTCCCTCCTGCTCCACCCAGAGCGGGAGGAGTCATTTGATGATTTCCCATCCTGAAAAAAAAAAAAGGTACGTGTGAGCGGGCCTTAAGGCATACATTAAAATAATCTTGTGAGATAGAGGTGGTTTTCTGCTTTTTTACACAGATGCCAAATAGAACGCGTATCCTCTTTAAACTTTCACTTCGCACGGTAAAGTAAAGCAGTTCCAAAAAAAGTGAACAAAATGTAAAGACGAAATTGAATTTGATTCCGATACATAAATTTTACTTAGCGTTTGTCTCCCTCGGATCAAGCGGGAAAATAAACGAATGTTAATTAAATTTGTTTGTGCGAAACTAAGTCGCCAACAGCCTTTTAATTATTTGTTTTCTCGTTTCGCTGCCTCGCGTAACATGAGCAATAAAACTTATATTTTTCAGTTGTATACCTATGTATAATACAGGGTACTTAATATTATATCCTTAATATTTTTCATCATAACCACGTCTCGGGACCTCAAAGCTAAGCCTTGTTTTCCTAAGAAAGTGGTGAAGAGTCACACAATAACAGATGTCCAAATACAGAGCGTTTTTTGGCACCTTAATGCTGGCGCTAACTGTAAATACTGGTGAAATGGTTAGGGGCCCGTGGCTAAATAATAACAGCCGCACAGGTCGATCGATCAGGTTAAGCTACGCTTGCCGTTTTTGTGGATGGGTCTTTGGCAAACTTTACATACCGAGACCTCTTCGTGCCTCGGAAAACACGTTAAGCCGTTGGTCCCGGCTGTCATTTGTGGTACTTTAACAGTCGTTACGGTTAGTCAGGGGGTAGTCAGAAGCCCGAAAGTCTGACAACCAGTCCCTGACTACTGACTACTAATTTATTTATTTAAATATTTATAACTATTTAAAAAAAAATTATAAATATTTGCTAATCCATTTCTTCATATGTTCGAACAATTTGTTCGCTCAACAACTTAAATAACGCAATGAATGTTGCGGAACTGTCAAAATGAAAGCTATTCTTACTGTAAGTGTGTTACGCAACTACCCCGCAGGTCATATTTCATTGTTTTCTGTCACATATTATCTTTCATCCTCAATAAGTGCATTCAGCATTGGAAAGTTTTCGGTAGTCCCTAGGGACTACCGTAGACCTACACTTTGTACGTATTAGGACTTTAAATATTGAGAGGCACTGGGTTGCGTAAGGGTTCCTAGAGACGGCGAGTAATAAAATCTTTTAATAGTAACAATACAATCGGACCAATACAATGCACGTAATGAATGACTTTCGAAATGAGTTAAAACAACAGATATAACGTTTTTTTATGTTTATTATGTTTACACAAAAATGCTTTGTGTGGGGTGTTTTATGGTTTTTTGTTAAACCGATTTGTTTACAAATCAAAATAGATTATAGCCAGTTTTTCCCGTTATTAGTAGCTATAAATCATGGTACATCCGTAGCGACTGATCCTTTAAATAAGATCTAAAGTGAAGAATACTACCAATGCCGATTGTTTTGAAAAAGCTGAGGTATTTGACCCACCCTTTGCATGTGGTTGTGAGTTTCAAGACTCGCCTGGTAGTTGGCTGGTCAAGCATGCGTTCTACACTGTTGACTAATGTTTGGAATTAAAATTATAATTATTATTGGGACTGTTTTAAAACGAAAATTTTCTATTCGTTTTTCATTATTTGTTTGACAGTTCTAACTGGATTATTGTCATTTTTTATTAATAATAGCTTGGCTTGGTCTTACCAAGGGATATCGTATTACTCACTAACTTGGTTGTGGAGGGTAGATAGACAGACGCTCTATGTAAAATACTGGTATTCAGCTGCATCCGGTTATGCTGGAAGCCAACTTCACCATGCTTGGGAAAAGGCTGGGCAGATGATGATGAGCTTGACTTGATTTTAATTTATGTAAACTTTTTATTTGACATTTTTATTGTATTAAATTATTACGTGAATTTATGATATAAATGTGTACGTTTATAGAACCTGCAATTTTGTAAACTTTATCTAGTAGTCCTACTTTATTTCAACCTCTAGGTACCTGCTGTATCTAATGACATAAAGTTTGAAAAATATGTATACAACATAAAGGCAAGCACTTTCACGTGGTTATTATTAGTAGTTGCTGAAATATCTACGCAGCTGTGACAGACAGACAGTTTCTTTTTTTAACATTTCGCTACGGAACCCTAAAAGCCCTACTGAACATACCAATCTAAGTGAATGCTCCTCGTTCAAATCTTCCGTATCGCATTAATCCGAGCGAGGGTCGGGGCCATAATAAATTCCGTATTATACACATGACACGCGTATTAAAATAAACATATTAACGACACCCTCGCAATGTGTGCTCACCAGCAAATGACAAAAGGTAGCTGAGCTACTGCAATGATAACACTTGAAAATATTAGACCATAATTACATTATTATGACTTTTTTAATATAGTATTTCATCATCTACATATGTATCTCTGTTTGTAATGTTAAAAAACACCTTTTTACTAAATGCATATGAAAGTATATACGGATACTTATTCTGGACCGATTTTGACGGGATTTTCACTGAAAGACATCAGAAGGCCAATTCTCATAATTTAAAACGTTCAAAATCTACTCGCAGTGTCATCTCGGCGACAAACAAACGTCAAAAACTTGTCAAAATGTAGGGAAATTGTAGGTATTTTTGACAGATTGAGACTGAGATCAGATTGTGAACGTTCTTAAAATTACGAGAATTGCCCCTCAGATGTTATAAGGAGTAGGTAATATAGGCTATTTTATTTTAGAATTAGTAAAGAGACACATCCACGACAACGACATCCACGCGTAGAAAGTCGCGGGCACAGATAGTCATAAATATAATCATCAACAAGATATTTCAATAACATTTTCAAATCTCTTGTATTTACACTTCTCTTTGTGAAAATAACTTAGACAATAACGTTTCATCATTATGAAAAACAAAGCCTTTTTTTCGGTCGGTTAACAGATATTGCGAACTATTTAGTTCATTCTACAGACCCAGGATACCAAAGCAACAAGGTGTAACAACCGCACATCTGAGGTATCAACTGACATTGTCTGCGCTTTTATGTCGAAGCAGTAAGAACGGTGTATGTCATTTTAATTTTTTTTTAACGCATAGTTTGAAAATGCCCATATCGTATCTAAAGTTTACAGGCCATAATATTATTCTTAAGTCTAATGGGCCTTCGGTACTGTTACACAGTGAAATGGCATTTTATAATAACAATAGACCCGGTAGCTCCCGAACTGCTCCGAAGTCCCTACGGAACGCAGCACCCTACCTAGGGTGCAAGTGTATAATTTAGATGACACATTGTCGCCAAATACACTCACTTTCATTCACTACATCAATTATCTCGCAACTCTGCTTGTTCAAATAAAGTTTGATTAATTAAGGCGCTGACTAAATCTAGTGTCCGTTTTTTCATACACCTTTGCGGTTGTTAAAACGGAAAATATGAGACTTTAGGATATCCTGAGTATATATTGCCGTTATTTTCGACATTTCTTTGATTATTCATTTTTTCGGGAAGGAAAAGCCAGAATTACCTTGATTTTGTTTCCCTTTTTAATCATTCCAAAACTAGCCAAGTGCCAGTAACAGTGACTAGAAATATATTTTTCCATTTTAATTCTTTTGGTACCACAAAACTAAAATACCTACTCTCTCTCAGTCTTGACACTGGCTCGCCACAGTATCTACTCGTTACCCGTAATCAAGCCAATACAGCCGTTCTTCCTTAGTTGGGCCATAATGACTTCGTTTTCTCACCATCTTTCCAATATCGACTATGCAGGTCATTAGTTTAACCAGTTTCTCAACGTAAAGCTGCATTTAATTCTTGCAATTTATTGACTTTTTACATAATATCAACATGAAAAATTACCATTACGTAAAAACTTAAATACCTCACCCTTATTTGCTTATTATTAAAATGAATAATAACATAAATAACCTATTAATAGACATTAAACAACAAATGTTCTGAATCACCCCGCCTACTTTTCCGAAAACCGTTTAATTCCAGAGAATTCCCAAATCGCGCTTATAATTTATAATAACAGGGAGGTCCCTTAACGAAGAGACCGTTTTGTAGATAGGTATCTATCAAATTACGCCACCTTCCCCCTTGCAGGCGCCCATTGTTGTCTAACACGGAAAATATTCATTTGAATATTTACTTAACATGGATAATATTTTAATCTTCCCCTTTGAATTATACGCTTTCCAACGGAGACAATTTCACGCCCCTTAAGGCGAAACGATGTAACTGTTGGACTTCGTGCAGTCTATTCTACATCTTTGTCGGAACAAAAATAACGATTTAAGGTTTAATTTCATTTGGCAAAACGTGCAATATCAATTTAACAAGATATTCCTTTTGTTAATATTCGCACACGCTTTATCAAATTCTCTAGCGGGGGTGACAATAAGCCGCTGTAAGTACTCTTCTGACATATGGATAAAAGCTTTCATTTCAGTCTCAGCGCTTTGGACTGTGATATAAGGAGATAAGTACGTTTTATACATTATGTATGTAGATAGAGTTATGAGAGTTACTATTTGTTGAAGTTATTTAGTATCGAAATTGATTAAAAACGGAAAATATGTTACTTTGTTACAATCTATACTTATAATAAATCTGTAGAAGTGAAAATTCTGTACATTGAAAATATCAAAAAAATAAATGGCAGGGGGTGTTACTAGACCGACACCGAACCCAAAAATGTGATTAAAAAAATTTTTGTCTGTCTGTCTGTCTGTCGGTCTGTCTGTCTGTCTGTCTGTCTGTCTGTCTGTTTGTTCAGGCATCACGCAAAAACTACCGGTTCGATTACGATGAAACTTGGTATAATTATTCTTTAATATCCTGGGCACCACACTGGGTACTTTTTATCCCGGAAAAGTATATACAATAAAAAACAAACTTAATTTTGCGGTTCGACTTATTATTTGCGGTTTTTGCAGTATCGGGTCTAGGGAGACCCGATACTGCAAAAACCGCAAATAATAAGTTTGTCGTAGGTTAAGTCACCCGCAATGGAGTTCATTTTTATTCCTTTTAGTTTTTAGAGTTATTTAGGTTTATTTTTATATAAGTCGTAGGTATAGATTTTAATTGTAAAGTATAGGTAGTATATTTGATAGTGTACGGGTAGTGACCGTAGGTTATTTTATAATACTGTTAGTTAGGTAGGATTAGTCATTCGTATAGATATTAGTTTTTAGGGATTTTGCTTATTTATTGAGTTTAGATTAGTTATCATCAGAAATAGGTTTATTTAGGTAGGTAGGTATTTAATTTTCTGTTATTGAGTTATATTTTTTTAATTAGGTAGGTACTTTTTTTTTTTTTTTTGAGGATGGGAAATCATCAAATGACTCCTCCCGCTCTGGGTGGAGCAGAGGGAGTGTCAGACTCCTACTGACTAAAACCCACCCGTGTTCCTTCCTTAGCCCTTTATGTTCCAGGGCAGCGGTAAACCTTTCGGATGATCCCGCTACCCTGGCAGGATTAGGTAGGTACTTAGGTAAAGATATCATATAGGTACCCTCTTAATCACCACTAATAATAATGAGACACAATTGGTTTTCTATTGTAATTAGCCACAAAGGGCCCGCGAGATAGATGACATTCTGGGGAAACACATACATTTTATCCTGTTAGCACGTTCCCGTGGGATAATTTCCGACATCCACGCGGGCGAAGCCGCGGGCAGAAGCTAGTTTATATATAAAATTAGTGTAATTGAAATAACTGACAACCTTTTCAGCCGTCATACAGTGAAAAGCCGTAATTATTTTTTTTATCAAAAGTGACTTAAATATAGGTTCGGACTTGCCAACCAATTATCTACCTTTCAATGTAGGTGATATATCTGTAATTCGTTTGTAGCCAAAGTTACAAGTGGTTAATAAAGTATTGGTTGTTACGGATTTTCATCCTTGTATGTCATTACCCTGCAATGACTTAATACAAAAATGAAAAGCCGTACCAACTATAACAGCGCGGGACATTTTCGAATTTACTTTAGGTATAATGTTTTCAGGAAAATATCTCCCAACATATTATTTGCATCACCTATCGTCTAAAGACGTAATATTTCAATTAAGGCCTTACTATGTATAATAATAATTAAATAAAAGCTATTGAAAATAACGCCCTTTCATGCTAGAATAAAAAGAAAAGCCCTAACAATGAATTTAAGGTTTTTCTACTTAGGGATTACATAATATCATTATTTATTTACTAAAATGTAAGGGAAAATCAAGTTTTAAAAAAAATCTAGTCAATTAATAAATAAAATTAGATATTTTTAGAAACTATTTACTTTATTATACTATAATAATAATAATATCCCTGGACATTTCACACAGCGCCATCTAGTCCCAAGCTAAGCAACCTAATGCTTGTGTTATTTACTATACTATATATGTATTATTTAACGAGTTATCAAGAGTTAAATCAAGTGAAGTCCTTCGACAGTGTTTCAAACCACACTTCGGACAAAACTGTCATTTAGGTACTGAAAATACACATGGAAGTAATTACGGCTATTCACCGTATGACGGCAGTATTAAGGAGCCATTGTACCTATGCATGCATCATTATGAACAACTTACTACGAGACGAATCCTGAAATCGCGAAAAATAGCTTTTCCCTACATTTTGTCGATTTATGCGAACATAAAATGTATGGACCTACCTACCTAATGTTATTTATACTTAATATAATTTAACCATTGTTATTGTATGACTAAAAGGCGGGACACAGCTGATCCCTCTAACATAAAAACATCAGTATACTGTAAGAACATACCTACCTCAACTGTCATGGGTTTACGGTTGATATGGCTAGCTTGCGACTTCAGCTGATCTATTTCTGTGAGCTATGTCGACTAATCGAGTCATCATCATAGTTCGATGAGGCACTTTGAATTTGAGGATCAACCGTAACGTAAGTGCCCAAGCGTTGGCTCCGTAAAACATAACAGGTAGGACACACTGATTGAAGACCTTAGTTTTTGGGCTCTGTGAAATAGGGAGCCAAAATTTCTTCTCCATAGGAAACTACTATGTTTTGGAAAAGGCAACTAGCTTCATCTTACTGACTGGCCTACTCATTTGACAATTCAAAAGTGCATGTAAATTGTTTAATTGAAATAAAAAAGCTTTGAGTTGGAGTTTGAAAGATGCACGTATACCAAGCAACGTCCAGCCTAGCTGAATTCTTCTAAGCCTTTCTTTCCTCTTGAAGATATTTTTAGCGAACTGCAAAATTTGCCCAAGTTAACCTAAACATCTCGAACTACCTGACCTAATTGGTTACGGACTAATTGCCTATAGGTGATCCATTGTAGCAAATTGGTCCGGTTTAAAGCTAGTATAGGTACCCGCTCTATATCATACACTATCGACATTTATTATAATTAATAAAATGTTGAAAAACTGATTAAAATTGAATAATTTTAAATCAGTACCAACTTCAAAATCTGCAATACATTACAAAGTGAATTTGCACTTCAGACTTTATTGCACGGGTGTGCGCACCAGTGTTGTCAAATTATATCATAACTCTATTGTGAAAACTGTTTCGAGACAACTGGCTTTGAGACGCCCTCCTCGCAAAAAATGTCGTGCTCGGGGTCCTGCCCTCGTCTGTTTAATAACATAATAGCACAATTCCCTCGCCGCATGATTCAATTTGGATTTCCTCCAGCCTCCCCCGTGTCGTCTAAAAAATGACAACTTCATTATATTGTTCGCGCTCCCGAGGGCGACTTGTTTGCCAGAAGGATTATAATGATTAATTCCGTAAAATATTAATACACATCACACCCGCGCTGCACACTATAGCACTTTATAAACGGCTTATTGAAATTAAGTAAAACACAAGTGCGCTTTTGTTCACGGCTATTTATTAGCTAAGTAGTATTGGCTTGCATGATGTTACTGAAAGGCAGAAAAGTGTTTTGAGGATATTGGTTTTTTGTTACTTAGCCCTTAAACACCTATTGCACAACAAAAAAAACTAAACCTTTATCTATGGGTGTATCGAAAACATGATCCCAGAAATTCTTGATTTTTTTAGTTTTACCTAAGTTGCGTTTTTTTTCTAAAGACATAAAGTAGGTATTCAGTACAATATATAGCAAATATCCCTTATTGCATGGCCAGTTGTCTTCCGGGCCTTTGCCTGCGCTGAATAAAAACTTCATCTCTCTCCCCGAGGAATTTAATTTGGAGTAATGGAAGTGTTATATTGACTTAACAGGCCAGAGGTTCCCCTCGCACACAGTTACAGTTATTAAAATGGAGAAATTTATTATTAGCATTTCTACGTCACACTATTTACATTTTAATTTTATTTGTTCTGTGATTTCATTAGTCACGACTTAATGTGTTGATTCAATAAAATTTCCTCTAATATAACGATTGCGCGCATTTGAAGCAACGTGCAATATAAACTGCAATTAATCAAATGGACTTGTACTTAGAGCTTTGCAATATTTATTCCTTGGCTTCCAATATTGATAATGCGTGTTTTAATATTGATAACGTCTAGTTTTTATCGTGCAAGTGTAAGTAAAAATAGGTAAATCGTTTATCCTGTTAGATCATGGTTGTTGTTTTGGTTATTTCGACGTTTTCAATACATACATACGTACAACATTCAGACGTACCGTACCGTCCGTAAAGTTTAATTTAATCTATAATATATACAGTATAAACATATTTAGGTATATACGTAGTATAAGTAGGTACTTGCCGGTCTTGTCATACGAAAATGCATAAAGGGGAGATATTTTAAATCGTGTAACGAGATGCGCGACACACTTGCACTGTGACCCTGGGTATATCATTTATAGACCTTTTGTCGCCGAAATTATATTTACAAAAGTGAGCAGACAATTTCACGGTCTCTTCCTCGCACCCCATACATGTGGACTCTAATCAACGACTCATTGATCCTAATGTAGATACGACTAAGAACTGTAAGCATTGTAAGAGACTGTACATATTTTATTTTGTTACCAACCATTACGCATGAGTGTACGTACCTAACGTACACTCATGCGTAATGGTTGAAGCATTATGCATTATTTTTGGTAAACTAATCAATAGGCTACCTAAAATAAGGCTAAATGCTTTCAAAATCGACAGCAAAAAGACTTTTCCAACAATTTTTTTTTTCTACTAATAAAAACTAAAAACGAAAAAAACTAAGAAAAATTCAATGAATACATCCACACGTTTCTCACAATTTAGCCCTCGCCATAGAAAGGGTGAGCACACATGAGCGTGAAGGATTGTCCACATGTTCGGCGGGACCCCACGGTGAGATGAGGCCAGCATCGCTCCCGATCAGCTTATCTGTAGCTCATCAAATTATTTAATCTTAGCGCCTGTCATTTCACTAACACGCTCAATGTATCACTCTGATTTTCCATCGTTATCACGTTGTCTATCGGCAATCTCGGATCTTCTCACTGAAGAAAATCGTGGAGAAAAGGTCTTTGTTTCTATATAAACATGACGGAGTAATGTTTCCACTACAGATAATAATCTGTTGGTCCAGCAAAATGATAACATTAACTTCATTCGCATGAAACTAATCGAGCCTACAGCCATAGGAGTCACGTGACCTTTTCCTGGTATTGACAAGCAGATAAATTGTGTGATCAAAGCTCGCAACGTAGAAAATGTTGGGAGGGGGGCGGGCCGGAGTTCCTCCATGAGTAGAAGACATGATGGAGCGGAAGCGGAAGCAGTGACAGTCGGCGAGAGGAAACGATGCATGGTGCCGGACGTACCCACTTCCGGTGCGTGTTGCCTTCACTTATCCCAGCGGGGCGCGATAATATTGCCCCCGGTTATATCATAATAATACAATTTATTTTCATCTTCGGTATACGGAGTCGACTTTATAGAAGTTTTTGACAATATGTATTCTAGATGTTAATTTCACTTTGCCCCTTATTCTGACTAAGCTAATTCAAACACGAGACAGAACAGAACAAGTTACCTACTGCCTGTTAGATGTAGTATACAAAATCTTTTCTCGTGACTCGACGAGCTTCACTTTTTTGGTTTTTCGCTTTTGCATAAGTTAGGAATAGTACGTCATCATTTCTCAATACCTTTTTTTGAGACATGCGAATGCAAAATTATGTGACTCATTTTCGTAGCAGACTAAAGTTGTAAGTTATGAGTAAGTAAGTTAGCTATGAGTGACATATCCAACCCACCTAAGTTAGCTATAAGTTAAAATTCTAGATATTAATGTAGGCAGTTATAGCTGTATAACCACATCAGTCCTAACTTCTTCCACTTATTTTGGGTTGATCCAATTTAACGATAACCATCGAAACAATGACTGATAACGGATCTAATAATTGTAACTGACATAAAAACCGCAGAAACGTTCTCGTTGGAAATTATCAAGAAAGCAATTTCATGACCAAATTGTTTGTTTCATCGCGTGTTAACGAAATTAATTTATTTTCGTGTTGATTTATTTTGAAGGGTCTTAACTGCTATTTTTAAAACGATACACGTTTTGCGATTTCCTATTGATACAATTTACAATTTTAATGATGAGATCAAGTAACTCATATCCACTCTGCTTTAAACGCACAGCATAAGAAACAAGGCAAGTTTGACCAGTCTTTCTTCGGTATAATGTACAAAAAAATCACTTAAAGAAAATGAATAGTTCATGTTCCAATTTTCCAAATAGTTTGAAACAGGTACAGGAACACAATTATGCAATGCAATGAGCAGAACTGACGCGACGGACTGACGGACACGGCACTCGGACAGCGCGTCCGACTGACGGCGCCCGAAGGCCCGACGCAAAATAACAGCAATTTTTAACTGAACTTATAACTATTAAGAACCTAGGCTATCTTTTCTATGATTTGAGATTGAAAATAAAAAACAATCTCTTACAGTACTGTAAGAGATTGTTTTGTTTTTAGTACTGATAGTGACACCTGACAGCATAATTCTGATTGTCTTACTGACTCTCAAAAATCTTGGGCCGTATGTAGAAAATTCAAATGCATATGATGCGAACTTCCCACTTAGATTACATCAGACGATAGATCAACCACAGCTGCAGCGGGTGGGTCACGACGCAGATAAAATTAGAGGAAACATCATTACAGGCACTATCATTATTGTTTTATTTGCAAAATTGCTTGCTCCACTTAATGCCGGGGTTCCCTATTCACACGGCTCCGCAGCCATTGGCGTCTACCTACTTAACGACGACTCTTTGACGTGACAAGCCCCACTTCTAATGTACGTTGGTACGTAATTGTTCAGTCAATCGTGAATTATATAAATCGTATGTTTTCTATGCGCAACTGTAATAGGAAACACATTGATATCGGGTGTGAAGATTTAATCTATCATGTTACTGTTAAGCTCTGAAACTGAGTTACTTATTGGTTCGATAATTATAATCATTTCATCGTAGATCTTGTGGTCGCAAGTGCGATAGCTATGTTTCAGAGGTCCCGTGGTTTGCTTCCCATATCATGCAAACTGATATTCAGTTTTCCTGTCAGGAAATACTCAGTTATTAGGTTGATATTGTGACCATTGGTTAGTTTAGCAACTATTTTTTACATTAATAGTGGTCGTAAATGAGGGTCCGGGTGCCAGGCAGGTGGTGGAGGCAGGGTGCAGGTCTCACAACACGGCGAGGATAGATAACGTGCTGGACGCGCCGCGCAACTCAATGAGATCTGAAACGGGTGAAACATTCAAATTGCAAACCGCCCGCGCCCGCCCGTATCAAATGTTGTTTTATAGCTAATTCCCAAATTCGGTTATGGCCTATAAACGATCCGCTGGAATAATTTAAATGCGAACCCGTCTGTATAATGTGCGTACTTTACCCCGAAATTAGGCATTTGTATGTGAAATGCGTTTTGTAATAGGATTCTCGGACGACTTTTATTTCTTGTTCGCGGTGGATCCACGGATTGGTGATATTCGCTTCAATATTCCAATATGATCAGACATACCATAAAAAAATAATATTGTTTGACTGTAGGTAGATAAGTTGAAACATTGACTGAATCCGTCAGCTCGATTATTCAAGTAATCAGGCCCTCTTATAATACACATTAAATTAGTTTTTAAACTTCATGCAATAAATAATGTGAGTCTAATTATAATTCCTTTTTAAACATTTGCTTGGCCCACATTAGCAATAACTCATAAAAATGCGAAAGCGTTTGTGTAAAACTACGTCCAACAAGTGAAACACATTAGTGGGTGTCCAGTACCTTTCTTCAATTTAAAACGTTTTAAATATAATAAAGGAGTTGGTTCTAAAGGTTTTCTCTTGTTTCCACGCTAATTTCAAGGCGGACATATCCGGCCATTCAATATTAACGATTGTAAGTGGAGTGACTCCATTTTGCAACAATAGAACACACTTGGAGCATTTGTTTAGTTTGTTGCTCAATGTATGTGTTATACTTTCTTTAGTAAACTACAAACTACATATTATTAAGAGCAAGTCATAGATGAAAAAGGTACGGAAATTGATGTTTAAATCTTGACTTCAACAGAAGTCGTATTTAAAGCTGACCAAGTACCACTCTTTGATATACCTAATTTAGAAAGAACATTGAACCATTCATGTAAATAGCAATCGGAAAAGATGAGTTTTGCAAACACACTGTTAGGTACATTCACGAAGTTAGTCAGGCTACATAACAACAACCTGCAACCGGACCACATTAATTTATTATCAGATAACAGTCCGGACGAGTGATATCACTGTCCAAATTCTATTTGCCGGATTATTAGACACATTATCCGAATACATTCTCCGATCAATATAACGGTGTCCTAATGGACGAAATTTAATCACGACAAATCGAATGCCACCTATTTATGAAGTCGAATGACTAAACAGCTTTTTAATACGATTCACACGTTAGCAGTTATAGTTAGTTAAGTTTTTGTATCGACACATTTCACGGTGAGATGTATTGAACTCTTATTATATTAAATGTGATGCCACATACCAGCCACTGATGGGATCTATTATTGTTGATCCACGGATGAATATTCAATCATCACGCTACTTCACTTCCACTTGATGGATTCTGTGTGGTTATAAAAAACACAGCATTAGTTACACTATTTAGCGCTTATAACATTTTTGAAATTGGATCCTACAAACATCGGTAACAGCAGAATTTCTTTGTGTCTGTTCATCGGCAGTAACGATGTTGACCGTTGTCTCTAGCTCTCCTTAAACAAAAGAACACAATGAGATTGTACTCACTGAAACAAAAGAAAATAAACTTAAAGAATAATCACAGAACGCAAGCACCTTAATTACAAGGCGCCTTTGACTAATCTATACAAAACACAGAAAATCAATGTATCGGTAGAGTAGCCGGTACTTTCCTCACAGGATAGAATGAGTGCAAAGTGCATACAAAATCGTGATGTAGCCTTTTAATCGGTTTCACGTTCCTTCCCGCGTTAGTTTTTGTATTCGAGTTTCACTTCGCCAATCTGCGGGTTTACTGTCCGACCGGGACTCCTCGCCTTCACACGTATGAAAATATGCCATCGGTGAATAGCATAGAACTCATTTCCGAAGATAGTTAGGAGGCTCGGTCACGGCAAATGCTGCAGTAATAAGATAAAGAGGCGGACCCATTTTGTTTTGCAGCAAACTCACTCCAATTTACGCGCTCCGGTGGCCATTAGCATAAGTCCGGAGCAAAGCGTGATGTGCGCGATTCGCCGTCGGTCGGCGTGACGCGGCGCAGGCGCAGCGCCCGCGCAGCGCCGCCGCCGGTGTAATTGCGCCCGCGCGACACATTTGTTTACTATTGTAAGCCGTGAAGATGCCATCGCTTGCGACACTCCCGCCGACTCCTTCAAATTAGCTCGCTAAACGCTTCCACTTACTTTATTTTGTTATGTTCAGTTTTTTCACCATCAGCTAATTCTATTTTATATGTAGGCTGATGCAAAATGTTTTATGCAAATCTTTTGCCCGTGTAATTATAGTGACCTATGTGTAATATTTAGAAATCAACATCTACATAGAGTTGATTTACATAGGAATTCCTTAAGTTGGTTGTCAATATGGCGAACGACGCATATCAAAATCCAACCACGATTGTAAATAATTACATTTATGCGAACATGGCCGATTCATGTCCTAATAAAATACATTGACAAGTCACAGCTGCCTTATAGATTAATCTAATAAACTCAGTGAGTGACGCAAATCATAAACTGAATAGTGGTCGGTCTAGTTATTTTCTTTAATATGGTAGTGGCGGGTCGTGATGTGTGGATGTTGACAGCCTCGAAGTGCGTTCAATTTTTAATCAATTCACATCTCGGTATAATCTTGACGCAAATGTGCTACTTGTACTTACCAGGCTACTTGCATAACTACTTCCCCACAACATGAACTATTCTACTAAGTTTCACCGGACGGGCATCTGGTCAGACCTGCACGGCTCTTAGCATAGAGATTGAAACACCAAATATGCACAACTGTCATAACATTCCCAAGAGTATATTATTATAAACAAGTAATTATTCGTATGTTTCCTGGTGCCGTTTTAAAGCCACTGTTGTTTCTTGGTTTTCGTTAAAATGTATCTGTATATTGTTACACATAGGTACTTAACATTTAGTTGTCCTTTTATTCGCATTTTTTAAGAAAATTCAAAACATTTTTTTAAATATAGTTTATTTACATTTAACTAAAGTATGTAGGTACCATTTTGTTCGATAACTTTTTGCCATCTTGTAGGTAGGGACATGATCCCATTGCTATAGAAATTTTGGGACTTCTGATCAAAATACCGCGACAAGTGGTTATGGCAGTCCTCTCGTGATGTTAACCTGACACTGCCTAAAGAATTCTGAAGAGACCGAAACAGGTGGAAATCTGAAGGTGGAAGGTCAGGATTATACGGCGGATGCATTAACACCTCCCAAACTCTCTTAATTTTTGCTGAGTGGCTAAAGATGTGTAAGGTCTAGCGTTATCATGATGAAAAACCACACCCCTTCTGTTGATTAATTCCGGCCGCTTTCTCTCAATTTCTTGCTTTAATCTCATCAGTTGTTCGCAGTAGAGTTCAGAATCGATGGTCCTGCCTGGTGGTAACAGCTCATAATGAATAATGCCCTTCCAATCCCACCACACACACAGCATCACCTTGTTGCGAGTTAACCCGGGTTTCGCCACAGTCTGTGAAGCGTTGGCGTTTGAAACTGGCCTTTGACCACGACCTTTTTCGCACGTTCTTGTCGTACGTGATCCACCTTTCATCACCAGTTATCAGCTTCTTCAAAAATGGTTTGGTTTCATTACGTCGTAATAAAGAATCACAAATGAGTACACGGTTCATTAGGTTTATTTCAATGAGCTCGTGAGGTACCCAAATATCGAGCTTTTTTGTGTACCCAGTTTTTTTCAAATGCGCCAAAACTGTTTTGTGGTCAATTCCCAGTTCTTCGTCTTCTACGTCGTAACTACTGATATGCCGATCTTGCTACAGTTTTTCAAAAATGGCATCCATTGTATCCGTAATAGGGCGACCAGAGCGACGTGCATCTTTGACATCAAAATTTCCGGATTGAAAACGCTTAAACCAAATTTGTGCTACTCTCACAGACACTGCACTAGGTTCATAAACATCGCAAATTTTTGTTCACGGTTTTCGTTGCATTTTTACCTTTTTTGTGGTAAAATTTTAAAATGTATCGAATTTCTTCATTAGATTCACTCATCTTGACAGTACGAAAAACAAATGAAAATCACACATTTTCCTAATTTGGATTTGGAATTATGTTCTTTAAAATTTAAACAATTCAATGATACCAAAATCAGCCAGATACAAATAGTATAGCCAAAGAGATTTTATTACAAGTGCATACATACTATAATGCGAAAAGACTTTTTCCCCAACCTAATACCTATTATATTATTTTTTTTTTTAAATAAAAAATTGTGGACTACTGGTATCGGGAACAGGGTCCCAGCTACCGGCGGTCAGGGCTCCAGAGAGAGGAACCTCCTAACAATCATATCATATTTATACTTAAGTTTGTTATTGCATTTATTTATTTTCCAAAAAGATTCAAATGAAATGTATTTTACAAGTCTCTCATGTAAATACTTGGTTGAACAATCGACTCATCGATTCAAGGATTCTTCATCTTCTGGTGCTTCTCCCATAACTAAAGGTTGGCCATAATCTCCGAATATTTATTTTGGTCCTTTGCGAGGTGAAGCGTAGCAGCTCTCAAGACTCCGACCCACTTACGAAAGTCCTTGAAACAGGACTTTTCTCTCCGGTCAACATTGCCATCTCCAATTCTTAGCCCCTCAAATACATTGCAGTAAGTCATACCATTCATATTGAAAAACATGTATGTGTTAGGTAATGCTGTTTTGATTGACGATTAGTATGAGCTCTGAAGGGCTCGTGGCTACATGATAACAGCCGCATGGGTTAATCAAAGGTTAAGCTACAGTTGTTTAATGGGTGAGTCCAATTGCCTCGGAAAGCACGTTAAGCCGCTGGTCCCAGCTGTCATTCGAAGATCTTCGACAGTCGTCACTGATAGTAAGAAGCCCAAAAAAAGCCTGACAACCAGTTTTACCAAGGGATATCATGTTACTCAGTAACTGAGTTGTGGAGGTCAGATAGACAGTCCCTCCGTGTAAAACACTGTTATTCAGGTGCATCCGGTTAGATTGGAAGCCGCCCCCAGCATAGTTGTGAAAAGGCTAAGCAGATGATGATGGTCGGTATAAGCTGAAATATAGAACTTAAACATGTCAGCAAATAATTTGGAAATAGCGTGCACAGTCATAAAAAATGAAGATGAAAAACATTATCTTTTGCAAAATTTCAATGGAGTAAGTAGTTAAGTACTGTAGACGCAGACTACAAACATAGTTGCATTAATATTGATTTATACCTCTCCATTCTCGATACCTAGAGTCATTTGTAGTATGTGTTATATATGTTAGGTGTGGTGAGTCGCCTAGGGTTAACGTGAATCATTAGTGTTAGGCACTAATGATTTGTGCCATATTTAACCTCTTTATTCGGGGTTCAATTTACGTCGTTTTTAGTCAGTCATCCGTAATTCAGTGGTAACAATAAATTAAACTTCGTAAACCGGTCATGCTACGACATGACTTTGTTTGCATGGAGGCAATAAATGAATTTGAATATGACGTATGGTTGACTGTACCTACGTCATTCAGTATTATCAACAGTCGTGAATAATATCAATCGTTTTACTAGTCAATTGTGTCTTAATTTATTCCAAAGTCTTAAATCGGTAATCGAGGCCCATTGACATTAGATATGTTTTGTAACCTTTCTAATGTCAAATGTGCAACAATTTCACTGTACGCAACAGTTGAAAGACTGTTTTAAATCTTTTATTGCGGGTATAAAATATTTTTTTAAAGTAAAAACATCACATTGGACAACCCTGTGACGACGTGGAGAGTACCGGCGCACGCGCTCAGTTGCGAGCCATCATTAGAATGTAGCATCTCGAGCGATTTTCCTACTTTAGATACGGTAATGGTCGTAAAAACAACCACTAAGGAAAAACGCACCGCATAAAAATATTGTATCCTTACTGCCTATAAGCTGTGGCCATTTCTGAAAATCATACGGAGCGAATAGCACGAGCGAGTCGGTGCACATATTTTGCCATACACAGCCGCGGTTAACGAATGCAAGGAGGATTTTAATGCTTCTAATGTGCTTCTCGCAATATACACTTATGTACCGCTTATAATGCTTGCATAAACAACTCGTTTATTTTAATACTTACTTCGCTGCTTGACCATGTTTAAGTAGAGTAGATTTTTACATTTTATTATGTAAAAATATACAAAATTTCATTTCATAATTAGTAATACCACTTATTTTACTTAATTATCAAAAGAATTTTTGTAATTAATAATAAGGTACCGTAGTCAGGTACCTTCTTAAATACTCTAGGTGAGATGAAGCAATATTAATACCAAAATGCGCACCTTCGTAAATGTCATAGGGAGTCGAAAGCTTTTGTCAAAACGACGTGGCGTGCCCCAAGGGTCTTTATTCGGACTATTCCCTTAGATTTCTATAAAAAAGATAAAAAATTAGCTTAGTAGTATATTGCAAAATTTCCAATGTTTTTGTTGTACGTAAAAACAATGTAGTTGCTATTTTAAATAGGTAGGTGCATAACGGCATACCTCAACTAAATAGCTAAAGCTCATTATAGCTGCTAGCGTCGACTTATAAACATCATGCTACAAAAATAGAAAATGAATATGATTTTAACATTGAATACCTGTTATCGCCGTTATATGACGTCCCGTTCGCGGACAGCCACATCGGATGCAAGAAAAACGACAAAAAGTCGTATTTCGAAGTACCGCCAAATCGGGATAGGATCATTAGATCGATACCATAACCGACACATCCTGAATAGGTAGGTGGTGAAGCGTGCCCGCTGTGGCACGTCTCTCACCCGCTATGCGCAATTTTTGTTCATTCATCTTCTGTCTGAACTCACTTTATACATTTTTTCGGTCGCGTTCAAAAGGTGCCGCTCTCGTTTCAATGCCAGGACAAGCCAAGACTAAGCACAGATGAGTCACAAAATACACTGGACGCGAAAACTTCCCTAGAATAGATGATAATGGGCTGTAATGGCTTCACCTTATACGACTAACCCAACCACTTTGCTTTTTAATACGGCTTCGATAAACAACCGCCATCAGTTTAAGAACTTCTTAAAAAAGTTAAACAAGTTGCAGTTATTATGGCAATGTGACAAGAAAGTGTCCAACCTGTTAAATTCGTTTTAACACATTAATGAAATATCAATTACCTACCAACATGCTCACATGATTAAATCACTTTGTATTAAAGTCACGGCGGACGATTTACAATAAATTGTTAGCACCGGAACATGTGTCAGTTGTTAAAAACTAAAATAATAATTAGTTTAAATGAAGAAGTGGCGTGAGAACATGCGGGGTGGGCGACTCGGGCCCGGTGGTGGTCGGCATACAAATTGAAACTGTCGGATCGGCCGATCGGTGGCCGCCGCACCACCGCCGCCCGCGCCGTCCTTACTCTCACGGAAGCGATTACCCTAGCTAAGACAATGGCCGACAAGACATGCATCCATTACCGCTTTTAAACCGTTTTGTGACATGGTATTTGCTCTTTCAAACATGCTCGATATCAATGGATTAAAATTCATAGCATTAGATTCAACGTCAACCACTTTTTCTTCTAAATGTAAATTCTTTCATTGTTGACTCAAAGAATATCTTTGACCCCACAGTAAAACTCCGTTAAAAACCACTAACTTTACTACACTGGGCCAATAACTTCATTTGATTCAAAAAAGGTACTAAATTGATGTAAGAAAAGAGTTTCACAACATTATATTTTCTAACAGCACACAGACTTTTGCTGTTGACTGTACATAATCAAAAAGTAATTTGATATTCTGTCAACAATAAGTGCAATATTTGGGTGCAAGGGCTGCGGTGCGAGCGACGCCGACGCTGGCACGACAAACAAACGACATACATCGAAATGTACTCGCGAGGCGCGCACCCCTGCGACTCTGCGCTAAACCCTATGCAAAATAAAACACTCGATTGACATCTCTTTGAAATTTGTAAAATATTCAGGCGACTTAAACTTTAAATGGGGGGGTTAAACGATCAACTGAAAGGATTACATTACGTTGTAAATGTCGTTGACTTTGGCTGGCATATGAGAATATTTGAGTTTTTCTTACCACAAACAACAAAACATATTTTTTTTATTATTTAACTTGTTCTATATACTATAAAGTACGTCTGTGTATCATAACCGTCACACTAACGTTTAGAGTAAAAAATATAGGTACCTACATAATTTGTATTAAAATATATCTTGATGACTTTATTCCAAGCTGTATTTCCATCAGCAAGTTTATACTTGCTGATGGAAATACATTATAGATATATTGCCTATACCCTGGAATTTCGGAAATTGTGATATAGTTTCAGTATGATAATCAATGTAATTATCTAAACGAATACTGTATAAATGTTTACAAAAGGTAATCTTTGGAATTACTGCTCCGATTACAAAAAGTTTTTCACTGATAGGAAACTACACTATTGCCGAGTGGCAAATGATGATTCTTGAAAAAAATATATTCTAATAAAACATCTGAATTAAGAACCTCCTCCTTTTTTTGATGTCGGTTAATAACGCGTGAAAACGGATCCATTACAATTCTTTACATCTATATTCAAGCACCATGTGTCACATCACAAGAAAATCATATTGTTGAGCTTTATCAAAGATGGCGGGTTATCTGTTTATGATGATTAGGCGGCGGGTGGTTGCCTAGCAACAGGGTGGCAGTGGTCAGCCAGGGAGGGCTCGGTTCCTCATACTCGAATCATTGGTGCGAGCACCCCCGGCCGGCTATTATTCTCCTCATACTAGACCGTGTTAACTTTAATGTAACTTTACATGTTTCAGCTGCTTCACAACGCTTTACATACATCTGTCCACTTTAATTATGTTCAGTTTCGCAAAACTTGATAAGCGCTAAAGTTTTATTGTTCATTGTACCTGCTTAATTAGTGGTTCTTACTTTTTTACTGTGAGCTAGAGTATTTCATATTAAATGTAATTGGGTATGATATAAATCTTCATTCACTTTATACATATTATGTATGTAGGGAACTTTTTGATTTTGTTAAAGCATCTACCTGCCTTTCCTATCGCTAAAACGTGCTCTTCGTCTTTTAAATACTATGCAAAATTTAAATCATAGTTTAATTGAAGCTTTGATGAATCTGGGTATAAGATATTACTTACGATAAATCCTTACTTTAAATTGCGCGAAAATACAAAACAACTGACAATGTTCGTTGAAGTGTTTTACAAACTGTATACACGAACATGAATTACATGAATATCATATGAGGTTGAAGAATCTTTATTACTCAAAAAAAAAAAACACTAATACTAACAGCAACTAGAGAGATCATGGGTATTGGGTGAAATTATGGGTATTGCTATTAGAGATCAGTAGGTATTAGCTTACAGAAAACCAACGCACTCAGTACAAAAAGAAACATTTTAAACTGAACATACACAAGACATACAAGATAGCAGTAAATACAAAAGATTAATGCAGGTAGAACAAGAATTTAACCAGGGGTCAATTCTCGTAATTTTTAGAACGTTCACCAGTCTGATCTCAGTCTCAATCTGTCAAAAACACCTCTAATTTCTCTACATTTTGACAAGTTTTTGACATTTGTTTGTCCCTGAGATGAGACTGTGACTAAATTTTGAACGTTTTAAATTACTAGAATTGGCCTTCAAATAGGTATCGTGCTCGATAAGAAATAAGAATCAATAATTTGGTGATATAGTAGAAACAATTTGTAAAAGTTGATTGGTTTAATATACAGTCCATGTATTGCCGGTTACGCGAAAATCCTTAAGACCCTAACTTGATAGTGTAGTCCAGGTATTCTTTCAAACTGACGTACGTTCTTAATGCACTACAAATAAATTACTAAAAAATCATATTCCGAACAAATATTACCTGATCTGAACTGCCGATCTATTCTGTAAAAATCTCAACCGCGAAAACTTAGATGAAGTAAGCTTGAAGTAAGCTGTCAATATTGTCAATGTCAATAGGGTCGTCAATCCCTAGCATCAGGTGGAATTACAGCTCCCTTCCCTTCACCTTAGTTTTCACGGTGAGATTTTTTCAAGACTAGACTGCCTTGTCACACTTTAATATTCCGCACGTTCTCATCTCATCACGTTCTCATCTCATCTTGAAAATCATACCAATGATCATATCTTTAACATCATATCTAACTTAGCGTAAATAAACGAACCATTGTAGATAATCAAATGCATATGCAGTTACACTCATTTGTACCACGTATAAGTGCATGCGAGTAAACCTAACACTCGCATTCTCAACGAGATTTTTCACCAATTCCGACTCATTTATGCTTTAAATGAACGAATTCACTGAGCAGATCCTTATCGGGCTCCACGGTCAAGGGGACTCATCCGATTCTATTCCGACACTGAATAGCCCATGGTTTATTTTGAGGTGGCGAGCTTTTTAAAAATGCCATCCGATTCTCTGCGACATTTTCTCGTTTTAAGCATTTGGAACTTTAATTAAATAGTCCCGTTTAAACTTTTCTTATTGTAACACTCTATTTGATACTGCTTCCTGAATAATCCATACTTCAATACTTTATACTTATACATATATAATATTATAAATTCGAAAGTAACTCGTCCGTCTATGTGTGTGTTATCTTTTCACGCCTAAACCACTGGATCAATAGTTTTGAAATTAGATAAATAGGTTGCCTGAAACCTGGAGAAAGATATAGTTTAATATATTACATCCTGGATCGCAGACGAAGTCGCGGGAAATAGCTAGTCCTAAATAATCCTTAGCCTTCTACCTTCTAAATATTATAAAACATATCGTCTCTCATGTCTGTCTGTCTGATAGCGCGGTTATAACTCGAAAACCATCTATGTAACCATCTATCCTTACATACCTAGGTACTATTCGTTTTTTAAATGCATTGGTAAGTAAATCTGACCTCTCGCTAAATTATTATTTAAGTCTGGCTAGAGTAGGTACGGAGCAAAAGGAACAAGAAAAAGTTAGGTTGCCTATATTTTTTCGTACTTCCCAGTTTATACCCATCTAGCAACCCAGTTAGAGGGACCAAAAAAATAACTTTTTCTAATTCCGTATACCATCGCTATTGATTTTTTTTTGTAAACAACATTAATTATAAATAAAAATAGGTTATCCTTCTTGAATTATTTATTTATTCCTTCTTGAATTATTATCTTTGACTTTGATTGGACAACATTTTTTGTAATTAATTATGATTGATTAGAAATACTTTTTGTTTTGAAAATGTATGCGTGAAGGTCGATATTCTATGGAATCTTCTAATAATTTGATCCAATGACAGGAAATATTAATTATCCTCAATTTCCATACTATTTTTCCCTTAAATTGGTTTACTTCATTTTTGCCAAAGTGGAAAATCAGCTCATTGAAAACGTCAAAAAAAAAGTTTGTCTTCATACTTCGTACTTAACAAATATACGTACCAACATTAATAGCCCCATTTCTATCGGTTCTTAGACCGTTTTTGTCCAATCTCCCATAACCATAAAATTGTTCATTAAATGTTCAAAAAATTCTAATATCAAAACGTTTAAAATACAATAAACTATCGCACTATCAAGAGTGCATTCAACTCTAACGCAGTACTATTATTAAACGGAATTCGATTTAAAGCCGAACCCTCCTCGTCGTTTGTGAAATTGACATTTATTCTTCGTTTTTCATTGTTGCTGCAGTCGGTTTCGATCTATTGTTAATTAGCTTAAACGGCCCATGCGCTGTGCCATGCCAAACAAAACCTGTCGAGTGCCAGTACACGCCAGATCGTGATACCACCGCTACACAACACTAATTTCTCACTTTAACTCGTGTAATTCATATCTCACTTACAGTTACTTAATTATATTTTTATATATCATAATAATTCCATGGAAATAATACCTAACTATAACAATAAATAATTCATAATCTCACAGTGACAAAGTTAGAGAGTGGCGCCACTGAGCTACGGCACGTCGTAGAACTAAAACTTCGTAGCAATCCGCCGTAGACTCTACTCCTAGCGCCACCTGTTGTCGAATAGACCAATGAAAATTTCTGAAGAGAAACGTAGTTGCGTTTTTTATAAGTTTTCTTATATTTAATTATAGTTTTAGATTGAAATATTTAATAATGATTTAGGTACGGCTTTAGAATACATTTTTTTGATTAGTTGTTTGTATGTTTGCGTAGCAATAAGAGATAATCGTGTCTTTAATTTTTTTTATGAAAAGCGTATTTTCTTTTTTCTACTTTTGTAGCAAACTAGTGAATTAGGTAACTTTAGGTGCTTAGGTTGGTAGGTACGTTGATGGTTTGCCTGACTGTCTTTGTACAGTAAGTAAGTGTCACAATTTAGTCTACAAGGTTAGGGACAGGTAAACTGAGAAAAAAACACACAATCATTAAACAACAACTTAAAACACTACCAGTAGAACAATGCAGTGCAACTACAATGTAGTATTGTAGATAGACGTATCGACATAGGAGGCAACGTTATTACATACGCGAGTTATTCGCTCCCCATCAGGCGCGAGTGCCTCGATTAAAGCAGTAAATACTTTGAGATTAATTATCTCGTAAACAGTCGCAGGCGCGTCGCGACTCAAATCGCTCACCTACGCCGTGAGCGCGATACAAATTCAACTTTTCCAATTAAATTTCGTGAGGCATTAATAATTATTTAGGTACATCAATTTGTTTCGTCGCGCGAGGCGCCGCTCTACTGCTGCCTCACGGAAGTCGCTACACACGACTAACACTGTTGAGATGTGTCTTGAGATATTTTGTGATCAGTTTAGGATTAGAGTATGTATTTCTATTTGAAAAAACACAAGTAGGTAGAAATGTATCTGTGGTAACAAAATCACTAAACTCGATCCTAAATTAATAGAATAAGTATTAAATTCGTTAAACTATAAACCATCATTATCTTCCACAGCCCGACTTCACCCACTGCTGGACATAGGCCTCTCTATTCTTGTGTCTCCTGTGCCACTGTGCCAGCCTCATCCAGGTTTTGTCCGCGATGGCAACAATGTCGTCTGCCCATCGCGCCACGCACTGGACGCCCGACATCTCGTCTAAAAAAAACATTATAAATAAGGATCCTTAATTAAAAGAAAAACTATTCAATCCGGATTTGTTTTCAAACACACATAAGCAGTGACCTGTATATAAGTACTAAAGTGTAACTCAATAACTTTATCTAATGGGAGAGACTTGTTAAAATTTGTTACATGTACTTTTTACATTCCCAACTTGAATTCTCATTATTTAAAGCATTTATCTGCTTTCGATAATGAGAATTTACCTGAAGAAGATGGTTTATATTTTTATGTCCTTCAAAGAATAAATTAAGTATATACTCGCTATTTGAACTACTTCAATCTAAATGACCTAAGAATAAACTAAGCTAACATTATTTATTTAATTGTTCAGTCAATAACTTCATCAGTATAAATAAGTCAATTATATCTTCAGAAATATCACCGAAAACCATCCACGCTGCAGCCATTCCAACGAATCCTAACTTTGGAATTAATTAAATTAAACTTGAAAATGAAATATTAACACTTTAACGTATAAAATTTAATACCGTTAAGTTATAACGTGATTATTCAACTCCTCGGCAATTTCCAAAAACATCTAGAAAATTAAATTCGCGAGCGGAGGCTGCCAGGCTCCTTTGAGCCCAGCTTCCGCTTTTGTGCGAGCGAGGCGCGGCGCGCTCGCCACTTCGCACTGTGAAATTAATTTTCTTCGTCTTTATGTAATTTAATTATAAACATTTCAATATGGCGCTCGGGGAATTTCCGCCCGGGAGAGAAGTTAAATAGAAACGTTTGATACTTATCTCCTAATACACTTCTGGGATGATTGCGCGATTTGAACGAAATTAATTATTTTATTTGCTAAAGAGAATGATTACAGCTATCATTATAGGTATCTGTTAAATGTATTGTTGAACTCGTAATTCAATAAAATTTCAATTTCCCGTCTTATATATTCAAGAATTTAGCTAGTATTTATTTAGTCGTTCTCTCCAATCTTTGTGTATAGTAGATACGGTAGGCAGAAACAATAAAAATACAGACAGGCTAACTTTAAAAGAATAAAACTTTATTTATGGTTAGACAAGTAAGTGCCTAGTTGATAGCTGTACACAAAGTCAAACTATAAAAAACCGTGATTATTCTTAGAAATCAGTCAGTTGAAGGCGGAACTAAGTCTTGATAAACTACTATCAATAAAATGATCAAACTAACCTGATATGGTCAATGGATAATAACTGTGGGTGTATGATAACGCTTCTGCCCACCACTTTGCGAATTATATTCAATACACCAAGCAAAATTATCTGAACTAGTTTATCTGGTCCAGTGCTTTTATCCTTGGCTCTCCCTACTCGTACTTTTAGGCACATTATGTTCAGTTACCAAAAGCGTTGCACAAAGGTAGGTCCACGGCTGGGCAAAAACCTCCCCCTAATTCTTCCAGAAATTCTTGCCCCGCGCTTTCAATGATTATAATTTGAACAGAAAATATTGTATATCCATTATAAAATTTATTAGAATATTTCTACTCCTAACCTTGGTTTATTTAAACGTCATAATAAGTAGGTAGGTTTTAAGAAAGTAAATTAAACTAAAGCTGAAAACTGTGAAGGGAAACATCGTGAGGAAACGTTAAAACGAAATGTTTTATTACCAAAAATCAAAGACATGTAACATTTATTAACCCGCACTGGGCCCGCGTGGTAGATTACAGCCCATTCCCTCTCGAAGAGAAGAGGTCTGTGCCCCGGCAGTGAGGACATTATAGGCTGATTATAACAGTTAATTATAGAATAAAAATAATTTAATTTAATTATTGTTATTCGTTTTATTTTAAATGAATAGGAAATTAATATATTTTCATCTAGAACAGTGGGTACTCGTTCAATACATTTTTTTATTGGGTAGCATTCGTTCAATGACATTCCATCTGCAAAATTAAAAGTATCTATTTGTGCGGAGTGCTCAGTTAACAGATGCCACTAGCGTTCGTGCAATTTTGCTCTTAAACCGTTCACGCTCCGGCGACGAGAGGCGACATCAAACATACGCGGTGCCTGCAAACCTTTTGCCAGCTTATCTCCCATTCACTATCTTCACAAAATATCTACAACCGGTCCCATTGTTCGATGTTTATTAAATTTCATTTTACGTTTATACAACAACACTTTTGTCGGCCGCTTTTTGTACCGATTTGGGACATTTTACGGGTGGATTAGCTCGTGACGTCTACTTTTGTCGAGGCCGGCAGCGATGTCTTTTTGTGCTTCTCCCGTATTATGGTTTGGTATTGCGCGTATTATGTCATAACAGTGAAGTACTCGACGCACTCGCTCATACTTTTTGTCGCTCTATTTTATTTTAAATTGAATCTCAGTTGACAATAACACTGTAAACATCCTGTCTTTTTGTACAATATTAATAATACGGACGATTTCGGATAAAACCCAATGAAGTATACGCACTCGAAGATAGAGATGGGATGGAGGTGCGGTGACATCTTTGTAATTTAAGTTAATTATGTAGAGATATAATGAAAAAAAAATCCTCGCAAGCACATCTTCACAATCTTCGGAAAAATATTTTCTAAATTCCTACTTTCCTTATCTAGGTTTAGATACGTCAGAAGTTCATCCTTAAAAAATACACTAACCCATCCAAGATCCAACCCCAAAACAACACCTTAGATTAAACAATCGGGCCCTACGCTAGCACTAAAAGCAATAAGACTTACAACTCCGCCCCTACCAAAACAATCCTGTATCTCGGTGTCTTCACTAATGGCGCAAGTTCGACAGTCGAAGTTAGTTGGAGTGTTCTACGGCTGCAATAAAGATAAATCCAGCAATAATATGTTCGGTTGGCCTTACGTGTAGGTTGGCTTGGGCACGAAATTGAATTTGCATGGAGTCTTAAGTCGACACCGATTGAGACGCTGCCTCATCCGGTGGACAATTACGAGTTCTCCAACTGTTAGGGTACGGCGCGATTACGCATCGAAGCCTGTTGAGCCCCACTCTCTAATTGTTTAGGTAGACCTAACAGCACTTCGATACGAACGTGATTTCGGAGTTCAGAGGCCGTTCAGGCACCTTGCCTTCGTTCACGAAATGCTCTGTGTAGCTAAAGCAGAATAGTTTCAACTTTGGTGAGCTTGTTATATGTTACACAGAGACATACAGAGTCACATTCGCGTAAAATGTAATACGTGAGCGGCAATCTTCGTCAGTGGAAGGCGCACTAATCCAGACGCCAGAGGGCCAGTACCGTATGAAAGGACGTTCCTTATCCCTTGATCCCGTTGTTTACCAGACATTAAACAGATAACAAGTCCGCGCCCTGATACCGTCTGAGCAGATTAAAGCCCCGGTGGCCGTAATCCGAACTTCGATTAATTTCATCCAATACTTAGTCAGGGAATGCTTAATTGTTCGTACTGTAAATTGTTATTTATGTAGGTATAGTGTACTTACAACCTGAAAAAAAGATTCAAGTTTATGCTTCATTTGGGATGACACGCTTGAGCGTGTTCCTGATCTTGAAGCATGTCGCACCTTTTTGATCTCGTTCTAAAGGACTATTTTATGTAGTTTCAACAATTGATACTTCGTGGAATTGAGGAAATCATTGAAAATAAGGTATTTATTTTTATGTTGTTTTTCTCATGTAAGTACACACTTTATGGAATTGTCGTGTAGATTCATTCATATTATCAATACTGTCATCCATCTCCTACCTGACCCTAAATAACTTGTAGGTACTATAGTAAAACTTGTAAAAAATGTAAGTAAATTAGGTACCCTAAAACATACATTTTTGACAGGTTTTAGAAATTTCTTATCGCTGAGACATGATTGCGAATGAACGTTTGGGAGTTGGCCTTCAGAACAAAGTTGCGAAGATGAGAGTTTGCTGCATGTGAATGACTAGGCGCTGGCGATCAGTGATACCGCTGTCGATTGATATCGCTACGATCATTGATAAATATCAATACCGTTAGATAATTTTATTGACGTGAAAAGTGTTTGTACAAACCTACTTACAAAAATAAAGTCATTTATCATTTAAGACATGCGTGGTGTAAAAAATCTGGTTATGAATTTCAGAATGACCTTCATAGTTTTACGTATAAAAATAGTTATTTGATACTTATTTAGTTAAGTTCAAATCTGTACCTACATATCACTAGCAGCATCGAATTATTTTGTATAGCAAAGGGTAGAGAAATCAGTGTAGCATTAGAGTGCGTTACGCGTTCTACAAACACTGCCAACCGTGCATGAAATGACGCCGCGATGATACCCCTGCACCCTTGGTAAGTTAACCAAATCATGGACATGTGCTTGGTGTTTCGAATATTTGGTACCAACATTGATTCACATATTATGTGACGTTTTGAATTTCACATAAGTGGGTAATTTGCTACATTATGATGAACAATAGACATTCATGATTAACGGTGAAGAAAAATGAACAGCGCCTTCAATCATGAGCAAGCGACGGTAGCTAAAATACTGCTCGCCTCCAAAACAAAAAAGTATGAACATAATAGGAGACTCATTTTCCACCAAATGATACCAATAAGATCTGGAAACATCTCGTCGTATAAATCTTACTACGAAGCTTATCGGAGATATTTCAAATATCGACAAAATGTGATATGCATTATTATTATTTGCCCGGATTCTCCCACTGCGGGGCAAAGGCTTACCTTCAACTACGGCCTCCCCCCGTAACCCCCTAAACCCTTTCCTGATATTTGTAATGAAAAATAATTTTCATTTCAGGCAATTTTCCTTTATCAAATTATTTCATTCCTAATAATTTTACTCCTACATCTCTCCATTTAATGAAAAATGCAATACCTAAAAAGTTTAAATATCGTTGGCCTACTTATAAATAATAATAATGATAATATTTTTAATTTAATCATCACTCCCAAAATTTGTAATTTTAGGAGTGATGATAATAGTTTTATATCACTCCTAAAATTACAAATTTCTCTTAGTCTAAGTACAAAATCACCATCAAAATAACTAAGTAACGTGTATTTTTAATTAGTATGTCAATCACATGCTGCGACAGTTGCCAGCAAAACTCGCCCCAAAGAGAGTAAACATTGAATTAGGTAAGTACATACATCTGATACTGATATGCCATCCTCTTGTCAACTGGGGTTCTATTTAGTTTTTGGGTTAACAAATCACATGACGTCATTCTTTGTAAATGTGAGCCAGATATACCCAATGGACATTATTGGTGAAATTACCTCGTTCCAGTTAGAAATTATCGTTGATCGACACTTCCATCGATGAATCCATAAACTGAAACTGAACAGGGAAAGGGTTAAATAAATAATAACAAAAATGTATTTTCTCAATACCAAGCCGTGTGTCCGTGTGTCCCATCGGCAAAAATGACGTAATTTCATTGAAACGTTAAGCCCTTTAGGAGATGCATTTTCAAAAATCCTTTCTCAAAGCTCACTTTCGTTATTTAAGGAAATCTTACACAAAATTTCGTGTTTCCAGACCCAGCGGCTTACGCTTTTCCTTATCTGTCAGTGAATGAATTTAACAGTTTTAATAAGTAAGTAGATGTGTTCTAAACTTAATCCATAGACAAATATTCCATTGATTAATGCATTTAGGTGTCTCTACAGAATATTTGAGTTCACCAACAACGTCTAATTGGTATTGGTTCATTAATATTCAGTTTGAATATAGTCCAGGCCTATCTAATTAGTGCGGTACAAACCAACAAGACGTATTCCAATATTTGTGTTGAACGTCTTAAATCACATTTACGGCAAGAAACAAGACAAGAGGCCAGGTATGTTTGTTGACGGATAAAATGTAGTTTGGTCTGATCGGATTCAAGTCATGCACTCGCCGACAACGGTAACCACACACGATACTCAGCCGCTCCACATACAAATGTAACACATCCTTTTGCATATTACGTCACAACACTGAGCTTACTGAGATTTTTTTCTACAGTCCTCGATCCAATAATATGTATGTCCTGGCTAGAGAATTGATAAATAAACTGAATTCTTGAATATCTACAGAAAATTATTAAAATTATTTAGGTAAGAATTCAATTCTCAAGTTTATTATTCTTCCTACGGTAAATTACCAAAGTAACTCAAAAAAAAAATCCGCAGTGGCACGCTGTATGGCAAATAAGTAGAGTTTACAAAAATAAAAACATTCAGAAAAAAACACTAATCGGTTAGCAAATTAGGTAGATACATTCTTTTTAATGTCAAAGAACTGTAGGCCAATTCTCGTAATTGAAAACGTTCAAAATCTAGTCTCAGTCTCATCTCGGCGGCAAACAAATGTCAAAAACTTGTCTAAATTTCTATAGGGAAATTAGATTTTTTACAGATTTAGACTGAGGTCAGACTGTGAACGTTCTTAAAATTACGAGAATTGTCCCTCTGATCAGTGTATTTGTAAACGAACTGTTGGCCGCTCAAAACAAGTTGAAATGAGGAGATCCCGCTTTTCGTCTATCAGCGGTTGTCTAGTTAACTCAGTCAACTAATACTATATTTTAAAGTTACTTTACTCGTTAATTCTGTTCTGTCCTAGAAAGATGGTAACTAACCATTTGATCGTAAAGTTAAACCATTTAAAACATCGAGCTTACAGAATATAACATCAAGTAAATAGATCTTTGACAGTATTATTAATAATGTAACTTCTAAACCGCAGTCACCCGAATGACTAACTGAGAGACGAAGTCTCAATCTGCAAACACAAATATAAAGCTAATTAAAAAGTTTCAAACTAAATTATGAGAGGGGTTGCGCCGATGGACTCCGTACCAAGATTGTCCACGAGATTTAATCAAAGGGGTGTTATCGTCAGGAATGTGAACTGGTTGGGCGAAAACTTGTCGCGCACTCGCGAGGCTACGAGGGCGCCGTGTCGTGGTACCGGAACGAGTGTTTACTCGACGGCTGTGGCAACAAACATCGGTGTCACACTCAGAGAATTACAAATTTATATTAGATATTCATAACAGGCGCCAAGATTTGTTCATTTCGTAAATCCCAACACAATAACAGTTACTTAATACTGGCACGCGAAACAGTTATAAGTAACAAGTAGGCTGCATTGAATGATTTGTCTGATGTCGACCTCGCAGAGGTCAACGGCGGTACATTTTTATTGATCGGTCATATATTTTTGAGTTGAATTGAAGCGGAGCTATAAAAACAAAGAGCATACGGTCCCTTCAGACTATTAATTCAAGTCAAAGCTAAAATGCGACAAAGGCGAGTCAGCTCATAAAATTTATAGGCGATCGAATGAGATAATATGGTCGACGTTAAGAGCAGCTTAGACAGTTTGAAAATTTAAATGTGAAGTAAGTTTTGCGAGATTGCGCGGTATAAATCAGCGCGAGAGCGGACGGAGCGCTGCGGCGCGGCGAGGCGCGGGCGCTCGTCAGCCCGCTGCGGCGATAAATCCGACACTCCCTCGGGCTTCTTAACCGTTCTCCATCTTCATGTACACACCAACACCGACGCCCCGTATGCCCCGACTGAAGACCTAATACTTAAGTACACATTTTTTATGCAACGCGCACAGTGCGATTTTATATCACTGGATTTTAGTTATCTACTTTTATAACTGAGCTATTATGTACCTAATTGATGAAATAACTCAATTATTTAGGTACATCATTAAAATACCTATACATAGCGTCAAGTAGACAAGGATATCCTTGTCTCAAATGGCCCTGCGACATTAATTTAAATAGCAAACAAGTTTTTAACATTTCTCACTTATCCCATCTGTCAGCTTGTAGCGTCCAAAGTATTTTCCGCGAACTTCGCCCTAATTCTTTTTCACGCTACATTTCAAGAATCTTATTTTTGTAATTACAAAAATGTCTAGTACGCCGACGTTATCCTTAATTGCTGGACATAAAAATTCCATTTAAATTTCCCTTTTAACGATCGGGGAGAAGTGTCTAATTGTATAATACACTCGTTTGCGTATTTTTATTGTTGGTACAATAATTAGAACATAACGCGACTTCGCCCTTTTTAAGCAGGTTTGTAATTAAACTTTTCTTAGGAGTTGTAAAAGAATATTGCGAGATGCGAGCGTATCTTTTAGCAGGGGAGCTGGTGCCGGCGAACGAGGCCGAGGGGCGAGGGGGTGGGCTGGTTATTTAAGAAATGGAAAGAAAAGCAATTTACTGCTTATCAGCGGGAGTAGCGACCCGCGGGTCACTCGGATAAAAAAGCACCTACCTAATGTCGCGACTGAAACACAGCAACTACTTACATGCGGACGCTCCTGTAACCAACTTTCTATTTCACTGAGACACAATAATGATAAAAATATTATGTAAACTAGCCGAGTCACGAGTACCCGATATGATTTCCCATCGATAAAATTACGAATTTCAATCAAACTCTTATTCACTATTTAACCCCATTTGGAGATAAATTTTCAAAAATTCTTCCTTAGTGCAGGTACCTGCACTCTCTTTCGGAATATATAGAAATCTAGACAAAATTTTATGCTTCTGCACCCAGCGCAGCGGCTCAGGTTGTTGTCAGTGAATTTAAGATTTTTATTTAGTAAATATAACTTGTAGCCTTGCTACCCGTACCCAAATTGTTGTACTGTTACTCAGATGAAAAATAGATTAATCTCAAAGTTACTCTATTATAAGTTGTTGGACGAGTTAAAGTAAAATTAGCTTAAGTCGACAAATTCCTCTCGCAGCTTAGCGACGCGACTCGCAAGTAACTTCTCCTTGAGTCCGAGACGTACTATGTGTGTACATCGATGAAACTAGCTCATTTAATAATATATAATTTAGTTTACAGTAACAAACTTCTACAAATATTATCTTTATCTCTAAATAATTTTGATAGAATAGAATAGAGTTTATTGCGGTCAATAAAAAAAGTTAACCACACTTGTATGGTGTACGTACATGGTTATGAAATATGTATTTTTGATGCAATAAGTTAGTAGGCTCGCGTATTTGCATTTTGATCGCGACCTACATTTGGGAGTGAATAAAAAATGAAATAATTAATTAATTATGAAATACGGTGGAGCCTAGATGACGCATTTTTCTACATAGGTAATTTAATTAGTGTTCGATTAGACGTGATTTGAGTCGGACGACTTGCATATTTATTTAGATTCATACCCGTTGAAGATTCATTGACATTCCTTGCATTTTCTACATTTGGCATTTGCATTGACAGACTTTATAATGTTTAGTTACCCCACAGAACAACCCTAAAATCAAAGCCGTTAATGTTTTTTTTTTAGCCTATATTTTATCCCACTGCTGGGCAAATGACTCCCTGTTTCGTGCGATATGGTTTGAAAGTTTATAAAGGGGGATCGGGACTATAGCCCACCATGCCAGTCCAGTGGGGGTTGGTAGACGTTGCACCTGAGCCTCATTCGTTGGTCAGCAGGGTGCACCACGGGCAGGTGAGTTTGGCTTGGGTCTTTTCTGAGATGTTAATAGGACCCCTTACACCCTTACTGTTCTATAATAAGGAAATAAATAAAAATAATATTCTAACATGAAAAGGACAAACAGAAAACTAAAGTATATACAAAAACTATTCTAAGTATAGGTAAGTACTACAGGGAAAGATAGAAATATAAGTTAGGAACAGGTACACATGGATGGTGTAAACAAGAAAGTGGGTTAAAGTCGAGGGAGTCTTCAAAACGTTCATTAATTTTATAATAACATGTCTTGAATAGTAAAATTTGCAGTCGTCTTTTAACATAAGACTGTGATTTGAGTCCTTACTTTAATAATAATAATATATTTATTTGCGAAAAACACGGTATACATACTTAGTTGTTGAAATTATTTGACTGGTAGCTTATCATAAATATGTGACACCTCGCAGATTATGCTTTTGTGCATCAGCGTGGTTTGGCCAAGTAACATAATTATGTAGTTTGTCTGCATAAAGAGCATGACTTTTCCTTTTATTAAAATACAGCACAGTAGGAAGACCAAAGACCACTCTTCTGCTCAACCCTCGGCTATACTAAGAAAATGGACCCAAAGGCTGGTAATTCAGGTTCCTCTCTACTAAATATCCCTGAACTTACTGCTATTAGTACCTAGGTAGGTAACTACTTTTATTTAGGTATTTAAAACAATTATATCCTGACATGACTAAATTCCTGAAAGTACTGTCTGATAAACTTACTTGAATTTTATTAAGACATTTCGAAAGAAAAGTACTGATTTGAAATACCGAAACCAAATCAAATCAAAAGTAATTTATTCAAATTAGGCTGAGAATCACACTGGCACTTTTCGAACATCAAAATTACAAAAGACAATCCCCCAAACCAATTACAAAATACAATAAAATTTTGAAAATATGTACAGTCACCAAAAGAGATAAGTAACCAGGGGTGTCAGATATAGTTGAAGATTAGTAAGAAACCGATAGATGTTTTGGAATGAAATTTAATTTGATTAATTAACTGTTTGTTTACTATTGTATATTGACATTAGTATTGTATATTGACATAGTCTTATTATTAGTTTTTCATTTATTTTGTATTTTATTTTTTCTGTTTTTTGACATTTATTGCTATTTATTATTAATTAATTTGTCAAAATGTGTCATTTTTTACAATTATTTTTTTATAGTCCAGGCTTACTTTTATATTATTAATTTTCTTGTCGAGACTTGGCTGCTTGATTAATCACAAACATTCGTACGCCCTCTGGCTTAACATAACGCACTATTCTATCTTTATATAACATCATTATTGTACCTATGTTCAACAAATTAATAAATGACTTATGACTATTAATTACATTAAATTTTATTTAAAAACATCCATCGGTTTCTTACTAAACTTCAATTATATCCGACGACCCTGGTTACTTATCTCCTTTGGTGACCGTACTTATTTCAATTCCAAAACTGCACAGCACTTAAAAATCTTACCAGTTGTCGACCAGACATCGCAAAACTAATAAATAAAAACTTTTGTTTCAAATTAAATCCACACATTAACGTTAATGTCTGTTCGACAATTGTTCAAACTGTCCCTTCACCCTACAATACAATGGTGTATTGTAACGGTGCGTCAAAAATTTGCAATGATTAGTTGGGGCGAATCTATTTTTACTTAAGGGTGGGGTGGCAGGGTGGCGGGTCGTGACCCGGACAAATATTTGGCTATCAATGGGACAGTCATCCTGTTATTATAATCGATGGACTGTGTTTGCACACATCATATTTATGGGAGTTTATCAATTTTCATTTGCTACCTACTGTTTTTTTTTACTGTATGTTTTCTTTTTTTAAGTCATATATGTATTTCATAACAAAATAAAAATACAATGTGTATTGAAATATTACATCGATGATAAATAAGATATTAATAAAAAAATAAACATTAAATACATTCATATTTAAAACTAGCTTCTGCCCGCGGCTTCGCCCGCATGGATGTCGGAAATTATCCCACGGGAACGTGCTAACAGGATAAAATGTATGTGCTTCCCCAGGATATATAATAAAATACCACTCGATATTCTTCAACTAAATGAGAAGAAATTTAAAACATGCATTAAACGCACACTATGTAGACAAGCATATTATAAGTTGGATGAGTATATAGTAGATAAAAATGCTTGACTTAATGCTGGTCCTGCTCCACAGGCACTTGGGCTTACAAGTTGATCACAATTTCAATATTTGGAGGAGATGCTTCCCCCTTTTGTTTTTTTTTTTTTTAGTGTTTATTTTATTCAATCAGGATTAATTTTTAATACTTCAGTATTAAATACCTCTTCATGATTGGTAGTAATTTTTTTTTCGTCTCATCTCTTAAATAAATTGCAAACTATAATTTTGTATAATTTAGAAGCATTTTTGAAAATTTTGTAAATGTAAGAACCATGGATCCGTTTTTTATGATATTTTGATGTTGACTTGAAAGAGCATGGCAGTTGAGAATATGTCATGCTCACTTAAATGTCTCACTGGTGGTGGCGCGTGTGTTGGATCATTCGGTTCCCTACGAAATGGTTGAGCTGGGTGGTGCTGATCCACGCGTCATGTTCGTGAACGGGCGCCATCAGTTGAGACTGGTCATCTCTTAACTGCCAGGGCTTATTTTTTATTTTATATTTTAATTTGTTTCTTTACATTGTTCTCGCATATAGAAGCAATAAGAATAATGTACCCAGGATTTTGTAAAAATATCGTGATTTAAAAGAGTGTCCGTGGAGTTTCTTGCCCGTTCTTCTCCATAGAGATCTACGCTTTGGAATGGGCAACTAGCTTCAACTTTCTGACTAACTGACCGACTATTTAATTTTGACAATTCAAAAGTGCCTGTATATGGTTTAATTGAAATAAATGATTTGAGTTTGAGTTGGATGCCATCTATCTCGCGGGCCCTTTGTTGCTAATTACAATAGAAAACCAATTGTGTCTCATTAGTGGTGATTAATAATATCTTTACCTAAGTACCTACCTAATAAAAATAAAAAAACAATAACAGAAAATAAAATACCTCCCTACCTAAATAAACCTATTTCTGATGATAACTAATCTAAACTCAATAAATAAGCAAAATCCCTAAAAACTAATATCTATACGAATGACTAATCCTACCTAACAGTATTATAAAATAACCTACGGTCACGACGTACACTATCAAATATACTACCTATACCTACTTTAAAATTAAAATCTATACCTACGACTTATAATATTAAACCTAAATAACTCTAAAAACTAAAAGGAATAAAAAGGTCGCACAGATAATACTGCAGGTGACGTAACCTACGACAAACTTATTATTTGCGGTTGGTGCAGTAATCGGGTCTAGGGATCGAACCGCAAAATTAAGTTTGTTTTTTATTGTATATACTTTTCCGTGATAAAAAGTACCCAGTGTGGTGCCCAGGATATTAAAGAATAATTATACCAAGTGTCATCGTAATCGAACCGTTAGTTTTTGCGTGATGCCTGAACAAACAGACAGACAGACAAAAAATTTTTTAATCACATTTTTGGGTTCGGTGTCGGTCTAGTAACACCCCCTGCCATTTATTTTTTTGATATTTTCAATATACAGAATTTTCACTTCTACAGATTTATTATAAGTATAGATTAATTGCCCATTATAAATGTAGGTAAGTATGTCAATGATTCAGTAACAAAAAATTAAAAAATAGCCTTTTTTTTACGTTTCCTTTTTTATGTTTTATGCATTTAATAGGAACGGGAAAATTCAATATCTTTGGAGTTTTCTTTTAATTAGATATGAGTTGACGCACTTACCTAGATGAAACGAATCTGCATATGAATAGTATTTTTTTTCTTATTTAAAGTAAGGCGTTGATTGGCGTATTCTATTTTCACACTGATTCTGTTCATACTGATTCACACTGATTCAATATTAAGTTCCTTAATAAAATTTTCACGACGTATTTCATCTTCAACGTGGCCTCGTTTTGAAGAATGCTTATTAAAAATGAAAAATCATACAAACTAAACCTGAAAAAAATGGTACTGATTGCGAGTATTGCGAAAAAAGGTGTTATATTCTTTATTATACTAAGCATCGCACCTAAATAAACTATCCCCTTTTATAATAAATGTAAAATAGAAGCGATATCCTGATCGATTCGATCGGAGGAGGTCTCAGCTAATGTTTATTAACTGTATAAATTATACAAAAGACAAATTTACGCTCAATCACTTATACCCAATATAAATTCCGGCAATGTTCCTTGAAACGCTGTGTCAACCTATCCATCAGTGTAAAAATTCCCTGTTGATCCCCTTAATTTAATCAAAAGATCGCTTTAGCTGGTCATGGACAAGAAAAAACGGGATGACGTAACGTAACGACGACACGGCGATATAAAATTTTCATCGAACGGAAGACAGGAGGGATGGGGCAGGTGGAGGGGGGAGGGCGGACCTCCTGGTGTAATATCCAAGTCGATCCGGGTAACCAATAAATTACAATTTGACACAAACAAAACCCCACTGCTGCACGTTGCCGCGAATTATTTATTAGATATACACGACAATCAACCGCTCTGGCCGATTAATATAAACAAGAAATACCTAGGTAACTATGTTGTATTCGTCGATGGTCGACTTATACGAGTATGTAGGTTATACTTACTTAGTAGGTAGTAGGCTTTAACTATCCCAATCTTACATGAAATAAGATCAAGTCCCGTTGTTCCTGTTCAAAATCTAGTCGCAATCTTTGACAATCAATGTCAAAAACTTGTCGAAAAGGTAGGGAAATGAGATGTATTTTTGACAGATTGAGACTGAGATCAGACTGTCATCGCTCTTAAAATTACGAGAATTGCCCCTCAGGAGCAACACGTAATCTTTCTAAACATTTCATTTAATTAATGAATCGAAATACTTATCCAATTGATATGGAAGCTTCCTCAAGACATGTAAAATGATTGTCATGCGAGTGATAGCTCCCCGGCGCGTAGAGGTGACCCTCCCCACTCCGTGTAATAAAATTTGCATACTTTTAATCAAGGCTCGTGTTGTGGAGAAGTTTCCCAATAACGGAACGCCGTGATCGATTCGATGCCCAGTCGAGGCATCGTTTTTGCATTTATAATGCCCTTCATTATGTAACGCGGACGTTGAGACAAATGTATGTTTAGAAACGAGATTCTTAGTCTTATTTATTAAAAAGTTATATGAAATTTTATTGGGTATGATTATAAAATGATGTTATGTTGAGCTAACTCTGTCTATATTTCTGAATGTTTACAAATTCATCATTAAGTCTTACTCTCCATGTAAAAATAAATTAAATAATGAATAATTACTAAGATCCGATCTTCCGAGTTCGATCGAGTTCAAGGGTGCACGGTACAAAAGAATTTAATGTATTCTTTGGCGTGCACTCTCAATTGGAGCTGTGTAAATAATGTTACTAATACCGACTCGCCTTCAATGTTGTAAGAGGATTCCCGTAGCGCAGTTTGCAATAAATTAGCTGGCTTCTAATATAAAACGACAAAACCCCGACAGAGCGTCACGGGCCCGCCGCCGCCCCGCTGCCGTCCCGCTGCCGCCCCGCCGCCGCGCCGCTGCCTCCGCCTGTCCATCTCCGCTCCGCATTAATCGTGTTTAGTTAGCGGATATTGGCGGCGGAAATTCAAATGCAATCAAATGAAAATAGAATTCGTAAAAAAGCAAAGAAAACAAACCGACAGGCGTCAGTCTAGCGGGAGCGCGCCGCCCGCCCTCGCCGCACCGCACGCTGACCGTACTTACACGATTTTAAATTGTACATATCTGAAATTCCGATCTGTCGCACACCCACCCTGCGCTATGAAATGAAACAAAATAAAAGTGGAACGACACGGCACGCTCGGAAAAAATCAAAATCGAAATTAAAAATAAAAGGTTTTTTCGACGCGGCGAGGGAGGCGGATGCAATGTTTGCGGCCGTCATTCGATGCAGTGCGCAATAAAAACACGCGCTCGACTTCTACATATAAATATGTGTGGCAGGATTGATTGGAATTGAATATGTGTGGGTGGGGGCCCGGGGCTCGGGGCCCGGGTGGTGCAGGAATCGAAGGTGAGCGCCGCTAAGACTGTAATCGGTTTTGCCCGGGGCCGCCAGCGCTCCACCACCGCTCACAATTAAACTTTGTTTGTACATGTGTCGCTCGAGATTAGCCGCAATGCTCTTTTTAAGTGGACCAGCTGCAGTCCCGCATGCAATTTAAGAATCTAGAACACAATTTCGGCAATTAGACGCCTAAACTGTACGGTTTGTTTTCGCAGTTACGTTGGTGTAATAGTCATTGAGTGAAGAATACTGGTTGCTATTAATAACGGTCTTCTCCGCAACAGAGTACATGTAGCAATTGCGGCAAATGTTCGAAAGATGTAAATGCGAGCGCAGCGCGGCGGCGGCGCGGCGGCACATAAATCATCGGGAGGGGCGCTGATTGCCTTCAATTATGGCATTAACTTTCATGCCTAATTCTATATTGCTACTTTGCTAGTTATTACCTCGCTCCCCCGATGCGGTCAAGTATTACGCTATTTATTGAGTCACCCACTCATTTCAAACAGGCAATATCGTTGAACTAATTTGTGGATTAATGGTTTTGTATTTATGAGTGTTTCACCCATAGAAGTGCCGATTCTTCACCAAAGTACCCACTTATGTACACTACGTATCTGCACAAAATGTTTATTGTTAGTATATTCTAATCACTGGAGGGCTTTGGTCTATTATTCACAGCAATTTTTATTCATCTTGGTGGGGTTAGTAATTCCTACGAACTATTCCACTTCTTTACATATTTACTCTTGTCTCAAACATGCATGCAAAATAGCTCTCAGCAAAGGTTATAAAAAGTCTTGACAATATTTCCCGAGTTGTCTCCCTTTTCATTTACGTTGTAAAACAAAACCAAGGTTGCAATACCAATCAATCACAATTATCCTCTGTCACCCATCGTAATAAAATCTCCAAAAATACCTTTAAAAAAACGTATGAAACATTGGATATACTCGTAACAACCTCAACAACTAACAACTCAATAAGGACCGCTCCTTATCACATACAGTATAGGTACACAGCATCATTTTTTCACCCCCAAACTGTTCCACTAAGTAGGCCTGAGTACCTCCTACCCGACGCAAGGAGTTTCAATCGATCAATCACTCCCAGCATAACAGTTACAACCGTGAAATCTTCAGGGGCAAGACAAAGATAATTCCCGTTTAACTTCCGTTTCCAACTTATCGAATAATTTAACTGAACATTTATTTTTGCGCGCTCATCAATCAAGCCAGCTCGCGCTTCGCCGATAAGCCTCGCCTCGACGCCGAGAAATGACTAGGCATTACATAAATCCCCTCGGATGATGAAAAGTGAAGTGTAACAGATAAGAACCTACAAAAAGTTACGATGAGAAATGAATCGCGATTTATATCCGCCGCGCGCGACGCTCGCAGTCGCGCCCGCGCGCCTCGCTGTAGCCGCTACCATCCCTACAGTGGTTTTACAGTTTTGATTTTCTATGTATTACTTGTATTCTTTACATTACGATGATTCATTTTTAATCATTTGTTTCCATCATTCTCACCATTGACTCTTTAATCTAATCTATAATCTAATAAAGGAAAATAATTTAAACTACGATTTTAGAAATCAAACGTTTCATTAACCGTTTATTTTACGTATAACTGTTATATCGTCCACGTTAGAAACCCAGGGAAAAAAAGCTTTGCAAAAAGCCAAAGTTTAATCTAAACTTTTCTCCGGGCAGCCATTATTAAGATAAACAGTACAATACATAAGCCTATCTCGACATTTATTTTATCACGGGTTCACATCACGCGCCGCTATTCGCTGTTATGATACGGCCCGTACCTGAAGGAGCTGAAAGAAAAGCTATAAACCTGTTCGAAGCGTTTCTTCCGACGCGCCGGAGCGTCGCGTACGCGCGCCGACTGGCAAGCAGCGCCCCCGCCCCCCGCCGCCTCGCCCGCGAGCACCCCCCACATCTGCCGACCATATTTTCCACTTTATGTGTGACAGTTGAGGTAATATCGAGACTCTCGCCGCTCTCTGATTGGACGAAAAATACACATTAAAGGAACCTGCCGGTTGCGAGCGAGCGATTCGAAGCTGTATTCCCGTGGAAAATGTCGGAAAATATTGTATTATGGGGGTGGAAAATTGCCACCCTCCCGCCCGCTCGCTCGACTCCGACAAAAACTGTCGAGTATTTGTTTTTGATGAAAACGATTTATTATTCTACGTGGGTTGGAGGCAATAAAGATAAGCCGGCGAGGTGCCGGAGCCTTATTACGGCTAACCCTCGCCTTTGTTTCCTTATAAAGAATAATAAATGAGGCCGCACGCTTATTTACCAACTTCCTTAATTATTTATTTATGCGGAAACGTTCTTGATATTTGTTAAATGCATAAGTTCATGAAACTCATAATGGCTCGCTGAAATTAAATGTTTCATTGTGTTTTGAAAGTTTGCTATCAAGTTTGAATAAATTAGCTTTACTTATTTATATTTGTACAGTTTAGTCTTTGACATCGATGGTAATAAATCATGAACAGTAAATCCCGGTTGCGACGCGCCCGGCAGATAGCAATCGCCATAACGCTAAATCCGCAATTTGCATTAACACCCCAATGCGCACACTCTCACGATGTGTGGACAATAGTGGCGATTTAGCGATACAAGATGTATATGACGATAAGACAGTTATCTTACACGCCTAGAAGAATAAAAAATAGGTAAGAAAAACAATCCTACAATAATAAAAGAGAAAAAGAAAGTGTAATAAATTCAGAATTCATCATTCGAATTTAAAAACCTAAACAAACAAAATCGAACAACTCATTTGTTTGTACATATTAATAAACTACCAGAAACAAAATTGTCACGCGTAAAATTTATTTATGCAGTATAATAATCAAACATCCGTGTTCAGTGCGAGGCCCCCGCTGTGCGCACGCGCCGCTAAACAAGCCATTTAGTCAGATTTATTAATTTCATCGTGGACATGTGGCTACTGTGTCAGACATTTTGCTTGTTTATATCATCTGTCGTGTTTATTAACCAAGCTTTTTAGGGTTATAAAGCAGTTTTTTATGAGACGTTTTTATGGATAGTGTCACTGTGTTGCTAAAAGATATTTATTTTTATAGGAATTATTTAATAAGTTTCTATAAGTAACTACTATTCTAAATTATTCTTTTACTAGCTTCTGCCCGCGGCTTCGCCCGCGTGGATGTCGGAAATTATCCCACGGGAACGTGCTAACAGGATAAAATGTATGTGCTTCCCCAGGATGCCATCTATATCTATGCCAAATCAGAAGTTCAGTGGTTTAGGCGTGAAAATGTAACATACAGTTTCAAGTTCAAATCCTCCCCTTAAAAACCGAATTACCCGTTTTTGTCCCGTCAGTGGTAAATTTTCGACAACTTTACATATTTATTATTAATTATTTTCTGTCAAAAGTATCAATACTGAGTTTCGAGTTACTCAGACCGCGCATTCAATTTCTTCGACATAAACTTAACACCCCTATATCCCCCTTTGAGGGGTAGCTTTGAAAAACTTGTAATGATAAACTTTAATACTTACTTAGGCAAATTTCAAGTTTATTAACTAAATGAATAAGATTTTTCATATAAACTGTATCCCCGGTGGAATTAAAAAAAAATCGTTTGGGATGTATTCATAACTTGACTCAAAGATTATTTATAATAATTTTCGAGTTAATCAAACCATGCAGTAAAATCCTCCCCTGAAAAATTGACTACCCCATTTCAGCCCGTCAGGGGTAGATTTTCAAAAATCGCTGATGCACATTATTCTTTACTTTCAATATTAGGTTTATATTCTGAGTTTCGAGTCAACCGGACTGCGCGCTAAAATTCTTCCATACAAACTTTGAAACCCCCCAATCCCTTATTAGGGGTTAGTTTAGAAGAAAAAAAAACTGACAATCTTCATAATTTATTTAGATAAGTATTCGTGCTAAGTTTCAAGTTTATTAACTCAAGGAATGAGATTTTTCATACAAACTTTCATCCCCTATTTTATCCCCTTGGGGGTAGAATTTATCAAAATCCTTTCTTAGCGGATACCTACGTCATAACATCTACCTGCATGCCAAATTTCAGCCCGATCCCTCCAGTGGTTTGGGCTGTGCGTTGATAGATCACTATGTCAGTCAGTCAGTCAGTCACCTTTGAGTTTTATATATTTAGAAGATACTTTTCCGGCGTAAAAGTACCCAGTGTGGTGCCCAGGATATTAAAGAATAATTATACCAAGTTTCATCGTAATCGAACCGGTAGTTTTTGCGTGAGGCCTGAACAAACAGACAGACAGACAAAAATTTTTTTAATCCCATTTTTGGGTTCGGTGTCGGTCTAGTAACACCCCCTGCCATTTATTTTTTTGATATTTTCAATGTACAGAATTTTCACTTCTACAGATTTATTATAAGTATAGAAGATAATTCCATGAAGAATCTAAACAAAAGCTATGTGTATAGAAAGATTGTAAAGAAAGTATGAAAAATGTAGACAAATAAATTATATCTACATAAAAACGATCATAATAACAGAAATACATTACTGGGCTGACAAATTTGTGTACACAAATTGGTTGTACAGCGCCTCCCGTGTCCCTGTCTGGGCGACGTTTAAAAATTTAAATATCGACAGCGGACCCCTCCTAAATTAAATGAACGCACATCTGAAAAATGCTCCACTGGGCTCGGCTCTAAAACGGAATGTTTCCGTACTTTTTCCTTCCATTTAGGACGTTTTGGTTGTAAGACGGTATCTGTGAGGATGTTTCATGCTGTAAGTAGCAAAAAAAAACGATTTTAAGATTTTTCAGACGGTTTTTGTTATTTTGAGTGAAGAATATAACCAACATGAACAAATAAACAATTTCATACAAAAAAAAATATTAGAAATGTCTATTAATTCCGATCTGTCCCACTATTCCCATTGAGCCAGACCCAACCCATGGGACAACTGATACTAACATATTTTTCGACTATTTGATCATGTAAAATCTCCTAACACAACAACTTTTTTTTTCATCAGTATTTTTCCTATGGAAAATGGAAATACAATAAGTTTTATACTAGGGATTTAACAACGCAGGGTTTAACCGCAAAAAAAAAGGTTAAATAAATTGTTGCGTAGGCGTAGGTCGTAGCACTCGTAGCAGATTTCGTAGCACATCTAGAACTTCCAATAATTTGTGTACCGTACACAAACGTCGTGGAAAATTAGTAGTATCATAGAGAGAATATAAACACACAACTATTTCCCTAAAATATATTATTACTATTTAGCAATTAGCTTTAGGACATAAAGCGGTCCACAGCACCCCTAAATGACGCGTAGCGGATGCGGTGTAAGTTAACTCGTACTATTTAACCATCCGTTCATACAGCCGCGATGAAACAACACCCTCGCAGCCCTACGACTCGAAAGAGACAAAAATATAGAAAAATTAAAGAAAGAAAGAGATCATAGCATACTCATCGGGGCATAACTCATAAATAAAATACAATATGGTGAGCAAAACATTGAATTATGCCGGTATTATGTCGCATTTGGCCTTTGTGAATTAGTCACTGCATATCAGTAGGGGAGACGATTGGGTGTTTGTCGCCGATGTTAACCGACCGTGCCGGTGTATGGATTTATTACTTTTGTATTGAAATCATCATATTTATTGACGGAAAGTGACAAAACGAATAAAGAAGTCTCATTAAAAAGTTATCAGTTTAAAACCAAAGTTGGTACAAGTTCCTATCTGCTTAAAGACATAAACCAATATCCCTTATCTGAAAAACTCAAATTACTTAGAAACTTATTTTATTATAGTAGCAGCAATCTCTAAGTACTCACATCAAATAAAACTTATTCGATGTCGCAACAAAAATACAGTAGCGAACTCCCCACGTCGATAATTTGAAAAGAGTTAGTTGATAGTGATATTGGAAACACTTCAATTTATAAACAAAATGCTCGGCTGCTGAGCTATAAAGGGGAAAACGACGCGCCCGATTCAGCGAAATCATAGAAAAGCACATAAATTGGTGCGCATTAACATTTCCTTTATCCTACGTGTCGGCGTATGACGGGGGCACCGCGCCGCGCCGCGCCGCACCGCGCCGCGTCGGGGCCGCCCAAGACAATAAATTTACATATTTCACCCCTCAAACAGACCTTTTTTGCCATTCCGCAGAATTACGCACATATGGGAATATTCTGTTGAATACATCAGCAGTAAGGAGAGATACTCTCAGAATAAAATTATCTTCCACGACGCCACATTTGGAGATAAAGAGCCGCTACGTTTTGACGCTTTTGATACAGAGGACTGTTTTTTCGAGCTACGCGAAAATGGACCTACCTGACATTGACGCGTCTGAATTAAATGAGATCATAATTTCTAAACCTGTATAAAGTTTTGGAAAGTCGTCGTAAAACGCGTAGACCTGAAGCCCGACCCAATACACTTCTTATTGAATTTTACTATGTAATTAATCTCCTAATTCAATATGGCTACATAGCACTATGGGGTGTCAGGTATATACGCATATTCACATATGGAAATGTAATTTTGCGGTGGAAGCACCCTTCAAAGGGTCAAATCAAAATCATTTTCACAGTCCAGTGAAGCACCGCACACTCGGCGACGCACCGCTACGTGCCGCTACACGCGTACTTTACGTTCAGTTGATTCTGTTGCACACTTGTACCAATATTTGAGTTTTAATTATACTGCTTTGCTATGGAATTTAATCAACTTCCTTATCTCTTTGAAAAAGAATTTTAAGCCGATTTTTTTCTGTAACTTTGCCAAAGAAATGGTCGGAAAACTTCTCATTATTACTTTTCCAAAGTTATGACAACGTTATGGTGACGAACTAATTTTGACAATAGTCCTCGTGACCCGAGAGACAGTTACGAAGATGGCCAATGTTAAATATCAAATAACAACCAACCAATATTGTAGGAAAACCCTTAAAAAGTTTAATGACTAGCAGTTAAAATAACTTCACATTGTCATAACATGGCCACGTTAGTTACAAAGGGATCCGCATTGCTACACCCTTTACATAAATGGGTACTTGAATACGACTACAGTTTGACCCGCACTTAGGTATTATGCACAATCGTATTACCTACCAACGCCGAAATAGGAGGTTGCTTTATAGAATGTAGCCAGAGAGTGGACGGTAGGACGAGGCAGACGGACGACACTAATACTCATTAGAATTACATGGCGGAACGGTCCGGCGGTCCGGGCCGGCCGGCCGGCGGCTGTGCCGTGCGCTCGCCGCGTCCGAATCGTGCACCCACACCGACGCACCATCATTTACATTTGTCTCACCAACTGCCTCACGTGTGGGTACTCAACGTGTAGCTGTAATTAATAAATAATAATTAATTGTTAATTTGCTGTTAATTTTAGTTTCAGAGAAGGAAAATTTTAGTAAAATAAGTACTTTGAAGATACTTAAGTAGGTAGGTCTGTACATACCCACTGACGCACTTGTTTCAGAAAACTGTGAGCACATTGGGCATGTGTCTAAACTTAAAAAAACAAGACTTCTCTAAACTTTCCCCGTTATCTTCCTAAAGAGAGAGAGTCTTCCCATTTCCTATATTTTTAAATCATATATATCAACCCTAGTAGTGCAGACCTATAGACGAAACTATTTTTAATTAGTACCTAGAAAGCAATTCAATAAACAACAACATTGTTAGTTTTATTTAAACCAATGTTTCCTTGAAAGTCTGCTAGAAGAAAACTTTTTTCGGTAACGGTCTTGTTTCAGTGTTGTATCAGGAACATCTGGTGCTTGTAATTCATTCTTGCTTTACATTAACTAGTAAGTTATTGTAATTCAGGCGTTTTTCAATAATTTTATCAAATTATATAAGAATGCACCAACTCTTTACACTTTAACAGAAACCCCTGACCTCGGCTCATTAATTGCAGTTTACAACAATGTGAATATTTGTGTAGGTGCAATGTGCGTAAAACAAAGTTGTGTTTAGCGCTGTAACGGGTTTCTTGACTTGATTCGACAACTTAAGACGAAAGGAAACATATTTCCTGTTGTGTATTGTGTTACTGTATGTATAGATTGTTGGGAAATATCACATTCTGTGCACGAATTCCACCACAATCGATAAGAGAGATGACCGCTGGGCGCGAGGAGGCGCGGGGGCGAGCGCCGATGGGGAGACTGTTATTTGATTAGTCTTACCGAGAATGAGCTCGCCTCTACTTAATGGGGTGAGGGCTTGTAACCGGACCACGTATAATTTTCACTGCTCCGCGTTAACACTGCGCGAGGAAGACAAAAGCTCAAAACCACTTATCTAGAAACAATAAAACGATTCACGGCGGAACGAAGAGCTAACCCGAAAGGCGTTCATCCCATCATCGCTTAATAGACACGCATTTCGACATAAATGAGTTTCGCTTTAAATTAATTAGTAGCACATTTTCCATTATAAGGACAAATGTAAAAGCGACCGCTTAATAGCGCGGTGGAAAACTCGCTAGTTTTCGCTCGCGAGAATAGGGCCGGAGAGAAATTGCGGATAGACATAATCAGTCTTCTGGCTTTGAGGCCGCCCCGGCCCCCTAATGTGGCACACACCTCTCCTACTGATGAATACGCTTTACACATACGCCTCACGACTGATTGAATTCAATATCAACATTGTAATTAAAGCTCCCTACTAAGTATTTTGTTCATGACAACGACTACGACGGATTAATAATAATCTGCTTCTAAAATGTATTCTGAACGTTAAGTTTATTTAAACCTCAACCTGTCTCAAGTTAGCAACCAAATGTCTATAGTTAACTACTACAAGAAAAGTTTAGAAGCAAACGGGAGGTCGGTTTGTGAGGACGGTCCGTAATGACCCTGTCCGATCTTACAAAAGGCAATTACAATAAAGTTCCATTCGCACATGGTCGTTAACTGGACGATATATCTTGGATTCCCTCAGTCAAGTCGGCTTTCGCACTCGTTTCATCTTACCGCCTTGACACACGACCTCTCATGACAATTTTAATTTTTAATTGTTCTTTAACTATTGTATCTTGAACAAATCTTCAACTGCTTTGACAACAAAAAGTTACAAGTGTAAATTAAAATTGCTTGAGATGCAATTAGTGCCAGAGAATTAAATGTATTATTAAAATAGAAGTAATGAATTATGAATGGTGTGACCATTAATAAGTCAGGGGTTAGCACGTGTGCAGGTAGTGCGAGGTGGACGGGAGGTGCCGCCCGCGCGCGGCGCATGTTACTGCCTCGTAGCGCACACTTTACGAGCGGGGGATTAACCCGTGTAACGAGATTCATTAATTCTTGTCGTTAAAATTTGTCGTTCTCGATTAATAAGGAAGTCCCAGGCGGCGGGACGTTATTATCAGCGGACCGCAGCCGGGTGTCGCCGGCGTCGGCGTCGCCAGGGGCTCGCCGCGAAACTTCCCACTCCGCCCGCTTTATTTACACTATCGAGTAAATTAAACTCGCGCTCGAGTGTCGGAGAAAACTTTAACAGAACTTTGTGTGTAATAAGTGGTGCAACAACACGAGTGGAAGAGCAAACGTCGGACGCGGTCTCCGCTCCGCACTTCTCTCCCACTTAACTCTTTGGGACATATTTATTCGACCCTCCGGCGACCACTGCGGAGCTTACCCTCCCGGGCCCCTCTGAAATTAACCTAACGAATCAAAGCGGCCATTAAATAGTACCTGAACCATTCTTACGAACAATCTGCACCAATTACGTTATGAATGCTCGCCGCAACCTCGATCGATCGGGTACGTGCGCTTATAAATTTTTGATCGGTCTCGGAAACGAATCGAAACAAAGAAAGTACACAGGTCCGTTATTAGCGTCCGTTTCCTCTATGTTTGTATGTAATTTTTAATGCGGGGTCAATCAGGGAGCTATATCGTAGATCTCCGTCGGGCCGAGACCGTAACGATAATGAATCGGCACTGTAAGAGCGCCGGACCGCACTCACGAATTATTAATAGCTGTGTACGGTGTACGCGCACCACAATGTTACTCTTATTATTAAATACCACCTTATGCCTTCAGTGCAGACCAGTCGGAGGCGAATAGCCACCGCGTGCTTGTCATTATTAACTGAGTTCACAAATAGATTCAATCCTTGGGCAGGATTTAAATTTAAGATTATGGCATGGTCAACGTTGTAAGCGGTTTCAATTACCTGACATTACTAATGCATAAAGAACATGTCCTGTGTTCACACCGGCCGCATTTCCTTGTCCTTTAAGATGACCCTCCCCTTGTGGAGGCAGCGGGCTTGTCCACTATTTGTTTTACCTACCTGCGACCCTCGTACAACTGTCCACTAAGTGTTGATTGCTTGTAAACAGCGCGTTTGTAAGCATTTATTAACTATTTACAATATAAACAAAATCTTACAGTAATGTCATTCTATTCTTCGTGTTATCATGAACCCCATGCTTTTTTAGACAACAAGAGTCAGAAGCTTGCGTCATAAGTTTATTGTGCGATTCGAATCCCATGCGTGGAAGGAATTGATAAGGCGCGCTCGAACCTTTGCGTCTATTGCTTGAAATTTATTGCTGTTTTGGGTTTTTATTGTTCCGTTTTACGGCCTCCTCGTGTATAAATCGCACAGATAGAAGATGAATTCCGCGCTAAAGCGACCGCTACCGACGTTACATACCATATAATATATTTGGGCGATACCTTACGTTCTCGTATAAATACAAACAGTCAGACGTAAAGTAACTATCCAGGTTAGTTTATTTATGCGACACTGCCCATATTGAAGGCGAGCTGTTTGAACAGAGCCTTTATTTTCGTCTAAATGCCCAGTAGTTTCCACGGACGGAGGACGATTTTCATAGAGGTCCATCACGACGACCCAAGCGTGTGCGATATATCACACGAAATTATGCTTGGGCTGCGTTCCTACGGCGAGCGGGACAGAGACGGCGCACGAGACTCGCTGACCCTCAGCTCATAATGTACGGTCCGGTTAGGTACACGACTTACGGGAAGTAGGTATGTATGTAACCCCGAGCCCGCGCCCGCTCCCCGTGCATGAAATGCTTATTATACGCGGCACGTAGGCCGCCACCCCCGCCTGGCTTGCTCGCTCGCGCCACCTGCCCCAGGAACAGACAGGGACGCACGACCGATATTATAGCAAATCGAGGATTGTTATGTCCGGTCCGCCAGAGGTCGGCGTAATATATGGCCACGGTATTCCGGGCACATATATTAACACAGAACTCGCCTCATACGAAAAGATCTTACGCGATGGAAACAAATGGTAAGGAACATTTTGGCTGAAATGAATTTCATTCATTGAGATGGAAGCAGCAAAAACAGGAGGAAAAATTACTGTAATTTTTCTGACTGATCAGACTAGTGTTTGTTCGAAATTTAGAGATGAAGATTGGCAAAGCATTATATTTAGATTGACACAAGAAAAATTACAAGAAAAGTTTGCATTGGTAGAAAAGCACCCTCCCGAAAGTTTACTAGGTACAGTCGTAAGATAATCTATTAAATAATAATGGGATGTGTGGTCAAGAGGATGATGGTGCCGGGAGGCTGGGCAAATGAAGAATGATGAGCAGTTGCACCGAGGGGCGATGCAGCCGCTATGACACGTCGCGCTAAGTGACTGATCACCCTGTCTCAAGGTACCTACATACATTTTTACGTTTTAACCTATAGTTTAGAACGTAATAGATATGTTTTATTATTGATTACAACAACGTTTTCTATTAATTTTATGGAGTTTTGATTTTCTCAGATATTTTATACAATTTATGTTTTTTTACGTACATTATTTAGAATATCATACAAAAACATTCGTTCAGCTACATTGTTTGTTCCGGAATACTGTCTGCTTATAAGTACAATCACGCCCTTGCGATAAATGTCTAGGGGCGCAGTCACCCGCACCGCCTAAACGAATTTAAATAAAATCGGGTATTAAAATCTCCAGGCGATCTCACAAAAATATACCTATGTCAGGAGAGATTTGAGCGGAATAAAAATTCCTCAAGCTCGTCGCATTATCGAGGGGCGGGTCTCCTGTTTTCTTTTATGGCTGTCGTAAGGTATAATCTTCAAGAAAAATGCGATATTTAAATGAAGTGAATTCCTCGAAGGGGATTTCCTTAATACCCGAATTTTTCAGTTGCAATTTCATTTGTTAATTCAGTGAGGTTGGGTGTAATCGCGTTGGGGTGACAGGAAAACATCTGTCATTTTATTTTATAATTTATGTCTTAGCAATTTTGAAACCGTTCGGATTACACAATACGTTGCGGATCTAAGAAAAATGTACTATTTGGTGTTATCTTTTGATACGACACCCCAGTGTCACCTCTTGTCGTGTACAGTATAAACATTGGGTCGTAATGAGGCGGTGCGGTGTGGCGGAGTGTGCGCGGGATCCAGCGCGCGCGCAGGAGCCGGCGCCACGTGCGCGACACGCGTCACACGTCTCTAATTGCCCTACTATAGAGATTGTGACAATATTGGACAATCCAGTGAAAATAACTCCCGAATGTTGTAGGGTATTGCGTGAGCCGACAATAATCTCTCATTTTTACAGATAAGTGGAGGCGGAGTCATGTGATTTGTTACTGACCGCTCTCATAATACATACGGCTTTACTTGTGTTTATTTAACTCTCCCTAGAATATTCAAAGCATGTTTTTATATTCTTTATTGTGAAAAGAGCAAAGCATTATGGATGTAACTTAAATTGTTTTACATACAAAATATATTATCAGTAAAGTTACAAAGTAAAATAACATGAAAAAATAAAGTGAAGGCGGTCCTCGGTCGGTGGCCATTTCATTAAAATTAAAAGAAGTTAAGTCGCGACACAAGACAAACTGCCGCCTAGAGAAATAAAGAGAGCAAAGCAAATGAGAAGAACTCATTTGGGCGGCCACTGAATTGTGTTCGAGAGGATAATAAAAAGGGAAGCCATCAGTGACACGCACAATAAGCATCAACCTCAAGAATATCATAGATAACGGCGCGGAGCCGCCGCAGGGACCTCATTAGGAGGCCGCAGGGAAATTAAAAAGAAAGCAAGATCTCGGACTCGATTGCGACCCGAGAAAAACGAGCGGCCTTCCTCTCATAACATTACATACAGCCTCCGTCGATTTTCCGGACGATTATTATTTTGTGGTGCGTAAGACTTGGCCGGAAAAGTAGTTAATGACAGAACAGAGGGCGAAGGCGCACAGGCGCAGCATAAATCAGTCTGGAGCAGAGATGAATGTAATTACCGTGCCGGACGGGACAAATCGGATCTGCGAGCGAGCCTCGTTTGCCGCCTTGTGCCGCTCACACACGCGTGGCACGGCTAGGCGGCTCATACTCAAGCCACTCGTAGCAATTATGAAGATGTTACACGTTACTGATTGTGAGTTTTGTGACAATTTCCTTGCTTGTTGGATAAGGATCTTTAAATGTTTGTACATTTTATACCTTCAAACAATTAAAACGCATAGAAAAGAAGTTAAAATAACAATTAATTGCCCGTTCCAAGAATGAATTCCAAGTCTTTCGAACTGACTCGATTTGCTAGGAAGAAATCTATAGAAATCTTACATTTATGCAAAACAAAGGCAATCAAGGCCCGGGCGAACAGAAGAAATGAGCTTCATTAAACGACGGAATGAAAACTTTAATAATGTAAGATGCAAAAAACTCGACAAAAAATACTTAAGAAAATCTGACGACATAAAGGCTGGTGTAACCGGGGACTCGCCGTAAAATCATTAAGATGCCAATAAAAACTTCCTTTTGTAACACAGAGACGAACTCGGGGAGCGACGAGAAAAAATATTCAAATAAAAACTCAATCGAGAGAGTGGAACGGGAAGCAGTACCATGATTATTCTTCAAAACATAATGAAGAGAATTAATGTAAATATTCTTTTTGCTTGGAACTTTGCGCCCTCCGGAAAGTTTTATTTTACGGCGCGTCGTTTAACAGCCGTCCCTTATTGACATTCAATTCGGGGGAAATTGATTTATGAAGATTGTCGCCTTAATTGTAGAAAGATTTTTTAGACTCGATTGTAATCCGCGAAATACTTGGGGAGTTGAATAAATCACTGAATGTGTATAGATTCGGTATAGATAAAGCAGCACATGAACTGAATTTTGGCTCCATTGGTGTAATTGGGCCCGTGGCTAAATAATAACAGCCGCACAGGTCGATCGGTCAGGTTAAGCTACGCTTGCCGCGGTTGGTCTGTGGATGGGTGACCATCTTTACATACCGAGACCCCTCCGTGCCTCGGAAAGCACGTTAAGCCGTTGGTCCCGGCTGTCATTCGTGGATCTTTGACAGTCATTACGGGTAGTCAGAAGCCCGAAAGTCTGACAACCAGTCTTACCAAGGGGTATCGTATTACCCAGTAACTGGGTTGTGGAGGTCAGATAGGCAGTCGCTCCATGTAAAATACTGGTATTCAGCTGCATCCGGTTAGACTGGAAGCCGACCCCAACATAGTTGGGAAAAGGCTAGGCAGATGATGATGGTGTAATTGCTGTATGGCGTTCCAGTGTGAGGATAAACAAATAAACAAACAAATAGATCCATGTTGGTATTTTTTCCTTTTTTTCCGGTAACCTATATTGTCCCACTGTTGGGCAAAGGTCTCCCCCATATTTTTCCAGTTTTCTTTGTACTGGGCCCTTGTTCGTATTAGCATGTTTATATGTAGCAGAGTGTTTTAGTAGAACAATGGGTGTGCATTGTTGCATTATTGAGTAGCTCGTGACAGTTCGCAGCAGGGCCGAGGCCGGCCGAGGTCGAGGGCTGCAGCTGCACTGTCATTACACTGTCATGCCACTGGCACTCGACAAGCGGAACAAATGGACACCATTTTGTTCATTACCTTTATTAAATATCAATGACTTTATGCTTCATTTTTTATTCCGTTTCGTGAATTTTTTATGACGATGTTTTAATTTTTATGTAGAGCTCTTCGCATAAAGTTGTTTGTTGTAATGTTTCATGTTTGTGCTCAATTTAACTTCAAGTAGATCAACGAACGGGTCTCAAAACATATAGGCCCTACTCAAGCATAAAGTAAGCACATCCCTTTTACTGGACAGTATTTTTCGGGATTTGGAACAAAATATCCGTAAATAATTGGAATCTCTCCAGAGGAGTCGTCGTGGAAGGGTCCACACAAGGTCCGGCACCTTTTTACGGTCGATAAAAATAATAAGTCGGTGCTCACGCTGCCCCTTCCCCCCCTACCCGCGCCCCCTCAGGACAGACGTACGGGCCCGCTCCGCCCACATTCGGACACCGCTCATTTTTTGTTCGTAGCACTTTTCATTTGTCTCCAAGAACTGAAGTGAACACATATACAAACAATCGTTTTATTTCTGGACCCACAACAATACACATTTATTTATCTTAGATGTCGAACCGCGTCGTAGACACAAGCCACCAACAGACATTAGGCCAAGTTACACACATTAAAAGTTCCCGAATCGACACCTAATATGCAATCACATACTTTATACAAAATTTATCGTACCTATTACAAGATTCGCATTAAACTACCCAGAAAATCTTTAACCTAAGCTTTAAGCTTATAAAAGCTCGGCGCTAATGGCCGGATACCGGAAATTGCGCTCTCATATATCTCCCAACAGATTTATGAAAGTACCCACACATGAGCCGATGTCTCTTGGGCGCACACGCGTCACACCACCGAGAAGTAACGTAACTCCACACACACACTCGCACCGACACCGTTAAACTTTGACACTTATTAATTTAAAGGATCGTTAATCCTGGAGGGTACAAGTATAGTGATATGAAGCTAAACTAAACCAAAGTAATGATCGAAAAACTATTTAGTTTACACGGTAGCTTTACATTATGGCTTGTAGGGTTTCATTTAAAGTCAATAATAATTTCAGCTTCTGAAATAATCTGGCTTCAAAAATACATAGATTATGGCAATCATCGGTGGGCGACGAATGCTACGCTCGTAGCTGTGGGCGCTACGTCGTAGCCGCGTAGCAGATAATCCGCGTCCAGCGGCGTAGTCTCACGCCTCTCGTAGCCGCTGATATGAGTCTAGTGGTCTTTCCCCTCTAAACATATTGATGTGTACTCGGTGCTTTCCCTTTCATGCTTAATGCATCTGTCAGATCTGCATACATATTTAACAATAATCAGCTTTACACCCTGCCCTTTTTTGACACAATACATTTCACTTCAAAGCTAGAAATGGGTAAGTACTGTTTAGCAATTTTATAGGGATGCTATTAGTTATTTCATACAATATTGATTTAACAACTCAAAAGTGGAAAGTGATTAACAGTTCAAACAATGAGAGCAAGAAACACTAAACAGCTATCCCGACACCCTAAGTCAATTGTGAAAAGAATATTAGGTATATTCGCAAGTGGGGGCTGTTTTTTTAGGATCGTAATCTTTTCCGCGTATCCCGTCTCAGCCCTTGCCGACACGTACCGGCCATTGTGACGCGGAATACGTCTTCCGCGGCGCTTCTTATATGAGCGTTACAAGTGCTTTCTAAATAATCTAAGTCCAGTCGAAGAGAGCGTATTGTATTGACACAGTGGAGTGGTGGCCGGCCGTATAATGCCTGTTGTATGTGTGCGTCGTGTGGGTGCAGGGGCTGTGTGTGTGCGTCCACGCTTGATAGAATAAGCAAGTCGTCCGGCGCCGAGGGGGGGAGGGACCGACGCCCCCTTAAGTATCTTGAAGACTGGACCTCCACCACCCCCAGCCCACTACACGTCTTCTGTAGCACTTCCCGTAGCCACATCGGACTCTAATGGGCATTTATGTTATGTTGTAAACTTACATTTGTTATAATATATTGATGGTCACTATTTCTATCACTTTGTGACTAAGATTTATTTTTGCATTTAACACCCTAAGAAATTAAAGCACTAAAAAAGCACTTTGGTGAATAATAATCAAGAGACATACAACTTCATACCATGAAGTTGTATATACAGTCTGCTGAAGTTCTCTGCTGCCTCTCCACCCTTACACGTCTCAGTCATCGCTTGTGACACAGACGGTTGAGTTCAGAAAAAGAATGTCAGTTTCTCCAATCAACAAAACAACAAAATTGTTTGTATATTTATTATTTGACCGACAATGTTTAAAGTATGCTTGACAGATACCTTCTGCACGAAATGCTACTTTAAAAAAAAAATTTTGTAACTAGCTGCGCCCCGCGGATTCACCGGCATAGGTCTCAATCCCGTAGGAATATCGGGATAAAAAGTATCATATGTGTAAATCCTGGTTATAAACTATCTGTGAGCCAAATTTCATACAAATCCGTTTCGTAGTTTTTGTGTGAAAGATTAATAAGCATCCATCCATCCACCCATCCTCACAAACTTTCGCTTTTATACTATTATAGTAGGATAGGATAAAAATCATCAATTTTATGTAGGTAACTAAACTATAATGTTAAGTACTAAATACAATCCCACTTCACTCTTACTAAAAGCAAACTGACTTTAAAATTCGTGCCATAGTCGAGAGAAAATAAGCAGTATGCACGAGTACGAGCACTAGTTTATTAAGTTGCTTAAAATGTCAGCAAGAGCGTGCGAGCGCCGGAGAGCGGCGTAGGAGCAAATCATATTAACTGGCACTGGCTGCGATGCGGCGCTCGCCTGCACTTCACTATTCCGTCGCTAATCCTCTACGACCTGGACGCACATATTGTAACATTTCCATTTTGATTAGGAACAACGTGTTCCTAATCAAAATGGCTTTACTGTTTTACACTTTTCTGGACGATCAAAAGAATTATGTATCGTCATCGTCTAAAACAATTTCCGAATAAGGACAACGTTACAGATGAGATGATTTTCCAAACAAAATATTAACAGACAACATATAGGTAGACCTTCACGTACCGAAAACCAACAAAACATTACAAAAAGTTGACTCTGAAACACGTAAACCGTGTACACAAAAACGGAAAAATAAAAGCATTAAAACCGAACGTTACCAACAGTAGGTACATAAGGTGCTCGAGCCAAAAGTTATGTCGGAATACTTCTAACGGGCGGGCTGCTATGAGTAGATTTACAATAAATACACCAAACAAAGAAAAAGGAATCTCGCTGCGGGGAAAACTTCGGCTTTGTACTCCACTACACTGTTACGGCGAAGTGCTCGCTTTATAGGTAAAATATGTGGGTATCTGTGTGCTATCCATGCCATCTATTGTTGGAATGCCATTATAAACGTATGTTTACAGTACATGCTACTTTAAAGTAAATAATCCTCTAACGGTGTACAAGAATTTCCATTCACACCTTTGCCGTTTGGTTAAAATTAACGTTTATTAATGACTTAAAATGAAATACAAAGTTATACAAGAAGGCAAGTAAAATACGAAAAGTTATACAAGAAGGCAAGTAAAATACGAAAAGCCTAACACAGTGTGATGTGACTTTGTGTATAAATTGAAAACTCTATACCTTATAGTGTGTTAAATTTACTTTAACTAAGTAGATTTACTTTTATATTTCTCACTGTCAACCGGTGTAATAAAGAGCAACATTATTTATTCTGTTCCCTATCCATTTGCATAAAATTATAAGACCTAATATAACTTGACATACTTTTGTTTCTCCTAATTATATTTTCGCAAAACATTATTTACGCATAACAGCTTGCGCATAATATTTCAAGCATAATTTCTCTAATCATAATAATGATTTAGCATAACATTCTAAAGCATAAATTTATTTACGCATATTGATATTAAAACATATATTTTATAGGCATAACAAATAAGCATAATAATTAACTCCTAAAGTGTTAGAAACTAATACACATTTTTAAACAATATTTCTCTAATAAAATTTGTAGGCACTTTACATTGTATGTAGAATAAATCATTTTTTTATTTTTCTAAGTGGACGGTGGTATCATAAAACTATTGTGTCACTTAAGTGTATTATTGCAAGTTTGTAATTTAATCCTTTAAAAAAAATCAAAATTCTGTAATGAATAAGTATATATCAGGAAACATCATACTGTTATAACCTCATCAAACCCAAACCACAACCCACCACACCAACAATAGAGGGGATCTGGCGCTCGGCCGCCGCTGTCGCGGCACGCATGCTTCGGTCGCTCGCCTTCTAACCCATATGATTCAATAACAGTAATAAATATCAGGAAACATCATACCTAATAGTTGTATGCCTAAATACTATTATGCTAATAGTCATTTGGCCTAGTAACATTATGCGAATTAAATGTATGCCAAAACAAATTAGCCTTCAAGATAATTATGCCAACATAAACTATATGCCAAAAAAAATATGGCAAAACAAATCACACCAAAATCGCTATGCCAAAGTATATTAGGAAAAAGAATATTATGCAAAAAGAAGGGATCCCTATTTATTCATCAATCAAACCCAAAGATGTACCCTAACTCGCCCTAACCGACTATTAACGGCAGAAGCAGTTCAGAAACTGCCGTATCCAGGTGACTATTGACTAATTGTACGCGTTCAAAGAGCACCGCGTCTGCTGTGATTCTTCAGCAAGGGTTGAGTGCCGTCGGCAGAACATGCCTGAGGCTGCCACCTGCCTTCGATATAATTGGACTTCAAAACTCGGCGTGGCAGATCCCCAATACTTCCGCCTCGCTGGATCCCTACCCTCCTATTTATTTTGTCTGCGTTGTCTTTGGCGCTGTCACGGCTCTGCCTTTTGAACGGTTTTCAATCCGACGCATTATATTGACGGTATCAATTCCCTTCACATAATGTACTGATCAGTCACCGACGTATAGGTGCTTTGTGAGAGGTTTCGTTTATTTCTATTGGATTCAGTGTCTGTAATGATCTTAGTGGTTCACGTTACTTGTTTATTGTATCGTTTTCAGGTCTAGTGACAGAATTTCGCATTTTCGATAGCTAAATGAGTAATAATGATCAGGTAAAAATCTTTCTGTTATCATCAATTTAATAATAAAAATCACCTGTCTGTCAGGCTCCCAGGTACATGAGAGAGAAAAACTGAATAACCAAAACTCTTGACCTCAGGTCAGTGACCTGCGACCGCACGCCTATATTGTTTAGTAAAAGCGTAAATAGTACTCTTTATTAAGCCGAGAAACGACGAACTCGACTCTATACGAAAATTTTGGTACTTACAATCATTAATGTAGGTACAGTTTTACATCCACTACTATAATTGCTTATTAGGGAGCTGACTAATCAATGGACTAGTACCACTTAAATACTGAATTAGGTTCAGTATTTAAGTGTTTCCCGCAGCTTTCAGTAGTTTTAAGAACCTCAGAAAAATCTCGAACTACAAATAAGTATTTCTATTTTCCGAACAACATGACCCAATACAAAGACACCTGAAAGACATCGCATTACGTATTCCCGGTCTTAGCGTCATCTCCTTGATTTAAAACGAAATACCCAAAATCAGCTCATGCAAATAGAAGTGTCGTTTCGGCCACTCGAGTAGCAAATCAAGAAAGAAACCCCGACCGGCGGTCGAGCGTCGTTCACGCCTCAATCAACTGCCAGTTACGAGCCTTTGTACAACGAGTGCCCCTCAACCTTACCACACAAACTTCAGCGTCTCCAAAACATTCAATGTGATAAGACGATTTAACACAATGTTTAATTTTAATTGACGTAAGCTAAAGTAAGTCGTCATCTAACTCAACAAAAGTAATTAATAGAGGGCTGCCTAGTCAATAAAGAGAACAAAGCCTTCATGTATCTGTGTAAATATGAAACATGTATTCCACATAAATATGAGCCAACATAATATAAATCATCAAGTGGTGGGGTATACCCACTCCGAGAGTCCAGTGAAGAAACGTCAGACGTGCACGACGGACTGCAAGCGACTTGAGACCGACATTCCAAATATGAAAATAAAAAGAAAATAAGCTCTCCCTGACCGTTCCTCCAATCGCGCACCTCGCTTTTATTACATCCATAAATTCATCATATCGCAGCGGCGGCGGCGCTCGCCATTGGCCGCGTGAGGGGGACAGAGTGTGCCTCTCGCTCGCACCTCCTTCATATTAATATTGAATTTTTCTCGACCCCCGCCCGCCACCCTCGCGGGAGGCTCTACACTCGCTCGCCCCCGTATTGTTGTTATCTTTAATGTTGTGGAAAACGCGTTTTCTTGTGTCGTTAACTTTTATATTGCACGAGTGATACTTTTACGGGTTTGATACATAACTTATACCGGAGCTTTTAGCAGTATACATTACATACCTATGTTGATATATTAGTATTGCATTAAAAAAATATTATTAATTAGATTTGCATAGCATTTTATTACAATTTGCAAACTTTTTTTTATTTTTTAAGAAAAATCGCAGCGGGACAAATGGATTTTAAACGTAGGTACCTAATCACAACTATATGAATTTAATTATACATGTGTAGGTAACTAGCATAATTACTTAATCAAAACATATCAAGTCGGCGTCATGCCACTTTAACATTGTCTTATTGTTTCATGTTACCGAAATCAAAACAGAAACAAAGAACATAATAAATTAATCACTTCGGAAAGGGGTTGGAGTTCTCCCCTTGACTGTTTTCCTTTGGTGCATTGTCTGCCTGCCAAAATTAAAAAAAGAGGAAACAACCGTCGCTGTATTTAAACGACGACGGTGACCTTTCTCTATTAGTCTGACTTTTTGAACTCATTATTCCCTTGACATCTGTACCTATAGAATTGCAACATTGAATGTCCTCATTATGCATTAAACACAGAAAAAAACTCACAAATATAAAGACAGAGCAATGCCGTGAAGTATGAAGCACTAAGTTAAAAAATATGAATACATAATCAGCCTTTAATCAGCCCACTGCTGGGACACAGGACTCCTCACTTCGAGAGGGAGTGGGCTGTAATCCACTACGCGGGCCCAGTGCGAATTGGTAGATGTCACATATCTTCGAATTTTTGGTTCTAGGTTACCACTGGGCCACCACTGCTCTCAAAATTATCTACTGGAATATCTAAGAGATTCCTTACATGTATCACACAAAACCATCATCTCTAATATGGGCAAACAAAACGCATTGATACTCACACTTAACCGTTTAAAAAGTTTCCACATCCACTAAAACTAAACTACTACCCCTAAGTAACAAATACTCAACTCTATAACTTTTTATTCCTATATAGTAAAAGAAAATACATGGAATCTTTTTAAATTCGCTCCCTTATATTTCAAAGCTCAAAAGAAATCGCTAGCAATATCTGTCTGAAAAATATATCGGATTGCTTTGTCGCAGCTTTGGAAATCGAAATCTATTTTCCTTCAAATCTAAGTGAATCCCGTGCGGATTGGAAATGTACCCTTTACCTACCGCCGGGCGAGGCAATTGATATTCCAACAATACAATGTATGAATAAAATATAAACTGAGTTCCTATCAGGCGTGTTCGTAGCGATCGCTGTATGGATTTTGAAGAAATCTCTACATCATTTGCCGTAAACAACACAGGAGATTTAAATAACACAGTGTTTGTTAATAATTAATACATTTATACAGGTTCAGTTTGTATTTTGTCCAGACAAATAATATTACTAGACGGAATATTTACCGGTTTTGTAGGATATCTTTTGCGACAAGACTTTGAGAGGAATGTTCGGTTCGTGTACTAAACAATGACATTGTTTGCCCACCGAGATTGAAGACAAACTGTAGATGTGTTGTATTATTTTTGTGTCCATCCCTTCTTTGCGAACGACCTTAATTCTGGATTACAAATTTACAGAGAATAACATAACACTAGCTAAAAAAAAACAATTGTAATTTATCGCTTTATATTTAATAAAGAGCGAAGTATGATAATAAAATAATAAATAAAATACATATATATGGAAATAAAAAAACTGAAGATTTCAGAACATGCGATAAGTACAGGTACGGAGTTAAATAATCTTGCTGTATTTGAAACATTATTTTCATGAACCGGATGAACCCTTCATGAGGACGAAAACTTAGATCATTTCAACTAAACATAATTATCGTTGACATAACATGCTGAAGTGTATCAAATAATTGTGTAAATTTTGATGATATGTTACAGTAACAAACAGTGTGTGTTTAGTGATATACCTATATTTAAGAGCCGTATGTTGCGTATTTTCAATCTATAACACCGATCACTACCTCCTTAATAAAGAAAAATATGTCAATATATTATACTACACAAGTACGTACAAACTTAAAAATAACTTTAATAAAGATACGACGTACTAATAAAGGTGGTGTAGGTAGGTCGGTATCGTAATTTTCTTTATTGTTCCTTACCACGACGGGTAGTAACAAATCTAGAGGGTTATTCTGAGTTCCGACACTTTTCTTGTGCCACTTCACTTAATGACAAGCGCGGTAGTGTCCAAAAATAGACTTGAATGTAACCTTTATTCTTTTCAGGCAGGTACCTACATACTGCCGTCGCTGCAGACGTAGAAGATGGTCGAAAGAGCTGGAAGTGGGGAGCCTTTGCCCAGCATTGGGATGGACCAGGCTAACAGTAACAATATACTAGCCATGCCCGTGGCTAGGTTTGCGTGATATTAGGTAAGTCCTCGTTCATTGAGATTAAAAAACTTTCTCACGTGATAATCAAGATTCTGGATGGTACACTATGAATGTTATACAATATTATGATGGAACATTATGAAGTCCATTATGTATACTACTTTGGATCCTTCTGTTTGCCATTACAGCGTATAAGTAACATCATCTGGTCATCGTCTTTACTGTTCGCTGTATGGTTTTTCTGGGTAAAAAAAAACCTAATCTTCCTGTATTTATTTACTACCTATACTAAATGTCGCTCCAGGATAAATCTCAAGCATAAGCTATTGACCCATTTCAGTTTTTTTCACGTTTAGAATAGAAGGCGTCATGCAAAATATTGAAACTGAGCAGATGCTGACATCATTAAACTTTTAGAATCATGAATACATAAAATTAAACACATTAACTATCCACACTTAAACTTTAGTGCGAAAATATATCGAAAACGTTCAGAATAATCCTGCGTGGAGGTTATTCGCGTCCCCTACTCATTTAGCTGTCGGAGAGTTATTTAATACCGCTAGTGACCCCCGCTCGTTCTCGCCTGGACTCTAAATGTATTGAACACATCTGCCGGACACAAGACGCAGTGCCGCCAAGATAAATTAAATAATTTGAATTTATTTCCTTCCCATTACGTTTTCATGTTGTTATGTTCTGTTATTCGCTACATTCTGACTATAAAATTTAACATTATTACGTATTTAAACAGCGAGCTCTATACTTCTTTTCCACAAAAGTTTGGCATATGGGAACGTAAATTGATATACATATTTTGAAAGTTTGCTTCAATGTGGTTTATACCTTCCTGTTTATGGTAAGGAATATTATTATATAATTTTAAACGTATGTAAGTTCGTGTCAATTACCTACGTATATACCTACCTAGGTATGGACAGACTGAAAACTGAAAACTGAGATATCAAAGTGTGTGTAATTTCTTCAATACATATTGAATACTACGCCAAACTTCCACCGATGCATGATTGATCGAGTCAGAAGTTGGTCGAGGGTACTGCTTAGAATAAGCACGCATCCGTATCCGTAATCTTTCAACATCTTAAATAAAATAGTCCGGAGTAGTGTTGTATGGCCGGTATCCTATGAATTAAATATGAGCGCTTTATTCGATTCCCGAGTCCCTCGATATCTGATAATAAAAAAGAAATTTATCGCACACATACGAGAAGCAGAGGCCGAGTCTCATCGGCCGCTATTTTTTACGGCGCCGGCGTCCTTCCATCGACAATCACTTCATAGCGACCCCTGTCCGAACGTTCGATGACAGAATTATTTATCAGTTTGAAAAATGACGGGAAATTGAATGTAGTCGCAATGTTTACAACGCATTTTCTGTCCAGTGTCCTCGGGGGCTCCTTCCCTCGCGTTCCGATGTCCACTTTTCAAAGAGACCGCTCGGACGAGGGTCGAAAAAGTGTCCCCAGAGTAAAAAATAAAAAATATATATTGTATCTTCGTTCAACAAATGTTACATTACCCGTATACAGCAAATTACAAAGAAAACGTCGTTGAAGATGAAACGAGAGCAAGCTGTGGAGGTGGACGCGATACTTTATTCATTTCGTGTCTATAATTGTTTTGCGCTCGGGGACGACATTACGCTATGACGCAATCTATTTGAGTGAGTCGCGCCATGTGTCCACTCGCGACCCGTGGGCCGTGCCCCGTGCATGCTCCGTGCAGTGTGCACCCATCCCATGCTTCCGACTTCTATTATAATTTAAACAGTTTATTATAGGGCTAGTAACAGACTGCTATTCCCTCACGTCCATTCATGGAATCGATCGATGGAGAGATCCTTGGCGCGGTTAGCAGTGGACGTTTTGACCCGGTGGTGGATGCTGAATATTGTCATTAAAAGTGGTTTCAATTTCAATAACTGAGAGCAGTAGGTATTAAATTAATCAGAGGACCCCTAAACTATTACAAAAAAAAGTCTACAAATAATACATATTTCACCATTATCTACCTGACTGAAAATTATTGCATTTATTTTTCACGAAATGAAAAATTATGCTTTCCAATTACAATTACTTATCTAAGTACATACCTAATTCCTAACTGTCCTATTACAGAAAGTCAGGTAGCTAGTAGCTACCCACCATACGATACCAACGCTACAATTAACCGCAATTAATATTTTATATCACTTACTATTAGTAGCTTTGCCCAGCAGTGGGACATTAACGGCAAATAAAAATATATTTTTTTAAATTAGTAGCTGCGAGCTGGAGAAGACGAACAACCAGTGGTCCACTTTAGACCTGGATAGAAACAGCGGGAAGTCATGGGGAGACGCCTTTGCCCAGCAGTGGCATGATGCAGGCTAACAGTTACAGTTACTATTAGTAGGGGCGGCTCCATTTTTGCGACCAATTTTATACCAAATCATTTCTAGTAGTTGTTTAACATTCAATAATTATGAATGTGAGAGTCAGTCCCCGCATCCAAGGGGAAATCCAAAGTTACATACAGCATGTCAAAGAGCTAAAAAAAAAACAAAAGTAATTTCATTCCGCGCAAAAAAAATCTTATGGGATGGTTATTGGGATCATTTTCAACCCAAAAAAAAATTGTCACGTGCATGCAAGAGGGGGTAATATACGACAGTCGCGTAAATTATCCCCATTTCCATGCAGCTTTTTTTATCCTTTATTAAAAACAAGCAGGTTCTTAACAATTAATTACAATCTAGCCTATGAAAGTAATAAGCAATTTTAATCTAACTTAATTTATTACGTGATAATTATTTTAAAACTTAGAATAGTGTTTATTATACTTTACACAAGTCCGTTCCACTTTCTTAGAGTCTGATATGATAAGCACTTTGTTCATGTGTGTCATTGGCACTATTATTTCTGCACTACACTAACTCAAAAGTCCGAAAAAAGTCCGTCAAAAGGTTTTGTCCGTTTTAGTCTTCGCACTATATTTGTTTGGTCTAACAGCTGAATTGCCTCGATGTTCACATGTCGGTGGAGTCGGTGTTGATGGGTCTCAGCAAATTTTTGGATCATGTCGGTGACGGGTTCCATTTTTAGGTCACGATGGAGGTCGTCATTTCTTATATACCAGGGCGCATTAACAACACTCTGAGTACCTTATTCTGGAATGTTTGTATAATTTTAATGTTGTTCGACTTAGTACAGCCCCATAGTTGGATACCATATGTCCATATAAGGATATGCTTATATAATAAAATTTTGTTATGTATCGATATGCAGGAATTCCGTCTAATCAACCAATACATGTTTTTAAAACACATGTCTAGTTCCTGCCTTTTCTTTTTGACGTGAGCTTTCCAGCGCAGTTTCGCATCAGGCGTTATGCCAAGGTATTTGGCTGTATTTGCGTATGGCACTTGTTGGCCATTTATGAAAATTGAGTGGTAATCACACACAATTCCTGTTGGTGAAGAAAATATGCAGTGACTTCGATTCTTTGAATTTGATTCTCCATTTCTGTGCCCAGTCATGAACTTTATTTACAGCGACTTGTACCTTTTTGATTGCTTCCGTATGGCATGACCCTGTAGACATAATGGCAGTGTCGTCCGCAAAGGTTGCAATCGTATTATTTTCCAGCTCTGGTATATCATGCGTGTACCTACAACAGGTAGAGCACTGGACCCAGCACATTACCTTGAGGCACGCCAGTTTAATAACTTTTAACTCGGAAAAGGCGTCCTCGAGCCTTACTCTAAACATTCTATCTGTAATGTATGATTGCAGGATATCGGCAAAATCATTGGGCAGCATTAGTCTTAGCTTGTATATCAAACCCTTATGCCAAACTTTATCAAAAGCTTGTGCCACAACTAAAAATACGGTGGAACAGACTTTTTTATCTTCAAGCGTTCTCTCAATGATGTTGGTAATTCTATGTACTTGGTCTATTGTTGAGTGTTTCTCTCTGAATCCAAACTGATGGTCAGGGATAAGATTTTTCTCGTTTATTATAGGTTTTAGGCGTTTCAAAAACAATTTTTCAAACAGCTTTGATGTTATAGGCAACAGGGAAATGGGCCTGTATGATGATGCTTCGTGAGGTGGTTTACCGGGCTTTGCAATCATAATCACTTCAACAACTTTCTATAGCAGGAACGTGATTTAGCATAAATGCAGCATTGATGAGCCTAGTAAGCTTAACGATGACTTTACGTGGAAGATATTTTAGGATTTCTCCCGTAATAAGGTCATACATACCCCGGTGATTTTTTTAGGCTAATGATTTGAATTTCCCTTGCAACTTCTTTTGGGGTCACAAGCTTAATTCTTAGATATTGCAGAATATTGGTGAACTGCAGGTTGTCTATAGACCTGTCATTTGGCTGAAAGGTTTCTTCTAAGTGATGAGCAAATCTTAGAGCGCTTTGCTCATAGCTTATGACCCATTTTCCGTTATCATCTCTGATAGGGGGAATTGGTGTAATCGGCCTTTTGAGTGTTTTTGTCGCTTTCCAAAGAGAGTATTGTGTTGAATGGTCGCTGCTTAACTGGCGTAGGTTGGTATTGAAAGTCTCATCCTGAATCGATTGTATTTTTCTCTTCAGTCTTTTCGTAAGGTTATTCAATAGAGTTTTATCTTGTGGGAATCTATTTTGTTGCCATCTTTTTCTCTGAGTCCTTTTTTCATGTAATAGGTCAATTATATCCTTTGGGTAGGTATTTCCTTTAAATTTCTTTATAACCTGTGATGTGTACATTATTGAATATTGTTGCTAAACTTGTTTACTTCAAAATCGAGCTGATCTTTGCTTTTTAATGAAGTTTTTAGGTCAATAATATTTTGCAGGTCTATGCTAAAACTTTCCCAATCTGTAAACATATTGACTAATGTCAGGTGGTTTAGTAATATTTTGAGACTCAATTGCAATAATATCGGAGAGTGATCGGAGTTCATCTTGTACCCCTCTTTCACATTCAGATAATTTGTTGATATATTTTTGACAATAAAAAAGTCGATAAGGTCTGGTAGTTTTTGGGGGTCAGTCGGCATGTAATGAAGTATGTAGGTTTTCCAGTACTTATGAACTCACACCGCATGTCTTTTACTGCACTTAGAAACTGTCTTCCCTTAGTTGAGGTTAATCTCGATCCCCAATGAGTGTTCTTAGCTTTAAAGTCACCGCCTAATACAAATTTCTGCCCAAAGAGTCTGAAGAATTGTACATATTGTTCTTTGTCTATCGTGTCTTGGAGGACAGTATACGGTCACTACTGTAACATTAAATTTATTGGTTTTCACTGATATCGCCACAGTTTGCGTGTCTGGCTCCTCGTATTTACACTGTTCATAGTGGCAGATATTTTCTCTAATAATATCTGCGCTACCTCCTCGAGCCGTGTTGTTAGGGTGCAGCGACTGATATACCTTATAGCCTCTAAATTTTACAAAAGACTATTTAATGAAGTGCGCTTCAGAGATCAAACACACATCAATATTTTCTGTGTCTAGGACTAGGTACTTGCAACAATAATTTAATGTCTTTGCTTGCAACTCATGTTGGTGTTGCAGCAGTCCATTGGAATTCCACGCCATTATGTATTTTTAGTGTGTTTTTTAGTCTCTTATATTATTTCTAGTCTCTTATCAAATGATGACAGGCAGTTCAAGATCTGGTTGAGCTTATTCTCAAAAATTGATGGTTGAGTGCTTGGTTTTACCGCTTGTGCGTATGAGACACTTTTAGATGAGTACCGTTTTCGCGGTTGTCTGTGCAAACTGTGCACTTTGTTTTGTTGTCTGTTTGTCGGTAGTTTGCTTAACGGCAGGGTTGTTAGGTGAGTTAGTTTTTGTTCTTCATCATTTGCATCTCCTTGGCCACTAAACACCCTCTGTAGTTGGCTGGGTGTGGTGAGCCACAGTGGACACATTTAGGTTTATCTTCTGAAGGTTTTTGCAATCAGCTGTGAGGTGTTTACCTGTACATTTAACACACCTTGGTTCTTTTGAGCAATACTTTTGGGTATGCCATAAGCCTGGCATCTCTTACACTACGGTATTATTTTTGATGTTTTAAGCCATGCAGCTGACAATATTTTTTTTTACTTTTATAATTCCTTTTTTTATAATTTTTTTTTTTTTTTTCTTTGACTTGCTATATGTTTACTCTAACTTTGAACTCCCTGATCAGCAGATCTCTTATGCATTAAAGGAAAACTATTACTGGTATGATTTTCAGCCGGTATAAAAATACTTTTTCAAGCTAACGCTACCGCAGTACTTTATCTAGTTTCCTTAATATAAAAATATCATTAATTTGTAGTTAATTTAGGATAAAAAGTAGGTACTATGAATAAACTAAGAATAAATAATAGAAATTGCAGTCTATAATCGATATTTGAAATACGAGTAAGTACACTTTACGTACATTACAGATACATTAATATCTAATTCATATAATGGTGTACCTACATAATAAAGAGTGTTCTTTAAAATCAGAGCTTTTGAACACTTAGATTTTGAAATGGAACTCTGGCACACAAATATAAACACTCCAAGTGAAGAATGACCCCACAATACGTATGACGGTACTTGCAAGTACCAACCACTGTCTTATTATAATGAAGTCTTATATCGGCGCTACGATCTCGACACATAAGGGACAGGTACAAATGTGTATATTGAGTTTATACTTTATTACCTGTATGTACCTAGCCATGTGTGTGCGTGTATGTATTATAGCAGCCATGGCCGCTCGTAAAAATGTTTTATTCACCCCATACGGCGTCGTAAAAGGCGTAATAACGCGAGGAGGTATCGTGGAAGCAATTACCGATCTGTTATAGTTTGTTACAAAGGCGCTTGTTTATTATCGTTTTATTATCAACTCATTTGCTGAACAAGGACGCCGTTTAATTCAATACGCTTTATTACAACGAATTCTAAACAATTAGGAACTAGTCTCAGTTTATTATAAACAGTATGATTTTATAGAGAACTAGATCTGTTATCTGTTGTGAAACTGTTCGGTAATTCGGGACTAAACAATAAAAGGGAAAATTCTGACCCTCCTCGACTACGTTTGTACTAAGAAGGTTGAACGGTATTAAATCAGAATTATCGCTAGGCTCGACAAAGTCGCAGATGAAAGTTGCGCAACAAATCCTTATCTACGTTTCAGGTCACGATTCTGCAAAATCGACGAAAATAAAATCAAACGTTCCTCCGCTCACAGTCGAAATGGAGAATGTGATATTGGATAGAGAGCGTCGCTGAAATGTCATCATAAGACTGAGGCTGACGACCAGCGCTGCGCGGCTGTCTCGTTGTGTAGACTCAGCTTTATTTTAGTAGGTATTATGAAACTCGAACTATTATTATCAGTAAACAAGAAATCCAATCAGTCGATAAAGGACTTGAAGTCGAAAGTAAACTTTGACTGGGTAACCTTAGAAGAGGCTATCTTGATTACTTATTGTGGATTACACAAAACATTAGGTAATATGTCAAAACTACATTCCAATGTTTTAATACGAACTTTAATTAAAGTTCATATATTACATTTCATATATTTCATATGTTTTTCATCTCTTTTTTTCTGTAAAAAATATGAAATGTTTTTAATATGAACTTACGTATTTATAGGTACTTTGATCTTTTAAGTCTTCATTCAACATCAAAGAGTGAAATATGATGAAACACTCCTTGTGTACCTACTTCAGGAAAATGTGTAAAATTGATCTCAAGGAAAACAAAAACAACGAAACATATGAACTTCGCTCCCCTGGGCATAATATCTACCTACCCTCTGACTCGGTTATATAGAGGTTACTTTTCAATCATACAAAATTGTTTGTTTGCGGAAAATCTTTTATCAAAACATTTTCCTGATAATAAATGGCTGGTTTGATACCTAATATGAGTGTTATTGCTTAAGATTTCTGTTGACTCCTCGTGACTTTATTCAAATGTAAGAAAATTATTCGCCTCAGTGAACATCATTCTATGTAGAAACCTGAAAGTTTTTAATATCAACTTATTATGTAATTACTTAATAAGTTGATATTAAAAACTTACCACTTGACTTGAATTTACTTGTTGATATTAAACCTGAAAGGTTGTCAGGGTGGTCAGGTTGTTGTTGTTGAATGGCGTGCAATAGCAGAGACCTATGTCCAGCAGTGGACTGCTATAGGCTGATGATGATGATGATAAAGCAATTAGGTACTGCATACTTAGCAAAAACACTATTAAAACTACCTTAGTTTAGACAATACCTAATTGCAACCTGTACGAACTTTGTTTTTAAGTCGTTACCTTAGGTGCACCTTCTAATTAAAGTAATCATATAATCATCCAAAAATACAAATATCTTTTCTAAAATCATATAAAGTTATGTATCATCCCCGTAAATAAGTTCCTATATAAAAAGCGCCTCGTACCTGATAGGTACAAACCAGATGCGCACCCCATTATATTCATAACTGTACATCATAAAAACCGCCCGCCCTACCCGGAAAACTGTCGGCTGCACTTCCCTGCCCGCCTACAATATCATAACGAGCAGGGATTGGCCGATATGAGTTGATATAATATCATAACGCGTTAGGATTGGGTGAGGAGCCGCGGCGCTCGCCCCTCCGCCCTCGCGGCGCCCTACGCCTCTCATTAAAGGTTAGTGCACCGTAGTAGATGGTCTGCGTCGTTATAATAAGTTTTACGTCGTGTGCCGTCCCGCGCGCCTCAATAAATATGCCGGGCGGCGGACTCCCCCGCCCGCCGAGTATGAGCGGTAGGAAATGCCGACCGCCGACCGCCCGAGCCGGATCAATAATAATACTCGCCCATATCTGCAGTGGACTGGATCTGCTTGAGAAAGCGCCCCCCCGCCCCCCCACGCCGCCGCTACACAAACAATATAAATCATTTTCTGAGCTGAAGCCGCGGCCACACGCAACCCGCATCCGGCCCGCTCCGGCCGCACGCCCGCCGAACACTTCCCGCTACAATACACATTTGTTTTTCCTTTTCTGCCAACTGTACTGTCTTCGTTACGAGTACTAACATCAAAAATATATTAATTTGTAGGATCTTAAAAGTCAATAAAATGGTTCTTCCGTCATAAAACTCTATTAATTTAAGGCTATAAAAACAAATAGGTAATAAATCTTAATTAATCAATTTTTCGTTCCATCAAGGACAACGGACTCTTTTAGTTTTATAGGCATAGCTGTAATAGACGACCGTTTTTTTCTGATTTTTTAAAACCTGTTGTCATAAAAATACTTTGATCTATAAAAAATTGGGTCCCAAGGATACATGAATCAATTTAAAGTTAGATCTGCTTACATGAATAAGCGAATGTCTTGCAATACAAAAACTTCTTTATGGTAGCACTTTTTAACATGGAGCAGCAGCGGGTTAAAGTTTGTAGCAGTTCGTGAATGGTAACAGGTGGTTAAGCCATCACTTTCCAACACCATTAAGTAGCTTCGAGTGATTTTCTTTGAACTACTGATGTGGAGTAATCTAGGTATCTAGTTCAGTAACGTTATGTGCTCGGAATAGCTGAGTCCGTTTGTTGGAGCCTACAGTTTGTCTCCTTTACTCACAAAATTTCCTACTTATGTTTTTGATCTTTCTTACGACAGCTAAGTATCATATTCACAGCATCCGCATTAAGTATTTCATCTTCAACAAAAGAGATCGTAGAGTCACGTCTAATCGATTACAACTTTTCTGTGCAAGTCGGGCACAAAAAAATTACCAGATGAAACAAAAACATAAAAGCTTGTTGTAGTGCCGCGCGCTCGTAAAGACACAATTTTGTGGTGGACGCTACACACATAACTTGCGCCCGGTGTCGCCCGGCCCGATATTGTCGGCCTCCTGTATACTGCTGGCTTATTTTTTATGTACTAAAAATTTCAGGCAGGAACTTCAATGTAAGTCCGGTACATGATATTCTATGTAGAGAACGAACGTTCGTTGTACTCGTACCTTTTAGAACTTAAATTAATTCTATGACATAATATTTCAGCTGAAATTCTAAACATACAATTCAATAAAAGTTTACGAGCCTACGTACCTAACGATTCTAAACTCGTATTAGATATCACGCATGTTACATTATGTGCGCGGCAATATGTCGATCTAGTTGATGGCAATACAGAGCAAGCGAACTTTGTACAATTTATCAAATTGAGTTACCGAGGGGCAATATCGCGGAGCGAACGCAATATTGCAGCGCGTGACCGCGTCTGCAATACGCGCTCAATACATCGGCCGGCGCCGGGCCGGCACGTCCGCCGCCCGCCCGCCCCCCTCCCCCCCGCTCTCGTCTTCAGGCACCCCAGCCCCCGCCCGCCCAACTGACCACCTAGATATTTAGCTAACAATGCCTCGCCGCGAGCGACGGCCACCTCCGGCGCGCGCCGTCCCGCTCCGGCGCCGGCCGCGCGCGCTCGCACGACAGGGACCTCGCCTCCGGTCATCGCTATATTTATTGGCGACGCTCATAAGTACGCGGGTCAGGTTATAAGTTTCTACGAAATGAATGGCCGAGGCACGTAGGAGGCGAGCGCCCGCCGCCGCGCTTAACAAGAAAGCACCTCCACCAGAAACTTGGCAGGGGGGCATCACCCCACGGACGCTGGCGTTATAATTAAAAAACAAAAGAATACAGAGCCACTCAGCCTCTTGCCTGCCGACGCTGCTCGTTCGACTTTCATGCGAAAAATGCAACGACTGACAATTAAATACTAAAGAAGAATGGAGAATTCTACAAAATTAGGAACTTTCTTTATCGGAGACGCTTCAACTGTAATTGGATTTTATGAATTCCTGGAGACTTTGTTTTAAGTGGCACACAAATAGAATGCACTCGTTAGCATATACAAAAGAAAGGCTATAAAACCTTATTAAAAAAGTTGGACTGAAGTATCAACTTAGTACCAACTTAGTTAGTACTATAAACTGACGTTGATGAAAAGGTTTTCAGGTACTCTTGGTGTGGAATCCTCTACCTTTTTGTTGATGAAACATGACCTTTAGGTATTTTAACAACCACTCTTTCACCGCTCGAAAAATTCAATTACAATCATCTTCTCGAGTGGTTTACATATTCATTCACCTAAGAGCGGGACCGTACCGCAAGCATCGGACTCGGAGCACATTAATCTTATAAATAAAGCATCAGACCCATGTGTTGAGGCGGTCATCACAGCTCATGCGGACCGCTCCTATTACAAATACCATTACGGAGTTCGCAGATGACCGCACGGTTTTATAATGCGAAGGCACCGTCGTCCTCCCCCCGCACCGCGCCCTCCGCCCCGCGCCCCTCACTCGCTCCCTTGACCATCGACCGACAATTGTAAATGGCACATAAAATAAATGAATGTGCAGCGGGACTCGCCTCTGCAGCAGACAATATAAATTACGACCGGACGATTATATTCCGGCGGGAATGAAACGTTTTCCTTCAGATATACACTTTACATTGCGCGCCGGGAAGCCTCTCCGAATAAATTCACGGCTGCCCACCGCCCGCTCTCGTTAGCCGTGCGTGTAATTACCTACTGTTTTTAGGAACTACTTTGATTAGACTTATTACTGTACACAAATGGGTTCTGTCTCGCTTTCCGTATTTATCTTGAGACCGACTAAAGTTATTTCCGCAAGATTAAGAAAATAAATTGAAAAGTTTAGAATATTCATCAGCCATCCATTCAGACACAACAGCTGAAGAATAGCTATAAAAATAAGGAAAACATAAAGATGTCTTATCTTCTCCTAGGGTGTATGAGTATTTACAGTTCCCCTATGGTTTTGAAATCCAATAACAGAAGAAAGCAGTTAATGGAAAACATCGATCTGTTGTTGCTATTGCCGCTAATTTTAATTTACGGTATTAGGGCGTCAGATCGCAAGGCGATCTCAGCAAGCGCTGTCGTTAATTACAATTTATCTTATCAGATATTTACAAACTAATTTAATACTCGCTGATCATGCACATCATGCACTGACAATAATCATGGGGTGAATGAATTTGTAGTCTTGACTATCATGTAATAAAGAAAATTGATCGGGAAAATAACTTCTGCGATACCAACAAACGAAATAGAAACTTTTGCTGATCAATCTTGTGAGAAAGTCATAGTATATGCTTTTAACTATGATAGGTCAAACCAAAGCATTAAACACAACAGGTAAACCGTAACTAGAACTGGAAATTACCTTTCTACAGACATTTATAAAACTAAATAGACTAATCACGAACGGAATGAGTCATCCGATATCGCAGACCAGTCATTTGGTCAGTGTCGCAAAACTAATGACACATAATGACGGCGGCCGTGGGCCGGGGGTGGCGGGCTGGCAACCCGACGCTGCCACCACGACGGACCATTGTAGCCCGTAATGCAGGAGGTAGAAAGCCTCGGCGACTGTCCCCGACGCAGTCAAGGTCTGTTAGTTGTCTCCCCGGGAGGTCTGGTCGTCCCTGCACTCGCGACCGTCGATGACCACCTGACCACCCCAGCCGCAGCTAATTGGGGTCGTCTACCAACCGCGCTCCCATCATTTTGATATTTTAAACTAGGTACGCAGAAACGAATGGCCACAGCTACGCTACAGGTTACGGTTTTAGGACTAATCAAACTGACGCATTAATATCTTCCAGTCATTGAGTCTTGTTACCTATTAGTTGATATCTGTGGTTAGGGTAAGACTTTAAATATCTTTCATTCAAAAACAATATTTTAAGAAAAGAAATCTAATCTTTGGAAAAAAATATTTTATGGGTTTACAAAAGATCCACTTTAAAATCAATCTAGGCCATGATGCACTAGACGTAAACATACGTTCTTATCCGGATAAGAACGTACGAGTATGTTTATACTTTCGAATGATTACGTCTAGTGCATCTTGGCCTAAATTCTTGGCCGGGCTTGTGCTTCCTCAGACCCGGGTCTGTGAAAGCACAAGGCCAGTATATTGCATGGTGGACCCACTGCACCGATTACATTCAGAATTATACATGTACAGGCGCACGTACGCAGAAAATAACACTTAATAGCAGCTTATTGTGCGACCCGTTACGGCTACCACTTACATCCACGTGAAATAGAACCAGGCTTACTGGCATCGATCACTGCATCACGAATGTATGACAGTGCTCGTAACTTGGACTTAGTTAACTTCCAGACAGAACTACTGCTTAAATCAATAAACTTTAGTCTTTTGAAATATTCTTTAATCGTACACTAAGACATACGCTGTAAAAGAATAATTATACTATCTACTATCTAAACGTCATACCAAGTTTTAGTATGTGATCGAATACCAGTTGAATTGTTTTAATTATACAATTTATTGGCACGAATGCGTACCGCACTATAGATAAGTAATTATGTGTGTAATATAATTAATTAGTGCACTTATAACTTTACTTTACGTTTTTAACTTGCTCATAATCTTATTACTACCACAATCTGCACATCAATAAACTCATATTTGCTGGAAAATTAGAAAGTTACAGTTTACTGAGCAATTTCAAATGCACTTAGATTTCAATAATTCCATTAACAATTGGACGCGTGCGCGAGCACTTACTTTCACTTCGGTAGATTTTCCACACAACACATAAATTTCGCTCTCCTATCATGTACAACCAAAATAATTCATGTCCTAATCCAACAATCATTTAATATTTTGCAACATGTCATGATTATTAAATAGATTTTTCTTTGAGTTCGGGAATATACTTCTACAGTAGAAGTAGGTATATTTGTGTCGTAAGAAGTTTCAGAGACGCGATTTAATAAGAACTCGAACTTTATTGTTAATATATAAGTAACTCGCAGTTAAGAACATAAAACTAAGTAAATACATTATGTACCTGCTTAATAAAAAAGAACATCGATATCAGTTAGGTATGAGGTACGGGCTCGGATCGCGCTCCGTACGTGCATGGGGCCAGAAATGAAATTGATGAACTTTTCTCGCAGCAATAATGGCTTTGGCACGTACCAACATAATTCCCGGCAAAACTTCCTCACATAACGCCCACCCACCGCCAGGGCTGTTCAACACACGTCTAATCAAACCACCTTCAATTGAAATTCAATCAGAATTTCTATAGAAACCAATCGGAGGAAAATTTCATTTCTGTGCAGATATAAGATAGAAAACTAAAGAAAGTAAGGTGTACGAAGTGGTAAGTCGATATCAGCACATAGTATCAGGAGTAACACGAGTCGAGCAAACCGTAAAAGAGTGAAAGTGTCTTCTGTAATGTGCTCGGATTAGACCAGCTCGTTAACGGGGACATGTGATGCACCCTGGCTCGCGTCACTACCACACAGTTTTGCTGGTTATACTCGTAGTAACATATGCCGCTATTCCTAATATTAAGATTTCGAGATACTCGTAGTAAGAAAACCGTAGCAATATACGCGTTTTCCCATTCTGCGAAAAATCGGAACATATAGGTACTCGTATCTGTAAGATTTCTTAGATGTTTTAAATTTTGAGCAGAAATATTAGCAGTGAGTCAAATAGTAGTATCATTGTAAGTATAACCTACGAATACCATTTTTTTTGTGATTTAGGTTCTAGAAATAACAAGTAGCCTGCACCTAACCTAGTTGTTATTTTTACTTGGTTTGCAATTACTGAAAATGAACATTCTTGAAATCTTGTGAAGCAAAACACCTCACTTCTTTTGTAATTCACAAGTAGGTACACGCCCAAAAGCAGATTGTTGATTGCTCCAACATTTTTTATATTCCTATAATCCCGTTACAATAAAAAACTTGAGAGGTGTCAAGGGACACCCGGATGGAACGAAGTATGACTGACTTGTTTTCTATAAGAGAGAGAGAGAGAGAGACAGACAGAAAAACACGCGCACGCCGCACGGCTTACAACTATAGCAAAAAGTGTCGTTCCAACTTTTGGTCTTAATTTTTTCCGTCTAGCCCCCTTTCGCAACGCGCGATAAGGAACTTCGTTCCAAAAGTCGTAATTTTCAACATTTTCCATTGCAGGACAACCCTAGAGCAGTGGACAGCGGCAGCGGGTGAAGGCGAAGAAGGGAGCGCACATCCAATATAAGAAGAGAACAAAATAGGTTTATGTCGAATACTTTGACCATTCGCCCGTAAAGTAACTTCGCTGTACGAGTGACGCCCGCAGCCTCGCGTCCTGTATTTACTTACACAAACCTATGAACATTGACAAAATGCAGTACTCTGCACGAGATTGTTATGTTCCGAAATGTTACAACTTTAGCTACGACATTCAATTATTAATTCTGTTTATACATAACATAGAGGCCAGTATGTTTGTATGTATATGTGTGCATTAGCTAGCTTCCATTTAGCACACAATTTGCATTAGCACCTAAATCAGTAATCTATAGAGACATCGCTTGAATTGTTAGCCTAATTCGAGATTTAGACAGCCATCAAGTATTGAGGGGTGGACAGATGGGTGGTGGACAGCGACACCTGAACCGGCTGCTAAGGTAAGTAACCCGGTAATATTTAGCTCAGGCGGCGACTGCTGGCGGAGTGACGTCCCCGGAGGATCAGCGCACCTGACAGCTGGTACATTGATTATGCATGTGCATATTGAAACTTATCTTATGACCCATTGTTTTGATAAAGCTAGGAGAAAATCAAAGTTATTTAAAGTACCATTGGCATTTTTGTATACTTACTTAACCCCATATATCAAATACTTTAAAATACACATGTGATACGTACAAAAACGTATGACAGCTAAGCTCAAAGCAAAGTTATCGCACGATCAGCTCAGTTTGTCAAATAAACATACAAGCTAAAAACTAATCAAGTGAGGCTCACAATTCCTGATACAGAAATGAAGCGAGCGCTACCGCCGCTGCACCGCTTAATCAGCGTTGGTCCGCCCGCCCTATATTTGCGTATGCAAAGAGACGCCAGCCGCATTAACGATGCCATATAGCCAGCGTAGCGTGCAGCGATTGGGCAAACACATATCTGCATTATAAACAGCGTCCGGGCTCACAAACGTGCGCTGTGGTCGGCCTTTACCGGCGCACGGCTAATCAACGAGCTGACCTTCCGCAGCCGAACAAACGCTACACCACACTCCGCTGTTCCTCTGCCTGTAAAATGTTCCACAATCTAGCTAGTTAGTTCCATGCACACACGGCTTCGTCATTCATTAACACATTATTTATTCGGCTCTAATGAACTAATCGATCGTGTAAGTAGCGCTCGCAAGCCCAATAAATACATGCTACGATACAGAGATGATAATAAAATAGCTATGCACTGTAACAGTATTCGTGCATGTGCAGTGAATCGATCAAAACTTTCTACTTTCCACGTTCATAGCCGTAGCGCCCACATTAACGGAAAATCTAGACACATTTCTCGGACTCCTCTCCACTAGAGCGTGTAAAGAAAGCGGCCTTTAGCAATCATTAGAACACCATATATGTATGAAAAAAGTGATTTATATGCATGTTAATTTGTGCACACCATATCAACCTCGTTTATTAGATCAAACATGCAGCTTGTAGATTAGTAGCTCACCGTAGGCTTTAGAATGCAATTGTAGAACAAATCTCTTCTGACCGAAATATTATGTAAATATGTTCGTATTTGGTTAATAGTTCACCTTTCACATCAATTTAACTTTTACATAATGGTTTTTCAGGTTACTATGATTAGATGAAGATGATCTTTTAATATATATTCAGATATTATTAGGTATGTAAAATTAAACCAAACTGAGTGTAACATCTTTTATTATTACCTCTTACATCACTTTAATAAATTATTTAACATTAAACATACAACTGTGGTCACAAATAAATAAATTACATTAAATAATTTACTGACATAGATTTGAAATCGAGATGGACGACCGTATGGTCTCAGAAGGGTGTCCGCAGAGGACGATACTTTGGTTTGAGGTTATTTTGTGTGTTGGCGCGGTGGAGTCGCCGGCGTGGTGAGCTGGAGCCGGCCGGTTGGTGGGGCCAGCGGGGCTGGTGGTGCCAGCAGGGCCCGCGGCGCCGGGCTCCCGACGTGGAGACGAAGGCTATACGCTTGCCGTCGTCTGCTCGCCGTAGGAGTACGGATCCACCGCGCCTGCTTTCGCTGGCCTCACCACATACAGGTTCCGCCTTCGAATTAAATACTAGAATTAAAATATTTTGAATTAAAATATGAAGCAAAAGCCAGAAGCCTACACAAAAGAAAAACATGTAAACATAATTCAACAAATTGTTTAACAATTCCATGAAATCTTCAATCAAACCAAATTCCATTCTATTCTATACGAGTATCTAATAAATAGGGCAAAGCTAGGAAAGCTAATTAATTACCTTCTATAAATGATTTACTTATAACAACTTTGACCACATCAACAACCCTGCATTATATTCCTCACCTATGGTGTCCATCTGCATGCACTTGGAAGGTAGTTTCAGCGGGAGCTCCGTCGTGACTGAACAATTTCTTCAGGGCGATGATACCAGCAATAGTCAGGGCAACCTTACTGGCGATGAGTGCTTTGCCGGCAATCGCTGCCAGAGTCTTTAGGGCCATACCTCCCACAATCGTCACGGTAGTAAAAATACCGAGTAACAGGTAAGGTAACACCTTCTTACCTAAAATCATAATATTTTAAACATGTTAGGAGGCACTCAGATGAACTTACAGTATACAATGAACGCTAAGATACTAAATATTTACCTCTACCCCTGCCTTCCGTGACCAAATCCATTGAAATTGTATGTGTACTCATCAATTGCTCGAACCTTGTGCGCAACAGGGTATCCAGCTTGTCTTCTGTGGACATACCAGGGAAGAAGCGTGGCTCCGCAACCGCGGAGGGTGCGTCAGCTTGCTTCACCAACGTCAGCCCATCGGCGAGCTGAACGCTCTCCTGTACAGCACAAACAAAAACATCATTACACTATTGAAATCACTCAAAACATTTGGTAGAACGAACACTAAACACACGACTGCATCACCTGCTCCACTGCTCTTGTGAGTGCCATTAAGGCCTTGCCCTTCAAACACATCGACATGTGCTTTTGCGCACTGCAATCGTCGTAAAGTTTCTGTAAAACATTGAGCTCGCCGGTCCACCACCACGAGCTGTCTTCAGCTCTACCACTGTCGATTTCGTTCTGTGCCGAATCATCGACCTCCATCCTTCGGGATCTTCGAGGCCCGTGCACATTGCCCGCGGCGATGACCACACAGATAACTGATACAACGTATATCCGAAAAGCGGTACACATGTTCGTTTTTGTCACACACAGCACTAAAACTATAACTAAACGTGTATGAGGGTGGTCCAACAGCGACTGCCTGGCGAAGCCGCGGGTGAGAGCTTATAACCGTGCGCCACTTGGCCGTCGAGCACCACCAAACATCCGCTATTCCGCACTAATTCTCCGCACGCGCACTTATGTAACTGAACTTGAAAATGATCGAGAACCATTTTCCAAGCCAATTTCTCCGATAAAATGCACGGTAAAAAGCAAGACACATATCTGTTACCAATTGCAACGAGTGCTGTACCTACTTCACGTTCACGTGTGTGAAAAAGCGTAATTACAAGGCACTTGCGTGCGTCTTGAACACCATTCAGTCCCACATTTCATTCGCAAGAGACCGATTTCAGTTGATTAGTTGCCGTTGAATCTGAGCCGGTGGAAAATATTTCAGTCTTTATGAACGCGTGCAAAGGGTGCAAGGTGGCATTGTGCTAACGTCAGGTGAACTGTATCGGCCTTGCACTCAGGCGCTGAGGTATCGTAAACTAACGTTGAAGTCGCTGCAGTTATAAGGAACCGCGACTATATACGATTTACAGGAAAGTAAAAGCGGTGCCGAGCCGTGTCGACGAAGCTGTGATTTATAGTTTTCATAATATAAATATTATATTAGCCACATAATATAAAATTAACACTTATTCAATCTGAAAGTGAATGACCTCACATGCAAAGACATTATATTATTGATAAAAGGTGTTGCATGTCCAAAGGATGATGGTAGACTTATCGTATAGTAGATACTTTATGACCCATATAAGTTTATCCGCAATGTTAGCGACCAGCTCGCTATGCTAATAGTGCTCTTATACTTACCGTATATCTTCTCTATCTTACGCTTTCTTGAGCAGAGATGAAGAACTTGCTTATATTTCTTACTGTTTGTACAATGTAGGCTCGGCTGTGACTTATCTTCTGCGAACGGTTAACGAATGTTGATGATTTAATGGACATTTATCTCTAGATAGATAAAGCAGAGTATGCCAAAAATTTTGAAACCATAACTGAGGTGCCTCAAGACAGACGACGCCGGCCGCCGAGGCCGGCCCAGAGAGGGCGAGATTACTTGGACGCGTACCGCAAGGTCTGGTTCGAGGTGGTGCGAGAAAAGAGTTTCTGGTAGAATTTAGGGGAGGGCCTAACAAAAAAAACTGAGTTTATCTATTGTAAAAGACTGCTGACAATTTCTAATTTTACTAATTCTCATTTTTCTCAAGAAGTCGCTGGGTATGTTTCCCATTCCTGAAACTAGTTTTCCTATCTAACTTAGTCGGATGCGGCTGAAATTTTGTACCTATACGAGTCGAAAACTGGCTGTTATTTGCAACTTCTAGGTAGGTAAGTGGGAAAGTACCATATAGAAATACTGAAAAGAAGATTTACTTATTTATGTTTGAGCCATTAGGTCTAACAAATGCAATAAGTAGGTAGCCTAAGTCGGACATTATGTATTGCACCGGCACGCCTCAACGGGCTAATTATTTAAAATTACTTGATAAAGTACACTAACTGCTTATTGTTTTTCAGCACGGTGTAAATGTAATATAATCGATTAACTTGATAGGAATATACAGTATTTATTAAGACAAATCGTCTAAGCCGGAAATATGAACAATACAGAACGTTATATACTGGACTACACATTAGATAGATATGTGCTGGACTGTTGCCTATAAAACTTTATAATTTCCTCAAAGTTACGATCCGCAATTGATATAAATTTCGAAGGACCAGTACTTCCGTTGTTACATTAATAGATGCAAAAGAAAGCTCGAGCGTGTTCACGCAGTTTGTATTTGACACGAATAGGCAAAACAAACTGTTTCATCGGTTCTTCCAATGTTACGTTCTTGATTGCGATTAGGTTGGTAGTACTACTTATGATGTTTTTTTTTTTCGGTTTGGTTTTTGTTACGTAGGTGATGACTATTAAGATTGATAACGCTTACAAAAATTGTAGTAGCAGTGACTATAATGAATATTAAGTATAAGTTGGGTAGACCGGCACCCTAATTGCGTAACACACGATCAATCAGAATCTGAATTATTTTGAAGGATACTGCTAATAAGTACATTGCTTCATATGTTTGAAAAATGGGTCTGCTTACCAACGTACCTAAATAACGGAATGACTGTCAAAATGAAAGACATTCCTACTTTGTTAGTGTGCTAGACAATTACCCCGCAGGGTACGGTAATAGGTACCAACGGGATTATCTCTAATATTTTTTTTTTCCATGTCTGGAGCGGCTGACAACTCCTTAAATAAGCCTTGACGTCGTTTATAAAACACCCTTCTAGAGTGGCAGTCATTGAATGTGAACTCCACCCTTACCGGAATGCAGGAGATTGCTTAAAAGAGATAGTATGATTGAGTGAATGGAGAGGTATGAATCTGCGAAGTTGTGTTTTACAGTTCCTTCGGAAAGCTTCATATTAGTCAAAACTCATAACAGAATCCCTAAGCGTAACTTTTCACTCAGTATCAGTTTAACCGTTTCTTACTATTGTTGATTTTACATTGCAATTTTATTCGAGTAGTTTCGAGTTCAAATTCACAAGATTTTTTTTTTATCGATGGAAAGATCTTGTAGGGACAATTATATCAATTTAGCGGTACAACAGTCCCCATAGTAGAAGTTCTGCTGTTTCTCATATTTATAAATGATTTGCCGAAGTACCGATTGTCAAACCGTCCAGGGGCTGCAGTCTCGACATTCATAGCGATCGCTTTACGACCGAATTCGGTCGCAAAGTCCCGGATTGACAGGTGTAATGTATGGAGTGACAGGACTTCCGAATCCGGTCGTAAAGCGATCGCTATGAATGTCGAGACTGCAGCCCCTGTTGGTCGATGATAGTACCTACCTATGTACACTAATTATACCGTGTAAAACCTACGAAATCCTAAGAAACCTAAGAATCGTATGAAAATTACATAAATAATTCTGTCCATTGCATAATAGCCTAAGAGAATACGCTAAAAATAAACTAAGAAAAAACACAGGTTATAACGTTTCAATAAAAAACAAAAAAACGAAATTGAAATATTTCATACACAGACCAAAAAGTACTTAGCTACCTGAAATCATCAGTGCCATATTTCTAGAACTTAACTTGGATAGTCCTCTAAACTGGAAATGTCATGTAGAAACTGTCTAAAAACTAGATCAGTATTCTTATGCGCTTTATAATCTTGCCAAAATAGTTTTGATAGCATACAAAGCTTAGGTATGTCTCTTCAACGTTACGTTTTGGAATAATGTATTGGGGAAATTGCACTGATAAGCAAATTGCTTTCGAAGCTCAAAAGAAGTGAAGTGTATACGTGCTGGGTAAATTTATAGTCCGTTTTTTAAGAAATATAAACTTCTTACTTTACCCTGTTTGTAGGTACCTACATCTACAAGGAAGCATTGTAAAATCAGACTTGCATTTGTTTCAAACATTGAGATCTAGACGGCGCAACAACGAGATATTTGCTATTTCATACAAAACTGCGCTCTATACAAAAAGCTTTTCAGAAGTGGCACCCAAAATATATAACAAGATACCCAATTAAATAAAGATTTGACATACACCATTACAAAAAGACTGTTCTCAATTTATTAAATATAAAAGCATATAAAAGCATGTTGTAGGGTATGTAAGGTTAAATAAGTTAATTTTAAGTTGATAAATACACTGTTGCATTGACAGTTGTAAGGTTGATAAATAAATAAATAAAAAAATATTACACAATCAATGAGTACCTAGACAACAAATTATAGTTTATTGGCCTTTTGTTTTTATCCTAAGTAAGTATATTTTAGTTAGATATAATAATAATTTAAATGTTTTATTAATTTCAATTGTTTTATGTTTTAATTTGGTTTAATATTGTTATAGTAATTGAAATAAGTAATAACAGCCGCACGGGTCGATCGATCAGGTTAAGCTACGCTTGTCGCGATTAGTCCGTGGATCGGTGACCATCTTCACATACCTACCAAGACACCAGATTTCCGTGCCTCAGAAAGCACGTAAAACCGTTGGTCCCGGCTGCCATTCGTGGATCTTTGACACTCGTTACAGGTCGTCAGTAGCCCGAAAGTCTGACAACCAGTCTTACCAAGGGGTATCGTATCGACGGCACTGTTGGCGTAGTGGTTAAACGATTGACTGATGCGCTGCGTGTCGTGGGTTCGATTCCCGCTCGGAACAAATATTTGTATGACCTACAAGTAGTTGTTCCGGGTCTGGCTGTTTGTGTATGTGAGTTTAAATGTTTGTAAACGCACCCACGATACAGGAGAAATTCCTAGTGTGGGGCAACGTTTTTTTTTTTAAGAAAAGAAAAAAATCGTATTACCCAGTAACTGGGTTGTGGAGGTCAGATAGGCAGTCGATCCATGTAAAATACTGGTATTCAGCTGCATCCGGCTAGACTGGAAACCGACCCCAACATATTTGGGAAAAGGCTAGGTAGATGATGAATTGAATGCAATAGCGAATGTTTTGTTGTATTTATTACTAATTAATTAGAAATTATAATTGGAATATTTGTACGCCGTTGATGGCTAGACACAGCGTTCTTTTATTAATATCGACATCTGTGCTTTTTTGTTTACCTGTATTCTACAAATAAAAAGAAGGAAAGAATTCGAATTTTGAAAAATTGATCCCCCTGGGGATATAAGTATTTCACGGTTTTAACCATCTTACCGCGGCATATAAATATTTAAGAATTGCTCTGTTAACTGTTTCTAGGTCTAGAACAAGAAGAAATTTAATGAAAAAGAAACGCTACAGAAGTAAGACAAAACATGAATCCTGAACCTGTAGCTAAACCCATTCAAATAAAATATAAACCCAAAAAATTACTGAAAGCAGCTCAAGCAGTGAAGAAGGTGAGTGTGTATGGAATCGTTTGTAATAGACCAAATGGAATCGTCTTTAGCCATTGTTGACTACAATGCATTTAGCTACCTAAATGAGAAGACTGATAATTACAGTAAGGTAATACAATATATTATAAGTATGTTAATTTGTAATTTTCGTTAATCTTTACTTATTATAAATATTACGACGTCGAAATAAGACAAATCCGGCAGGTATGAAGGACCACCTTAGTAATTTTGAAAGGAATAACGAAATCTCTGAGTGTTGTCATGCTGATCATATTAATGCGGATGACCATACCAGTGACAGCAATTACATTAATATACCCCCCTTGTTCCCTTTATACATTGTAAAAGGCATAAATAAACTAAAACCTAACAGTTCCATTGGCCCCGATAACATTCCCCCTTTTATCATTAAATGTTCAAAACATATTTTCAGTAATCCTATTTGTCACATTTTCAATTTAGCCTTGCAGATATTTCTGTAATGAGCAGCATGGTTTAAGAAACAAGTGGTCAGTTGACACGAATCTCCTGACACTACTTGAACATATCTCCTCCAGCTTAGACCGCGGGCGTCAGGTAGACGTACTTTATTTCGGCTTTCGGAAGGCGTTTGATAGGGTTAACAACGACACGCTGCTGATGAAACTTAGCAAAATAGGTTTCGCACCATCTCTCCTCCGTTTCTTCGCAGACCACCTACGCGATCGTCAGCAGTTCGTTAGGCTCGGTGTGTACGAATCAAGTACCACACGCGTTCCGGAGTAAGTCAGGGCTCAATTTTGGGACCTTTATTATTTTTAATTATGGTTAATGATCTTCCTTCGGGAAGATCATTAATTATAATTAAAAATAATAAAGGTCCCAAAATGCATGACGGAAAACTTGGTTTCTCCGTCATGCAAAATGTCTATTGTGTGCTGACGACTTGAAATTATACCTCGAAATAAACTCCAAGCGTGACTGTTTAGCACTGCAGCAAGATATACTGGTGGAGCTATGACAATAAGATGGAATTTCTAGAGAAATTCCTAGTGTGGGGAAACGTAATAAAAAAAATCCCTCCAAATGCTTCGCAATGCTATTCGGACGAACGCGGCACCCAGCTAATCTATCTATACTTATAATAAATCTGTAGAAGTGAAAATTCTGTACATTGAAAATATCAAAAAAATAAATGGCAGGGGGTGTTACTAGACCGACACCGAACCCAAAAATGTGATTAAAAAAATTTTTGTCTGTCTGTCTGTCTGTCGGTCTGTCTGTCTGTCTGTCTGTCTGTTTGTTCAGGCATCACGCAAAAACTACCGGTTCGATTACGATGAAACTTGGTATAATTATTCTTTAATATCCTGGGCACCACACTGGGTACTTTTTATCCCGGAAAAGTATATACAATAAAAAACAAACTTAATTTTGCGGTTCGATCCCTAGACCTGATTCCTGTACAACCGCAAATAATAAGTTTGTCGTAGGTTACGTAGGGTGCCGCAGTATTATCTGTGCGACCTTTTTATTCCTTTTAGTTTTTAGAGTTATTTAGGTTTAATTTTATAAGTCGTAGGTATAGATTTTAATTTTAAAGTATTGGTAGTATATTTGATAGTGTACGTAGTGACCGTAGGTTATTTTATAATACTGTTAAGTAGGATTAGTCATTCGTATAGATATTAGTTTTTAGTGATTTTGTTTATTTATTGAGTTTAGATTAGTTATCATCAGAAATAGGTTTATTTAGGTAGGTAGGTATTTTATTTCTGTTATTGAGTTTTTTTTTAATTAGGTAGGTACTTAGGTAAAGATATCATATAGGTACCCTCTTAATCACCACTAATGAGACACAACCTGGGGAAGCACATACATTTTATCCTGTTAGCACTTTCCCGTGGGATAATTTCCGACATCCACGCGGGCGAAGCCGCGGGCAGAAGCTAGTTATGAATATAATTTAAACAACAATTCCATCATGAAAACATCAGCCATGAAAGACCCCGGGAGTCACATTCGAACGAAAACTCACCCACGACCACATCGCCACGGTAGCTGAGGAATCCTACCAAAAATTGGGTTTTGCTCTACGTAATTGCCGCGATTTTCGTTCCGCACATGCCATCAAAATTATATTTAATGCACTCGTACGTAGCAAATTGGAATCTAGCTCCTGCGTGTGGAATCCGCATGAAAGTACTTACCTACGTGCATTTACTGGAAAAGGTATAAAAGCGTTTCTTAGGTTTATCTATAAGCGTAAACATGGCTATTAGGTACCCTTACCTCTATACGACTAAATTTCTACTGGGATGCCTCGGATATAACTCGTTAAAGGTAAGGCGAGCAAAAGACCAGCTCACCATAGCCTGTAAGACACTCCGCGGCACTATTGACGCGCCTGGTCTACATGCTGTGCTAGCTTGCTTCTTTGTGCCAGACAACTACTGCCGCGGCAGAAAGTACAGGCTGTTTGCTGTGCCTCCATGTCGCACACTTGCGCGTGCTAAGTCCCCAATACCACGTACTCTGGCCGCACTTAATGATCTCTTGGACTTTAATCCAACAAACGATCTGTTTGCGGACGAATGGACGAAGATTATGTCAGAAGTAGGTACTGTGAGAGAGATTTATGAAAGTGTTGTTTTACTTGATGATTTTATATTTTATCTTTTGTGTACTTTTATCTTTTATTTTGTCCTGTGTTCGTGTTTATACAAATTGTATCTTTAATTACTGTTATTGTTTTTAAACCGTTTTAATGAATTAAATCTAACAAAACTCGATGAAACAAAACGTACTATCACAATCATTGACATGACGTTTTATTTTGACAGCCGTCAGGCGTCAACGTCAACCAACGTCAATACTGTCAATAGTTCAGCCAGCTGTGCAACCAAAACACCACGTTTTATACGTTATAAAACTTCAGTACAACTTCATCCGTTTCCTGCTTAGTATAAAATGAAAGGTGAAAGTGAAATAGACCCTAACGACCTCAAATTTTACGGCAGTGACCCAGGCGCTGTAAAATTTGGAAACTTTATAAACTATTACTCATTCCACGATGTGAGCGAAAGGATTAACAATCTTCATCCACAAATGTTTCCAGCACCAGTAGACAACCAGCTTGTGTGCCTAGACGTCGGTTGCAACACAGGAGAACTGTCCAAGACTATATATGTATACTTAAAAACTGTTTACCCAAACTGTGATATCCATATGTTAGCTGTGGACATTGATTCTACATTAATAGAAAGGGCCAACGAAACCAATGAATACCCTAATATTAAGTTTATTACTTGTAACATTATGGATCTAAATGACCGACTTCATATCCACAATTATTTAGACTCTTGTAAACACACAGCTTTTGATTTGACATTTTGTTTTTCAGTAACAATGTGGATTCATCTGAACAATGGAGATGAAGGATTACTAGAATTTTTAAAGCTTATAAAATCTATCTCTAGAACAATCATAATTGAGCCACAACCATGGAAATGCTATAGAAATGCCCAAAGAAGGGTCAAGAAATCTGGAAATTCTTTTGATCTTTATGAATCTCTGAAAATAAAAAGTAATGTAGACTCTGTTATTGAAAAAACTTTATCAGAAGGCTCTCACATCAAAACTTATGAATCTCAAAATTCTTCTTGGAACAGGAGGGTTCAAAGCTTCCATTCTTTGAACCCATCCGTTTGAGAATAGGTTTTATAATTCTTATAGAGACTTACAGCTATAAAATAACATTATTTAATAGATCATTAACATACTTACAAAATTACTTGAGCAACAATATCATTTTATTTAATTCTATGGTGTAGGCATAAAACAGTATTATTTTAATCCTTCTAGTAGTTAAGCTTAACTAATTGTTAGAAACACCCTGGATACCCTGCTTATGCTATAATATTTATACTATAACATTTGTGTATGAAATAAGAAACTGAATGAAAAATATGTACAATATTATTGTCTTTCACTTTCAGAAAATGTGATATGCCTCACTATGTAAAATCTTTTATATATAAAAGTATTTCAAAATTTTATGTTTTATTCTAAGTAGTGACTTCCTCTGTGCTTGATTCAAACTCCAGCTTTACATCTCCACCCAGTCCATCTGTGTCCATCTCTGTTTCTTGAGCATTTAACATGTTGAGTGTCACCTAGAAATAAAAACAAAATGGCTGGATTTACTTAGGACACAAAAGTATCAAATCCAGATTTGTTTTATCACACACTATCATAATATGCAATAACTTATCTAACCAACATTTTCAGTGGCAGCCAGAAGGCCAATTCTCGTAATTTAAAACATTCAAAATCTAGTCGCAGTCTCATCTCGGCGACAAACAAATGTCAAAAACTTGTCAAAATGTAGGAAAATTTGAAGTATTTTTTGATAGATTGAGACTGAGATCAGACTGTGAACGTTCTTAAAATTACGAGAATTGCCCCTCTGGGCTCTGGGTTTGTGCCCAGTTGATAGCAATAGGCTCACCCCCTATTACATGGGACTCGAACATAAGCAAATTGTGGGTGTACTATATGTACAGACACCAGCAGGTAAAGCTACCCGAAACTGTCAAGTTTTCTCAATCAACCTTGAAACTAATGCTTTAGCGATAAAGTTGAAAATCTATTAAAGAAATTTGACAGATTGTAGTAGCTTGATGTGCTGGCGTCTGTACACCTTTGTCCGCTTCAGGGAATACAGGCGTTATGTATGTTATTACTTTTCCCCAGTGTCTTATTTATACAAGGTCTTAGATAAGCCTATGTTGAGGTACTAAAAGGGTGTACAAAAAACCCTACTGTCAAGTTAAAAGTAAAATTCATAACTTCATGCCTGTATTCCTGGAGGGAGAGTAGTAGTACACCCACATTTCTTCAGGTAAGTCCTAGGATAAAGAGGGAGGCCTATTACATAATATAGTGTACTACAGTGAAAACATACCTGTTGAGATAAAGGTGCCGAGTGGATATTATGCTGCGTGTGGGCTGGTATACTGCTTGCCAAAGTCCTTTCCTCTGTCAATTTCTTCTTTACAGGAGTTTTGGGCTGCTGGCTGAAATAGTGTAAGATTAATCATATTAATCATTTTACATACTAAAACAATGAAAAACGCAATGTTAGTAGGTTTTGTTCAGTAGCAGCCCACTCTTGATTTGTGCAGTGATAATTGCAAATAGGCTTGCTGACAGGCATTTGGGCATAATGCTATAAAAAATTACAAATAGAAAAGGAGCATGGAATTTCCTAAGCTGAGGACTTTGTCTTATCATTGTAGATTTATGAATGTATATAAATTAATTTTAACATCACAAGAAAAGGAAAATTAATCACCGGCGCTAAACAATCCATACTGCCATTTAATATACTGAGCCCAACCAAAATATCTAGAGGTAGACCAACGTCTAGACGATTTAGTTCCCAAATTAGCATCAGGTAGACCACAGTTTGTAACATGCATTATCATATAATCATAAATGCTTTTAACTTACCCAAGTGTTGGCTCTCCCATTGGATGTAATGTCATAGCTAAATCTGCTAACTTATTAAACGCAGCTCCGGCCTCAGTAAATATTTCTCCGACCTGAAATCATTTGTATGTATACGAATAAGAATAGTTCTGACTAATGGAAAATGAATGTATTAAAAATTCCACTGATGTTAAAACGTTTAAAATCACTGGTTACCTTCGCTGCTGAATTTGCTGCAGAATTATTCATCGTTTTATGTTATGAATTTAGGCTTACTGTTACTCTAAAGCAAGATCTGATAGTATTTTTTTATTTGTAAACAGACTTCATTCATGCTACTGTAATCTGACATGGGTATCAAAACCATTGAGATAGGAAATAACATGGAGATGCCGCGTTATTCTATACATACATTTGCTTATACAAATATGAGTGAAATATGATTCAGAATTTGAAATATCGTTATGTCTCATTCTTTCTAGTGAGATAATCTCATTTGATAAAAGAGACAACTATATTTTAAGTTGTTGCTAATTATGGCAACATTTTGTCTTGACGTAGTGACAGTTGTAGGTAGTGCCGTAGTAGCCATCTTGAGTTACGAGTTTCGTGGTAGTTTTGCTGTCAAATGGCTGTTTGTTTTTTGTATTATTGAGATTTGCGAGAAAATTACGAGGATTTTACCTTTTAAAACTGCATGTAAATGTTGGAAAACAGAAGTTCAACATGCCTGTGTGTTGTATTGTGAAGTGTGGTGCAAGAAAGAATGAAAATCAACCTCAATTGTAGTTGCACAGGTTAGTAGCCGGTTTTCATGCATTAATACATACAATAATACACAATCGATGATACAATTGTAACGCGATCATGAATTTATGGCTAAAGTATTGATATTTGGGTTAATTTCCATATAACAGGCCTTTTTATTATATTTGTTAATTCATTCGTTTGTTTACAAACAGATGTCATAATGGAATAGTGTTGTACCGTTGCCGACTTACCGTAATAGTTTCCGAAACTAGTTCCTCCGCTGAAACGATATCAGTATATTCTGCGATGTTAACATAAATAATCTTGCGTCTTATTCGGTCCGAGTGACCTAGCTAGGTCCGGCCTGTGGTTCACACTTCACAGCACCAAAATCCATCGTGATCCAAACGTGATAACTAGTAAAACTCGTATATAGTATCGTTACTCGTTATAGTAACAACGAGATAACAGTTGTTCCTTGATTGACACAACCCTAGCAATGGCAGCCATTTTATGCGACAATATGAGTTGTAGGTATGCACCCTTTTTTTGTAGGTATTTCCAGTCCATACTTTTCTATGTCAATGATCAAAACCCGCAAAACCGCTTGATGACAGCATTGACATAGAAAAGTATATCTCAATGGATGACAGTCACAGATCAGTCAGTTATTGAGATGACAGCGTTGACAGTCATGACATAAGACATGACTAGTGTTGCCTATCGATAGTCGACTATCGCTAAACTATCGATAGTCTATCGTTAGTTGACGTCATATCAATAGTATCGATATTATCGATAGTATGATACAGGGCAATAGTATTGATATACAAAAATAGTATCGATACTATCGAAGACCAGCATATGTTGAGGAGCAATACTATCGATAGTATTGATAGTATCGATAGCTCACACTATCGATAGTTTTATAAACAGCGATAGTATTGCCTTCCAATATTCAATTCATTTATTAGGTAAAATCATATGGATATTAATTTAAAATAATTATGTTTAACTTACCCATCATTCAATCAGCTACCAGTTTTGCTAGTAACGGTGACACAACATAAGGCACAGTGAGTGAGAATAGCTTAACACGATACTATCGATAGCACTATCGATATTGTTACTAGCTTTCGAGGTCACCTATCGATAGTGAATCTATCGATAGTTGGGCAACTCTAGACATGACTGCTGTGTCAATTGTCGAACCTACTGATTGTTTCTATGCCTAGACAGAGAATAGCAGTCCTTTGTCTAAGTTTCTATGGTAAGTATAATGCTAGCTACACACGAGGCGACGGCATCGTTAGGCTAAGTCAAGGAGTTTTTAACCTCCTTGGGCTAAGTCCAGTCTTTTATCATTTTACTGAATCAGAGGGGCAATTCTCGTAATTTTAAGAACGTTCACAGTCTGATCTCAGTCTCAATCTGTCAAAAATTCCTCAAATATTCCTACATTTTGACAAGCTTTTGACATTTGTTTGTCGCCGAGATGACACTACGACTAGATTTTGAACGTTTTAAATTACGAGAATTTGCCTTCAGATCTCCGTCGCGTAGTTTTAACGTGTATTTTTGTCGCTAGTTTGGACGCAAAATGATACACGGTCATGCCATGCGCCATAGCTGATACATCCAGATCCGTATGTTACCGCATAGGATACGTTTCGTATTGGATACGTGTATCGTGACCGACAGTTAAAGACGCCAGCTGGCAGGTTAAGCTACCTGAAACTGTCAAATTTTTCCAATCTACCTTGAACCTTATTGCTTCATTGATAAAGTTGAAAATCTATTAAAGATATTTATTTGTGCAGATTGTAGAAGCTCGATGTGCTGGCGTCTGTACGTAATATAGGGGCTTACCACCAGCTCTTATAGCAGGGCAGAAGTTGAACTGCATTGCTTTTTTACTTTGTCATAGAACAAAAAAGCATGGGCCTTTTTTGTTCTACGCATTTAATCACAATTACAAAATCCGACGTCCAACCACATACAGATTTTCAAGTTGCTACGTGTGTAGCAACTAGCAAGCAACTGCATATTACTTCTTCTATGACCTTCACTTAGCATTTAATTAGTCTATTGTTAGTACTCTGTGGTAAACTGGTAATGTGTTGTAATAAGTACTCTTTCTTTTTTTTTATTTTTTTTTTTATTGACTATGGGCTCACTCTTGACCTCAATCCAGCCCAGAGGCAGGGATGAGATCTACAGTGGAACGAGCTTGCCCAGAAGAAGCCTATTCATGAACTATCGATAGTATTGCTCCTAAACATATGCTGGTCTTCGATAGTATCGATACTATTTTTGAATATCAATACTATTACCCTGTATCATACTATCGATAGTATCGATACCATCGATAATATCGATACTATCGATATCACCTCAACTATCGATAGTTTAGCGATAGTCGACTATCGATAGGCAACTCTATCTGTGGTATTGTTATTGATTTTTGACATGATTTGTCTTGTTTGTTAGTTAGGTTATTAGACATGGGCGTTTTCGTATTTATTTGCTAACGGATATGTAACCGATATTCAGTTTTCATATCGATATCGAAAACCGTTTTCAGATATCGATATCAGTAGTACGATTTGCACAAGTAACTGAAACGAACGAAACGCAAACTAACGACAAACGCAAACTCACACTTTTAACGTTAATACATTGATTTAGATACTTTCGTTGTTTAAAGTTTAGTAACTAAATAAATAGAAACTAGACCTTATTGCTAGCGCATTAGGATATAGATATTACACACGCACTATTATTAACCAAATAACAAATCACTAGCCGAAGTTACGTAATATTCGCTTCATCACTTTTACGCCAGTAAAACATTGAATGGTAAGACAGAGACAAAGCGAATGAAAACCGTCGATGTCATATCGGCTCGTGATGTGAAGTTTGCGTTTTCGTAGTTCGTTTTCGTTGTTGCGTTATGGACAGATATGGATATGGATGAAACCATAGCTCGATGAAGTTTTTGTGAAAACGGTTATGTATATTTAGATATCGATATGGTATGATACTAAACACATATCCGATATAAGTTACGTTTTGATATATCGAACCCATGCCTATAGGTTATACTTTGAGGTTATCAAGAATTATAAAAGTAATTTCTTTCTAGTATAGTATTCTAATCACAGAAATTCATGTGTGCCATAGATATTGTTTCCAAATGTTAATCAACGTACATCGAATCGAACAATGTACGTAGATAAATATATCGCACTAATCATTTTCTCTAGGTATCCGTTTTAATACAAAGTAAAACGCAAGTTCTTCAAGTTTTCTATGAGATATTTTTAAGCCTAGGACGTACCTACCTACTGAACGCAAAAATGAATAGACCTCCGCGGCCACGTATGATGAACAACTTTCATCGCAACCCAATGGGCCAAAACCATCAATGGCGGCCAAACCAAGGTCCACCGCCTGGATTTTTATGGAATAATCCGCATTTTGGCGCACCTGCTATGAGAAATGAAAATAGTGAAGAGCACTGGTGTGAGACCTGCGATAGAGGATTCCCTTCGGCAGATCTTCTACATAAACATAAGCAACAGCACCAGGTATACCTTTATCAATGAGATGAAGTAAGAATATTACTTTGCTTGAGTAAAAAGGCTTGTTTGCTTATTATGTACATTTGCTACTTGTGCTGGAGACATGATTCTATTTTCTTTTTCCAATACTTGTCTTTTTACAATTTTGTGGTTTATCAAACATTTCCCAGTTAATTCAACATTTGCAAGCAAGTCATTGAACCTGTAAATTGAAACTATCCTTAGCATTTCTATATAAACAAAGTAATTTTTGTGGGTACATGAAATGGTCATTAAAGTAACTTTTACACTAAGTATGAAAAAACTTACATTTTGTTATTTTTTCAGAAATGTAACATAGATGGTTGTCAGTTTATTGCGCATCCAAAAGTAATTACAAAGCACATTCAAATGCAGCACTCAACTGGCTTGTATAAAAAAATTGCAAACATAAACAATCCTGAAGACATACAGAAATGGCGAGATGAAAGGAAAAAGAAATACCCCACCAAATCTAACATTGAGAAAAAAGCTGCAGAAAGTAAGGAAAAAATTGAAAGGGGTGAAAAAATGGCTTTGAAGCGTGATTATAGGAATGACAAACATGAATCAACAGGTAGTGTATTCAATTAATAAATATTCAATTATTAATTGTAAGTACTTCCTACATTCAACAGTATTTTATCTTTTAAATTTCTAATTTACAGCTCAAGGACCCAATTTAAAGAGAAAACATAGTTTTGATAAAAGGATGCCGAATCAGAGGACGATAAGACAGAACTCCAAAAGCAATTCTTCTGTTTCGACAAACAGCCAACCAGCTAAGAAAATACCTAGAATTATACCTAATGCACCTACTACTGCTGAAAAGAATAGACTGAAACCATTTACTGGTATAGTCAATATAGAGATGGATCAAAATACAGAAGATACGGCTGAACCATTAGAATGCAGTAATGATTTATTTGAGGATGATGAAGAATCACTAGTAAATCATAAAGAAATAACAGGTGCACAAAAGCCAGTGCTTTGCGGAGCCTTAACATCTCTAATGTGTGATTATGGAACATCAGATGAAGAAACAGAGGAAAAAGAAAATGAAGTACTTAATAAATTATCAGAAACAAAAAATGTAAAACCAGATCAACCTCAAAGTAGTGATAACATTAAGAAAGACACTCCAGTTGACGATAAACCTAAAATAATAGAAAACAATGAAAGTGAAGATGAAGGTCCAGAAGAAGTGAAAATTGTGAAAACTAATGTAGAACATGAAACTGCTCCTGAAGTAGTTACAAAAACTAAAGAAAAGCCTGTAAAAAAAGCAATACCACCAAGAATTCCAGAAAGACTAAATAATAAATTTAAACGGAAAATACCATCAACACTACTACAAAAACTACTACATCAAGAAATTAGAAAAGAACGGAATATAGTACTACAATGTATAAGGTATATTAAAAAATGCAATTATTTTGAGAAGCCCAACCAATAAAATTAAGTTTCTTACTGAAATCATTTTATTTTACCTTGTACTCATGGCATTTGACAACACGGTTAGCGCAGTGGCTGAGCGATCGGACTGCTGCGCTGCGTGTCGCGGGTTCGATTCCCGCACAGAACAAATATTTGTAAGTCCTACATGTATTTGTTCTAAGTCTGGATGTTTTTCTATCTATAATATGTATGTATTTACAAAAAAAAAAATGTATATAAGTAGTTTATCAGCCATCTTGTTACCATAACACAAGCATTAGGTTGCTTAGCTTGAGACTAGATGGCGCTGTGTGAAATGTCCAGGGATATTATTATTATTTAATGCCATCTAGTGTCAAGTATAAAAATCATATACAAGCTTATAGGCAGAAATAGTTTTTTTGCATTTCTAACAACAACAATTTACCAGTAATGAAGTAGAAGTACTTAATGAGTACAAAATTTTAGGCATGCTACCGTTTCATCAACTTCTATGCCAGCTGGAATTTTAGCGTGGTCATGCTGGGAAGGAATCTTGCCAGCACGACCGGTATATCTACGATAATTGAGAGGTATACAATTTCTAATTAGTGGTATAAAATAGTACAAATTAAAAGGATTTTATTACTATCTTGAGAGGTATAAAATTTTTAATTAGTGATATAAAGTAGTACAAATTAAAAGGATTTTATTACCATCTAAAGTTAATGAATGCGTTCATGGTCGTGCTCTCCTAGGAGTAATAGTGTTCTGTGGTCGTGCTACGAAGTACAACACCTTAGCTTGGACTACTTAGCAAATATGCGTGCTAAACTAACTTACATTAGCTGGCGGTGAACGGTGAAACATTACGGTCTGCTCGTAGCCATTTCCCCGCTAGATGGCGCTGAAGTAAACATTCTCAGTTTTTGTTGTAGGTACTAGGTACAGTCGAGTTCGATAATATCTGAGCATGTTCATGAATCAAAAATAGGACCGTTTTCCACCCCGAAGGGAAGAAAACGATTATTTCAGGTCTTGTCGAGGCTTTCCTTGACCTTCGGAGATAACCTACCTTACCTATCTGTACTCACATGCATCTACTTACGTCCTCTTATCTCTGAGCGTGTTCCAGGTGCGGGGGTGAGGCGCGGCGACGTGCCCTCCCCCGCGCGGGGGGCGGCGGCTGCCAAGCGTCGGGAGAGCGCGCGTTCTCGTTAGTACCTTACTCCGAAGACCCGGCAAGGGCTTGCTTCGGTCAAGCCTCGAAATAATCGTTTTCTTCCCTTCGGGGTGGAAAACGGTCCTATTTCAGTTCTGTGCCTTCGGCTTGACCTTCGGAGACGTGTCTATTTTCTGCCGGCGCCCTCTATCTATAGCGTACTGTGACAGAAGTGGGTGTGAAACATCCTTAAAATAAAAGCCGAGATTTGTGACAATTAAGGCATTTTTATTTCTACATTTTTGGTTTACAAGTAAAATAAAATATTAGTAGGTATAGCACCAGACTTTGTAAAATAACAATTACTTATGTGTGTCAAATGACATAGTGTAGTGAGATCTTTTTCAGCCTTTCAAATCTAAATTAAAACACAGGCAAGATTATCACCATAATAGCTAATTAAATTGCAGAGAATGAACTATTAAGAACACGGCTGATCATTGAGCCCGTACTATATATAGTTTATGCCTAAATCACGAAAAGGAGCCTTTATCCAGCCGGCAATTATTGCTCTTGAGGCGGCCCTCACTTCACCACGTTTAGTGATAAATAGACTATGCAAATTAGATCGTGCACTGCTCCTATTTGCTGACAACTCAATCAAGTAATTCACCCACTTGACCAAACTTAATTCAGGGTCTCATGAACAAGATAGCTGCCATCAGACTGCCGATTCTTGATATTATCGGTTTTAGAGCCAAAAGGCCTAAACGTTATCGAAGATCGTGATCCATCGCAATGGTGATCGTCAATGCATAACAGTTAGATCATGGATCGTGGATACGACGACCTGAAGCCAACAATAACAGCAAGACTACATGCCGAGAAACCTGAAATATGCTATCTTCAGTTGGTCAATGAGATGAATGAGATCTCAACCATTTCAGTAGATCCTGAACATCGCAAATCTGTGACTTGTTTAATGCGGATGCACACTTTTTAATGCCTATAGCTTTTGACTATTGCTGAAACTAAAGGGTGAGCGGCCAACCCTTTTTCCTGCGTGGGATCTGCCAGAGTCAAACAAGCTTCAAAATAACGTTTAAAGTAAGTCTTTAACAGGTTCACTGTCCAGGCTCCAGAGTGGGAATGGTCCATAAGTCCAGTCATGTTTTTATTTAAAGTCAGTTTATTTATGATTAAAATGTATGCATGTATGTGTTACAAAATTTTTATACTCTACTGAAATAGTTTTTTTAACACAGATTACATATGGTCTGTGGACTCGTAGCGCTTCCAGGACGGTAAAAATTACCTCGTGAGTCCACAGACCCTATGTGGTCTGCGTATACTTTCCTTTTTATTACGTTTTTTATCGTTTGGCAACAAAAATATCTAGTGACATTGACAGTTTGTAACATTTGACATGACGTTATTGACATTTCAGATAGTGAAGTTCAAATCATTCACAGATTTATTCGTTGAGTTCTCTTGTAACGATTTTTTCTTTTTTTGTGTAAAATGAGCCGTAAACAAGCGTATACCGACGAGCAGCTGAGAAAAATATTGGAAGAAAGTGATTATGAAGAAGAAATTCAGTCAAATTCATCGGAGAGTGTGGAAAATTTGTATGATGACGACAGTGTGGCGGACCCCGATTTTTTTCCAAGTGAGTTGGACATTTCATCTTTAGAAGCCACCGGATCACCGGATAACCAGGTAAACATGAATGATGACGATAGTATACACGATGAAGCTCCACTACAACCAATTTCTAGTACACTTGTTGCTACTGAAGTACCATCACAAACTTCTAGCACACTGGCTAGTGATGTGCCCGCACTATCGAATTCAGATTCTAGCGATAGTGTTAGTAGCGATGCAATGAACACATCTGTTCAAGCTCTGAGAAATTCTGCTCCAAGAATTTCTGTTTCAAGACCAACCAACCACAGACCAACTACAGATTATGACATGAAACTACATGACGAGAATGAAGGTTGGAACTATGACATCCAGCCATTGCATCGTGAAGATTTTACTAGTGAAAGCTTTTTACATATTGATCAAATTCCTGAAAATGCCGATGTCTTTACGATATTTCGCTTATTGGTTGATGATGAAATCCTAGACTTGATGGTACAACAGACAAACTTGTACGCTGAGCAATCTATTGCTGCTAATCCTGGTGGTCGTTTGACTCGCTGGAAACCTGTTACCAGGGAAGATATAGAGAAATTTATGGGCATTTACTTAGTGACTGGCATAATTAGATTTCCATCATTAGAAAGTTACTGGAAACGAGACCCTATTTATTACCATCCACTGATGCACATGATAAAAATGTCGTACAATCGTTTTGTTTCAATATTGCGTTGCTGGCATTTTGTAGACAATACGGCGGAAAGAAATGATCGCTTGTATAAGGTCAAACCAATTGTAGACATTGTAATGAGAAACTGCAGAAAACTACTTACGCCAAAAGACGTCGTTGTCGTTGATGAGTCGATGGTCCCTTTTCAAGGGCGAATACTGTTTCGGCAGTATAACCCAAACAAAACCCACAAGTACGGCCTAAAGATTTACAAGGCCACAACTGATGATGGGTATGTTTGGAAATACAAAGTGTATACTGGCCAAGATCCCCAAATTTCTAATCTGGATAAACCTGGAAGCGTTGTCGTTGAGCTGTGTGAAGAGCTTTTGGACCAAGGGAGAATGATTATAGCAGATAATTGGTATACAAGTATACCATTAGCTGAATACTTGCTCAGTCGCAAAACTAATCTTTGTGGCACTTTGCGAAAAAACCGCAAACATTTGCCGTTATTAGTAAAAAAAAAGAAGCTCAGAAGTGGACAGCATATCGCCGCTCAGCGGAATAATATAACAGTTCTAAAATGGAAGGACAAAAGGGATGTACTTATGATCTCAACTTGTCAAGCTGATGAACAGCCAATGACTACTGGGAGAAATGCACGCCTGAAGCCTAATATGATTTTGGAATATAACGACCGCAAAAAAGGCATTGATCTTTCTGATGAGTTAGCCAGTTATTATTCTCCAATTCGTAAAAGTCTTGCGTGGTACAAGAAGATTGCTGTTGATGTGATTTTTGGGGTAGCCGTAATAAATGCGCTGTATGTCTACAAAAAACTGAACCCTCAAAATAAATGTTCTCTTCTACAAGCACAAACAGATATTGTGAAAAAACTTGTGGGTGTAAACATAACACAGATACCGGCTTCGGCTATAGCTACTCCACAGCAAAATGCAACTGCAGGGTCATCACGTCAAAATGTCCCGCCATCGCTAGCACAACATTTTCTTCAAATGCTGGATAAGAAAGATGGTAAACTACAAAGACGAAGGTGTGCAGGTTGCTACGAGCGACATAGATCGGCAGGAGAGACAAGGGCGGATCCAGCTTTGGCGCCAGGGGGGGGTCAGATAGTCGTGGTCAAGTCAAAAGTCATTTATTCAAATTAGGCTGAGAATCAGCACTTTTTGAACGTCAAAATGACAAAAGACAGTTCCCCAAAAACGCCCGCCCTTCACCACTTCCTAGTGCTATCGCTGGAAAGAAGAAGTGGCGCAACAAACTCATCAGCAGCACAGCTGTCTATTCAGTAAAAAAAAAATACTTTATAGTATACAATACTACGTACCTAATTAACATTACAAGACCAGAACATAAAATTAAATTATTTGCCATATGCCAGCTAGCCACGCTAACATACCAACAAATATAATAAAAACTATACGTACTCAAGCCAAAAAATAATTAATTAAAATTAAAATAAAAGCCTCCAGGCATAAAGGGCGTGACATCTTACATAATTATTATGCATTGCTGGGTTCTGTTCACATAGCTGTCACTTGAAGTCAAAAATGATAAACTAAGACCATCGAAGTAAAATACATAAATAAGTTATATAACAATAACCTGTCACTAAGCTAATTCGGGAGAAAGAACATAAACATTGTCTTGCGTTAAATTAGGGTGACCAACTATTCTTATTGTGTAAGTAGTCGTTGATGGAATAGTATGTATGCTTTTGAACAAAGCTTGGGTTTTACTTGAGCTTTAAACGCATGCAAAGAAGAGGGTATCTTGTTATAAAAGGTTATACCCAGATCAACAAATGAGTTATGAATCTTATGAAGCCGGTGAAAGGGGGCACATAGTTTGTCCTTATTTCTAGTGTTAACACTGTGAATATGACTGTTTTTAGTGTAAAAGTGTAAATTTTGCCTAATATATAAGATGTTGGCAAAGATGAATTGTGATGCGTGAATACCAATATCTTTAAAAAAATCTCTTAGAGAAACTGTGGCACCTAGCTGGTGAACAGCTCGTTTTTGAAGGACAATTATATTTTGTATATCAGCGGCTTTGCCCCACAGCAGAACACTGTAGGACATAACGCTGTGAAAATATGTAAAGTAGACTAAACGAGCTGTATCAACGTCAGTGTATTATCTTACTCTCCTGACGGCGTAGGCAGCCGAACTGAGCCTTCCCGCTAGACTTGATATATGAGGTCCCCACTGAAGTTTGGCATCTACTGTTAGTCCTAGAAAAATTGCCGAGCCTACAGTTTCAAGCACCTCTTTATCTAAGACGATGTTGGGTCCTAGATTTCTAACATTCGGTAAGGCGAACCACATTTCGTTTTCTTGGCATTGAGAACTGGGTTATTTGACGTAAACCAATCTGTAACTATTGAGAGTGCACTGTTTACGTCGTCAAAATCTCGTCTATTCCTGTCTACTTTAAAAATAAGAGAGGTATCATCTGCAAACAGTACAACGTCACAGATGCCCTTCAAATGGAATGTTATATCATTGATATATACTAAGAACAAGAATGGACCCAGTATTGAGCCTTGCGAAACTCCTAACTGAACTGGTAGCCCGGAAGATTTCACGCCATTAACATCTAAACATTGGACCCTATTATGTAAATAAGAAATGGTTATGTTGAGAGCTTTGTTTTGGACACCGTAATGACGTAATTTACGCAAAAGTCATGGTGCACGCAATCAAAGGCTTTGAAGAGATCACAGAAAACTCCAAGTGTATTAAAAACATTAACTACATAACGCGGGGTTACATGTCCGAAACTAAATAAAGGACTATATTACATTACACCTAAAAATACCTACCTATATTTAAATAACAAAATCAATTTTTCTTTTACGTCTTCTCCCGAAACGCGTTAGCACTTCATCTGCTTCAACGGGTACGTTTTTATGGACGTGGAGAAGTGCCGGTTAGACGTTCTTCAGCCATTGAATCTCTTAGCCACGTTTCGATTTTTCGTAACGTAGAGAAAGATCTTTCCGCTGTCGCTACACTAACAGGTAGTGTAGCCATAATACATAAACATTTTCTTATATTAGGATACCTCTGATATCGCAATTTAAAATAAGGTTAGAAATCGACTGCGGTATGTCCTGACTCCGCTGCCATTTCACCATCCACAGCCGATATTCGTTTACAACGACAGAAATTGGATTATCTAGTATCAATGTATAATCGGTTGCTAGTTGTTTCACAGTTTCAATGTCTTGATTCAATGATATTCTAGTAAACAGATATGTTATGAGCGCGCAAATCGTGAAGACTAGAAAACGTCCTAATTGGGACGTATTGCCTTTAGTCTGTGTCGCGCACGTCTACGAGATAGACGGTGCGCGCTACTACGTAATTATCATCCAAAATGCCATCTTGTGTATATAAAAAGTGTACCAATTATGTTACCAAAGTTAATAAAACACAAGGGATCTCATACCACACAGAAGTACACAATATACTTCGATTTATTAATATATTTCAATTATTTTCCTAATATTCTGATATTTGGAGGTTAGAAAAAAGAAAGAGATGGAAAATACATTTTTTGTCGTAAGAACGACAAGGATGCGTGCACTCCGGACATAGAATAAAAGTACAGATGTGAATATTAGGCAGTAAAGTCATCTTTACAGCAGAGTTCTAGTTTCCCTTTTAATAACTTTTCTTTATAATTTTGTTTGATATATTTAATTATAAATTAAACAAAAAAACTATAATTGATAAGTATACAACAGTTCCATTCCGCTCACGAAATAAAAAAGCTCTCTAATAATAAGAGACAGAAAACAAATAAATTAAATCTTTTCGAAGGTGTATGATTATTTTTACAATATATATTTCTTTCTTCTTAAAACGTGTTTTATTTTTCACCTACCTACCTTTTATTAGTGTTTATTCGTTGCATAGGCACAAATCCCGACTACAAATTCTGTACACGCGGGTTGTACTTTCTGCCTAGTTAATTTGTTAGTCTATGATGCCAACGTGCTGTGATTGGTGGCCCGAATAATGTTTGTTTACATTCACGCGCAATTGACAACATCTAGCTGTCACTTTTTTTCTTATTGGTTTTTATCGAGCTATCCTTTTTCTATCCTTTTTACTTGTAGTGAAATGTAAAATGAATGAAAAGTGTGTATGTGTGTTGCCTCTCGGCGCGGAACACATTTTTCTGTTGTTTTGTAAGTGTATAACATATCTGTTTACTAGAATATCATTGTCTTGATTACTGTATTCGCTTTTTGGCATGAAAACGCTTAGCTGAAAGAAATTAAGTATTTCAGGAGACAGACGGTCCTGTAGGTCACTTATTATTGAATCCAGAAGAGGGATGTATATGGCTCTGCGGAAATACTCTTCAGCAGATTGAGCAGGTTGGTTATTGGCCCTATGTATTTGTCTTCACACTATTCTGGGACATATAATTTCTACATCTAGCTGCTCAGCTACTTCTTTAGCTAAAGCGTCAAACAAAGTTTTATATTAAATTGATTAAATATTGAAAGTACTTAAATAAAATCTATATTGTGACAAAAAATATATAAAAACATTAAGTTGAACAATTTTAATTAGTGGTCCACGTAGGTCCTGGACCCAGCCCAGGGGGGGGTCATGACCCCCATGACCCCCCCCCTGGATCCGCCCTTGAGGAGAGACAGCACAAGCTGCCACTAATAAGGCAAAAAGAGTTTCGCAAATATGCAATATTTGCACAAAACCTTATTGTTTGCAATGTTTTCAAAAAGCCCATGTATAATTTTTGTCCTATATAATAATTTTTCTATTCATTTCCCGTATTTTGTTACCTACTTACCCATTGATTAGCTTATTTCTAAGTAATGAAACAATAAAACCTCGAAAAAAAAAATTATTCTGACACTTTTTATTTCATACCCTTTAGAAAAAAAATATCGACTTTTTCCCTATGTCCCAGCACTTTTTATAATCCTTATGATGTCCTGCCAAGTCCGCATTAAATACGAGACTTTCTCCTTACGTCCACAGTATCAGATGACTTAGAAATTGTACGGGCGAACATACCACATACGGTCTGTGGACTGATATGGAAGTCTCTCTACAGACCGTATGTGGTCTGTGGACAGTGAACCTGTTAAACCTCTTATTGAGAGTGCTGGGACCAATTGAAGTCTTTTTCTATTTAATGAAATAACCTATAAGCTATGCATATTATTTTGGTTTTTTTATTGCAGAACAAATTTAAACTAATTCCTAAGAAGTCATGTACAAAATATGATAAGAATCCGCTTAACCGTTTCAAAGATCTAGCAAAACCAAAAACGTTACCCCAGCAAAATCTTCGAATAACTTCGCAACCGAAGAAAGAACAAATACAAAATAAGGCACAACATTTACATATAGACAACTAATTTTATAGCTAGGTAGTACCTATTTATTTAAATACTCCCATTAGAAAGAAAAAGGTCTGGCTGGGGTAACGTTACCCCAGCAGGATGTTTTTGTGAAATAATTAAAAAACTATAAGCGCAACAAATTTAAAAATGCGTGCAACAATTACAGAAGCCGCAAAACTAATTAGGTATCTATAAGATTCAAATGACCATTTTCGACAACATCTGGCTGGGGTAACGGACACAATTAAATCAGACTCAGATAATGTTGCCCAACTATCGATTTGATCTATTGATAGTACCTTGAAAACTAGTAACAATACCGATAGCAGTGGAAGTTAATAATAATACCAACTATTGGCAACTATCATCAGCAGCTGGGTAAATAAAAATACATAGTAAGATTTCTCTTATTTTTATTAGTCCATAAACATGTCTAGGACTGGGCAGGAGCCGCAGGTGCTGTAGTAGCCGCAGCTTCCTCACGGATACGATCCTTCTTGAGTATTCCCATGAACGCAGCCTTGTCAGCCGGCGTCTGGAAGCGACCATGACCAAACTTGGACGATGTATCAATGAACTTAAGGTTGATCTTCTCAAGAGCTGCCCTCTTGGTGTGCGTGCGCAGGGACTGGAAGAATAAAAACAATAATTAAAATTGACTCAAAAGAAGTCATCGAGTTTAGGTTCAAAATTGTAAGATATTGATTTACATACCTTTCTCAGAGTAATGACACGCTTTTTGGGTCCCATGCAACATCCCTTAATCATAACAAAGTCATTGTTGACTTCTCCATAGTGAGGGAAACCACCCATGGGGGTGATAGACTTCTCAGATAAGTCGTATTCTGTAGAAGCATTGTTCTTGATGACCTTGCCATCCTTGGTGTGGATTCCTGTAAGCAAACACAAATAATTATATTATACTTACACAACTGGATGAAAATTGCAAAAAAAATCTCTATATCAAAAGAAATATACAATTAATAATAGTAGAAACTTACCTTGTCCTAGACGGTAGATCTTCTTGTTCATCTCTGTACGATGGTGGTATCCCTTTTGACCAGCACGGGCAACAGTGAATGAAACTCTTGAAGGATGCCACGCTCCAATACAAGCAACCTTACGCAGACCCTTGTGTGTCTTGCGAGGAAGCTTCTTTGTGTGCCAACGTGAAGTCACACCTGAAAATTATAAATACAGTTAGATAAGATGTTCCATAAGTGCATAATGTTTAAGTAAAATAATCAGAATATAACATACCCTTGTATCCTTTACCCTTGGTAACTCCAATGCAGTCAATCATCTCATCTTGAGCGAACACAGAGTCAATAGGAATGGGCTTCTCCAGATGTTCCCTTGCCCATTTGACTTTGTCTTCAATGGTTCCACCATTGACTTGGATTTCCATAATGTGAGCTTTCTTTTGACGCTGTTTCAGCAGCTTCATCTGAGTGTGGGCAATAACCCTTACTACACTGCAGTAGCGGATCATTTTCTTGAAGTCCTTCTCAATAGACTTGCGTCCGAGCTCATCCTGCCATTTCTTGCTGGACTTAGTGAATGCCTTCTTCTTGCATTTGTACCTAATCGATCAAATCATAAGTGCCCGCTGTAAGAAAAACCAAATGGCCTCATCGTTGAGCGGAGACCAATTGGTAGCAATATGCACCAGGCACATTTGACTTCAAACTCTCATTATTAAGAGGAGAGCTATTGGAAGTGATTAGTAAAATGAAATATAAATACTTGACAAAAATTTGGGAATTACCAAAGGACCAAAACATGGAAATATTGTTATTCAAAATTGCACATTGACAGGTCAGAACATAATGTTTACCAGTTCTTGTAGAAGCGACGGCGGCAGTCCTCTGACATATGCTCGGCCCAGACGGTGAGCAGAGCGCGGAGACCATGTGGGGTTTCGATGTAACCAACCACGCCAACGGCCACCATGGGAGGTGTCTCGATGATGGTCACAGCCTCCACGATCTCCTTCTTGTTGATCTCTGGAAAGTTACAACAATAAGTTACACATTGAAACAAAGTACGAATTAACTTTTTGGCCATGGCATTGAAAACATCATAGAATATGACTTACTTGATCCAGGACGGTCGGGTTCACGAACCACGTGGGTCATACCCGCCTTGTAACCGATGAAGGCGGTAAGGTGCACAGGCTTGCTAGGGTCATCTCTGGGGAATGCCTTCACCTTTCCACGATGACGGCGGGACCTCTTCTTGGGGTAGAATCCCATCGACCCATGGCGGGGCGCCGAAAACTTTCTATGCGACTGAAAACAAACTCAAAGTTACTTACTCTGCTTACTTTGGGGACATTTTCAAGATATATAGATATAAACATCAGTCCGCCCTAGAAAAATCTTCACATAGAACTCAGGTTCTAACCGTATAATATAAAGATAGGAGATCATCATTTGTATGTTAGGTTAACCCTAAACCACGACACAAGTTATCACAAGTAGATATTTAGTCTAAGAGAATATTCACAAGAATAATCAGCCAACATAACCATCAATAATAATCAGTGTATTCAATACCACAAGAAAAAGAGATTCAAGAAATATTCTCGGATTAGAAGTAGTACTACTAACCATGTTCGAAGACAGTCGCGACAAAAATGGCCGATTGAAAAGGACTCTCGTCTTGATGAGCTGTCATCAGTTGTCGTAAGTTAGGGTTGCCAACATCATAATTCAAAACACCCACAAAAACTTTTATTCTTTGACCCTTTGAGCTTCGCACAGAACACAGAAGCGCCACACCGCACCGGCATGGCACCGTCTAGAGTCGCAAGACGGTATTACTAACAAAATTTGTGGCCACAAATTCTGTCGTCTTCTCCATTGAAAGCCGTCAATGTTTATCCACTCTGACGTCCGTGGATAGTACGGTATCCAAGAAAAAAGTAGCGTCATACGCCCATGGATACTATAGTATCCAAAGCGACGAGTTGTGTTTAACGCCCTCTAGTTTAAAATACGGTCTTGCTTGGTGAGTTTTGACAGATTATCTATACAGTTGAATAAATAGTTCGACGAAAAAAATAGAGATGGCAGTGTAATAAGCTTTGACAAACAAAATATAATTTTTTAAGTTCAGTTGACTCGTTTGACGCGCGTGTTGTGAAGTGTTTTTGTGAGTGCCAACAATTATGTCGTAAGTACTACAGTTTTGTTTTATTTATCTTGCAAGTGTTATACATCAAAATAAACTAGAAGATTTGTGCTTTACGATGATGTATAAATATCACAGTTTTAGCTGATAAATCTAGTCTACTTTTAACTTCAAACGATTGTTGTTTCGAAAAAAATGGCCGGTCGTATGGTGTCGGCCACTTTTAGTTTTGTTTATACATATTTTACATACTTTGCATTACAATAGTATATAAAATATCGAAATACATTTCGTAATAAGCAAAATAATACATTTTTCAAAGAGAAATATACTAAATTCACTGAAGATTCCATAATAATGTCAATGTGTTCCTCAGGTTTTTTGATGTGGACTGTTTGGTATCCACGGACGTTACATGAAATGTGATAAATAAGGTTCGCTATACACGGCAAAATATGTTTGCATTATTTTTGTTTTGCTAGTGGTGGTATAATATTTTGCTTGAGATGATACTAATATTTAATATAAAATGCACTTTTGGGTTTTGTACTAATATTCATCATTTATTTTTCGCTTGGTTTCCGTTGGATATGTATAATGTTCTAATGGTTTTTTTTTGTTTTGAAACATTAATTACATGTTTGTTCGTGTTGATTAATTTCCGCTAAATGTAAAAAAATGCACTTGTGGATTTGACTACCTTTCTTTTTTACTGTTGCCCTTGCACGTGTTGCATGGTCGCATATATTTTAATGCTTCGCCAAATTTTATTTTATTCTTTTAACAATACTAATGTTTTAAATTATTCATGCAGATCACCAAATGAAAGCTTTTATGTTGAGGGAAATGGGGGAACTAGGGGACGTGGGGGAAACAGGGGACGTGGGGGTCATAAAATTATTTAAAATATTTTATTAAAATTACATCGTGTGTGGGAAACCTTAGACGGGCGGCCATATTGCTATTATTTCGCCTTCTCGGACGAGTCAAGGGCGCTCGGGACATCGCGGTAAAATTACGAGGAGTAGTGTTTTGTTTTGATTTAATTAAAATACTTAGAGTTAACCGAATGTAATCGTATATACATCAGAAGAAAGGGTAATAAGTCTAGTTTGTTGTAAAAATATTTTATTGATAAAATATGCAATAGTTGTGCCTTATATTCTAAAAAGGTAGAAATAATTGTGTATTTTTTTTCTGAATTACATGTTTAACCCGGTTTTTTGTATCAAAGATTATAACTTACGATTTAAAAAAATCGTTAAGATTGATCAGTATTCTTCAATCTTTTTTTTGGTATTTTTTTCTTTATTCTAGCCATTACGGTTCTGTAGCTATATAGGTTTTTTGTTACGACGAACTTGCGAGTCGCGCGCAGTTCGGACGCCGCGCGCAGCTGGACGTTAGAGAGATAAACGGTCGCGCGGCCCGGACGTTAGAGTGGTTATATGTCTTTTGTGTCGTGGTAAATGTATAGATATCGATAGACTTTAGGCAGTTGCCGCGTTGGTCCCAGCTGTCGTTCGTAGTTTTTAGAACGAAGTTCCATAACGCGCGTTGTGAAAGGGGGCTAGACGGAAAAAATTAAGACCAAAAGTTGGAACGACACTTTTTTCTATAGTTGTAAGTCGTGCGGCGTGCGCGTGTTTCTCTGTCTATCTCTCTCTCTCTCTCTCTTATAGAAAGCAAGCCAGTTATACTTCGTTCCATCCGGGTGTCCCTTGACACCTCTCAAGTTTTTGATAATCGTTACGGGTAAGCACAAGCCCGATAGTCTTACAATACAACCTGTCTTACCAAGTGGTATCGTATTACCCAGTAACTGTATAGTGGAGATCAGATAGGCAGTCACTCCATGTAAAATACTGGTATTCACCATAACTTACCTGCTGACCCCAACGTAATTGGGAAAAGGCTAGGCAGATTAAATAATATTGTCATAGTGCGAATAAACAGTGACACGCTTGGTTTTTCTACAAAGTGTTGACAGTGCCGCCTCTAGCAACGGTCGCCGATGTAATTCCTTGTGCGGCTTCTTAACTTTGTTTATGACTAGATTATACGCAGCTTGGTCAGGTTTTCAATAACGCCATTATTCGGGGTTACGGTTACAGAGGAACAGACCAAGCAAACGAAAAAATGCGCACCCAAGCGCTTGGGTTGCCACTTCCACGGCGTCGTCAGTGGCAGCGCAGAGGTCAATTTCACTGCATGTTTTGGGACGCAGAGGACAGGATAGGATATGGAGCATGGTTTGCGACATAGCTCCACAATCCCATCAAGGTATCCCCACTTTACTAGGTTGGACCTACATCTTCCCACTTGTGTCCGGAGACGGTTCAGGGATTTCCAGGTGGACCACGTAAGGTTCCCTGCAGGGAGATGCTCCTTTGGTGGTAGATAGTAAATAGGAGGGGGAAGAGTATCCTGCCATAGTTTGCAACGGGCGTCGGTCGGGTTTCCTGACAGAGACGCTGTCGATTTTAAGGAGCTGTGTCTGCTTTTTAGCCGTTGCGTTGGTAGCTGTGCGCCCAAGGGCGGATCCAGCTTTGGCGCCAGGGGGGGGTCAGATAGTCGTGGTCAAGTCAAAAGTCATTTATTCAAATTAGGCTGAGAATCAGCACTTTTTGAACGTCAAAATGACAAAAGACAGTTCCCCAAAAACGCCCGCCCTTCACCACTTCCTAGTGCTATCGCTGGAAAGAAGAAGTGGCGCAACAAACTCATCAGCAGCACAGCTGTCTATTCAGTAAAAAAAAAATACTTTATAGTATACAATACTACGTACCTAATTAACATTACAAGACCAGAACATAAAATTAAATTATTTGCCATATGCCAGCTAGCCACGCTAACATACCAACAAATATAATAAAAACTATACGTACTCAAGCCAAAAAATAATTAATTAAAATTAAAATAAAAGCCTCCAGGCATAAAGGGCGTGACATCTTACATAATTATTATGCATTGCTGGGTTCTGTTCACATAGCTGTCACTTGAAGTCAAAAATGATAAACTAAGACCATCGAAGTAAAATACATAAATAAGTTATATAACAATAACCTGTCACTAAGCTAATTCGGGAGAAAGAACATAAACATTGTCTTGCGTTAAATTAGGGTGACCAACTATTCTTATTGTGTAAGTAGTCGTTGATGGAATAGTATGTATGCTTTTGAACAAAGCTTGGGTTTTACTTGAGCTTTAAACGCATGCAAAGAAGAGGGTATCTTGTTATAAAAGGTTATACCCAGATCAACAAATGAGTTATGAATCTTATGAAGCCGGTGAAAGGGGGCACATAGTTTGTCCTTATTTCTAGTGTTAACACTGTGAATATGACTGTTTTTAGTGTAAAAGTGTAAATTTTGCCTAATATATAAGATGTTGGCAAAGATGAATTGTGATGCGTGAATACCAATATCTTTAAAAAAATCTCTTAGAGAAACTGTGGCACCTAGCTGGTGAACAGCTCGTTTTTGAAGGACAATTATATTTTGTATATCAGCGGCTTTGCCCCACAGCAGAACACTGTAGGACATAACGCTGTGAAAATATGTAAAGTAGACTAAACGAGCTGTATCAACGTCAGTGTATTATCTTACTCTCCTGACGGCGTAGGCAGCCGAACTGAGCCTTCCCGCTAGACTTGATATATGAGGTCCCCACTGAAGTTTGGCATCTACTGTTAGTCCTAGAAAAATTGCCGAGCCTACAGTTTCAAGCACCTCTTTATCTAAGACGATGTTGGGTCCTAGATTTCTAACATTCGGTAAGGCGAACCACATTTCGTTTTCTTGGCATTGAGAACTGGGTTATTTGACGTAAACCAATCTGTAACTATTGAGAGTGCACTGTTTACGTCGTCAAAATCTCGTCTATTCCTGTCTACTTTAAAAATAAGAGAGGTATCATCTGCAAACAGTACAACGTCACAGATGCCCTTCAAATGGAATGTTATATCATTGATATATACTAAGAACAAGAATGGACCCAGTATTGAGCCTTGCGAAACTCCTAACTGAACTGGTAGCCCGGAAGATTTCACGCCATTAACATCTAAACATTGGACCCTATTATGTAAATAAGAAATGGTTATGTTGAGAGCTTTGTTTTGGACACCGTAATGACGTAATTTACGCAAAAGTCATGGTGCACGCAATCAAAGGCTTTGAAGAGATCACAGAAAACTCCAAGTGTATTAAAAACATTAACTACATAACGCGGGGTTACATGTCCGAAACTAAATAAAGGACTATATTACATTACACCTAAAAATACCTACCTATATTTAAATAACAAAATCAATTTTTCTTTTACGTCTTCTCCCGAAACGCGTTAGCACTTCATCTGCTTCAACGGGTACGTTTTTATGGACGTGGAGAAGTGCCGGTTAGACGTTCTTCAGCCATTGAATCTCTTAGCCACGTTTCGATTTTTCGTAACGTAGAGAAAGATCTTTCCGCTGTCGCTACACTAACAGGTAGTGTAGCCATAATACATAAACATTTTCTTATATTAGGATACCTCTGATATCGCAATTTAAAATAAGGTTAGAAATCGACTGCGGTATGTCCTGACTCCGCTGCCATTTCACCATCCACAGCCGATATTCGTTTACAACGACAGAAATTGGATTATCTAGTATCAATGTATAATCGGTTGCTAGTTGTTTCACAGTTTCAATGTCTTGATTCAATGATATTCTAGTAAACAGATATGTTATGAGCGCGCAAATCGTGAAGACTAGAAAACGTCCTAATTGGGACGTATTGCCTTTAGTCTGTGTCGCGCACGTCTACGAGATAGACGGTGCGCGCTACTACGTAATTATCATCCAAAATGCCATCTTGTGTATATAAAAAGTGTACCAATTATGTTACCAAAGTTAATAAAACACAAGGGATCTCATACCACACAGAAGTACACAATATACTTCGATTTATTAATATATTTCAATTATTTTCCTAATATTCTGATATTTGGAGGTTAGAAAAAAGAAAGAGATGGAAAATACATTTTTTGTCGTAAGAACGACAAGGATGCGTGCACTCCGGACATAGAATAAAAGTACAGATGTGAATATTAGGCAGTAAAGTCATCTTTACAGCAGAGTTCTAGTTTCCCTTTTAATAACTTTTCTTTATAATTTTGTTTGATATATTTAATTATAAATTAAACAAAAAAACTATAATTGATAAGTATACAACAGTTCCATTCCGCTCACGAAATAAAAAAGCTCTCTAATAATAAGAGACAGAAAACAAATAAATTAAATCTTTTCGAAGGTGTATGATTATTTTTACAATATATATTTCTTTCTTCTTAAAACGTGTTTTATTTTTCACCTACCTACCTTTTATTAGTGTTTATTCGTTGCATAGGCACAAATCCCGACTACAAATTCTGTACACGCGGGTTGTACTTTCTGCCTAGTTAATTTGTTAGTCTATGATGCCAACGTGCTGTGATTGGTGGCCCGAATAATGTTTGTTTACATTCACGCGCAATTGACAACATCTAGCTGTCACTTTTTTTCTTATTGGTTTTTATCGAGCTATCCTTTTTCTATCCTTTTTACTTGTAGTGAAATGTAAAATGAATGAAAAGTGTGTATGTGTGTTGCCTCTCGGCGCGGAACACATTTTTCTGTTGTTTTGTAAGTGTATAACATATCTGTTTACTAGAATATCATTGTCTTGATTACTGTATTCGCTTTTTGGCATGAAAACGCTTAGCTGAAAGAAATTAAGTATTTCAGGAGACAGACGGTCCTGTAGGTCACTTATTATTGAATCCAGAAGAGGGATGTATATGGCTCTGCGGAAATACTCTTCAGCAGATTGAGCAGGTTGGTTATTGGCCCTATGTATTTGTCTTCACACTATTCTGGGACATATAATTTCTACATCTAGCTGCTCAGCTACTTCTTTAGCTAAAGCGTCAAACAAAGTTTTATATTAAATTGATTAAATATTGAAAGTACTTAAATAAAATCTATATTGTGACAAAAAATATATAAAAACATTAAGTTGAACAATTTTAATTAGTGGTCCACGTAGGTCCTGGACCCAGCCCAGGGGGGGGTCATGACCCCCATGACCCCCCCCCTGGATCCGCCCTTGTGTGCGCCAGATAGTGGGTACAAGAAAGGAGCCTCCCCGAGTGACGTTAGAAATCTGTACCGAATCCCCCAAACGTCCGGCGACCCTGGACACTTAGCACTTGGTAACGCAGAGTCTAGGTGACTAATCCTTTCACTACGATGGCACGAACCGGTCTTTCTCAAGACCCCATCTCAAACAGCTCTTTTAAGAGCAAATCCCCGGAACCAGAAGTATGAAAAACAAAACAGTAAATTCAGAAGCAATATTGTTAATATTTTTTTTTTCTATAATTACAAAATGTTTTTATATTTCTATTTTTGTCAATGAATAATTTATGTAAAATTAAGTATTGTCCGTTCCCACAAATTAGAGGGTGTTAAACAAGTGGTAACACTGATTTCAACAGATTAAAAATCTTGACTTTAGAATCTATGGAAATAAGTAAAATCAACTAAATTCTTTTATCGATTTTGAGATTAGAGAAACATATTTGAATTCTCAGATTAACTAATAAATATAATATAAATTATAATAATATGGTTAGTAAGATAAGATTCATTTTATCTGAGCATAGTAATATAATGTACTCTGTGGTGAGTTGTCGTTGTGAAATCAAGTGTCAAATGTGTCAATCGGTCCCATTGACATAGAAAAGTATGGACTGGAAATACCTACAAAAAAAGGGTGCATACCTACAACTCATCTTGTCTCATAAAATGGCTGCCATTGCTAGGGTTGTGTCAATCAAGGAACAACTGTTATCTCGTTGTTACTATAACGAGTAACGATACTACATAGGAGTTTTACTAGTTATCACGTTTGGATCACGATGGATTTTGGTGCTGTGAAGTGTGAACCACAGGCCGGACCTAGCTAGGTCACTCGGACCGAATAAGACGCAAGATTATTTATGTTATCATCGCAGAATATACGGATATCGTTTCAGCGGAGGAACTAGTTTCGGAAACTATTACGGTAAGTCGGCAACGGTACAACACTATTCCATTATGACATCTGTTTGTAAACAAACGAATGAATTAACAAATATAATAAAAAGGCCTGTTATATGGAAATGAACCCAAATATCAATACTTTAGTCATAAATTCATGATCGCGTTACAATTGTATCATCGATTGTGTATTATTGTATGTATTAATGCATGAAAACCGGCTATAACCTGTGCAAAGTCAATTGAGGTTGATTTTCATTCTTTCTTGCATCACACTTCACAATACAACACACAGGCACGTTGCACTTCTGTTTTCCAACATTCACATGCAGTTTTAAAAGGTAAAATCCTCGTAATTTTCTCGCAAATCTCAATAATACAAAAAACAAACAACCATTTGACAGGAAAACTACCACGAAACTTGTCGCATAAGATGGCTGCTACGGCACTTACCTACAACTGTCATTACGTCAAGACAAAATGTTGCCATAATTAGCAACAACTCAAAATATAGTTGTCTCTTTTATCAAATAAGATTATCTTACTAGAAAGAATGAGACATAACGATATTTCAAATTCTGGATCATATTTCACTCATATTTGTATAAGCAAATGTATGTATAGAATAACGCGGCATCTCCATGTTTTTCCTATCTCAATGATCGGTCCTCCCATTGTATGTCAATGGGTAATATGGTAGGTATTTGATTTGGTTCTGTGAATCTGTGATCACAGAGTACATTGAATAAATCTGTGATATCGTGATGATCGTCATCCATTGTAGTGTCATCGAAAATATTATGTCAATAAATAAATTCTGATTTATTTGTGTCTTGTGAATCGGCTCGGACACGTAAAGATCAACTATTTATGATGACTGCTCCTATGGAGAGAATACAAATTCTTGATGATATTGAAAAAGATATTATAACATGTCTACAATGTGCAGGTAAGAACTGTAGAAATAGATCTCTTCGTCTTTCATCGGCACTCTCTTACATTATGAATATTCCATAGAAGCCACGAGTACTTAATCAACGTTTACTTATTCAAGAATAAGAAACTGTGAAGGCCTATAAGCAAAAATCAAGTTATATTTCCCTAAGTCACATCAATCATTCACATCTCCTCCTCCTCCTTTACTAACATTTTGTGTTAACTTGTTTTTAAATCAGAAACAGTTCACCTTAACTTCAGAGATTTTATTAATATCTCTGAATTTAAACACACTTACTTCTCTATAAACTTCTGAATTAAAAATACTTCATTTCAGCTCAAGCACTCCTGGAATTAAGTAAAGAAAAGTCTGGACAGAAACAAGCAGAAACAAACACGTCACAATTTCTGAGAACATTAAGTCAAGTGGAATCAAAACTCAGTGATCAGATCAACTATCTGACTCAAGTATCTACTGGCCAACCGCATGAAGGATCTGGTTATGCGTCACAGAAAGTATTGCAGATGGCATGGCACCGATTAGAGCATGTCCGTTCCTGGGTAAATGAGTTGGACCGTCTGAAAGCTTCTCATCTGTCTGCTACAAGATCAGTAGCAGGACCAAATGTTCAGAATGGCAGTATGACATCTTCTGGCACCAGCACTTGATACTAACTTTAAGGCATTGACTGCCACTGCGGTCACCGGTGACCGCCAATATATTTTCTTTTATGTCTGATGTCTGGCAGTCAACGTGTTAATGCACTTCATGTGTTACTGGAAGGACTTTTTAATGTTATAGTAAACATATTGCATTCTTATTTAAAAACTATTTGTAATGTACAGTCACGAGCACCAATATCAACACTTGTCAACTTTCAAATGCGATTTTTTCGTGAAATAACGAATGCAACGCGGGAATACGACACAGTATGTACATCAACCTATGGGTTCGAAAATGCTATGTTCGTAACTGCATAATATTTCATTAAAAAACAAAGGAGTAAATCGCTTTTGAATAAAGCCGAGTGTATACATACTTTTGCTCGTGACTGTACTTAGGTGAAGTTATCCTGTAAAATTGTAGTTGCAAGGTGTGAGCCATTCTTGACATGATAAACCAAACGGTTTATCATGTCAAAAATGGCTACATACTGGTAGTGGACAAACACTCTGATTCAATTAGACGTAGTGTAAAATGTAAGGTTACATTATTCTCATAAAATATTCATACAGTTTTTTGTACCTATGTCAACTACCTAATGAATGAGTTAATAGAATTTATTTGATATGGTATCATCTGAATGGCTTATGTATTGGTTAAAAAACAGTAAAAAGTGTAAATAAGTAATCATTTCTGTGATCTGGTGAATCAACTAGGCTCTCATCAGTTAGCATGTAAATAGGAATGGTCAGCTCTACCAATTGATGTTCAGGTGTCATACTCGATTCTCTATCTGCTTTTTTACATAAGTTGCTATGGAATTTGCATCCAAATCCTAAGCCTTCATTTTATGATCAAAGAATTGCCCTCTGAAAAAATGAAAGATTTTGAATAATTATAATCAAGAAATATCTTTCTTATTAATTAAGCTAATTAAATTCCATATTAGTGTAAAGTGTAGCTATATAATTCTAGAGAGTAAACATTTTACCAATAATAAAAAATACTAGACTATATCATTGTTATTTTTACCCGACCATGGCAATGCCAAGGGAGGGTTATGATTTTAACAGGCTATGTATGTATGTTCGTCTGTTCCCTCATTACTCCAAAACTTCTCATCATATTTTGACAGAGGTATTGTTGGAAGCGTTATGTTGTTACGCATGTTACCGGATATACCAGCTGACTTTTTTTATTGTCTGGACAAAAACAGGGTATAAAAGGTGAACGGGTTACAAGCCTACGGCACAGAAATTTCGTTATTTTTTTACATTTAATTCTTTGATTGAAGCCGGCCGATGTATTCAATCCAGGGATGATAAAAATCATGATTTAAAATAAAACAAAAAATCGGATTTATTTGATTTAAATCGGATTTTATTGGTTTTTTAAGGTTCCTTTGCCAAATGGCAAAAAACGGAACCATTAGAGATTCGTTATGTCTGTCTGTCTGTCCGTCCGTCCGTCCGTATGTCACAGCCACTTTTTTCCGAAACTATAAGAGCTATACTGTTGAAACTTGGTAAGTAGATGTATTCTGTGAACCGCATTAAGATTTTCACACAAAAATAGAAAAAAAATAATAAATTTTGAAAAAAAAAAAACAAAAAAAAAATAAGTACTTAGAATTACTGAAACTCAAAATGTTTTTTTTTTCATCAAACCCATACGTTTGGGGTATCTATGGATAGGTCTTCAATATATCATTTTTTTCTAAACTGAATAGTTTGCGCGAGAGACACTTCGAAAGTGGTAAAATGTGTCCCCCCCTGTAACTTCTAAAATAAGCTTGCTAGCTAGCTGTATTTGCTTATTGCCGAGCATAATCAGCCTATAATGTCCCCACTGCTGGGACACAGGACACAGGCCTCCTCTCTGTGAGAGGGAGTTGGCCGGACTTGGCCGTAATCCACCACGCGGGCCCAGTGCGGGTTGGTTGCCGAGCGTCGTAGTAAAATTCATTGTTTTATTAGTTTCTAAATGGTTTGTTACTCATAATGTAAACAAAGATAATTGCCTGCGCCCATTCATAAAGATATGCATTTTTTTCGTACCTAACCTTTGTAGTTTTGTGCCGACATTGTTATCCGCACCAAATGTGTTTACAATATCTTTTAGTAAACAATAGCGTAGGTAGCGTATAATAATAGCGTAGTACCTACTGTTGTGATGCCCACAACGTGGGAAATGGTAGGGAGAAACTGACGCCACTGATACAAAAGGGCCGTGCTTGCTTGTCCACACGACGTTAGTCACCAGCGACATTCCCAATAGTAAAAAGGCTCAATTGGCTCTATTCGCCGACGACACAGCACAGCCATTTACTATACGGGTCGCTGTCAGGAGTCTATCGCTTGAACTCTCGAGACCGGTCGTCTCGATCGAGACCTCTGCAAGCGTCTTAGGCGCTTGGTTCCAGAAATGGAGAATCGAGGTCAAGCCTGATAATAGTCAGGCGGTTCTCTTCTCGAAACCGCGTCTACTCCCCCCCTCCCCCTACTCCGATCACTATGGTGTGTGTAGTCGTAGCGGAAAATGACGCGCGAATTAGCAGAAATATGTGTGAAGCAAGCTAAATACTTAGCTGGTGTTATCGTTGAACAAAATCGTACTTTCAAGGAGCACATAAAGACGGCTCGTTCGCGTGCCTCTCTCTCAGTAGGCCATACTGACCGCCCGCAGCAAATTGTCACTCAAGTGCAAATTGCGCCTCTACATAGCGGACATCCGTCCCATCATGACCTATGCTTGCGCTGTCTTCGCACACGCTAAGTCTCACCATCTGCATAGAATGCAGACCCTCCAGAACCGTTTCCTCAGAAAGGTCACAGGAGCGCCCTTCTATGTTCGCAATGAAAGTCCACACTTAGATCTCAGAATGCCCACCGTCCAGAAGTTCATGAAACGCCTTTCCAAGCGTTTTTTTGATAATTAATGCTATAAAATACCCCAATCCCCTGATTGCGGCAACCGCCCGATACACTCCTTCCTGCCTGCATAAGTAGGATTCCCCGACCGAGGCATACCCTTACCATCCCCGACCGACGCCACGACCCTCCTAGATCTGGTACAAGACAGTAGGCCGAGTAGACTTCAGTACTCAGCTTATATACTGTCTTGTACAGAATATAGTATTTTCATTTAAGTACTTCTACCGTGGTCCACCGTCCATCTTCACAGTGACAAGTGCCCTGTCGTACTTCCACTCTTCAATCTAGCGCACTGTGCGACCCATCGCACAAAATTACCATACTTACCTACATACGAAATTAATAATTGAATTTCGTTTCGTAGGCTAGGTATATCGACACGAGTTGAGAACCTATGGTAAGTACGGTAAAACGGGGTGAATAGGTATGCAGGGGTGAATCGGGACGAAACTTTAAAATGGATTTGTACACACGGCTACACATCAAGCTATGATGCAAAACCAGTATTGGCTGACCGTTCATTGTGAGAAAATATCATACAAAGTGAGGCCAAGACAAACTGGTTTTGTATAGCTTGACGTGTAGCCGTGTGTACTTTAAAATAATTTAAAGTTGGTTGCCAACAAGGACACCTATAATATAATCTTTAATTAAAAAACAGTACACACATTAGTCTTTTCTGGCAACAAACTTTTATTTCAACGAAATATATTTTAAAGTTTCGTCCCGATTCACCCTTGCATCCCTATTCACCCCGTTTTACGGTAACTCTGCTAAGAGACCCTTGAAAAAATAATGGGTAGGTAAAATTGCGAGTCATTGAAGAAGAAAAAATTTAAGAATAAAATTGCTGATAATTCATGAAAAATTTATTGCAAATAATATGGAATTCAAAATACACTGAATGCTGAAAAATTTGTTTAATTAATTCAATACCAAGAGGTCCTGGAGTCATGTTTGGAATACAACGGTAAGTAAAGTTGTCAAAAAAAAAGGCCCGTTTTGACATTTGAGAATGCGTTCTTGACACCCGTCAGTTGCATACAAACGAATACGTGTTTTGCGAATTTGATCTTTATTAACTACAAGAACGGTCAATGTAAAACGGGCCTTTTATTTTTTGACAACTTTAGTGTGATTTTTTAATTACTTAAAGCTAATTTCAAATGGGATTTCTTTACAAATTAACCCATTGAGAAGAACTAGTTCAAATCCCTTGGAATTGAGCAGGTCTTTGCAATGTTAGTGCCACTCATAAAATATGGAAATATAAAAAATTATGATTTCAGGAAAAATATTACTATTTTAAAACAATAATAAATTCAGCTTTTATTCCTTTTGGTCACCATAGGGCGGGCAAGTATCAACTCATCACAAAAAACGACATTAACATGGAATGCTTTTGCCATTAACATAATGACAGCCAACAGGGAATGGTTGTTCATAGCTGAGTTCTGCAATACAATATCTGTAAGAGTATAAAATGAAGTCACCCGGCCGCAACTGTCTGTGTATTTGGATACAGCTCTGATTCTACTTGATGGTTTTTGGTAAGATTTTCACCACCAATCAGATCATTTATCAAGAATGCTTTAAAACTATTGTACAATGATATTCAATCGTTCGAGTGCCAGGGCGGTTGGCTAGTAAACTTATAAAGTGTTCAGTCTTCACTGCACTGGTAAATCTTGATGTTGATTTGAATTCGAAAGTAAAATAACCTTGGCTGATTGATTTGACTTTTGCATAAATTACCTTATACCACAAGAGTTTTCCTATTTACTTTCAAGGCTTTATACAATACTAATAATATTTAAAACATCACATAGAATTTTGCACCCACATCAAATAAAGCTACATTTATACATTTTTGTTAATCTACAATACTTCAAATCATCACTCTTTTATCTACATTCACCCTCAACTCATTAACTTTGAACTTGAACTACACAAGACAATCATGCTCTGAGATGTAATGATAAATTTGTCGTACGAGGTAATTTAATCCTTTACAAAAAGCAGATTACCTTCTCGAAAATCAAATACTCAACCCAGGTCATATTCATCACTTATATAAAGCAAGTTTTAGCAAATTCCACTGTTGTCTGTTATGTTATCAATCTTCAATACAGCTGATAACATAATCAGTTTTTTTTTTCACATGCAAAAACTGACTTTAGATAACTGTGCTTTTATCTGGATTCACTTTAGTAAGCATGTTATCAAGCAAAGTTTTTCTAATAAATCTGCTATTAATATTAAGACTATTAGAAAATAAATAATTTACAATATTACAACAATACATAAATTAACTAATAGTTATAATTAGATATTAAGTGCAGGTCATGAGTTGTGTGGCACAACAATTCAATCACTCCTCTTTTCAGCTCCTTTGATTAGCATTAGCTTTTGTTAATTTTTCTATGTCATCTAATGACCTCTTAGCCTTTGTTGATATATCATCCATTGATCTTCGTGCTGTGGAAGTTATGTCATCAAGAGATTTCTTGGTCTGTGATAATAGCTCATCTGTACTTTTACATGCAGTGCTTGCAAGTTCCTTTATTTCTGAGTCTATTTTTCCAATAACCCATTCAATAGCTTGACGACCTTTACCAGCATTCAATGATATTTTGTTGGCTAATAAATCCTCCATGTAACTACTGAGTGGAACACCCTGAAAATATTAATTTAATGTTAGTGCTAATCATAAATTTAATTTATAATACAAGCTGCTCTAGTGCCAGCTTGGCACAGTGGAGATTGGCAAAAAACAAAGAGAGGCCTATATCCACCAGCCCTAACAATGGGTGGTTGTAGGACTTGTAGGTGATGATAATACAACATTTCAATTAAACACCTATAAGGTATTTTTTTTTAATTAGATTTTTTCATTTAAAATCTTTGAGAGATTATTAAGATTTTAACATGTTGTTTGTTGTGTGTGTAACCTTTGTATGATGTAATGAGGATCCATACGAGACATGCACATAGGTAGATATATCTATGGTGCTGATCAAAATATACTGCAATACATGTATGGAAATTACAAAACAAAAACAATATAATAATAACACAGGCAATGGTTCTACTTACTTGTACTGTGACTACGGCTTCCTGTGTCAGCAGAGTTTTAGAAGGGTCAGAGGGATGTGGATTATACCGAACAGTCTCATCGACAGCTATGTAACGGCAAAATGTCAAGTTCGAGGTTTTCAAAGTCATCTCTCGTTCATTTGGATCTACCAGTGACTTTTCACTTGCATAGCAAATTTTCGCTGTACCAATAAGCTGTAAGTAAATAAATATTATTTGATCAATGTAGGTAGTTATATTTTTTTATTATTTTGTGAAAATAGTTCGGATAATTATAAATTATTCAAGTAATGAAATTACGGAACTTACTGCTTGAGCCCATCTCGGGAAAAACCACTTGGAACTGACAAGTCTGTGTGTGATTAAAACTCCATCGACTACCTGCCTTTCGATGACATCAGTTCCAATAACTGCTGGATTCATAGGATTGGGATATTTTCGCCATGCTGCTTGAGCAACCGTCTCCCACGGATGGCTGTAAATTGACGAACAAAGACAACGATTAATTGACCCATATTGTTGTCTTGAAATTCAAGGTTGCGTCATAATAACTATCGTCATTACTTACTTGAAAGTGTGTTCTGAGGTCCAAATCTTCATTTTATATTATAAATATCTACGAAATAAATCAATTATTTTGAGATAATACTAAAATTATCTCATTAGAAGCCTGGTTTTTTTCCTTGAAATTCCGTTACATAGTATGTAGTCACATTCACACACAGAGTCACAGACGACCTTTATCCTCTCACTGGAGGAATGAAATGAAGTGACCATTTTCTTTTATGCGATTCTACTATATGAAATATGACATAATGTAAAGCTAAAAATCTACTGTAAACTGAAAGAATATCATGTTACTTTTTTATACAAGGTCATTATTTTCGCATAGCCATCCCATTATTTTGTGTTCCGTTATTCCGTACCTACCCGGCGGTACCCGAAAGATGTGAAGTGTAAGCATAATATATTAGTCTATGAGTGTAAGTGGGGTCTTAGTCCTAGCCTCCTAGCTTACAGACCGCGCCGCTATTTGCGCCGTGCCGTCTTTTTGTTACATGGCTGTAACTTTTTAGCCATATGGTAGCCAGCTGAATTTTCGAAAATGTTTACAGAATTTATGAACCAAGGGTCCTCTTTCGTGACATATAATAAAATGACTATAAATGTAGCATGATATTATGTAAAGATGTGATTGTATTTATATTATAATATCAGATCAGTGTTAGAATTAAAATCTCTGTAGTTTTTCACTAAGGAAGAGCATTCACAAGTCACAAGTTGGTTTCCAACTCCGATCAGGTTATTTCTATCCTCCAGTCGTCAACAAAAAAAAAACGTAGTCAACAAACACAAAATAAAAACACACACACAACACAAACACGTTTTACATTCTAAAACTTTTATTGTGCATGCTGTGGTCTCCTGTAATTGAAGGAGAACACCTACTTAATACTTTGTCGTCCATTAATTATATCTAATGTTTAGTGTATATCTTTTGTTGGAGATCCTAAAATAAATAAATAAAAAAAACGTTCTTAAGTTATTAACTTTCCACTAAAACTACTTTTTTACCAGTGGTAGACGCTTCTCTTTTCTTAGCTCGTCTTTTACCTGTACTACACTACAAATCGCATCATCGCAATCGCAACAAAGACAGTTTGTGGACAGACAACAGTGCTGCCACCTATGACGAGCTTTCAGTTTTAAACCCCATTGGCCAAATTAACAACAAATTTAACAATGCGCATTTTATCTTACTCCCGTAGAAGGTAATGACCCAGCTAATGTTCAGCAGACTGACACCGTCCCTCTTTGATGCCTACATCTTACAAACGAAAGTCTTCTTGAGAGGCGCACGCGGAACTCGTCACTCCGAAAGACTCCTCAAGTCCGTCACCTATAGGCCACACACACCATAATATGTCGACAGGAGATCGTGGAACGCTCTCCGGCGCCCGATGCGAGAGTTGCGGAAAGGGAAAGAGATTGTAGCCACCCGCTCCCAAGCAGTGTTTCAAAAACTACTGAAACATTATAGTTTTCAAGTATGGCAACTTTTGTAACCTGCGATGAACTATAGAAAGAGCTTAAAGACGGAACTCATGCATGGAGATTGGAGACTTTCTAAATAAGATTTTCCTAGGGGCACTTATGGGTATTATTCAATGAAACAAGGTTCATATAAAATAACATTTTATGTTGACATTGTTTCAGCTGACATAAAAATCGCGACTTTCTGGCATCTTATGGAAAAGTATGTAAATGTAGACCCGGCTCTAAGTTCATTTGAAGGTTGACCGGTTGACGTTTTGTTGTTGACAGCTCATTTGGATGCTAAGCTATGAGTGAGAGGTGTATATAAAAAAGTACTCTTTGTGTATGAGTTTGACAGCCATATGAGATAGTTGATTTCGAAAGTGTTTAATTTGGTGGGTTTAAGATTGTTTAAAAGTAAGTAAAGTCGAAGAACTGTTGTCCTTTAGTCGAGACGCTGATTATGCTGCAGCTGAAGTGCTGACTTAGCAACCAAGGGTAATTCTTTACTGTTGTTGTTATTTTAGAATGATGACTTACTAGATGACATACCGCTTCTGATAGAATAAACTTCTACGTACCTAATCTTTACCATAACCATTGTAATTAATTAAAACCTGTACTCCTACTGGAAATTGCTTTTATTATTTCATACCTATTGTTATAATACAGACGTAAATTTTTGTTTCATTTATCTGTGTAAGTTTTAATTATTTATGACATTTTACCAACTACCCACAACTTGACTTAAATATTCGTTTATTTGGACTTTGTCAAAACACAGACTGCAGAACGAGAAATAAGGAAAATGACTACAGAATCTGATGAAAAAGCACTTCGCTACAGACGAGCACAAAGTGTTTCAAAAGCTGAGGAAATAACGGAAACCGAGAAGAAAGTTAGAAAATTGCAATTGGATAAGCCGTGAGTGTCATATTAATAGTTATACCATTGTGGTCTTCCATTAAAGATTTGAGTAAGGTCCATCTATGACTTTCATAATCTGAACATCCAGATAAATGATCCTGCAGTCGTCTGCATTTATAAGCGCTTATCATAGCGTAAAAATCTCTGCCCAATTGGATTCCATAAATTCTTTGAATCTATAAAAATTTTGTTCCAGTGTTCACATACCAAGAGATTCACTGTTCTCATGGAGCTCAGAGTTCAACAACTTTACGGGCCTGGTGAACTGGGGCTTCTTGATGCTGTCTATTGGTGGCGTCCGCTTAGGTCTTGAGAATTTCTTGAAGTGAGTATGCTTGTAACATGTATATGGAATTAGACAACATACATTTTGTACTGCAAGTAGTTAACTTATTTTTTTTTTTCTGTTGCTTAGAATTACAAACCAGGTATGTATAGCAATATGATTTAGTTTTATAATTCTTTGTGTTATTTCGTTTGCTCATTTAATAACTTACTCATTTGATACCAAAGGTAAAGTACGATGATTCATGTTATGGCTTTTATTTGCAACATTTTTTATCTAAATACCTCCAGGAAATGGACTTTGTATCTATTGCGGTAATGTTAGCCTTGACCAATGTCCAATGTTAATGGTAGTGGTAGCAAGATATTACTAAACTTTTTGACGAAATGAGGAAAAACAAGAATATATTGTTACAGATGCTAATTTTAAGGCTTTTAAAGAATGAATGTGTACATTTTTGCTAAGGCCTGTAAATTTTATATTCAAACACTGAAGAGGAAATAACAGATAATCTTATAAATGTTTGTTTTATCTATGTATTTTTTGTATATTATGTAAATGGCACACCACATACTACATGTAGTCTCTACTATTTCCCTTAATCCATCCAAACGTCTTTGAAAGGCTGTTTTTAGTGTTAAGACCGCCCTTGTGTCAGCCCTTGTAAAATTTCTACATTTATATCAGTAATATTTATTATGTACATAATAAAGGGTATTCTAATGTACATTTTATTGTAGGGTTACAAGTAAGTATAATGGCTTTATTGGTATGTTACAGTACTTACAGTCATTTATTTCCCTTTATGAAACCTTGGAATTCTGTCAAAAACTTCTCAATGAGTCGTAAGTCACATGTGCCATGCCAGGAACTGCCAGAACGGCCACTACTTATCAATAAGGGTATACTACTTTGTCTATCCCTTTAATAATTTATGGCCACCACACAAACACTACATGTCGACTACATGATATGGGTGCCCTAACTGTGGCTATGGTAATGCCGAACTTTGTGTTTTACTCTAATAATCTTCATTTACAGATATGGTTTCCGCGTTAACCCCTTTGAATGGATCATAGTGTTGACAGGTTACAATGAAGGTCAGAGAAGTCAATATCCATCACTTATTCTGATAATTTGTGAGTATTTCATTATTTTGATAGCTGTTTTGCACAGGACTACATAATTGAATCCACATAAAAAGCATAATTTAATCTGCACATGGGCTGCTGGGCAAAGGCATGCCCAGCAGCCCATGTCCCCATGCACCGATGCCCATGTCCTCCAGGAACTTTTTTCCCGCGCTTATTTAATATTTTTGTATTTTCAGTTTGCATTGTTCCTATTGTTGTCAGCCTACTAGTGGAAAAGGGAATAGCCGTTGTAAGTTGGAACAACTCAATAATTATTGTCCAGTTTTTGGTAAACTCTCAATTATGATAATAATGTCTGTTTTTGTTTTTAGGATATATTACCAGAGAAGTTTGGCGTCATATTGCAATTATGTAACATGTTTTTTATGGTCTTGTTGCCTATTGCAGTTCTGCATGTTCAGGGCAACGATTTTAGCTTCGGTAATTATGTATATCTTTGGAAAATCACTACTTGATGGATATTTAATGATGATACAAGCAAGGAATAAGATTTTCTCTAGAAAATCTGACATCATGTTGGTAGCACTACCAATGACCGTTCGGATAGACGTGTTCTTGAGTGGAGACCGCAAATCGGTAAATTACATTTACCGGTAGGAGGCCCTCAGGCTCGGTGGAGCGACGATCTTCGCAGAGTGGCTGGTAGCAGCGGGATGAGAGTTACCGAGAATCGAGCTGAATGGCGTGCAATAGAGAGGCCTATGTCAAGCAGTGGACTACTGTAGGCTGGTGATGACACTACCAGATGTTCTTGCTTGAAATTATGAGTCGAGAGATGTCGTACCTACCCATCACGTTTGTGAATTTTCGACAGTTAATTTAATTCGACCTTAACAGCCGGCAATTTCGTTAAATAATATCATTTTTTGCAGTTGGAATAACAACAGTGTGTATGCTCTATTTAATTATTTTCTTAAAACTTTGGAGTTATGTGCAAACCAACCATTGGTGTCGTCTTGGTTTGAAGAGAAAGTTTATTGATAATAAACTTAGGAGACAGAGTTTATCAGTACCTAATTGGAGTAAGTGTACATTCATTTTTATGATAAGTAAGAAATAGTATAAGGCCGATGGCACAACATGAATACAGGATCTATGTTATGTTATCTATGTCATAGATAAATGTTTGCTTTCAATTACGACCGCCATAGGCAGTGGTGCGTGCACCGTTGTGTTGATGTTAATGGGCAACCATGAATTTATTTTGTAGAATAGTGGACTTTGTGTGACTGATCATGAAGTATATTATTCAATGTCATTATAATCCTATGCTTTGTGCTCATCTTTGATGAGTGCGGAGGCTTACAGGTGTGCAGGCATTGATATCCGTCCGAGATTTAAAACACCTGTACCGGTATCTTGGGATCCCGGTAATCAATTCCTTATTAAGTTCACGCCATTTCTTTTCTTCAAAGTCAGTTAGTCAGAAAGATCAACTTTGTGAAATAACCAGTAAATGTCATATCGGCCTTAATATTTAACCTAATTGAAAAAAAAAGTGATATTTGAGGGAATACAGAGTTTAAAGGTTACTGTTAAATTATTACAGATAAACTAATTACGGCCGAACATGAGCGTAAGTTTAATACAAGTTACTGTGTGCCTTCCTTACGCCTGTTTGTTTTCTTGCTTTTAGAGTGATTCTTTTAGTTTGTGTTAAAAACTTTTTTTTGGCTTTGTAATATGAGCATACGTATGTATGTCTACTTTAGAAATGCTTTGGTTGCAGTATTATAGAAATACAGGATTTTATGTTTTTTCTGTTTGAGTTAGTCTGGCCTTCTATTAGAGTTAGTAAAGAGTTTGTACTTCTTGTAGTGTTGCGTTCTATTTTTTACAAATTATCATAGCGTTACGTAACGTTATCGATTTGTACGCTTATGTTTATCGCATCCTTGTTTTATCTATATTCGTTTATCTGCTAATCTGAGTGTTGTGTGAAAGGCTTGCGTTAACTAATCGCATTATATACAAATATAGATATTAACTCAACCAATTACTAACGATCCTTTTCCTACAGAGAGTAAAGAAGACCTTATAAATGATACCCCGGCTGCAGCGCGGCTGACGAAGTATCCCGCCAATCTGAATCTAAAAGATTTGTTCTACTTCATGTTGGCCCCCACCCTTTGTTATGAGTTGAATTACCCCCGCACTGCACGGTTAGTTTTGATTGCATCTGTTTTTTTGTCTGTATTTTTTAATTGAGAGGTGGAAGGAGAGTGGGGAGGCCTTTGCGCAGCAGTGGGACATTAACGGCTAATATTTTTTTTTATTAGGTATCTTTTAATAAAAAAAAATGATCTCATACCTCATATCACAGTTTTATTAACACCATTTTACACACCGTTCAAATTGCCCCTGAAATGTGTGTACAAAAAAGGAGACAATGCTGACATCTCAAACTATCGACCCATAAGCCTCATTTCACATGTATACAAGTTGTTTATAAAAGTAATAGAGAACCGTATCGCTCCGACCCTTGACCTTCGCCAACCTCCCGAACAAGCTGGATTTCGTCCCCATTTCTCCACAACCGATCATCTCCATACCATTAATCAAGTAATCGAAAAATACAATGAATTTAACAAACCGTTTTACCTGGCCTTTGTGGACTATGCCAAGGCATTTGACAGCATAGACCATCAGTCAGTTATTAATGCCTTGGAGTCCCAAAACGTTGCATACACTTACATCGACCTCATTGATACCATCTATCGAAATAGCTCTGCGAGCATTAAGTTACATATTTCTGGTCCAAATTTCAACATAGAAAAAGGTGTCAAACAAGGCGATCCATTCTCACCTGAGCTGTTTACAAGCGCACTGCAGGGGTGTTTAACAAGTTGCCTGATTCGTGGCAGTCACGCGGCATAAAGGTTAGCGGTCACCAGCTAACAAAACTCCGCTTTGCTGATGATGTTGTATTATTCTCTACATCACCATCAGAACTTGAAGAAATGCTCCAAGATCTGAGCACAGCAAGTCTTGAGGTTGAACTTTCAATGAACAGATCCAAAACACAGGTCATGACCAACAGCACGAAACGTAGCGTCGAGGTAGACGGACATGTGTTGCAATATGTCGATAAGTATACATACTTGGGCCAGATAATGTCTTTCAAGAACAGACAAGACACGGAAGTCGAAAGACGAGTCCAAAATGCTTGGAAGACCTACAGGTCCTTTAAAGAACATATGAAAGGTAATCTTCCTATAACACTTACAAGGAAACTCATCGACATGTGCAATTGTGCATCCTGCCCGTCCTAACCAACGGTGAACAAAGTTGGTCACTTACTGAACAACAGAAGTCCAAACTCAAGATTTGTCAACGGGCAATGGAGCGCAGCATAATAGGTGTCAAGCGCACAGACCGAGTCAGAAACACCACGCTGCGCTCCATAACTCAAGTACCGGATGTTGGAGAAAAAACAGCCAGGATGAAGTGGGACTGGGCCGAACACGTCGTGCGAATGCACCCGGAGAGATGCGCAAAGATCGTCACTCACTGGACGCCTCAAGGAGGACATCGCCGTCGAGGTAGACCACGGCGAAGGTGGTGTGACGATCTAGCGAGGTTTGCAGGCCCAACATGTCCAGTGATGGGGGTTTGGAAGGAAAAAGGGGAGGCCTTTGCCCAGCAGTGGAAACAGTATAGGATAGGCTAACAAAAAACATATATATTAGGGGTTAAAGTATGAAATTGCCGATTTGTACTGAAAAATTGAAATTAGTTTTTTTTAAATTTAACATTTAATCAAAATAATTACCACTATTATCTATACATTGCTGCCATCTAATAGGAAGGTCATTTATGCCTTTGCGATAGAACTCTCGTGATCTAGATTCGAAAAACAGTGTGAAAGCATTTTGTACTGCCTCCTGAGAAGAAAACTTTTAATCACGTAGAAAATTGTCCAAATCACGAAAAAAAATGGTAGTCCGTTGGAGCAAGGTCTGGCGAATACAGAGGGTGACGAATGGTTTCTAATTGCAGTTCCTGTGGAGTTAAAACGGTTTCTCGTGCTGTATGAGGTCTCGCGTTATCATGGAGCAATAATGGTAAAGATCGATTCATGAGTCGGGGCTGTTTCACTGCTAGTTTTGCTATCTTAGTTCGGAGTTTGGCACAGTAGACATCTGCCGTTATTGCTTGACCAGATCGGAGAAAGCTATAGTGAATAACACCATGCTTAGACCACTAAACAGTTACCATTACCTTTTTATTGAAAAGCTTTGCTTTAGGACACTGTTGCGGCGTTTGACCTGGGGTCAGCCATTGCATTTTTCGCTTACGGTTATCGTAAAGAATCCACTTACAATTCGATCCAATATTCCTTCATTTCTGTATCGATTCAACAAGGCAACACAAGTTTCAACACGCGTTTCTTTCTGCAGATCAGTCAACTCATGTGGCACCCATTTCTCATATTTTTTTATTTTATTGATTTGACGCAAATGAGTCAATATTGTTGATAAGGTAAAAGGTTGTTAAACCATGCCGCTAATTCTTGGGTAGTTTGGCTCGGATCGGCGTCCACCATCTCTTTCAATTTATTCATTGTTATTCACCTGTGTCTTCCTGGGTCTTCCACGTTGTTCGTTCTTCAAAACAAAGTTTCCATCACGAAAGCGTTTAAACCAAAATCGCACGGTGCGTTCATTAGCAGTCTCCTATCCAAACGCAACATTGATATTGCGAGCTGTTTCTGCCGCGTTAGTTCCGCGTCGGAACTCGTATTAAAAAATAACTCGAATTTTCAAAGTATCCATCTTTCTTGTCTAAGCTGAATAAAAAAAAACAACTGAAAGTTGATAATCGAATGTTGCACATTTTTACAAGAAGAACTTCTATGAAGTTCTTCGTACCATGTGAAAAAAGTTTCACTCAAATATCTCAAACCATGAAGGTTCAATTCGAAGTACCTATTACAATAAAACGGCAATTTCATACTTTAACCTATTATATATATCTTTATCTTTTTGTGAGGATGAGTGCAATCGGCAATGAAAGTCAGTTACCTAACACTTTACTTTTTGCATCATCGCTGAACACCATGATTATATTTTAAAATCGATTTATCTTGCTTTAAATGAACAAGCCGGCTATTACATGAAACACTAAAAACCATTTCTTTAATAATTTTGTAAAAATTACGGTGTCAATCGAATTTTGTCCTGACAGTAAGTAAAATATTAAGTGGCAGGTGTGAAAAAAAGGCAACAAACTCACGTTTTCTTCGAAGAAAACGTGCGAAAGAAAACGTGCGAGTTCACGTGTACTTTAATCGTGATGTCTCGACGAATATCAGTGTTTGTCTTGATATTTTATTACGTGTGCTTATTAGTTTGCGCATGACAAAATTTGACTGATTGCTGTAAATAATGTGGAATGTCATATCTTTGAATTCAAAGTCAAAGTCATGTCTCCGGTATAGGATAAGCTGATTGGCCACAGCTTTTAGCTTCGCGAGAGATGTTGTAAAAGACATACATAATCAGTCTATAATGTTTCCACTGCTGGGACACAGGCTTCCTCTCTGTGAGATGGAGTGGGCCTTAATCCATCACGCGGGCCCAGTGCGAGTTGTTAGATGTCACATGTCTTCGAATTTTTCGGTTCTAGGACATGTTTCCAAAGTTGTTTTCCTTCACCGTTTAGAGAGCAGTGGTGATGAAATGATTTACACAAAGTAAAGCGCCTGTCTGGGTTCGAACCTACGACCTACAACTCGTAAGTCGTAAGTTACCACTGGGCCACCACTGCTCATCGGCCAAGACCACGCACAATTACACATTCTAGACCAAAGGTTGACGGACGATAATTTACAATTTACTCAATATTTTTTTGTGCATACAGGGAGTTATTATGGTTCGAATAGTTTTTTATTTTTCTTTCTAACGTATTAAATAAATAAGTATCACTAACTAAACTTCTATATCGTATGCGTTTCAGAATCCGGAAGAGGTTTGTGATCAAAAGGGTGTTGGAGTTGTTCTTCGGTATAAACCTTGCCCTCGCGCTGTTCCAACAATGGATGATACCCACCATCACCAATTCCTTCGAGACTTTCACAACGATGGACCCCATAAGGATCACAGAAAGATTACTCAAGTTAGCTGTGAGTGCAGCATAATTGAATAAATATTTTTTCCCGTTACTGGTAGTCAGGTGCATCCGGTTAGACTGGATGCTGACCCCAACATATTATTATGTAGCTGGAAAAAGGCTAGGCATTGGGTGATGATGAGATTTTTTCCCCGTTTGCTTCTATGCGACTTAGGTATTATTTCTTCAGATGGGGGGCAATGTTAATGCCCTCGCATCTGTATCTGGATCTCAGTCATCCCACTTTGTACTTACACAAAGCTGTGGAATGTAGAAATGCGAAGAGGAATGTTACTCAAGTCCATAGAAATGCGAAGAGGAATTTACTAAATATTCGTTCGGCCCTTTATGCTACTGACTAGCTCTTGCCGACACGAGAGCAGAAGCTCTACAATTTCGTATACTGATGATGATAGTGATCCATCTGGCAACCGCGCGCTTCTGGATATAGACCAGTCCCAAACTGCCGCCTAACCTTGGTCGCACACACTGCACGAGATTTGCTGATAGACAATTTGGCAAGTCGACAAAAGAGAATGACGGATATTAGTTAGAATTTTATCTTTTGGCGCTGATTGTAATTACAAGTACTTCACACAAAGTAATAAATGGCTCGTGACCACTTCGGTCACTAGCTCGATCAGCTCATATCAACACTTCGATCTTCTCCCAATGTTCGCTGCCCTAACGGATTCTGTGGGTGACACCTAAAACAGCCTTAAATTTCCAGGTTCCGAACCATCTCATATGGCTGTGCTTTTTCTACTTATCCTTCCACTCGTTCCTGAACCTGATGGGTGAGCTGCTGCAGTTCGCAGACCGCAAGTTCTACTCCGATTGGTGGAACTCCAACAATATATCCGTATTCTGGAGCACTTGGAACATGCCAGTGCACATGTGGGCTGTCAGGCACGTGTACAAACCCATCACCGAAAAAGGATTCAGCAAATTTAATGCTGGAATCGTTGTGTTCGCTATATCTGCGCTGTTTCATGAGTATTTGGTGAGTGCTAATAATTGATCACCTACAACTTATTGACCATAGGTGAAGATTGCCTAGATTTTTTATTGCAAAACTCTACAGCCTTTTGCAGCTTTGAAGAAACGCTGAGCTGGCATGCTCCTCCCCGTGACTTAGATACCGATGACAATAAAGCACGTAAAGCGGACAGACAAGCAATCGTAGCCTGAAAATATAGCTGTCGGGTGAAAATTGAACAAAACACTTGTTGAGCCAGTTCAACAAGTGTTTTGTTCAATTTTCACACGTTTTTCCACTGGTGGTAAAACCACAGAATATCAGCCCATGTTGATATAAATTATTTTGTTTAGTCGACATTCAAAAATGTTGCCCAACATGTGCGCCAGGTGCATCTACTCACACACTTTAACTCTTTCACATCGGTGTAATTGAACGTCCCAAGCTTTCCATTTTTTGTCGCCATATTAACTAATGGCAACTCAAAACTGTTACAGGTGAGTGTACCGCTGCAAATGTTCAGAATTTGGGCGTTCTTGGGTATGATGGCCCAACCTCCTCTAGCGATCATCTCTCGCCACGCCGAGGTCAGGCTTGGGCCACGCTGGGGCAACATTATGGTGTGGAGCTCCCTGATCCTTGGCCAGCCACTTGCCATCATGATGTACTACCATGACTACGCCATGCTGCATTTTAATCCAGCGGAGACAGTGCTCTAATTTATAGGGAATACACTCATGGATAAAAGAATTGTGCCATTTTTAAAGGACGTGAAACATATCCTGTAATGATGCTACCTTATTCTCTAAAGTATCAAACAAGCTACCTTCGAATGGCGCTACAAAAATATATCATGCTATTCTATTATTTAAATTGAGCCATATTTAGAAGTGTCACAATACTTTTTTCGTTACGACGTGTACATTTGGGTAGCTTAGAATTTTACAAAATATTGTGATAGGAATAAAATAATAATTGGTTTAATTACTCTGAATTTACCAAATTATGAAAATTATAAACTTAGCCATTAAGAATAGTTTTTTAAATATTATATTAAGCATGAAATGTTTTAAAAACATGTGGTATGTGTACAGAATTAAATTTAAAATGAACAATTTTCTTATTTGTGGTGTAGGTGGTCAGTGAATTATTAGTGGGTAAGAAATGGGGCTATTATTAAGCATATTTTTTAGGACGACCGTGTCAGATCTACCTGCATCTTTTCAATGAATTTATAGCATTTGAATGAAGACTGAATGCACCTCATCGGTGCGACACGTTATATTGTGATATGAAGGCCATGTCTCGAAAGAATATACCAATTTTATTATAATTCCGCGTATTTTAATTCCTACATTACAGTTTTTTTTTTGAAATATTTGTATACTCGGTCGATTTTAGGTGTTGATGTGGTGTTCAAAGTACAATTAAAAAATAAGAACCTCTTTTAGGCACAGACGCCAGCACATCAAGCTACTATAATCTGTCAAATTTCTTTAATAGATTTTCAACTTTATCGCTAAAGCAAAGGTTCAAGGTTTATTGGGAAAATTTGACAGTTTCGGGTAGCTTGACCTGCTGGCGTCTGTACAAATATTTGTGTGGGTAGTTTTAAAATAATTTTGAGAGAATGTTTTACAAATAATTTATTTTTGTTATTTTACAGCAATATCTGTGCGTAGTTATAAAAATCACATTTATGAAATAAAAAGCATTTAAATGAGTTGTTATGATTGGATTTATATAATACGTTATTTAGTATTAGGTTACTATACCTAAATAAATATTTTATATGTTTTCTATTTTTATATAAATAAAGTAATTCTGAATGTTACAACTGAATTTTATTTTAAAAAACTGCCGGGTTGTACAGACAAGCGTCGAAACATTTGTTGAAACAGCGTTTGGCACATAATTTTCGTCGAGACGCTAGAGTAACAGTTACAAAAATACTACTGCGAAAAACGTGATGATTCTTAAAATAGCTAGCATGTGTTATGTGCATCATCATAAGCACGTGAGCAGCACCATAGACTATATATATCAGCACTGTATAAACGCTCGCTCCCCAAGAAGTAGAAATATTTGTGATTTGACCTTGATTATGTCCGGGCGTAGATAATGTTCGGGCAGCGGTACGGTGATTATAATTTATTAGAGATAACGAATTGGCTCCGAGTGCGACGTGCGTTCACACTTCAACCTTTGACGCGACGTGGGCATGTGCAAAGGCCGATGAACCGTTATCAGTTTGCCTTGAACGGTAATACCTACGTATTAGAATGATCAAAACACGACACATTTTTATGACGACGCTACTTTGTCTAGCATAGGCATAAAATACAATGAAATCTACTATAAATGCCAACTTTACTTACTGGTAAATAACAATGCGGATATGATCTACTTCATAATATTTTTAACACTCCTTGTGTTAGGTAACTCTAAATTTTTGGTTTATTAGTTAAAGGAGGAGGTGTAATCCGTGTAAAATAGTAGTCTATGGATAACAGAAATATCACACGTGCAGAGCCACCTGTTGTGTTGGGCTTGAACTAGAATCAAGTGCCATTGCTACGACACGTAAAATGGCGTGGCGAACGCCCTCGCTTCGTTCGCTATAACTTGTTCACTGGCAGTACAATGTTTTTTTTATTTCGTAGTAGGTGTCACTGTAGTCGCAAGTTTAGGTCGTAAAAATTCCGATTGGATAAAAATGTTTGTTGAAACACCCCCAGTGCTTCACGATTACGATATCAAAGTCCAAGAGAGGCTGAACGATCTTCCGTTCTGGATTATAAGTGCAGACGTTTTTTTCTAAGGTCTGTTTTCCATGAAAGCCAGCATAACATAATAACATCACGCTTGTAAACCGCCGAAGGGTTATTTACGCAGAGGTTTCAGGGGGTGAGGTGGCAGAGTTGTTGATGGTGGATTATACCTAGGCAGGTAGGCAGCTATCTAGGTACCTATAGGTAGGTACACTGTGTACCTATAGGTAACTAGATACCGGTGTAAATATCCCATAAGCCACGAAACTTTAAAACCAATTATGTACTAAGTATTAAAAAAACATTAGGTTTAACTTATATTAACAAATAATGTACACACATAATTTAACACATTATCTTGATCTTTTGGATACTTACACGTGTTTCTGTGACAAATAGCCAGCAAATAGCCTACTTTTGTACCCATTTTTCTTTATAATTTTTTTTCTCTTTTGGGTTTCGCTGCACTCGGGTAAAAAGTCAGAAGACGATTACTTATATTGTTATAATAGTTGCTCTTTTACTCTATTGTTAGCGTACAGACGTGTAAAACGCTGCGACCCTGCGGGTTGGGAACCGTTGTGGTTTTGCCCGATCAAATAAGTGTGAAGAAAAACCTAATATTAGGTAATAAGTCATGCAGTCGAAGATCTCATTAATATCCAAAAGAACAATGATGATCAGATGGTCCAATTATCTAGTGCTTGATGGTTTAGGTACTCACAAGACGAAGTGTTTTAATAGGTATTGATAAAACTGAATTTAGCCGATTTATTAATATTGTTATTGTTTGTTAGTATAATAATACTAACAAACAATAAAAATATTAAATTAAATAACAAACTAGGAATTCTGCAAGCTTTTCCACATTTCTTTTTAGGACGTTTGTAGTTTTGTGGAAAGCGGATCGTCGTCCTATTGAGCCGCCGGAGGGCGCGGAATCAATTGATGAAGAGGCTTCGATAGCGGCTACGAACGTGTCCCGCCTCTGGGAGCTATCCTCTTACGGACGAACTCGCCTCACGCCAGCCATTCTTATCACAGTTCCTGTTGCACGATGATAACAATGCCAGGTGGTACTCACAATTTTAAAGCGGGGTGCCTACACTTGAATATTGATTTGGTTAATTGACTTTCGGTCTATTGGCATAGACATTGTTATAGTAGTTATGTAGGCAGTAGTGCGGTTCAGCAGTGCGATTCTGTAACCATCGCACCGTGAAAACTTAGGTGAAGTGAGCGTGGAGTGAGCTGTCATTGTAAATAATGCTAGGGATTGACACTACCTACTGACAACTCACATCAAGCTCACTTCACTTGAGTTTACACGGTGAGATTTTTACAGAATCGACCGGCTGTAACCATCTCACCGTGAAAACTCAGGTGAAGTGAGCGTGGAGTGAGCCTGTCATTCCAAATAATGCTAGGGATTGACACTACTGACAACTCACATCAAGCTCACTTCACTTGAGTTTTCACGGTGAGATTTTTACAGAATCGACCGGCAGGTATTAACTTATTCTTCTGGACTCTTTCTTGGGCTGTTTCTTCTTCTTAGCTCAGTGTGTTTAGTACTTAGGTAATGTGTATATACACATAACTAACATCTCGCCTGTATCCCCGGAGGGCTAGTCACAGGTGATAGGACAACCACATTTCGCGAGGTATGATTAACTTCCATGTAGTAGGGGGCGATCCTATTGCCGTCAACCGGGCACAGATCCTGACTCCGGATTGCAACTTACCAATTCCACATGGAAAAACCTAATAACCCTTTGCTTGACCCGGGAATCGAACCCAGGACCTCAAAAAGACAAAAGAGCAATGTGCTGCGTCTAAACTGTGCTTACTGAAATCTTTAGTGCCATGTTTTGGAGCTGTGAACAGCGAGGACTCCTGTGAAAACATTGATGTTCGATACGTTACGGAAGCGTATCGAGTGGTTGTGAATAGCCATGCAGGACTCGTCTGCTCTGCCGGCCATCGGTCCTCCGACAAACATGGTTCAGCTTGATTACTCTGCAAGCTATCGATAACTCCGCTTCTTTTCCGGATAAATTGGCAAATGGCAAATGGTAATTGGCATTGGATTAATTGGTAATTGGCTTTCGGGTGACTATGATTTCCTTTTGTGTTTGTTTTTATTAGCTGTAAGTCCTCCATGTACTAAAATAAATAAATTAATTCCTGATTTTTTCCTGTAAAGAAACTCCGCGCACAGCCCGCTCCATAGCTCGCTGAGCGACCTTAAGTTTGTGGACCCGCCGGACGATTCTGTAAAAATCTCACCGTGAAAACTCAAGTGAAGTGAGCTTGATGTGAGTTGTCAGTAGTGTCAATCCCTAGCATTATTTGGAATGACAGCTCACTCCACGCTCACTTCACTTAAGTTTTCACGGTGAGATGGTTACCTACAGAATCGCACTGCAGCCCTACTGTTAGTGAGCACGTTTTGGCACCGTATGTAATAACGGACAGGACGCACTGGTTGAAGACCTTAGTCTGCAAACATTGCGGGCAATTGCAAAACTTCATCAAGTCTTCTCGTCTCCTACGACGAGAAGACTTGATGAAGTTTTCCAATTGCTGCCCAATCCAACTGGATCCTCTTCTCGGCTTCCTACTCAATGTTATGTCTACTACCGAGCTAGATGGCCTGCCCTATTCTAGATAGACATACTTCTTCATAACTTTGAGAAGTGACTCTTCGATGTGGATTGGACTCGGCAAGACGTGCCAGTTATAAGTACACTTTTCGTTATAATAAGCATAAATTAGAAAAAAATAGACTTGCATAGGTGCCAGCCCGGACAGCCAACATGTTAATATCCAAAATACCATTGAACAAAACTCAGCAGAATCATGTAGCTGTACATTTTCCATATTGTTTGATTTGATGAAATAATTGATGTACGCAGTTTCAAAGTGGGCAATTAACAAAGCTAGGCCAAACAGAAGTGGGATACGTGTTAGCTTCGGGTTAATCATGTAATAACATTTGCGGGAGAGGCGGGCGGGTTGTGGGTAGCGGGAGCGACTAACAATGTTGACCGTGCAGAGCAAACAGCGGCGGCAACGTCAGCTCACGGGCCGCCGCACCCGCTCCGCACTGCCGACTGCCGGTGCCGCAACCCTATCGCTCTAAGTATTTTAATACTGCGGCTCGCCCCTTTTTCGCACGGATTTTATGACTTGACGTAACATCGAGATTTCTTCTATCTACTTATGTCAGATTAATATCAATTTATATAGGTACGTAGATAAACTAAACTTTCCAAAATAAAATTTCTAAATTATTAAGTCGCATTAAACATTAACGCAGTTGCGTAGTTTTGAAGAACAACGCGGTCACACATACATATTGTAGCGATACACCCTTGCGATAACACATCGAGATTTCTTTACTATATGTAAGTTTAATTATTTAATATATTAATGTAGGTATTACACACATAAACTTTTTGTGAAAACGGCATCAAAATCCGTGGCGAAAAACAACACGGTCATCACACAGACACGAAAAGCGACTTCAATTTGTAAAATGTATGTGATAGACAAATAGGTTATCTAGATCTGTAGGAAGTGAACCGATCGAAAATTGAGGATTTTCTCACAATAAATAAAAGTACCAGTCAGATAAATCTATTTTGGCATTAAAACGTAGTTTTTTTTTTATTATTTCACATTTTATAAGCGCAGGCGTACGTGCAGGAGTAAGTAATAGCTCGAATCTTATAAACCGAGGTTCATGATTGAGTTGTGTATTAAATAAGTATGAAATTCTTGTTCGTCGTGTCGATACCTACAATACAAATGTAGGTACAGCTTGTATTAAATTTTCATCGAAATTCACTGTCACTCCTGTTATTAATTTGTTAATGACTTGCTTCACAGATTTCAATAAGTACTTACCTACTTACAACTAAAGTTAGCAATTCCAAATAATCGCAACAAAATCCACGTAAGCATTTGTAATTTGAATACAAATCATAACCCATTGTCTTGTAATATCAAGCGCATCGTTTCAATTACTAAGGGATAATAAGGAAGGGTTGAATGTTTAGAGTGGCAGGTCACGCTTACCCGGTGATTACATGTAATTCGCGATTATGCTCGATTCGACCTCACCCCTAGTCTCGCGGTCTGCCACGCGTGAAATCACTTTGTTCTACAGTTAGCCTCCTCGCTGCCCTGCTTGCCTGCTCCGTATTAATTAATTGGATATGATAATTCATATAAAACAAGAAGACATCTCAATCAGTTTTCGTTTTAGATGTTATTTTTGATATTGAAAAGTAAGTTTTAAATAACTTTTAAAACTTACTTTTCAATATCAAAAATAACATTTTTGCAAAATATTTAAGAAATTGCAATGTATTTTTAATTAAAATAATGCTGAAATAACAAAATACGCACAAATCTAATCAATATCAAGATAGTACGATAGGACGAAGTGCGGTAAGCCTTGTGCTGTGTAACACAATCGCCGTAGCACCGCTACGTAAAAATGTACGGTGTGTAGCACAGGTGCTACGAAATGTTCGTATCGACTCGAACGACCAATTTTGTCGAAATTATTAACCAGATATAAATATATTATATACTTATTAGGTACCTATTTATGTATATCACGGCATCCCTTTTTAATATAACTTATTGAAAGAATAATAAACAGTACGCAAATATACCTAAATAACACGTACGTGATATCCATCCAATTCGCTACTATACCGAACCTACTCAAGTACACGTATATTTCGTAATGTATGTCATGTTATTATTATATTATGTTATGATATTATCCTAGTATTAGCGAACTTATGTCAGTGAAAATAAAGGCTGTATGTGTATGCGCGCGCCGCGCAACGTCATTGGGTCGGAGGGCGGAGTTTCGCGCCGCCCTGTGCCGCGGCGGCAGTCCGCTCCAGGCCGGCGTGCGCCCCGCACGGCCTCATGGTGGAACACGCGCTCGTCGACTGCTCCCAGGCGAGCGCCATGCAGACCCTGCCCCCGCAGCCACACCGCGATGGTGACGAGGACCAGCTCGCCGACGAGTACGTGCAGAACTTTGAACTCGACCATCTCGAGGACCACAATATTGTGAAACGCGAACCCCATCGTACCGGTTGGCAAGAGATGGTAGAACCTCCGCCTGCATGTGCCCGTGCGTGCCGTCCGTGGCCTGACGCGGGTCCGTACCCTCAGCCTCACGTAGCTATCGCTGTAGACCCCAGTACGCCCCCGGAGACCCCGCCAGCCCCTGTCGGACGAAGTCCTTGTCGTGCGGCATTGGTTGACGACGTTCTTTGGCTACCACACATGCGAGAGCCGCTCGACATGCGTACAGTTCCTTGCGGCAGTTTTGAGGAATGGGATCGACGCGAGTGGCGCGAGCAGGATCACCACATGCAACAGGTCGGGATGCGTCCTGCCAGCTCCTGCTCAGCGATGTCCCCTCGAACCGGACCACATCCATCCTATCAGCCTTCCTCCTGTGGTGGGGATGATCTTATCGGTGATGACTTGCTTATGACGTTAAGCGTACGAGAACTCAACAAACGGCTCCATGGTTTCCCCCGAGAAGACGTGACACGACTCAAGCAGAAACGACGCACACTAAAAAACCGCGGCTACGCGCAAAACTGTCGCAGTAAACGATTGCAACAAAGGCAAGAGCTGGAGCTGACGAACCGGTCGCTGCAGGACGAGCTGCACGTGCTGCAGCTGCAGGTGGCGCGCGTAACGCACGAGCGCGACGTGCTGAAGCAGCGGCTGGCGATGGCAGCGCGCGAGCACGCCGTGCCGCACGCGCCGCCCACGCCGCACTCCTCCCCCGAGTTCTTCTCGGAGCTGTGACGGCAGGGCGCGGCGCCGCGGCCCGGCGCCTCCGCCACCGCCTCGTCCTGCGCCTGGCAGCGCTACTGAGCCGCCGCCGCCGGTCCCCGGACCGCGGGTGGTGAGCTCACAGGGCCGACACTTGTGCTTTTGTTAAGTTTGAAATGTAATTATCATCAGTTCCAGTTCTATAGTTTCTTTTTATTATGGTGGAACAATGTAGCCGCCACCCGTCGTCGGGGGCGGCTCACGGGCACCGTGTTAAATATATGGTTGTGTCGTAAGATATGCATAGCTTCGTTAATCTATATGTATTATTAAAATTAAAATTTATGCATAAGTTAAATGAGTCATGAAAACTGATTAATCGAATAATTGTAAATAGATACATAAATGACGAATATTAAGTATAGGAAGATTTGTGTTTTCCTAATAAAATATTTCTGAAAATATTCTTTTATTTATCTATTAACATAATTTCACTAATGAGATTGAAACTGTACAGAACCATAAATATTGTTCAGTCAAAGGAGCATACAATGTTGGCGCTTACTTAATCATGTATCGTATAATATTAATTGCATTTGTAATATAATGACTTTATACACATAAAAGTGACTATTTTTTTCAATAAAAACTAGAGCATATAAAGTACACGCCAAACACTGTCTAAATAACGGTAAATGTGGTTGACATGACACATGTATAAGTACTTAATATCAAACAAGTCACAGGTTTGCAAGTGCTATGCAGGTACTTGATTTTCTGGTTATCTGTCTCTAAAGGAAATGAATGGTCTTAAGAGTCACTGTAAAAAATGTAAAAAGTCTTTTTATTAATGTTTTTGTAAAATATTTCTGAAACTATTTTCCATTTGAGTTTTAGTAACTTTGCTTTGGTCACTTCGGTTAATAGGTACTATAATCGTAAGTCAAGATACCTAATAAATAAAATGGATTGAGAACCTAATAGCTATTATTATGTGGGTACAGGTGTATACTCAATCTACTGAATAAAAGTAGGAAGGAATATTGGCTGCGAATATACGATATTAATATTACTATATTTTTATGAAGTTTTATTTTCAAATTCACAAACTTGACCTAAAACACTTGTTTGTTAACACACTATGATTCAAGATAACCTTAGCAAGGCGGAATCTTAGCATGATTTTTGTAGCATTTTCGTTCAAGATATAGGTACCTATTAGATAAGATAGGCAGTGAAAGTTTAGCACAAGTTTGTGTTGTGTTCATGTTCCTTTTGTTAAGTAAAAGTTACGTTTTAATAACTTATTATTAAATACTTAGTAGGACTTTTGATTAAATAAAACGATTTATTTTTGCATTTAACCTCTTGCTGGTCTTTGTTCAATTAGGTAAGTTACTTACAGTGAGTTTTACTTGTAAGGGGTAACCTGTTACCCAGTAACTGGGTTGTGGAGGTCATACAGGCAGTCGCTCTGTGTAAAATACTGGTATTCAGCTGCATTCGGTTAAACTGGATGCCGACCCCAACTTAGTTGGAAAAAGGATACCTAGCCTTTTTCCAACTAAGTTGGGGATTGGGGGGTAAAACTCACTGTAAAAGTCGATCAGTTTACCTAAACTGATCGACTTTTACAGTGAGTTTTACTTGACTACAGATTCATATTATAGGACAGTTAAATGATATCTTTAAATCAAGCTAAATCAGAAGGTCTTAACAAAAAGGAAAATAATTGCAGGCTCTTTTATAAAATCGTCTAAAAGTTAATAAATACCCTAATATAACCTAATTGGAATTTTGTGTCGATTCAACTTAAATCGTACGTTTGAGTCCAATGACTCTTGTAGGTGGCCCGTGGCAATTGTGCAACATTAGGTAAAGTTAGCGACGACATCCATCGCGAATATCGATTGCTCAAGAGTTGCAGGAAATTGAGGTCGACTCCGGTAGGTAAGTAAGTATGTATTGTTTAAATTAAAATATAGGTACTTAATGCATATTGGATTAGGTACCGACAAAAAATTATTTATTCTGTACCTATCTCATACAGTATGCTCTTCAAATAATTTCTAAGGAATAATTACAATTCATTTAAATTATTACAACAAACTCAGCCTATGATGTTCCCACTGCTGGGACACAGGCCTACTCTCTGTGAGAGGGAGTGGGCCGTAATCCACCACGCGGGTCCACTACGTGTTGGTAGATGTCACCATGTCTTCGAATTTTTGGTTCTAGGACCTGCCGGTTTCCTCACGATGTTTTCCTTCACCGTTTTGAGAGCAGTGGTAATGATATAATTTACACAAAGTAAAGCGCCTGTCTGGGTTCGAACCTACGACCTAGAACTCGTAAGTCGCAGCCGTGACCACTAGGCCACCACTGCTCAAACTAAACAAATGATTAACGATAGGTACAAAACATGCGAAAAGATCATAATATGAATATTTCTCCGTTAAGCTTGGCCAGTCATTCGAAAGCTTACGGGTTTACGAGCTGATCTGTGATGATGATGAACCAGAGATTTCTAGCATATACCTACTTAGTTTTGTTTGAGTATAGGGGATATTTTAGAACAAAATTCATAGTTGGCGGTCTCATTCCAGATTTTAAGCGGAAATGTTGGTTTACATACCTACACATAAACTCACGGCTTTTTCTCATTGGGGTAGGCAGAAACTTAAGAACAGCACTTGCTACGATACTATTTTTGCTTCATTTACGTTAAAAAACGGTTCGAAAATTTTGTTAGACCTATAACTAAATATTATCCTATTTTCCTCACATAGATGTTCATCTTTTAAGTGATTTTCCGTAGTTTCCTTAATCGTGGATCTATTTTTCCACGTGCCGTGTGAAAGTAAACAACGATGTTATGTAAAGTTTATAGGTACATCTGTTATCAATACATTTTAACCATAAAATTACTGTTATCGTTATTTTATTGATGAAAATGAATCATGCTCTTACGTTAACCAATGTTGATCATATTATAAACAAGAGACATTGTTGCAGGTTCGTATCTAACTCGTGTATTATCAAGTCTGTAATGATTTTGTCTTTTTCGAATCGTTGGTCGACTGCTGACTGGTCCTAAGTTCAATTCCCAGGTTGGTTTCCGGATTATTGAGATTTACATCAGGATATTCGCGGCAGCTCGAAGTACAGAAGTGCAGGGTGGTGAGATATCCCTCTGCCTCTGAATCAGAGAGCATATAATCTTGTAAAGTCGTCGGTTTAGTTTTACAATTTGAGATTCTCTTTAATCGCGAATCGCAATACTTGCTATGGGAATGTTTAAAACTCAAAACTCAAATCATTTATTTCAATTAAACCATATACAGGCACTATTGAATTGTCAAAATTAAATAGTCGGTCAGTTAGTCAGAAAGTTGAAGCTAGTTGCCCATTCCAAAGCGTAGATCTCTATGGAGAAGAACGGGCAAGAAACTCCACGGACACTCTTTTAAATCACGATATTTTTACAAAAGGATACGATATTTTACGTTTACGATATTTTAGGTATTTCAGTCACATTAGCTCGCTATTAGAGGTTTATCTTAGTTATCTTACTTGTTACAACGTGAATACATCTTAAACAATGGTCTCCTTGATTATCATCATAAAGAACTAAAAAATACAAACACTTAAGAATGTACTTTTTATACTTATATTTAGGTACGGTCACCAAAGGAGATAAGTAACCAGTGTCGTCGGATATAGTTGCAGTTTAGTAAGAAACGGATTGATATTTTCGGATAAAATTTAATTTAATTAATAGAAAACAAACATTTAATTTATCAAACTAAATTTCATTCGAAAACACCCATCAATTTCTTAGTAAACTTCAACTATATCCGACGATCCTGGCTACTTATCTCCTTTGGTGACTGTACCTACAGTCTATCGTTTGTCAGTGGTAGCACGTAACACATTGAGCTGGCTTAGCGTAGTATGGAGTTTTAATTGAATAAGAGGCCAGCTTATACTGGTTTTGTCAGGTACCATCGAAGTGCGGCCTAATGAACATGAATGCAGAAATTTCTGAAGAATGAGAAATACAGAAATTAAACTTATCACCATGGGGCATTCTCTATCACTCAACCTTACATACATCTATTGTGAAATGATAAGAGATAACGGCCACGCTTGACAGACGGATGGGTGAAGGCGGAACAGCTTTATGTCATAGCAGACAGGAGGAAACTGCAACATGTCATCTTGTCATAATTCTATAGTTGCCATTTTTTGGTGTCATAACCTATATACTTAGGTGCATTAACGGATGTCTCGGACAGAGCTAACATTATGTTGAACCCTAAATCTTTTATCAGATTTAGCCTGCTGGGAATAACATTTGAATGGCTAAAGAGAAAATAAATCTATGTAGATGGTCTTTGACAACATCTACAGGTGCAGACTGAGTAGCCTGTATATACCTATACCTACTGGTTTTGAGAAAAAAAAGTAGGTTGATACCTACGTTGTTGTAATGAGCGTAAATACTTTCTTGTACTTAGCTTATTGGGGCTTATTTTTACTAAATATTCGATAGTAGGATTAGTAGGTAAGGAAAGTTTGTCGAAAAAGCAAGCATTGCTATTTTTAGCAACTCATTATACGTAGAAGTACCAGTAATTAAGCATCATAATATGAAGCGTTATAAATTGGTCCTTTGGTTTTCCTGCTGTTTCACCTCACTTTTAGGTACTATCTGATTATTCATGAAGAATTGGGAACAATTTGGCTCAACCTAAATCTGGTATCCTATCTAAATTAGCAAAAAAATTAAATCATATTTAGATAGGAGACCAGATTTAGGTTCAGCCAAATTTTTCATGAATAATCAGATAGTACCTAAAAGTGAGGTCGAAACAGCAGGAGAACCAAAGGACCAATTTAAGAGTTAAGTTTAAATCAGTTACGAGAATTATATATTTATGTAGATCAAGACAAAACCACAGTATTCATTCATATCTTTACTGTGCAAAAACACTGTAGAGTTCCGGCGCTTGTTACACGATAACAACTTAGTTGCAAGACTTAGGTACCTACTTATTACTTAAGGACTTATTGTACAATACCGTCACACGGCACGGCGGTGTTAGTAACCCGACACTGAAGTGTTATTAGAAATGAAGGCGTCGTATTCTTTGATAACGAGGCGAAATACCAATAACTGAGACGGATATAATGTCCGTTTATTTGTACGAATGAACAAATATTATTGTTAATTAAATAGAGTTGGATTTAAGTCGCAAAGCTGTTTGAAATAAAAGACGTCTTTGGGCCTTCTCATTTGTGTATTATCAAGATGGTTTATGACATTTGGCGATGCAGGACAAGGAGAAAAAAATTGTTTTAATCAGGAAATTTCAAACTAAAGATGCGAGCAGTGGAAGCACTATAGTATCACCCAGGATTCATGACATAGCACTGTATTTTGAGAGATAAGAATGTAGTGTTTTTTTTTTTTGCCTTATAGGTAGACGTGCCCTAAAACTCCGCTTGTCATTGTGACCTATCCGTCTGTAGCTTTCCTAAACTCCTAGGCTGCGCCACCAACACTATTACTCTCTCACTCTTACTCTGGGTTGGTTTTTTGATCCGTAGTTAAACTCAACCAATTGTTAAAAATAGTAACTAGTAACTAGTTAGTGTGTCAAAGTTCTTATAATATGTATATTTATGTTTGGAAATGTTCTCAAGTAAGTGAAATCTTTGTAATTTCTTATTGAGAAATAAATTTCTTTAACCTTAACTACCTAATGGTAATTTTTTTTTCAAAATAGGCTTTTTGATCAATTTTTAGTTTATCTAATGATATAATATTATTACTTATGGTCAAATAATTACCTATTAGTTAAAAAGTAACCATTAAAAAAATTAAAAAACACATTTTGCAAAAATTTAACCATTCGTTACTATTTGTAACAATTGGTTGAGTTAACTCCGGATCAGAAACCGGCCTTATTAACAGATACTAACAAGAATTGGTAACTCGTTACCTATAGCTGAGGGACAATTCTCGTAATTTTAAGAATGTCATAGTCATAGTTTGATCTCAGTCTCAATCTGTCAAAAATACCTCAAATTCACCTACAGTTATGTCAAGTTTTTGACATTGATTGTCGCTGAGATGAGATTGCGACTAGATTTTGAACGTTTTTAATTAAATACGAGAATTGGCCTTCTGGTGTAATAATACCCGTAACGAACCCGAGAGTCACATGTTTTTCACATCATTACGACATGTCTTCTGTACTGGACCATACATGGAAATCCTTCTTTTCTCAACGTTTTTTCGAAGACAAATTCATATCTTATAACTTTAAAGACTCCAATGATCCATATATCTACCGTTAGCAAAATGTCACGAGTGCTTTAGATACATTAAGCACTACCATAAACAGCGATATACGCCAAAATTAAAAGTCGTTTCTCAGAAATGATTTTTGCACAAATTTACTTAGTGTGATGTAGAAAATGCGTAGATGAGAGCTTCGTTAAGGGTTTTTAACAGGCTGTATACTCGGATATAGCAATCTAGCATTAGATAAGCAAGTTCAAGTCATAAAAACCGGTCAAGTGCGAGTCGGACTCGCGTACCGAGGGTTCCGTACGAATTTGTAGGTATGTAATTACAAATTTTACGGTTTTCGCAATTTTTCCTTTATCTGTGCTGTAAGACGTTGTTTCGTACCAAATTTCAAGATTCTGAGTTTACGGGAAGTACCCTGTAGGTTTGGATTCCCTTGCGAAAATTTGCGGCATAAACGGCTGTATCTTTTGATTGCGTTGGCTTAGAAGTTTGATTTTTTCACAACTCTAAGCGTCAGTAGATTTGAGTATTTGATATAAATTCCAGCTTTATACCTCTACGCCTTCCTGAGAAAAAGGGTCTTGACAGACAGACGGACGGACGGACAACAAAGTGATCGTATAAAGGTTCCGTTTTTTCCTTTCGAGGCACGGAACCCTAAAAATACACTGAAAGAAAGGCTGACCTGTAGCTACCTACTGAAAGAATGAATAAAGCTTATTTGGACACAGTTCGTGAAACATAAAATACAAATAACAAAATAAAAAAGTGAAAGTAGGTAATGTTTAACAACAATAATAGTATATTTTACTGCTGTTCATGTGTGCTTTTTGTCACCGATTCACCCTCAGGTGCAAGTTATAATATTTCTATGGTTAATATAGGTGTTGGTACTTTAGTAATTGTTTCAAGGAAAACAGAAAAAATCATCAGTTATGTAAGTTTCCCAGTAAGAAAGCCGTAGATATACAGTAGATTTAGCTACCTTACGAATTAATGTAAAACTTTTTTTTATCCTTTAATAAAAGATAATAATTATAGTTATCTTTACTAGAATCTTTAGCATCGTCTTAGACAGCAGGCTTCAGTAGGTAGTTTATTCAGGGTGCCAGCGAGCCGCCGGGGCGCGACGGTGTGGTATCTAATATTAAGCAGCTATGTGTTAGTCACGTGCATACTTATACTGACACCTATCCCATATTACCCACACAAGGGGGTAGTAAAAAACTACAGAACGCCTTATGCTAGAATTCAACCATACACCTACATAGGTACTCCTTTTTCTTCGTTTACGTTCAAATACGCGTGCCGATTGCGACTACTACGCGCGGCCTTTTTGAAGGACAACGCCAATGAAGTTAGTGTTTGTCCTTTTTGGACGATCCCTCCCGGCACTTCCTCAAGCATCCGTCTTATTGGTATTTAACTTGTGATAAGCCTTTCATTCATTCTCTTGGCATGACCAAACCGCTAAAGAATCAGGTGGTAACGAACTCCATAATGCATTGTCGGTTCTTATCACTGTAATTACTCAATAATCACATTTTATATTCCAATATAAAATATATAATATGCAATTATGTACATATTTAGCTCAGACATGAATCCATTATTTTAGTTGTACATTTATCAAGCGACTTCTGAAGTCAACATAGTCTGTCCATATCTCGTAGCAGAGCTACGGGGCCTACGGGCTACGAGACGCGGCGTAGAGGGACGGTGGGGCGTGCCTCGTAGCGCCACGCCCCGCCAGAGCGAGACAGCCTGCGCGCCGCCTACCAGCCACGGACTCAACAACGATGCATTTTCATGTACTCAACATTCCAGATTTACCTATTTCTTAGGAATAAGGCTCAGATTTGAATGCGAAATTATCGTGTGAGCGAAAACGTTGGTGTATCTACCGACGTGTAGTGGTATGTTCCGAGGGTACAACCACCTCCGCTCTCGTACCATCGGCCGCTTATTACGGACTATAGCGGTACGTAAGTAGAGGCTGTCATGCAAATGGAGGCCTGTTAATGAAGTCGAGGAGAATTATGGGTATTGTTATTGCGGCCCCGGCCATTGTAATGGCCCATTTGGTAGGCGTACATCATAATAATATATGGGACAATTATTTCTACGATGCCATTGGACTGCATTTCTGACCAAGGCTTTTTGGTGACTGCTATTTATTTGGCCTGTCGTTCATAAATACCATATACTTATAGTTTATAACATAGCAGTACGTAGAACGTAAAATATTATCTAGCAAATCACTAACTTATATTCTGGGGAATAATGGAATAAGGTTAATTTGTGTTATTGCACTTACAAATATGTACCCAAAATATAACAAGGGTACTATGCATATTATTAAAATTATTATGAACACCTACTAAAGCTTTAGTTTCCTAGGAACACGGTTCCGTTATATTATAACGACGGTCATGAAAATCTGTCATGTTCACCAGCCGGTCGATTCTGTAAAAATCTCACCGTGAAAACTCAAGTGAAGTGAGCTTGATGTGAGTTGTCAGTAGTGTCAATCCCTAGCATTATTTGGAATGACAGCTCACTCCACGCTCACTTCACCTAATTATTCACGGTGAGATGGTTACAGAATCGCACTGCAGTATCTGACATGAAGGTGTCAATTTAAAGAACGCTCTGTATTTGGACAGCCGTTATTTTGTGACTGTTCACCTCTTTCTTAAAAATTGACTATGTTTGCGAGCCGTGCGAGCGTGCGAGCGTACGGACGTTTTACGGATCGTGTGTGTCACTAAATTACGAAATTTTATAGTTTTACTATTCGAAGTTTTAAATGGATACGAAATGTAGCGGCTGTGATGATGTTATGGAGGATACGCTGTTTATGGAGTGTTCGCAAGGAAAATGTAGGAAGAAATTCCATTTAAAGTGTCTGGCCTTAACGAAGGAAAAAGTTGAAGCTTTCACGCCGGAATACAGGAGTCAGTGGATATGTCCTGAATGTGCTTGCACAGTGCCGAAAAGGGGTAATACTGACACACCTGTTCGAGGAACTGCAATCATCAGTAAGACGTGTTCACCTAGCAGCTATGTGAACACAGCTGACCGAGGTAGTCGTCGTAAAAATACAGATGAAATAATTAGTATGGAGAGCCAACTTCTTGACGAGATAAGGGAGTTTCGGTGGGAGGTGAAGTCACAGTTGGAGGAACAGCGGAAAGAATATGTTCTATTGCAAAATAGGTTTATCAATACGGAAACTGAGTTGAAGGAATTAAAACAAATGTTGAGGGTAGTACAAGAAAAGGCAAATAAAGTTGATTTGTTAGAAACTAGAAATAAAATACTAATGGAAAAGAATGAGCACCTAGAAGCTAATCTTAAGAAAAGTCACTTAAGAGTGCCAAATCAAACGGAGCAGGGCTCTAAAGAACCGATCCTATCTTTTGCAAACGCAGTCAAAGAAAAGCAGGTAGTTAGCAATAATGTACCAGCAAATGAATGTGTGGCCACGAAAACTGCGAAAATAGTATCGAAGGAGGAACCGATGCAAGTAGTAAATAGTGAGAAAAGGTCTGGGAATGGTGTTAGCGTGCAGGAACCTGAAAAAGAAGGGATTTGGACTACCGTAACAAGGAAAAACAGATATTCGAATAATGAAGTAAAAAAAGGCGGGAACACGGGTGCGGTTGATATACAGGGAACGGAAAAGAAAAAATATTTACACGTATGGCGATTACAAAAAGAAACAACAGTAGAAAGTTTAGAAAAACATGTTAATAAAATTTATGGAGAAGAAGTACAAGTTAAAATTGAAAAAATTAAACACAAGACTGAAAGAGATTATGCATCCTTTATAATAGGAGTCCCAGAAAGTAGATATGAGAAGTTATGTCAACCTGAAAGCTGGCCGGTTAATATTGAGTTTGCGGAATGGGTGTGGTTTCGTAGAGCATTCAACAAACCTAGAAATCCCAAGTAACTCCGTTGAAATATTGTACCAAAACGTACGAGGGCTTCGAACAAAGTTGGAGGAATGTTATACTAATATTTCAACCGCAAACGCAGACTTGTTCGCTATCACGGAAACAGGCTGCAATGACTCCATCCATGATGCAGAAATAATTCCACCGGGATATACTATTTTGCGGTGTGACCGAGCAGATGGGCGTAAACAAGGCGGCGCGTGTCTCGTGGCCACACCGCGTTTTGAGTTGCGGCGAGTGTCACTACCTGATGACGTTAGCGTTGACAAGCATGTGTTTGAACTGGTTTGTGCTACTGTGTACTTACGTAACAGATTTATGTTTTTACTTTGTGTTATCTATATTCCGCCTAGTAGTAATGATAATGAATACATGTTATTATTTCGCATTATTGAACAGTTTTGTAATAAGTATAGGGATATGTTGGTTTTAGGTGATTTTAACTTGTATTCAGCTTCTGTAGCTATAAATAATTACTATGAATACTTTCATCATTTCTGTGGATTCACTCAGAGTAACGCAGTGGGTAATTGCAATGGTCGTTATTTGGATTTGGTATTGAGTGCACTGGCGGAGGGAGGGAGTGTGAGTGTGCGCGCGGCAGAGACGCCGCTCGTACCGGTGGACGTGTACCACCCGCCGCTCGAGATCTCTGTGAGTACACACACGCGCCTGCGCTGGCACCCCGGCTCAGCAGGCCGAGCTGCATCTGACGGTAAAGCATGTGCACCAGACGGTTGGAACTTTAATAAAGCTAACTTTTTGTTATTGTACTCCTTAATGGCAGCCGTAGACTGGACTCCGTTGTATGAAATGGACTTAGAAGCAGGTTTAAATTATTTTTATAATATTATTAAGTCTATTATAGATGACTGTGTTCCGAAAAAAAAGCGAAGTCGTGTAAACTCAAGATACAGTTATCCTGAGTGGTACACTGTTGAAATAATTCGCGACATAAGATTGAAGGCTTTACTGCATAAACAGTACAAGGCAAGCGGGTCGAGGGTCGATTACGAAGCGTTTGCACGATGTAGAACCAACATTAAAAATATGTTAGTAGTGGCACAGGAGCAATACCGGAACCGTGTTCAAAGTGAAATGTTGAGTGATCCTAAATCTTTTTGGAATTATATCAAGTCTAAAAGAAGTAGGAGAAGCCCGCAAGCGATTTTGAAAGACGGGGTGGCATTGTCTGGTCAACAGTCTGTAGAGGAGTTTGCGAAGTATTTTTATTCAGTGTATAGGGTGGAGCGACCGAAGTTGGATGTGGACGCGGCTATAGCTCAAGCAGGTAGCGAAAACGGAGCAGCGCGGGTGCACTTGGACCAATTACGGTTAGTAGACGTATGTCGTGCGCTTCAAGATCTTAAGCCGAAACGGTCCGCAGGGCCTGACGGTATTCCACCCTACATAATCAAGGATTGTCGATTGGTGCTAGCTAAGCCGCTACTTTATATTTATAATCAGTGCCTAAAAGCTGCCGTGTTTCCGGAGAGGTGGAAGGTGACCCGAGTTGTTCCGGTTCCGAAGGGAGGGTCGGCAGAATCGGTGGATGGGTATAGGCCAGTCGCAGTATTGTCAACGCCGGCAAAAATATTAGAAACTGCTATTCACAAGAGCATATACCTTCAGGTGAGCGCGCAGCTGTCAGACGCTCAGCATGGGTTTCGACCGGGAAGAAGTACGACCAGCAATCTTCTTTGTCACATGGCTCAACTGGTGCCGACAGTGGATGGTGGGGGACAAACTGATTCTGCTTACTTTGATTTCAGGAAAGCGTTCGACCTAGTCGAAAATGACATGTTGCTTAAAAAGTTAGCAGGGGTTGGTTTCACCCCACACTCACTCCAGTTTTTTGCCAGTTATTTGAGGGACAGGCAACAATATGTGGAATATGCGGGGCACGTGTCGGATCCGTATTTCACGAGGTCCGGGGTAAGCCAAGGTAGTAACCTTGGCCCTTTGGGTTTCCTTCTGATGGTAAACGACCTGCCAGAAGTAGTTCAAGACGCTAGTTGTTTGTTGTTTGCGGACGACCTCAAATTGTCCCTCGCGGTAAAAGGCGGTGAGGACTGTGTCAGGCTGCAGAGGGACATTGATAGAGTAGTGTGCTGGAGCAAGGAAAACCTCTTACAGTTTAATAGCTCGAAGTGTGTGACCATCACTTTTTCTCGCGCGCACAGTCCCATAACACACACCTATCATATTGACGGGTTGCCTATGGCGCGGGTCACAGAAGTCAAGGACTTGGGAGTAGGTTTTAACACAGGTTTGACTTTTCGTGATCACATCATGCGTAGCTGTAAAAGAGCGTTTAGAAATTTAGGTTTCATGCTTCGTACGGTCAGAGGGTTCACGAATGTGAAAGCTATTATAGCATTATATAATGCATTGGTGAGGAGCCAGTTAGAATGTAATGCAGTCATCTGGGCTCCGCATGAAGCTAAATATAGTCTTATGCTGGAGAGGGTACAAAATAAGTTTATAAGATATTTATATAAGCGTTACTACGGAGTCTATCCCTTTTACCCGTTAATGTATCCAACCTTATTTATTTTAGGTATGGTAGGATACAATGAGCTAAGGGTTAGGAGGGATCTTGCACTCACCTCATATATATTTAAATTACTGAGAGGGAAGGTGCATAATGCAGTTATTTTAGAGCTGGTGAGTCTGTGTGTTCCGGACAGGTACGTGTGGCGACGACGGCAGCCGCCACTGCTAGTGGAACCGCGCGCTCGGACCAACCTTTTGAGGGAGGCGCCCCTGACGCGCGCACTCCGCACGCTCAACCTCATAGCGAGTGGGACGGACTTATTCTGTTGTTCTCTGAGTGAATTCACAAGGAATGCATTGTTTATAATAAGTTATAGGTGTTAGTATAGTGTAAGTTAGGATAAGCGCATTTATCGCATTGGGTTATATCCTGTAATGGTAAATGTAAGTAGATGAATAAATAAATAAAAAAATAAAAAAAACCAAAGATTTTAATTTCGTTCGTGAAACACGTATTATCCGGTTCTACGAACCGGTGTTGAACATCGTACTTACCTATTACTTTTTAACCAACGAAGGGTCATTTGTTTGACTCCATAGGTACTCCAATTCTACACCTTTTTGTTCCAGTGTGATTATTTTCTTAAATAACTTCCTGATTTCGCGTTCTTAATACATTCAGTTCCAATCTAGTCACTCGTAACCCTAACCATTTATACATTTTTTTTTTACACAAAACTGCAGGAGTAACCTTTATACTTATTGTATCGCCTGAAGCAATTAGTTAGTAAACAGCCGTTTTGAATTCTCGAAAACAAATGAAATGCAGCATCGATGCGTCAATGTTTTTTTAAGTCCAATTTCCCGGCCCAAATAAGTAAGAGTTAATGTGACTTAGCCCGCCGGTAGGGCTGTTAGAACGCTATTTGTACAATATTTGTATATATTGATACAGTAAATTGTGTAAATGTAATTTAAAGGCCGGGAAGCTACTAGCACCGTAGCTCGCAGCGTATCGTCTGATGAAGTGTTGATGTTTGAATCATTAAACTACATTATAGTTAACCAGCACCAATAAAAAACCCCAAACCATTATCACTATGTCTGATGAATGATGATAAATGATGATATTTATTTCTGTAAGTAGTTTTGTACTAATACTTTTTTTTTTAACATAACCATTCCTTTTGGCTTTGCCGTAGTTGAGTAAAAACTAGATGAGGTCGGTGTTCCTTGATTCCCCATTCCCTGACTGTTCTGAGCAGAAACACTGAAACAAAGACGATGATGATGATGTTTTGAACCCTCTGTTTTGTCTCTGGAGCGGGTGCGATGTCCGGGCGCCGAGCGCTCGTAGTGATGAGCCAGCATCCTCGGCGACCGACGCGGCACATTTTTCTAGTGGCAAGGTCGGCTGCTAGCGGTGACGTCACCAGTCCAAACTTTCCGTTTTCAAACTAAAATATCATCATTTTGGTAGTGGTTTTAATTAATGTGAAGTTTTGGACTCAACACACTTGTATGAGATGCTTATAATATTTATGAATGTACCTACAGTTACATAATCATTCATTTAAATCTTTCAATATTTTTCAAAAAATTCTCATCATCTCTGACCAGTCAGACAGTCAGAGATGATGACTATTATGGCCCATACCTTGTCTTGGCAGTCGTGTGTGTGAGGGATATGGAAACTCTTCCTTTTTACATCTTTCACACAAGACATCTCACATCCCCCTGTTTTTCTTTAGCAGAACCACTAGTTAATAGTTTCTAATATTTGTAATTAGGTGTTATTTCCAAAGACTGATTAATTTTCATGGTCTAAAATTAGTATTAGTCTAGTATTCTGTGTTAAAAACAGCAGGAGTTCTATCTTTACATCCCAGAATACAAGCCAGAGTTCAACCTTTGATACCACCAGGCTGTCTGACATGGTACATTTAAAGTATATTACTAAGATATACTTTAGCTTACTTAATCGTCGTCGTCGTTGTTCGTTAAAATATCTAGTGGACTTTTTCAGACAAAATAAAGATAATTCCCAAATAATAAAAAATAGAATTGACTGATTTCTGGTTGTTCTCAATGCTCACTATAGTTTGTATATTTTCAAGAAGACACCTGTAGGAGAATACTACGGGGAATGTATATGAAAGCGCTGTTGGAGTGTACGAGTAAGCGGTAGTATGGGGGAAAGAGGAACGCTTACGCGGAGCTGAGCTAGCACTCTGGGCAGGGTCGCCCGCGGTCGATACTCCCGCACTAGGTCGGTCGGCTCTGATGCCTGCTGCTCAGTAACGAAGATATTCTTTGTATTAGTAAGATAATATTATCAGGTTAATATAGTTTCGTAGATAAGAAGCAGAATGTAAAAGTTATCTATAGGAAATTATACCATTTAAATATAATTAATAAATCATTAAGCAAGGCAATCTACTTTGCTATTTAAGCATAATTACAAATATGTAAACTTTTCCTACAGTAGGTACTTACTAATTCCATGACTTTTCTTTAGCATGTGTCATCACTACCATTATGGAGATCAACAAAAAAAAAAAAAAAAACGAACCAGAGAGGTTCTCAATGCGGAGAATCTCTTACGGGTAATTTTAAATTCAAATGTTAAATTAAATTTTAAACTTATTCATACTATATTTTGAAATTATTACACCGCTTTCTGTAAGTTAGGTTAGGTTGCAATTTTTTACACAGCACCATTTGTATGAAATTCTAATAATTAATTTCGAAATTAATCTCTGGCCGTTAGCACTGAAAAAAAATATTACAAAAACCATTTGTCAAAAAAGAAGAAAAAATATCTAATGGCGTTATTTAATTATTTTCACCACATATGGCCAGGGTTTTCAAAAATTAAATTGAAAAGGTTCCACTACTTACTTCTAATGTAAAAGCGTCTTTTGGTTATTTTATGCATAATTACCTACTATTAATTATTTTTAAAAGAGTAACCGTGGAGTTTCTTGCCGGCTCTTCTCCATAGGAAACGACCAATATTAGAATAAAATATTTTGATTTTATTTTACTAGTATTTTGTTAAATTAAAATTAAATTGTCTATTTGTCCAACTGTTCTTTTTCAATATGATGTAATTTATGACATTACTTCATGCACGGAGAATAGAGAAGGCTGCAGGTGCAACCGTGAAGACAGATTGTTATGGAGCTGAACGTGATCTGTGCGCTAGGGGAGCGAGAGCCACTCTTCACCGGCTGATATAAAATGATAATAAGTCCCAATCTAAAAAATATACATTGATATTAGTAATTAAATTAAAATACAATACACTAAAATTAAACAAAGTCAAGTGCGAAATGCGATGTAATTTTTAATTTAACATGACTTTCAAAAAATGATAAACAAAAGGTCAAATAATTCATTTGATTTGATTTGTTTTTCTGTGACACTATTAAGTGTCAACAGGAGTGCTACGTGTAAAAGCCACATGGATAATTTAGATTTAGAATTTTTAAGTGATGTCGGGGGATGCTGTTCAATACCCTGCATAGATACCCCTTTTTTTTTTTTAGGATAGGAAATCATCAAATTACTCCCCATAGATACCCCTTACTTATACAAAAACCTTAAAAATAGTGTAAAAGCAATTAACGCAGCCGGTTAATTGGTTTTGGTTATTGGTTTTTCTGTACAGCAAATACTGAAGTTAAGTTTCCATAAAAAGAGGCTAGCTGCCTGTGTCGTATATGACACAGTAGAACCGTAGAACAGCTGTTCGGTTGAACACAGCAACTGCTGACGAGAGCTGACGCGTGCTGACGACGGCTGACGGCGCGGAGCGTTCGGAGCAGGGTCGTCACCTCGGAGACACACGACCTACTACGTACTACACAATGCTATACCACAATATCTGATGTCTCAAGTATAAAATACCATAAGTTTTGAATGAACTCTTAAAAAAAGGATATGACGAAATTCTCATTGATTTTCAGTAGGGACTACGTCTAGAACGTCGCGAGTCCTTTGTAAATATCTAGACAACGGTCTTTTTGTAACTGTCTATCGAACGCATTCATTTCTATTCTTACAGTTTCAAATAAAGACGGTTCTTCATGAATAAATTAGAAAAGCTAGTGTATTGAACATAGAGATATCTAGATGAAGTGTGTGCGGAGGGGCGCGCGGGTCGGGGCGCGGATTGCTAACTAGGCACTATTGCCAATCGATAGGTCGTTACTTGAGCTGGCAGCCGCGCCGCCGCCGCCCGCCGGCCACGCGCGACTCATCACTTTAGATGCTGCTACGTCAGGTCACTCTCCTTTTCTCGATGTCCTTCAAATTAGCTTTGTAGGTCAGGTTTTCGTTGGTTGAACTCCACGTGGTGTTGTTGACATGGCCACAGTAATGTCACGTTGTTTCACACGTGAGGTGTCATTAATTTACAATATTATTGCTACGAATAATTATAACAACAATCTCAGTAATATCACGTAAAAGTTTATTCGGTGAAAAACGCTAAACTTCCAAATGACTTGCACATCTTCAGACAAACTTGGTCCCCATGTTGTTAGCAGCCATGCCATGTCCATTCAGCAAAAGTCTTTGTTTACAAGTCTATAGTTAGATACCTACCGAGCTACTTATTCGCTAACTCTATAATCTTATCAACTCAATGGGTTCATGGAAACGACCTGCTAGACGTAAATAAGTAGGAGACTGCACACTCGGCAGACTTTCACTTGTCTAAGCTCGAGTGTGCAAGTAATTGTGTCAATATGATGATGGGAGCCAATGAACCGGATGTTTGAAAGTAATTTGATAGCCACAGGTTCTTTTCATCTGTATTTTTATTCTGATAACATTTTGTATTTCCTTGAAAAGGAGCCAGGTGGTTTTGCACAGCAGCTGGCTGTGTGATTTTATTTTGAGATTTTTAGGAAAGAGAATTATCTTTTTATACTAACTACCTAGTCAGTGCTTTAGAATTTAACTCAAGGCTCCTCTTTTAACGGATGCAATGGATGTTCCTCTAAAACAAAATACTGCATTGTTCGACATTATTTCGATAAGTACATATTTCCGTGCAGATGACAAATATTTGACAAGAGTCGGGGTGATACCTCGAACAGGGTGATGCTTATGTTTACTTATGCAAAATCTTGACGAGTACATTTTGCATTCGTCTTCCCGCATGTGTTTTATATTCGTTTACTTCGGTCGGTCGAGCTCGTAATCGCCGGCGTGTTTGCGAGGGGAACTCTGCTGACTGAGCCCCACAAATATATGTCGTAAGATTTAATAGACATGTAATGGATATCTGGATGACGTTTTAAGGATTTGAGCAAACCGAATATGTCATTTCATTTGTGCGTAATTGGAATTTTATTTGCGGGATTTTTGGATCATGCCCTCGTCCTTTCAATTTCTTTTATAATAAAGTCGCCAGCACAATGTGAGTGTATTGTTATGGCTCTTTTAATATTTGTACCTACCTGATAGATTGATTTTTTACTAAGAAGGTATGTATTTTGAAGACTTTCGTGGAGGGATGTCTTGTGGACGTTCTTTATAAAAGCTGAAATTGTAGTTAGGTTACTTTATAGATGTGGTGTAAAAGTAGGTTTAAAAGTTAACAAAAAACCAAAAAAGTTAACGTAAGCCTCAAAAACACAGGAATAATACCCGACACGTTATGTTAAAGCGTCAAGAGAAGGTATTAAATGTGCGAGGTGTGACGTCAAAGCCGCAAGTGAAGCTCTTTTGAGTCCGTACGTGATTTAAGCATGATTTAAGTGAATTATGCCACCCTTCAGTCGCGGCGGAGCCCTGCACTCTTTCGAGTCCTGTGTAACGCGTCACGGGAGCCGCATCAAAGACACTACCTTCCATCATGTCAAATAGTGTGGAAGGAACTTTGATGAACTTAGCGATTTTCTTAATATTCCATTTTCTGTGTAGGTAAATCAAATATAAAGATAATGAGAAGGAATTTTGATTTTATTTGACATTCTTGCTTTATCGGTGGCCAAATATAAGGTAAGGTCAGGTGGTTTGATTAGATAGATATAATAGGAAGGTACTCTAGCTACCTATTTACCGTCGTTATTATTATTAACAACACTATTATTCAATTTCGGGTTTGAAAAACTGATTTAACTTGGATATTTTTTTTGTTCATGTTTTTTTTGTCAATCCCCACCACAATTTATGAACAAAAGTTCTGTTTCCACTTTTTGTGCTGGGTACGGTCGGGCGCGTGATGGGCTCACGCCGTCGGCGCCGCAGGGAAGCGCCGCAAACACGATTGTCGTCAAACGAACCGGCAGACCGCGCCTGCCGCACACCTGCCGACTATTTCCATACATTACATGCTGTACTGATGTTTAACTGACGAAACTCCTCGTTTGTCACACGCACACACTCACAAATCCCCATTTACATCAACTTCTATGTGGAAATCGCGAGAGTCCCCTTGCGTCTCCTTCAAAATCGAATGAATACGCGTTGTGTATGAGTGTGTGCCTCGGTGGATGTATTAGGAGTTTCCGCTAAGAGACTTTCAACGTCAGAGTAGACGCCTGAAGCTCTTGATCTATGCAAATATGTTCACAACTGTTCAGATAACAATTCAAGTACAATCACTGACATCTCTGCAGGAGATACGAATGAAGTGTTTTGGATTTCGAAGTGATTTCAAGGAGGAACTCAAACAAAAGACTGCTCGAAGATTTTACCCTATTGTTGTGAATAAGTTCAAATTGGCGTAGAAATAATTCTAACCAAAATAAAGGAATATTTGTCGGTAAAATTATAATAATATGAAAAACCTAAGTAATAAAAATCTTATTCACTTATACATATTTCTCTTACATACATAATTAGTCAATGTAATCCCTTTAGTTAAAATTCGGTTAAACAAAAATTAAATAATTAAGTATGAAGGAAAATAAGTTACAGTATTTCATAAGTTCTATTTTATTTTACAGAACAACGCCTACAAACGGAATATCAAAAAAAACATGGATAATATAAGTTTAGTAGCACGGCGTGGCACATCGCGTAGCAAGGATAATTAAATCTCATATTTGTTATTTTTACAAAATCTGGTGCGCTATATTACAATTTGGATAAAGTTATGAATTTATGATCTTTATAAATAAAAGTTAGAATATTAAACAACGAACTCAATATCTATGTGAAACAATGTAACGTGTTTACATATTGGCCGGCACGACCAGATCAAATTGCAGGCGACATCCTGTTCGCGGTACTACCTGAAAATCTATACCGAGAAGCGTGACTAAGTTTCGAAATAACACAATACGAGTACTTTTATATGAAATTATTGATTGTGGGAATGTTATATGTGAGTTTTAAAAAGTAAGATAAGTATCTAAAGAAGACTGCATGACAGAAAGAGTGAGATAATTTGACGAGGGCTATCTACTTTGCCAAGACAGAGGCACTGACTAACAGCAAAGGGTTACTATTTATGAATGAAAGGCTGTTATTCATAATTTTTATAAGGAAGGCACACTTTCCGTAACCGAAGAAACAATGGATGGAATGTGTGAATGATGATATGGTTAGAAAGGGGGTGACTATCGAGATGATGTCTAATCGTCTACTTTTGGAATGTTTGTAAATATGTGAGCACCATGTAAGTACATAATATATCTATCACATAGTTAATTTATATGTCATGGTTTCATTAATCCATTTTAATTCTTTTACCTATTGTGGTATAGTAATTTTATTTTTAGGTGCATCGTCGTCACATATAATTAATGTATGCAAAATATTGTAAAACATTTTAAAAGAGTAGGTAACGGTGGAGTTTCTTGCTCATTCTTCTCCATACGAAAACTAAGTACTTTTTGGAAGGGGCGACTAGAATCAATTTTACTTTAATTTTATTTTTGACGTTCAAAAGTGCCTATTTGTAATAAATGATTTGACTTTGACTTTGAATCACCACAACCCAAAGGACCAAAGCATCACCCAAGGTTGACACCAGTCAACCTTGGGTGATGCTTTGGTCCTTTGGGTGGATAGATTTGGACTAGGTCCCCGCACGGAACAAATATTTGTATGGCCTCTAAGTAGTTGTTCCGGGTCTGGCTGTTTGTGTATGTAAGTTTAACTGTTTGTAAACGCACCCACGATACAGGAGAAATTCCTAGTGTGGGCAACGTATTAAAAAAAAATAACTTAAGGACTAGGTGCTTTTACACTGGTAATTTCCTAATCTAAACAACATCATGGCCGTCACACGTGTACCCTCCTTGTAAAGTGTGTCTACAGACATGTGCCCAGTGCTCATTGTGATTTCGTCTGACGTGACAATTTCTTCGGCCCGAACTCGGAAGCGCGGCCTCAGAGCATTGCGTAAGTGTGGCAACACTCGCAGCCGCCAGCATGAAGTACGAGATTATTTATTTATTTGTTGTAAACACGTACTGTTATACTTTTAACATAGCATAACAACACGGCTGTATTGCCCAAAGGGATAGCAATGTGAAGTATACCCGCTGTCGTCAGGTTTGTTTCGTATACAGCCTATAAATGTTTCCACTGCTGGGACATAGGGCTCCTCTCTATGAGAGGGAGTGGGCTGTAATCTACCACGCGGGCCCAGTGCGGGTGGGTAGATGTCACATGCCTTCGAATTTTTAGTTCTAGGACATGCCGGTTTCTTCATGATGTTTTCCTTCTCCGTTTTGGGAGCAGTAATGATTAAATAATTTACACACAGTAAAGCGCTTGTCTGGGTTCGAACCTACGACTTACAACTACGAAAGTCGCGGCCGTTACCACTCTGTCACCACTGCTTTTATGTGAATTTACATATATATGTAATAGAGTGATTATATTATATACACCATTATAAATGATACCTTGTTTAAGGCGAATAAAGACTTATCTTATCTTATGATATTGCACAAATTATGGCTAATGAGAAATTCGTGATGGAAAACCGAATATCACTTTTTCCCACCTGGAAATCGAATCGGAATACCGTTTAGCAATAGCGCATGCATGGGAGCCCTAGACCAATGTGGCAGTCACGTTTTGAATAATCTGACGGTCGTTTGAATTATATTGCGGCTTTATCTAGAGGACTTTCACTTGTTTCTTGAATGTCTAATCAAAATCCTAATCAAGTAAAGTAACTTGATTCGATATTTTTATTAGAACGCAATAATAATAAAAAATTACAACAACGCAATCATAAAAAATGTTGTGTTATTTTGGTCATCAATCACAACGGCTAACAATAATGAGTAGGATTTTTGTCAGGCTCCCAAAAACTTCGGTAATATCTGCATATTATACGTAGAAGAGTGGCTTTTGTTATTAAAACACATAGTTTCAAGGGCGGCTATAAAAACAAAAACAGTGTCATTACGAAATTAAATAAATAACTAGCTTTTTCCCGCAGCTTCGCCCGTGTAGATGTCATCCTATGTGTTAATCCAGGTTATAAACGAATTGTGTGCCAAATTAGGTACATCCAAATCCGTTCCGCCGTTTTTGCGTGATTGAGTAACAAACATCCAAACTTTAACATTAATACAAACTTATTTTTGTTTTCTTTAAAAAAACGTTGCCCCACACTAGGAATTACTCCTGTATCGTGGGTGCGTTTACAAACATTTGAACTCACATACACAAACAGCCAGACCCGGAACAACTACCTGTAGGCAATACAACTATTGGTTCCGTGCGGGAATCTAACCCGCGACACGCAGCATAATATTAGTAGGATTAGGTATTCTTTGTTTTGTAATAACGTAACATAACAAAGTAAATCAAGGATCGTCACACGGTGTTGATAAGGCCGCCGCCGGCCGGCCCGGAGGTGTCGGGTTCGCGAAAACATGGTGTCGGCGCGATCGAGTGGCACAGGCTCAAGGTGATGGTTTCATAACATAATATACAAAACATCTATACAGTGACACCACTGGAATCCCTGCACCTATGGTCTGTTTCAAAAGTAACGCATGAAGTGTAAACAAACCCTGTTCAGGTTAAACACTAACGCAATTGCAATCACTCACTAAAGGGAATTTGTAACACATTCTTATGTATTTAGAAGGTTCCAACTTAATATCTCGCCACTTTTTCAAAAAAATATTGTTTGAATGACATTACAAAATTGCAATTGAAAAATCCTTCACAAAAATTCAGGTTATAAAACTAACCTCAATAAAATCGTAAAATAAATCACAAATATGGTGATTCACAGTTAAAATCATTATTTCAAATGATCAAATCAAAGCACTCAATTTATAAGTGTGTGATGAAATGTAATTGCCATCCAACGTGGTAATGCTGCCAGCCTTTTGGGCACTTATCCCATTGGCATTAGTGATGTGGACGAATTTTTTGATGCCCAATGAGATCCTGTCTTTTTCTATATTTTTTCGTATTATTTATATAATTGTATATATAAATATTTTAGTGTTAGCTTGTAAAAATAGTAATTAATCAGTGTATGATAACTAATTACTAAAATGAAGAAATTATTTATATACACTACTAATTGGCATCCACAGGTACGTTTCTGATCCATTTGTTTGCATTTTCACCAGATACTTTTAGAACAAACTATAAGTATCTAGGTACCCGTCTTACAATGTAACATGTAATACTAATCGCGCTTTATCAAATAGGTATCCGGAGTGCTACGCCGCAAGTGTAAATATTTTTAGTTTGTACTTCGTGAGTACACTGTTCCTGTTATGGAATGAAAGAGGAACTTTTAAGTTTCTGATAGTAGGTACTGTAGGTAGATAGGTACTTATTTTACTATAGTAAGAATTCCAAGGGCTGATTTTTCAATCATGTATTAACTTTATTCGAGGAATAATTTTGAAAATTAAAATCAAATTAAAACATACAAAAACTGTCAAACGCCAATTTTATTCCTCTAATAAAAGTTATCTGGCGATGGAAAATCAGCCCTTAGTGGCGTTGTATATTATGTAATGTATCTATGTCACGTAGGGTATTTTCCGTCCCAAAATTTTGTAAAACAACTCAAGGAAAGCAAAACAGAAAATAGGAAAGGTGCGTAGAGACTTCTTGTTCTAAGTATTTATTCATTTCTGAAATACTTTTGTGAGCATACACGAAGCTATCGTAAACGTCTCATTCTTGCTAGACTAAAACCTCGACATTCAGGAGGCACCGCAGTGCCCCCGCTAAGACGAGTCAAAAACAAAAAAAACCGGCCAAGTGCGTGTCAGGCCACGCATACATATGTAGAATAGGGTTTCGTAGTTACCTATAATGGCACTTTCCAAGTTAGGCCTCTATAACTCCTGTACTAATAAAGTTATTTAAGCCGTTATAGTTTTCGTTTTGACCAAGGTTTAAGGTTGTAGAGTTAGGGGCTTGATTCTACATTAGATAAATTATTAACAGGGACAAAATTATACTCTTAGCAAAACCATTGTGAGTATACCAAGGGATTTTTAGGACTATTTGCATACAAATGCTGATGAATAGTGTTAAATGCTCAGGCCTAGATATACTAATAAGTCAGTGCATGAACGACTTCTATATTTTAGTGTATAATAGCCTTAGGTATCACTATATTACAATAGAATCTACCCTATAACCTTCCAATATGCAAATAGTAGCTACAGCCATATCAATTATCTGCACAATACCTGTATTACAGGATACAGCATACTCAGTGAAAATGGCTGAGTGATAAATGATCGCGAAACAAGTGTTCAATCAGCGTGCGGTCAGGCGGCAGGGCTAGGGCGGAGGGCACACCTACCGCGCGGTAATAGCGCCCGGGCTCATTGGGCTAGCGGGCCCAAACGGTGGCAGAAAACAATTGGGCCCTAATGACCCTCCGTGAAACAGCATCGACAAAACTATGCGTAACGATCAAATTAACGTTACTGGCTAAAAGATAATTTGATTGTCTGTTATGCTTAGATATGTGCTGTTACAGAATCTATAGCCTGGGCTGCATGAGTAAAAGGACCCCTCTCATGCCGACTGAAAGTCATAATGGTACCAAAATTATCGACCACAACCGTTTTGCAAACATTTATGGGTGATACTAGTAAAAACAATAATTATTTATTGTTACAGCCCGAAGCCACTTTGCGCACCCAAGGAAAGAGAGGCAGTGTTACAAGTACTTTAGTGGCTAAAGGAATTGAGTAGAAAATATTATATTGTCCAAGTAATCACCAGGTTGAGAAGACACGTTTATAATATTACCTAGGTACAGCTAGGTTACAAAGTATTATTTGTCAGTGTGCCCCAAACTAGACAGTTAGTCTGTAGGTATCTTGGGGCTCGAGGTACGATTTTCAGAGTGAAAACTAGTAAGTTGCATTCTTGTATGGTATGGTATTAGTAAGAGTAGGAGAACTACTTATCTATACTTAGTAAGATATTTCAATATTACAGCAGGTACAGTCACGAACAAAAGTATGTAAACACTCGGCTTTATTCAAAAGCGATTTACTCCTTTATTTTTTAATGTAATTTTATATTGTTACGAACATAGCATTTTCGAACCCATAGGTTTATGTAATCAACGATGCATTCATTATTTCACGAAAAAATCGCAATTGAAAGTTGCCAAGTGTTGACATATTGGTGCTCGTGACTGTACATCTATATACTAATAATAAAGCCGGAGATGTTGTTTGTTTTTTTGTTTATTTGAACGCGCTAATCTCTGGATGGGGCGGTCTGATTTGAAAAAATATTTTTGCATTTGATAGCCCAATTCTTCATTCTTGAGGAAGGCTATAGGTTACTTAACATCACGCTATTACCTTTAGTTAAAAAAAGCGCTGAACGAAAACGAAGTATTAGCGCGGGCAGGCGATGCGATGCGATGTGGGTTGGGGGAACAAGAAATTTTACGCGGACGAAGTCGCGGACAGAAGCTAGTAGATAAATAAATCTAAACATGAGACCTCAAAAAAATCATACGTAAACAGTTTCAGTTATTTAAATAGTTAATTATGCAAACAAATATACAAACATTTGCTTACAGTTGAAATGAAATGGTAAAACGTCGACAATTTTTATTGCAAGTGATGTTTCTGTCAGTAATTGCAAAATATTAATTTCTTAATAATAATTAGGTAACTGTGCCTCGAGGGCGTTCACCTCAGTTAATAAGGTACATTAGTAAACTTAAATTAAATACTGTAATTATGAAATATTCATTGGAAATCTTTTGGATTCTGTGCGATACGGCGCGGCGGGTCACTGGTTAAAAATAACATAAATAATAATAATATTATAGGTACGCCAACAAGGCTAACATAGGTACATAATAGAAGTTTACAGATACAAATCTGGAACGGCCTTAGCGTGATTTTAATAGCCTATAGCCTTCCTCAAGAATTGTGCTTTTTACGATATGGTTTGGTAGTTCCATAGATTAGCGCGTTCAAAAAAACAAACAAATTCTTCAGCTTTATTATTGGTATATAGATTTACCCAATCAAGTGCAAACAGCTACGGAATAGAGCTCCATTAAACGTTATTGTTATTCTAGTTTCTCCTTGCCTACGACTATGCAACAATAGTTAGATAATTGATTGTTACGTGTGCTACTAAGTACTTGAGTTAGGCGACAGGCGTTGAGCCGCGACCGGTGGCTAATCCAATCACGTAATTGGACTTAGCTTTATTCAATGACCGGGTAATGAGTACTGCGACTGGCTTCTATGGGATAGTAACTTTACCCTACTGCTATATTTAGAAATACTGTTATCGATTACAGAAGTCGGGTATCGGTCTTCCGTCGGTGCTTGCATGATGAAATACTCGCCCAAGATATCACGGCACGGCCATCTTGGGCGGCATTCTCAAACCCAAGAATGGGGTTCAAAATCAGGGTCTCAAAGTCGAAGCATTTATTACAATGAAACTATCTACAGGCACTTTTGAATTCTCATAATTAAATAGTCGGTCAGTTAGTCAGAAAGGTAAAGCTAGGTTGCCCAATACAAAACGTAGATCTCTATGGAGAAGAACAGACAAGAAACTCCAAGGACACTCTTTTAAATTATAAAACCCAGGATTTTATAATATCTTGTATTATAAAATCCTGGGTATATTATTTTCTTTTCTTTCATTATTCTAGTGAATCATATTAGAATAATGAAAGAAAAGAAAAAGAATTAAGTATAAGATATTAAGAAGATATTTGAATTTCATACAAGTAGTAGGTACGAGTAGGTAGGTACTGTTTCTATGTTAATCTTGGACAAACATTAGAAGAGCTAGTTAGGAATTCTCTATTTGAGTAGCGATTTATGCGCAGCTGAAAAAAAAAAAGTTCTGGTTTTATCCCTCAAATTGTGTCCAAAGTCCATAATGACCAAAAACTCGTCTTGATGTGCAGTTTAACATGTGGTTATTGAGCCTCTTCTTTCGTTCAATGTTAATTACATTGCAATAGACATAGATTCCATCAGTCCCTAAACATAGGTCTGCTGACAGTTTACAATGAACATCCTCATAATTTTCAATATTTTCCACTTATATGAAAAATGACTATTAAAATGCAAAAAGGGCGATAACAAACGAAATTAGATAAATTAAAGGAATTGAGGTTGTTCCGTCAGTCAGTGGCAGGAGGCGCGTTGATCACCGCTCTCGGGGCGGGTCCCAGTGACACTGACGACTCATTAGCAGTGGATCGTGTGCCGGGGGCACATCACTCATCAGTCCAGTTTGACAACCGTGCCGACTTATCGAACTCTTTGCCGAGGTCTAATAGAGTCATTATCGGGGTACAACGAAAAGAAAGGACTTTTGGTCCTTGAAATATAGGTATTCAAGTAGGGCAAAAACACATCTCATAGTACGCTGTATTTTTTGCCATAGTAATGTTGATATTATGTCTACTAAAGATAAACCTCCATGACTGACGTAACTACTAAGTGCGATACCCTCTTCATAGTAATTAATTCAGAATTTAAAAAAGCATCACTTAGGAATAGGTAATTAAATTGTCTAGTTCTCTGAAAGTGAAAAACTTTCTACAAAAAGCGATTTTAGCGAGATATAACTTTTTTGTGGAGTTATTTTCAAGTTTTTCATCTACCATTTTGCTTTATACATTTTTATTCGTTGTTACGAATTTTGTGTACTTTGGGTTAAGAAAACATTAGCCTATATTTGATTAATGATGTCCCCATTAACATCATCACCACAATTTAGCATGAGCATGTAATGTGTTACGGAATAGTGTTAGTAAAGGGTGATCCATTCGCCCATCATATAGTGTGTCCTACCTCAGCAGAGTGCACTGACAGACCAATTGGCTTCGTTTGAACTCGCTGCCACACTTGACACGCAGTTATGGTGTGCATGTAGGTATCTGATTTATTCTTGGAAATAAGCTTGGGAGCCACTTACTCAGTTCACAGGTGAAAACTAAAATGACCTAAGTATGTTTAGTTAAAAATAGTACAGTTTAGTAGTTTTTTTCCCGAATTAATAAGTCCAGTATCAAAAAGACGTATCCCTACGGCCAGAGAATCAATAATAGATATCCATCCTCACGCCTTAAAATATTAATCCAACAAAAATATGCATGAAAAATAAACCGCACTAAACTGCTTACACTAACAATAAATCTCCTTGTTAGCTCAAACATATTTACAGAATAAAAATGTAATGATCCCAATCCATTACCAAATTATCTTACAAAGTAGCGTAATAAATATAGATATCTGTCTGTATTGATGCAGTGAGCGGAGACAATATTTACTGGGCAACTCCCCTGGTCCTGCCGAACGGAAACTTATAGTTTTCTTGAGGCGCCCGCCGAATAAAATACTGCTGGTCGGGACATAAATCAGATCGTGTCGTGGTCGCAGCCGGCGCGGAGACGCCGCCCCGTGCTGTCGGCCGGCGGAGCTGACGCCCCGAGCCCCGCTACATTTTAATAACAGGACTCCGCCATAAATGGTCACTGACAGATTTTATTTCAACTCGTATATTATCTGCCAAGTCGTGCAGACTTCTTTTATTAATATTTGTTCTGTAAGGTCCTCTCTACCTTTACCTGGTGAGTTATTGAATAATAGGTACTCGTCTAGCAGGAATTTTGTACCTAATGGTTTTACTATGGTTCTGGTTGGTTCAATTTCCACAATCTTTCGTAGTACCCAATAAACTCGTACTACTAATCGGTAATCATATCTGCGGCTAATTGAATTGACTATCAAATTAGGAAAATAGTCAACATTTTAAGATAGGTGGATAGTTTTTATTAATGAAACTCTTCAGTACTAATTCAGGTACTACTTAGTTATGTATTTCCATAACGGTTATCCACGTCTGTATTATGACTCCGTGCAAAACTACGAGACCAAAAAATAACAAAAATTGCGGAAGCTCATAAGTCACAAAGTAAAATCTAAAATTATTAATATCGGAAATGGAAAGTTTCAATAAGTGTAGATATGTATCGGTGGCGGTGGCGGTGGCGGTGGTGTTTTATGGGCAGTTTTAGTGCGCTGGCCGTCGCCAACAATAACGGTGACCGCGAGGGTGTCGGGGGGCACAGCTGTTTTTTACACGTTCTTATACAACCTTTACCTCACAATGCAGGAACTGTGGAAATCATTGGAGACTTTTTTGTACATATTTTTCCTTGAGTTGGTAGTCGGAGTGTAATTACAGTTGATTGGTATCTACGAGTAAATACTTAGTGCCAATTTAGTGTTGCATTTGAACCTGCTTCTCAAAACGAATTTTTTTGTAGGTTCTAGTATATAATGCGGCCAGAGGTATGGGGGGTTTGAGTGATTATCAAAATGAAAATAGTTTATTCTGCTTGATTAACAAATTTAGATTAACGCCTCTGTTTCTACTCTTAATATACCAAGTAGGCGCCAGTTTCACACACGAGAAGTCGAATCTATGTCTTTCTTGTTCCGAATTGACCATAGCCATTACAATAAAAATATTAAAAACCGCATAAGTAAGAGGCGGAGGTCGTCGGCAGTTCGGTGCAAATGTCGCCCCGGACACTTACATTATTCCTTAGTGGCCCTAGCGTAGCGGCCGGCGCACGGCGGCCGGTCCGGCGCAGTGCCGGCGGGTGGCCGCTCAGCCCCTGCACCTATTATCTCGATACTTTAGATAGTCACCGGGACATTCACGGTCTCCGATCGTTCGCACAAATGACCGGCCATTTGTCCAGATCCGATTAATCATGATTGTGTTTGTGTTGTACCAGTACCTACTATAAAAATATAATCCCTTCTGGACTTTAATATTCGCTACTCGAGCGGAAATTGATGAGATTCGAAGACGTTGAAAAGGATTGAATTTCATCAAAGGAAGTCATTATAAACGTCTTATAGATTCTGAAGGATTTTCTATGAATTATATCGGACTGTTCAATTTCGTAGTACATACCTACTTGAAAATTAATCTAAGGGATTATTTTACTTCGATGGCTATGAATCACATGGAAGACAAACTCGGAATATTGGATATCTGCAAAAACCTAAGAAGGCAGTCTCGATGGACGTCCGTCAGGTAGCTTATTATGAACCGTGAGGGAAGAAATCAAAATGGAATTCTTGAACTACTGCCATTAACTGAGTGAATGTATGAAGAGTATGTACGCTTGTGGGAATGATTTTAGGTTTAGTGTGTTACATTTATTTGGGTAACGCTTGGATAGTGCTGTAGAATAAAAGGTTGTAGAAAGTGCAAGGTGGAAAATCCTACACATTGCGGCATAGCAAATAATGGACAAAAATTATATTTTGCTCTTGTATTTAACTGCACTATAGGTACTTTAGTAGGTACCTACAACCCACCCGTGTTCCTTCCTTAGCCCTTTATGTTCCAGGGCAGCGGTAAACCCTTTCGGATGTTCCCGCTACCCTGGCAGGCTTCGGCCCTATGGGGCCCCGTCGCTTCTGCTGACATATCTTTGAGGCGCGCGTGGAACACGTACACGCCGTCCGGCACGGGCCTAGTCCTGATCGGACGGAGAGCTACCAATTACTCTCCGCCCGCAGGCCCGCGCCTACGGTGGCCGGGAGTCGTCACGCGGCTCCCGACGCCCGGAGCGTCTCCCGCGGCGGCTGAGGCGTGAGGTGCGCAAAGTGCGTTCCCTCGCCCACCCCGCCACCTCCTTCGCTAGCATGACTGCTTCGCAGAAGGAGGTGACTGCCTCCCACTCCCTCTCACCCCGGACCATGGCTTGAACCAGGGCCGGACGCGAGAGGTCGCCGCCGCTGCCAATCGCCTCTACGAGGACACGGCGGTGCTCTGCCCAAGCAGGGCAGACCTCCACCGTATGCTCCACCGTGTCCTCTGGGCGATCCTGACAGTGGTGACACCCGGGCGTCTCCTCCCGCCTGATGATGTGCAGGAACCTCCCGAAACATCCGTGTCCGGAGAGGACCTGCGTCAGGCGGTAGGTGAGAACGCCGTGACGTCTCTCTAGCCACTCCTCAAAGAGGGGTCTTACCGCCGCTATCGTGGCGTGTCCTGCGCTGGGTTGGGCATAAAGGGCTAAGGAAGGAACACGGGTGGGTTTTAGTCAGTAAGAGTCTGACACTCCCTCCTGCTCCACCCAGAGCGGGAGGAGTCATTTGATGATTTCCCATCCTCAAAAAAAATAAAAAAAGTAGGTACCTACAAAGGTAGATATGTCCACATAACGGTATGTGTGCAACTGGAGTCATACACAAAGTGCTGATTTAGTTAATGTGGGTAATGCTATATGACACTACTGAGTACTTGGACGGTAATAAACAATGCAATTCACGGTATTGTTTTGTCGCAATATTACTTCTCTATACTTACTTGTTTTAAATATTACAATAAGAATTTGTAATATCTATCAATTTGTTAGACATATAGTATCACGCCTGTATTTTCCGAAGGGTAAGGCAGACATTCACATTTCGCCAGTTATGAAAAAAAATCTACTAACATTATATGACCGAGCTAGCGATCGAACTCAGTCTACATAGTCAGCAGTCACGGTTAAGACCACATGACCAAGAAGGCAAAGCATTCATTTATAATACCGTTCGTTGTAACGAAATCTTTGTTTGTGTACCTAAGTCCCTACCTACGGGTAAAAGATAAGCCCAGTCAATATGTAATTCTTTTCATATGCAGCAAGGTTCTAGCTTAGACTACGCTGATACCTATTCAGCAACGTCCTTCCAGATTCCAACCATGTCCCTTCCAGACATGGCGCTGCATTGTTTGAATAATAATATCAAATTTGAACTAAAGAGACCAAGACCCCTGCGTTTGTTTTAGCATTTCTTCTCAGGGATCAGCCAGCTAGGAAGAGGCACGCCATTTGTTTTAAAATTTTGATCAAATTGTCACAAAAAAGAATCTTAGAACAGGTTACAAAAATAAATAAACATTTCATTTCATCAATATATCGGGAATAAGATTTCGTAGGGATGCGTAAAACAAAATGCAAGAAAGGAGTACAAAAAATACTTCTTATTCCTGATTGAAATGCGTACCTACTATAAGTTTTCAGCGACAATCAATAGTGCGATAGTGCGATTGATGCGTGCAAGGGACTCCGTTCCGGTCGGCTGTGTATATCGGATGAGCCGATTGGGGAGATGCCGTTCTGCTCCATTATACCTCGGAATAATCCTCAGAGCAATGCACATTGGCTTGTAGACCTGTACCGCCGGCTTTATTTGAGTACGAATATAAAGAAAATATGAAATAGAAATGAAATAATGCTTTAGTGCAATGGTTTTGATAGTAAAAGTTCTGTATAGTCTTGTTTGTGATGGCAATCAAATAATTTGGTTTTAATAGGTTTTTATATTATATCTATCTATTTGATAGATTATATATTTTGTGAATGTTTGAACGTTGTAGGCCTACAAGGCCTGTGGATTTTTAGTCCATTTTCTATTTTGTTTAAGTACCTGGTAGTTGTTGACAGGCCTACATACGGCATACCTACTCTCTCATGCCTGTAATTTAAAAACATTATAAAAGCCATTTTTTCTAGAGCAACCGTGGAGTTTTTGCCGGCTCTTCTCCATACGAAACGATCAATAGGAACTGTGCACCTAACTTCTGACGTTTTTATGTGAAATTTTGATTTTGTTAAAGGATTATTGTTGTTTTGTTTTTGGCTTCATTTATAAAGCTCATTTTTAATTAGGGACTGCATCAACTTGCATATTGTAAAACAATATCTAAGTAAGATTTTATGTAAGTATCTACCCAGTCATTGTTCGCAACAGGCCTAAGGCTCTTTATCATGTAGAGAAGGACTAAAAGGCGCTTGCTCAGCGCGGGTGGGTCACGGCGGCACCTATTAATTAGGTCCTTAGGTGCTTTAATGTATTTTAGCACACTCCTAATGGTACATCGCTCGATTTATATCACTTTTTTGAAGATATAAAAGAGCACAAAGCGTCTTTCACATTTAAAATGACATTAACATCATACAGTAACGTGTTCTGGGAGTTGCTCGGAGCGCCTCTCTCACGGGCCGCGCTCCGCTGAACCCTGATCCTATCATAACGCAATCGCATATCGCCCACCTTCCAAATACGACAAAGTTCCATCTCTACACCACACATGAAATCTCAACCTTACGCAGTACGCATTAGATTGAAACTCCGCAAGTTGAACAACGTAGTACCTTGTCAAAGAGGCAGTAAAAATGTGCAGATATTTACGTTGATAGCCTTCCAGCAAAGAAGTGGAGTAGATACGTGAACTCGATCAGGGACCATAATAACCTAAAGCTCACGTTATTTCTTCGATAAATGTAACGTATGTATCCGCAGATTGAAAACAATCTTTTCGTGAGTTATTAGATTTTGGAATTTGCATGGAGCTGTTAGGATTTTTGTCAGCAGAAATGAGGAGCGTTCTTAGGTGGGAAGATATTTACATTTGCTTAATACTATTATATAAATATCCTACCCTACCCCATAGGCTTAGACTACAAAATATATACATACAGACTATACAGGCTGGTAGGTCATCGACGCGCAAAACTGTAACCATGAATTCAGTATATGATTCTAGACCGTTGTAGAAATTTTACGTCGGTTATAAAAAAAAAAACTGCTTTTTCATAGAAAAGTGCAATACCTACGCAGTCAAAATGTTTGTAACAGCAAAGTTTTTTTGTTCAGAATCATGTGCTGAATCCATGGTAACAGGTTGCGCGTCGATTTCCATGCCACCCTGTATTCTAGAGTTATTAATTGTAATTAGACTACAAAATAGACACCTGCAGTGCGATTCTGTAACCATCTCACCGTGAAAACTTAGGTGAAGTGAGCGTGGAGTGAGCTGTCATTCCAAATAATGCTAGGGATTGATACTATTGACAGCTCACTCTAAGCTCACTTCATCTAACTTTCCACGGTGAGATTTTTACAGAATCGACCGGCTGCTCTTTACGAGGTAAAGTTTTGTATATGTATTACCATCACATCAAGAACTTAAGGTAGTTTTCATTTCATTTTGGACTTTGTAACATGTTTTTTTTCAATACAAGTGCCCGAATTAAGGGAAAAATATAAGGAAGTCCACAAAAACCATAAAATATCCCCCTAAGCTTCCGCTCACCGATAATCCCTTTAGCGAGGGAAAAAACTTCAAAAGTTTGTGCGGGCTTGTGGGGTCCTGAATTTTTGATCTCTATTAAATTGTTTCAAATCGTTTAACTTGTCGCGGCTCAATCAGTGCGCGCCGCGTGCCGTGCCGTGCGACACCGCGCCGCGCCGCGCCTCTGTTTCACGCTTGCTGCTTCGCATAGTGATGCTGAGATTGCGTTCAGCTCACGCCTCACGTGTGTGCAGTGACCGTGACCAACTATAATTTCACCAATTCTGAAAACACAAGAAGTTTACTGAACTGTTAGTAGGTAACGCATTTGGGATTGGTTTCCCACACTAATTGGGCACTCTCCTATAACACAATGTTGATCGAGATGTCATTAAAATTATTATTATTTTTACCAAATATAATTTAGATTATAGAGAAAGTATCATTTTGTCAGGGATGAGTTTTTAATGCTAAACTCAACCCTGAGAAAATTAGACTTTCTCTAGTATCTGCCGATACTGATACGTTTTCAGGAATGTAGAAACGTACGATGGATACGGATAAGCTGGCAGTGGTGGATAATAAGTATCCGTGATTTTATTTTTCCGATCATCTATATTCCATAAGGATGAAACATAGGTAGACTACGTTAGTAATTTAAATGAAATAAAGTAAAAAACGGCAGTTATTATTAAAGTGGTGCGAAACCAATTGTGAAAATATAACAAACCAATCAATTACTCCAGAAGCGAGGCTTTGTTTTTAGATCCAGACAATTATTATTTTATCTGTTATACAATATCGTATGACCATAAATCGTTGATAGTAACGGTAGGTGGAGGGTCCTGGCCCGGCGCATCACGGCAAAACTGATTTATGCACTGGTGATATTTTATAGCGCAGTTTGTTCCGGCCGTTATTGTATTAGGGCGGCTGTTTGTTACATCGCCTTTGCCCTCGCCCCCTGACATGTACTGCGACGTTAACTTTTAAACTCTTTAATTGTTTTCTTTGAAAACTTTCGGTGGTGAGGGAAGGTTAATAAGACTTAAAAGACTGTTGAATTTTGTGATTGGTTCAAATAAGAGAGCGAGAGCTGGGCCAATTAAAAGAAGTGTTACCTTTCTATGTCCATAACCGAGCTAACCAAAGAAAATTCGCTTTTTTTTCAGATTTTTAAACTGAAAAACAATTGCATTTGATTGAGTGAATGAGTATAGAATTTCTGAGTCAAGTTTCAAGGGTCAGTACCTTTTACTTCGAAACAATACTTTTTTCCTGAAGTTCGTTCGACCATAGAAAGATCGTCAAAAAATTAAATAGAATTTCTCCATGTTATTCTATCATTCATACTTCTTTAGTTTCATACAATAGTTAGTAACGTAAGCACCTACCGTATATTAATCTAATAAATACACATCTCTTTTGATTTGCTCTGGCTTCCCCTTTCACCAGTTGACTCCCTTAAAATCGTTTTAAACTTCATAACTGGCGCTCAATAAAAAATAACGTTTCCGACTGTCCCCCAATTTTTTAAATTGCGTGAAATTAAATTTAGAATATTATTATACTCTTTATCCCTCCGGAGTCTGACAAATAGGCGAGAGCAGCGACGCCGCGATTTAGCTATGCTGTAATTGGTTTTTTAATGCGGCTCTCGCGAAGTACCACCTTCCGCTTTATCAAGTGAATACATTATCAAATTGTTAGGCGGTCGACGCGTCCCCCGCGCCATGAATAAGAATCAAATGCGTTCGCGATTCTCACACCGCGACGACCGCACTGAGGGGTTGCAAATTAGTGATTCCGCTTTGCCAATGCGCATTTTAACGGTTGATAAATACAAATTAAACCATAATACTTATTGTTATAGTTTTAGGGAGTCAATGTTAAGTTTTATAACCATTTTTTACTGCACTATTTTGATTGATTAATATAAATGTCGATTTTTCCTTGCTTGATAAAATGTAACGCTTCACTATTTCGCCAATTTTTCTTATTTTCTTTTTAACATGTAAAGAACACTACCTTGAGTGATAGCGACAGGGGTTCGACTGATAGTGCAGATGGAGGGCGCATTAAATTTGACAAGCGAAGATATTCAAAAGGTATGGGCGTGCGTTTTCATTGCTAAGCTACAAGCTGAAGACATTTCTTTTCAAAAGACTTACGTCGATTAAACCAAAAAGACCAAAAAGCGCTTAAGTGTTTTTAAAATCGGTTGTTCATTATATAGTAATTCTAAGTTTATTTTATGTAACGGAGTTGGATTGTGCATTATTTCCCGTGACGTCTCTCGTATGTTAATGGAGCTGTGTTCTCGTTTCGCGGAAGGAACATCTCGTAAATCCGGTCACGTCCGACATTACGTCCGATCCTCCGACTGACACTATGCCTATTGCAGAGAGCTCTGATAAATGAGCCTATCGCCTACAGACTATCATTCGCCCTCGTAAAATTACGATTGTTTTTATTAAGACTTAAACTACACAGCAATAATGTCGCAAGATCTAAACCTATGAAGGCTTTATGGTTACGCATTTGTTTGTTTACAGTTAACCGTTGGGTCGAGTTTTACTATCATTCTGAAGAAAAAAAACATGTAAAAAGCGTGGCGAAACAGTTATCCCTCACATAAAGATGGCTAATGCAGTTAGTATAGGAAATCTACGCGCACAAGCGGGAGCCTGTCTCCGTGGTTAAGTGGCCCATTCGCGTGCAAACGAGCGCGCACTTTAAAAATAATAAAACCCCTTCAATATCTATGGCGATACTAGAGTTCTTTCAGAGTACATGTCCCTTCACTACCTACGTTTTGGGATAAGGAATTTTGATGGGTATTTCCTGTTTCAAAGATGTTTTAGACCGAATGGTTACCTATTCAGCAAAATCTCATGCACATTGCCCGGTACCCAATGTTGTTTGGCGTTGATTATATTACAGTGGTTACACACGGTCGCCAGATGTGTGCACAAGCGATCAACTGACCAAGGAGGAGGTCGCGAGTGTAAACACTGCCTAACTAACCGCAGCTTCACACCTCCGTATTAGTTTTAACGTGATTTGGAAAGTTCTATTGGATTTGTTAAATATATGGTTTGGGTAGATTCGCTTAATTTCTACATGATTTTACATCAAGAGATTTACTCGAAAAAATAAACTTGTATAATACACCCTGCTTCCCACGGTGCATTAAATACTTAACTGATATAAACTACAAAATGCTAACATTGCGTTACACATTTCCTTTTCTCGAGCAAACCCTTCTACAACTCCAGTAAAGACACCTGATTAAAACGGCACGAACAGGAAATAGAAATGTACAAACCTTGTTACAGAAGAAACCGACCCGTATTTCCCTTATTCGTTCATGTGACGCGGCACCTCTATCTAGTTAGAGCGGTGCACACGGGGAAAAATGAAATATAGAGGCAATCCAAATAGATTGTTATCTACCCGCGTGTTTACCGGCGACGAGCACGTTCGCGCTAACAAGCGACCCTCGCGCCTTAAAACACGATGACAGACACCCTTAGCACCATCCCTAAGCTGCACGACACTATTTGACAGCCAGTGCTCGTGACAGGTGGACACTCACGCTTTTATTCTATCCTGGTAACACAATAAAAATATTTTGTTGACCACACATAATAAGTGTTCGTAAAAAATGTCTGATATAATGATGCTCTCATAAGACAAGCAGAGTTGTGAGTAATGAATTAAAACACCTATAAAATATATTGATTCCTATCAACAACTATAAAAATTAATGTGGCAGATAGCACGCACCTCCACGGTATTAATTCTTCGACCGTAGCTAAAACTATAAACGTTGGTTAATCCCATGTATCATAGCAGGGTGGTCATTGATTTGCTGCTATCGGATGGTCGCGGTGACTTATTGTCGGTCCCCTCGCGTCTCGCGCCCATTACCTCCGAGATCGGCCTCCGTGGACGAATCAAGTCTTCTAATAACTGCACCTCTAATACACCTCATCTTTCCTTAACGTCCCACTATTCGTTTCGTGACTAATTGAGCGTAGGCGTTGTAGATTTCAGTTTATTGCCGGTACTTTATCAACTTGCTACATAAATGAGGAATTTTCCTATAATCAATGCAATATTAACTACCCCAGTAATAGACTTGGTGTAAAATTCAATTATTATATTGTAACAAACCTGTAGGTAGACAAAGCACGATAAGAGAATTACAAGTCATCATTAGCATAATCCGGCGCGGGCGCAAAACAGATAGCGGTAAGGTGCTTAGGTAAATTAACTAAGCGCGTCTACGACTCCGCTACGGCGTAGAGCGTAGTCCGCGCTCGCGGTCTCGAGCTTTATCAGCTTTATTGACGTGCCAGTTAAATATAATTTTCGCTCAAGTTAGGTGCATAATTTGAGTAATACTTATTTTTTATTTGTCTGATATTAATTTAAAGTGGTGATATTCAAACTTTAATGTGTAATAATTTTGAAATTTTGACTGTTATTTCATACAAAAACTGTCAAACGACAATTTTATTCCTCGAATAAAAGTTATCTGGCGATGGTAAAATCAGGCCTTAGTTTATAATGGTCCGAGTTTCGGTTGTAATCACACAAACCCGAACTTGTCATCAATATTCTACAGAGTTATTTGTGCTGAACATGTGTAAGTGGACGTGGGCGTGTGCAGTTGTGATTGGATTAGGTCCGTGGTGTGTTGACGAGCCCCGCGGGACCGGCGCTTACGACCCACGGCCGACGGCGATGCACTGACACCTCCGTCACGCTCCTAATACCGTCCTATGTTCAGCTCAATACAAATAGAACCCAGTGAAGGTCATTCACTCGTGTCTCATAAACTTAACGAAATTGCCGTTTTTTTATTATTCTTTACAGATGATGTCATAAAGCAGGCGGACATACTACGCTTGGGTTTTAGTACCGTATCAAAGAAAAAAAGTCGTGAAGCGCTGCCGGGATAGTAAGATGTCCAGTAGTATTGTAGCTATTTAAGGAAATTATTAGGTGCAATTACGCAGCTTGTTGTGCGTGATTGGAATGCTTGCAGAGGAGGGCGAGGGTCCGACGACAAATTCTTACAAATTAATACATCTATCTGGGAGCCGCCTCGCGACCGACCGCGATACGTGTGGAATACTTTATTATCCCATCTGAACACTATTCTCTAGAGACAGGGTATTAAGGATAAGTAAGTGTTGGTGGACAGATAAGTGACAGATTCGCAAACTAGTTAAAAATGCAGTGTTTACTTATCAAATGATGGGATAACACTGGCTGAAGGTAATTCCTGAATACTAAAACTACAGTACTAACTTCCGTGTATGTTCATCGGGAATAGAAACATTCAACTTGTTTGCCAGAAGAGAGATTAAGATAACATTGGACAAGGCGTAAGGAGCAAGTGACAGATGGGTCTCAGACTAAAAAATCGAATAGTACGATGGAACAATTGAGGATAAGAGTGTGTTGTAGCAGACAATGCCGCAACATCGCGGGGAATTCTATTTCTAATCTGTGAGTATAATCTGCGGCGTCAGCGCGGCACTGCAATATGCGTCGCCCCCGCCCCCCGCGCCCCGCGGCCGCTTCACACTCGTTGTTTCGAGAGCAATCGAGGCGCCAATAAAAAAGGCGATCGTCGCCCCGAGCCCGGGCACCGACTTATTTACAGAACACCCTGCCGACGCTATTTATTTTATTGACTGCCATTTGCCCTGACTTTTATCGCTGCCCACTTCCCGGATAAAACAACAGCAGCAGGTAAAGATTGTCCAGCAGTAACTGCCTCCGTGATACGGGGTCGTCGCAGTCATCATGATAACTTTACTCCGGCCAATTCTAATAAAAACTGTTCGCATTTGCTCGACTCGATTGCATTGCCATTATAGTGCTAACATTAAATGCATTTTATTTTTTACAAGGGGGAATAATGGGGTTATTATAAGGGTTATTATTTTTCTATAGCGACTTCATTTTAAAATTATAACTGAAAATCAACGGCTGATTTTTTTTATTGTGGAATATTTATTAGTTTATTTTATAGCAACTCATTATAATTACATATTTGAATAGTCACAAATATTTAAGAAAAACAAAAAACCTTAAATAGGAATACCTAAGATATTGCAAATTTATTTAAATACTAGCTTCTGCCCGCGGCTTCGCCCGCGTGGATGTCGGAAATTTACCCACGGGAACGTGCTAACAGGATAAAATGTATGTGCTTCCCCAGAATGCCATCTATGTCGCGGGCCCTTTGTGGCTAATTACAATAGAAAACCAATTGTGTCTCATTAGTGGTGATTAAGAGGGTACCTATATGATATCTTTACCTAAGTACCTAACTAATAAAAAAAAAACTCAATAACAGAAAATTAAATACCTACCTACCTAAATAAACCTATTTCTGATGATAACTAATCTAAACTCAATAAATAAGCAAACTCCCTAAAAACTAATATCTATACGAATGACTAAACCTACCTAACAGTATTATAAAATAACCTACGGTCACTACGTACACTATCAAATATACTACCTATACTTTAAAATTAAAATGTATACCTACGACTTATATAAAAATAAACCTAAATAACTCTAAAAACTAAAAGGAATAAAAATGAACTCCACTGCGGGTGACCCAACCTACGACAAACTTAGTATTTGCGGTTGGTACAGTACAGACAGTGGTAATCGGGTATAGGGATCGAACCGCAAAATTAAGTTTGTTTTTTATTGTATATACTTTTCCGGGATAAAAAGTACCCAGTGTGGTGCCCAGGATATTAAAGAATAATTATACCAAGTTTCATCGTAATCGAACCGGTAGTTTTTGCGTGATGCCTGAACAAACAGACAGACAGACAGACAGACAGACAAAAATTTTTTTTATCACATTTTTGGGTTCGGTGTCGGTCAAGTAACACCCCCTGCCATTTATTTTTTGGATATTTTCAATGTACAGAATTTTCACTTCTACAGATTTATTATAAGTAATAGATTTTCAGGAAATGCATAATATATGCAGGGTATTTAGTAAAAAATATCATAACAATAAAAATCACTTAGGTACAAATGTAAGGTAATTTGTTTTATTACGATGGGTGACCGTCGCGTCGGTGGCTCGGACAAGGCCGCGAGCAGGCCGCGGCAAGGGGTGACTCCCATTCTCCACACATCATTGCATCGGGCCGCAGATTTATTTGCATGCGGGCCGCTGACCAGGATCCATTACAGCCATTATCATGCTATCTGATCAACCGGCACGAGAGTTATGGCGCTCTTGTTTTCTTAACTACATGAAAAAATGCCAACAAAGGAAAAACTGAATATTTAGGAAACAGTACAGAGGGAATTGGTAATAGGACGGGTTATAGCTTCCGGTATATTTCTTTTATTTGGGGTGGTCTCCTTGTGGCGGTGATCGAGTTAGCTAAAATATTTTCGTTCTAGTTTAGGGTAAATAAAATTAGAATAATAGAGATCGTTACTAAAACGTATCCAATTTATCACAATCGAAGTAATGAGTACACTTATCTAATACAGATTAGTTAACGTATCAGAGGCTCGTAAGAAAAGTTAGGAACAAACTTCTCAAAGTTGACAGAAGTCGGAAAGTTGTTAGGGCGGCAGGCTATTTACTGCGTTTCATTCAGATTTATGCCACGCGCCGTCCATAGCTAGTTCTTCAATACAGATAATGAACGGGGCGGAAACTATAAATCTGCTAAACTTGCGTAATAGAGAAGAATCGGGAAAGCAAAGTAAACATAATAAAGTGTTTAAGCTGGTTAGTTTAGTCGTTCATGTTCACAGTTCACCCGTGACGGGCCGGAGCCGCGTGCCATTTGAACCTGCTTAGTGAGGTTTCCGCTTAAGCGTATTAATTTGAAATTAGGTCGCAGTTAACACCGTCATGTTAAGTATTTAAGGGTCAGTGTTTCCTCGTACTAATATATTCTGTTGAAGGAAATTGTGTGACTAAATTGTTTAGCTCTTGAATGAATGAAAGGTAATTTATAAGGCTGCTTCGTAGTGTAAGTTGTTATTATTTTATTTATTTTTTTACTTTCGGAAATAAAGAGTTAGAGTGAAGTTGCGGAGAAAGTATTAAAGTAGTTGAAGAGCCAATTGATGATGTGTTTAGCAATTAAAATTAACTTTTTAGTACCGAGTGCGCGTCTCCTTTTTAGGGATTTTTTTTGGTCAACACTTCACGTGACCAGAGGGCTGGGTCGTTCTTTGGCCAAATAATTAGCATTGCAATTCATTGTGGCAATGCTACCAGTCTTTTAAGTACGTTCCCGGATGACAGCAATGCGGACGAGTAGATACTTCGACGCCTAAGTGTACCTTTGTTTTTGTATTTATTTGTATAGTTAGTTAAGTAGTTAGTCATTAAAAAAAACGAAAAAACTATTTAGTTATGAATGTGAGCGATAAATTCTGTATGTTATGTAATTCCCATATCGTCGTATTTGTATCGCACAATAGTGATTATGCAAGCGGGTCACACTCACAATGGTAGTGGAGATATGTTTGACCGCGGTTGGGGGCGATTTTATTTTACTGAGCGCTTTATTGGTTCCATATCAATGGGCTAGTGCAGTTTTATCGGTATTAGTAAACTTGTCGATGTCATTTGGATTGAATGGAAATATTTCAGTTCATTTCTTTATGTGTTATTATTTAACATTCGTACAAAGTACGCTTTCATCAAAAGAGAGGCCGTAATGGATACTAAGACCATATCTATCCATTTTCATGTTAGTTCCTAATTAATAGATAGTAATTATACTAATAATTAATTAAATTATAGGTATTAACAATTTTAAAGTTCGTCACAAAAAGTAATACGCATATTACTTAAAAACTACCTACTGACGAGTTACTTAAAAACAGTAGGTACTTATTACGTGGTTGTGACGAGTATGTAAATCGGTGGATATTGTATATTAAAAATTAATTCAAAAAAAGGTGTAATTAACCTATTTTGATCGATATATCGACTTTACTACAACACTAGTGGTCATAGATTCGCGTGGGATGGACGCGACAAATCAAGCCGCGAGCTGCAATGGGGCGGCTCCGCATCGACAGCGCTGATTTATAGCGGAGCCGCGTTATCGCACCCGCGTCTCTGTCCTACTATCGAGCTACGCCGCGCTACAGTGTGCTACGCCGCGCTACAGTGTGCTACGCCGCGCTACAGTGTGCTACGCCACGCTACATCGTGCTACGCCTAGCTACGCGATTGCTACGCTGCTTACGCAACAAAGTACTTTGTGTGTTTGTGCAAAAATAGGCACATAAAAGGCTCTTTTGAACGTCAAAATTTACAAAAAATATAATTGATTCTATTCGCCCCTTTCAAAAGGTAGTTTCTTATGGAGAAGAATGGGCAAGAAACTCTACCGCACTTAGTGTTAAGAATTATTTTGCAAAGTCTTTGATGCGATTTCCACATAATTAGTATAGTGTATGAGAAGCAAGCCCAAATCGGGGTTAAGTCTTACTTACTTGAAGGAAAACAAACTTATGAAAACAATATGTTTCTAATTTATTATAATGAGAATTTAAATAGCAGCTGCACGTTATCGCAACAAAACCCAAAAACATTTACGAAACTTTTCACAAATGTTTTAAAATTCAAGCGGTCACGCGTGACATTAAATTTTACTTGTATTTGTAGAGGACGTTTAATCGCTTGTTAACGGTCGGTGACCGTGGTAAATCTCTGGTAATCCGGTATAGAACAAATATAGTTGAGAGGCAGATAAGGTGCGTCCGGCTCGGCCATGGGCCGCTAATGTGCCATTTGTATGATGATGCCGGGCCGCGGCCGAGAGTCGTTCCCTACGGTATCCTCGATATTTCGTGGCGTGAAAGTGACGTCGCTTGCCGCAATAGCTCCTCGTAAGTAATGGTGTTATAGTAGGGCTTGCAGCTTTACGACTATCGTAAGTACCTGCCACTAGCTTACCAGACCGCAGTGCATAACATTGTAGCACTTAGGAACGTCCCTACTGGGTAACTGTAGAACGATGTCGAAGCCTATTTAAAATGAAAGTGATTCATCTATATGACGAAGAAGAAAGTCTTAATGTCTTTCAAAAATTCTACTTAATGTTATGTCTCTATGATGATTAAGTAGTTGTGGTTTTAGTATTCGGCCGTAACGGAATACACCTCGCTCGGTCGATATTTGGTATAATCATATTATTACATTCGTAAAATGCTTAATTGGTGTCCATTGCATCATGGCTGCTCGTTTAATATTGAGTACCTATTATGTTAATTAAGCAACCAACACATTCAAGGAAAATACACTATACCGGTCCAATAACCGAGAAGTGTAGTGTCTTATTTAATTATAGTAACTTCGACAACTTTAATAATCCAATGTTTAATTATTGCTACTTGAAATACTTACATGCAAGTTGTCGTAAAACAAAAGTCAAGGAAAAGAGTAACCTTTAAAACGCTACGTACCTACTAAAGCAGTGTGGACGTGTAGCTAAAACCGGGCGCCAGAGTAAACACCAGAGACAATATTTGCTTTTTCTGCTAAAAAAATGACCGGCGGAGGTCAGTTAATTTACATGGTAAACGTACGCTTAGAATGGACCGTCACGCGCGGTCAGTCGCTCACAAGACCAGCTATCAAGGACAGGACGGTAAAGCGCGCCGCAAATAATTTACAACCATAAAATTTTGGATTTTACAGAAACACTTTTAATAAAATCTTGTCGTTTACGTGAAAGGGGATGGCGCTCGCTTTTCCATGTAAACAAAACACGTATTTGAAAATCTTTGTGTTATTCCAAGCGAGGCCTTTTTGTAGTTTTGGAAAATTCCGGAAAATCTAAGCAGTATTTTTATTCACAGCGGTGTTCCCGGGTGTTTTGTGGAATGCATGTGAAAGGGTTTTTTTTAAACATTTCATTTTTTATGCGGAACTCGTGGTACCTAGTGCTATAGAAGTAGGTTGTTGGTGATACTCAAATAGGTATTACGTCGGCCTTAAGCGAGTAAACATCAATGACATTACCGCACTTACATAATCTAAGTAAACTAACAGCTAGGTAGGTAATTTTATCTCTGACACCGTGTTCGTGTTTTATACGGGTTAAGTACCTAGGTACTTAACCCAACTAGGCTAGAATTCATCTCGTTCGTATATAATTTAATGCTCATAACTGATCATCAGTCTCTACGGCCCATAATGATGTCGGATGGCGATAATTTAATTTAGCCTTGATGGTGTAGCGGATGAGTCGGCGGTAAGAGTGCGTCATTAGCGGTTATCACTTCATTCCGGATGAAAAAACTTCAACAGCCCTCGGCTCCTCTCACGTGCGCTTATGATTTATTAATTTTCACCTTCATAAATATGGTGCACGCCTGTATAATGAGTCGACGATATACTTGCAAATTAATATAAGTATTGTGGGACCCAGTTAGAATGCTACGGAAATGGGAACATTGTTTGGGTGGGAATTCAAGGTACCTTCAGGGGGTTCCCATTATCATTTGCAGAGCAGATGAGATCGGTAAACTCGGGAGGGCCCTGAAATCTGCAGGTATGCAGGTTAGGTAGCAAAGAGGATCGTAGGAGGAATAGTTCGAAAGTTTATTTTTGTGTTTGCCGACCGAGACGAAAATAAATATCTAAAGTTTATTAGTCACGTTTCTGCGGTCAAATCATGAATAGGTCAACGGCACCTATTTGCATATCAATGAAGAGCACTAAGAAAACAAACCATTCATAATGAAATAACTCGAAAATATTTTTAGATTAAAATAGAAGTCGCCGTCTATAAGACATTCCAAAAGTATCGAGAACCGTTTTTCTAAATACGTATTACCTACTTTTTCTTTCTTTCTAAATCATCATCTACTTAGTCTTTTCCTTCTATATTGGGGTCGGCTTCCAGTATAACCGGATGCAGCTGAATACCAGTATTTTACAAGGAGGGACTGCCTATTTGACCTCCACAACCCAGTTACCCGGACTTATTACTCCTTATTTATTTATGAAAATAGTCTACTTTTGGAATGTTTGTAAATATGTGAGCACCATGTAAGTACCTATCACATAGTCAATTTATATGTCATGGTTTCATTAATTCGTTTTAATTCTTTTACCTATTGTGGTATAGTAATTTTATTTTTAGGTGCATCGTCTTCACATATAATTATATAATTAATGTATGCAAAATATTGTAAAACATTTTAAAAGAGTAATGGTGGAGTTTCTTGCCCATTCTTCTCCATACGAAAACTACCTTTTGGAAGGGGCGACTAGAATCAATTTTATTTTAATTTTAATTTTGACGTTCAATAGTGCCTTTAATGTGCCTAATTGAAATAAATGATTTGACTTTGACTTTGGTAATACAACACCCCTTGGTAAGACTGGATATAAGACTTTCGGGTCTATGACGACCGAAGATCCACAAATTACAGCCGGGACCAACGGCTTATCGTGCTTTCCAAGGCAAGGAGAGGTCTTGGTATAGGTAAGTATAGAGCTGGTCACCCACCCACGATAACTTAGCCACCAGCCCCTCTTTCCTTCTAAATAAATATAAAATTTCATTTTTTAAAACAAAGCGTTCCAAATCTACTTTTAATGGGTAGATAGGCGATTTCAGTACGTAGCCTATCTACAGAATCTAAGAGTCAAAGCTCTCTACCTCAAATATTTTACAAAAATTATAATTATTTTAACAGGCAGGCAGCAGGAAGTATGCACAGAGTATAGATATATAGCTACAGTACGCCGGCACGAGAGGATTGCGGAGTCAGCAGCTCGCGCGATCGATACGCACGCATCTCCGCCTGCCTATCGAGTAGCTTTTTGTTCTAGCAGCTTCTCATCTGTGATGGAAGTTATTGTTTGGGTTTGTGTCAGGGTACCAATTCACTTTGACTTACCTACTCTTGATCAATATTTCTGTGGTTTTGATCCTTTTAGATAAGTAGGTAGGTAGGTATTCGGACAGGTTTTTTTAAACATGCTAGAATTCCATTCCATTTACATTTCCATTTAGGGTAGGTATCTACCTACCTGATTCTTCTTTTTTTAACTTCTTTATGCATATTTTAGTATGCTAATTCACAGGCAGAAATCTTAAAATTAGAAAACTTTCGAGCCTACCTATAACGACTTTTAAGTAAGTACCTACGTTATATACGAGTACCTAATAGCATTAACTGTTGCCGGCGACTTCGTTTGCGTGTGCTTTGTATTTCATTATATTTTCATTTCCTAAGTCTCAGGCTACCTTATCTTATCTTATATAACGATCGGTTCAGTGGTTTAGGCATGAAAAGGTGACAGAAAGAGAAGAGAAGTACCTACTTAATTTCTTTTTTTTTTATTTTCGCATTTTTTGTAACTGAAATTTGGCACGGATAAACATTGTAAAGAACTTTCAAAGATTTACTGCATCAAAAGCATGTAGGTAGGTAAAAAAAAGTATCTAAGTAGCTAAAAAAAGTTTAAAAAAGTCCTGACTGCGCGAGTCGAGACTTTTTGTTATTGCATCTCTCCTGATGGAAAGCGATGGATGAGGTCTACGATGGATGGCATGCCCAGAAGATGCCTGTTCACTCTTGCTTTGAAGGCAGACGGGTTCTATAAGGAAGGGAACACAGACGGAGGCAGAGAGTTCCACACTTTGGCTGTGCGCATAATAAATGTGGAGAAGTACCTACAGTCGTACTCAGCGCATTGATATCCCGACCAGCCGGTCGGGAAATCAAGAACCAAGTGCAGATGGTACCCTGCCGTATGTCTGATAGTCCGGTAGTATACGGGCGATGGTGGGTGGGCGAAGTACAGTCTGTGGGAGACCGACAGGCAAGCAACATTACGCCGATGAGCCAGGCTATGAAGCCTAACCACCAATGCCTCGTCGCCTATAAGCCTTTTTTCTCTGTGTTCCACCGTGCCAAGTGCAGCAAGCTGGTATTTTGCTGAGCCATCCCATAAGTGGCTCAGTCTCGACGGCTCCAGGTCCCATCATCATTGTTCTATGTTGGTGTGTTGATAAGCATTACTAAATCTTACTTTGCTAGTATCTATAATGATTTGCAGGATAGGTGATGTGCAGGACAGGTCAAACAAGGTAGGTAAATACTTAATAGGTAGGGACCTATGCAGTTGGTGCGAGGATCCGCAACTCAAAACATACACACGTAGTACAGTACAGTGCATAGTTCAAAATCGCTTGACTCTTCACTTTTCGTCTAATATTGACCGTTTAGGTACCGTGAGGTAGGTACTTTATCCTGCACCTATGGTAAGTCCCCGAGACATAAAATACAAGGGCCCATTAAAATTCAGCCAGCGCTCCACCGTGATACGTATACAAACTAGTAGGTATGTACCTATTCTAAATTGTGGTTAGCGTTAGATAAAGTTCCTCGAAATACTTAACACCATATTGATATCTAAAGCTGATTGGTAATTGCAGCATGTTAATGTTTTTTTCAATCTATCAGATGCAGCCAGTCGATGTTGGTAAGACAGGTACAAACATACAAGCCTAACTTCCACACCTATGCCAATGGCCGCGGGGTAATTGTGTAACACACTAACAGCAGCCAGTAGCAATGGCTTTTATTTTGACAGTTCAACAAGGTTAATTGTGTTATTTACGTTATTGAGCAGACAATTTTTTCGAACATATGAAGCAATGGATTAGCGATATCCTTCAAAATGATTCAGATTGTGATTGAAAGTGTGTTACGCAGTTAGGGTGCTGGTATTTCTTGGTGATAGAATGTTTTACCAACGCACGCCATCTGTAATGTAGAAAGTTCGCGGAAAGTTCTATTCTGTCCTTAATGGAAATTTCATCGTGAATCCATTAGGTAGGTCGGTAGGTAGGTACCTACTTACTCTGCTGACTGCTCGCACTACAACCCTGACTGACTGAAAGCTCAGTTAACTCAAACCCTGTCTGTATTTAGGGTAGGTACCTACCTACTTAACAATACAAATTGTAACTATCGTCGGGGAATCACCAACCAGCGATCACAAAATTTAAATCATATTCATATCTAAGTATATGTTGTAGGCTGCTGAAAGCCCAAAGTAAAAAAAAAACGGGTTGCACTCCGGGAGTGCCGGCAGAAGTGAAAACTTGAATATTAACGTTGTGCATTTTTGATATTTTGGAATGTGGTCTACTCTCCCTCCGTCTTACGAATTTTCGATCAGGTCACGTATCCTGACGCGAGTTTAACATTTTTTACCCATCACAACAAAAGTGCACAACGCCGCTAAAGAAGTTTTCACTTCAAAAGACTAGGAAAGTTGAACATTAACTTAGTTTCATAATAAACCTATGTCTGCTGAAAATTGCTGCGAATTGAATTTTAGAATTAACACGCAACCTTTCATTAAACAAATAGCACTACTAATAACAGTATTCGCAATTTACTAGAATATTTTTTTAGGTAATCGATTCTTAGATTTTTTTAATTATTGGTCACTCCTCTCTCTTTGACACGGTATTGCCAGTTTAATCATAACTCGGAAGTTCTACGAATCTGATATGTTTTCGAAGAAACTCGCAGATTTTTTAAATATTTGCTTACAATGACTTCAGACTTCTTGAACTATTCAGGAACATAATATACATATTTGAAATTCTAAGGCAAGACAGATAAATTGTCTATAAACTGGGTTACAACTCAAAATGTAAAACACTGAGTTTTCTTACTAGTGTCGACGGCATCAAATGCTACAAGTAAATTACGAATATTATCTAACGTATTGTAAATAGTCACTTATCGTCAACAAGTGCATTAGGCTGCACGATACTGTTGCGTTATATTATTTTTGAAGTGAAACTTCTAATGCGACTTCCAAGCTTCCAACAAGGTTGCGTTAAACGTTTAACGGTACTATGGAGGGGGGGGGGGGGGGATATGAAAGCACTGTTGCGTTAAACGTTAAACGCTCCTGGGGAGGGGGAATAGAAAGAGACAGAGCGAGAGCGAAAGGAACAATATAATTTCACTAAAAATCAATTTCTACCCCTTCCTATTTTGATTTCCACATTACGAAGTTTCACTTCTTCCGCGCGGAGGGACTCCACGTACTATTTTTTTTGTGGTGTTTTTTTTAAGTCGGTTGTTTTTTTTTTTCTTGGAAAAATGTTTGTATTTTTCACGTTTTATTTGTGGTATCTTCCCCCTTACAAATTCGTTTACCACTACTTGCTATGTAAATAACAGTGACAGGACATTATAACATCATCATCATACACTGAAAATGGGAAAAGTCCGTATTATTGAAGCTACCCAAAAACTACCCAAGCAAAGTTATTAAAATGTATAGGACCACCGCGCAAGTTTTCTCTACAAAGTAAAAAATTGGTCCTCCTTTTTTAAGAAGTTGGTTAAAGAAAGGTTAATTTTTTTTCAAAACCTACTAATTTTGTTTCATCTTTTTTAGTATTGAACTTGGCAACTTTGCTTCTACGTCAAATGTCAAAATACTGTGATGGATCTGTGAATTGTTTGTTTGTAAGAAAAACTCGTTAGAAAGTATTTCCCAGCCACTAAAAACCTGGATTAAATGCAAATATCACTCAACTGCGATATCTATATTAATCCATATCAAAAGTTTTGCATGCCTTTGTGGCATTATTCATCTAAGTGGTTAGCCTTGAAGTAGATGTCACCTATTAACTTATATGAGTGTTGTTTATTCTACATTTTAGCTAAATTAGTCGCAAATTCACGATTATATGGCTTTGATATCTGACTTATGTCTTACGACGATCCGGAAGAGGCATGTTTTATCTAAGTGTACGGGAGAAAGGTGCTGGTTTAGTTGTAATCAGCTGGATTTGCCTGGCTGTTCTGTGCGCCGCATCCACAGCGCCTTGTGACAAGACTCGCAGGGTGTTCACGGACCAGAGCGGTATCATCACCGATGGACCAACTAACTCTAACTACACACAAGTTAGTTACATACTCTACAGATGTTAGACATAGTAGTGAGTGAAGTGCTAATGAAATATTTTGTTCTAGGACTCCCATTGTGAGTGGCTCATCAAGGCAGCGAATAAAAGTCAGTACATTACATTAAGTTTTATTCGTATGGGCACAGAATGTTCCTATGACTATGTTTTTGTGTATGACGGGGACTCATTTGATGCACCTTTGCTTGGAAGCTTTAGTGGAAAAACTGAACCCCAGAATGTTACTGCTTCTAGTGGATTTGTAAGTATGGTGTCAATAAAGTGTCAATTGAAATTCATCTCAACACCTTGTTCTTTTTAGTATGGAGATTCTAGTTCGCTTATAAAATGTTGCATTTTAATTATCAAAGAATTATTATACCATTCACTAATTACTTTGTTGTTGTAGATGTTAATATTACTGTACAGTGATACAAATTATGTTTTGGATGGATTCCGAGCTACGTATGCCATTCACAACTGTCCTAACAACTGCACAGGACGGGGGCTCTGTGTGTCCAACAAATGCTTCTGTGTTGGAAACTGGGGTGGCCCGGACTGCAGTGTAGAACTATGCCCAAATAGTTGCTCTAATAATGGACACTGCAAAGGAGATAGATGTGCATGCAAAAAAGGGTAAGAATTGTTAATACCTAGACTATGAAGAGTGCAATACAAATATTGTTTGTTTGAATGTATTGACATAACTCTAGTGCAATTAAACAAGTGTGTATTTTTATGATCTGGAAATTAAATCAATATTGACCTCTATACATATTATAACATATACATGGTCTTGTTTGTGCAAATGCCTTTGTCAGCCTGCACAAAAGTCAGTACTCAAAACTGTGTACTCTATTATGTCATTAGCTTGGGTAAAAGTTGGAACATTGATTTAATTATTTTATTAAATAATAACTTTTGTTGTTTTATTTGTTGCTCAAAAACAATGCAATGCACAGATAAATCTGTTGTATCTGCCACATTAGCCAAGAAATTGCTAAGAATTTCTTACAACATATTTTCATCAAGATTTTTTCCTTCCTTCTTTAGTTAAATGTCTCAAATTAGATTCATTTTATACAGTTATTGTTCAACATTATGTGTTTTAATATCCGTTTTGTGGTTATGTATAAAATATTGCTTTTAACAATAAGACTGCCCATTGTGTCACCCCTTGTAAAATGTCTACATTAATATCTGTAATTTTTATAGTGTACATAATAAAGAGTATTCTATCTATCTTAATGCAACTTGAGATGAACCTTGCACAGCAATATACTGATAGCCCGATCTGACCATATTATCTACCAATTGATGCAGTTTTATCTCATTAACACAGGTATTCTGGTGAATCATGTTCTTTAAAGAAAAATGACAAGGAAGGCAATAGCTGGCACTGGTTGTCTCATACAGAGAGTGGGATGACCAAAAGAGCAGCTCATACAGCTGTCTATGTCAACCATACAGATTCACTTTACGTATTTGGAGGATATGATTTGAACAAAGTATTGGGCTTATTGGAGGTATACAAGTAAGTTGTTGAAATGACCTTCGAACAAACTTCAGAAATGTCAAGGTCGAATATGCTATAAAATAAAGAATTAATGTTAATGGGTTACATTGCGAAGCAACACAACAAGGTTGATATTTTCGACCGAAAACTGCCATTTGTACGCCGCCCTAAAAGCAAACAAACACTGACGTATTTTTACAAAAAAAATTCGATGATTCGCTGTTACAAAATAATAAAGTTACAATGAGGTGTATTTAGTATTGGTTAAAAAATCAAATATTTGGATTGACATACCAGTATTAGTGGTGATATAGTTATCCTCATAATATGAGTCTGAGTACACTCATTACCATTATTTACAATAAAAAATAAAAAAAGTAGTAAATAATTATTTTATGCAACATTGTATTGTAAATGTATTATTTGTTTTACTGGTTGACAAGTAAATGGTCCAAGATTAATTTTTATTACTACTTTTCTAAAGACTTGTGCCATATAAAATGATTTTTAATTACACCTCATTATCGCATTTTATCTGCTAATTATTATTGCTTGATTTATAGAACATTATATAATATTACTTTATAGGTTTTCAACTAGTCATTGGTATGATGAAAATGGAAAAGTTTTACGTAGGTACCCTACCAACGAAGAGATTGACAAATCTCTGTTAACTTTATTTACAAAGGTAAGCAAACCTCGAAAAATACAATATACAGGGTGACAAGGACATCGACGTGTAACCTGTACCATGGATTCAGTACATGATTCTGAACGTGTGTTGAAATTTTTCTTAAGTGGTTATTTTTTTTTTAAACAAATCGCGCATAGGTTTTTGTTGATTGTTTTGATTGATTTTTTTTTCGACTTTTCTATGCAACAACAGACTTTTTTTTAAACCGACAAAACTTGTAGGTCTGCTCTAGAAGGTCTCAAATCATGTGCTGAGCTCATGGTTACAATTTGCGCGTCAATGTCCCTGCCACCCCGTATACCGTGCATACAGTCTTGTATTACCTGCAAAAAATATTAAATATTTAAATGTTTTTAGGGAAATGTTGATGGCAGCTGGCAAATAGGCAACAGGAGCTCATTATTTAATTTACTATTATCATCTTTTACAAATCAAGACAAGACCACACTACCTCTCATGTACTCTCATGCACCTACTCCGTATTCAGAAAGCTACTTGCATTTCACTGAGCAACCGGAGGTAGTAAGTAATATTATGAAACCAAACACGACTAAGCCAGAGCCGAGGTATGGTCACTCAGCATGTGCATTTGGTAGTGGCTTTGTGTTGTATGGCGGAAAACTCTCTGATGGCACCTTATCTTCTGAACTATGGATGTATGACGCTGTGTTAGATATTTGGACCTTGAGGGCTATGAACTCCACTTTCATCCCTCCTGGCCTAACTCGGCATACATTGACCGCCGTCAGAGATGAATTGTATCTGTTTGGCGGAAGCACAGTAGACGGGGAGTTTTCCTCAAGGTAAATAATCATGCAATTGACTTGATTCTGATTACATTTGAATGAATAATTAGTAACAATTTGTTTCCTTCCTTCTATTGTTTGCAGTATGTACAAAATAAAGCTGGGTGATGTAAACACAGAGGCTTGGGAAAGAGTGCAGGTGAGAGGCGGCAAAGAACTGGATGTGCGGGTGGTTGCGCACACCGCGGTGTATCATACGCATTCGAATTCTATTTTGGTGTACGGAGGCGTAGTCGCCAGTGTAGCAAGGTAAGCCAAATTCATTGTCATTATATTAAATTTTTGTTGCTCCGATTTTGTTTTATCAGCAGGCTAATTCCCGTAATTAAAAACGTTCAAAATCTAGTCGAAATCTCATCTCAGCGAAAATTTGATTTTGATTTGATTTTGAATCAATGTCAAAAACCTTCATCAAAAATGTAGGAAAATTAGAGGTATTTTTGACAGATTGAAACTGAGATAAGACTGAACGTTCTTAAAATTACGAGAATTGCCCCTCTGCCCTATTGACTACAATAGAGCATGGTAGTATGGAATAGTATCGACATTATAGCACGTATTCCGTCGCGGTAAACCATCTAACCAAAACTCTTTAATTCCTTCTCAGATTTTCTAAGCTCTCGGATAGAATGTTCGCCTTCGACATAGATTACAAACACTGGAGCGAGATACTCTATCCCAGAGCACATTTACGTGACACATACGTACCACGTGAGAGGGCGTTTCATACTTCAACTATTATTGGTATGGTACTACATATCTTGTTATTTAATTAAAGCTGAAAAGGAAGTAGTTCATTTACCAGACCATCACCTGCACCTTGCTTTACAATAGATTATTGAAAAACGGACTTTAAGATATGTAGCATACAGTATACTTATGTTAACGATTTTTTTGTAGTTTTTCATCAGTACCATTCAGATACCTACGATGCATTGCTAGTCTGGTAAATAAACACTATATCCTTAAAGTCTGTTACACCGTTGGAATTAAAATTCACCAAACAATTTCAGGAAACTATCTGGTCGTATTTGGCGGATATTCTCATCGCCATAACAGGGAGGAAATTTGTTACGATGGCCAGATGTACATCTATCACCTGGGCTGCCATTCTTGGATTCCTCTCGACGTGTTGGGGAAAGTGAGGCGGTTTTATCCGAAGAAGCAAGGGGTGTTTGCGCATGCGGCTGCCTTGCGGCCTCCGTCTACTTTGTTAATTGCTGGAGGGTATCATGGAAATGTCAATGGTGAGTTTATCTTTATTTGTAAGTTTCAAATCGTCTGAGGACACACACTATCCCAATTTAATACTTGGAAATGGTATACCTACACTTAAATATGTATTTAACACTTACTTCATGCACAAAAATGTTCACTGGCGGACTTCAATGTTTTAGCCATTTGCTACCAGGCAACCTTTGGTCAACATTTTGCGAGTTACGTCATAAATCGTGCTGAAATCCTGGCTTCGAGCTGGTGAATTTCCTAGATTAACACTTTGCCCTACTCAGGCATTATACCCAGGATCCCATGCGCTGCAGCCACTACCAACAGGGCAGTTTTCTTTTAAATTAATATTTTATTTACAGGTGATCTTTTAGCCTATATGGTACCTAGTTGGCAGGCTGGTATTACTAACGACGACCCGGAGTCGGCGTGTCGGCGTCATCGCTCTCAACCGGAGTGCCTTGCCGACCCCGAGTGTGGCTGGTGCTCGGCTGATGATGTATGTTATTATTATAAATACATTGTTACAGTAGATTTAGGCTATATTTCAAAGCTTTAAAAGCCATGATGGTTTTATTGCCGAAAAGGGGTGTAGTCCGCTCAACGAATAACCCAAAAGGAGGTGTAGAGTGCGTGAGTGAGCGGGACCTAAGCGATTTCTTCATTAAGTTGTTCAGGGTGCTTAGGGAGTAAACATCTAAAAGTCCCCGCGTCTAGGAGGTGAGCCGGAGTGGGGGGAGGGGAGGAGGATAAAAATAACGCTAACGAAGTAGCAGGCAACAGCTAGTGTTTGAAAAAATCGTTTTTTCGAAAAATTTTACTATTCCGGAACGTTTAGTTCGAATATGGGTAGGAATTCGAAAAAAGTGTATAAGATAAAAGTTGTAGAAAATTATATGAGTTTTCATTACATAGAAGATAATTTTACTCGACGACGCACCATTTTAAAGATATTAGCGAAAAACCTAAAACGGGAACTTTTATCACCTCTCCCCACATTCCGGCTCACCTCCTAGACGCGGGGGCTTTTAGTATGTTTACTCCCTAAGCACCCTGAACAACTTTCTGAAGAAATCGCTTAGGTCCCCACTCACGCACTCTGCAACTTCTTTGTTGAGTGGACTAGTGGTACAATTTGTTCTGTAAAGCTCCATCCAACCAACTCTTTCTCGCACTGGACCAATGTGGGCTCTAACACTTTGTAATACGGTCCCGATATAGGACAATATGCTAAATAATTTTGGTTGGCGATTATTGTATTTTAATTTTAAAAGACAAGCTAAAAGCTTTTATTAAAAGCGATTATTTTGCAGACTTGCTACGGTAGAAGGATAGGAGCCAACTGCACAACAAATCTCCAATCAATTCGATGTGGGGGTATATGCCCAGCTCTAGGCGACTGCCACTCCTGCCTCATACACGGTCCGCCGCCTGGAAGAAGGAACAGTAGCCGCACCCCATTGCCATCTGTCAGCACGAAGCTCGGCTTAGATCAGTGTAACTGGTGCGTGCAGAATGCACGATGTCATCATAAAGATGGTAAGTGGTCTCAGACGCACCTCCGTTCGCGTGTCAACATTCCAATGAGCACAACCGTTTCGAATCACTATAATTTGCTTGTTAATAAAATATTGTCATGCAGTTAAATTTTCACAACAACGTGAATGTTCACTTCGAATACTCGCAGTGAAACGCATCGGAATATTCAATTATAGTCAAAGTTATAAAAGCAATAAGTCACGATAAACTGTTTATCTTAGACAATTATGGCGTTTGCGGAGAAGACACACCCTCAGAAAATCCCGGCTGGTGGGGCAGTACCGGCACAGAAGTAACGACTCCTGACGAATGTAAAATACTAGACAAACGACCCGGTCTCACATTTCTTCGATATCAGCAACCAGCAGATTGGAACCACCCAGATGGGGTTTCTGTGGTTAATGCGACAACGGTTGATTGGGTTACGGGAGGGGGGAGTAACCATATTTTTAGTGGGCCCAGTGAGGCACGGTTGAGGGGCTGGTTGCATATACCACAGTACTGGAACGGGACGGGTGAAACGTTGCACATTTGCGCGGGATACTCGAACATTTCTTTGGCTTTGGGGGATGCTGGTGGCCCAGTAGCCAACCTGACCGCGCAGCCATCTGCCTGCTCCCTCGTGGATTGGCCAGCATTGTTCCCTGGACGTCTGGCCGTCGACATGCACGCTAATGACTCATTACATACGGGGTTATATCCATCACATCATCACGCCAAAATGGAACTGCTTCACAACAAGTCTCAGGAAAGCGCAAAGGTAATGCTTGTTTACTGCTATTTCCTTTTTCTTTGGTTTTTACCCGACTACTGCAATGCGTTTTCAACTTTGACAATTCAAAAGTGCCTGAAATGGTTTGGAATAAATGATTTGAGTTTGACTACAAAAAGCAAACATTATAATTTGATAGACAAATCAAAACAATGGAGATGACATCAATCTAGGCAAAAAAATACGCACGGTAATCGGCATTTGAATCAAGTTACAACGTTATTCATGTGAAACTGCCAGAAGACTTCAACAGAACTAAATAAACAGGAATATCAGACATATTAATCAAAAGACTTTTCTTACTCAATAATACGATGATACCATGATGGGTATGCTGTATGTATTTGGTATATTGGAGATGCTGATGCATCTAACTTGTTTCTTACTTTTTATCCCTAGTCGGATTAAAGGTTTTTGAACATTTTTCTTTTAATTTAGGGGGTCTACTCCGAAGTAGTATCGGCCGAATGTTCGGCCGTTTCCTGCTACGAAGTTACTATTTGGTTCGGTCGGTTCCGATCCTGCACTTCTACACTCTTTCGAATATTGACTATGGTCCCGACCCAACTGAGCCGATCTGAACATTTTTCGCATTTTTCAATAATATTCGGTCCGGCCATGTGTCGGTCCGATCCGAACATTCGCACTTTGCACTTCGGTGTAGGCCCCCAGTACTGTACTTAAAGTTTTTTTTTCCGTAGTCGTAGTCGTTTATAAACTTACGCTTTTCTGTTGAAGTAAATAACTTATTTAAATTCCCTTTTTTGTACAGATATAAGTATGATATACCTACTTTGTATGTCGAGCGCCGTATTATTTATACTGCCGATAATAACTAAATAGAAAACATTGTTTTAGGTGTTCACATTCGAATTTCTGGAGCCATACTCAGACGGACAGTGCAAGTACGACAACTGCCTGCTATGTCTCTCGGACGCCGCATGCGGCTGGTGCGAGCTGACGGACAAGTGCGAACCTCGGAACATCGACGAGACCGTCTCGTGCATGGCGGACGGCGAGTGGCGTTACCTGACGTTACAGCCAGCGGCGTGTCCCAACTGCTCCAACTACATCAGTTGCGAGCGCTGCGTGGGCGGCAACTACTGCGAGTGGTGGGCGGACGAGGCGCGGTGTGCGCGGCGCGGGCGCGCGGGCGGCGCCGTCACCGCGGCCGCGCTGTGTCCCGCGCCCTGCCGCCTGCGCGCCGACTGCGAGCACTGCCTGGACGAGCGCGGCCGCTGCGTGTGGTGCGAGGCCACGCGCCAGTGCTTCAGCTTCAGCGTCTACACCAGCGAGTACCAGTTCGGGCTCTGCCGCGAGTGGCTGGACCGCGCCTCCTCGCCGCCCGACGACACGGCGCGCAAGTCCGGCCAGTGCAAGTCGTGCCGCCGCCACGTGCAGTGCTCCGCGTGCCTGCGCAGCATGGGCTGCGGCTGGTGCTACTCGCACGAGAACCCCATCAACGGCGCGTGCACGGAGGGCGACTTTACGCGCTCGCACGCTGACTGCGCCGCCGTGCTCAACGTGACGTCAGCGGACGCGGGCTGGGCGTATGCGCAGTGCCCCGACGTCGACGAGTGCGGGCTCGGCCTGCACGACTGTAATGAACACGCTATCTGCAACAACACTCACGGCTCATACACTTGTAAATGTAAACAGGGATACATCGGAGATGGTAAGAAAAGCTGTATGCGAACCTGCTACAATAACTGCATTCATGGTTATTGTCTAGGAGCTCCTCAATATAAGTGCCACTGTGATCTGGGGTGGACGGGTGCGGACTGTTCCATAAACTGCGGCTGTCACAATCACTCGACGTGTAGGACCGGCGTGGGTCGGTGTGATGAGTGCCAGGACTGGACGGAGGGAGAGTTCTGCGAGTCGTGTAAGCCCGGCAGTCACGGCAATGCAACCACCGGGCAGGGGTGCCGTAGGTGTGACTGTAACGATCACGGCGACGACGCGCGCGGAGTGTGTGATGTCGCCACCGGAGAATGTATTTGCAAAGATAACACCGAAGGCTTGAACTGTGAACGTTGTAAACCAAAGTTTTATGGTGATCCTAGACATGGCGGACGATGTTATTATCAGTGTGAACCCAGAGGAATGTTAAATGCGACACAAACCGAAGGAATTGGTTCTTATAAAACTGACCCCGATATCAAAACGATTGGACCTTCTAAAGAATGCTTATGGATTATTTCTGCAGAAGATATAAAGGATGCTATCATTCAGTTTACCATTAATTCATCCACTTTCGACGTTCCTTGTGATGAGAATGCAGTTTACGTTTATGACGGTCTCGGTGGGGTGCCAGATCTAAGTAACAATCAGCAAAGTCAGTTACTGGGTGTATTCTGTAACGGAGCCTCTTCGGGTGTCATCGAGGCTCGCAGTGGCAACCTGACAGTCCATTACAAGCAGGGGCAGCCGGAGCAGGGGTTCGAGGGAAGCTACAAGGTCCTAGCGTGTGACGGATACTGTACGTGGCCGAGAGTTTGCAACAAAAGGCACTGTGTGTGCCGCGAAGGTTACGGCGGCCCGAACTGTGAAGTTGAGATCTGCCGCAATAACTGCAGCATGGCGGCCAGCGCCGGTACATGTGACGCTAGCTACGGAAGATGTTTATGTAACGAGGGTTTCGGTGGGGATGACTGCTCAATCAGATTAGACAAAACACAACTGGTATTTACAGAGCTTTTCAACTCTGAATATTTATCTGATGGCTTAGATCACTTGAGGAAAACTCTCCCCAGATTCGGCCACAGCTTAGTGGCTGATAGACGCGGGCTATGGATGTTCGGCGGATATTCTCTTTCTCACGGTCCATTAAATGACATAAGATTTTTTGATACAAAGAATAACACATGGATGCAAGTAACTTTAGAAGCGACGCCAGACGCTAAAATGCCAGAAGGTCGATATTTCCATGCTACTGAGATCTATCACTCGAAACAAAATATTTATATTTATGGAGGTTTGAGTTTACAAGAGAAGAGTGGACACAACAAAACGCTTGGAGACTTTTGGCAGTTCAGCTTGAAAGACCAGAGGTGGAGCAATATCCGCAACAAAGATAAAGATGGTCAGCCCCCATCCCTCGCCGGACACACATTGACTTTACAGAAATATTTGGATTACGAAAGTTTGGTTTTGATTGGAGGATTTTCATTAGAAGAAGGTTTCATGTTTGACGTGTGGGAGTTCGATCTTGACAATGAAAAATGGATCAAATTGAAAGATGAAGGAGCCAAGCCATCTGGAATAATTGGTCACAGCACTGTATACCACGCGCCTTCGCAGAGTCTGTATGTGTATGGAGGGGTTCTATACGCATACAACGGCACTGTCCTTTCTAACAAACTCTTTTCATTTCACTATCCCACCAAACAATGGAGTGAACTGCCTACATTCCCTATTTTAAACAACTATTACGACAATTTACCGCAAGCCACTTACTTACATTCAGCAGTGACGACGAATGATTACATGATCATATTCGGAGGGAGAACCGATCCTGAGAATAGGTCTGACTCTCTTATAGCTTACATCTACAGCTGCAACCAATGGGTCCGCCTCGTCAAAGGTTTGTATAACTATTATTTTTTGAAGATGAACAGTTTCATATATAACTAGCTTCTGCCCGCGGCTTCGCCCGCGTGGATGTCGGAAATTATCCCACGGGAACGTGCTAACAGGATAAAATGTATGTGCTTCCCCAGGATGCCATCTATCTCTATGCCAAATCAGAAGTTCAGTGGTTTAGGCGTGAAAATGTAACATACAGTTTCAAGTTCAAATCCTACCCTTAAAAACTGAATTACTCCTTTTTGTCCCGTCAGTGGTAAATTTTCGACAACTTTACATACCTACTTATTATTAATTATTTTCTGTCAAAAGTATCAATACTGAGTTTCGAGTTACTCGGACCGCGCATTCAATTTCTTCCACACAAACTTAACACCCCTATATCCCCCTTTGAGGGGCAGTTTTGAAAAACTTATAATGATAAACTTTATTATTTACTCAGGCAAGTATTCTTGCCAAGTTTCAAGTTTATTAACTAAATGAATAAGATTTTTCAAATAAACTGTATCCCTCGCTTTTCACCCCCGCAGGGGTGGCATTTTGAAAAATCGTTTGGGATTATTCATAACTTGATTCAAAGATTATTTATACCAATTTTCGAATTAATCAAGCCACGCATTATAATCCTCCCTTGTAAAATTAACTACCCCTTTCAACCCGTTAAGGAGTAGATTTTCGAAAAACCCTGATACATGTTACTCTTTATTTTTGGTCTTAAGTATAAACACTGAGTTTCGAGTTAATCGGACCGCGCATTCAAATTATTCCACGCAAACTTCAACACCCTTATATCCCCCATTGAGGGGTAGTTTTGAAAAACTTATAAGGATAAAATTTATTACTCACTTAGGCGAGTATTCTTGAAAAGTTTCAAGTTTATTAACCTAATGAAGAAGATTTTTCATATAAACTGTATCCCCGCTTTTCACCCCCACAAGGGGGGAATTTAAAAAAAATCGTTTGGGACGTATTCATAACTTGACTCAAAGATTATTTATACTATTTTTCGAGTTAATCAAGCCATGCAGTAAAATCCTCCCCTGAAAAATTGACTACCCCATTTCAACCCGTCAGGGGTAGATTTTCAAAAAACTCTGATACACATTATTCTTTACTTTCAATATTAGGTATAAATACTGAGTTTCGAGTAAATCGGACTGCGCGCTAAAATTCTTCCATACAAACTTTGAAACCCCCCAATCCCTTATTAGGGGGTAGTTTAGAAGAAAAAAAAATGACAATCTTCATAATTTATTTAGATAAGTATTCGTGCCAAGTTTCAAGTTTATTAACTCAAGGAATAAGATTTTTCATACAAATGAATTCCCCCCTTTTCACCCTCTTAGGGGTGGAATTTCAAAAAATCCTTTCTTAGTGGATGCCTACTCTTCACGAAGAACACACCCTCCAAATTTCATGTCTCTAGGACCAGCGGTTTAGGCTGTGCGTTGATCTATCAGTCAGTCAGTCAGTCAGTCAGTCAGTCAATCAGTCAGTCAGTCAGTCAGTCAGTCAGGACTTTGAATTTTATATATATAGATTATTGTCCTTCTAATGTAACACATGTTTTCAGGTGTGAGCATCGTGGGTCATCCACCACCTCCTACAATAGCTCACGCAATGGCAATCGACATTGACACGGACATCGAAGGATATATCTACATAATAGGAGGTTGGACAGGCAGCGCCCACTGTCAGGTGACCCGGATATCACTCCCCGAAGACCTGTGCTCACTATGGAGCTCGAATAAGTTTGAATGTCGAAGTCACATGGGGTGTAGCTTCTGTAATACTGGGAATTATACAAAGTGTTTTTCTGTGGATAAGCCGGGGTGTGAGGGGAGTGACAGTGTCTCGGTGAATCCTGGAGCTGCTTGTGATGCTGAGCTGGTTTCGACGCGTGCTTGTGAGAACTTCACGACGTGCACGTCTTGTCTGGCTGCGTGGCCCTTGTACCCCGAAGACAAGCCTGCTTGTAGATGGTGCGAGTCCTGCGCTGCGGCTGTCGGTATGTGAAATTAATTCATGTTTTACCTTAAAGTTTGTTAAATCTACTTATTTTACATACAAATAAAGTTGATTTATACTTAACTTTAACCAATATCAACTATACATGGGCGTAAATTAAGTTGATTTCAGACTAACTAGTACTATTGAAATGATCATAAAATATTTTATTTATTTATTTTTATTTTAAAACCTATACACTATCATCACTGGCTTACCTAATACAATAGTGTAGTTATAGTTATAATAGCTTACAATATTAGACTTACAATTATATATTATTACATATTAACCAAGATTGAAGTTGTTGCGGAAAGTCAACTTCATGTTTAAGTAGGCATTGAAGAATCTTTTCCTAAATCACATAAAATGTCGAACGCAGATTACCTAAAGATCCTCAGATAAAAAAAAACTTATCTATTTTAGGTGAATGCGTACCTACGGATGAGTCGTGTACCAGCATGAAATGCAACGCCGGCACTACCTACATCAGTAATGTGGACAACTGTCCAGAGCTTAGATGCGCGTCGTCAGACTGCGAGAAATGTGTTGGTGCTAAAGAGTGCACATGGACGAGGCATGCTGTCAGAGAAGGTAAAATTAGTTCCTTAACATGAGCGTGAAACCTGCTTATTTTAAACTTGAATATTGGTTATTCAAGTTTAAAATACCATATTATTATACTATCACTAAATCAACTATTTACTTTAGCGTTATGTAGTCTAAGTTGATTTTTGATTGACAAAAATGAACCACCGAAATGTATGTACGCGCATAACTTCCGATTTTTTTTGTGTTTGTTATTGTCAGGACAAAGTTTGTATACACAATTGGACCCGGTAGGTGGCGCTACTTTTTCGGGTAGGACGACGTCTGCCGTGTCCGCTAGTTTGTAATAAAAACATCCTAACTACATTTTGGCTACAATGGAATTTGAACTTTGCCCTGTATGACATCGAGTTTGTTATCCTAAAATTTGATAATTTACTGAGATTCTGAATTCAAATAGGTAGTTATACTAAACTCATATTATTTTCAGGTCAACTAACACGTATAGCGGAAGAATCCGTCGAGCTTTTTAATTGGACGTGCGCTTTGATAGAAGAGCCAGGCCGAACAAGCCTCCGCGCGACGAAGAGCGAAGAGTGTCCGAACAGATGCACGATGTTGGACGATTGTCAGTCGTGTTTGAGTACTGACGGGGGTGAGGGAGGGTTTGCGGAGTGCCGCTGGGCTACATACCTGGGAAAGTGTATCTCGCCAGCGTATCAACCGGTGTATTGCGCAGGCGGCGTTTGCGGTCTCGTGCTTACTAAGGCGGATAAGACCAAGTGTCCAGCGCCCTGCGATACGTTTGAGCAGGTAAGCTGAAATTGTTATTAAATGGTTCGGTCAGCAACGAAAATCGATTCAAATTCGTTTTCGATAATCATAGTTATTGAGCATGTGATAGTGTGTCGTTACCTAAGTTTTTTTCAGCTTGCAATAGATGACACGCAAAAGTGATTTCAATTACTTGCATAACAAATAATTTCATTTCAGTGTTCGGAGTGCCTCCATCACTCTCACTGCGGCTGGTGCGCGCTCTCAGGCGCCAACGGTCAGGGCGTGTGTTCCGAAGGCTCCATCGACGCGCCCCTGGACTACTCCACCCGCACCACCTGCGCCGCGGTATACACGGCCACGAACCACGACGACTATTCTAACGATACTTTCTCTTGGCACTACACGCGCTGTCCGCCTGAAAACGAGTGTGAAAATAACCATCATCAGTGTAAAGCTGAGTCTGAGGTGAGTTTTATATAATTTTGTAACATAAAGTCGATTCATATTTTGTTTTCCAATTCAGATAGTTGCTGTTCAAACAGATATTACATTTATGAGTTGGTCAATAAAGTTGATTTTAGGATTACTAGTAATATCGAAAATCATAAAAAATATTGAAGTTATAGCAGAAACTAAACTTTATTGTGTTGGCATTAAAGTTACTTTTCCGAAATCACATATAGTGGAAACTTTTGACAAATATACCTTTACCCCTTGTGGATTTCGACTCCTTCTCACAAAGAGGAGGCCTACTGTGTCCCAACCGTGGGAACGTTATAGGCTTACCATGCTTATGCCTTTGATTGTGTATCTGTTTCCCACCAGGTGTGCCGCGACCTGCCCTACGGCTACGAGTGCGCGTGCGGCGCGGGCCACCGGCGCGCGGGCGGCGCGGCGGGCTCGTGCGTGGCGGTGTGCTCGCAGGGCTGCGTGCGCGGCGCCTGCGTGCAGCCCGACGTGTGCCGCTGCGAGTTCGGCTACGTCGGCGCCAACTGCACCATCCAGTGCCAGTGCAACGGGCACTCTGACTGCGAAGGACCTGATAAGCTTGACAAGTGTATCGAGTGCCATAATAATACAATGGTATGTGGTTCTTCTCTAAAATTGAGTTTTTTCTTTCGACCTATCTTGGAGTAAAAGACTGAGACGAATATGAAATAAACTTACGTTTTGCTCTGTCAACATCAGTGCATTTTGGTTCTATGCGTAAGTTTACCCTAAGTCTCGTATCTGAATCTTACCCTTAAAGCGCCCATATACACGGTTCTACCTTCAGCTCCGTCTGATCTGAACAAACTCCGAACCGTGTGTGGCTGTTGATCCGATCAGACCGATCGCTTACGACTGACAGATACGAAGCAAATTGATAAAATTAAACAGTCCAATTATTCGTGTATGTACAAATCCGGTCAAGCCGAACATAACAGTTTCGTCTATTCAGTTTTTTGCTCAGTAACCTTTAAATGTTCTTTCTTCTTTCAACTTATCTTACTGAACAATGTGTTCCGTTTGTAGGGTGACCAGTGCGAAAAGTGTAAACCAAACTTCGTGGGCGATCCTGTGAACAACGTGCAGTGCGTGCCATGCTCTACATACTGCCACGGCCACACATCCATCTGTACCAGCGAGGTGGACGCGGCCCCTACGTCCCGCGACGTTGGGGGCCCCGCAGACCCTGACGACTACAGGGACGGGGCCGCTAAAGCCCGCTGTGTGCGATGCGCTAACAATACCGACGGACCCCGTTGCGAGCGATGCATTGAAGGATACTTCAGAGGATCGGATGATTTTAGAGACCCTTGTAGACCGTAAGTGTAATTAAATTATTGAAACAATAATATTCAAAGGAAAAATAATTTTAAAAATAGATAGCCAATTATTGTATCAGTCTGCTCCACAGAATGTACAAAGATTAAACCTGTATTGTATTATTAAATACAGAACTTCCATGTAACTTTAAACAGTCAAAGGTGCAGGTCCTGTTCAGCAGCCGGATAAAATCTGATGATGGTTTAAAAAGTTGATTTTCTCACTTTATCAAAACTTATTTATAAACCACTACAGTGCACTACTGACATTTAGTGCGACGCTGACCGAGCAGCCGACCATATGCAATATCTCTTGTGACCTCTCTTATGAGTACTCAGTTTGCCGTTAGCCAAGCACTAAACGCTCGGTCACGACCGATAATCAGCGCGCGCGGTCAGCACTAAATCCATCCTTAACATTTTATTTCAAATTGGTTTTGATACTTTTGTTGTTGCTTTATTTGCTTGTGATACTTTTGACCTTTCTCATTAACTTTGTTTGCTTGTTTCAGATGCGAGTGTCACGGACACGGTGACACTTGTGACCCAGTCACAGGAGAGAAGTGTAACTGTGGCAACAACACCGAGAGCGACATCTCGTGTCAGACGACCTCCTCGAGTAAGAACTCTGCGCAGGAGTGCTGGCGTTATCAGTGCGTCAAGTGCAAGGACCTCTATATGGGCGACCCCAGGAATGGACACCAGTGTTACAAGACGATTAATATTGAAAACAAACTGTGCTTTGATGGAAAATCTATAGGTATGCTTGTTTATACGATCTCTTTTACATGCCAGCTTTTGCCTGGTGCTGAACACCCGTTATTCTTTTGCTTCTGATCTCAAAGGAGATTTGAGACATTCTGAACGAAAAAAACTATAGCGTTTATCACTCTTCGGTCCATAAACTATCGCCATGCAAAAAATCACGTAGATCCGGTGCTCTGTTGCTGCATGAAAGAAGAGCAAATCACAAAAACCCTTTTTAAAACGAAGTTCCTTATCGCGCGTTGCGAAAGGAGGCTAGACGGAAAAAATTAAGACCAAAAGTTGGAACGACACTTTTTGCTATAGTTGCAAGCCGTGCGGCGTGCGCGTGTTTCTCTCTCTCTCTTTTTGAACTTCATTCCATCCGGGTGTCCCTTGACACCTCTCAAGTTTTTTTTTATTAAAAATGCTTTTTATTCTCAGATGAGTGCAAAATCAAGCCACGACCATTGTACCCTGGTCAGACAGTATTCGTAGCAGTAAACCCAAGATACATGAACGTGGACATAAGAGTGATATTGGACGTGACTCAGGGGGCTGTCGACTTATACCTCAGTCCGAACGACAGTTCATTCGTAGTGTCAGTAAACTCAAGTAATGGCGACCATGCGGTGGAACTCGACCCTACGTATCATAAGCATGAGCCGAGTAGGAGGATGCCATCATTCGATGAGCATGTACCAGAGGAACCAAGAGTCACGTGGTACTATGACAAGATTGAGTACACACTCGCTGATTATACTGCGAAGGATTTGGCTACATACGTGACTGTGGATAGGAGGAATATACTGCTGCGAGTGAGGAATCTTCGCAACCGATTAGTCCTCACTTTGCCTCAAAACGTTCATGACCTAACCCACACTAAGTTCTACATCGTGATTCGCGCGCGTCATACAGAAGATGGCGCTGCAAGCTTCGGCGTGATATTCTTCAGACAAGATCAGCTGCACATCGATCTGTTCGTGTTTTTCTCCGTGTTCTTCTCATGCTTTTTCCTGTTCTTGGCGGCGTGTGTGGTCGCGTGGAAAGCGAAACAAGCCGCCGACGTGCGCCGCGCCCGACGGAGACATGTTGTTGAGGTAAGGAGTGAGACACTTAGTGTTATTTTTTTTAGTGGTAGAAGAGGCCTTGAAGCACTATATCAGTCTAATTTGTATGTAAGTACATAAATATAAAATGAAAAAAAAAAACTCAATTCTCTCAAATAACAAACTCAACAAACAAAAGCTCAATTAACTGATAAACAATAAGTAGGTACTGACGCCATAAATCACTAAATGCGTTTAGCACTAAATGTATTAAAATCGATTTGTTTTTGTAAATTGTTTGAAGACGACAGAGACAGAATTATGTTTTTAATAATAGTTTGTTTGCCGTTAAATGCATTTAATGTTGTCAGGTGCAAGTGGGTCTTGGTGTTTATTATTTAATGGGGTTTTGGTGTGTTGTGTTTCTTCTTCTGTATTGACCTAATAAATGATTTTCTATCTATATAAATTAGCCACAATACACACAAATGGGTCGTTCATTGGCATTTTAGTTCAATTTCGCATAATTTTAGCGTAGACGGATTCTACCAATTATTTTTTACACATATTTTGAGACCCCTCCGTGGCTCGGAAAGCACGTTAAGCCGTTGGTCCCGGCTGTCATTGACAGTCACATCTTTGACAGTCGTTACGGGTAGTCAGAAGCCCGAAAGTCTGACCACCAGTCTTACCAAGGGGTATCGTATTACCCAGTAACTGGGTTGTGGAGGTCAGATAGGCAGTCGCTCCATGTAAAATACTGGTATTCAGCTGCATCCGGTTAGACTGGAAGCCGACCCCAACATAGTTGGGAAAAGGCTAGGCAGATGATGATTGACGCGTCAAAAATTAGCAAGAACATTAAAAATAAACTGTATCACAGATGCTGCACATGGCGAAGCGGCCGTTCGCGGCGGTGACGGTGATGCTATCGGGCGGCGTGCCGGCGGCCGTGACGTCATCCGGGCCGCGCCGGCGCCGCGCGCCCGACATGCGGCCCGTCGCCATCGAGCCCACCGCCGACACGCGCGCCGCCGTCACCACTGTATTCGTCAAGTAAGTCTAACAGCGCATTATAATTTAATCCATAACAATAGGACGTCGGATGCAAAATGTGGTTATAGAAATGCAGTGACCGTATCATTTGTCAGTTTTTTTTATTAATAAGCATGTAATATTGCGCAGACTGCCGGGCGGGTCCCGCGTGCCCGTGCGGCTGGCGCTGGCGTCGTCGCTGGTGCTGGTGGCGCGCGCGCCGGCCGCTCGCTCGCGCCGCGCGCCGCCGCTGGCACGCCTGGCCGCGCACACCTAGCCGCGCCTGGCCACGCACACCTAGCCGCCCGTCGGACTGCCTGCGACGGACGGCAGCCGTGTTCACACGCTCGCTTCTCTGGCCGGCTCCGAAAGAACGCGGGCTACAGGTGCGAACAGACGCTCTAACGTTGTTTTCGTGTAAAATATACGTATCCACCCGGCTGCGACTGATGTATGTCATCGACGGCCGCATCGATGTAAGTTAATTTTCAACCTATTTAGGGCAGGTGTTATAGATTTCTAAAATATGTATATATCGATCGGTGAGTGGTGAGATTGGTCTCCACTTACACAATTGTGTCGAGGGTCTGCTATTTTCTTCGCTCATCATTGAATCTCGTGACTGTGCCGTCTTGATGCGAGCGAGGAGCCGAGCCGAGCCGAGGAGGTATCAAAATTGAGCGCATGTCATGCGCGGGTTGTGAATAGCCGATATTCGCTGATCTGTTGTGTTGTTTATCTCGAAATTTTATTATGTAATGTTGACGCCACATTTTGTTAATGGAATGTTATTGAATGTCTATTTTATGAGTTAGCTTCAGATCTTTATTTACAAGTTTTTAGTAGATGAGTAAAATATTGCAGCTGAGTATTTCTAAGGTACATTAGAAAACTATGTTCCTACGGATAGATGAATCTCTTATGATAAAATATATTATTAGTTATTTAAATTACATATCTACGGCAGTTATTTTCTAAATTGATTATATTTTAATGTAAAAAGTAGCTCGATTTCTTTCTTGAAGCTGAAATTGTACAATATACGCCATAATTACTTGTTATGTTGGCTTGCATTTGCTATTTCTGGTTACTGAATTTTAACTTGCCAAATAGTACTACCGTAAATATAAATAACTGAGATTATTTTAAGTGCGTAAGTACCTCTCAACTAAAAAGCCAATAGATTGTATTATATGTTACAAACGCGATAAATTACGTAACCGCTGGTCATATCTAATATAATTGCAAATCTGTTAGTAATATTTGTATGCTCAGAGCACCCGAATTGAGAAAATACAATAACGGGTGTAAAAATACCCTAATGAAGCAGAGTCACTAGTTTTTCCCGCTATTATGATCATTTCTTTGTACTGGACCATACCTAAGAACCTTCTGGCACAGAGGTATAAAGGGTCAAAAGACCATTTTTTTTAGGAAGACATCTTTTGTTTTATTAAAAAAAAAAATATATATTTTAAATACTCCTACGGTCCCTGCACCGTTGCGTGCACCCACAAGCACAATGTTTTGTGCGCACTACCTTATATTGCGCACTACCGTAAACGCCAAAACTCACCAAAAATAAAAGTCGTTTTCCAGCAATTATTTTTGCACAAAGTAAGTAATCTGGTTTGATGTGCAGAATGCGTAGATGACGGTTTCGTGATGGGTCTTTTTACACCCTGTCATCACTTAAAAAAATGACCGGCCGACCAAAGAGGCGTCAAAAAAGATAAAGATACGTAGGTGAATATATTCCTAAATACGTAACGTAAATTACCTTAGCTTCATTGACGTCTAAATTCGTCGGTAGAAGTTAAATTCAATCTACAGTACCAGCAAACTTAAGCTGATGGCAGATAGTATAATGTTAATGTTTATCACAGCGCAGCGTCGGTCGGCATTTATGTGGTCAAGTTATAACGTAATAATTAAAAACAATTTGCAGCTATTTAAAAAAAAAAAATAGAATATTCGCCACGTTTTCAATATTTTATTAACACACGGTGTGTGCTGTAATTATTTTGTGTATAGCTCCAATTTTAAAGTGCTTGTACGCACTACGACATATCAAGCTATACATTTCTAGTGTAGGCTGACTTCTCATTGTACGAAAAGCGAGGTCAGCTAAAATTGGAAATGTATAGCTAGATGTGGCGTCGTGTGTGCAGGCATTGAAGCAATTAATTTTGATTATTAAATTGCTCATTAGTAATCAGCAGTATTGTGTAAATGGATTGATCAATTATTTGATGTGTAAGTAGAATTATATAAAATAATTAGTTTTAACTTTAAAATAGTAAGAGAGTACTGAATATTGTTATGGCTACATTATTAAGTTATACATAATCAAATGAATTGTACTTGATCAAAGGTATAAACTGAGTCTAAAATACATTCCATTTGTATAACTTTGTACATAAAATAATGTGTAATAATTGTGTATTACCAAATTTTAGATCAGGTATCAAAGAGCTTTAAGGATATTTATATACTAAGAAAATTTATTGCTCATAATCTTTGATTAGAACTTTCTTGATATACATTTAAATGCATTTATATATTATTTCCTTCTCATGCTGTTTACATTTTTATTTAGAACTGAAGAGGAATTTCTTTATAATGTCTGTAGTTTACACTTAAGTTGTGGTTGAATGATTTTTGTGTATTTTGAATGCATTTGTGACATATTGAAATGGTGATGGAAATAATGCAGTAAAATTATAATGATTGTCTATGCTATTAGATTGGTAGTATTAATTCGAATGTTATACAATGCTAGCAAGGCTAGCTGAACTCAGGCGTCTATTTCAATAGATGAATACTTTATGTATTACCTAATTTCGTCCTATTTTATGCTCAACGGTATAAACCCTATTGAAATTATATCCTAATATTATATGGATTGCCAAGATGACAAAAGGCATTTTCATTAAAAATGCTATAATACGAGAATATAGTAAATTTAGCACTTTCTTCTTACTGATATAATTGCTCTCACAGTAACAGTGTTGTCCATTTCTATTTATAAAGTTTGTAGTTTATATTCTTTATTGAATTTTATTATAGGTATTGGGTTTACCTTAGAAAAATAAGCATAATTTTATTTGCTCAAAATATTTTTATATTGAACTATGACAGCTCTGTAATGCATTTTTATATTTGTATATCCTTTGTTCATAAATTATGTGACTCAGGTTGGCTGGACAAATCTTCAAAATAGCTTGCATTTAACTAGGTCAATAGGCCACTTTATGTGACGGCTAAACACCCTTATTTCAGAATTTGTGACGCTACAGAATCTTAGATAATCGATCGAAAACGTGTCCAGCCATCTTGAATAACCACTTTTCGCTGGTCTCTCAATCTCGGTAACGGAAGTGATTTTGACGACTTTTTGCATATCAACGGGCGTCACATAAATTTGTGACGGGCACCGAGATAAAAGTTTTGTGATAAGTACAGTGGTTTAGTAGAAAAATGCAAAAATCTGTGTCCAGCCATCTTGAATTTACGTATAAAACTTATGGCTGGCACTTCCGAATCTCAATAACGGGGGCGTTTTCGAATATGGTTCCTTTACTAATACTTGGTGACGCAATTTGTGACAGTAATAACGTTTGATTTATGGCGTCACATGTAAGGGTTTACGAGAAATCAATAAAAACTTAATGTCCAGCCAACCTGAATTCAAGATGGCTGGACACATGTATCTCCACTGCCTGATGATCTACGACCTTCGAAATGTGTTCAAAATTTTGTGACGGGGACGATAATGATAACCTGAAATTGTGACGGAGAAACTTTGCGTAGTTTCAAAGATATTGACCATTTAAATTTTTCCATACAAACATCCATTAATATTATGAGGTGACCATAATTTTACATAAATAAAGGATTTTTTTTAAATCGATTCATTGACCGGTAGCATCCACGCCTGCTTTGTATTTGATTTCCCCGTGGGAATAAAAGGTTTTCCTGCAGTGAAAAGAGTAAGTATGTGTTAATTCAAAATAATAATTGATCACCAGCGCTGCAAGAGAGAGCCCACTTGTATTTTGCGTTTAGTTCATTATCTTATGTAACTGAAAATGAGAACTAAACTCGACAGCCGGCAGTGTATGCACTTACTTTTCGAAGTGTTATCACTAATCAAAGTACTAGTAACTATTAATTAATCTGCGGTAAGACAACCTAAAATATTTTCGAATTTTTCTTGCGTTCGTTCGTTAAAAGAAATCAAAATATGAATCGCGACAATAACAAGTATTTATTTACATAATTATAACCATAAGAATCATCATACATATCTATAAGTTATTTGTTTCCGCGGACGAAAAAAATAACTGCAAAAAACTCAAGAAAAATTGAATTTCGCGGGCTACCACGAAAACGTCGGAGGACAAGACAAACTATACTGCCATGATAGCTGATGTTGGTGTCGCCATCTATTGCTTAAAGTTGGTACTACTAGGACAACTGGTCGAATCTTAACTCTTATTTAGGTTGTCTTACCGCAGATTAATTAATAGTTACTAGTACTTTGATTAGTGATAACACTTCGAAAAGTAAGTGCATACACTGCCGGCTGTCGAGTTTAGTTCTCATTTTCAGTTACATAAGATAATGAACTAAACGCAAAATACAAGTGGGCTCTCTCTTGCAGCGCTGGTGATCAATTATTATTTTGAATTAACACATACTTACTCTTTTCACTGCAGGAAAACCTTTTATTCCCACGGGGAAATCAAATACAAAGCAGGCGTGGATGCTACCGGTCAATGAATCGATTTAAAAAAAATCCTTTATTTATGTAAAATTATGGTCACCTCATAATATTAATGGATGTTTGTATGGAAAAATTTAAATGGTCAATATCTTTGAAACTACGCAAAGTTTCTCCGTCACAATTTCAGGTTATCATTATCGTCCCCGTCACAAAATTTTGAACACATTTCGAAGGTCGTAGATCATCAGGCAGTGGAGATACATGTGTCCAGCCATCTTGAATTCAGGTTGGCTGGACATTAAGTTTTTATTGATTTCTCGTAAACCCTTACATGTGACGCCATAAATCAAACGTTATTACTGTCACAAATTGCGTCACCAAGTATTAGTAAAGGAACCATATTCGAAAACGCCCCCGTTATTGAGATTCGGAAGTGCCAGCCATAAGTTTTATACGTAAATTCAAGATGGCTGGACACAGATTTTTGCATTTTTCTACTAAACCACTGTACTTATCACAAAACTTTTAGCTCGGTGCCCGTCACAAATTTATGTGACGCCCGTTGATATGCAAAAAGTCGTCAAAATCACTTCCGTTACCGAGATTGAGAGACCAGCGAAAAGTGGTTATTCAAGATGGCTGGACACGTTTTCGATCGATTATCTAAGATTCTGTAGCGTCACAAATTCTGAAATAAGGGTGTTTAGCCGTCACATAAAGTGGCCTATTGACCTAGTTAAATGCAAGCTATTTTGAAGATTTGTCCAGCCAACCTGAGTCACATCATAAATTGACATTGTATCAATTCTTTCTTGGTCTCCCTTACTGATGATGTTTAGCTAAGTTAAAGCCATCCTTGCTTTTCTTCAGGTGTGATATTATTTTAAGAGTTTATTAGAAACAAGCTATTTAATTAAAAGATGCCCATTCATATAATTATGTCCTGTATTATATGTATAACTAAGCCATTTGTGGAAAACTTTTTTATTAGGCAATGATTTTATGTATGTGCGGTACATTAAAATTTGATACTTTATAAGCATTTCGTATCTGCAAAGTAAGGATATCTGGGCAGCTTCATAATTAATTAAGTGTAGGGTGTGTATGGTCACTTTTACAAAATTACAAGATCTTGTACCCACACCACTATTGTAATAAAAATATGTCCATGACATTTTCAAGGCAATATTTTCTTTATTAAATGAAATCTTATGGCAGTATTATGTATAAGCAATATATATCGACGGTTGAAAGGCTAATTGGTCTAAGCGACATTTTTTGCGATATTGAGTTATATACATATTCGGAATCAGCAAATTTTTCTCCGTCTTTTGAGCCAGTTTTCAATTTTTTTTGACTAAATTTTTGGCGCTTAGCACCCACTGCAAAACAGGCCTCATTTCTAAGCTCATTGCTCTATGCGACACAAAATTAGACAAATTTGAGGACTCGATGACTTAAGCTATTTTGATTTTTCGAAGTTTTAGAACGTGTGTCGGTTAAGGCATTTGGCTTTTTTGCTATGGTTGTGGTTTTGTCGTTTGGCCTATTTTGCATTAAACCAAAACAATAAGCTATGTCGTTTGGCCCATTTTGCATTGCATTTTTTGTTTTGCATTTATTTATAAAGTGATACTAAAGTACAATGTAGTATTAATGTATTCCGTGGCGACACTACTACCTAGGCTTAGGGTGATATACCACCTTATCTAATACCTTGTTAAATCGATAATAAAGACACATTAAATCAAAATCTTGAATGATTCCTCTACACAAAAATGATTTTTTTTAAATTATACAAGACACTGTCTAAAATTGAATAGAGTGGCATACCAATCTCAAAAATATCTTATGGACGTTGCTGAATTATGATGGCCTAAGCATCAATATCTCTGATGGTCGGAGGGGTTCGCGTCGGCGTCAAGGCAACAATGAGATACCTGGGTCTCGTCCTCGACAGCCGGTGGAACTTCGTCGAGCATTTCCGACGTTTGGCCCACAAACTGGAACGGGCCGGGGCCGCCCTAAAGTGGCTCTTGCCCAACCTGAGGGCTGAGGCTGCGAGCCGCACACTACCTGAACGCGCCTCAAAAGGTGGTAGCCGTAAGGCTGATCCGGGGCTACCGCACTCGGTAGCCCCGATATCGATCTCGATCTCGGGCGAGGCGGCAAGCCTCCTTACCGGACTGCCGCCATGGGATCTGGAGGCGATAGTCCTCGCGCACCTATATGATTGGCGCGCGGAAGCACTACGCCGGGGGGAAACTCCGCATCCGCGGCAAACCGCGGCGGAGCGGACGAACCTCCGGCGCGATCTCATGGCGGCATGAAAGGAGCGACTATCGCACGCAACCCAGCGCAGGGCACGGTACGATAGCGGCGGTAAGAGGAGTCTTACCGCCGCTATCGTGGCGTGCCCTTTGAGGAGTGGCTAGAGAGACGTCACGGCGTTCTCACCTACCGACTGACGCAGGTCCTCTCCGGACACGGATGTTTCGGGAGGTTCCTGCACATCATCAGGCGGGAGGAGACGCCCGGGTGTCATCACTGCCAGGATCACCCAGAGGACACGGTGGAGCATACGGTGGAGGTCTGCCCTGCTTCGGCAGAGCACCGCCGTGTCCTCGTAGAGCCGCTCGGCAGCGGCGGCGACCTCTCGCGTCCGGCCCTGGTTCAAGCCATGGTCCGGGGCGAGAGGGAGTGGGAGGCAGTCACCTCCTTCTGCGAAGCAGTCATGCTAGCGTAGGAGGTGGCGGGGTGGGCGAGGGAACGGACCTAATGCCTCAGCCGCTGCGGAAGACGCTCCGGGCGTCGGGAGCTGCGTGACGACTCCCGGCCACCGTAGGCGCGGGCCTGCGGGCGGAGAGTAATGGGTAGCTCTCCGTCCGATCAGGACTAGGCCCGTGCCGGACGGCGTGTATGTGTTCCACGCGCGCCTCAAAGAGATGTCAGCATAAGTGACGGGGCCCGATAGGGCCGAAGCCTGCCAGGGTAGCGGGATCGTCCGAAAGGGTTACCGCTGCCCTGGAACATAAAGGGCTAAGGAAGGAACACGGGTGGGTTTTAGTCAGTAGGAGTCTGACACTCCCTTCTGCTCCACCCAGAGCAGGAGGGGTCAATTGATGATTTCCCATCCCCAAAAAAAAAAAGCATCAATATCTACTAGAATCTAGTAAGGGTTCATTTTGTTTCATGCTGTAGTCCCTCTAATGCATTTGGATCAAACTTCTAGGTCGGTGCTTGAGCCTACTTTTAGTGAGTTTACTTTCAGCTATTTTATTTACGGTAGGCATTTGAACCATTTTGCCTTTCTCAAAAAATAACTAAATTTGATGCATTTTGAGCTAACCAACATAAATTTTCTAAAATAATACACATTTTATAACAGTAATAACATAAAAAACTTCCTTACTTAATTAGGGATATACTGTATTAAATAAATAAATGTCAATCAAGTAGTTGTTTTTTTGTGAATTTTTTTTCAAAAAAGAAAACTTTGATTCGTCCTGCAAGTTTTACAAAATGTCGCTTAGATCAATTAGCCTTTCAACCGTCGATATATATATATATATTTGTTTAACCTGAATGTATAATAAATGTTTATAAAATAAAATATACTGTTGGTTGTAAATCAAAGTTTTTTTACTTCTATTTGAAACACAAAATACACATACTTAGAAGTAGCAACATTATCAATATGCATTTATGTGACAAAATTTGATAAAATAAATTATAGAACCTTAAGAATCAACTATGCAATTAATAATATGAGCTTAATATTTATGTGTTGATAATATTGAGAAGGGAACTTAAAATTAAATGATAATAATCTAAGGATCATTCTATTGATCTTTTTGAGTAAGTAGATGTGTTTTGATTTTTTGAAGCAGTTCTTTCTTCACCGTGTCAGGGACCAGTGCCCGGGCACGAGGAGTAACCTTTGTAGCTAACATATCAAATGTGATGTTGTTGCTTTCATTTTCTTTGACAACATCTCTGCAAAGCATTCGGACTTGATCTCTCCAACCACATTCTATTAGCCGCCGCCTTAAAAGTTCTTTAAACCTGCAATAAAAACACTTGTAGAGAAATCTCAAATAGTTGCACATTATTGATTTACCTAGCGTCATTGTTGTTATTATATCCTCAGGTAACCCCCATTAGTCTTGGCTCATAAAATCCATATTAAGAGAGGATTTAGCAGTTTAAACTAAACCCCTTATTACAACTATGCAATATTCAGGGACCCTTTCCCTAAATCGGGATTGTGTAATCAGAGAATGATCAGAGGAATCTAAGGAAGACCCCTAAACATTGTGTAGTGTAATAGGGTTCTTAGATCTAGACGTATGGCTTAGGGTGACCTGAACATGCAAAACTATCAGTAAATAGTAAGTACTACAGAATGGGTTTTGAGGAAACGCAAGGTATGGTCAAGTTTATGTCGGTACCTTTCCCGGTCTCCAGTTAAAACCAAACGCTGATGTGCTATGGTGTTGTTTACAGTCATCTTACCCTGAAATAGAAGATAATTAATAATTTACATTGTGTGTTAGTTATGGCGTCGTAGGAAAATGGAAGATGGCAACCTAGAGAGTATTATGAATACATACCTATTACGTTTTACTGTGTATCGTAATAATTTAAGAAATATTAACCAATTCACAGATTCAACAATCAAACAGAATTACCAACAATCACAGACTCAGACAGTCTGAGACGAATTAGAATTCTCTTTGTATATGACTTGAGAAAAATGACAGTGACAGTAGGACATTACATTAATTTACCACTTTTCTATGTCAATGAATTTACCACAGAAAGGACCACAGAATATATACCCTGGAAGTGGAAAGTGAGTTGCCACCTTTTTGTCGCATTCACATTGTATGATCGTTTTTTAATCGTTTGGCGATGTATCGGTCGGGGGTACTCGGGAGAGTACACGAACACGTGTTAGATTTTCGCTGTTCGAGCCTTCGAGGTTTTCTGCCAATGCCAATTAATAATACGGTTCATAGAGTTTATGTAACTGCGGGTTTTCTGCCTCTACGGAGTTGCAGCAGTCGTTCCAGCATAGACTTCGTTCTAGGAAGCTGGGATGGCAGGCTATTTCTAATTTCCGTATCGGCTCTACCTCAAGTTGGCACTGTCTGTAAACATCCACGAATGACTTGACACAGTACATTAGTATTTATGAATTCCATGCTTACATGCTATGACATTTGTTGCCAGTATTATGACATTGACACATTTTTTTGTGTACCTACCAGTGTACCTAACTGTTTATTTACTTATTGGTATTTTTGATTAAAGATCTTTTGGTATATTTGCTGGGCATTTTTAAATTTTTGATACCTAATTTATTATTCGATTTATTCAATGAAGTTCAAGATATCCCGATACCTACTGTAAATAGTTTCAGTTCAGTGGCTTCTATCAAATACTTTCCAAAAATGGCTCACGTTATGGTATTGGATTCAATTGATGAAGATATTTTTGTTTGCGGAACATGTAAAGCTGTGTTTAACAACTTACAAGTATTCCTGGATCATAAAAGGTTAAGATGTAACAATATCGTTTCGGAAGAAAGGTTTACGAATGCTAATTTGGTGCCCACAACAGTTGGTAGTGAACCCTTTTCTGAAAACATTGCAACATTACATCAAGGCGTTGAGCTCCCTGATTCTGTGACGGAACAGATATGGCCTAAAGATCTAATTTGTTCTACATGCAAGAAAAAGTTCAAAAAGATAAAAACCTTGCTAGCCCATTTAAAAACTCACAGTGACAAACCTTACCAGTGTCCTATATGCGGTCGATGTTTCGTTCAAAATTCCCACCTGCAGAGACACATAACATCTCATCGAATGTGGCCAGATGGTCTCAAGGAAACTACAGCAAGAACTCTTGAAGAAGAACTTTTAAGCTACACATGTCCATATTGCAACTTGATTTTGGTTAATTACAGTCAATACAGAGCTCATCAGAAGAACCATTTGTCTCTAAAAAAATACAAGTGCATTCAAGGGGACTGTATGGAGTATTTTGATACAGTTGATAGTTTACTTCAGCATGTGTCTGTTTTGCACGACTGTCCCCTTTATACTTGCCATATATGCTGTACATCTTTTAGTAGCTTGGAAGACATCGCGACACACCTGCAGATACACATTGATGTCTCTAAAGACAAACAAAGAAACTTGAATGTATATAAATGTTCACAATGTGATGCTAGATTTCGTAAATCAGAAAAACTATCTCTTCACATGCAAACAGAGAGTCACAATAAAACATGTATCCATTGTAACAAGACATTTGCTAGTGATAAGAGATTACGTCTGCACTTACAGATACACAGGACCTTGAAACCATTTCAGTGTAATATTTGTAGCAGCAGTTTCCACATGAAGAAATATTTGGCAACACATATGCTGAAACATGGAAATAGGCAGTTCAAATGCTCTGTTTGCAAATATACATTCAAAAGACCAGATTTGCTTCAGAGGCACATGAAGTTACATCAGGCGAAGAAGATGTTAAAGTGTCCTTTTAAAGAAGCTTTGGACTGTAAGAAGGAGTTTAGTCGCACTGACAAACTAAAAGCCCATATAAAGTCCCACACAAAACGAATGGCTCAACAAACAAGTGCTATAACTAAAGATTCACTGAAAAAAGATACTGTAGAGATTTGCACCACCCCATTAAATACAAAATCCGTCAATGAGTGATGGGAGTGAAGGTTTTAATTATCAAAAGATTGATTTCTGTTAAAAAATATCTTCAATTATTTGGAATTAAGATTATTAATATTATCAATCTGATATAGTTTTAAAAACATCCACTAAGGTCTTAAGAAACCAATGTAACTGAATGTACTAGAATATCTTTTTATATTGTAAAATGGTAACAGTTTTATATCTCTACAAGGAATCAATACTACTGTTCCAAATGTGATGAAATAAAAGAGTCTATTAAGCCATGCTATGCACATGAAGGGCTTCTTTCATAGACAGCTAGCTATATCTAATTAAGCAGTAAGTCAGTGGAGCAGGCGGGCTGCTACGTACTGGACACATAAGTAAAAGTGACAAAAGTAATTAATTGTGAAATGGATTTCCACAATTCATTGTTGTTTCTTGTTATTATATCAACTCATCTTGTTTTCTCTCATGTAAGTGATTGTATTTTGTGAAAACAAATAATAACACATCTCAAAACTACTCACAAAAGTACCTATACATTTCTAAACAGAAAACTTAATTAATTGTGCTTTGATTCCAACATGTCCTTATTTTTCAGGCTCGGCAGTTCCGTGTTACTGATCAGGTGTATATTGATATTAAAAGTGAAGAAAAACTTCTCGGCCGTGTAGTTATAGGTTTGTTTGGCGACTTAGCTCCGAATGCTGTTAAAAACTTTAAAGTTTTAGCCACAAAAGGCATCAAGGGAAAGTCTTATAAGGGCACCTCGTTTAACCGCATAATTAAAAGGTTTATGGTCCAAGGTGAGCCCAATTAATTAAATATTTATTTCACCCAGCATTTTTTTTTAAATGTTCCCCTTGTTTTATTATGGCATAGTAAGTCATTAATAAAAAAACAACTGACGTTAAATTGTTTGCACTCACATGTAAATCAATAATAATAAATGTGATTTTCAGGTGGTGATGTTGTAGCAGACGATGGTACAGGCTCCACCAGCATTTACGGAGATACATTCAGTGACGAAAATTTGGAGACCCAGCATAGTGGCGCCGGCTTTGTGTCTATGGCTAATAAAGGTATCTTTCGTTTTTGATGAGCTGTCATTTGTGATTAATATTTAAGTAATGTGTTTGTAATGCTTACATTACTTTACAGGTCCCAACACAAATGGCTGTCAATTTATTATAACAACTACTGGGACGCCCTGGTTGGATAATTTGCATACTGTAGTTGGAAAGGTATAAATGTTATTTATATTATAATTATTATGTTATTACATTGCCATGCGGATAGATTACGACATGACAGGATATAGCTGGGCCGAGCTTTTTATGCAATTTCGCATTATTAGGAATGACCACCACAGCTCGCATATAACTGCGCCGCTACCGCTTTCACACTGCTCTGATTTGTGTTTTTTTTTTATAATTGGCCTCTCGCAGGTCAACCTAAAAGGGTTGTCGGCTGCTTAACCGGGCTCGCCTGTGGGTGCCTCAATAAATTAAGGCCTTCAGCCGGGGCTTTAAAACTAAGCGACTACACGCACGGCTTAGGTCGTCGCACAGTGATCAATTTCAAAAATTTAGGGGGACGAAATTATTAAATACTGAAATCGTGAATTAAAGGTATATTTATAACATTAAATAGTATCGAAAAATCGTTTTCACATAACTTAAGTTGGTAATTAATATTTTATGTCTTTGTTAAATCACTCCTCATCTAACACAACTTCTGGTTCTTGTAAAAGTAATGTTCTTTGGATAACACTTCGTTTTTTCTTCAATAATCTTACATGTAGTAAGGAGGAAACAAGTTTCTTAAGTTTTTACGGATTGCAGATGCCCTTAAAGCAGTATATTGATGGCGGGTTAATTTCAAATCAGTAAATAACGATAAAGCTTCTTGACATGAAAAAGATATACAGTTGTCCTGCGATTTACCAGCTTCTTTTGCAATCTGGCCTTTATCGGGTGAGGTAGATATGTCTAGGACAAGTGAAGCTGCACTGCGGTTTCCTTCCGAGTGTAACTTCATCGAAGCAGCGAGACAGAGTTCTTCTTTACTTTTTGATTTCACCTCTATATTTAACCTTCTACGTTTAGTTTTAGCGGATAGGTCACAAAAGCTCTTTTTTGGACGTCCTTCTTCTCTAGACGTAGACGTAGAGGGTGCACTTTCTTGTCCGCCAGAGGATCAAGCCATTTTTCATTTTGATTCCGGAATCTAATAATATTAAGGGAACATTACAGTAAAAGTTATAATAACATTTTGAAGACTCTCCCTGCTTGTAGTGGGCAGTTCCGATACTTCTAATGTCTCCAAAATATAGTTAAGTAGTATATCTTTATTGTCCTTTGATAACGGCTTTACTGGTCGATGTAATGACAAAATATTGAATAAATCAATATTTTTTATTGAGGCACCATTACCTAAAAAACACTTTTTACTATAGAAACCGGCAATCACCGGAAAAAAAATGCATATTTTTATATAGCTAATAGGCCCTGCTATATAATGGAATCAAAATCATAATGTACTAATTTGTACTTTTAAACGTAACACAGTTCAAACTTAAAAAAGTTTGTAAATTTCAGTACATTATTAAATATATTTTTTTTATCATATAAATTGATCTATTTTATTTTTTGTTTATATACCAATAAAAAGTACAGACCTTCCTTAATGTGCACCATTTTTTTCAATTTACAGTTTACACTGATTACTTAACCAACTTAACTTGAATAGGAGCCCAAAACAACGATAAATCAGTCTTGTTATAATAGTTTAGCTTTCGAGATAACTTTGAAATGGCATATCTATTAAACTACTGTCTGCATAACGGTGATGTTTTAGTATAATGTAAACAACTTACCAATAAGTCTTAATAAAATGATTTTTCGGACTACCGACACATTGACCAAAAATAATTATGGGACGCTAACTTTTAATAATTGATCAGTGTGCGTCGCTGGGGTTTATTTTAGTGAGGCGAGGGTTTAAAAATTAAGCCTTAAATCATATTTGTCACGCCTGTAATCCCTGAAAAGTTGACAGGGGTGTGACGATGTTCTTAATTCGCTTCTAACTGGCCTCTTTTACTATGTATTAGTGTCTTCAACACTCCTAAGTATTCCTTTGCAATCATTACTTAATTATGTGCTAATGCTCTGTCGAAGGTTGTGGAAGGCCAGAACGTGGTGCATATGTTGGAGCACACCCCGACGGATGTGGATGATAGGCCGCTACTGCATGTGTACATCGCCGACTGCGGACTGGTCCCTACCCCGCAAGCCTTCTATATTTCCGATGACCCTTACGAGTAAGTGTACTTTATTGGATAAATTATGCCATTTATTTTTATGTCTGCAGATTTAAATGGAGTATTTAATAAATCGTCTAAAACGTTTATTTCGACATTAAAATCGATAAATCTTACGACAATACTATGGTCTCGATTAAAATATTTTCCAATTAAGTTTTGCGAGCATGCACTCTCAATGTACGCAGTAGATACATAGTCATACCAGGGGCCGTACAAAACATGGTCTGACGTGCACAAACAACCCTGACGCTGACGGTCTAAGACCCGGAACTGTGCGGATAGAACTGTTTGTACATTGTGATTATTTTATTAAAACAAGCATTGTCTTATTTTCAGTCTGTGGGCATGGATCAAAGCGTCGGCTGTTCCACTGACCATGTCCTTCTCAATACTCGGCTTCTTTCAATGGATGATGAGGAAAATGGAAATATAAGCAACATTACACGAAGTATGTAATATTTAAAAAAGTCTACCTATACCAAATCTTAAATAATGTGTTTTTTTCTGTTTTGCCTGTGCAATTATACACACGACACTTTTAATAATGTTCTAAATTGTTATCTATGGAGCGAACATTTGGAATAAAATTATCAATGGCACCTCTGTTTTTTTATTACATATTAAAAAAACCTTAGTTGGGAAAAGGCTAGGCAGATGATGATTAGAAAAACCTTCTATCAAATGCACATGGATTAATTATCATGGTGATATCGCATCAGATCATCAGGAGCATATAGATTTGTGTCTGAAACGGTATTTTGAGGAATGGACCATTACAGAGATTTGAGTGAACCTGTCCAGTCAGTGCAAGCCTTCGTCAGTAATCGTGTAGCTCAACACAGAATTTAAGGAGCTCAACGAATCGACGAACAATACCAAAGAAAAGACATGTGGGTAGGCCACATTAAGTATTCAAACTGCCAGACCACCACAATTAAGTGTATTTTCTTTCTTTTCTTTATTAAAATAAACTGAGAAAGAAAAAAAAAGTACCAAGATAGGACCCAGAATTAAACCCTGCGGAACGCCGACGGTGACTGCCAGATCCTTCAGATCTCTTGCCATTGACACAGACTCTCTGAATTATGTTGTTCAGATAAGAAGTCTGAAGGTCGAGCCCTGTCCCTCATACCATAGTGGTACAGTTTCCTAATGAGTGTCTCATGATGTACGCAATCGAAGGCAGAAGAAAAACAAGTAAATTGTTTTTTAAATAATTTATTTTTCCTTTTCATTTATTTTTAGAATACAAAGTTAAATTATTAGGTATAATATGTACAAACAATCACTTCTTGTTCTACATTAGTGTCATAAATTAATTCATTGTTTTAAAAAAAACCTTATTTTAACGCATTAAAATGCAATTTGATTGTGTACCTGATACCTGATTGCATAAAGATTTTTAATGGATTCATCCGCTAAAATTGATATAAATAAAATAATTGCTAAAATACAAAACGTAGGTACCTCTTCTGCCTGGTACTACTATGTTATTTTAAAAAATATTCAAAATACAATATTATTTATGATGATTTATGGGATGTTATGTTATATGTTAATATTTTAATAGTCTTTACTGCAACCGCATATCAAACTTCCTTCGGCTTTTAATTACAAAAAATATTGACTAATAACAAAAGTTTATGGTTTTAGCCTAGATCGGGAAATGAGACCAAAAACCGATCGAAGAAGCCAAATATCGTGCAACCACTTAACATTGACGGCCCATTGCTCAGATTACAAGATAAAAAACGGGCGATGAATCATGGCAGGTCTGGACATGGCTCTCTGAACTATCGCACATGTTCTCTCATTCACAGTTTCCTCATGTCACCATTTGGTTCCTAAAAATGTTACTGCGTAAGCTCCTGCGTAAAGTTTAGACTGGCCATGATTCATCGGCCATATTGTACATTGCGACATTGCTGTGACGTCTTCAATCTACTAAGCAATTCAATATAATTAGTCGGCGGAGATGAGCAGCCTGGAGCAGGCGTCTTTGTCGCCTAAATTAAACTGTTCGTAAGATGCACTGCACTCAATATTAACACACTATCTAAATGTTAGTCCTAGAAACCTAACGTCGCCGTGGATGTTCAGTATCGCTATAGCAGGAGCAGTGCAGTGGCCAGTAGTATGACAATAGGTGCCAACACGTGCGTGTGCGCGGCGTCGGGCGTGACGCGCGCGTCGGTGCCGGTGTCGGCCACCTGCTGCGCGGTGTTGCCGCAGGCGCGCGCGCACGACTCCCACGCGCGGCACACGTCGCACGCGCTCGCGGGGAGCGCCGAGAAGAACACGCGGGCGCGGTGACCTGCGGGGTTAAAGAAATTGTAATTAGGAAAATTACTATGTGAGTTCACATGCGTTCTATACATAGAATGTGTTGGGTACGAGTACTCCGGTCGCTAGGTAGGTAGTAGAAAGTAGAATGAACAAATTTTGTATACTAACTGGAGTCATAGAGATCTTGCATGGTGGCCCAGCCTGGTCGCTGACGCGCGACGGGCAGCGCGCGCGGCGCGGCTATCGTCGCGCAGCGCTCCGAACGCGCGGCGCGCACGCCGGCCTGCACGCGTGAGCCTCCCTGCGATACGCGCGCCCACACTACGTGACGCACCGCCTGGAAGCGAGCAATAGATCACTTATAAATAATTCAGAACCTACCAGGGGAAAATTACTTCGGAGCTTTGAGACTGGTATGCAGGTTTTCTACCAAAGCTTCTACCGAAGAAGCGGAGCAGAGAGCGTGAGCGAATAAAAATTCAGCAATAGCCTAAGTATTTATTTATTTATTTTAGGATCTCCAACAAAATATATATACTAAACATTACATGATATAATTAATGGACGACTTTGAAGCGAGATATTTTCCTGGTAAATGACTTTGTTCTTATAGATATTGTGTAAGTATATTTTTGTACTTACCGTCAATTCTGTGAGCGTGTTTATGTCAGCTAAATAGCCTGACGGGAGCTGAACTGTAAGTAGCGTCAGGCCACTTTCCGTCTCATTTCCTTGCGCCACAAATCTGTAAATGAGATTGTGTTTTTATTTCTTACATCGGCTCATAAAGCTAGGTAAATTCCCGAGTCTTCTTTGATACACTAATTACAACCTTATGCAAAATGTACTATAATAGTTAGATTTCAATTGTTTTAAAATATTCAGCTCGCCACCACTACAATGGTTTATGCTCACGGTGTTTATTGTTTACTTTCTGAATAGTGGATGTCTATTTGCAATGCTCTGTGGTTCGATGGAGTGACCCATTCACCGACAGTTCTACTTGCTCCTACATCTGGCTTGACTAATATTTTAGGCTCAATCCTATATATAATACTAGCTTCTGCCCGCGGCTTCGCCCGCGTGGATGTCGGAAATTTACCCACGGGAACGTGCTAACAGGATAAAATGTATGTGCTTCCCCAGAATGCCATCTATGTCGCGGGCCCTTTGTGGCTAATTACAATAGAAAACCAATTGTGTCTCATTAGTGGTGATTAAGAGGGTACCTATATGATATCTTTACCTAAGTACCTAACTAATTTAAAAAAAAAAACTCAAAAACAGAAAATTAAATACCTACCTACCTAAATAAACCCCCTTCTGATGATAACTAATCTAAACTCAATAAATAAGCAAAATCCCTAAAAACTAATATCTATACGAATGACTAAACCTACCTAACAGTATTATAAAATAACCTACGGACACTACGTACACTATCAAATATACTACCTATACTTTAAAATTAAAATCTATACCTACGACTCATATAAAAATAAACCTAAATAACTCTAAAAACTAAAAGGAATAAAAATGAACTCCACTGCGGGTGACCCAACCTACGACAAACTTAGTATTTGCGGTTGGTACAGTACAGATAGTGGTAATCGAGTATAGGGATCGAACCGCAAAATTAAGTTTGTTTTTTATTGTATATACTTTTCCGGGATAAAAAGTACCCAGTGTGGTGCCCAGGATATTAAAGAATAATTATACCAAGTTTCATCGTAATCAAACCGGTAGTTTTAGCGTGATGCCTGAACAAACAGACAGACAGACAGACAGACAGACAGACAGACAAAAATTTTTTTAATCACATTTTTGGGTTCGGTGTCGGTCAAGTAACACCCCCTGCCATTTATTTTTTGGATATTTTCAATGTACAGAATTTTCACTTCTACAGATTTATTATAAGTATAGATAATATAATATATAATATGCACTAGTAAAAAAAATACTGTACAAATAAGCCGTTGGTCCTACGCTCGATCTGTCCCTGGTCGCGTCGGATTGCTGTCCCATCGGACAATGAGAGTGAGGGAAGAGGCACCTATCGGCGTGCACACTTGTGTACTACAATATATTCCGCGCCGAAGGCTAGTCTCCGTTGAGATTGGCTGCCATGACCAAAATACGGTTTGGAGGACTATAATGCCCAAGCAATTTTCAACCTGTCAACAGTATGTTACAAGTCTTAAGAGTGTTGCAGAGGAGGCAAAACTTAGCAGGATTATTTATCCTTGCCTTATTGGAACGAAGTTCCTTATCGCGCGTTGCGAAAGGAGGCTAGACGGAAAAAATTAAGACCAAAAGTTGGAACGACACTTTTTGCTATAGTTGTAAGCCGTGCGGCGTGCGCGTGTTTCTCTGTCTGTCTCTCTCTCTCTCTTTGAACTTCGTTCCATCCGGGTGTCCCTTGACACCTCTCAACTTTTTTTGACTTTTAATCCGAGTTTCTTTGGATTCTACTGTAAAGAAAAGCTTTTATTACTCACCCAAAACAGACTGACAGTTGCAGTCTATCCTTGGTGGAGACCTGGTCTACTCTAGGGTCGAGGGTGTATCTCGGCCAGGGCGCTGTGACGTTGGTGGCGCCGCGAGCCGACAGACCCAGGAGCCCTAGGCCTCGGCCCTCTGTTACTGCGCTTACTGACCGGCTGCTGCGGATCTGGTAGGCGAAATAATGAAGTAGTTTAGTTTATTACGTACAGAGTAAAGCAAAAATATTCTTTCTCTATTTGAAGCAATACCCACTACTGCCTAGAAAACCATTTCAGTTTTCACCAGTTCTTCTGAATTTGGCATTCCAAAAACATACTATGCAAGATGGAACCTGGATTGCAATTAAAGTAACCAGGATCTATTCCAGAGGCAAGAAAACCTTAACCTTTGTTACGAGAAGTGATCTTAAATATAACCGCCGATAAGACGATTTTTACATTTTGTATGGTGTGAAAAGCGAATTCTTACCGATTTGGTTTGTATGACGAGGGCATTGTTTTCCCCGATCTGGAACTGTCTCGCCTCATCAGAACCGGTAACATTCACCGATACGCGGAACTTCGACGAAGTTTTCATTGTTTCCGCATACTGTGCTAACGAGTCCATCTGAAAAATTTTATTTTAGTTTTTCAAAATATGTAAGTACATACAACCAATCACATCATAATATTATTAAGTGATAGACGTGTGAACACCGCTGTTTGGCTGCAGAAGTAGGTAAGTATGGTACGTGCCTCCCCAGACGAGCTTCTGCACCCCATAGGTTCCAATATTTCCACCGGTAACTTACCACTTCTGGGTCAGGGTCGTGCGGTAGATACGCCTGCAGCAGGTACCGCACGACGGGCGTGGCTTCCTCCAGCAGGCGCGCCGCCAGCATGGCGCGCAGGCCCCACGCGGCCGTGGTGGCCTCTAGACTGTTGCCCTTGAGCCATGGGTTGCGCCACTCGTTGCCTGATAGAGTTCGGGACCAGAAGAGAGTGGAACCTGTGCATAAACTTACTATTATAGAAAGCTATATTCTATATTCATTGGTGTATATATACGTTGGTGAATCAATTATTACCTACAAAAAATATACAGGGTGCCGGACATCGACGCGGAACCTGTTACCATGGTTTCAGCACATGATTCTGAACTCCCCTGTGTTGAAAATTTTCGTCGGTTTTAAGAAATAAATAATTTGCTATTCCCTAAATACCTTCCTATTGCTATTACCTTAGGTGTTGCACTTTTATATGAAACAGCTATTTTTTTTTATAATCGTAGTTTTCCCGTCGATATCCCCACCACCTGTATTATACTGTATTCAAAACTAATCAATATTCAAAATGTAGTGATGTTATGAACTTTTGACAAAAATGGTTTTGAGTTGAAACCCTTGAAAGAAGATGCTTAGTGGATACGTAAGCTTGCCTGTAGTGTTAGCGTATTTGTTCATCATTTCCAAGGTCTGCGTGAGTTGTGGATGTCTCGTGACCGCTAAGGCTCCTCCGATGAGGGCTAGCGAGTACGCGTCCAGTTCTGGAGCCAAGCCTCGCACTATGTAGTCCATTGCTTTGTTGATGTTGTTCTTGTATAAAACGTCGCTGCCCTGAAAGTTAATTGAAATTAGGCTAATCATTACAATTTCGTTAATGTTGTAAAAACATCACTCTGAAAACACATGTCCTTCATCATTTCTCAATGTTTTAGCTGAGAGGATAAAGTGGCGCAACAAATTCCCTAGTGAGCACGTTTGTCTGTCTGTCACAATGTCATTTTCTGTTTATCTTTTTCCCAACTATGGTGGGTTCGGCTTGCAGCTTAGCCGGATGTTACTGATTACTTTTACATGGAGCTACTGCATATCTGAACTCCACTACTCAGTTACTGGGTAACACCATGATAAAACTCTGTCACAATGTTAAGGTCATAAAATGGTAAGTTCCATATACACTCACACAGATTTTTTCCCTTGTCTTGTGTACGTACCTTAGCCTGGTGCAGCGCCACAAGCGCGTACGCCGCTAGAGGCAGCGGCGCCTGCGCGTGCGGGCTGGCGCGCGCGGCGGGCGCGGGCGCCGCCCAGCCGCCCGCCGCCTGCTGCGCGCGCGCCAGCCAGCGTGCCGCGCGCTGCGCCGCCACGGGCTCCACGGCGATGTAGCGCGAGCAGCGGGACAGCCAGCGGGTCGCTACGGCTGTCATCCTGTGTACGTACCTTAGCCTGGTGCAGCGCCACAAGCGCGTACGCCGCTAGAGGCAGCGGCGCCTGCGCGTGCGGGCTGGCGCGCGCGGCGGGCGCGGGCGCCGCCCAGCCGCCCGCCGCCTGCTGCGCGCGCGCCAGCCAGCGTGCCGCGCGCTGCGCCGCCACGGGCTCCACGGCGATGTAGCGCGAGCAGCGGGACAGCCAGCGGGTCGCTACGGCTGTCATCCTGTGTACGTACCTTAGCCTGGTGCAGCGCCACAAGCGCGTACGCCGCTAGAGGCAGCGGCGCCTGCGCGTGCGGGCTGGCGCGCGCGGCGGGCGCGGGCGCCGCCCAGCCGCCCGCCGCCTGCTGCGCGCGCGCCAGCCAGCGTGCCGCGCGCTGCGCCGCCACGGGCTCCACGGCGATGTAGCGCGAGCAGCGGGACAGCCAGCGGGTCGCTACGGCTGTCATCCTGTGTACGTACCTTAGCCTGGTGCAGCGCCACAAGCGCGTACGCCGCTAGAGGCAGCGGCGCCTGCGCGTGCGGGCTGGCGCGCGCGGCGGGCGCGGGCGCCGCCCAGCCGCCCGCCGCCTGCTGCGCGCGCGCCAGCCAGCGTGCCGCGCGCTGCGCCGCCACGGGCTCCACGGCGATGTAGCGCGAGCAGCGGGACAGCCAGCGGGTCGCTACGGCTGTCATCCTGTGTACGTACCTTAGCCTGGTGCAGCGCCACAAGCGCGTACGCCGCTAGAGGCAGCGGCGCCTGCGCGTGCGGGCTGGCGCGCGCGGCGGGCGCGGGCGCCGCCCAGCCGCCCGCCGCCTGCTGCGCGCGCGCCAGCCAGCGTGCCGCGCGCTGCGCCGCCACGGGCTCCACGGCGATGTAGCGCGAGCAGCGGGACAGCCAGCGGGTCGCTACGGCTGTCATCCTGTGTACGTACCTTAGCCTGGTGCAGCGCCACAAGCGCGTACGCCGCTAGAGGCAGCGGCGCCTGCGCGTGCGGGCTGGCGCGCGCGGCGGGCGCGGGCGCCGCCCAGCCGCCCGCCGCCTGCTGCGCGCGCGCCAGCCAGCGTGCCGCGCGCTGCGCCGCCACGGGCTCCACGGCGATGTAGCGCGAGCAGCGGGACAGCCAGCGGGTCGCCACGGCTGTCATCCTATCACACACAACTATCTGATGAACTTGCTCACAGTAAAATGCAACTTGAATAAAACTACACACGGAAACGACAGCCCTAGTGGCGTGCATTGCATAAAGGCATATAAGCAGTGCCTACCTCGATAAATCACCATAAGCCTTTCCTCACCCATGATGGAAAATTTTCAAATTTTCCATCATGGGTATCGTTTTCATGGTTTTTGAGGGTGCTGAAGCCAGTAGTGAGGTCAATATGAAAATCCAAGATGGCGGCTGCGAAAATTTTAAAAAATTGTCATTTTAAAAGTTTTACAGTCGCCATCTTGGATTTTCATTTTGAATTTATAATCGGCTTCGGCATCCTTGAAAACGACACCCATGATGGAAAAATTTGAAAATTTTCGCAGCCGTGTCTGCGCATACACTTGTGCACTGTAAGTACTGTAACATTTCCCGCGTGGATAGCAACTCTTCGCTGACATTGGCTGCCATGGCCAAAATTCGGTTTGGAGGACTATTAGGTATTATTATAATACTGTATCTTCATTGATAGTCAGGAGTGCAACTCACCAGACGTCGCCCTCGGCGTCGGCGCCCATTTCAGTAGCAAACGATCCATCAGGTCGTCGATACGCCATCAGTCTTTGATAGCCGGACGCTGCTAGTTGTCGTGCTTCCTTAGTTGTCGCTACCTCTTCTTGGCCAGAAGCCTGAATTTGAGAAAAATATTAAATTTTAAACAACGTCTTAAATGATCAAAGCATTTATTTAATTTTGAGGAAACTGACCGCGTTGATAGTATAGGGTCGCTAGCATAACTGCTAAGCATGGAGTAATCGCAACGAACCTCAGGTCGGACAATGCAATGTTATTAGGTTTTCTATTAGAAATGAAAGAACGAATGGAAGATGATCATGTTAGTATGTAACGAGTTCTGTGAGACGAGTATACGAACTTAGGTATTCTATTTTTCTTTTTATGCTAAAGTCAAAATAAATAAGTAGATTCCTGTCTCTGAAGTCTGGAATTGTGCCCGGTAAGAATATTATAACATGAGACTTAATCATAACTCGAAAAATGTGGGTATACTGCACCTCTGCTTAATCCCTCGGGGAATACAAGCGTGATGTTATTTTGTGATTAATAAGTAAAGAAATAACACAAACCTGCAAGTAGTCAAGCAGCACGCACGCGAGTGCCAGCGGGCGCACGGCGCGCGCGGCGTCGGCGGCCGGCGCCGGCACCTCCCGCGCGGCCGCCAGCGCGCCCGCCAGCAGGTCGCCGCTGGCCGCAAGCGAGCTGGCGCCCGCGCGCACGCCCGCAGGCACGTCCAGCGTCACGTTGGCCCGAGCGACGCCGCGGCGAGCGTCTAGGAGACTCCATGAGAATAGCTCTTCTTCGTAACCGTCCTATGTTAAAGATTGAATGCTTGAAACGTTGATACAGTCATTCATCATAGGAGTTTTAGTAAGTAAAGTATGTATAAGGCTCTTCACAAACGGTTACTCAATGAAAACATGCATCATGTGAAAAACTTATTCTAAAGTCACCGACTGCCAATCGGACGTGCAGGTCTTCACTTCATAGAAAAGGCCTATTCTAAGTATAAGGATATATGGCGTTTGATGCCCCTTACTGGTCATAATGCACACTAAAACGGCGGTTGTAAGATTTTTTAGTTATTTTGTTACTAACCTCATTGTGGTCTGATTATTCTGAGTATTATAATGGGTTCTTAATATTTGTGTGAATTTTTGAAAGTTTCCTGTGTTTTAGTTACCTTGACTTGAATGGTCCTGAACAGCGAGTCGGACACGCCGTTCCCGGTAGCCTCCACGATGACGGGCGCGTCCCCGCCGCGCACCGCGCTCACCAGGAACGCCGTGCTCACGGAGCCGCGCGCCGGGACTGTCACGCGCACGCGCCGGAATAACTCGATCTCTGTGGAAGGTTGGTGTTTTTTTTTTTTAAATATTTTAAAGAATCGCCAATAAGTACAGAAATTGTAACATAACATATCGTCACGTCTGCGTTAGGCATAGCTCACCCACATTACGCCATATAGGGTAAGCTTATTGCCATCAATCGAGTAGAGTCCGCGGGCTGCTGAAAAAATTAAATAAATTCTTGATGGAAAACCTTCGATCAATAATTATTAATCGAAGTGGAAGACCAAATAAAACTTTGCCAGACCTGGGATTCGACCCTGGGACCCCATGATTGCGTTTGCGACTACTAGCGCAACGAGGCAGTCAAAAGTAACAATGTGGAGTCGATAAAAGAACAATAGCAGTTACTAGTTACGTAATGTGGACAGCAAATCGTCACAATTTCTTCACTTACTTTTCGCTGAATCGAGTTCGTTATCGAGGGGTTCGAATTCGAAATTTTGATCGCTGTTGTAGAAAGTGACCTCGACGGACGTGTCCACTGCTAGTGTAGTCTTCAAGATTATCACTGCAGCCACAGTTTCTCCCTTCTGTAACGTGGTGGGTAGTTCGGCAGTCATAGACAATGGGACGGATGTAGTGAACTTCTGAGGTGAAGCTAGTCCGAGACCTAGGGTCGGGTGCACGGAAAACGCGCCGATGGAGAACTCGCCAGGAGTTACTGATGTCCAACGTTCCTTTGCTCCTTTTCCGTCGTTGCTGCAGGCAAAATACATATTGTTGTAACCAAAAGTGAAAATACGAGTTGTTATATACAAAAGTGAACATTTTTGCTTTAATGACGGTGAGGGTTTTCAATCTAGATGGATAATTTTCCTATAATTACAGTATTACAAGGTATATTCAAAGGATGGCAGCATTGGTACAAGGTCCCGAAAAATTAGACATATACATTTCAGCACTCACAATCAGAGTTGAGGATGAAATTTTGGAAGAATATTTGTAAAAAGCAACAGTCGACAGATCCAGATCAACTTACCCGATAGTAAGATTAGCAAGCAGCCAAGTAGGCTGCGGAGATACAGTGAGGTAGTACCGCGGTGAGGGCGGCGGAGGTAATCGACTGAAGGCGTACGGACCTGCCTGAGGAGCGCGCGTGCCGGTCTCTAGGGGAGCCGGGGTGGCTGGGGAATCTGGAATGATCGGCATTGCTTAGTGAACCTTTACTTACAAAAAAAAAGAAAAACAATGGTAGGTACGGTAGATGTAGGTAATAGTAAAAGCTAAAGATGCATAACTGTACATTCCACGGATAACAAAAAGGGAACGGTGAAGATACATAAGATAACTAAATTAATTCAAGTTAATTCAAGATTCAAATATAAAATATGTAAAAAAGACAAATATTGATACATGATTTTATTTATGTAAGTACAGTCACGAACAAAAGTATGTATACACTCGGCTTTATTCAAAAGCGATTAACTCTTTTATTTTTTAATGAAATTTTATGTTGAACTCCGAACATAGCATTATAGGTTTATGTAATGTGTCGAATTTCAACGTTGCATTCGTTATTCCACGAAAAAATCGGAATTGAAAGTTGCCGAGTGTTGACATATTGGTGCTCGTGACTGTAAGTAGGTTTGTACAAACACTTTTACACGTCAATCATTTTAAAAACTAGATGAGGTCGGCGTTTCCTCTCTGACTACTCTGAGAAGAAAGGCCGAAACAAACTCTAAGGTCACAGTCTCTTTTAAAGTCCAGACATAATCTTGCTCAGATCATGTGATGTGTGATTAATAATGAAATTGAATATGAATAGGTAACTCAAGAGAAAAAAGTGAAAATAAATAGGTCAGTATAATGACAAAGGTTGGATCAGTATCAACAAAACAATAAAAAACTCACCATCAGAGCTACCTTTTACGACCAAGCCGTCTGTTAGAATAACAACCCCAGCATTCTAAAAATAAAAATGTTGTTGTTAATCGTAAAGTAAGTTAAGTTTATGGAACTGCCACTGCAACTGAAAAATATCTGGAAGCAAGTGAGATATAATTACTTTGAAAACATCTGAAGCAGTGTACCCTCCCAAATCCAAGCCCATTCCGGGCAGATGGTCCTCGTTCTTGAATATTGAATGGGATAAGCCGCTAAAGCTTTCTACTTCGCGCTCAACCTGTAACAAAAAATATATAGTAAAGTACCGTTTGTGGATTATCTTCGTCATCATCATGATCACCATTATCCTGGCCACTGTGCATCGCCCTTTAAGTATTAATTTAGACTGATAGAAAATGCAGACAGCCAACATGCAGCTGCACAGAGCCGGAGTTAAACTCCAGCTTTGTGCAATGGGGTAATTGCGTAACACAGTAACAGTAGGAATGGCTTTAATTTTTACAGTCCAACAACATTCATTGCGTTATTTACGTTGTTAAGCAGACAAATTTTTCGAATATAAGAAGCAATGGATTAGCATTATCCTTCAAAATGATGCAGATTGTGATAAATAGTGTGTTACGCAATTAGGGTGCGGATCTTACTTTTGCTGATCTTACTAAATAACTCACAGTGTGCATGTCAAGTCCATTTCCGAGCCCGTTGTGGCTGGCAAGTCCAGCTTGTATGGCGTTCATGTCTTCTGCTAACAACGCGACGTAAGCGCCCGCGTCGCCCGACACGCGCAGCTCCACCAACGTGTTGGGCTTCGTGCCCGCGCCGCTGCTTGACACTGGAGATACGGAGATCTGTGAAGTGGATAGGGTGTTGATGGACAGTTCGAGATATTTGACGGCACGGTTGGCGCAGTGGTTAAGCCATTGACTGTTGCGCTGCGTGTCGCGGGTTCGATTCCCGCACGGAACAAATATTTGTATGACCTACATGTATTTGTTCCGAGTCTGGGTGTTTTTCTATCTATAATATGTATGTATTTACAAAAAAAAAAAAAATGTATATAAGTAGTTTATCAGCCATCTTGTTACCATAACACAAGCATTAGGTTGCTTAGCTTGGGACTAGATGGCGTTGTGTGAAATGTCCAGGGATATTATTATTAATTGGTCTGTTGTAACCATAGGTATAAAAAAAATCTATAGTTGTACCCGATACCAAATACGTCTAAGAATGGCAGCCGTTTCAGGAAGATCACATTATGTTCATATTATTTTGTGCAGAAAAATACTTATAAAATTTTCTTGAAATCTTCCTAGACCTTGGGAGATTTTTAAACGATGACGTAGCTATAAAGTTAGTTTTCCAAAATACTATAAATAAATTTGGGCTGACTTTTAACCGACGGAGCAGTGCAAGGAAACGAAGCAGGTAGCGAGGAAAAAATCAACCCCAATAAAATTGCTTCATATTGAAAAGGTGGATTGGTGGATTTTTATCACTCACTGCTCCGCTTCCCCTTGTAAAAAGCCACCACCCTTACTGTCTCGTGAATAAGTACATACATCGTTCTGCAGCAGGTTGCCTTGTGGAGCATATACAGCGGCAGAGAGCAGGTTGTTGACGTCGAGGCGCGGGTACCACGCTACTAACACGCAGCCCGGAGACATGCGTGACGTCACCGATACTGTCACGTCCACGCTGCGACGAGCTGGACTCAACTGTGAAGAGAAAGATTATCTATTGTGAAGTGGAAAAGTGTCGTGCTTATTCACTGTTGATATTATAAATTGCTATTTAAGCTTCTTAAAAAAAAAGACAGCTTTCGTTGTAAGGTCAGCTTTATAGCTTTTATATGTTCCTCATGCCTCTAAACTGGTGACCCCGAGTATGAACGTCAGCGCTGCCTTCGTGCAAACACTTCAGCGTGACGTCATCATCATCACTCCCGCAAGCTTCAGCGGCGAGTCACCCAGCCAGCCAGCATCCACGGCTTCAACGGGTATCCTGACCACCAGCATGCAGCGTCCGCGCATACCTGGTCATCACCCTCAGCCTCATCAGCAACCTTGGCACACTTTCGGCCGGTCAACAAGCAGAGCACCCTCTCCTGGTCGACGCAGCAGCCAGCCTCAACCCGGCGCTGTACGACATCGGACGCACTGGAGTATAACGCAGCGCCACCCCGACTCACTGGGGACATCTCCGCAGACAGTTCCGACTCACCGTGAACAATGCGGCAACCGGTTCCGACTCACTGGAACCTCAGCTGGCCTGGCAAGCATCGCAAGATACAAGACTCAGCCCATTATCGACCTCCGGTCTCCGGAGGGGAGTGATGTAGCGGTATCTACAACGCCACATGCGAACAACGCGTCATACTGACGTCACGCAAATCCTGCATCTCGCAAGCAGAGTTTACCGCGCAGTTAGCATAGATACAATTTCCCAACATCAATCGTTGGGCAATAGCCCGCCAGAGACAACACCCGTCTGGTCGGAGGATCCTCCCTTTTCAATGGAGGATGAGTGAACTTTACACCCTGTTCCTCGTACCTACCTCTAAACTGGTATACATAAGTATTCCGTGACTGTCACATATCAGTGTATCTCCATGCCAGTAGTAGTTTAACGACAGAAGTCCAACGGCTAAAGCACGTGACAAGTTGAATTTGAATACCTGTTGTACTGCTATCCCATCCATAACAGACTTTGCTACATAGCTTTGCTGCATTTTCCTCCTTAGGAAAAAATTAAACACTAACCTCAACAGTCTTAGCGACAATGATATCTCCTCGTCCAATGACAGCATAGTGCACCATGTCCATGGGCTCAGTCGCGGTGATGCGCGCACGCATCTCGCCGCCCACACCCGTGTCGCGCGTCAGAATCTCCGCCGTCAGGAACTGTCCGAACGAATACTCGCTCCTTTGTACGTTTACCACACGTTCTGATACTTCTTTGTATTTTACCTGGTGGTGGAATTGAACAATTATTGACAAAATAATTGCTTGTGATTCGATGTAGAGCAAATTCCACAAATTAAATTCCATCTGTCTGTAGGAGGTAGGTAAACGTTTATGAGCTTGAATTAATTTTGATATTGCCGTTCTCAATATGAATCATATTAAAAATCGTAAAATGATCACAAACTGACAATTCATAATATGATCTGTGTGCAATTCATATCACAATGAAATAACATTTAAACTGTAGAAATAAAAAATAAAAAACCAATTTGATTAATAAAAACTGTAGTGAAAAATTTACCGACAAAATTACTGTTTTTATTTTTTTCATGCAGCAATCTTTACACCGAATATGAAATGAAATTTTACAAAAATTAGAGGAATTGCTAATGACCTGCTGGGAATTCAGGAAATTAATAGCTTTTAGAGGTATTGCTTAAAGTGGCCTTTTTAGGCCCCCTGATTGTCGTTGACATACAACACAGAGCAGCAAAGTTCGTTCTAGGGCTCGTTCACATACATCACGTATTTCCCGAAGGGACAGAGGTAAACCATCCTGAAGCTAGCTGATAAAATAATACAGGATCTTCAGATCAGACGATAGATAATCTTAATACTTACTCATAAGTATTTAATTCAATTTCATAAAGATTAGGTAATGATAAAAATTAAGAGATTTGTCAAAGAAGTTACAAGGTGGTGCCTAGCCAAATTAAAAGGACGGATTGCTACAATATACACAGAGTTCCTAAAAGAAAATAGCACAATCTTACCACTAAATTGAGCGTCGAGTTGACGTGTGCGTTATCGGGCACCAGGGTGTATGTGGCGATGCCTTTGTTCAGCGCCACGGTGGTGACGTTGACCGGAGCTCCGTCGTCCCACAACCGCTCCACTGTCACGTCCCCATCCGTGGACATCACATGGCCAGACGTATCCACTACTTCAATCTGTCAACAATTTAATATTTGATGTTTTTGTCCGAATATAAGAAAATGGAAGACGTCATCAGTCACTAGGATTTCCTGTCTCGTAAGTCCGCCATTTGTTTGTTTTTATATAATCAAACACTCAACATGGAACAAACATTCTGCAGACTATCGCATAAATCAATATTTGTTCCAATGTGGCATAACAAAATCAGGGACCTTATCATTGCATAAGAAATACTGGTTCTCTATTTACTTTACGTTAAGCCTATGTCCACTATTGAGCATAGGCTTCCAGAAGAATCGCCACTATCACTAATGATACAGTGGTATCAGCAAAATACAGAACTATGGGCAGAAAAGTCTCCTAAATATCAAATAACAGAAACAAAAATAATGTAAATAAATCATTCTAAACATATTTACCTGTACGATATAAGGCAAGGTAGGCTTAAAGTAATTAGGTGCTGACACTTTCAGCCTATAAGGTGTCCTCAACAGCAGTATTCTAGACGTAACATTCTGTTTGATCAGCGTATCCTTCTCCTCAATCACAGCTTCCACGACGAGCGGCCTCGCAGCATCCTCAACCAGGTCTAGGTCAGTTTTGAGGTCGAACGTTACTTGCGCTTGACCATTGATGTCGATTACTTTCCTAGTCGGTGATGCGACTACCGGTTGTAACACATTCGAGAAAAACACCGGGTAGGAAGATATTGTTAGTTCTCCACGAACTGGTAGACCGTTGAAGTGCCTGAAAGTTATGATAATTAAGTTACAACACGTAATACATCATCACGCTGGTTTTCCCCAAAGGTACAGGCAGACATGTTACCATAACAGCACAGTGCACCCACATTTCACCAGTTATGTTTGGCTATCATAAAATAGACGGCAAGCCATATAAGTTAATCTATATATATAAAATTCAAAGTCCTGACTGACTGACTGACTGACTGACTGATTGACTGACTGACTGACTGACTGACTGACTGATAGATCAACGCACAGCCTAAACCGCTGGTCCTAGAGACATGAAATTTGGAGGGTGTGTTCTTCGTGAAGAGTAGGCATCCACTAAGAAAGGATTTTTCGAAATTCCACCCCTAAGAGGGTGAAAAGGGGGGAATTCGTTTGTATGAAAAATCTTATTCCTTGAGTTAATAAACTTGAAACTTGGCACGAATACTTATCTAAATAAATTATGAAGATTGTCAGTTTTTTTTCTTCTAAACTACCCCCAAATAAGGGATTGGGGGGTTTCAAAGTTTGTATGGAAAAATTTTAGTGCGCAGTCCGATTTACTCGAAACTCAGTATTTATACCTAATATTGAAAGTAAAGAATAATGTGTATCAGGGTTTTTTGAAAATCTACCCCTGACGTGCTAAAATGGGGTAGTCAATTTTTCAGGGGAGGATTTTACTGCATGGCTTGATTAACTCGAAAATTAGTATAAATAATCTTTGAATCAAGTTATGCATACATCTCAAACGAGTTTTTTTTAATTCCACCCCTGTAGGGGTGAAAAGCGGGGATACAGTTTATATGAAAAATCTTCTTCATTCGGTTAATAAACTTGAAACTTTTCAAGAATACTCGCCTAAGTAAATAATGTCATTATAAGTTTTTCAAAACTACCCCTCAAAGGGGGATATAGGGGTGTTGAAGTTTGTTTGGAATAATTTGAATGCGCGGTCCGATTAACTCGAAACTCAATGTTTATACTTAAGACCAAAAATAAAGAGTAACATGTATAATGGTTTTTCGAAAATCTACCCCTAACGGGTTGAAAAGGGGTAGTTAATTTTACAAGGGAGGATTATAATGCGTGGCTTGATTAACTCGAAAATTGGTATAAATAATCTTTGAATCAAGTTATGAATAATCCCAAACGATTTTTCAAAATTCCACCCCGGTGGGGGTGAAAAGCGGGGGATACAGTTTATATGAAAAATCTTATTCATTTAGTTAATTAACTAGAAACTTGGCATGAATACTTGCCTAAGTAAGTAGGTAATAAAGTTTATCATTATAAGGTTTTCAAAACTACCCCTTAAAGGGGCGTCATAGGGGTGTTAAGTTTGTGTGGAAGAAATTGAATGCGAGGTCCAAGTAACTCGAAACTCAGTATTGATACTTTTAACAGAAAATAATTAATAATAAGTAGGTATGTAAAGTTGTCGAAAATTTACCACTGACGGGACAAAAAGGGGTAATTCAGTTTTTAAGGGGAGGATTTGAACTTGAAATTATATGTTACATTTTCACGCCTAAACCACTGAACTTCTGATTTGGCATAGAGATAGATGGCATACTGGGGAAGCACATACATTTTATCCTGTTAGCACGTTCTCGTGGGATAATTTCCGACATCCACGCGGGCGAAGCCGCGGGCAGAAGCTAGTAAACTATAAATTACTAAACGATAGTATAACACTTTTATATGCAGAGGACGCGGATGCTAATTAGATTCTGCAAAGCGACTAACGGAGGTAACATTCTGATTATATACAAACAAGTACGGTCAGTAAATCCGTGAACATTATTTTATGTCCGTGTAAAAAATTATGATCTTTTTTGCTAAAAAAAAAATAACAACAGACTTCCAAATTTTTTACTTTTTAGGCGTACCTACTACACAAAAATTCGTATAACCCTACTTGCTATGTAAATATTAGTGTAATAAGGTTATCACATCAGAAATATAAACTAAGTGGAAAAAATACGTATAATTAAAGCTAACTGAACTACAAACTGAACGACAATTATTGCCGGAGATATCTCGTAAAATACCTACATACAAAAAAAATAACAATCGGATTGAGAACTTCCTTCTTTTTGAAGTCGGTTAAAAACGCTAATATACTTCAATGAGATCTAAAAATAGCTATATACTCGATTCTTATCCAATAATGTTGTTCAATAAGGTTTTTTATGAAATTATTGCTGCTTGATTGGATTGTACTGATAAAAACTGACAACGTTGCGTCTACAAACGGTTCTTGCTTATTTACGTAATGATTATTCTATTGAATTCGAGTGATGAGTTTTTCTGTACTGTAATGAGAAAAGACAGCTTTCGCTGTGGAAATTCCTTTGTTTATAGGAATGATGAGAAAAGTTCATTCTATTCTATTAAAGAACACCTACTGTGTTGTTTTCCGCAGCAAATCCAGTTGTTATTACTAAGAAATCTTGAATATCCAGTTTGTATAATATTAAAAATTACATAAAATTCGTATTTTAGAACATATTACATGACTTTGATATACGACACGACCGATACCGGATTCTTTAATAGGCAACTCGTTTTCGTAAAAGTTCCGACTCGGGCATTAATCTCGTCAACTTGATTTTTGAATTAATTAAAACATTCACATACAAATTTTCACACAAAATGCCCGATAACTATCCCGAATTTGATCTAATAAACTGTAAATAGTTCCTATTGCCGTCTTTCAAGACCCGACATGGTTCAGAATATTATAAACTTACTTAGCGGTGACGTTGATGTCGAATCTGCCATCGGTGAAGAGAATCTCCTTGGGCATATGCATCTCCATGTTGAATCGTGGCTGCACATAGTCTGCGACCAGCACTCTTCGCGAGTACTTCTGCCCACGAGCCTCCACCTGCACAAGTTAAAGTTATGCAAACGTAACACCTATCTGTAAGGTCATCTTCGAGTGGGCGGTCTGTTTTTAGAGTTATGATTTCGAGGCTAATCGCAATTTCCGGAGTTATTCTAGCTAAATCTATTTCAGTCAGTTTAGTTTCTTAATCGTTATTTAACAATTAAGTGCCAAATATGATTGTGCTGCTGTTCTTTCTCAATGAAAAAACAAAACTGTATCTACTAATAATACGGAGGATAGTGAAGAAAGGTTGGGAAAATCTGGAAAAATATACAAGTGTGGGTCTGGAGAAAAATATCATCGACCTTCATAGGCGACTATACAAATAGTGCAATATAAAACAAAACAAAACAAAATCGGTTCAGCCGTTTGGGAGCTACGATGCCACAGACAGACATACCGATTTTAAACTTATAACACCCCTCTGTTTCCGTCAGGGGTTAAGAAAATCCAACAACTGTTTATTATGAACACCATTTAAATTACAGAACATAAATATATACATTTTATTAAGCATAAGAGGGTCCGAATAGCTAGCTAATATAAATTCGTACAAATACCAACATACTATCAAATTTATTTTAATACTAGCTTCTGCCTGCGGCTTCGCCCGCGTGGATTTCGGAAACTATCCCACGGGAATGGTGTCCGTTTCAATGGCGCGGCCACGACGTTTTTTTTTAAAAAAAACCATGCCAATATTTTGTAACAATTTGTAAAAGTTGATTCCCAAAACCATAAATTTGTCAAAGCTATGGTTAAAAAGTTATAAGAGTTTGAACGTGGCCGCGCCATTGAAACGCGGCGAACCGCGCGGCCACGGAGATCTTTAAAACTAAGCATTGCAGAGACCTGAAATTTAGGTAAATAACAGATTGAATTTGTAAAAAATTTGTAAAAATATAGGAAAAATTCCTGGGTTTATATTTTAGGAGCTGCAAGACTTAAACCTCATGGCCGCGCCATCGAAACGGTGTGAAAAACGTTATGGTCGATATCTCGCTGAAAAAGCATCGCAGACGTCTGAAGTTTTTTGTAAAACCTAGATTTGAATTTGTCAAAACTAGTAAAAATACAACAAAAAATCCTAGGTTTATATTTCAGGAGCTGTGAGACTAAAACCCCATGGCCGCGCCATTGAAACGGTGTAAAATACGTTATCACCGATATCTCACTGAAAAAGCATCGCAGAGGTCTGAAGTTTTTTGTAAAACCTAGATTTGAATTTGTCAAAACTTGTAAAAATACAACAAAAAATCCTAGGTTTACATTTCAGGAGCTGTGTACGGAATCATCAATACGTCTTGAATATGTCGATAGGGTGACCATGGCTTATTGTTTACAAAACACTTTCCACCTATTTTTAACCGACGAACAAAAACGGAGGTTCTTAATTCGACGCGTATATATATATATTTTTTTTATATACGACCACATATAACTTTTTATAGAGTAGTCCGATTTTGATCATTCTTTTTTTTTATTGGAAAGGGTATTATACCCCAAAGTTGGTCCCATATAAATTTGGAAAAGAAATTCCAACCCTAAGGGTGGGAAAATAGGGGTGATGTATTGTTCACACAGATTTGCATGCTGAGATGTGTATTATTACTCTACTCAGTGCCACATATGCCTGCCCTTTGGCAATCAATTAGTACCTAGATTATAGCCACAAAAAATTATAAAATAAAAACTTTTTAACAAAAAAATTAAACCGCCGAAAAAACTGAAAAGCAAAAAATAATAAGCCTTTTTTATTTAACCTTAATAACCAAGTTCTTAAACTAATGTAACTTGGTTATTAAGGTTAAATAAAAAAGGCAAAAGGTACCCTATGCCCGTCTCCGTACACCTGAAAATCTATATGCAAAGTTTCAGGATGATCGGTTCAGTGGTTTAGGCGTGAAATAGTAACAAATAAACTTACTTTCGCTTTTATAATATTATATATATATAATAATATTTAGTAAGGATTTTCATTTAATTTTGAATCCTTGAGTTATTCTAATATAATACGTGCAAAGTTTTCTGTAAAAGATAAGCCATGGTCACCTTATTGAAATATTCAAGACGCACTAAAAATTATATTATTATGGTAAAAAAAATAATCCCTACTGTCGGTAATTCTACATATTCATAGGTGTTATTTACAAAAAAAAAGATCTCGCTATCACTTACTTTCATCGAAAGAGAATCACGACTTGTTTCTACGCGATACCGTACCACAGCTCCTGAAATGTAACCTAGGATTTTTTTGTGCATTTTTACCTATTTTGACAAATTCAAATCTAGGTTTTACAAAAAACTTCAGACCTCTGCGATGCTTTTTCAGCGAGATATCGGTGATAACGTATTTTTCACCGTTTCAATGGCGCGGCCATGGGGTTTTAGTCTCATAGCTCCTGAAATATAAACCTAGGATTTTTTGTTGTATTTTTACTAGTTTTGACAAATTCAAATCTGGGTTTTACAAAAAACTTCAGACGTCTGCGATGCTTTTTCAGCGAGATATCGGCCATAACGTGTTTCACACCGTTTCGATGGCGCGGCCATGAGGTTTTAAGTCTTGCAGCTCCTAAAATATAAACCCAGGAATTTTTCCTATATTTTTACAAATTTTTTACAAATTCAATCTGTTATTTACCTAAATTTCAGGTCTCTGCAATGCTTAGTTTTAAAGATCTCCGTGGCCGCGCGGTTCGCCGCGTTTCAATGGCGCGGCCACGTTCAAACCCTTATAACTTTTTAACCATAGCTTTGACAAATTTATGGTTTTGGGAATCAACTTTTACAAATTGTTACAAAATATTGGCATGGTTTTTTTTAAAAAAAAACGTCGTGGCCGCGCCATCGAAACGGACACCGGGAATGTGCTAACAGGATAAAATTTATGTGCTTCCCCAGAATGCCATCTATCTCGCGGGCCCTTTGTGGCTAATTACAATAGAAAACCAATTATGTCTCATTAGTGGTGATTAAGAGGGTACCTATATTATGATATCTTTACCTAAGTACCTACCTAATTAAAAAAAAAAAAACTCAATAACAGAAAATTAAATACCTACCTACCTAAATAAACCTATTTTTGATGATAACTAATCTAAACTAAACTCAATAAATAAGCAAAATCCCTAAAAACTAATATCTATACGAATGACTAATCCTACTAACAGTATTATAAAATAACCTACGGTCACTACGTACACTATCAAATATACTACCTATAGTTTAAAATTAAAATCTATACCTACGACTTATATAAAAATAAACCTAAATAACTCTAAAAACTAAAAGGAATAAAAATTAACTCCACTGCGGGTGACGTAACCTACGACAAACTTATTATTTGCGGTTGATACAATATCAGGTCTAGGGATCGAACCGCAAAATTAAGTTTGTTTTTTATTGTATATACTTTTCCGGGATAAAAAGTACCCAGTGTGGTGCCCAGGATATTAAAGAATAATTATACCAAGTTTCATCGTAATCGAACCGGTAGTTTTTGCGTGATGCCTGAACAAACAGACAGACAGACAGACAAAAATTTTTTAATCACATTTTCGGGATCGGTGTCGGTCTAGTAACACCCCCTGCCAATTATTTTTTTGATATTTTCAATGTACAGAATTTTCACTTCTACAGATTTATTATAAGTAATATAGAATAGATATAGATTTAATTGATAGGTGCTCAGACAATACAAGTATAAGGAAGTGACAACCAGATACTGCGTAAATGTTGTTTTCCTTCTCAGCTAGAGCAATTAAATATTCATTTATACATAAACTAATTTACACATGTCTTTGCATGGATGAAAAAATACATTGGTTATTTGCTCAGTACTCTTTGCTCATCTTCAACATACTAAGCAGCCGACCGCACTCGGCAAAAATGTTAAAAATGAAAGTTTCAGTTGCGTATCCGTTATTTTTTTTATACGCTGATGGCGCTTTAGATTATTATAGGTAACAATAAGTGCATTATTACCTACTCATATTTTGTTTTAATTTTTTTGTGAAGGTATGTCTTCTTGCGTAGTGAGGAGACATTTGAAGTCACCACGTCCTTTCATTACCTATGTTTCTATATAGCGGGGCAGTTAAAGTTTTATTGCAATAAGTTATGCGTCCAATACTTCTTGTGTCTCTCTCTACTGCTGTTAGTTTGTATATCTATGGTTTGTAGGTACTCATTACGGTAGTGCGTTCTTACCTGTATAGTCCATTCTCCAAGTGCAGGTTCGTCCGCGAGTAGCAACTCCTCAGTGAGCACTCCTCGGTCCAGTTCAGCGGCTGCCCACTGCCTGATAGGCGAGCCCCCGGTGTCCAGCACACTGACATCCACAGTCGTCGACAGCGGCAGCAGGTACCTGCGCAAGCGCACAGGTCAACGACCTCCTCGTAATCATACGTAATCTTTCGCGCGAGCTCTCGCACGTTGGCACAGAAAACGAAAGCGTCTTGCAGTTATGAGTACTACCAAATTCTTCGTTACTGCTCTTTGAATCGCATTTTCCTCGTTAAATGGAACAAGGACACAGGTGCACAGTGATAGGAAGGTAGTCAAAGAATCGATTGATGTGTTACGCGTTAACAATTGCGTTAATGTTTTGTTTAACTATGAAGTTTAATTAAACTCGTGACCTTAAAGGTAGTAGGTAGGTATGTTTTATGGAGTCAATCAAGCTTGAAGAGTCTATTTGATATGAACATCAATGTCTAATGGCCAGCATATACATACTTGGTAGTTACATTGCGAAATGAAATAAGTCTAGTTTAAACATTAGTTAGAAATATTTCAATTGTTCAGTTTGAGTATTTCGAACATGCTGGTGTCATCATTACATCAAAACATGAATGGCATAGGTATATGTGAAAATAAATTAGACCCTGGTATGTTTTAATTAGAGTGGGTAGAGGAGGCAGACTTACATTCACTTTAGGATGTCGGACTGTGCGTTGTTGTTGTGTAACTTTGAAATAGCTTTACGGATAACAGTAAATCCTCTGATAACATCGATTACCCATTAGAAATCGGTTCAGTGTTTCTTGGTGTTGGTATAACCAATCATGAAGATACGTAGAAGATGAGATATAGCTATAAATACATAATTTTCTTACTTATCTAAAGCGATGACCCTAAAATTAATAGTGTCTCCGGGCTGGTAGACACGTTTGTCGGTCTGCACGAAGACTGCAAAACTGCGCGGTTGGTAGAGCAACGGTGACGACGACGAGAATAGCGGGCCTGAGGTTGACCGCGCCACCAGCGAGTACTGCCCCGGTCCAGGGTCACCGATCTACATCAGGTGCAACAGATTTGGTCACGTTTTCTTGAGGGAGAATCTTACAACGGGAATAGCTAATGTGGTCAGATATTGGATTGGTGAAATTATGTGACATACATTAAAGATTTCGGTTGGCCTACTGCACTACAGAGGTCTGAAATTATTGTACTTAATGTACGAGTAAGTTCAAATGTATAATGTAGGTAACATCAATTTTGACTTTCGAAATGGTGAATCGATCTTCATTGAAAGAAGCAATATTGGTACTAGTACTGCAATAATGGCCAATTTAGACAGATAGATCCTATATTCCAATTTTATTTGTTTCAAATTGACGTTATTTCAAGTTATACCAATATTAACTTTATTTTAATGACAATTAAGTTGATTTCAGAGTGACTAGCACTATTGAAAAAGTTTTAAAAATGTTTGAAGTTGTAGCGTAAACTGAACTTTATTGTGTAGAAATTAAAGTTATTTTTCCATAAACTCATATTTGTTTACATTTTTGGCAAATATGTCGCAAATGGAGATTAGATAAATAGTTCGGAATCATTGATTCCGATCTTAGGCTGATTTACATCAGGTCCAGTTGAAAACCAGCGTCAGGCACTCAGGCAAAGCAGCTGTCTGGTATTTTTGCTGAACTGGACCTTCTTGGCGCAGCCGTGAGGCACACTTTCCTGCTAATTTCTTACATCGGTCTTCACAATCAAACACTTTTACTTGATCTTTTTTTTATTTTATTGTTTGTTTTATCTGATGTACCTATGTAACTGGTGTAGTGTGTGTCTTTTAGTTTGTGCCAAATAAATGAGAAAATACATTTATTTGGCACAAACTAAAAGACACACACTACACCAGTTACATAGGTTCTTTCTTTTCTTTCTTTCTATCTATTTTGTAACATAGCTGAGATACTCACTTCTAGTTCTACGAGCCTGGTATCTGCAGCTGGAACCTGAACCTCTCGTCCCTTGGTGAACTGCTCTCCATTGGCACGACGACCCTCTACGGCGACATACAGAGTGTATGCCCGGGAGCCGCCTGCTATAGCCACCGAGTATGAAGTGTACGGACGCAGCAGTCGCGGGCCTAGCACTGATATACTGTGGATGGTAAATAAAAAATACGATGTTTTTTTAATAAAGATCAGTTATTTATCGCAGCATCATGTAGTTTTCACAATTATATTCTTCCCATAAGTCTGTATATCAAGAACTAAGTGCTTGTGTGCATACTACATTTTACTAGATAAGTACATGCGATTAACGGAACCTCTCGCCGTATATACTGCTAAACTATTTAGTTCCTTTAGGGGTCGTAGAAATTATAAACAGTTGCTCGACTTTCCTGGCATACATCGTAAGATCTCCATTATAACAGCGACGGACACACATCAACGGTAAAACAATATAATTGAATGGAGTTTTCATTCAAAAAATGATTTTGAAGCCTTGAAAATAAAGATGATTGGCGCAGTTATCAAAATGACGTATTAACTAAGCTTTAACGAATATATGTGACCTTATCTTACCTACCCTTCATTGCAAAGTAGAAAAATTGTTTCAGAAGTTACAGCTTAAAATTAATCCTTGTCAGATTTATTCGAAGGAAAACTTGCGCGGAAAATTATAATTTCTTGGGAATATAATTTTTGATCGCAGGAGCACTAAGTACGTAGAACATCATATCATCGTAAGCAGCCTATAATGTTCCCACTGCTGGGACACAGGCGTCCTCTCGTCGAGAGGGAGTGGGCAGTAATCCACTACGCGGGCCCACTGCACGTTGGTAGATGTCACATGTCTTCGAATATTTGGTTCTAGGACATGCCGATTTCCTCTCGATGTTTTCCTTCTACGTAGCACATTTACGATTATTTATGGTATTACTATAAAAAGTAAGTAGGTGGCGAATTCGAAGGAAATGCAACTTTAAATTAAAATAATTTTTATTACAAAGGAAAATTACCAGACATTTTCCCATAATTATATAATACAATTGGTTTGTATGAAAAATAACATCCGCCAAATCTCCATCTTTTTGCTAGTTTAAAATGCGATCTTTAACCGTGTTTTTCAATAATGTTTCGCATACTTTGTTAGGTATTCTATCAAAGTCATAAATATTCTGCTTTTAGTGTTCAAAATTGACACGTTCCTTTAGATAACCCGTCAGAAAAAGGACTTGTTGAATCTGGTGAATTTGGGAATGTGAACATATCTTGGAATTTATTTTTTTCTGAAACATTCCTCTCAAAGTTTTGATTATATTTCGTGCTGCATGGTTCCTGGCACCATCTTATTGGATGGATTACGGCCTACTCCTTCTCATCAAGAAGAGGCTGTGTCCCAGCAGTGGGAATATCATAGGCTGATTATCTAACTAAATAGTGGATATCAAAGAACCGTAAAATTTGACGCCAAATAAAAATGGTGGTCAAAAACAGATGTACGAGTATACATTCGAATTGGCCAACCTGTAGATAGATTACGTCACGTAACGATTTTAGTCACGTCTTTGGAATTAGTATTAACATTAACATGTAGACGATTTCATTGTAAAACTTACCATTGTACGAGAAGCGGCGCAGTCAATGCTACTACGAAGTAGTATAGAATTAATTTATGAGTCATCTTTCTGAAATAAAATAATTAACATAATGAATGAAGAGGGTGATGATTACAAAGCCATAATTAAATTTCTTGAAACTTGGTTTTGTTTTTCGGTGTGTTCATAACTCGGGCCAATAAAAAAAGGTTCGCTATCATCAAGAATCCTAAGAACTGGAGGTAGATAGCGATGTTAACTAAAGTTAAACATTTTTATGTAACGACTTGTTATGTGTCTTTTCTTAAGCAAATCTCTACCTACTTACTAAAAGACAACAAGAATCGATTGATTCAACTTTCCTTTCCTTACGTGTGTTTTCTTCATTATAATCTTATTCTTGCGTACCTATCACTTGGACTTTGGGTCTTTTAAATAATAAATTGTTAATACCGCGTCGTACCGTACCTATACCCGCCTTTTCATGTCATACGTATTCTGTTTTCAATAAACACAAAATTTTTACATATAGATTCGCAAATAGGTAATTTAAGTTAGTTATTAACTTCCTACACTTGTTTACGTTTCCATGAAGGGAATCTTGACAGCCGCAGCCTTCTGAATGGTCACGCTCTATATATGGTCAACATTAAATTGGACTCCATTCATGTAACGTTAAATATAACTTTTATCTTCATATATTTATTTTAATGATGCTCTTGTGTTATGTAATAAAAATCATGATTTTTTATTAAATGGTTTGTGTTTATTAGCTATTGGTTTATTAAATTAGAGATTTTGTATGTCTCGTTTACTTTGTTATTGATGCTGTGCATAATAATATTGATTATGACACACAGGTATAGTGCCTTGCAACTCATTAACACATGTGACTCGTACACTTCTTGTACGAGTCGTAGGTGAGGTGTTTGTTCTGAATCATGAATGTATAGAATTCACATATTTGTCATACATATGTACAACTGTGTCCTTGCGTCGTTTCTGACTCACTATGTCAACATTCGCGTGGGCGGAACAGCCTTTTCATCCTATATGGTAAAACAGCTTATTTTTAAGAAGAATTTACCGACAAAACAATCAAGAGATATTTGTTAAATTTCGTCACGTTAAAAATGGTAAACTGTCGTTTTACGTTTAGATACGGTACTCCCGGTACTCAATCTCTACAAAGACACAACATGACAAATGAGTGTATTGTGGCAAGAAACTTTCTCTGGGCCCACGACATCGCTCGAGTTGTGCAGTGTTTACCTCCTCAGGCAACAAAACAATCGCTGCAATAGCGCTATTAGAGTAGTGCGTGACTCTACATCGTGTCCACCTACTAACCAAAGCTACCTTACCATAAACGTTATTACTTGACAATATATAGTTATTACCGTTCATATTAGTAAACACAAAAATGTTTCAACTTGATGTCATTTAAAATCTCGACATTCAACCTGTATATAAATAGAGATTACGTACACACCAAATTAAACGCAACTGACTGAACGAACTTGAAGCTCACCTTTTGGGTTCTAAAGTTACTGTTCTTGTATCACTTAATTAAATATAACTTATCACTATATCACAGATCGTTTGATTCGGGTGCACATAGTTTGTGTAGCGTGACGGCGCGACTTAGTCGGCGCGGGGTGCACTGTACAACTAACAATAAGTGTTGCGGAGTGAGGCAGCGGCGCCTGCGCCTACGCACGCGGGTGGGGCGCCGCGAAGCCTTGCGAAAATTCACCGCCGCAGTACCTGTGCACTGCACCTACTCGCACTGTGCAGCGTAGCTTGAGGTTTCTTTATTGGTGCCAAAACGTTGGGGCAACGACATCGATCTATACCTGGACGATTATGATACTGCGAGGTTTTTTTATTTTCAGGACTGGTCAGATTAAGTTTTAGATTAAGTTTCAAATTAAGTTTTAAGCCAATATGTATAACAGATGCCAATGCGAAAGGTCCTTTTGTTGACAAGGTCTCAAATTCGAAACAGCAACCGTAATTAGGCTAATGCTAAATATGCCAGATACCTAGATATTAATTTAGCGCAAATACCGTATTTCTTGAAGGCAAACATTGCATAAACTTCTACGGTTAGTTGCGTTCAGTAAATTCGTTTTCTTTCTTCTTTTAAACATAACAACAGGTTGTTTATCACGTACAGGACGCGTACATCTCAGATGGTCGATGATATGTTAGAGAAGCCCGATGCGAGTTGAGGCAGTGCATTCCTAGGAACCAGTTTTAGTGCAACACTCCATAATAATCGCTTAGACAGACAGAGTTAGAAATAGTATTCAGGCATATTAATGCTTTTATTGTTTGCGACTGCACACAATACCGTGAGTCGCCCAATGCGCATGAACGGATAATACAAATGTGCACATTTTTGCATCAGATCAAGTAAAGTTTCTACTTCTGCTTTATTGTTGAAATGATTTTTATCCAGAAATTACCCTTTGGAAAAAATATTATTGTATATAGTTTATCCACAATCGAATTGTGACCTAATAATTTTCCGAAAATTGCGAATGTTCTTCTAATTAAATACTTACCTCAACGCGTTTTTATTTTTGGACACCAACCTAGGTACTCTACTAGTATCGCAATGATATGTTTTTGTATATATATTTGTTATGTTCGTTCGACGTAAGTACATTATATTCTACAAAAATATATCGGTGGCGTCGTCGCTAGCTAGTATCACATGATTTGGCCTATGTACGAGTACCTACACCAGCTCGTCTAAAAGAATCCTCCAAATTACATAACTGGAGAAAATTTGAGTCTGGCTAAAGTATATTTAATAATAATAATATCTCTGGACATTTCACACAGCGCTGGATATTTCGTTACATAAGTTTTAAAATTGCTAGAAAAACTAAACAGGTCGGACCGAAAGCATAACATTCGTGGAAAGGACATCATGACCTCTAAGTTTTGGGCATGCGAGTCGCGATTATAAAACCTGTTCGTAATATAAATGGTGCCCCAGAGCTTCTCCTACATCATTGTTTTCTAATGAAGTCTGGCTGGTATACCTGTACCTACCTATTTATAATGTAATATTATATTCAGGTATCCTTGCAAGTTTTTGTACCTGTCTGACTAATAAATTGATCATCCTTGCGTATCGTAGCAATGATGACATATTCTTATTATGTAACCTACCTACACTGCAAGGCAGTTCAACTAGGCTTGACGGAGTTACATAAATCATTGAAGTCTTATTTGTTACGTACGAATTATTTAATAAGATAGGGTAATTTTAATACACATGCATAAAAGGTAAAATTATTCAGCTAGAAATGAATCAATGGGAGAAATGTTAATAGAAGAAGATTCTGGCGGCGTTGAAGTTTTGATGATTACTTCATTATTATCTGTAGTATTCAAGCGTGCAGCTAGAGTCGCATTATCTGCTAAAGCTGCTGCTAAGGCTCGTTCAAGTTTCGCAGCTCCAGCTCTTTCAGCTTCTAAAGCAGCTCGCGTTTCAACGAGAGCCTCAACATCAGGATCAACGGTTTTCTTAGACGATGAACTATTATTGAGTTCAGATAAATAGAGTTGAAGTTCAGTAACTGTTGCTCTAAGTTTGCTTATTTCCGCTACGACAAAGAGAATTTATGTCAAAATGTAAGTAATTCTACTTAAGGTACTTACATATTACGTTGCCTTATTGTTTCTGCTTACCATTAGCAGCTAGAATTTCCTTGTTCGTGTGTTGCAGTTCTGCGGATGCAAGGCGTCTCTCTCTTGCATGCGCTGCAGCAGCTAAACGGGCGCGCTCACGAATTTCTGAACCAGCGGATGCGCACTTTTCTACTCTTCGAAGCTCACTCTCAAGGCGAGAAGATTCTCTGTTTTATTGACAACGAATTGATTTACTTATGTAATGCCTGTTGGTACCGAGGCATTTAGCTTCACCTAAAATTTAAGTGTTACTTGCTAAAAAGGATTTTGCACTGTGTGCTTGTACTTTAACCCCTCATGGAAGATATTACTTATTACAACCAAAAAAAACTTATACTTATTCACCTACCTGCGTGCTTCTTCAGTAGCTCTACAGATGCGTTCCTGCAAATCTGTGTATTGTCGTTGCAGGGTGCAGTGGGCTGACTGCACCGGCTTCAGTTGCTGCACTTGCCTCTCCAAAGAACCGATCTGGGTTGTCATTTCGCTGCATCGGTCTTCTAAAAGCTTCCGCTGCCTCTCCTATAAGACATTGCGTAGGATGATTTGAATCGATCAACGTAAATATGACGTAATACCGCAGGTTTTTGATCTTATTGCATCATCGTTGACATCTTCAAACACAACGTAGTAGCTCGTGGGACATAGGGAGGGATATCTCTGCCAGTTGTATTTATCTTTAGGTAATCGCTTACACGTAACAACCTGGATAATATCTATGAAATTTTTACTTCATGAGTACCTAACTAAATCACCGTTACTAGCAAGAACTTAGTAAAGAGTTCTCTAATCGCCAATTTATGGCCACGACACGGAAAGTTAGTAGGTAGTTAGTTTTCTCTAAACGTAAACGTAAGGCTTATATTTTATAGTTAAAAGTGGTAAACCTAATAGTTTATTGATCAACTTAGTACCTAGAGTACGAATGAGCGTATCTTACTAGTACTAAGTACTTAGGTACTTAGTTAAGAGTGGGAATTTTCCCACGTCACAAAAGAAGAAAGTGTTAACTGCTGGCAAACTGTTACTGCCAACTTTTATAGATCGTTGTAATCACAGAACAGATAAAAGAGATTATCTGTTCTGTGGTTCTAATGATTATAATAACCCACAGAACCAGGTTTACCAAGAATTATGAAACAGGAATCGATATTTAAAAGCTTTCTTTAGGCAGGGTTAGCACGTACAGTTAGATCCAGATGTATTTTCAGTCCGGTGAGGTGTTCCTGTGTGGTAGCGAGTGCGGTGGTAGCCTTCGTGACGGCAGCGGTGGCGGCGGCGGCTCCGTTGCGGGCCTCCGCCGCAGCCCGCTCGGCCGCCGCCCGCGCCGCCTCCGCAGCCTCAGCGCGTGTCGACTCGGTGCGCAGCGACCCACGCAGACGAGTCTCGGAAATCTAAATAAGAATTCGAGGGACATTGATAGTGTAAACAATTTTCATGGACATCATGATTCATGCGAAAAACATCTAGGCATAAGCTCCCCAAGAATCGCCACAATGACCGATCCTAAGGGGGACCTTAAGATCGGTCAGGCTGTCGGCATCCACCAGATCTCTGCGACCTTCACCAGGTCGTTAGTCCACTAGTTTCACGATGGTGCAAGAAAACAAAAACTCATAGGAGAGATTTTACTCTTTCAACTTGGTTAAGCTGACCAGAAGCCAAGCCACCTCTTCACATAGTTATTTTTGAAGTCGATGCAGCATCTTATATTTTAGCGTCGCTTGTCTGTCTCGCTAGATAGTTTGGAGTTCCGATGGTTTCGATGTCACATATTTGTGCCGCTACTAATTCTACACCTTTCACAAATGATAACATATATTTGCAGTTACATACTGTATATTAGTGATAATATATTTTTTATTTCAGTTAACTTTACAAACTTCTACAATTTAATGCTTACAATAGAGGTCTCCTTTTAAGTAATAAAGATACCTGTGCTAGGAGAAATTAGTGCCACTGCTATTAAACATGGTCCTCCTAAGCCCGTGAAATGTCTATATTCTCTCTTTTTCCAACAAATATTCACTAGTACCAATGTATATTATCCCACGAATACACTTTAAGCTACCTTTTCATTTTTAGCGGGTACATGATTTAGTATGGGTAATTAGGTACTTACAGTGAGAGTCCGAAATTCGCCAATAAGTTCCAAAAATTGTTGCTCTAACGTTTCAAATTCAGTCGTGATGCCCATCGTGGATTTATTAACAATAAATCCACGATGATAATGATGATGATAATCAATAATAATGCAGCAATGCTGGTTGCAGATTAATTTTTGTTTGACATTAAAACTTTTAAAAAGCGCGGGAAAAATCTTCGATGTTTTTTTTTCAGACAACTTTGGAATTAGTAAGTATCTAATTAAAAAAAAGAAAAAAATATTACATACTTATCATCGACGGCTCAGCCAAAACGTTCTTATTTTAAAGTTCTGCTAATCTACGTATCTATGCCTGATTTATTAATTGCAATTCCTACTGGATAAAACTTGCTTTTTTATTGTTCAATTTTTTTGTTTTCTTTATTTAAAAACACCAATAAATTAATTTGAATTTGAAAAAAAGAATTTTTTGTTCCCCCGACCCAACCCGTCGCATCGCAACGCCTGCCCGCAGTTTTACTTCGTTTTCGCTTTTCTCTTCGTTATGACTTTTTCTTTTTACTCGGCTCCTAAGGGTCCTGGCGTGATGTTAAATAGCCTATAGCCTCTCTCAAGACTTGGGCTATCAAATGCAAAAACATTTTTTCAATTACGACTGGTAGTTCCAGTAGATTAGTGCGTTCAAACAAACAAACTCTTCATCTTTATTATTAGTATAGTATAGAAGATATATATAAATGAGTCATGCACCGTCATCATCATCAGCCTATAATGTTCCCACTGCTGGGACACAAGCCTCCTCTCTGTAAAAAGGGAGTGGGCCGTAATCCACCACGCGGGCTCAATGCGGGTTATTTTCTATATTTTTTAAGGCGAAATAACAAATATTTTTTTATACAGAACCCACCAACAATAGAAACGAAGGTTTATACAAATATTGCAAACGTTTTAAGTTTCTTCTGTGGTAAGATTGTCTAAAGGAAAATTGTGAAAATATTAGCATGGCAGTAATAGGATCAATTGATGCGGTTATAATAATTGAAATCTGTCAATTACTATCCTTAGTATTTTATAAGAGCAGACAGGCTCTGAGGGGAATATTAAAGAAGGGGCGTGATGTTTTTCCACGGGAGCACTTGGTATAAAAAAGGCGGTTACAGTTTCATCCGTTCATTCTGCTACTAAGACTTGACGAGCTCCATCTGGTAAGTGAAAATTCATAGAGTTCTTTTATTTTATTTTTCCATAGATTTATCATCATCTGCCTAGCCTTTTCCCAACTATGTTGGGGTCGGCTTCCAGTCTAACCGGATGCAGCTGAATACCAGTATTTTACATGGAGCGACTGCCTATCTGACCTCCACAACCCAGTTACTGGGTAATACGATACCCCTTGGTAAGACTGGTGGTCAGACTTTCGGGCTTCTGACAACCCGTAACGACTGTCAAAGATCCACGAATGACAGCCGGGACCAACGGCTTAACGTGCTTTACGAGGCACAGATTTCCATAGATTTATATTATGATAAATTACTTAGATTGAAGTGAACGTAAATAAAACATTATCCTCGTTCTGGCGCACTCGGGTAAAAAAGTTTTTTCAGTAAGTTATTGGTGGTGTAGGTATTGTAACATTGTAACTATCCCCGATAGTTTTGTTGTGTACAGTTCTTGCCAGATTTTTTTGTTGGGATGGCCATATTGGCTCGTGTTCTTCTGTCTCCATAGTAAAGGTTAGACTATAGTTACATAGTAGGTTGCGATTTATAACAGATAAACCGTACGTAAGAAGAAATGAACTCTTTATGACAGCCACATTGAGGGGCTGAAGTAATTTGAAGTAAATTTTGTATGAAGGTACCTAATTATTCTTTAGGTCAATTTTATCTGAAACGGTTAAGGAAACGACAGATCCTGGCTGTTTACAGTTCCGTGTATGGACTACTCGGATTCGAATTATCAAAATCAAACTGGTTGCTAATGTAATTGTTAATTTTTTTTTGACATTGATTTACATTCTGTAATTACTGAAACTCTACACCCGGATTTGTTACTTTTTATTTTTTTAATGAAAATCGTCTACTTTTGGAGTACCTAAATAAGAGATCACCATGTATCTATCACATTGTTAATTTATATGTCATTGTTTCATTAAGTAATCCATTTTCATTATTTTACCTATTGTGGTCCAGTAATTTTATTTTAGGTGCATCGACTTCACATATACCTACTCGTAATTATATAATTAATGTATGCAAAATACTTTAAAAGAGTAACGCTGGAGTTTCTAGCCCATTCTTCCCCATAAACCACCTTTTGGAAGGGGCGACTAGAATCAATTCTATTTTAATGTAATTTTTGACGTTTAAAAGGGCCTTTTATGTGCCTATTTGAAATAAATGATTTGACTTTGACTTTGGTGGTTCACTAAGCTAGAATTGTTCTTATTTTACAGAGTCTTACATCCTACAAAATGCGACTAGTAACAATTGTGGCGATGGCGATCACGGTGGCGTTGGCGATGCTGGTGCGTTGCTGCGAGGGTGCCAACCTTCATCACTTCGCGTTGCCTGAAGAAGATGAGGAGTTCAGGCATCGGCCTTTGTACAGGGACTATAGTTTGATTCGGAGGGCCATCCGCGCTGACGATGCCTTCGACGACTATGGACACCTGCGGTTCGGTCGGTCTGATGACTGACGCAAGCGCGCCGCTCACAAAAGACACCTGCCCACGCTCAAGCATAGAGAACGACAGCCAGACAAATCGTGTACTTAACTCCTTACTCTATTAGCGGATACTGCTTCCTTCCTTATAAAATAATAATTAATGTAGATAGTATATTTTCAGAAGTTATCTTATCTGTTAAATTATGAATATCGCTGAAACTTATTATATAAATTGTTCATTTTCAATTCCAAATAGGTAATGTATTTTCTTTCAATTCTTATTTTTTAATTTTTGACGTAAAGTTAATTTTTGACTTGTGAAATATTAAGGGCTGGTTAAATATTTCACACTGAAATACTTGTAAAAAATATTTAATTAAGATTATTTTTTTTGTAAAACGACTTGTTTCTTTTGGGATCTAAATAATTATGTATAAAATAATTGTACCTCTCTATGATTAGTTAGTATATCTAAGTAAAAATAAAACACGAGATTATTTCCATGAGTATATTATTACCCAATAAATACATTTTACAACAGTTATTATTATAATAAAATGTGTTACAATGTTTAATAGCGTCACGAACTGCGCACGATGACGAACATTAAAGTACCCTCGGTATGCTTTACTTGAAGTTCACTGTTAAGGCATTTCTTCAGCTTCAGCCTAAAGTAGACGTTGTCACATCTAATAAATGGAAATGATTTAAATTCTAACCGAAAAGCCAACAATTTTAATATCTCAGCATTAAATATTAAGGCAATGATTTGTTTTCCTTAAAAGTAATAAAAGCTAGTTGTATGCATGAATGATAAAACTCATCAAGATGTACTTATTAAAGCTGCATTCGATTTTCTTTGTACACATGATAGTAGCTTGCTGGTGAAACATTATTTATTTAGAATTCATGCAAGCCTTGTACTATATATATATATTTACGATTTCATTTCGTTGTACTGGTTACAATGCATTCGATTGTAAGTATAACATTGCTGTTTTCTTGTCCTTGTTAATTGACTTTGTTATTAACTCATGGTGGGACCTCATTATAGCATGCACTGGATTTAGTTTTAATAATCTAATATTCATTAGGCACACGTAATATCACTACTCTATATTAAATAATATGAGACTAGTTAGTTCCTTCCCTAAGCTAAGTTATAATTTATATCATGTATGTAGCTTGTCCTAACACACATTTTATGGTTAATTGTACTTGGTGAAAATGAAGCGTATCGTGGAGAACCATCTTCGGAAATAATGTTTATTTAAAATAAAAAAGGTCACGTTAACCAAGTTCCTTATCCAATTAATTGTACAATACATAGAATGCGACAGATAAATAAAAACATGTTTCTTTTATATTAAAATCGTATGTTACAATAATGACGACACCATTTCATTCTTAGTTTTTGTGTTTTACACATATCAGTTTGTGAGTATTTCATTAACGCAAATATTCTTTAAAACTGCCGTCATTTTCACTTAGATGATATCCTTTTTCTGAGAGCTGCCTAGCAGAGCCTGCAAAACAAGAAAACAATTTTAGTCACCGCGTCATCTACGCTAACGAAGAATAAGGAAATTTCCAGAATAGACAAACAGAAAATATTCAACGGTTTATTAATTTACCTTGTTGACGAAATTAACGATAGCAGTGGCAGGTTGTTCAGGCTCCAGCTCAGCGAACACATGACATTGGTTGTCGGCACCCGAAGACGCACGAGCCACGAACGCGAATATTCGTCTGTAAAAGAAAAAGTCGATTGTTGTAGTCGAGTAAATTTCATTGTATGCTTGGCTTGGAATCTCATAAGACACGAAAATTAACAGGGTGTCTGAAGGCTGAAGATACTGACCATAAAAGGAGTTACTATCTACTTAAAGAGACATGTTTCTTGTTTACAGGAAGTCTAAGAAGGTCGTACTCGAAGGCGAACATAATACTAAATATTGACTTAACGTGCAGAAAGTGGTGACCGGAAACTTCTTCATTATGCAAGTTCCTATGGATCCGGGATTTGATTTCGAGGTCAGGCTGAGTGCTATTGAGCTTTTCTATTGGGAATTTCTCAGTAGCTAACAGACCAGAGTCTGGGTTTGTGACCAGTTGATGGCAATAGAATCGCCCCCTAAATGGGAATGAGGGTTCCCCGTACACGGAAAAATTACGCTACTGGTTGGCGCTACTTTGACAAGAGGTCTTCCTTTTCGACAATGAATACGTTCATCATTCAGTCACGATTAAAGGAAATATAGGCGCTTTGACGCTCTTGACTGGTGCCCGGACCTGACGTCGTCGTAGTGCTGCCACCTGGTGAGCGTCATTTCAGAAAACTCTCATTAAAAAGAATACAATCGTGATGTTTTACTTTGGTACTAACTTTTCCAGCTGCGTATTGTTGTCGGTGTGCGTGTATCTCCTCTCGTCCGGGTCGAGCCCCGCGTACGACACGCCGGCGGCGGGGTAGTGACGCCGGAAGAACAGCTTGCGAGCCGCGTCCGTCAACGTGATGCCGCCGCCGAACACCTTGAAGTGGACTACATGTGCCGCGCCCTGGATAACAGATTAGACATTATAATAAAGAAAATAAAATTTTACCCAAATTAGACATAATACTTATGTAGGTATTATTCATTGCTGATCGAATTTGTCTGCTCAACAACGTAAATAACGCAAAAACTTCTTCTACTAAGTAGCATATTTAAAGTAACCGACAGCAGTTCTTTTATCCATCTAAGTCGTTATCTCTTACCTTCTTAGTTAGTATGTTGGTGACGGCCCTCTTGACAGCCGCTGGTCCGGTCAACGCTTCAGTGTTTTCAGATCCGAGGAGTAGCACGTGACACGCTGCTCCCGTTGCTAGAAGTGCTCGAGCGGCTGCGTTCGCACTTCCACCCGCCCATGGATCTCTGTGGGGTACACGAAATGTTTATGCACTCTACAATTGGTTTTAATAAGTTTTTTCGTGCTGCCTAAATCCATTTTATATATCTGACGTTGTTTAGTTTACTTTGTACTTATTTTAGTTAAGTCACTTTATTCCAGGTACATCGTCTTCACATAATAATTATATCGTCATCTATCATTTAATTATAAAATTAATGTGTCCAATATATTGTAAAACATTGTAAAATAGTAACTATGGACTGTCTTGCCCATTCTTCTTTATACGGAACTACCTTTAAAAAGGCCCAATTAGAATCAAGTCTATTTTTAGTTCATTTCATTTTATTAATTTTAGTTAAAAAATGTCTTTGAATTGATTTTGATTAAAAGTGTTCTCACCTGTCAGGTAATCTGAGTGGCACCGGCAGTGCTAAAGGCGTCACAGTGTGCTGGTAGACGAGCGCGGACAGCGAGCTGAACACGGGCTCGTCGGGGCAGCCGCGCAGGCGCACGCCGCGCGCGGTGGGCTCGATGAGGAAGTGGCGCACGCCGCCCGCGCCGCCCGCGCGCACGGCGAGCCCGAACGCGCCCGGGAACGAGTTGGAATCGCGCACGATGAACGCGCCCTCTTCTAGTTGTAGAAGTGCTGATACGGCTGTTGGAAATAACTAAATGTCATGTTGTGTGACAAAGACATCATAGAAGAAAATTCCATTTTATTGTATTCTTATATACTTTCAAGACAAGGAGAAAGCACACACAGAAATGAAAATAGCAACCAAGGTCAAAGTCTAATTGATTGGCAGAACATTGTTTCTAGTTAAGATCAGTTTAAGACGATTCCGCGCTAATTAATATTTGTAGAAACACTCAAATCAGTTCACTATGGCAATTATTTACGAAACTAGTTTCCAACAATAGCTTTATGGGTTACTTACCATCGTCCCTGGAGATGTTGGGCTTGTACCAATAGTGGCTGGTATCCCTCGCAAACCGCACGCGGTCTGGAGCCACGTGCTGAGGCTCAGCTGTCCCACTGACGCTCGAACGACGAGAGCCACTACTTCCATTATACGTCCGGTATTCTGACTCAGGACTCACTTCACGTTCTTTTCTAAAGTTGGAGAAACATAACGTTAATTACGATGGAGAAGATAGAAAAAACAAATGAATGGGAATATGTTGAGATAGAAACAGTTGAGGCGAGGTTTGTAACGGTGTAATTTCTTTGAAGAAGGTATGGATCTATCTATGGTCTCTAACAATGATATATGGATATCAATTGTGATGTCATTGTGTTATTGCAATCATGGCCAAAAATATTGATTACTTATAACCCTACAAAAATCCTCTTTTTTTTTCGCATTCGAGGCCGTGAATGCATCAGTAGTTGTGTTACCTCGTGTCCTCCAGGTCAAACATATTGTACCTGGTGACGGAGGGCGAGCGCGGCGGGCGCGCCGACAGCGAGGGGGTGGGCGTGGGCGGGTAGGGGGTGCGCGGGTGCGTGGGGAAGGCCGGCGTGCCCGCGCGGGACTCCGTGCGGGACTCCGCGCGGGACCAGCTCTCTGCACGGTCCTGGAATAACAAGCTTTATTAGAACTTTTTCTTGAAACCATTTACAGGAACTCTTATTCTCCATTCATTGCATGAGCTGGTAGTAACATAACTTGTGGGACTCAGAAGCATCCTCTTGTACTAATTGGTCACATGTCTTTGAAGTTTTGTTTCTAGGACACAATAAAAAAACTACAATAAAAACTGGCGAAATGTGGTTGTCCTAAAGGTAAGCCTCTGTCCAGCCATTAAGAATAAAATAAGATGAAAGCTAATCGTAAATGAAGACTTACGATGGTATCTGTGCTGGGAGGCTCCGCTAGCGACAGTAATCCAGGCGCGGGAGTACTGTTCGGTGTACTGGTCGTACTCCACTCGCGCATCGTCATCTTTTCGTACATGAACTTTCTAGATGAGGTTCTGTAAAGATAACAATAACCATTCTTCAAAAAGAAAATTATTGCTAAGCTGCCAACTTCCAAAATTGAAGAAGCAAAAAAAAATCGAATACATGCAGATATCACATCTTTGGGCAGAGGATGTTATATATGCTTTTGGAAATTGCTGTAAAATACAAAATGTGGTAGATACAACAGTTTCCAGTAGATCAGGCTAATTGGGTCCACCGAAAGCCTATAGTTTAAAAAAAGACTCCGAAATTAAAAGCACTATTTGTGAAATTCTCCTCGTGTTATTTATTAGGTCGCTGGTTAATAAGTTAAAGTTTGAAATATATGGGCTAGTATTATACCTGTCTGGAGCCTGCGGACTGGTCGGTTCTGTCCGGAGAGGGGTGCGGGTGTTCACGTGAAGAGGAACGCTGAAATCTTCGTCATCATCAGCGAACGCCGTAGTGTCACTCGTGTAGCCATCCACTCTGCAATAGTGAATAACGTAAATATGTCTGGATATAAAAGTCAGTGGTGTGCATCTCGTGTTAGTTGGATATAATGAGGCAATAAGTAGTTTAAAACAAGACGCGCTGCTGATAGCTATTGGTGTGAAAAAAAAAGATTTGGGAATTTCGGTGCCATACTTATGAAAAACAAATTTAATATCCGAAACAATCGTAGAACAAAATATCTTATTTTAAATAAATTAAAAAGGGTTGAAAGTGAAGGTATCTTCTTACCGATGGCTAGCGGAGCGCCGCACCTGTCGGGAGGAAGCAGTATCCCACTCGAGCGGTAGCCGAGCGACTCTTTCCCTGGCCTCTTTCCTCTCGCGCAGTTTCTGCTGCTGTCTCTGTAGCCACGTGAGCCCCGAGCTTCCTTCCACACTGCTCTCGGAACGACGAGGCTCTCGGGCTCGAGAACTCTCGTGCCAGCCGAGGGTGCTCGCTGATCGCCATGATCCATTCTCGGCTGGTGTTTTCCGTGTAGTGGCGCTCGCGCTCGCAGGTCGCTCCGCCCATTCAACTTCGCCGTTCAACCATCTGCTGGTTGCTTGCTTGCTTTGTTGTTGGCTGTTTGGTAAGTAAATAACAATGTTTATAAAACTATATTCGGAAATGAAATATGGAACTTTCCGCAAAGACTTAGGCAAGGTCGAACAAAGACTTAACTTTTCTTTTTTTTCATTTGAATATGAATGTTTGGGACGGACAGAACTTCATTCTGTATAAAATCAACATACCTAGGCAAGTTTAGCATAAAAAAACGGATGCGGATATGACTGTTTTGAACTTTATAATAGTTTTAAACGACGTAAATGTAAATTAACAACAAAATATCTTGTCATGGCCGTGGTCCGGTTATCTTTGTAAGTATTTTTTATATTTGCGTGTAGGTCTTGAAGGTCCAAGTGATCTTATTATGGCAATGGGAAACCTTGTATCCGCGTGCTAAGAATCTTTAACTAGTGGGTGTCTGTTGGACAGGTATGGTTGGGCTAATTGAATTTTATTTGAATATTAATCGTCTTCCGTTCAGAATGCAATGTCTTTAATCAGCATGTTTTTTCATCTCAGCATTCATTAAACAGTGGTGATCCCGGATTGAGATAAGTATACAGACATAGCAGATTAACAGTAAAACCACATGTTTTAACAGAAAGTTAACTGTTCTAATGAACAGGGAAGTAAAAGGGCCTAACAAAGCGGTCTTTAATAGAAAGTAAATAGTGTAGCGTGCTGCGTGAGGCGGTGTGGCGGTGTGGCGGTGAGGCGTCGCAGTGTCGTGGCCCGGTCGACACCCGCCCGTTTATGGCCACGTTTATCTCGAAATAGTAACTTGTTTGGGTCATGGCGCGACGCAATCACACACCATCGCTCCAAATCAAATCGAGAATTGCGACTCGACGGTCGACATCGCCTTCCGACGGGCATCTATCTACGGCGACATGTTTAACTACTCGATTACATTTGTTGATCATTACATAAAGCTGACATGAGCAATTACAAGTTGACGAGATGTTATTAAAAATAATGCGGGTAATCTAATACCTAGTATGGTAAGGTTAGAAAGGACTTTTTGAATGCCGTTTCTAAGCTATAAATTATTGGTTTGTTAGCTCAAGTCGGTTCCAAGAATGGTTATGCCGTGTCAGTAATTTGACTGGGAACTTAAGAAGCCATTCATTGAGCGGGCGCCGCATAAATAATTCGCAGTAGGCAGCCGGGCGAGCTGGGGCTGAGCTCGATCGCTCGTGCTCAAGCGCAGGCAATGTTGCGGAACGAGTGGATAGATACTCGACTCGGTTTCAGCCCACGCCTATCGCCGACTCAATTAATGTGACGAACGCTTCCGTTTCTTAATGGACTGCAAATGGTTCTAGGACTACTGTTGAATGCTATTCGAAACTAATTGAAAAATAAATTAGTTAATATTGTTTACTTCGTTTGCGATCGAAGTCTAATACGCCCAACTGCAAAAGCTTACCTTTTGGTTGGTTGGTTTTAGTTCCATGGTTCAGAGCTATGTAGCAAAAACCAAACATATTTTTTAAAGATGCGTTTGCGGAAACAGTGCTAAATATACGTCCAGAAGCTTTACATAGAGATATGTATTTTCACACCTTTCGTAATTTTAGACTGAATTCGATTAATGATCAGCACGTTTATGTTAGGTAGTTGTATAGTGTTCCAGGTTTAATCAAGATACATAAGTAAGTACTGTAAACCTATTAGAAATATTTCCTACTACCTACTTACCCATCTTCATAGCTACGTATTTCTAGGTTACCTACTTCAGTGGCGATAGGAGCCTCCACCAGTATACAAAGCGACATAAAATGTAATCGAACACGACCACTATCTCAGAGTGTGTGCAGAGCTTTATTCGTTTACCATAACAAAGGCATTCACATTAAGTGCTGTGATTACAATGCATAACGACGATATGATTGACAACACAGATATTGGTATCGTATCACTTAACAAAATGTCGATCATTTTGATGTCAGCCTTAACACTGATGTGTGCCATTGTTTGCCAGAAACTGGTATGATTTACATAGGGAAATACTTTTCATATATAAAATTAAACTGGTCTCCCTTCAAAACTCGCAACGTAGGTACTAATACGGCAATTGAATTGTTGCGAAGATGGAAACCGCATTCCTGTGGTTTTGTGGGGTTCGGTCTGAGAGCGTTATCCGTGTAATATTTTCCGTGAACTTCAAAGTCTACCTCTAAGATTTTTTCGGCGTCCCCAAGTGTATTTGACATTAAATATATTAAAACATGCAGTCAAAGTGACTTCTGCGGTGCCACCGATGACGCCGTGGATGTGGCGAAAGTTTGGGCCAACAAAATTTGAAATACTGTCATGCCAGCTACACGAAAAAACAGACTTGATTTACTACTTATAATATCACTGCTTGATACCTTAATGTTTGCTTTCGGAAAACCAAACATTCTAAGAATAAATTAGATAATAGAGTCAGTATTCTAGCAAACATTTAAAGAATGTCTGTGTTGATTCAATGAAAGTTGCATAACATCAGACGGAGAATCTATACTGTTGCGATAAAGATAAGCATACTCGTAACTAGCGAGAATATCTGTAGTATAAAGAAGGGCATTTATGGTATTATGCTATAGTCCGCCGCACACGCACTGTTTATGATAATAACCGTAATTTACTCCTTGTTTCTGTTGTCACGCCGCATCATTATTTATTGTTAACGCGTGTCATGGCTGGAATATTGTTATTACACCATTTTGTGAGGATTTTAACAACTTAGATACTATGTAAATACTACTTAATTTGGATTAGGTTCTTAAATGTTTTCGGGTTTAAAGGATGAGTTTGATTTGGTACTGCAATCATTTAATTTAGGTAGATACTGTGTGTGGTAATAATTGTCATAAAATAATACCTAACGATAATCTTGTTCAACATCAAAGAATTTCGATTATATTGAATTAAAAATGACAAACACAAAAACATTGGAGCAGTTTATGCAAGTTTTTGCTGCAATCATTGTATATTTACACCACACCCACACAGCCGGCTCCTACGCCTCAATCTTTATTAATGTTCAACTACTTCTTTTGTTTGAACTAAAGTGTTTTTTTTAATGATATTTTGTGTCTTACCTTATGTATCAATTTAAGATAAATGATAAATGATTTTATTTTTGTAAGTAGGTTTGTACAAACACTTTTACACGTCAATCATATTTTAAACTAGATGAGGTCGGCGTTTCTTATCTGACTAGTCTGAGAAGAAAGGCCGAAACAAACTCAGACGTCACAGTCTCTTTTAAAGTCCAGACATAATCTTGGTCAGATCATATGAAGACCATGTAGGTCGATGTCTGAGATGGTCTTTTGAGGAAAGAACCACACAGATTGAGAGGACCTGTCCAGTCAGTGCACGCATTTGTCAGAAATCGTGCAGCTCAACTCAAAACTTAAGGAGCTCAACGATCCGACGAACAATACCAAAGAAAGGACATTTGGGTAGGCCACATTAATTACTCAAACTGCCAGACCATGACAAAAACTAAGAGAACAGAGAGAAGGATAATATAAATACAATGACCCACATAGTCTTCACATTCACAATAATTAAAATAATATAATACTTTACTAAGTAAGCAAATGTCATAGTATATATAAAATTCATTAATGTCAGTGTATATAAAAAAAAAACAACAACAAAACAGAGAAAAACAAAATAAAAACATTCAATATGTAAAAAATAAAAAAATTTGGAAGCAGCTTAATCCCAAGCCTTTTTGTCCTCGATATAATCCTTAACGGTATAAAAGGCTTTCTGGCACAACTTACGTTTAATAAATGATTTGAATTTATTAAGGCTTAGATCTTGAACTGGGCTTGGAACTTTATTATAAAAGCGTATACATTGGCATCTGAACGAGCCACCTATTTTCTTGAGCCTTGTTGTAGGTACAACAAATTTGTGTTTGTTCCTAGTATTTATATCATGGATATCACTGTATTTTTTAAACAATTTTATATTTTTATGGGCATATAAAAGATTTTCATAAATATATTGAGAAGGCACAGTCATAACATTAATCTCTTTAAATTTGTCTCTGAGCGAATGTCTCGGACTCAGTTTATAAATTGAACGAACAGCTCGCTTCTGCAAAACAAAGATAGTCTGAATATCAGCGGCATTTCCCCACAATAGAATACCGTATGACATTACACTATGAAAATAGCTAAAGTACACTAAACGGGCTGTCTCTATATCAGTTAAATTACGAATTTTTCTAACAGCGTATGCTGCGGAACTTAGCTTTTTTGACAATTTATCTATATGTGGACCCCACTGAAGAGTTTGCAGATGTATTATTTGGTACTTATGATACATGACTTGGTTCTCTTAATAAGTTCTTAGCGATTTCATTTAGTTATCTAACTTTGGCTTTCGTCCCGTGACCTGGCTTTGCCAAACAATTTGGCAATGCCGCCAGTCTCTTGGGTACTTTACCACTCTTCAGCGATGCCGAGCAATTTTTCGACATCATTTTTTAGTTTGTTAATAATTTTAGTTATTTTTTTTTACATTATTTAAATGGTTATCACTACACCTTAGTCAGGTATTCTCGTGGCTAAGACAAAAAAGCGTGCCTTTCACGAGCGTGTGCAGTCTTACATAACATCGATAATGTCAAAGTTTTCCATGAGTTAATTGAAAGATGTGTAGTATTTATAATAAAACAGTTCGCTATCCTTAAAAATACAGAGCACTTTTCCTATATTATTAAATAGCAGGAAACTTGTAGAATAAAGTTATGAATTGGACTTTGTTTCGAACTTGTCACGATGAGTGCTTTAGTAAATTGCTTTGCTATGGAAGTATGGAACGTCGAACGTAGGTATACAGGGTTAAATGTTAATTATCTAGCAATATTAAGTTCTAAGTAGGTCCTTAAGTTATAAATAATAATAACAATAAGCACGCTGCTGGAAGATTCAGGTCTGGCTATCGGCTGAGGAGAGGTGGTTAGGTTATATCTCACCTCCTCTACATGGATGACCTAAAACTCTTTGCCCCCAACAATTTGCAACTGATGGAGCTACTGATGTCAGTAGCACCATCAGGATGGAATTTGGTGTGGACAAATGTGCGGTCATGCATGTAAAGCGAGGGGAGATTGTGGAATCCGTGGGAACCCAACTCTCGGATTCCACATACCTTAGAACCCTCTCCACAGCCGAAACCTATAAGTATTTGGGTATGTCGGAAGCGTTGGGCATCAATGTTATTGACATGAAGCAATTGTTGAAGGAGCGCTTCTTTGGCCGCCTGAAAAAAGTATATAATAGTCTTTTATCAGGCGGAAATAAGGTAGGCGCCTTCAACGGTTGGGTCATGCCGGTTTTGATGTACTCATTTGGCATACTCAAATGGACTCAGACCGAACTTGTCACCCTGGATAGGAGGGTCCGTACACTGCTGACTGCAAATCGAATGCATCGGTAATGAGGCTGTATATCCCGCGAAAGTGTGGAGGTCGAGGCTTTTTAAACGCTAAGAACCTCCACAATCGCGAGATATGCAGTCTCAGGGAATATTTCCTAGAAACCGACGTGGCCATGCATCGAGATGTAGTCGCGGTGGGCAAGGGCCTCACCTCGCTTTCCTTGGGTAAAGAGAACTGGCGCAAACCAGTAGTGTTTGACACTAATGAACGCATGGAGGTATGGCAGAGTAAGGAGCTTCACGGACGCTTCTTCCGGGCCCTACATGGGCCTGATGTAGATCTACTAGCGTCCGTAGCCTGGCTGCGTTTCGGTGACCTCTTTGGAGAAACCGAAGGTTTTGTCTGTGCAATTATGGACGAAGCCAATGGCTTAATAGCCAAAAGCGTCGACCAACACCAGAGGAGGCTCTCGTTGGGCAGCTGGATCAAGGGCTTGATTCAGAAAGCGGTACTTCTGGACACGGCTCGCATTGTCAGGAGGTTCCTCTCTCTGGAGCCCTGACCACCGGTAGCTTGGACCCTGTTCCCGATACCGGTGGGCTACTATTTTTTATATTTTTAAATGTTTTTTTATCTTTTTGTTTACAAAAATATTTAAAAATGTAATTTGTATGTATTTAAATGCAATAAAGGACATAATAATAATATTCTATTCAGTATTAAATTGGTAAAATATTTACATAAAGTCTTAGAAATAACTTACAAAGGTATAATAATGTTAGATTCCTGTACTAGGATGCCTATGTAGTGCAAGTATTTTGAGTTTTCCCCAAGTTGAGTTTAACGACTGGCGCGTAATGGACATTAGGAAAATGAGTTCTTACTTTCATTATACTTACGAGTAAGTATACCTACATTATATTTTTTAACTTGTCTTATTTGGTAAACAAACAAGGTACGAAAATCGTAACTTATATTTATGACTATCATTATAAGAAACACATGCGGTTATGTAACATAATACGCTACATAAATAATTGCTTCGAATAACCTTTTATAAATGATAATTTTCTCGAATTTGAAATCTCCGTTTGACATATTTTTTTTTTCTAAAAACGAGAAATACACAAACATTTTCTTAATTGGAAATTTTATAAGGTATCTTTGCCCTAATCAAATTGCCAGTAAAGAACTTCGTGATGCGGTGCGATACCGCATCCACGAAGTTCTTTTGGTATGTTTTAAGTTATATCGGCAGATATGTCTTTGATGCGGATACCCTCGTTTACTCAATTAATCAGAGCACCATAAATATATTATTAGCCTATGCTCGTGTGGTGTACCTAATGGTCGTGATTGGTAATGCTATATTTTATTGCTTTTCTTCATTGACAGTGAAGTGGGTCGAGCGGAACGCGGCTAAATAAATTAAGAGGCGACGCACTCTGATACAGTTCGGTTACAAACAATTTGTTACTGATTAAGTTGACAGATACACGGTGTTCTCACGAATGTTACTGATGTCCTACATTTGGCCCTAGTTATTTGTATACCCTTTACTGTATCCGGGTTTTGAATATTATAAAAACTAGGTTTTGCTATAAATAATCAGATCGATGTGGTTGTGAATGTAAACAGTGTCCACGCTTTACGATGTAGGCGGCGGCGACCTCCACGCCTACAGTACAGGAACACATGTTTACATCTGCCACCAGATCCCTTCTTTTAATTACAGTAATATAAAATTTAATGCTTTGCCTTTGACCCCAGCAAGAAATACAAACAATACATACAAAATACGGATGTTTAGTTTAGATCATACAACCCGTTATTTTTTTTTCAAGCTTTTATTATATCAACGATTTAAACTTATAATTTATATTTGAAAGCAGAGGATTCCCTTAAAACCTACAGTAAAAGCGAAGGGGGAACTGGGTTAGAAGGTTGTCTTTATTTATGTAGTAGTTATACAAATATTTATACGTTTAATTAACCCGTCTTGAAATTTGTTTACATACATTTAAATATTTATGTAGATACTATATTTTTTTGGAATTAAGTTACTAACCTGCCATTCCTTACGGGAGAAGCGGGCGGTGGCGCTGTAACGGTGGTGGTGGTGACATCTTCGTGCGTCAGTTTCTTGAGCGTGCGCGGCGACAGCGGCGTGCGCGGCGAGGCAGGCTCGGGGGTGACGGTGCGCTCGTCGTCGTCGTCCTCTATGGGGCGGTAGTTGCGGTCGCCGCCGAGGGCGCGCCGCACCAGCTCAGGGCTGGCAAGGCGGTTGGGAGCGCGCAGCATGCCGGGGCGCAGACCGGGCGCTCCGTAAGTGAAGGGCGCGGAATCTGCGCGCGCGTGGTACGGTATGTCGGGCGGTCGGTCGGCGTGCGACTGCGGCGGGTCGGGCAGCGCGCTCACGGTTCGCAGCATGTCGCCCAGCAGCGCGTCGAGCTCGTCGGGTGGGCTGGGCGCCGCGCGCCGCCCCGCCGACGAGATGCCCGAGTCCATGGACGCGCTGAGCGGCGAGGAGGGCCCGCCGCCCGCGCGTACTACCGTGGCGTAGATGGACCCGTCAAGGGGACCAAACGTGTGTGCCGCCTCTGCCCCGTCACCTGCTTCGCCTCCAGAGCCGGACCCTTCTGCGCTGCCGTTGTTCTCACCTGCACCGAATTCAACACCTCAGAAGTCAGAACGAACACTAAGTATACATTCGCTTGTTACACTACGAAATGTTGAATGTTCTCACATAACTTCGATGTGATTAGGTTTGCCGCGGGGCGATGTGTTTAGCGACGGTTTAATTACGAATAGCTTTTAAATTGGATTCGATTCGCTCCAATAAACCAGCGGGGCCTCTTCGCAACGATGTAGTATCTATTTGGCTGGCACGTGTATAATTTTCTACTGCACTTTGCACGAGGATAGAATTAATTAACATGTAGGTAAGTTACACAACTAGTTCTGTTTTATTATCATATTCACACGTAATAATAATAGCGCTAGACAGCAAGTCCCGAGTGTTTAATCAGGCGAGTGCCACCTGGTACAGTAGCGGGTGCAGTTAATGTCGCCCCGACAGCCAGCATATCCTAAAAAGGACTAAGTTTGCTTCCCGTTAGTCCAGCAGCGGGATGACACCGTTAAGTGTTGTTTGATGAAGTGCCGGTACCACGTCCTACTTATAGATAAGTGTAGATACTCTTATACGGAAATCTTATAAAAACTCTTGTTGCCCGAGCCTGCCATAGAACGGTATAGATAGGAGTAATAAGGTAATGACGACGCGGGTCATTTATGTAGCTAAAAATAAACGTTAAAGCTGTCTTTGTCATTATTGATATTCGTATGTTATTTTGACATTGAGATAAAATACATATAGCCTGGATATCTCTCATACATAAGAGATGTATTGTGTAGAGACAGAAAATAAAACTCAGTACCTAATGACCTACCTTGATAACCCTGTCATATAAAAATGTGTTTAAAATTATTCTAAGATGGTCCTACTCTGCTCGCCCGTCGGCGGTTCAAGGTGGCATTGCCAAACGAGGAAACGACCTCAACAACATCTACTAACACCTGTTCAATTTACATCGATAGGTAGATTTAAGACGGTTGATACCATATAGGTAAATGATACATTTTTGATACATCATATAAAATGGATGGTTGGAAAAAACTGACCAGTTGTTGCTTAAGTGTCTGCTACGCCGCTACACCGAACTTGATTATAAATAAGAAGATCGAATCAACCCACACAATATTATGACCAACAACCATTTACGAGATGGTTTGAGGCGTTAAAAGTGTCACACACAGCGTGTAATACTGAATGCAAATAAGGAGGAATGACACTATCACTCGCCTAATTTACATAACGAGCGTGTCTTGTGCGCGTAGCTAACGATTTGTGACATTTTTGTGATTTTTCTTCTACTCAACTGTAAACTGCGAACTGTCCGGTGCGCCGGCGCCGCGTCTATGTTTGATTTCGAAACTGAACTAAATGTGTGGTTGTCAATAACGCAATTAGTGTAAAGATATCAACGTCAGCGTCTGGTGACCGTCGCCGTCGGCCGCTGTTAAGGAAGATGCGGTTATTTCTGTGTTGTCAACGAAAATAACGTGCGGGAGCGAGGGCTAGTGTTACGAAATGCGCAGGAAGAGGATGTGCGCCCTAGCGTCGCTTGCGCCGGCTGTGTCCCACGATATATCTCACACACGTGGAGATAAAGAAATCAGTTTTCATTAATTATACAGACGCACATGGCACTGATCGCAATCCCTTTTAGTTTGATAAAAAATTACGCAGAGTTGTGATTTTATCTCACACCGGTAGTTAGGTAACTATTCACAGGAATAGTATAGGTACTACGATATTAATGACTGGACTTTACTGCTCATAACGAGATTTACTGAAATAAAAATGCTTAAATGTATAATAATTTTGACCAAAGTCCTCATAAAATCGAAAAGGTTGTAACTAACGAGAATTGAAGTGTACGATACCAAAGTTTTGCTATACTAAGCCACACGATACAAAGTTTACGACTGCTACATCTATTAAAGTCATCGGAACATCAAACTAACTCGTGTCCAACGAGATTTTAGTTCGTTAACAATTGAAAATGAGCGTGACCGCGATGTGGTGGAGCTTCGGACATGTCGAGTTACACCCAGCGCTCGTGTATCAGAGAAATATGCTGGCAGGGAGAAATATAATGTTTGCTCAGTGGTGTTTTAACAATGTTGCGATAACCGTCGTCGTTACCTATGAAGGTGAGCGTGTGTTGGTGAGCGCGCAGACGCAGTGATGTCATCAGGTACAGGCACCACCTTGTTTCTGCGAAACTCTAAGCTCTACCGCATAATAATGCGCTCGACACTGACCGTTGCGCTATCTACGTTCGTTATCCGACGTGAGCTCCGAATTATAACCAGTTTCGCTCTTTTACCTTTTTTTCTAAGTGAGGAATGTGGTTTATTTTCAACAACATTTGCATATTTATGCTCTTATTTTGATCTTAGAATTAAAATAGCTTCGCGATTTTTTACAGTGTTGAAGCTGATCGCGTGATAAGAAGGTTCCAACAAGTTTTTAAGAGCACAGACGTATTGCACAGTTAGTATCACTTGACTTTTTCTTTTAATGAGAAAGCGCTGTAATTAGCTTCGAAAGCACTATTTACAAACACACGACCGTCGTATATACGCGGGTAGTATTAACTGTTCATCAAAACTGAAAGCTCAGGCGATAAAATAATACTGATAGCTATCGCGGCAGGACATGTGTGCGTAATGTCAGGGCAAGCAAGCGTGGATAAACTCCCATCCGATCGATACGCGCTACTATGTACTTAAGTACGTACAATCTTTAGTGTACACAATGGTCTGACGGCCGCAGAGGCGTAGAGTGGATCGGCTAATGGATGGACAATTTAAACAAACAAATGCTCAATGAATCAGATCTTGCAAAACTTAAACAAATCTGATGGTAAAAATACAGTTCACATCGAGTTATACCATGTACCGACATTGCAGATTGATTAATTCGACATGCGTTCGACAGGATCGCAACCTATATTTTTTGCATGGCTTGGAGGTGACGTCAGGGTAAACATAGCCTTGCTTGTGGATATAAAATTCATTAGGTACGGGCTGACATGGCTGACATAAGTACAAGTAGGTATGAATCTTTGACCTCACTACGTGTTGTACTGGACACTCGTAATCTTATTAGCGTAAGTTTTTGTTCAATTTATGAACATAGTAAGTAGGCAGGTACTATTGCCTCGCAAGGAGATATATTTTTTTGTATCTTCGATTAATTATAAAGACTTCAACGGTTATTTAGAATCAAAATCAAGATAAGACAAACACGCTGCTTATGTACCGACACAGACAGCGATCATGATTATTTATTGCTTGTAGACCCGTATGGGCGATCTTGATTCTCGTATCGAATGAAATTGATGTGTGTCGAATGCTGGCCCTAAGGGCAGGCTGTCGGTCCCGAGAGGTGGACATACATCAGCGATTCTCCACGCCGGTCAATTAGCAGGCAGGCGCCGGACGAAGCGACTCCAATCTCATTTGTCGTTAGCACTAACACCGCCTATTGTTATCTCTGCTCGAGACCTGCTATTGTTAAATGAGAAAACCCGGCTCTGTAGGCACTTTCAATTTATTCCAACACACTCTTTGTAAAGATTTTGACACGCACAATCAATCATTGTCTCCATATATGAATCGGAACACCGATTCAGTCGAATTACGTTCAATATAATTTTGAAGTCATAAAACGGCTTCACTAGCAGCGAAATTAATGTCACACTCACCTCGATTGTGATTTTGTTAGCGAGCCTCGAAATATCCGAAAGAAATTGTTATGAACTTTTCTTCAAAGTTTTCTTGAATACATTAATGTTTGTAAAACTTGTAACGAATTTAGACTATATTTTGATTTTTGGGTTGAGTTTACGAATTTTTTGATTGATGTTAAAAGTTTGTATCGGTAGTGAACGCTAGGGACGTGCGCGTGCGTGGCGGCCCGCTAGGCGGGCGCGGACGGACTGGGCGGGCGGCGCCGGCGGACACACATCACTAAAATAGCCGACCGGCCGACACCTGCGCCGCGCGGCGACCTCTCGCTAACCGGTGTAGTTAGGTCGCTTTGTCAACACACATGACACATTTCAGTTACGAGACTTTCAGTTTCACTACAAAAGTAACCTAGTTATCTAATTGGTAACTTGAGATTTAACTAACTGCTTTTAGCGAAGTTTTGCTATAAATTATTTGTGACTTTTAACTCCTAGATAATAGCAGTTACTCTTTGATCAACCGCAAACTATAATACACCTTGACTAAATCTTACTCAATCGATATCAATGAAATACACAGGATGTACGGAAAGGCCCCCATTTCGGCCAGTTCCTGTCAAAAGGGCTATTACGCAAGTTAGTTGAAGTAAGTCAGTCACATTGTTGCCTGTAATGGCAGACGGATGTTCTGCTTGACTCGGGTTGGCCACATGTGGGAACCCCTTATACAAATCGTTAGACAAGCTTTTAATGCTTACGAGAATAGATTAGAACTTGCGGATGTTAGACTAATAAAACGCATTTAGGCGAATCTTGTCGATTTCCTTGTTTCGAGTAAGTATGATTTGTAAACTGAGTTACATTGTTATATAGTGCTACCGTTAAAACAACCAACATTAACCTACGTGGGTCTCATATGATCTGCCCATTAAAAGAAATTGTTGGGACGTTAAAATAGACCTTGACCTCTGAGTCTTTTAGTGTTTTTTTATTCTCAGTGGTCAAGGGTTAGACAGCTAAGAACGATGACCTTTAAAAAGTATTTGACACTAGCTTTTGCCAGCGGCTTCGCCCACGTCTATATGTCGGAAATTATCCAATAGGAATGTACGACCGGGATAAAAAAGTATCCTATGTGTTAATTCAGGTTATAAACTATCTGTGTGGAAAAGGACAATGCCAACTATCGACTCGAATCGTGGTAGCGTCATAGTATAAAGAGAGGGTAGCGTAGTGGAGCTATACCTTTTTTTGGTGTACTTCTAATAGAAAACTTTATACTATCAAATTCTATAATAATTTTACTTTTTATGAAATATAGATCATCTTTGTCGGTTCTGGCAGAGTCTTGTAGGAAGCCTTGGCATTCTCCTTTCATCCAAATCCGTTCAGCCGTTTTTGCGTGATTGAACAACAATACAACCATCTAACCTTTCCAAACTTTCACATTTATAATATTATTAGTAGTAAGTAGGATGATAAAGTGGGCAGTTACCTAGAGCACTAATTCACAAAATAAATATCATTTTTAACTGTTTGTTTAATTCAGAACGAAACCATAAAACAACACTTTACCACCTAGCAGATAAACTTAGCCACCTAACTACTCGTTAACTTTAACCTACAAACTGGTCGAGTCACTCAGTCAAGGTTGAGCGCATTTTACTGGATTAGCACTCGGGTTATTAAATTATGCTTGCCATCCGCGAAATTGCTTCGGCACCACGCCCTCTAGCACACCGCAACTTTATAACTATACTGACGACTATACTTTATAACTATATGACTGGACAAAACATAGAGATTTATTTATTACTAGCTGTGCCCGCGACTTCGTTCGCGTGCTTGACGGAAAACAAATTGCATATCATGGTTTTATTATTTTTTGCGCGGAATCCTAATACTTATTCTAAAATAATGTAGCCTAAGGTACTCCTTATAATATTAGCTATCTGCCAGTGGAAGTTCCGTCAAAGTCGGTCAAGCCGTTTTGGAGATTAGCCGGAACAAACAGATAGACAGACAACAAATTTGTTTTTGTTATAATAGGTACCATATATACTTTCATACGCATCTAGTAAATGCTGTTATTTTGACATTACAAACAGACACTTCAATTTTATTTATTTGTAAAGATGTATAGATGTGTAAGTTATTAGTACCTACACAAACCTTCCAGAATAAATTATTTAAGGTGAAAGAGTCCGCATCAAAAACCGTTGCATAGTTTAGAAGAACGCGGTCACACAGCCAGACACGAAAATAAATTTTAATTAATTGTATGTATAGACATACCTGTGCTATTAACATTCACAAATGGGTGGAAAAAGACCAAATTATAAAAAATAAAAAAAGTTTAAAGGGAATCGGAAGACTATTCTAAGGAAGTTATAGAAAAGAGAAAGGCTTTGCTACCACAGCTACTAGAGGAGAAGGAAAGGGGAAATATTGCTTTTCTTAAATATGATAAACTTGTAGTTAAAGGACCCAACTCCGACAAAAGGAAAAGAGAACTATCTACTTCACCACAGTCGCCGTTAACCACCAAACCTAAAAAGCAACAAGCAATAAGTTCCATTAGAGCTAACAGGACAAACGCCTTCGATTTGATGAGAATCCGATCAAACTCTCTCACTGATACCCTCACACATAAAAACCAATAGCAATTAACAACCGGCAAACGGATAATCCAACCAAATTACGAAAACCAAACAAAAGAAATAACAAAATCTCCCCCAAGCCGACTGGTCCTCGTGGGGGATAGAGACCACAACCCTCCAACAACACAGAAAAATAATTGCGACATCAGCCACACAAGATCAAAAATCTATGTTGCAGCCCTCAATGTACTCACACTAAAAAACGATGAAAACCTTACAGAACTAACATATGCGTTAAAACAGATTAAATGGGATATCGTCGGCCTGAGTGAGGTAAGGCGAATGGGAGAAAGAATTATTTCCCATCCAGACTTCCTTCTATACCATATAGGAACGACCCCAGGTCAGTATGGAGTTGGTTTTATTATCAAAAAATACCTCATAAATTATGTGGAGAGTTTTATAGGAGTATCAGAGCGCATAGCAGTGATGAATCTTAAGCTGCCGGGGTACAAAGATTCATGGACCATCATACAATTATACTCACCCACGGAACAATCCGATACAAGATCAATGGACTCATTCTACCTAGAGCTAAATAAAACAATCTAAGACCATGCCTCACAAAAACCTTATTGTGATAGGAGACTTCAATGGCCAAATTGGAGAACGACAACCAGAAGAAGACACAGTCCTGGGACCATTTGTATATGGAAAAAAGGCCAGAAGCAGAAACGGAGAAAGGCTTGTAAACTTTGCACAGGAGAATGGCTTGAGGATCTTAAACACAATGTTCAAGAAGAAAGAAAGTAAGAAGTGGACCTGGAAAGCCAAAAAATTATGCAGTATATCAGCTTATTTTAGCTTAGCTTAGCTTAACTTTACAGAAATAAAATTAGGAATTTCCTTCGATTTCAAAATGTGGAGGACTTGACATTTGCTTTACTTTCATTTGTTACTCTATCTACGAGGTTAAAAAAAAGATTTTATAAGTGTTACCCTTTTTTCAAACGCAGGAGCTTTTTAATAATTTATTCAAATCTTTTGAGCAATTAATTATGATGAAAGAAATTTATAGCCCTCGTTTACAGTACCCGTATACTAGTGTTAACGAGGCGTCTACGAGGGTCTATGAGGCGTCTACGAGGGTCTACGAGGGTTCTAAAGGGGTCTACTGCGGTTTATGTGCAATTTTAAGGGTTCATAAAATAATTCTACTTAGGTAGCACTGCTTTGCAGGCAAAACGAGCATGTAAGGTTTGTAGCAGGTGGCGTTCTGTAGTATCTGCATTATGGGAAGGTGTGAGTCTATGTATGCGTGTTCTGCGATGGGCCTTTAGGAAACATATTTGAGGCGCTTCTTCACTATAGACTAGTGCTAGATGGGGTTTACTAAACGAAAGTATTGCCAGTATGTATACCTAGGTACCTACATCAATTCATACGACCGCGAACACAGCGGATTTCTATATTATTGGAAACCTGACACAGATAAGGTACAATATGCGGCCGTTAAGATGGCACATCGAATTTAAGAAAATATTTAACTTTGCAGAGCTCCCTCTGTCACTCATACCCGAGGTGCCACATTAACGCCCGTGTACTATGATGATTTTTATATCGATGCTTACCAGGATCATCATCGGTGAGCGTGGACAGCGGTCGCAGATGCTCGAGTGAGTCGGCGCGAGCGAGCGCGTCGGGGGCGGCGCGCAGCGGGGCGGCGGGCGTCGGCGCCGGCGCAGCGCCCCCGCCCCCTTCGCCGCGCAGGAACACCAGCTCTACGGCACCATCGCTCGGGAACGACGGATCTGCACAAACAAATAAAGGTAAAGGATACCCAAAGGTGATAACGACTTCACTCAATATCAATAGTTGCTAAAATCATCGTGGTATCGTATTACCCAGTAACTGAGTTGTGGAGGTCAGATAGGCAGTCGCTCCATGTAAAATACAGGTATTCAGATGCATCCAGTTAGACTGGAAGCCGACCCCAACACAGTTGGGAAAAGGCTAGTATGATGAATAGTTGATAAAATCCGTGAGTCTTATTGCCAGTGTCAGTCGTGGGGACGGTAAATCTAAGAAATTAATACCTCACTTGTTAAAATCAATCAAGTAATTTAGGGTAAAATTATTTAAAAACATAACTTTTCACTGACTGATAATTTTTTTGAGGTGTTTTAGTAAAAGTTACTTCTTATATAATAAACTATTCAGTGACAGGTCTCAGGTGATCCTATTGTAGTCAACCGGTTACAAACACCCAGACTCAGGGCTGCTATTACAAAAATCCTAATGGAAAAAAAAACACCAAGGGATCGAACTGAGGACCCCATGCTTAGCAGTCGCGACCACTACACCAAACAGGCAGTAATTGGCATTATTGACATAAAGGGTTTTTTCTCTTGGTCTATAATACTGGTCATTATACAACTTTATGTAGGTACAGACGCCAGCAGGTCAAGCTACCCGAAACTGTCAAATTTTCCCAATCAACCTTTAACCTTAATGTTTTAGCAATAAAGTTGAAATTCTATTAAAGAAATTTGACAGATTGTAGTAGCTTGATGTGCTGGCTTCTGTACTCTAATTCAATGTTTAAACATTAACATTAAAAATTTTTTTTAGTACTTAGCATTTTCAAAGAACGTTTAAAACTTCCCAAGAATTCTCATCTTTGGAGCAAATTAGTGCAAACTGATCTTTTAAAGGTTGTCTTTAAAAGATCGCTCTTAGCGATAAGACCGCCCATTGCGTCACCCTTTGTAAAGTTTCTGTATTTATGTCTTTTTTTTTTTATTATTTATATGGTTTACAGTCACGAGCAAAAGTATATATACACTCGGCTTTATTCAAAAGCCATTTACTCCTTTATTTTTTAATGAAATTTTATATTGTTACGAACATAGCATTTTCGAACCCATGGGTTTATGTAATGTGTCGTATTTCAACGTTGCATTCGTTATTTCACGAAATAATCGCAATTGACAGTTGGCAAGTGTTGACATATTGGTGCTCGTGACTGTACATAATAAAGAGTATTCTATTCTATCATGTTGCTGTAAATTCCTTATAATAATGGTACCCTGGTTGTTACCTTCTAAATTATTCGTATTTGAGAAAAAATCATGTAATTTGGCTTTATTAAATGCATAGCATTAAATTTGCGTTTTACTTAGTGCTGAGTTTATTACTTTGACCTCACATTTAATGGTTCAAGCAATTTTCCTGATAACAAAATCACGTTGGTGTAATTGCACTCAATTGTAGACAAGACTTATTGAAATAAATATCTTTGTCTGGTATGTAGGTAGGTACTTATGTACGGTCACCAAAGGAGATAAGTGACCAGGGATATAGTGACGTCGGATATAGTTGAAGTTTAGTGAGAAACCGATGGATTTTTCGGATAATATTTAATTAAATTAATACAAAACAAACACTTAATTTTTCAAGTTAAATTTCATTCAAAAAGATCGATCGGTTTCTTACTAAACTTCATCTATAACCGACGAGCCTGGTTACTTATCTCTTTTGCTGACTGGTACATACACCTATAAGTTTATATACATATTGGTGGCACAGGCAGATTTAAAAGCAACATTCAAATTAGTATTTTAAGGTGTAAAATAAAAAGAATTGTTTCATTCTGAGATCTTATGGATGATGGCATTTTTGTATGAGATGTTATGCAGTACAGTAAACACATTCAATGCTAGCAGGAGCATAGAAAAGGATATAAGTACTTCGTATAGAAGCTAAACACTGGGTCGCGATGCGTTTAAAAATTCATGATATTATTGCACACTTTTTGGTTGATGTATATCAAACTTTGCTTCTATACGAATTTCATTTTATTTTCTATGAAAGGACTTAGTGTTGAGTTGTAAGAAACATCGTAGTTAGAAAAAGATGTGTTCAGACAAAAGTAATATAAGTTTACTGTCTTAGGTTACACCATCAAATTGTATAATCTATGTATAAATACATATTATGTAGGTATTATATTATTATTATTACACATGACGATATATCAAGCTATACATTTCCAGTTTTAGCTGAGCTCGCATTGTATAGGCTTTTCTTACAATGATAAGTCAGCTTATACTGGTAATGTATAGCTTAATATGTCGTCGTGCATACCTAAACGAACAGTTTATCGTCATATATTACGCATCCATTAGATAAGAAATTGATGGTGTAACCGCCATCTTACATTTGTCTGAAAGAAAGCCAGAAAGGTGGTGGTTACCGTGCACGGCATGATCGAGCTGCTGCTTGGTGAAGGAGAGAGTGTGGTCGGCGACTGCGCACGTGTGGAACTGACACGCGAACACCAGGCGGCGCTGGCCGGGGCCCGGGGGGCCCGCGGGGCCGGCGGGGCCCGCGCCGGGACGTGCTTGTGCTGCCCGGCGGTACGCGCGCACCACCACGTCCCCGCGTAGTGCAAGCCGCCCCACGCCAACTGTCCATCCGCCACCGTTTACCATGTATAGACCTGCACAACATAACATTTTATTACAAACTAGTACTTAGGTAGGACATTCATGATCGATGTAAAACCATTAGTAAGTCATTGCATTGTAACTATCTCGGTAAAAACTAAGGTATAAAGCAAATGATTGCCGAGAGGTTCATCAAACCCGTGGCAATCATCGTAATTTATACTCTACAAAAAGATGAGAAATAAAAAACTTAAATTGCAATGATTTTACATTCAAATTTGAAAAAAATATCAGGGCGATACTCAATTTTGAAGAAAAATTACCATATTTATTTATTTATTATAGGTTAACCAACAGCTTATGTATACAGCGTTTCTTAACAATAGGTAATAAAAATATTAGACCTATACAGTCGCCCAACCAACATTCAAAGTGAGTTACAACACAGACTAACCTAATATATTAAAAAAAAAAACAAAAAAAAAATCCATATCAAAATTTCCTATTGTTCCTAAATTTTTCTCAATATTTGGGCTGCCCAAATTAGCCTCAACTATTGAAACAGTTGATAGTCACCGCTTGCAAAACGGAAGACTCTACAAACCGATTCGCTTATTGCTTAGTGTCTAGGTACCTAGTGCTACTAGTGCTAATGTGTATCCTGAGACAAAAGCAACCGAAGCAACCGGTTATTTGATGTAGGTTTTTTCATTACGGTATATGTCAATATTTTAAGATCATTGTTTGATTATGATCGTGTCTCTCAATATTTGCAATGTGTGCTAAAAGCGACGGGTTTGGTGACCGCGTTCAAATTTGCTTTTTGTACAAATCAATCTCTTCAAAGTCATAAAGACTATTACTGACAAGCGACCAGCCCCTGGATTAGAGGAGATAATTTATTATTTTGGAGATTTATTTATTATTATTATTAAGTAAGTTTAATATTACTACCGGAAGAAATTCTCTAAATTATGGTGAATACCCCTTTCGTGGCATAGTTTAGAATTTCAATAGTAGTACATAGTATGCGACTGTAAATATGGCACATCGGGACTTAGAAAGAGACTCTCGCACATGTAGGAGGGAGAGAGACGATAGTTTATAAAGCCAAATACATTCTATTCGATGTGTCATTTTTACTGCCGGGTACTGTTCTCGTGTTAATGTTACTTGCCTGACGTGTAAACGCAGACGAAGTTCTCGTATATCTTGAGGAAGGCGATGGTCGGTGTGGCGGGTGATGCGAGGGAGCCCGCTACGCTGACGTGTGTCAGATATAGGGGCGCTGCGTTCACTCGTATCTGACCAGCCAGCAGGCCAGCGAATGTGTCGATGTAGCTGTTCACAAGAAGAAAATTATTTATTGTTAGGCTCTACTTTACGAAATATTTTTGCAATTTTACTTCGCGAAAATAAACTATTAGCCATTAGATCGGCGTTTTGCCCGTTAATTGTCTTAAACGCTACGGTACCAATTTTTAGAATGTATTCCATTTTGCGGTTTGACTTGACAAACAGAGGAAATAAAATGGCATATTATATTATCATCCATGAACATTACTCAAGTCGAATTATTTACTATGTTAGGTAAATGAAATAAATAATTTTAAAAAATAATTGAGGCGGGGCTTAGTATTATCGTATCCTATTTACCGTTTATTGCTTGGTAGTTGGAAGACGGGCACTCTGTCATCCAGGTATCTCCTCATAGCGTATCGATCAAGGGCATGCTCAGGCGCACCGCATATCGCCGAGTAATGCATGTATGCCGCGACCAACACGCCTAGCCGCTCACGATTGCCCCTGGAAACAATTAAAAAGGGAAAATGAAGTATACTGTCAAAAAAAGTGTTCTGTTAAACAAAATCATACACAATTGAAGACGGCTATTTACAGAGGTGATATGAAATTCATGGTATGAACGTTTTAATATTTGGTAGCAAAACTATAAATAAATAGAAGGACAGCGTCAAAATAACTACAAATACTACAATTACTTAGGATACGATACGATACGACGATAGGATACCGGAAATAATAATTACTTAATAATTAATTTATTACAGTCATTTACAGTATTATCTATTTACACATGTAACAATTTATCTAGGATTCACGGTATAATCAACAACCAGAAAATGTATGTGTATATATTTTATCTGTTTTCCTTATAGACCGCCGCGACAATTTGGCAGCCGGATTAATTGATTGACCAATAGTCTTGTTACAATATGTCGTTAGAAAACAAGCGAATGTTGCCATCTATCGTACTGATAGTCCTGATAGGAATAGGTTCGTCTGACTACACTAAACTGTAATGATGTAAAGCCTTCTCTGTAGCCAAGACTTTCAAGACAGCTTGCATTGTATTAAGTATCTTCCTGAATGTGTCTTATTATCCAAACTATATGTTCTCTAGGGGTGACACGGCATAGTTTTTTCATCCAATCCAAACTAATATTATAAATGCGAAAGTAACTCTGTCTGTCTGTCTGTCTGTCTTTGCTTCACGCCTAAACTACTGAACCGATTTGTGTGAAATTTGGTACAGACATAGTTTGGAACTTGAGAATGGACATAGGATAGTTTTTATTACAAAAAATAAAATAAAAAATAAAATTTATTCCGGACATACAGCGCCATCTATTGGTCAAGAGTCGGTGTCATCTATTGGTGAAGTCACTATTCCACGCGAACGAAGTCGCGGGCAAAAGCTAGTAACTTATATAAATCAGATATTTACCATGCAAGCAGTATGGCGACGTTCTTTGGATGCGCTGCTAGCCAGCTCTCGATATGCTTGCAGGCAGCGCAGAGGCGCTCGAGTGGCGGGGCCAGGTCGCCGGCCCAGCCGAGCGAGCGAGCGCGTCCGAACACGCCCCGAGCTGCCCCGACACCGCCTGCGCTGTCGCCGCCGCTCACCTCGAATACCTGGAAAAGATGAAAAAATAATAATGATGAAAAATATGAACTGTCTGTTCCAAGCTTGCAAGATCCCGAGGGAGACTTAAACCGATGTGGATAGATGCATGAAAACATGCAATGATTCCGACAAGGACAGATCAATTTCCAAGAGAAAGATAGTCGAGTCCCGTGTAGATTAGAGAGAAATGTTGACTCTTTAGTTAGACCGTAACAACTACATCATGGTACCTACATGAAACTCTAGGCTACGATCATCGGGTTGGACACAATCATTTTCATCTCTAACTTTTGCCAACCTTTTGGGGTCGAGTTGCAGTCGAAAACTATTTTTGGTTATATTACTTCTTTACACAGCGGCAACCTCTGAAAGTGAGGTGTACCTAAAGCTTAATTCTTAGGTAAATGCAGTAGTAAACTACGGAGCATTTACGAGGACAAACACCTAAGTAGAGTTTTGAGTGAGTTTTAGCATCATTAACAATATGGACGTAATGAAGAAGTGACAAACTAACCCACTTTGCTAACTACAAGTACCTCATATATAAGTACTCGTATATACCTACCTTAAGGTCTCCCGACTGACATCCACCTAGGAGACTTTTAAGGCGGGTCTGGCTCTTATTTGTAGCATTAGAGTTACCAAACGCGTTCCGTATAAGGGTGCCGGTCAAATTTACATCAGACTTTGTAGCTCCAATGTTTGTACACATGGACTTCGATAGTTGTTAAAACCAGAGACTAGTTGAAATAGTACCTACCTATTTGTATCTATAATTGTGATTAGAGAAACCACTCTTTGTTTTATTCAAATAGTATCTCCAAACGGGAGAATAACTGCAGTTTGGGCAAACTGCAGTTATTTTGTAGATAGAAAGAGGTTATATATGAAAGAGGTTTCAAAACATATTTTACCATAGCCCACTATTGATAATTAATTTAAATTGTTTTTTTTATAAAATTAGTACCAATTAAACGCCCGTCTTATAAAATTACTTTTCAAATATATTCTTCAAAGCGCCGCTCTTATGAGACGGCGACGCGCCCAACACGTGGGCAGCACTTCCTCTAATTAAAATATTTAACATAAAAATCTACACATATCTACACTAATGACAAAGTGAAAAAACTCATAGAAATAATTTGCTGCGTGATCTATGACTGAGTTTCATCCCGCTCATGTTATAAACCAGTCCAGAGGGAGTAAGGGGTAGAACCTATTTATTATTCAGTCATGTGGACATTTATTTTAATGCTAGGTATTATTGTTATTAAAAAAACACTACTTCAGGCCAACTGACAATAAAATGGCGGAGCTCATAAATCACTCTTCACCAATTGTCAAATCACGCTTTTTGGTAAAGATTTATGCAAAAACTATATACATATCTACTTATCAGTATAACCCATTCTAGATAACTAAGTACCAATATTGTTTAAGTATGAGTGCTTGCTTGAAGTTTTGAACAGAAGAATGCATGAATGTGTTACTTATCTTTAAGTGTCAATTACGCAAAATATGTTATTTATATTTTTCTTTTTGTTTACGTAACTTTATATAGTGTAACAACTCACCATGAAATGTTCTCCATGTTTATTGGTGAGCATATGCGCGGCCTGGGCCTCCGCGTGCGCATCTCGCTCGGGCAGGTGCAGTGCCAGCATGCGCTCCGCTACATAGCATAGGTCCAGCCTGCTGCCAGGGCCACCGGGGTAACTCGCCGACCGGGAACCACCCTGGATAATAGAAAATGCAAGAGTTATTACATGACTAGTAGCGCCCCGCGGTTTCACCCGCATAAGTGTCGATTCCTCAGGAATATCGGGATAAAAAGTATCCTATGTGTTATTCTGATGTATAAGCTATATTACTGTAAAGTATCATCATAATCCGTTCCATAGTTTTTACGTGAAAGAGTAACAAACACCCATCCATTCATCCATCCTTACAAACTATCGCATTTATAATATTAGTAGGATAGGATAGGAAGTATGATATTAGTAGGGATTAGTAGGATTTAAAAATACTTATGATGATTAGCAGAGTAAGTATGTATTCCTCTAACGATGAAATGTAAAACACGATGCGAAATAGCTAGATCTCCAGCTAAGAACCAAGTTCTATGCAATCGAGATAAACCTATTTGCTATCAACCGGAATAGATCCAGGAACCTGCTGCTGCCACCTCGTCAACTACGAATATGACACAGCAAGAAATGATGGGTAAAGGTAAACCTATTTTCTGGTTAAAGTAAAGATCGTATTGTGCACAATCTCAATTGTGCAATTGGTCATATTATCGTACTTATCGTACGTACCGGGGATTATTTATAGGTGTGACCAAGGAAGGGCTGGCACAATTTTTCCGAAGGCGTAATATATCAAGATCTTGAACACGCGCGTGTAAATGGACATAAATTGAGTTCTTCCTACCTTTAGTTCTAGTCTGAAGGGAAGTAAACAAGGACACTAATTGAACTACGGATGTCAGGTGATGGAAGGTCAAGGAATGCTGTTATTTACGTGCATCTTGGTAGATTAACTCTAAGCCAAACATGTCTAAGAAAAGGGTACTGTCATCGTCATACGTCATCGCTTTGCTATTGTTTGAATGAACAAGTTATTGATCTGAAAACAGTGTCCTTTATGTAGGTATGGGGTCGGATTACTGTTACATTGTTCAATAATAAAGTTAATCACCCTTATGCCTTATTGGAGTCAATGGTCGGTCGGAATATCGAATTTCCACTCGATGCTCATTAAAAACAGAAATTGAACGCTTCATTGATCACATTGTTATGAGGTGATGATAACAAAAGGCTAATTATTTTTGAGGCGAATAAACATTACTAACTACTTGGTTACAAAAAAAAAATAACTTGGTAGCGATTAAATATTTTTAGCACAATATGAGCTACAAAAGGCAAGGATCTATAAAAACTAAATAATGGCTGCTACTATATGATAGCAAATATATTAAACAGGGCCAATGAAATAATAGGTTAGGTATTAAAAATAATGACTGGCGGCTAATATTAACAGTGGGATATCAAACATTGTTTTATTGGCAACTATTGGCTTCCATATAAAAATACACAATAAATTTTCTAACTTGAAAGAGGCAGAAGACTTTGTGAGTTCAAAATCGAAACAGCTAGGTTAGGTTAGGTTAGAACTGTGACCACACAACGCACGAGCAGAGCGAGCGAAGCGAGCGGTGCCGCGGCAGCGACCAGCGAGTACCAGAAACATTGTATAATTTATGAAAGCCTATTTTCTACTTTTTATCCGCCGTCAAGTTGTCACCTAACAATAAATTCAGTTGTCACACCAAAAAATCACTGCTAATTTAAATTTAAACAAAGCTTATAACTCAAAATAAAGCTGCTACTTTATACTTAAAATACTACTTCACTAGGTTGGCTACACTACATTACAATAGGTTGGCAGCTACCTGCCAACCTATTATTTTTGCTACCCATTTTAATTATTTTAAGAAACCTAAATCAGATTAATTGGTCGCCGTGTTAAATACATGCCTTAACAAATCAAAATGAATCATTATGAAACATAAAGACCAGAATACCATAGGCTTTTCTATTCAACGTCAGGTTACAACAGTTACAAAAAAACGTTAATTCGAAAATTATTGCCGATTCCATTCAATTAACTACCGGTTTGAGCAGTAACATTAACTTCAAGTGTAGGTGTAAAATCCAATATCCCATTATCAGTCCCAAAAATCACAAGGTCAACACGCAGGAAATAAACTACACAGCACAGCAATCACAAGCGTTCACAAGGAGTTATTTTAGGACCCCTCTTGTATCTACGGCTATAACACGTGTTACTCGCCGGGTGTGCTGTGTGAAGGACTCGTAAACATTTGTCAAATCTTAAAAACAAATTCGAGACAGCTAATCCCATCATAATTTCCGGTTTATGAAATAAAAACCGACGTGTGGAAAATTATGCATACACTCCGCATACTAAGCATACTGTTGTTACGATAAACTAGAATAGAAAGGTGACAGCGAAGGGAAAAGCCCTGATTTGTCTTGCTTTTAAGTGTTTATGTCAGCCAACATAAGGTCGTAGGCGCGCCGTAATTCTGTGAAAGTGTCTCAAGCGCTGCGTAGGCACAGCCGCGCGGGCGACGCGAAGCTGCGTACTCTGCGAGCTTCGACTTCAATGCATTTAATCCGATTAGAGTAGTCGATGCGTAAGCTCCGCTTCTATGTTATGTAAATTAAGGCTATTTGAGCACAAGACGTTTATTTGTATCGATGGCCTATTAAAATGCTTATTATGGTTGATTAAAGATAATTGCGAAAATGACTAAGAATTAAGCTTAATTTCGTTTTGCAATGAAATGTAAAATGTGTGCCTTTAGGGAAAGTATTGCCAACGGAAGATCTTAACTTTTGTGGCTGACAGTTTCTTCACGATTTATGTATGTACTAAAAAGCCATGTCATATACATACATTGGCGAACATACACTGTAGGTATCTTTTACAAGTTCTCACAATTAATCCTGGTAAATGAACCAGTATGGACTAGCAAAGAGTCATTGAAGATGCATAGACTTTGTAATCTCTATTCTTATTCCATTCTTTGTAAGTTTTTCTTTAAATGAAACACATTAAAAGAAAAACTTACGAACTATAAAGAAGCAACTCAAATCTACATATATTTTATGGTCGCCACTGAGAAATAAACGTGCGTTTAAAAAAGTGGTTTGGTATCGTGCCAAAAAAATACATGATACGAATATTATATGATTGCATTACGTAAAATAATATCTTCATTTCATATTCGCTGAGAAAGAAAGAATGAAAGAAAACAGATATATCTATGAGATATACCTAATCAATTAGTTTCCTGTTTGTACACAAACATGATCGCTATCAATCACTTAATGTTGTTTAATGAAATGGTTAATTAATTTTCTGATCAGAAACAGCTGATAACTTAGGTCGAGGTTACATGTTACACCAGTTGCAAATCATGATATTATTCTACTAGTTTTATAAAATAAACAGTCTTGTCTCTTTTGAAAACAAAACAAAATCCATTTTGAATACATTTTCGCTTGCAGACTTTCTCTTGATAAAAAATAATAGTGTATTTTACCTGTTCTCTCGAAAATGTTGTTGACGCCGGGGTGGCAGGCGCACTCACAGCTCGACTCTAAAACAAAAGAACAACATAAAGTTATTAAAACATCACCACAGATTACTGCCAAGCTGTTATTACTGTGACTATTGCAAAATAAATCTTTGAAATGAACAGACTCGCGAGGTCGCGCTGTCATTAAAATGAAATCAAAAGTAGTAATTTAATCCTTGTCATTTTTTCTCAATGTCGGTTTCAAGTTGATGGGATTTCGTTTCACAGAAATATTATATTATTATTGTATAGTACGCCGAGGTGGCATTGAGGAATGCATTTCATTTCACTATCTAATGTGGTTGACTATAGCGAGCTTTGTACGGTACATGATTTCAGTTTATACGAAGGCATTGTGTTTAAGTAGTTTGTGGTTTAGTTGTCGTGACTGTTCAATTGACAACAGTTGATGAACGTTTCTTTGTTAGCTGAAATCTTGTTTAGATAATGGTGTTTTGAATATCTGGTTAAGTTGTACAAGTTGATATAAAAACACAACATCAGAGGGGCAATTCTCGTTATGTCAAGAACGTTAACAGTCTGATCTCAGTCTCAATCGGTCAGAAATACCCATAAAATCCCTACATTTTGACAAGTTTTTGACATTGATTGTCGCTGAGATAAGATTGTGACTAGTGGAAATCGGTTGTCATGGTATGGCCATGTGTTACGGAGAAATGAGGAAAATGTCGTGAGGAGAGTTTTGAGTATGAATGTCGATGGCTATAAGAGTAGGGGAAGACCAAAGAAACGATGGATGGAATGTGTGAATGATGATATGGTTAGAAAGGGGGTGACTACCGAGATGACGACTAATAGACAAGTATGGAAGAAAAAGACATGTTGCGCCGACCCCAAATAAATTGGGATAAGGGCAGGAGAATGATGATAAGATTGTGACTAGATGTGGAACGTTTTTAATTACAGAAATTGGCCTTCTGACCTTTTTCTTAAGTGTTTAGCTTAAAAGCTTTGAACTACAAACTTCACAGAGCAATCAGGTTTTAGTTTAATAATTCATGGTGCTTAATGATAATAAACCTATGTTTAGGGATCACACAAAGAATCAAATAGGTGTAGTTGGTAGACTATGTTAATCCGCTAAGAAACTCGTAGCCCTTTAGATCGTAGCACTTTTTGCATAATATCCAAAAATCTTTTTATCTATAGCAATTAACAACTTCTAATATTATTTATCAATTAACAACTTCTAATATTATTTTTAACTAGTTAGTTCTGAGGATTGGATGATTTCTTGCAGCTTTAACAAAAGACACCAGACCTATCGAGGAAATCGTAGAAAGCATCTACTCGCAACTTACTAGGTTTTATTTGGAATAATGCTAAAGCTTTATGGTTACCGTAAGACGTGAAACGTGTGCTGGTCAAAGTTTATATCCGTCAGTCCCTGGCGGGTGTATCGCGATCGGATGGACGAATCCCGTCAATAAAGCTGACAAATGAGCCCCTCTGAGCGCGGCTTAAGTGATTACTGCAGCTTATATCGCTTCATATTACAGCTGATTAATATAGGACTACATTGTTATTTAACGTGACTAAGTAACTGTAAAGCTTTAACCCAAATTGCTATAGGTAGGTACTACATGATCAATTGATCATCAGTATTTTAATAGTTACGTACCAAGATTAATTTTAGATTTTATCAAAAAAAAAATCCCATGTAACAAGCATGACGACATAGGTCTGTAGAAAAATGGTGTAAAAAATATTAGAGACCTATTATTTTCTTGCACCTAGCTAGGTACTATTAAAACCTTACTACAGTCTACTGCGTGGGATCCGAAAAATCTGTTGAGCCATTCAGAAAATGTAGCAAAGTTTTATAAACATTTTTCCATCCTAAGATGTTTAGTTTTTCACAAAACTGCAGTTTTTATGTCATGACTACCTGCGTCAATATCTGATGTTAGGCAGAGTAGACGTCGGTACTGTTAGTGTTTTATGCGCGCACGAATATAACAGCCATATTTTATCCGGCTTTAAAACGGATATTTAAAAGTGTAAAATTAGGTCACGTCGTTTTACGAGTGTTCGTAGTACGAGTTTTAGTAGGAGTTAGGACAGACCGCAGAGGGAGCGCGCGTGTGCGCTGCGAGGCTGCGCGAGCGTCGCGCGGTCCGCGCAGGCGCTCGCTGCAGGTAGAACACTGCTCGCCACAGCGCGAATGCCAGCCGGTGCAGCGTGCGCGCAGCGTCCGCGCCCCTGCTGCAGCGACCACGCATCTTCGCCCACTTGCACACACTTCGCCCAGTCCATCAATTCGTTAGAGTTTTTCGATGACATTTAATTAGTTCCACTAATCCTCACTATGTTAAAATTCGTTAATCACATTTTACGCCGTTCTGAACATTTTATGTCATCACGTCTGTGTGGGGAATACAGACTACTTTGTTAATTAAGTTCCTCGTGAAAAATCCCGCATAACAGTACGGTATTTGAAGCTAAAATAAAAGGAAAAGAATGCTTGAAAAGAGAATTCTAAATTAATGTTATATGTGTGGACAAAAACAAAGGATTTAGTGAAAGGAACGTGGTTTGTAGCACACATGGAGTGGCGGCAGCGGCCGGCACCCGGGGGCATGCGCCCCGAACCCTGCACTGCGACAACCGCGCACATAGCGTACCTACTCAATGTTTTGATTCTTTGGGATGACACATGCTGATCAGAATACAATGCTGCTACAATTACAATCTCTTCAAATTAATATATCACATTATGCCTCTTCGTTAGTTTGAGATAGAGTTCTATTGTTAAAGTTTGTCACAAGGACAAACTTTAATAATGCAATAAATGTAACGGCAGGGAGTCGGGAGTGGTTGCACCGTCACGTCACCGCAATAACCCTGACCTTCCTCATAAAGCGCGTGCTACCGCGGGGTGAACGACCTCGGGGGTGTGCCTCATCTAAATAAAAGACCGTCATATGACGGGAATCAGCGGTCACCGAGACGCCCGGGCCGCCGCCGACGACTCTTTTCATTGCGCTAGCTTTTTTGCTCTCTATAGCCGTGATTACAAACGGTACGGCCGATTGAAACGTTTCTTTGAATATTCTGCGAGTAAGAAGTTTCTTTCTAATGCGCACATAAAATATAACTGCTTCTTGAAGCTTCCCGACAAAGCAGTCTGGTATTTTGTATAATTAATTATCCAGCGCTCTTGTCGGGTTTATCATTAATTTGCTAAGCGGTTATCAAGGCAATGTAATCCTTGTATTGTGTTCCTTTATCTAATCTGGGAATGTTTAAACATCTGACTTAACGAGATACGAAAACAGTTTACTGAAATCATTTACAATGAAGTGTTAATCAGTTTTAAACTAACTTTCTTACTCTTTTTACCATCAACCTGTAGTTATTATTTGAAAAATACTTATAATAATTCACTAATAAAAATCAAATTAATTTTTTTCACTGATCAACTTTTCACTGCACTTATCAAAACGTAATTTTCCTTTTTTAATTTTCCAAAATTTAACTCGGTCGGCGTTTGTTTTTTTTTTGGCACTGGTCTAAAATCTTCGGGCCAAGTTGCACAAGCAGTCCATACTACATGCTACACAGATTTATTTAGTGTATCGTGTCGGGTCGCACACGCGTGAGGCGACGTCGGGAGCGGACTGGCGGCGCTCTGCAGCGTCCCGGCGCTCCTCTGGCGGCACTCTGGCGTCAGAGCGTTGCTAGGCAACCGACGCGCTAGACAACCATACAATACACACTTCGCTGTTATCTTATAGAACTTTAGATGCAGACAGTACACACGCGTTACATGACATTCGGACCTAGAGATTTTAGTACTAAGAAGGGTATTTCTTAGTACTATAATCCAACCATTTCTAGAATATATAAGTGAGCTGGGCTGGCAAAGGTTTTAGATCAAATGCAGCCGAATTACATTGATAATGTCAACTCTGTCTAGACTAGGACGATTCATTATTGTTTCGTTCAAAAAACTCAAAATAAACGAAGCGTTTTATATGCAAAGAAAATCTTAAATGGAAGTCTATACAGATACATCGCTGCTCTTTTGTTTTAATATTTACATTAAAGCTCTCAGCTCAGTAATCAATGGATGTGTCATTGAAACCGCAAGCGCACATTTAATCACACTTTCCAATGTTTCAATTAAAATCACGTCATAAAGTTCAAATGAAAACCGCAGTAAAATCATTTTCTCGTTATATAGTTATATGAACTGCCATGTTTAATGGGATATAATGATGGTATATTGATCGTCATTTAACTAGCGTGAAGATAATTGCCTTGCGAACTTAAGAGACAACTGTATAATTAATTGAATGGTCAATCATCATCTGCCTAGCCTTTTCTCAACTTCTTATGTTGGGGTCGGCTTCCAGTCTAACCGGATGCAGCTTAATACCAGTATTTTACATGGAGCGACTGCCTATCTGATCTCCACAACCCAGTTACTGGGTAATACGATACCCTTGGTAAGACTGGTTGTCAGACTTTCGGCCTTTTGACTACCCGTGACGACTGTCAAAGATCCACGGATGACAGCCGGGACCAACGGCTTAACGTGCTTTCCGAGGCAAGGAGGAGTCTCGGTATGTAAAGATGGTCACCCATCCACAGACCAACCGCGGCAAGCGTAACTTAACCTGATCGATCGACCTTCGTAGCTGTTATTATTTAGCCACGGACACCTCTAATTAATTGAATGGTCAATACCGTTTGATAATTAACTATAAAAATACATAAAAGTAAAAGTTTCATTCATGTAGGTACCTACACAGTAAATGTCCGTGTGTTGTGTCTTCGTGAGTCGTTTTGATGTAAAGTTGTAGTAATGCGGCGTATGAGGTAATGACTACCGGTTCATTCATGTGTTTGTGCGCTGGGCGGGCGGGCCGGGGCGGGCGGAGCGCTTCCGTAAACAAACACGCGTGCATTGCGCCCGCACCACGCTTGCTTGATAACTTTATAACTAACCCCGATTGAAAGATACCTTCCTTTTTCGTATGTTTACGTGTATGCAGACCATTTTCGGGTTTATATAGTTACCTTCGTAGTGTGTGATGTCTTGATGTTGTAGTTACGATTTAATTTTAATCGAATCTAATTAATACATCTACGGAACGAATCAAAACGAGTATGTGAGGATCGTAGCAGGTGGCGTTCTGTAATTCCTGCCTACCCCCATGGGAAGAAAGCGCCAGTTTATGTGTAATAGACTAGTATTTTGTTTTGTCAACAGGCATTACATTTAAGCGTTGACTTTGCTTTCTGAGATTGCAGTTTTTTAATTGATTCTTAACTTAATGAGTTTCTAATAGCTCACGAAAATGAAGACTTACACAAGTTACGATTCTAGTATAGGAAAATATGTAGCAACCAGTAATAACCGTCTGCATTCCCGAGTTCATACAACCCGAATCTCTTCAGGGCGAGAGTGAATAGGCTTCTTCGGGGCAAGCTCGTTCCACCGTAGATCTCATCCCTGCCTCTGGGCTGGATTGACGTCAAGAGTGAGCCCATTGTCAGTAAAAAAAAAAAAAAAATTATTCCGAAAAATTCTGACAGGTGACAAGGTATTTAGGATGATGTCACCGGATGTACCCGAGACCTATAATGTGTATTCTAAACTCCTAATCGACAATGCGAAATTCTCACGGGCATGGCCTGTTAGTACGTTAAGGGCAACTCGTGAATGCCAAACACGTACTATCATTTCGACGCTGATATTAACTTTGCCGACGACTGAAGTCCGTTTAAGCGCGTCCTGAAATACTAATAGTATTTCAGGACGCGCTGACAATCGTTTCGGCAACAATAAAGCGGATTTATAAAAGCTCCCGCGTGTCTTTGGCATACCTACACCAATATCAATAATGGCAAAATTCAAACTTTATACAGAGTGGCAGAGACATCGACGCGCAAACTGTAACAATGAATTTAGCCAGCTGCGCCCCGCGGTTTTACCCGCATAAGTTTCGATTCCGTGGGAATATCGGGATATATATATATGTAAAAAAAAATCCTGGTTATAAACCATCTGTGTGCCAAATTTCATCCAAATCAAAATAGTTTTTGCGTGAAAGAGTAACAAACATCCATCCATCCATCCATACAAACTTTCACGTTTATAATATTATTATTAGGTAGTAGGAGAAGTATTATGATTAAAAAAATATTTTTCATAGTAATGTGCAATAGCTACGCGTTCAAAATATAAGGAACATTTTTTTTCATAACCACCGATAATTTTCTCCCCAGGCGGTTCAAAATCATGTCCTGAATCCATGGTAACAGGTACATTGTCCCTGCCAACCTGCATAAAATATTTGAGTAATCATTCCAACAGCTGAGTACCGCGATGTCTACAACTCGACATAAAAAAAGATAAATTTTAAATTAAGTATACAGGGTGGCAGGGACATTGACGCGCAAACTGTAACCATGGATTCAGCACATGAGTTTAGACCCCATAGCGTAGACATTTTTCGTCAGTTATTAAAAAAAAATATTGCTGTTCCATACATTTTGACCGCGTAGGTATTGCACTTTTCTATGAAACAGAAGATTTTTTTTGATAACCGACAATAAATTTAGACGCTATGGGGTCTAAACTCATGTGCTGAATCCATGACAAATGATAAATGATTTTTTTTTGTAAGTAGGTTTGTACAAACACTTTTACACGTCAATCATATTTTAAAACTAGATGAGGTCGGCGTTTCCTAACTGACTAGTCTGAGAAGGTTACATGGTTACAGTTTGCGCGTCGATGTCCCTGCCACCCTGTATATTTTTATAAAATCCTTACAATATTTCTTATAACAACAAAGTAGTCAAATAAAAGCCCTCTTCCTCTCTCCTACTTTTGCTGTGCCCATCAGGGTCCACAATGATCATATTCTGTAAAACCTACCACCTAAGTTCACATGTGGAAGCAATAAATATATTGTGTATCTGTATAGGTATAGTATATTAGCCCAATAGATAGGTCATCATCATACACGCAGTGGTTCATCTAACAGTAATTGTTGACATAAAAGATATAAACAAGAAAACAGGTGACATACAAACTCGTTTAATATATCCGAAGGTTAATAAATAGTTATACGTCTTTTCCATAAATATCAGGAAGTAGGTAAGTAAAATTAATTAGATTTTTATCAGATTATCGATCACATAGCGCTTTAAAACATTGATTAAATTACAAGAAATTTGTTCACACGTCTTCGTAAATAGGAAGTATGAACGTCTATGTTAAAATTGTTTAAATACGTTAACATTCTCGTCTAACCGGTTTTCAACTCTTAACGCTAAATTATCCAGTTTTTAACACTTCCGAATTTAACCGATTATTTTGATATCTATATGAAGGCGGAATGTTCGTTTAAAGTTAAGGTGACGACGTGCCTGCTAGTTAACCCAATTCTCCCTCATTGCATCGCTGCACGGGCTGCACCTTCCTTAGAAGATAAATATAAATAGTGACTCCATTTAAATTGAGTTTCTGCTGCGTGAAAATACAAGTGCAGTGATCACTAACAAGCCTTTGAAAGTGGTCCACCAAAGTAAATATTACTTTAAAAAGCAACTAATGTAAGCGTACCGTCTACCGACGACTCGGACCCAAATATTTACTCGGAGACTTAATATTTACATAACATTTCATTTCTATGGAATAAACTTTCTATTTCTACCGTTTGCTTCTTTTACACTGCTGGTAATTACAGAGGCTTACAACTATGAACAGAGTTATTATACTATTTATGAGAAAAACTTTAACTTCGTACAATTTTCTTTACGGCTTGGTAATTGGTAAGTAATACGCAAATGCTGGCGAAGTGGCGAGTAAGTTTACGCTCAATTAAGGTGGATGCTCCAAGGTAGCCCGCGAAGTTCAAATTTTCTTACGTTTTTTGCAATTTGCTGGTCAGTACTAAGTTGTACGTTGATTAAAATATTATTCGCGGCCGTAACAAATTACAGAATTATAATCATTAGAATCAGTAATACAACTTGTTATGTTAGCATAATCCTAAAATGTCAATATTTCATGAAATAGTCATTCAGTAGGATTACTTGATCTTAGAGAGTTGTGTTGATGACTTTAATGATTATAATTCTGTAAATACATATTTGTTACGGCCGCGAATCATATTTTAATCAACGTACAACTTAGTACTAACCAGCAAATTGCAAAAAACGTAAGAAAATTTGAATTTCGCGGGCTACCATGGAGCATCCACCTTAACCATTTGTATAGTCCCATTTAAAAGGAAAATATTCCCTATGGGCGTGTTGCTGAAGGCAATGAACCAGAACTACTAAATAAGCAAAGTGCAGTGTGCAACGGTCAGAGTAAACAACATTATCTCTCACTGTAAAAGGAACTACAATATTTTGTCGGTATTCCCGTAAGCCAGGAAGATACGTGGCCGCGGGCGCGCTGCTATCGCAATAGCTATCGTGAGAAAGTTTCGCGATCCGCCGCCCAATCACTTATCTAACATTAATCCCGGCCCGCGGCCTCTTTGACAGCCACTTACGGCCGAAAGCAATTTGTATTAATTACACCACGCCGACCTATATCGATGGCTATTTATTTTAGTTTTGCTCAATTTCATAAATCGAAATATACCTATGTGGTTATCTTTACATTATTAGACGCAGCGTGAGCCACGATGTAGACGATAGTGATGTATGTAATGTTGAGTGGAGAGGTGTGACGATACTTGACGGTAAAGCTGACCGTACGGCAGCCAGAACAGGTCAATACGTAGTGTTGTGATTGCGGAGTGCGGAGGAGCGGGTGGTATTGTACACGGTATCGCTCGATCTCCGGGTCTGTGGGTCGGGTCGGCCGGTCTATTGTTTAAGTGTCGAATTTTATTTATGGCGACGTCGGAGAGGCCCGATGGCCTGTGCGCCGACACCTGATGCCGTAATCAGTATCTCCCTGGTCGCCGGGTGGTCCTCTCTCAACTATCTAAGCTCATACATGGTAGTTTACAACGAGGTGTCATAATTTGTATTACTACTTTATTCATTTCGCACCACACATTGGTATTCCATTCAATAGGTACTTGTTTACACACACTAGATTTTTTCTTTGATGAATATCTCTGGTAATTGCTTGAGATAATCATACTTTATTTTACGTAGACGAGGATTGGTGAATGATTGCAAAATAATGAAGGTTGAATATTATTATATTGGTCATCAATCGTCGGGCAGTTGCCCGCCAGACACAACACCCGTCTGGTAGGAGGATCCTCCCTTTTCTATGGAGGATGAGTGAACTTTACACCCTGTTCTTCAAACCTCTATACTGGTGACCCCGAGTATGAACGTCAACGCAGCCTTAGATTAGTATATTAGTCACTAGTGTAAAAAAAAAGGTACTGGACTAATAACTAATAGTAGCAGAATAATAAAAAATATTGGGCTGGCTTGGCTGAATACACATATTACCTATGCCTCTTCACCTATTAAAAAAAATACAGAAAAAGTTCCCGCCACACTCTTGGATTCGTTTGATTTTGTCGTTTGCACATTGGCAGTAAAAGCAGATTGTTTTATTTAAAGTAAATTATTTAATTAGATAGCCCAATAGATAGGTCATCATCATACACGCAGTGGTTCATCTAACAGTAATTGTTGACATAAAAGATATAAACAAGAAAACAGGTGACATACAAACTCGTTTAATATATCCGAAGGTTAATAAATAGTTATACGTCTTTTCCATAAATATCAGGAAGTAGGTAAGTAAAATTAATTAGATTTTTATCAGATTATCGATCACATAGCGCTTTAAAACATTGATTAAATTACAAGAAATTTGTTCACACGTCTTCGTAAATAGGAAGTATGAACGTCTATGTTAAAATTGTTTAAATACGTTAACATTCTCGTCTAACCGGTTTTCAACTCTTAACGCTAAATTATCCAGTTTTTAACACTTCCGAATTTAACCGATTATTTTGATATCTATATGAAGGCGGAATGTTCGTTTAAAGTTAAGGTGACGACGTGCCTGCTAGTTAACCCAATTCTCCCTCATTGCATCGCTGCACGGGCTGCACCTTCCTTAGAAGATAAATATAAATAGTGACTCCATTTAAATTGAGTTTCTGCTGCGTGAAAATACAAGTGCAGTGATCACTAACAAGCCTTTGAAAGTGGTCCACCAAAGTAAATATTACTTTAAAAAGCAACTAATGTAAGCGTACCGTCTACCGACGACTCGGACCCAAATATTTACTCGGAGACTTAATATTTACATAACATTTCATTTCTATGGAATAAACTTTCTATTTCTACCGTTTGCTTCTTTTACACTGCTGGTAATTACAGAGGCTTACAACTATGAACAGAGTTATTATACTATTTATGAGAAAAACTTTAACTTCGTACAATTTTCTTTACGGCTTGGTAATTGGTAAGTAATACGCAAATGCTGGCGAAGTGGCGAGTAAGTTTACGCTCAATTAAGGTGGATGCTCCAAGGTAGCCCGCGAAGTTCAAATTTTCTTACGTTTTTTGCAATTTGCTGGTCAGTACTAAGTTGTACGTTGATTAAAATATTATTCGCGGCCGTAACAAATTACAGAATTATAATCATTAGAATCAGTAATACAACTTGTTATGTTAGCATAATCCTAAAATGTCAATATTTCATGAAATAGTCATTCAGTAGGATTACTTGATCTTAGAGAGTTGTGTTGATGACTTTAATGATTATAATTCTGTAAATACATATTTGTTACGGCCGCGAATCATATTTTAATCAACGTACAACTTAGTACTAACCAGCAAATTGCAAAAAACGTAAGAAAATTTGAATTTCGCGGGCTACCATGGAGCATCCACCTTAACCATTTGTATAGTCCCATTTAAAAGGAAAATATTCCCTATGGGCGTGTTGCTGAAGGCAATGAACCAGAACTACTAAATAAGCAAAGTGCAGTGTGCAACGGTCAGAGTAAACAACATTATCTCTCACTGTAAAAGGAACTACAATATTTTGTCGGTATTCCCGTAAGCCAGGAAGATACGTGGCCGCGGGCGCGCTGCTATCGCAATAGCTATCGTGAGAAAGTTTCGCGATCCGCCGCCCAATCACTTATCTAACATTAATCCCGGCCCGCGGCCTCTTTGACAGCCACTTACGGCCGAAAGCAATTTGTATTAATTACACCACGCCGACCTATATCGATGGCTATTTATTTTAGTTTTGCTCAATTTCATAAATCGAAATATACCTATGTGGTTATCTTTACATTATTAGACGCAGCGTGAGCCACGATGTAGACGATAGTGATGTATGTAATGTTGAGTGGAGAGGTGTGACGATACTTGACGGTAAAGCTGACCGTACGGCAGCCAGAACAGGTCAATACGTAGTGTTGTGATTGCGGAGTGCGGAGGAGCGGGTGGTATTGTACACGGTATCGCTCGATCTCCGGGTCTGTGGGTCGGGTCGGCCGGTCTATTGTTTAAGTGTCGAATTTTATTTATGGCGACGTCGGAGAGGCCCGATGGCCTGTGCGCCGACACCTGATGCCGTAATCAGTATCTCCCTGGTCGCCGGGTGGTCCTCTCTCAACTATCTAAGCTCATACATGGTAGTTTACAACGAGGTGTCATAATTTGTATTACTACTTTATTCATTTCGCACCACACATTGGTATTCCATTCAATAGGTACTTGTTTACACACACTAGATTTTTTCTTTGATGAATATCTCTGGTAATTGCTTGAGATAATCATACTTTATTTTACGTAGACGAGGATTGGTGAATGATTGCAAAATAATGAAGGTTGAATATTATTATATTGGTCATCAATCGTCGGGCAGTTGCCCGCCAGACACAACACCCGTCTGGTAGGAGGATCCTCCCTTTTCTATGGAGGATGAGTGAACTTTACACCCTGTTCTTCAAACCTCTATACTGGTGACCCCGAGTATGAACGTCAACGCAGCCTTAGATTAGTATATTAGTCACTAGTGTAAAAAAAAAGGTACTGGACTAATAACTAATAGTAGCAGAATAATAAAAAATATTGGGCTGGCTTGGCTGAATACACATATTACCTATGCCTCTTCACCTATTAAAAAAAATACAGAAAAAGTTCCCGCCACACTCTTGGATTCGTTTGATTTTGTCGTTTGCACATTGGCAGTAAAAGCAGATTGTTTTATTTAAAGTAAATTATTTAATTAGATAGCCATTATCTGCGAGTAAGTATTGTGTTGCCATATCGGGACCGCAAACTACTAAACTACATATTTATTGAGTGGTTCCCGTAATCCCGTGCCTGTCGACCAATTATTTTTCGTTTTCATTTGGGCCTCTAAAGGCACTAATGTGTCCGAATCTGAACTTTTTTTTTTGGTAAATTTATATCTAATAATTTTAGCTAATATTTTTTACAAGCCTTCTGAGACTAATAGCTTTATCAGTGTAATTTACCAGAGTACCTTATTTAATAACATATTGTTTTATGAAACCAAATTGAATTTACTCAGATAATTTTAGCTAATTTATTGGTTGGCAACTAGGGTCCTATTTCTCGAAATTTGTTAGACCAATAATATGAGTCCATGAACGAATATTTTGGTTGTTATTTATTTGGTTGTTTATATTCCAACCCACCAACCCGTCTTGAGTTTACGTGGTGATCAATACTCGTGCCTTCTCTGCATGAGAAGAGGCCTTTGCCCTGCAGTGGGACAATAATAGGCTGGTATTATAACTACATTCCAAACGTCTGATAAAATACCATTCGAAATAAGTGTTTTTTTGTTTTACCCCCTTTTACATTACGGTGTCATAAGTCATAAGTAATTTATTTCATAACAATATAGGTACATTGTAGTACAACAATATAGGTATATAAGTAGTTTATCAGCCATCTTGTTACCATAACACAAGCATTAGGTTGCTTAGCTTGGGACTAGATGGCGCTGTGTGAAATGTCCAGGGATATGTCCAGGGATATTGTGTTGAAAAAAAAAATAACATTAGATATACCTACAATTGCAATTAAAATAAATAATAAAAAATAATATTCATTAAATACATTTAGAGAAGTAAATAAAAACAATAACGGTCAATTAAGAATTCAAGATCATCTATACTTATAATAAATCTGTAGAAGTGAAAATTCTGTACATTGAAAATATCAAAAAAATAAATGGCAGGGGGTGTTACTAGACCGACACCGAAACCAAAAATGTGATTAAAAATTTTTTTGTCTGTCTGTCTGTCTGTTTGTTCAGGCATCACGCAAAAACTACCGGTTCGATTACGATGAAACTTGGTATAATTATTCTTTAATATCCTGGGCACCACACTGGGTACTTTTTATCCCGGAAAAGTACATACAATAAAAAACAAACTTAATTTTGCGGTTCGATACCTAGACCCGATTACTGTACCAACCGCAAATAATAAGTTTGTCGTAGGTTACGTCACCCGCAGTGAAGTTCATTTTTATTCCTTTTAGTTTTTAGAGTTATTTAGGTTTATTTTTATATAAGTCGTAGGTATAGATTTTAATTTTAAAGTATAGGTAGGGGTGGTTCCGGAGTTGGTCTTTTAAGAGGAACCGGGACCACCCCTATGTGCGGATGGTGATCACCGGGGTGGTTTTAGTGAGGTAAAAATCCCACACTCCCCGACCCCTCTGATATTAGTTTTTAGGGATTTTGCTTATTTATGGAGTTTAGATTAGTTATCATCAGAAATAGGTTTATTTAGGTAGGTAGGTATTTCATTTTCCATTATTGAGTTTTTTTTTTTTAATTAGGTAGGTACTTAGGTAAAGATATCATATAGGTACCCTCTTAATCACCACTAATGAGACACAATTGGTTTTCTATTGTAATTAGCCGCAAAGGGCCCGCGAGATAGATGGCATTCTGGGGAAGCACATACATTTTATCCTGTTAGCACGTTCCCGTGGGATAATTTCCGACATCCACGCGGGCGAAGCCGCGGGCAGAAGCTAGTAAATAATAAATGTCAAAGTAATAAAATCAATCATAAGTTACAATGTCATATGTCATATAGGAGTTCATTGATACTGTAATAGCCTTTCCCCAATAAATAGGTCCTCAATTTGTTTTTAAATAAGTGAAGTGCGTACATCAGGATAAGACACTCCTTTGCATTAAGGCATGAGTACGTCAAAACGTACATTAATCACACTAATTTATCCGCACAATGCAAATAACAGTACGTGTCAGGCCCACGCCAAAACACATTACGTAACAGTTTTCTCACTGTCCTACGCCTAGAAAACTGTTTAGCATTGTATTGTCAGTCAGAACTGAGATTAGATCACTGTATTTGCAATGCTAAATGTTCGACACTCAACTTTACTGGCACAAAAGGCATTAGAATTCCATAAAGTCTTCCAACCGCCATGCGCCACTGCTGTCCTCTCGCTGAATAAACAAATATAATACGTTATGTAACCAGCATTTCAACACTATTGTTAAATACTTTAAACCTTAGAAAGCTTCCTTTAGTTAGATACGCTTACACTTTTACCAGAATATCTACTATGCATAGATAATGCTTACGTGTTGTTTTACGCAGTTGGTAAAAGTAATTTACGCCATCGGAGATCATTAACTACGAAGGTCTTAATAATAAGGCTGCTCTAAAGAGAGAAAATGAATCAAAGGACCATCCTTTGATTCATTTGCTCCTACAAAATCCAAGCATTTCGGTTGCTAATAAATCTACCAAAGCATAGTTTATAAATGAATGTTTAATTCTCTATAATACAGCGTCATTATACACTAAATTCTTAAGACGGAGAGACGATGAAGCGGTACGAAATTCCACAAAACTTTATTATGACTTACCTCTTGGTAAGTTTCACAGATATATTCTTTTCAAAACCCCAAGAATTTTATAATATCTGTCTACACAATCTAAGACAGTTTCTCAGCAGGCTCAATTATTCATTCCTGGCTTCAGCAGCTAAAATACGGCCTCATCTGCGTATCCCTTTCTTTGAACGTATACATTATTCATGGGGACAGCGATGTGATTTTCTTCGCAAGAAACTTATTCCGACCGAGAATTTCACTAGTTAATACTTATTCTAGAACTGTATTGTTCAGGTAGGTTAATTTACCTGTGCGCTAGTTTTAAAGTTAATTGTGCAAAGCCTTGAATATATTATAATACCCTAGGTGCAGAAGTCTGAGAAGCCTAGCCTCACTGGGCAGTAAAATGTTTTTAGTAGATTAGTCTAGATAGGTTTACTTTATGACTTTGAAACCTTCATGAAAAGATATGTTTTTTATTAATATACTGCAAAAACGCTACATTTATAAGTTAACTTTAGTTAGATTTTAGTGCATAAATAGTAACTGAAACATTCATTTTTAAACTGTATTTTAATGGATTATTAGCAACCGAAATATCCTTGTCCTTTGATGAATTTTCTCTCTTTAGAGCATCCTAATTCTTTTAAGGCCTATGATGGCGTAAATAAGTTTTCCCAACTGCGTGTAACAACAAAGTCAACAAATAAGTATATCATTAGTAAAAGTGTATGCGTATCTAACTTAACAGCTTTCTAAGGTATAAAGTATTTACCATTATTTGCTCGTAATAACTTTATTCTATTGAATATTTTGTCTCATATAAATGAAAAAGAGATCTGTATAATACTTAAATGTCAAAGCAAGCCCAAACGTACACGAAATAAAAACCTAATTTGATAACAAATTCTACCTGCTTCGCTATTTTGTGAGAATACAGAAACACATCTACTAAACATGCAAGACAATGAACCAGATCCTCAACCTTGTATTCTGTGAAATGTTCCTAGCATATAACATTTATTCAGGTAAGAACGAACTTAATTCCTCCAGAATATTAGGTTCGTAGCTTTGGGACAAACTTGCAGAATTTCTTAGTACGCGACCGTAAAAAGGTAAGCTTATTGAAATACTGTGTCGGCCTTTTGTACGCCTATGCATATAAAGAGAATACTTTTTTCTTTAGATATATTTGAGAAGGGTGGGTATTGACACCCAGATTGGTTTTACATGAAGTTCTCTCGGATAATACCTTTTGTTATCATAATACCTATCTTCTCTTCTTCTTCTAGATAAACGGATTCTATAACTATTTTAGTTTTCTTATCATGTAAGTATCTGTGATTGTCTGAGGATACACCTAAAAAGCAAAACTACGTACTAATGTAATGACTGTGTCTCTATATCATATTTAAAAATAACAATAAAAGATTAATGACCAAAAGTTCGCGTTCACAAGTTATTGGTAAAGGAACACGACCATTAACGAGTCGGAAGGTGGCAGCGATTGGTTCATCAATTATTGGGAGCACAATTACCCCATTAGTGGGGACTACCCCGAGGCCAGCACTTACTGCGCAGGAAATTGTCATAAACGACCTTAGGGGACTATTTCAGTAGACTGTTCGCGACAGCGCAACCCTTGAACTTTTACTATGACAAATGTTTACAACATAACATTTTAGCTGGAAAGGAGGACGACAACGTAAAAAATATCAGAAAGTTTGTTTTTAATAATCTATACTATACTAATAATAAAGCTGAAGAGTTTGTTTTTGTTTATTTGAACGCGTTAATCTCTGGAACTATCAGACCTATTTGAAAAATTATTTTTGCCTTTGATAACTCAATTGCGTGAAGAAACAAGAGGAATGGAGAATTTTAATCAATGACTTTAATTTAAATATATCACAGGTAGGTTTAATCCAATCAATTTTAGCACAACCCAAGTCAGATGTGGCGAAAAGATTTAGCGAGTTGGTGTACCATATTGATTAAGATTCTCCTTTTAATTTAAGTTTAAAGTATTGTTTCGTAGTAGTCTGTATAAGGCATGATGGGGTTGGCGTATCCATTGGGATAAAAATCCCAATTAAATCATTAAAGATTTTAAAAAAAAAGGAAAGCTATACGCTACTTAACACCATGCTAGATAGATATCCGTACCATGCTAGAACCCTATGGAGCCGAGCAAAAACAAAAAACGTCAGAAAGCACGCTAAGCAGAAATGAAATAATAGCGCGGGCAGGCGATGCGATGCGATGTTACGGGGTGGGTCGGGTGAAGAAGACATTTCACGTGGAGGAAATCGCAGGCAGAAGCTATTCTAGGATATTTTATAGCATTTGCCCATTGTCATAACATAAGCTCGTAATAATAACTGTGTCAGCCATTATATGCAGCGATGTAGCAATCACATTAAAACTAATAAACTGTATCGATTTACAGCTTAATTAAAATATCTAGCGTTTGTGTTAAATAGCATTCACAATAATAACTAGTTCGCACAATAATTACAAGGTTAGCTCATGATTTATAGGATTACTTCAATATAATAAGCTGCAAGGATTGATGAAGTTCTAGCCGCTAAGGCACGAAACACACTCGCGAGATATTCCTGAAATCTGACTCACTGAGTGTTGCTAAACATGATTGGTTGTACCGGCATTGTTATAAATATAATACATAGCCAATATTGATGTAAGACTACAGATGTAATAAATTGCAACATAGCTTCATTCAAAAAGATCATTATCCTTCCGAGTCATTACAATTTAGTGAAAAACGAACGTCTATAACAGTAAAATACAATTTGTGTCAACTCTAATTTTCGCCAAACACATAACAATACTTACTTGAATACTAAAGAGTAAGTGAAAATAGTTTAGTGCGCAACTGGAGCCGCGTGGGTGCAGACTGCCGAGAAGAGACAAATAGCCATGCTCCATGGTGTCCCTAAGCACTCGTAATATTAATGGTGTCTACATCCGGCCCAGTTCGGCCGCCAATGACGACCCTTTGTTCACAACATTTGTAACTTCACTAACAATTACAATTTCTATAACTTCTAACAATGATAACGAGCTGTTTGTGAAATACTGATGCTTTTCATTGACAAGCCAAGTATTCGGCATGCGACCGTTACTTCCTTATAGCTTTTAGCTTGAAGCTTGTTATTACTTGCTTTGTGTGGTATAGGCATAACATTCCTGTAATGAACACATGAGTATTGGGTGTTACACAGTACATAAAGGTCTACTGAATGCCCATCTAACTGAATATAAAATGTTGGTAAGTTATAACAGTGGAGTTTAGTGACAGCAGGCGGCGGTCTCCGGCCACTAACCCTTATTTTACGAGCGTGCGAGCACAAAGGTACATTAGCGAAACAACAGGAACTCTTGGCTCGTGAGTACGCCTCTAAGTCGCCGGAGCCCTGGGCCGGCAGATTATGATTTATGACCAGTTAATGCAAATCTATAGTTCGAAAGCCGAGGTTCAGTTTCTATGTCGCGTCGTGTACGGGCGAGCGCGCGCGCCGCGGTGCTGCGGTGCTGTTTGACGGGTTAATACCACGTCCGCATACCCGCTTATTCGATTCAATTTTAAAATTGCTTACACATTCATTCGTCACGGCCGTCTCATGAGGATTTAATTATTAGAATATAATGTCAAAGTAGAATAAACACACGTCAACCCGCGAACTTTTGATATATTATGGTTAGAAGTTTCCTCAATTACCAACCTCTCGAGATAATTGCAGATAAATATGTAGTACATGACATGAGGCTCTCTACTTGAGACAGATAAGCATTAAATAAACAAACATTATACAGATAATAAGCATGAATATACTGATAGCCTCGTAATAAAACTCTATGTAGTTCCGACAACTAATGAATAGATATATCTTTGGAACATTTAAGTTAAAGTCTGATCTCTTATCGTCGTGATGATTATTATAAACTATTTTCGATAATAATTTGACGCTGGGCATACGAAACAAATGTACAGAGATAACTTAATTCAAAGAGTTACTGATCGTTCAACTCTAGTGCTGTTACTGAAGAATTTTAAGTCTTTCAGTTTTCTTGGCCCATCTCAGATAGAGTTACTAACTCACTGCAAGTTAATCTACTTCTTAGACTTCGAAAAACTTAGTAAAAATAGAATATTCCTGGAATCTCCCAAATAAAATATTTCACTGAAAAATTTTACTGCGCAAGGAAAAGATACACAAAATGTGACGAGCGTGTTGTGTTTTGTTCGTTACGATAAAAGCCAAACTAATATGCATGAAAGTTTGCCATCCTGAATTTTCGCCCCTAAAAAACTAAAAACTTTTCACGCTGACGGAGTTTCATGCATAGTTACGTACTGCTCGTTATGCTAATTAACATGCAACTGTTTTTAGTTATAAATTTTATTAAGATAATAACTAGCATTTGCGGACTTGGTACACGTGAAATAAATTAAAGCCGTGCCTCATTCCACGTCCGATAATCTTACAATTCCATCGTCTATTTCTAATTGCACTCGCACTTTAAATATTGATGAGCAATAACCAATAACTCCACTTACCGAAATGGTGTCATAGATGCCGTTCTGTTCGGAGCGTAAGGTGACGGTCGCGGCAGCGGAGGGAGCGGGCGGCGGGCCCACAAGCGGAGCGGGTAGTGAGCGCGACGGTGTCGGCGACAGCGGAAGGGGGTCACCATTGCGCATCCACGTGTGATGAATCTGCCAGCTCGTGTCCGAAAAACGTGCTCTGTCCTGTTAGAAAAATGGATGGAATCAGTCAGGCGGTTCATAAAAGTGTCAGGAAAATGAAAATGGAAAAATAACTTCAGAATTCTACGGAGTCACGAGTGTTCGGTAGATGTAGCGATGCTAGCACGTGGCGCTTTGCTCAGATATCAGGGCAACAGCTTTTCTAAAAACTGAGTGGAAAAGAACATGTTTCATAATTTCAATATCTGCGAAACCTTCCAACGAAAGAAGGAAAGGATTCATTTTCGGGACTTTTCATTGTTGTGATAACAAGCCCGCACAAGTATTTTATTTATTTCATTTTTATTTTATTTTTGTTAATAAAGTCATGGAAACGCGAATAAAATATTGATTGTGATCGGTTTCTCGAGTGAGTTAGCGTGCCTTTGCATTACGATATTGTCAATAGGCGTTAGACGGACGTAAGTGCTAGCGTAGACGCCGCCTAGTAGATAATATGATGCGTACTAGCGTAGACGCCCCGTAGCATATATGATAAGACGCGTAGCAGCGTAGACGCTGCGTAGCGGATAAGACGACGCGTAGCTGCGTAGACGCCGCTTAGCAATATGAAGACAACGCCCAATGCGAAGCCTTTCTTGTACGAGTAGAAATAAGAGTTTAGACACGCTAGCACGCAAAGTCGCGATATTGTCACCGTCTTGCGAAGCCGTGTCCGCTAACAATAGCTTTCGAATCCGGGTTGAAGAGCAAACCATAACAGCTACTGTTGCAATTCTATTCAACCTTTAGATATGCTTAATTTTATTTAGACGCTACATATTCAGTTAGAAAAGCCAATTATAAAAGGCTGGAACCGTTATGAAACTACTCTACGACTATTTGTAGAATCTATTTCTGTTATTACGCAGAATATTAGACAATTTAAATGTTTTTACGTTGGTTTCTGTTTAAGTTGGTGAAGGAACTCAAAGGTCAAACCAGCAAGACTCTAAATTCACATTGAAATAAATGAACATGAATATCTTAAATATACGTCTATCATAAAATAACAGGGTATGAAAATATCCAAACTAATATTATAAATGCGAAAGTAACTCTGTCTGTCTGTCTGTCTGTCTTTGCTTCACGCCTAAACTACTGAACCGATTTGTGTGAAATTTGGTACAGACATAGTTTGGAACTTGAGAATGGACATAGGATAGTTTTTATTACAAAAAATAAAATAAAAAATAAAATAAAATTTATTCCGGACATACAGCGCCATCTATTGGTCAAGAGTCTGCATCAATTCAGTACTGAAAATTCATCGGAAAAATGTAAATAAATAGTAAGAACTATTTGGGTAAAACCAAAAATCTGCCGGAAGTCACTATTCCACGCGAACGAAGTCGCGGGCAAAAGCTAGTAGAATTATAAGCCAAGAAGCTAATCACACCGAGATTGTTACATTGCGTCAGCCACTGTGATTAAGTCGTAACTTCGTCAGCAAAGGCCGGTGCATAATAGGATTGGTTTTATTATATTTACTGATTGGTTCCGGAGCTACTATAAGCACTACGTATTCCGCAGGCTTATTACGTATCTTGCAGAAGCGTCGCGATAGCAAAAATTGCGCAATAATTGCTCTCCAATCGCAAATCCGTATTATGTACAAGCGATAACAATACGATAGCAAACGAGCGATGGTGCTGCCACTATAGAGCAATAGGCAAACTAAAAGTGCATGGATTGCTATTGAGTGGCGATTATTTCGTATTACGTATGGTTTTTGACAGCAAAGCGACAGCAATCGGCAGACAAACTTGACTGTCAGATTGCGATAACCTTTTCCCTAGATGTTGATCGATTGTCTATCGCTCGCTGATTGCTTCAGACATTTATTTTTATAAATTAAACCAATAGATTAGTGTTTTACCAAACATTTACTAAAACTTAATATCTCCGTCGTGTGTCGTTATAATTTACACTAAAATATTGCGTTTTCTTTGTGATTGTGACGATTGAATAAGGATGGCTCGTGCTGTTCTCTTGCTTGAAGCACTTGAGGTTGAAACCAGAAGAACTGAAAGCCGTAACACAGCACGGTTGCGGCGAAGCCTTAGAGATGAAGCCAATGCTTTGAACTTAACTGATGTTGAGTTCAAAGCTCACTATCGACTCACGAAAGAGCTGTTTCAGGGTTTGTGCAATGAGATTAGACCATTGATGGCGCAAACGAGGAGGAGAACAAAAGTTAGTGTGGAATGTAAAGTAAGTACATAAACAAACATTGTTGTAGGTCGGTACCTACCTTAACTAGTAACATAGTCAAATTAATATTGTGATATTACAGGTTCTAACAGCACTGTCATTCTATGCTACGGGGTCATACCAAAAACCTGTGGGCATGAGCTATATGCATGGGCTCAGCCAAGCCAGTGTATCCATAGCTGTAAAAGAGGTGACCATTGCTCTAAATACACTTTGTATTTTAACAAAGTATATAAGGTTCCCTCAAACACAACAAGAAAGAAATACAATCATAAATGGGTAAGAGATGTTACCTACTTAAATAAATAAAATTAGTTAAAGTATGTGAGTGACTTTGATTACATTTTAATCAAAGGTGAGTGATTGCATGTTAAGTTTATGCGATTGTTTGTATTTTAATGTTTACTTATTTTATTTTCTTCAGGTTTTCAAACAAATTTGGATTTCCTGGTTGCATAGGTTGCATTGATTGCACTCATGTAGCTTTAGTTCAGCCTACAGAACATGCAGAAAGGTTTTTTAATAGAAAACATTACCATTCCAGGAATGTACAAATAGTAAGTGCAACAAAAATTCTGAAAATATTATTTGAAAAGTAATATCCAGTGCAATTTACGTACTTATCATAATGTTTATGTTTTTAGATATGTGATAGTGATTTAAATATAATCAATATTGATGCATCATTTGGTGGAGCTACACATGATGCCTATATTTGGAGAAACTGTGAGATACAGGAGCATCTCCAACAGCTACAAAATAGAGGAGAGACTATCTGGTTGCTAGGTAACTTATCATAAAGTTATATTTTTTACTTGTTCATTAAAATACCTTATTTATTTGCAATTTTCATAAGAATTTATGTACAGTTTTTATTCAATGTAGTCTTTATATACAAATCTTAAGTATAATATATACAACGTTATTTTATATGTAGTACATTCAGTTATGGTCTTTACAGTGCAATTTTAAAATTTCAGGTGATTCTGGATATCCGCTGAGACCATGGCTTCTAACTCCAATTGTTCACGCTGAACCTGGTAGTGCAAATGAGCATTATACGAATGTTCATTGTCTTACCAGAAATACTGTAGAACGCTGCATTGGGGTTTTAAAAGCACGTTGGCGATGTTTACTGGCACATAGAGTTTTACATTATAATCATCATATGGTGGCTATGATCATAAACGCCTGTGCTGTATTGCATAACATCTGCAACAAACATCGACTGCCAGTACCACAATTGCCAAATGCGGATGCTGAAGGAGACCTCAGGAACCAAGCCATACCACAACCACAGCAGGATGTAGGTGCTGGTGTTGAGCAACAGCTCCTAGCTAGAGGCCGACAACAAAGAGATCGCATTGTCCAAAGATTGTGGACAGCTAGGCTTTAATATTGAATTTTAGTAAATAGGGTGTGTCATAAAGTCATAAACAATTTATTATAGTGCTTGACTCTGTGTGTAAATGAAGTGATAGACAATAAGTTAGCAAATAAGTAATGAGTAGGTACAGTGTAGACATGTTTTGATGCTTTATTACAATTTATTATTTAAGTTCTTGACTCTGTGTGTGTAAATGAAGTGATAGACAATAAGTTAGCAAATAAGTAATGAGTACAGTGTAGATATGTTTTGATGTTAAGGTTTTGATATGTTTTACAACAATAAAAGCAACATATAAACGATGAATTATTTTTTATTGAATTTTTTCAAAATCAAAATCAAAAGTCATTTATTCAAATTAGGCTGAGAGTCAGCACTTTTCGAATGTCAAAATTACAAAAGACAGTCCCCCAAAAACGCCCGCCCTTCACCACTTCCTAGTGCTATCGCTGGGAAGAAGAAGTGGCGCAACAAACTTCCCAGCAGCACAGCTGTCTGTTCAGTTAGAATATAGTGCATGTATACAATACTAGGAACCTATGTTCAGTCATTAACATTACAAGAAACTTAAATTATTTGCCATAAAATATGTCAGCTAGCCACGCCAATATACCAACAAATATAATAAAAATAATTAATTCAAATGGAAATAAAAACTTACTACCTAAATAAAAGCCAGCTTACATATTTATGCATAGCTGGGTTCTGGTGACATAGCTGTCACTTGAGTCACAGATGAAAAACTAGGACCATTGAAGTAAAATAAATAAATAAGTTAATACTAATAACAATAACCTGTCAGTAAGCTGATTCTGGAGAAAGAACATGAACATTGTCTTGAGTTAATTAGGCCTTTGTCTTGATTTTATCAATTTGGCCTAGCTGCCAGTCCACTGCTCAGCTGACGCACAACATCCACCATGGTATTGAGCACCTCTAACTGCCTTCGAGACGTCTCAGCATTTAAAAGAGACGCTTCAGCAATCTTATTGGCAGCCTCTGCTATTATGTGAGCAGCATCCGCCATCTTGTTTTCGGCCTGCACTCTACTCCTCTCTAATTCCATGACCCAATCTGGGTCGATTCTGGTTTGTGATCCTGTAATAAGTATTATCATCACAATATCAAATACATAGCAGAGTTGTACATTTATATAGTTATATGTTTAAAATTCCCATATAATCAAGGGTGAGCTTATTTATTACCATTAACTGGTCATAACTGTAGCTGGGCTGTAACTTACATTTCCTGGCTAAATATCCCAATAACATTCTGTCCAACTTAGGGGCTCTTGAGATTGAATGATATAGAAGACCAATGAGGCAATAGACATAATTATAATAATTAATTATTACATTGAAAACTAATTGATTTGTAGATCATTGATTTATAGATCATTGATTTATAGAAATGAAATAGAATCCTTAATGTTGTTATACATACTATTTGTTAGACTGGGTCTATTTTGACGGCGTGGGTGATCTGGTACACGTCTGGCAGGCTGACTCGCAGGATCCTCTACTCCTGAAAAATATGATTTAGTTACTAAAAATCTTGCCTACAATAAATCTAATATTCTAATAGAATGTACACATTCATTGAGGTATTCTAGCTATCATTACCTGTCTGATTTCTCTCGGGCACTTGTTGTGCTTGTATATCTGGGCTTTCAACAGGCACAGGAAGCTCTACAGTGTCTGTAAGTATGTAAAAAGTAATGTATGGTATGGAAAAGTATGGTATGGAAAAATGTATTAAAATCTAATCTATTCATGTGTATACACAAGTATATTGCTAAAAGTGCTATATGTGCATTAAGTGCCTGAAATGAAATTATGCATTTAAATGATAAAATAGATTTTAATAACTTACCTGATATGATAATTTCTTCAGACACCACAACATCCTCTGGTTGCACTGGAGCACTAACTGCGATTTCAGGTTGAATGTTCTAAAAAATAATAATAAATTGTTAGTAGGTGCATATTCATTCAGACTATATATTTTTACATTTTAGTAACTTACAAATACAGGAACTCTATGTTCAATGTCACCATACACCGCTTGTTCCCCGATGATATCCAAGACTTTTTTGTCAATTTCAGACAGATCGTCTTGGTTACTTGGACCACCACCAGTAGCTAGAGCATCCTGCCTCCGTCTAGTTAGTCTGGCCTTTGATTTAAATTTTAAATCAAACCAGTACTATAAAATAAAAAAAAATACATTTAGTACATCTATGAATTTAAGTTTTTTTAACATGCAGTAATTGGAAACTGTTTATAATCATAAAAATTAAACACCCTAGTTACCTTTTTCCACCGTTCACCAGTTTTCGTTGATCCAGAGCCAAAAGAATTGAGCCTCAAGGCAAGATCATTCCACTGCTTGTCAACTGTTTCTTTTGATCTTGCTCCAAGGCCAACGCCTTTGGCTAAAGTCTTATGCCCGGCCAGAAACTCGAGGAGTTCTTCCATTTGCTCATTGGACACTCTATTTGCCATTTTATACTGAAAGAGAATGTTTTATTAAGTACTGCTACTGCAAAACTTTTACTTGTATGCAATAAGTTTAGAACATAAATACTTACTAGTTGTTGAGATGAGAACAGCCGAATATCGCTTGGAATCCAAATGAACACTGGTTTCGTGCACTTGAAACCATCTTAAAACCGACGCCAAGCTATTTTTGGTAAATTTCAAGTGGATATTAAGTTTTTTCAACTTACAAACAAAACTTTTGTCACATCTGTTTGACACTTTATTAGTACCAGTGATTGCTACTAAATGGTTTGTGGCGCTAGTATCGTTGCGATAAATGCATACTAGCAAACGGCGAACGATTAGCAATCGAGTTTTAGATAATACCGATTTTTTAAGCAATTAGCGATTGATCGCGCGATGATTGCGCGATAGATGCGCAATTTTTGCTGATTGCTATTTCATACGTAATAAGCCTGCCGGTCACGTCCGAGGTTTCTCAGCTGGACATCTTTGTAATACAAACCGCAGTAGAACAGGATATTGGCTATAACAAACCAAAAAGGCGCTAGGCACGTCCCTAGGTAACCTCCTGACACACTACTGAAACTTAAAAATGAACCTTCTTCATTTTCTCTAAGACCATTTCCATAACATTTCCACGACCTAATCATTGGGGCATCGGATAGTCGTACATAGTTAATCACTACACACGTGTTGGTTTAATGCTACGGTTTCAGAGCGATTGATTTATGTACCAAACGTTCCGAGACCCCATCCAGTTAATTTGGGTAAAATTGAATAATGATTGGTTGATAACTTCCAACGCGCCTTTCATTCCCCGAGCGAAATTACCCGGAATTTTGATAAATTGCTTCTAGGTAGTATTTAAAATCCCTTTTAAAAATTTTAAAATTACATTTATCAAGAAACAATATTTTAGGAAGGCGATGTTAAAATTTATGTTTGAGTACTTTTTACCACGTATACAGAGTGCTAAATAAAATGTCTGTTACTAGTCGTGCAGCTCGCGTTTATGTGCATTTGTAAACTGAATCCGTCGAGAGCTGCGTTCGACATGCGTGATATAAAAATAACCAGCGACTACATACGGGAATGGCGCTGTTTTGTAAGACCAACAAACAATGTGTAATTTATAAGGAGCTATAAATTGCTAGAATTTCAACATCTCTGCTCTACATTGCATGAAAATAGCACATCGGATTAACTAGCAGAGAGATAAGATAACAAGCATCCCACGTGAGGTGATGCGAGTGTTGTCAGCATGCAGCGCCACGATACTGGCCCATCGGCCGCGATACTGGCCCTTGTTCCCGATCAGGCGTGGGCGCATGCACTTAACATTTCGTTACTACTTTCAACATGTATCGACTAGATAAGCCAACTAGAGGAATTAATAGAGTTATCCACACCAGTTAACCTCTCAATGAATCCTTAATATAATTAGGTTCATTTTTCATCTAACTTGGTTATTTTCATTCTGTCGGTCAATCTTTACTTTTGGTGTATGTAGGTAAAGTGGATGTGGCTATCTTTTCTTAATCCACTTTACTTATCTACCGTAACTATCCATAATCGTTATCATTCGTGCATTGTTTATCATAATAAAATTCTGTAAATATAATTTCATTATTATAATTAACAGATAATAGCGTAAATATTATATGAAATAAGGAAGTCCAAACGCGTGGAATATGATTGGATGATAGCCAAATTACAAATGTAATAATAGATTAAATAATTTGGTTTTGTACTTTTGGTATTAATAGGAATTAACAGCTGAAAAAATAATTCTACTGCATTTGCATTACCAAGTATTGGTACACAACTCCACACAAATGTACAAATGTTGACTCGACTTCTTTCTTCGGAGAAATCGTGAGTAGGTACCGTACCACGTGGGTATTAGAAATGGTTAAAAAAAACTAAATGTCGCTGCGCCCACGCCTCTGTACATAGGAGGTACTTATGTTGCATTGATTGATTGTAGTAAACAACTAAAAAGTAACATTGTTTCTTTGTAAACACGTTAGAATTTGTAAACAATGACATTATTGTCAAAATAAATGAATTCTGTAAAATACTCGATATTTATTCCGTTAAATTCTTCAAATGAATTCCAGTCTGATATTGAAAATTCCACATTCCGGTACTTATTCATTGCGTTCAGCGTTGATTAAATTCTCAAAGTGATTGATTTCCCAAAAATTTGTATACCAATGGATATTATTAACTGAACATTATAAGAAACAAAACAATAAACCTTCACTAGAGGCCACTGATTCATGTACTTGTCATTTCATTATAATATTTTGTCTCATTCACATTCTAGCTATAGCGGTCTACTATCCAGGGTCACAAATAGAACCGCAGGAATTCCAAACTGGAACAAACAAGAGTCGTTAATCAATCAACGTGAATTATTAATTAGTCATAGTTGTGTTAGTTTATTTTACGTGACTGGACTAAAGTGGACTATAATATTTTGTAAGTCTTGCCACAATAGGACAAGAATTTATTATTATAAGTGTATAATAGACAATAATGACCACATTTATTTACAGTAATAGTCAACTCTTGAAACTGGGTAATAAATTGTATTACGTGTTAATTACCTATCTTACAGATACAGTGGTACCCACTTGATATAAAGCATTTCGACTCGTTGCAGTAGCTCATATATTTAGTTAGTCATTTCATGATAAACCCAGCCAACCAGAAACATAATGTTACCTTAAAAATTCGCGTTTTATTAAATTTGAAATTCAAATTAGGCTAAATGAGAATAAATTAAAATAACCGAGTCATGTTTGCGGAAAAACAGTACCGAACCAACAAAAAGTAAAATAATTTTAACAACAACTGGTACGACGTATACATAGATGTATTACAAAATATACCTACTATGCTGTCTTCAAATAAGCCTGAAAATAACATTTATTCGTGTTTAAAATAGGCAAAGCGACATTAAACTGCATAATTTCCTGCGCTCTATTTCAGCCCCGCTTTTCCGTATTCTCGCAAAACCATTACATTTAAATAGGAATACAAACTACAAACTCGTGATTAGTGCGATACCAATGCAAGTTGATCACGTAACACACAGAGGCCAAGGACAAATGGCCGCAGCACATTAGCAGCGCGATTGCGCGCGCTGATTGTGACTTACAAACACTCCACCTCGCCGCGTTTCTCCACTACTCGCTTCCTTTATCCCGTCATGCCATCTACGGCCTTTAAGTTTAACTACTTCAGGTCAGACAAAACCTCATTAGGGTCTTACAGCTCGTTGCCCGTGTCAATCGTGCACAATAGCTAGTATGCAGTCTACAGCATAATGTTTCTAAGTGCTCATGACTTGTATTTTATTAACGTTTGGCATTGACGAGCAGATTTAAACATCTGTATAAATAACTTCCAGTGTACGTAGGCATGTATGGTCGTTGTGAGATCATAACTGCCTATTAGGTTCAACATTAGCATTACAAAGATCTGAGATAGCGCAAAACGAAAAACATTCGTCAGTTTTTGGTATAAATTCAAGGAAGGTTGCGAACATAATTTGTTTATTTTGTTTTCCAGCCGCTGACTGCGCTTAGTAGTTCGCAAAAAAATCGATGTCTTTGCTAACTATATAATTAACAAAAATGTAGGTATCATTGTGGAATTCTCAACCGTGACTTAATAGTCTGTGTCTGATGGTGATTGATGTTGTGTTCATGACTTGATCGAAGATGCTAACGTAAATATTATTTGATAAAAGAGGCCTCTACCTTGAGCTAGGTTCGATAAAATGTGTGTTAGATTTCTATTATTTAGTTTTAGGATCACGTATCGGTCAGTTTAAAGTGGGGAACGGATGCTAGAAGCCAATATTTTCAATTCGCAGAATTGAATCGCGCAAGTCGCCAAACGCGGCGGAGCACTACTCTACGTCTCGGCCTTCGTCTGATAAGATAACCTTGCCTTTCAATTTGCTTAGCCTTAGCTAAAGCGTACCTACTTCTAACACAGAAAAACGCTATACACGCTTATCAATTACACTCATGTTATTTGAAACCATCTTAATTTAAGTAATAAGAAGAAACACGATGTCACGATGTATTCTCAACAAAACTTCCGGCCCACTATCGTTATCAGCAAAGAACGACGCTATTTATTATAAAGGTAATATGTTTACATTAGTATTAATGAAGTTTTGTGCCATCTATTAAATTACTCTACAAGGATGCTGCCGGTTAGTAATGATGTCAGCTGTTAGTGAAGTACTAGTATCTATGTATATGTGCGTGAATACTTAGTGATATCTACAAGATGTAGAGTCACGAGACGTGGGTCTATTAAGTACCTCGTGTTCAAAAGGATCGTCTGTACGGGGAACCTGTTTCTGTTTATCTGCGCTGAACGACAGCCTCCTCTTGAACAACTTCATCTTAGCGCAGTGGACGCTGTCGTGCTGCTAGTCACTGCGCGTGTCCGACGCGTTACTAACTCATTACGAGTCAGCTACGTAACCGTAACTTAAGACTTGTTTTTATTTTCGCGAAACACCAAAAGATATTCTAACAAATTCTCTTTGAGTATCCAAAGAAAATAGTCATCACTACAACACTTGGGCAAGTTAGCCGCGATTTTTGTACAAAACCGCGTAAACTGCCTATTTTCGCGCCATCTAGCCGCGCGTGGATGGGTGAAGTGGTCGTGGTCGCGTCAGCGGCGCATGTCCGTGGTATGCGGTGCGGCCAGGTCGCGGGCGCGTGGCGCACTGTCCGCGCTCTGCCGGAGCGCCGCGCGGGCGCGCCCGCCGCCGTCACCTTCACACCGTGACACACGTGTGAACCCGCCCCCCAATGTTTACACATTTATCTTCATCACCCACCTTTCATAAATCAAAGATCATAATACCACCTTGCCCACCCGTATTCGAATGTCCCAAAAAACTCACTAAATCTTTTGCAAAGATAGCCACTAGGCGAATAGCACTGTGCACTGTAGATAATGGTGTTATCGTAAACTGACCTTCAAACTTGTAAGATAGTGTAGTGACGATACCTTCAGTCCTACAGACCATGTACTACTCATATAAAATTTCAATTTCAACACTATGGAAATGTCTTGCGTATGAAATGGAGGAGCAGCATCCGTTGTTGCCATAAACAATACTAAAATAGGAACGGCTAAGCTTGCTCTGTTTGACAGATGTCAATTACATGAAACGTACTGGTTTCCCGGGTAGGTACTATAATAAATTATATTTTTGAGAAGGGTGAATGAAATAATGAAAGTTATCATTTAGGTATGTTCACAGACATAGCACAAGCTATGTCTGTGAACATACCTAAATGATAAGGTAACGGTGGTACGGTGGTAGGTACGTATTTCCAAGTAGGTACAATTATTTATAATTTTTGATAGTAAACAATTATAAATAAATCAAAATCAAAAATTATAAATAATTGTACCTACTTGTAAATACGGTTAGTGTTATAATGTTCTTTTGGTTTAATTTGTCAGATGTCTCTAAGAACCTTTGTTTTGCTAATGCTTCACATTGACACTTGTTCTCTTCTACTTATACTAGCTAAGTATGACAAATCATTAAAATAGTTCCAAAGAAAATACGTAACGTCTTACTTGAGTAAACGTAGAGAGGCAAACACACAAGTTTGGCATCAAATCTTTTTCTGCACCGGCGCCCGCCGGGTGCCTAGCTATACTACGTTATTAGAAGTGGAGATAAGGGATGTAAAGGTTGTAGAAGTCAAACAACACCGTTTCACAGATCTGATCGTAGAAACTGTGGAAACTGAACTTTTGATTTTAAAGACAGTTTGACCTTATAGAAAATTGCTATTCAGATGCTTTCTAAGCGCAATTTAATACACTCCCGGGCTCCTAAATCGAACCACCCTGCACGTTTTGTAGAAGTCTATCACTTCTATAACTATTGAAATGGTCGTGAATCCAAATTCGGAACAGTGACGACGCCAAAATGATGGCCAGTATTATTATGTCGGCATCAAAACTGCATGAACACTTTTTCTTCACTCATCCATCATTATTTTGATGTTTTAGGCGGTTATACCTCACTTGGAATTCACGATGGCTCGATTTAGAAATCCGAGAGAGTATCAAAGCACTTGTAATTTCGTCGCAAAAATCTCAATTCAATGCCCCAGAAACAGATTTATGTGATTTATTTTATTTATGTGTATTTATTTATTTAGCATTTAGACATATTACAGGTGAATACCTTCAATAGATACGTTTACAAGCTATAATTTAGGAATAGGTACACGTCTAATTGACATTTAGCGATGCTGGAGATATTTCATTATGAACGGCAAATAATACTTAATTGATTTCAAGAGCTGAGGCCCGGAGCGAGCCGGCAATTTATTTCACTTTATACTTAACTGCTGCAATAACAGCTAAAACGATTTCAAATTGGATTCCTCGATGTAAAATTTGTTTAACTTTGAAATATCGAAAGCACTTTGCCCTTGCTCCCTACACAATGATGAAAAATTTTCTCTGAACGCCGCCGCGTTTATTTTGTTTTTTTTTTTTTTTTTGGTTAGATGAGCACATCGATAGTAAAATATTCTCGTTTATAGAACAAAATTTTGGTATCATGAAGCGAAATATCTATTACCTAGAGCAAATTATTTTCCTGTTTTCGTTGTAAGTGATTCATATAGTCAATCAATGTTCCTTCCTTCAGCATAAGCATATCATACTAGTCTTCACCTCATGTATAATTAAACTAAATGTATGTATAATTAGCACCACATTGCGTCATTTATTCTTCTATCCGCACATTAGTATGCAAGGTTGTTATCTCATACATCAAATACATATAAATTAGCATAGATCTTGCAAATAAAGTTGTTCGCTCTATGGATTTTCTATCGCTCTACGATATAGAGTAGAATAAGAGTCTATGTTTTTAAAAAGAAACAGTTTTATGTCATTTTTAAATTTATCCCTAACTTGAAATGTAACTGTTCTCATGACCTCATGTATGCTTAATCCTAAAATATGTAGCTTTACTGCCCGTTGGTGTTTGCACAAAAATCAAACAGGAAGAGGAATGTAGAGCCCGGAATGTAGCGTTAACGTGAACCTGCCAATGTTTGATCTGTCGTTAGAGCTTTCTAAATCCTTGCTGGACTTAGCTGGAGCCATGAGAAACTATTAGTTGTCTTCCATTCATACACAGTTACAGTCGACAAGAGCATTAGATAGTAAACACATAAATAATAATTACTGTTTTTCCTGGCCTTCGTAAGCTGTATTACTATTCCTAGTATTTAATACATGTATATTCATTTTATTACCTGGTATTCTTGTTCGTGTAGTAATGACGCAATATTTCACTAACAAAAGCAGCACACAATAATAATACAAGCAGCTCCACACATCCTCAATACCGAAAATTTGCCAAATGGCGTGAAAATGAAGTCGACAGCGGCGTGCGCCACGTCCTGACCCGTCGTCGGTCGTGCCACTTTCTTGTTCACGTCCCATAATCATAATGGGAAGTAATATCAGCAATTTCTGCTCCAAAGAGGCCCTTATATCAACCATATCTCGCAGCTCATATCCATTCAAAGCTGAATATGCGAAAGTTAATGATCGAACTCTTTGAAGACGCCTCCCGAAATAATTATAGCGAATTCATTTATACTTCATGTTTCAAGCAATTATCGGTTAAACGCACCATACTCGGGTCCATTTAACGTCACATGCGATATAATTTTTATATTATTACAGTTATAAAATTTCAATAGGGCTGATAAGATATTTTTATGTTAATGGAGCTGTTAAAAATATGGGAATCTGTTTACAGATAAGGAGATGCGCAGTTCATTAAGGAGGTGCGGTATATCAAAAAGTTGCTTGTTACAGGGTACTTACAGAGTTTTGTACTTGCGCCAATATCTGCGCGGTATTGGCGGACTCGCTGAGCTCCACGGCTCCGGCCACCTGAAACAAACAAACATTTCTCAGCTACATTAAGTGGGTCAATTGTTCCCGAGGGACAGACTCCGCGCGGACCATCACGATTGTTCGTACTTCATTTGTTTGTATTGTGCCTTGGAATTGGAAGAGAACAATTCAGAAAAAGATGGCCAATTTTAGAATATTAAATGAATACTTCCGTGAACGTGATTTGAGTTTGCAAAAAAAAATATCCTGTTTTTGTATCCAAAAGTTAGTCACGGAATTAAAAACCATGACATTGTAGCGAAACTGAGCTTAGGAACAAAATCTGCATTCCATCTGAAACACGTAGTTTTAGTTATAGCAATAGAAAGAGCTGCCTACGCCTGAGGCAGGCAGGGCAGGGCGCATCGACCTTGTGCCACTCCACTACGTACATATGTCGCGACTCGGACTCGAACTCACCTTGCCAAAACGTTACGTGCCACTGCAGTGTAATAAATTATAACTCCCGGGTTCGATTCCCGCGCCCAGCTTTTATTTGTATAGTGTAACAAGTTATTGTTCTTATTCGTTTCTGCGTGCTTTTCTTAAGAAAGTATGGATTTCTTTTCTTACAGTTTTATAAGAATATAAAGCTTTTGATTATAAGGTTTACCTGTAAGTAGGGTCTTCTAAAAACCGACTTTAAATTGCACTCACGGTACAGGAAATCCTGTTGAACCCTGTAGGGCATGTTTTTTTACGAAACAAAACGCTTATCAACAAGGTCCCTTCCTAAAGTGATAAAAAAACAAACAACCTTTATTAAAATTTGTTCTGCTCCATTTAAAATGTTTCCCTTTTCGAATCGAACCCAATTTTGCAACTTAATTTACGCGATAAGGGTTGAGAAACAAAAACAACTCGGGTGCGAAAAGTTGGGACAGCAAATAAAATACCGTTAAACGGAACGAGATAACAAAAGTTCGCTTCAGTGAACAATAAGTACAAGCCAGAGAAAATGTAACCTATTTACCAATTACTCAAACGTAGTAAATTCAAGTGAAAGTGGTAAATAGTTCATAAATGGATGTAAAAGTTGGTTTAAGTACGTGTATTCGTGTGAAGGTGCATGTGAATCAAGCTGCCCCGAGGGGGTAATTTGAGAGTATTGTCTGGTGTGGCGATATCTCTGCAATGAAGTGCATTGGTCACGGGACTGTGCCATATGCATTGTGGATACCTACTTATAGCGTAAAGTTTCTCGATACACGATCACGTAGGTCCATGTACTTGTACATACTTCGGATATCTATGTACATACTAATACGATTCGATGTGCCGTTTGTTAGTCTAGAATTGACTAGTGACCCATAACGTATGTTTTCATGCCTGCCTATCAAAATATTTCAATAGATAATCACAACTATTTTGACCGCATCAAAGTTTTACTAATATAGCCTAGGGCCCAGGCTCTGCCTATCAACAAGAACATTACGAACACATAAAATTATTCGGAGCTTTCGAACACTGGAGAGTGAGGGTTTGAGAGAGGTGTTACTAAATATCTGCAAATGGCCAATTTCGTGCTTGGAAATGGTATTAAGCTCGCTACCGTCGTTATTTTCAACATAATGTCGGCTGTTAAACTTAAACCAACGACTAAGGGTTAAACCATCGCATAGAAGTTATTAGATAGGCACTTATCATCGAAGGACTTGGACTCTAAGCCTCGACCAAATCCAGCTGGCCAACACAGAAGTTATAATTATCTATGCTACAGCCGAAAACCAATAACATGCGCAGTAGGTACATTTTATTACACAAGCGAAAAACACATTATAACCGAAGAGATGCTGTTACAACTCTGGATGTACAACGTAGGAAGAGAGTTAATAATAATTCCGTAATTGTTTTCCGTGGAAACACATCTACGTTTAATACTCCCGAGGCTAATGATATAATGATAGATGGCACGGTGAAAACTTCATGTAACACTTAATAATTCATAAAGTAGGCAGAGAAATCCACGCGACCACGCAAAATTACAGGGGTGCCAACTTGACAACACAATCTCCACGGCTGCATGCCGCCGACGCAATTATAAAACTCATCTTCGAAAGTGTTGACGCATTCTTTGTCGAAAGAGTGAAGAAGTGGCAAGTGTGAAGACCTTTAAAGAAGCCGACGACGCCATATCTGCGATAATAACATCAATATTTTACATTGTTTTTCATAATTGCTCCCATATATGTTCGATAAGTCGTTTGTTTCATTATTAATGCAATTTGCATGAAATAAATGAATTTGACCCCAATACTTGATCAATGATCAGTTGTTGAGTCTATTTGTGAGTTAAACGCTCCGTTGTAAATAAATTTTACGTTGTAAGTTTTTCAGTATATTTTCCTGAGTAGATCACACAAATTCGGGTGTGATCTAAGTATTTACTGTTCAAATAACAAGTCCTACCCATATCTACAAGTTTATTGTATTATCTTCGGAAAACAAAAGAACGATAACTGATCGTAGTCCGCGATAACTAGACTTTTAATACATGTTCATAGGAGTAACGATAACTGTTAATCGATTCTTAGAATTTACAGTTACTTATTTAGAGTTATTTTACATGTTTATCACCGTTACGTAACTAGATATTTATTATTTACCATTACAACAACAGCGTTGCTACTAACATAGTTGAATTTAATCTCAGCATTTAAAGTAAACGGCCCACTTTGTTCTCGATATGAACGCTTCCGGACTTCAAAATAGTTTTTGACCCTTTCTCTAGTTGCGATAAGGTTAATTTCCTCGAGCCAGCGTCGGCCGCGAGCCCATCGCCATTACTTTCCATTAGCTTAGGAGATTCATCACATGTGTGGTAAATTACGAGGAAAGAGGACACAGATCTACGTTACTTATAACCGGCTATCGGTCACCACACTCGGACATTTTTCACTCAGACAACTAATGAGATTCTCTTACAATGGACGTCTGTATTCGTTACCTGGCATTGTTCTACGTTGTTACGTGTGAAATTAACAAACCCATGTCGTACCGTAACATAGGTAAATAAACTACCCAACCATATGAAGCGATTCGTTCGGAAAGTTGGTGTGAACGAAATGTTATAGAAAGGCTGTTCTATATCGATTTAATTAGGACACGATTGTTATGAAAGTGTATATACTATTAGTCAATAAAGGCGAAAGTTATCTGGCCAAACATCTTCGTTCTGACAAAGAACATAATAAACTGGCAGCGTGTAAGATGCAGTCCTATGCCGTATGTTAACCACTTCACATGCCGCATTGCTGTAAAAATAAACCTTAGAAGCACTCCCGTCCCGGAGGAGTCGTTCGACCCGGTTTGTGTTGTTTGATCGACTCCAGAACCTCACTTACCTATGTTTATTAGGTCGATCAGGAAATTGCGAAGCTATAAATGCTATACACAGGTTATTTTCATTTGAAGTTCTCAGATGTTCTGTGGTTATGCATCGGCCATTCAAAATTAGACGCCTATCGACGAATGACGAATCAAAGAGTTGCCATCAATAAGACTGCGGTTTGTAAAGGGAAAGGGATCAGAGTTACCTTTGATGTGACTTTATGTAACGTATACCTTCCAACATCACTCCGTTCAGCAAATTTACTGCGTATTTTCAAGAAATAAGATAACTTCGGTATGCAAAACATTCAGAGATCAAGAACATTTTGTGCATAAAAAAAATTAAAAAGTTTTTTGAAAATATATTACCTACCAAAAACAAAATAACATCAGTCACGCAATCGGTATTAATGGCAGGCTATAATTTGGAGTGTTCACCGGTGGGCAACGTGCGAGGGTGTCCTATTACCGGCTTGTGTCAGTAAAGCCGCAATTTGTAAGCATGCTGTTATTAATTACGAGTCTCGGTGGTCCTGTCTCAGGGGTACGGCCGGCCACTCGCGCGCTCCTCTGACAAACCAATTTCGAAACATGTTTACCGACTCTCTTGTGAATTTACCTGAAAATATTGTTTTTTTGGCTTTAGAAAATGGACCTTCATCAACAGGTTTGGCATGAGAACGAAATTAATTAACCAGCGTGTTGGCAATCTAATTTAAATTAATTTCTTTCTTTGTATTACTTACTTTTAAGCTGAAATTTTGTTTCCATATGAATAAAACTCGTATTCCCGTTTCATAATGCGCAGCTTACATAATTTCTCATTTTTATGATATGGTTTCAATTGCTTTGGATTTCTGTTGCGACACTTCAAATTACGTTAAAGTCTTCCTTATAAGGTGAGCAGCGACGTTAAGTATAATTTAAGGCACAATTTAAAGGGAAATGCATGAGATTAAATAAGTGTTTAAGTTGTTTGCGTGCAGTGACCGACGTGAACGTCTCAATTCGAAGAGATGACATCGGCTGTCTCAGCAAATTAAGGTGCAACTCGTAACGGAATACCTACAGTCGGAGGCCAACTTTCTTACGTTCACTTGATACGCGATAAATAGTGAAGGGACCGACCAAAATATTTGGTTGAAAATAAAATACGAAAATTCTCGCTCTGAATCCCACTTTGTCATTCGAGATTTAAGAGTCCCGAGACAATAAAGAATATCTGACATAAAGCATCGTCCTACTCGAATTGAACTGATCTCTTTCTTCGGATCATTACGCCCACAATCTATGCAATTCTACATTATGAACGCCGTAAACTTTAGTCATGGGAATTGTTATACATTTACGAAATAGTATGTAATTCCATTGTCATTTGCGTTGTTACACTATTTACTCGAATTTGTGCCGCTCTGGTGCATCGCCTAATGTTTCATGGACCTCATCAAACTGAGTACATGTGTAGATTACATGTAATAATCTGCATAGTCTTGTTTCCCATCTTTGTGTGATTACATAACTGTGTTGGAATTATTTTCGCATTAGCATGATCTTAAAATTAAGTTAAATTATCATGTCATGAATATTGTCCGGAAACGTTTATTTTCTAGTTAAGATTAAAGCTTAAAAAATGTTTTTCTTAAGATTATCGTACCCAGGTTCTCGTGAAATTAAAATAAGGAAATTAAATGAATTGGGAGCATGCCTATAGTGACATAAGCATGCTCCCGATTCATTTAATTTCCTTATTTTAATTACTACGTGACGTAACGACGTACGTAAAGACTACGTATACTTTCGTGTAATGACATGTGTCTAAAACCTATGACACATTACACGAAAGTCCACATAGTCTACCTACCTAGAGATACTTGATGAATGCAAAATTAAATGTAATGACTAATGATCAATGAAAAAGCTCCAACAATTTTTCAAGGCTTTGTAAAATACGACCCATAAATAGATAAAGAGAACGTTAAGAATGCGATTTACAACGCCGCGGCACCTTAACAGTCGTTACAATGACTGCTAACAAGAAATCGATTATAGTTTATTTTTTTTCATTTTAGTCGAATCACGGCTTAAACCTAATAGCGAGCAAAAAAAATGTGCTCGTCATAAGACGATTAGCAAACGGACACAAACGGCATGCGATGGTTATTTCAAACTATTCGAATTTCGAACGTATACCAAAGTGTGTAAAGTGGCCAGTATTACTTGGCACGCGGAGAAATAACGAACTACTGAAAATCAATGCACTGAATTTGACACATTACATGACGTTTATCTTTACAAGTGGCGCCATCACGAACGCTCAAAATATATTTGTCAGTGGCCACTAATGTACATTATGTTCATTTCGCACGGGTTTGGTCGGAATTCATACGGTCATTGTGATTGACTGGTAGTTCCGGGTCATTTGGCGCGGCCCATTGATGTTTTTGTACCGCTGTTATAATTACGACACGAGTTCTAGAATATAAAGCGACGTGGACACTTCAGAGATAAAAGTGATAAGCATCGACAATAAAATTGATTGAATGGATTTTACTTTCGTTATCTATAAGAACAACTCAAGTCTAGAGAGCAAAATATTCTAAATTAAATTTACTCATAAATGGGTAACAATACTGGGACGAAATGAAACGCATGTTTATAGTATAATTTGCATAATTATTTCAATGAAATATTTTGTTAATTTATAATAAGAATATCTGAAATAATTTATTTCTAGCTTTTAGCAAAAAATACATAATGAATAAAAGAAAATACTCTTAGGTAAGTAGGTACCACGTGTAACAACAGAAACACAAAGATTTTACAAGTATCTAAAAATAGAATCACAATAGAAAATCAACAATAAAAAGTCAGTGACGTAAAGTACCTACCTAGTATTAAATAAACGATCAGGAGACCAATATTCCTGTAATTAAAAACGTTCAAAATCTATTCGCAATCTCATCTCAGCGACAATCAATGTCGAAAATGTAGGGATTTTAGAGGTATTTTTGACACATTGAGACTGAGATCAGACTGTGAAGTCAACGTTCTTAAAATTACGAGAATTGCCGCACTTTTGTTTTCTCAACATAAAGCTTTTACACTCACAAACGATTTACGAGTGTTTACCATTAATTTGAATAGGAACGAGTAACAACTGTTGGTAAACTTAATGAGCACGGAGAAAGCAATGTCTTACTTAAACTTAACTTAATCTAATTAAACTGCTTACTGTTGTTACAGATTGTACAAGTTGTATACTTAATACATGGCCCGACTTTCTTATTAACTTAGTGTTTTCTAAAACGACGTTTTAGTCTTGACTTTGTTTTGTCGAAGAACTTGAAAAATAAGTAGGTACATCCACTTAAGTACTTACTATAAAAAACAGGAACAGGAAAACGGTATTATTATACAATGACTCGACACTTTTGGTCGCCGAAGTAATGGTTCAATGGCTGTAACACAATCTAAGGAAATGCCAAGTTAAATTTAGTCTAGATGTAATATCAGATATTCTATAATACTTAAACGCGTTATGTTATTACAGTAAAAAAACTAAAACCATTTTTAATTTCAAAATGCTATTGTAATTTATACGAATATTAAAATAACAAAATATTAGTGGTTCACGTGTAGGTATTGTAAATGCTCCATGGTACATTAGAAATGACGACCTCCACCGTGACCTTAAAATGGAACTCGTCACCACCATCATTCAAAAATTTGCTGAAGCCCACGAACACAGACTTCACCGACATGTGAATGTCGAGGCAATTCAGCTGCTAGACAACACGGACATAGTACGTAGGGTAAAGAGAACTAAACCATTTGAGTTAGTGTAATATTTATATATTGAATGAATAATAGTGCGCGCGGTGCTAATGGTAATAAATACATGTAACACATGAACAAAGTGTTTTACCAATTATCAGACCCTAAGCAAGTGCTACGAAACTGTGTAAAAGTGCAAATTGACACTATTCTTAGTTATAACATAATCTATCTCGTAAAATATTAAGTTAGAGTTAAATTGCTTATTAGTCTGTTAGGCTAGATTGTAACTGGCTTGCTGTGTCCGACAGTCCACAATGATCACATTGATCACATATAATTTTAAGTTACCTAAGTACACATTGTGGAAGCAAATACTTAAAGTATTGAATATATTATCGAGAGTATTCTATTGTATTCTTCAGAAAAGGATAAAATAATACTCCAATATACTGTGCCAATAATAGCCTGACGCGTTTCTAAAGTTTCACTGGTGATGTTGGCAACATCACCAGTGAAACTTTGAAATAAGGTTAAGAATGATACATCCAACATCATGTTGGATGTATCATTCTTTACTTTATTTTAATGTATTAAAACCGATTACCCAATAGTTACAAGATGGAATGCTGGTTATTTAAAGGTAACATCAATAACAAACAGTTTCATCACACAAAAACTCCAACAATGTCGCTATTTAGTGTGGTCGACCGTACATAAACACGGCCCCGCAATCATGCAAACAGACTAACACAATCAACGAATACCACAGACGGCCGTAAACTATAGCGGCAGATATAAATAAGTACGCCTGTCCCACCGATCTTACCAACTTATCTCGGAAATATGTTCCGTATCTCTTTCTCCAGACTTTCATCTTTGCTAAAGGAGCTTTTGAGTTAAATATGTATCTTGCAAGGCATTACTTTTTCAAAAATGCACCTCAGTATTAAATTCTCATCTGGCCTCTCTCGACGCAGCTCGCAAAATTCCGCAAACAACCGAAACGACCTTGCATTGTTAGTGTTCCAGACTCTTTTGGCATGAATGATTACATGGACTCGATAAAAGATTGTCTATATAATGTATTACACGAGTTACCGGCGAGTTTGAACGGAGATGCCCTAAGAACGGCCCGGAACGGTTTTTATGGTAAATGTTTGTTGCACTGCGGTTGGTTAACGGAGCTAAACAAAGTTACTTTGCATAAACTGAACAAACAAAGCAGATTAGTTTAACAGCTCACACAGTTAGAACTTTCTAGAGATTAATGCCATACGGAAATGGCTGACAACCTTGCATTGCACCTATCAAAATTCAATTAGAGCGCAAGAAACTTAAAGCAAAGTAAAGCAACTTAAAGTTCTTATTAATTCCTATATACAGGGTGACAGGGAAACTCGACGTATTGCTTGAAAGGGGTTATACTAGAGGTCATTAGCAACAAAAAAAAAAAAACATTGGTAAAAATTCAAATTTTGCTATCACAGACCTTTTATTTCTGAGATTATGTAAATTTTGCTAGCATTTTATTTTTTAATGATTTTTTTCAACTTTCGGAATAGTAGGTATCAATAAAATTTTTGGAGTGGAGTAGTTTTTTCTCATAATTAGTTGTTATTGGTAACAAGTCAGAAAATTTCAAAAAAATTGACGAACCGACACAGCTCGGTAACCATCCAGTTTTGACCCCTAGTTGACTGGACTTAATTTGTTTCTAATGAACTCTAGTATAACGCCTTTCAAGGAATACGTCGAGTTTCCCTGTCACCCTGTATAAATAATAATAGTGTTCATTTGAATAAACATGAGTCTAACAATATTAAGTAAATATTGAATGCTTAGTACTGGAGATAGAACTCCCGCATTTCCACACGACAGCATTTACATTCGCATCAAGTTTGACATTAGCAAATTGGGGGATGATCGTAGACATAAAACATGTTGTTTAAAGCTATTGGCTTAGTTGAAATGTAGCCAATACAATATGTAACGGTTGGAATTTTATTTCAAACTTTTAGCAGTAAAATTATGGAAATGAAAGAAAATTAGTCGTTGCTGTAATACAACGAATTCCCACACTTTCTTCACAATATTAATGGATATAAATATTTCTAGTCGCAAGCTGCAAACTGGAGCTAACAACATTAGCATTGCTCCGTGTCGCTCAGACCGGTCCTCAACGTATTTAATCTTCTCCGGGTAGAAGGCAATGTACCCGGAAACTGGGTGACATTTAAAGTATCGACCGACCTACCGGAAGAGGTATTAGATCCACCACACCCCAATACAGCAGCGTGCCGAACTGCCGACGACCTAATAACTGTGCCGTAAGTAGGCTGACGAGATTCTCACTCGGATTTAAGGGGGATGATTTCGTCGCCAATATCATAAGAAAAGTCGAATCTTCTTATCGGATAAAAGCTTTATAAATTCACGTTTTATGGATAAATCGGAATACTTGGATATTTCGAAGTACTCGTAAATACAGGTAAACCAAACAATAATTTTATATTGATAATGTAACGTGCAATTCTTGAAACTTTTAGCCAATATGATGATGATGATGATGTAAGGTTGGTTCATATTCATTAACAATAAGTCTTCATTACAAAAAGAAGTATTCAAAGGTATTTTTGTATGAAATGAAATACTTTAATTTACCCCCACTTAACCCCATTTAATAGGTTCGTTCCGAAGATATGTCCGATATTGGGAATCGGATTGTCCGAGACGCTACAATTGTCAAGTGGCCGAGCCGGGGTCAGCCTTCAACATGACCTATTGAACAAAAACCTTTTAAAATTAACATACTTTACTTACATACTTTACTTGGGTACCACTTATGTATTGTCACGGATTTTTCCTTTACCTACAGACTAAAGAAAAGTTAAAAGAGGTATTAACTTTAAGAGCGTGGGTAGTGCTTAAAGCTTTAGTTGTCAAGAAAGAGGTGTTGAATTTAGATAGGATTATTATATTATTAATGACGGAATCATGACAAGCATTATTGTAATTTTTGGTATCGTTTGCAGAATATTGAATTTTGTAATGGCCTGTCTTCCTGGATACAGTGGCAGACATTGCAGTGGACCATCCAACATCAGTCCGGTAGATACATTTGTATTGTAAAATTACAATGAAACGTAGGTAGCTGATTACTTTTTCAGTAGAATTGCTACAAAAATAGAAGTTAGTTTAGAGGCATGAGGAACAGGGTGTAAAGTTCACTCATCCTCCATAGAAAAGGGAGGATCCTCCGACCAGACGGGTGTTGTGTCTGGCGGGTTATTGCCCAACGATTGATGTTGGGAAATTGTATCTATGCTAATTGCGCGGTAAACTCTGCTTGCGAGATGCAGGATTTGCGTGACGTCAGTATGACGCGTTGTTCGCATGTGGCGTTGTAGATACCGCTACACTAAATGCTGATATTTTTATTTCTCAGTCTTGTTATGAGCGTTTCAATATTCTTCCCAATGTTTACGTCGTGTCCGAATTCATCCACTACTACCTTAATAGGCCACTCGATTAACGACCATGTACGATCCATAACAACCGTATCGTAAGTTTTATTACGACCGGACAGGACAAGCAGGATCGTACCTACCCTTGAAGCAGTCCTACTGACTTTGACACGACTTCAACCCAGATGAAGATTGAACTACAAAGCTAAAAGTCAATTTATATGTACAATTAGTTTCTACTTTTCATAGTTGTTCGTTATCGATCACAAGTGGATTCCAGCTTAGTCGGAGAAAAGTCGTCGACGAGTCGGAACGCGCGCTGATTTTCCCGGGATCGATTACGTAAAACCGCCGTAACGACATTCCTACGCGGTGTCAATCTACATTCTAGGCAAATAGGAAAAGGTGTTATATGAAACACTCACTAGGACTCAGCAAGTACCGACTACCTAGTAAGTACTTGAGCATTACATGTGTAGGTACTGTACCTATTGCACTTTCTTGTATAAAATTAAATGAATAAGTACGTGTCATGCATACAAGGTTCGATAAAGGAAGTTAAGGTGTGTACTCACATTTCACGGATGTTATTAATATAGGGCAATAGTTTTGCAATTTGTCTAAGTCTCTGCAGCCTTTCCCCTCACAGGAAAACGAGCAATAAAATAAAGCAAATCGAGAGAAACTTAATGACAAGGTCCAACCTGGAAATTAAACCCAATGTCAGGTCTGTGACCCGTAATCTAAAGACGCAGAAGGAAATGGCAGTTTAGTCAAAACAAGTCGATTACTTACCAGTTGATGGGCACCGATTTGGCAAGCAAGAATTAATCGTTTGAAACTGATGTACATCCGGTGGGGTCAGGAGATTTATATTCACGTCAAAATATATTATAACTATTAAGTAGTTAAGTAGACATTGCAAACACCGGTCTCATAAATATTACCCTACCGTCCAAATTAGGAAATAACAACAAAATCTCACATGGTTATGGGCATGGCAAATAGGCTGTTTAACGAACTCTACCATAACGAGACAGTTATTATTCAACCTCTACGGTAAGTAGACACAAGTACAACTTTATCTGCGTGCCTGATCTTTTGAAAGCTATTAATTAATTATTTTGAAATTGTTACCTGAGCCCCATTATTAGTGCAACGGTAAATAGAGAGATAATGTGCGTTTAGGTGGTATTGCACCGTGGAGTCGCCGCCGCCGCCGCGGGCGCTCACCACGGCTGCGCCGGCGCATTCCCGCCGTGTGCAATGTTTATCACAAGCATAATTTTCCATTTTGTGCATAATTGTACCGTTTAATACATAGTTGAGATTGAGGTAAGTTGTTCTAAAGTGTGTGAGACGATAGGAAGAAGAAACTCCGACAGGATTCAGTACCTTATGACTTGAGAGGTAACAAACTTATTGCAACCTAACGGAAAGAGGTAAATAAAACAGTATCAGCTAGGAAGTACGTGGAGTACTTCCTAGCTGATACTTTTTTATTTACCTCTGGCAGCAGACCAGAATAGCGCGAGCAAGAAGGTCTTATGTCAAATCCACGTTGCATCGCATGTCAACACACACGATGAATTGCATTCTTAAGGTCGTTACTCGATATCAATGTTTGGTGATAAAATTAGTAATCTGACAGATTAATTTAAATTCAATCAGTCAGGTAACGACTGATTTTAAAGGCTAAAGGTCGCCAAGATTCTGAAATTCTCAGGTTTGTTCCTTTGAATAAAATGGGCCCTAGCCTTCTGAAATTCTTAGGCTTTTGTTTGCTACTTCGAACTAGCTATTCAATGGGTTGGTTAGTGCATTGAGCGGAGGTCGTCAAGTTGTGCAGGCGGCGCGGGCGACATGGCGGCGAGCCGGTAACGTACGCCTGCCCAGTGCCCACAAACCTATCATTGTATGCAATCTTTGACCCGCAGACCGCGGCTACAACGAACAATCAATGCTCCTGCTATAACGTTGCGTTGAAAGCACCATTCGTCAAGGAAATTGCAAATGTGACACCAAAATCATAAATATATCCGGAAAGAAGAAAGCGGAAAAGAATGTCGCAATTTTTAAACTTACCCGTAGGTCAGAACTACCCGATGACGTAGATGTACTACTGGAGTCCAACCTGCTGTCCAATCTTCCGTTGTAATTATACATTTTTAACTTTCATGCAATTTCCAACTTGAACTAAACACATAAAAGTTCGTCAAATTCACTAAACTCTTTGCACGCGCGGCGTCGGATAGTCACAGTCCCGTTCTTAATTTTTATGGAGTTGAAAATCTTCTGTTAACAACACAGTTAGCTACAATTACCACGATACACACATTGTTCCAAGTGACCGATTAAATCGCCGACTTCATCTTAATAAACACTTGACACAATTATAACCGGCTCTTGCGACGAAGTAGAGCACTTCACGACTACTCCGCGAACACATACACTTCTGGGAAATTAGAATATGATATTTAATCAGCCGGGTTATATAAGGTCGTGTATTTACTAATAGGAACGCTAATCAGTCGGCTAACAGAACTACAGTCGCTCACAACACTTGTGTGTGAGGCAATGAAGCAATGGCTACGTGACTCAAGGAGTCACTTTATCGATAAAACTGAAACACAACAGTGTTATCGCATACAATCGTCATTCGCGGCAATATCCACTATTTTCGGGTGATAACAAAAAACAATCGCTTTCACCTTGAACGATTGAATTCAGCGATTGCATATTTAAAGCTCATATTATATTTCAGGTTTCAGCAGTCTATCGTCATTTGAAAGAATCTGAGGAACTCTTCAGTCAGACAGACTGACATTATTCCAAATAGATAGATAACGCTACATATAGCACCCTCGTGTTCTTATAATGATTTCGTGAATCCGGAAGATAACATTTATTTCGCTGCGGTAACTGCTCATAAAGATAACTACAAATACATATATGTACATTTGGGTTGATAATAATTATCTACGTTACAAGGATAAGTTACCAATCTCAATAGAACAAGCTACATATTTCAAGGTTACCTTTTGAGAAAACTTTATTTTCATTGCTTCGTAAACTTGTATTAAAAGCTTTTCTACTAAAAGTTTTCGTAATGATAGCTACGTAAATACAAATCTTAACATAATGATGAAATGTTCACTCTTCTGCTTACGCACACTTTACAAATTATACTGTTATACAATATTGATTCAATATTTATGGAAATATAATCACCCAAGACGCACGCCTAGCGTTCAACTCTCCTTATTCGGTTGAGAGTTGTTAAAATAGTCCACTAATTCAAGTTTATAACATAGGAACATTTGCACAGATTTCGCGAACTCGCTAGAGCACATCGGCCCACCGGTTGGCGTTATTTATAGAGCGACCGAGCATTGCGACTATAAAAGGATTTTGTTTGAAAATGGGAAGCTGTTTGCATTTGTGCGAATGTGTATCGCGAAACGCAGATTTGGCGGGCGCGTGGGCCAGTCGACGCGCGCGGTGGCACTGGTGGCGTCGTCGCCTGCGCGCGCGCCGCGTGCGTTGCACCTGACTCGCCCGCGCCCGCGGCCGCCGCAGCCACCAGCTTCCACGCCACCTCCACCTACCTATTACGGGAGATAATATCCTGTATGTCGGACCAACACACTGTCATTCACACTGCTTTCTTTACGATTATCAATAGCTGTCGATCGTAACTTGCAATTTGATTTACACGAGCGCTCAGGCGCTTAAAGCTCCAGTCGCAATTCTAAGTTGAATTGATTACGGAAATGGCCAGACCTAAGTTAAGCTTATTCATGAATTAAATAGGTACTTGTGATTTTAAAATATGAAAATGGCTTATTGTATAAAAATATAAACAGAACATTTGGGTAGACCATCTCTATTTGGCCATCTTAACAGTTCCTGAAAGTCTATTATCAGATCACGTAGGTATGCATCAAACATGACTAATATAAAGGGATACAAGATACTTGTATGTAAGTAGTTATGTGGGTAACGATAACAACACTCTTACTAAAGCGTCCGACCTCAAGTTTTCCCAGTAACGTGAGTAAGCAGTGAACATTGTTCATTTGCATGCTGCGCCCGCGCACCCGCGCATTTCACTCACGCCTCTCAACACGTCGCAACGCAAAAGCTCGCGTCACACGTGTCCATACTTCATTGTCTACATTTCAAGAATTATACGTGCTCCACTAGTTTAAAAAAAATTACTACTCATTTAAATCAAGTATATTTTTTATATGTCAAATCAAAAACGTGTTTATTACCGGAAGGACTCAATAAATCCAAGTGACCATATCTTTCATCGAATGTCGTTCCACAATCCGCAGTCGATGGTCTGCTGGTGATTGTGGAGCATGAAATATTAGCTATAATGCCAAAACAAGTTTGTTTAGCACAAGTGTCTCAATGAGCGCTGCCGTGGTGACGTCACACGTCACGCGTGCGCAGAACGCTGACACCGAGTTAACGGCACCGCACACAATGACACCCTTGTTATACCCCAACGTCTTTTGAAATATGAACACCTTGTTGTTTGTGTCACAAAAGTCATTATTATAATAAATAATTATTTAGTTTATAAGAACTTGCCATAATAAATAATCACATAATAAGTATAAGGACACTATCTTAAAAGAACAATGGGAGAGCTTTGTGCATGAAAATAAATAAACCTATTACAAAACAAAGAAACACTCATCCTTATCTTAATGAATAACACTTTGTTTTGAGAGAGGTAATTTTTATTTAGAACAAAGTTTTCAAACCCCTGGGAGTCGTCGTTTGTTGCTCAAAGAAAATATCTACTTACATTTAAATCTTTTATCGAATGCCCATTTATCATGCCCGGATTCGCAGCAATTACAGCTACTTCACACCCAGTGGTGCTAAAAATACACTTAATTAACAAACGTATTTAAAAAATACATTTCTGCCGCTTTCGTGATCGTTCTGTAAAGCTTGATTATCTCGAAGAAAACCGAGCCAGACCCACTTTAATTAAAAAACATTTTAAACAGGGGTGAACGATATTCTTAATTACGATATCACGAATCGGTATTTACCTAGTCCGTAATAAATTATATAATTAAAACTGTAAATTAAAGGATTATTAAAGGCCCCGGCTTTTGTACTATAACAACGTACCTATTCAGCAAAGGAAAGATTCCGTGTAAATAAAAGCCGCCTTTTCAGCCTATAATATTCCCACTGCTGGGACACAAGCCTCCTCTCTGTGAAAGGGTGTAGGCATGATTATGTAATCCACTACGCGGGCCCAGTGCGGTTTGGTAGATGTTTCACATCTTCGAATTTTTGGTCTTAGGTTTCCTCACGATGTTTTCCTTCACCGTTTTGAGAGCAGTGGTGATGAAGTGCCTGCCTGGCTTGGAACGGTTGGAACCTACGACTCACAACTCGTAAGTCGAGGTCGTGACCACTGGGCGACCACTGCTCTTAAATAAACGCATTGAAACTTAAATATAAAATATATTTTTTTATATTACAACAATTTTAATAAAAGACATCAACGAGCTAAAAACCCGCTGTTTCCAAAATTCCAATGCCCGAACTTACGAAGGCCACAGCCTTACTTTGATCAGTCGAGTGTCATGTCCATTAAAATGTATCGCACATGGAATCAGTGTTCCTGTGAGTGTGGAACCCTCAAACAACAGTCGACATCGACACGGGTGTAAAATGAAACGGTTATTGCTGATCGTGCCTGATACGGATGCACAGTCGCGCCGCACCAACGAATCGGCGTATCTTGGTAACTTATTTCAGTCATTTCACAAGCTTTTCAGTTTATATTATACCCAGAATCGACGCTGATGGGGATTTTATTATATTTTTATTTAGCTACAACAATACGTTACATTAAATCTTACTTTATGTGGTGCCTATTGTCACAAGACAATTTACTCAGACATCTTGTGTCCGAGATTCCGCTCGCGTGTACACTCCTACGTTGTGCAGTAAAATTTACGAGCATTTTACGATTCAATTTACATTTAAAAAGCACAAGTAACGGGTTTTCAAGTGATCTCTGTGTTTCGGTAATAGCAGTACAGAATGTTCGACAATTTCTTTACGTATTGATATTGTTAATAGCAGGTTATGTTGGATGCTAAGTGAATACAGATTTTATTACTACAGAGATTTATTTTTTTAACTGGCTGTTATAATTTTATATTTTATGGCAACAGTAGAAATGGTTAAACGCGAAACTATAAAAAACTGGGGCAACCAGAATTCCGGCTACCGAAGAATTTGTATGGCTACAGGTTTCTAGCTAGCTAGCCTACCTACTCTTCATAACAAGTTCTCACAATACGCCATCCCAGGTGAGCAGTTCCAAATATTTAAATCTGTGGAGAAGAGCCAGCACAGCGAGACGTGGCAAGAATAATCACGAATAGGTACTTTGTTAAATAAATATTATTTTATCTTACCAAATAATCCACGTTAAACTTGACATAAATTTTGTCTAACATCTTGACCTTCACATAACAACATCCTATAAGGATCTACGAAACAAGTTTTGAATAAAACCATAAAATATGAGGAAACTTCATTCAATTTCAAGGTGCAACATTGTGCCGGTAGGTATATAAATAACCATTGATACCAGTACACGGGCACGATTCATTAGCATTGCAGATTTTCGATACCACGAGAAAACACCCGACTTCACAACAACATTGAAAATACATATTGTTCTTTGTGTATTTTCACAAAGTACTCACGTTCAGAAATGAGAATTCTGTAAAATACGGGATACTTTATTTTGTGTTTCATAATGTTTTACAGTCGTTTTTAAATAAACTTTTTGATGATAAAGATAATGTATAGGTACAGCGGGCTGGTATCCGCAACTCCACGACAATGCGCGTATTTTGCGTAAGAAAAAAAAAAAAAGATAATGTATACCTACGCAGTCGGAGACAGAATTTGTAGAGATGAAAAGGTCGACAAGAAAATAGCATTCGGATTGAGCCTTCGCAATAATACATACTTACTGAAAATGTCAGCATATTGTACTGTTTTCACAAAGTAGATTTATTTATTTAAATTATATAATATTATAGTTGAAAATTCTCGGGAATAATCTATTAGTTAAATAACAAGGTTTTATTTAACGTTGCTTAAGGTTAAGAGGCATTTTAACTTCAACAAAAAAGGTATCGCTAAGCAGATAGTATATTATATTCAGGACCACTATTTTCCTACGTTGGTAGATGACCGATAAATCTCAGTGACAAAGCTGTGCCATAATCTACCTATGTTTATTATTAGAAATTAATGGTCACGATCACGAACCTCTTAAAGTGCCCTTTGTCTATTTTATGAAGTATTTTAAGACTAGGTTCTGTCCGCGACTTCGTCCGCGTGAAATTTCGACCCCGAACTACCCATCGCATCGCATCACCTGCCCGCGCTAAGACTTCGTTTTTGCTAAGCCTTCTTCCTAACTTTCTTCATGTTTGCTCGGCTCCTAAGGGCCATAGCATGATCATCCTCATCATCTGCGTAGCCTTTTCCCAACTATGTTGGGGTCGGCTTCCAGTCTAACCGGATGCAGCTGAATACCAGTATTTTACATGGAGCGACTGCCTATCTGACCTCCACAACCCAGTTACTGGGTAATACCCCCTTGGTAAGACTGGTTGTCAGACTTTCGGGCTTCTGACTACCCGTAACGACTGTCAAAGATCCACGAATGACAGCCGGGACCAACGGCTTAACGTGCTTTCCGAGGCACGGAGGGGTCTCGGTATGTAAAGATGTTCACCCATCCACAGACCAACCGCGTCAAGCGTAGCTTAACCTGGCCGATCGACCTGTGCGGCTGTTATTATTTAGCCACGGGAAGGGCGTGATGTTAAATAGTATTTTTTTATAATCCGACAGACATTAGCGCGTTCAAACAAACAAACTCTTGAGCTATTATTATTTTATTAGTATAGATTTTCATAGGCACTAAAGTAAATACTATATTTTATTTAACAGCTTGCCAAAAGAAAATGTATCTAAAAGTAATATTCTCTTCGAACGAAATGTCGTTTTGGTTCAAGATATTTTTACCGAGATGTTTTATTCATTTTTTATATGTTCATGACATGTGTGTGACATAAACTCGTCACGTCTGAAGAAAAAATACACAAAGGATTTGCTTTTACCCTTTTAAGTATACCTACGGCCCTCCCACTGAAAAGCTTCCGTCATGTCAAAACATGATGACTGACATTGAGCTAGATGAATGTGATGATGGTCAGACAGAGCCTTAACTGAATGGTTTCCGATATAGGAAAAGTGTTAACAGACCAACATTCAAAGGGGCAATTCTTATCATTTTAAGAACGTTCACAGTCTGATCTCAGTCTCAATCTGTCAAAAATACCTCTAATTTTCCTTAATTTTTAACATTAATTGTTTGTCGCCGAGATGAGACTGCGACTAGATTTTGAACGTTTTAAATTACGAGAATCGGCCTTCAGATGGGTGGATCACTGACGAAGGACCGCGGGTAAGACCTGTTTGAGGTACAGTCCAGGGAAGCATGGCACAATAGGAGAAGGCTCATACCCAGCAGTGGGTTGGAATAAGACTTTGGAATAAGACTATCAATGAATAGTATACTGGTTTATATATAGTTACTATAATATGTAAACACTCCCGGCCGACAGTACGAAGTATTTTCTTAGAAGCTACAGCCCTAACAAACCTTTATACATAGTAATTAAAACTGAAACAAATTACAGTAGTAGGTATCGCGCGCGTGCCAGCGCTCTACGATATCTTACCAAGTTACAGTTAAAGTTTTCACAGTTGCTACCTGCTTGTAGGTACTCGAATGTACAATGCGAATTAGCATTTAATATAGTTACGTAAATAGTTTTCTTTTTTCAGTAATTAAGTTAAGTACTGCAAAAAAATGTAGGTAAAATATGGTTAAGTTAGGATATTATATTTTTATTTTAGATATCAATTAAATATTTATCCATTTTCATTTACAAGATAACACTAAAATAACTGAATTATATCCTAAATTAATTACAAACTAAAATGTAGCGTCGGAAAATAAATAGGTATAAGTTGTTATAAAAGTAATTATTTCAATTCTGATAAAACAAGGTAGGTATAAAAAAAAATAAAGTGTAATGTTAAAATTAGTTTTACATTTTCCAATCACCTTGGAACGGTAGCTGTGCAAATAATGTGTTGACTGTAGAATACTTACTGTATAGGTCGTTTATATCACAAAAGTGTGTGCTTAAGAATATTATATTTTTAATAATATTTATTTACCCAATAACAGCACACCTGTATTTCCCGAAGGGTTATGCAGGGCTTTAACGTTTCGCCAGAATGAGCCTAATAACAGCCAGACTCCTGGTTACTGAGAATTTCCTAATTAGAACACCGAAAAACACATTGGCCGACCCGGGGTCGAACCGGGGTCTTATGTGCAACCATTGGTCTTGCACAATGCAACCACTACAGATCACTTTTTGACGTTCGAAAAGTGCTGACTTTCAGCCTAATTTGAATTTGATTTTGACTAGTCCAACGAGGCAGTATATTTAAATCATAAAGAGTCGACTTTCCCAGCCTGACGTTGTAGCCTTTAGGTAAGGTTGTCTGTCCCGTGAGAGACAAAGTAAAGATATAATCACAGGTCTCCTATTCACGGAGCGTAGATGCCGCGGGGCCTCAGCTTCACCCAGTGTCGTGGCATACCTTCAAAGGTACCTGTACCTTGTTTATACACTATGGTGCTGTACTAGAGCCCTTACTTATAAAGTTATGACCTGAAACGATGTTGCTAATTTATCTTTATGTATAGGTTATCGTCAACGAAATAAGGTAGGAGGTAAGATAAGTACAGCTGGTCTATTCTGTAAAAATCTCACCGTGAAAACTTAGGTGAAGTGATCATGAGGGTAGGTGTCAATAATGTAATACAGTATCAACTAGTACGGGGGTATCGTGACTGTTACTGGCGGCCTTATAATTGTAATGTCAACAGTACACTTAAGCTAATAAACTGTGTAAATAAATAAATGTTAATCCCTAGCATCAGGTGGAATGACAGCTCACTTCAAGCCCACTTCACCTAGATTTTCACGGTGAGATTTTTTACAGAATCGACCGGCAGGAGGAATAATAACTCACATCACCTAAGTTTTCACGGTGAGATTTATACAGAACACATCGGCAGTTTGCATAGCACTATTTTTTACTAAAAAATTAACAAAGTCACAATCAGTTTTGCTGATCTAAATAATACTATTTCAGTTTTGAGAAGTCGAACCCGTTTAGCTGTAAATGCTCGAAGTTAGTTTTCAGCATGTTTGTGTTAGGAGTTTGTGTCGTTGCAAAAATTAAACTACTGTAGATTAGCTCATTTCTATTCTGTTTAACTTTACTTGTAGTAAAACGCAAAACAAATTGAATTGTAGGTGGTTTCCTATTTTACTTAAAATTAGGATGATTTCGTTGGAGTTGGTAAAAACAAGACTGCCTCGTTGGTCAGTGGTTACAGTGCTACTGCTGAACATGAGGTCCTGGGTTCGATGCCCAGTCGGGCAAAGTGTTATTGGGTTTTTTTCCATCTGGATTTTTTCAATAGCAGGCCGGAGTCTGGATTCGTGCCCAGTCGATGGTAATAGGCAACCCCTCTGTTACATGAGACTTAAATATAATAACTGGCGAAAAGTGTGTACACTATGTATACATATGTACACCTCTGCAGAACCCTTTGGGGAAAGCAGGGGTGACGTTAATTTGATAAAACAACGTCGGCCTTATAGTGGACTCTGTTAAAAACAGTCTACCTATGTAATAACGTGCCAAAGAGAAACAACTATTTAAATACAGATAATTACCCAGATAATTAAACACAGACGCCAGCAGGTCAAGCTACCCGAAACTGTCAAATTTTCCCAATCAATCTTGAACTTTAATGCTTTAGCGATAAAATTGAAAATCTATTAAAGAAATTTGTCAGTTTGTAGTAGCTTGATGTGCTGGCGTCTGTACATTGTTTTATTTTCAGCATTCAGCATGTTTCAGAAAGAGTCGAATTGCTAAATGTAACGTAATTAAAGAAACGAATAAATGTGCACATTATATTGTAATTAATGTTTAATTTTAGCAGAGACGCCGAGGGTTGGCTTGTAATTAGGTAGGTACAAATTTCGGGAACAAACGACGCTTCAACGGCTACAGAGCGAGATTAAACGACAAATTGTATCTGCACATTGAAATATAAAGGAAATAAAATGTAAGAAAATACGAAGAATACTTAGTATCCGTTTGTTATTCTTTAGGCGTCTCAATGCAGTCTTGTTCAATGGCGTACAGTTTCTGACAAGAACAAACAAACAAGGGAGTTTTGAAACAAAAACAACAAGACCTTAAGTGTTGGTTTGCGATGTATTTCTGACAAAAGCAATTTCTGCATTCACGAAAGTTATGTTAAGTTTACAGTTGACCGTAAGCCACATTGTAAACTGCAAGAAACAATTTCTTGTGACATGTAAGGACACACAATTTTATTGATTGATTGAATTATGGAACGATTATCAAGAATACAATTTTTGATTGTTCTAGTTGTAGGTTCGATATATTTCGTATTTATAAGATTAAAAAATAATAACTTAGGAGTCAGCTTAAAGAACTGAAAGAGTCATGATATAAAATTTAATTGATTGATTTTAGTATTTAAATAATTACGAGTTTTATCCCAACTAATAATATACAATAATGCGAAAGCAAGTTTGTTTGTTTGTTTTTTACCTTTTCACACCTAATTCACCGAAGCGATCATCGTGAAATTTTGCATATACGCCGTTAGGGATAAAGAAAAGGACATCGGTACCTTTCTTCCAGAAAAATATATTGTTCCCGAGGAAAAGACCAATATCTTTCAACGGTCACAATTGCTTTAGGACGCTAGATGGCGCTACATGTCTTTCGAATCATGGTTGAAATAGGACCTGACTTTCTGAGCAGTATTAGCTAACAAAAAGTACTAGGGTTCCATGAATTCACGATAGGTAGTGTTTCAATCATTAGTATTATGCTTTTAATAGAATTTGGATGAAATTTGGCACACAGAGAGTTTATTATAACCAGGGGTCTAAAAAGGCCACTTTAAGCAATACCTCTAAAAGCTATTCATTTCCTGAATTCCCAGTAGATCATTAGCAATTCCTCTAATTTTCGTAAAATTTCATTTCATATTTGGTGTAAACATTTAAAAAAAAACGTAATTTTATCGGTAAATTTTTCATTACAGTTTTTATTAATCAAATTGGTTTTTTATTTTTTATTTCTACAGTTTAAATGTTATTTCATTGTGATATGAATTGCACACAGATCATATTATGAATTGTCAGTTCGTGACCATTTTACGATTTTTAAAATGATTCATATTATTATCCTATTATGATTCTGCCAAAGTGGCCATTTTAGGCCCCGTGGACTAACACATAGGATACTTTTATCCCGGTAATACGTTTCCGTGGGATAATTTCCGATCTCCTCTACCATATTCAAAACAGTCATTTGAAAGCATTAAAAAAAATTATGTAATTAAAAACAATTTTGAATTATTTAATGGTCCAGTACCTAATCTATAAATAGGTATCTATATATTACTTCATAGAATCTCTCATACAATACAGGTAAAGGAAGATAGGTTGATGCGATCCAATAACCGATACCTAGTAAGAGGCTTAGTAAAATATTTACTTGACCAATTTCCTGGCTCCTCGTTACATATTTAATATTGACAGTTTCCAGCATCAGGCATCACGTTATTATAACGGTGTTGGTACATTGTTTGCTGAGCAGCCAATTTCGGCGAGACATGGAACAATGGAAGCGTGACCGGCGTCGACCAGCTGATTGCCATCAAATGCTCATTGCTCGCTAAACATGGACAGGCAGAGAAACAAACCGGACTAACCTATTATCTAGCATATGAATAAGTAAGCAAGCTCGGATAAGCCCACGGAATGCCCAGTTACCGACAGGTCACGAACATCAATGATATCACCAAGATAATAGCTGCGCTTGCGCATAGAGAGATAATCATTTAAATTAAATAGGTAATACGATAGACTCATTGCATGAGATCTATATGAATAATTTTTACAAGTTATTTTTATTACATTCATTCATTTTTAAATCAGGCCAAATATCATTTGAAATACTCAGATAAATATCACAAAAAAACGCGCAATATTCTACCCGAGCGCCACCTTTCGGTAGCACTACAAAATTGTATCTTCGAATGAACATTATCGCTCTGCGCATGCGACTATGCGCAGTGCTCATAATAATGGAACATCCCAACGTTACTAGAGGGCGCCACCATACATTATGACAATAAACCTTTGAAATGATTGCGTGTCAAATAAAATGACTAATGGCGTAACTTGGTTCCTAAGTAGAAATGTAGGACCAAATTGAAATAAATAAATCTTGGGTTACGCTCTGAAAAATTAAAAACTCATTTTCTTCTTGGTGTAAGTAGTAGTAGGTAAGGTAAGGATAAAGGATATGGCGGGACCCTACTTAGTATGTAAAGTCCCTACGCTTGCATTTATACGTGGATTATTATATTCCTAAGAGCCTTGGCACCGATCACACTTGTTCTAGAGATAATTCTAATTGCATTCACGTTACGTCCGCCGTTTTCAGCTAAGCAACCGCATATGTCGCTATAGGTAAGTACATAATATTGGGTACATACCTTGGTCTCGCACGCCGTGTGGCAGACATATTTGCACACTGAAACAAACAGGGTGTCATTAACATAATATTTTGTAATACTTTTTGTACCTACTTATATATAAAAATGTATAGTAAATTCAAGGTTAAAATAAAGAAACCATTTAAGTACATTGTCTTGTCTCAATGTTGTCTAGTCGCAGACTTTTGACGTAGGTACCTAATGGAATAAATTATGTAAAAAAACTCTCATTTATTACGTAATAAGGTATTCTTCATCTACCTACGTTCCTAAAAATAATGGTAATTTTCCAGCAACAACTGTAGCGGCTAACTTTTCAGTCAGATACGTTTCGTACCTAAATTGGATGGAAATTGGCTAAACTGTACTTTCCGCGGTCTTAATGTCATGATACGGCTACACATTAGGTAAGTACCTACCTGAATGGCATTTTTTACAATGAAGCTGCAATAATAGCTCAATGCACATAAGGTGGTGTAGATAGATTATTTGTGTCACCTCGTATTGATTACAGATAGCTTGAAAACAATCAAACATATCGAAATATCCTGAAAGCTAAAATGGCCTATCCTATCCGTGCATGAAAAGTTATGCCTTTATAGATGTACAGTAATTGTCGATTGTGCTTCAAGCGTGAACAAAACAAACACCGTATGCAGAAACCGTTTCGCAAAAATGCGACGCTGGGAATGTTCCCCGTGATATTTGCAACTACAACAAACACCTCATATTTCACAAATCCTATAGTTCAAACTTCGACAAGCAATTGATTTTTGAGCGTGACATTTCAGCCTCCAATATTGCTTGAAGCACTGATTCTGTCGTCAACACACAGGTCGTCAATGACCTTTGAATGTCAAGCCTGTCGATTTTTAGAATTGCAAGTCAAGTTTCTGCGAATAGACAAATCGGTCAAGATAAAAACTTTCAAATATTTCAAGTGCAACTCATGAGTCATGTCATGAATGAGTTGCACTACAAGTAGGTAAAGTAGATAAATAGGTACCTCTGCAGGAGGATCCTGTGTTGTGCACCGGCTGATGGCACCAGTGACATGGTCGTGGCTTCCTGAACGACTTGCTTCGAAATGCGTGAGTCTGACCCACTCCTTCCTTCTGTGAACAACATAATTTAATATTAATATCGCTACTAGTAATATTACACAGGGATTGTCAACGTGCCGTTACTAAGATGTCTTTGTCCTACCATGTCGTTATTTAGACAAGGCGATATTTTCCCATAGAATAGACTAACAAGAACAAATAGCTTCAGGCGAACAACGTTACGAGACTAGAAAACGTTTAACACCAGCGCGTGAAATGACAGGCCATTGTTGATAGTGCGAGCTCCCAGGACGCATGCTGGCGGATATTTACGACGGGACCGGGTTGTGCCAGCCCTTACCTGCCCGGTGGCCAATGGGGCTCGCCCTTCGTTAGCCCACGGACAATGGATGAGAGGAACGCGAGCCCATTCAACGTTACAGATACGCGACGTATATTTTTGTTCCTTGTTATCATGAAGCCCTATTATTGTCTCACAGTTATCTAACCTCAACTCCTAATATATACGTAGATTGTACTCGATTGTGGAGCCTGCTTTCATAGCTTTCCTACCGTTTTATTTATGATTCTAGGCAAGTCAATTCAAACCAAACTAAAGGGATTTTCTCTATTTACCAAACCAACACGAACCGCTGTCGCTGACAGGACAATGCGTGAGTAAATAATTAGTTTCTATTCAATCTATCTCCAATACGATACTTGTCGTTTGTGTTTGCAATTTGCATTCAATAATACGACTGGGCCGTGATCTTTATCTAAAGCCCTGACATGTTTTACACTCGTTAGCAAATTGTAACTGACAGCTGTAAATCAGATCTGTCTGGGTATACTGGCTGCGAGGAAAGGAAATCGGTTATTTTGGTTGAGTCATGCTCGTTGTTATTCATAAGAAGGTTAGTAAAAAATCTTGATTTTTAAGTTTATACTATCAAGTTATTACTCATTGTTTATGAGGAGTCTTAAATACAGACGCTATACGGGATATATCCCTGGATTTATTGGTAAGAACAAGCTAAATTCATTTCAATCAATGTGCCAGATTATGTTCGCACGCATTCACTTTAACAACGTTCTTTGTATGGGGTCAGAGTGTTCTGGAGTCGGTGACGTCATGTCCCTGCGCAGACGCCGACTGACGGCGACGCCGCCGCCGACGCTCCAGGCGCCACATTTGCAGCGCAGATGATACATGAACGATGTACTTGAAATCGGTGTTTGAAATAAATCACTCCTCTGTGTTATCGGGCTGAGCCGCGAGCAGGCCACTCTCGAGAGCTTTTAATGCGCGCTACTATACCGGTAGTGTTTGTAAGCTAGTTTGATTAAGTGTGTTCATTGTAATCATTTTATGCAGTCCTATATTAACTACTCTGTTGCTATTGTATGGCACACAAATGTTCACATTCAGATTCCACAAAAGCTCGCCTTGAATGAGCTTTTACAAATCTCCTGTTACATTCTACCTTTACGCACACACTAGCAAATAAAGATACTTCCACGCATTCAAAACTGCATCGGCAGACACGTGCGACTGCAGGCACCTGCTTAAAATCGCAGCAACTGCGTCCCAGCCGTCGCGGGCGCACGCACGTTGTTCGGCGCCCGCGCCACCCGTGCCCAGCGAAAACCCGACAAAAAACCATTTCTCACAAAAGGCGCAGGCAGTAACTGAACAGATTGACACGAACCTCACAATGCACCTATTACACGCGCCCCATTAACTAACTGAATCAAATTTCATTGAACAGCTGGACATAACTTGATTTGAAGAGCGACCCAACTATCGAGACAAATGATATCTCAATTTAAGATAGCTTTCGAACAGAAATGTATCTCGAATGGAAACTTGCGTTGTAAATAAGATAGAGGTAAGCTCTGCATGGTCTGCAGTAAATAACAAGCAAGTATCGGCAGTTCAGTCGATACGGGCGCGGTCTTACATTTCGACTAGATTATGCTAGTAAATGACGAGTTACGAGAAGTTACGACGCACGGTGTGGTAAAGAGGACCCCAATTCTCGGATATGTCTCCATCAGAGAGTAATTCGCTATATCCCCGAGGTAATTGCTGGGGCCCGCTAGCGTGCCGGTGCCACGCTCGGCCCCCGCACGCGGTAGCAAGCACCCTCCACGCCAAACAAAACAACATGAATATTACACTGCCATTTGTTTTTACAACCAGAGAATCTATTAAAATGCCGCAATGCTGATACATTAAAGTAACGCCATCATGACACTTTTTGTTTCCTGTTCCAAACTTGTAACAACAAACGTTTTTTTGACCTCTCTCTGGGGTTTGAGTTATTTCTTCCGACGAACTTGTAGCAATCTAAGCCTACGCCTTTTGTATTAAAAAGATAAATAAAAAATGCGGTTGGGGTAGATCCTTTATAATCCTCGTAACGATGCCGATGTAGACATCCAACGCAGTTTTCACTTTTCTGAGTATCTCTCTTGAGATAGGTACCGTATTCTGGTACGTTATGAAGTATGCCACTTCAGTGACAAATTATCACTAAGTAGAACTTTTGTAAAAAAAATCTTTCTAAATAACGAGTAGAAAGTATCAGTAAGTAAGTAGGTCCTTTTCACTGAACCGTGACACTCGGTCATGATTATGAATGATGTAGGCAGGTTTATGTCTACGAAACAAAAATTGATATTCTTTTTTGATGCCGGCGAACTTTTGACCGCGACACGTGATTGAAGCCGCCGAGCTCCGTGGAAGAAAACAAAGGGCTCGGTGTCGGAATGATAAATCAACTGAACGCCCTGCCCTTTGATATTAAACTCCATTGTTTTGTAATGAATTACTACTGCGTGTACGCCGATAACGCCAAAGCTAACTAAATGACTACCTACATTCTTTTATTAATATTCGAATTCACATAGATATGAATGTTACTAGATGAAAGACAGGTTAAACGAGCTTGTTTTGTTATCTTTGATACAAATGCGGCATACCTCATTAAGCATTAACTGTTCATTGAAGATAATAAACAAGAATTATTGCATCGATGGAATGCTTAGATTCGGTGCTACGAAAGGAGCCATGAGTATTTGTTTAATCTATACTTATAATAAATCTGTAGAAGTGAAAATTCTGTACATTGAAAATATCCAAAAAATAAATGGCAGGGGGTGTTACTTGACCGACACCGAAACCAAAAATGTGATTAAAAAAATTTTTGTCTGTCTGTCTGTCTGTCTGTCTGTCTGTTTGTTCAGGCATCACGCAAAAACTACCGGTTCGATTACGATGAAACTTGGTATAATTATTCTTTAATATCCTGGGCACCACACTGGGTACTTTTTATCCCGGAAAAGTATATACAATAAAAAACAAACTTAATTTTGCGGTTCGATCCCTATACCCGATTACCACTGTCTGTACTGTACCAACCGCAAATACTAAGTTTGTCGTAGGTTGGGTCACCCGCAGTGGAGTTCATTTTTATTCCTTTTAGTTTTTAGAGTTATTTAGGTTTATTTTTATATGAGTCGTAGGTATAGATTTTAATTTTAAAGTATAGGTAGTACTTATATTTGATAGTGTACGTAGTGACTAGTGACCGTAGGTTATTTTATAATACTGTTAGGTAGGTTTAGTCAGTAGTTTATTTAGGTAGGTAGGTATTTAATTTTCTGTTATTGAGTTTTCTTTTTAAATTAGTTGGGTACTTAGGTAAAGATATCATATAGGTACCCTCTTAATCACCACTAATGAGACACAATTGGTTTTCTATTGTAATTAGCCACAAAGGGCCCGCGAGATAGATGGCATTCTGGGGAAGCACATACATTTTATCCTGTTAGCACGTTCCCGTGGGTAAATTTCCGACATCCACGCGGGCGAAGCCGCGGGCAGAAGCTAGTTTACAATAAATTTATTCATATTGAATAAATTTATTGTAAATTAACCTACGGAAAAAATGTACATTTAAGATAAGTAGGGGAACTAAAAGCATGGATTAAAAGAGACTGTTCTTTCATAGATAAAAGTTAAGGTAGTGCTGATAACAAAGTTATTGCCGCATAAAGTACCTACAACGATGTTCCAATTTCATGGTTATCTGTTTGCTCTGGCGAAACTTTCGTAAGCTGCGCACGTGCTAACACTCTTGTCAGTTAAACCAGTAAACTGGACTATTTATGTGGAAGCAAATGAATAAAGCGGAATCATTGAAACTTTCCTGAAATATTCGTCGAATATCAGTAATATTTGGGCAGGCAGCCATCTGTCATCTGTTACAACGAGCGGTACTTTCTCAAGGTCTTTGTACGTGACATCCGTTTAATATCAAGGTGTTATAAGCCATACAAAATTGTCTCACGCGTTGAACAACTCGCGTCGACCCGGCAGTGCCCGCCAGTGCCCGCCATTGCCCGCCAGTGCCCGCCATTGCCCGCCAGTGCCCGATGGACGGCACTTGGCTTCGGCTCCACTGTCACTCACATTAACATACTGTTTCTAGTTACTTACTTATGTACATTAATTCCAAGTTCGTGCACAAAATACTGTATGCGCTTAATCGATTAAACTCATTAATTTGTTGAACCGGAAAATGACGTCATCGAACGTCAATACTGAACGCAATTAGAATAGCTTTGGGAAGAGATAAAAACAGTTGTAGAGCCAAATATCCAAAATAAACGAACGAATTCAATCTTTCTTAAAAACTATCACACTTATATTATAAAGGCGAAAGTTTATGAGTGAGGGTGTGTGTGTGTTTGTTACTTCTTCACGCTCAAACTACTGAACGGATTTGGATGAAATTTGGCACACAGATGGTTTACAACTAGGATTAATACATAGGATACTCTTTATCCCGATATTCCTACGGGATCGACACTTATGCGGGTGAAACCGCGGGGCGCAGCTAGTTCTGACATAAGAGCAATATCCTAAAGATTTTTGACTAATCAACTAAAATAGAGATATCCATCTCTAATAGGTTTTTAATCAAGAACCAAAAATCTCGTTCAAATCGTTCCTTATTAGCTATAGGTAATAAATATTACCTACAATAAATCGTTACCTATTTTATCTGGGTTTTTTCAACGACAAAAAATCTGCTTGAAAACGAAAAATGTGGAATAAAATACCTACTTAGTTATTTCTTAACCCGACCATAAGGAAACTAAAACTAACTACATACAGATACATATACTTAGGTAGGTACAGTACAGACGCCAGCACATCAAGCTACCCGAAACTCAAATTTTCCCAATCAAGCTTGAACCTTTATGCTTTACGGATAAAGTTGAAAATCTATAAAATAAATTTGACAGATTGTAGTAGCTTGATGTGATGACGTCTGTACTTACTGAATCACAGAATCTAGCATATCTATTCCTCTACAAAACAACATGCAAACTAACAAAAACAATCTCTTCGACTCTGATAAACAAGTAGGTACCTACCTACTTACATAACTGTAGCTACTTTTAATGTAATTCATGTGCAACCTTTATTTTTATAACCTAGTGTATGCCTTATCTTTATTGTATACCTATAGTTATTGGTGCGCGTGTTCTGCGACGCTGATAAAAAAGTAATAAATACCAACACTACATGTTTTCATACTGCCGAGGTAATTTCATACCCAGTACCTAACCTATTAACCAGTGTGTTTCAAGGAGACAGTACAATCGGTTTAAACTATAATTTTAAACGTTTAAACAATATAGTCGGCCGCCGCTCGGTCACTGACTTTAATTAATTACGAGTACACCAATTAAAGTAGGACGGACCCTTCTGAAACATTTGTAACAGCGTTACGGATAAAATTCCTTTCTGTTGTTACAATGTAGTGGCACAAATATGTTTATTAATCAACCTAAAAAAATTCAAGTTTGTCAGATTTGGCTCTATGAATAAATCACGGCTAACCAGAAATTGGGGTTTCTAGATAAGTAGGTATGTAGGTAGGTAGGTATTTGCATTCTAAAGTTCATATGAAATCGCATTGTTAATAAATTCAAGGTAAACAATCTACAATTAATTGGCATTGTTATATAAATCATTGTCAGCAGTACTCCTAATTAGTATAATCCATGCCCAAATCAGACTTTATGATTGTTTACTGTCGTATTTAACCACCACTGCACTAGAATGTTAACTATGTTCTACTACGTAACGCCTCATAACATGTAGTCGGTAATTTCGACTCAGTAAATAAGAGCAGAGTGGCGCAGTGGAAGCGTGCTGGGCCCATAACCCAGAGGTCCGTGGATCGAAACCACGCTCTGCTAAAGATCACTTTTTGTATTTTTTGTGTTTTTTTATGACAAAATAACATCAACAATAACTATTTATATTGAATTCTTCCGACTTTATTGTCCTTTTAAAGGTAATAATTAACTAAAACAAAAGCTTGCGTGACTGGTATAGATAGCGCTGCGCTATTTTAAATTATCGCATGAGGCAGCAGACCGGTTATAAACTAATATTGTCTTCTTCACCCCAGTGAGTGATGATGATGACCAGCCACTCCCTTATGTTACGGTTAATATAAGGGACGGACCCTCACCTATCACAGGGGTGGGTAAGTAATGGCTCACGACAGAGGTAAATTTTGTTACGTAACTTTTCAACATTCTCGAATGACTTGAAATTAAACAATAGCTGTAATCATATATTGATAAACTATTGAACCCGTTTTATCGTTGCAAGCGTTCCGTAGCCAATAATACAGTTGTCGATAGCTGCAATATCATGCATGCAATGATTCTGGGTGGCTCAAATAGTATCTTTGTAAATGTTTATTTTGTCATAAATATTAAACGACCAATTCCGAATAAACGGATTTATTTAAACAGTTGCAGATGGAAACCAGGTCATCATTAGGCATCTATACTATACCACCAGTCCATTCATCTCGATAATAAATTATATTCGATATTTTATACTTCATTCATATTTTTAATGCAGTAGAGTTGGGGTATAACGTTATATGGACCTTTTTATAGCTTCATTAATTCTTTCCGCTTTATGATTCTACCGGTTAAATTACTTTTTAATGTCTAAATGTTTCCAAATATTAATCGACTCCACAGTATAGAATAGTACCTACCTAAAAATCTAAATGATTTAGGTACAAATAAGTAGATCACCATGAACGGTTTCTACTTGGATAAAAATCTTTAACGTAGGCGACTTAGTTTGAGATATTGCTTTTTCTCATGATTGATTGTCAAACACACTCGACCGCTTCCATATAAAGTGCGATTGAGAAAGCCTAGATCACGCTAATGCTCATGAAAGTGGTTCATATGAAGTTAAACGTTGCCACAATTCTACCAATAAATCGTCTTGTCTTATTGACTCGATGTGAGTTGCGTGGGACTGGGTCCGAGTTTGACCTAAGAGGGGTCCACAAACGGGCCATTAATGTAATTTGATTATGCAGTAGGAACCAATACGGGTCTGCGGTTACACCGCACGATTTCAGATGGAATGTGCGCTGGACTACACTCGTATATCAGACAAGTAGCAACGTTTCGTAAAGCTCATAATTTCTTTATTTATAGCCACGGATAACTCTGCTGTTCACTAATGTATACAGATATAAAAAACGCTACGGTTTCATTTGCTACAAAATTTGAATCGTACCTAACATGCAGATGCAAGCGGAAAATTACAATAAAATCGATTAGGAGTGCCAACTTAAATCGAAAAAATATCGAAAAGGTCCGAATTGCGTGATTATTACTGACCAATAGTTCGTTACCCAAAAGGAAATTGATAATTTCTCAGTACTGGTCGTGGTCGGATTCCGGTAGACCACCCGAGTCGTGGGTAATGGCGGTCGGTGTAGGAACTACGAGTATGAGTGATATTTGTGTTTGTGAGATATAGCTCTGTATGACGCGGAAATTGCCGCGCAGTACCTACGGTTTTAGCAACCCTTGACTAGTAACTACCATTATGATTGTTAGATAAGCTGGCGATTGGTTACTGTTCGGTGAGAGTTTTGAAACCATTTTACTTAAATTGAAGATTTTATATCTTAATTTTTAGTAACCCAGCCAGTTAGAACACTAATTCAATAAATTGTTCAACCAAATATTTTCGAGTAGAGTCCTAAAAATGTTAATCAAAATTCTATTTATCTTCGTTGAATAGTACTTATCACAAGGGGCTTCAATTAAATTAAATCTTCACTTATACGGGTTAAGCAAAGTTAACTGGAGTATGTGACGATTGAGAGAACGCGTCAGAAGATTGAAAGCTGTCATAAACAAAATATGTATTGAAGACCTCCCGCCCATTTAGTTGTATGTAAAATTTCCCAAATAATTCATTGTTTGACCTGGAAATGAGCACACAATGTGTGCCAGAGGCTTGCGGCTTTGTTTGTACTGTGTTGAAACACCGATATGACGTCATATAGATAGGTACAGTAATACAGTTCACACTCAGACGAACTTGCGCAACGCCATGATGACAGGAAACTTGCATTTCATGGGATTTTACAGCCTCACATGTCTGCGTCGAAGTACCTTCTCTAGTAACCACAAACACAAAAGGAACGATGATAACATGCATGCTACTAAACTAACGCGGTGCTAACTACATTAGGCGAAAACCTTGCCAGGATGACGTAACGTAACCCAATTAGTTTTCGGTACGAACTTATTGTCTTAACAATCTGACCATTTTAAGAAAGGAAAATAACAGGGGTCACCTTATTTGTACTTTGTTGACACAACGCGCTCTACCAAAACCAAAATTACACCTATCACCATTAAAGAATGCCTTGTAAGTGTAAACTGTATCTACTGACGCGCTAGCGCAGACCACGGTCGACTTGAGGCATCTAATAAAATATTTACTTCAACGCTTCAAAGTCTTAACGATAATGCTGCGCAGTGACATGTTAATTGCTGGAGGTGTCAGCACGACAACAGAGAAAGGAGTGACGTGACGAGGGGATGACGTCTGACACGACCAGAACTAAACAACGCAACCATTAGAATACTGATACAAACTTTTCATGTAATTGTGCGGTAAAACAATCATTGTGGTTGAATAATCAATTATTTTCAATTGATTAAAAACCACATGCAATAAACTGTGTTGGTACAAGTTACAACTTAATAAACTTGTATTCACCTCTATTTAAATAGATTTTGAAAACGAATTCATTGGTTACGACTTTGATCATTACAATGGTGTCCGTGTGGCCGGATCTAAGCTTCGTTTTCTTTGTACAAATTGCCTATAATCATTTATTAAGCTTAACCTTTTTGGGCTCGAGAATAAAAGATAGAGAGACGTGAAAGTATTTGAGGTGCAGCGATTATTGTTTTGGGAACTTTTATGTAAGAGCATCACAATTCTTGCACATTTTAATAAAATGCTGTAGGTACCTACAGCATTTTATTAAAATGTGCAAGAATTGTTTCCCATATACGACGGATATTTACTAAAATAACTTTGTTCAAATTTTTGTGAAATCTTTTTCGGTCAATTTGAATTCCGGTGAAATAATCGGACCTCCCACGTCGTACACGGAACGATCTCACCGTCCACAACATCTACTCCTCAGTACCAAATGCATCGATGCGGTCATTTGGGATATCTGGCCACCGTTCAGCCGTGAATAACTTACAAATGAACAATAATTAGACTTAGTATCAGAATGTAGATCGGAATTCGTGTTTTAAACTAAATTACAATACAATACTCGAATCTATCAAAAGCATCAAGCGACCAGGCAATACAATAGCAAATAATTTGTTGAGTTAGTTGTCTAAACCAATTAATTTATTACCCCTCGATATTGTCATGGGGGTAATATCGATAAGCGTATAATAATAAGTCTTTGTGCAGCAGTGTTGTTAGAGTAACAGTCAACCCACTTGAAATATCTACCCAGGAACAATTTGTTCTCTAGAAAAATAGTTAAGGGTTATATTTGCGGTTGCATTGTGTGGCTTAAAGACCCATAAATCACGTTCCCTGCACTCGAAGTTGGGAGCAGGGTGCACCAGGTGGTCCCAACTATTTTTAAACTCTGTTTATGAACCAATAAGGGAATAAAATTTATTTTATGAGTTCCTTTCATATGGTTTTTGATTCATGGGTAAGAATTTACAATTGCTTTTAGTATCGGGCTCGTTAGGAGCATGTGTCGATGAGTACATGTACCCGATGTGTGGGACTTCTGTAAAAATGTAAGCACTAAATGGTTTCCCCCGAGCGCAGCGCGACACGTGAGCACTGAGCACGTCTGCCTGACAGCTGGCGAGCATGCTTCGCGAACCGTGATGTTTTTTGCAGAGACCTTGCTCTGAACGAGTGTTTGAATTTCAGTAACGACATTTGATACAACTGCGAAACTCTACACCCACTCAAAATTACGCATGCTATTGTAATCCTTTCACAATGTATTACCTATTATATTTCCTATGTTAACATTCGTATTCGTAGCGTGTAAAATAATATTCTAAGGCGTCCAAAGTGTTTTACGATATACGAAGGAAATTCCTAGCGTTCTCGAGTGTCGCGTAACGCGGGGGACCTTAGACATTTAAGAGAATTTATTATTAATAGGTGCGTAATAAATCGAGGCCCGCACTTTAAATTCCATAAATTTAATAGAAATACCTACATCATAGCTGCTATTTCCTAAGTAAGAGTAGGTACTAGTAGTAGGTGTTTTACGAAACACGCCCGAACTACGCGGCAATTACTGCCGACTGCTGCACTAATTGTGGCTAATGTATTGCGCATTACCAATAATAAGGTTTGGAACCGTGTGCTGTGTGCCGCTCCTGTGCCGTTCATTAGGGGCATCATTTAGTACCTGTGAACGAGAGCCCGCGTCCCGCGCCCCGCCGAGCGCACTTCCGGTCAAGCGCTTTAGTTCGGCAGTCCCAACGCACTTGCGTAACATCCGCTCGGAATTACGAATATAAACATGAAAACATTTTTAAGCTCGCTGCATAGCGCGTATGAATCGTTCTCATCTCAACAATTCATAACCAGGAATAACTTTCATGAAATATTTCAGACGCTCCAAAACGTAGCACCTACTTACATCCTAATAAGTAAACTTATATTGTGTGTTTAATTTCTACCGGCGAGATCCGGGAAGTTCTATATAAGTGCATGCACGTAAAATAACGTAAGCTAAGTATAGTAACCACACAATACCTACTTACAAGACTGTCATACTTAGGAGACCGCGCTTAGGTTTGCACAGATGTGAAACGATACGGTACCTCGGTAACAATGAAAGGAGAGATCGTAATAAATATCGAAGTCTTTACTTATACTTATTTACTCATTGGCCGTTTGCTTAAAGATAAATTCATTTGTTTCCTAAGATACGGGCGATGACTAATCCGCGGCTTAACGACGCGCAGCTAAGCCAGACGACTCCTGAGTGCTCCGAACAATGATGACACAAAAAGCTTTGTCTGTCACCAGACGAATCTGTGAGAAGCTGAGAAGTAATCTTGTTCCCATCCCATCGGTCTGCGCAGGCGCTCTGACGGATCCTCGTCGCGCTATGCGCAGGAAGGAATGTGTCGTAAATCATAGCGTATAGGCACTTATACCCTTAGCGCTGGACTCGCCTTCTGACACCGCTTGCCGCCTGTCAGTGGCGTTAATTTATAAGCTGATATGTACGGGCTACCATTTAAATAAACAATTATTGCTTCTAGCTACAAATGATAACTACATTACATACTTTACAAATAATTTCTCTTTCTGATGTTTAAAGTAAGCGATGAAGATAAATTGTTTTGATTCTGAGTTTCCTCTCAGTAATATTTCATGTTGTTATGGCGCAAGACTGTTTCTGTTAATCAGTCAACTATTCCCCGGAATGCGTTGAAATTGAGCTGTAGAGCGGAAAAACTGCGTCACTCTAATAAAAAACGGTCGCAAAATATACCGTGACAGCATCGAAGTCAAACAGATTACGGAAGCGTGAACGAGCAATGACCGAGCACGAGCAACAGGGCAACAGTACGACACCGACAGAAATGCTCGCCACGCTTTTTTAACTAAATGCGTTGCAACACTAACAAGTTTGTCATTCTACAGACAGACCGAGGGCGGCTATTTTTGCGTACTTGGTTCGTTTACCAAAGAGACCAATAAGTATTTTTAATGTGGGTGGAATATTTGTTACCAATTTAGCCGAAGTTTCAAAGCCAAAGATTTGTAATTAGCCCTAAACTTTTAAATATTAATTAAATGTTTGCCATAAATAAAACGATTAAAAATAAATCTATAAAAAGAAGAATATAAAACACGATATCCCAAAAAATAGAAGAATAAAAAATATAGCTGAATGAGATTTTATAACAAACTCTCCTAGGGGTTGTAGACGTGCGCTACGAGCGCTACGCCACGTAGCGTAGTAGAACTTGTAGAAGTAATTACTATAGTTTTGCGAAAAAATATTACGTAGAGCTTTCGTAGACGCGCCTACGATGCTACAACATTATCCTAGACTCTTATTTTTTCTGTCTCTAGAATTGTTTTTAGGGAATAGGCTAGTAGACCGTAATAAAAATACCTTATAATACCCTTGACAAGAAAAAAAGAAAGGATTGGTTCATCTTAGAACTTCACACGACATAAGTACTTTTCGTGGAAATTTAATTTACTTTGTAAAGAGACTAGAATTAGTTGCGTAGGCACGCGAGGAAACGTTTCTTTCTTATCTTCCGTGGTAGGGCTATACCATACAATACGACCTGATAAGTACATAATCGGACTAATAACGTATAGAGTTCAAAGGCACCGCCCGCTGAAAGGCTTTATTGTCCATCGGGATGCGTGAGCGCAGCCCCACATGCTCCTAATTAACTTATAAACGTTAGATAGACGATTGAATATATTCGACACAAGCGGTTCGTTTTAGACCCATGCATCCGTCTATCCGTTGCTCTGCAGCTGCTTACAAAATTATAATTACCTAAACGAAATAAGCACGCAATGTGTAATATAATTTACTTAGCTTCTTTATATCAATCCATACAACCGTTAAACTACTATCTACATCGCACTCGCACATTGTTATTGTATAAATATTTTCATTTAAATTGGTTACACAGATATTTATTATAAGTAACTTTATTATCATACCTCGGTTAACTTTCTCGAGTGTCTTTGCGCATTGTAGTAAGATATTTTAAGCGTAATTTATTCGGATTGGTCGACAATGAACTTGTCTGGAGATATTTGCTTAGAGACCGGGGCCCGGCGGTGACGGCGCTGTCGCCGGCGCCGGGCCGTGGGCGGTGTACCTACGGTTGCGCAACCTTTGGGAAGCTAGGCCCAACGCGCGAGTTCATGCGACAATGCTACGAACTCGCCTCAACGCATTAGCATTCTACCGTTAACTCCACTACCTGCCAAGGTAACCTAATGAAACGATGTCACAACAATAAAATTATTATAGTATCTATATCGATTCTTTGTAACCTGCGGCGTATGATAATCACGAAGGATAATAAATCGCGCTGGGTAGCCACGTCGCGAGGACTGACAACAATCATATTAATTTAGTTTTATTCCAAATGAGTTCATGTTTGATCGATGACTAATAACTGGTTTACCGTTAATAGTAGGTATCTGGCTTTATTCTAATCGATAAACACTTTAAATTTAATTTTAAATGAACTCTATCTATCGTACTTTCTTCAACTATACTACTAATATTATAAACGCGAATGTTGATGAGGTTGGATGAATGTTTGTTACTCTTTCATGCAAAAACTACTGAACGGATTTGCACAGATAGTTTATAACCAGGATTAAAACATAGGATAGTTTTATCCAAGTATTCCGACGGGATCGAGACCTATGCGGGCTAAAACCGCGGGGCGCTGCTAGTATATCAATAGTTCTTTTATACAACTGTAATGTCGAAAATAAAATTCTTGCAAAACGTAATGGAACTATTGTAGGTTGTAGGGCTCCAATTAGGTATCTATACCATTGAATGTAACATAGTGGGTCAGACAAACAAACGATTCCTATTGTATTCGGAAAGTAGAAGAAAATAAAAACTTATTGAACACTGTCTTTGTATTATAACAAAGGTTTCGAACGTATTTGAACGTTCAGTAACGTAACAAAATAAATAAAGGGACTTTTAAACCGACTTCAGAAAAGGAGGAGGTTCTCAATTCGACTGTATTTTTTTTTAATGTTTGTTACCTCAGAACTCCGTTATTTATAAGCCGATTTGCAAAATTCTTATTTTATTTGTAAGTATATACTTTCAGATTGGTCCCCCATAGAAATTTCATAAAAAATGGTTCAGTAATTGGGTTTTTAAAACAAAATTACTGGTAAAAATAACAACTTAAAAGTGAAAAATAACTTTTAATTCGGAAATCGGTGTCGTTGGGTTCGCATTTTAATTGTTTTGATATTTTTCATTTATCTAGGTAATTTTACGTTGCTTGCATATAATGTAATAATTAGCACTTTCTTCGTTTTCCTCAAAAGAATTTAGCGGAATTTCTATAGGCATCGTCTACATAGGTAATTAGGTACCTAGATATCTTCTACATGTGTTGCATAAGATGCCAGTAATTATCACATCGAAGGATTAATATACATACCTAAGGTACATATAAAATCATTATCTAAGTTGCCAACTGACAATTTATAATTGAGTTTTTATTCAGAACTCAAAACTAATTAACGACAAGTAAAAGCAGAAGAAAATTTTAAAATCGAATGAAGTGTCAAGTTTTATTTAGATCCATAAAATCCTTAAAAGCTTCGTTACACAGTTAACAACTTCACTGAATTAAACATTAAACATTTCTCCTCTCCATTTAAAAGAAAGTCTCACGCTAATGTTGTTAAATAAAAAAGTCACTTAAACAAATGAAGCTGCACTAAGTTCTCGACTATAATCGACGGCTATTATAGAAATGGGAATACGGAAATACAAACAACAGCATTTTTCCCCAAAACCTTTGGAAAAATTAGCTTTATTCAAAAGTTCTAGCAGCTCAATTTTTTTTTCCAGCAATACATTGTTTTGCTGGTGTTTTCTGTTGAATCATGCTTGTTTAATTAGCCGGTATATACGTAACTCCCATAGTAATTATTGCGAGCATTGTAGTAGCTACCTATTTAGGTATTACATGTTCTATATTATACATAGGTACCTACTGAGCCAATACCTAATCATACGCCATTAAATGCAATTAGGTACGTAGATACCATAGATTATAATATATGTCTATCTATGGGTAAATCATAATAACACTAGATATCGTAGTTCGTAAAGAAAACACTACTTAATATAGAAAAACCGGAATAACAATAAGTAGGTATTAGTCTAGTACCTGCAGCAGTAAATGCAGCGGTCCACTAACTCTGCAGGCTGGTGCAGGTGCCTGGTATCCCCACAGACAGTTCCAAGGCATTTTACATAGTCATTTTAAAAACAAAAAAATGTTCAGTGTCATAATTTCCAAATTATACTATCATCACATTTCACATTGCACTAATTTTCAGGAAAGTATAAGATAATTTCTCTTTTATTGTTTTTTCTTGTAAGTCACTAAGGTTTAAAAAAATAGAATGGTAAATAAGTCCACGTTGGTGTGAGATAATCCGGTGGCTGCACATACGAGCAGCCGCGGGAACAAGCAACTTGTGACTGAGGCCGGGGGCGCGGAGCCAGCTGATTGCACTCCTGAACCTCATCACTAGTTCAGTGGCAATCTCGGATACTTCTCACATGTGAGGTACCTGACATACCTGTGTGAAAGTTATGTATATTTCAGGCATCTTAAACACCTTCCTATAATTTGTACCCAAGCATGCTCATAAAACCAAAGTCCACCAACTTACAAAATACTTCAACAAAGTTGACAAGTCAAATATTACTATTTTAATCACGTAGAAATACACAGGTAAGCTAGGTAAGCAATATTGAATACATTATTGTTATAGGGTAAAGTTAACCATTTTGGCACTTCCGTCATTCGGACTTCTTTTAGTAACGCTTCTATTATTGTATTCACGTAGGTAGTTATTTGTATAAAAACTATCTTTGTATTGGATTTACATTGACCAACGTTGCTTTTAAATATTTCTTAACAGAAACCTTAATAGCGTTTACTCTCATAATTAGGAAGGGACAAGAACAACATAAAACGAAGATTAAAATATGCTTTTATTATCACAGAAAAGTTATGTAGGGCCGTCATGCTTGGACTCCATCTCTTAATTTTATGGACATGATATTAACACGCATAAAGCACTTTAAATCCATTAAAACATTCCCGGGATAACGTCTCCCTGGCTCCTACCATTATCAAGCTAGGATTGTTCTACTATAACTTTCCAATCGGTTAAACAGGCATCAAGCTGTCATTTATGAATGTTGCAATGAGTTCATTGACTACACTATCTTCAAATTCTTCTAATAAAAATATAGAGCGTGCGACACTACATGGTATTGCTAAGTAACTCGATATAGAGGTATTAATTCCACTTCTATGGGAAAGCTGGCTTTTGAGTGTTCGATAATTTGGCCCCTACAAAGTTAGGCTCATCGGCTATCCCTCGGTTATTCAAAAGTGAGTTTTGTAAGTAAGTTATAAATGGTAGAATACTTTAATGTAAGACAAACAAACCTGCAACAACAAATGCAGTGGTGGACTGACCGCGAGTGGTTGCTGGCGGTCTCGCGACCACGGACAACTCCAGGGCATGCTTCTGATCTTACAAATCGTTTTTGCACTGCTGACCTTACCACATCATTTTAAATGCGTAGATATTAATTCACCGCCACAATTGGTTTATAAAGGACATACGAGTACACAGTTGGTTCATTCATGTTTAATTTAGCTATTTGAATTTATCGTAGGACATTGACGTCGATGAATAAGCTTTCATTATCTAACATAGCGTAAACATATTCGCGGTAGTGAAGGTGCTAGGACTACGTAATGCGTGCAACAGGATACGGGAGCGTACGCATGCGTGCGGACGAGCGGGCGCGCGCCTCCTGACTACGGCTCAGGGCTCAGTCAGCTCGCCTCTCCAGGATACTATCCCAAACACTCCCGACATTCGGGCACACGCCCCCCGCCGGGACTGCGGGAATGAAATACGAAAGGGCGAGCCGCTGTGGTGCGGTACCTAAATACCGCGAAGAATTTCATGCGTTCCACAGATATTTTGGACTTCGATTGAAGTGGTTACAAATATATAGGCAAGTAGGTTATAAATAAACGCATTGAGCATACTTGAATAAGTATAAATAGGTACAGTTGCTAAGCTTTTGTTCTCAAAACAGCCTTTGCAACCCACACGCATGTTGCTAAATCCAAGTTTTAAATAAGAGTATAAAATTGTGGAGAACGCTACAGTCGCAACAGCACCACAATAGCAGGTATCATACGATCCCGCTCATCCGACAAATTCAGAGCAATTTACGTTTTGTACCATTTCGAGTGACCTCATCAATTAATTTACTTTATCGACGGTGAATGCGTTAATTATACTAAATTAGCATTTACGTAAGCCTTTGAGGCCATCATTGCTAAAGATAGACGAATCTTTAATCATAACTACTCGTATTAGGTATATTGATAAAGAGCAAAGCAAGTAGCAGTAAACACAGCCATTATTATTTTTTTGTTATGTCCTATTCCGAGTCTATCAGTCGTGCTATCTGATCGAGCATATTTCTTTAAGAATAATAATTGTTAACCGCTCTCACTGTCAAAAAGTAATCAGATCTCATGTAGAGCCAAGCTTCTAACTCTACACACCCTAACTCTACAAGGCCTAACTTCGCAAACTCTACACCTTAGTCAAAATATGTAGCTTGGCCATTTCGCTACATTCACATAGCGTAAGGTGAAAAACTCTCATACTGTTATTATACAATGGTTCTTGTAGTAACGAAACGGCCAAGCCATATATTTTGACTAAGGTGTAGAGTTTGCGAAGTTAGGCCTTGTAGAGTTAGAGCGTGTAGAGCTAGAAGCTTGGCTCTACATGAGATCTGATTACTTTTTGACAGTGCGAGCTACATGCATGGTCTCGTCTTGGCAACATTTAACATGAAATGTTTTTGTGGGATTTCATTTATTTTTGTAAGTTGCTTATGATTTACTAAAAATCCTGAAATACATATCTTATTATTTATAACAAGGACGGGGTATATAAATATTCAGACCTCTAGCATCAAAATTCACGGAAGTCTCATAAGTACAAACTTTCACCCCCTAGTTTAACAAGTTTTAAGATTTTTTTGTTGTTTGTGTAGGTACTATTACTAGCTTACATACCAAATTTCAGCTTTCTAGGACTTCAGGATGAACCTTAAGAATATTATGGATGATCATCAGTGAATCAGTGACGAAATCGGGGTATTTTAGATATCAATAAAATCTAAAGTATAAGAGCTATGCAATTGAAACCTTATAGGTTTATAAGTCAACTGACATCATATCCCGAAAATTTTGTTTATCTGGTATAATCCAAACCCAAGTTAAGAAGGTTCAAAAATACGACGAAGTGCTTCGAGAAAAGGTAGGTAGTGCCCTTGCGCTTCGCTTGGCTCGTCTTGACGGAGGCACTCCCGTGCCCTCAGATGATACTTACACACTTTGCCCGAAAACGAAATCGCAAATGACTGTAGGTACCAGTAAAGAACACAATCCTAAATAATATAACTTCAGCCCAAAAAACGCTAACTAAAAAATCACCTTCTATCCCTAATAAACCCCGTCTGTGAAACTTCAGCCTGAAACCACGAATTCAGTACACCTCGACGCGGCTACACACAAGCACAATACCTACGCTATTCCTTCGTGAGAGTTTTAATTTTACTATTTATGCAGAGCCAGAGGTTCAAATACCTACTTGGTAACGAGCCTTTAAAACTATCTAGAGGCTCGTAACTTTCTTGAACCTCTGTGTCGTGTCTTGTACCTACATTTCTGAAAACGGTTAAGATACTTAACTACATTTTCAGAAATGTAAGACTTAAAACATTCCGCACCGTCAAACAGGGTGAATAGGGATGCAGGGATGAATTGGGACGAATTAACTTAACGAATTTTAACATTGAAATAATATATGTAGTTTGTAGCCAAAAAAAACTCTAACGGTTATTACTGGTATTAACGATTAAGTGCCCTTGTTGGCAACAAACTATATTATTATTTCAAAGTTTATAATCTATTGTAATTTTTCGTCCCGATTCACCCCTGCATCCCTATTCACCCCGTTTGTAGGTATATGTCCTGTTATGCCCCAGGATTGCCCATGAATTATAGTAGGCTATGCCAGTCATCAGAAGCGTACCTACCTACTACTAAGTAAATACTTAGGTAGGTACAATAAATAACAGCACAGCACAAAAGTACCATAACAAAATAAAAATACAAAAAAAAACTTACCCCTGTAAAAGTTACTAGAGACTTATCTCTATTTCGAAACCATTGCACCCATTTCATAATTGCTGTAACACTGAAAATATTACATAGAAATACTAAACCAACTGTTAATAAACCAACAATTAACCACGTAGAAGTATCTAAAGACAGCTCTATCATATTAGAGTTTTAATTCCATTTGAATTCGATAAAAGGGAAACCAGTGGCGGGTGTGGAAAACTCGTTACAAAATTGTGTTCGTTGTGAATCTCTCAGGAATAATGAGTACTTGCCAGCGCGCACACTCTGCGCGGAACAACGCGTTCACTAGTTGTTAATTGCCTGCTACAATTACGTAGGTACGTGTGAATTTTCTTCCTGCATTGAATTAAATTAAATTGGTAAGAGGTGGCCATGGTTTTGGTCAGGATTTTACCAGGGAGAAGGCAATTCAATAATAGTAGGTACATTATGATATAAGTGCGGTAAGTTGAAAATCACAGCAGAGGCGATATTCCTAGCCCGAGCCGTAGGCGAGGGCCACAAGAAAGCAGAGGCAGTAATTATCAAAGCGCACGTATGTCATACGACGTTTTATAACATATTTGCGAGGAAATAAAAAAAAACTCGGACTTTCTACGAATAAATCTTTAATCACTTGTTAAAGCAGTTATATTAATTTGAACAATTTATAAAATTGATTATTACGTTGCCAGTTGGCATTTTTAATGTTGTCAAGTTATTATTATTAGTTACAATTTCACCAGTCTCTCTCTCACTCTCTTGAGTGAAAGTAGGAGAAACGCGGGACCACAGAGTTCTGCAGTCGGTGGCGGCGACGGAGGCGGCTGCGGCGGCGCGGCGTTGACGATGGTGGAATGTATTTATATTCCTTGTAATGCGGGAGCTAATTTCTTCTTTCTCATCGAGTCATCTATGTAGCCCTCGGCTACACCTACACTGTTCGACCGCCATCCTCCGTGGCGTTTTAGTGTCAATAAGTTCGCACCTGAATCGGCTAGCAATCTAGCCGAGGACCTTCTGAAACTGTGCCACAGTAGGTATTATTGTAATACTGTGACTGTGCCCTGTGTATTCATGTGGATCATCCAAATTGTTTCGGCATTGCTCCAAACTTATTTATGCCAATGGGTTGGCTAATGCATAAATTTGCCATTTTGGTAATTTTGAAAAAATCTGTTAGACATCGCTTTTGTTGAACGAAGCGCTTCGTATTTCTTCACTAATTCGTGAAAAGGCCCTGTATTGTGAACGATCTTGGAATTTTATTCTTTGTGTTTTTGACCTGGACAAGAAGAACCCGCCCATGGTTCTCGACATCATTAATACTTATATAATACTTACCTAAATACCTACTGTTGTTTGTATGTAGGTAACATGTACAGTTGTGGACAATATATAATTAGGTAGGAACGACTGATACCGAAGTCACTTTTCGATCGATCAAGTTGCTGTTATTTTTGTATCAACTTACTGATATTAATACCTTAATTAATTTCATACAAGATACGCAAAGTAGTTGGACTTCTATTGATAAATACTGGTCCATTTGAACCTTCTACCTATTCGAAACTTCCTAGATGTGGCTAAATAATTAGGAACGGGTAAAATGACTTCATTTATTAAACGATATTAGAATTAATTTAATGAAATTATCAATACTTACTTATTAAATAGGCTTTACCACTGTTTACAAAACTAAGCATTATGTAATACTAGCTTCTGCCCGCGGCTTCGCCCGCGTGGTTGTCGGAAATTTACCCACGGGAACGTGCTAACAGGATAAAATGTAGGTATGTGCTTCCCCAGAATGCCATCTATCTCGCGGGCCCTTTGTGGCTAATTACAATAGAAAACCAATTGTGTCTCATTAGTGGTGATTAAGAGGGTACCTATATGATATCTTTACCTAAGTACCTACCTAATTTAAAAAAAACTCAATAACAGAAAATTAAATACCTACCTACCTAAATAAACCTATTTCTGATGATAACTAATCTAAACTCAATAAATAAGCAAAATCCCTAAAAACTAATAGGTACCTATCTATACGAATGACTAATCCTACCTAACAGTATTATAAAATAACCTACGGTCACTACGTACACTATCAAATATACTACCTATACTTTAAAATTAAAATCTATACCTACGACTTATATAAAAATAAACCTAAATAGCTCTAAAAACTAAAAGGAATAAAAATGAACTCCACTGCGGGTGACCTAACCTACGAAAAACTTATTATTTGCGGTTGATACAGTAATCGGGTCTAAGGATCGAACCGCAAAATTAAGTTTGTTTTTTATTGTATATACTTTTCCGGGATAAAAAGTACCCAGTGTGGTGCCCAGGATATTAAAGAATAATTATACCAAGTTTCATCGTAATCGAACCGGTAGTTTTTGAACCGTGATGCCTGAACAAACAGACAGACAGACCGACAGACAGACACAAAAATTTTTTTAATCACATTTTTGGGTTCGGTGTCGGTCTAGTAACACCCCCTGCCATTTATTTTTTTGATATTTTCAATGTACAGAATTTTCACTTCTACAGATTTATTATAAGTATAGATATAGATTTTGTAGGATGACCCTTGCTTATAATAACTGCTCTGCAGTGACGGGGCATGAAAATTATTTTTTTACGGGTTTCAACAGAAATAGTGCTCCAAGATTCGACAAAGGCATCATACAGTTCATTCAAATTACTCACCCTTTTAGCAGCCAGTCAGCCACACAGAAGGAAGAGTGTGGACATACATACCTATATGTCGCAGCTAACTGGTTTAATTAGCCATGCAGTTAACTGCCTAGCCTATTAACTAAACGGCGCTGTTCAACTAGCGGCCTAAATTATATTCAGCCTATGCGTCTAATACAATATTTAATTAACTGGCTGGCTGATGCTTAGGCCATCTAAATACCTAATAGGGTGAAAATGTGAGAAAAAAATTAATGAATGAAATGAATGATTGAATTAATTAGTATAGGTACCAATCTAATTGTAGTCCCAATCTAACACAGTGACTTATTTTACAAAAAAAAACTTTTTCACTGAATGAACAATGTGTTTCTGGGTTCGTTCTCATTATCAAATGTCGAAACAAAAGGCAACGTCTCCTCAGCATAAGGAAGCATAGTCTCCTCCAATAATTGCCTGTATTAAAATTGATCTAAAATGCCTTCAATCTTTTTAAATGACCCAACACCATACCCTGAGAAACATCACCAAACTTTTACATTTCCACCCCCATGATTCACTACTTTTTTCGTGAACTTAGGGAGTCAAGTCAATGCCTGCTTAGCCGATCGCGCAATAGGTACTGATTCCCGTCAGAACCTATTCCATATATCTTCGTTTCGTCAGAAACAATAAAGAATTATATATTTTTCCATTGAGTTATTATACCTCCTAAGCATAGCAAGCAAGGGTCATCTTACAAAATAATAATGCTTAGTTTTGTAAGTAGGTAGTGGTAAAGCCTATTTAATAAGTATTGTAAATTTCCTTGAATAAATTCTGATATCTATATCTATACTTATAATAAATCTGTAGAAGTGAAAATTCTGTACATTGAAAATATCAAAAAAATAAATGGCAGGGGGTGTTACTAGACCGACACCGAACCCAAAAATGTGATTAAAAAAATTTTTGTCTGTCTGTCTGTCTGTCGGTCTGTCTGTCTGTCTGTCTGTCTGTCTGTCTGTCTGTTTGTTCAGGCATCACGCAAAAACTACCGGTTCGATTACGATGAAACTTGGTATAATTATTCTTTACTATCCTGGGCACCACACTGGGTACTTTTTATCCCGGAAAAGTATATACAATAAAAAACAAACTTAATTTTGCGGTTCGATCCCTATACCCGATTACCACTGTCTGTACTGTACCAACCGCAAATACTAAGTTTGTCGTAGGTTGGGTCACCCGCAGTGGAGTTCATTTTTATTCCTTTTAGATTTTAGAGTTATTTAGGTTTATTTTTATATGAGTCGTAGGTATAGATTTTAATTTTAAAGTATAGGTAGTATATTTGATAGTGTACGTAGTGACCGTAGGTTATTTTATAATACTGTTAGGTAGGTTTAGTCATTCGTATAGATATTAGTTTTTAGGGATTTTGCTTATTTATTGAGTTTAGATTAGTAAAGTTATCATCAGAAATAGGTTTATTTAGGAAGGTAGGTATTTAATTTTCTGTTATTGAGTTTTTTTTTTTAATTAGTTAGGTACTTAGGTAAAGATATCATATAGGTACCCTCTTAATCACGACTAATGAGACACAATTGGTTTTCTATTGTAATTAGCCACAAAGGGCCCGCGACATAGATGGCATTCTGGGGAAGCACATACATTTTATCCTGTTAGCACGTTCCCGTGGGTAAATTTCCGACATCCACGCGGGCGAAGCCGCGGGCAGAAGCTAGTAGTTTAATAAATGCAGTCTTCCCCTTTCCAAATTATTTGTCCACAGCTAGGAAGATTAGCATAGGTAGTTCAAATGGACCATAGTTAAATTATTAATAGAGGGTACCTTGTATGTAGTATTTTAATGTATGTATGTATAATTTTAATAGGCCTTGTATACAAGGCCTATTAAAATTGATGTTTAACATGTTGTTAAAAGTTATTATCAATAAATCGATACAAAAATTACAGCAACTTGTTTATTGAAAAGTGACTTCGGTATTAGTCGTTCCTAATTATATGTCCACAACTGTATGTGTCGTGTCATCATCAAATAATAAGCTTGGGGTATGGGAGTTTGATAAATAAAAACACCACTTATTTAGATATTAATATATTTTCGAATCTAAAATGTACAAAAAAATACAACTTAAATGTTATGTACTCATAACGCCAGATTTCATCAATGAATACAATATTACAATTCAAACATTTTGAAGGTATTAGTAGGTGACGTGTATGTTTTATTAATTGACAGTTACTAAACGATAAGTGACCCGGAGCAAGCTACTAGGAACAAAAAGAGCCTGTAACATTCTCGAATCCTTTTCATTGTTGATTTCTTCATTATAAATTTTAAATTTTCGTCAATATGTTTGTGCCAAAAATAACAATTTCATTATTATTCCTAATACCAGAACGGTTGTTTAAAATGCTAAGACAAGACATTGGATGTACTGACATTGCAACTGTACAGATTTCTTTGTATCTCTTCTAAAATAAACATAACGACCTATAGTTAAATTTCTTATTTAATCAACCATCACTTCATAACAACTTTGGTTGTGTATGCTAATCGTAAAAATATATGTATTTTAGCTATTTACAATATATAAACATACATACATACAATGCGTAGAAATGCACAGCAACACAAAAGGCCCTAACTAACATCTGAAGAACTAAATAACACAGACTTAACGGCCACTCACAAAAAGGATCATTGTGGAAACAAGGACTAGGTTTCTTACTCGTGTTTATTTCTAATATGTTTGAAAGTATTAAATTATTCAAATAGTTATAGTTGGAATTCATGACTGAGGGAAACCTGCCGTTGAGCTTATCCCTACAATATTAATAGAAACACACAGCTCTACGATACAACTAATAAAGCACACTTTCCCAAAAATCAATTCTGTGAGCGACCAGATCTAAAATCACTTTGCAATGTTTTAGAAAAACATAATTAGTTTAGTTATAACTCTATAACAGAATATTAAACCTAAGCAATATTCACAATATAAAAATACCCTTGTACGCAGACGACAGGCCAAGACAAAAGGCATGATTTTATACAAAAAATAAAATCAGCAGCGTACGGGAATGCCTTGTTGTGTTAGCGACTGTCATCCTACTATAATAAATATGTTATCACACAATCTTACCTCTAAGTAGAGGAATTTTTTGAAAACCCTTTGTTTATTAATTATATCAGGACAAAAAACAACAATAACTATAAAATAAATTGATTCATCGTGTAACATAAGATTGAAAACAAATTATTTTAAACTAATTATGTTTTCCTGCAGAATCAAAGACTCCCGTACCCGTCTATGTTTCGCGTTTTACAATAATGCATAGTGATAGTGATTATTAGGCCCCTGCCGCAGAGTAATTTTATGAATGATAAAAAAATATTTCTATTACACATCGATATATCACATTTGTTAATGCAGTCCAATTGTATTTTTTCTGCAAGATTGGATGGAATTTTGGACCCAATTAATTATATTTTAATTTATTAAATTTACTCTGAGACAATGGGTCGTACTTTCTTAAATATAAAATGAAATCGTTATTTCAATCTTCTTAAATAGAATTCCAAATTATATGTAACATTTCAATATATACCAATTTCTCCAGAATTGTAATTATAGAATGTAAAATCTATCATGCTCTTACAATTTATGTTCGATATATTCATTTATTCCGAAAAATTCATAGATTTTAAAACAATATCTGAATCGGGTATCCCAATTCGGAAATCAAATATATTCTAAAAGTAATTAGAAAAAAAGACTTACAGGTATATCAGCACACACTAGCGTTTTTTTAAATGATCTTTCGTTACCAACCTATGTTTTAAACAGTATTGTAGCAGTTTGTACAACTTTTTTATGAACTAGACGTTCGAATTGATTCTTATATTGAGGTATTCATTCATTACACCAAGACACTTAGCTTCCTAACACTTGATTATATCTAGACGATTTCCATACATGTAATATCCATTTATAAAGCCCATTTTAAAATTTTAATGTTCGGTTATCAAAATATTTGTTTATATTATAGGAATACTAATTTTCGTTGATGATTAGACGTGTTGCAATGTTGTCGAAACATACAGCACATTTTTATAGGTTAATGTTCAATTGAATGACGTTCCTTTTTTTTAGTTAGAGATTTTAATTACGTATTCTAAATTTAGTAAAGGAAACAGTAATTTAGTATCTTATTGAGCATTTATAATAGTGAATTGGAACGTGAGTTTCATTTTATAGTCGTTGTACAAATCGTAATATCGATTTCTACCTTCTATTGGTAGCAATAATTGGGACAAGACATACTCATTATGTTATTGACTAACACCGTGCAATGAAAACATGACGAATAAAATAATATTAGGAGCTGGAGTCAGTAAAATATAATATTAAGATATATATAATTATATATTTTTAAACGGCTTATAATATGTAATAGTGCTTGATTTTGTACTACACACTAAAAACATGACCATTTCAACTAAACCAGTATAAAAAGGAACTTAAAGACAATTAGAAACGTCAGTAATGTCATTAATAAGCGACTACAAAATGTAATGGCACACATTTTACACAGATAGTTTAATGTAGCAAGTACATAGATGAAGGCAGATTGTCTTAGGGGGTCGAAAACTTAGGTGTTTCTTTTAGAGACTGTCCCAAAACCCATAAAACGTCCATATTAATAAACTGCGTTGTCACAAAAGGTCCTCATTGATTTTTGCATCAAGTTAAGATTTTAGTCAGTTTATCTATTATCCAGACTGCCTACTGGTTACTTTTGAAAACAGCTTTGCGTTTGCAGATTCTTAATATGAACCTTAATGCAACAGCCCCAGGTCAAGTTCAAGATACGACGCAGGCCAGACTACTATTAATTTTGGAAGACTAAAATTCAACAATAATTCCACTGTAACTACATAATATTACTATGTAGACGTGACTCCCGTATGAAGCTAATTTTATGTCAAAGGCATATTGTGTAGGTGTAAGTCATCATCTCATGATAAGGTATCACTACATGGTGGTATACAACTATACATCTCACACGAATGCATCAGCTCTAAATTCGATGTAGTTTATTTACAATGATTTTTGATCTAGGTGTAGGTAAGCTATAGTCATATTTTTTATGGAATCTATGTGGTTACTTATGAATTTATTCCATATGTATGCGTATTATTACTAAATTCTATTTCAATTTTATTTATAATCGTATTACTTTTTTTTAAGGTGGTTTTGAAAAAATATTATTTAACTATAATTTTCAGGCACCGATGCTTTATACGGCATGTCATTATTATAATATACATTTAACAGAAAAGTAAACGGTTTAATCATGCAATGGACGTGTTTCAAACGTTATAATATAGTTATGTTACCGTAAATCTGCAAAAAATATAACATTTGTGTACATTTATCTTCGTCGAGATGTTGTAAACTAAGTGACGGCATTATATGCTGTTTCATCTTGCGACCAGTTACGAGTAAATAAATTTTGTTACCATATATTTATGTATAATGAATGTATTAGACACGACTACTCCTTGCCTATTTGCTTATATTTCCATGTAACAAGGCCATCACTTGTACTTTGTTGGTTTGAATTTTACTTATTAACACTGACAGGACTCGCCTCTCTGAAACCATCGTGTGGAATGAATTGTGTTGCTATGGTCATCAGATTGCGTAAAGCTTATCACTATCTATAGACTGATTGAGCCGAACTTCTTCAATTTCAATCAACAACAATGACAAATTAAATTGGTCAGTGGCCTACCCTTCACTCTATTTATTTTTATGGTATAAAAATATGTTTTTATATAATATTTCATAGTCAGATTACTTGTTTAACTTGATTTGTGGATTATCTTTACATATTTTGTACGTTCATTATTTAGTAATAGCACATCACAATTTACTTCTTTAATGTATCTATGTCCTAAATGTTATGGTTGGTATTTTGAAAAATTCAATTGTTAGAAAGGAATTAATACATATTATAAGGAAACTTACTTATATTATGATCTAAATCGAGTGAACCCCCTGAACTCGTTTAAGTACTTCATATCGATTAACTTGTTGTCACTCGCCAATAAATTATAAGGACTACGTGTAAAGTGCAAACGGGTATCATTCGGTAAGATATAACAATTCCTGATCAGAAAACAAGGTCGGCGGTAGCATGTACCCTAGTATCAAAGATCGATGTGAACACCGTGAACGTTTCTTATTATCCGGGTTTGCACTGTTTATAACGTGTCGTGGTCCCGTATATAAAATAGGGGAGCAACAATGCTGTCAACAACTTTGCTAAACGTTCTACCAGTGGATTATTTTAAAATTTAAGTTACACATATTAGACCGCTATTAGGATACACACCACACCCAAAGGTCTTAGTCATATTTTATTATTATAACACTTTAAAGTTAACGTATATTAATAATTATTAGATAATATTGTGCAAATCTAGTACGCTTAATTGTTAACGTCAAAAGTACATGCCACTTCAAGCAGTATTCACTTTTTAAGTCTAAATATGTTTCGAAATATCAGATCCAAAAGAAAATACTAGCACAGAAGTATGCTGGTGACGACATGCAATATCTTACGCCATTATGTATTTTTTTAATTTTCCAAGCCAGGTAATGTCGCATTTTAATTTTGTACTGCCTGAAATGGCGAAGTAAGTAAATACTGCTAATTTTCGTGCCTAATATTTAATTTATAGTTACTAATAATGACACCCAACATTGATGTTATTCAACGTTGACCTTTCACCATAGAACTTAGAATTATACACACACAGTTTATAACATATTATTATGCACTTAATTATAAACATCATCTTTACGAAACTACTAACTTTAATATCGTATCGTAATGACATAAACTACTAAAAGGAAATTGATTTCTAATGTAAACAACGTTTATAATTAAGACTGTGTGATGTACGATAAAATGCCGTTATCATAATTACGTCGATTTCTTTATTAGCAGCAAATAACGTCGTGCTTATTACACGTTTCTACGTTTATGCATGTATTAAAGTTAAGATTGTAAATATTCTAAGCGTACAGACCTTTCTTGTTATGTCATATCGAGTGCCCTTAACAAATCATCGTTAGCACTATTTGCAACGGTTAAAGTGACGCTTATTTTGTATATTTACAATTTAATTGATTTAAAAAAACATTAAAAAATCCTGGTTTTCGTAACAGTTATATTTGAAAGTAAATTGAATTTATATCGATGACGACAGTACAAAACCTATTTAGTTTTAAAATAGTTACAACTGAATATAAAAAAATGCCATGCTAAAAGGCTGGGTGGCCAAAGAAAATACGAATTTCGTCTGTCGGACCGTCGCAAATAGTCTCTAACTTGAATGATTGTTTGACATGTTTTTAGTCATTATCTTGTATATGACATGTACAAAGTACATGCATACCACATTTAAGACGTATATCAAATTTAGATCATCATCAAACATTTTGTTATTCATCAAATCCATTAAATATGCACAGTGTGCAAAGAATAATAGATACATTAAATTGATAAAAAATAACAATATATTTTATCAATTTATTATAACTCTTTCTTATTTTCTATATAAAACAACTCCGCGCCTTTGTATTAGGGTAATTTCATCGAGCAAACAAGGGGGTTTTACTCTACTATCAGGAAGGATATAAGAAATGTTATAATCACAGATCTTCAAACCAAATAATTTGTAACAAGAATAAAATTTATATTATTACGTTAATTGTTTAAATTTTTTGTTTCATTAGCTTATATAATATTCAATTTACCGTAGTCGAGATACTAATACGAGTATTAAGTTGTAAAACCGTTGTCAATAGAGTTTATGTAAATACATTTTGTTCAATCCCATGAACAATTTTTTTTTCTGTGATTATGACATTCAACTTAGTCATTTGTTAAAATAATAGAAAACAGGTATTGGAAAAACATAAAAAAATAATTTGTAATGATTTAATCAATTTCATAACTGGATTGAAATTTAAAGAATATTGTACCATACACGAAACACAAAGAAATATTTTAACAAAATATTTACAATAAAGTAACATCTATAATTTAACAACATATTATTTACACGTAAAAATAATATTCTCCATAAGAGAAACCATTTCACTCGACGTCTCGTCATCATATACTATAATACAAATTACTTTGTCATAACAGGTAACATCTGACTTTCATACTATAATACATAACGTTCACAACGCCAAAATATGTATTTTATATTTCTATACAATATTGCACGCGGTATATTTCTATTGTACATTGTGTATGTGTACTGGGCGTACAAGTCAATATGATATTTTTAAATCACTATTTTTTTTCCATCACAGGAAGCTACGAATTTCGCATCGATTCGTTTTTCGTTAAAAATAGAGCACAATTAAAGATACATACATATTTATAAAAGACCATACCTAGTTTCTCAAAGAACTTAGAAGTAAATATATCATCAACGAAACGATTTTATACAACTTGAAAACATCACTAGCACTACTAGACTACATTAAAGATGTCTATAAATACGCGTATGTACTATATTATTCTCACGAGTGAGATTTACAGCCGCAGAGGTACCACGTAGACCGTAACTGGGAACGACGACGTTCGTTACGCTGGAATCTAAGGATCGTCGGTTAACGTCCATCCGATGAAGCGAGAAATTAATAAATGCAAACTTCAGCGAGACCCGTAGCGCGCAGTCCGCGCTCGGGAGGCGCGGCGCGCGGCCATCACTGCGACAGCAGCTTCTGCAGCAGCGACGCCTTACTCGCCGCCCCCGCCGCCTCATCACCGCCCGCCGCCGGGCCCGCCGAGCCCGCCTCCGTAGTACTCTGTGCGAAACCAAACAAGCCAATCATTAAACTGTTCTCCCTTACATTCGCCTTAGTGCTCCTAAGTCCTAACCGTAGTGTGCGACTTTCATATGCTTGACTATACTGCGAGGATGAACCCGTTACTTCATATATTTTATCTTTTACTGAATTTCCAACTTTGGTGTATTATTTGGGAATTGATTGGGTTTTCCTACCACACCTTCATCATTTAATGAGGTATATAATTAGTATCTGTAGCACACTTAGTTAGTTGACGGCAATTTTAAGCTTTTATTTAACACAAATTTATTAATTTAAGTGTTATTTTTCATATTTTTGAATCGTGTCTTATCATAGCGTTATTAACAGAAGGTATAATATAAATGTTTAAATCAATATATAAAACATTATTCATTCATTATATTATTAAAATCCAGTTTATTGCACTTTTTATCTTTAGGAAAAATGCCTAGTCGAATTAATTTATAACGAATTAAACTAACTTATAAAATCATTCGATTGCAAAATACTGGGCGATTAGAATTGAATACGTACCATCGATACAAAAGAAGAAAATTGATTAATAACTATTGTAAGTATAGCATTTTGTAAGTAATTTGATAGCGTTTTTTTTTTCGAAAGCAAAAGAGGAATTTACCTATTTACTATACACGAGGAACGATCAAAATTTAATTCGGTTTTTTTTTTAAAGTCCAGGTGAGTCTTATTATAAAACTACATTTAAACGTAATCTTGATAGCATCTTGTTCATCAAACTGGAAAGACTGTAGTTTATTTAAAATCATTTACAAGATTATTTATGTGATTATTTTCGATGTAAAATTGCATACAAGAATGAGTGTAAATCACCATTCAATTCCAACAACTTAAATAACTTGAAAGATTTATCAAAATCCACAAAGTAACTATGTCTGGCATGATCTTGATCGCTACTCGTACATATTCAATTTCTAACAGTATAAACCGATTCAAGTCTCAAATACCGCCATGCAATCGTCTCCTGAATATCTACGAAACGTAATCAAAGAAAAATGTTCTAAAACATTTTTATAAGCGGACAATAAGCAAACTATTGCAAAAATATAATGCTGTTGTTTTATTACTACAACGTCACAAAACCTTCACCACACTTTATAGTCTGCGCATGCGATTTCCTCCCCGATTTTATCATAAGCTTAACCTTTAATTAGATAAATCCTATAAGCCGGTGAATTATATTAAGGTATACGTTTAAAACAAGATTTCTAAGAAAAATATTTGAGATGATTATTTTTAGAATTAAAGTAGTTTTCACTAGTTAAGAAACATTATTTTAAAATCACATCACAAAAGCTTATTCAAAATTCAGGAATGTACCAATTTACAGCTACTCCAACGTCATAAAATCGTCATTAAATTAATTTTAAGCAGTTGATTGCGTTTATAAGTAAAAATGCATAAATAAATACGTTGCCAATGTGGAAAGCGAACGTTGGTACATTTCTCTAAGCTTCTAGTATCAAGATGATCGAATCGACAACACACGCAGCAGAGCAGACGTAATAATTATAGGTAGGTCTACGGAAAAATGAAAACCTATAAAGTAGTGAAGTGACTAGATGATATTTTGTACTCGCTGAACGCGTCCCAAGCTTACCGGGGTGCTCTGCGATTCCCACGAATTAGTCGACGCCGAGGCCGCTCGGCCTCCCACCACACTGCCGCCACCTACGTACGTACACACGTATACATTGGCAGTGGATATCCCCTACACTGACAATGTTTCAAGAAAGCGCGCTATCCAGAGCAACGTTCCTTTATTGTCCCCAAATATTCTGGACATGGAGGGGTGACTACTTGTGGACAACATTGTCATGTACATCCACAATTAAGTCCAATGTTTTCCCGAACTCATTATGTAAGTACTTCAAATTTTTAACAAACAATAAATCTAAGTATTTCCTCATAAAAAAAATGTATACCGTTTATACAATCATAACTAAAGATAAAACAAAGGGCTTAGTGCAGGCAATGGTTATCCCAAGCATGTTAGATTCATCAAAATAGGTGGATTGAAAAGGAAATTCATTATTGAAAATATAAACACCACAAATTATAACACCTATATCCCCGGTTAGGTCAAGGTGTAAATTGGTTGATTTCAGCGTTTTCAGTGTCTATTTTTATTAAGCCATGGTGTTTCAGTTTAAACTAAACTTGAATGATATCCCTGCTACAGATAATTATGTATTCACCTCACTCGGGTATTAGTAGTGTCATTACTTATTTTTCAACACAGTATTTTTGTTGTTCAACATTATATCTTGAGTCCAAACGCCCGGCGTAAAGGTCATAATTATGTAGTAACACATTTCAGTTTACAACATTGAAAGTAAATTAAAAGTATAATATATGTGTCAGTCCAGGCATAAAGGGTCCAGTAGTGGGGTATTGAGTTAAGACTGGATTCGGTATCTAGAATAGTCAATTGATAGTATGGATTGAAAAAATAATCAAAAAGTAGCACACGTTTTTTTTTATCAGACATTTGAAGTTGAAATTCTGAAAAAGCTTGATTTGAGAAAAAGCATTTTGAAAGTTTGAGTGAAAAAAAAACACACTTTTACTTGCTTGTTACGTAGATTTTTATTCATTATTGTAGATTGATATGTTTTCCATAGAATCAACTTATAATTATACTTTTGACATCAAAACTAAAACAATTATTATCAAAATAAAAGAAGGATACACAGTCTAGTAAAAAAGGTCCACTTGCCGATATTTAATAAAAAGTTAGTTATTGCGATAGTAATTAACAATAAAAAACTAAAATTAAGTATTCTTACTCTATTTAGGAACTAACAAAATAACAAGACAGGCTTTTTTCAAACATTACTGCAACAGAATAATGATTATTTTAGCCACTGGTACCTTTTATGTAATGTCATAAAAGGTACCAGTGGCTAAAATAATCATTATTCTGTTGCAATAATATTTGAAAAAAGCCAATACAAACATAAAAATAAAACTTATTCTATTTGGGACTCCAACTTACGTTTTGGACAAAAATAAATTCCTCCTCGCACCTGATTCCTATGACCAACCTGTTTGCAGTACGAACATGTTGGTTTTTGTCGAATACTCTTTTCAATTGATGGTTTCTGAAAAGAGTACTCGACAGATGTTGTTGGGACAGAGTTGTGGTCAACATCAACATTTGGAATGGGTTTCGGGCATAAAATGTCTTTAGATTCTTCACGTACAAATTCACGAATCTTATTATAAAGATACGATTTTCTTTCGTACGTCATGCCTGCAGGGAATTTTTCTAAAGGAAAACCGTATACTTTATTCGGGTTCAAAACCTTTGATACAGTTGGTTGACTGTCAGTATATTTTTTGTAACATAACATGTGCCCTCTATTATCTTCATTTGTTTCAAAATGACTAAAATGCAGAAGTTGGTTAATAGTTACACAATCAGGTTGAAAAAAATTGGCCCAGTCGTAAGTTTTCACAAAAGTTTCTCCTTTCTCATCACCAGTTAGAACAGCTACTATAGATTTTGTTTTCGGACAAGCTTGAACAGCAGCTGCAAGAATATCCTTTAAGTTATTGCATTCCCATTTTCTAAAACTTTTTTTGAATAGACCGAAATACATGTCGGGTGCAAACTTCGTATGACCCACGGGAAGGAAAGATATACGGAAACTTCGGTGTCTGCCTGTTAAAACTCGCCATGTTGCATATTGCATGACATAGTTATTTTTATTTTGTCCAGCACAATTATCTGCATGACAAACAACATCTTTTTCGCCTATACCAAAATTTTCGAAAAAATGATGTAGCATTGAAATTATTACATTAGCTCCTTTCCCAGTAGCACAGGGTTCAGGAATTACGTACAAAACGAACTTTCTCAAAGGCTCTGCAGCAACACCAAATAAACTGACTTTAAATCCTGTCAAGAAATACAGTGGCCCAATTTGTTGTGAACTGTGCGGCAAATGCACCTGTTGGGCAAAATCAAAAGAGTAATGCATGACGCCATCATAAGAACATGGTTCATGAGGTCCAAGAATAAGAGTAGAGTCCGTTATTGAATCAGTCGCAACTTTGATTACATTGTTATAATATTTTCGTTCATTTTGCACTAAATCAAGGTGCTGCCTCGACTTTTCTACAAGCTGTATTTTTTCCTTTTCATCTAAACCACCCATTCGTCCCAACGTGGTCACGTTTTTCTGACAAGTTGCACATAGATCTGTTTTCGGTTTCTGTATAACGACATATGGACAAAAATCTTCCCAAAGATCATACCAACTACTTCTACTAATAGGAGTTTTATCGAGTAAAGCTATAGTTTCCAAATATTTGTTGTACACATACGCTTTAGACATACTACAAGGTAAAATTATTAAATCAGATTTAAATTGGTGGCCTGGTAATCGGCCCGGCAATACTAAACCGTTTTCATTAGCAAACTGTCTTATAAAAGTGATTGCGTCTGATCTAGTTTGCAAATTAATACAATTGTAAGGTCGTTTACGTGACCCGTGGACCTTTGGAGCAACACCGCTGTCCAGAAAGTTCTTTTTTACATTTTTTAACCTTTTCAAACCAGTGGCATATACATATTGGAAAAAAATCTTGCATACTGAAACACCTCGAAAGAAATACTTTACCGTGTATTCTTTTCGTTGCAAGTTTCTGTTTTTTGAATGTAATGTATTTTCACTTGTACGTAAGAGAGCATTTAAAGCTCCTTTCAAGACCAAGTGATGATGATTGACTCCTTCATTACAACGTGAATTTAATTCGATACAATCTAACCTACTACTTAATATTACATCTTTTTGAAATTTGGACACACAATTATTATTACATCCACAGCCAGTATCTAAGAATGAGGCCTGAGTTACATCGTCTAGAATTAAAGGATCATCATCTAGTAAAATATTACCAATTTGCCGCTCTTCGAGCGGCTCACAAGCACTAAATTCGATGTCACACGATAATTCTGTACCCCGTTGACTTTTGAACTCTAAATTAAAATTTTCATAGTCTTCATGTTCTACAGACGCTGAATAGCTAAACTCTGAAAACAAATAGTTGAAATATACATACTACACAGGTCATTTTTTCATACTATGTCTATGACATAGGTACCTAACACAACTTCTTAATTGGTATTAGAGTCCTTGCTGTAGTCATAAAGAATATGTACTATTGCATGCATACAATGATCACGTCGATCTTTTTTGATTTTACACAAGGCTCGGCTAACTATTTTAGCAAAATCATAACACTCATGTATTTCATCTTCACTGATTGCTTCTGTATTAGTGCTTTTTTCATAATACTGATCCGTTTCATCCATCTCAGATGTCGACTCTGTGAAATTATTTTCTAAGTTGTAAGTACCTGAATAAGGTGCAACGGTTTCTTCTTCTGTTGGTAAATCCGGCGTTGTTGCGGTCGAGGCCAAAACAGGTAGTGTGTTTACTTCCACCTCCATAGAAAGTGGTACAGGTCCATCAGAATGCTTAGATTCATCACTAGAGCTGGAACCTTCGGTTGAATCTTCAATAATTATGTTACCTAAAAACAAATTTGAATTTAGTATAAATGGGATGAAATTATGACTAATTGAGATTCATTAGCCTATCAACTTTGTCGCGGTCAGTTTTCAGTCTATGTGGATGCAGCCGAATTATTATGATTAAAGCTGCTCTCTTTTAAAATGTAATAAATAAGTAGGAACGTAACGTAATCTACGCTTAATCCATAAATCTCTAAATCTCTAAAATCCATAAAAAATCGAATTTAAAGACGACTGCTGTCTGTAGGAGGCTTCGCCCCTGTCGAGGTCTAAATATGAAAAGTAGGTAACAGCTGTAGATACACACAAGAACTCCGTAACATTCCGATACCCCGGTTTATAGAACTAGCTTTTCGACCTCGGCCCCGCTAAGCGTAATAACGTTAATAATATTATAGCCTATGACTGAATAATGCAGCTTTGTATTGGAGAAAGAATTTTCAAAATCGGTTCAGTACTTTTGGAGCTTATTCGATACATAACACAACACGTAACAACAAACATAGTATTAGTAGATATAATAGACAACGTAAAGACTTACCTTTATTCATTTTTATGCGCACTTTTCACTCACTCAATTTAAAACAGCTAAGATAATAAAAACTGCTATATTTACACAAAGACTGTCGGATATTGTTTCCTTTCCGGTGTCAAATGACAAATAAATTATTGCATCACAGGCAGATCTATTTATAGGACACGTAGGTAGCAAAAAACGATCAGGGAAATCCCCGCTATGTCGAAGTGAAGCAAAGTAAATCCCCTTAGTAGTTGCATAGTAGCAGGGAGTTCCCCGCTTTAAGGGACCTTTTACACGTAGTTTCAACATTTTAATCTTAAAATATAATTAAATTATTAGAAGTGATCAGTACGGGGTATTGAAACGTATTTTATTCCCAGAATATCGACATGCCACCCACTGGTACCTTTTTAGTAAACTTTTTTCATAAAGTTTCTGGTACTTAGAAACATCGTATATAGTCATTTACTATATGAAATTGTAGATAATTGAGCATTTATTTATAACCAATTAAAATCGCGAAATGCAATTTTTATACCCAACTTTACAAAACCTCTTATATCTCGGAAACTAAATGCCGCGCACTGGACCCTTTTCGCTTGGACTGACACATATATTCAGTTAGAATAACCTTTTAAGGGCCTTGTACATGTTGCAAACAATAAAAAAAAATACCATTATTTAAGTAGCAACCACTCACACATAGACTGGGGGGAAGAATTTTCCATGAGGGAAAATAATAAACTGTATAATTGCACAACCGCCGATAAAGGTTAAGAACTCTTTATCTAAACAGTAATTATACCTACCGAGGCTACATCTATAGTCTATATCTAGATAATAAGTGTGTACGAACCGGGCGGGGTCATATCGAAGCTCATGAGTGAGTCCATGTCGGGCGGCTGCAGCGGGTGCAGGTCGGGCCGCGCCGAGCGCGCTCCCACCACGGCGCGTAGCTCGTTGCGCACGTACTCCGACGTGCCGCCCGTGCCCTGCCCGCCCGGCCCCACGGGCCCCCCGGGGCCGCCGAGGCCGCCAGGGCCGACGGGGCCGCCAGGGCCGCCGGGACCGCCAGGTCCACCGGGGCCGACAGGGCCACCGGGGCCGCCAGGGCCGCCAGGGCCGCTTACGCCGCTACCGTTTCCCGCACCTACAAAATCACTTTTATTCGACTGTGACCTCTCATCACCTTGATACATCTATTACAGGCGACAGAAGGTGGAACATTTAACGGTTATTCCTACCTTTGTGTGGCCCTACCGCGATGCATTCAGAGATATTTGAAGGCTCGGGTTGAAGGATTTCCCGCAGCGGGTCCGTTACTAACTTGTTCCATGGTTATATCAGGTAAGCGAAGGTTTTTGAAGCGCAGAATGCAAAAGATTATTATTAACCATGCAGAGCGATAGGTATCGGAAGAAAGAACTGCCGTTACGTCCGAGCAGATTAGACTACTACTAAGCCTTACCTCGTTCGACGCGAGTACAATCATTGAACTTATCAATTTCACGAAACGCAAATCCCCGCACGAATTTCGGCGCTCCATGAAGTAACCTATAAGGATCTCTTTTGTACCGGCCGATTAAGTCGTTCTGTTGCGCTTTGACCAAGCCAAGCCACGTCCAGCGGCGTCGGGTGAGATACTCACATGCGTGCTGGTGGTCGAGGCCCGCGTGCGGCGCGTGCGGCGCGTGCGCGTGCGGCGTGCAGCGCGCGTACTCGCCGCAGTAGCCGGCCGCGCCCGCGCCGCTCTCCTCGTAGTAGCCTCCCACTGCCACACACGCCGCGTTAAGTACTACGGGCGACGAGCACGGTGCCGTGGACGCCGCCCGACCTACCTAATTCGATGCGCCTGCCCGCCACTACGGCGGTATCGGGGAGTCAAGGGACTCGACGATGTCAAGTCGAAAGCGCGAATATCGTGTCGATCGGACGCTGCGCATGAGCGTCGCCGTAGGTCACCCCCGCGCATTCCACGGGTAACTAACTCGGTATGAGTTCGAGACCGCGAAATATTGTCTCGTCGTAGCTCTAGCTAATGACTTGCATTCAAAAGATTTTAAAAGATACCGGATAGTGAAGCCTTAAAGACATGCAATTAGGTTTTTGTCTAAGATTTCTGGAAAAATTGTCCAGTTCTGGCAGGACACGCTATTTCTAAAGTTCTACGGGACATGCGTTTCTTTTTTGAAAATATCATGCTCTGAAGTCAAAGAAAATCGATTGGCAAATTTCTAATCTATAATATCTACCTTACAAAATGTAATTTATCATCATTAGTTTTACTGAAAAGCCTTACAAAAACCTTTGGGTAATGATATCGATCATAAAGATTTATTTAATTATATACATAATTATCTGATCACCTCATTAAGTAAGATAAGCAAACTACTTTCAAAATATAAGTAAAATATAACCACAAGACCACCCTCTTAAAGTTATTGTTTAACATTTTGGACATGTTTCCGTTTCAAAAACTTTATTACGCACGTTAGTTAGTATCGCAATTTATTGTTAGAAAGTATTTTGTGGAAATTTTAATTTCCTCTTTAATACGTTAATAACAATAAAAAGAAGTAAATCAAGGCTGTGCATTTCAAATTTCAATACTATAACATGGGGATGTAATTGACAAAAGAGGCAAAATTTTAGTTTATCGTAATCATAAATAGGAAGGTAAAAATATATACTAGTCAAAACAAAATAAATGTATGTATTGTACCATGTATTTTCTGTATTCCAATAAATGTATTGGGTTTGAGGGTAGACAAATAATTAAATTGAATTAGCTAGCTAATTTATAATGCAAAAACCTAAAAATTAAATTTATTGATAGATAAAAGAACATCTGATTAGGGGGCCTAAAAAGGCCACTTTAAGCAATAGCTCTAAAAGCTATTCATTTCCTTAATTTCCAGCAGATCCTTAGCAATTCCTCTAATTTTCGTAAAATTTCATTTCATATTTGGTGTAAGCACAAGGAAAAAATGTAAACCGTAATTTTATCGGTAAATTTTTCATTACAGTTTTTATTAATCAAATTGGTTTTTTGTTTTTTATTTCTAGTTTAAATGTTATTTCTTTATGATATGAATTGCACACATCATATTATGAATTGTCAGTTTGTGACCATTTTGCGATTTTTAATATGTTTCATATTGTTATCCTATTATGATTCTGCCAAAGTGGCCTTTTTAGGCCCCTAGGTTTTTTGGAAAAAATGCAATTTCAGCAAAAAAAATACACTTAATGAAAAGAGGTTAAAACAAAAATGTCGAAAGATTTTTATTTTTATTGCACTTTTTTTGTATCGTGTGTGTCCTCTTTTTCGAACACATTCTTGAAGCCTGGGTGGCACTCTCCACCAGATGTCGCACAGTCTCTTCTGAAATTTGTTCCCAGACTGACTAGAGCATGTTAATGAGCTATCGTTCATTATGTACGGGCTGATTTGTGTCCCGGACACTTCTTTTTAACAAATCCCACATGTGTTCGATGGGGTTCAGGTCCGGACTGTTGGCAGGCCACGGCAAGACACGTATACCAGCGTCATCTAGGGCTTCCCTAGTGGCTCTAGCTGTATAAGCGCGGGCATTGTCGTGCATTAATGTGAATCTTGCACCAATTCTTTGAGCAAATGGCACCACATGAGGTCTTATAATCTCCTCAATGTATCGCACAGCCGTTACCGTGCCTCCGCTGAGTATTGCGAATTCGGTTTGACCTAATAGACATTCCTCCCCATACCGTGACATTTGGACCCCCAAATCTGTAACTTTCATGGATACAAGCACCCGAAAATCGCTCACCTTCTCGTCTCCATACACTAATGCAACGATCATCACTAAAAAAAATCACTTTACACTCATCAGTGAACAATACTGTGTTCCATTCACTTATGTCCCAGTCCAGTTGCAGCCTTGCGAATAATAATCGGTTTGCACAGTGTACACTAGTCAATGGAATCCGCACTACGCGTCTTAGAAAACTGCTGGTCTTCATGTAACCGATTTCTAACCGTTTGATCACTCACGCGGGTACCGGTCGCCTGGCGCAAGCGATTTTGTAAGAGCGCAGGCGGTGACGACGCGCTCTCTTCGCGCAGTATACGTATGTAGCGGTCTTCCTGAGGTGATTGTGGGTGAGGGTGAGGTGGTTGCTCGATTCCTGCCAAATCCCCGTCTTCTGGTTACACTCCCAGTCTCTTGAAATCGATTCCAAGCATCCTGGATCGCTCGTCTTGAAAAGCCATGCTGTAAAGCTACAGAACGCTGCGAATGTCCCTCTTCAATAAATGTGCCATCACATTGATTCAAGAGTGACATTCACAGCGTTGTTGTGCTCTAGTTTCGGTTTGCAGGTCCATATGTTTTTAAATCCTCGGCATAGCGCTTTCAAAATGTTTACCCACGTTCTAACTTAGCAAATGTAAGACTGTTCACAAAAGAATCCACAATTTAAATCACTTAAGAATTCGTCTTAGAATAGGGTAAATTCAAGTAGTTACAAAACAAAAGTATCAAAGGACCCACTTCAAAAATTATGCAAGTGGTATCATCACGTTATGTTTGTAACACTTCAGGAAATACACACAAAAGATGATGTCTTTGAGAACGCTTTAAAATGATTAAATCAGTCCCGATGTTAAAATTCACAAGTGGCCCTTATTTTGTTTTGACTAGTATACAAATAATAATTGAAATACACAGATATCATGTAAATTATCATTTCAAATGTGTTTTGTATCTCAATTTCTACATTCGTAAGCACGATAAAAAGTACGGATCTGTCGGTTAGGCCACGCTTCGAGCAAAAGCCGTATCTTTTAGGGAGTTATTAGAGCAAACGATTGTAGAACAGAGAGCCTGAAAGTAACTATCAGGTCGACTGCCGCATTGGACGTCGTCCGAGCGCTAAGTCATGCCCGTGACTTATTACTGATAGTTTTCACGAGTAAGCGTAATGTTCCTCACCAAATACAACGTTACTTCCGTTTTGTTTTTATCAATAAATAAGCCATGTCCCCGATTGGGATTTCCCATCGGCAAAAAATTACAACGTTGGAAACGTAGTAATTTTTGCTGATGGGAAATCAAGGAATTCTTGTGAAAAATTTCATGCTTCTAGCCACAGCGGTTTAGGCTGTGCGTTGTCAGTCAGTCAGCGAATGAATGAATGAATGAATTTAAGATTTTTATAACGTAGGGCCTGGTTTGACCTTTGCCGGTCGCCCGATAGTTGATTCAGGCTGTAGTGTGTGTAGGTGGGTGTAGCTGCGGTGTGCGGTGCGGGTGTAGTTACCTAGATGCGGGCGCGGCGGGCGGTGGTAGGTCTGCGGCGGCGGCGTCATGGGCGTGTGCAGCGCGGCCGGCGACACGCCGCCGCTGTGCGTGTACGCGGTAGATCCCGCCACCTGCAACACCAACATTACGACTGTCAAAATCGCTTAACGAAGCTGCGAGTCACTTGTACTCCCCGTCAATGTGGTATATTTTTGTACTGGATATTGAATGTTCCAGTTCAACTTTTTTTCACGAAAACAAATACCCCCACAAAACGTTACATGCACCCATACGTACAATATTTTGTGTGCGTTACTGCGCACTGCCGTAAACTGAGACTTTACACCAAAAAAAAAACGTTTGCAGCAATACTTTTTGCTCAATGTTACTTAGTTGGATGTACGGAATGTGGGTGGAATCATGCTTTTTTTTTACACACTGTATACACAATCACTCGAAAGTCTCACATAGAACAATCGAAATTAGTTGTTGCAAGAGCGCACGTCTTGTGCATAACACCTAGCATAACGTTTAAATTACAAGCGCAGATACTGCAGCTGCTACCTACACGACAGGATGAGGAGTATACAGTCTGTGAAGATAAGCTTGGTCTGTGGCCAGGCTAGCACACATTTAGAATATTTTTTTATAATTAACATTTTGATTTGGTATTCTACTGTCAAAAAAAATATCAGGTCAATCACGATAGAAAAAAAAGCTAAACTCACACTTAATTGTCGACTTAGCATCGGATTCTGCTGTGACGTAGTAATTTTATTTGTACCGTAATTTGGACCCATTTGATCTGTAAACAAATAAATACAACATAAATCACAGTCTTGACATTAGGTACGGTATATAAATGTATTTTCTCTAAAATGATTGGAAATTCGAGCATTATTTGGACAACCTTCTTTGAGAGAAATCGAAAATTAAATACGAGCAGCAACCGGCAATGTTAGTATGATATCAATCGTGTTTAGCGACCGAATAAATTTAAAACTCGCTAACCAAAAGATTGCTACGACTGGACAGGAAAGGGACACTGCTCACTGATCAAACACTTCAATACGATAGGCATAACGGACAGCCCCCTGTGCAGAGCTTGCATGGAGGCTGGTGAAACCGTTGCGCATGTGCTCTTTGAGTGCACAGGCGTCACCCAGATTAGATCAAAAACCCTCGGGACACCCAGATACTACACAGATGTTCTCGACAGACCAGGAGACCTAATAAGCTTCTGGAGGGAGGTGGGCTGGTTGGAATAACCACCGATGGCCACCATGGCCCACGCCACGGACTTAAGTGCGGAAACCAAACCCTTAACATAGAACATACTTAGTTTGAATTTCTGCGTACTATTTGATAAAAGTACTATACAAGCATTGGCCGCAACCAGACATGGACTCACGTAAATGTGCCTCGGCTTCCCCTTGGCCCAGTTTCACGTTCGTCCATCAAAGTATCTTTCGCAGGCTGCTGCAGTAATGTACTATAAACACGGATAGCACTTACTGTTTTGATGATACATGGGATGGTGATAGTCCGTTCTTGTTAAAGCTACATTAGGGGGTGTGGCCGAAACTAGGGCGTTAATCGTGGAGCCTAGATCAGCTTGAGGTTGCTCAGCAGCCTGTGGACAAACATAAATGTGGATTACATTAATTAATTAATACTTCGACTATAAGTTGGATGCCATTTACTGGCTCTTAATTTTTAATTGAGGTGTTAACATCACCGTTCAAAATATATTTCCTACCATTACAAGCTGTCGATGCTGCCAACCGCTCATCAGAAGTAAGACTTGAACTACGATAATCGCTCTTACTGCTATGAAATAAAAGTGAAGTTAAACTGTTACCACAGACGTGCGGTTTTTTGACAGAGCACTCATCAATGCTTTGTCTCTTATCCATTGCTTAACCAGTGTTTCTCGGCTTAAGCATTTATTGGTGAAAATGTTCTTCACTTAAAGTAACTGTTTACGAGTAACGATTATTGGTTGTGGGGTTAATTTAATTAATTTATGTTAAGTATACGTATTTTCTGTCCACTTTTTAGTTTCTATTTTAGTATTTATCAGCGGAAACTCGTAAATGGTCCTAAATTTTTTAAGAACATCATAAATGATGTTTCCCGAATTGAAGTAAAATAGATCGCAGGGGGTACCTCGGGCGACACCAGCATCTGCTGCGAGCGCTGCATCTGCAGCAGGCGCGCGCGCTGCTGCTCCACCAGCGCGCGCGCCCGCGCGGGGTCGGCGTACAGGCCGCACGCCTGCAGCGCGCGCCAGCGCTCGCGCGGCTCGGGCGACGCGGGCGACGCGGGCGGCGCGGGGTAGGCGCCGCCCGCCGCGCTGCCGCCGGCGCTGGGGCTCGAGCCCCCCGGGCTCTTGCCCACCACCTCGTATTGCATCAAACTTTGTCTGATCGCGTTTATCATCGCATTCTTCTCGTTCTTTCCCTGTAACACAACATAAATGACACACAAATTCAATCAATTTTGAATAGGTCAGTGTTGAGCTGGATTCGATGAAGTCTCGGTCAAGATTTTGCCAGTGCGCGTGGCTAAGAATTTAGTTGGAAGAATATAACATGAGATAGAACTACCTCAATATCAACATTCCAATTCGATTATACCTACGGTGCTTTATAAAGATTAAACTTGAGTAATTTATGACCAGTAGTAACTTCAGTGGCTCTTACGAGAGCGTGTCTAAGATTGAACAAAGAAACAATTTACATAATCATCAAAATATAGGAACCCAATCCTTCAAAACAAGCAGCATTCAATAATTGTATGTGTACCTGTCGCTGCCGCACATTGACGTCGGGCTGCGGCCGGTCGCCGTCGGGCATGTTGTCGATGACCTCGTCCAGGATGTCGGACAGCGTCTGGTCGCTCGGCACCTCACTGTCGCCGGCGCCCCCACCTTGTACTCGATTGCTGCCAGTTCTATAACGAGATCAGTAAGTACATGTAGGAAAGTAATTCATAGTAAGCTTTACATTATTGGAAAATAGCTTGATTTCGTTATACAGCTGCTCCAGACAGAAATAAAATGATGTTAAGTAATAAGAACGCAAGCAACTTTTCTAAAACGTCAGAAACTGGAGTTTGTTTAGGTCTTTTTTCTCAGAGTAGTCGGATAAGAAACAGAGCTCATCTAGTATTAATCATAATTTTTTTTTTGATAGGTAAATGTGTTTTTTTTTTTGTAAAGGTGATAGCGTGTAAAGGATTATCCATTACAGAAATAAATATAGATTATCATTTGACTTTTGATGTACATTTTGTATGACCGATTCATATCCCCTCGTCTGTTAGGAAGCCTTAACAATAGAAAAAGTAATTGTGTCTCATTAGTAACGGTTGAGTTCATTGGTGCAAATGCGTCGAAGTATTGAATGTCTAATTATCATGACTTTTTACTGACTGCTCTGTTTTTATCTTTTGCGATCTCCTTAAATGTTATCGGCTAGTAAAGTTCACTAGATTCAAAAGTTTTACTGGGTATTTGGAACAGTTTATAATAAAGTAAGCATGTGGCACTGACGGCGCGGCGCTGTAGGCGTGCGGCGCGGGCGCGTAGTGCAGCGAGGGCGCGGCGTAGCGCGCGCCGGCCAGCACCATGTGCAGCTGGCTGCCCAGCGCGCCCGGCGCGCCCGGCGCTTCGCCCGCCGCTGTGCCGCCGTTCATACTGTTGGCGCGGCTGTGGACGCGAACGCTCGGTATAGCCAACACTTTGCACAAAAATAATATGTAAGCTAAAACTACGAATTTAGACGTCTAATTCTCGTTCAAAATATAACAAATAAAGATTTCATTGAATATAAGTATCTCCAAATGTAGTTTCTTTCATGTCCTTTAAAATGTATAAAACTTTACAAATTTTGCGAAAATTGTTGCAATTCCCTTTTGAATATTTTAACGAATATTAATATTTTACCTTTGTTACTTGTTAACTTTATTGATCAGGCTGTGATCTGCTATGTGAAGGAGCACCTGATTTTGCCCATTTTATTTTATGTGTCATGTTTTAGGTAGGTAGTTATATCTTTTCTTGGAAATCCTAAATAAATAAACAGCCGGAATGTCGATGAGCACGAGCCTTGTTGACCAATTGCGTTGCGACGTTGCATTGATGTGTGTGGACCCTTAAAACCTATTACTTACAGATGCAATTGCCACGATCATGATTCAAGAATTCAAAACCAAAGACGAGTGTCTTCGAACAAACAGGTGGTTTCGACTCACTCAAAAATTATCGGTATCTTGGCGCCATATGAATGAGGTATACTCACTGATTGGCGCCGGTGAGTATGTTGGACAGCGTCGAGTGCAGATGTCGCTGCGCCGGCATCTGCGGCGGGGGCGGGGGGCGGGGCCGCGCGGTGGGCCCGTAGGCGCGCAAGTTCGGGTTGGGTAGCGGCAGCGGCGTGGTGGGCGTGGTCTGCTGCCGCGCCAATAGCGACACCAGAATCTGGTTCTTCTGACACAGTGGGCTCATGCCAGGACTGCTGCTAGTCGCCGGACTCGTTGCCGTAGACGACGCCGTCGACGACGTGGGGAGAGCGCTTGACGTGACCTGACATAATGACATGGTATGTAAAACGATTCTGGAGATGTAAACAAACTATAAAAATACATTACAAAAATAAATGAAACAGTACAGACATACAATGGGCGGCCTTATTAGTACAGACGCCAGCAGGTCAAGTTACCCGAAACTGTACAATTTTCCCAATCAACTTTTGAACCTAATGCTTTAGCCATAAAGTTGAAAATCTATTGATGAAATTTGACAGATTGTAGTAGCTTGATGTGCTGGCGTCTGTACAATGTTGATACCTGAGTGAGTAATTCAACTTCCGAATCGAATTCAGGGCTTTGGGTGTACAAATAGTCTAGTTCTATGAACATTGGACAGTGAAATAAACAAATAACTGTGTTACATACCTGCTGGTTTTCAGGCGTAGCTCTTTTAGAGTTACTGGCCACTCCCTTGTTCCCTTCTTCGAACTTGCGCTTCACTCCGGCGATTCTTTCAAGGTAATTTTCGCTGCTGTCCTGCTGGCGCCCGTTGCCGGACGGTCCGTTACTACTTGACAGTAATTGGGAAAGCAGCGCACTAGGTTGCGACACACCTCTATTTCCGTCTGCAGAATTTCTTCTGTTCTCCTCCGCATCCTCGTCGGACTTGTCGTTTAATATCTGAGACATTTAAGAGGGTTTATAACGTTAGACAAAACTAGACCGGCCAGAAAGGAGCCACTTCATCACAAAACTTACCCTCAACAAGACGTCGGAGTTGTTGTGATGCGCCTGCTGCATAGTGTGCGGCGCGTTGGAGCCGTGCGAGACGTGTGATGCGTGCGACACGTGAGGCGCGTGCTGCGTGTGCTGCGTGTGCGGCGTGTGCGGCGTGTGCGGCGGGTGCGGCGGCGGGCGCGCGTGCGCCTGCGCCGTGTGCAGCGGCGACAGCGCCGCGCTGGGCGTGTGCGGCGTCATTGGAGTGTGCGGAGTGTGAGGTGTATGCGGCGCTGACGTTTCACTGCCCGTAGCCTCCTCGTCTTCTTGCTTCAACAAATCTTTTAAGATTCGATTGTTCGAGTTTACCGCACCGTCGTTCCCCGGCATTGGCTTCTTACTGAGGAGCAAACGAAGTCTGTTGGGCTCCTCTGTCGGCTGATTCGAGGGTGGTCCTTCGCCCGGTGTTGAAGGTGCTCGCGGCGTTAAGGGCTGCGAGGGTCCCTCGGCGGCGCTCTCTTTGCGCTCTTTTGTATCTTCACTAGGCATTTCGCCGAGCAAGGAAGATGCCCAAGGTTCGAGGTCAAAATCGTTAAGGAATGGACCTTCATTGGGACTTATGGGGGACCGATATCGAGGTTCACAATTTGACGACTCCCCGTTCGCGACGGATGTCATGAGTGGTCCGCCGACAGGAGGTCGAGGGCCGTCGTTTTCGAGGAGATCCATTTCTTCGTCGTCAAGTACGGTGTGCGTGGACATTATAAAATCCGGTTCGCCAGACGACGGTTTCGCTCTAAAAAGACGTGACCGAGCGACCACTCTGAAGCAAGGTCTATCAGGAGCGATGCGCAGTCGAAAAGGTTCACTGATCGCCGGCGGCGCGGGAAGACACACCGCCTCTTGTAGGTGCGCGGCTATGCGAATACGATCACTATTCTCAACAAGTTCCAAATAACGAGTACCCACTAGGGGTACAGAAGTGTTTATTAAGTTTTCCACTCCACTTAAATCACAAACTGTAATAAGAAAAAGTTACACTATAAGTAAAACTGCCGTAAACAAATTGTGTTTTCATTCCAAAGTAATTATTACCTATAGGTAAACCTTATGAGATAAAAAGGTGTTGTAATGGTGACTTACATAAAATAATGAAGTTGCAATCCAATCTGAAGACGATGTGATCGGAGTGTTTGGCGGTGATGGCGGGCGGGCCGCCGTCGCCGGGGAGTAGTGCGGCCGACGCGTCCTCGCAGCGCCGGATGACGCACATGACGGAGCCGGCCTCCTCCGACGACGAGCCGCGCACGGGCGCCGCGTGGATCACGCACTCCGCGAACCTGCCAGCCAAATACATTCATGTTCGTATTACCCAGCTCTAAGTCCTCATCACATTAAAGTGTGCCTTGACGATCCAGACGAAACGGCAAGATTATAATAATAATACCAGCCTATTATTGGCCCACTGCAGGGCAAAGGCCACTTCTCATACAGGGAAAGCACCAGCATTAATCACCACGCTTGCTCAAGACGGGTTAACGATTTCAGACTCATATCAACTAGTTCAGTTTTCCTCACCGGTGTCAGTAATGTCCAAGATAAACTCAGAAAGTACATATGAAAAATCACGATTATATGAAGAAAAATATCGATGTGATTTCCTAAACGAACATTCGCTAATGCGCAATAACTGCACTGCAGTAGTTAGACTTCCATTAGTTTTAATTCATGAACGATACCTATTTTGGATATTTCGTAATTGTTGACTCATAAACGAAACTTTCAAAACCCTTTTGTATTGATTTATTATCTATGACACTGTCATCAGTATGAAAGAGGCCCTGCAGATTATAGGATTAATAAAAAACTGATACAAGATGGTACAGTGCTTGTTTTATTATAATTATTTTATACGTATGTAAGTTGGTGGTCTATTCGTAACCCGAACTCAAAACTGCACGCGGTGTTAACAGCATACACATACAACGCATACTCGTAGGTATACACTACTGTTACGTAGCTTCTCAATATCAATTGTGTAGTTACTCTCAAGCGACGATAAACAGCGATGTTTAATATTATACGCGCTTATAAAGAAAATATTTAAAACGGTACCTACTATATACTGCGTAATATTCTAGATAGTTACGCACAGTATTGCCCTTATTTGTGAAATAGATTTCCACAGTAATTTTGCATTACTCGACTTTAATACGTATTAGTTACAAGTAATCGGCCTCTTATCGTTCGACCGTCACCATCTACTATCACAATGAAATAGCAAAACATGCTCTGATATCAATAGTGTAACTCGATGAGTCCGATGTCTTTAGCACGTTGGGTTTTTTATGATATTATATTTTGAGCTGCGCACTCGTAAAAGAAGACATGTTACACTTACCCAGCACTTTCAGTCCCATTTGCGTTTTTGACAAGAAGGCGAGCTTGTATAGCTTGAAATTTGTCGATTTCTCCTGAACCCCAGTTAAAGGTTTGTATATTTCTTAACAATGGCCTTATTTTTGCATGATCTTTGACATGCAAAAGCGAGAATATCGATTTCTTGTACAACTCAGCTCTGTCCTGCAGAGTGAGCTCTTTGATATTTTCGGTTATACACTCTATTTCTGCCTTTGAGTTTATTTCCAATAAAACCCATCCGAGGGTGCCGGTGTAATGCTTGAGAGCCTAGAACATAATTAATAATTATGATTAAAATCAAAATACTTCGAACAGTTTCATAAATATTATTAATTTTGAAAATTGCAGGTTATTTAAAAGATCAGTGTCGTCTTGGAGATAACGGTACCTGTTATGAAAAAGGTAAAATATTATTCAAGGACATGTGCTTATCTCCACGAGCACATATAAAAACAACATCCAATTTTGCTTTATCAATTCCTTTGTAAACTTTTACTTTTTTATAAAAACGAGACGTATTTGCTAACAAATAAAAGCCATGTCAAAAACAGGATAAAACTTATTAAAATGAATGAAATGAAATACCTCAATAAGTGAGGTGAGCTCCGAGTAATGTAATCCAGCGCAGGATGGCTGGGTGGAGCTGACCTCGCCACCTTGCACGGGCGAGAGGCACTGCGCGGCGCGAAGAGGACACTCGTCGGGGCACTCCCGCCTGCGCCGCAGCACGTCCTGGATCTGATCGGTGGCTATCTTGACGATGCCGTTTTTGTCAGGCTGCTTTAACTCGGCAAGACAGGTACCCAAAAGTTCTTCGAGTTGATTTATGGTTTCGTTTTCGAGTTCCCGTCGCTTCTTCTCGTTGTGACACTTATTTCTGAAATTCCAAAAAAAAGAACAATGATCGACTGAAGATTAAAAAACAATTGTATTTTTTTAATTCACACCTCAAAAGATTCTAAAATAAAAGGACAAATACATAATTACTATGAAGCACGTGTTCGACAGTTAAATTATTTTGAAAGTCTGTGAGCTTTTGAGTATCATACTACTACGCGAAGTGCTTGTGCGATTCTTCAGGAATGATTTGATGATTGTGCAAATGCGAAATTCGTTTAAGTTCAACCAATTAGTTCATAAGTATGCGCTTTTCCTTGTCAAAAAAGTGAAAATAAAACGTAGGATATAACAAAGAAGTTAATAGGATCAAGTATTAAACATTTAGTTACCAAAAAATATAAGAAAATACATAGGTACAGACGCCAGCACATCAAGCTACTACAATCTGTCAAATTTCTTTAATAGATTTTCAACTTTATCGATAAAGCATTAGGTTCAAGGTTGATTGGGAAAATTTGACAGTTTCGGGTAGCTTGATGTGCTGGCGTCTGTACATAGAACTAAATAAACATAAAAACATACATAGATACATACACAATTGGCAATTTATTAAAGACATTAAAGACCCAAAAGACCCAGTAAACGCTCCTATAAAATGACAATTCAACTTTGTTGCTAGATAAGCCCCATTGAATTAAGCGATTATTCTTCACCGGTTATGTTACAATGTTAATCAGAACGGATGCAAATACTAGCAAGTTTTATTTGAGTTTGATGTACCTTTTACCTATATTCAGATAACCCTGACCCAAGTCCATGCGTCTGCGTTAATTTTAACAACTTGCATTTCAAACCATTGTCTCAGTGTCCTAAATCACATTAAGATAAAAATAACATTTTCCAAACAACCTAAAGATTTCAATTATCCAACCACACTCAAGAAATTAAAGCATTATTTTGAAAACCATCGCTTTTGTCTGGTCAAATATAATTGTATTAATTAATTATGTCTGTCTGTTTGTCAGTTCATCACGTGACAACGAATTTATATGAAACTTTTGGATAGATGATATTTATCAGAAAGAAGCGCGTGCCGAGCCGAATGGTGTTATTTACCGAATTGAATGATGAATGATGAGGCGTGGGCACAGCGAGTCCTTGATCCTTATTAGAATTTTATTTATTATGTTTGTGTGACCGTACGTCTGTCTTTTAATAAATTGTTATATAGCTACTACCCTAGTTTTATAACTTAAGGTAGGTAGGTAAATTTTATCTTGATTAGTCATGTAGATCGTGAGACATTATAGCTTGTCCTGCCTATCTCTATCATGTGTAGTCATGATGATTGATTGCTTACCGCAAAATGATATTGTTTTATTTTTAATGATTGTGGGTGACTAAGTTGATTATTAATTATTAAATAGTAGGTGATAGGTAGACGTAGTGTGTTACTACTTGTTGAATTAAAGAAAGATGCATCAGATCAAGTTGCGAGGCAATTGCTGAATAGTTATTTAAGGTTGTGAATTTTGTTTTCAGACTTTTACGCATATGGAGACGCAGGCGCAGCTACAAAGTTATAAAACTGTTCTATATTGAATTATTACTTTTTTTTTAATTACTTGTATTTATGAGAAAACTATATTTTGGGATTCTTAATCTACTGTCAGTTCATTGCTGTGATGGTAGCTAGAACTTCAAACTACCTGAGGCGCTTTATCTCAGCTATCAGCTTGGCAGCTTGCTATCCTTCGCGCAATGACAAGGTTTGTTTTAAATTAGTCTGAATTAATTTACTGTATTAAATCATATCATTTGAAAGGCCGAATCGGGCGTAAATATAAAATTTATGCGTGGCCCAAATACAAATCTCCCAAAATAATTATGTTTTCTATTGAAAGTTGGTAAATAAGATTGACTCCAATAGTAAAATAGTTATCAAAGGTCAACCTGAATGCATGTGATTCTGGTGCATCAATTATTCGCTGAAATCATAAACAATGGACCTATATTATTATGGAGGGTAAATATAAACGCAGGGAAGGAAGGTGTGATGTCAGCTGTCAGTCTTTTGTAGTGCAGTATTTTTACAATGCGGTATTCAAGAAAGTACCAACTCAATGTGCTTTACGTTTATTTATACACGTGTAGGTATCTAATTAGACTATTATATCCCACTACTGCAGGAGAATCTCTCTTAAGCTGGTCTAAAAAACCCTGCACCTCGCCCAATACGTTCCCACTACCTTTTAGGTTGCGCGTCCATCTGGCAGAAGGGACGTTCCGCACTAAGTTTGTTGATTTGAGGTGTGCACGCAAAGACTTATCTGCTCCAACGGCCATCGATCCACCAACAGACATGGCCAGCCCACTAGCACTTCAGCCTGCTGTTTCTGAGCTACATGACCCCATGCCTTTCCGGATAATCTGGTTACGGATAAAATGTTTTTAAAGGAATGTTTTCTGAAGCCGTACCGCACTTAAATATTTCCAATCATTTAGTTAAACAAAAGCGCTAAGTTACAGAATTATAATAAAACAATTAGGCCTGTCACTTCAGTGTAGGACTACCAATACACCTATCTTACAAAACAGACTGCTTGATTCAAATGAAAAAAATGGCACTTCTGCTTTTGTAGCATCATAAAAAATTACTAAAATATTAATAACATCAAATCAGCAGAAAATCATTAATGTTTAAACATGCACTTTTACGAACATTTTAATAAACTGAACAATCCTTTATGATCTGTCTATTTTAGGCTCGGCATGGAACATACACACACCGGCAAAATTAGAGGAACACAAAAAAAATACGTTGTTTTTTGAGGTTGAATGTCTATTATTTAATGTTGTTGCTTCATTTGAGTCTGTTCGTTTATTTTATGCTAGAAAAAAACCAACTGTGGAGTTTATTAGGATTTATTTATTAAAAAATCAAAAAAATGCTCGTCTGGAAATTTTTGATGTTTTCTAATGCGTAAGAACAGAGCTAAATTTAACAAAAGAAAATTAAAAAAATAGAACGAATAGCGCGTGTTGCCTCCACGCGCCCTTATAAGGGCTTGGATACGGCCATGCTTCTGATGACACCTTCAATCACTTCCTGAGGCAGTGTCCCATTCTTCAACCATCGCCAATTTCAGGTCTTCCAACATTCCTAGGGGCAGGATTTCTTGCAGGAACCCTTCGTCCAATCATGTCCCAGACATGTTCTATCAGATTTATGTCCGGCGATCGTGCTGGCCAGTCCATGTGGGTTACACCAGTCTCATCTAAGTAATCACGCACTATGCGCGCAGTGTGGGGCCGTGCGTTCTCGTGCATAAACATGAAATCTGAGCCTATGAATGGGGCAAAAGGCATCACATAGGGTTCCAGGATCTCAGTTATGTACCTGTGTGCAGTCAAAGAACCGCCATCAATAATGACCAGAGCGGTGCGTGCCGTCAAACTTATACCACCCCACACCATAACAGACCCTCCACCGTAAGCCGTTGTTTCGGAAAAATTTGCTTGATGGTAATAACGTTCTCCTCGATATCTCCACATCCTCTCCCTTCCGTCGATGAAGTTTACACAAAAACGGCTTTCGTCGGAGAACAAACCTCGACTCCACTCATCGGACCAATTTTGATGCTGACGAGCGACGCTAATCTTGCTACTCGATGGCTCACCTCAACTTTTGGCGCTATTGCTGGCACGTTTGACTTCAAACAAACTTCATTTCACCTTCTCTTCACTGTTTGTTCACTAACACGTATGTTACGCACTTCTAAGACATTTCGGGTCTGACCAGCCGTTTGACGACGATTTCTTAAGAGAACAAACCTCGACTCCACTCATCGGACCAATTTTGATGCTGACGAGCGACGCTAATCTTGCTACTCGATGGCTCACCTCAACTTTTGGCGCTATTGCTGGCACGTTTGACTTCAAACAAACTTCATTTCACCTTCTCTTCACTGTTTGTTCACTAACACGTATGTTACGCACTTCTAAGACATTTCGGGTCTGACCAGCCGTTTGACGACGATTTCTTAAAGTTTGCAACCCTTATAAAACGGTCGTCTACGGCACTGGTTGCACGATTTCTGCCTTGCCCTCGCCTGTGCACGTAAGATGTTGTCTGTCTGTATCGTTGCAAATTACGGTGGATCACGGATACTGATACACCCAACGTTCGACTGACTGAACGGTAGGTGTGACCTTTCTCAATCATTGTTACAGCCCTGGCGACTTCAGTTGCAGGCAAATAACTCATTCTGTATGCAATACAATGTTAACTCTCCAAACAAAACACATTACGTTTGTTTTGTACTAGCAATGGCTAGGGCCACCATTGACTGCATAAACCAACTTTCTTATTAAAAACACTTAGAAGCTTAAAGTGTCAACAAACACTTAAGAGGGTACAATTTCTGTTAGCGGGTTGAAAAATTACAAAAAAGCCCATAATGTTATATGAAAAAAAAGGGTACTTATTCAAATAACGGAACAACTTGTCGAAATACCCACAAGTTTTTTTTAAAAAAAGGCACTTTTTTGTGTTGCTCTAATTTTGCCGGTGTGTGTAATTTGATTTGCTTCCTCAAACTGTGTTCGTATTAGTTTTCTAAATTTGTCCACGAATATCTGAATGTACAAAACCTGATTAGCCATCCTAATGACTGCTGCAGCATAATTGCAATAAGTCTAGCAATCTAGCATTAGTTATGTATTATTTTTTATTTTAATAATTTTTACTCTTAGACTGATGTCTATACCTAATATAGACGTATTTTTATTATTTATTAGTACTTCAGGGATGATATGATTGTACCCTTACTAACTTTTGAATATTCTTGTGCTACATTTTTAACATTACATGACATAAAAATTGTGTAATGATTATGGGATACAAATTACTTACCAATAAAATAATTATTATATAGTCATTTGCCTTTATTCTGTCATCTTTTCAGATGCACCTATATACCATATCATGGTAAATTGGGTTAGTTCATAACAGACATTTTAATAACTATAACATAGGTAACCTTTAAGCACTTTTTAAAACGAAAAATAGAACTAATTTATGCATGATGTTATAAGATCGCAAGTATTACTAGCATAAAAATTTATAATTAATTAGTAATAGCAAGTAAACATAATTACAACAATAACTAATAATAATATAGGTAGTATGTAGAGTAACACTACTAAGCTCATAGTTTATGTTTTTGTTTACTTATTTATTCAACTTTATCTTGAATACTTACCAAAAAATAATCTTTAGCATATTGAAAATAAGGGTAATAAAAAGCGCGCGTTATACCAGGTACTTGGCCTAATGGCAATATATAATATACAATACATGCATGCATTTAATTGATTTAATCGACGTGAGTTCTTTGTTATTATAGACTCTACTGCTTTTTTAAAAACAATAATCAATTTGTAAACATTCAAGTTTTTTTTTTTTGTAATTGTCCGTGCCCGATAAGTTAAATTTATTTATTTATATACTTACTTATTATAGATTACAATAATAAAGAAAAAACAAAAAATATGATTGCGTAATTAATCATAACAATTTTATGATGATTACATGGAGTCGTATATTCCGAACGTTCGTCTTCCCTTGACAAGGTACATAATTAAACATTGCACATTTTAAATGCAATTATTTTTATAAAATTATAATTTAATACTCAGATATTAATGGAAGGTCCTTATCATATTGTTTTAACGACGATAACTTAAAATATTGGGATTTATATTGTACAAAATATAAAGTAATTCTTGTCAGCTACCATAAAAGTTAAGTCGTTCAAAGGGTTATCCATTAATTTGGTTACCCTTATGTATGAAGCATGGGACATCATATGGCTTAACTCTTTCTAACCTTATGAAGCGCAAACCCACTTAATTACGATTAACTTTGAACAGGTAAGCTTTATTATTACGGTAACCGATTAAACGGCTACGAGGATGGGAAATCATCAAATGACTCCTCCCGCTCTGGGTGGAGCAGAAGGGAGTGTCAGACTTTTACTGACTAAAACCCACCCGTGTTCCTTCCTTAGCCCTTTATGTTCCAGGGCAGCGGTAAACCCTTTCGGATGGTCCCGCTACCCGCTACCTAGCCCTTTAAAACCCTTTTGAGGGGCTTTACTAACCCGTTCATGGAATAAGGGTTACCCTTTTTACAATAACTGTGTGGGTTTAACAGGGTAAACCGATCACAGTGCCGTAAGGGTTTTTGAAAACCCTATCGAAAGTTTTTACTGCTAACCAAAATAGTCCCTGATTCTAGTTTAGTTGACAAAAGGTGAACATAATTCATTTACACTTTTTTTTCAATATTTTCTATTCATATTAGGTACTTGTTTCCTTTGACATGCTGACCTACTGATTGCCTATCGACAATAATTTTAACATAGATAAATATTGCCGATAACGATAGATTGAAGTGTAACCTTCGATGACGTCATAGACAAGTTCTTCTTAAGACTCTTTGGATTCCTAGGAAACTTAGTGCATCGAATACACACAGCAAATAGTAAATTATGTACTACGTTTACGTATTAGGTAGGCTTCACTATTTCAACTTTTACTAAGTTTTATTTTTCGTTGTGTGTTCCTTAGCTATGTTTTTTGTAAGAAACTACTACTATTTATTTTTATTATAATTTTAGCAGTACTTAGAGCTTAAACCATGCCCATTGTGGCACTCTTTCAGCAATTGAATTACATTTGCAACGAAACTATGCATTTTGACTTAACTTAACAAACAAATAAAAAATATTTTTTGCAGATTCCTATACTAAACAGACCTATACTCTACTTCCGTTCCTGAAGGTTTTCTTTGAACACGAAAAAATGCAAGCACATTACGTTAAGGAAAATAAAAGGTTTTCATTTAAAGTTACTGCACATTCAAAAACCCAGACATTTCCACCAATGTATACACATTTCAAGCGTATTTATACGTACATTTGAGATTGTGGCTTATTGTCTAACTTTTTTCTTATCTTCTTAACCGGCGCTGTCACGCTCATCTTGCCTTGCATCCCCCTCCATGTGTCTCCCAGTTGGAGGTCACAGGATTCAATTCTACAGAAGCAGCAAACAAAATAAACTATTATTAAAGTATGATGATTTGTAACAATTACAAAAAAAAATGTGTTACGATAATGATTGATGAATGGTGATTTTGTAAGGACATTCGTTTTCGTGAAAAATAATGGTCTATTTTACATACTACTTATGTAATCTAAAATAGTGTAACAGTGGTGGTGGAAATCTACTTAAATTCTACTTCTAAAACAAATAATGACAAAGGAAGCATTATTTACGATACAAACGATTCCCCAATCAATTTATATTAGAATAGTACAAGAGTATGACTCATATTTGCTACTAAACGAGTAGTATTTATTCAGGTTTTTTAAATAGGTATTTATATATTATCAAAACTTTAACCAGGTGAGGATGTACACTATCGTAATGGACAGACTATCAAGGAATAGTTATGTTCACATTGACGCGGCTCATATCAAATGCCAAGTACAGAGTAAGCTGAACCTTAATGCATAAGAGGGACAGAGATACCAGTTGAACGACGCCTAGCGAGGAGCCCCACTACGTAACCTCACTGCGACGGCCGCGCAACCTTGAAATAATAATGTTCGGAATAACAACAACGCGCCACAAGCGTGACCAGAAATAGTATAATAATTCTCGAAAATGTTTGAAGCCTCTATCTAGTTCCTAGTACATACTCATATACTGTCTGTATTTGAGATTGATACATAATTTAGACGATATTCAGCGATGATACGGACCCAGGTGTACATGATACCTGTACTATTTGCACTCAAATTTTAAAATATTGATGGAAATAATTGAATTGTTTTGTCCCTGTGACATTAGCCATGAGTCAATATTTATTTTATGGTTTAGTTAAGTTAACACTTAAATTCGAATAGGTGAAAGTTGGTAAGTATTGTCAGCGCTACGCAGTCGAAGGTTTCGCTTTTTCAATCGTTCGTTACTCAACAGGTATTCGTCATCGAGACGACTACTTGACTACCAACATAAGCAACTTTATTATAAATAAGCTTGTGTCTGATTTTATTACATCGAGTAAGGTCGTGTTGCTTAGGCTACACTAGTTCTGACATAATGTGAGTATATAAGTAGGTGCTATATATAGCAACAAATTGCAGTTTGAGAAGGAAAAGCGAATAAGTATAAATCTTTATCTTTTCCAGAGTGGTTTTTTTAACACTCTTTTAAATGTTCATTAAAAGTAGTAAGTTGAGAAATGTCCTCCAGATTAACTTTGGCTGTAAAATTATGTCATTACAGGTCTGAAAACCTAGTGATCTCTATGGATATAATTAACAAACAGACAGCTTTATTAGCTGATTTAATACTGCTTTTCACCTTTTCGTTTTCTCAAGGTCCGCAATTGAGTAGGCAAATGTATTTTTCGTAATTGTGGTTCATCTAGCCTATTTCCTGAACATGAAAATGAAACTACAAAAGCAAGAGTTGCATGTAATGCTATCAAAAGGTGTTTTTAGCCCGAGTGAAGCCATGAGTAGAAAAACATTGAGTTATAAGATCGCAAGAATGCTTGGTAGTGATATAATCGACCAGTCAAGCGTTATTCTGCACCAGCATGATTAAGAATTTTAACCCTTAACAACCCACAAGTGTCTCGCGGACACAATTTTTTGTTCATTTACTCATAAAAAGCTAAGTATTTATTTCTACGAAAAACCACTTTATCTATTCTATCTGCAAGGTTTCAAGATTCTAAATCTGTAATAATAATGTTTATAATTTGAATCGTATAGCATTTATTAACAATAAACTAAAATAGTAACTTATCGACCCACAAGTGTCCGATGGACACATTAGGTAACTCGTTGTTGCACTCGAGTATGAAGGTAGACTGTTTGTTTACATTCTACTCAGAATTATATCGCAGTAAGTGGGTAATTATAATAAATCACAAAGAATTTGTTTATAATAGAAATAGTTATGGTATAAGCACTCATAGTTTCGATTATTTTGTATCCGTACTTAGACGTGTGTCACGTAATAAAAGTGCTGGAATCTGTTTTAGTTTTGTAAAATGGCTAAAAGCAAACTAACAGAAAGTGAAATTCAATGTTTTTCAACCTCACAGAAACCGTGACGTGGAATCAAATGTCTTCGGTTTTTTTTTTAAAATATGACGTTGGTGTCTTATGTGCCAAAAAAGAACCGTGCTATTATTTTGTTGTCTACGATGCATCATAGTAATGAAGTAAATGTGAGCAATAAGAACAAATCTGAAATAAATTTGTATTACAACTCCACCAAGGGGGGTGTTGACACGCTTGATCAGATGGTCCATGAGTACACAGTTCGACGTAAAACAAACAGATGGCCTGTTGCATTTTTCCAAAATATTATAGATGTGGTTGGCATCGCATCGCTAATTATATGGAAAAATTTTATCCTACTTGGAACCAACGGAAGAAGTGTGTACTAAGGAAAGTTTTTTTGCGTGAAGTTGTAACTGAGTTAGTTACACCGCACATAAGGAGACGTAACAGGAAGGGCCTGACAAATTATCATTTAGCAGCTATTGAAGATGTAGTAGGATTCAATCAAGAAGCAGCTCAATCATCTGAACCTGCTACAAAAAAAAACGCTTTCACATTTGTCCTGCAAAAATGTCCAGAACATCTAAACAGTGCTGCGATAAATGCAACCGTAATGTATGCTCTGAGCACTCAGTAAAAAAAAACATTTGTAATGTTTGTAAATAAATAAGTATATAATTTAAAAAAGTTATATGTATGTAAATAAATGTTTAAAACCAAATTAAAGTCTATAATTATGTAGTTTCCCTAGAAGTACTCTAAGCTTCCTACATGGTGTCCGTTGGACACTTCTGGTCAGTTACGTTTGAAAAGCTTACTGGGTTGTTAAGGGTTAATTTGCTACACGTATGATACAAATATGAAATCTGCGCTAATTGTATTCTATCGCAGTTTTCATATTTAACTGAAAGTGTTCTTAAATACTTATCAGCAATATTCATTTTCAAGGGGACTGCCATCTACACGTATGATACAAATATGAAATCTGCGCTAATTGTATTCTATCGCAGTTTTCATATTTAACTGAAAGTGTTCTTAAATACTTATCAGTAATATTCATTTTCAAGGGGACTGCCATAACAAACAGATAGTCTCCTCTAATTAAGAAACAAAATATTCATTACTGTGACTGTGACCCCGAAATTAATAGATTCAAGCAAGCATTCTTAACTAGGAGACCAAAATGGAAGTACGTTAAAACCAGTCACCGAAATAAATACACCTGGGTGCCTTGCGGGCCCTTAACTACAGCTCATTAACGTTTTTATTTTTTCTGTAAAGCACGAATAACATCAGTATTCGTGTTAGTGACGTGTGAAGTGACGAAAGCGACAAAGCCGAGAAAATCAAGTGCTAAAACTATTACTAGTAACTACATCAGAATATTTCAGCAATGTTATAATGATTAACAAAAGTATTAAGTGTAACAGCTACATATTCTACAGAAATAAAGCAGTATAAATTCTCAAAATAATATAAATAGTTATTTAGGAAAGCACCTAGATAAACGGAACTTAATTATTTAAGTCGTACCTCTTTCTCTTTCATTTAACGTCACTCATAGGTACCCACTTCATACAAATGTTATGTAATGTACTCGACGCATAATAAAATTAATCATACATCACGACGCGTTTGTGTATTATTTCAGTAATTCCGTAAATAGGTATTACTTACTATAAATTACCGATAATTCGAAATACTATGTATGTATAAGCAAAGCGTTGCACAAAGCATTATTAGGCCGAGGGCAACTATTTAATAATCCCCGGATCGGGGGGTCAAATTAGGGACAAGTGTCCCCAATGAGTGTGTAGATGGTAAAAGCAAAAGTAAATTCAAGTATTGAAACACTGCCATTTAGGATATTTCACCTATTTGCCTAACACTTAGAGCGTCACGCAAAAATTACTAGGCCGATTTTGAAGACTTTCACTTTTTGAAAGTTGAGGGTGCAGTACCTACTAACGATGAATACATGGTTACGTCAACCGGGGTTTCTTCTGTAAAATACACACGTAATTTTGCAAGTGTAATGTGACCAGGATTTGAATACTTATCCAATACTGATCTATCTATACAAAGTTAGTGTTTTGTAGTAACCAGTATGCAAGTATTACTAATGTTCTGTACATTATTGATTTCATTCTGAAATCGGGCAATTCTGTTTCAAGTCTAAATAGATGCAGATGATGCAGCTGAATGTCAGTGCCTTAGTAATGTGCTGATAGTTGTGTAAGTTTTATGGACCTATTTGAAACTATTGAATCTTGCGGAAAGGAAATTACTTTGGTCTTTCAAGGTCTGCATTTTCAAAACCTTGATTAAAAAACAAGCTATACAAGCACTACACACGTGTTAACAGTTTCACAGATAATAGCAAATTGAGTATTCTTAATGGTACAACCCATAACCAAATACTTAATCGTTAGTTGAATTACCGCTATAAACCACCTGGCTGACTGGATTATATTTTTCATCATGGTCCTAATCATTGACACTCGTTAGGTTAGAATGAATTTGGGCAACTCTGTTCACAGCAAAGCGTGAATTAAAAAAACTGAAGGCAAAGCGGCTGTATCTCGAGAGTTAATAACGAAAAGAGATGCAGTTGTGGGCAATTGTTAAATCGATGATATTACTCCAGAGTATACGTAATAAGGCATAATAAGAATATGGACAAGTGAACCGGACTCCGGTTAACCGGAGTAATAGTAGTAGTAGGGTTACCCGTATTGCATATTATTTGAAGAACCTATCTACTAGAGTTGGGAAGCAGAACATTGAAACAATCCTTCTTGTGGAGCTAGTTTCTTAACACTAATATTTTTTAAGAAGAAAAAAAGTTGTTGTAGTGAGTGACCGTGCGCTGTTGCTAAGAGACTACCATGTGGAGACAAGCTTTTCATGGGAAGCACACGTAGCTATCTATATTTTAGAACTCTTTTTTTGGAAAATTTATTCAATCGGTTACCTTCGACCGAGTTCCCGGTGGATTGGTATAATGCAAGTCTCTTTATATTTTTATCATCGACGGATTTTCTCTATAATGATGAAACAAGTAGGTATAAAAATGAAGCGGAAAAATGTTCATTGTCAAGTTTAGTTTTCCAAACATGGTAGAATCGCTGTCTATATACATATGAGTCATGGATTCCTGTCTTGTATTGATAGATAATTATGCAATTATTAAGCTTAACATTTTTGTGCAGAGCAGAGTTTAGATCTGCTCTGCACAAAAATGTTAATTCGTGATCACGATTTTACAAACATCCTTTCATTAATTACCTTATAGCCTTATACTAAATAGGGACAATCTAAGGGTATGCTATTTATTACGAAACCTAAAATTAAGTGTTAGTCACACTTCTAGCAGCTAGTGTAAAAATTATAACTTCATTTAAGTTATATAACCGCACGATAACGAAATTTCACTTGGTTTAACAGAAGTGTTTTTAGTTTCTTATTATTACGTAATATAAAATTAACCTATTTTTACCAGCCCCTTTAATTAATTCTCAACATAAGATCAAGCTAAAACGGATTAGCATTATATTGTTGGTTTAATATTTTCTTATCATTCGTAATTACTAATTTTATCTTCACTAAGTGACCCGCAATCTTTCTGGGTCTCGCTATTGTATGTCATTGGTCCGGTGTTGTGACTTGACTGATTACAATACCTATCGTTTTGAATCATAGGGTAAACTTCGTGAAACAAACATTTCAGCATGAAATCAACAAAACTGAAACTAAAGTTCTTGTGAGTTGTGTACGTCTCCAATATTGTCACGCCGTATTTAAATACATACATTATGTACCTTTGTGGTTAGTGCAAAATGTACGATAAACAAAATTATTAGACTAAAAAGATTATGTTTACACAACTGACAGTGTATCATGAATTGATTCAATATTGATAATGTCTAGTTCCATAGACATGGAGCAGTGGTAGTCCAGTGGTAACGGCCGCGACTTACGAGTTGCAGGTCGTAAATTCGAACCCAGTCAGGCGTTTTAGTCTGTGTAAATTATTTCATCACCACCACTGCTCTCGAAACCGTGAAGGAAAAACGTAAGGAAACCGGCATGTCCTAGAACCAAAAATTCGAAGACATGTGACATCTACCAACCCGCACTGGGCCTGAGTGGTGGATTACGGCCCACTCCCTCTCACCTCAGAGGAGGCCTGTGCCCCAGCAGTGGGAACATTATAGGCTGATTATGTATGTATTAATGTATAATGTGAAATGTCTGTGAAAGGTATTGTTTTACAAATTTTAATTACCTCGGCAAGGTGTTAACAGCAACATCAACGTCGAAGAAGATGTCGACAAGCTCATCCACATCCGAATCCGGTGTAAGCGAGGGTGGCAATGTGGCCGGAGGAGATGCGGCCACATTGACTGAGTGGACCCCGCAGTTGAAAAGCACGGGTTCTGTTTGTACCATAGGCAGCATGGCTAACACACACTCAAGCGTTCACTGCCACTGTTTGAGAAAGGTATGTATCCCAGGATCAATTTTAAACAGCACAATACGTATCCGCATCCAAACATACACTGCATTGCGCCACGACCGCCGCGACGCAATTTTTTAATACTATGAAGGTTTCTAAATCCACACTCTTAATTCCACTGCAAAACCAATTGACCGAAAGGTGCTGAAGTTCGTATTACGTATTTTAGGTTAAAATTTTAATATTGGCCGTCTTTAACATGCAATAACTTTATTACGTAGTGATAGTGCAATTTCCTATCGATATCCGTGCGAAACGTTCGCTACAAAACGACGATGAAAGTCAACTGAAAGGCGAGACGTAGATATACACACATCCTTTTCGTTCGCCGACAAATTATCAACACGACGGGCGGCGCGGCGCGACACGACGCAGAACGTCGACAGCGACGACGGTGACGACGATGGCTAAGAGCAAGAGCGTGAGAAGGTGGACTGACGGACTGAACAGTATCGCTAGTCGCTAGTCACACCAACGTCACTCCTAACTAAACGAAGTCTCCTGCGATCTCGCTCACCGACACGACTAGGTTGAACTTGCCGAATAAAGCCGAGTACGTACGATTTAGTACGACGTATAAATACATAACAAAAAATTGTTTGCTATTTCATTAGCCATCTATTTGTTGCGAAACACGACCGAAATATAATAAACAATCAACGTCAAGGTATAGGCAAATGTTTCTATAACTTGATTATGTGGCATCCGCATATGGGGCAAAGTGGTACATAATATAAAAATAAGTTGTAATAATGACTACGATCTGCTACTCAGATTAACTATTCCACATAAATTATTCTACAATGATTTTTTTAAAAGACACGTATGATTTCTTTTTTTTTTTTTTTCATAAAATGGATATTTTTAAGTATAATATAAACGGGAAATGAGTATTTAAAGTAATTATTTATCCATCACTCATTTCTATTTGATTTTAACAAATTCTTAGTGAAGCTGGCGATTTAATTGAAACTTTGAAACTATTTTATAAAGCTGAACATGAAATAAAATATGACTAAATCGCGCGACATACAGCGATACGTTGTAATCCGTGACGTAGGCACTCGTACCTACATGAAAGTGAAATGGAACAGTATTTGTGTCAAGTGCACAATTTAGATAACAAGGTCATCCATTGCATAACTCAATCGCAAGATTTTTATTTCACTCTACGATAGGCCAACTAAAACTGGAAACTTGTTAACAATTTTTAGAAGCATATGTAATCCATAATATTAACTTTAAATGTTAAAAAGATCAGTAATTATTACACTTTTATTGGTAGTCTCAAGAATAAGCCCTTTTCACTATCCTCAAATAAACGAAGATATCTAACTAGATAATAAAGATTGGGGATATTAATTAAAGAGCAAGTTTTCCAGTTAACAAATTAAATGAAATCACAAATTTTCGCGGTAACAATGAATATATTATGATTGAAATTTATTGAAATACGAATTATAGGTAAAAGAGTAAAGGGGCAGTAGAGGAAGAGCGCGGCGCGTGCAGATATCGGTGCAGGCGGCCCCGCGGATCTATGTCAGTGGGTCATGGCAATGACGTGGCACACGGCCGCCGCGACTCGCGCCGCGCACTTCATTCTAATTCCGCTTCACCGGTATCTTCGTGTTGACTAGAGGGCTATTTATTTATTTACATATGTGTTAGTGCGTTAATCTGACGCATTCATTCAATTCATATTAAGATCTATATTCGAGATGCAGTCGGAACTTCCAATCAAAAATTGTGTACCAAATACCAGGAGGTCTACTTACTGTTGACATTGACCGACTGAAATGATTCACGTGAGAATGAGAAATACGAGTTGATTAATTCGCAATTCGGGTTAGAGGTGGGATTTTCCTATTTACAAATTGCTAAGTATAAGACACACAATGAATAATTATTATTAAAATATAAAGCCTAAAACAATTTAAATTAATATAAATGCCTTTGTAGTAGTAATTGATTAATTCATCAATTTTAACTACTAAGGTCTTATACAATCTTTATTTTATTGGGTTGAATTTACCCCAAATTCCCCATTTTGACTATAATAGGATCCACTGTACCATAATAAAAGCAAACAAGTAGGCCAACTCAAGCCCCGAGCGAGCGATAATAGCCTAAACTCGTAGGGCTGTCACTTATACTTTATTCAATCGTCAAAAATGCATAGTCAATCTCTATACAAAACAATGTTCCCCTGTAGGGTAAGCATCAGGGACCTTTAATACAAAGTTTTTTTTAATTATTTTTTCTACACACGGCTACACATCAAGCTATGCAAAACCAGTATTAGCTGACCGTTCATTGTGAGAAAATATCATACAAAGTGAGACCAAGACAAGAGGTTTTTATAGCTTGACGTGTAGCCATGTGTAAGTACATAGACCAGAAGCCGACTACATTTTTTTCATTGCCTACGTCATGTTATCTGTTTAGTTATTTGAAAAATTACGATCGAAATATTGAATCATGTATTTATTCAAATAAAATTAAATGATTATGAAGTCTTTGTAGTTAAAGGAGGTAGGTAGGTACACGTACAAATAATTTATTACGAGCAGCAGGGCAGCGGCGAAGCGTGCGCGGGCGCGGGCGATATTACCGGCGTCACAGCCACGACTGGCGCACCTTTAGCAGCGATAAATTTTGTCAGTGTGTGCGTGCGACGACGCATACGTACGAGCGCGCTCACATACAAACCGTGCGCGGTGCGAATGTATGAAGATGTCGTACTTATTTGCTTTTACTATGACTGTACTGTACAAAATAATGTAGGCAAAAAATGCAAAGATTATCCCTAGCATTTTCTGCCTACATTATTTTAGTGGTAACCCTACATAGTCATTAGGAAATGGTAATTATCCAGGGACTGGTTGCAACTAATGTTTTCAATAATTGCTTCAATTTACTGTTTACAAATTACCCTGCTTATCTGTACATATTTAATGTTATTATTTCAGTGATAAAATATTTAGTGAAATAGATTTTTTTTTACAATATACATACTTCTTAATCAAATTGGTGATGGTTTGAAGATCGCATATCTTCTTTCTGCTTTAAATACTCTGGACATGCATACCAGATGATTTTAGATCTGTACTCTCTTGTTTCATTAAGATATTCAGAAATTAAGTATTTTTTCTGATTTTGGTGCATACAGACCGATTTTCAATCATTGATCTTTACTTTTTTACCTTAATCTGAATCATAGATATTTGTAGATTTTTTTTTCTGCATTACATAATCCGTTCAGACATACATCATGGTTTTTTTTAGCTAGGATATTTAAGGCAGCTTCAACAAACTAATTATGCAGATAAGCTAATGTAGATTTATTTTTAGACTTGGGGCTGATTTTTCCATCGCCAGATAACTTTTATTCGAGGAACAAAATTGCCGTTTGACAGTTTTTGTATGACATAACTGTCAAAGTTTCAAAATTATTCCTCGAATAAAGTTATCAGAAGGCCAATTCTCGTAATTTAAAACGTTCAAAATAGTCGCAGTCTCATCTCGGCGACAAACAAATGTCGCCCGCGAAAACTTGTCAAAATCTAAGGAAATTAGACGTATTTTTGACAGATTGAGTCTGAGATCAGACTGTGAACGTTCTTAAAATTACGAGAATTGCCCCTCAGATGACTAGCTTCTGCCCGCGACTTCGCCCGCGTAAAATTCTGTATTACCCGACCCACCCCGTCGCATCGCATGACGCCCGCGTAAAATTCTGTATTACCCGATCCACCCCGTCGCTTCGCATGACGCCTGCGTAAAATTCTGTATTACCCGACCCACCGCGTCGCATCGCATCGCATGACGCCCGCGCTATCACTTCGTTTTCGCTTAGCGTTCTTTCTATTTTTTCTTTTTGCTCGGCTCCTAAGGGTCATAGCGTAATGTTAAATAGCCTTAGCCTTCCTCAAGAATTGGGCTATCAAACGCAAAAAGAATTTTTCAAATCCGACTGGTAGTTCCAGTACCCCCTGCACACAGACAAACAAATTTTACCTCTTTATAATATTAGTATAGATTGAAAAATCAGCCCATAATATTGAATTAGAATAGCAAAAAATAAAAATTACACAGATCATCTATTAACTATTTCATTGTTATTTTTCTGCCATCATTTTCACTTTTAATTTCTATCCAAACAACACTTATCAGTATTTAGTGCATTATGAAAATCTAAATGGATTTCCATAATACAAACTAAACAGGACGCAGACTTAATGCTATAAACATATACCTAAATTTATAGTCATTTTCTAATAGTCATAGTTTGGGTAACAGAGATTCACAATGATTTATCATGGTTAGTAGCTACAATGCTGGCGATGATTTAGAAGCATTTAGACAGATTAGTCAGAAAGACAACCAATACACAGGGAAGTGTGAAGGGTATGGGCAATGGGACAGTTTAGGATGACAAGAGGCTTCACACCAGGGCCCGTATTCCCGTAATTTAAAACGTTCAAAATCTAGTCACAGTCTCATCTCGGCGACAAGCAAATGTCAAAAACTTGTCAAAATGTAGGGAAATTAGACGTATTTTTGACAGATTGAGACTGAGATCAGACTGTGAACGTTCTTAAAATTACGAGAATTACCCTGCTATATCCTGTCACGCATACATGTCAGATCTTTTTCTGAATCTGCTATAAAACACATAATACTCATAATTAAATATTATCTGTAATTTTCTAAACATATTTTTTGGAACTAAATAGATAGAGTAAAGAAAATAAAATAAGTCTTTTAATTTAGGAGTCTATCATAAACCTTATAATTTTTATGGGGTTTTTTAGTGTTGGTAGTATTTTGTCTGATCTAGAGACACATAACTTTCTTCATCAGACTCAGATATCTTTACAGTCTGTTAACTTTAAATGAAACTCAAGCAATATTATGTTTACAAGAAATGATGAGCTTCAACCTCGGGGGAGCGAAGATAATCTCATCAAATGAAACAACTAATGAGAACATAAATGGCGTAATATATTGGATGGGGACCGTGTTGACTGTAGTCTCGCGTCCCACATACTCCATCATAATTATAAATCGAACCTTACTATTTATTATTTACCCACTATTTAGTCATTTAAGTACTATTATTAAGATCAAAGGATTATTATTTCAAAATCATAGATATGATCATTTACATTGGAAGCAATTTCTGTAGCTTTAATAACCTGGGGACTAACACAGGGAGCCAATCCGAGGGCGGCAGCTTGGTAGCGTTAGGAAACCGGCCAAGTAATACTCTGCTGTATAGTGCGTCCTTTGATTCCACCTTAGTCAGAACAAATTTTCATAATGTTGTGTAATGATAAAAATGCGAAGACCGTTGACGTTTATATCGTCATCTAACTTAGTTCTAGACTAAAAATCTTGCTTATATTAGCAAGATTTTTTATATCTATATCTAATTAATACAGCATTTTTTCGAATGGTTTTATTCCAAGTTCTTAAAAATGTACGGATTATAATTATTTAAATAATTGTTTAGAAAGAAACCTAATAGTTTCTACAGTTTCGTTTTCGTTCATTGCTTCTCTGGTCACTTCATCACTTGGTATGTACAGGCTCCAAGTGTAAACTTGTAGTATAAAGACTGAGGTGTCCGCAAAGAATCCCCGCAAATGCGTTGCGTCACGTGGGCGGGCAGATCGATTGGGTAAGCGGGAATGTTGGCGCTTGCGCGAACCCCATCTTATTTATCGACCGCCAACTTTTAACTGAACGCTTTTGGGGCAGGTTAGGCCTATGCTCTGGGGTCAAGGTCACGTGGCTCACCACTGAAATATTACCTATAGTATCCAAAACTAGGTACAATTATTTTCATTAAATTCGATCTAATATTATATTATATTCGCACAAATTATGCTACATAATTGCAGTGAGAAAGCGGGTTTATAAATGCCTGTTTCTTATCCTGATGAGGAGAGGCATGTCCTGCAGTGGACCACAGTCCTTAAAAACATAAACGCTTTCAGTGCGTTGCAGCAGATCGTTTCAGTATTTACAGCGAAGCTGTTTACATGATGGATGACTGAGATCGAGGGCTCTGATGACGAAGATGGAAGGTCCCTCGCTTTTAGGTTCATTTTGTTTACCCGAACAGTTTAGTTCTAGTTGGATCATAGGTTCTCAAGGTGGGCGATAACGCCCCCTCGTAGGTATTTGAGACTTTCAGGAGGGCAGTAGAAGACCCAGAGAAAATTATGTATCCTATCTTACGACTACATAATATTATACGTGTAAATATAATCGTGGTAATAGCTGTTTCAGATTTGCGACAGATGGTAAACAAAAAAAATTGGGAGGTCTAGAAGGTTATAGCGTTATAGTTATAATTGGGTTTAGGTTTTATGGGGTTTGAAAGGGTTAAGCAATACAACATGATACATGCTCCATAAGGTTAGCCGATTAAACGCGTAACCTTTTGAACGTGGTACGGTCCCTGATTCACCGGTGCATTACCAGAAATCGTCAAATAACAGTTTTAAAAATAATATACGATAAGACTACCGAATACTAATAATAATCGGACCAGAATTTTTACTGCGCATGACATGATAAATTGGTTTTACTGAAAAATTTGAAGGTGTTCGAATCAGCGCCCAGCTTTTACAGTAACATAAATAACAATTTTAGTAAATAGAAAGTTTTCTATTCTTTTTTATCTTCAATTTGTATTTTAAACATGTTACAAACAAAGCAGGACCAATGCCAAGATCAGGAAAAACCGACGAAGCGTTGCCAGTACCTACATGTTGCGTTACGTTTATTTTATTGTGTAAGTTACGTCGCCAAGTTACGAAGACTATACGATGTTATCGTAAACGAGCTCAAGACGAAAAAGATTATGTTTGTTTGTCCACTGCTTGAACTGACTCATTTGGTTCAAAGCAATGAAAAAAAAAATACTTACAATATTTAAAAACTTAAAAAATCTGATGATAATATCTTAAGTAGCAACGAGAAAAATTTGCAAGGATAGACCTTGCAAATTTTTCTCGTGAATGAATCTACGAATACAAACTAGTGCTACGGCATTGTCCAACAAGCCAAGACAGCGATCCGGTCTTTAAATGCTGATGATGAATTGATAATGATGACTAGACAAACGACCCCGTGTTTCATTTTCTTAAAAACACTTATTTTAATTAATCAGGTGGAATTAAGATATATTATGGCGTGGATAACAATAAATAGCTGTAGGGCTGGGAGTTGTTCGACTGGATTTTCCAATATACCTATTTTATGAAAAAAATACATATTTGCTATGGTATACTCTTCCTATACAAGAAGAAAATTAATGGAAGAATGTTTGAGAAGAGTGCGCGTTGACCGCAGCAACGAAGGCGACGCGCAGTGGCGACGGCGGCGGCGGCGGTGGCGGTGGCGGCGGGGTGGGCGCAGGCTTCCTTCGCCCGGGATTGATCGTACCCGTACCTACTCCGCGTGTGAAGTCTCCGGTGTCGTCATGGAGACCGTCTGCCTCTATCGCCGTCGTAGCGTCGCCATGAGAACCGTGCCGATTCAATAGCTCAACTTTTTACATGCAAATTTGCTATAAATTACGTCTGTTTGATAGAATGCACGTTCTTTCTTCATGCAACGATTTATCTTAGACTTTAAAGCAAATTCATAACATTGATTAATCAAAATATTTTTCTATGTTAGAACTTCGAAATTACTGGAAATATAAAATCCAGTATCATCTCGTCAGTACTATGAATTTATGTCATTTCACTTGTTCATAGTTATGCAGTTGGTTTTAACAACTGAAAAACTGGTCCACTCATGCCCGGGGGTCCCGGGTCGTCCGGGCTCGCAGTGGTTGGTTGGGAGGACCTCTGGCGTAAAATAACACAAAACCCGGCGACCCGGTGCCCGGAAAGCCCTGACCCGAAACTGCGTCGATAGAGTTTATATAAATGAAAAAAAAAAAAAAAACACTTCTCCTTCGAAATCGAGCGACCATAATCGCACGATGATCAACAAATGCAAATTCAACACAATGATTTGTTAGCTAATAAAAATGTCTCAAATTTATTTATTTTTTATCTTTCGCTTACCACACTCATAACTGCAAATCATCAGCAACTTGGAATAGCTGCATAATTTTCTTCATATTCAGCAAATACTTATCTCGTATTTATTTAGAACACACAACGACGCCATTGTTATATTGTGTCAATGTAGAATGGGAAATCATAAGAGAATCAGAATTCTTCATTTTTGGAAGAAATTAACTGTAATAGAAAACTAGAAGCGACTAGATGGAAGAATATTGGCGCTAGTCAATACAAGTATTTTTACTGATCAAAATATTGAAAGTAAAAAGCAATGTGCGGGCAGTGAAGAACCAGTCGTTGTGGTGACTCTTGTAGGAAGCTTATGTCCAGCAGTGGAAGTCTGGTGGCCGAGATGCTAACAAAGATGGGTGAAATTTGATATTGCACTGCTACTAACTTCTAAACTAGCCCGATTATGATAAGTATAGAAAATGTTCATGTTACTAAACTAATAATAAGTCATGCTCATAGTTTTAATAGTAAATGCGTGTTTTTCGATTTCGAATGAGTAGCGTTTAGGGTTGGAAAAAGTAGCAACACAAAAAGACACCACCTAAATATTAATCAATAAGAAACAATATTCAAAGGAATTTTTATCGGCAAGTATATTATAATCAAAGGAATTTGCAAGTCATGAATATTAACTTTTTTTTTACACCACATAACATTGTTGTATCGGTTTGTTTGTACTCATTAAAGGACTAAGTATTTTTCAGGCCTAAATTGGCCAGAAGAAAAACTTACAAAATCATTCGGATACGTCTTTCTGACACATAGTTTTAGCAGTGAAGCAGAAAAGGTTGGATTGAAATTCTGTGTCGGGTCGAATCGAATTGGAAAGAAAGGTTAAAGAAAAACTTACGAAATCATTCGGATATGTCTTTCTGACACATAGTTTTAGCAGTGAAGTAAAAAAGGTTGGATTGAAATTCTGTGTCGGGTCGAATCGAATTGGAAAGAAAGGTTATCGTGTGATAAAAGGTTTTCGAAGTTGTTTCAAAAATGTGCAAGTTCCTAGTCCCTACGTTACCATTATTAGTATTACATTTTCGTTAAAACGCTGTCGTACCTACTACGCGTAAAATGTGGAGACACACTCCAATTGTGCAAGGAAATAATAAAAATTAAACTTAGTGTTAAAAGGGGCCAGATAGTGGGTAGTATGTTAATCTGTTTAAGGTACGTTAATTTTTTAGGGAACCACCACTGTTCAACGAAATACCTAATCATTTAACCATTTTTTTTTTAAGTTTCATTCGAGATAGTTGATCGATAATCATTTATGTGATGTGATTGTGAATGAAGATGAGCATTCATTTTACAATTCCTTGCAAACAGAATGAAACTAGCGCACTCAGTGAATTTCAATAAAAAAATTATGTGTATTATTATGATAAACAAAGGCTAGAGAAAAAATATATTACCTTGCATCTTCAATAGCCAGTACTGGCATATATGGTTCATTGAAGTGTTTGGCGCCTGTCAGCGCCGAGTTCTGACGCTCCGTGGCGATGTTACGTTGAAGCTTACTCAAGAAAATGAGTCACCTGTAACAAAAAAAAACCTCAATGCTATAAAATAAAGAATAAAGGTTTCACTAGCTATAATGAAAGACGTGATATAAGCTTGCTCAACAAGCTTATCACTTTGTTAATGCGATTTGCTTCATGCTATCAAGAAATGTGGAGATTCTCAACAAATTTCTAGGAACACCCAAGGCTTTTCCACTGGGGAAATCCTGGGTTTTCCTTTAAGCAAGTGGTGTATTAATGTTATACAAATGTCATTTGTTAAGAGTAGCCAGAAGTTCGAAAGTCTGACAACCTTAGAAATGCGCGTTGCCTAGTAATTGGACTGTGGAGGTCAGATGGCAGTCTATGTAAAATACTCATATTCAGCTGCATCTGGTTAGACTGAAAGCCGACCCTAACCTAGTTGGGAATAGGCTAGGCGGCTGATAAAATATTATTGAATATTTTTGAATCAGAATGAACGCATGCAATGCGTTAAAATGGGCTAAAGTTTCTAAAACTTGTGATAACTGATTTCAAAAGCTTTGTCTCCAAATTTTCTTTTGCTGTATAGGTTTGTTACAAAATTTAAATTAGCATTACAAACACCTATCGGAATACTATAAGCTTTAATACTAGAACCAGGTGCGCCTATTCGTTACCTGAAATTTTCGGATGATTTGAATAAGGGCCATACCTTACTGGGCCGTCATGGCGGCGAGCCCAGGTCGTGTGATGCCAACAAAATATATGGTTGGCCCACCATAGAGCTGTTCCTGCAATGCTTATAGTAATTATAGTATTCCGCCACAGCGTCCCAGTGAGGTTCGGCCCTTACTGATTTATTTCTAGGCGACAGACGATCGGCTCACAAAAGTGAAATCTCACCTTCACAACTTCAAAACATTGCTACTGCTATTGAATCGATGATAAGGACAAGAGACCAGTAATTGAAAGTGCCTTGCCGTAACCTAATCTTGATAAAATTGTGATTGGCCTGTCACAAAAATAGATGCGAGTGTTTTATAGAAGAGTTTAAAGCTGGCGACTGACCAGTTCATATCATGTAATGTCATGCTATTGCTACAATGCTAGCATTCCTAAAATCAGTAACTAGCCTAGCGGTTCGTCACGAGCTCCGCGCACCTACTCCACCCGGTTAGCGATTTTTTTGACGAATTCCTTTGTTCAAATGTTATGTTACCAGGGAGAGGGACCCTTTATACAGCTTAACGAAATCAATTTGCCGTATAATAAAAGGTTTACAATATGGATTCTACAAAGGGTTTTTAAAAAAACCCTTACGATATGTGTTACAGTGGAAATGGCTTACCTAATAATATGAACCGGTTATACATTCAACCCAATCATACATTGTGATCGGGATAGTAATCCTTCTAATCAAACAGTAATTTGCATAGGGTAACCCTTAGTCCATGAACGGGTAACCCTTATTCCTTAAAAACCGTAAATGGAATAACCCATTCAAATCCTTACAAAACCTTTATACCATGAACAGGTTAGTAAACCCAATCAAATACCCTTGCCCTTAAAAATCATTACGTTTACTTCGCGCTAAGCTTACAGTCTCGACATTCATAGCGATCGCTTTACGACCGAATTTGGTCGCAAAGTCCTGTCACTCCATACATTTCACCTGTCAATCCGGGATTTTGCGACCGAATTCGGTCGTAAAGCGATCGCTATGAATGTCGAGACTGCAACCCCTGGTGCGCGTTTTTATACGTACTCGATCGCGTAAACTTCAATTTGTATTGTACTGACACTGAAGCAGTGCCGTGTAGTGACAATAGTGGGAAAAATAGTTATTCCTTACAAATTGACGTAACACTAGGCCCTCAGGTCGCAGCATCATGGCAAGTGCAAGTATCGTCGAAGCTTGTTTGTTTTTGTGATTTTTGTGGCTCATTGTTTTAAAAACCAGTAAAGTGCGAGTCGTACCCGTTCACCGAGGGTTCCGTACCTTGGAAGGAAAATTAAATTTACCATTTTCAAAGTAATTTTCCACCGTTTAGGACCGCGCATACATTTTGTAAAGTATTTTTACATCAAGCTCTATCAACTCGTAATAATTCCACAGTCCTGGCTTTGCAGACTTCGGAATGAGGGGGGGGTAGAAATGAAGATCCCTGTAAAAACCATAACAGGGATTTTTCATCATAAAGTCAAAACCATGTTGCATTAAATATAATAAGGCCCAATTTTTCCAGCATAGAATCTAAATCAACAAGTTAAAAAAAAATATCTTTGTCTTTGCTACTATGTATTTTGCATTGTAAGGTTCACTTTAACCATGCTTGTGTCCATATTTTGTTACTAGCTGACCTGACCAACATTGTCCTGTCCGAATTTTAATAATACATATACAAAATTGCCATTCAATGTTGTACGCTACCAGTCTTTAGGGCACTTCAAATACATTATCAGATGTCCTATTATTTGAAGGCAAAATGATCTATAACTTTTAAGGGTGCCAGTTCTCCTAGGTTCATAATTTTTACATTCACTGCTGGACAAAAGCCTCCCCGAAGCACCGTCACTAAAAACAGTTCTGTGCTTCTCTCACCCAGCAGATTCCCACGGCCTTCACCAGGTCATTGGTCGATCTTGTGGGAGGCCTTCCAAAGCTATGACTTCCGGTACCAACTCGCCACTCCAGAACCTTTCAGTCCCATCGGCCATTTGTTCTGCGAGCAATGTGCCCTCCCCCTGGCACTGGCCATTCTTCAGGCTATGTTGGTTATCTTGGTTCTCCTATTTGGATTGCTTGAATTCTGATTCAATCACATAGGGAAACTCCAAGCATAGCCCTCTCGATTGCACTTTGGGTGACTTTCAGCCTTCTAATGAGGCCCATTGTACAAGCGACCACATTTCAGTGCCATATATCATCACTGGTAACACGCACTGGTCAAAGACTTTCGTTTTGACACCCTGCCCAGCAGAGTCGGATTCGACAATTGACCTCTGTCGAAGTTGGACTATCCTAACCTGTCAGTTTGTCCTATGTAAACATAATCATCAATAAATTCGAGTGTAGCTTCTCCAATATTCATGAGGGTGGGTGTTACATGGGCATTTGAGATGACCTACATCTTAAGGGCAATTCTCGTAATTTTAAGAACATTCACAGTCTGATCTCAGTCTCAATCTGTCAAAAATACGTCTAATTTCCCTACATTTTGACAAGTTTTTGACATTTGTTTGTCACCGAGATGAGACTGCAACTAGATTTTGAACATTTTAAATTACGATAATTGGCCTTGTTCATTTTAAGACCTAATCTTTTGGAAGCACCACTGAGGTCAGAAAGCATTGTAGGTACTAAGGTCCTCCATAGTCTCAGCCTTTACTACTGTATCTTTGGCAACCTGAAGGTGAGTGATGTACATGCCATTGATGTTGATGCCTAGCCCTTTCCAGTCAACAGAAACAGCTTGTAAACATGACTCAGATGTGAGATGTGTGGTGTGGATGTGAGATTCTTAAAAAAGGCATTGTCACCATTTCTTAAGAAAAATATCACCAGACGTCTGTTCCAGACCTGTGGCGTTTTACCTGAGGGATGAGGGCCTTAAGAATGGCCTAGGTCTTAGGTTAAACCGTATTTATAATTGTGTCATATGAGTATGAATGAATGATCATTTCTATTGTTTTCTATCTGTGTATGTGAACAAGAAAAGAAAGCAAATTGAACCTTGACTAAATCTTACCTGATATTACTAATAGGTACTCTATGCAAAATACTTTGACATGAAGTTGCGGACACGAGCTTGTATTATCTATGACCTAGGTAGTCTCAGGGTTACGCTGTCTTTGTTTAACTGCAGCACTATTTTGGTCAGAGGGTCGTCTTAGGGGTAGGTTTTATTATATTAGGATTTCAGTATACTCTACATTGAAAGAAAACAATGTGAGGCAGCCTAGACCTTTATTAAATAATAGGTTTGTAATCACCAATGAAGCAATGCTTGCAAATCAATTACAAATGCAGCAAAATAACCATGAAAAAATTTTGGCTTTCTACCTATTTAAATTATTTTGTAAGGGAAATGAGAAATAATAGAAGAAAAAAAACAAGTACAACATACAATAGCCTTCATTACTAGATATCTCACTGCTAGGCTGGCTATCACAGCAAACGTCTAGTTTCTTTTTCTATTTTTTTTTTATCATTAAATGATGGTGGCACTGACATGTGAGCTAGCTAATGCAAAAGATAGAGACACAAAAGAATTGTGAAACATCTATAGCCCACTGTAAATATGGTTACTTTATCAATTTAAATTAAGAAGTTAATGTGATAAATATCTTAAACATCAACATTATCTTTAAAACTTATAATTTCATTAGCTTATTCTACATGAACTGGGCAAAACGTTGCTTCTGTCATTGAATAAACTGGTGATTGTTAAGGGAACAAAAAATAACCTAGCAAAACTTGTGATCGAGGCTAAAAGAAGACCTTGAAAGACACGACTTGTAGAAACAATGTTATGAAAATTGTTTTGGACATCGAAATCGTCTAAAATGTGTCTAAAAGGTCCACTTTTTGCAATTAAACAATCAGTAAGTACTTACATACAATGACGTCATTGCATTGACAGTCAATACACCACAGTAAACAATATAAAATTACACTACCTAGCTTAACTAATCTTGATCATGTGAAAATTAATGAAAGCGTTACTCTGTCTACGTTTACTTACAGATCTTTGAGAATAAAAATAAATCCTCCAACTGTATCAGGGCTAACCGCGATACGTAGTTGACAGCAAAACTGCGAATCCTAAATAACATGGCGGCATCTCGTCGCAGCCGGTGTATGTACGTTTTCACTCATTTCAGACGTATTACACTTGATAATAATACTCACAGCATCAAACACTTTTTGAGTTAAAAACACGTCTCAGTACAGAAACAAAATATGTAAGTTTTTAACACACACTAAAAGCAAAATGACGTAACATTCTCAACCTTCACGGTCGCACAGTAGGTATAAATGGTAGTAAAAGAAATTATGTTATTCTAAACATTAATAACTGGCTTGATTCTTTTAGCACTGCTCCTATAAAAGTCACTATTTACAAACGACTCATTCCAATGCAGAGTTCCTGTGTTTGGAAAATAAAAATCAAACGCGATAGATTATTATGCTTGAACAAACGTGACACGCAGTCAAGCAAGCTCGCTGTTAGCTCTTTATTTTTTTATGTCAGTGATACCCACTAACAAATTTTAAGAATCTACCAGGAACATAAAAAATCTATATTTTATAGATTTTATCTGTTTAATAATGTTTAGTTAAAAAGCCAAATTTTTGATGAATATAAGCTTCTCCATACTATTTATGCTCCCAGAATAATGCATCGGTCAGGTTCATACAGACAAAGTCGGAGGCGGTGACAGTGGTAAGCAGTTTGACAGTAATATCACAGAGCAATAGAATGCGCGCGAGATACCTTTAGCTAAATCACTGATCTGACTGATCACCTCCCGTATTATTATTATTATTATACTCTTTGCTGATCACTGATCGATGGCGTGGTTAATGTTGCTAGCCTAACTAATCTTTTTTCCTTATTTCCTTCATTTAATCAAAAATGTTTTTCAATACTCAAACTTACAGTACCTAATTGTAAAAATTAACTAGCTAGGTAAATTAATATACCTACTAGGTTATTTCCATTAGCAGGGTACTAAATATAAAACAAAAATAATACTTCATGAGAGCCTTGCAGATCTTTTATTGAATACTTAGTAGTAGTTGTAAATTTTGTACAACAATGGTTCTGTAGCGGGTTAACGACTTCCATTCGAACATCCTTATCAGAATCCATGCTAGAATCTTCATCGGTAGAGTCGGGTGTGTCGCCAGTAACATTAATTTTCTAATAAAGTAATACTATGTATCTAAATATACAGGGATCTTGCACTATAGGCATAGTAGCAGCACTAAACAACGCCTCGCGTTTATTTTTTATTATACAAGAAATTATAAGTCTGACATTATAGGCCAAACAAATCGTTACTAATAATATGGATTGGAAATTAAATGGTTAGTCAACGTCAACAGTGTTACGGCCACTTGCATACAAAAGTCTTACACTATCGCAATATCCAACACCTCGTCGTGATCCCGTTACTAAAACATAAGCATCGCCAGCTCGTAAAAGACGCTTTATTTTGCAATAATCGAGTGCAGCACGAACACGTGATTCTACTTCTGCCGTCCAATTACCTTTTGCAACTTCAAAATAATGTATAGATCGAACTCCTCGCCAAAAGCGTAACTGACGTGCTGTGTGGCATGCTCTAGTTACCGCCACTATAGGACAATGTGGTTTTGCGTGAGCAATTAGTTTAGCTGTTCGGCCAGAGTTAGTTAAGCATATAATTGCGACAGCAAAAGCTCGCATGGCAAGTTCAACTGCATTTATACTAATGGCTTTAGTTGGTTCTTCGAGAGGACTTTGCATTAAATCAGTATTTCCATAAATGTATGGCTGCCAAATAATTCGTTCGGCTTGCCTACAAATAACAGCTGCTGCAGCGAGACAATGTTCAGCCATTTTCACAGAATCAAAAGAAGGTGAAAATTTCTTTAACGGAGAATCATAATGTAATTCTAAAGATATAACATCCGCACCATCAATTACTAGATTTGCAATATCTGTTACGCAAAGTGTAGGAATCTGTTCATTTATTACTGCTTTAAATATGCATGGCTTCCCAGCTACATTGCACTTCGCAAGTAACATTTTCTGGGCAACGAATATTTTCTCTACAGGCAAATCAGTACTTAAAACGCACCGATCAACATAGATACCATCTGCTGCATCTATTATTTCATCAACATTATCGAGACCTAATACTGTGTCAATACAAGCAATGATCAAAATTTGTTTCCCCTTTTCCGCTAAAAGGTCTCTTACGCTATTAATATCTTGTACATATTGAGCATTTGGAACCAGTACAGCATCTACGTCAGATCCGATAGCCCAAGCTATTTGATCTTCCATATTTTCGAACAGGTCGTGCGATGATTCACTACAAGGTAACGATTCAGCACTTCCGTGTTTTGCCGTGCGGTCGATTTGACTGAGATCTGCAGGTGTCAGAGTGATACGGACAGTCATTTTAGCACCAATAGTTCCGCCAACAGCGATTGAGCAATCTACACAGTCATCACCAACGTCAGTTATTACAAGTTTAATCTTACCAGGGCTAAGGCTATCGATATATATAATATCTTTAGGATGCAGATCTGTCAAATGATCATAGCCAACAAATAAACAATCAGGGGTTCCACACTCACGCCAACTTGCATCAGTTGTTAAACGGATTGAGTTGAATTGGATAATATCCACAATTGACTTAGGGCCACCTTTCAGGTCCCCTGTTATAATCGCAGGGCTTCTTACGTCTACTATTATGGCCAGTGGATATACATATTCTAATTCGGCGCTATAATTATAAACAGCTTGTCTTATACTTTGAATCAATTGTGCGCAAGCATCAGGTTCCAGGTCTCGCATATCAAGCCGGGCCACTGTCATTCCCGACGCGATTAATCTTTGAATGGTAGCTGGCTCTCGATTTTTTATGCCAATATCGCACATGAGTCCCATTTGCAATTCTTCGCATGGAGATTGATGAATGTCCATATTGCAATAATGTTTCAATAAAGATGGTTGTGGTGCACCCATTTTTTTTTTACCGTTTCTGCTGATTGTTGTTTCCAAAGGAATATGCCATGGTAATGCCATTTTCCAGCGTTTGTAAAATTGGTTAAAATATTATGTATATTTACTGGAAAGATTTAAATCGTGTATAAAATCCTGATTAATATAGCTATAAAAATAAAAACAATATTCTCTGACATATAAAATTGCAAAATATTTGACAAGACCAGAACACTGGACGCAATATTGATAATAAAATTATTGTACGGTTGTAGGCACTGTTGCAGGTTGTATAGTTTTCTATTTTAAAAGAGCTGATTAAATATCGTGTTGGCTTTGTGGTTAAGGCGTCAGCACGAATATTTATCTAAGTAAATTATAAATTTCTACATTTAGTTTTTCTAGATCTAGACTGTCCCCTAAAGGGGGATATCAAGAGGAGGGGTGTCAACATTTTAGAGAAGAATTTTAACGCGCGGTCTGATTCACTCGAAACTCAGTATTTAGGCCTGAAACTGCGTTATGCGGGCGCCCGCGACGGGCACCCGTCGCGTGACCCGTCGCGTGACCACGCGCGTGGGCACGCGGGTTGGCTCCGTGGATTTCACGATGGAGATTTCATCCGGGATTTATTAATATTTTTTCTTTTGATATTTCTCGGGATACTGGGGTCCCGGATCTTTGGATGGCGTACGAGGGGCCGAAGCGAACTCGCAGAGGCCCGTTAGACTTTCTAATGTAATGTACTTAATGAGGCACCAACCGACGATTATCCCTGTTCGCACTATCAAGTGCACCCAAGGACAACCCCCGGTTGGTGTAGGACTGTTGCAGAACATGGAAACAAAGATATTGGATTATAGGTTTGGGTGGAGTGACCAATGTTTTATTACATAGATAAAATGGCAGGGGGTGACTTGCACACTCAATAATGGAACCCCGAAAATGTTCGCTAGCACATAGTGTCGTAGCGACAAGGGGGCAATATATCCTGAGGTGCTTATGAGGAGTGGAGAGGTATTCCACCACGGCTATCAGGACAATCCCGGAAGTACGGTCAAGATCCCTACCAACATCTTACTCGAATACTTCCATCCTCCGAGCACGTTTACTCTTGCGAATCTCCACTCAAGCCGGCCAATAAAGGCAAGATTGAGGTGGGAGGTCTGTTCCTCGTCATTGTTCACTCCAGCCGGCCAATAAAGGCAAGCCAGAGGTGAGGAACAAGACTTCTCCCGGGAGATAAGCTCCGTGGGGTCGCTACTGCCCAACAGCTCGCCATATGCTGCCCTGCGGGGTTTTGTATCTCTCTTGGGCTGGCTCCTTCTCACATAAGCTAGACCTGCCGGTCGATTCTGTAAAAATCTCATCGTGAAAAATTAGGTGAAGTGAGCTTAGCGTGAGCTGTCTATCCCTAGTATTACTTGGAATGACAGCTCACTCCACGCTCACTTCACCTAAGTTTTCACGGTGAAATAGTTACAGAATCGCACTGCTGTTCCGGCAAAGTAAGTCCCGGCACAGGCCTAGAGTTCGGAGCACGCAAGCCCCACCACGACCTCAACGTGGAAGTACGGCGGTGGGGTTATTAATATTATTATTAGGGACGCGCGCATGCCCCCGCGACGGATTCCGTCGAACGGAGGCGGGCTCCGTTGCCCGGACGCGAGTCCCACCTTCCCGCGACGGACGCCCGTGCGGGTCGCCGCGACGGAGCACTTTTGTATGGAATCGCGCGGGCGTCCGCTTAATGCAGTTTCTGCCCTACCGTAAAGAATAACGTGTATCATGGTTTTTCAAAAATCTACTTTTAACTGCGTGAAAAGGGGTACCAGGGTACTCAATTTTACAGAGAAGGATTTTATTACGTGGCTTGATTAACTCGAACATTCGAATGAATAGGTAACCTCTATTATGGCTGATTTTTCAATCGACCTATAATTTTTATTCGTGGAATAAAATTCAGATTATGTCTGACAGTTTATATATGGAAGAACTGTCAAAAATTCAAAATTATTCCTCCGATCAGGCGTTGGAAAAATCAGGCCTAAGGCCTAAATCAAACAAAGGACACAAATGTTTTTATTTTAAATATGTACCTACTCTTTGGGGTTGAAAAGGTGGGATACAGTTTTATGAAAAAAAATCTTATTTTTGTTCCATAAAGATAAACTTGAAACTTGACCCGAATACTATACTTATGTAACTATAATTAAATAATAAAGATTTTAATTATGATTACTACCATTTAAAGGGGGTGATGAAATTTGTAGTACGAAATTCACGCGAATGATGTATGGCGCGGGCAAAGTGCTGAATGACTAACTTAACATATCAGAAGTTGTGTTTTTTCTATAATGTAGGCGAGCTCTAAGAAGGGGTTTTTGGGAATCCGATCTTTAAAGGGGTGAAAATAAACTTAAAACTCATCCCGAATACATTCTTAAATTAATAATAAAGATTGTTCATTTCCTTTAGATCTCTTTGGAGAAGAACGGGCAAGAATCTCCAAGGACACTCTTTTAAATCAAGATATTATTACAAAATCCTGGGTACAGACGCCAGCAGGTCAAGCTATCCGAAACTGTCAAATTTTCGAGGGTTAGTTTTTCAAAACTACCCTTAGAGGAAATGAAATAAAATTGTTTATTCTGTAGGTAACATAATATCGGATCAGCGGAATCACTTTTACATGTCATATTATAAAAAAAAAATAAGCTAGATAAGGTCGGCGTTTCCTATCTAACTATTCTGAGAAGAAAGGCCAAAACAAACTCATAAGAAGGGATTTTAGAGGGTGCGAGTCGGCGGCTGCCCCATGCCGCCGAGAACGACTCGATCGTGTATTTGAGTACGGTGCTCAAATAAGCGTATGTATGCCCATCAACGTGTTTTCTGAGGCACGAAGGGGTATGAAATGGATGGTCAGCCATCCACGAACCGACCACGGCATGACGGCACGCGGAGCTTGTCCTTCGATCGATCCGTGCGACTGTTATCATTAAACCACGAGAGTTGTACTATATAGTACATACTAATTCCATTCCAGTTGTGAGTTGTTGACAGCTGTTGACTTGACATTTTCTCATAGTTGCTTTGCTTGCTTGAACTTATAACCTTGTACGAGTCCGCTGTATCGTTAGCTATTTGTTTTGTATTTTTCGCTACTGTTATATGATACTACGGTCGTATTCCCTACTGGCACTCAGATCGGCCAGAACACTATCTTATCAGAGTGACTTCAGGCTCTAGATTAGAAGGATAGTTTTTGTACAAGTAAAGTAACCTGAGTAACCGGCGGAAAGTGGTCGTTTAAAGTTTAACTAATTATTAACAATTAGACAAACAATACCACTATTTTTATAATAATTAAGTTGAGAACAAATAATGTGTTTATAGGCAATGTTTGTGAATCTTCAGGTTCAGCAGTAGTCTACATAAAAACAGTATTTAATTCAAAAAGGTTTTGTGTCATGGAATTAGAAATTTCAATTAAAGAAGCCAGTAATGGTATGAAAGACAGACGACTCACAGAACGGAAGAAAAATGCAGAAAATTTAAAAGACTTCCTTACAAGAAATGCAGTGCCTTCACTTTTATCTGAAAATACATTAAAAAAGAGGGGATATACCTGGAATCATCTATTTGACGACATAAATGAATATATCCTGAAGGTAACTCTAACAGAAGAATTACTTTATTACTCTTTCACACTTTAAAATATGATCATCATAATCTACATATAGGCTATACCTATACCGTTGAACATCTTTTGACTCTTTATCGCATTTGATTGGTTTTCTCAAGATGTTGTTTTACCTGGATTTGGTATCCATCATAATATTAATGCTTAAACCCAAGTCGGCCTTAGCAAAGACAATCTCCACAGATGGGGGTTTGATTAATCAATAGTATCCAAATTAAAAACAAAAAAAATAAACAAAATAAAAAACAAAAAAAAAAAAACAAAAAAAACAAAAAACAAATTAAAAACAAATCCAAAAAAAATGTGTGTGTGTGTGTATGTGTTGTGTGTGTGTGTGTCCAAATTATAAACTATAAATTCTAATACAAATTGTTTATGCATTTCACAGGAAATAGAAAAGTTTGACACTTCCAAATCTTATGAAAACAATACCAGGCCGCTGTGTAGTAGTTTATTACACCTATGTATGGCAGGCTCCAATAAAGGTAATTTCATTTGCAATTATATTTTATTATTATTTCATCTCCCAAAAAATTCCACTGCTGCTAAACCTCCACTACAGAATTGCTGCAAATACCAGTTAACGGGCAGGGTACTTAATTCTCATAGGACTTTTGACCTCACTACCTACCTTTTGTATCCAACCTCTGTAAAATGTATTTATGTTTGCATACCTCTTAAACTTACATTATTGTCAAAGTTTATGTTTTGTGAATAAATATTATATTATTAACTGCCTTGTACTTTTCAACTTTATTGCTAAAGCTTTAAGGTCCCGAAACCCGAACCCGAAACTGTCAAATTTTCCCAATCAACTCAAGGTTGATTGGGAAAATTTGACAGTTTCGGGTAGCTTGACCTGCTGGCGTCTGTGCCTTGAGGTACAAGGTGACCAGCCAAGTTCACTTCAGGCCCATTGAACGTCCTTTCTAGAAGCTATGTGTCTCACCCTATTATGGTACACCACTTAGATTTAGCTGTTTTTAGGGCTTTAGGGTTAGCTTGATTCTCCTGTCAATCTCAACAATTATAATAATAATAATAAAGCTGAAAAAGATAAACAAATCAAATATCTTGACTTGGCACACGAGGTTGTTGACATGTGGAATGTGAGCTCGACTGTCATAGTGCCGATTGTCGTATCGGCTAATGGCCTGATGGCCGAAAGCCTCGATCAATATCATCGAGGCTCTCGTTAGGCGGTTGGATCAAGGGCCTGATTCAGAAGGCAGTACTCCTTGATACGGCTCGCATTGTGAGGAGGTTTCTGTCTCTGGAGCCCTAACCACCGGTAGCTTGGACCCTGCTCCCGACACCGATGGATTACTATTTTTTAATATTTTTTAATGTTTTTTTTATACTAATATTTAAAAATGTATTTAAATAAGAAATATAAATAAATAAACGACATAATAATAATAATAATCTTTATTGATCATTTTCAAGTTTATTATATTATGATTCAATCATGCAGGAAAAATACAAAAGCACTCTCTCACTTTTGGTAATTTTCACCTTGTTGCAGTGTATACTGATTTGGTTGACTTTCCAGGACACTAGGGGGGTACCTATCTTGTGTACATTACCCCAGCAGGAAAGTAGCTCCTAGAGTGATATGAGTGGAACAAATGAATATTAATATATGAATTGCACAGTGAGAAGAATATGTTAAAAATATCAAACACATATTATTAGACCTGCATTCTTCCAAGTCCTTCCCATCCAGCCTCCAGGCTTGTATAGCCACATTTCCTTAGGATTTGTCTTAATATAGTTTAACTTTACAGTTCATTCACAGTTATTTTATCTCTGATAGCAGCAACCTAACTGCAACCTTATAGTAGTGAGAATAAAGATCACAATGATTTTGAAAGACTTGTTGGCAGCAACCCAATAACCTTATTAGAATGAGTATAAAGATCACTGTGTGATTTGGACAGTGATGCAAAATCATAGGAAAGGACAATCAATTACATTTATATGTTTTCAGGCAAAGCATATATTAAAACTGACAAAATAACAGAGATGTGTTTATATGTACTAAAAGATAATCGCATGGTGAAAGCTATTGGTGACAGTTATCTGAATTTACTGCTGAAACATTTTCTACCCTATGAACACTACTTGGGTCTCATTAAACCATGCACATGGAAAGGTGAGCGGATTTTATATTATGATATTTGATGTAGGGTTGATGATTTTATAATTTAAATTGGGCCACCAAGATACAGGCTGTGCCTACTTTGGGACTCGCTGTTAAATCAGTCTAAGTTTTCTGTTGGTTAGATAGAACTGCATGCACTTGTATGTTTGTGAACTATGTCTAAGTGTAACAAAATTAATTTGAATTTGAATTGATTTTTTGTTGGGAATGTTCCAGAGTTGCTGGATGTCTGCATTGCTGCATGTTTTTCTAGTGATTACAAAATAGACAACTACACAAAACTAAGGCTTGTACTGCTTGTTATGAAATGTGGAAAGGACAATTGTCAGTTTGTGGGCCCACTTATGGAATCACTTTCCTCATTAGAACAATATTTTTCTACCATTTCAAGTGATAAGAAAGTACATGATGTTGTTATAGAAATAATTATTTTGCTGCTTGAAACGGTATGTGAATGATTTACGTTGATTTATATATTTTGTTGTAATTTGTTCAGTAACTAATCAGAATTATTTTTAGCTATCTTGCGAGTACCGGTTAACAATGTGTCATTTTACCGAAAATTTTATGCCCATATTATTAAAATTTTATGACCAAAATAAGGATCAAAAGAAAAAGGTTTGTATTTAACATATTATTATATCAATAATAGTTATACAAGTAGGTTTAAACTTAGCAGCTTAATGAATATGTTTTTTTTTTGCAATACCTACAAGGAAACGAGAAGTATAATTATGCATGCTACCATGATCCGGTTTTCGCCCTGTTTCGGGTTTCTAATTTTTTTTTAGATAGGTACAATTAACCAAAGAGATAAGAAACCCAGCAGCTAACTGCAAAACTTTTAGTACGAGTAAACAAAAAAAAAGTTCACAGACATGAAAAGATTTACATATAAGAAATATTTACCTGCACCAGTAATAAAAAAAAAAATAAAAAAAATATTTTAGTTGTAAGTAGTTTATTTTTAGGCACTATAATTGTAAGGGAAATTTGTGACTCTTGGCTAAATGTACACCTTTTGTAAACGTTTTTATTAAATAAATTATTATTATCTCCTTTATTTCAATGTAATCATATAAATTATATTTTTAAATATTAGAATATAAAAAGTATAAAAAAAAAAAAATATTATTACCTTTACGTTTAATACACTACCTAATCAGTAGGGTCCCTATCTCCTAGGTAGGGTAGTGTAATGACAGATAGAGAGATAGGCACTACTGCTAGATCGATCGAGTGTTCACGACCGCACTTATCCACCCTATCAATAGGGCCCTACCGATCGGGTAGTGTAATAAGCCTTTAAAAAAAAAGAAAAAAAAAGGCCTTTAGTTAAACACATAAATCTTTCGGAATAAACTCTCTAGCTTAGAGGATGGTGAAAACTGCATCAAAATCAGCTGTGTTATTTAGGAGACCTAAGCGGACATAGACAGATACGAAAAACTACTTGTTTTATACTATTTACCTATACATATAGCCCAACATAGTTGGAAAATGTTAATTTTAATGGCTGGTAACTTATCTAATTTGTGAATACTTGCAGAATCTTTCAGGAATGCAACCCTGCATAATTCACACTTATTAAAGTATCTTTATTTTCTTAAGACATACAAAAAAACCTTTTTTTTTGTTTAGCCTACAATGTCCCACTGCTGGGCATTTGGGCAAAGGCCGGGGAGGCCTTTGCCCAAATGCCCTCCAAGTCCCTCCAGGAACTCCTTTCCCGCGCCACCTCGAACCAGCTCTCGCGGTACGCGTAAAAATCCCTTAATATACCTTTAAAAATATGTAGTTCCTTTTTCATTTACAGAATTCATTGTTTTACTTTTTAAATCTGACTGTGGCACTTCATCACCCACTTGGTAGACTCAGAAATGAAGAAGGGAGTCTTGCAAACAACTGGGAGCTTTGGAACAAATACCTGAACAGCATTACGGAAATAATATGTACAGAAGTGAGCTATTTACAAAAGAATCGTAAGCAAAATGATAAACTTTTTCAACAATGCTCACATTTTCATAATTTAGCAGCATCAGTGCATTACCAGGTAAGGAAATATATACATTCTTTCTTAAATAATGACACATTAAAAGGTGTCAAAAGACCCCATTCACAGTACATACAGTCCCCATTTCATCATACCTACAATGATACAATCCGCAAGAGTTAAACTTGAGACTTGCTCGGATGACGTAAGCGCGCGATACTGAGGCGTCGATTGCTTGAGCGGTAACAGCGCGGGGGTCGCAAGTTAACTTTTGCGTGTTGTAAATCTTGGTATCATCTTTCCCACATTGTAATCACATCATACGAAAACCTTCAGCCACATTGTGAAAGTTATTTCAAAACATTACCTTAGCTCGCTCTTATCTACTACAAAGAACAGTTTGATTCAGATTTCAACACCTAAACTTGCTGCGCATGCATAAACGAAATAAAGAATGTATAAGTACCTAGTTTAGTAGCCTGCAAATACACTTTCCCTTTATCAAATCGATTTTGTTATTACTTTTCAAAGACTAAGAATAAAATACATGTTAATTTAATTAGCACGCAGGACAAGATTGCGTAGAGAGTAATTATCATTATAATTAGTGTTTTATGGCATGCGATTCCTGAGGGGCAATTCTCGTAATTTTAAGAACGTTCACAGTCTGGTCTGTCTCAATCTGTCAAAAAATCCTTCTAATTTCCCCTACATTTTGACAAGTTTTTGACATTTGTTTGTCGCCGAGATGAGACTGCTGTTTTAAATTACGAGAATTGGCCTTCTGCTCTTGAACGCTCCAGAAACTTGCACCGTGTAAATGTGGCTTAGAGCACGCTCAATTATTTCCATTAAAGAATTACATGCAAGTGTTTACACGCGTGCGATTCCCATAAAATGGCATACAATAATTGCATTCAAGTTTTGTCATTCAATATTTGCATGCGACATCTGTTTACACCAAGGAAATTATTGCAAGGCTGTCAATGCATGCAAGGTTCGGCTCGTCTAAACACAGAGTAACGTCCTTGTACAATTGATTCAAGTATTGCCCTTATTAGAATATTTTCATGCCAGAATTGAATGCAATTTTATTGTACGTGCTGTTTACACTTATACCAGTTTTGAACGGCAACTTACTTGCCCGCATTGTTTTAGATGGTGCCAGTCAATTAGGTAATGCTTAAATTTTATGGTATGCCACAAGCAATAAACTTGCATCGTGTAAATGGGGTTTTAGGGCCGACGCGCTAGTTTAAATTTAAGTCGGAAGTAAACGGACTGTTGCGCTGCGTGTCGCGGGTTCGATTCCCGCACGGAACAAATATTTGTATTGCCTACAGGTAGTCGTTCCCGGTCTGGCTGTTTGTGTATGTGAGTTTAAATGTTTGTAAACGCACCCACGATACAGGAGTAATTCCTAGTGTGGGGCAACATTAAAGATATACCACTAAAGAGCACCACCACCACTACCACTACCACTATTTCGCTAAAGAGCATAAACGCGGAAAGAGATACGCGGTTAACAGGATTTATTTTCGACTTTATGTTAAGAGGTGAATGTTGATATTTGTTTGGCAAGGAATACTTCGCCAGGTTTGCGTCGCCGCGCCGCCGGCCCTATTAATGTAACTAAAGAATACAGGTGTAATTTTATATTATTTATTTATTTGACCAACATTTTATCTAATTACAGATATTTAAATTGTCCGAAAGAAGCGACACTGGCGCAGAGAGTGTATCAAAAAGATTAAGATTGAGCATCAACAAGAACATCACATTTGGTGATCTTATCAACGACTTGCAGCAAAATCATATACCATGGTAGATAATCTGACCATCATATATGTATATTTTTTAACTAAACATAATAATGTTGACTCTAAGTTTTGGTTTCAAATATTATTTCAGTCTTCCACGTCATTGTTAACTTTCTAAGTTTGTCATACTGCTGTGATGAAACTTCTACGTAAAAAATCAAATCACTTTCAGCATGATTTTCTTGATATTAATCTAACAAAATGACATTTTAGGTTGGGAATTGTACACGTTTATGTAGGAAAGTATGCCGCCAACATATCCCCCGACGATTACCTATTATTGCTAAATAGTCTTCAAATTCTACTTACAAATAACAGTACCAATATAGAATGGAACGTCTTTGAGCAGCTGGTTTGTTTGGTGCTGGAAAACTCTCGGATTTTAATGAGCAAGAAGGACGAATTTAAAAACACATCAGTGTCGCTATGGAACTCATGTGTTAGGTAAAACTATGATGAAGTTACTATATTTTATGTAATAAGAAAAGGCTATGGGGGAAGGTAAAAAAATAATTTAACTATTGGTTTCAGAAATTGCACATCTTTAAATGCGTCACACAAAGCAGTACATACAATCCTGCAAAAGTTGTTAAAATCCGATATATTGGACTACCCACATGCACTACAGCTCATAAAATTGTACCTCGAGAATGTTATGCCAGTCACCAAAAATAGTGTCCAAACTTTAAGCGATATCTTTCATAAATTCTACAGCAAATGTACCTTGGATGATTTCAGAATTAAATGCTTATCATGGCTTACGTCAAATGATACTGGATCTTTATATGTGACTGAAGTATCTGAATTATTATTTAGAATAATCGCTAATGAAAATATTGCATTCAATCCTATTGGTGCTCCTGAATCGGAATTCGAAAAGTTGCATGATATATTATACAACTCGACAGAAAAGTGTATTTTATTCACTGAATTTGAAATACACAATTCAGTTAATTCACTAGAACAAGAAACTGTTTACGAACATGTTGAAACTGTTTCTGACGTTGAAGGTCGAGTGCAAGAATACTTCAAAACTAATTTAGTTACTAGTAATTCAAAAGGATTTCAAAATGATGCAGATTTATTAGAGTGTATTAAGTTGGTTAACGTTGTTTTGTCATACCTTGAAAATCTCATAAAATATCATATAAAAACTCAGGAAGAAATTGGGAACATGCAGTTATGTATTTTACTGACGGCGATGTTGGCACGCATGTATACTGCACTGACTCGTTTGTTAGCGAGCAACACTGGAATACCTGTTAAAATTCATGCTCTTCAACTAGTTAGAACACTTTTGGTTACTGAATTTCATCCTATCTTCTCGCACATGTCACGGGCGAGTATGGACGCTGACTTTTTTCATGCTATTAATAATATATTGAACACTGAAGTTCAATCTGAAGATTTCGAAGTAATCATCGAAGGAGACGAGGACGACACGAGTATTGATACTTTAAAGCACAATTGTTTCTTGGTACTTGCCGCATACTGCAGGAAACCAGCAGAGTACCGAGAAGAAATTCTGAAATTAATATTAGATTATGGTATATACAGCTTTCCATCAGATACTCAGTGCGTTTTTCAGTGCATAGAGCTGCTGATAGATTCAAATGTCCAGGATCCTCCTCTAGGTAATAATAATAATTTATTTTAATTAAACTGATGTGTTAACCAAGCTATCTATATAAGGATTGATTTTTCAATCGACGGATAATTTTTATTCGCGGAATAAAATTGACGTCTCACAGTTTTTGTACGGAAGAACTTTCAAAAATTCAAAATTATTCCTCGGATAAAATTATCTGACGTTGAAAAACAGCCCTTATGGCTGATTTTTAAATCGGCCGATAATTTTTATTCGTGGAATAAAATTGACGTCTGACAGTTTTTGTATGGAAGAACTGTCAAAAATTCAAAATTATTCCTCGGATAAAGTTGCTGCTGTTGGAAAAATCAGCCCTTAATGGAACAATTATTTGCAGGTTTAATTTTCACACTGTTGCAGTCCATCTGCCAGAAACTGTATAGAAATTCCAAAGTGTCTTTTGAAATACTAAACATACTTTTAAAAATAATGGATCCTCTTTGTGTGGATGATGGCGATATGAAACAGAATTGTTGTATAATGATTAAGAGTTATTTGCAACTCTGTGAGGACATGTATTACCCACCGAAAGTGGCATCTCTGATTTATGAATGCGTCACTAAGATTATATTAATGAATCGGAACCAAAACATGAATATTGAAGCCTTTGAAGATGCATTTATGAAGAAAGTTAAGGGTAATGTCCATAGCATTCGTCTTCATTGCTGTTATTTGATGAAGTTGATTAACGATTACTCTGAAGACGACATTGATACATTTTCGATGAAGTTGCTGGACATCTTTTTGATTGATGTAAGTAATTTTTGGTATTTAAACTTGAAGGACATACATTACTTTGACAGCTCTTTGGAATATGAATGGTAGCGGTGATTTGGTGATAATATCAATATGTCCTGATTTGATTTTTAGGGTTCCGTAGCCAAATGGCAACGGAACCCTTATGGATTCGTCATGTCTGTCTGTCTGTCTGTCTGTCTGTCTGTCCGTCCGTATGTCACAGCCGCTTTTTTCCGAAACTATAAGAGCTATACTGTTGAAACTTGGTAAGTAGATGTATTCTGTGAACCGCATTAAGATTTTCACACAAAAATAGAAAAAAAACAATAAATTTTGGGGGTCCCCATACTTAGAACTGACACTCAAAATTTTTTTTTTCATCAAACCCATACATGTGGGGTATCTATGGATAGTCTTCAAAAATGATATTGAGGTTTCTAATATCATTTTTTTCTAAACTGAATAGTTTGCGCGAGAGACACTTCCAAAGTGGTAAAATGTGTGTCCCCCCCCCTGTAACTTCTAAAATAAGAGAATGATAAAACTAAAAAAAATATATGATGTACATTACCATATAAACTTCCACCGAAAATTGGTTTGAACGAGATCTAGTGAGTAGTTTTTTTTTAATACGTCATAAATCGTAACGTAACGGAACCCTTCATGGGCGAGTCCGACTCGCACTTGGCCGGTTTTTATTCACAGGGGCCAGTTGTTTCGTAATGATGTTAAATTGTGACATTCAGCTGAAACAGCCCTTTCTATCAACAAAGGCTGGATCAGTTGAGGGTATCACATCAGATGCGACTTATTGTTGTTTGAAACATTATTTTTATTTTGTTAATTTTGTGCTTCACGAACTGTGTCCAAATAAACTTTATTCTTTCTTTACTGTATTGTTGTTTTAGGTGTCAAACAGTCAAGAATTGATACTAAAGGACGAATCTGCCAACAGGACGTTCACAGTCCTACATGCCTTCGTTGCGCTAGCGCAAACGAAAAAATCTTCTATACTCAGCGTCATACTACAAGTAATTCATTTGCAGAAATTGAAATCATTAGATAACCGTATAGTTGTGAAAGTTTTGAACTTGATTATCAATTCTGTTGGCATAAAAGATCTCGAGAGATATTTGAATAACAATATTTTATCAATATTACATTTTTGGTTTACTAAAAATAACGAAGTGGTCGATTTACCGCTCAACATACTTGGTTTTGATACCATGGACGAGTTTATAGAACAACACATGAAGTGGTTAATTGCGGGAGAAATATTGTGGCGACAGGAAGGAAATGTGCGTAAGAGCGACCTTTTGAAGCAAGTCGCCAAGAAACAAAAGAAATCAATTGAAAATATGCTTGAGGTATGTTTTCAAAGTTCAGCAAGTATTAATAATTTGAGTTATTCAATAGCTGGGTTCATACTGGACGATCCAAATTTGGATCGGCTCTCCACGATCATGTGCGCTAATCATGGATCAGAGATTCTTTCCGCACGATCCGTTTTAGGAAACCCGCGGTCCCGCCCTCGCTCCAATGCCAATCCACGTGTTAACTAGATTAAGTTTAGTCAACTTTGCGCATTATCCATATTGCCCGAGCTCCCGATCCACACTACACGCCTTTGAGAATTGTCAAAAAACCGACAGCGCTTGAATCGGCTGCTCCACAGAGCGGCGCGCACCGCGCGTGCTCCAATCGCGCGCAGCACGTCCACACCAATTGCGCATTTGGATCGCGCTTCTGCCGCGTCCAATCGGAGCGCGCTTCTGCCGCGTCCAATCGGGGCGCGCTGGGTCGTCCGGTGTGGACCCAGCTAATCAATTCGTTATTTTATTAGACTTAAGTATCCCTAACTTTAGTAGTTATACTTGTTTGTTCGGCACATTTTAATTGTTATTTTTACATTTCAGACTTGTTTTTCTCATATAATGGCCTTATGTTTGCCTTACATTGTCAGTACTAAGTACAATATTGTCTATTATGAACTTTTTAAACGAGACGTATTTAAGAAGTCAATGAAAAATGCAACTAAATTTTTTGAACTGATTACTGAGATGTTAGCAAATGAAAGTTGGAGTAATCTGTTTGTGGAGAATGTTGGGGATTTGCTGTTACTGGCGGCTACCCACATGAGCGATCGGAAGGACGCGGAGCAACTGTTTGGAGTTAAATTGCCGCAACGGAATCAAGAGTTTTACTATCCAAAGGAGATTTTATGCGCCATTCTGGATTATTTTAAAGTCAGTTTATTATACCTTACCTTATTTTTACATGTTTCTTTTTAGCCAGTTGGCATGATGGAGGCCATAGTATCACGTATTCGAAGAAGCGGAGTCGTAATACTTATTGAGTGATACAGGGACATCGAACTGAAACCATGAATTCAGCACATGATTCTAGCGTAGATAAAACCGGTTATCAAAAAAAAAAAAAAAACTGCTGTTTCATTGAAAATTTCAATACCTGCGCGGACAACATGTATTGAACAGTATTTTTTTTTTTAATAACCTGCGCAATATTTTAACACCGCGGCTTTCAGAATCATGTACTGAATCCATGGTAACAGAAGGCCAATTCTCGTAATTTAAAACGTTCAAAATCTAGTCGCAGTCTCATCTCGGCGACAAACAAATGTCAAAAACTTGTCAAAATGTAGGGAAATTTGAGGTTTTTTGACAGATGAGACTGAGATCAGAGGGGCAATTCTCGTAATTTTAAGAACGTTCACAGTCTGATTTCAGTATCAATCTGTCAAAAATACCTCTAATTTCCTTACATTTTGACAAGTTTTTGACATTTATCTGTCGCCGAGATGAGACTGCGACTAGATTTTGAACGTTTTAAATTACGAGAATTGGCCTTCTGACTGTGAACGTTCTTAAAATTACGAGAATTGCCCTCCAGGCTGCGTGTCGATGTCCCTGCCCCTCTGTACAATAAGTTATCTAAAAACTGCTTCAATTTAGTTGCTATGTATTGTAACCTAAATTTATACTCCTTTTCTCAGGACCTCACGGATGGAAGCATCCTTCAGTATCTATGTATAAACCAAACGGTGACGGTATTCAAAATTTTGTTTGAACTCTGGAAAGCAGTTACTCAAGAAACGATATTTGAACTGAAATTACTGGCTCTTCATGCATATGTTACCTTTATAAGGAATATACCTTTAGGCCATCCTTCGGACGCATTCATGTGTAATTTTGCCTGCAACAGTTTTACTCAAGTTATCAAAAACTGTTGCGACACAATGGAATTGAGAGCATACATTGCGGGTTTAAAACTAGTCCTGGATCATTTATTACCACAAACGGCGACACTTATGCGAAAATCACTGCTAGAATTATTACCTGTCCTAATTGTCAAGAAAGAATCGAGGTTCGGACAAGTGTGTACTGGGTTTTTAAATGATTTAGTTGAGAATATGAAGGATTACTTGAAGGAAAGCGAAGATGTTGTGGACTTTCTTAGTTCTATGACGCAAAGTGGTGATAACATGCGCTGCTGCAACTTAACTGTGTTTAAAGAAAAATTAAAAACTCATAAAATAAGTTTGAATCGTCCTAGGTATGTACAGCCATCTCATCTTGTATATTTTTTATATTAAAAAAGAAGTGTTAAATGATGAATGTTTAAAATACCTAGTCTATTTAGGGCAAATTTTTCAATCGACAGATAAAATCAAAAAGTAATTTATTCAGATTAGGCTGAGAATCAGCACTTTTCGAATGTCAAAATTACAAAAGACAGTCCCCCAAAAACGCCCGCCCTTCACCACTTCCTAGTGCTATCGCTGGGAAGAAGAAGTGGCGCAACAAACTCCCCAGCAGCACAGCTGTCTGTTCAGTTAGAAAACACTTGATTGTATACAATACTAGGTACCTTTGTTCAGTAATTAACATTACAAAACCAGAACATAAAATTAAATTATTTGTCAGCTAACCACGCCAATATACCAACAAATATAATAAAAACTTTACGTACTCAAGCTAAAAAAATATTAATTAAAATTAAAATGTAAATAAATACTTACTACCTAAATAAAAGCCTTCAGGCATAAAGGGCGTGACAGCTTACATATAATATTTATGCATTGGTGGGTTCTGTTCACATATACACACACACGTATCTTGTTATAAAAGGTTATACCAAGCCCAACAAATGAGTTATGAACCTTATGAAGCCGGTGAAAGGGGGCACGTAGTTTGTCCTTATTTCTAGTGTTAACACTGTGAATATCACTGTTTTTAGTGTACAAGTGCAAATTTTGCCTAATATATACGTATAATGCCGTAACTTACGCAAAAGCCATGGTGCACGCAATCAAAGGCTTTGGAGAGATCACAGAAAACTCCAATAGCATTTTGCGATTTCTCCCATGCGTCAAATATGTGTCTCAGCAGAGCAACACCCGCATCTGTAGTTAAACGAACTTTTGTAAAGCCATATTGCTCATTATTATTATTTTTTTTTTATTATGGAGGAGGCTGGTTAAATTAAAATGTTTTAGCAACTGCTTCAGTATTAACTTTTCAAATATTTTGCTAAATGCAGGTAAAAGGGTAAGGTAGAAATAGGCCTGAAATTGCTAACGTTATTCTTATTACCTGATTTAAATAATGGTATGACTTTACTACTCTTCACGAGGTCAGGAAAAGTTCCTGAATCAACACATTTATTAAAAGTAACAGCTAGATAGGGGGCTACGATGTCTGTTATATTACTTAAAAGTTCAATGGAGATGCCCCAATAATCACCGGTGTGTGATAATTTTTATTCGTGGAATAAAACTGACGTCTGACAGATTTAGTATGGAAGAATTGTCAAAATTTCCTCGGATAAAACTGGCGTCGGAAAAATCAGCCCTTATTTATATAATTTAAAAAAAACTTAAGCCTTAAAATAATGAATGCTTGTTATTTGTACTTATAAAATTACTTTTTCTAGCCACGAGACGTTGTTAAACATTCGTCAATTTTTAAATAGTAATAAAGATCACATTCGCAATTTGTACTGCGATTTGGATTCTAAAACATTTTCTGAGGACTGTGAGACAAGTATCATACATCAAACCGTGCAGGCGCTTTGTAATATTCTAAAATCAACATATGATGATAAGGTAGGTAAATAGTATTTTGAAATATTTTAGTACTACATACAGGCTGTAACTGCCCTGTTGGTCTCGTGGTTGCAAGCGCGACTGCTGAGCGTGGGTTCAGGTTTCGATTCCCAGGTCGGGCAAAGTGCTATTGGGTTTTTTCCATTAGGAATTTCATAGTAACAGCTCGGGGTTAGGAAGTAGGCGATCACACCGCCTACTTCCAACCCCGTGCCTCGGAAAGCACGTTAAGCTGTGGGTCCTGCGCCTGATCTCTCTCCGGTCGTGTCGGATTGCCGTCCCATCGGACTATGAGAGTGAGGGATGAGAGAGTGTACATGTGTCTATGTGTCTGCGCACACACTTGTGCACAAAACTATCTCCCGCGCTGAAGATATTATAGCTAGCTATTATTATTATGTATTAACTGACTAATCAATCATCATTACATTGAATTATTTTTATTTTTAGACCATAGTTGAAGCATGCAACTGTTTGTCGGAGATCAGCTCTTACGATTTAAAGACATTGGTCACAGTGCCACCTGCTGACACAAAAAATGTAAGGACCGTGAACCCGAGACGCTACTTTATGCAAGTTGTTGGGAAATCTCTACTGGATGTGTTCTTTGATGAAGATCCCAATGTGACGGACGAAATCGCTGAAACTATGAACGATCTGCTAAAGTTCCTTGATGTTGATGATATTCCAGGTATGCGGTACTATTAAAACGATGATTTATAATAAAATTTTGTAAAAAAAAACTACACTTACCAAGTTTACACTTTTTTTTCAGATTTGGAGGTAGTGGACAAAGAAATATTAAAACCTTTTTCTTTTTTAACGTTGTTGAATATTGATTCCGTCACTGATAGTATGACGTTTGAAGAGTATTGCACAAGGTGTCCTGAAGGAATATTCCTAAATGCTTTACTTACAAAAGATAATGTTGATTGGCTGAAAGAAGTCACATGTACTCTTTTAACCTTTGTGCATTCATCAACTGATTATGTGACTAACTTGAGGAAAGTTTGCGCGTTGAAGGTAAGTTGACTTGTGTAGTTTTTGTCATCATAACATTTATCAGCTTTTTTATTAGGTTGAATTAGCTGCCTAAGTGCCCTGTAACTTTAAATCGGTTTTAAGAATACCGCAATAAGGTTCAAATTGGAATTATTCATGCTTCTGTGTAAAATCACTACTCTACCAAAAAGCCGCTGTTTTATATGCAGTGGCTTATTTGGTGATGTTTAAATAAGGTTTTGACTTTTCCAGTCTCGAGTTTGCTGCAAAATATTACCAGCCCTTGTTGGACTCTTACTACAAAGTCTCACAGAAAGGCACATCAGAGCCGTCAGCCAACATATAAACAAATTCTTTAATAACGTTTGGGAACAAAGTTTCGACGACAAATTGGAGAACAGTGGAGACAGTAACTTTAGTTCTAGGACAGGTGGAACTGTTACACATGGCTACAAGACGACCATTCAACATATGCTTAATATTGTAGATTTTGTTCGCATACAAAGGAACTATTATAAGATGAGGCAAGTATTAACATATTTTTGCTTTTTTTTTGTAAACCTCTCTGAAATAAAATTCATCTTTATGAATATCAAACTGTAAATAATTTTTAGGTCGGGCAATGCGATGAAGACATTGAATTATCTAGAGCTTGAGTACGACAAGGTGGCGTGGGCGGCGGCTGTGGTCGACCAGAACTGGGCCGCCGTGTACTATGGGGAGCTATGGGCAATGTTCCAGAATGGCGGCGTCTCGCCAAATTCACCAGAAGCCACCTCGAGCTTACCTGGTGGAAAGAACCTACAACGAATTTTTAGAACGGTCAGTTTTTCGCACAAACGTAGAGATTTTTTTAATGTTGCTTTAATACTAATATCTCATAAAAAAAAGTGTATGACCTACATATAACTGTTTGAGCGTGTGAGATTTCTGTGTTTTAAACGTACCCAGGCTACCGCCGAAACTCAAGTTATCTTGTTGCCATCGAATGTCAATAAATTCAATGAATGGCAAAACTTAAATCATCACCTAACCCTTTTCCCAAGTATGTTGGGGTCGGCTTCCAGTATAACCGGATGCAGCTGAATATTTTACGAAAAATTAATGACTTTCTAGTATTTTTGTAACCAGCATCCGATAAGGCCGCCCATTTTGTTTGAAATTTCTTTTTTTAAATATTTTTTTGGTACACAATAAGATATCTATATATACTTACAGTCCATTTATATACAATAGATATATATATACATATATATAGACAAAGTAGTTTTTTGTATGTGTCTGTACCACTTAGATCTTCTAAACCCCACCACCACTTAGACCATAATTTAAAGCACTTATGTCAGGTATGTGTACAACAAATACATTCAATGTATTTTACATATAGTACAGGAATCTCGTATATAGATAAATGAATGAGCTTTTACCCATGGTATAGTTTGTACCGTTCCGATACTACAGAAGAATAATAATAACTCTTTTCTTCATCAGTCCTACGTGTCGATTGGAGAAATAGATGCTATCGAAGGCTGTGGCACGGAGCACTTAACGATGGAGAATGAAAAGCGTAAACATTTGATAAATACTGGCCAGTTCACGGACGCGCTACTCCTGCACGACATAGCGCTCTCCTGCGGTGGACAGACTGACCAGGATCTCCACTACGGCGTGGTCAGGTCTCTGCACAAGTCTGGCATGCATCACCTCGCACTCCGGTATATTAAGTCACTGCCAGAGGACGACCATCTAAATGACTACAAATATGAGTGTTTGGCGTTCTTGGGTGAGTTTTTGAAACACTATTAAGAAAAACACTACTTTGACACTATATGGTCACCAAGAACTACAATTATTTTACAATCGTCATACCAGTAATTATCTCTTGCCTTGATCAAGCTATTTTACATTTCTTTCAGGTGACTGGGGCGATTTCGTGGACATACGCCAACTTGAAGAAAAGCAAAAACTAACAAACTGCAACCAAAATTCAGTAGTCAAAGCATTCCAATATTCATGTCTAAAAAATTGTTTAAACATCCAAACTACGCCAGAGTATGAAGATAAACTGTTGGTACCTCTGAATAAGGCAAAGCTGGCAGTATCGAGATTATGCCAGAATCTAAATATGGAAAACTGTCAAAATATATACAAAGTTTTAGAGAAACTTCATATATTTAATGACATAGAAGATTATTTCTCAGTGAGAACAAATCGTTCTCAAGTGTCGGAGCTGCTACAGCGATGGGACATAGAAAACTTGCCGCAGTTCATTGACTTCAAGCACATTGAGGCGCTGTCGTCTCAGCGGGTGTTGATACTTGAACATGCCGCGAAATCTCATAACAATATGTTGAACGAAATTGTGGCTTTGCAGATACAATATGCTAGTGAGTGTCTTTTGAAGTTTTATTAGTCTGCCAGAAATTTAAACAATGAAATCCTGAATGTATGAGCCTTTCCTAGAGTCCGAAGTTGCATCATATAATCTAGTTCTACCGTATTCAGTGTGCCCCCAGCTATCGGTCCATCTTCTCTCAAGCTCCTCTGCTCCAACAGCCATTTGTGTTTTGACAGAAATGGCCACAAATAAATTATTTCTAGTTCAATTTTCATTATATTTAAGACATTCAATGTTTGTTTTTCAGAAATGGCCTTAAATAACCGCCGGGTCCCGATGGCACAGCGCTTGTTAGCTGTAGCGAAGAAATCTCAGCTGTCGGAAGATATAACCCTGGTGGAGAGCGAGATAGCATGGGCTAAAGGACATAAGGAAATAGCGCTGTCCCTTTTACGTAACATTGTTACCAATCACACGCTGGACGCGAAACTTGCTGGAATTTCTTTACGGTAAATATATTTGATTATTTATCGATGTTAGTGGTCTAAGATACGGAAGTAAGTTTATATTTTTGTGATTGTCTGAAAATGCATGAATGTGTCAACGTTTGAATCATTGTTTTTAGGCGATATGCGCTTTGGATGGCAGACTCGAAACGCGACAATCCCCGTGAAATAATACACAAATATTTACAAAAAAGTCTTGATGTACTCGGACCTGAGAATATGGATGTTAGACTAAAAGTCTACCACGATATCGCGAAGTTTGCCGATGCAGAGTATAAACAGGTAAGACGACAACAGTTAAAAGCATAATTAGGGTTTCTTATTTAGTAGGACTTATTCTAACACAGTATTGTATTATAGGTGGTGTCTTACATGAATTCATCAGTATACGAAAACCGAGTAAAATGCTTAGAAAATATGAAAGGCACAGCCTCATCTCTAGGCAACAAATCTACCAAGTTACTGACAAAGTAAGTTCATTATTATGAAATATATCATTAAAAATATTAAAATACAGGGTGGCAGACACGTGTCATTCAGCACATGCTTCTAGACTCCCTAGAGTATAAATTTTTCGTCGGTTATAAAAAAAATACTTTGATTCATAGAAAAGTGCAATGCCGACGCGGTCAAAATGGAACAGTTAATTTGTTTTTAATCACCGGCGAAAAAAATTGAATTCAGAATCGTGCACTAAATTCACGGTAACAGGTTGCGCGTTAATGTCCATGCCACACTGTATAATTATAACATAATATCATTATGCCTAACCCTTCGGGGGATATAAGCGTGATGTTATGTTGTGATTAAAAGTAAGTAGGTACTATCGCCAAAATATCTGAACATTTTGAAAACAAAATCCCGTGCACATGATGACCACAGCTGCGTGCGTAAGTAAAACAAAAGAGGATCCTTTTTAGGTCGACTAATAATATACGTTGCAAGCAGGAATAGTCCTTACGGTGGTCAGGGGCTGCAGTCTCTCCCCCCAGTGGGTTCCCGCATTGTCGAGGCGGGGGGGCTCAGTAGCCGTGGCTGCGCGAGCCACGGTGAAGCTAAGAGGGACCCAGGCGGGGGCCGCTCGTCCGGGCTGTGCGGTTTAGCCCGGGACGTAGCGGCCCACGGGTAGGTTGCGGTGCCGCTTGCGCGACATCGTGACCTACCTGAGGCGGGCCGCGATGTCCCCCGTGAGGGAGACATTGCGGCTGAGGACAGAGGCCGCGGCGGGAGGGGCTCTCCCTTCCTTCCGCGGCCTTGACGGGGCCGCCACCGTTAGATGGCGGACGCGGCGGGGCCGCAGGGGAAGAGGAGTGTTCGGTGTTTCGTTGCCGCTCTCCCTATCCTCTGCGGCCGTAGCTCCCCCAACGCGGGGGGCTTGCGGGGCCCGCCTTTTAGGCGGGCGTGGAGGCCAGCAGGCAACGGGTGCGGGGGCTCCGTTGCCTGTTTTGCACAGGCCTCCACCTTGAGGGACGGGAATGGCCAGGTGTTCCCGGCCATTCCCGTAGCCCCCCAACCTGGGGGGCATGCGGGGCCCGCCATACCACCTTGGCGGGCGTGCGCCGGGAGGGCCGTGGAAGTATTGAATTCCCATAGCCCTCCCATTACGGCGTTTGTAGGAACACCGCTGAGTTTTAGTGGGTATACTGTCCTTCCGACAGGGAGTCCCACATACCCCGTCTCGGTCCCCCGCGGGACGGGGATGCATAAAGCATTTCTCAGCGACAAAAAAAAAAAAAAAAAAAAAAGGGGCTGCAGTCTCGACATTCATAGTGGTCGCTTTACGACCGAATTCGGTCGCAGTCCCGGATTGACAGGTGTAATGTATGGAGTGACAGGACTTTGCGACCGAATTCGGTCGCGATAGATTTTGGCGATAGTACTACAATAGCATTTTATTTTACCCGTGTTAATAAAATATTACTCATCCATTTCAGAGAGGAGAGAAGGGCCTTGTCTACAAATAGAAAATTCAAAGAGCTTGATGAAGCTGAAATAGCGTACTCACAAGTGGAGAAAGACAACTTTTTACACTTAGCTATGAGGTAGGAGACATATTATAAACTAGCTGCGCCCCGCGGTTTCACCCGCATAAGTTCCGATCCCGTGGGAATATCAGAATAAAAAGTATCCAATATGTTAATCCTGGTTATACTATATAATATACTATATATAGTGTTCAACTGAAACTGACGACTACCGAAATGACTGATTAGTTGATGGTGTTTTACTTAGAATTGATTAAATACCTTACTGTTACTGTTAGCCTGTATCATCCCACTGCTGGGCAAAGGCCTCCCCCCATGACTTCCAGTTCTTCCGATCCAGGGCTAAAGTGGACCACTGGTCGTTAGTTTTGTCCAGCTTTTAGCTGTGTCAGGGCTCCACGTGGTGGTTATTTTGGCCCACAGCTCATTGGGGGGCATACGGCACACGTGGCCAACCCAGTCCCACTTTAGCTTAGCGGCTTTTTGAGCAACGTCAGTAATTTGTGTTTTGGAGCGCAGTGTGGTGTTATATTTTATTAAATACCTAAGTAATAATTTATTGTTTTAATTCGCAGATACTATTTACTGTCATTAAAACAGTGCGACGAGAATAACTTGTCAGTGTTCCGAGTGATATCGCTGTGGCTAGCTAACCAAGACTTTGAGTTCCAAGATGGCGACGAATCGTTTGAAGAACTGCTCAATATGATACCGTCTTGGAAGTTCGTGACAGTGTTACCGCAGCTCGCGCCGCGACTAACCAATGAAGACACGACCTTCATCAAAATCTTGAAGAAAATAATAAGTACATATTTGATATATCTGTTTTTGCCGTATTTACGTTTATTTTTGCTGCATAACCTAAAAACTTGCTCTATAGTTGTAGATATACCGATATCAGGCCCGTGGCTAAATAATAACAGCCGCATAGGTCGATCGATCAGGTTAAGCTACGCTTGCTGCGGTTGCTCTGTGCGGTCCATCTTTAAATACCGAGACCCATCCGTGCCTCGGAAAGCACGTCATCCGTTGATCCCGTCTGTCATTCGTGGATCTTTGACAGTCGTTACGGGTAGTTAGTAGCCCGAAAGTCTGAGGACCAGTCTTAACAAGGGGTATCGTATTACTCATCAACTGGGTTGTGGAGGTCAGATAGGCAGTCGCTCCATGTAAAATACTGGTATTCAGCTGCATTCGGTTAGACTGGAAGCCGACCCCAACATAGTTGGAATAAAGCTAGGCAGATGATGAGTTGTAATATTCATCAATTTTTCATAAAGAACGGTGTGCGATCGACCATCCCCATCACACGCTGCCGATCCTGTTTGGGCTGATGAACTCGGACAAAGACAACGTGATCTTGAATGCGAGTGGTCGGAGTGGAGCGGGCGCTCGCGGGCGTGACCAACAGCCGCGCGTCGTGGCTGCGCAAGGGCTCGTGAACGAACTGCGCGGACACAACGACGAACTCACTGCTACTATAACGCAAATGGAGACGATGTGCGATGGTAGGTTCACTTTTGTACTAACGTACTGCTTGCCCGTTTGGGGTGGTGCCACCAAAAATGTATTTATCCGCCTTGAGAGAGCCCAGAGAGCTGTCCTTAAGGTAATGCTCTCTCGTCCACGTAGGTACCCCACTGTGCGGCTCTATTCCGATTGCAAGGTACTCACAGTCAGACAACTTTATGTGCTCCTTTCGACCCTACGCAAACACACTGCCCGCCCTCCAAAGAAACCGACTGGCAGACTTAAGCATAATGTTTTCCCTCATGAACAACATAGAACTGCCTTTGCAAAACGCCAATTCTATGTTATTAGCATAAAAATGTACAACTTCCTAAATAAAAAGTTAAACATTTATTCGTGTCCTAAATACCAATCCAAAAACTTAATTAGGGATTATCTCCAAACACTAAATTATGACAACACTGAGGATCTTCTACTGGGTAATTTACAATGAGAACGAACTATACGAATCTAAATTTAACCAGAAACGATTGTGTATTGGCCACACCCTATTCTGTCTCACTACTCTCTTCCTACATCTACTCACTACATACACTCACACACATCCTACACTTACTCTCTACACACACACACTCAGACCCTACATTAATTCACCACAGCACACTAAAACCTCTTGCATTTGTATTTCTTACATAATTATAATATATCCTGTTTTCTTTTACACCATTTGCTTATTGTTAAAACGTCCCGATTTAATATAATATGGCTTTGTTTCTAACGAAGAATCACTGGCTCCTAAGACACAGGCACCTACACCTAGTTTAGGAGTCAGAGAACTAAAACTATTTGTGACCTAGTTATAAGCCTTATATTCTCTTAGTCTTTGGATACTGTAATGTGATGGCTTTTGGTGAAATAAAGAATTATTATTTATTATTATTTATTTATTTACTTTATGATATTTATACATGGTGTCTACTAGGTGTACTAAACCTAAAGTTGGCACAGAATGTACTGCTGAATCGATTTCGGTAATTATTTGAGTTATATTGAATTAAAAAAAAAAAAATAGTTATTTGCTACTGCTCTCAAAGCAAGTTTATTCTAGTTTTAATATACAAAAACTATTTAATTGAAGGCCTAATTCGCAGGCTGGGCTCATTGCTACTTGCACTGAGCCTGTAAAAATGCGTTACTTTCTTAAATAAAAATAACTCATAAACGAAATATCAAATGAGAAAATATTTTTCAGCCATCATTAGTTTCGCTAACTACGAGCCGCCGGCCGCGACTAGAAATATTAAAAAGCAGAAGATACCCGATGCTGAGAACATACACAAGATTCGCAATCTAAGTGCGGTCCCCGTGCCTACAGTTACCTTGCCGATCAAGAAAGATTGCAAATATGCGTACATACACAGTAAGAAATCATTTTAATACTTACATAAACTAAAATATCCACATTTCATGAACGCGTGTCAATCATTCCAATTTATCCCTTAAAACAATGAAATAAGAGTCACATGGCCCGCGCTCGAAGTGCAAGAACTAAACTTCTTGTTATTCAGTAAAAATTAAATGAGTATTTTATTTTTAGCTTTACAGTCTTTTGACTCTCACTTCGAACTAGTTGGAGGAGTAAACTGTCCAAAAAAGATAAACTGCAGGGATTCTTCCGGTAAAGTCAACGTGTTGTTAATAAAGGTAAATTTCAAACTTTTAACGGTTTTTTTAGCATATTATAAGAATACTTATAAATTATCTTCTTGTTCTTCTAGGGTGGAGATGATTTGAAACAAGATGCTGTTATGCAACAAGTATTCAATATTGTGAATACTTTGCTGGAGAATAACCCTGTGACCAATAAAAATAAACTACTCATTAGAACTTATAAGGTTTGTTTCGTATATATTGTATTCTTTTACGCTTGCAATGCTCTTATTAGATAGAGGCGCAATACCGTTTGAGGGCCGTTTGAGAGCTCGTTTTGCCGTTTAGCATAATTGTATCAGAAAATGAAGATTATGGTAAGCGAAAAGAGTATATTTTTGAATGGGATAAAAATGTATAGTGCGCTATCTTTATAAACCTGTTCATTATATTTAATTATCGTTATAGGTCGTCCCAATGTCTCGGCTGTCGGGAGTGTTGGAATGGTGCGAGGGCACCATCCCTATGGGCTTGTATCTCGTCGGACAAGATAACACCGGTGCTCATGGCCGCTATCGTCCTCAGGTAAAATACAGGGTGTAAAAAGACATGAAGAAGCTTTCAACGACGCGTTCTGTACATTAAACTCAGTTACATTCTACAAAAATAATTGCTGTGATACTTTTATTATTCCTGTTTACGGTGGCGTACAAATCATAGTGCTTATGCAACGATACAGCGGTCGAAGGGGGTATTTAAAGTTATCTTACAACATGTAAAATAACGTCAAAGAAAGTTGGAACTTCAACCTTCAATATTTTCGTAACCAGAAGGTTCCTAAGTGTGGACAATGGACTCTCGGCTTCATTAAGCGTGTTTTTACACCCATTAAAAGTGTTTTATATTCTCGAGAATGTTTTATAATGAAATTTTTTAGATTTTTGAATGGATTGCAAGATTGTTTAAAAATAGTCATGGAGCGATCAAGAGGTTTTTATGCTTTTGTTTGAAACAATTGTACATTTGTGTTATAAAACAAATTGTCGATGCAACTCGAGAATATTACGTTGTTGACAGGATATTTCATGTACTGCCGCTCGTAAGAAAATGATTGAATGCAGCAATGATGGCCACGAAGCAAAGCTGAATGTCTTCAACAAAATACTGAAAGAATTCAAACCCGTGTTCCATAATTTCTTTACTGAACATTACCTTGATCCGGTTACGTGGTATGAGAGGAGACTTGCGTACACGAAGAGGTAAGTATTTAAATACATATATATAGTGACGATGAGATTATCACAATACATGGTTCAGCGGTTAGTAATAGTTGATATACTTTTCAGTTAATACAATGAAATACTGTCACTGTCACGAAATAATACACTCTTGATAATTTTAGTTAGTTAGTGATCTGACCGATCTACTTGCCCTTAAACAGGTACTATTACTATACTTGTATTTTTGAGATGAGGCAGTAAGGACAGGTACCTTAACCGTTTTAGCTAGAGGAAAACGGTCTTAGAAGACGGTCTTTAACTATTTGAGAAATTTCGAAATTCACAGATTTAAAAAAAAAAATTACCTACATTCAAACGGGAAATTTTCACTTATTTTTTATGCGAATCAATACTATTTCTTTTTATGGATCAAAAAACTCTAAAAAATGTACGGCTTGGCCGTTTCGCAGCCGTCGCACAAACACTCTTATGGGCTTATGGTAAGAAATCCCGTACGCAAAATATGTGCATTGACGTGGAGGTGTGGACACCAGCCCGTATTATCTATGGTGAAAAAATTAAGACTGGTCTTTTTGTATCATGCAATAGTTCCAATGAACGGCTGAGCCATACATTTTGACCAAGATGTAAGTTTTTTTTATCTTTCTGTGTTTTGTCTTCCTTCAGTGTTGCTACTTCGTCCATGGTTGGCTACATACTGGGACTGGGCGATAGACACGTGTACAACATTTTAATCGACAAGAGGACGGCTGAAGTAGTTCACATAGATTTAGGTAAGAAAAGCACATAATTATTTTAATAAATTGCGTAATCATCATACTTGTTCACTAAATATTATAATTATCCTGCAGGTATTGCTTTTGATCAAGGCAAGACATTGCCCACTCCAGAAACTGTGCCGTTCCGTTTGACGCGCGACATTATTGCCGGCTTTGGGTCCAGTGGCACCGAAGGAATATTTAGAGGGTAATATTTTACACTCCTTAAAAGTCGACCAAGTTAATTTAGACACATGTTAGGCGTGATGTCATCCGCAAATATGACAGATTACAACGACGAACGCAAACGTGACGCGCTATGCGGTTGGCTGGGGGGCAATTCATTCAGTTACCTAATTGTCTTATACTCTGTCCACTTAGGTTAACCCTTTTTCTGACAGATGGAACTAGTGATTGCAGCAAAGTAACTTTTCGATTATATACATTATAATGTCTTGTAAGAAGTCATAAATAAGGTAATTCAATAAGATAAGACAGTTTATATATTTATTTTATTACCTACGCACTGTAAAGTTAACTTTTATGTAATCTGGAATAGTTACGTACTTGGGAGCTGTCAAAAAACGGTTCACCTAGTGGACAGAGTATAATCGTAATAGTTACTAAAAAAATTGCTGTTTATTTATTTAATTTATATTATTAGTCAAAAGTGTGCTTGTTATAAATTGCAGGTGCTGCGAAAAGACAATGCAGCTTCTCCGTGACAATCAAGAGACATTGTTGACGATATTAGAAGTTTTACTGTGTGATCCTCTATACTCATGGTCAGTGAAAACCGCGCAACAGAATGCTGCTGCTTCAAGCAGGAACGCCAGTGCAGTCTGTAAGTAATCGTGGGACCAAAATATTATGTAATATTGCATCATCATGGCTGCTGAATAAGAACTCCTTGGTTCGATCCGCATCCCGCAGGTCGGGCAGTAAACAGTATTATTGAGTTTTCCATGTAGAATTTCTCGGTAGGCGCTGCCTGGTAGTCTGGGTTTTTACTTATCCTTTCTGATTATTACGGCGTCGATCATTGTGTACCTAAATATTAAAATACTGTTTTCTTACGAGTTTTTTTTGTTCGTTCAGGGCGTTATTTTCCGTCAAAATCCAATATATTTCTTTCTATTTTTTAGTACGATTTAATAGATGTTCTTTGTTTCTCTAGGTGATACCGGTACTCCCAGTGGCCTAGCCAAGCGTGCGCTGCTGGTAGTGACGAGCAAGCTAAGCGGCACAGAAGACGGTGTAGCCGGTGGCGTGGCAGTGGCCGGCCAAGTCGCGCGACTGTTGCACATCGCCACCGACCCCGTATATTTGTGCCGCCTCTTCAACGGCTGGCAACCCTATTTATAATTTATGTTTAAGATTAACTGTGATTCAATTTTAATGTGATTTTTTTTTACTGTGTTTCGATTATAATTTGCATGTTACTAAAAATAATTAATTTGAACAAATGAATACCAAATAAATGATTTTAATTTTTGTTTTGCGAGTTTCATTTTGGTTCTCTTACGTGTGCTAGGGCGAGTTTCCGGTTTATCTGTCGCCGCCAACTAGCTTAATCAGCCATTCAGATAACTGCCTAGCCTTTTAACTAAACGGCGCCGTTCAACTAGCGGCCTGAATGATATTCAGCCGATTCGTCTAATACAATATTTAATGAACTGGCTGGCTGCATGCTTTTAGGCCATTTATATAATAGGGTGAAAATATTGAGGAAAAATATGGAAATCATTTGAATAATTCTTAACATTTTAATAACTTAAATATTTATTTACTTACGCATTAGGTATTTTTAGGGTTCCGTACCTCGAAAGGAAAAACGGAACCCTTATAGGATCACTTTGTTGTCCGTCCGTCCGTCTGTCTGTCTGTCACGACCCTTTTTCTCAGGAACGCGTGGAGGTATCAAGCTGGAATTTATATCAAATACTCAGGTCTACTGACCCTTGGAGCTGTGAAAAAATCAAACTCCTAAGCCAACGCAATCAAAAGATACAGCCGTTTATGCCGCAAATTTTCGACACTCGCAAGGGAATCAAAACCTACAGGGTACTTCCCGTGAACTCAGAATTTTGAAATTTGGTACGAAGCAACGTCTTATAGTACAGATAAAGGAAAAATTGCGAAAACCGTAAATTTTTAGTTTCATGCCTACAAATTTGTACGGAACCCTCGGTGCGCGACTCCGACTCGCACTTGACCGGTTTTTTATAACTCATTTTTATTAATATTATACTTCTGTTTTTGTCATTTTTATATTTTACAAAACTACAATAAACAACTGCCGCTTTAAGTCAATCATCAATCAATTGCCAATTTAAATTTCTGGGCTAGGCAAGTAGTTAAACGTTAGCGATCCAAGTGTAATTTGCCTATGCCGATGAAAGTTAAGGGCAACATATACAAAAGGGCAGTAAGACCAGCCCTACTATATGGATGGCCGATGAGGAAGACCGATGAACAGAAAATTCACACCACAGAGATGAAGGTGCCACGCTGGTTTGGTGGAGTTTCGAAAATGGATAAAATAAGAAACGAATATAGCAGTGGTACTTTTAAAGTCGCTAAGATACCTACACGAAAAACTTAGTGAAAACCGCTTGCGCTTGTACGGACGGATGATAAGGCGAGATGATGACCATAATGACTAAAAGAGTCATGCATGAATATAGAAGACGCAAAAAAAGCCATGGACGACCACCAATAACTAGGCTACGGAAAATTATATGTCTTAGGCTACGGACAATGAAAAATGACATGATAGCGAGCAACACAACATAAGACACCCCAAATTCATACGGTGTGACGTAGAAGTACCTACTAGGAAGGCTGACCCCAAATAAATAGAGAGCTAAATAGAATACTCTTTATTATTTACACCATATAAATTACAGAACATAAGTATATCAATTTTACCCTGTATTCCCGTTGTCCCCGTAGCCCATGTCCCCGTTAAAGGGGACAACGGGAATTTAATAAAATAATTAAAATTACTTCCCGTTGTCCCCGTACGCTGTCCCCGTTAATTTATTGTAATATACTTTTCAAATTATGCCCGTTGTCCCCGTTGAGTTAAAATTAGAAGTGAAAGTGCCTTAATAGAGAGAATATTGTACCTAGAAATGCTTACATATAAAATTTAAAAAAAAACACATAATATCTAAAGAATAGCAACACAATTGCGACACAAATATTGTTAATTTACGAATGTATTTGTTTAAAAATATGTAGTCTTATATGTGTATAATCATACATAATAGTAATGAAATATGTGCGTTTGTTTCCTAATTGAGTACCTACGAAACTTATTATAACACGTGACCTTGAAAAGGATGCACCAGCGCCGAGCGGCAATGCAGCCGCGGAAAAAAAGCACAGATATAACATTGTTTTTTGAGAAGCTCTGATTGGCTCATTCGAAATCCCAGTTCAGAATTTCTCCCTTTTATGAGCTAAGAATTTAGTGGTGATGTGAACAAAGATGTGAACTTGGCAGTGGTAAATCGTGACATGATGTCGGTGAAAGTGTAAAAGAAGAACTGTACATTTAATATCTATTTAAAACGTTAATATTTTTACTAGGTAATAGTAAGAGAAGAAATAGGAGTATAGGATGCAAAATTTATAATACCTATTGCTGCGTTACCTCTGCTGTTAAAACCTCACCTCTTAGGTTAAAAGTGTTAAAACCACGTTCCAAATAATGACTTTTTTATGTTTATTTTTTTTTCAAAACGTAGTTCTAATTTTATACGTGACAGTAAGTTATATTTGATTAGGATTTTCTTTTACTTATTTAAAAAATAATCAAAATCCAATATCTCAATAAGGGATAGGTTTGGGGTGGGGTGTTTCATAGTCAAATCAGCTAGGAATGATGAAAACTAAAACCTCCTAAAGGATCTATTTTGACTTAACCTGTAACCATGTATATAGTATATTTGGTAGTTATTATTATATTAGTTAATATATAAATGTTGATTAAATTGCCAATTCTGTAATCTAAATAGATAATTGTGATATTATTATCAAGGATACTCGTAACATTCAAGTTATGTTTGTAGGAAACTTTATTTTAATTGTTTTTTTTTTTCATTAGGTATGTTTAAACTTTCAGTTCAATTTTATTTTTGTTTTTATTATCTAAATTGTTTTTTATACCATGTTGATTCTGTGACGTTATAGTTAAATAGATAAATTAATGTGATATGTTTTTGTATATACTTACACATTTAAATTATTTGTGTTTCATTCCACCCTTTCATTTAAAACTAAATCAAAATAAATAAGATATTTAGTTGTTGTTTTGTTGTGTGCTATAAATAATTTGAATCAGTTGATCATACCATTGAGATAGGAAAAACATGGAGATGCCGCGTTATTCTATACATACATTTGCTTATACAAATATGAGTGAAATATGATACAGAATTTGAAATATCGTTATGTCTCATTCTTTCTAGTGAGATAATCTTATTTGATAAAAGAGACAACTATATTTTAAGTTGTTGCTAATTATGGCAACATTTTGCTTGACGTAGTGACAGCTGTAGGTAAGGTGCCGTAGCAGCCATGTTATGCGAAGAGTTTCGTGGTAGTTTTGCTGTCAAATGGTTGTTTGTTTTTTGTATTATTGAGATTTGCGAGAAAATTACGAGGATTTTACCTTTTAAAACTGCATGTAAATGTTGGAAAACAGAAATTCAACATGCCTGTGTGTTGTATTGTGAAGTGTGGTGCAAGAAAGAATGAAAATCAACCTCAATTGTCTTTGCACAGGTTAGTAGCCGGTTTTCATGCAATAATACATACAATATAACACAATCGATGATACAATTGTAACGCGATCATGAATTTATGGCTAAAGTATTGATATTTGGGTTCATTTCCATATAACAGGCCTTTTTATTACATTTGTTAATTCATTCGTTTGTTTACAAACAGATGTCATAATGGAATAGTGTTGTACCGTTGCCGACTTACCGTAATAGTTTCCGAAACTAGTTCCTCCGCTGAAACGATATCCGTATATTCTGCGATGTTAACATAAATAATCTTGCGTCTTATTCGGTCCGAGTGACCTAGCTGTGGTTCACACTTCACAGCACCAAAATCCATCGTGATCCAAACGTGATAACTAGTAAAACTCGTATATAGTATCGTTACTCGTTATAGTAACAACGAGATAACAGTTGTTCCTTGATTGACACAACCCTAGCAATGGCAGCCATTTTATGCGACAATATGAGTTGTAGGTATGCACCCTTTTTTTGTAGGTATTTCCAGTCCATACTTTTCTATGTCAATGGATCATACCAACCACAAACAAATTTTATAAATATTATTATACTTTATGGGTAGTTGCTAAGTATATTGATTGTGTGAACTAAATAAAAAAATTACTTAACTTTTGTTGATTTAGATTTAAAAATCTAGTTGTGTTTTGTGTTTAAACATTTCTATTTGTTTCTATATTTTGAATTAAAATCTATTATGTACCCCACCCACGTTTAAAAAAGAAATAAAAATTTAAAGTGGACAATGATACGTGAAATCTTAACTGTCCGTTGTCCCCGTTGCCCATATGTACATAAAGGGGACAACGGTAAGGAATTATATGACGTTCTGTTGTCCCCGTAACGGGGACACAGATTACGGGGACAACGGGAATACAGGAATTTTACAAGGGGTGACACAATGGGCGGTTTTATCGCTAAGGATGGAATAAAATTAAGGAGAGATTGTACTCAGGGGCGTAGTTACCGCTGTATAAGCCGTATCAATGATACGGAGCCCCTGAGCTACAGGGGCCCCCGACGTGACGTGTATAAGCAAAAATTTTTAAAATAATATCCAGAACCTAAAATTCTTGTTGATTAATGATATTTATTTCTGTAAATTGGTTCAAAAATATGTTTAAAAAGGGGGTGAGTACCGAGATGACGACTAATAGAGAAGTTTGGAAGAAAACTGAGTCTGTCTCATTGGTCTAGTGGTCGCAAGTGCTACTGCTGAGCATGAGATCCTAAGTTCGATTCCTGGGTCGGGCAATGTTATTGGGCCTCGGCTTCCAATCTAACCGGATGCAGCTGAACGCCAGTATTTTACCTCCGAAGCGACTGGCTATCTGACCGCCACAACCCAGTTACTGGGTAATACGATGTCCCTTGGTAATACTGGGTGTCAGACGTTCGGGCTTCTGACGACCCGTAATGATTGTCAAAGATCCACGAATGACAGCCAGGACCAACGGCTTAACGTGTTTTCCGAGGCACGGAGGGCATGAGAGAGGCATGTTAAGATGGTCACCCATCCACGGACCTACCGCGGCAAGCGTAGCTTAACCTTCAATCAACTCGTGCGGCTTTTATTACTTAGCCACGAGTCCCTCACCAATTCAGTATGCTATATTCTTTATTTTGTAAAAACAAAACCCTCTGCAGTAGGGTAAAAACGGCCCAAAAAAAAAAAAAATATACGGGGCCGGCCCCATTTGGATGCTACGCCACTGATTGTACTGTAGGTAGTCTGTAAATTGGGATTATAGCCAGGAGGAAGAAGAAGACCATGTAGGATAAGTATTGTGCAATCTAGCTCACGCGGAATCATTGATGATTGAAGCTTATGGGCCGACAATAATGGATCTTTTCAGTGCAAGGGCTGATTCACTCATATAGCGCAAATTTATTATAGGTGTAGAATCCAGCTAATGCTTAATGGCGCAATATTTTCATAACTTTTCGAACTTAAGCCAGATTGGTCGTCTATTGTCCTCCTAAACTTGTTTTATTTTCTACAATGGCAGCACCGGTTTCTGTGCTTGACATGTTGTCAAAATTGTCAAATGCAGTTTCCATGGTAACGACGTTTATCAACAAATTGTGATTTTCTTCGTTTAATTTTTGTTGATTATGCTTTTAAATTTAAATGATACGTCTGTCGCCATAATTAACGTTATCTCATGGCAGAATTGCACATATTAGGACAGCTGCAGTGTGCTTCAAACTTTCAAGATAAATCGTCCCTATTTTGTCGATATTCATTCCAGGCCGGTGTGTTATTGTATTACGTAATTTTAATGAATAAATTACTTTTCGTTTTTATTTTGATTTGGATTAGAAATGAATAGCAGTGGACCACTATCAGCTAATGATGACGTTTATGGTTTTACAGCAACTGAAATAATTTAACTAAGTACTTATCATTTCATTTTCAGGCCCAAACTGGACAGTTGTCTCAGGTTGTCCTGAGGGGCAGACAGTCGCAGGTAAATTAGATTACGAAAGGACTGTTGTCTGGGCTCACCCTCTTGATATTCACTACGTAACTAAAGGAGTCCAAGGTATGCATTTTTTACAACTCATTTTTGATTTGAACATTCAAAGTCTACTCGGCTCTCGACGACGACGAAGGCAGAATTCTGTAACTCTTGGCATCGTTTTTATATTTCGTAACAACATAAGATAATACTTTAATTATTATTCAAACAATTCAGGTTGGCCGAAATTATTAGTACAAGTGAGCTGCCTCGATTCAATTGGGCGCTCTTGGATAGTAGGATATGGTTGCTGTACCTTGCCTGCAGTGCCAGGGCCGCACATCATCCATGTGAACTGCTGGGTACCATCCACAACTTCAATAACTGATAGAATCCGACAATATTTCCTTGGTGGATCTCATCAACTTATTCAAAGTGATATAGTTAATTTAGGATTAAACCGGTAAGATTTTTTCTGTAATCTGCTTAGGCATCAAAGATCAAACAGATTGTTACCATTCAAATGCAAATAAATTTAATTTACAGATTTAAGTTAAGGACCCAATCAAAAGGGACTATTCAGCTGCAAGTGAATTTATTGCTGAGGAATTTTAATCAGTTTGGTGTAGAGTATAAGTGAAAACATGAAAGTCATTACTTATTTAGCTTTTACCTTCCTGTCAATACTCATTCAATTTTGTGTCATGGATTACATTCAAGAGAAAATTCAGGCTGAAGATACAGTGAATCTCGATGTTACTACAAAGAAAGAAATCCTAAGTGATTTGCTGAAGAATATAAGCAGTAAACCTCATGCTCTTTACTACAGGACACATGTTATGAGTAGATCGCTGAAAGACGCGTCTCCATCAAAGATTTATAATAACTCTTCAATGTCAGAAGTTACTTTAGGAACAACAGATGGAACCACCACTATATTTGATGTTCTGTATGATGAAAATACTTCTGACACACCTTCTGAAGCAACTCCCACAACCACCGAAATGTATTACACAAGCACTGAATTTGATAATCTCACAGAAATAACATTCTTTGAAACGAAAAACAAATCGTCTAGTGCTCCTAGCACTACAGCAAAAAATAATTTTAATATGCATTGTGATTGCAACTTATTGGTAAGTAAGCAGCTAGAATATTATTTAGAACTAGCTGTGCTCGCGACTTCGTTCGAGTGCATGTTTTAATCTTTTTGCGCGGAACCCTAATTCCTTTTATTTTTCTAATAAAATATAAGTAGCCTAACTTACTCGGCTGTAAAAGTATGTACCATCAAAATTAGTGCAGCTGTTTCGGAGATTAGTAGGAACAAACAGAAAAAAAAAACTTTCATATGCATTTAATAAAAATCGGTTATTTTAAAATTATAATTTGTATTACTGTAAGGGCCTAGAGATTTCTTTACTAGTATATTATTTCTTTTTCAGTACAAAGTATGTGATATAAATTGCTGCTGTGATCAAGATTGTTCTGATTATGAACAGAAAATATTCCAATGCCAAGAAACTAGTAAGGCTGAGAACAAAGCTATTGATGGGTGTATTAGCCACTTACTTGATGAGCAGAGATATGGAGGCAGTATTCTTGATAATCTGTTTTGTGTTGTTAAAACTAATTTACCCAGTAAGCGCACTATTAAAAAGGTATGATTATTAAATCATGAATATTCCAAAAACGTGGAGATTGCTGGGGCAGTTACGATAGTGGGTATATTCCGATAGGTAATAATTTCTTCCAAAAGCGGTGGCATCTTTATATTATTATTGGCAACATATTGATTAGGTGACATTTTATCGCCAGCCATCCTTTCCGCTTTTGTTATAAAAAAATGCCACTGTGTTTGGTAGAAATTATCATCCTACGGAAATATAGCCACTAACCCTATAATATTATTAACTAGAGCTAAATTGTACTTTTTTATTTTTCAGTATGATCAGACACCAGTAGGTACATATTACAAATGGCGAAGTGTTTATCAGAAGCAAAACTCATATGAGTTTAAAAAGACTTTGTATAAACAAGCTGATCCTATTTGGCTCTTAAAAAATGGAATAATTTATTATTTAGGTTAGTATTTTTTTGTGATAATATATTTTATGCTTCTTGGTCTGACCAAGAAAACTGTGCCGTCAACAAGTTGTTAATTTAATGGTTTGAAGTTCTATCTTCTAAGTTATGTATGGTCAGTACTCTGCATTACCTGACCCCTCTTACTAAGAAGAGGTGAAGGGTCGCGTTATGCAGGTCAATTGACTGTACTTATTATGGCTGCCTTTCAACAAAGATTGTGAAAACTTATCGCCTTTATCAATTGTGTCAATAACCGTTGATTAAATGTTTTATTTTATTTCAGATTTTCCAGCTCCCATGATAAACAATTACTGTACAGATCGGGTACCAATAGCATTTCTTAAAGAAGAGAAAATCACATGTAATGTGAAATTCAAGGAATTGGAAATGTTTAATATTTTAAAAACTTCTGATGAAGCTATGGTTATAAGCGCTACGAATAATACATTTAACAGTACAGCTTTGGTACTTATTTATTTTTATTTAATTGACTTCTTTGTAATCATTCATGATTTCTAAATTGAATGTAATAATTATTTACAGAATTGCTCAAATCTCCACTGTATCAACTGGACTATTCTAGCATGTGAAAATGGGTTTTGTTTCAATTATAACAAGACCTATAATGAAGCGTCATGCACGGATGATGCTTGTACTAACATAGCATTGAAAATTGATTACGGCTTCTATTTTTACGATATGAAAATTATAAACGCGACGATAAAATTACACTTACAAAATATATCGCATATTTTGCCCTTTATGATGCAAGAAGTCAGTGTAAAGTTTTATCTGGCTAATAAATCTATAGACAATGTTATTGAATTAAGTGGCAACCCAGGATATATTAACGGCCTACCGGTTATAGTATCTTATGTTAAGAACAACCACACTGACAACTTTTTCAATAACACTTCAGAAGCAAGGAGGCGCGTGTTATTTCCCGAAAACAGAAATGGACTGTGTGTTTCATCGAATACATCAAATAATATTGTAAAATTTGGAATGAACAGAAGAACTAAATGCCGGTATGTTTACCCGCACCCAACATTATCGAAGAAAAACATGTGCAACAATATACAAAATGATATTAATGAACTATTAAGGCTAAACAATAATATATCCATTTCTCCATATGGGAATCCACATGATATCGCCGATGATAATTGGATAAACTTGCATATCGACATAAATAAACAAGAACCGGTTTATGGAGATTATAATGAAAACACTTTGAAACTTTACTGTTATAATTTAATAAACAGACTTTCTGTTACTTTCATGTTCGCTAATGTCGACGAAAAGTCATATACAGGGCAGAATAAAATTCTGTCAGCTAAGTATGAAGTAACTACTAAAAATTTTAGTTTTAACATTGAAGATATTTCAGTCGTCATCACTATCGATGTTAATTTCGTGGATTTGTCAAAGCCAAGTACAATTGAATATGCTGGAAGTCCACATATAAATATTCATTTACCCAAAGATTTCTTCTTCCCCTTCCCCCAGAATGGCTGTCTCAGAATGTCCAACATGTGTATTGTAACAATATATTGCTTTGTCATATTATTTCTTAGCAAATAAAATAACTCTTGAATAATAACTAATAATTTTTATTTTGAAATAATTTAAATACTTTTGTTACTTCTATCACTTCTAACTTGGCATCCCCTTCAAGGACTTAACGATCTTGAGTTTGTGGTGGCCTGAAAATAAAACCCATTTTAGGTTCAATTAGACCACGTCAACCCAATGAGCTCGTAAGAGTTAGCGATATTCAAGAGGCAAAAGAGAATTTAATAAAACATTGTGTATAAAGGAAGTTTTTAATATAGCCGCATCAAGGAAACGAGGTAAACTATCATAGTACATGACGTTAAGGTACTAGAGCTATATTGGTATTTACAATATTTTTACATAATTAATCTTCAAAGAATCTTTTTAGTCTAATAAAATATATTGAAAAGCAAAGAAGACAGTAAATATAAACTGAAGCTGCTTTTAAACAAATCGATCGGAGCAAGGCTGAGATGTCGCTACAAACCTATGCGACGTAAGTGTAGACTTTGCGGTCGTCAGGCGTGCGAGCGAGATACTCTCGTTCAATAAGCCCTTCGATGCGTTTCTTGATAACCACTGGCGACGGTAGGAACCGTGCGCGCAGTTGCTCCGTCACTTCGGCGACCAAAAGCGTATGCTGCGGAGATAATATGTTATATTAATACTAAACCTTCTGTTAGAGGTAGATATAGATAGATATCAATGCATGTCATGCACATGCAATGCATGTCATGCACATGAAATGCATGTCATTTTGAACGAAACGGCAATATTTTGACATACCGCCATCTTCTTCCTGGCTTTCATGATACGCACGATGGCCGCTTCGATTTCATGTTTACGGTCTTCATCAACTTTGTTACGTGTTTCGCGTCGCTCGGGTTCAGACTCGCCTTTAGCTGCAACGGTCTGGATCTTAACTCTGAAATACAGGATACCAAAGTTAAAAAAAAAAACTTAAGAGGTGTCAAGGGACACCCGGATGGAACGAAGTATAACTGGCTTGCTTACTATAAGAGAGATAGAGAGAGAGAGAGAGACAGACACACAGAGAAACACGCGCACGCCGCACGGCTTACAACTATAGCAAAAAGTGTCGTTCCAACTTTTGGTCTTAATTTTTTCCGTCTAGCCCCCTTTGGCAACGCGCGATAAGGAACTTCGTTCCAAAACCTGCATTAGAAAATGGTGCTACTCTTACCTTATTTATTTATATACACTTTATTGTACAGACGCCAGCACATCAAGCTACTTCAATCTGTCAAATTTCTATAATAGATTTGCAACTTTATCGGTAAAGCATTAAGGTTCGAGGTTGATTAGGAACATTTGACAGTTTCGGGTAGGTTGACCTGCTGGCGTCTGTACACCACAAAAATACATAACATCAGACACTACAAAAAAATATACAATGAGCGACCTTATCGCTTCTTACTGATTGAGGGTATCGGTACATACCTATGTAACTTAGATGTAAAAGCGTCATTGACGTAAAATTGATGAGACGGTTCTATCTCTTTTGTCTTCGGCTGTTTAATAAGCACCCTCTGGGTGGGCTTTCCCATCGCTAACGACTGTAGGGCCCGGACAAGATCCTTCTCCGGAATATCAGTCTCGTTGAGTATTTCCTGCAGGAATAAGTGTTGTGAATAAAAGTTTACTACCGAAAGAGAAATAAATGTGGACGCGTATTTGCAACGGATTTTTTGTCTGTGAAGTTAGCTGCGGTAGTTAGTGTTAATTTCTTTGGAAGTTGAAGATTTCTTAGAGGAAACGATGTCGAAAGCCACAATAAAATGTGTCGAATGCAATTCCTCAAGAAAAATTGGTTTATTTGTTTAAGGGCTGATTTTTCAATCGACCGATAATTTTTATTCGTGGAATAAAATTGACGTCTGACAGTTTTTGTATGGAAGAACTGTCAAAAATACAAAATTCCTCCGATAAAGTTATCTGGCGTTGGAAAAATCAGCCCTAAGAAACACGTGCATACAAAAGGATAAAAAAACACATGAGATCTATGAATAGAAGCATCATACCTCGTAGGTGAGTCGCTCGCGTTTGTTGAAGAGCAGCAGCACGCACATCTGGAAGGTGGACACCTGGATGATGTGGCGGCGCGGCGCGGCGGGCGCGGCGGGCGCGGCGGGCGCGGGCGGGCTGCGCGGCGGCGACGCGGCGGCGCTGCGGAACGTGGCGTTGAGGTCCGCGCTGCCCAGCTGCGGCTGCAGCGACAGCTGCCGCCCCGAGTGCTTCGCTAGGTAGAAGCTGCCACAAACGATCCCAATGTTCACATTTACTCACTATAGTACTCATTTAGTCGCAAAATGTGCGAGTTGGACAGTGAATATTTAGTAAAGGTTTATGAGATTTAACCGTGACTATAGTGTTGTCGCTTTCGCACGTTTAATCGCCACGGCTGCCACGGACGTTGGCGTTTAGTACGCCTGTGGTTTATTATTCCTGCTCAAAATAATTTCTGTAGCCCATGTAAGTCATGTACGATAAGTCTATCTCTTAAATATTTGGCTTACCTTCTGAAGACTTCGAATGCACTTCGCGGCGCTGTAGGTATGTTGCATTTGGGCGTCGCGCTTTGTGTGGGCCAGAAGCCGGTGGTTAATACACGCACTGATAGATCTACGCCGTGAAGGTTGATCTGAAATTACAATACTTCTTTTTAGAAAAGTATTGAAAGAAAGCAATATCTATAATAAGAACTTTCGAGTGACGCTGCGACTTACGATAACTTTGTCAGCTCGATTTATACTATACAACGACGGCAGTAATAGCCACATAAAGGTAACAAATAACAAAAATTCACCCCGGATGACAGCACATGTTCCTTGAACTCTTCCATTATGGTGTTCGAGACGGTCATGTCTTTGAACATTCCTTCCAGCTTTGATGTAAACTGACAACCGCATTCAGTCTGAAATGATTCACATTTGTAATGATTGAATAGGAACATTCATAGTAGGTATGTACAATTAAATATTCAGCAAAGTAAGTAAATAGGCAACTAAACGTGTTCATTGTATAGAATGTTAAATCAATCAAATCAAACTAAAATATTTATTTGCTAGAATATGGTACATAAGGTGTTACAGTAAATTTGTTTCAGCATATCCTGCCATAACATGGCGTGCAAATGTATTCACACTCAGCGATGTCATTTAATCTAACTTACAGATTCTATTGATTTGTCTTCTAGATAGTCCATAATGGTATAATATCTTTTAAATATTAATAGTTTGGAAAGAATTTTTTTAAACTTGGTCAGCGGTAAGTTTTGAAATCTATTTGGTAAATGATTGTAAATAATAATCGACACGCAGTATACGTTAAAACGCGTATGTATACGTAAGCTACGGTGCAAGATACACTCAATCGCGCGAGGTGAAAGAACCGGCAGGTGCTTGTCTTGTCGTTGACCACATTAATGATAAGGGGGCTGAACTAAGGTACCACGCGAAATTCACATTCATTAATTTTTTTGCAATTTGCAGGTTAGTGTCGGATTGTAAGTTACGCGGCCGTAAAAAATATGTACTTCAGAATTATAATAATTAGAATCCTCAAAACAACTCTCAGTTAAAATTACCCATTTTAACTTACGAGTTGTGTTCATGATTTTATTGATTATAATTCTGTAAATACGTTTATGTACGTACGTTTTTATTAACAATAAACCTGATACTAACATGCAAATTGGATAAAACCTACAAAAAAAAAAAAAAAATTGCCTAACCTGGCGCTTTCGCCTTAAGACAACCTGTCTTATCAAGGATATGGTATTATTATAACTTTTGCCATTCTATGATCTGCTTAACTTCCACACCAAAATGTCCGTTAACACGCAGAGATGCTGTTAGTTGGCTGTGTATCTATCTTTTTTGTTTGTACAGTCAGCGTCAAAAATATCGGGACAAACAGACTGTTCAAAATGATCTCAACAACTAAGAAAATTAAACTTTGTCTCTATTGGATAAAGTTCTTTTCAGAATGACAGTTGTCGTGTACTGTCTTCATTCTGAAACATTCCTTGTGTCATTGAGTTAAAATTTATATTTCATAGTTGCTTAGATCATTTTGAACAGTCTGTTCGTTCCGATATTATTGACGCTGACTGTACAAGTTCATAACTAATGCTTACACAAAACTACTGACAATACAGTGTAACTAAAAATAAGACTACTGAACGTAATCCTGCTTAAAGTCTTCAATTCTCTGCAAAATTCTTTACCTAAACCGGTTTTAGAAATCTGAACTCAATTTTGAAACAATATATTTTTATACTGAAATCCCAAGACTTTAAGCAGACTTTTCACAATAGAAAAAGAACTACCAGGGGTATATGAGACATAGGACACTTACGAAAAATGTCCATCTATAATTGGTAAAGAATTTTGCAGAAATATGTGGACAGGATGGGGAGGTCGGACGGATTGTTCATTTAGTCAGTTAATGAATTCTCTATTTGCGAGACATCTCCGATTATACAATGAAAGTCTCGCGGTTCAACATCCTTAAGTAAACCTTCTTTCTGGGAAAGGTTAGAAACCAAAATATTTATGAACAAAGCGTAAAATTTTCGACAGTTAATAAAAAAAAAAAAAAAATTATAATGTAATTATGTACGATGGTAAAACTAACCTTCAGTTTAGAGATCATATTCTTCTCACTGTCGTCAGAGACGGATTTATTGAGCAGCAATCGTTTAGCTAAGTGCTGCTTGTAGTAACGTTCGAACACATCCTTCTCTTGTAAGAATCTGAATAGTACCATAGTTTTGTCCAATACAGCTTCGATTTCTTGTTCACTCATCTGAGAAAAATCACGTTTTTAGGACCAAAACAGCTATTAACTAAATAAGTCTGGTGGAGGAATACTTACGCCTTTTTCACCCTTCTTCAGTTTTCCGTCAATGAACAGCGATAAAAACTCTGGGGATTTGCTGTTCAAGTTGAGGAAATATTCGAAGTCTGATGCAATCATGTGTTTGAAAATTTTGTCGTTGTTGAACGAGTTTTGAAGGAAATGGTCAAATCTGTCTTTCAGGTCGAGCAGATTCTGTAACAAGGATTTAAAACGTGATCAAATCAATCTTTACTTACGAGTGGATTGTGCATGTTGAAAATTCGTTTCGAGGACTATGATCCGCCTAGTTTCACTTCTATACTAATTATTAATTCTTTTTCTATGTTATTATTTATATAAATCATAATTATGCTGGTTTTTTTATAAATACCATAATTGCAGAAGTTGTTTTATACATGTAATATATATATTTTTGGAACGAAGTTCCTTATCGCGCGTTGCGAAAGGGGGCTAGACGGAAAAAATTAAGACCAAAAGTTGGAACGACACTTTTTGCTATAGTTGTAAGCCGTGCGGCGTGCGCGTGTTTCTCTGTCTCTCTCTCTCTTTCTCTCTCTCTCTTTGAACTTCGTTCCATCCGGATATCGCTTGACCCCTCTCAAGTTTTATATATATATACAAACATTTAAACTCACATACACAGCCAGACCCGGAACAACTACTTGTAGGCCATACCTACAAATATTTGTTCCGTGCGGGAATCGAACCCGGGACACGCAGCGCAGCAGTCAATCACTTAACCACTGCGCCAACCGTGCCGTCGCCGCCGTCGTTTATAAATATATTGTTGTAATTATCAGCATAAATAGTTCTCAAAGCTGTGACCCCTACTTCTTCCCTGTGTGTGCCATCTTCTTGTGAGAGGTACACATCGTAGAACACCACATGCACCACATGTTATGACTATCAATTTTTTATTCTAGAAATGTAGAACATCTATTTATTTCATATTTATGTACCAGGGTCGTCGGATATAGTTGAAGTTTAGTAAGAAACTGATAGATGTTTCCGAATGAAATTTAATTTGATAAATAAACTGTTTGTCTTCTATTAATTAAATCAAATATTATTCGAAAACATTCATCGGTATCTTACTAAACTTTAACTATATCAGACGACTTTGGTTACTTATCGCTTTTGGCGACTGCACACACAAAACAGAAATAAACCTAAATATAGAAGGGCACAAAGGGTACTGCTTATTTTGTTAGAATTTCTTCCGGTAGACCTGGGGCAGGAGAATTTAATGAGAAATGTAGACACTGTGTGTAAAAAGACACTGCAGGAAAACTTTAATTACACTTCGTCGCTGCATCCCCGAGATCCTAAATGTACTCTAGACATCAACCGGTCAAGTGCGAGTTGGAGTCACGCACCGAGTGTTCCGTACAATTTTGTAGGTATGTAAGTAAAAATTTACGGTTTTCGCAATTTTTCCTTTATCTGTGCTATAAGACGTTGCTAAATTTCAAGATTCTGAGTTCACGGGAAGTACCCTGTAGGTTTTGAGTCCCTTGCAAGTGTCGAAAATTTGCGGCATAAACGGCTGTATCTTTTGTTTTCGTTGGCTTAGAAGTTTGATTTTTTCACAGCTCCAAGGGTCAGTAGACCTGAGTATTTGATATAAATTCCAGCTTGATACCTCCACGCGTTCCTGAGAAAAAGGGTCTTGACAGACAGACGGACGGACGGACGGACCACAAAGTGATCCTAAGTATAAGGGTTCCGTACCATTATCTATAAAAATCACGTCTGTTGTATGGGAGCCCCCTTAAATATAAAAAAAAAAAAATTATTAAAGTAAAAATACAACTGAGTATTTTGTGAATATTTCAAGTGCCTACCTGTTGCCATTATTAATATCGAGCAAACAAGGGAAAAAAAAAATCGCGTTTGTTGTATGAGAGCCCCCCCCTTAAATATTTACTTTATTTTGTTTTTAGTATTTGTTGTTATAGCGGCAACAGAAATACATAATTTGTGAAAATTTCAACTGTCTAGCTATCGCGGTTCTTGAGATACAGTCTGGTGACAGACAGACTGACGGACAGACGAACGGACAGACAGCGAAGTATTAGTAAATACCATAGATCAACATGACATAATTATATGGACTTTGACATAACACTGACATTAAACACTCGTTCAACAAGTGTTGAAAGACGTTTTGTAGTAAGACCCTCTCAATTTTAATTTTGTACTAAATTAATACAAATTAATTCTATAAATCATTGCCTATTATATGTTTATAGATATATTTCACATATTTTCTGAAATGTACAAGTCCTAGCTAAAGCTCCATACAAAAATGAAACGTCTCCTTTACATGGATGCAGGGACTAGTGTAATTATGGTCAAATTTCACTGTATTAGCATTTATTAACATAGAGAAACAATGGAAAGTGAAAATGTAACAAACCTGCACAAAGGTGATAGCATTGGTGTTGTGATGCGTGTCGGTGACGAGCGCGCGGCCCTGCTCGCGCAGGTGCGCGGACACGGCGTCGGCCACGGTGCGCAGCCCCTCGCCCACGCGCGACAGCAGCTTGTACACGCACGCCAGCTCCAGCGTGCGCGTGTGCATCAGCATGTGCACCACGCCCGAGTTCTCCATCTGCACATATATTCAAATTTTATGTATGTTTCAAATTGACGTTATTTCAAATTAAACAAATATCAACTTTATTTGAATAGTAATTAAGTGGATTTCAGAGTGACTAGCACTATTGAAAAAGTTATAAAAATGTTTGAAGCTGTAGCATAAACTGAACTTTAATGTGTAGGAACTAAAGTTATTTTTCCACTCATATTTGTATAATGTATATGCCGCAATTTTATTTTGGATACAACAGCATTACATCATTTCAAGTCTGTATTCCCTGAATGGTTAGGCAGAGGTGCACATAGTACGACCACATGTCGCCAGTTATTTTTTAAGTCTGATGTTACAGGGAGTCGAGGTGCCTGGTTGATGGCAACAGGTGCCCCCCATCCATTTGAGTTGAGCTGCACAATATCTGACAAATGCGTGCACTGACTGGACAGGTCCTCTCAATCTGTGTGGTTCTTTCCTCAAAAGACCATCTCAGACATCGACCTACATGGTCTTCATATGATCTGACCAAGATTATGTCTGGACTTTAAAAGAGACCTCTGAGTTTGTTTCGGCCTTTCTTCTCAGACTAGTGAGATAGGAAACGCCGACCTCATCTAGTTTTAAAATATGATTGACGTGTAAAAGTGTTTGTACAAACCTACTTACAAAATAAAATCATTTATCATTTATCAACCGGCGCATAACTCTAAACTCCTGCTACTGAGAAATTCCCAATAACAACCGGGAATCAAATCCAGGACCTCATGCTCAAGGGCTTGCTACCAGAATAAAACAGGTATACAAAAAAAAAAGTCTTCCCTATTTTTAACGGATTTTGTAATTTATAAGTTTATAACACACTAGCTTCTGCCCGCGGCTTCGCCCGCGTGGATGTCGGAAATTATCCCACGGGAACGTGCTAACAGGATAAAATGTATGTGCTTCCCCAGGATGCCACCTATCTCTATGCCAAATCAGAAGTTCAGTGGTTTAGGCGTGAAAATGTAACATACAGTTTCAAGTTCAAATCCTCCCCTAAAAAACTGAATTACCCCTTTTTGTCCCGTCAGTGGTAAATTTTCGACAACTTTACATAGGTACTTATTATTAATTATTTTCTGTCAAAAGTATCAATACTGAGTTTCGAGTTACTCGGACCGCGCATTCAATTTCTTCGACACAAACTTAACACCCAAAGGGGGATATAGATCCCCCTTTGAGAGGTAGTTTTGAAAAACTTATAATGATAAACTTTATTAGGTAAGTACTTACTTAGGCAAGTATTCTTGCCAAGTTTCAAGTTTATTAACCTAATGAAGAAGATTTTTCATATAAAATGTATCCCCCCCGCTTTTCACCCCTACAGGGGTGGAATTAAAAAAAATCGTTTGGGATGTATTCATAACTTGACTCAAAGATTATTTATACTAATTTTCGAGTTAATCAGGCCATGCAGTAAAATCCTCCCCTGAAAAATGTACTACCCCATTTCAGCCCGTCAGGGATAGATTTTCAAAAACCCTGATACACATTATTCTTTACGTTCAATATTAAGTATAAATACTGAGTTTCGAGTAAATCGGACTGCGCGCTAAAATTCTTCCATACAAACTTTGAAACCCCCCAATTCCTTATTAGGAGGTAGTTTAGAAGAAAAAAAACTGACAATCTTCATAATTTATTTAGATAAGTATTCGTGCCAAGTTTCAAGTTTATTAACTAAATGAAAATGATTTTTCATATAAACTGTATCCCCCGCTTTTCACCCCCACAGGGGTGGAATTTTGAAAATCGTTTGGGATTATTCATAACTTGATTCAAAGATTATTTATATCAATGTTCGAGTTAATCAAGCCACGTATTATAATCCTCCCTTGTAAAATTAACTACCCCTTTTCAACCCGTTAGGGGTAGATTTGCGAAAAACCCTGATACATGTTACTCTTTATTTTTGGTCTTAAGTATCAATACTGAGTTTCGAGTTACTCGGACCGCGCATTCAATTTCTTCCACACAAACTTAACACCCCTATATCCCCCTTTGAGGGGTAGTTTTGAAAAACTTATAGTGGTAAACTTTATTACTTACTTAGGCGAGTATTCTTGAAAAGTTTCAAGTTTATTAACCTAATGAAGAAGATTTTTCATATAAACTGTACCCCGCTTTTCAGGCCCACAGGGGTGGAATTAAAAAAAAATCGTTTGGGATATATTCAGAACTTGACTCAAAGATTATTTATACTGATTTTCGAGTTAATCAAGCCGTGCAGTAAAATCCTCCCCTGAAAAATTTACTACCCCATTTCAGCCCGTCAGGGGTAGATTTTCAAAAAACCCTGATACACATTATTCTTTACTTTCAATATTAGGTATAAATACTGAGTTTCGAGTAAATCGGACTGCACGCTGAAATTCTTCCATACAAACTTTGAAACCCCCCAATACCTTATAAGGGGGTAGTTTAGAAGAAAAAAAAACTGACAATCTTCATATTTTATTTAGATAAGTATTCGTGCCAAGTTTCAAGTTTATTACTCAAGGAATAAGATTTTTCATACAAACGAATTCCCCCCTTTTCGCCCTCTTAGGGGTGGAATTTCGAAAAATCCTTTCTTAGTGGATGCCTACTCTTCACGAAGAACACACCCTCCAAATTTCATGTCTCTAGGACCAGCGGTTTAGGCTGTGCGTTGATCTATCAGTCAGTCAGTCAGTCAGTCAGGACTTTGAATTTTATATAATTTAAGAATAAAAACATTAGTGGATTGTAGTTGTTTGTTTTTAACTATTTCTTCATGCTCTCTATTGATTGAGAGCATCAGCTGCGATTATTTTTTTAATATTATTGCTTTAGTATTCTAAATAATTTGGTAGAATACTTGAGATTATCAACATTAAAAAAAAAAAAAATACAAATAAAAAGTATTGTTTCCACACCCTAGAACTAGAAGAACATATAATGACCTTATTGGTGATGTTATTCATACAGGTCAGGTGATGTTATTCATACAGGTCAGACCAAAAGGCCAATTCTCGTAATTTATAACGGTCAAAATCTAGTCGCAGTCTCATCTTGGCGACAAAACTGTCAAAAACTTGTCAAAATGTAGGGAAATTATAGAATTTTTTTTACAGACTGAGATCAGACTGTGAACGTTCTTAAAATTACGAGAATTACCCCGCTGATCTGTCTCAATCTGTCAAAAATACGTCTAATTTCCCCACATTTTGACAGGTTTTTGACATTTGTTTGTCGCCGAGATGAGACTGCGACTAGATTTTGATTGTTTTAAATTACGAGAGTTGGCCTTCTGTCTGTGAACATTCTTAAAATTACGAGAATTGCCCCTTTGATGTATGAACGTAAAAGAAGTAAAAGGAGTATGTAAGGATCGTAACAGGTGGCATTCTTTAGTTTCTACCCACCCCCCATAGGAAAACTGCGTGAGATTGTTTGTAATGTGGTAGATTCGTTACCTCAACAATGGTCTTCATATGTCGCTCGATGAGCTCGTGCTCAAGCACGCTGATGACGCGCGGCTCGGTGCTCTCGTCGAGGTAGTGCCGCGCTCGCTCCGCCTCTTCGGCTATGCGCGCCTCCACACGATTTATGTACACCGCCGCGCTGTTCTCCGCCAGGAACTTCTGAGATTCCATCTACACAAACATACCATGGATTTAGTACAGCCATAGATGGTCTTTGTTGACGTTTGTATTTGATCAAAGGCGTTATCATTGTTTAGGTGATAGATCAATAGATAACACAATAAAGTCAAACAACTGGGGAACCACCTGTCAACAAAACACACAATCGTCAATGATTATGGCAGTATGCCCACAAACATTATTATGCTGATTGCCAATTTTGTTTGGCCGGTGACTGTGTTTGTAACATACCCTATAAAACTCTGAAGACTGGTGCAGGAATGGCTTCTCGAAGTCTTCCTCGTAGACGGCGCGTGAGTTGATGCCGAGCACCATGAGCATCTGGCAAGCGTTACGTATCGCCAGCCGGTCTACCACCTCACCGCGACGCTCGCGGGCCACTAGTTCCAGTAGCGTTTGACGAAGGTGGTCACGGATGCAGCCATAGCGAACAACCTTAGGAAACAATTATGTTGCTTTGTATTATCATTTTATTATTAACACGCTTTTATTAGTTTTACTTGTAACTAACTAACAAACAGTGTAATAAAATCTTAGAAGTCAATTTTAACTTACTTCTAACTTACGTCTAATTTGAATGACAAAACTATAATTTGGTATCTTGGAGCTGATCTGACTATAGAGCCAGAGCCAGCAGGTGGATAGTGGAACTCTTTAGTGGCTATTAGTAATCCCCTCGAGTTTGGGCTCATATGATTTGTTTTGACGAGTCCTACAGATTGGATCAACATGTCTTTTTGTTTTTATTAAACAACATTTTTGTTTTACTTTTTCCTTTCACATAAATTGAGAGTCAATAGCTGAACCAGACACATAAAAGATACCAGGCATACACAATGTTTGGTATTATAACTTGCTTTTCCATTGTAATTTGTTTTTAAAAGATTCATCAGCTTCAGAATATATCTAGATAATTAATTCACTGTCATTGCAGCACCACGAGAATTCAGAGATGACGAAAATATTTTATTTTTTAATCTTCATCCAAAATATTGTTAATATTCACTGGCAAAGTATTGAAAACTTGTGTTCTGCTTTTTTAAGATAAGATAACATGTTTATTTACTAACCTGATCTCTAAAAATAATAAGTCCCAGATTATAGACATTGTCCACTTCATTTTGTTGTACATATACCCTGTCCATGTACATAAGTATGTCTCGAATCATAACCATACTAGTTTGATGGTCTGTCCAAGCATTGTTGAGGGTCTGCAGGAATCCATTGTGTAACGAGTGCAGAACATCTTCCCTCACCTGGGAAAATAGTCAAAGGACTGTAAATATGCACTGATTACAACATCTGCATTCATAAATACTTGTAAATATTTCTACCTTTGTTTCAAGATGCTGAGTGACCACTTCTTTCAATCCAGTGTAAAGTCTTTCACCATGTTTGTGGAGCACCATGGTGTAAGCATTGCGATAAAGTTCTTCGAAGGAAAGTCCTGAATTGTTCTTCTTTTGAATCTCTTGTATCGCATTCTTTAGTAAACTCCATATGCTCTCTACATACTTCTCATCCATAGTCATCTGTAATGTTACACAGTATATTGCCTATTATCCATTCAAAACAAGACAAATACACTGAAAACAGTTTCTCAGATCATATTGGTATTCTTTTCAAACAATACAGACCCAAGTGTCTGGATACATTTGGTAATATGGTTCAGAATAGTTCCACACTTGAAATTTTCTCGTCATCTTGAAAATTAATAGCTTCGCGTGTTAAACCAACATTGTTCAAAATTAAAATAGAAGTTCAAAAACATTAACTATGTAAAATAGGAAAAAAATATGAATGTTTATCTTTTGATTGATTTTCACTCCTGTCATCAAAAATATAAATTATGACATATTGAATACAAAAATTTTGTTCTAAAGGAATATAAATTGGTTTCTATTTTTAAATCATAGTGACAGATATGTTTACATCATCTAGTGTTACCATTTTACCATTTTTATAAATGAACCTCTTTTCTATTACCAACAAAATGTGTCATTAATTTGTTGATAAGAGAAACTTCTCAGCAAAATTGTGGACACAAAATACATAATGTGTTGCAATTCCTTCCATACTTGAAATAGAGATGGTTAAATAATGAATTAAATGTTATCTACTTTATTCAAAAATATTTCACAATTGCAATGTTGTGTTGTCCATGTGGTGTTATTTTACTATGGAACTTAATTTATTAGCAAAATTGTGATCAACATCATCATCATCTGCCTAGCCTTTACCCAACTATGTTGGGGTAGGCTTCCAGTCTAACCGGATGCAGCTGAATACCAGTATTTTACATGAAGCGACTTGCCTATCTGACCTCCACAACCCAGTTACTGGGTAATATGATACCCCTTGGTAAGACTAATTGTGATAATTCTTACTAAAATATTATTTTGATGGTAAGTATTTAATTACAGTACATTAACAATATGTAACATTTACCATGAGTCATATAGCTATCTTCATTACTTTTAGTAGGACTCAAACCGAGTAACATGTTAAAACTAATACTATGCACACTGATAATAAGGACTGAGTTTATTGAAAATTATTATTAATTACCAATAGCATAAAGATTGCTGCCTATCTCAAAGACAAATGTTCTCAATGTAAATAAAGACCATTGACAAAAATACATTTTACGAAAACAAATTGCACAGTTATTTTGGACACCAGGAAAAATGCTTTGTTAGTGACTTTGAGTCACTTAGCAATAAATATTACACTTCGAGCCAAGGGCTGATATTGAACCCGTTAATCAAAATGATTGACGGAGTGAGTACTTACTGGGAAAGCTCGGATCCTCATCTTGCCAGGTTTATCCTTAGGTAACGTGCTCTTCATCATTGCGGCTACGATATTTTGTACCAACGAAACACTACACAATTAAAGAAGGTTTGATCTCTGTTCATTTGTTGTCGCGATAACACATCGTTACTCTCATTTACACCTGCAAAGAGAGTTTTAGTAAACACAACGAAAAAAAAAAAGTAATCTGGCCTCAAACAAATCCGCTGTTCACTGTTTCGCCACCATGTTTTTGTTGAGTTATTATAAAGATTTGGTGTCAATGCAGTAAATAATATTTACAATAAACAATACAATTTAGAATTTTGTTCTAGTAGGTGTCAATTAAAAATAATAAATTCTGAGACTCAGTCATATTTGTGAATAGTATAATGACATTGACAGGTAAAATAACTTTCGTCTCTTTCGCTCTCGTACGAATCCTCATATACAATAGCGCCACCTCACGTTTTGTGTGTGACGTTCTTTTTTGATTTCCTTTTCTCTGCAATGGCTATTATTCAGATTTGTACAAACACAATACGCAAGGATGTAATAACTTACAAGTAATGAGATTATCCACTGCTAGTTTGGTCACGAGTATTTCACTAACGCAATATTTATAGTACATGTATTTTTCCGCTTTAGCATGCCTATTATTTCTTCAATTGTTTCAGCTTTCTGGCGAGACCATAAACAAGTCTCTTTTTATTTTTAAATACTTTTTGATTTGATGGTTTGAACACTTATCTTTTTGGTTTTGATGAGTCAAGATTTATCTATGCTTTTAGCGTGAAACAGTGAAAAGCGTAAATTGGCGTAGAGGGGTAAAAAATATTATATTCTTAATAATTGTAGGTAATAATCATGACTGTCTGAAAATAGTTCGCTTTTTCGATGTCGTACGTATAACAAAGTTTATTTTTAAAACATTTTTTAGATGATGATGGCTTAACAAAACAACGTATTTGATGCTAGTTGGGTTTTGGTTCGTATTAATAAATTGCTTATCTTTATCTCATCTCCTGCAACTCCGCCTCATCTAGTAGCAAGCGTGGTAATATATACCTATAGCCCATCACCGCTATAGTAGTATTCAATAATAACTAACCAATTTGGAATTCGAATCTAAGGTATTGCAACTTACTGTAATTAATTTTAAATAGTATAAAGAAAAACATCCCTATACTTAAGTTTTACTGGTTTACCTTTGTATGCCCCTGTAAAAGTTAGCTTCAATTAAGATAGATGGCATTGCCTGTCGCTGTTTGGTGCTATGATGAAAATAATAAAATTTGTACATACGTAGTACTAAACCTCCCCCTAGAGTAAATATGTTCCTTGGTACTAAACCTACATTTAGGTGCTAGAATTTTATGCGCACGTTTTCTTTAAAATAGTTTAAAAGTTTTCCTGCATCGTTCAAGGTTGGTCATGACATCAAACTTGACCTGCAATGGCCCTATATATAAAGGTAGGCAAGTCGATTAGTCATTTTTCATCTACTTATATAGGCATACCTAAAATTATTCGAAACTGCTTTTTAGAATTCCTTGTAGGCAATAACCAGGTTTGTATCATTTTATTGAACATCTGTTCATAATATATTGGAACGAAGTTCCTTAACGCGCGTTGCGAAAGGGGGCTAGACGGAAAAAATTAAGACCAAAAGTTGGAACGACACTTTTTGCTATAGTTGTAAGCCGTGCGGCGTGCGCGTGTTTCTCTGGCTGTCTCTCTCTCTCTTATAGAAAGCAAGCCAGTTATACTTCGTTCCATCCGGGTGTCCCTTGACATCTCTCAAGTTTTTTTTTTATATACTTAGGTAACCCTATAGTCGGTAAACTCATACCTTCTTCCCATAGGGGTAGGCAGAAACTACAGAACGCTACCTGCCACGACCCCAATTTTTTTTTATTGAGCTTGAAATTGACATATATCTCAGGACCCTGGGGTCGCGGACCTTTGAAAGGCGTACCAGCCGAAACCAACTCGCAGAGGCCCTTTAGACAATTTTTTTTTAAATGTTAAAATTTTAGTTTAAGTCGACGTTCGTTGCTGAGTTAGTTAGAAAAAAGATGAAAATAAAACCAACTAAATACAAGGATTTTCCTTTTTTTAGAGGGGTCTATAGGAATACCAATTATGTGAAACTCAAATTTTATTAATCAACTAGTTTTGGATGTAACGATCTAGGTATATCGGTCACCAAGTACAGTCGGCCGCACGTCGGTGGTAACACTTTGACCTTGAGCTGGCCTAGTACGGATTTTCAGTAGAATAGGTACGAGGCCAGTTTATACAGCGGGGTAATTCTGTAACACACTATAATAATAAAAAATTGAACTAATGTTATAATTATTACCTTATAATTAACTTAACGTCGTCGGTCTAAAACTGTTAGCGATCATCATTTGGATCTTTACGGCGGCGGTCCCCAACCTAGCGGCGCCTAGGCCTTCTATTAAAACTGGTTTTCGTCGTCTTGTTGACGGATGATGCTTGTATAGCACAGACACAATCAAGTACAAACGCCAGCGACCCAAAACTGTGAAATTTTCCCAATCAACCTTGAACTTTAATGCTTTTGCGATAAGGTTGAAAATCTATTAAAGAAATTTGACAGATTGTAGTAGCTTGATGTGCTGGCGTCTGTATCTACCACAGGTACCTACCGCACACTGCTTTCTCTGCGATATTACACTTCGATGTAATAGGCATACATAAGGACTACCTGTCCTTATGTATTTGACGGTACAGACGCCAGCAGGTCAAGGTACCCGATACTGTCCAATTTTCCCTATTAAGGTGTATATAGGGCTCGCTGACCTTGTGCATGTGGGCGGAGCTAAACACTCTACTCCCGAAAACGTAAAACGCGCGCGGTGGCGCGCTGAACTAAAACGACGATCAAAGAGTATGCAGAGGCACAGACATGCCGCCCGCAGGTCGCTATTTTTGCCTACGATTCCAGAAGGGAATTGCGGATGCAAGTCTGATATATTTTGTATAGATTGATACGTATGTTACGTATATTTTAAGCATTTTTCATTTAGAAATTTCGATTTTATTTAAAATCAGAACTTAGTTCCTGCGGGGGTAAAACTTTAAAAATTATTTCGAGTATTTTCTTAGGAATCGAATAACATTTTATTTGCATACTGTAGGTAGGAGGATTTATTACATAAAAATGAGATTTTATAAAAAATGTGATCCACCAATCTGAATTAATATAAATCAGTAATAAACCTACCTAACTAGCACTGTACCTAAATAGCATTTTAGGGTTCCGTAGCCAATCGAACGATGTTATAGTTTCGGCAGTGACCTTGAAATAATTACCTACGGCCGTTTAGTAGATAAACCTCGTCATGGGTGTCGTTTTCATGGTTTTTGAGGCTGCTGAAGCCAATAGTGAGGTCAAAATGAAAATCTAAGATGGCGGGTGCAAAAATTTTCAAAATTTTCGTCATGGGTGTCATTTTCGTGGTTTTCGAGGGTGCTGGAGCCGATTTTTATTTTGACCTCACTATCGGCTTTATCAACCCCGAAAAGCATGAAAAGGACACCCATGATGAAAAATTTGAAAATTTTCGCAACCACCATTTTCGATTTTTATTTTGACCTCACTATCGGCTTTATCACCCCCGAAAAGCATGAAAACGACATCACTGACGAAAAGTTTGAAAATTTTCGCAGCCGCCATTTTGGATTTTTATTTTGACCTATTGATCAAGCTCGAAAAGTATGAAAACGACACCCATGACGAAAATTCTGAAAATTTTCGCACCCGCCATCTTAGATTTTCATTTTGACCTCACTGATGACATTTTGGCTTCAGCAGCCTCAAAAACCATGAAAACGACACCCATGATAAAAAATTTGAAAATTTTCGCAACCGTCATTTTGGATTTTTATTTTGACCTCACTAGCGGCTTTATCACCCCCGAAAAGCATAAAAACGACACCCATGATGAAAAATTTGAAAATTTTCGCAGCCGCCATTTTGGATTTTTATTTTGACCTCACTAGCGGCTTTATCACCCCCGAAAAACATGAAAACGACACCCATGATGAAATATTTGAAAATTTTTGCAGCCGCCATATTGGATTTTTATTTTGACCTCACTATCGGCTTTATCACCCCCGAAAAGCATAAAAACGACACCCATGATGAAAAATTTGAAAATTTTCGCAGCCGCCATTTTGGATTTTTATTTTGACCTCACTATCGGCTTGATCACCCTCGAAAAGTATGAAAACGACACCCATGACGAAAATTCTGAAAATTTTCGCACCCGCCATCTTAGATTTTCATTTTGACCTCACTATTGGCTTCAGCAGCCTCAAAAACCATGAAAACGACACCCATGATAAAAAATTTGAAAATTTTCGCTACCGTCATTTTGGATTTTTATTTTGACCTCACTAGCGGCTTTATCACCCCCGAAAAGCATAAAAACGACACCCATGATGAAAAATTTGAAAATTTTCGCAGCCGCCATTTTGGATTTTTATTTTGACCTCACTAGCGGCTTTATCACCCCCGAAAAGCATGAAAACGACACCCATGATGAAATATTTGAAAATTTTTGCAGCCGCCATTTTGGATTTTTATTTTGACCTCATTATCGGCTTTATCACCCTCGAAAAGTGGGAAAACGACACCCATGACGAAAATTCTGAAAATTTTCGCACTCGCCATCTTAGATTTTCATTTTGACCTCACTATTGGCTTCAGCAGGCTCAAAAACCATGAAAACGACACCCATGATAAAAAATTTGAAAATTTTCGCAACCGTCATTTTGGATTTTTATTTTGACCTCACTAGCGGCTTTATCACCCCCGAAAAGCATAAAAACGACACCCATGATGAAAAATTTGAAAATTTTTGCAGCCGCCATTTTGGATTTTTATTTTGACCTCACTAGCGGCTTTATCACCCCCGAAAAGCATGAAAACGACACCCATGATGAAATATTTGAAAATTTTTGCAGCCGCCATATTGGATTTTTATTTTGACCTCACTATCGGCCTTATCACCCCCGAAAAGCATAAAAACGACACCCATGATGAAAAATTTGAAAATTTTCGCAGCCGCCATTTTGGATTTTTATTTTGACCTCACTAGCGGCTTTATCACCCCCGAAAAGCATGAAAACGACACCCATGATAAAATATTTGAAAATTTTCGCAGCCGCCATTTTAGATTTTTATTTTGACTTCACTAGCGGCTTTATCACCCCCGAAAAGCATGAAAACGACACCCATGATGAAATATTTGAAAATTTTTGCAGCCGCCATTTTGGATTTTTATTTTGACCTCACTATCGGCTTTATCACCCTCGAAAAGTATGAAAACGATACCCATGATGAAATATTTGAAAATTTTTGCAGCCGCCATTTTGGATTTTTATTTTGACCTCACTATCGGCTTTATCACCCTCGAAAAGTATGAAAACGACATCCATGATGAAATATTTGAAAATTTTTGCAGCCGCCATTTTGGATTTTTATTTTGACCTCACTATCGGTTTTGTCACCCTCGAAAAATATGAAAACGACACCCATGATGAAAAAATTGAAAATTTTCGCAGCCGCCATCTTGGACTTTTATTTTGATCAAATCCAATCTTTTCTCATTTTAATATTAGTTTAGATATGACTACTTGTATTACTATCGTAAGTATTCGTAAGCGTCCACGCGCACAATAGAAATGGGCCATCTGCAGCAAGCTAGTCAATAAACGCACACTGATACAATTCGTTCGTAAATATTTGCACTAACACAGACAGACGCGCATAGTCGGTCGATAGCCGGAGCGTAGCAGCGAGCGACACAGCCATCCCGTCTCAATGCTAACGCACGACTGCCGCCCGCGCCCGCGCAGAGCCCCTCTGAAGCTCGATCTCAAAGTGGGGACATTTCCTTTGCAAATGTTAATTGATTTACATAAGCTAAGACAAATCTGTAGTACCTCTAACCATCGATTTTTCAGTGTAAAAATATTTCCAAACATCAAAGCCGTTTAGAAGTAATATCGAATATCAGAAAAAAATAGCGTGTTAGTAAATATTTTTTTAAGGCAAAAGTATTAGCCATACGAAAAAATCCTTCTACAGAAATGTTGTTCATGAATCTATAGCAAACATATATTTTTTACAGATCTTTTAATCAAGCCGTTAATGAGAAATATTCTTCATAAAGTGACCGTATTACGGTACTAAACGAGAGTAAGGCCCTTAACCTTGAATTAATGGTTAGCAATAAAGTTGAAAATCTATTAAAGAAATTTGACAGATTGTAGTAGCTTGATGTGCTGGCATCTGTGCTTTTTGATGTTGGGGTCTTTTTGATTCGTATCTCTTGATAGCACATAATATCACGCCTGTGTTGCCAGAAGGATAAGAAGGCAGAGTGGTTGAGTCTCATGCAGGTAGTTGGTAGGAGGCGTTTTGCCATTTACCGACCACAGATTCAGACTCCGGGCTGCTAGTGTAATATTTCTGATGGAAAACCAAAATAATCGTATTACATGGAACTTTGTAAACATAACTGGTGAAATGTGGATGTACTTTAGGTACACCTTTGCTCAACCCTTCGGGGAAAACAGGCGTGTTGTTATGTATAATCTAAAACGGTAAGACATTGTCCGACCTGGGAATCGAACTCAGGCTCGTGACTCGACCACTGCTGAAACCCACGCTCAGCAGTCGTGGAAAATTGTACTTTTGAGATAAATAATACACAGTTGAAACGTCATAATAATAATTTTATTTCTTCCAGTCTACTAACATTAATTATAAATAAATTATATTAATTTGCTGTGGTTAAAGGTAGGCAATAAATAATTTAGACAATATGGCTGTCAACATGTCTAATAATTTATAAGTTTACATCTTTGGACTGTTATAATTAAATCTTACATTAATTATTTTTGTGGCACAGATAAGGATAAACTTTAACATAGTGTGATTAATAACAATGGAGTCAAGTAATTTGATAGTATTAATAGGTAATGTGACGATTGTGGTTAATAACATAAGGTGCCTACTGTGCGGCCGACGAGAAAATGCGAACTTGACACCTGTCAGTTTCATACATACAAACGAATACGTGTTTTGCGAATTTGATCTTCTATGTTCTATGTTACGGGTTTGGTTTCCGCACTTGTCCTTCAGGTGAACCATTGTGCGTGGGCCATTCGGCATGCCGGCTGTCGGCGTCGGTGGTTATTCCAACCAGCCCACCTCCCTCCAGAAGCTTATTAAGTCTCCTGGCCTGTTGAGACCGTATGTATGTGTAGCGGTATCTACAACGCCACATGCAAACAACGCGTCATACTGACGTCACGCAAATCCTGCATCTCGCAAGCAGAGTATACCGCGCAATTAGCATAGATACAATTTCCCAACATCAATCGTTGGGCAGTTGCCCACCAGACACAACACCCGTCTGGTCGGAGGATCCTCCCTTTTCTATGGAGGATGAGTGAACTTTACACCCTGTTCCTCGTACCTCTAAATATGTGTAAGATCTGGGTGTCCCGAGGGTTTCTGACCTAATCTGGGTGACGCCTGTGCACTCGAATTTGATCTTTATTTGCTATTAAGTAGAATTGTCGCACTGACAGGTGTTAGAAACGCATTCTCTCGACGGTCGGACAGTACCTTCATGAATCTTCGCTAACCACGTACCAAGTAACAATAAATATGAGACCTTGGGAAACATCTACAACAGTAGGTAACCTACCTATCGAATAAAACAATCTAATATTTGATCGAAGATATGATCAATAATAATGACAAACACAATCTTTTCTTAAAACACATCAAAGTATTGTACCTCTACCTACCTACTAACTATTTAAATTATCTTCATTGTTTTAATTAAAATATTGTGTGCAATGTGACCTACATACTTATAGGCTGGGCGTAAATAGTATCACTATTAAAATCAACTGGAGGAACGCTTACTTATTTTTTAATTTTAAATCGGTCAATGAATAGAAAGACGAAAAATTCAATAACCATAAGGCCTTATTTACACGGTGCACTTTAATTGCCGTCAAAGCAACAATAAAAGTTGACCGTCTAAACAGTGTTAAAGGTGGAGGCTCCAAGTTAGCCCGCGAAATTCAAATTTTCTTAGGTTTTTTGCAATTTCCTGGTCAGTACTAAGTTGTACGTTGATTAAAATATGATTTGCGGCCGTAACAAATATGTATTTACTTACAGAATTTTAATCATTAAAGTCATCAACAAAACTCTCTAAGATCAGGCAATCCTACTGAATGACTATTTCATGAAATCTTGACATTTTAGGATTATGCTAACTTAACAAGTTGTATTACTGATTCTAATGATTATAATTCTGTAAATACATATTTCTTACGGCCGCGAATCATATTTTAATCAGCGTACTGACCAGCAAATTGCAAAAAACGTAAGAAAATTTGAATTTCGCGGGCTACCTTGGAGCATCCACCTTAAATAGACGATGCCAGTCATTTGTTGCTTCAATTTCCTAAGCCATCTGCACAGGCAAGAAACTTGCGTCGTGTAAATGGGGACCACCTATTTCTGAATACTATTGGCCGTTTTTCTTTTTTTTTGCACCTTTAGCCTCTATCTAAAAAACGTACATATTTTCACCTAAAATAAAACTAATCACCTGCCAACATTACGTCACAACTTGCTACTAAAACTATTGATATAGCTAGTTTGCGAGGTCTACTCGTTGTAGGCGGGATGTGCGTGGAGGACCCATCTGAACAGCAATAAAGTCACACACGCTAATACAAAGAAGGTCACCATTACTCGAAGGTTTTTTTCTGATCTCTGGTCTCTTTCGCTGGCTAGTAGACGCTCCACTAAACCGTTCTGAGAAAAAAAAAATAGATTAGTGTCTATGGGTGATATTTGTGAAGGTGGGGTCGTTTGTATTCCACGTGTTATGGGACAAGGGCAGGCAGGGTGAAGAAGAACATAATCATTTCCTTATTCTTCATATTGAAAGCTTATGATGGGGAATAATGTTCACGCCTATCAAACGGAGTGTTATATTATCAAATCTCAGGGAGACAGCTACCTAAGTAGGTTCTGAGGGACAACGCAACTAAACTCTGATTTTTAATTTGCTAAACTACATTCTTTGTCTTATTTATTTGTTAACTTGTAACTTCATAGTATCTTATGGCCTAATCCACGTCATGGCTTATCAGTAGGTATAAATACCTTTCATGTAAGTCTGTTCAGCCGTTACGGCATAAAACGGTAGCAGAAGAAAAGAAAAATAATGATTTCGTTGTCTGTCAATACCATTTTCTCAGGACCGCATGGACTTATCAAGTTAAATATTACATGTCAATTTTAAAATCATCCCCTATTTTACCTCCTTGGGGAATGATTTCACAAAACACTGAAACACGTAATTCTTTATTTCTTACCAAAATCATATTTTTTTTTATGTTATTATTCCTAACTTAAAAAAATGTTGGGTTTCCCATACAACTCATCCCCTATAATCACCCCCTTTACGAATATTGTTGTGACAAAAGGTAGCCTATGTCCTTCCCCAGGATACCATCTATCTCCTTGCCATTTTTTTTCAAAATCCGTTGAGCGGCTTACGCGTGAAAAGGATACATACAGATAGAGTTACTTTCGAATTTATAAGTATTATTAAGTATATGGTTTACGAAGTGCAAGTTTTCTGAAGGAATCTGGGTTACTGGTAATTTGACGTATTCCTTCCAGGACGTGACAGTGGGACTCATTTGCAACAATTAAGCACCCCATGAAAATGCCTAGCCGAAAATTCATGGGATTCGAGAACTACAAATAGATACAAGTTCCCTAGACGTTCACAAATCGTTCCTGATGTGATCATTTTGTTTGTATTAATCAATTAATACTTCATTAGGAACGGTGTCCTATGGTAGGTACTCTCTATCTCAGATATAAATTTATGCTGGTTCATAATTGAAAATGTTAATCATTTCAGCCTAAACACGTCCAATACTGGACATAGGATCTAAGGAAGCCAATTAACCGTAATTAATTTTTATGTACTAATTTATGGCATCAAAATACGCTTACAAATTTTAGCTCATTATCGTCGCAAGTAGACCGTAAACAGATACAATCCACACAGCCCTTTGTGGCAATCCACAGTGCCACAAAGGGCTTACTCGCCCCGATGATACCTACAGCAAGCTATTTTATTTCAGTCGCAAAAGTTAATTTACCCATCGAAAACGAATCGTCTCGTAATGTTGAAAATACCTATTAAGTTTAAAAGTAAAGTAAGCCTACCTAGAGAGGCAGAGGAAATAAGGTATCAATATAAAAGTGCCAAATAGGCTATGCTATCAAAGGTTAGTACCGCTGCTCACCAGGCGACAGATGTCAGCCACAGTTCGGCTACATTGCCCGTTAGGCTGCTTTTCCACCAGCGATGTGCTATGCTACGTTGCCATGGATGCGTTTGTTATCCACCAATCATATTCATTGCTGCACATAGCATAGCACTGGTGGAAATGGATTCAACTAAGCTATGTTTTTATACGGAAGGATGCGTGCTATGGATGGGAGCTATGGATGCGCGAGTGGTGTAGCTATGTGCAAAGCAGAGTACTCCCCGTGCTTTCTCTGCTATCGATGCGCATTGCTACCTCGCGGCAGCGCATCTTCATAGCACATCTTACTCGCTCCGCTACACAGCTTAGCATTAGTGAAAACGGTCGCACAGTTTCGTAGCTTAGCTTTCACATCCTCGCAGCATAGCTGCAGAGCACATCTCTGGTGGAAAAGCAGCCTTATTCCCTCGTCTTTAGGCAAGCTTATTAAGTTCGGTAACAATATAAAAAGTAATTGTGTCTTATTAGTAACAGTCACTGACATTTAAGCTCTTATAGGCCTAAGTTTTGCGTTCTTACAGCCACTTCCAAAAGAAGTAAATTAAAAAAAAACTGTTCATTAAGTTGTATGCACTAATCGTACCGGTACGCTACTCTCAAGCCTATTTAAGACGGCAGTCGAGAAGGCGGTATACAATGGCTTTATCTGCGACGGCACTTAAATTCCAATTATCTAAGTAGAACGCGCTGGAATTATCGATCAGCAATTTTTGGGAACAAAAGATTTTTTTGTCTACAGGGAAATGAGAAATATAGCTGTACAAGGATCTTTTGGCACGTGGTTAAAATCAGAAATAACGCCGAAATCTTGTTTTTCACGCTGTACGTATGTACGTACAATAGACGTACGGTATTAAGTATAATGTCTGTAAAAAGTCATAAATAAGACAATTCAATAAGATAAGGCAGTTTATATATGTCGGAGTCATTCGTTTGACTATTCGGAACGTTAGCACCATCTCGTGGCGCTAGACAGAGTCTAGCCTGAGTTCGTGGTGGGACGAGAGCAACAGCTACAAAAGCGGTGTGAGCAGAGCTCTCGAGATGATCGAAACATTGGACATCGTACGAACAACATGGGCATAGAAACTGTCAGCGTTCCGTATCGTTGAGTTGTGTGTGTGTGTGTGATTCGCTATTGTGACTAACTGGTTCATAAATTATAATCTGATTTGAACTGCAAACCGTTTCTCTATTGTGCTATAACCAACACTACCCATAGTACGCTCACAGTAATAAAAATATGCCTGATGCTAACGAGAGACAGACATACCTTCTCCGACATATATTTATTATATTACGAATTTTAAAGTAAAACTTTACATAATCTGGAATAGTTATGTTCTAAGGTAGCTTTCAAAAAACGGTTAACCTACTGGACAGGGTATAATGGTTAGCCAATAGCGTCTCCCTGTCAACGTCATTAGAGTGCCAAAAGACCTTTGAAGCACTTTAAGTAAAGGTGTAAGCGTACCCATCCACCGTGTGACGCGATCCAGGAGCCAGCGTCTTCGTGTAGCAAGTCGGCGATGGCAGCGGCAGGTGCGGACACCAGTTCGAGTGCTGGTTCGCCATCCGCCGCCTCTGCTGCTTCTCTCGCCAGCGCCCCACACACACAATAAATAGCTGCTATCTAAAACCAATAAATATTTTTTTTTTGTATAATACTAGCTATGCCTGCGACTTCGGTCGCGTGCATGTTGAAAAACAAATTGGATTACTTAATTGGTTTTTTTTTCGCGGATCCTTAAGCCTAAGTTACTCCTTATATCATCAGCTATCTGTTAGCGAAAGTCCCGTTAAAATCGGCAAATCCAGCCGTTTCGGAGATAAGCCGGAACAAAAACACACAGACAAAAATTTTACAAAATTGTAGTATACTTTCATATGCATTTAGTAAAAAGTTATTTTGACATTACAAACAGAAGTTTATTTATTTGTATAGATGTTTATACAGACAAGAAAAAGGCCTCTAGCGTAGCGTAGATGAGAAAAGTCTCTATAGCGAATAGGGATTTAATCACGATGACGTTCCGTTATTTTTCTCATCCCCGATTATACAAAGACCTGCCGACCGTTAACGGTATCTTCGTTAATAAATGAACTTTTGTATATTTGAATATTCTAAAGCGTTGTAAGGTTTTATACAGGGTGGCAAGAGACATCTCGGCATAACCTTTTATCAATACGTGATTCTGCTGTTCAGTACATTTTGACCGCGTAGGTATTACACTTTTCAATGAAACAATTGTTTTTTTTTTCGATAGCCGACGAAAATTTTCTACGCTATGGGGTTTAGAACCATGTGCTAAATTCATGGTTACAGTTTGCGCGTCGTTGACTCGTTGTCCCTGCCACCCTATAAACCCATGTAAGAGATTATTTGATAACCCTGACAATAGTCAGCGTAAGAAGAAATGGCGTCTATTTCTAGGCGAGGCCACACGGCAAACTATCATGGTTATCTGGAATACATCTCATTTTATATTGACTTTTCTTTATTTTGCTAGATTTCAATGATCGCGAACGCCTGGGGCAATTACTTATTGCTTGACTGGAATGCCCCGTTTTATTTTCCATCTTGGGCTTCAGCTACAGCGAATTAAAAACAGCTGAGCTACAGAAAATACTAGCTTTAAACTTGGTACCAGCGTACCTTTTAAATGTTTAATTTTTTTTTCATTTTCTGTCGACGTTTTCAATAAGCTCTAAGTATCGATGTTGTGCACTTTTTCATTATTATTCTGAGCGCTTTTGAAAACTTTTTAACACGATGTTCTTTTATAAACTTATTTTGCATTAACAATGCTAACCGAGAGCACTTAGTAACACTTTAGCTTAGCATCTAATCTTTAAGTGATGCTGGTAGGAATATGGGCTTATGGGTAATTAATACCTAAATATGTAATACACATTTATTTGGATACTTAGGAGTTAATTTATAAAAGCTGTTGCTTAAAGTTACGAGACGTTGAAACGTCGAAAATGTATGGTTACACAGTCGCTGATAATTACTTAACTTTAATCATCGTTTAATTAGTTATAGTTATAATGCTGCAACATATTATTTGGTACATAAAACTTTATCTCGTTGAAATGTTCGTAAAATCATGTAGTTTCGGCACGTCTACTTCGAAAGAAGGAAGACAGTTAACAAAGGACACCCTACGCAGACTTCCTACGCATTCGTCAGTATATTATTATTACCCATTAAATTATAGTTATAACAATCAAAGTCTCACGCTCAATTTTGGTTGAAGGGTAACTTTAGTTACGTTAGTGTTAAAATCACTTTAGAACTAAGATATCTGGATAGAGTTGTACAGAGTTATTTGAAGATTGGGCAAAGCTTTTGAACCTTGCCTTCATTGAACTAAACCGATTCCAGGAGATTCTGCGTACGTTAAACTGTTGAAAGTTTCGACGTTATCTAAGTACCTACGTGAAGTACAAGAATCGTTAAAGGTTTCAATTGTTAGGTATCCTAAAACTTTACTAACAAAGTAACAATATCTCATAATAGCCGGCATCGATAGCAACTAACAATAAGGGGACCTACGAAGGACCTATGTAAATTGACGCTGTGGTTAGACGGAGGCGTTATCGTTAATTACACTTTCAAAGTCAATGACCGAAAGCTACGACCGGGTCACAAAGTCATTTTAGTCTTAGTAAGGTTCTGTTACCTTAGACCACGTAATATTTTCTCTAGTGATGCGCCTCGCTAGTGCCAGTGCCAGCTCCGCTAGTGCAGTATCTGAGCGCAGCATGGCGGAGGGCGCGCGCGTCGCCTGCCGGGCCACCTGGCGGAAGGCGTCGGGCCGCTTCCTCTCCAGCGCCGCGCACAGCGCACGCAGCCCCGCCAGTACTCCTGACTCCGAGTTGCTCACAGCCTCTTCTCCACATTCAGTCTCCACCATTCGTTGTAAACGTTTCATTACTATTTGCTGCAAACAACAACAACTGTTAAGAGATAAGTAGGTATGAAAAGCAACTACCAATTAATTTGAAAGACTGTAATTTGATTGTTTACCTTTTTCGCACATAACGTGGATCTTCTAATCTGAGTCTTTATGTACTGTAGGCACAGGGCGCGACCTTGTCGGACTATTTGTGGCTTGACTTGTGTGGGGCTGGCGAGGCACCATCCGATGGTTGCAGAGAGCCGCCGGGACACTGCCACGGCGGCCGCGCTTGACACCATTGTGCTGAAGCGTCGCTTCGTCCTGTCCAACGTCGACAGAGATCGGGTTGGAATGCGTAGATCTGCAGAAATCATAAATTAGATTCTAGTTAAAGATTAATTAAGTACTTTGTTACTTCGTTAAAGTCAAGCACACTAGAGAAACACTAAGACAGTATTATGTTTCCAGAGCTCGTATAGCCCAATTATTTAGCCGTATCTTCCGCACGTCACATGCTCCGTCTCTTCGGTTTAACACAGATTTTAATTAAATTTTACAGAAGGATGAGCTACGTTTACACCCAACGAAAATTACACCAAACCTAAGATAGTTGAAAGTGTTGAAACTAAAGTACGAGTACATAAACCCCAACTTGTTAGGCTGTTATTCATTAAACAATTATGAATAATTTCAAAGTGAAGAGATTACACACTGAAAGGTTGAAATTGCCTTTCGGTGAACTAATGAAATTGTGGTTACTTACTAAGTCCATCTAACAGAGGTAAGTACTCAACACACTTCAACTGAGGATAAGTTTCTTAACGATTGGTGTATATTTGAAATTTTAACTTTTACTTAGTTTTTATTTTTCGTGGTAAATTGGAAAACTAATTTCGATTTCGATTTTGTACTTTCATAAAGTTGAAAGACCTAGGTACCTATAAGTATTTTCCGACAAATCATTTAGGTATGTAGAAATCTGGGCCCGCGTGGTAGATTATAGCCCACTCCCTCTCGAAGAGAGGAGGCCTGTGTCCCAGCAGTGGGAATAATATAGGCTGATTATGATGATATAGAAATCAATCAGACAAACATTTTCATTATTGGGAATGGCCTCGGAAAGCACGTTAAGCCGTTGGTCCCGGCTCTCATATATCTAGTGTCTCAGTGAGTAAAGGTACCTATAACCTAACTAATCAAAGAGAGTCTGTTATGGGTTACAAATGGCATAATAGGTAATAACCTTAGGATGTGGTTCATTAAGATAACGCGACTAATGTATTAAATAGGTTTATGAGTTTAATTAGACTCGGTAAACTCAGCTATGATATAATAATCGTGTGAACCAGTTAGTAAAGCTGAACCCTTTACAGAAGTTCCTTTCGAGCGTCCTAGGACCCGACGTCTATAACAATATAAGTAGGCCCTTTCTCATTGTTCTCAACTGGTTTTAAATATTGACATCTCTATTGGTCTACTGATAATGTATCCATTAATATAACGTTAACCTTTGTCCATAAAGAATCGACGAAAAAAAATAAACAAACGACAAACGGGCGTTCGATAGCTCTGTCGTATCTCCTAAGACGCTTGATAATTTAATTTTGTTATACTTCCATTCTACTTCTTCTCGTGTCGATGACTGAAAATTTGTCGGACCAGTACCTAAGTACGTAGCAATCTGGACAACTCTAACGTTTGCCTCATTTACTACCATAATACCTTCATTAATTCTCAAAAACCATACTTGGTAAGCTAATCAGTCCATCAGTTCCTCCGGGTATCGCGCTGAGTGGCGTGCTCAGCTTCCGCCGCATGCGCAGCGCCGGCACGAACTCGTCATCTTCTTCGCCATCGGGTGGAGTGACTTGTATAGCGATGTTGCGTGCCTGTTGACCTCTTACCCCACCCAGTTGCCATCTCGAATCGGTTAGTGGCCCTATCTGAAAAACAAACAGTCAATGTTTAGTCTATTTTAGAGTAATAAATGTAAAAGTTGAAAGATGAAGAGAGGGATACCACCTAACAGGGGAGAATGGAAGAAGAAAATAGTTTTCATCGAACCAACTTAAGACAAGAGGGCCTATACAAAGCGATAATAGTCCCCCAGACCGTGTTTCGATAATAGTCCCCCAGACCGTGTTTCGATAATAGTCCTCCAGACCGTGTTTCGATAATAGTCCCCCAGACCGTGTTTCGATAATAGTTCTCCAGACCGTGTTTCGATAATAGTCCTCCAGACCGTGTTTCGATAATAGTCCTCCAGACCGTGTTTCGATAATAGTCCTCCAGACCGTGTTTCGATAATAGTCCCCCAGACCGTGTTTCGATAATAGTTCTCCAGACCGTGTTTCGATAATAGTCCCCCAGACCGTGTTTCGATAATAGTTCTCCAGACCGTGTTTCGATAATAGTCCTCCAGACCGTGTTTCGATAATAGTCCCCCAGACCGTGTTTCTATAATAGTCCTCCAGACCGTGTTTCGATAATAGTCCCCCAGACCGTGTTTCGATAATAGTTCTCCAGACCGTGTTTCGATAATAGTCCTCCAGACCGTGTTTCGATAATAGTCCCCCAGACCGTGTTTCGATAATAGTCCTCCAGACCGTGTTTCGATAATAGTCCCCCAGACCGTGTTTCGATAATAGTCCTCCAGACCGTGTTTCGATAATAGTCCCCCAGACCGTGTTTCGATAATAGTTCTCCAGACCGTGTTTCGATAATAGTCCCCCAGACCGTGTTTCGATAATAGTCCTCCAGACCGTGTTTCGATAATAGTCCCCCAGACCGTGTTTCGATAATAGTCCCCCAGACCGTGTTTCGATAATAGTCCTCCAGACCGTGTTTCGATAATAGTCCCCCAGACCGTGTTTCGATAATAGTCCTCCAGACCGTGTTTCGATAATAGTCCCCCAGACCGTGTTTCGATAATAGTTCTCCAGACCGTGTTTCGATAATAGTCCCCCAGACCGTGTTTCGATAATAGTCCTCCAGACCGTGTTTCGATAATAGTCCCCCAGACCGTGTTTCGATAATAGTCCTCCAGACCGTGTTTCGATAATAGTCCCCCAGACCGTGTTTCGATAATAGTTCTCCAGACCGTGTTTCGATAATAGTCCCCCAGACCGTGTTTCGATAATAGTTCTCCAGACCGTGTTTCGATAATAGTCCTCCAGACCGTGTTTCGATAATAGTCCCCCAGACCGTGTTTCGATAATAGTCCTCCAGACCGTGTTTCGATAATAGTCCCCCAGACCGTGTTTCGATAATAGTTCTCCAGATCGTGTTTCGATAATAGTCCCCCAGACCGTGTTTCGATAATAGTTCTCCAGACCGTGTTTCGATAATAGTCCCCCAGACCGTGTTTCGATAATAGTCCCCCAGACCGTGTTTCGATAATAGTCCTCCAGACCGTGTTTCGATAATAGTCCTCCAGACCGTGTTTCGATAATAGTCCTCCAGACCGTATTTCGGCCATGGCTGCCAATCTCAATTCAGACTAACCTTCGACGCGGGAGACAGGTATGCGCACACATTACACAGGGACACAAGGGGCACAGGGAAGAGAGAGTGCACCTGTGTGTACTCTCTCTTCGATCACTCTTATAGTCCGAAGGGACGGTACGCAATCCGACACGACTGGAGAGAGATCAGCAAGCGCAGGGCCAACGGCTTAACAAAGCGATAACGATGATGGAAAAGTCATAAATGTATAGGACGGACATAAGCTACCTCTGATAGCTTTTGTCAATCCCGTTGAAAGTCGTCGTAGAAATATGAAACGCTTTAAAAGCGATTGCCACTTGTCCAGACCCCAAGGGCAGGCGGAAAATAAAGTTAGGTAAATCTGTATTTCTTATAACAGCTAAAACAATTTATTGTTCCCGATTTGTTTACATGCGTAGTATTCGGCCAGTAAACTATTGGAAAGATTCATGACATACAAATATAAACTGATAAAAAACAGATATAAAATAAAGAAGCGAACATTATGGTGTTCAATAAATCATTGCACAATTTTAAATCTAGCTTTATAACCTTCTTTCTTATATCTATGTTTATAACAGTAGACCTTTGTAGCTAAGACGTTAGGAAAGGTAAGCTAGGTCTAGGAAAACGCTGGCACAGTCAAAGAAAGCCCCTACGGTATAGTGGTTTTCCACTGTGCTGTGTTCGACATCGGAGATAGCATAAATATTTTATATTTTATTTTCTGCAACAATATTTGATTGGTTATAACGAGATCCTGCCATCTGCAGATATCAGACTTTTTCACATGGGAGCCTATGTTTTCATATACTACTACGTGTACAATACAACGTACATATTTTCAATCAATTTGTCATTGTATTTATTATCTATACTTATAATAAATCTGTAGAAGTGAAAATTCTGTACATTGAAAATATCAAAAAAATAAATGGCAGGGGGATAGACTAGACCGACACCAAACCCAAAAATGTGATTAAAAAAATTTTTGTCTGTCTGTCTGTTTGTTCAGGCATCACGCAAAAACTACCGGTTCGATTACGATGAAACTTGGTATAATTATTCTTTAATATCCTGGGCACCACACTGGGTACTTTTTATCCCGGAAAAGTATATACAATAAAAAACAAACTTAATTTTGCGGTTCGATCCCTAGACTCATTACTGTGTCAACCGCAAATAATAAGTTTGTCGTAGGTTACGTCACCCGCAGTGGAGTTCATTTTTATTCCTTTTAGTTTTTAGAGTTATTTAGGTTTATTTTTATATAAGTCGTAGGTATAGATTTTAATTTTAAAGTATAGGTAGTATATTTGATAGTGTACGTAGTGACCGTAGGTTATTTTATAATACTGTTATGTAGGATTAGTCATTCGTATAGATATTCGTTTTTAGGGATTTTGCTTATTTATTGAGTTTAGATTAGTTATCATCAGAAATAGGTTTATTTAGGTAGGTAGGATTTAATTTTCTGTTATTGAGATAATTTTTTTTTTAATTAGGTAGGTACTTAGGTAAAGATATTATACAGGTAACCTCTTAATCACCACTAATGAGACACAATTGGTTTTCTATTGTAATTAGCCACAAAGGGCCCGCGAGATAGATGGCATTCTGGGGAAGCACATCATACATTTTATCCTGTTAGCACGTTCCCGTGGGATAATTTCCGACATCCACGCGGGTGAAGCCGCGGGCAGAAGCTAGTACCTAAATATAAATGGAAATTCCAAAAATTTTGTCCAGGCCTTTACAAACAAAAAAAAGAAAGTTGTAACAGCTTTAGTCTGAGAAAAATAAATATTTAAGTTATTAATGGCTGGCCAAAACAATTAACGGAGTTACGAGTGGTACCTAAAACATTATATTGGATACGTGACTTTTTAAATTAGATCAGTATTATATTTTTGCTGGCGGTTGCTAATAGGTCTACATAGACAATAAAATAAATCCATGGAATTTTTTACTATGGCAGTGTCCATAAAACCCAAATGAACACGGTGCCGGGTGCCATGATGGAGTTTTATGTGCCTTTGAAATTACTCATAAAACTTCGTTCATGATATTTTTTTCCAGTTTTAATATTCATCTGAGTAGTGATGGCCCACTGGCCTAGGCCCCGATTTATGAGTTGTAGGTCGTGAGTTCGATCGCAAACAGGTACTTTGTATATTTAATTTCATTACCACTGCTCTCAAAACGGTGAAGGAAAACATCGTGAGGAAACCGGCATGTCCTAGAACCAAAAATTCGAAGACGACATCCACCAACCCACACTGGTCCCGCGTGGCCCAGCCCCTCTCACAAATGGGAATATAATTATTTATAATTCCCAGTAGTGGGAATATTATAGGCTGATTACACCTCTACTGGTTTATTAAACAGTGGTTTGCTTGATGCGCGATCTTGTTAATCCCGTGGGGTAATTGCGTAACACACTAACAGTAGCAATGGCTTTCATTTTGACAGTCCAACAACATCCATTGCGCTATTTACGTTGTTGAGTAGACAAATTTTTCGAATATTTGAAGCAATGGATTAGTAATATCCTTCAAAATGATTTAGATAGTGATATATAGTAATGATAGTGTGTAAACAGTGGCTTCCTGTTTTCAATTCCCATTGAATTCAAAGGCAACGTAAGTACGCAATTTTCTTTGAGATCCTTTCTTTGATCTTGTTGGGTCGGGTAATAGCTTTTTGCTGACCCAACCGAGTGTGTGCCGAGCACTGGCGCGACGTTGTTCATCCTGGTTTAATAAACGGAGCTTATTGTTAGCCGACATTTACTGTGCTACTGTGTGTTACTTTTATTTAACCGTTTGTGTGAAGATACGGACAGACATGCTCATTACTAGCACGAAAGCATGCTATTATTGTGCAATTGCTACCAAGGGCTGGTTTTTTGATCCGAAAAATAGTAACTTACAGTTAAATTTTCGCAAAATGTGTTTTTTGATTAATTGTTAGTTTATCTAATGATACCTATAATATCATTGCTAACGGTCCAATAATTAACTATTCGTTTAAAAAAATCCAACATGAAAAGATGAGCAGTGATTTATTAAAAAGAATCTACCCAACACGAATTACACTGATAAATCTAGACGTCATTTCAGCACTTGACTGTTGACACTCATCATCATTTCTACTGAACTATATTTTAATTGAAAGCGCATCAATATGTCTCCATTGATTAAAAACAATAAAAGAACTGATTGAAATCATTCATGCCAATATGGAATGGCGCAGATGGAAACAAAATATTAATTTCACGTGGACGCTGAAACAAATCATCTGTCTAAGCTTTTCCCAACTACGATGGGGCCGGCTTCCAGTCTAATCGGTACTCTAGTTTCGTAACTCTTTCAATCACAATCTGAATTATTTTGAAGCATAATATTGCTAATCCATTGCTTCATATTGTTGCGACATTAGTTACCACTAGCGCCATCTAGTATCGAGTAGCAGAACTAATTTACCACTAGCGCCGTCTAGTATCGAGTAGCAGAACTAATAGATCCTTCTAGAAATTTAGATGCTAGAACTATCGACATCTGGTTAGTCGGGGCCGGTATGTACTCGAACCATCTAGATGTTTCTACAATAGAAGATCCTGGAACTATCTGGGGCACTATATAAGGCCGAAATTAGCCGCGACCAGTCAGACTTGGATCAGCGATACATGCGAATACATCGAAAGCGATCTTCAAGTGCGACTTAAGAGCAATTATTTTGTGTTTTAATTAGTGTGTGTTGAGTTGTTAATAGTGTTGTTTAATTAAAGTGTAATTTTTGGTAATTTAATATATATCGGCAGTTTTTATTGTCACGAACCCGAAGCTCGTAACAATATGTTCGAAAAATTTGTCTGCTCAAAAATGTAAATAACGCAATGAATCCTGTTGAACTGTCAAAATAAAAGCTATTGCTACTGTTTGTGTGCTACACAATTACTCCGCGGATACAGCTGAATAGCAGTTTTTTATATCAAGCAACTGCCTAACAGAACTCCACAACCCAGTTAGGTACTGGGTAATACGATAGCAGGAAGATAAGACTTTTGTTTCTAGGACATGCCGTCCATGCCGATTTCAGCACGATGTTTTCCTTCACTGTTTTGAGAACAGCGGTGATGAAATATAAGCCCCTCGCGCTGAAACAAATACCTACTATTCTATATTTAGATAGAATAGCCCTATAAAAGCAAGTTGAAAAGAAAATATTTCATCTCGTTGGCAGTTACATATTTTAATTTGCGACTGTTGTTTGTGATGCTAGATTAAATAAAGAACTGGTCTATAGAAGCACGTAGTTGCTACTGGCAGACGCTCAAGATTAATTTGTTTGTTTTTTATGTTTCCAGTATACACCAAAGTAACACCAACCAATATCACCCAAGTAGACAGGTAAATGGTAGATGCCATTTACCTTTCTACTTGGGTGATATGAATCTCTTGAAAAAATTAGTGAAAGGCACCAATCACTCTTTTATACCGGTACATGTAATTCTTTCAGGAACATTAAGGGAATCCAAAAAACCAGATTTGTTTTATTACCTCACACGCAACGTATCGTTACCGTGGCAAAACGCACGTAGCGCGTAGCGCGTAGCGCAGCGCAGCGAGCTTGAGCGAGGCTTTTTCAGCTGTTTTATTTACATAAATGGAGTGTTGCATACAGAGAACGTAATTATACATTGAAATAAAGGAATATCAGCAGAAAAAACGGCATAATTTTTTTTTCCTGAGAAAATTTCCAGTGGGATATGATTCAGAATAAGGAGCTGAATCAATCCTGTGTTTTTGTGGAGGGCTGTCAATAACACCCTGTATAATATTTCAGGATCAGATATTTCCATTGTTATTTCTTATAGAATCTTATTTATGTTTCCATGTATGTGAACCTTATTGAAAAGGATACCTATAATCGTTGATGTTGGGACTAGTCCATAGGTACATGTAATAAAAAAGCGCCCATGAAGGGTTCCGTTTTACGATTTATGACGTATTAAAAAAAACGACTTACTAGATCTCGTTCAAACCAATTAAATAATATTAAATAATAAATATCCCTGGACATTTCACACAGCGCCATCTAGTCCCAAGCTAAGCAACCTAATGCTTGTGTTATGGTAACAAGATGGCTGATAAACTACTTATATACATTTTTTTTTGTAAATACATACATATGTCATGTATATACATACATGTATATACAGTCTGGGTGTTTTTCTATCTATAAGATAGAAAAACACCCAGACTCGGAACAAATACATGTAGGTCTTACAAATATTTGTTCCGTGCGGGAATCGAACCCGCGACACGCAGCGCAGCAGTCAATCGCTTAACCACTGCGCCAACCGTGTCGTCAATTTTCGGTGGAAGTTTACATGGTAATGTACATCATGTGTTTTTTGTTAGTTTTATCATTCTCTTATTTTAGAAGTTACATGGGCACATTTTACCACTTTGGAAGTGTCTCTCGCGCAAACTATTCAGTTTAGAAAAAAATGATATTAAAAACCTCAATATCATTTTTGAATATCTCTATCCATAGTATACCCCACAGGCCCCACACGTATGGGTTTGATGAAAAAAAAAAAATGTTGAGTTTCAGTTCTAAGTATGGGGAAGCCCAAAATTTATTGTTTTTTTTTTCTATTTTTGTGTGAAAATCTTAATGCGGTTCACAGAATACATCTACTTACCAAGTTTCAACAGTATAGTTCTTATAGTTTGGGAAAAAAGTGGCTGTGACATACGGACGGACAGACAGACAGACAGACTTAACGAATCCATAAGGGTTCCGTGCCATTTCGCTACGGAACCCTAAAAACTGAACTAGGTTCAAAGAGTTGAACGCGTGTTTTTATATCGTTATTTTTCGATTATACCAAGGCTGGGTTTCCGCTCGTTCGTAATCAATAAATGGTGTTAATTTTATTATTTTTAGGGTTCTGTACCTCAAAAGGAAAATCGGAAACCTTATACGATCACTTCGTTGCCCGTCTGTCTAGACCCTTTTTCTCAAGAATGCGTAAAGTTATCAAGTTGCAATTAATATTAAATACTCAGAACTGCAATCCCTTGACGCAGTGAAAAAATCAAACTTCTAAGTCAACGCAATCAAAAGGTACGGGCGTTTATTGCGCTTATATTGACGCTCTCAAGGGAATCAAAACCTATAGGATACTTCCCGTTGACTAAAGAGTCATGAAATTTGGCAAGAATCAATGTCAGAGTCCAACTCGCATTTGACCGGTTTTTTTATTGTAGAATTCATAACAATGTATGCTAATAACACTCGACAAAGCGGTAGGCTTGAATTGCTAATACAAGGGTCTCGAGATTTACGGCTATGTGCCGTATTAGCATTTGAATACACATCTCTTATTCACAGCCGGTCTACCTGCGCCAAACTCGGTTAATTTCGAGTAAAGAAGATTTATCTTGTAATCAGTGCAACTTTAGAATGACGTCAAAAGAATCATTTCGTTTCGTCCAAAGTTATTCAGTGCGAACGTTCTGTTAATAGCAGCGATGAAATGCAAATTATTGTAACATAAAACCCGGCTGAGGAAATCCAAGATACACAAGATGTTTGGGTTCTGTATATTTTTACTTTTGTCTAATAAAAAACTTTATTGTTCAAGAGAGCAATTACAAATTCAAATGGTACGAGCCTCCACACAAGGATTCCCTGTATCGCCTTTCGTTTTACACGATTATAAGATAGTATGTAGGCACATAGCATCGATCGGTAATATTTCTGAGGCGGCCATAATTGAACGGTTTCAGAGCAACAAAATCTTCTAAGAATACCTAATAAGACAGCAGTGGTGGCCCAGTGGTAACGACCCCGATTACGAGTTGTAGGTTGTGGGTTCGAACTCAGGCAGGCGCTTTACTTTGTGTAAATAATTTCATCACCACTGCTCTCAAAACGATGAAGGCAAACATCGTGAGAAAACCGGCACGTCCTAGAACCAAAAATTCGAAAACATGTGACATCTACCAACCCGCACTGGGCCCGCGTGGTAGATTACGGCCCACAGCCTCTCACAGAGCTGAGGCCTATGTCCCAGCAGTGGGAACATTATAGGCTGATTATGGTAAACCTAATATGAAAAAAAACTTAGTAGTAACCTTACTACTAAGTTTTTTGTTTCTGGTCACTTGTCAGATCATACAAATATCCAGTCATGTAAGGGACAATAGGAAGAATCATCTCATTATATCATCTTTTGTCCAGTGACACTTCATTTTTTGTGCCTTGCTTTTGACATTTACAAAGCCTTCAAAAGCCTCTAACATTTATACCAATTTGTCAGAAATGGCTCCGACCTTATCAAGTTAATTTTGGGTCACTCGATGTCAAAATGTATTTTATGTGCTATTGAATTCTAAAATCGTTTGTCGTGACTACTTACCCAACTAGCACACTAGTGGAAATAGCAGCCTATTTTGCAACTTTTAGCTTTACAGTAGCGCTTTAGGGGTTCAGAAAGTGGTTTTAAGTTCTACTATTGCTTACGTAACTGCTCATAGCTGTAAATATCACTAGGGGTAGCAGAAACTGAACCAAATGCCACTCTAGGTTTTATAAGTGTTCATTTTACAACCCACTGCCGTCTATAGCTTTAAAAGAGAGTTAAAACATGGATGTTAAAGCTTAGAGCTGCAAAAAAGCTTCTATTGCCGTTGCTGTACGCTTCGGAACTGCATAAAGACATTAATTGCAGACTTTTTAACGGAACTGTATAAAAGATATATTTATCACTGTTCTGCCACTGATAGTTTCATTGCAGAAGTGATTTGTACTTTTGCGCAGACTTAAGTAAGAATTTGATCGACTGTTTTACTAATAGCAACATTAAGGCTTCACAATAGAAGCAGGAGAGTAATGGACATTGCCTACTCATTTGGATACATTCTGTTATTTTTATTGGAGAAATCATATGTTATAAAATATTTGATCCAGTTTAAAAGAAATATGGATCAGAAAGCATGGAAGTTAAAACAAAGAACTGGTGGATATCGCAAGAAAGTACGGAGAGTTTATCAGAATATGCAGAAATTAAAAAAGGCAAATGTGTGAGAATTCTGTAATTGAAATATTAAATAACAAGTAAGTTTTTTTTAACTCAATTACGTGAGAGTAATTTAGCTTTTATTTATAAAACTCTATTCATTTAATTTATTATTTAAGGGATTCATTGGAAACAAACAAAAATAATGCGCCAGGTTCGAGTTCAACAAACACAAGCGGTGACAAGCGAGGGTCCCGTAGATTTTGTTTTCTCAATTGCTGATAACGGACCAGTTACAGAGGAAAAGTATTAGATTTTATTTTATCTAATCAAAGGGCAGATAAATAATTTTTAACTATTAAAAAAGAAGTATATGATAGGAAGTATATAGTAGGTGATATGTATCAAAGTTGAAGAAAATCAAATATATGGTATTTATTGTAAGAAATTTGATAATTTAGTAAATGCTTTTGACCTTCCAATCTTCTCTTATCTAAATATATTTTGTTCCTTTACTACACACATTATAACGAGTACAATCGAAGCGCCTCTTGTATAATTGTATCGGAAAATTGAAATAAAAAAATATTTGAGATAAAATCAACTTGTTTTATTGGCAAATTGGCCCATAATTGACATTATTAAAATAATTAAACTAGGTAAATTCTAAAATAACAACAGTATAAACAATATTTGCACAATATTGTGTCTTTTCATGTGTCTGACATGGTGAATCGAAATAGACCAAATATTTGAATCAAAATCAACATGTGTCTTTGGCAAATTGGCCCTTACTTACATAATAGACATAGTCAACATATTTATTAATAATAAAAATAAATATTCGAGACATTTCACACGCACAGACGCACTACCAACTACGCCAACAGGCCTGTCAAACTGTTCGGCCAGTGTAACACTCCATGTTTTTCCCACTTAGATGGACAGATGCAAAGTTCTTGTTTATTTTGTTGTTCATTATAAGATTATTTTGAAAGGCATTCTGAAAACATGGTAAGACATAGTAAGTGTTAAACAATTGAAAGAGCGAAAAATATAGAAGTAGCTACAAACGATCATCGTATTTTAGGGTTTTCAACGAGTTCTACGGATCTCTAAACAAATAACCATTAGTGTGGTTCGATATCTGCAGTAAGTACGAAATAAAAGTGATTGTAAAGACTTGAACTTCATTAGTGGTACAGGTATTACTTGGACCTTCAGAAGAGTGAAACTTAACGCTTTGACGCGCAGAGAGGAAGTATTAAGGTTGAAGTTGCAAGTTAAAGCTGCTTTTCATAGACGCCATGTTTAGAAGACAATTAGTTATCATTACTTGAGAAATTTATAGGTTTATATCACAATTTGTAATAAAATATAACTAAATATAGAACCAGCAACTTACTAAATACAAATGTAGTCAAGTACGTAATTTCAATATCGTGTAGGTATGTGATATAATAATATTTATATAATAATATTTTACATATTTTACGATATTCTGAGGTAATTATTGGGCGCGTTAAAAATACTCCAATAATATCAACTATATGCACGATAAACTGATCTGCGTTTTTAGCCACTTGCTTAGAATACAAAATATAGCTCAAAAACACTTACCTTCACTTCACTTATTATTTATTTGTATTCATAATGTCTGACTCAGGAACAAAAGATGTATAAGTTGTATTTAATAAATAAGAGAGAAGGTGAATGATCAGTGATCCTTTATTCGTTCAGTTAAACCTGTCATTCATTCAATAAGCGCCACAAGATCTTTAGTGTGGTGTTAATTATTAGTTGCAGCTCCTGTAGCGCTTTTATGCCCTTATTATGAAGTTCTAATGGAACTGTAGACTGCAAAAAGTTGTGCCCCTTTGGCTGCAAAGCGGCTGCATAAGGTCTGCAGTGCACGCTCTGGCGCTTGAGCTTGGCGCCTTTGGGAATAATCGGATTAGCTCCAAAGCTCTTAAGCAACAGTTTGTGCTAGTTGGGTAGTAGCTGTTTGTAGTCGTGTACAATTATAAGACTAGTAATCTGCGAAACGTCTGACTAATTACAACGAAACTAAAGCCTTTGCTCGGAGACGAGTGACGCGTCGAATTGTCAAAGATTACTCGACATTTTCGTACTTAGTTGTTGCTATGTAGTCGACAATTTCGGTCTGTTATTTCGATCATTCTTTGAGCAAGACGTCATATGGAATTCGTATAGTAGCACCATGGAATTGGTAACAATACAATTGAATTTAGCACTGTCAGGGAACATTCTTAATGTACGCAAGTGTCTTGTATAATTTAATTTTAATATGGCTGTTATATGTCTATAAATTAATGCCAGATGACTCAAGCAGACTTTGGGAATGTTGAAAATGTTATGTTATTTTAAATACTTGCTTACTCTAACATATCTTGTAGCTAAAGTTAATTTCATAACATCTTGAGAGCTGAAACTTTCGTTGAAATCTAAAGTAAAGCCTAAACATTTTACTTAAGATATTATTTAGTAAAGTTACAACGAAAATTAAATTAATTGAAGGTATATTAACATTTACTCCGCATAGTGGACTTTAATTATTTGAACTTTGGCTGGTAGGATAGTTAAACAACAAGTGGTTTTAGAGAGGACGTTACCTTAAGCTTGACCTCAACATAGGTACCAGTATTATGGAAGCCTGTCAAAGAAACGTTTTGTTGTTCAAGTAGGTACCTCTTCCCATTTTTTTATTGTTCTATTGTATGGTACCAGTTTCACTAAAACTGGGGTATTGTATTATGCTTGCCTGAAATTGAGATCGAGTACGTACCAGGTACTCTATACAAAAAACTCTTTATAGGATACCTAGGAATCCTATATAGTTTTTTTTAGAAAATAATGTTGAAGTTGAAACTCGTGTAGACGAATTAACCCTGCGTATAACGTGGATCCACGCGAGACACAATGGCTTTATAATAGTTTCTGTAATTACTGCGATAAATCTATGTTCTAAGCATATAAAAACAAAAAAGCGACTAAATAAAACCATGACGAAATGAACTCCTATTATCTAGATGGGTAGATACCTACCTACCTACATGCGATGCAACGATGTGTGAAACGCGAATAAAGCGGGGTTCATATCGATTTCAATGTCAATTATGTGTGCGATCGGTCACTTGTTTGGCTTATCGGTTGCTGATAATATATAACATTAGCATTTACTTAGAGCCTTTCATTAACTACTTAAGAGACACCGCTGTAGGTACTTATATTTCGTCTTTTTTTTTTTTGAGGATGGGAAATCATCAAATGACCCCCCTCCCGCTCTGGGTGGAGCAGAAGGGAGTGTCAGACTCTTACTGACTAAAACCCACCCGTGTTCCTTCCTTAGCCCTTTATGTTCCAGGGCAGCGGTAACCCTTTCGGACGATCCCGCTACCCTGGCAGGCTTCGGCCCTATCGGGCCCCGTCGCTTATGCTGACATCTCTTTGAGGCGATTTCGTCTAATGTAACAATGTTGTACCGAAAATGCAGATTCTAAATAATTAACATTATTCGCAGTTCTTCTTTTTCTTCTTCTTAGCGTGTCGATGGCAAAAATAACACGAAAAAAAAATTTTTTTTTCTTAATTTTGGCCCAAAATTCAGCATCGCGCATACTTTTTAGCTGACACAGCCGTTAGGTCCTCACGTCTGCTGATAACAGGGAATTATTCTCAGTAATTCGAAAGTATAATATAGTATTGTTATTTTATTCAATCACGCATGGTTTGGATGACATTTTGCACATGATCATCATCAAAAATTATATATATAAGTATAGATCATTTTTAGGGTTCCGTAGCCAAATTGCAAAAAATGGAACCCTTAACTGATTCGTCATGTCTGTCTGTCTGTCCGTCCGTATGTCACAGCCACTTTTTTCCGAAACTATAAGAGCTATACTGTTGAAACTTGGTAAGTAGATGTATTCTGTGAACCGCATTAAGATTTTCACACAAAAATAGAAAAAAAAAATTTTGGGGGTTCCCCATACTTAGAACTGAAACTTATTTTTTTTTAATCAAACCCTTACGTGTGGGTTATCTATGGATAGGTCTTCAAAAATGATATTGAGGTTTCTAATAATATTTTTTTTCTAAACTGAATAGTTTGCGCGGGAGACACTTTCAAAGTGGTAAAATGTGTGTTCCCCCTGTAAGTTCTGAAATAAGAGAATGATAAAACTAAAAAAAATATATGATGTACATTACCGTGTAAACCTCCACCGAAAGTTGGTTTGAACGAGATCTAGTAAGTAGTTTTTTTTTAATACGTCATAAATCGTAAACCGCAATTTACCTTTCATTCAATCTACTCATGATTGATTTTTATAGATAATGGTACGGAAGTCCGACTCGCACTTGGCCGGTTTTTTGGTTTGAGGTTGGTACAAAAACCTAGGTAGTATAAAATAAAACCTAGGGCTAACAAAAACCTAGCCTATCTTTTAAATATTAGACCAAAAGTATCGATTAACAATGCCAGCCAGGGCCTGATGGTGTAAGCACAGCCGCGGACGACCGTGACAGCAGCGCCGTCAGCAATGCTAATACAACCGCTCAATGCTACGCTGGTACATCCGATGGCACCGGAATACCAAATTAGATCACTTGAGGAAACACTAAAATAAATATATTCAAATAAACTGTGAAAAAGAAATGGTAGGCTTAAATTAATTTATAGAACTTACGAACGCTAGATTTTTGTGGAACTTAGTTGAATTATGGCAAAAAGTTGAGTGTAAACACGGCAGTTAGAGTTTAGAAGACAATATCCTTTAGGAATAGCTTTATTACTCTATAGGTGAAAGACAGCAAAGATAAAACAATAAAATAAAGATATACAGTGACCTTGACTTGTTAGTTTATTGGATTCGTTTCGGTTGTCGGTCTAATGACGTGCTCTCTTTGTTAACGATGGAACCCCACTGCGCCGTTTCCTAACAGCCTTTAAGTTATGGCGTCACCGAAATTGATATGACCATGCCCAAATAGATGCCAAATAGGCTTTCCACAACCGTTATCGTGGAAAGAAAACTGTCCATTCATGACAGAGTGCTGAAAACTGCTCAAAATTCCAAATTGATAATGAATGATCTGATTTCCTGTTGGAAGGGGCGGTTAGAATTAATACTATTTTTTAACCTCCGACAAAAACAGAGGGTTTTATAAGTTTGACGTGTGTATCTGTGTGTCTGTCTGCGCCATCGTAGCTCCCAAACGGCTGAACCGATTTTGATTTTTGTAAATGTTGACGTTCAAAAGTGCCCTTTATACTATTCGCCCCTATCTATACTAAAAATAGAGCTGTAGAGTTTGTTTGTTTGCACGCACTAATATCTGGAAGTACAGGTCGGATTTGAATAATTCCTTTGGCATTCGATAGCCCAATTCTCGAGGAAGGCTATAGGATAACATCATCACTTCGACCCTTGGCTGTGACCTTTTGGAGCAGAGCAAAAAGAAAAAGTCAGGAAGCGAAAACTAAGTGTTGCAATGCGACGGGGTGGGTCGACGGAACAAGAAATTTCACGCGGACGAAGTCCTGGGCAGAAACTAGTTTGAAATAAATGATTTGACTTTGACGTTAACTTTGAATGAGTGAATGTTCACGTTCACATTCTCTTCAAATTCCGTGTTTGATGAAGATCGTTATCCGAAACTTTAGGAATGAGTGTAATGTAGACATTCGTATTATATTGAATTCCCTTTATGAAGTAAAAGGCCCAAATAATTATTGAAATTAGCATTTCTAAGGCTTAGTGTTAATACTTACGTAATTAATTTCACCGGTAATGAGATATTCTGTGCAGGTTTCCTCAAATGTCAAGACAAAAGAGAAACGAACTCTAGGCTATATTATTTTTCCGACATGACACTAATGGTTTCGTAAAACCATCCAATGCATCATTTATATGCAACTTTTATGTTTCTGTGTCAGTCATTTTAGGGTAAAGGGGTTTTATCACGTCTATAGGATACAAATCCATCATTAGCTTCTTTGAAAACGGGCCGCCGTTTAGGAATTTTCTAAAGAGTTCTTTTTCTTTTTTAATGGCACTTGAAGTGTGGTGGTGAGTGAAGTGGTGTGTTTATATCCGCGGTTAAGTCTGATTAAACCTACTCCTAGTTTTTATAAATCCATGTAGGTTTATGGCTAATGCTTTAAATCTTAGATTAGTTACTTACAAGAACACATAAGTATGTTACCTACAGAGACTGTGACGTCTGAGTTTGTTTCGGCCTTTCTTCTCAGACTAGTCAGATGGGAAACGTCGACCTCATCTAGTTTTAAAATATGATTGACGTGTAAAAGTGTTTGTACAAACCTACTTACAAAATAAAATCATTTATCATTACATACACATATACTCCTCACGGCTTCTTCCCGTGGGGATAGGCAGAAACTACGCGCGACCTGCTACGGTCCTTATATAATTATTTTGCTTCGTTCATACAGCTGTGGGATAATTGCGTAACACACTATCAGTAGCATTGGGTTTCATTTTGACAGTTCAACAACATTCATTGCGTTATTTATGTTGTTGAGCAGACACATTTTTCGAACTTATGAAGTAATGTATTAGCAATATCTTTCAAAATGATTCAGATTAAGATTGATAGTGTGTAACGCAATAAGGATGCTGCACCCTAATTGCGTAACACACGATCAATCGGAATCAGAATCATTTTGAAGCAAATTGCTTTTTTGACAGTTCAACAACATTCATTGCGTTATTTACGTGTTGAGCAGACAAATTTTTCGAACTCATGAAGCAATGGATTAGCAATTTGCTTCAAAATGATTCTGATTCCGATTGATTGTGTGTTACGCAATTAGGGTGCTGGTCATACACACACCGGTTGCGAGTATTACGCACCTGACCTTTCTTTAGAACATCACAAATAAGGTCACCTACAGGTACGCTACTAGCTTAACATTTGTAAAGTATTGTATCAATAATAATAAAACAGTTCACCAACTCGTTTATTAGGTACTTTCAAACTTAATTAACCTTATTTCGGGTATTAATAAAATGACCGGCATTATCACGATAGCGTACCGACCGCTGTGGTTACTTTAATTTTATATAACCTTGTGTACACACAGGGATGTGCTTCCACAGAGCTGTCGCGGACCCATGTTGTTTTCCTTACTTTACTATGCCCGTTTCAGCCATTCCTTTACTTTATGTTATTGGTTTTTGAGGGTTCGCGGCAACGTGGTCTGAATTTTATATACAGGGTTATTGGTAAAACATTAACAACCTCTCAGAACTATATTACTGAGATCATAAACAATAACTTTTGTTCTATGATTGTTTACAAAACATAATACATTTACCTACAGTTCGTCGAATTGAAATATTTTTTATTGATAAATGATCAATGATTTTATTTTGTAAGTAGGTTTGTACAAACACTTTTATTTTATTGTTGTATGAATTAATAAAAGTCATAGAACAAAAGTTGTTGATTATGATGTTAGTAATATAGTTCTGAGAGGTTGTTAATGTTTTACCAATAACCCTGTGTTTCCGCGTAGAAATTAGTTATTTAAATGTTCATACAGTATGTGTTTCATAGATGCCACGTGTCTTCGGATTTTTGGTTGTAGGACATGTCGGTTTCCTCACGATGTTTTCCTCCACCGTTTTCAGAGCAGTGGTGATGAGATAGTAAATTATCTCATCACCACTGCTCTCAAAACGGTGAAATAAGTAACTAAGTAAAGCGCTAGTCTGGCTTCAAACCTACGACCCACAACCTGCACCCTAATTGCGTAACACACGATCAATCGTAATCGGTTTCATTTTGACAGTTCAACAACATTCATTGCGTTATTTACGTGTTGAGCAGACAAATTTTTCGAACTTATGAAGCAATGGATTAGCAATTTGCTTCAAAATGATTCAGATTCTGATTGATCGTGTGTTACGCAATTAGGGTGTTGGTAAGGTTACCTCGTAGGTAAGTCCCGGTTATTACCACTGGGCCTGGGCAAATATTGGCTTTCACTTTACACTTTGGCTTAACATGCTATGTAATTGAAAGAAGTGCACTGATTGATTTTTTGGAACGAAGGTCCTTATAAAAATGTGTAATATTTTTTGACCATCACAAACAAGTTATGTGTCGCGACGGTTAAAATTTTACACTTTTTTATCTAGCAGTCAGTTGGTACACTTCTGAAGGTCAATTATTATAAACGTTCAAAATCAAGTCGCAGTCACATCTCAGCGACAATCAATGTCAAAAACATAGCAAAAATGTAGGGAACTTAGAGATATTTTTGACTGATTGAGACTGAGATCAGACTGTGAACATTCTTAAAATTGACGCGACGTCCGTGCCCTGATGTCCGACACTATTCCCTATTATTTCGTTTCAGCGAAACTTTATACTTACTGTTATCTAATGTTTAAACCGGTGGGTAGTAATAACGCTATAAAATTAATCCAGCAGATACACATTAATCTCTCCATACAGCAGGATTTGGGCGAGTGTCGAAACTTTCCAGCGTCGCTGTATGAACTAAGGCTACTTATCATTTGAGCCTGTTATTGTATTTTGAACTTTGTTCCGAGCAAGGAAAAGTTCTTAATACAAAATATACAACTTAGAATCCGTTTTAACGTAAATTTTTGTAATTCGAACTTAAGCATTGTCGGAATGAAGTTCCAAATGAAAAAATTGCTCGTTGGTTTAAAAACTTGGGTCTAAAGGCGAAAGTTTGTATGGATGGATGTTTGTTACTCTTTCACGCCAAAACTACTGAACGGATTTGGATGAAATTTGGCACACAGATAGTTTATAACCAGGATTAACATATAGGATTTTTTATACCGATATTCCTACGGGATCGAAACTTATGCGGGTGAAACCGCGGGGGCGCAGCTAGTAACGGTATAAAGGTAATCCAGCAGATATACGATAATCTCTCTATACGGCAGGATTTCGGCGAGTGTCGAAACTTTCCAGCGTCCTGTTTGTATTTAAGGCTACTTATCATTTGCGTAGGTAAGCGTTTATCAACGATAGCCGCTGATAGCAGGCTTTGGTATGTTATGAATATGATGTTAAAGCTAATAGCCCATGAAATTGCGCCTTAATTTACCTTTCTAGACAGAGTTAATAGTGAAATTATTCTAGGTAAATGTGATAGTTTAAATACAGGGTTAAATTAAAGTGCAGTGGTATCGATATCTAAACATGAAAGAGAAAAACAAAGAAGTTTTGATGTTTTTTTTGGGGTTCAACGACAGCTGGTTGTGTTGTTACTTGAAGTATGAGTTGAGTAAATCTGTTTTCTTTTGTTTTATCGTGTTGAGATATTAGTACCCATCACGTCTGTGAAGTTTACACAATAAAAGGCTGATTTTTAAACTAACATTGCAAGTGACTACACTAACCAAGGTCAGTGACCCAAAAAAAAAAAATCGTCAAATTAATTTCTTTTTTCTTTCATCGTGTTTAGATATGACCCATGACGTCCGCGGAGCTTCACTAGCTAACTTAATTTGACCCTCGATAAATAGTAAGTAGGTCTGTAATCGCCAATCCGTCTTGAGCAAGCGTGGTGATAAAAGCTGGTGCCTTATCTGCATGAGAAGAAACCATGAGTAGGATAATAATAGGCTGGTTATTAAATTAGCTTTGTCAAGTAAGCTTCCTATAAGTTTAAGTTATTCAGAACGCAAAGTTACAGTTTTAGAAACTGTCTTTTAGGGAATATAGAAGAATTTACTCAAACACTAGACGAATTTTGAGTGTACAGTCACGAGCACCAATATGTCAACACTTAGCAACTTCCAATTTCGATTTTTTCGTGAAATAACGAATACAACGTTGAAATACGACACATTACATAAGCCTATGGGTTCGAAAATGCTATGTTCGTAACAACATAAAATTTCACTAAAAAATAAAGGAGTATATTGCTTTTGAATAAAGCCTAGTGTATACATACTTTTGCTCGTGACTGTACCTATAGCATTGTTTCTGAAGAAACTGTTTCCTAATCCGTGCAACTTCAGTAGTTCAGGTTGTTAAGCAGGCAGTACTGCGGGATGAACTTTAGGCTGAATGATTACCGAGAGAATTACAGGTGGAGTGTCGCAAACCAACAGTCAGATGACCCTACAAAAGACGGCGGGCAAGACCACCGGGCTTATTGCGTACCACACTATCAAGACCACCGGGCTTATTGCGTACCACACTATCAAGACCACCGGGCTTATTGCGTACCACACTATCAAGACCACCGGGCTTATTGCGTACCACACTATCAAGACCATCGGGCTTATTGCGTATCACACTATCAAGACCACCGGGCTTATTGCGTACCACACTATCAAGACCATCGGGCTTATTGCGTATCACACTATCAAGACCACCGGGCTTATTGCGTACCACACTATCAAGACCACCGGGCTTAATGCGTACCACACTATCAAGACCACCGGGCTTATTGCGTACCACACTATCAAGACCATCGGGCTTATTGCGTATCACACTATCAAGACCACCGGGCTTATTGCGTACCACACTATCAAGACCACCGGGCTTAATGCGTACCACACTATCAAGACCACCGGGCTTATTGCGTACCACACTATCAAGACCACCGGGCTTAATGCGTACCACACTATCAAGACCACCGGGCTTATTGCGTACCACACTATCAAGATCATCGGGCTTATTGCGTACCACACTATCAATCTCAATTTGAATAATTTTAAAGGATATTGCTAAACCATTGCTTCATATTTTCGAAAAACGTGTCAAATCAGCAACGTAAATAACGAAATGAATGTCGTTGAACTGTCAAAATGAAACCCATTACTGATAGTGTGTTACGCAATTACCCCGCTGGATGAGACTTGCAGATACCAGGGAAGCATGTCACAAAAGAGAGTGGGTGGAACAAGGTTATATTTTGAAGACGTATATTTTTCCCGATTTTTTAAAATTTATTTTTATAATATTGCTGAGCCTGCTCTTGATGTCGATCACGCCTGATGGAAAGCGATGGATGAGGTCTATGATGGATACTTTTTTGTTTGTGTTTTAATAAAATTATTTTTTTATGATGCTGTCTTTAGGATCACTTACTCGTAAACGACCACTCAAGATAATAAAAATCCTCTACAGTGAAAACTGGAAGGAAAATGCCCTTAAATATTTAAAGAATATTTACGTATTCATAGGTTACTTACACGATGGCTCGATATTGCTCGTTTGTCACGGCTGATTTACTTTCATATTATATGTATTTTATCGGATATTGCCGGCCTATCTTATCAGCTGATTTAATGTGCTGCGGTTAGTAGAATTGGTGAATAATTTTCGAAATCGTTACCAAACCCACCTGTCACAATCACACTTGTTGTCTACGAAGAGTTCGGCAGCGGTGTACACACGGCTACACGTCAAGCTATACAAAACCAGTTTGTCTTGGCCTCACTTTGTATGATATTTTCTCACAATGAACGGTCAGCCAATACTGGTTTTGAATAGCTTTATGTGTAGCCGTGTGTACTTAGAGTAGAGTACCTATTTCCTCTTTTCCCCAGTTATATTTACGCTACCTATTTATTTATTAGTGTCACACATAACACATCATCATCTGTCTAGCTTTTTCCCAACTATGTTGGGGTCGGCTTCCAGTCTAACCGGATGCAGCTGACCTGACCTCCATAACCCAGTTACAGGGTAATACGATACCCCTTGGTAAGACTGGTTGTCAGAATTTCGGGCGGTAACGACTGTCAAAGATTCACGAATGACAGCCGATACCAACGGCTTAACGTGCTTTCCGAGGCACGGAGGGGTCTTGATATGTAAAGATGGTCACCCATCCACGGACCAACCGCGGCAAGCGTAGCTTAACCTGATCGACTGACCCGGCTGTTATGACTTAGCCACAAGCCCCTCAATGTCACGCATAATCTATTACTTATAATAAATCTGTAGAAGTGAAAATTCTGTACATTGAAAATATCCAAAAAATAAATGGCAGGGGGTGTTACTTGACCGACACCGAACCCAAAAATGTGATTTAAAAAAAATTTGTCTGTCTGTCTGTCTGTCTGTCTGTCTGTTTGTTCAGGCATCACGCAAAAACTACCGGTTCGATTACTATGAAACTTGGTATAATTATTCTTTAATATCCTGGGCACCACACTGGGTACTTTTTATCCCGGAAAAGTATATACAATAAAAAACAAACTTAATTTTGCGGTTCGATCCCTATACCCGATTACCACTGTCTGTACTGTACCAACCGCAAATACTAAGTTTGTCGTAGGTTGGGTCAGCCGCAGTGGAGTTCATTTTTATTCCTTTTAGTTTTTAGAGTTATTTAGGTTTATTTTTATATAAGTCGTAGGTATAGATTTTAATTTTAAAGTATAGGTAGTATATTTGATAGTGTACGATGTGACCGTAGGTTATTTTATAATACTGTTAGGTAGGATTAGTCATTCGTATAGATATTAGTTTTTAGGGATTTTGCTTATTTATTGAGTTTAGAATAATTATCATCAGAAATAGGTTTATTTAGGTAGGTAGGTATTTAATTTTTTGTTATTGAATTATTTTTTTTTTAATTAGGTAGATACTTAGGTAAAGATATCATATAAGTACCCTCTTAATCACCACTAATGAGACACAATTGGTTTTCTATTGTAATTAGCCACAAAGGGCCCGCGAGATAGATGGCATTCTGGGGAAGCACATAGGTACATTTTATCCTGTTAGCACGTTCCCGTGGGATAATTTCCGACATCCACGCGGGCGAAGCCGCGGGCAGAAGCTAGTACATAATATATGAAAATACAAAAAGATGACGTGACGAGAGGCATTTACACTAACTACTAGTTTTAACTCTGTGTTTTAGTTATACTACTTATTCTGTTTAGATAAGGCTCATAGTTGGATGCCTATACTAAAACGTAGGTATATCGTATATATTATATTTATTTAAATGAGTAAAATATACTTTATGTATTTATTAATTGTGTAATGTAAATGGTACACCACAGACTACCTACTATATTTGTCTCTCCTTAATTTGAATCCTTCTAAATGTTGTCTTTAAAAGATCGCTCTTAGCGATAAGACTGCCCATTGTGTCACCCTTTGTAAAATTTTATATATTTATGTTCTGTAATTTGTATGGTGTACAATAAAGAGTATTCTATTCTATTCTATATCAGTTTTCTTCTTAACGCTAGGTTCAGATTCAGTCGACTTGATCTCGTCGATTGAACATCACGTTCGTATTTCCCGAAGGGATAGGCACAGGTGCACCTATAGTACAGTATTTCACCCACATTTCGTTATGTTTAATATTCAAGTCGCATGTAACAGGGGGCGAGCCTACAGCCATCAACCGGGCTCAAATCTAGACTTCAGGCTGCTACTGAGAAATTCTAGATGAAAAAATCCAATAACACTTTACAAGACCCGAAAATCTAACCCAGGACCATAAAAATCCTTCTATATTCTCAAAGGAACATATGTATCTTCCTATAATTTATCTTCATGGCAGTGCGTTGTGTGTCTGTGGGCCAGTCAGTCATGAAACTATTTTATTCGATTAATTTCCAACAAAACCCTTTGCTTTCTTGCCAAATGGTCACAATGTTACATATCGCCATATTTATTTCCTGAAATATTTTAAGAAAATTTATGAACGTTTATGACATTGCGCTTCTAATGACACACATATTTTTGGAAATAATTGTGCCCTTTTTAATTTTCTGGCCTTTTCTCACAGTTAGCCACAATAACTGAGTTCCGAGCCTCTCTAAAACAGGTTAGGTTAGATTGGAACTGTGACCAACCACCCGCGAGCCGAATTGATCAGAATAACTACGCTAGGGCACCCCGACAAAATGTGTTAGGTTAGAACTGTGAGCAACAGCGCGCGAGCTGAGCGAGCGAAGCTAGCCGTGCCGCGGCAGAGGCTGGCGAACGGTACATTTAAGCTCGCGTCGCAGTTACTTGACTATTTCCTATTTTTAGGTCCCCAAAATAGACAATATTTTAGGTTCACAACTTTTTGTGAAAATAAATGGTGATATATATCATGATAATTTCTTTAAATGCAATCGTCATATTAGACTGTTCAATAATATTTTTAGGAGCGTCAAATGGGAATGATGACAGGTTCAATATTTTTTTTAATTTTTTTTAAATGTTGCCCCACACTAGGAATTTCTCCTGTATCTAAATCAAATCAAAATCATTTATTTGCATAATACATGTTTGTAAGGTGTTTTATATAAGCATAGAAGGTCCACTGCATTATAACCCAAAGAGGCGTGCAAATTTGCTTAGTTAGCAAATTTGCACGCCTCGTTAGCTTTGTTAAGTTAGCAGTAATTCTTTGAAACTCAGTTACAAATTAAAATAATAATAATAATATGCGCGCGTGCGCGCCTTCAATGGTTGGGTCATGCCGGTTTTGATGTACTCTTTCGGCATACTCAAATGGACTCAGACTGAACTCGACGCCCTGGATAGAAGGGTCCGTACACTACTGACCGCAAACCGGATGCATCACCCACGATCATCGGTTATGAGACTGTATATCCCGCGGAAGTGTGGGGGTCGAGGCTTTTTAAATGCGAAGACCCTCCACAACCGCGAGGTGTGCAGTCTCAGGGAATATTTTTTAAAAGCCGAAGTGGGTATGCACCGTGATGTGGTCGCAGTGGACAAGGGGCTCACCCCGCTCTCCATGGCGAAAGAGAACTGGCGCAAACCTGTAGTACTGACTACCGATGACCGCAAGAAGATATGGCAAAGCAAGGAGCTTCACGGGCGCTTCTATCGGGCTCTTCATGAGCCCGGTGTAGATTTCTTAGCGTCCGTTTCCTGGCTACGTTTTGGTGACCTCTTCGGGGAAACTGAAGGTTTCGTCTGTGCAATTATGGACGAAGTTATCTTGACGAATAACTACCGGAGACATATTATGAAGGATGGGACGGTTGACGTATGTCGGGCATGCCACCGTCCGGGTGAGTCCATCAGACATATTATCTCTGGTTGTTCTCGTTTGGCTAACAGCGAGTACTTGCACAGGCATAACCAAGTGGCCAGGATTATTCACCAGCAACTTGCTTTGAAATATAAACTTGTTAACTCTGAGGTACCATATTACAAGTATGTGCCCGACCCAGTTCTCGAAAATGACCATGTCACGTTGTACTGGGATCGGTCTATCATCACTGACAGGACTGTTGTCGCCAACAAACCTGATATAGTGGTGATAGATCGATTAGTGCGCCGCGCAATGATTGTCGATGTTACCATTCCACATGACGGGAACCTCGTGAAAGCTGAGAAAGATAAACAAATCAAATATCTTGACTTGGCACACGAGGTTGTTGACATGTGGAATGTGAGCTCGACTGTCATAGTGCCGATTGTCGTATCGGCTAATGGCCTGATGGCCGAAAGCCTCGATCAACATCTATCGAGGCTCTCGTTAGGCGGTTGGATCAAGGGCCTGATTCAGAAGGCAGTACTCCTCGATACGGCTCGCATTGTGAGGAGGTTTCTGTCTCTGGAGCCCTAACCACCGGTAGCTTGGACCCTGCTCCCGACACCGGTGGATTACTATTTTTTTATATTTTTAAATGTTTTTTTTTTTATACTAATATTTAAAAATGTATTAAAATAAGAATTATAAATAAATAAAGGACATAATAATATCAGAAGGTAAACACCGTATCGTATCCTGGGTACGTTTTCAAACATTTAAACTCACATACACAAACAGCCAGACCCGGAACAACTACCTACTTATAGGCCATACAAATATTTATTCCGTGCGGGAATCGAACCCGTGATACGCAACGCAGCTGCAGTCACCAACCGTGCCGTCAGACAATTAATACATGCCAATAATATTTACCTGCAATAAGCATCTTCCATCTAAAAGTTAATTAAATCTTAGTAGCGAACAATTCAGCTTGTAATTATACACTTTGGAACTACACGATCTAATTTCATATAAAGTCCGCCTTTAGGAGTACATGTAGTAAAAGTTGGCAACTGCTTCGGAAAGAAATTCAATACAGCGAGCAGCTGACATGGCGCTGTAAGTAGCTACCGAGGTACCTACGAGCACGAGCAGGTAATCAAGAGAGCACCCGGCGAGCACGATATGTCTACGGACCCAGAAGAAATTCGTACAGAAGGCCCACTACATATACCGTTGACAACGTTTTGATGGGAAATACTGGGGCGACGAGCAAATAGGTTTTATAGGAAGATAAAAAAATTATTTGCAAAACCAAAAAACCCTTGTAATTTAGTTTTCTAATTCTCACGTTAATTTGGATTACCTAGTGTGCTTACCAATTATTATAAAAGTAACGCAATTATAATGAACCGTCTAATTTCAATTGCAGCAGGCTTAGACTATCCTGTAAACTAATTACTTAACACCTTTTCAATTACAATCTGAGAGTTTTGAAGGATATTTCTAATCCATTGCTTCATAGGTATAATAAATTAATCTGCTTAACCACGCAAACAACGCAATGAACGCGGCTAAACTGTCAAAATGAAAGAAAATGCGATCACTTGTCATTTTATGTATGTTACACAATTACCCCGGTGAAGTTTTTGTTTAAACCGTATCGCGACAATACGTCATATCAATCTCATTCATGAAATTTCCATCAATCTGACTAATTTCTGTGAGCTTTCTGTATTTTCTTATGCTATGACAGCCCGCAGCACCGGTTTAGAGACCCACACCGGCCATCGGAGTTAATTTGTCAGACCGAACTTTGAAATCGAAACAAGTTGGATTGCGTTTGGCGGTATAATTTCTTTGTTTTATCTCTACCGCATCTAGCAGAAAGGAAATGTATTTGCTAGATAATGGGTCAAGCAATTTGTAATGAATTGGAGGAAATGGGTTATTATTGTGGACGTTCAAGCGACCTATTTATGGTCCAGCTGCAGTGCTCGGACCGAGCGTTATAAATCGGTATCAATATTATTTTGATGCTTTGATTTGTCACTTTGTTACCCACAGCGGGGTAATTGCGTACGGTAACTCACTAACAGTAGGAATGGCTTTCATTTTGACAGTTCAACAACATTCATTGCGTTATTAACGTTGTTGAGCAGATTTAAAAAAAAATATATGAAGCAATGGATCGATAGATAGTCTGTTACGAAATAAGAATGCTCGGGCCTGTCAGGCGACAGATGACAGGCGACATTTTGTCAATTTTACGAGTTTCTTTCATACATTTTCTGTCTTATTCAACAACACTTGTTGTGCAAATGAGAAAATTGTGTATATTTTGGATAAATAAGTAAGTATGTCCATTGTCAGTTACCCCACGTTCGCACGGGAGATTTATTTACGCGGCCAATTTTTTTTCGCGCACTTGATTTTCATCTCTCGGTATTAAGCCGAACATTAATAATTTAACAGAGCACATCCCAGCGCGTCACGAAAACACTGTTGGATTAACTGCTACTGTTAATTTTTTACGCAATTACCCCGCTGGGCATAGTACAGACGCCACCCAGCACATTAAGCTACTACAATCTGTCAAATTTCTTTAATTGATTTTTAACTTTATTGTTAAAGCATTAAGGTTCAAGGTTGATTGGGAAAATTTACAGTTTCGGGTATGTCTATACCTGCTGGCGTCAGTACCTAAATAGGGCCCTTGATTAGTATCTTGAATCGGAAGACGCAAAGATTGACTTCCGCTAATAAAATGAGAATTTATAGCACGAAATTACTGGACAAATGACAAATATATAGAAGGTCGTGATTTTGTTGTGTGTTTGTCATTTATAACACACCAACGTAAACACCAACGCAATTAAAAACACCTGTTTAATTGACCGTCGTAATCAGCTAACACGCGATTATCTGGCTTATAAATAATTTTGATCGAGTTTATTGAGTAACAAATCGTTTTCCGATAAGTAAGTACGGGATTCGGATTTCCTCGGTGACATTTTTTCCATCCATACTAATATTATAAATGCGAGAGTGTATATCTGTCTGTCTGTCTGTAACCTATCAATTTGGCACAAGGATAGACCATGGCCTGGGTTAGGATATACGATATTTTTTCTTCCGGTAGTAGCCGAGGGACAATATCCGACCTCCACGCGGATGAAGTCGCGGGCAAATGCTAGTGACAAATAAGTTTTGGAATGCGGCGGTAAAGAACAGTTAATGGGCCAAGGGCTTTGCCCCGTTATAATGCCAGTCAGGTATTTATGCGTTTCTGATAAGAGAACCACTCGACTAGCTAATGAAGGAGACATGAGTTTTATCGGTTTATGACTAAGGGCCGGCGCTCACTCGCATGGCACGGCAGATTGTGCTGCGGCATGCCGCGGCGTGCCGTGGCATGCCGACGCATCCCGTGGTTTGCCCGAGCCACTCAAACTCAAATCATTTATTTCAATTAAACCATTTACAGGCACTTTTGAATTGTCAAAATTAAATAGTCGGTCAGTTAGTCAGAAAGTTGAAGCTAGTTGCCCATTCCAAAGCGTAGATCTCTATGGAGAAGAACGGGCAAGAAACTCCACGGACACTCTTTTAAATCAAGACATTTTTACAAAATCCTGGTTACATTATTCTCTGGCATCAATCAGTTTAGCTTCGCGAGGATTCGAAGTTGGTTGCCGTGCCGTGCCGGCAGTGAGCGCCGGCCCTTATATCGGAACTTCTATCAGGAAAATAATATGAACAAATGAGGCATGGACGCATGACGCGTCCAGTTCATTTGTTATTTGGTTTGGTCTATTGAAAAGTGGTATTGAATCGCATTGTATAGTTAGCGCTCAGGGGCCGTATTAAGAAGTATTAACGCCATCATGATTCCAGTCTGAAAAAGAGATGGAGCTATCGGTCATGTATTGCTCCGTCGCTCTCTCGCACTGGAATCATGAAGGTATATTATACTTAGGTACATACTTGTGAGTTTTGTATGACTGACCGAGAATGGTGCACTGCGGTATGGACCAGATGTTGTAAACTTGAAATGGAATCTGCATATTTCCATTGTTTGTCGACCCGCTTTACTATAGGTAACTTGCATGTAATAGGTGTTTATTTGAACAGTTCCATTATTGCTGCTTGCGTTTTTTTTTATTCAAAGTTGCTACAAATTATTCAAATAAGTTTCTTATTGATTTAAAGCAAAAAGCAAACTACAAAAACACGTTTAATTATTCTTCAACATGACGGCAGGCTTTCAAAGGTACCATGAATTCATTTCCTGTTCGTGAGAAGCAAAACTTCAAAGAGCAAACAGAAAAGAATAAAGTGAGCCATTGTCTATGGGAACAAGATAGAGTGCGCATACACATGTAATAGAACAGTCACGTCTTCTTTGTGGTTGTTGCATAAATCATATGCTTAGTGCGGAACAATGAACGGTAATAATGTCACCATCTACATAACAAAACAGGGGTTGTAAACTATGTTACACAAATGGAAATGGTGCGAACGCATGCCCATCTATGTGTACCATAGATTTGTTATCTAAACATACATGTTTTCATAACAATGGCGCTTAAAACTACTTTATATGCTATTTGCTATGTTTCTCAATTCTAAAGGCAAAGTTTGAATTGATGTCGGGCGGTCGGGTAAATGTTCCCCTAAGGCTGCGACTCTAAACACAAATTAATTTTTAACAATAATTTTAATTTTTAATTGTATCTTCGTATGCTTTTTCGTAATTTCCCCCTACTTGATATTTGGAGATCTCTGTACCTATTCTATTTCAACACATATTTTTACACCTATGTTTAAAAAATAAAAACTTTGACTTTAAATGATGTGATCTAAAACCCTGCTGTTGTTTTATTTCTTTAGAGGCATGAGGAACAGGGTGTAAAGTTCACTCAACCTCCATAGAAAAGGGAGGATCCTCCGACCAGACGGGTGTTGTGTCTGGCGGGCTATTGCCCAACGATTGATGTTGGGAAATTGTATGTATGCTAACTGCGCGGTAAACTCTGTTTGCGAGATGCAGGATTTGCGTGACGTCAGTATGACGCGTTGTTCGCATGTGGCGTTGTAGATACCGCTACATTTCAATTACTCGTACCTATAATTTTACAATTGTTTAAAAATTAAGGCAAGTCTTTTCGTTGCCTATCCTGAAGCCTAAGGTCTTCAACCAGTGCGTCCTGCCCGTTATGACATACGGTGCCGAAACCTGGACACTGACAGTCAGGCTGGTCCATGAATTTAAGGTCGCTTAGCGCGCTGAGCGAACTTAAATTTGGAGTTTCTTCGAAGGATAAAATCGGGAATGAAATTATCCGGAAAAGAACCGGATTTACCGACATAGCTTGCAGAGTAAGCGAGCTGAAGTGGCAGTGGGCTGGCCATGCTTGTCGAAGGACCGATGGCCGATGGAGCAGACGAGTCCTGGAGTGGAGACCGCGTATCCGCAAGCGTAGTGTGGGGCGCCCCCAGCTACGTGGACCGAGGACCTCAAAAAACTTATTAACAAAAAAATTCAACCGCCGAAAAAACTGAAATTTAAACGGCGCCGAATCAAAATTATTTAGGTATACTAACATTAGTTTAAGAACTTAGTTATTAAGGTTAAATAAAAAAGGTTTATTATTTTTTGCTTTTCAGTATTTTCGGCGGTTTAATTTTCTTGTTAAAAAGGTTTTATTTTATAATTTTTTGTGGCTATAATCTACTACTTAATTGTTTGCCAAAGGGCAGGCATTGTGGCACTGAGTAGAGTAATAATACACAACTCAACATTCAAATCTGTGAGTGAACAATAAATCATCCCTATTTTCCCACCCTTAGGGTTGGATTTATTCAAATTTATATGGGACCAATTTTGGGGTATACCCTTTCCAATAAAAAAAAAAAAATATCAAAATCGGACTACTCTGTAAAAAGTTATGCATACATAAAAAAAAATATATATACGCGTCGACTTGAGAACCGCCTCCGTTTTTTTCGTCGGTTAAAAAGGTGGCTGGGACAGACTGGATGCGGAAGGCAGAGGACAGAGTACTATGGCGCAGCCTGGGAGAGGCCTATATCGTTGACTATAATAGTTGACTGCGATAGGCTGAGTTGATTGAATTGTTTTAAAATACCAAAACATTGTTTTCAATTCGCCTCCCATACCAAATTGTAACAAATAAACTGATTGGTTCGAGGCAGGTATTTCGTTTGAGGTATTCCACTCAGAGTACTGATTTCAACCGCACTTGGACGAACCGCACCTGAGCACTTCCACTAACCGCACTCCAATGAATGGTTTGCTTATATCGTTATTACGTAAATTGTATTAGAGGATACCTTTTGAGGATGGACTGATTTACAAAGGGTTCCAGATTGAAATTCCAGGCTAGGAATAATATTGTGTTGTATCATATCGCAAGATATTAATCGCGTATCGCATATGAAATAACTTAGTAAGCATATTATAGTATTACAGAATTTTTAAACGACTCATGGTGATTATTATAAGTAAATAAATATAACTAACATTGTATTCATTATGGTCATGTAGTAATGGCGAACTTAAATATGCCTATATTATAAATGTTGTTTTAAAGTGATGGAAATCTTAATTTTGATAATTGTAATCTGGAATATCGGACAAGGAAAATAAATAATAATTTTTGAATAAAAGTTGTGTAATTGGATAATTAATGTTAATGATTGAATATAAGAAATATGTTTAATTGTGACTGATATTTAATGTATAACTGTAAAATTAAAAAATCATTGATCCTATAATAATACTTAATTGTACCTAAAATACACACATCAAAACTGTCTAGGGATCAAGTACATTATTAACTATAAAAAATATCCAATTAATATTTACCAAATCTAGTTTCCAGACTGGCTTCTTACTTTAATTCCTATGTTTAAGTTAACAACCTAACCTATTCCTGTAAAAATCAAGAAAAGTTGCAATTTTTGCAAATTGTGAGAAATTGTGAAAAATTTCGTCAATGAAATAGCAATAAAAGGCAAAAATGAGGATTTTTAATTTTTTTTATGTGAAGATAAAAAATTAATAATCTGTGTTTCCACCATTGACACGAATCACACAAACACAGCGATTTGGCATGCTTAAAATCAGCTCATCAAAATCACTTTAAGGAATGGCCGACCACGTTCTTTCTAACAAGTCAAAAAGTTGTTGTGGGGTATGCACGGCATCCATACTTGGCAGAGCCTTAATTGGGTTGAGGTCTGGCGATTGAGCAGGCCACGGCTGAACGTCGATGCGAGCATCAGCAAGTAAGAGTGCATGTTACGACTCTAGCCGTGTGTGGACGTGCATTAGTCAAAACTCATATCACCCAAACGGCTTCACAAAGGGATGATTACGTCTGAAACAATCCTCTCCGCATAAATCTGAGCATTGAGGTTGCCGTTGATCCAAATGAGGTCGGTTCTTCTACCGATCCAAATTCCGGCCTAAACCATTATTGTTCCCCCGTCATATGAATGAACTTCCTGACAAAATTTCAAACGTTCTTGACGTCCAGAGGTCCTCCAAACTCGAGTACGTCTTGTATCCGGCCTCATACCGAAACGAGATTCACTGGAAAAGCAAACACATCTGCAGTCTTCTTCCTCCCAATTTCTGGTTCGCGAGCCCATTGTAAATAGGCCCTACTATTGCGGGGTGCTATAGGTGGAACTCTTAGCGGCCTTCAGGAACGCAGACCCACTTCACGTAAGTAAACGATTTCGGATGGTTTGTTCGCTTATCAGCAAGACTGAAGAGCTGTGGAGCCTCGTAGCCATCATCATGGCGGTCATGGTACGATTCCGTCGAGCAGTATTTTGGACCGTAGTGGTCGTAGGTAGTCCTGTCTGCGAGTGGTGATGTGAGATCGACCTTGATGTCGCTCGGCCACGCTACCCGTGATGCGATAGCGTGTCCAGTGGCGGGAGGCTCTGTGTAGTGCTAAGAGCGACAGCCACAGTACGTTGCCTGGAACCAGCTTGCAACATTCCAACAGCGCTCATCATCTCTTCTCCTCTCAAATGATGTCGTCGCTCCATATCAATGCAATTTTTTTAATTTCCGATGCAAAAATTGTACTTAATGGTTTTGTAAAAACGCTATTACACACTTTTATAGGAATCCTGATTGACAGTTGATTTTCTATTTATAATGAAAATTTAAGGTTTTTTTTTTGTCAAATAGTGAAATTAACTAAAGAGAATCAATAACGTTCCAAAAAAGTTAAAATAATAATCCTCAATTACGGCGATACTGTAAAACGTACTTGATCCCAAGACACTATTGATGTGTGTACCTATTTGCACGCCATAAGAAATGGCAGACATGTCGTGAGCCACTCTTATTTAAGATCTCATCAGATCATGTTTGAGCCAATAAAATTTCTTATTCTTATTATTCTTAGTACCTACGCGGGCGAGGAAGGACTGGAAGGCTGAGTTGATTGAATTATTTCAAAATACCAAAACATTGTTTTCAATTCGCCTCCCATATCCAATTTTAACAAACAAATTGATTGGATCGCGGCAGGCATTTCGTCCTAAACTTTTGAATTGTTTGCTAATTTTGATATTATGTAAATTGTGTTGGAGGCTACCTTTTACCTTTTTGGATGGACTGATTTACAAAGGGTTACAGATAGAAATGACTGGTTAGGAATAATGTATTGTATCAAATCGTACGATATGAATCGCAAATCGCATAATATGAGTATCTAAACGGGTGGGTGTTGACGAAGGATTGCGAGTCCGTACACCACGCTCGCGACCCGCTCATAAAAGTTTTTATTGTCTTTTTATACGTATTTATTTAGCTGTTTGTGCCCCATAAACTGTGTCTTACAAATTATTGTACCTTTTTACTGCTAAACGTCCGTTTCAATCATAGGTTCTCAACCTTATTTTGCCCACCGCCCACTTTAGTAATATTTTTTTTCATGATCCCCACAATTTTTTACTTACCATGTGTCGCGAATCTGAAACTGAACTGCCTGATTTCATTTGAACGTGTAATATTAGGTATACAGGGTGTTTAAGAAATTGCGTGCCGTGCTTAGGGGTAGGTCAGCATCAGCATCGATAAAGGAACCCAGGAAAAATAAAAAAATAAAAACAAAAAAAATATTGAAAGACCAACCTACTAACTTAAAATAGCAATCGTTTAGAATTAAAATTATTTTATTTGTTTAAATGCTTTAATTACTTACCTACTATCAAACGTGCTGTCATTTTGTCCTTCACTTCTCGCGTCCGAATACTAAGAGCCGGCGCATTATTTGCTACAGAAAACGGCTCGCGACAAATGGCGCAAGATGTGCGCCCCGCTACGCTACGACGGTATGTAATTATTATAATTCCAATTTTCCCTTCGTACTTTAACGGGCTGTGAGTAAATAAGTTGATTTTAATTCATTGTAATTACGTACGTATTTGATTCCATTTTAAAATTCCCACTCGTTCTTCTACTGCTGCTGAATACAGTAGGTAATTAGATTAGATTAGATTATCATTAGATTCATCTTATGATAATTTTCATTTTTTTTTAAACTTTTTTTAACTTTTATCTCGTATTTTTTACGGGTTCCTTTATCGATACTGAACGCACCCTGCAGCTATGGCACGCAATTTCTTTAACACCCTATATAGTCATAAGATCTATATACTTATAATAAATCTGTAGAAGTGAAAATTCTTTACATTGAAAATATCAAAAAAATAAATGGGGTGTTACTAGACCGACACCGAACCCAAAAATGTGATTAAAAAAAAATTTGTCTGTCTGTCTGTCTGTTTGTTCAGGCATCACGCAAAAACTACCGGTTCGATTACGATGAAACGTGGTATAATTATTCTTTAATATCCTGGGCACCACACTGGGTACTTTTTATGCCGGAAAAGTATCTTCTAAATATATAAAACTCAAAGGTGACTGACTGACTGACATAGTGATCTAACAACGCACAGCCCAAACCACTGGAGGGATCGGGCTGAAATTTGGCATGCAGGTAGATGTTATGACGTAGGCATCTGCTAAGAAAGGATTTTGATAAATTCTACCCCCAAGGGGATAAAATAGGGGATGAAATTTGGAAGAAAAATATTATTCCTTGAGTTAATAAACTTGAAATTTAGCACGAATACTTATCTAAATAAATTATGAAGATTGTCAGTTTTTTTTTTCTTCTAAACTACCCCCTAATAAGGGATTGGGGGGTTTCAAAGTTTGTATGGAAGAATTTTAGCGCGCAGTCCGGTTGACTCGAAACTCAGTATTTATACCTAATATTGAAAGTAAAGAATAATGTGTATCAGGGTTTTTTGAAAATCTACCCCTGACCAATTTTTCAGGGGAGGATTTTACTGCATGGCTTGATTAACTCGAAAATTAGTATAAATAATCTTTGAGTCAAGTTATGAATACAAACGATCTTTTTTTAATTCCACCCCTGTGGGGGTGAAAAGCGGGGATACAGTTTATATGAAAAATCTTCTTCATTTAGTTAATAAACTTGAAATTTGCCTAAGTAAGTAATAAAGTTTATCATTATAAGTTTTTCAAAACTACCCCTCAAAGGGGTGTTAAGTTTATGTCGAAGAAATTGAATGCGCGGTCTGAGTAACTTGAAACTCAGTCTTGATACTTTTGACAGAAAATAATTAATAATAAATATGTAAAGTTGTCGAAAATTTACCACTGACGGGACAAAAACGGGTAATTCGGTTTTTAAGGGGAGGATTTGAACTTGAAACTGTATGTTACATTTTCACGCCTAAACCACTGAACTTCTGATTTGGCATAGATATAGATGGCATCCTGGGGAAGCACATACTTTTTATCCTGTTAGCACGTTCCCATGGGATAATTTCCGACATCCACGCGGGCGAAGCCGCGGGCAGAAGCTAGTAGGAAATATATTTTTTGCTGGGTATTCTACTGCCCCCCTGAAAGTCTCAAACGAGGGGGCGTTATCGCCCACCTTGAGAACGTATGATTTAAATAGATCAAACAGCCCCCTGAACCCTGAGAATAACTTTCCTAAAAGTTAGTACCAAGGTTTTTTCATTTCAAATGCGAAATGAGTCGTCAATAGGTGCGATTTGAATACGTTATTCTAAATAATTTGAAAAGAAAAAATGTAAAAAAAAAATCTGTCTTTTTAAACCTATAATTATATATTTCGTTTGAAATGATCCCGATCCGCATAGCTACAATTAAACCAATTACCAAATAAATAGGGTATAAAATGAAAGGCACACGAACAATTTTCTCAGAAAACGTTTCAATTGGCCCCAGTCAACTCTACTCTAAAGAGATTTCTCAAGAGTAGGAAGGTACAAAACATTTGCCGGAAATTAATGGAAAAGTTCTGAGTAAGAACTTTTAATTCCATCAAGGAATCAATTTTATTCGAAATCATCATAGAAATGTAAAATCTTATTTATATCTATGGAAATAATATGAACTTGTCGTATTTTCATGTCTGAAAGATATTGATGCCCATCAATATCTTTCAGACATGAAAATACGACTCACGAAGTCACTCGACAAACCACATTTGTCGTAAGAGCACGGCCCGCCATTTTCTTTGGGTTGTGCTGTCATATATCTTTTGGCCATTTTACCTTGCTTACAAAGTCAACTCATACACACATGAGCCACAAATCATGTCGGAGTACTTTAGAGGTCATATATGTTTTTTCCTGAATTTGCTACAGGAGTTTGTGTTATAAAACCTTTTTCTTGTTTTATGGTTTTTGGTGAATAATAAGCTGGGGGTGGGGCTTCTCGTGGTAAGTAGTCACGAGCTATCTATAATATCAGCTTATTATTGTGCCACTGGATCGCAGGCCTGTTCTTATACGAAGGCAATAGCATTGAGCGACATGCTTGCTCAGGACGGGTTGGCGATTTCAGACTTATATTAACTACAAGTCCAGGTTTCCGCACGATGCTTATCCCCTTCAGCGATTACAGTAATGTCGAAGATAAACTCTGAAAGTACTTATGAATTGAAAAAGTCACATTGGTAGGTACTGTGAAGGGCTGATGAGCCCTTCAAGGTACCGGGTGGAATCAAACAACGATACGATTCCTTTAAGTTTATATTGACTGAACGTCTACATATTCCCAACCAAACTACCACTGTCTTTTCCTAAACAAAAGAAACCTAATAAAATATTTGACACCCTGTTCTAAACTTGCTTGAATGTTAGAATGGAACCCGCGCTAAATTACAGCTAGCCTGCACTACGTAAGGTTGATTTTAGTGGACAACCTTTACAGTACTAGCCCGGATCTGAACTCACAACCTCGTGCATAAGAAGCGAGGCCTTCACCACTGGGCCATCATGATATAACGGTCTATGGACATTTGCAATACCACAGGTGCGTAGCAATTTTGCCATCTCCGAGACCAAGGCAGAAACTCCTAATGAAGGCCAGTAAATTGGTGCAATTACAGGCAGTCACGAAATAATTCTGCCTCATCTCAAACTGCAACCATATCCTTCAAACCGAAACATAGCTATGTTGCTCTAGGGCGAATATGTGTTTGGTTGGACCTAATTACTTTCCCCGACTAACTCCTCACGAAGAGCTACACTAGGTACCCCTGGGCTGCTCCGTTGGTCTCTGGTGGTCGATCGCGACTGATGAGCGTAGGGTTTTGGGGTCGATTCGAAAGTGTTATTGAGATTTCCCGTAAGGAATTTCTCAGCCCGGAGTTGGCCGTGTGATAGGTACCCTTGTGCTTCGGAAAGCATGTTAAGCCTTGGGTCCTGTGCCTGACATCTTTGCGGTCGTGTCGGATTGCCATCCCATCGGGCTATGAGAGTGAGGGAAGCGTGAGTGCACCTGTCTGTGCACCACACTAACTTGTGCACTATAATATGTCCCGCGTAGATTGGGTGCTACGGCCGAAATTCGGTCTGGAGGATTATAACTGGTAAATAATGCCTAGATAATGGAGTAGAATCAGATGCAGCTTTCGTTATTAAAAATTCTGTAAGTTTTGGCTAGGTCAACTACTTTGTATCGGCTTTATTTTTATTCATCACAAGTCTTAGAATTACTTGCGTGGATTCACTTGGTGGCCGTCGTGTTTTTGTTGCGTACTTATTGTTAGCACTAGGTTCACATGTTTCCTAACGAAAGTTGAAAAAAAAGCTGCTAAGTAAAATTAATTATCGAAGGAATCTATTTTGTTTTGTTAATTCATTAATTAATAATAATGAAACAGCTTATATTATATACTTGGCGGCACGGTTGGCGCAGTGGTTAAGCGATTGACTGCTGCGCTGCGTGTCGCGGGTTCGATTCCCGCACGGAACAAATATTTGTATGACCTACATGTATTTGTTCCGAGTCTGGGTGTTTTTCTATCTATAATATGTTTATATTTACAAAAAAAAAAAAATGTATATAAGTAGTTTATCAGCCATCTTGTTACCATAACACAAGCATTAGGTTGCTTAGCTTGGGACTAGATGGCGCTGTGTGAAATGTCCAGGGATATTTATTTATTTATTTATAGCTTATCTATGTAAATAAATAAAATTGAAATGTCTGTTTGTAAAGTCAAAACGACAGCTTTTTTACTGAATGTATACTATGAAAGTATATACGGTATTTATAACAAAAAAACAATTAAAATTTTCTTTTGTCTGTCAGTCGGTGTACAATAAAGAGTATTCTATCTATCTATCTATCTGTTTGTTCCGGTTAATCTCCGAAACGGTTGGACCGATTTTGACGGGGCTCTCACTGTCAGATAGCTGATGTTATAAGGAGTAACTTACTTTTATTTTAGAAAAAATATTAGTAGAGATACACATTATTGTTTTCCATCATCTACGCGAATGAAGTCACTGGCACAGCTAGTATTGTGTAAAAGAAAGAAGATCTGAGAGTAAAGTTCGGTTCTTGTCAGTTCCCGTCGGATAAGCCTTCCTCTTATTTTTCCAGTTTCAAACTTGTTTCGGTGTTGCCGAACAGACTAATGGACGTTATACTTGTAAATCTCTCATTACTTTATCCCATAGAAACGATTTGACGTTAATATAAAAGTAATTTAGATTTTTTATAATTTTCCTCACATTTCCGTAACTTAAATTGTTTAAAGCTCGTTAAAATGTTGTGTTCCGTTTTAAGCGTACGAGTGACGGTTAGTTACAGGCATATTTAGAGTTACCATTTCGAAATTTGGTAAGTCCTGACAAAGAGCCGGACTTTTTCAAAAATTCCGGATTTTTTACTTTTAAATGTTGAATTTTTTCAGAAGTCATTTTAGTTGTTTTATTTAAAAAAATCCCTATTCCGGATAAGCCAAAGAAAGCCCGGAAAAAGTCCTGACATGGGGTCAAAAAATCGGACATGACCGCACAGACCATAAGCATATGGGACATTTCAGCCGTAGTAATATGTTGGTAGTTATTATTCTTTGGTATAACATGCTTCTGCTTTGTCTCTATTGAATTGTGATGCATCTGCGATATCTATGGTATTGCAGAGACCTATAGAGAACGATGAACACTTATCAGGTGCGCCTTTTGGCCTATGTACCTAATACAGGGTAGTAGGAACATCGACGCGTAGCCTGTTACCATGGATACGAAAAATTTCTACGGGAGGAGGTCTAGAATCATGTGTTGAATTCATTTTTTTTTTATTGATGGGCTCACTCTTGACCTCTATCCAGCCCAGAGGCAGGGATGAGATCTACGGTGGAACGAGCTTGCCCAGAAGAAGCCTATTCACTCTCGCCTTGAAGAGATTCGGGTTGTATGAACTCGGGAATGCAGACGCAGGCAGACGATTCCACTCCTTAGCTGTGCGCATCAGAAAAGATGATGAGAAGCGCTTAGTGCGTACATATGGTATATTAACCAAATAGGGGTGGTATCCCGCAGTGCGTCTGGACTCTCGATGGTAAAAAGGTGAAGTGAATTCATGCTTAAAGTTTACGCATCGATGTCCCTGCCATCCTGTATATAGACTATTGCTGATGGCTACCATCCAATAACATAAAACAAACTTGTTTGATCTACATATTAGGTGCTTCCGAACCTACATTTTACATGGAATAGTCACTTATTTTTAAATAACCGTGAGATCAGCATAAAATATGAACAGCTCCTGCTCATGGGTATAATAAAATAACAAGATTCAATCAAATATTCATATGCCACTTAGATATACAGATTCGAGAAAACATTTTGCGACTCCCTAGTTACTAATATTTTTCCGTGTATTAAAATAACTATGTTTTTATGGGAAGTTTAATATTTTTATGTTGGTACAAGCCGCGCGCCCGATGGGATTTTTTGCCGACAAAAATGAGAAACTTCCAACCCCTTTAGGAGGTGAATTTTCAAAACTTTTTTCTTCCATGTTTCTAGATTTCTAGACCCAGCAGTTTAGGCTCTGCGTTGTTTGACAGTTAATTTTTTTTAACGAAGATTATTCATTATAGCTACTACAATCTGTAAAATGTCTTTAGTAGACTTTCAACTTCATCGCTAAACCATAAGGTTCAAAGTTGATTGGGAAAATTTGACAGTGTTGGGTAGTTTGATGTGGCGTCTGTACTTGTGAGTGGATCGATAACGATCAATCCAATGAATACGGATCAAAGATGATAAAAAGCACCATTTATTTTTCTTATTTAAACTACACGCTAACATTTCATTTTGAATACTTTACGGCACCTACTGTTCAGTAAGCGTAGCTTTAACGTAACGTTACCTGATTTTGATTAAAACTTTTGTGTCTTCATGCGGACAAAAGCTTGTTTATAAAAACTTATTTCCTCTTTTCCGTTTACTTTTCATGAAAATAATATGCATGTTAATTATGAACCCCTACTACCGTACTCGCGAAGAAATCGCCTGTTTATACTTGAACATCCTACTATTACTTATAAATGTGAATGTTTGTTACTCAATCACGCAAAAACGGCTAAACGGATTTGGATGAAATTTGGCACACAGATACTTAGTTTATAACCCGGATTAAAACATAGGATTGACTTTTTATCCCGATAATACGTTCCCGTTGTGTAATTTCCGATATTATATTAATGCGGGCAAAATCGCGGAAAACAGATAGTATTAAATAAATACCTTTTCTTTTTTTATGCACTCTCGAATGATCCGAAGTTCTTCATTACTGTCACTAGTATCGTCATACTCGTGGTACTTATGTTGGTACATGATGATGAGAGATAAATAAGCACTTATACGATACCACGATAATTTTGATTCCGAATATCGGACACAAATTTTAATGATGCTCAACACTCGACAATTATTGACACACTGCGGTCCCAAATGAATCGGTATATCGCCATTGCAGGTTTTGTTAAATACATTATTAACTAATTAGATATTAATAATCGTTATTCAAATGGGTTGTAATAGATTTTTAATGCTTCATTAGTGTTTCGACGCTAAATTCACATTTTACATGTTGCGTGCACGCAGGTAGGTATGACGTTGATCTATAGTACAGTCAGGAGTAGGACAGATCGGCAATAATATCTGATTTCAAGATTAATATCTGTTGTCAGATGACGGCAAAATTATGTGGTCATTTGAGGAAAGCATACAAACAGCACAAATATGTGACATAGAAGGAACACCAAAATTATTTGACGAGACAAACCTGTATTTTGGCGTCACGTCTCGTTGGCGTCACGTCTTGTTAGATAGTTTATAATGAATCATGAAATCAGATATTATTTCCGAGCTGTTCATAGCACGGATATCGATAGTAATATATTTATGCTCGTGACTGTAGGTAAGTAAAGGCTGCAATAACGCTTGCTTGCAAGCCAATATTCCAATAACGCAAGTATCTTGTGTAACTTGCAGCTTGTTAGCATGCACTTTTTTTGCACTAAGTTTCTACGAATTTTTCATAGTAAAGGAACCACAAAGGGATAGTTTCTGCAGAAATGTGTCAGTCAGTGAAAATGGATTCAGTGATTCTTTTACGTTTCTCCAATGACACCATCATAAAATGAGATAGTCTGGATGCGTATGACCATTTTCTTTTGGTAATTCCGCAGCCGTAAGCTAGATGTCAAAGAAATAAGAAATCTCTTCTGTACTCGCACCAGTCTAAGGTTGTGCGTGGTATAATGAGGTCTCCAGATTGTACTGTAGTATTCCAGGATACTGCAAACAATACAACTGTACAATAAGATCCTAAAATATTCCTACTCACGAATCCCAGCATTTCAGACGCCTTTTTAATGACATTTTCGATCGACATCGACATGAGGTACGAATTTTAGTGCGTTAATGTTTGTAAAGTTTCTGTTATATGCTGATGACCTCAAAGTTTACAGACCTATACATAGCATTGAGGATTGCTATCTTCTCCAAGAGGACTTGGATCGACTCACAGACTATTGCCACAATAGTAAGCTCCATCTGAGCATTCCCAAGTGCAACTACCTAAATTTCACCAAAAATAAAAACGTAATAAGATTTTCATACTCTTTGTGTAATGTTTTATTGAATCAAGTAAACTCGATTCGTGATGTTGGTATATTGCTTGACTCAAAACTCTGCTTGGATTTGCATATCGATCAAATAGTAAATAAAGCATATAAGATGTATGGATTTATAATGAGATCCACTCATGACTTTAAGCGGATCTCCTCGTACCTCTGTCTGTACAAAACCCTAGTTCGCTCTCAGCTCGAATATGCCGTATCTATCTGGAACCCATACTATGGTAAATACATTGACATGATAGAAAATATCCAACGTAGATTTCTCCGTGCAATGCACTATAGGTGTCACAAAACGTATTTACCGTATAACCAGTTGCTCAGTAAATACAAGCTTTTGACGCTCAGCTCTAGACGTAAACAATTAGAAGCAATGACATTGTATAACATTGTTAATGGCAATTTTGACGGTATAAATTTACACAATGTATTGTGCTATGCAGTCCCCAGGACTGTTCATAGACGGCAGGTGCGTGAAGGCAAACTGTTTGCAGTGGGTACCTGCCGTTCTAACACTGGTCTGCGTTCGCCAGTTCGGCGAATGCATGCACCAGCAACAACGGCAGCGGTTGCGGCAGCAACCTACAATGAAGCATTTGAACACATAGATATATTTACATGCTCTTTGAATAGGTTTCGTAGCCTTTTATATGAGACGCTTGAACTCTTGAACTAATTGTTTGTTGTTTTAAAAATACTGTTTCTTTTTTTGTTTTTTCATGATTATTTTTTCTATTGTTTTTATAATATTAGCGTAACTGTCATGCATGAACAGTTCACCTCCTAGTGATTAAGGTTGTATTTATTAATGGTAATCTGTGAACAGCGCTGTGGGTTACATTATTACTTAAGTAACTTATATTTTTCTGTTTATAATATTGCATAATGTAGCTGTTTGTTGTTCCTATTTAATAAAATAAAATAAAATGAAAACAACTCCAAAATCCCTTTTTTGATCTACTTCTTGGATAATTGTAGGGCCCACATGGTATTTTTCCAGGTGTATTTCACGTGGTAGCACTTTTTAACCTTTAATGTTATTTCAATATCGTTGCACAATTGAACTAACGAGTCGACATCACTAAAGTATAACAGTATCATCATTAGATTCGATTATCCTGGAGAATTTGAGATCATCTGCATACATATAACATTCAGAGAATTTGAGACAGTGCGGGATATTGTTAACGAACACATTAAATAGAACCGGACCGACATACGAGCCTTGGGGAACCCCTGAGGTGGTCACGTAGGTTTCAGATTGGAAATATTATCAAGAAAATCGGAAGCTAGTTCATTTTGAGTCGCTTTCGCAACGCTGAATGCCAAGGAAAAAATGTGATGGAAACATTTCACGTATTTGCGGAGCATGTGATGTTACAATGTTACTCGTATGTACTACGTTTCGTTAGTCATTGTGGCTGAGAGAGAACTAGTGCCACCTCTTTTATCCTTAATCCTCTTCGGGGATTACAAGCGTGAAGTTATGTTATGTAGTATCGCAAGATTAATAGGTAACATGTAAAGGGATTTTTCGATTTGCGAGGCCACAGTCGAGAATAAAACCGGCCAAGTGCGAGTCGGACTCGCGCACGAAGGGTTCTGTAGCATTATCTATAAAAATCAATCATGAGTTGATTGAATGAAAGGTAAATTGCGGTTTACGATTTATGACGTATTAAAAAAAACTACTTACTAGATCTCGTTCAAACCAATTTTCGGTGGAAGTTTACATGGTAATGACATCATATATATTTTTTAGTTTTATCATTTTCTTATTTTAGAAGTTCAGGGGGGGGGGGGACACACACATTTTACCACTTTGGAAGGGTCTCTCGCGCAAAGTATTCAGTTTAGAAAAAAATTATATATTAGAAACTTCAATATAATTTTTGAAGATCTATCCATAGCTCCCACACGTATGGGTTTGATGAAAAAAAAATTTTGAGTTTCAGTTCTAAGTATAGGGAACCCCCAAAATTTATTGTTTTTTTCTATTTTTGTGTAAAAATCTTAATGCGGTTCACAGAATACATCTACTTACCAAGTTTCAACAGTATAGCTCATAAAGTTTCGAAAGAAAGAAAAAAGTGGCTGTGACATACGGACGGACAGACAGACAGACAGACATGACGAATCCATAAGGGCTCCGTTTTTTGCCATTTGGCTACGGAACCCTAAAAATGATATGCTAGCGTAGGTAGATGGCAATTTTGTGATCATATTTAAGCCACGTAACATATGAGCTTGTTTTTGTCAATTACTGTGCCTCTATCTACATTTTATCAAAGTTCAAATTTATTTTGAATAAATTTCTCATCACGAAGCTGATAAAGAAAGATGTATTACCTACTTATATATTGATGCAGGTACAATTCTTATTTATTTATTTAAATCTCCCTTACCATTACTTTCATTACAGCTGTATACCTAATGCGTTCGCGTGGTCTTTAATTAACTTACTTAAGTATAATTTAAAACCATGAAAAAACGTAAATAATATTTAAAAATAATAATAACTAGTTTACGAAGTTTCCTAAATAAAATAAAAACAACAGCATATAGCAACAACGCATACAATGTTTCGCGCCTCCGCGGACCGGTTTTCCCGTCATAATATTAACTATAATTTGTCTAGACTCAAGGTAGATAGCCAATCAGTGGCATAATTATTCATCTTGAATTTATGTACTTTTGTGGAAATTTCGCTCGTATTTTTTCACAATCTATACGTATATTAAAATTTTATTTGTTTCAAATTGACGATATTTCAAGTTAAACAAATATCAACTTTATTTTAATGGTAATTAAGTTGATTTCAGAGTTAATAGCACTATTGAAAAAGTCATAAAAACGTTTGAAGTTGTAGCGTAAACTGAACTTTATTAGGTGTAGGAATTAAAGTTATTTTTCCATAAACTCATATTTGTTTATATTTTTGGCGAATATATCGCGAATGTAGATTATATAATAATCTATATACATAATAGTTTGTTTTTTTTTGTTGTAACGCCCTTATCTCTGGAAGTTCCAGTCGATTCGAAAATTTATTTTTGCTAAATCCTGAAGGCAGGTTAAAATTGCTATTTAACATCACACTTCCTAGCGTGTCAAACCTTCCTTAACCGAGCAGAACAAAAAAAAATCAGAAGGAACGCTAAGCAAAAGCGAAGTAGTTGCGCGGGCGATGCGATGCGATGCGACGCGGCGGGTCTGGAGAGGAGGGATTTTATGAAAATGTGGCTGTTATTTTAGCATATTGTGTATCTTACGACTTCCAAGGGAACGAAGCTCTAAGAGATAAGACCGCCCATTGTGTTAATACCCTTTGTAAAATTTCTATATTTATATCTGTAATTTATATGGTGTACATAATAAAGAGTATTCTATTCTATTCCAAGCGAACGAAGTCACCGCCAGAAGTTAGTAATACAACTGCGTGTGCGCTGCGCTGTGCTTGCATTTATCTTGAAGAATTGTAGATGCGCTCTTTTTACCCGACTAGTAGTCGGGTAAAAAGAGCGCATCTACAATTCTACTACTATACAGCAGAGTTGCTGTAGTCGGCGACTACAGCAACTCTGCTGTATAGTAGTAGAACGATAATTTATGAATCTCACTTACTATGTATTTACCTATGACGTGAGTTTTGACATTATAAATCTCTGCCCGAGTACATCTACAGTATTTGCATAATGACATATTATTATTTCTTGATATTCAGGTACGTACCTCATCTTGACTATAAGTACCTACTTACGTAACATCTTGGAAAATGATTGTGTTAATATTGTGGGTTTGCTGTGTACCCTCGTAATTGATGACCTGTGTCCACGTAATGGATTGTCAAGTATGATTACATGTATTTTTCTAAGTTAACTATAACATTGATGTTCTAGAATTATCTAATGGACATCGTTCATATTTTATTATGAGATTTTGCTACTTATTTTAAAATGTATCTTTAACTGAACATTAATTTTACTGTAACATACCATTACGCCTATAACCCCTGAAGTGTCAGGCGGAGGCGTACTTATCTATAGTATATAGTTATCCACATTTCCCCAGTCATGTTTAAGTCTTCTTTAAGGGGTACGCTCATTGTCATCAACTGGGCAAGAAACCAAACTCCGTGTTGGTACTGAGAAACTCCTGATGGAACGTTAAGTTATTGTTATGTTTCCTATGAAAACGTAACAAGGAGGCGTATCAGGGCAGGGTGATGAAGACGAGGAGATGAGGCTGAACTTAAAGTCAAAGTCAAATATTTTTTATTTGTTAAACACAGGTGTAAAAATGGGTATTTGAAATAGAAGAGGTACAGAGATCTCTATGTTTAGCCGTTAATGGCGTACAAATATCAAGTAGGTAGGTATACGAAATTACAATTTAGTATTCAAAATTTTGTTTAAAATTAAATGACATGCTGAGTTAAACTAACAAAGTTAACAATATTTAAGTACTTATGCTTATACCCTGTCCATTAGGTAAACCGTTTTTTGACTGATTGAACTAGTGATTGCAGCAACATAAAATTGATACACGTACAGTCACGAGCACCAATATGTCAACACTTGGCAACTTTCATTTGCGATTTTTTCGTGAAATAACGAACGCAACGTTGAACTACGACACATTACATAAACCTATGGGTTCGAAAATGCTATGTTCGTAACAACATATAATTTCATTTCAAAATAAAGGAGTAAATCGCTTTTGAATAAAGCCGAGTGTATACATACTTTTGCTCGTGACTGTACGGTATTATATTAATGTATGTAAGAAGATAAATCAATAAGATAAGGCAGTTTATTTTATTACGTATTTTAAAGTTAACTTTTACGTAATATGGAATACGTTCTAAGACAGTTGTCAAAAAACGGTTAACCTTATGGACAGGGTCTAAAACGTTGTATACAAGAAATTACACTAAGCAGGCAGATATTAAAAAGGGACTGTAAACGATTACGATTATTTAAACTGATTTAGAGCCTTGATGAGGGTTGCAAGTTTGTAATTAGCTAAAAACTTTTCATATTAGTTGTATTATAACACAGCCTGTTACAAATTTAACGCTCTGTTACAATAATATCCTACTTAAAACTTAAGTTTATTAACTAAAATCCAAAAATCAATGAAACAATAATGTAAAACTCCTTCAACTTAAATAGTATTTTCAGTAAGTATTTTGTCATCATCTGCCTAGCCTTTTCCCAACTATGTTGGGGTCAGCTTCCAGTCTGACCGGATGCAGCTGAATACCAGTGTTTTACATGGAGCGATTAATTGCCTATCTCACCTCGGCAAGCCAGTTATTGGGTATTAAGTAAGATACCCCTTGGTAAGACTGGTGGTCAGACTTTCAGCCTACTGACGACCCGTAACGACTGTCAAAGATCCACGAATGACAGCCGGGACCAATTGCTTAACGTGCTTTCCGAGGTACGGAGGGGTCTTGGTATGTAAAGATCCACGGAAAACCCGCGGCAAGCGTAGCTTAACCTGATCGCTCGAACCGTGTGGCTGTTATTACTTAGCCACAAGCACCTCTATAGGTATCATTAGGTATTTTGTAAGGATACAAATACCTACATTGTGTAAAGTTACTAACAAATGTGAATCATATTGTGAATACAAAATTCTTATTCATTTATTATTCTGGCAACTGCGCCAGACACATGAAGGTTTCACATGAATTTCAGCATGTCACCCAGGCCCAGGGAACGTGCTCTTTTGTTTTGAGCACTCTATGTTTGAGTGTTGCTTTTGCTAAGTTAAGGGATGTCATTTGGTACTTTTCCATAGCCAAACAACTATCATTGTTAACTTAAAAGTAATGGAGTGGCTGAGTACAAAAGTCCTTTTCATAAATATTCACAGGTCAGACCCTACAAAAGTGCCTACGTAGTAAAACGATTAGCCAGGCTCTGAAAATAGTGAGTGCCCACTTATCATAAAACCCAGCTGTGAATTTAATAAAAGCTAAACAAACACAATCATAATTAAATTTTCATTTATAAGAAAACACTAAAATAACAAAATTATATCCTAAATTAACTTAAACTATTTACAAACCAAAATATAGCGTCGAAAAATTCATCCGCATCGCTGTCGACTGGTAATGTACCCAAGACACTGGCGTCATTGCCACGTTGTATGGCAATGCTTAGGCTCTGGCCAAGGTAAAAGCCAGCCCTTGGGTTATGGGAAGTGTCAACCAGTCTTTTCGAAATTTCCTTAAAATAAAATTCAGTATGAACAAACAAATAAAAATGATTCACTTTTTTGTCTTTGAAACCGGTATAACTAACACGCAATGATTTTGTGTACAGACTATGTACGCCCTTGGCTTGTCCCTTGTTATAATAGGTCATGTTATTACAGAATTCTGACTCAGAAAGTCTGGTAAACAATACACGTGTCCAGTACATTCACGCATTCAGAAGGATCATTTTTGGCTCAATGGAAGCATGATCTACTTTTTCAATAGCGCACGGAGTAAGCATTGTAGTATTTTCTATCCTTAGTTACATCAGTAGTGTTATTCTGTAAAAATCTCACCGTGATAACTTAGGCGAAGTGAGCTTGAAGTGAGGTATCAATAGTGTCGATCCCTAGCATCCGCGGGGTAATTACGTAATACACTATCAGTAGTTAATGGCTTTCATTTGCAGGTGGAATGACAGCTCCAGCGAATATAGGTCGGCAGATATTCTACTGTGTCTGGGGATCGTACACAAGTACATGCGTCATCCATCTAAGAATTCTAAGAACTTTCTAACGTTTAAAAAAAAAAGGCCATTTCCCGGCGTTTGGGAAAAGTTAGTCTTTACATATATTACTTGTCTCAAATAACTTTGAGAAAAGTAATATATCAAGGACTTTCTATTAACAGCGTAATCTAACTCGTTAAAACGATTCTTTTTGCAAAGTTGATACTTAAAAAATGCTTACAAATATCTATTTTTTTTGGTTTGCTGCTCGACGCGAGATGGGTAAGTAATTATATTGGGAGTTTGTAACTTTTTGCTAAATTCCTTGACCTTTCAAACAACAGACAAAAACGTTTATTTGAATTTAATTTTATTACATTGTGACTATTTTTATATTGTAGTTAAGATAACGACATCTAGATACGTACAATAGTACAGTTTATCCAAAGCTAAGTAATAAATTAAATAGAACTTAGAATAATAAGTAATTGTAATTTGATATAGCGTCCATAAATTATGTTTTTTATTCTGTAAAATTTTGCAATCTTTCAGAGAAATATAAGCATCATTTAAGCAGTCTTTTTTCGTAATTTATCTTGATTGAGACTAAAGAATACAGCCGTTTTGGTTAGGTATCTAAGATCATTCAAATAAGGTGTCTTATGCCTGTCATTTGACTTCTAGACTGTTCCAATACAGCACTTCATGGTCATCAGCTTATATTTTATCCTGTCCATTAGATAAACCGTTTTTTGACAGATGGAACTAGTGATTGCAGCAACACACAATATATTGATTGATACACGTATGGTGGTATATCTGTAAGAAGCCATAAATAAGATAATTCAATAAGATAAGGCAGTTTATATATTTATTTTATTATAGCCCGCAATATTTTTGAACGACCCATCCAAAAACTCAACAATATGGGATAGACTAGAAAAAAAATTATCCCCCACTTTACGTGCAGGGTATTTTACCACTTTGTCGGCGTAATTAGTATGCCAAATTACAGCGTAATAATACAAAGAGTCTCTGAGCAAAGCCGCGGGCAGACAGACGAACACGGACGGACACGGCAAAACTATTATTATAAAAAGAAAAAAGAGAAATTATTTAAAATTTAATCATTTATATTAAATATTTTAATATTAAAAAGAAAAACTATTCAAAAAAATCTGTATATAAATAAGGGTTTTTGATCACTACGGTACCCTAACAATTTAAAGCTGTCATGCTTTTTACCTATGTATATGTGGTATAGTAATTTTATTTTAGGTGCATCGTCTTCACATATTATTATGTAATTAATTTTGTAAAATATTGGAAACCATTTTAAAAGAGTAACGGTGGAGTTTCTTGCCCATTCTTCTCCATACGAAAACTACTTTTTAGAAGGGGCGATTAGAATCAATTCTATTTTACTGTAATTTTTGTCGTTCAAAAGTGGCTTTTACATAAAAGCCACTTTTAGGCACATGCCTATTTGAAATAAATGATTTGATTTTGACTTTGCTTTCGTCACCGCACAATTAGTATCAATTCCACGAAGTCGGTACTAATTGACTACAAATTAGTCTAGTATCTAAACCTACTTTTTGATGAAGAAACAATAGTTCTTTGTGTACTTATATTTTATGTAACTTCACTACCAGCTTTAATGTGCTAAATAGTGTTTAGTTTATTTCCCTAATAGCAGTAGACGCATCTGTAAAATTATCGACATTCAAAATACACTGTGTTCTTTGTTCTTCGTTTAATGTGATAATTGTTTACGTGTGCGCAGGAGTTGGTGATCGTTAACGGAAGCTGATGCGTTGTATCTGTGCGCACACAGCGATAGCTCTGTGTAAACGGAACTGCTATCTCTTGACACCAATATAACATTTTACTTTACTCTCTTGTGTGTTTATCCCGAAAACCTAATATTTCTTTTCAGAAATTGTTACAGCATTGGCTTCGATGTCAGACCATTTTTATTTATGAGAGAACTTTGTTTTTAATAAACGCCGCCGGGTACAATATTATTTAAAAGTTTTGTAGACGATCGAACTTGGAACTTGCTCAAGGAATAATTTAATTACCTAGAATTTCTGAAGGCGTGAGGAATTGCCGACGGGTCCGTCCGCGTGACTCGTGGCGTGGTTGTGCTGTTTCAATTATTCTGAGAGTTATAAATCTTTTATCATTCCTTTGTGGATTAGTTGTAATCAGATTTTAATGTACTGCGTTTAACTTGAGAGTTTCTTGAGTTTCAAAAAACTTTTCAGTGCTCTTTCACACCTATCACAAACAACATGTGTTTATCGCTTACTAGCTTCTGCCGGCGATTTCGTCCGCGTGATATTTCTTGGTCCCCCGTACCAACTCCGTCGCATTGCATCGCCTGCGGCGTTATTACTTCGTTTTCGCGTTCTTTCTTACCTCTTTTCTTTTTGCTCGGTTCCTAAGAATTCTAGCGTGATGTTAGCCTATAGCCTTCGTCAAGAATTGGGTTATCAAATGCAAAAAATAATAATATTCAAATCGGACTGGCAGTTTCAGAGATTAGAGCGTTCAAACAAACTCTTCAGCTTTATTTTTAGTATTATAGTTTGTATAGGTACAGTCACGAGCACCAATATGTCAACACTTAGCAACTTACAATTGCGATTTTTTCGTGAAATAACGAATGCAACATTGAAATACAACACATTACATAAACCTATGGGTTCGAAAATGCTATGTTCGTAACAACATAAAATTTCATTTAAAAATAAAGGATTAAATCGCTTTTGATTAATGCCGAATGTATACATACTTTTGTTCGTGACTGTACCTAGTTAGATAGCCAATAAATCGATTTCTATTTAAAATAAATTATCTACTTCTCCGTGACGTGTTTTTAAACGGTTCGCAACTTTGGAGCACGATTTCAAAAGTTCTAAACACCTGAAGCACGGCGCGTGACATAAAAACAACTTAAAGAAGTGGAATTTAAGAAAGAGCCTGTGCGTGCGTAGTAGCCAGCACATCAGGCTACTACAATCTGTCAAATTTCTTTAATAGATTTTCAACTTTATCGCTAATGTATAAGTAGGTTCAAGGTTGATTGAGAAAATTTTACAGTTTGTAGCTTGATGTGCTGGCGTCTGTACATACCTACAAGTACCGAAAATTGATGATTAAAAATTAAAACATACTTTGAAGATGATGAGTGCTTTAAAAGGTTTGTGACCACATACTGCACATTTGGAAGCACAACAAATATTAATCTATTAAAATCAGCAAATATTATACCTATTATATCCCCTTTAATTAAGGTATAAAAGTAATTTATAGTACTATTGCTCTCAAAACGGTAAAGAAAACATCGTGAGGAAACTGACATGTCCTAGAACCAAAACTTCGAAGACATGTGACATCTACCAACCCGCACTGTGCCCGCCCAGATCGTAGTCCCACTCTCTCTCGCCTGTGTCCGAGCAGTGAGAACATTAAGGCTGATTATGTAAAGTATAAAAAAAAAGATTTTATTGTTTCTCATACAATTGTTCTACGGCACAACATTGAGGCGGCCCCAGTAAGTTATAAGGATACCTACTTGTGATTGTGATGGGATTACCTCGCAATTTCCCATGGGTTACTATCTACAATGTTGAGACATAATTAAAAGAAAAAAGAAAAGAAAAAGTTTAGTTTCTAGGATGTTACAAAATTATTGTAGCTTGTTCAGGTATGTGTAGCGTGTGTGTATGTGGGTGTAAGTAGGTGTGTGTGTGTGTTAATGATTGATTAACTAATTGTATATTAAAATTGGGTTCAGGTTATTCATTAGCATATTCTGGTTAATATAAGTTAAATTTCGTCGTACGTTTGTGACTTTAACCATTCTGTTAGAGTCGTTTTACATTCGTACAACAACATGGGGTAAATATTCAATTTGAGGTTCAATTTATTATAAATATAAGTTGATTGTGTATTTTACTGGCGCCTGGCGAAAACCGTGCGGACCCGAGTGGAATGGACCACAATATCTTTACGTCTTCTATCGAGATTTGATGGAACAAATGAGAGGGTCTTGTGCAGATTTAAGGTTATGTTCAAAATATAATATACAATTTCCTAACAGAGAGCAGCTTACTAATCTTATAAAGGTCGTCTGTAGGATACCGAAAGGGTTTAAAATACATAACCTTTGAGCCCTTTCTAGGTCTAGAAATTTGGTCTTGGTAGCCCCTCCCCATATCGGTATACAATATGTGATGACTGATTGTGCCAGAGCAGTATAGATTTTATTAAGTAGCATCGGTGGCATCACATGTCGCAACGTTTTAAAAAATCCATATAAGTTTTCTGACCCTGGCCATGGTATTTTCGATATGAGTGTGCCAGGACAATCTTTGGTCTACGGTTATACCAAGATATTTAATGAATCTAACTTGCTGTATGCCTTGACAATTGCAAGGATAATTGGAGTTTGCACACTCATGGATCACGATCCTAAAATCAGCAGCTGGCTCTGTGCTCAAATTTGGAGTAAAGCAGATGAAGTTCGTTTTAGATACGTTGAGGGTTAAAAGATTAGCATCTAACCAACTTGCTATTACCGCTAGTCCACGTTCAGCAGTAGCACGCACGGGAGCCCAAGAGTCACCGGCAAATACTACTGCTGTGTCATCTGCATATGAAATTACTCTTCCGCCACTGTTCCCGATATTACATAAAAGTAGATTATAAACTAAATTACAAGATAGGTATTTAAAAATAATAAGTGTTTTGTCAATATACAGATTAAAACGATAAGAACAAGTACTTAAGCTTTAAAACATAGTACACACGGCTACATAACAAGCTATACATTTCCAGTTTTAGCTTACCTCGCATTATATAGGTTTATCGTACAGACGGCAGCACATCAAGCTACTATAATCTGTCAAATTTCTTTAGTAGATTTCAACTTTCTCGTTAAAGCAAAGAAAAAAAAAATCCCTATCAACTTTTTACTGTTTCGGGTAGGTTGATGTGCTGGCGTCTATGCCATGAGAAGTCAGCTTATACTGGAAATGTATAACTTGATATGTCGCCGTGCGTACTATACAATGCAACATTTTTAATAGGCATATCATTTACCGGACAATTTATTATGTTCCTCCAACAGTCCTTAATTGATTTTATTACTTCTTATTAGCGACCCTGCTTAATGATGTGATACTAAATTATATTCTTATTACATTTTCCCATCGTTTCTCAATTTCCGTAAGTTCCTAATTACATTTTCCATGAAAAGAGCATTTTTTTTATTGGTTTATTATTACGAAAAGGGATCTTATTAGATGGAAATTTATTAATAACGTACTATTTCTAATGAACCTTCTTTATAACTAACTAAATTGTGAGAAAATAAATTCGAGATGAAGAAGTCTTCATCTCGAATTTCCTTTCTCGCAATTTTAGGAATGTCTAATATGAAAGTTCATATTAAACATTCCTTTTGAAAATTATTATGTTATTAAATTAAAACTTGAAAACAGACTTAATAGTCTAGTATGAAAAAAATAACATATTTACTAGACTCATAAGTCGTAACATATACATAACGAAATTCGGTGTAATAGACATCGTTTACGTGTATAATATGTAAGCCTTACCTAATACACCAGCTGCCCTAAAAAAAAATATTCTTTCTTTCTTTCTTTCCTTCCCTCGACTTCGTCCGCGTGAAATTTCTTGTTTCCCCGACCCACCCCGTCGCATCGCACAGCCTGTCCGCGCTACCACTTCATTTTCGTTGAGCGTTCTTTTTGGCGTATTTTTAGGGGATCCCTAAAAATACGCTAAAAGGAATGCGTAGCCAAATGGCAAAAAACGGAACGTCTGTCTGTCCGTCCGTATGTCACAGCCACTTTTTTCCGAAACTATGAGAGCTATACTGTTGAAGCTTGGTAAGTAGATGTATTCTGTGAACCGCATTAAGATTTTCATACAAAAGTAGAAAAAAAACCCATTAATTTTGGGGGTTCCCCATGCTTAGAACTGAAACTCAAAAATTTTCTTCAAAAATGATATTGAGGTTTCTAATATCATTTTTTTCTAAACTGAATAGTTTGCGCGAGAGACACTTCCAAAATGGTAAAATGTGTCCCCCCCCCTGTAACTTCTAAAATAAGAGAATGATAAAACTAAAAAAAATATATGCTGTACTACCATGTAAATTTCCACCGAAAATTGGTTTAAACGAGATCTATTAAGTAGTTTTTTTATTAATACATATTTGCTCGATATCAATAATGGCAACAGGTAGGCACTATATTCACAAAATACTTAGTTGTATTTTTACTTTAATATTAAATCATAAAATAAAATAAATATTTAAGGGGGGCTCCCATACAACATACGTGATTTTTATACGAGTCGGACTCGCGCACGAAGGGTTCTGTACCCTTGTACAGAACCCTCCGTGCGCGAGTCCGACTCGCACTTGGCCGGTTTTTTCGTTTTGCTTGGCTCCTTAGGGTCCTAGCGCTCAAGAATTGGGCTATCAAATGCAAAAATAATTTTCACTTCCGACCGGTTGTTCTAGACTCTAGAGATTAGCGCGTTCAAACAAAAAAACAAACTCTTCCGCTTTATTATTAGTATAGATATCCTACTAATCAAATACGTCAGTAGTTATATTAAGAGGAAGATGAGTCGGCTGTCTATCTGTCGACTAACTTCAAGAGGTTGGAACTTGTTATTAATTTGTCTACGGAGACAAACTTTAGTGAAACACAGGAACTTTCGTAGCTTATGTTTTCTTATTGACCGACTGTCGGTGCGGATTTTCCCGGCAGAGAAAATCTTCCCTCACCCTAATTTAATTTAAAAGACAGATTCTAAATGTAATATTATTTGCCTATAAAAACAAGATTCTTAAACAGGCAAAAACGGGGACCCCCAGCCTTAATTTAAAAGACAAATTAACTGAGCGCACCTTAAATGAACCGATTAATTTGCTCTCCTAACCTAATGTTCTCTTGACTTTATTTATTTAAACTTGATATACCCAGGTATGCTGCCAGTAGCATAGCTTTTTCGTTGCGGAAAAGCCCCAAGGGTATTGCAGGTCAATTTTAATCATTGCTAATGTTTTAATTTAACCCTTGAATGGCAAAGAAACAGGATGAAAACGAAGAAGGTTGTCCTTATTTCCCGGGTCGGGGGACCCCTCGCACCTCTGCCGAACCTAACCAATTATTCGGTTTACTGTATCAATGACCCAGTGTCCGCCCTGAAAGTAAATAATTCAAGAGCTTGGTATTCATTTTGGACACTTTCATATGGCGGCATTGTTGGGCCGCCTATAATAGCCTTAGCATTACACACTTAGGTACTTACAAATTGCAAGCCTGTAATGGCAAGTGATTTGCATTAAGTACCTATTATTTTCTGAATATAATAGCATCTATACTTATAATAAATCTGTAGAAGTGAAAATTCTGTACATTGAAAATATCAAAAAAATAATTTACAGGGGGTGTTACTAGACCGACACCGAACCCAAAAATGTGATTAAAAAAATTTTTGTCTGTCTGTCTGTCTGTTTGTTCAGGCATCACGCAAAAACTACCGGTTCGATTACGATGAAACTTGGTATAATTATTCTTTAATATCCTGGGCACCACACTGGGTACTTTTTATCCCGGAAAAGTATATACAATAAAAAACAAACTTAATTTTGCGGTTCGATCCCTATACCCGATTACCACTGTCTGTACTGTACCAACCGCAAATACTAAGTTTGTCGTAGGTTGGGTCACCCGCAGTGGAGTTCATTTTTATTCCTTTTAGTTTTTAGAGTTATTTAGGTTTATTTTTATATGAGTCGTAGGTATAGATTTTAATTTTAAAGTATAGGTAGTATATTTGATAGTGTACGTAGTGACCGTAGGTTATTTTATAATACTGTTAGGTAGGATTAGTCATTCGTATAGATATTAGTTTTTAGGGATTTTGCTTATTTATTGAGTTTAGATTAGTTATCATCAGAAATAGGTTTATTTAGGTAGGTATTTAATTTTCTGTTATTGAGTTTTTTTTTTTAATTAGGTAGGTACTTAGGTAAAGATATCATATAGGTACCCTCTTAATCACCACTAATGAGACACAATTGGTTTTCTACTGTAATTAGCCACAAAGGGCCCGCGAGATAGATGGCATTCTGGGGAAGCACATACATTTTATCCTGTTAGCACGTTCCCGTGGGATAACTTCCGACATCCACGCGGGCGAAGCCGCGGGCAGAAGCTAGTCTTAAATATAATTTTATAACTATTTAAATATAATAAGAGCTATTAAAGCTTGCTGACTACAAACAAAGAAATAGCCCATCATTTGTAAAGTTTGCGTTTACGAACGATTGTGTATAATTTAAAAGCAAGTTTAGTTTTTTATGTGGTGGCCCAGTGGTTAAGGCCTCGACTTACGAGCTGTAGGTTCGAACCCAGATAGGCGCTTTATTTTGTGTAAATTATTTCATCACCACTGCTCTCAAAACGGTGAAGAAAAACATCGTGAGGAAATCTGTCATAGAACCATAAACTCGAAGACATGTGACATCTACCAACCCGCACTGGGCCCGGGTGGTGGATTACGGCCCACTCCCTTTTACCGAGAGGAGGCCTGTGTCCCAGCGGTGGGAACATTATAGGCTGATTATACATTTATATGATTCTTTTGTAATTTTGATGCTCGAAAAGTGCTAATTCTCAGCCTAATTTCAAGAAACCACTTTTGATTTTGGTTTGTTTGACGAACGATTATGTAATCCAAACTAATATTATAAATGCGAAAGTAACTCTGTCTGTCTGTCTGTCTGTCTGTCTGTCTTTGCTTCACGCCTAAACTACTGAACCGATTTGTGTGAAATTTGGTACAGACATAGTTTGGAACTTGAGAATGGACATAGGATAGTTTTTATTACAAAAAATAAAATAAAAAATAAAATTTATTCCGGACATACAGCGCCATCTATTGGTCAAGAGTCGGTGTCATCTATTAGTGAAGTCACTATTCCACGCGAACGAAGTCGCGGGCAAAAGCTAGTTTTAAATAAAAAATGAACCAAATGTATATCTTGCATTTCTCTTTCCATACCGAAAGTTTTTTTTAGAAACGTAACTCATTAAGTACCTATTTAATATTAAGCAGACATTTTGATTTATGAACATTTCGCGAAAGAGGATTTAAAGTAAGCCGCCCGAACCGGGGAGTTCTGTCAGCAACGGCATTTGGGATTTAACCAATTTGGTTTGTTTATGTAAAGAAAATCTGATATTTCATAAAAAATTTATCAACTTACGGTACTGAATTAATAGAAACTGTTTTATTCCACACGGAGTTTCAATGCTTCAGTAACTTTGTTAAACGTCAGGTGGTAGGTTGTGGGTATAACTGAATTAACTTGATAAATATTCAACAAATTTTAATGGAAACCAATTTCAATTCAGATTTCAGAATAAGTAATATTTTACGAGTGATTCTTTGTAAGAGGCATGTGTTTAATCGAACCACTAATAATTCCATTTTTTATACTTTGCCCCACACTAGGAATTTCTTATGTATCGTGGGTGCGTTTACAAACATTTAAACTCACATACACAAACAGCCAGACCCGGAACAACTACTTATAGGCCATACAAATATTTGTTCCGTGCGGGAATCGAACCCGCGACACGCAGCGCAGCAGTCAATCGCTTAACCACTGCGCCAACCGTGCCGTCAATTTTGCGCTGTTTAAAATACTATAGAACACTCTACTATTAAGATCCTCTTTTTGTGAACCTCAAATATTTCCTATCTTGGTTTCCAACATATTAAATGATCCTCGAAATATTTAACTGATCAAAATATATTGACCTAGCGGGGTAACTGCGTAATACACTATAAGTAGCAATGGCTTTCATTTTGACAGTTCAATAACGTTCATTGCGTTATTTACGGCGTTGAGCAGACAAATGTTTCGAACATATGAAGCAATGTATTAGCAATATCATTCAAAATGATTCAGAATGTGATTGAAAGCGTATTACGCAATTAGGGTGCTGGTCAATAAGTTTTTAGAGTACTTATCGGTTAAATATTTCCGTTTATAAAAGTAGGTATTTCATGTAAAGTCACGAGCACTAATATGACAACACTTGGAAACTTTCATTAGCGATTTTTGCGTGATCGAAAACAACAATGAAACACGACACATTGCAAAAACCTATGGATTCGAAAATACTATGTTCGTAACAACATAAAATTTCATTAAAAAATAAAGGAGTAAATCGCTTTTGAATAAAGCCAAGTGTATACATACTTATGCTTGTGACTGCACTGATTGATACGTTTTCTCAGTACGTTCAAGGCTAAGATATGCATTAGTCACCAAAAACCGGTTAAGTAAGAAAACAGTTTTCCAGTTGCTAATGTAATTTTATCCTACCTTAGTAACCGATGGTTTAAAAATAGAGATTGTAGCATGATCAAGATTGTAATTATTCTTTGAGTTTCGTGTACTTCTTAAGTTCTTAATAAAGTTACTAGCGTAGCGAATCGCCCACCCCCCTTCGCACGGTTATTACGAGTTCACAAAACATTGCGATTTCTGTATTATTATGTAGGTTTAATATTAATGTAATATACGCATGATTGGTTTTATTTTATTAATTGAATTGTTTTTGATTTCTTGTATTTTATTTTCTGTTTTACTCTTTCTTACACACGCTGTCTACATCTCTTTATCTATGTTCCTATCGCAGGTATGCTGGAAGACATTTCTATAGAAATAAGTATCACCTTTGTACCTGTTTTTGTGTTCTTTTCTTCTTGTCTTGTTTCCCCCAACTTCTTAATTTTTTGTGTTTAAGTTCTTTTTATGCGTCATGTTTACTGCAAATAAACGTTTTTTTTTCTGGTCTGTTTATATAGATGTGTGTACATAAATGGTTAAATATATAAATAAACCTTCGGGAATAAATTATCTAAATTACGCTGACAACCGCATCAAAATCCGTTGTGCAATTTAGAAGAACACTCGGTCACACAGACAGACACGAAAAGAGATTTTAATTCATATTATGTATACTTATAAGCAAGCTAGGCTTGCCGCTGTTGGTTGTGGATGGGTGACCATCTTTACATACCAAGACCACTCCGTCCCGGCTGTCATTCGTGGATCTTTGACAGTCGTTACGAGTCGTCAGTCGCCCGAAAGTCTGACAACCAGTCTTACCAAGGGTATGGTATTACCCAGTAACTGGGTTGTGGAGGTCAGATAGGCAGTCACCCTATGTAAAATACTGGTATTCAGATAATGATTATGTATACCTATATGAATTTTAATATCGAGAGATATTTTTCTTCATTGCCAAATATTGTCCCTGTCTGTAGATTCTTAATGTTATCCTATTATTTTGTTTCTTTGTTCCGGTGACAATGTCAAAGGTTGTTTGTTGAGGAAAATATTACTTTTATATCCTACCTTCAAATTCTTGTTGTCAAAGAAGTTGATAACGGGGTTAAAGCCGCTGGGAGTGGCAAGTAAATTGAAATAATAGGGGTTAAAGTATGAAATTGCCGTTTTATTGTAATAGGTACTTCGAATTGACATAGAACCTTCATGGTTTGAGATTTTTGAGTGAAACTTTTTTCACATGGTACCGAAGTTTTTCTTTTCAAAAATGTGCAACATTCGATTATCGATTTTCAGTTGTTTTTTTTATTTAGCTTAGACATGAAAGATGGATACTTCTAAAATTCGAGTTAATTTTGAATACGAGTTCCGACGCGGAACTAACGCGGCAGAAACACCTCGCAATATCAATGTTGCGTTTGAAGAGGGGCAGAGGGGACTGCTAATGAACGCACCGTGAGATTTGGGTTTAAACGCTTTCGTGATGGAAACTTTTATTTGAAGAACGAACCATGTGGAAGACCGTCCACACAGGTGAATAACAATGAATTGAAAGAGATGGTGGAAGCCGATCCGAGCCAAACTACCCAGGAATTAGCGGCATGGTTTAACGTTACCTTACCAACAATATTGACTCATTTGCGTCAAATCAATAAAATAAAAAAATATAAAAAATGGGTGCCTCATGATGAAGTTTTCTTTTCAGGAGGCACTTTCCAAATGCTTTCACACAGTTTGTCGAATCTAGATCACGAGAGTTCTATCGCAAAGGCATAAATGACCTTCCTATTAGATGGCAGCAATGTATAGTTTGGTAATTATTTTGATTAAATAAACACTTTCAATTAAAAAAACTACAATTTCAATTTTTCAGTACAAATCGGCAATTTCATACTTTAACCCCTAATATATGTGAGTTTTGGAAATCTTTTAGTTCTCGTTGTTAGATCCGATCTTATCATTAATTTTAATTCATTTGTCTATAAAAGATCGCTCTTCGCGACAAGACCGCCCATTGTGTCATCCTTTGTAAAATTTATATAGTTATGTTCTGTAATTTATATGGTGAACAGTCACCAAAGGAGATAAGTAAACAGGGTCGTAGGATATAGTTGAAGTTTAGTAAGAAACGGATTGATGTTGGCAAAGGCCTCTTCACATGCCACTTCTCATACACAGAAGGCATGAGCATTGATTACCACGTTTGCTTTTTTATTGCTGAATAGGCCTGCTCTTCACGTCGATCACGCCTGATGGAAATCGTTGGATGAGGTCTATGATGGAACGAGCGTGCCCAGAAGATGCCTGTTCTCTCGTGCTTTGAAGGCAGACGGGTTAATTGTGGGAGGGAACACAGACGCTCGCTAAGAGTTTCATTCTTGTAACAGAGTCCTTGCTCAAGACAGGTTGACGATTTCAGACTTATATTAACTATTTGTGCAGAGTTCCTCGCGATGGTTTACTTCACCGATGTCAGTATTGTCTAAGATAAATTCAGAAAGTACATATGAATTGAACAGGCCACTGGGCCATTACGATATTCATTTCACTTTGCCATAATTAAAATAAGCGTTTCATACGATTGTGAATCTCATTCTTATACATTTTATGTTAATATTCGTATAAGCGAGTGTGAGCTAGCGTTTAATACGCATGACCATTAATATTTTACAAAGTAGTGTTCACCATCGGAAGAGACGCTTATTTACTTACCAAAATAAAGTCAAAGTGCGGTCTGTGAATCCAGCCCTAAGCCTTATCCTACGTAGCTTAGCTGCCGGATCCAGTTATCACTACCCTACAAGTATGTGAAGTTTCACCACTCAATTTAATCTGACCTTTAGAGGCTCTCGCAGACAGACACAACGCGACGGTGCGCCGCGATTCTGGCAAAACTACGACAATTTCCATGAAGTTTTCCATTAAATTGTCTACTAGAATAGCGTCACCCTGTCGCGTACACCCGGCTGCGAGAGTTATGGTCATCCATACCTGTGTTTTTTTAGCCAACTTTAGCAGTTTTTGGCAGTTTTTAGCCGCCCGAATACCCTAACTTTGTACCTACCGTTTTGTTCAGAAGCATTGCTTTTATCTCGTGAGGGTGGAAGTTACACCCAGTTTTTGAATTGGGATTTGAAAATTGAGAACTTGTTAAACTCTATTTTAGCATTAGGTAGTTGAGGTGCTTCCTTCGAAATTCCAACTTACGAGTACTTTGCAAAAACCGTAAGAAATTTTGAATTTCGCGGGCTTCATTGAAGGAATTACTTTAATGCTGAAGTAGAGTTGTTCTCCTTGGGCAAGAATGCCTTAACTTCGGTGCCCAAGTTGTCACCTATTTAAGTCATTAATAACTCCGAACACTAACAATTGGCAAAAGTCGTGTTAGAAGCAAAGTTCTACTTGAAAGCTTTTTCTATTGGTATATATTATGGCTATTGGGCTTCAGGGCAGAAACCCATAGTACGGTGCCCATTCTCTTTAAATCATACGCACCCTACTAAATGCGCGGATTTTACATTCGGAATTTCTGCTATCTCATTGGTACTAAGAAAATATTCACGTGTATGGCTTTTATTCTACCAACACAACACAGAATATTGTTTTCCAGACGGTAAAGAAAGTCATCTGGTATTATATGTCAAAGATTTAAATCACTAGACTAGAAGCTTCTATGACAATTTATTTTTACTATGTACTTAGTTGAAATCGTCATTAGTTTAAAATTTATGTACCGCTACTGTAAACTAGAGGAGCGGAACTACCTACTACAAGCACTCTTTTTTGCTTAAAAGGTAGTTCCTAATTTTGTAATGTTAATGTTAATAAGTTGATTAAATAAACATTTTTAATTTAATTTAATCAAGTCAAATCACTCTGTCATTGTGTGTCGGTGTGTTACAAAGAAACAGAAACGCGACTATCTTTTGGCTTGAACGGGCGAATCTTTTTTTTTTTTTTCTTTCCTTTGTAATCTGCAATCGGCTCATCTAGCCATAATCAGATGTGGTTTCCGTAGGTAATATGAACGGGCGAATCTAACGATTTAAATCTTTGGTCTAGTATAAAAACACCCAGGAGTTAAGTAGGTACTCAAAGATGTGATTGAGTAGAACGAATTTCTGTAGTCATTAACGATAGCCCAGCAGTTGCATGTACCTACCTACCTAACTAATTATAACCATTGATTATTGCGCTCGGTACACTGGTATACTATACTATACATATTATACACGCATTTCGTGTCTGTCTGTGTGACCGCGTTGTTCATCTAAACTACGCAAAGGATTTTGTTGCGGTTTTCACTATCTTTTAGAGAATTAATTCGGGACGGTTTATGTTAATCAGTGCGAAGCAGGGACGGGTGGCTAGTTTATTTATAAACAGAAAACACATTATCTACATGTTGTTTTGTTTTCGTTTGTTTACCCTGTTGAGGAATGGTAAACGAATGTTTTTAGCTGAAATATTCATTGTAATTGCTTACTGTCTTTATTCAGAACTAGCTGATCCGATAGACTTTGTCCTGTCAAAATTTTAATATGATCTTGAGTTCATAAAAAAAAAACACGAATTTTCTAATCTTCCAGCCGCTCCCAAGTGGTATTTACTTGAGAACGGTTTACAGATATACATAGATGCATTGGTGAAGTTCTACGTTTACGGAGATTTTTAATAAGCGTTTGTATCTATATGGGCCACATGCAACCTATGCATCACACTGACGTCACGCAAAATTCTGCATCGCGCAAGCAGAGTTTACCGTCCAACTAGCATTGTATACAACGCTCCGATATCAATCGTCGGGCAGTAGCCAACCAGACAAAACACCCGTCTGCTCTGAGGATCCTCCCTTTTCTATAGAGGATGAGTAAACTTTTACACCCTGTTCCTCATACCTCTATATATCTAATAATGATAGAAGTTTTAAGTGTTCTAAGTACATTACTCACTGCTTAAATATGACTGTTAATTACTTACTACTAGTAAAGTGCTTAACTTACCTTTTTCTTAGTTATCGTAATTACTTACCTGTCAAACTAAATGAGTTTTAGTTTAAATTATAGTTGGTCCTGATAATTATATAAAACTCATTAATTTGTAGGACAATCTTAAAGGCCTTAGTGTGACTTCAAAGTTCTAAGACATTTAATTTCAGTCGCCAAGGAATTCGTTTTCCCTTCAACTGAAAGACAGTGATAAATAAGTTTGTAAGTGCTTACCTACCTAAATCTGTCTAGCTTTTTCACAACTTTGTTGGGGTCGGCTTCCAGTCTAACTGGATATCCGAGCCACGAAGAGTTCTCGATATATAGTGGAGCCGTCCATCCACGAGCAAGCCGTGACAAGCATAGCTTAAACTTTGATCAACACGTGCGGCTGTTATTATTTAGCCACGAGCCCCTAGGGTAAAGTTAGGTAGGAAACCGAGCTAACCTAGGTTTCCTACCTAATTTTCAATTTTAGTCAAGGTAGGTATATATAGGTATATATGAACATCAGGTCAAGGTACCAATGTACAATATGGCACAATATGGCAAAAAGGATACATTACAAAAAAAAAGAAGGAAACATTTATATTGCGGGACGAGTACCTACCTAATTAGGTAAGGATCGTAGCAGGAAGCGGGCGTTCTGTAGATTCTACCTACCCCGTGTGAAGTAGGCAGGTACGAGTTTATGGATGTATGTAAGTACCTGGTAGGTTATTTGAGCATAAGCATACCTACTAATTTATTTCAAAGAAGTAAGTAATCTTTTTTACAACAAAAATCCCAATTTCCAGGAAATCTCAATTAAGTGCTGGACATGCCTGGCAGCACACTTGTTAATGTTTTATGAATGTATGTACCTTTATGGTACCTCTTTTACCGTATACCGTAAAACTCACAATTAAATCACTCTCAAAAAAGGCTGTGAAGAACAACAGCACAAAGTTTCATGATATCCCAGCTTTACGTTTAAAATCCGTTTTTAAAAGTTGGCGTACAAAAGTTGTTCGTAAAGTTGGCCGCGCTAGGGGACGTGTTTTTGTAGAAGTACCTAATTTAAAGTATCTTCCTTTGTCGCGTGTTCTAATGACGTTAATTGATTGTGGTGTTTGCAATGCTAACTGTATAAATGCAATATGGAGTGTATGTAGGGGTTTTTCACCATTCTCTATTTGTTGCAAAAATACTTCTTGCCTTCCTTGAAGCTAACAAAAATAGAATTTTCTTTCTTTTCCAATTTAACAATATTAGGTATTACTTATTGCTTTAATTGTTTTTGAGGTGCCCGTGGCTAAATGATAATAGCTGCACAGGTCGATCGATCAGGCTAAGCAACGCTTGCAGCGCTTGATCTGTGGATGGGCGACCATCTTTACATACCGAGACGGTTTAACGTCCGGTTTCCGAGATACCTACCTCGGAAAGCACGCCTCCGTTGGTCCCGGCTGTCATTCGTTAATCTTTGACAATCTTTACGGGTAGTCAAAAGCCCGAAAGTCTGACAGTCAGTCTTACCAAGGGGTATCGTATTACAACCCAGTAACTGGGTTGTGGAGGTCAGATAGGCAGTCGCTCCATGTAAAATACTGGTATTCAGCTGCATCCGGTAAGACTGGCAGCCGACCCTCGCATAGTTGGTAAAAGGGCAGATAATGCTTTAATTGCTTTTTAAATGCTTTAAATGCCTGTTCTTCAGCGAGTATTTTGCCGGCCAAGCGTAATTAAGCGAATATTATCTTTGATAGCTTCGGCGTAAACCGAAGACCATAGAAATTCAAAAAGTTGTTTCCTATATCTATGGAAAGAATTTTTTACATTTCTATGGCGTAAACTAATATACTAGCTTCTGCCACGACTTCGCCCGCGTGGATGCCGAAATTATCTCACGGAAACGCGCTACCGGGACAAAAAGTAAGCTTTGTCCTTTCCTCAGGATGCCATCTATCTTCTCCTTGCCAAATTTTATCGAAATCCGTTCAGTGGTTTAGGCGTGAAAAAGTACCGGCAGAGTTACTTTCGAATTTATAATATTAGTATGGATGTATCGATCTCTTTTACTTATACTATACGGAACCTTAATTGCGTAACGTACTCTAAAAACTTATTGACAAGCACCCTAATTGCGTAACGATCAATCACATTCTGAATCATTTTGATGGATATAGCTAATCCATTGCTTCATATGTTTGAAAAATTTGTCTGCTCAACAACGTAAATATCGCAATGAATGTGGTTGAACTGTCAAAATGGAAGCCATTGTTACTAATAATGGGTTACGCAATTACCCCGCGGGACCTACAATCGAAAGTACGTTTCTTGAGCGTGGAAATTATTGATAGCTGAATTATTGATCCTCGTCGACGCCGACTGTAGGACAGGGCCCCAAGTCTGCTATTACAATAGTGTCAGAATGGTCTATCATTGATTTCATAATTGTTGATTTTGACAAGTTTGGTAATCTAACTAATATAATGGCGTCATTATGACTTTCCAGTGGTCAACCACTGACTCTCCATTGAAAGAAATGGCATAGAATGGTAGTCTCGTACATAATGATAAATGAATGACCGACTTACATAAAACACTTGACTTGTATAAAACACTAATAAATAATATGTAAAAATATATATAAATGAAATCTGGCACAAATAAAGTAGTGGTAGTTTTTCGAAAATCATTTCTACTAACGGGTTTTATAATAAAGGCAATACGACAATGTCATTATGACATAATTATTCTATTACGAGACCACTGACCGAACAATTTAGCAGATTACGAACTTTAAGCAAAATGACAATGGGATTGGAATGGGATCGTGTTGGAATGACGAATTTATAAAAATAGCAGACTTGGGGCCCTGCTCTGTTACTTGGGGCCCAGGTGCCTAATAATGGATTAGCCTTTACAGAGACTTGTGGTATTATCCTACATCATATAGGTATCTTGGACTAAACGCTACGCAAACATTGTTTGGCTTCTTATAAGCGCTGTTAATCTTCTTCCACAAAGGCACTGGCAGAGCGGAAAAGGGTAATTTAGCTAATCCCATTCAATAAGCTCGATTCTAAAGACGAATTACTATCTGAGACATTCAACATTTTACGAAGAGGTATTCCAAAGAGAATGGAATTGAATCGTGGATAGTTTCGTGGTGGTCGGAGGATCCTCCCTTTTCTATGGAGGATGAGTGAACTTTACACCCTGTTCCTCATACCTCTAAATATGTATAAGAAAATTGCATATAAGAATGATAACAGTTACGAATAGTAGGCACTATACTGTACTATCTCTCTCCTTAAACACCATTTTTCTTGTTCTTTGCTCATGTTTCATGATGAACTGACCAGTGATACGGGTGTTTATTTATTATAATCAGGATTAACATATAGGATACTTTATATCCAGATATTCTCACGGGATCGAAACTTATGCAGGTAAAACTGCGGGGCGCAGCTAGTATTTAACAGATGTAATTTTTATCTTTTATAATAGCATGTAAATATATTGTTTTTTTAATGTACTTATAATTTAATAATGTGTAAGCTGTGCTTGTTACCTGTAATTGAGTGTGCATTACCGTTTAATGTATGTATATTATACAACTTCTACGAGTATAATGGTAAAAGATTATTGTAATGTATGTATCTCGTTGGTAATACTTAAATAAATTAATCAATGTTTTAGGTATCGTGTATGTATTTATTGTATATTTATTTAAATGTAAATGGTACACAACACACTATCTTCAGTATTGTGTCTCCTTCTGCCTTGAACCATCCAAAGGTTCTCTTGACAAGATGGATTTTAGCGATAAGACCACCCATTGTGTCACCCCTTGTAAAATGTCTACATTTTATGGTGTACATAATATTCTATCTATCTATACTGTAGGTCTGTATGTATGGCCACATCGAAACATCCGCAAACATTTTTTAAATCCTTTCGTAAACTATGATTACATTGTTTATCCTGATTCGGCCATTAAGATAACCCGATTAGGTTAAGAATTTAATTAAAACAAAACTTTGTAACACTTTTTTTATAATTTATTCTATCTTGATTACTTTCTGCGTTTGCGAGCTTGAATAATATTTGCATACATTAAGTATGAGCGAGTTATATTCGAGGAACAAAGATAAATATGAAACAAGTCCAAAGGTCCCTGTCACCCGGTAGATATCGACGCGCAAACTGTAACCATGGATTCAGCACATGAGTTTAGATCCCATAGCGTCAAAATTTTTCGTCGGTTATTAAAAAAAAAAATTGCTGTTCCATACATTTTGACTTTTTTATGAATAGTTTGCGCGTCGATATACACTAGCTTTTGCCCCGTCTTTGTTCACGTGAAAGGACATTGCTCTGCGCCCATACATTGTTCGCTCTGGAATCAAGAGCATCGGAAAATTATGTGTTATATTGTCGATCATTAGTAAACTCCTATAATATCTTATTTGTATAGCGGACTAGCTGCAGAATTAAGATTAAAAAAAACGTATCAGATTTTGAGGTTATAATCGAACCATAACAACGAATATTCGTTCCTTCCTCGTGGTCAAACTTAGTAGTCAAACTGATTTGACCACGAGGAATTTTAACATTCTTCGTGGTCAAACTGTAACTATATAACCTCTTTGAACATACTGTATACGATGTAGTCTTATTGTACAGGGAAAAATAAATATAAAAAAGAGAGAGAGAGAGAGAGAGACAGACAGAGAAACACGCGCACGCCGCTCGGCTTACAACTATAGCAAAAAGAGTCGTTCCAACTTTTGATCTTAATTTTTTCCGTCTAGCCCCCTTTCGCAACGCGTTAAGGAACTTCGTTCCAACAATGGTATTTCTGTGTCACTTGTATTATTTTCCTGTCTTGTTTGCATTTGCATTTCATGTTCAAATAATTAGGGACTTTTCTGCACTTACATATTTTTAATATGGACATAAAATACATAAAGCGTAAAAGAGGAACGGTATTGTTATTCAGTGGACGGCCTATAAACTGCGGACGTACAAAAATGGATCCACATTCTGGACTTGCAGTCGTCTTAAAAAAGAAAAGTGTCGGGGGTCTATTACTCTGAAGGTAAAAAAATTACACATTAAGTGTTGTTTCACGAGGCACGCTGCCCGTGGGACTTGCGTTTGCCATAGGCGAAGTGTAGCTGGAGAGCTGATGACGAATTAGGGGAGATGTCTCCTGTAACAAACTCAACTTGAGGTTGTTACAGGACCACGGCTGCCAACATTAAATGCTGAAAGGTACATTCGTGAGTGCTTGCTTAGAACCTCACGTGATACCATACGCGGACTATGTGGGCCCAAATTTCCTTTTTATGCATGATAATGCAAGAGCCCATGCGGCCGGCATCGTCAGGGAATATCTTCGGGATGTGAATATCACAGTTATGGACTGGCCAGCCAGAAGCCCAGACATGAACCCCATTGAGCACATGTGGGATGAGCTAAAAAAACGTGTTAGGGCTCGTCAGCCAGTTGCCCAGACGATGCAGGAGTTGAAAACTGCCATAGAAGAGGAATGGGAGATGATCCCTCAAAATTTCATAGAGCGGTTGATAAACTCTATGCCTAATCGTATGAGAGCTGTGGTAGATACCCATGGAGGCAACACGCGTTATTAAATTAAACCTTTATTTGATAAAACATGTTTTTTATTCAAAAATCAATTGCCTTTAACAAGGCGCATATCCGACTTGTTAGGCGTAGCTCCATGTCGTATGGTATTCTGAATTCAAATTTAAAACAATACGATCGAAAAAGATGGTAAAATGTATCAGGTTTAAAACTGCATCAACAGTTTTTGTTCAATCTAGCAATCATATTTCGGTAGGGGCCATCGAAACCTAAACTCTAAGGTGGGCCAATAGATGTGTCCAGAAGTGTATATATTATTTTCGATGATTAAATCACGATAGAATAATTGGTCGCCAAAAATTTTTCACGTGGACTTCGAAACAGCTTCAAGCAATGCACTATTACAAATTTTTCCTAACGTCCAAATTGTAAACTGATTTTATCATTTCTCAAACAGCCAATGGCGAAGAGCAAAGAAATTGAACTTGAAAAGTAAAGATGAAAGGAGAGTTGTTGGCTTATGTGCTGTACTCGCCTTATTACCTGAAGACAAAATAGAGGAAGGATGGGAGTATATTAAATTTGATAGTCCCAACACCGCGAAATGTGAAAAATATTTAAAATATTTCGAGACTACATGGATGAAGAAGAAAACATTTAAAAACTAATGGTCCGTATATGGTCAGCGACATCGTACAAATAATATAGTTGAATCATGGAATGGATAACTGAACAAATCGATGAAACGACATCATCCAATCACGGTTGCTCGTTTACTGGCAACTTTATTGAAAAAAGAAAATACTGATCCAAAACCATATCCTCGACGCCAAGAACAAATATTCCGAGACGAATTCATGATAAAGTGTCAAATGGAATTTATACATAGCGATATAGGTGTAGGTTACTTTTTAAATAAATTATGTTAAACGAAACTTTTGAAACTACACAGGGTGTAATTTTTTTATAAATTTGATAGTTTGACCACGAAGAATGTTAAAATTCCTCGTGGTCAAATCAGTTTGACTACTAAGTTTGACCACGAGGAAGGAACCCGAATATTAGGTATAGTTTTTCATAGCTCCGAGTGATTTTTAAGAAACTAAAAAAGAATAACATAATACATTTAGCTGTTTTTTGTACCTACATAGATAATAAGGTATCTATGCAGTTTTTTTCTAAAGCCTAGTATGTAATTGCAACGTTTAAATGATAAGAATCTAATTAACATAGGTACCTACCTGTGTATTCTTAGCATTGGTTTTGGAATGAGATAAAATGTTTGTGTATTAATGTAAAAATAATACTGTCTCCTTAGATTATAGTGGTGATGTAGCGCGGTAGCTAGATGGCATTCGTGTGCATTGATATATGGCTGAGCGCTTTTGAGGGAATGTTTTAGTGATTCAGATTCAAAAACATGCAACAATTCATTAAAAATTCGATTGATCGATTGCAATCGATTGGGATTGGGGGTATCGAGACCCATCCCTAATCTTTTTTGATACGAAATGACGTTTGGCGAAGATGGCGGCGATTAATGTTATTAGTCGCGTAAAATACTTTAAAGTGTTCATTTTGGCATGCAGCCAGTCCGTGTTACAAAAGTATTTGCAACTAATATAATAAAATAGACAATTAATTATCGTGTATGTCTGATATTTCTTGTACACACGGCTACACGTCAAGCTATACAAAACCAGTTTGTCTTGGCCTCACTTTGTATGATATTTTCTCACAATGAATGGTCAGCCAATACTGGTTTTGCATAGCTTGATGTGTAGCCGTGTGTACACAGGGTGATTTCGGACAATGTCCTTTCTTATTCCCCCGTCCCACCGCGTCGCATCGCATCACCTGCTCGCACTATCACTTCGTCTTCGCTTAGCGTCCTTTCTGACTTTTAATTCTTTTTAAAATCCGACTCCGAATCCGACAAATCCGACCGGCTGTGCCAAAGATCAGCGCGTTCAAACAAACAAACTCTTCAGCTTTATTATTAGTTTTCGTGTTTGTCTGTGTGACCGAGTGTTCTTCTTCTAAACTAAGCAACGGATTTTGATGCGGTTTTTACCATTGTATAGAGAATTTATCAAGAAGGTATAAGTGTATAAACCATTCATACTAAACTTATATGCCTATAAACAGAAATACAAAAAAAAAAAAATACAAAATACAAAAATATTTATTTCATCTCAACAACATTGTGTCATACATAAACTGAAACAGCTCCAGTAAGTTACAATAAGATAGAAGTCTAGAAGTTTTGTCAGGTCGTAAGAACCGTTCGAAACAGGGGCGGGTCGCAAGTTAGGTATACTATATAAATATTCTTCAGTAGTTCTCTAACTCTTTGACAGGAGAATTTACCTGTGTAACAAACTGACAAAGCAACCCCCTGAGATACAACTTATTGTTTGACATCCCAAATAGTTGTTGAATAACATTCCCACTTTAGTGGTTTCTAGTAAGCAATTCGAGTTCTGTACTGTCTGTACAAAATGAATTAATTTATGAATGAATCTTATACCAATTTAAGTAAAGACCCCATGTTACTATTCAAGAACTTTGCATTTCCATCATCATCGGGCTATTGGGGACCTACTAGTGTATGCCACTCACTTGTGGGGCGAGGCCCTCGAGAGGAACGGTGAAGCGATTGCCGTCTCCTTAGATATCTCGAAGGTCTTCGACAGGGTATGGCACGCTAGCCTTATGAGTAAGCTTCCAGTGTACGGCATTCCCCTGCTCTGACTGGCTGGGTATAAGACTTTTTGAGTGAACGGTCTCTCCGAGTTATTGTCGATGGATGCTCATCGGAGCCCATGACGACTAATGCCGGTGTTCCTCAGGGGTCTGTTCTCTCTGCAACTCTCTTCCTGCTGAATATCAACGATCTGCGTATGCCCGGAATCTATGGGTATGCAGATGACAGCACAGTTGTAGAGAAATACCTGCCGAGTTTTCGGGCTTGTAAGGAAGTAATCCGGTCCGAAAGAGAGGCTATGGTAGAGCGTACGAATGTCGCACTTCAGGCAGTCTCCAAGTGGGGCGAAGCCAACCTTGTGGGATTCAACGCCGCGAAAACACAAGCGTGTCTGTTTACCGCCAAAAGGAGCCCGTTTACCTTGGCTCCTGCTTTTCAGAATGTATCCTTGGAGTGCACCGACCGCCTTCAGCTCTTGGGAGTTGAAATTTCCTAAAACCTAAACTTTGGGCTGTTCATTGAGTCCAAAACCAAGATGGCTGCTAGGAAACTTGGCGTTCTTGCAAAGGTCCGGCAGTACTTCACACCGGGACACCTTCTAATGTTATACAAAGCGCAGGTCCGATCGTGTGTGGAATACTGCAGCCACATATGGGCTGGTGCTGCAAAATTCCATCTAGCAGCTTTGGACTCAGTGAAGAGGCGTGCGAAGAGGCTAATTGGTGATCCAGATTTGTTTAAGACCAATCTACAAAGCCTGGAGCACAGGCGTAAGGTAGCCAGCCTTTCGGTATTCTACAGGATGCATTCTGGAGAGTGTGCGCTGGAATTACATGATTTAATTCCGCCATCACCGTTCATATCATAGAATAGAATAGAATAAGTATTTATTATGTACACCATAATTATAAATTACAGATATATATTATAGAAATTTTACAAAGGGTGATACAATGGGCGGTCTTATCGCTAAGAGCGATCTTTTAAAGACAACCTTTGGATGGATTAAAATGGGGAAGGAGAGATAAATACTGTAGGTAGTCTGTGCTGTACCATTTACATAATACATACATAAAGTATATAATATCATGTATGGTTATGTAATGTAACAATTAATGAAGGACATAAAGTCGTAACTAAGATAAATTTTGTAGGATTTGTAATACAACTGACTAGTACCCATTTTCGGTGAAAATATTAACCAAGTTGTTAGTAGATGTAAATTCGATTTAATTAATGACACGACTTTCTATAAGTAATGGTTCTGGGTTGACTTTGTTGTAAATTGTAATGACTACGGTGGCAGCTGTTTTATTACGTGGCCTTCTAATTTTCCATCTAAGCCTACGTTGCACGGACGTAAAGTTATCGCGGTGGAATTTTTCGCGCACTGGATTTTCAACTCTCGGTTCTAAGCAATGAGTTGAAAATCCAGTGAACTAAAAAAAGTCGCGGCGGGAAAAACTCGCTATGCGTACCTGGGTCGTCTTTCATTACTGAAAATATGTTTTTTATAATATAAGTTATGTCTTGCCTATTTATATTCATTATCTTTGTCATTACGTTCTTCTATTTGGATTTTTTTTTATATTCTTAATTTTATTAATGTTTAGTACCTACATATATGTTAGGTTAGAAAAAAAAAAGACGCCAATTTCAGTCATTGTCTTTTGCCCACAAACCCTTTTAATTCTTAAATCCTAACATATATTTATGGATTATCAGATTAAAAGCATTAATTACTGCCACTCTGAGAAAATAATAATTATTCGTGAGCCCGTAATTAATAATAAACAACGTGTTTTAAATGAACCTTAACATTTTATTACCTTTGTAGCTTCCGAAATAACCACATTTTGAACTTAACCCAGTCAATAAATCTGTCCGGTTGAGCCTTATTTCGGAAATATATGGATAATACTTAGATATAAATAAACCAAAGAGAAAAAATGTCTACAAAAAAAAGTATTAGCATAAAGGGTTAGATGGTTGGAAATAAAACTCATGTGAGATATATTGCGACACCAAAAACCTTGATTTTTTGCGTAAAATCCATCTATACATAGATCACTGCTTAGAAAAAAGGGGCTAAGTGCGAATAGGACTCACACACGAAGGGCATAAAACGCAGAAAAAACACGTTGCTTGTATGGTGACCCAATTTAATTTTTAATTTTATTTTATTTTTATTATTAGCTGTTATAGCGGCAATACACACTCTGTGAAAATTTCAACGGTCTACCTCTTACGGTTAACAAGTTACTGCCCGCTGATAGACAGACGGACGGACGGTCGGACGGATGGACGGAAGAACGGACGGACAGCAGAGGCTCAGAATAGGGTCCCGTTGGTACCCTTTAGGTACGGAAAAAAAGAACAGAAATAAAGAAAATACGTTTATTTAGGCACGTTACGTTACGGAACCCTAAAAACGGTTCTAACCATACGTGTATAGAAGACAAGGTCGAAACCAATCAGGAATATTAGTGTGAAAAGCACTTTGAAACACCGGGATTTATATAAATAATAGTAGGGAGGTATGTAGGTTCTACCTAACATATGTATTTACCATATAAATACTAAGTGTTCTTGAATGAGTCAGTCGGAAGTCTGTACTAATTTTAGTGTCAGATTTTAATGTGTTTGTCACGATTTGTCATTCTTTTGATATTACTGTTTTATTATTTTTAATATTATTCAACAACTTACTAGTCTATTATTCAACTGGTGAACAAATCTTGACGTACGTTTTAACCGGTTGAATGCCGTAATTACAGAAACAATTTATTAAAAAGCAATTGTGTCTCGCGTGGATCCACTTCACTGCGTCTCGCGTGGATCCACGTCACTGTGTCTCACGCGGATCCACGTTCATGGAATGGATAAAGGGGCTTTTACACCACGCTGTATAAAGTCTGTCTTAATAAGAGTATCAACACATATGCATTCATTTTAAAAGAGTAACGCTGGAGTTTCTTGCCTACTCCAAATGAAAACTACCTTTTGGAAGGGGCGACTAGAATCCATTCTATTTTATTGTAATTGTTGACGTTCAAAAGTGCTTTTTATGTGACTATTTGGAAAAAAATGCTATGACTTCTTTTATTTGCGTACATCTAACATAGTGTACTACTCTTATATATTACATATTATATATTACATGCTTACTCTAATTACCCTACGCTACTTTTAATGGACAGTCTAATGATAACTTGCTACCGGGTGATGTAATAGGCCCTTTAGCACCACAATTTAAAGTTTTAAGTGACAAGCATGGCACAAAGAACCTTAAATAGTTATGTATACAACGTGTTTTTTTATATCCCATAACTCTAGGGGGTCATTGTACTCATCATCATCATCATCATCGCGAAACAAGTTCGCGCTTTCAGGTTTTGTCCCATAGTAAAAGTTGTTCATAATGATGAGTACAATGACCCCCTAGAGTTATGGGATATCAAAAAAAACACGTTTTATAGTCACAACGACATATCAAGCAAGCACGCATATACATTTCCAGTTTGGACCTCGCATTGTATAGGCTTTTTGTACAATCAGAAGTCAGCTTATACTTCTACTGGAAATGTGTAGCTTGATGTCTTTTGTGCGTACATAATCATATCTAGTGTGGGTGTAATGTGAGTATTGTATGTTTATTACGTTACTAGCTGTTGCTCGCGACTTTATTTGCGATCCAGGACAAAAAGTAGCCTATGTCCTTTTCCAGGTCATGGTCTACCCATGTGCCAAATTTCATCCAAATCCGTTAAGCCGTTTTAGCCTGAAAGCGTTACAAACAAACAAACAAACTTACTTTCCTATTTATAATATTAGTTAGTACTATAGGATGAGTGAGTGTATTCAATGAAAGTTGTATTTGGATTTATAACTGGACCAAAAAAATATCATTTCATATTTCTACGCTTGCCGCGGTTGGTCCGTGGACGGGTGACCATCTTTACATACCAAGACCCCTCCGTGCCTTGGAAAGCACGTTAAGCCCGTCCCGGCTGTCATTCGTGGATCTTTGACAGTCGTTACGGGTCGTCAGAAGCCCGAAAGTCTGACAGTCAGTCTTACTAAGGAGTGCCATATTATTCAGTAACTGGGTTGTGGAGGTCACATAGGCAGTCGCTTTATGTAAAACTAGCTTTTGCCCGCGACTTCGTTCGCGTGGAATAGTGACTTCCGGCAGATTTTTGGTTTTACCCACATAGTTCTTACTATTTATTTACATTTTTCCGATGAATTTTCAGTACTGAATTGATGCCGACTCTTGACCAATAGATGGCGCTGTATGTCCGGAATATTTTTTTTTTTGTAATAAAATCTATCCTATGTCCATTCTCAAGTTCCAAACTATGTCTGTACCAAATTTCACACAAATCGGTTCAGTAGTTTAGGCGTGAAGCAAAGACAGACAGACAGAGTTACTTTCGCATTTATAATATTAGTTTGGATACTGGTATTCAGTTGGATCCGTTTAGACTGGAAGCCGACCCCAACATAGTTGGGAAAAGGCTATGTAGATGATGAATAATTCCATGAATGGCACATAACACTGTGGTTGTGACTTAAAAAGGCAGAAGTCATAAAGTTCAGATTTATTACTTTGAAGCACATTGTTCATCTGTTGTGGTTACAATTTGATCCTAAACTGACCGAAGTTCTATTTATAAGTAAACACGAGGCATCAATTTACACACTAGATGTGGATATGCTCAAGGACTTATAAGATAAGAGGAAAAGTGTTGAGTGACAAAAACTGTTTTCAAAAGGACCATGGAATAAGAATATGGTAGAATTTTTTACCAGTGTACAAAGTAATCTTTGAATTAATGAGGTTTGAGCCGCTTTTTGAGATCTCCTTGTGAGACCCTTTTGTGTGGACATTTAAAAAAACCGGCCAAGTGCGAGTCGGACTCGCGCACGAAGGGTTCCGTACCATTATCTATAAAAATCAATCATGAGTTGATTGAATGAAAGGTAAATTGCGGTTTACGATTTATGACGTATAAAAAAAAAAACTACTTACTAGATCTCGTTCAAACCAATTTTCGGTGGAAGTTTACATGGTAATGTACATCATATATTTTTTTTGTTTTATCATTCTCTTATTTCAGAAGTTACGGGGGGGTGACACACATTTTACCACTTTAGTGTCTCTCGCGCAAACTATTCAGTTTAGAAAAAAGTTATATTAGAAACCTCAATATTAAAATTTACTGTTTTTTTCTATTTTTGCGTGAAAATCTTAATGCGGTTCATAGAATACATCTACTTACCAAGTTTCAACAGTATAGCTCTTATAGTTTCGGAAAAAAGTGGCTGTGACATACGGACGGACAGATAGACAGACATGACGAATCCATAAGGGTTCCGTTTTTTTGCCATTTGGCTACGGAACCCTAAAAACCGACCCACGGCAAAGGAGTCTTCTGGAATTTGGCACTTTGGATAGCATTGTTCGTAGTACAGATTTACATAATAATGGTGCGCTCTGAGGAAAAAACTTTAGAGAAACTTCCTTATAGAATCGAAGTATTGTTTGTACTATAAGCTGTAATTAACTGAGGAAGTTAATAGCACTTAATTAACTTGCACGGTTGTATCTATTTACACGAGACTTGGACGCAACTTCTGTGTAGCCGTTTCCATACACGGTTATTTTAAATTGGCTAGCTAAACTCCGCAGAAGCGATGGGCATCAATACTTAAACATGATAATGTTTTTTTTGGGAGGTCATCGACCGCTGCAAAAAAAATAGTACGCACGATGACATAATAGAGCTATACATGCCCAGTTTGGACCTGACAGTTTTGAAGTGTTGTTACTTGTAGTATGAGTGGAGAAAAACTATTTTCATATGTTTTATCGTGCTTAAATATCGATACCCATTGATTCTGCGGAGTTTAGCTAGTCTATTTAAAATAACCCTCTATAGATTGAGGCTCCTAAATAAGCGTTTGCATTATCGCTATCGCTTATGGCTGAACTCGTAGTGTATATTTTGTTTCGCTAAAGTTTTGAACGTTTAACTAGTTTCGTTTAACGTTTATCTCGTGATAAGAAATATGGCTTCTAAATAAATCAATCTATTATGTGCATCTGATAACATTGCCAGCTGTAGATGAAATTGCATCGTTAACAAAAAAACCATATAAGTGAGATTATGATTCACACGACTACATTAACGCAACCATACCTTTATTTGTCACAATCTAGATAAAATTAAGTACAACAACGTACTTACCTACGTACATATACTTAATGAAGCTGCAATTGTTTTTTATAAAAGGTCTTAATGTGTTTCGTGCAGTACCTAGTCCCGCCGGACTTACCTGCCTGCCATATTTTTTGTATTAATGACGACATTGCTAAACTCGACACAAATTATGTCTAAAGAAATATAAACTTCGTACTCAAACACGCTTGACTAACTCACTGAGCGCGCCTGCTTGTCGTTGTACGAATATTTGTAGAGACTTTGAAATAAATTGGGACTGTTGTTATTGTTACCGCATACGCATCTATAGTCGCATAAATACATACTCAAAAAGTTAGTCGCATTCATATTCCAAAGATGCACTCGTCCCTTGTCTCCAATACATAATGCATTTATGCACATAATAAAGAATAGATGGTTATTTGATATACCTTGAGTCAATTGTAATCACAGTCTCTTGTGATATATGGACCGGCTTCCTTCGGGTCGTGCGTTGCCAGTTGACTGTCGCCTCGTTAAGCTACGAGTGTGTTCTTGCTGCACTTAGTAACTGTTGGTCAGTGGACCCACTTTTTGGGGAAAGACACAGTGAAAACACGTACAAAACTGGTATGTGATAAGAGGTGTTGCGCGTGGAGGTGGTCGTGCGGGATGCGCGTAGGCACGAGCGTCGCGCGCGGCCCGCGGTTATCAACTAAACACATTAAAAATGCCGGCTGGTACACAACCCGCGAACACTTTTCTCATCGTGTATCTTGCTGTTGCATTGTAGATTCGACAGGCTCCGGCCATCTCGACAATGTTTCCTATTCGATTCTATTTAACTATAATCGATTTGCAGGCGTGTTTAACATTATCTCAAGGTTAGGTCGGTTTCGATCGATGTTTGATTGTAGCACAGTGATATTACCTACCACGTACATTCGCTGTGACGAATCGCTTTACGTTTGCTACGGTCGCTAACGCACGCGCAGGTAGCAGGTAGGTTTTGTATACCTGTTTTGTTATTTTGCGTTTATTTTCGATTTCGCTGTAGGTAGGTAACTAATTCTGCGTCTGTGCAACCAGGCGGTCATGTGTAAAATAATAATATTTATATTATGCCCTTGGTGTGTCGCTGCATTCGCTGCTAATTGAGCCCTCTGAGAGTCTAGTCTGAATTACTCTGAAGTGGGTTTAATAAACTTAATATGTTCATTATCAATGTTGCAGTAAATACTATACTCATCAGTAGGTAGGGCTCTCAATACCATAATGTGAGTTTTCCAATTTAATAATTAGGTAGAGTATAAGTACCTATGGGTCCAAAACTGACATAACATTACGCCTGTAGTCAGAAGTGCAGAGAACACCAACATTTCCCAAGTTACGTTTCAAGTTCCATATTATAGGGGGCGAGGAATTGCGTGACACACTATCGATCACAATCTGGATCATTTAGTAGGATCCTATTGCTAATCCATTGTTTCTTATGTATAAAAAATTCGTGTGCTCAACAGCGTATATAACGCAATGAATGTTGATGAACTGTCGAAATGAAAGCCAAAGCTACTGTTAGGCCTCATTTACGGAGACGCGGGGAGACGCGAGTCGCGTGCGGCGCGGAGCGGCGCGTGGCGTCTCGCGGCGCGTCGTACGATTTTCTGTTTACGGAGTGGGGCGGTGCGTCAAGCAGCACTTATCATCACACGCGTAAACACAATCAATATAAGACGTTGTTCATAGAGATGCGGCGCGGCGAATCCTCAAGCGTGCAGTAGCAAAGCACGCGGCGGGCAACGTGCGGCGCACGCGGGATACTCAATCGAACCGACCAGTTTTAGGTTAGCGGAAGATGGGAGCGCAAATTAAATTAATTAGTAATTACTAATAATTAATTATTAGTTAATTGCGTTCTGCAATTTCCAAATATGACTGGCAGAAGATTCCGCCGCGGGCATCGCTTCATCGAGAATTGCCGCTGCGTGTGCCGCCGCGATAAACGCCGCGTGAGACGCGGCAGTGCCAGCCGCGGGCTCGGCCGCAAAAAACGCTCCATTTCAAGCAAACGCGTCTAAAATCGCTTCTCCGTAAACGCACTCATACAACGCCCCGAAGCCGTCGCAAAGCGCGACGCCCCGCGTCTCCGTAAATGAGCACTTAGTGTGTTACGCAATTACCCCGCTGCTGGGCAGAAATCGAGACTCCGGACTGCTACTGAGAAATTCCCAATAGAAAAATCCAATAATACTAACCGGCGCCCTAATTGCGTAACACACGATCAATCAGAATCGGTTTCATTTTGACAGTTCAACAACATTAATTGCGTTATTTACGTGTTGAGCAGAACAATGTTTCGAACTTATGAAGCAATGGATTAGCAATTTGCTTCAAAATGATTCCGATTCTGATTGATCGTGTGTTACGCAATTAGGGTGCGGGACCTCGGGATGCAACCTCTACACCGACATATCAACAGTAAAAACGGACAGAAGTTAGTTTCATTTATAAAATAGATAGATAGAGGAAAAATACAAGGTCTGACAATAGAACAGATTATTTTCCCTAATATTATCCCGGTTTCGATTTTGAAGGATTTTTTAAAAGGAGGAACGACATATAGGTACCTGCTACTTAGGAATGCCAATCAGACAACAACTAGGGCTCACTAATGCTGCTGTAATATAAGGATAACCTAGCTTGTACTCAATCTTCATATGGGCGAAGAAGCCAATGTCTGCAAGGTTACCTGTAGGATTGCTAATTACACGATGCACCCTTGTTACTGATTCCCAAGTCGTTTTTCATTATTCCCACGGGAATTGTGTCATCAATCTTTGAATCTGCAGATTGATTAATATAATACCTTATTTAATTGGCAAAGTCCACTTTATTATACCTACCAGACGCAATGACCCCAGGATCTTCTTGCCTGCGGGGTGATTGCGTAACACAACAGTAGGAATGGCTTTCATTGCGTATTTAAGTTGTTGAGTTAACGATTTTTTTTTTATTGACAATGGGCTCACTCTTGACCTCAATCCAGCCCAGAGGCAGGGATGAGATCTACGGTGGAACGAGCTTGCCCAGAAGAAGCCTATTCACTCTCGCCTTGAAGAGATTCGGGTTGTATGAACTCGGGTATGCTGACGCAGGCAGACGATTCCACTCCTTAGCTGTTGCTGCTGTTGGAACATACGAAACCATGGATTAGCAACAATGAATCCAGATTGTGATTCATAGTGTGTCACGCAATTGCTCGCCCCCTATAACATGGAACTTGAAACGTAACTTGGGAAATGTTGGTGTTCTCTGCACTTCTGGCTACAGGCGTAATGTTATGTTAGTTTTTGGACCCACAGGTACTTATACTCTACCTAATTATTGGAACGAAGTTCATTATCGCGCGTTGCGAAAGGAGGCTAGACGGAAAAAATTAAGACCAAAAGTTGGAACGACACTTTTTGCTATAGGTAGTTGTAAGCCGTGCGGCGTGCGCGTGTTTCTCTGTCTGTCTCTCTCTCTCTCTCTTTGAACTTCGTTCCATCCGGGTGTCCCTTGTTAAATTGAAACAGTAGCAATGGCTTCCATTTTGTTAGTTCTACAACATTAAGTGCGATATTTATCTGTCCCAAAAGAGTTACCAAAAGAGATAGTAACCAGTGTCGTCGGATATAGTTGTAGTTTAATAAGAAACGAAATATGTTATAAAATGAAATTTAATTTGATAAATTAACTGTTTGTTTTCTATTGATTAAATTAAATTTTATTCGAAATCATCTACAATGTAACCAGGGTTGTTGGATTTAGTTGAAGTTTAGTAAGAAACTGATACTAAACTTCAATTATATCCAGTGACCCTGCTTACTTATCTCCTTTGGCGACCGTAAGTACATACATTGTTGAGTGGACAAATAAATCGATTTTTCAAAATCATTCAGTTTGTGATTGAAACTGGTTCACGCAATTAGGATGCCGGTCACCGAGATTCTGACTATTGAGTCCAATTTTCCTTTTGACCTTAAATCTATACTTCTATACTAATATTATAATTATAGAGGAAAGATTTGTATTTTTGTGTGTATGTTTGTAATGAATAAACTCAAAAACTACTATGCCGATTTCAAAAATTATTTCACTATTGGAAAGCTACATTCACACTGAGTGACATAGGCTATATATATTTATTGCTAGAAAAGATTAGGGATCCTTACTAAAACTTAATCCCCCGTGCGAAGCCGGGACGGGCCGCTAGTGTAATAAAATTCGAAAATGTCACATTCTTTTTAAACATAATCTCATAAGGTTTTTTGACACTGCGGGGTAATTGACTTACAGTAGTAATCGTTTTAATTTTGACAGTTCAACAATATTCATTGCGTTATTTACCTTGTTGAGCACACGAATTTTTCGAACATATGAAGCAATCTATTAACAATATCATTCAGATTGAGATTGTTATAGTGTGTTACGTAATTAGTGTGCCGTTTTGTAATTAATACCTTTAAACATCAAAGGTCTTACTAGTTAACGATTCACGATAGGATATAGGTTCATCATTATCCTAAAACCTTCGGATCGAGAATATTGATAGTCACAGTCTGTTCTCCAACGGTAGACTTTCCAGAAATCATGTCGAGCCAGACGTTCGTTAGGCACGAGCTAATTGTGTCTAGTAATTGGAACGGTAAGCCACTGCTCAATCAATACAGCTTCAGTCAACATGATCTCGTCAAAATCGTTAGTGAACTTCACCCTTATCGAAAAGCTAAAGTAGGGACATAATATAGGGACATAATATCATCATCTGCCTTGCCTTTTCCCAACTATGTTGGGGTCAGCTTCCAGTCTAACCAGATGCAGCTGAGTACCAGTATTTTACATGGAGCGACTGCCTATCTGACCTCCACAACCCAGTTACTGGGTAATACGATACCCCTTGGTAAGACTGGTTGTCAGACTTTCGGGCTTCTGACGACCCGTAGCGACTGTCAAAGATCCATCCAGAATGACAGCTGGGACCAACGGCTTAACGTGCTTTCCGAGGCATGGAAGGGTCTTTGTATATGAAGATGGTCACCCATCCACGGACCAACCGCGGGAAGCATAGCTTAATCTGATCGATCCACCAGGACCAGTAGATACATAATATATGTATGTGTTAGTAAATGGATGACCCCATAGATGTTACCATAATGTTCGACCCTTCGGTACCTAATATTGTTTTCTCAATGATACTTACCCATATTCGGCTGCATATTTTCCTGATTTAATCCCGCAGTCAGTTTTCATGGAATCATATTTTATGCTATGGTGGATTGTTATTATTTATGAGAGGACGCGGCGCAGATATATTTAAATATGATTGACGTTTATGTTAAGGATCGTAATTAGTTACCAAAATATGTTAACGTAAGGAATAATTAATGACGAAACAGATTGGGACAAGTGCTTGAAAAAATTTTTCTCTGCACGAAGAATTTGAAGAACATTCATAGAATTTGTAAGAAAACTTTTGTTGCCGTGAATGAAAATCTTGACAAAGTTATTCTTTGTAGTTAAAGTCAAACATTGTAGGTAAGTACATACAGTATTGCGTCTTTTAAAATTATTATTTTTAAAAGTCAACCACAAACAAGAGTAAAGTTTTGTCATAACGGAACATGCAATTCCTTATTAGCATTTGTTTTCTTAACAATATTTAAAGTTTTTTTTTTTTTTGTAGTGAAGAGATGGGTACCTACTCCTATATTGTTGTATTATTTTCATTATAGCTTACATTTTTTTAAACAATATTGTTGTTGTTATGTTAATATTTTTGGTGCCAATAAATAATAAAAATAAATAAAAGGTGGTTACTAAAGTCTCTTGATAAAAGGGGTTTAATAATAAACTCTGCATTTAAGCAGCGTTTAATCACAACTTAACTTTAGTTAAGTTGTTGTCGTTTATGTTAAGGATCGTAATTAGTTACCAAAATATTAGGTACCTAAACGTAAGGATTACTGATTACTGTTACGGATTACTGTTTAACCACAGATTTTTGATGTTTAAGCGTCTCTTAACTTTAAGCAACGTTTATAAACAAACCCTGTCTGCAACATGAACAAATTTGTCTGCTGACCATGATGTTGATGATTGTGGGAATTCCGAATTTTCACAGTTATTGGAGTTTTATAACTTGACTGATTTGATTATTGACTGATATAGCATAAAATCAATAAGTTTATGGTCTGAAATGATTGTGTTTACTGTAGGGCGCAAATCAAATCAAAATCGTTTATTTGCATAAAATGTGGTAGGTACAAAAGATGATTTTCAGTGCAAAGACACATGTCCTAATGATGGCATGCCAATATTTATGTAGTAGCATACTAATAACTTTAACTAAGGGCTGATTTTTCAATAGTTAGATAACTTTTATCTGAAGAATTTATGAGAGACTGACATATTTTCTATACAAAAGCTGTCAAACCGCAATATTTATTCCTCAGATAAAAGTTATCTGACTATTGAAAAATAAGCCCTAAATAAAAAAAGGAACATAAATAATTTAAAAATGATTACAATGGATTTCTGAAGTGGTAATTAAACCAGTAAGCTGACCTATTGTTCTATTGAAACTCAGTACTCAGCTAGGCCAGCTGAAGGTCAAAGGGTTATCATAGACGGGAGGCAGTTATACATAGATAAAAGTAGGTAGCTACTAATAAATGAAACGAGACTATCCAGCAGTAAAGGCTTAGTTTAAAGTTTTATATCGATCGCATTTGAGCTGGCTTTCAGTTCAAATAAGTTTCGTAGTGTCTAAAGAGTGTTTAGACTGGGCCCTTTTTTTTTTGGATGTGAAATCATCAAATGACCTCTCCCGCTCCGGGCTGGGCGTGTCAGACTTTTACTGACTAAAACCCACCCGTGTTCTTTCAGTTGCCTGTGGCAGGGGCCACGGTATATCTTTCGAACAACCCGCGGCCCAGACTGGGACCCTAAAAGTTGTTTCATATTAATTAGCATGTTTTGATTCCACTTTTAACTACATGGTGACAACACACATTATGATGATGATGATTTTGTGAGGTGGCACTTGATGGTGGTGATCTTTAGGTATTTACAGACTAAAAACGTTTGATGTGTGAAAAAGAATGATAATGTCAACATGATATCTTTTCAAATTCTCGACTACCTACGCAAAAGTCATTTCGTGGCCGAAAGTCCATGATCCAAAGTGATTCATGATAATTAACCACAATGTGTTGCGGTGTTTACGAATCAACGTCGCGTTCTGGATGTTTTCCGTCTATATTTATGAGCTCAAAGGAAAATGTGTGACAATATCGCAGGTCAGATACGAGTGCCTACCTACCTATTCGAATTTCATTGATGGTTGAGTAGAGTACCTACATGTCACAAAGCCTCAAAGCCTCCTATACTTGCGGACATAAATTGTGTTTTCCGATGGCTGCCCGGCCAAAGGGACCTTTACCAGTGTTACGGCTGAACGCGTAACCGACCGACATATATTATATACGCTGCGCCCCGTGGTTTCACCCGCATAAGTTTCGATCCCATGGGAATATCGGGATAAAAAGTATTCGATATGTTAATCCTGGTTATAGACCATCTGTGTGCCAAATTTCATCCGAGTCCGTTCAGTAGTTTCTACGTGAATGAATAACAAACAGCCATCCATCCATCCATTCAAACAAACTTTCACGTTTATATTATTAGTAGGAAGTAGGATGTACCAATTACAGCCGCGTAAAATTGGAAAATTTGGAGAATTTAGGGAATGGAAGCTAAGGGTACGGTAATGATTATTTATTGACACGCCATGGCTGAACTTCTTTAGATGTACCTTACGTAGTATGACGTCTGAATTCACCGAAAGGGTCAGCAGGGGTGGCAGAGGTGAAGATATTATACACTCACATTCGGGTCGCTATAAACTCAGCCTATCGCAGTCCACTGCTGGACATTGGGCTGCGCCACAAGACCCTGTCCTCCGTCTTCCGCATCCAGTCAGTCCCAGCCACCTTCTCTAGGTCGTCGGTCCATCTGGCTGGGGGCGTTCCACACTACGCTTGCCAATATGCGGTCTCCACTCCAGGACTCGTCATTCGGCACGCCCACGGCCTAATTACCTAATAACACTGCCCGTCTTCAAGACGGAGTCGAGTAGAGTGATCCCTGAATGAAACGACACGGTTGGCGCAGTGGCTGAGCGATCGACGGCTGCGCTGCGTGTCGAGGGTTCGATTCCCGCACGGAACAAATATTTTTATTGCCTACAGGTATTTGTTCCGGGTCTAGCTGTTTGTGTATGTGAGTTTAAAGGTTTGTAAACGCATCCACGATACATGAGTAATTCCTAGGGTGGAGCAGGGCTTAAAAAAAAACCTTGAACCCCATGCTCTGAAGTCGTGCTAGATTCAACTTGCTGTCTAACAAGTGTCAAGCGTGATTCTCGTTGGTCTTGTCGTCTTGCTAGATCAAGGAGAACCCTGACTAATCTGTCCGAAAACTATCCATTAGTTTTAGAAGCAGGCTTTACTCTTATTTACTACCAGTTATTTATTACACCACTATGCACCTAACTTATTAGACATGTTTATAAGTCCCTAGAATGTTTGTTGACCCCCAAACGAATTTTAACCTAATTATTTGTACGGCAATGGGGGTCGGCAACCTGTGTAATTAACTAATTATAATTAATGAGTTGTTTTATTGTGGTTCCCATCCAAATTAATAAACAAATAATTGTTGGCGTAACAACAGGATATTTTTTGCTTATCGTAGAATGTATTTACCATGTATAGGTGTAAAATTAAATTACAAAGTGCCAATTGTAATTGTGGGGATAGCCATCAATGACGTATGTATTTCGTGGGAGATTTGGGTCAAACATATACCGGCTGACTTTTTTACCGTCTGGACAAAAACAGGGTATAAAAGGTGAACGGAGAAGAAGACTACATGGTACAGAAATTTCTTTTTTTTTACAAAAAATAATCCAGTTAATGATATCAAAAATCAATTTATAGGCGGGCCTGTTCTACTTGCGGAAATTATCAATAAAGTAGAGACATTCAATCCTTTGATTGAAGCCATCGGCCGGCTTCAACGTAAAAAAAGTGACTTTCTATTTTAATTTTTGTGAAAAACAAAAGAAATTTCTATACCATAAGCTTCTACTTGATACGTTACGCTAAAAAGAAGAAGTGAAAACCTACAGACTACCTCTAAAAATTGTGTACAATCTTTATATTTTTACTTTAAAAGTGTAATTAAAAAATAGTTAAATCTCAAACAAAACCTATTTCACAATTTATAGAAACAATTACAGAAAAAACACTGAACTAACTAATTGAACAAGGTATGTACTTCTCAAGGATTTCTTAAGTAAGTACTGTAAGTAAGGACGTTGAAGTCATGGTTAAAGTTTGTAAAACGCATTTTTGTGGCTAAACAGATTTGAATGTTTTTAAGATTATTCTTGCTTTTCACTTTGTCTGGTGACTTTTAGTTGCAACCGTTCAGAAATAATGTAAAACACATTCACCCTACCATGCAAAAAGGACACACTTTATGAAAATGATCCATTTTCCTGTTGAACCTGTTGACTTACCTCCTTTCATTAACAGAATGACGTGTATTTGTAGTTTTCGAGTTCCCCTCGTATCTTATATACATATATTTCTGAATACCACAACGTAAACATTATTTATATTGGTCATCCATTGGAATTGAGGATATTGCGATCATTTTCCTCAAAACGGGTGGAGTGGGGCATACCATACAAGTACCCTGTACAAATTACGAATAAATTAACATTAGTATTAACGTAATTCAATTCTGTGTCACGTTAGTTTTAATTGTGAGTAAAATCGTATTGGTAAAACTAGCTGCAATTAAACAATTCCCAAAAAACAAATTGCATTGCATTGCTGCATTTTCAAATGTGAATCTTTTTATGATCCTAACCACCTATATACCCTATCCAGTATTTATTGCGTAAAAGTTAACTTTAAAATACGTAACAAAATAAATATATAAACTGCATTATCTTATTGAATGATCTTATTTATGGCTTCTAACAGACATTATAATGGCTTACGTGTATGAGTTTTGACAAAAAATATATAATTGTTATGCGTATTCCATCTGTCAAAATACGGTTTACCTAATGGACAGGGCAGTACCCATTTTGTTGGGATACTGCTACCCTAGCTGAAATAAAAAACAAAATCAAATCAAAAGTAAACTATTCAAATAAGGCTGAGTATCAGCACTTCGAACTTCAAAATTACATAAACCAGTCCTCCAAAACGCCGGGCCCTTCACCACTTCAGTGTTTACGCTTGGACGAAGAAGTAGTGTAATAAACTCCCCAGCGGCATAGCTGTCGATTCAGTTACAAAAACTTAGTTACGACCTTTGAGAAAAAGTCAGAAAGTTAAAAAGGTTCATTTATTTAAAAAAAAGCGAACATTATTAGAAGACCAAACGTTTTTTAGAAGCTTAAATGAGGTTCTAATAACTTTGGTTAAAAAAGGGACTATCCTTAGAAGGTTTTTATAGAGAAAAAATTTTTAGAGAAAAAATTAAATATTTCCTAATTAAACAGCTAAAACGTCTTCATCTTCCAGTTTCGGGTGGCGTCGGCGAAACCGCAAAACTTTTATAATCCTTCCACTCCGCGGACGTCGGGTAATAAAAAATAGCTCATGCTGTAGCGAAAAGATTAGCTACGTTGCAATGTTTATAGCTGGGCAGACTTACCTGGGTAGGACAATGTAGTCTCCATATCCAGTCGGGGGTTGCGGTAGGATCGTACGTTCCCGCGATCCCCGACGTAGGTATGAGATGGAACATCGGGGTGGTTTTTGTCAGTAAGAGTCTGACAGACACAGGGCTGTGGACATCACGAGGATTTTCCCCTCCGTGAAGAAAAAAATGGTAATCTCCGGTTACGTTCATAAAATCACGCCTTCTTCACATGAGGGTCGGCAGAACCTATACAGAACGCCACATACTACGATCCTTGCATATTCCTTTTGCTTCGGTTACGTTCATACACCAGAAGGCCATTGTCTCATAATAATTATAAACGTTCAAAATCTAGTCAGAACGAGACTGAGCTCAGAATGTAAACGTTCTTAAAATTACATTACGAGAATGGCCCTCTGATAATTCACCGCACGCCGGTTGCATGTACAGACGCCAGCAGGTCAAGCTACCCGAAAGTATCAAATTTTCCCAATAAACTTTGAACCTTAATGCTTTAGCGATAAAGTTGAAAATCTATTAAATAAATTTGACAGATTTTAGTAGCTTGATGTGCTGGCGTCTGTACCTACTACGCACCTGACCTTTCTGAAGAACATCATCAATCATTATCATCTGCCTGGCCTTTTCCCAACTATATTGGGGTTGGCTTCCAGTCTTACCGGATGCAGCTGAATATCAGTCCACCTCCCAGCTAAATGGTTGTGAAGGAAAACGTAGTAAGAAAGGAAACGGCAGTAAAGTAGGCTTTACAAGAAAAAAAAACTCATACTATTTATTTCAACTAAACCAATTACAGGCACTTTTGAATTGTCAAAGGTCGGTCAGTCAAAAAGATGAAGCTAGTTGCCAAGTTAACGAGTTATAGTCGACCAACTTACATTTGCAGTTGGAATGTATGGGAGAACCTGTTTTTCAACTGCAATGTTAAGTTTGTTGTTTGGGATAAATTCATCCCAACTATGGAACTCTTTATTGTCTTTGGTCCGACACGCACTTGGCCGGTTTTAAACTTTGATACCGACAAACGTGAAATAACTGACGAACGTTTGGGTTTTTTTCTCTTTGCATTTGTTTTTATATTCCATTACGTCACGGCACGTTATTTAAAAATAATCTCAGGATAAATGAAAGTGTAATGTTCCACATGTTTATATTCCCACATGAACTCAAACACAAATAGCGAGAAACAAGTTATTTAATTAACTAGAGCCTGCGGGTGAAAGGTAACTAATATTAAAAAAATTTCCTTATAAAATAAGTGCGTCAAAGGCTTATTGTCATACCTACAAAGTATAAAATATTATTAGTGTGTAAATATATTTACACACAGTACCTATGGGTTATAGTTACCTATGGGTTGGGTGAGGTGTTTGAGTAAAACAAGCGTGTGGCTAGTTCCGTGGTTTATTGGGGACTGTTCGTCCTTGGCACGACCGCCGCATCGGCGCATACGCACTCACATATAGACACACATACATCACACCTTCACCCTTAATCTAAACATCCTTATATTTATATATACGTAAACAATTAAGAACTTACATAACTAACAAAACCCAAAATATTACTTATATATATACGTAAACAATTAAGAACTTACATAACTAACAAAACCCAAAATATTACTTATAACTAGGTAGCTTATTTACTAATACATAATACTTATACAATTAATAACTTACGTAACTAACAAAAGAGGAAATATTACTTATCATATCTTATAACTAGGTGGCTTATTCATTCTACATGCCCGGATGGGACGAGACTGGGTCGGCTCAGGAGAAGGCAAGGGAGTCTGTGTTTTTGGTTCGATACAGTCATCAAAATGCTCTTGTTCTTCGTCACTCTGAGGTTTATTTGCTGCGGCTGAGTCGTCGAAGTCCCTGGGCGCTTCCTGGTTCCCAGGTACATCCACCATCTCTGGCTTCTCTCTAACCGGGCTAGAAGGACAGATTAATGAACTCCGTATCCGTTGCTTTAGCTGATCAACATGTTTATGGGATTCCCTACCTAAAGCATCTACTACTTTGTAATCGGTGGTTCCCATCTTCTCCGTAACTTTCCCAGATAACCATTTATCCTGTCCCCTATACTGACGCAACCAAACTTCATCCCCCGGATGCAATTGACGTGACCCAGTTGCGCCATACTTTTGTTGTCGCCACTGAGCGTCCCTAACTTTATTGTCCCTATTAGGTCTCAGGGCGTCGAATCTAGTACGCAACCTGCGGCCGAACATGAGAGACGCCGGAGTTTCACCTGTAGTACAGTGTTCCGTGTTCCTATAATATAGGAGGAATTTATTTATAAATAAAGGTATGTTTAAATTTTCCCTAATGGCCTTCTTAATCACCCTTTTCACCGTGTGAACTGCATTCTCTGCTGCCCCGTTTGAGGCAGGGTGATATGGTGCTGAAAAGATGTGTTCAATGCCATTGGCATTAAGGAACTGTGAGAACTCATGGCTTGTAAAGGGTGGCCCGTTGTCCGAGACTATTTGTTTTGGTAAACCAAAACGTGCGCACACGTCACTTAAAACGTTTATTGTGTGACTAGCCGCTGTACTAGGTACTTGACTAACTTCTAGCCACTTGGTTCTAGCATCAACCATAACTAAAAATATCTGCCCCGAAATAGGGCCCAAAAAATCTACATGTATACGGGCCCACGGTCTATCTGGCCATGGCCAAGGGCAGGGCATATGTCGCGGCGGCGATTCACTTTCTACAGCACAGACACTGCAAGCGCGGCATGTGTTTTCTATCGCTTCGTCCATTCCCGGCCACCAAATGTAGCTCCTAGCAAAAGCTTTCGTTTTAACTATGCCCATATGGGCTTCATGTAAACCAATTAGAACCTTACTCCTACAAACCTCAGGTACGACCACCCTATGGCCCCACATCACACAACCTAATTCCTCATAAAGTTCTTTTCGGCGATTGAAATAAGGCTGGAGCGATTTTATTTCGTTATCGGATGGCCATTCGTCGCGAAGATATCTTAAAACGCGGCCTAGTAACTGATCTCGGCTCGTCTGTTTTTTAATTTCGTTATAGTCTAATAGCATTGCATTTTGCGCGAAATGTAAATATGACTGTTCCGGAATTGTATTTCTTTGTTTACTCGCAACAACAGCTGGCAATCGCGATAAGCCGTCCGCCCCGTTCTGTTTAGAAGTGACGTACTCAATATCATAGGTATAGGCTGACAACTTTATAGCCCATCTTTGTAATCGACTTGCGGCCATCGATGGTATACCTTGTTTAGGGCCAAAAATAGTGACCAACGGTTTGTGATCCGTGCGTAGTGTAAAACGTCGACCGTATAAATACTGGTGTAATTTTTCTAAACAAAACACAATAGCTAATGCCTCCCGCTCGATTTGCGAATAATGTTTCTCAGCCGCGTTAAGTGCGCGCGATACATACACAACCGGGCGCTCGCGCGCTCCGCCTGTGCTGCTATCCTGCTCGCACATCTGACTCAGCACACCGCCTATGCCTCTCGCGCTCGCGTCACAAGTTAAAAACAACGGTTTGTTTGGTTCATAATGAGCCAGGACGTCCGCACTAATTAAAACATTTTTAATTTTCTTAAAGGCTGCCTCACATTCCCTGTCCCATTTCCACGTCACTCCCTTCCCTAATAACCTATACAACGGCGCTAGCATAGTGCTCAAGTTGTTGACGAATTTAGCATAATAATTTATTGTTCCTAGGAAAGCCCTTAAGTCGGTGATATTTTCTGGTCGGGGAATGTTTAATATACCTTCTACCTTTTCTGGGTCCACTTTAATACCCTCGTCGGAAACAATAAATCCTAAGTACTTCACTTCATTAGTCATAAACACACATTTATTTTGTTTTAGTTTCATTCCGTTATTATGTAATCGCTCTAAAACTTTTTCCAGTATAACTAAATGTTCCCTAATATTGCGTGTTCCAATAATGATATCGTCCAGAAATACTTCTACGTTTGGGATATCGTTGAGTAGGTTGGCCATAATTCTTTGGAATATGCCTGGGCTCGAGGATAGGCCATAAACTAACCTTTTATACTTAAAAAGACCCTTGTGGGTATTAATAACTGTACAATTGTCGGGGTCATCTAATTCGATTTGATTATATGCCTGTGTTAAATCAATTTTCGTAAATATTTTAGCACCGTTTAATTTAACTAACAAGTCATTAATACGTGGTAACGGATATTTGTCAACCAATAGCACGGGATTTAAGGTTATTTTATAATCAGCACAGATACGGAGTCCACCATCAGCCTTACGTACCGGTACAAGTGGGGTAGCCCAGTCCGAGCTCTCCACGGGCTCGACAACACCAGCGTGCAGCATACCCTCCAATTCTGCCTCAACGCGCTCGCGCAGCGCGTACGGCACAGGCCGTGCGCGGCAAAATACCGGCACCGCTCCGTCACGTATCCGTAACCGGGCCTTGCCTCCCGTGAAACGGCCCAGTCCCTCCGAAAACAAATCCTTATATCTGTGAAGCAATAATGTTAATTCTTTATTACGGGAGTTATTACAATTCGTTCTGTCTGTGTTTATGGTCAACATATTTTGATACATTGGTATTTTAATACCTAATTCTGTAAGCCATTGCCGACCTAACAAAGACGTGGTACCCCCATCTATCACAAACAACTCCATTTTTTTCGACTTATTTTTATAGGTAACTAGTGGCATTATTACCCCCATTGGTTTAATTATAGTGCCATCATAGAATCTAAATACCAATTTAGAGTTTTTTAAATCTCTATGTCTGAACAGTTTATAATACATTTCCCCACTGATGCATGACACTAACGACCCCGTATCAATTTCCATACCTAACTTGGTTCCATCGACACACATGGTTAGGCTCACCGGTTTATAACTGTTCAAGCTGAGTTGGTGAACGTCTTCTACCGCCTCCCAATCTCCTTCGTCCGACAACGGCGCTTCATCGTCCCCTGACTGGTCCGCAGGGGTTCCCGGTTTGGCCGCTTCTCTCGTTGCCTGCACATGCACTGCCATGTTGTTGGTATTACACCGATCTAGGGGCTGTTGAGCCCCTCTTCGCATTGGACATACCCGACGTAGATGGCCTTTCTGCCTACATCTCCCGCAGATAAACCGATTGTATCTACATCCTTCACTCTGATGATTTGAGGCCCCACAAGCTGCACAGCTAATCCACGACTCCTCGGTATTGCCCTTCCGCGTGCCCGCCGATACGTCGCTCCGTACATCACGGCCTCTCCGGCCGCGGGCACTGCGAGTCGACGTGGCCACCGCGTGCAGTGCTCCTGCCGGAACGTCACCGCCACTGCCCAGCTCGCCATTACTACCGACTGTGTGTTCAACTGCCGCTGCATCTCGTTCCGCCGCTTCCATAGTGCATGCTATTTTCACTGCATTTGTATACTGCAGATTTTCTTCAGTGAACAGCCGTTGCCTAATCGCCTCGCTTCGCAACCCACATACTAGCTGATCCCGTAGGTTCTCTTCTAAAACGGCTTTAAATTCGCAATATTTCGACATCTTCTTAAGCTCTGATATATATTGTAAGATCGATTCACCCGCATTTTGCCTTCTCTGTCGGAAACGATATCTCTCTGCCATGAACGACGGTTTTGGTTGCAAATGATCAGTCATAATTTTCACCACCATTGTATACGGTTTTGCACTCGGTTTGTCCGGACTTGTTAAGTTACTCAATAGTTCGTAAGCTTCGTCACCCATTGTTGCAATTAATGTGGGTAACCAAAGTTCCTCCTTAACACTGTTCACTTTAAAGAACATTTCCATACGTTCCACGTACATTGTCCAATTTCCCGATCTTACATTATACTCCGATAACTTCCCGATAGACATATTTAAATTTATTCGTCACCCCGCTTTTAATTTATATCCTCGTCGCCAGTGAGGTGTTTGAGTAAAACAAGCGTGTGGCTAGTTCCGTGGTTTATTGGGGACTGTTCGTCCTTGGCACGACCGCCGCATCGGCGCATACGCACTCACATATAGACACACATACATCACAGGGTACGTTGGAAATTTTGTTAATCTAAGACATTTATTACTTGCTATACCCTGTCCAGTAGGTAAACCGTTTTTTGACAGATGGAACTAGTGATTGCAGCAACACACAATAAGTACATTGATTGATACACGTACCTTACTAAAACGTACTAGCTTCTGCCCGCGGCTTCGCCCGCGTGGATATCGGAAACTATCAGGAGAACATTATTGTTTACTTTCGATCCTAGGTTTAAATACTGAGTTTCGAGTAAATCGCACCGCGCGCTAAAATTCTTCCATACAAACTTTGAAACCCCCCAATCGCCTTTTAGAAAAACAAAAAAAATGAATAAGATTTTTGAAATAAACCTTGTCGTCCCCCTTTACCACGACAGGCTTTGTTTTAAAAAAGCGTTTGGTACGTTTCCATTGTTTGACTTAAAGATTATTTATACCCATTTTCGAGTTAATGTAAGCAGGAGTAAAATCCACCCCTTAAACTTTATTACCCTTTTTCACCCCGGTAAGAGACACTTTTTGAAAAACCCTTAAAACACATACTTTTATTTTTTTGTTTTAAGTATTAGTGCCGAGTTTCGAGTTAATCCGTACGAGCGGTTTAATTTTTTTTCTTACCTTTTAACTTTTTCACCCCCTAAATCCTCTGTGAGGAAATTTTTAGGCTAAAAGTGACCCTCTGTATTAATTACTGAGGCAAATATTGCCAAGTATCAAGTTTATTAACCAAAGGAAAAAGATTTTTCATATAAATCGTAACCCCGCTTTTCACCCCCACAGGGGTGGAATTTTAAAACGAGTTTTCAAAATTCCACCCTTGTGGGACAAGGGTGGAATTTAGAAAAATCGTTTGGGAAGTGTTCATAACTTGACTCAAGGATATATTTAGAAGGATACCAATTTTCGAGTTAATCAAGCTACGCTGTAAAATCCTCCCCTGTAAAATTGACTATCCCTTTTCAGCCCGTCAGGGGTAGATGTTCGAAAAACCCTGACACACATTATTCTTTACTTTCAATCTTAGATATAAATACTGAGTTTCGAGTAAATCGCACTGCGCGCTAAAATTCTTCCATACAAACTTTGAAACCCCCAATCCATTTTTAGGGGGTAGTTTAGAAAAAAAAAAACTGGAAATCTTCATAATTTATTTAGATAAGTATTCGTGCCAAGTTTCAAGTATATTAATTCAAGGAATAAGATTTTCATACAAACGAAATCCCCCCATTTCACCCTCCTAGGGGTGGAATTTCAAAAAATCCTTTCTTATTGGATGCCTACTCTTCACGAAGAACACACCCTCCAAATTTCATGCCTCAAGGACCAGCGGTTTAGGCTGTGCGTTGATGTATCAGTCAGTCAGGACACACAAAAGAACACACACAAAAACAATAAAGAACATTTAGAACACAATGTAACACGCTTTTATTTATTTCTTATCAGGTTTAAATAATTTTTAACTTTCTAGCCCTTTTTATTAATAATACTAATTAATAAAACTTTTTTATAAAAGCTTATATAACTTATATAAGCTTTTATAAAAAAAAAAACAGTTGCTACACCGGCTATGATAAGTCATATCCGGTCAGGACAAGATTTGTATAAAAAAAAAAATTAAAGCTTTCCGTGCAAAATTGTCGGATCAGGTGAGGATTTGTGTAGGAAGTAAAATTAGGTAGGTAGTACGAAACTATCAGTCAGCGAATACGACCCGCACTTGGCTGGTATAAAAACTACGGAACCCTACACTGCGCGTGGCCCGACACGCCCTTGACCGGTTTTTATTTAGATTATCTTTGGTATATACGTGTTTCTGTGGCAGTAGCAGTGGTGAACCAGTGGTAACGATCTCGACTTGCGAGTCGTGGGTTCGAACCCAGGCAGGTGCTTTCAATTCAATTCAATTTATTTATTGCAGATAATAAAAATCCAAAATATTACATAAAAACAAAGATGAATATAAATTAAAAAATACAAAAATTATAAAAATTAATCGTGAATGTAAAAAAGAATCGAAAATCGAGAATCGTGTCGTGAAAGAATAATTAAGTCAAATAATAATAATAATCAAATATAATTTAAACAGAAACAAATAGATAATCAAAACACATAAAATATTATAGTACCTATTATATTATAAGTATGAGGGGCCGCTAGCGTGCAGTCGCATCCACCTCATCAACATTGGTGAGTCCCACCTCTGGGACAATGCGTTAAGAATACCATACCGCTTTACTTTGTATAATTTGTTTCATCACCACTGCTCTCTAAACGGTGAAGGAAAACATTGTGAGGAAACTGGCATGTCCTAGAACCAAAAATTCGAAGACATGTGACATCTACCAACCGGCACTGGGCCTGCGTGGTGGATTACAGCCCACTCCCTCGCGAAGAGAGGAGGCCTGTGTCCCCGCAGTGGAAACATTATAGGCTGATTATATTTACACGTGTTTCTGTGTCAAATATGTAAACGATTTTTTTATTATTTTTTTCTTATATGTCTTATATGTAATGATTGCTTATGCACATAAAAAAACTACGGATAAAGGAGCTATCTTCTCATTAATACGAGTATTTAACTCCGTAAACGGGACTGCGAGGTCTACCCAACGGGTCGTTTTTTTAAACGCCTATCCGACTAATCTATCGTCCGAGAGATAAATCGCCCTAAAAGGTGTTCTATATCTCATCACGTAACGTATGGCCCCTTTAAGGATAGCAATCAGACGACCCTCTGTACTTATATGGAGGTACATCCAAAAGCTTTTAACTGTATCTTTTTTGCTTGGGTACATAGGGAATACACAAGCGCGACAAAATCAAACAAGAACGGAATTGTTTAGATTTCCTTATTGTAGCTTATTGACATTACTTGTTAAAGATGTGGGAACGGATTTATTTCCGTATTTAATTTCGCAATTGACGTGAAACTGAGCCTGTTAATTAATCGTGAGTGAGGCCTCAGGGAATTGTCGTAATGAGCAGATGAAGCTTACTGTCCAAATCTCTTCTTTATGTCATCTGACGTGCACGGTCTGTCTCTTGGCTTAGCTGTGCTGGGACCTGAGAATCCACTGCAGATTATTATACAGGATCAAATTAGATTAACTAGCGAAACTTCGCAGACGTGATGAGTATCGATATCTTTACAAAAAAAAAAGAAATTAATGTAATGATATTTTTTGTGGGGTCATCGATCGCAGTTAGAGTATTCACTTGAAATATCAATTTAAAAATCTTTATTTTTCGTGTAAACTTTACAGACGTGATTGGTATCGATACCGAAATACGATAACACATATTTTCTCAACTCATACTTCAAGTAGGTAACACTACCAGTGGTCGTGGTCCATAGGGGTCAACGACCATTGGTAGAGTACATGGTAAATGATTTTTAAATTTTATTTTATCGTTTTCAGATATTGATACCCACGTCTTCAGAGTTTCTCTAGCTAATTTAATTTGATCCTGTATAAATGTGGATAGAAGAGAATATAATAAGTATGAATTATATTTTATTATCTGACCCAACACAGGTCACACGGTCTTTTTTTTGTGTTTGTTATTGTCAGGACAAGATTTGTATAGAAGAAAATTAAAAGAAAGAAAAAACGGGAAAATTAGAAAATTTGGGAAAACTGAACGTCCCATTTTCTAAGTGATTTTTGAAATGCAATTTCAAATGATATTTTACGAAGACATAACATAACATCACGCCTGTAACCCCCAGCTGGTTAGGCAGAGGTGTGCTTGTAGTACGGCTGCTACTGAGAAACTACTGACGGAAAAACCCATTAACATTTCACTCGACATAGCAATCGAACCCAGGACCTCAGCAGTAGTGCTTACGACCACTAGACTAACGAGGGAAACGTTACCGTCAAGATGGAGGGACCATACATAAAAGTTTAATACTGTAAATCTCCATTTTAATGTCAAATGGAGGGACCAAGGATTTTGTTAAAAGCATGAAGCTTTGTATATTATATGTAGGCTTATTTGAAACCCAAGACTTGTTCCATCTTGACGGTAACAAAAATACGTAGTAGGTAATTAATTAAACGCACACTGTGCCTTTTATTTCTGAATGGTGTGCACCGATTCCATTGACGAGAGCATACCAGTGACAGTTGATTTATAGTAGGTACCTAGAAACATACCGGTGTACACGCCCTGTCATCAGTCAGTTGAAACACGAATAGCATCGATGCGAGTCATTTAGCAAACATGTACAGTCACGAGCAAAAGTATGTATACACTCGGCTTTATTCAAAAGCGATTTACTCCTTTATTTTTAAAGAAATTTTATATTGTTACGAATATACCATTTTCGAACCCATAGGTATAAGTAATGTGTCGTTTCAACGTTGCATTCGTTATTTCTCGAAAAAGTCGCAATTGAAAGTTACTAAGTGTTGACATATTGGTGCTCGTGACTGTACTCGCAGGCGAACTCGTTGAAATAAAATAGTACGACAGATTGGAGCTCGTATCGACGGAGCTCAGACAGGTACTCTATTTATTACATACTAGTTTTTTCCCGCGGCTTTGTTCGCGTTGATATCGGAAAATATCCCACGGGAACGTACTACTGGGATTAAAAGTACCTTACGTGTTAATCCAGATTATAAATTATGTGTGTACCTTTACCCAAACCCGTTCAGCCGTTTTAGCGCCAATCCAAAACATACATCCAGACAAACAGGCAAACGGACAAAAATTCTAAAAAACTATATTTTTGCGGCATCAGACTCGATCCCACAGAACAGATATTTATTTGTTCTGTGCTCGATCCCATATATTAGTTGTCAGCTGACATGCTGGGAATGCTAAGAGGTATGTGTGGTGTTACGCGAATGGATAAAACAAGAAATGAGTACATAAGAGGAAGTCTGAAAGGGGGGTCACCGATGCCTGAAAAGTTGTGCGTAAATCATTTGTCATGGTATGGGCATATGATGCAGTGGAATGACAATTTTCGTCATTCCTCCGTATCGTGAGGACATTCATGAGTGTGAATGTAAGAAAAGATGGATGATCTGTGTGCAAAGATGATTTGGCTAGAACGGGGTGACTAACGAGATGACCACTAAATCCTTATTATTGAAAAATAGGTACCTTACCTAACTTAATCCTACTTCATTCTTCACCTGTCTCAACGTTATAAAGCTGTATTATAACGTTGACTGGAAATATTAATTTAAATGACTGCTGAAAGACTAAAGAGATTAATTTAATTAAGAAATAAGCAGTTTCTCTGTACTCTGCATTTCATTGTGATCATTTTAAATATATTTTTTGGGATTACATAAATTAAACATTAGGTACCTAAACCAAACAGAAGGCATTGTCTAATTAAGTTTCCAGATGATTCGGATAAGATGAATCGCAGTTATTTCACAAGCGACTGCGGGTTAATTTTTCTTCGGAGAAGAATTGCTCCGCCAGGTAGGCCCAAGGTTTATTGAGAACTCCGCTGAAATTGTGACGGAAACTTAGTTGTCTTTAATTAATGGATCTAATTGCTTCAGGCGTGAATTCATATTTAATTGTATGTACATAGTAGGGACTTTATAGTAATCTTAATTATGACCTTTTTTTTGTCCTGTTTGGGATAATTTTGAAGGCTCCTGGGTATTTTGGAAGTTTCTTACACTGGACGTATTTAGGATACGATACTTAAATCTACTTATATTAATCTGCCTTGCCTTTTCCCAACTATGTTGGGGTCGGCTTCCAGTCTAACCGGATGCAGCTGAATACCAGTATTTTACATGGAGCGACTGCCTATCTGACCTCCACAACCCAGTTACTGGGTAATACGATAAGACTGGTTACTTATCTACTTATATATCCCTTATTAATAAAAAACGGAATCAAGCATGTACGAGTAAAGATTAACCACGGATACCTAACTTGTTACAACTTTATGAATACCTATGGGTTTGAGTATTACTTTTACAAAAGTTGTATTAAAGTGGTGTTTGGTTCCTGTCTTATTAAACAACTTTGTTTCAAAACATTTCATTGGATCCACCGTTCTAATAAAATTTGTGGGTGCCTGTTCGAAATATCTGAGCAAAATTTTATTTGTCGGTTCGGTGCTGTTACTCAATGTTATAAATAGACAAGATGGCTGGCGAAAATACAGACATAATTACTCATAAATAAATAATAATAAATATATAATTGTGTGTACGAAGCCATAAATAAGATAAGGTATAATATACAGTGTGAGTCCTTTACATTCGGAGTCCGAGACATTCGCTCAGAGACAAATTTAAAGAGATTAATGTTATGACTGTGCCTTCTCAATATATTTATGAAAATCTTTTATATGCCCATAAAAATATAAAATTGTTTAAAAAATACAGTGATATCCATGATATAAATACTAGGAACAAACACAAATTTGTTGTACCTACAACAAGGCTCAAGAAAATAGGTGGCTCGTTCAGATGCCAATGTATACGCTTTTATAATAAAGTTCCAAGCCCAGTTCAAGATCTAAGCCTTAATAAATTCAAATCATTTATTAAACGTAAGTTGTGCCAGAAAGCCTTTTATACCGTTAAGGATTATATCGAGGACAAAAAGGCTTGGGATTAAGCTGCTTCCAATTTTTTTTTTATTTTTTACATATTGAATGTTTTTATTTTGTTTTTCTCTGTTTTGTTGTTGTTTTTTTTTTTTACAACACTGACATTAATGAATTTTATATATACTATGACATTTGCTTACTTAGTAAAGTATTATATTATTTTAATTATTGTGAATGTGAAGACTATGTGGGTCATTGTATTTATATTATTCTTCTCTCTGTTCTCTTAGTTTTTGTCATGGTCTGGCAGTTTGAGTAATTAATGTGGCCTACCCAAATGTCCTTTCTTTGGTATTGTTCGTCGGATCGTTGAGCTCCTTAAGTTTTGAGTTGAGCTGCACGATTTCTGACAAATGCGTGCACTGACTGGACAGGTCCTCTCAATCTGTGTGGTTCTTTCCTCAAAAGACCATCTCAGACATCGACCTACATGGTCTTCATATGATCTGACCAAGATTATGTCTGGACTTTAAAAGAGACTGTGACGTCTGAGTTTGTTTCGGCCTTTCTTCTCAGACTAGTCAGATAGGAAACGCCGACCTCATCTAGTTTAAAATATGATTGACGTGTAAAAGTGTTTGTACAAACCTACTTACAAAAATAAAATCATTTATCATTTATAAAGTGCACATATTAAAAAGGGTGAAAATATAAACAATTTTATCGACGGAAAAAATGTCAAAAAAAAATCTATTTTTTTTATAATTTTATGGACTTTTAATTTTTTTTACTCTCGTCTTGGTAAACAAACTGTTACTACTTTTAAACTAAATGTGATATTAAAACAAAACAAAATTAATAATAAAACAAAACAAAAATAATAAGTAACAGTTTGTTTGCATGGGGTACCAAGACGAGAGTAAAAAAAATTAAAAGTCCATAAAAAATTTAATTTCTTTTTAGATTTTTTTTGTAATTTTTTCCGTCGGTAAAATTGTTTATATTTTCACCCTTTTTAATATGTGCACTTTATAAAGACACTATATATAAGGTAAGTATATTATTTCGCATTTTAAACTTAACTTTTACGAAATCTGGAATATGTACCTACGTTCTAAGACAGCTGTCAAAAAACGGTTATCCTAATGGACAGGGTATAAGCATTTTTTTTTATAACCGTTACTGAACGATTTTTGAGGTTCAGAATCATGTTGCGTATCGATGTCCCTACCACCCTGTATAGGTTTTTCATTTCATACATGAATGATCTGATCCAGACTACGTAGAAGTGGTATTGTAACTTAAGCCACATACCTACTGGTGAATAGCCACGGTAGCGGCCAAGGCCACGCTGATGAAAGGGGTGCTTAGAATGAAAGGCATAAGTACAAAACCGAATACCTCTGTATATTTCTAACTAATAATTCCACTAATCAAACGCGATGTTGATAGAAAATCTCTCAGGAGATGCCATTGAAGCGTTCGTCAGAGGAAGCCATCTTATACCTAATAGCAAACTATTTCCCGCAGAGAATCTTTCTTAGAAAATATTTTCATCTCAACAGTCGTATTTTCTTCTTTGACGTTATTTCAATGTTTTAGAATAGTAAAGGAAATGTAGGGATCTTATTGTTACGACAAGTTTAGAAGAAATAGAGTGATACGAGTATGAGCTGTTGCGATTTTCAAAGGGATATCTACGAAGCTATTGTCATACAGAGCATAACACTCAACTCCGGGCGGTTCTTGAGAATTTAATATGGGAAAATACGTCAAGTGGGAGTCAACTCTTACAGTTCCGATACATGTCACAAGTTGCTAATTTAATGTAATGTTGAAATAGAAAGAAAGAAAAAGAAAGAATGAGAAAATAGGTTCATTTGTCTCAGAAATACGTGTATACAAAAAGATAATTAATTCTAAGAATAAGGAAAAATAAAAGCAAATATATCTATAATCACTAGCACAAAGCATGTAAATACCCGAAATGTAAAACCCTTTTAGTTATGAAATTCAAATGATAACTTGCGTCCCAAAGGCTTGCAGCTCTCGTAACCTAAAAATTTAGGTATTCTGGGCTCCCAAGTTACCGACACGGATCTTAAGTAGGCACATATTTTGGTAAGTTATCCTCTTCGATTACACTTACGATATGAGAAAATATTCTTCGTGGTCTGAATTCGGAAATAGGTTGCGAACGGTTCATTACATATTAATCCTTACCGGGTGTAAAAAGTTTTGCTATGATATATTTTTCGGGGTTGTGTTAATGTTTCAGGGGGACACACTGCGAGTTATTCTGCATTATTGTTATCACAATATATATATAGAGAATATATAATATAATATAAAATAATTTGAGCAGTGGTGGCCCAGTGGTATTGGCCCCAACATCAGAGTTAAAGGTCGTGAGTTTGAACCCAGTCAGGCACTTTTACTTTGTGTATATATTTCAGTTCATCACCACTGCTCTCAAAAGGGTGAAGGAAAACGTCGTGAGTAAACCGGTATGTCCTAGAATTAAAAAAATTAAAAATATGTGACTTCTAGCAACCCGCACTGGGCTCGACTGCAGTGGCAGTGGGACCATTATAGGCTGTTTATGATGAGAGAAATATATAGGTATTCCCTAGACTTAGTGCACCCAAATTTCGTCAGTTAGGTAAGTTAAAGTCTATGTACCTAATAGGAGGCAAGCCTATTGGCATTCCCCGAGCATAAATCCAGACTCCGAGTCGTAAATTATGTTAGTTCCAAACAAGCCCAGTGTGGGCCGTTCTTTCGTGCGATTCTTCGAACGTAAGAAATGAAATGAAATTGTTTATTCCATCAATAGGATATCGAAATCACTTTTACACGTCATATTATAAAAAAAATAAGCTAGATGGATTCGTCATATCTTATCTGACTACCCCTGAGAAGAAATGGCGAAACAAACTCAAGGGTCAAAGTCTCTTTTAAAGTCCAGACATAATCTTGTGAAGACAATGTATATTAGTGCCTGAAATGGTCTTGTGAGGGAAGAACCACACAGATTGGAGTGGACCAGTCCAGCCAGTGCAAGCATTTCAAATCAAATCATCAAATCAAATTTATTTCTGAACCAAAAAGTTTTACATTAGTTGGTGATTGGAGCTCTTGAGGAAGTAATGTCTGTGTTAGGAGACTCCGCTCTTCCACAGCAGTATACATTTTTTTTAGTATCTTAGATATAATCACACACGTGTGTGCATTTGTCAGTAATCACTCCTCAACTCAGAACTTTAGGAGCTCAACGACTCAACGAACAATACTAATACCGTGGCACTTTTGACACGCCTGATCTACTTGCTGTACTGGCTCGCTTCTTTGTCCCAGACAATTACAGCCGCGGCAGAAAGCACAGGCTATTTGCTGTGCCTCCATGTCACACCGTTGCGCGTGCTAAGTCCCCAGCACCACGTACCCTGGCTGCACTTAATGATCTCTTGGACTCTAATTCAACAAACGATCTGTTTGCGGACGAATGGACGAAGATTTTGTCGGCATGTCAGAAGTACTGTGAGAGGGATTTATGAAAGTGGTGTTAACTTTTTACTTGATGATTTGATATTTTATCTTTTATGTTGTGTATATGTCGCAGCCAACTGATTTTATTAGCCGTTTAATTAGCCTTTTAACTTAACGGCGGTCGTTCAACTAGCGGCTTGAATGATATTCAATAAATTATAGTTTGGGTTAGAAGTTTAGAACTGTGATCAACCGCGTGCGAGGCGAGAGAGCGAAGCGAGGCGAGCATTACTTCTACAGGTCAGGCGGTTGACTAAACGGCTAACTTAACCAGTTGGCTGCGACATATATACAAACAGTTTCTTTAATTTCTGTAATTGGTTTTAAACCGTTTTAATTAAAGAAATAAAATTAAATACCAAAGAAAGGACATTTAGGTAGGCCGCATAAAGTACTCAAACTACGAATGCTAATATAAAGTACTAAACCAATATTAAAACACGTAGAGTCAGTCTGGTGTAGCGTACCCATAGTTAATGTCAGACTTATTAGATATTCAGTGTTAGTCCGTCGATGCGTGTTTGTTACTCGTTGGAAACTGTTGGAAGTCTGAAGCCTAGGTATTTGTTTATTAGAACCTTGTGGTTTACCTATTCCCTCGGCTCTCATTTAGCTGGTTCTAATATAAATTCAATATTAGCTTAGGTTACACTGCTCTTGAAACTTGAGCATTACGGACTGGGTAAACTAGCCCTTAGCTTAATAAAATCATATTATGATAGATTTCAGCAAGTTCAAACGGTGTGAATTTATTGGGTTTAAAAGTCAAAATGGGTGTACCGCAGGGCTCAATATTGGGGCCGTTCCTATTTTTAGAATATATAAATGATTTTCTAAAAACCCGATCACAAATGGTGTTATTTTCTGATGACACATCACTGATTTTTAAAGTAGGCAGACGTGCACAGGAGCTTGACGACGTAAATAATGCTATGCTCATGGTCCATAATTGGTTTACTGTAAATAATTTAGTATTAAATGAGAATTATTCGTTAGATTTTCATTAGATTCGCTATTCGCTTTACCGAATGTTAGAAGTAGTGAATGTCACGTTGTATTGAATAGGGAGATACTTGAATTCGTCGACTATACGGTTTTCTTGGGGATCACGCTTGACTCAATTAACAGACGTGGATACCGCGAGACTGGTCTATTTTAGTTACTTCCATAGCATCATGTCTTATGGTATTTTGCTGTGGGGACGAACTGCAGATATTGATTCTATCTTCAGTCTGCAAAAGAGGGCTGTCAGAGCCACAATCTCAGCAGAGGTGAATCTCTAAGGGAACTGTTTAAAAAAAAATAACATCATGACGGTTCCTTGTCAATATAATGTAGTAGCTTGGCCACTTCGCTACATTCACATGAGCGTAAGGTGAAAAACTCTCATACTGTTCAATGGTACTGTACAATGGTTCTTGTAGTAACGAAACGGCCAAGCCATATATTTTGACTAAGGTGTAGCTGTAGAGTTTGCGAAGTTAGGCCTTGTAGAGTTAGGGCGTGTAGAGTTAGAAGCTTGGCTCTACATGAGATCTGATTACTTTTTGACAGTGCGAGCTACATGGTCTCGTCTTGGCAACATTTAACATGAAATGTTTTTGTGGGATTTCATTTCTTTTTGTAAGTTGCTTATGATTTACTAAAAATCCTGAAATACATATCTTATTATTTATAACAAGGACCCCCTATATAAATTATCAGACCTCTAGCATCAAAATTACGGAAGTCTCATACAAACTTTCACCCCCTAGTTTAATTTAAGGGGTTGGGGGGGGGGGGGGGAGGTAAAAGTTTCAAGTTTTAAGATTTTTTTCTTGTTTGTGTACTATTACTAGCTTACATACCAAATTTCAACCTTAAGAATATGGATGATCATCAGTGAGTCAGTGAATCAGTGACGAAATCGGGGTATTTTAGATATCAATAAAATCTAAAGTATAAGAGCTATGCAATTGAAACTTTATAGATTTAATAAGTCAAGCACTGACATCATATCCCGAAAATTTTGTTTATCTGGTATAATCCAAACCCAAGTTAAGAAGGTTCAAAAATACGGCGAAGTGCTTCGAGAAAAGGTAGGTAGTGCCCTTGCTCTTCGCTTGGCTCGTCTTGGCGGGGGCACTCTCGTGCCCCCAGATTTGAGTTTGAGTTCTGTCTAAGATAGACCTGCTGGCCTACTCCGAAGTGCAAAGTGCGAATGTTCGGATCGGGCCGACACATGGCCGAACCGAATATTATTGAAAAATGTGAAAAAAGTTCGGATGGCAGTTGGGTCGGGATCATAGTCAATATTCGAAAGAGTGTAGGATCGGAACCGACCGAAAGTAGGCCCCCTGACCTTTCCGTGGCTGTGTTACCATGATTCTCGGGCGGCGTCCTCTCTGTGAGAGGGTAAGTGGGCCGCAGCCCGTAATTAACCACACGGGTCCAGTGCGGGTCATAGGTGCAATCTTATACGTACCTAAACTTTTAGTTTAGATAATAACAATAATTGGCTTAGACCGCATGTTAACACCTACTTATTTTTGAGAACCGACTACTAAGCTTGGCAAAAGCTTTTCAATGTGAAGAGTTTACTTTGCCCTCAAAGTCGGCAAATTAGTTTTGGGTTTGACTCGGCGATCGCGTAAGACACTAACTAGTAGGAATGAAAAAAAAAAATAAGTAAACATCTATTTACCAAACCACTCCAGGCATAATTCTCTATGCACCAAATGAGACGGGGTGGCAGGGATGTTGTCGAGATTCGTAATTTTCTCCTGCGCGTGCGGCGATGGTATGAGGAATGTGGATTCACACGAGCGGTACGCGTCAACGGCATTTGATGATGTGCTGCTGGTGTATTGAAGCACCTTACTCTGCTGAGTATTCGGAGTCTCTGATGAATATTATAGGGATTATGCTTATGCTGTTATGCTTAATAGCATAAGCATAATCAGCCTATAATGTTCCCACTGCTGGGACACAGACCTCCTCTTAGTGAAAGGGAGTGGGCTGTAATCCACAACGCGGGCCCAGTGCGGATTTGTACATTTCACATGTCTTAGAATTTTCTGGTTCTAGGACATGCCGATTCCCTAGCCATGTTGATGAAATAATTTACACAACGTAAAGCGCTTGTATTGGCACCATAATCAAATTCGCATACCTGCATGTTTAACGAGCAATGAATTACAGTACTACTGAGCGATCATATATTTACAATTTAATGAGTTTTCAGATTCATCTGCCGGTAGCAACTCATATCTCGTTTTACCAATTATCGTCCCTGTAATAACTCTGAATTCTTTATTTCTGGGCAAAATAACACCTTTTACGGCCGAAATGATTAAATTGATGTGTTGCGCCACCGCTCCCGAGTGCAAAAGTTAACCCCACAAAGAACGGAGGCACGCTTTCCAATTTTTTTAATCATCGGCGGTCTCAATGGACCGTCATCAAATTAACTTTACCCATTGGAAAAGCATTTAAAAGGTATTTTATACTTATGTGGTGTAATAATGCGCTGTAGCGTATTTTCCATAGGTCGGGGTATTAACCCCGGAAGGAAAATTTTTGTGTTGCATTATTTTCTTACCGCTTTGTTTGGTCCGTTTCCTTGACGCGCCATATGTTTCATACATGAGCATCTTCATTAGTAAAGCTGGGCATTATCATAATACTATACGTAAGTATCATCATCTGCCTAGCCTTTTCCCAATTATGTTGGGGTCGGCTTCCAGTCTAACCGGATGCAGCTATGAATACCAGTATTTGCAGGGGCGACTGCCTATCTGACAGTATATTTATTTTTTTGTTTTATTTTTTCCTTTATTGGCCATAATCTAGGGTTAGTGTAACAATTTCTTACAGGTTAGCACCGCATGCCCCATAAACATTAGGTGTGCCACAAGCACTATTAAATAATGATAATAATTAAAATAAATAAATTAATTTAATAATAATAATTAAAATAATTATTAATATCATCCCTTATTCCCTTTATACATATGTCGTGGATAGATGGCACCACAGTACGGTGAACAGCGCCATCTAACAATTTGATGGGTAAACGAGTAATCATGTGATCGGAAACGCAAGCGAGCCCTATGGTGGAGGGGATGCAGCGAGGACTGGTGGAGAGACCGAGTGTGGCGACAGTCTACAGAAAACAGTCGAGCTCGGACAGTCTTGGCAAACGCTCAGTACCGTACGCTCGTGTTTGTTTCCGACGCAAGTGTGCGTTTCGGTTGATAATCGCTAGTTTATTAAAGTTACTTTAAATTCAAATTATCTTTTCGTTCGAGTACCCGCTACAGTGCCCACACATACGTAAACTATGTCGGATCGTGAAGAAGACCCAATGTTTCGCATCTCGGCCACCCAGTGATGCGACACATATATATTGGACACTTAATTGATATATTTACCATTGATAAATCACAATCGCGAATGCTTTTACTTCAATACCTCCATCCCTGATACAAAATCAACGTCCATCGTATTTTCCACATACACGTTCATGGATTCATGTTCGAAAATCTAGTGACGGTCTTATTTTTTTACTGTGAAAAAGTCAGTTAGTCCGTCCAGCTTAATAAATTGGTCACGACCTCCCTCGCGTTTTTTTTTTTTTTTAAAGTCCGACACAAATACCAATGGGCGACACGTCACGTCACGTCACCACACCACCGTCACCCACTTTTATATACCTCTAAATATAAATAATCACATACCTAACTCTCGTTTTATTAGATCGATTTTATCTTTGGGTCCCTAAAAGAAATTGAGCGTGACATAACGTAGTAACTTATCATTAAGGTTTTATTCAGTAATTGCTAGCTTTGTGATTATTCAGGGAACGGAAGGGCGCCAAATTTTTAATATAAACCTATGAGTATCTATGCATTGCCATATGCTACATTATAATTTTATCACGATCGACCTTCTTTTATAACAAATCCAACCTTATTTTTAACCAGAAAGGTTTTTTTCTTCATACTGGTTTTGAAGTTTGAATCTAAAAGTGTCATGTCTTTTCTCTTACCTATATTTAAATTGGAAGGATTTTTTGGACACAGGAGTCTAATATATTTTTTTTTTATGCTTTCACAATGAAATAATTTGCTAAAATATTAACGGTAAACTATAACGGATTGAACGACCGAGTTCTGTACGGTCATCCACTGGATCCAAGGGTATGTTTGCTTTCCTATTGAATAATCAAAAGTTCTTATCGTTTCCTAAATTTTATTCCATTAATTTCTTTTTGATAGGCAGTGTTCCCGAAAATAAACGAATTGTACATCACTAAAAAGTGATCTCGAGGCGAGTCACATTCCATGAAGACTCGGTTTGTAATTTAACTTTTCTTCAGCTCTTTTGTTATAAAAGATTCTGCCTGCCTCTCAGATTATCATTTTTCGTTATTTTCTGTAGATTTGTCTGAAGACTGTAGGTCGATCTAGAATTCGCCCTACCCGCCACCCTAACACCAGACGTCTACAAGCTTCTTGTTGGGAATCGAACCCAACATAACACCTTGCGCGCGATCTGCATGTTTAAGAGGAATCTGATTCCGGCCAGCGAGGAGCCTTCCGATGTGTCAGCGTGGAGCCTAGGACCGGATTTTCGTATATCTTGTAACTTAGTTTCCAGTAGAGCCTATTACTTGATAAAATACCAGTTAGTCGTATAGTCGTATTACCATTGTTACGATTTTGATCAAACGGTAATTTAAATGATTATTTCGCTTCCTAATAACGAATTGACTTGGTGCCTATTACCCATTTAGGACGTCCTTGTATTTATCTAGTTACGTAAGTTTAGCAAGAATACACAAATTGATTATCGAGCTCGAACACCAAAGACGTCACGTCGGCGTCACGACGTAATCCTTTTTAATAAATATTCGTTCTGTGTCTTTTGCTAAGTTTTTATTACTATCTTATTTTACTTACAAAAATTATAACGTGTTCAAGCGAAGATTCCCCTCTTTTATTTCGCTACACTATGTACTGTAAGCAGGTTCACAGGTTTACGCAATTTGTACATTTGAATTACACGGACTTGTAAATTATATTTGTAAATTGTAGGTAATTGTAAAGTTTTGTGGTATAGGGCATGTAAAGCTTCGTGTTGCGTTTTTATAAATGCGAAAGAACTGTAGATTGTAAATTGTAACTCATTCGTATTTGTAACCAATGTCTGCCCGCGAATTCATTCGCGTGGAAATCGTTAGACACCATAATATACTAAACTAATAGACACATTTTTCTAAACCTTCTCTAGCGATCAGCGATTTCCATCTATGTGATAATAAATTCAGCTGGCGTGATGTCTACGCATGGTAAAGCTTCAAAAAAGGTCTGCAAAATATTTTATTCTTTTGACCATTCAGTCTTCACACAATACATTTCCGCATGAAAAAAGTTTGCATTGCTCAGCTGTGCGGAGAAATATTTTTGAAAGTAATTGATTTACGCATAAGGCAGGCCGCACACCAGACGTACACTTGTAGATATTACGACAATAATTGTGACGTCACATTTTAAACGTGACATATTTAACGCCTCCGTATATCTGCGTGCACACCAAGGACATAATTCTTTGTACTAGTTAGTGGCGAGACGTCTGCCGCTATATTGTGGCGCGGTAATTTGCAATAATGAAAGACAACATTGAGTTTTACGTTGAGTTTATTGCAGAAGTTGAAAAAATCCCTATATTATAACAAACATTATGTGTTATGTTATGAGACATTCGATTATATAAATGAAACTTTTCTTCGTTGAACCGTAACTTTTCCTGCGAAATTTTGAATTTACCATAAATTGTAGCATCTTGATTATACGGATGAACCCTTTAACGTTTTTTTTTCTCATTAATTGTCACATCAAGAAATCTATATCGTCGGACGATGATGTCGTCATTCGGGAAGCTGCGCCACAATTGCGCGTTCGATGTGCGTGTACAGTCATGAGCATAAGTAAGTATACACTTATTCCTTTATTTTTGAATGAAATTTTATGTTGTTGCGAACATAGCATTTTCGAACCCATAGGTTTATGTAATTCGTTAATTAACGAAAAATTCGCAACTGAAAGTTGTTAAGTTTTGACATATAGGAGCTCGTGACTGTACACGATATATTTGCTCCAAAATAAAATGAAGCGCAGTAATTGTGGCGAAGCGTGACGTAAATGTAGGGTACGTGTAGCGTGTGGCGCTGGTGTGCGGCCTCACTAAATGTAGCTCGGAACGTATAAAAAAGCAACACTCATTTTTCCACAATGGAATTTCTTGCGCATAATGTCAATTACTTTGCTGTCGGGAGACCAGACACTTTATTTATTTATTCTCTAGTGTCTTTCATCTGTTATTAAATTTAGGTCTACTATTTAGATAGTAGACCTAAATTTAATACGATACTAATAAAGTTTTATTTCGCGTGCCCTAGCCATTGCCTAGCCCTAGCCAACCTGCTAGTAGGTAGTAATATGCAAGAACGCAGGCGTGCATTAATTCGTTAAAAACGAAAAACTTCGCAAGCAATGGAATATTGCTACTCAATCAATCAATCAATCATTTATTTTGTTAAACATAGGTATGGTTACAGATATTATATAGTCTAAGATATGTGCACTACTAGTATGTTTTGCCAATATATGGCGTACAAAATTAACATAACAAGGAATTAATAATAATAATGAGGTACAATCAATAAAGGCATGTCAATAGATTACATTATTTTAAGAAAGAAAAAGCATGTCAAATATAATGAATTAAATAAGTAAGTGTAAGTGTAAATAATAAAATCATAAATGTCCGATTGGCATGTCGCAATCGTCATACTTCTGTTTATCATTAGTAAACTCAGTGATGGAGTAGTAACATCTATCTAAAAGGAATTTAAACAAAGACCTCTTAAAGGATCCCAGACACTCTTTGTTTCTAATAGCTGCTGGTATATTATTAAATATTTTTGGGGCCATACCTAGCACATTTTTACCGAAAAATGCGGTACTACTGATTGGTAGCTTAATTTGGCGACTAGCTGGTCGCTAGATTCCGCGATTAGATGATCGCTTCTTTTCGCGATTAGATGGTCACTTCTTTTCGCGATTAATGGTCGCTTCTTTTCGCGATTACAAGGTCGCCTCTTTTCGCGATTAGATGGTCACTTCATTTGGCGATTATATAGTAGCTTCGTTTCGTAATTAGATCGTCACTTCTTTTCGCGATTAAATAGTCGCTTCTTTACGCGATTACAAGGTCGGTTCTTTTTGCAATCAGATGGTCGTTTCTTTTGGCGATTAGATGGTCGCTTATTTTTGGGATTGCGAAACTGACGTGTGTTGGCACACATGTTACATTTGTACGTCAAATGTCATTTTCTTACTACTAATCAGTTGATGCAGAGAGTCGGTTATTTATTCCTTATAGTACTGTTATAGTAGGGTTCTGGCTTCTATAACTTTGTAGTAGGTGTATAGAACGCTTTAGTGCTGAAATGCGTTTATGAATAACGATTTTTGACAAACAGAATTTAGTAAGCTTTTAGATGTTGGTTAGCTTTTTACAAGCTTTTATTTAACTTGCGATGTATATATGTATGTATGTAACTATGTTTGTTCGGGTGGACTCTTGCAACTCAATTTTTTACTTATTAGTACCTATTTTTTATTATTAATAAGTAATAAAAGCTTGTGTTTAAAAAGTTTTTTTTTTCTTTTAATTTTTTATGAATAAGGCAGTTATTATTATGGATATTCCTTAATATGAATGTTATATATTCTTCTATTTATACCATAGCTTGATACATAACTCTGTCCCTAGTCTTTTGTTTTTCCCTTTTTTTATTTATGGGCTGCTTGAAAGGCAGCTGTCAGTTCAGCTTCCACGTGTCGATGTTGTCGTATCATATGTTATTAGATGACAATGATCTGTAACCAATGCCATAACCTAAATTAAATCCATCAGTTGCAGAATTTACCTTTCGTACTACTATTTAGACAGCGATTACGGACCGGTAGCCTGTGACCTCTCCAAATTTCGCAACAAATCTGAAACTGAAATAATACACCGTGTTTGATAAATTAGAAGAAAACCGGCTATCAACCAATCACTCAGCGTATCGCCGTCCACTGCTGGACATAGGCCTCTCCAAAGTAGCCTGCGAAATTCAAATTTTCTTACGTTTTTTGTAATTTGCTGGTCAGTACTAAGTTGTACGTTGATTAAAATATGATTCGCGGCCGTAACAAATATGTATTTGCAGAATTATAATCATTAGAATCAGTAATACAACTTGTTAAGTTAGCAAAATACTAAAATGTCAAGATTTCATGAAATAGTCATTCAGTAGGATTACTTGATCTTAGAGAGTTGTGTTGATGACTTTTACTATGGCAAAAACACTAATAGAAGAGAGAAGTAAACGATATGCAGCGGATTTTGTTTATCTTTTATTATATCCAAATGTGTACTTTTTCCCACATGCGTATTTTTACCCACAACTTGGGACAAAGGAAAGCAACCCCCATTTTAGCTTAATATACATATAAAAACCATTGATCTATCGTCGAATATTTGTCGCGTTTTAGGAGCCGAATAGTTATACTACAGATAGCACAAATAAACTATCCTAATATTTTAATAGTTTCGGCTCAGTGGAGACAAATAAGAAAAAGTACGTCCTTTTGTCCCGAACGAACCTACACAAATCCAGACTCCGGGCAAACAGCGGCGGGCTTCAAACAGTAAATGTTTTTAAAATCAAGGTTATTGAATAAACATAGCATAACGATATCACAATGAGGTCAGACTGTCTTAGTTACATCACAATTGCTAAGTGTCACTTATACATTTTAAAATACATGAGAATGTAATACATTAAAAGTAAACATTGCCTGTGGTATAAATAAGTAGGTACCACAGAGAAATATGTAAAAGTACTTTTTTTTGTTAGCTCGGACTGTCCCACTGCTGGGGAAAGGCCTCCTTCAAATCTCCCAGGAACTCTACGCGCGCTACCTCGAAACAACCCTCACCGCGCTACGCGTCCAGGGGGCGATTCTCGTAATTTTAAGAACGTTCACAGTCTGATATCAGTCTCAATCTGTCAAAAATCCTCTAACTTCCCTACATTTTGACAAACTTTTGACATTTGTTTGTGGCCGAGATGAGACTGCGACTAGATTTTGAACGCTTTAAATTACGAGAATTGGCCTTCAGGTCGTCTCGCCTTGCCACCTCTTTCTGGGTCGCCCTCTGCAGCAATCAGAAGCTTTTGGGTACATTATACCCATGTTCGTGTTCGTTAGTACCAAAAACAAATGAGATACATACTTTAAATAATTCGCAGAGTTAAACCGTTTAAAATGACGAGGGACGAGTCTCGCTAAGAATTTATTGGGTCATGCGTGGTAATTTACATTATAGAGAAATCCTTAATGAAGGTAGGTAAGGTACCTAATTCGGCATTAATCGGCAATCGGTATTTTGTTTTGATTGTTTCATTTGTTGCCATTTGCCAGTGTCTCAACACAGAGTACCTAATAATACGCAATGTGTATTGTCTTTTTGTATATTTACATTTTATGCTTTTTATTTTTGCAAAAAATACAACAAATTAAGACCTTTCTTTTGATGTATCATTCGCCTATCTGCATTATTAAGTTTCTGTGTAATCACAGGCGATGACTACGCAAAGTGGCGGTTCTAGCGGCCAACTATTTTTGGTCATAGCACCTCAGTTTTTTTTGCAACAAATTCAGGAAAAGAGGTGTGTACCTATAGTAACAAATTACCACTAATTCCTGGTAAAGTTTCATCCAATTTCACGAGTTGGCCGCGCGGTTGAAATGGACATTTAAATTGTGACATGAAAATTGTCAAATCATAAACTTTAAATGGTTGAGTACGCGGCTTTTGGCTACCTAGTAAGTGTGTATTCTATGTCTTTATTTTTGTAAAGTGCGTTTTGTTTGTGCAGAATAAACATGTTATTTTTTTTCTTTTTTTCTGACTACTTGTCTTGTTTTGTACTTAACGAAGAAATTAAAATAAAATGCGAATGCACGAGGACTAGGTTTTCAAAATAAACCATGATTCCTTAGTTTCACTCATTTACGAAGCTTTGGATTATAATTTTATTATTCGCATTCACAAACAGAATAACTCGAGGTTCGGCATTTCGAAGGCTTTGTCTATTTTCAGAGGAGCTAACCTTCGTCGGTGATATAAAATGGTCTATATAGCCCTCGCGTGCTCAAGAAAACTTTCTAAATCTGCCATTATAAGAATATTTCTTCAGAAAATCCTCAATATGAATAGTGAGATGTTGCTCTTTACTAACTTCTTATAATTCAGCTATTTGACATTAAACTTCAATAAAGCAATTCATAATTTGTGGACCATGTTACGAATCTCCATACAAAACTGATATGAATTGTATACAAATAATTTATGAATTGTCAGTTAGTGACCATTAATGTTACGATTTATAACATGATTCATTATGTTACCCGTTTTTGACTCTGCAAAAGTGGCCTTTTTAGATCCACAGATAATTGTTGTTATACAAACAAACGAAATGGAGTAGGTAACATAAAAAAAAATATTTTTATTAAAATTCAAAGAACCTGCACCAACATACGTACACTGAAAATAGAAGTAGGTGCGGTTATCTGTGTCATAAAAGAGCAGCCGGTCGATTCTATAAAAATCTCACCGTGAAAACTCAAGTGAAGTGAGCTTGATGTGAATTGTCAGTAGTGTCAATCCCTAGCATTATTTGGAATGACAGCTCACTCCACGCTCACTTCACTTGAGTTTTCACGGTGAGATGGTTACAGAATCGCACTGCTGATCCGACTTATTTGCTCGACGCGGGTACAATAGAACATGGTATTGAGTGAGACTGCAGTCTCGAGAGGCCCAAGTTGCTCGACGAAGTCAAAGTGCACACTCTCGACTCGGCCCAGCTTGGTTGTATGCAAACACTCGCGCGCACTGAGCAGTTCCCGCTAACTTTTTTCATTTCATTTTATATGTAGTTGAATCCGCTATACTTCCTAACTTAAAACCTCTTTTGTCGTGTTTGAAATAGAAACTAGGGATGAAATGTTCTAGTGGGTAACCGGGTACCTACTTCCGGAGTAGGTAGGTAGATTGCATTAGTTTCCTCATCAATACATAGAAATGTAGAGGAATAACCATATATAATAAATTTTGTAGATGTACTACAAAATTTCAATAGCGTAGGAAGGTATTACGGATTTTACTTCGAGATAAAAATAACAGTTAAGTAATCGGTATTTAAACCATTTTCTCTTAAATTAAATTTTCTTACGTGTTTTACAATTTAGTCAGTGACAGGTTGTCTGTTGAACAAAATATGATTCGCAAGCGTAACAAGTATGTATAAAATCATCAATACAACTATGTAAGTTGATATTTAGTTTTTACGTTATATTTATTGTTAATTTATTTCATTAAGTATTTAAGCACTTTCTAGCCTGAAGCACAGGGTCAACCTAGTTCAGGCAAATTAGCAACTGTGCGCTATTTTTAAATTGTTAAGGTATTAAATGTAAATGTATTCCCTTTTTATAAATAAACGATTATTATCTCCTTATCTCCTTTATTTCATACTAGCTTCTGCCCGCGGCTTCGCCCGCGTGGATGTCGGAAATTTACCCACGGGAACGTGCTAACAGGATAAAATGTATGTGCTTCCCCAGAATGCCATCTATGTCGCGGGCCCTTTGTGGCTAATTACAATAGAAAACCAATTGTGTCTCATTAGTGGTGATTAAGAGGGTACCTATATGATATCTTTACCTAAGTAACTAACTAATTAAAAAAACAAACTCAATAACAGAAAATTAAATATCTACCTACCTAAATAAACCTATTTCTGATGATAACTAATCTAAACTCAATAAATAAGCAAAATCCCTAAAAACTAATATCTATACGAATGACTAAACCTACCTAACAGTATTATAAAATAACCTACGGTCACTACGTACACTATCAAATATACTACCTATACTTTAAAATTAAAATCTATACTTACGACTTATATAAAAATAAACCTAAATAACTCTAAAAACTAAAAGGAATAAAAATGAACTCCACTGCGGGTGACCCAACCTACGACAAACTTAGTATTTGCGGTTGGTACAGTACAGACAGTGGTAATCGGGTATAGGGATCGAACCGCAAAATTAAGTTTGTTTTTTATTGTATATACTTTTCCGGGATAAAAAGTACCCAGTGTGGTGCCCAGGATATTAAAGAATAATTATACCAAGTTTCATCGTAATCGAACCGGTAGTTTTTGCGTGATGCCTGAACAAACAGACAGACAGACAGACAGACAGACAGACCGACAGACAGACAGACAGACAAAAATTTTTTTAATCACATTTTTGGGTTCGGTGTCGGTCAAGTAACACCCCCTGCCATTTATTTTTTGGATATTTTCAATGTACAGAATTTTCACTTCTACAGATTTATTATAAGTATAGATATAGATAATCCTATCGATTGATATTTCATGACATAAGTATCTAGTAATTCTCTAGGGTCATATGAACTTAGGGGTTGTATTGATGATTTCAATGATTATAATTCTGTAAAGTCGTATTTGTTACGCTCGCGAATCATATTTAATCAACAATCAACATAAGAAAATGTGAATTTCGCGGGTTACCTAACCCCCCTAAGCGATAAGCATGAGATCACACAAAACCACACGAAACTATCAGTCAGCGAATACGACCTGCACTTGGCTGTTATAAAAACTACGGAACCCTACACTGCGCGTGGCCCGACACGCACTTGATATAATGTTCCCACTGTTGGGACACAGGCCTCCTCTCGGTTAAAGGTATAGTAACCAATGTATAGTAGGTATAATAAAACACTGTCCTGCCATCGACGACAAGACGAAAAAGAATGTATAATAATATGAGACGACGACTGTTATTTGAATAAGTCGGTAGAAGTAATATTAGGAGTTTCAACGTTTGATCGTGTCGTGATATTGATCCCCTGGGAGTGTCTTTTAAAGGTGTCGAAACAATCGCACAGTTAGGTGAGATTTTAACACATCAGCGTCAAGTTGACGATGAAGTCCAGACGCCAGCACATCAAGCTACTATAATCTGCCAAATTTCTTTAGTAGATTTTCAACTTTATTGTTAAAGCATTAAGGTTCAAGGTTGATTGGGAAAATTTGACAGGTCGGGTAGCTTGACCTGCTGGCATACTTCTTTTTACATAATGTAAAGGTTGTCTGCTAAAGTCGACGTTATGTAATAAAGTACTCTGCATTCGAGCGGTCAAGCGATTTTAGAATGAACTTGAAAATTGTATTACGAGTAGGTTTTTCTTTGGCAGAAAAGAGTGATAAATAATATAGCGGAGTGATGGTGTGACGTTCGCTTGGAATAAACGTAAAATAAATCATAAATTTATTTGATTTCTACCAGTACCACTGTTTTAATGCATAGATGTGATACCAAACTCGTGTCACAATTTAATTCACGTCTGATAAAAGTTCTAGAATTAATTTGATGGCTATTTTAAGGCTCTTTTAACCTCATTATCCGATAACAGGCTTCAAAAAAGAAGGAGGTTCCCAATTTGGATGTATTTTTTATTATTATAATTATGACGACCAATTCGATCAGAGCTAATCGAATAGGATTACTTATTTGTAATTTCCTTTTTCTGTAATCTTCGCAAAGAGTTCTTTTCCTTTCCCGTAGGTATACTCTCAAGGAAGTACTTACTTTTTCCGTGCTTGTTGGTTGCGACTTGCGAGTTAGTTACCGAATCATATTTTATTTTAGTTTACTCTTCCCGTTTTCTCTTCTTTTATTTTCGCACTTACTTTTCAAACAAATAACCACTAAAATAACAGGTTTGTGGTCGTCTTCACGGTACCTAATAATAAATCCAGTTGTTTCCAAATTGTGAGATCTGGAACGCATTCATAAGATCATTTTACTCACTCACCCACTCTTGCTCTCTCTCCCTCTTAACACATCACCTTGTCAGGTATTATTGCTCTGTTTAAATAAATACATATTAATTAATACAATTTGGCGACGAGAGAAGAACTCACAGTGCAGTGATCGAAATAAGAGTTGAGCAAAATTATAAATTGAAACCCAAAAAAAAAAAAAATAACGAAAGATTTGAAATAATAAATACATATTAATTAATTAAGTGTTTATTTTGAGATAAAACAATTTGGCGACGAGAGAAGAACTCACAGTGCAGTGATCGAAATAAGAGTTGAGCAAAATTATAAATTGAAAGCCAAAAAAAAAAAAAAATAACGAAAGATTTGAAATAATAAATACATATTAATTAATTAAGTGTTTATTTTGAGATACAACACAAATAAATCGGAATGAGGGGCAGGAAAATGATGATTGACTTTCACAGAATTTTTTGCAATTTTACTTATTTTTATTTCTATTAGTGACCTTTCAGGGGAAAACGTGGATCCCCGGCTCTTTTGATGTGAGGCTAGGAGTTGTCTTTGATTTAACCATCTTGAAACGACGACTGAAGGCTTTGAGAGGCTTGTGCGGACTTTGATTTTTTTCATTATAAAAAGAGGTTCAATCTTCTAAGTAATAAAAATATAGCAACAAATGTAGACAATAGAAAAAAGTAACAGGTATGTAGAATGTACCTATGTTTAGAGGATCAGCGTCGATAACTGATTGTTGACACACAATATGTTACCTAAGTAGGTAACATTAAGGGCCTACTCACACTTATTCAGCTCTATTCAGCTTATGCCCATAGAAAACGACGATTTTGTATGGAGACGCGTACGCATCCGTTCCGCTCTCCGGTTCTATTCAGTTTTCGCGGCAAACAAGTATAAAATGAGGACAAATGTGTTATTATCATGCGAGTGCTATTGATAGAGTCCAGCACTGTTCTGCCGCGTTCAGCGCTGTTCCGCCGCATTCAGCGTCGAACGCCGCATTCGACGCTGAATGCGGCGGAACAGCGCTGTAAATGGATGGTTCTCGACTCCTTATCGACAAGTTGCGACCTGCATAGTTCCTGCATAGATTTGATTTATTATTACGTTATCATTATGCACAGAGTTCGGATGTCGGACTTTAAAAGTAAAGTAATTATAGTTATTTTATTTTTACGAAATAAAATGATGAACGGAGGGAAACTTAAATTGCTAGTGCAAATATATTCTTGCTTGTACGATATTAGTTCGTCAAATTATAGCGATCAACAGAGAAAAAACAATGCTTGGGAAGAGAGAAGCGTTTCAGCGGAGATAACACACTATGACGGCTTTTCTCATTCGTACGACGCTGTACGCGGCTGATAGAAGCAGAACTGTATAAGTGTGACCAAAATCGCTCAGCGAAACGCGAATGGAGCTGAATAAGTGTGAGTAGTCCCTAAGTATTTGTGTGCGTGTGTAAGTAACAGGAAAAGGTATGTACCTATGTTTATAAAATCCGAGTAAATGTTGGACCTACGGATCAGAGTTAATGACTGATTGCTGAAATGTTGCCTAAGTACCTAGGTAACATCTATGCGCGTGTGTAGGTAACAGGAAATCTCGGAAACTAATATAACGAATTCCTACTTAGCTTTGTCTCATGCTCCCACGAGCAGATACTTTAATTACAACAAATACCCACTCAGAACTCTCTCATGAAAATCTATCCATCCGTACTACACTCAGCGGCACGGAATTTGGCTCAAGTGTATTGAGTAGTTTATTATCAAAATTAAACACGAGAACATTTTTTTTGTTTTATAAAACTGCGAGGATGGTGAGATGCCTAAAATTAAATGACTAATTCCGAAAAAAAAGTAATAAAGTTTTTAAGTGTCTGTTTTTTGTGAGTGTGCTCAAGAGCTACATGAGCTCATTCCGCCTTCACCTTTTTACCATCGAGAGTCCAGACGCACTGCGGCATACCACCCCTATTTGGTTAATATACCATATATACGCACTAAGCGCTTCTAATCATGGACCTGTATTCAGTTAAACCGTCTTTGTTATTTTTTCTGTTTATTCGCCTAACTTTAATAATTAGTCCACAGCCTACTGGAACTTTTAAATTAATTTATTTATCTACTTACAGTTACCATTACAGGATATAACCCAATGCGGTAAATGCGCTTATCCTAACTTAAACTATACTAACACCTATAACTTATTATAAATAATGCATTCCTTGTGAATTCACTCAGAGAACAACAGAATAAGTCCGTCCCACTCGCTATGAGGTTAAGCGTGCGGAGTGCGCGCGTCAGGGGCGCCTCCCTCAAAAGGTTGGTCCGAGCGCGCGGTTCCACTAGCAGTGGCGGCTGCCGTCGTCGCCATACGTACCTGTCCGGAACACACAGACTCACTAGCTCTAAAATAACTGCATTATGCACCTTCCCTCTCAGTAACTTAAATATGTATGAGGTGAGTGCAAGATCCCTCCTAACCCTTAGCTCATTGTATCCTACCATACCATACAATAAATAAGGTTGGATACATTAACGGGTAAAAGGGATAGACTCCGTAATAACCTTATATAAATATCTTATAAACTTATTTTGTACCCTCTCCAGCATAAGACTATATTTAGCTTCATGCGCAGCCCAGAAGACTGTATTACATTCTAACTGACTCCTCACCAATGCATTATATAATGCTATAATAGCTTTCACATTCGTGAACCCTCTGACCGCACGAAGCATGAAACCTACATTTCTAAACGCTCTTTTACAGCTACGCATGATGTGATCACGAAAAGTCAAACCTGTGTTAAAACCTACTCCCAAGTCCTTGACTTCTGTGACCCGCGCCATAGGCAACCCGTCAATATGATAGGTGTGTGTTATGGGACTGTGCGCGCGAGAAAAAGTGATGGTCACACACTTCGAGCTATTAAACTGCAAGAGGTTTTCCTTGCTCCAGCTCACTACTCTATCAATATCCCCCTGCAGCCTGACACAATCATCACCGCCTTTTACCGCGAGGGACAATTTAAGGTCGTCCGCAAACAACAAACAACTAGCGTCTTGAACTACTTCTGGTAGGTCGTTTACCATCAGAAGGAAACCCAAAGGGCCAAGGTTTACTACCTTGGCTTACCCCGGATCTCGTGAAATACGGATCTGACACGTGCCCCCATATCCCTCCCTGTCCCTCAAATAACTGGCAAAAAACTGGAGTGAGTGTGGGGTGAAACCAACCCCTGCTAACTTTTTAAGCAACATGTCATTTTCGACTAGGTCGAATGCTTTCCTGAAATCAAAGTAAGCAGAATCAGTTTGTCCCCCACCATCCACTGTCAGCACCAGTTGAGCCATGTGACAAAGAAGATTGCTGGTCGTACTTCTTCCCGGTCGAAACCCATGCTGAGCGTCTGACAGCTGCGCGCTCACCTGAAGGTATATGCTCTTGTGAATAGCAGTTTCTAATATTTTTGCCGGCGTTGACAATACTGCGACTGGCCTATACCCATCCACCGATTCTGCCGACCCTCCCTTCGGAACCGGAACAATATGTTAGGACTTCCTCTTCTGAGAAGTCAGTTGGAATTCCACTTACCACACCCATACGGGTTATATTAAAGGATGGAATTACAGCTTCGTATAAATTTGAGCCTAGAACATTATTTGAGATGAAAGCGTTGATATCCTGAGGGGATGAAAACTCCACTGATACGCGGTTTCTACCAACACGCTTGACTGCAACCATATTTGAGATGTTCTGGTTTGCCAAAAAGCGCCCAAATGTAACTGGGTGTAAGGTAGTTCTAGAATTGGCTTGAGATTCCTGACGGGAAACATGGACGATGAAAGGACCTTTGTCTATTGTCTAGTACTTTACACGACCTATATGAGTTCTCGGTTGTTTGATAGGGCGATTGGGTACATCCTCTTCATTACCGGGGCGTTTACGTAGGTAGGTGTTAGTCTGGGAATTCTGGGATGGAAGGATTTGGGACTCCAGCTGGGCAATTGCGTAACAATCAGTAGCAATGGCTTTCATTCTTACAGTTCAACAACATTCATTGCGTTATTTACGTTGTTGAGCCGACAAATTTTTCGAACATATGAAGCAATGGATTAGCAATATCCTTCAAAATGATTCAGATTGAGATTGATAGTGTGTTCACATCTGTAAACTGGCTTAATGGGTTGGGGGTGGGACTGGGGTAAGATGTAGAAAAGCTGGAAAAGGGGGTAAAAGGGATATCATCAAGAGGGTCTGGGGGTTTATTTTTATCCATGTTCATAATGGATAATCATATCCAATGTCGTTAAAAAAACAAACATGAAACAAACCTAATAGCAGGTAACAACGAAACAAACACAAACAATCACAATAACAAGTCACAATAAACACAATATCAGACACCGCAAAGATTCGAACACACGTGTTATCCAAAAGCACGCAGTGGCGAGCATCAATCGAGAGTAGAGGTAAGGAGAACTGCCGATCGATTCTGTAAAAATCTCACCGTGAAAAGTTAGGTGAAGTGAGCTTAGAGTGAGCGGTCAATAGTCTCAATCCTTAGCATTAATTGGAATGACAGCTCACTCCACGCTCACTTCGCCTAAGTTTCCATCTGACTACCTCTAAAAGGTGGCTTGGACAGACTGGATGCGGAAGGCCGAGGACAAGGTGTTGTGGAGAAGCAACTGAGAGACCTATGTCCAGCAGTGGACTGCGTGTGTTGTGAAAAAGTGTCCGTCAAACTGCGTTACATTAGGGTGGCGCCACACTAGCAACAAGGTAAATTTCAAAGAAAGCGTCAAAAGTTATTGGTTGTTATTGTATGTCGAGACATTGATTGCATTTCAAGATTGTTTAAATGGTTTGTGTGCAAAACAAACTACTATGTAAGTAAACATATTACAATGAAACTAACGTAGTTTTCTAAAGTAATATTTTGATACAAAATTATCAAATTGCCTTTTGTTTAGTTGAAACTTCCACAGCACAGAGATCATGATCACGCGACTGTTCACAACTATCTGAATAACGGCTTTCTTGAATACAAGACGTGAGAGAGACAAAAAAATTAAGGCTTTGAAAAATCCCGGTTGAATTATCATAACACTTGGCTTTACGCCGTCCTTTTCCCTGCTTTCTGGGTATTAAAGGCTTTCTTTTAGAAATACCAACTCACTCACTTTTTGTACATTATGACTACTGGCTAATTGAACCAAATATAGATATACCTACGTTATATCTATTTATTATTCTATCTACTTTTATTTATATCTTTATTTTATATAATTTTATTTTTATCTTTGTAATTAACGTAAATCATATGTTTACTTTATACTTGAATAAAAAATTTATTTATTTTATTATCTGCGACGTTATTTTGTGAGGATAAACTGTTGAAACCGCCATATCGATGTTTGGCACTAAAAAGCACGCAGTATTTTCTTCTATGGGTATAATTATATAAGTCATATAGTCATATATAAGTCATAAGTATATTTGTCTGTTTAGTGAAAGAAAGAAAGAAAATGGTCAAGTAGACGTGGCGGTAATAAAAGAGACTTTTTCAGCGATTCGACGAGGCGGGAATGAAAGCGGGAGTTTTCGAAGTAGACGTGGCGGTGACTCGACGTAGTGGGACTCGACGTAGTGGGACTCGACGTAGTGCGACTCGACGGCAAGGGAATAAATCCTCAGCAGTAGCATTTGCGACCAGTAGAGCAACGAGACAGTAAAATGTTAAATAAAACAACCCTAGGTGACATATTGATGTTCTACGTGCCTGTGTATAAGGTTGAAAATGGGGAAGGATATCCACATATATTAACGTGTTGATAGATTGAATAAGAGATTCAATCTATCAACACGTTAAGATATGTGGAGCGGAATGAAAGGTGCTGATATCCTAAATCTTCAGACCCTTTAATAAAATGCGCTGAAACGACAGAGCTAGCGGGTTTGGGGGTACTTCATCCGTGTTGTAGCACCGGTAAGTACTTACTATAATTTATGTTTTTTGTTTTTTTTTAAAGAACTTTACGGATTTTGGGCTTTAGCGGTACTTTGGCAAAAAAGGAAAACTGAAGAAAATTATTGCGATAAAGACATTATAATTATTTTGTCAGTGCTTAGGTATTGCAACTATTGCAAGTAGGTATTGTACAGCGATGTTTAATAATTTAAAATGATTGGATTTGATACCATTTTAACTCAATTCTAGTTTAAAATTGTTACTCGTGTCCCAACCATGGTCAATGTAGGTATTTATAAAAGTTATACCCACCAAAAACATAAAGTAGGCTGCCAAGACTTGCATAACGCTTTCACTGTTAAAAAGTTATCAGATCTAGTATTTATGTCATGTGTGCCTAGCCAAGCCGGCCAAGCCGTACATTTTGATCAAGGTGTAAATTTTGTTGAGTTAGAGGGCTCTACATTAGATCTGATAACTTGTTAACAGTGAAAGCTTTATGTGAGTCTTAGCAACCTACCTGATAATTATGATATCTTTTTGATGGGATTTCTAATTTTTATTGTACGTACCTATTATCCGTATTTAAGACAGCCTTGCCCTTTGATGGTGAAAGTTATTAATTTTTTGGTTTTCTATCCTAGCCTGCATACCATATTATTTAAACTTTTCGCTCACAAAAAAAGGTACAAAGGCAGCTCTTGAAGACTTCGGGAAGTACCCTAGAGGTTTTTTTTAAAAGTTAGGATACAGACTTTCATCCCCCACTACGGGGGTTGGGGTGAAAGTTATAAATTTCTTATTTTTTTTGTTGTTGTAAAGTATTTATAAAATAAATGAAACTTAATGTGTGTTCTATAAATCTGCTACCCATATTTTATAATGAGAATTTCAACTCTATAGCATTATCCACGCTAAACCTATGAGGGTTTGAAAATACGATGAAACGCTTCGAGAACAGGCAGATTGTTTTTGTTTTTTGTTTGTTTTGGCAGGGGCTCCACCGTGCCCCTAGATGTGTACAGTCACGAGCACCAATATGTCAACACTTGGCAACTTTAAATTGCGATTTTATCGTGAAATAACGAATGCAACGTTGAAATACGACACATTACATAAACTTATGGGTTCGAAAATGCTGTGTTCGTAACAACATAAAATTTCATTAAAAAATAAAGGAGTAAATCGCTTTTGAATAAACCCGAGTGTATACATACTTTTGCTCGTGACTGTACTGTAGTTGCTTACCTTCTTTTCCTGGTCAAAGGATTTGTGTATCTATACAGATAGAGTTAAGGTAAAATACCTACCTAACCCGTTCTGTAAATCCAATTAAGAGGAATAGATATCTTATCTAAATACTTATCACAACAAACCGTAAAAAAAACAGGTCCAAATTACTTTTTTAAATATTCAACTTACCTTCGTATCTACTTGAAACTAAGTTAAGCTGTTTAATGGCCCTTGAGCATAATAAACGAGTTCGATATACTTCGAAACCAGTCCTAACTATTAATTAGGTCTGTTCCAAGAGAACAGATTTTTAGTTCAAACTTTGTTCTTTCTTCAATTTATTCATTAGTAAAATAGATTGTTTGCATACCCACGTTAACTCTTGTAATCATAAACGGTTTAGGGCAAAGCTTATGTCACTCACGTGGAAATTACAAACACGTATAATATGAGGAACCATATTAAATTTCAGAAATGCTAAACCTTCAGGGGCCTTATTCTCTATGATATAATGAACGAAACCGCGCGAAATTAACGCGAGATTGGCGGGATTAGCTAAGGTTATTGACGTGGTCTGGAGTAAGGAATCGTTAAGTGGTCATAGCAAATTAGGGCCCAGGTTGAAAATTATGTTTACGAGCAAATAAAATTACTAATTAAAGGTTAACTAATTGTTTTAATCCAGACAAATTGAAGACAGATCGGGCCTAAATTGTTATTCGGAAAATCCAAGTAAATACGATGTCATCAATTTGATCGTAAAAAATAATTTACGACTAAGCCTCAATCGATTAAATCTGGGTCGGCTTACAGTCTGACTAAGCATGCGGCTCAAATGGGTAGTGTCTGATCCCTGCGTAAGTGAGGTAATCCTACCTGTCAAGTGTCAGATATGACGTCTTTCATAAATTTCAGATGATTCATAGCTCAATGATCTAGGCACAAAGAGGTTGATCCAGTTTGTATTACCCAATGTGCGGTTTTATAATTTCTAACCCGACGATATCATGGACGTGGACGTCCGCGTCCATAAAACGTATGGAAATATGTACGTGCACGTTATAACGTTATCTTGGATAGACATTTAAATGCGTCTTCGTAAATTTCCATACATTTTACTTCCCTGTGTTATCGTGATACAGGACGTGGACGTCCACGATATCGTCATGTTAGAAATTATATAATAAAAAGTGGGTAGTTTGATTTTTGATAAATATCCGGCTAACTCAAGATAATGGGGCAGCAACATCTGCCTGTAGGTACCTACCATAATTATGCTAATAATAACAGTGCTCACCAATACACCTGCGAAACTATGTTCAAGGCACATTGATCGTTAACCGTATCGTTCAATAGCCATCTCAAGTTTATCTAAACTATTATATATATATATATTTTTTTTTGTTACTCTTTTGTTTTTTTTTTCTCTAGTTTGTTTTTTCCCATTCATCCAAACTATCCAAACTAATATTATAAATTCGAAAGTAACTCTGTCTGTCTGTCTGTCTGTCTTTGCTTCACGCCTAAACTACTGAACCGATTTGTGTGAAATTTGGTACAGACATAGTTTGGAACTTGAGAATGGATAGGATAGTTTTTATTACAAAAAATAAAATAAAAAATAAAATTTATTCCGGACATACAGCGCCATCTATTGGTCACGAGTCGGCATCAATTCAGTACTGAAAATTCATCGGAAAAATGTAAATAAATAGTAAGAACTATTTGGGTAAAACCAAAAATCTGCCGGAAGTCACTATTCCACGCGAACGAAGTCGCGGGCAAAAGCTAGTTTATTAATATTTTTTTTAAAAAAACCTTATGTTGAGCTACAGACTCTAAAAGTTATTATACAAACTAATTCAAAATTTGTTAAATCACTTTTACTATGTTTATCATGCAATGTATCGAACTGCTAGAGGGCGGAGACCTGGTGACCTGAAACACAGGCCCTTAAAGCCTATGCTTAAAGCCTAGCTTAGGCACCAGTCTCCCACAGTAAACTAAACCAAATAATATAATTATCATGTATAACAATGTCTGTAATGTTTATTGTGGTGAGAATATAAATACTTATTATTATTATAATAAACTCTTAAGGCCTGATATGAAGACGATGAGTAGAAAGTATATATAGCGACAGCAAAAATCAATGACCTGTCACTAAATATTCAAAATGATCCAGTTAACACCCTACTAATTTACCCCAATTCACAAGTTAAAATTTAATCGTTCATGAACCAGCGACTCAGCGGCGTCGTGTCGAACAGGTTGCCTCCTGACATCGTACAAACTTGGCCGTATTAAACTTAAGCGGGGTTTATATCGCTCCATATATATGTATTACGTCGTTTGACGCGGCTTCAAGAAATGAATGTCTTTAAGTAGGTTGTAAGTGGAAAGGTGAGGTTATGTTCGATCGATGGAATCCTAAAGTAGTTTTGAGTAATTGTTGAACTATTCTTACGATGGTATTGCATTGGGGTAGGGAAACTGACAAATTCGTGTAACGCACGAATTTGTCAGCAAATCTGGCTAGACCTGGCGTCAGATGGAGCTTGGTAACATCCAAATGGTGTTCATTTTCCGGTTTAAAAAAAACTAGGAAGGGACATTAAATACGTTGGACTGATGACATCGACAAAATGGCGGGAAGAATCACCATCTGTCTGACCTTTTCGTAAATGTTAGAGTCGGCTAAATTAGCGGGAAGAATGGCTGAAAAGAAAGAACGATACAATAAGATAAAGCAATAAAGCATTATGTCTCTTACATAAACTAGTTTATTGGACAAAATCGTCATTTAGGTGAAATTTTCATCTAAGTGACCCTGTAAATAATGGCTTTTTACGGCCTCAACGCTTAGGTATTTGAGCTGCCTATTAATATTAATGTCCGAAGGACGAAGGTTCGCACCGAAAAAATGTGCCAAAATAATTTTGTCAAACATTAAACGGTTTAGTTACGTGAAACCCGATGTAAAAATGAATTAAAAATCCAATAACATCTACCCACGTTTAAAAAAGGTTGGTTTAGATATTCGTTCCAATAAGTTGGGATACTAAGAAAAAGTTGAGGTTTCTTCGGAAGAATATCGTTAAATCATAATTTAATTACATGGTATTTTCCTGGAAAGTCATTATTATTATACAGATTTCATCAGAAGCATTTGTAACATTCATACGTGAGTGATTTTATTCGTGTTTCGAGCGCTTGGCTGCTGAACAGCATACAGTATAAGCCCCGTAATTTAATGATCCGTGATTCCGGTCGAGCAGTCCGTTCACGTCCACTAGTTTGGTCATGCCGGTTGTGTGTTTAGTTACCCAAGTGCATAATACTTAAAAATGTAGTACCACACCGTACAGTATTTTCTCCCTGACGTGAATAATCTCAGCCAGCGACCGCTGATGCACTGATGGAACTGAAAAACAATCGGCACGGACGCGATGTGCTTCTATAAATCAAATATATTTTGTGCTTCCAAAAACCGGAACTCATCTCGAATTCTGTGCCGGAATTCCAGATGATGTCGGAGGCCGGCCACGTTACGTGCGCATAAATGGAGAAAATCGATGGCTTCTCGCTTCCAATGAATTAAATTGAATTTACGATTAATAGAGTAGTGAAATATAAGTATGCTACTGAATATTCTGTAGAGAGTACCCAGCAACATTTACGACTATAAGGGCCTATTTCACTGTTTTCGTGTAGATATACCGACTGATATTTGTATATATGGTTCCCTATCCATTTCCATAAAATTTTAAGACCTAATATAACTTAGCATGATTTTGTTTGGCATAATTATATTTTCGCATAATATAATTACGCATAACAGCTTACGCATAATTTTTTTAAGCATAATTTCTCTAACCATAATAATGATTAAGCATAATATTCTAAAGCATAAATTTATTAAGCATAAAGTTCTAAAGCATAATAATAATAAGGCGTAGTCGACGGAGCCCCGCTTCGCGGGGCCCCTATTTCTGTCTGCAGGGTTTAAAGGAACCTAACACGAAGGGGATGACGGGGGCTCGTTCGCTCGCTCCGCTCGCTCACTTGAGCCCCCGTCATCCCCTTCGAACCTAACCTGTCCGAGTCGGGGTACCCCAATTCCCGAGCTCGCTTCGCTCGCTCTTGTATCGTGAGTTCTCATTGCCTTTTTACTAAATCGAGATGTGTTAGACCTTGGGGCACCCTGACTCTTGGAAAAAGTGATTCAGATTCGAGTAAAAATAAATACGTAAAAATAACTCTTTGTTTCCATTATTTCTATTAATTGCATGCCTAAATATTATTATGCTAATAATCATTAGGCCTAGTAACGTCATGCGAATTAAATTTATGCCAAAAAAAATTAGCCTTCAAGATAATTATGCCAACATAAACTGTATGCCAAAAAAAAATATGGCAAAGTATTATTATGGCAAAACGAATTATGCCAAAATCGTTATGCCAAAGTATATTAGGAAAAAGAATATTATGCGAAAAGAAGGGATCCCGTGGAGCGACCTGCGTCTTTTTTAGATGAGATAGGTACTATCTGCAAAGGTACTTCTAAGTCGTCTGTGTTGAAATTGATACACTTATAGTAATAAAACGTGAAAACTTAGGTGAAGTGAGCATGAAGTGAGCTGTCATTCCAGCTGATGCTAGGGACTGACACTATTGACAGCTTACTTCACCTAAATTATCCCAGTGATATTTTAACAGAATAGATCGGCTGGAGTCAGGCTTTCACGTTTTTTGTATGGGTTCCCTCTATCTGGCAGAATCTTGATGCTCCGAAATTTATTTGGCATAACACACTTGGCATAATCTTCTTTAAACGAATATTTTTAAGGCATAAAAATGATTTAATATAATTATTATTTGGCCGAATGTTTATATGTCCGAATTTACAATGGCATAGTTTTAAGATAGCAGAATTTTATTTGGCATAATTACCTTTGGCACAGTTAAAATTTCGCATAATTTCGTTTAGCATAACGTTCACTTGGCATACTTATGAAAATGGCAAAATTTCGTTTGGAATAATTTTATTAGGCATATTGACATTTCTATACAATAGCATTTTTAACCTTAAATTAAAACACTGTCGTGAAAAGTCAATAATATGTTGTGCTACAAATGTTAGTGACAGAAACGAATCGCTGCAAAACCGACTCCACGTAGTCTTGTCTGCCCTACCCCTAGAGTGTAATTTAAGCCCGCGTAGGCGCGAAGGGGCGAGGCGGCCCGCGAGCTGAGGAGCAGGTGGTATTAATGCTCGCCGCTGCAGCTGAGGCTGGCCGGCGAAGCCGGCCAGCAAGCCGAAGCTCGCGTGGGACCGCCGGAGCCCCGCAGAGCCGGAGCCGTGACAGAAACCATGCCTGCTGCATGTTGCATGCTTGCATGCTTGCTTGTATGCTGCATGCTTGCTGAATGCATATTGCATGGTGTATGCTTGCTCGCTTGCATGCTGCATGCTTGCTTGCATGCTACATGCTTGCTGCATGCATGGTGTATGCCAAAAGATGATTTTAACTCTAAACTTTCTGAGATATGATAGTTCTGCCTTTTAATGACTATCGGTATAAAATGTATGCCAAAAGACGATTCTGACTGTGAACTTTCTGCGATATGATGGTTCTACTTTTTAATTATTATGGATATGGAATTTATGCCTAAAGATGATTCTGACTAACAAAATTATGAATTTTGAATGTATGATAAATGACTGTCTGCCAAACGATTTTCTGCGAAATGAAGTTTATGCTATCCGCTGTTATGCAAAACAATATTATGACATAAAAAGTTCTGCTATAAAGGGTAGACCCTTTTTGTATCCTATGTTTATGTCAATAAATTATTTCTATATTTTTTTCATTTACCTTTTGTTATTGTCCGAAAATAATAATACCAAATGTTTCCTTTGTACTTTAATCAAAAGACAATTTTGATATTTTTCATTCAATTCGAAAGTTAAGTGCTTTTATCGATATTTAATTTTATAGCCGTTAGCAAGTTCCGGGTAAGTGAAGTGAAATATATATACAGGGATCCCTTCTTTTCGCATTATATTCTTTTTCCTAATATACTTTGGCATAACGATTTTGGCATAATTCGTTTTGCCATAATAATACTTTGCCATATTTTTTTTTGGCATACAGTTTATGTTGGCATAATTATCTTGAAGGCTAATTTTTTTTGGCATAAATTTAATTCGCATGACGTTACTAGGCCTAATGATTATTAGCATAATAATATTTAGGCATGCAATTAATAGAAATAATGGAAACAAAGAGTTATTTTTACGTATTTATTTTTACTCGAATCTGAATCACTTTTTCCAAGAGTCAGGGTGCCCCAAGGTCTAACACATCTCGATTTAGTAAAAAGGCAATGAGAACTCACGATACAAGAGCGAGCGAAGCGAGCTCGGGAATTGGGGCACCCCGACTCGGACAGGTTAGGTTCGAAGGGGATGACGGGGGCTCAAGTGAGCGAGCGGAGCGAGCGAACGAGCCCCCGTCATCCCCTTCGTGTTAGGTTCCTTTAAACCCTGCAGACAGAAATAGGGGCCCCGCGAAGCGGGGCTCCGTCGACTACGCCTTATTATTATTATGCTTTAGAACTTTATGCTTAATAAATTTATGCTTTAGAATATTATGCTTAATCATTATTATGGTTAGAGAAATTATGCTTAAAAAAATTATGCGTAAGCTGTTATGCGTAATTATATTATGCGAAAATATAATTATGCCAAACAAAATCATGCTAAGTTATATTAGGTCTTAAAATTTTATGCAAATGGATAGGGAACCTCGCTCCACCAACAAAAATACTTAAATATAGTACATGCTTAACATTACATGTGCACAATTGCCAACAGTAGGTACCAATGTCTGCCCACCAAACAACTTGCTGGATAATTGCAACAATATCCACTAGCTAGATATAGTAGCTCTAGTGTTAGAAATGTATATCGGAGAAGGTACGTCTGTCTCTCGTTAACATCAGGCATATTTTAATTACTGTGAGCGTACTATGGGTACCAACACTTGGTTATAGCGCAATAGCGCAACGGTTTGCAGTTCAAATCAGATTATAATTTACGAACAAGTTAGTCACACTAGCGAATCACACACTGTAGGTACACAACGATACGGAAAGTGAGACAGTTTCTAAGCACTTGTTGTTCGTACGATGTCCAATGTTTCGATGATCCCGAGAGCTCTGCTCACACCGCTCTTGTAGCTGTAGCTCTCGTCCCCCACGGACTCTGTCGAGCGCAGCGACCATAGGTCGCTGATCGAGCGCCACGAGATGGCGCTGGCGGTAGGTATATAAAGACGTTTTAGGTACCTCAATGCACCTGAAAAAAATAGAAGATTTGTTTTAGAAAATAACGTATTAGAAATAATATTATTATTCTTCTCTTTGGGGTGCTGGAATCCATTGCAAAATAATGTTCTTTTCCGCAAAGTTAACAGGCAAGTATGCGTTTGTTGTGCACATCGACATGGAATGTAAATTTTCTTGTATCCAAATCTCCATAATTAATAAACAGTTTCAATACTTTCTTGCATCATCAATACGCACTTTCTCAAACTGCATCTAGATGTTTTAACTGAAAGAAGCGAAAAATGCATGGTCTCGGACAATGTCTTTGCACATTGCTTTGAAATCTTACTGAACAATTAACACATCCTTCTGGGGTAAATTTTATATATACCATCTTAAACATTTCATATTCATTGTAATCTTACAATTACACACAGGGAAATAGAAAGATCAATTTCAAGCAATTCGAAAGAAACGGGAAAAATTAAATGAATAAAGTCTTGTTGTCACTTGGCACTTTGTCAAGTAGTGATGTGGCTTGATTTTATTTAACTCGTAAATCGAGTAAATCAAACAAAGGCTCGATTCTATTTTCTCTTGAGGTGCCACTCGATTTTTTCGCGATTAGATAAATATCACAAACACTGCCACTATAGTTAACTGTAATACTTTATTCTAAAATTAAATGCGAAGATAGATAATAAACCGGGGATATTTCGTGTAATAAACCTTCAAACACTGTGATGTACAGATTCACAGGATTTTAATAAAAGTAAAAATATAGATTCTGTGGGTTAGTGCTGTCAGTTGATAACGTGTATTTTGTCATTAAAATCGCCATCGTATCGTCATTGATTATCAGATTGACCGTGAAATGTGAGTCGGAAAAGACGCTCTTCACAAAGTCGAACAAGGCCGATCTTAGTCACTGACATAAACCTCAAAGTATCAACATTGAATGGTTGCTGTATTTTGGATCTTGTTATGATTCTTTTCTTTAAGTTTTTTTTTTTGTGCGCATTTCGAACGTGCAAAGCTGAAAAAAAGTATATCCTTTGGTATAAAACTTTTTTTATTTTAAACCTATAACTGCTATAGTTTAGAAACAAATGAAATTTTAAAAGTGTAGCCCTTAGTTTTGCAGGCCAGTGTATTTACTCTATCTACAAAATGTTCAAAATCAAAAATCAAGGAAGGCCCATAATTTAAATGTAATATTTTTATAGGCCGAGAACCAAAGTTGATTAAAATACCACTTTTGATCAGATTTCCTAAATAAATATTACCAAACTCTATCCTAACTATAGTTTATTTATAATTTTTCATTTCAAAAACACCCGTACTAATGTATGAAACGTGTTCACTAAAAATACACTGAGATTTACTGGCGGACTGGTCTTGTTACCACATTTATTAAGCGTTGGAAACACAAATTAAATTCAAGTGGCATGAAATTTATTTATTTATTCTCTCCATTTAAAACAATTAGGATTATGGTTGAATCACTTTATCGTGTCTTAATGATTATAGGAAATATTTATTTATTTATTTTATTTATTTTCAAGATAATCGGATAACAAAGATCCGTAGTGTTAGTAAAGTACCTTATACCTAGCGTTAGTATATGTATACATAAATTAAAAAACAAAAACAATTTGGGTATGAGTCACCTTGTAAAGAAGAATATCAATGGTTCAATATAGTTACCTTCCAGTACAATTGCAGGGTAACGCCCCCAGAGCTTATCCACTCATTAAAAGTACTTGAGTAGTGTACCTAAATGTCCACTGCTCTTAAATGAGCCATATGGCTCATTTAAGAGCCAATCTTATCGGATACAACAGAAGGCCAATTCTCGCAATTTAAAATATTCAAAATATAATCGCAGTCTCATATCAGCGACAAACAAATGTCAAAAACTTGTCAAAATGTAGGGTAATTAGAGGTATTTTTGACAGATTGAGACCGAGATCAGAGGGGTAATTCTTGTAATTTTAAGACCGTTCACAGTCTGATCTCAGTCTCAATCTGTCAAAAAATACTTGAAATTTTCCTACATTTTGACAAGTTTTTGACATTTGTTTGTCGCTGAGATGAGACTGCGACTAGATTTTGAACGTTTTGAATTACGGGAATACGGGCCCAGACTGTGAACGTTCTTAAAATTACTCAGATTACTTTAAACATTGATTGTATTACTAGTAAGCAGTTTCGATCATAACAATGAAAAGTCGACTTTAGGCGGAACACAACTACAAAGCGCCACGCAACGGAGTGCAGATAACGCACGCCCGCGCATAAATATGTGCTTCCGCTCGGGGAATTGGGCGCGTTTCCCGAGTCCCGTCGCGTTGCGCGTTGTAGTGTGTGATCAGCCTTAGTTACTACATGTTATGAAGATGGGTATTAATTTCTTTAAAAAAATAGTCCTATCACCAAACTATAATGCAATGTAGATATGTGGCTGATAATAGCGAAAATCGGCAAATATGTAAACTCTTTAGGAATAGGAACAAATTTAAAAAAAAATCAGCTCACTTCCTTTACGAAGGGACACTTGTGTGATGCGTAGCAGTGCTTTCGCGTAGCTGCTACGGCGTAGTACAGCTACGCTGAACAAGCTAAGTAATCGATTTTACCTTGAAATTATTGATTAACGTAGTATTGCTGTATTTAAATTTCATCTATGTCATATCATGTATGGTTAGAAACTCAATTAGATATTTCAATGTCAGATGGTTTACAACATCACTCGTTTGTTGTTGCAAAAAAAGGCTGAGAGCCTTATTCCTATTTGTCAATCATCTGATAACTTTATTCGAGGAATAATTTTGAAATTTTGACTGTTATTTAATACAAAAGCTGTCAAACGTCAATTTTATTCCTCGAATAAAAGTTATCTGGCGTTGGAAACAAGGGACGTAATATCTTGGATATCATTTATACTTCATGTTAATATTTTAATATAAATATAATTTTGATATAAATCCATTGTTAGGTAAATTAACTGCCAACTTAATTCAATCAACTGTCACTGTTAAATATAGGCCTCTCCCAGGCTGCGCCACAACACCCTGTCCCCCGCCTTCCGCATCCAGTCTGTCCCAGCCACCTTTTTGAGATCGTCGGCCCATCTAACTTAATTATGAAATGGCAAATTGACGTAGGTTGTCGAAACAAATTGACAATTAATTTCACCGACCGTAACCATCGAAGAATAAAAAAAAAGAACAAGGGGTTTATTTTTAAAAGTTGCTTAAGTTAGGTAAATAATGATTATACCCTGTCCATTAGGTGAGCCGTTTTTTGACGTTTAAAAGTTAACTTTAAAATACGTAATAAAATAAATATATAAACTGCCTTATCTTATTGAATTATCTTATTTATGGCTTCGTACAGCCATTATAATACCGTACGTGTATCAAGCACTGTATTGTGTGTAGCTGCAATCGCTAGTTCCATCTGTCAAATAACGGTTTATCTAATGGACAGGGTATAGCGACTGTTTAACCATACATTTTTGACGTATAAACGTCTCTTAACTTTAAGCAACGTTTATAAATAAAGGGGCACATAAATTGCTTAGGAAACCTTAAAACCTAAATGATAATGTGATAAGATTTGCAAAATGTGGGAGTATTGTATGCTTAGGTGTTCTGGCGATATTTCAGGCAACTGTCCTTTGATAAGACGTTACGTTGTCTTTAGAAGATCGCTCTCAGCGATAAGACCGCCCATTGTAAAACACCTTTGGTAAATTTATATATTTATGTCCTGTAATTTATATGGTGTACATGTACATAATAAAGAGTACTCTATTCTATTCTACGATATAATCCGGTTTGCTTTTATCTTCAAACTGAGCTTGGGATAGACAAACATGCGAATATCCACTGTAGGTATATATAAATAGGTCCTATTGTTCCCCATATTTGAGCGAGAATCGAACACTGAAAAGGAAAACCCTTATTCTACAGCAAATATCAGAAATGTGTGGTCATATTTAGGGGTTTCTGGCTAAGTAATAACAGTCACACGGGTCGATCGATCAGGTTAAGCTACGCTTGCCGCGGTTGGTCCGTGGATGGGTGACCATCTTTACATACCAAGACCCCTCCGTGCCTCGGAAAGCACGTTAAGCTTTTGTTCCCGGCTGTCATTCGTGGATCTTTGACAGTCGTTACGAGTCGTCAGAAGCCCGAAAGTCTGACAACCAGTCTTATAGAGGGATATCATATTACCCAGTAACTGTGTTGTGGAGGTATTTACAAAACAGAATTGTACGCTCTTTTCAGTTTTTTCATGAAATGGTCCTGCTCATTAATTCAATGAACGAGGCGATTATTAACCAGACTGTACACTTTTTTTTGCAAAAAAAAAAAACTGGGTGTGTCCAGTTGGCGATAACATATAAGTGATTTAATTTAAGTTTCACTATGTGGACACGCGCAAAAATTTTGCGTGTCCCGATGACGAAATAATAAGTGATACTAATTTGGAGTTTCACTAACTGGACACACGTGTGTCCAGTCTCTCGTGTCGAGTTGGTGAATAACCCACAGCAAATAACGTGTCATTTAAGTAAGAATTTTAAATCAACTTTATTAAAGCACATTTTACGATGACAATACAAAACAGTAGACAGCTCAGTTGTCACTCGTGGTGCGCCAACCGCGCACTCATAGCGTGGCATAGCGTGGCATAGCGTGGCATAGCACGGCATAGCACAACATAGCACGGGATAGCACAGTATAGCACGGCATAGCACGGCCTCGCACGGCATACCACGGCATAGCACGGCCTCGCACGGCATAGCACGGCATAGCACGGCATAGCACATAGCATCTTATAAGTAGCATACAGTACCTGCTTCCAACTTATAAGATGTCAATTCCGAGGCCAAAGCCTCGTATTTATTCTTCTTACATGAACTAGAAATCACGAACTGGATAATTAATTCTTCGGTTGGGTTATTATTTGGCCACTTGAAATTGGTGATTCATGAGCAATCCTGAGTAATTGATAGAACCTTTAAGAAAACAAACATGTTTACGCTTTTAGGAATAACTAATACTGGTTTTAACCTTGCTCGCAGTTATATAATCAAAACGAGATACCACGAAGGTGCAACACAACAAGCATCCGTCTGTATTTATTGTTTGTTATCTAGAAAACAAAGTTCCCTACTTTGTTTTATACTACCTACTACTACTATAATGGAATGGAGTAACTAAACATACCTAGCATGAGTTTTGGGTGCAAAAGGGCTGGTTTACACTTTACACCGACAACATTGGTTGGACGAATATTTAAAATACTAAAAGATATTAACAAGAGTCCCTATATATTACAAAGAGCCCCGGAACTCTGTTAGCATTCCATTTTACACCACCACAGATTATTAGGTAGTTTTTAATGAAACACCTTGTTAGGGACTTGCTATTAATTTTTTTTTCGTAAAAGCCAGTTCCGTGCTACTCGCAATGGAGTTAATCTCTACTTTAATTAAGTGTAACTATGAAAAATCCTTTGTGCCAAACATTGTTATAATCGGTTTATCGGACAAGCTTTTCAAAGTAAATAAACAGTATTTTGCTGCAGTCTCGTTAACGAGGCTTTGTCACGTAACTGGTTGTTACGTTTATTACGTAGACGTAGAGGTCGTCTGTAGGAACATTATAGGAACTATTTTTGTGAATGGGGTCCACAGATATTGAAGATCTATGAAAGCGGAAAAAAAGGTGAGTAAAAACTTCAAATAAAATCAATTCGAACTCTTTGAATCATGCTACGCAGGGAATGTGTTTTGGGTTGGCACTATTTTTAGTTTTTGTTCGAATTTTGAACCGCTTTTATTAAAGTCCATATATGAATTCGTATGCATTCTATCCTACACATTTGTCATAATTATTTGGATTCGTATGCATTCCGCGAAGTGCTTTCTAAATCCGAGTTTAAAAAGGTTGGATTTAATTAAAAAACCATAACGTTTTTCTAGTCATAGTTTACCATCAATTAATTCGGCACACCGCAGTCTATTCACTGAACCATTATACTTTACGATCTCTGGCATTTAATTGTAATTCATTTTAATCCTTTCAGACCCAGTGACCTAAATGAACTCTTGAGTGTCAACGTGCCTTTCTTACAGTTGTAACATTTTACTTTACTTTGGAGTTGTTGTTTGTAAGGACAACAGTTTTGTCTTCATTTAAAGAATTATAGAAGTGATTTTGAACACTTTAGCGTCAACTTATTGTTATTTGTGACCAAATAACTAATTCGTTTTAAATTTTACTGTGTATGTGAAAAAAATTAAACTCTTTAAAGATATCATATTTTTTTTAAATTTTTGTTCTTAATTATAATTACTTATTTATGTTAGCTACCGTAAAACGGGGTGAATAGGGATGCAGGGGTGAATCGGGACGAAACTTTAAAATGGATTTTGACGTGGAAATAATATAGTTTGTTGCCAGAAAAGACTCTAATGTGTTTACTGTTTTTTAATTAAAGATTAAGTGTCCTTGTTAGCCACCAACTATATTATTTTAAAGTACAAATCCATTTTAAAGTTTCGTCCCGATTCACCCCAGCATCCCTATTCAACCCGTTTTACCGGTATGCGAACTTAGCCTGCAGTTGGCTTGCGTGTGAATAGGTAATTTACTCTGATTACTTGCAAACATTCAGTATAAGATTCTAGTAAGTACCTACTTTCTTACGAAAGCGTTATACGATATTTTTATCGCGAAAGTATACCATACGTTTCAAAATATTCTTCTACAATACATTACGGTTCCTTCCGTCAGGTGTGCGTATAATAACATGATTTGTGGCCCTATAAACACGTTTGTGTGGCTATTTCTATATATAACCCGATAAACTGCGATTCCACGGCTTAACGCACGCATTTTTGCAAAGCATTTCTTCAGTGGAATTGTGTATAAATCTTGTTAAATAATATGCAATTTACGTTGTGTTGAAGTTTTCTGCAGCAAGTACGGTCAGCGACGAAAGTCGATTAACACCGCTACTTTTTTTTTCTAAATTACATATATACACATCATCAAAATTCTACAAAAAAACCTCCCACCCTCCTCTCCTCTTTTTTATTTCTGTTTCGATTCATGTTAAATTTATCTCAATAATTAAAGTTTAGAAAACTGAAGTGTAAATCGACTTTAGTCCATCCATTCACCCATTCTCTTTAATGCGAAGGCTTTAACCTAAAGCCTTCCTCTATAAATGGACTATCCAATACAATTTTTAATTCGAACCAGTACTTCCTGAGATTTGATAAATCGAGAGGGTCATCAATCCGCGGAAAGTCTTAACACCGCTATTCAGAAAAATGACGTATCTGCACATCGCCATCTATGGGTGAATGTATAAAACGTCTGCACAAAGCATGTGCACGCGATGAATGAAAGTTGTATTCGTGAATGTTTTAGCAGCATTTTGCGTTTTTTTGTAATTTTATTTTATCTCCGAAACTATATGACCAATTGACATGCGCCGCTCCCCACCCTCCCTTCATTCTCAGCCTTTCTTTCGAACGAGTCGGACGTATCGTTATTGCTTTCAAATTGAATAAAGAAGTAAAGGGCAAATCTTATCTCCTTGATATCCTTGTGATCATAAAATAATTAATTTTTATAAGGATTCATATTTAAAAATTTTATTTTCATCCAAACGTAAGCATGTCACAAAATAATTTTTAAAACATAAAAGCGATATTAAAAGATAAAATATAAAAGATAGACATATGGTGTCGCGGACTTTTTTGTAAAACTATTTAAGGCGGACCATATTGCCGTACATTGTTTTTAGTTATATACAACTGTTTAGGCAGCGCATGCAAATAATTCTGTTTTAAGAGGTATTTCTTTCCGACTTGCTGGACAAAAGTTATGATAGCTCAGCTAAAATGAATGATGTAAACATAATGGTGTTTTTCTATCTATTATATGTATGTGTTTACAAAAAAAAAAATGTATATAAGTAGTTTATCAGCCATCTTGTTACCATAACACAAGCATTAGGTTGCTTAGCTTGGGACTAGATGGCGCTGTGTGAAATGTCCAAGGATATTATTATTATTATAATTTATAGCCTGATAGATAGGCAGATGATGATATAGGACTGACATATAATGTAGCTTTCTACCAGTGAAAACATTTTTAGAATTGGATAATTAACTCCGGAGATTACCTCCTACATACATACAAACAAACAAATTTTACCTCTTTATAATATTAGTACGAGTATATATTATTAATCGATAAGGGTTGAAAATAATTAAAACGCCACTCTATTTGACAAAAATGTAATATTTTAACTACATTTTAATTTAGCACGTAGAAAATAGTAACTCGTACAGGTCGTAAAAAGATACGTGGTAATTTTTTTAGGGTTCCGTAGTCAACAAGGAACCCTTATAGTTTCGCCATGTCCGTCTGTCCGTCCGTCCGCAGCTTAGCTCAGAGACTCTTAGTACTAGAAAGCTATAATTGGACATGGATATACATATTAATCACGCCGACAAAGTGGTAAAATAAAATCCTGAAAAAAACATTTTTAAGGTACAGACGCCAGCACATCAAGCTACTACAATCTGTCAAATTTCTTTAATAGATTTTCAACTTTATCGTTAAGCATTAAGGTTCAGGGTTAATTGGGAAAATTTGACAGTTTCGGGTAGCTTGAACTCAGCTGGCGTCTGTACCTCCTCTACACGTAAAGTGGGATACTTTTTTTTCTCGTCTACCGCATAATGTGGGAATCGTTAGCTAGGTCTTTCAAAAATATTGCGGGTTTGTAAAATAAATTTTTCGATTTAGGGATCTGTTTGTGAAATATTAAGCTTTAAAGCGCTATTATTTATTAAAAAAATCACGGTAGTAGTATATATAACGAAGTTAAAAGGAAAACTATCACAGCTAAGTAAGCTTTACAAGTTTACGAGTAATAGTCAACCAACTTACATTTGCAGTTGCAATGTAGAGCATGATTTTCAACTACGATGTTAAGTTTGTTCTTGGGATAAATTCATTCCAATTTCGGAACCCTTCATTGTGTGTCGTCCGAAACGCACTTGGTCGGTAGACAACAATACCACGAAATTGCTTAATCGGTCGCATAACACTGAACGAGACACAATAGAAGTTTATTGTAATTACGTCTGAGGACGTTTAATGTCCCGCAAATTGTTAACTGATTTCAAGTGAATGAACCTCTTAAACCACACCAATATTCTTAATTGTATCGTGAGAAAAACGAGGAAAATATCCTCGCAGGTTTATTGTGTAAGTGCTCTCCTGAAAAATTGCGATTTTGCACATTGTCGCGCAGGGAATGTCAAAATGATGAGTAGATAAGTACCTACAATAGAAAGCATTATAACAAGAAGAGTGATGAGCAATATTACATTCTTTTCTTGTGTTTTTATCAGTATTTTTATGTCGATTCGCGTATCTCGAGTAGGCAATAAGTTGGATTATTGGATTATTTGGTAGGTTGATACTTATATTTACTCGAGTTGATTAAAAACAGATTCAGTGTCTACGCAACACACAAAAAGCATAAATAAAAGTTCGGCATAACCATAAAAAGATTATATCTTTTTTATTAGTTATGATTATTTTTTATAAAATTCATAAGTCGGTTTTTTATAAAATACTCGGCTAAAGTGCCCGAGATAGTAGTACCTCAGCGCCGTTTACGCTGCCCTGAAGTTAGGTTAGATTTAGATACCTTATTAATTGCAATATATGTGAGACACTTGTGTCTTGATATTTTTGAATTGTATAAGCAAAGGGATCAGCTATATACTTTCCGGAATTGGAAAGACGAGTTTGGTATCAGACTATCAGTATACGAAACCCGTGTTGATTTGACGCGAAGGATACAGTTATCCTTCGCGTAAAATATGTTATCGTGCAATATCACTACGCAACCGGTTTTAATGCGAATTTCACCATCATTTTTCATCAGATTATATACATTTAGAGATTTATATGTATGTCGGAAAAGGTGTCTGTCTCTCGTTAACATCAGGCATATTTTAATTACTGTGGGCGTACTATGGGTAGTGTTGGTTATAGCGCAATAGAAAAACGGTTTGCAGTTCAAATCAGATTATAATTTACGAACAAGTTAATCACACTAGCGAATCACACACTGTAGGTACACAACTCAACGATACTGAACGCGAGACAGTTTCTAAGCACATGTTGTTCGTACGATGTCCAATGTTTCGATGATCCCGAGAGCCCTTCTCACACAGCTCTTGTAGCTGTAGCTCTCATACCCCTCCACGAACTTATTCTAGACTCTGTCTAGCGCCACGAAATGGCGCTGGCGTTCCGATTCCGAATAGTCAAACGAATAACTCCGACACGGCCATCCTGTTGGGCATACGTCCTCGTGTGTTAATCTGTAAAGAAACATACCCGCAAAGGATCACATAGCTCGGTAGCTCCTAACCACATTTGGTACACAATGAAAACTCGAAAAAACTAATAATAGCAAAGTTCAGAGCATTACCCACTATTTGATTCCCACATCTTAAGATTACAATCAAAATAATCAACTAAGATGCATGTTACTCTGTTTCATCAACAAAACTATCACTATCCTCAAATTCGTTAGTAATACTCTGATCTAAACTATCATCGATAACAAAAGATTCTTAAGGCTAAGGCTAAGGCTTAATAAGCCTTAGTAATAACTGGTCAGGAACTGTATCAACTTACTGGTAGATTACATACAACGCTCATGGCCCGGCTGCCACAACAGCTAGTGACATTCATGCCACCCATATACTCATCACCTCAAGTGATACGACCAACACACACCACTTCACATAAAGTCTACGACTCACAGGTCATTACAAGACCAACACAACAATAGTCTCCTTTGAGACCCGGGTCCCCGTTGCACCACCAGCTGCCCATCGCCCCCTGAACAACTCACAACTGAGTTGCAGTTACGACTACAGACAAGTGCGTACGGTTTGACCTAATATCCGTGGTATGTGCTCTACTACTCGGTGGAGGAACTCTCCTCACCATCTTCTACGTTTAACTCGTTAGGAACACTACATACTTAGAGGCATCGTTTGTATGTGATCGTGAGCGTAGGTACTTATATGTACGCCTGGAGTTGAAGGCTTTTAGAGTATTGATTCAACCAGGGTAATGTAAACAAACTTTGATTATCTAATCATAGCATAAATCATCAACCAGAGCCATGTACCATCGCTATCCACATTAACAATCATCTTTTCCACTAAGACCCTTGGATACCGAGAAAACCACACACAAGTAAACCACTCTAACGCCACGGCTCTCCAGCCGACCAGCAATCGCATTGCTCTCACACATCCAGCGCATGGATCCGTGTGACTCACACTACGGTCTCTTCAGACCCCGACCTCTGCCAGAGACAAACGCGCATCGCGCACCCACGGACTACTTGAGTTGCCTCAAGAGACACCGATTTCTACCGGGCTACGACTACGAATTGACTACTGGTACGGTCGACTTTACTACGGCCCTACTCGCGTGCTTCCCATAACTTAGGCTTGCTCATCACCACTGTGATCATTATCTACTTCAACTTGTACATGACCTACTGGCATCTTTCTTTACCTATCGCGAGGATACTTGTAAGTACGGTTAGAATTTAAAGCTTTTAAAGTATCACCCGCCAAAACTTCCGCTACCTTAAACGGACCTCTGAACTTCGGATCTAACTTAGTCTTTTACTTAGGGGTCGCCTACAATCCCGACATATAAGTCGAAAAACTTATTTTATTTATATTTTAGTCGACGGCTCTCGTAGAGGAAAGTCTATAGTAATGCATTACTGTAATTGTATTGTAGGGAGACGAACTATAGGCTGCTGCACTCATATAATGTGCATTATATGGTACCTTAGCTGGGCTAGGTACCAAGATCATATGCCACCTACACAATTCCTAGACGACATTTTAGTTATAATATAAGACGAATAAAATACTATATTAAATGATTTTTTATTTTATTTTAGACATCCTTTCCATAACTCCTTACCTGTTATCTACCTATGACTTGAAGTCATTGACAATCATTCATAATTTATGATTTTTCAACAATGATATTATAAGTATTATAATATCATTGTTTTTCAAACATATTCTACTAAATATGTATAATGACTATTAGTGCATAAGAATATATTTTGCGCTTCAGGAATCAGTTGTTAGATAAAGATTGTAACATAACCTCACTTTTACTTAATCTCTTATATCTTTGTTCTCAGATTGACAAAATCCGCAGAATTTTCAGTGAAAGGTTGATAATATATAAGCTAATAATCACCACCACCACACCACTTTCATATTTTTACACCCAGGCCCAAGATTGTATGTAATCGTTTCAGTCTTCTTTTAGTAGTGTAATTAGTAGAAAGTGAACACTTTAAATATATGCTAATATAATAAAGCTGAAGAGTTTATTTGTTTGTTTGAGGCTAAGCTAGGCTGTTTAACATCATGCTACGACACTTAAGCTTCGACCAAATCTGCGCGACCAAAGCGACTGCGAAGCGGGAGCGTCAGTCACACGGCGGACGCTGGTCGTGTTTATTTGTGACCCTTGCACACCTACGCGACCGCTGTAGTCGCTCAGGTGTTCCCGTTTAGTTTCGCGTTGTTGACGCTCCCGCTTCGCGTCTCACGTTCCGCGTCCTTTTTGTTTGGCCGAAGATGTATACTACGACTCATAACATCATCGCTTAAGCTTTGGTGCTCTACGAAAGCGGTTCCGGGTTATTGTAACGGCCGTCATGTATATCTGTCATGTTCACCAGTAATTGACATGAAGGTGTCAAAGAACGCTCTGTAATTGGACAGCCGTTATTGTGTGACCGATGTCCGCTTTCTTAGGAAACTAAAGCTTTACCTAGGCGAGTGGTAAAACGTCTCGTTTTACATAGAAGTTCTTACAAATCAGATACAGGATTAAGTTTACCATAAACATTAATAATTGACTTTGATGTTTGTTTTCCATCCTAGCTTAAAATTTATTAATGAATTCATGTGTGCAAGACAAGGGGGTGCGTATAGTTTGCTTCCGGTTGGCCTATATAATACGAGTACATACATATTATATGTCACCGTATGATTATGAACGTTAGCTTATAATCTATTTCGCGAGATTGTGAACGTTAGACAAGTTGTGAACTATACCATACTGTTTAAAATATAACGTATTAATTTTAGATATTATATACTAAATCTATTCATGACAAAACCATCAAATTGTGAAAATTAATTACAATGACGGGGAGAACAAGTGTCTTTCTGCTTCGTTAAGCATCTATTTACACCATCTACCAAGAACATAATTTTACCACGGTCAATCCTTCCGTTGTATTACATACACATAATTTCCAAAATTCAAATTACCGTCTCATTCCGGTAATCTTTGCCTAAGGTACTGTGATATTTCTGGTCACGTTCGCCAGCGGTCGTGACTTTCTGAGCAATGCCCATTCAGCCTGAACGTCTTTCACAAAGTTCGTTTACGAACATCCTTTTTTATTTCCCTCAGTACGACCCAGCGATAAGGTTTTACAGTAAAAGATCCAGGCAGACTTATGGCCCAACTGTTGGCTGAAATCACTTTTTTACTTTCTACAAGATATTAGAGTAGTAAAAACTTGCCTGACACAGTCAACCGTATGACTACGGTAACTTGTGCTACGAAAACCGCTACCACGCGACGGCGACGACAGCCTCTACAACGGCTATGAAATATTACCCGATTCGTACAGTGGACGGTTTCAGATACTGGTGCCCGGTGTTTATATTTTTTAAGGTGGATGCTCCTAGGTAGCCCGCGAAATTCAAAATGTTCTTACGTTTTTTGTAATTTGCTGGTCAGTACTAAGTTGTACGTTGACAAAAATATGATTCGCGGCCGTAACAAATATGTATTTACAGAATTATAATCATTAAAGTCATCAACACCCAGCTAACTCTCTAAGATCAAGTAATCCTACTGAATGGCTACCTATTTAATGTAATCTTGAAATTATAGGATTATGCTAACAAGTTGTATTACTGATTCTAATGATTATAATTCTGTAAATAAATATCTGTTACGGCCGCGACTCATATTTTAATCAACGTACAACTTAGTACTGATCAGCAAATTACAAAAAACGTAAGAAAATTTGAATTTCGCGGGCTACCTTGGAGCATCCACCTTAACGTGATGCGGAAAGGAAAAAATTACAATAACTGAAATAGGTTGAAAATAAAAGAAAGGCAAAAAGCTTAGATAGATCGATAGAATAAGTAGGTACTCCTTTAGTATGTAGGTACATAATAATATAAATTACAGATATTACATTTGGAAATTTTACGAAACAATCTGTTAGAGAAAGGAAGAGGATTTATTGTTATTATATAGGGTGACTGCTAATTAGTGACCGATATATAAACACGTGGTTGTACTCATGATTACAAACAACTTTCCCAAAGAAACTTTTTTTGTATACTAATTAGTTTTATTTTTATCACTATAACAAAAATACTGGCGCGCGTGCAAAGTTCAAACTGCGCGCGCGCCGCGCGTCGCCGTCGCCCGATCAGCTGTTAGCGGCGAGGCCCCGCGCCCGCGTTGTCGATGACGTAGGCAATGCACCTACATGTTTCGATAAAATAATATCCGAGACTAGTATTTTGGTACTTTATGCGCGCGCGCTACAATAAATACATAATCTTTCTAACTTACACTCCACTAACAAGCTAACTTCAGGAATTGTGTTTGTTTTTGTTATTTATACGATGGATGTTTAGAAACGCTTAAAAGATACTACTACATTATTAACCGACTCGATACCTACTCGAAACTGGGCATGATTCAAGTTATTCCAAGTTTCCCATCACACTATCTAGGCTTTGGACTAGCAGTCTACAAGCAAAACGTAAATTTTATTATTAGCCTCGTTGATAAAACTTCGTATTAGACTGGCGTGTTTAAAAAATTGGAATCAACTTGGCTATTTACAACGATAAATTATTACTAAATCAAATATAATTTTAGTCAACTAAGTTTTAACTCACATTAATTGTGGGATGTGTCCACCTTGCACTTCAAAACACTTATTCGCACGTTTTAAAATGTGAGCCTGCACTCGCCGCAGAGTGTTAGTGTCACTTTTCACTATTTCGAAACAGTTTTCGATCCTAGTTTTTAGTTCATCGAAAGTATTGACTGGCCCATCACGATACACTAGGTTTTTCACGTGCCACCCCCACAGAAAAAAGTCCAGCGGTGTTAGATCGGGTGACCGCGGTGGCCAAGCAACTGGACCCCCTCGACCTATCCACCTTTCTCCATAAATTACACTTAGGCGCTCGCGTACTCGGCGCTCAGTGTGCTGGTGCGCCGTCGTGCTAGAAATATCGCGGACGCCTCAGGAGCGCCCAACGGCAATTCATCTTCGATTTCTGGCAAGTGGTTAAGCACATGCTCGATGTAGCTTTCACCGTTCAACCTTGGAAGAAAGATTGGTCCCACAACGTGGTTTCCAATGAAACCAGCCCACACGTTTAATGAGAACCGATATTGGTTGGTAGAGTTCTTGAGGGATACAAAAGATGATACAATCGTCTTGCTGCTTCACCATTACCCCCTTCCGAATAGTAGCACATCACCATATCACTGTACTCACTCGCGGTGTAGTTGTACGGCACCGCGCGCGCGAGAGGGGCGTCAAAAAAATAAACAAAACAATGCGCATGCGACACGCTTCCCGGAGCAACTGTTTTTTTTACCTACGTCACTGCATGGCAAGGGGCGCGGTGCGGGCGGGGGAAAACGGGCGCGGTGCGAGCGGGGGGGGGGGGGGGCATGAGGCTCTCTAGTCTCTACTACACTGCCTACGTCATCGACAACGCGGGCGCGGGGCCTCGCCGTTAACAGCTGATCGGGCGACGGCGCGCGCGCGAAGTTTGAACTTTGCACGCGCGCTAGTATTTTTGTTATAGTGATATAAATAAAACTAATTAGTATACAAAAAAAGTTTCTTTGGGAAAGTTGTTTGTAATCATGAGTACAATCACGTGTTTAAGTATCGATCACTAATTAGCAGTCACCCTATATATAAATATTGTGCAAAGTTACTTTCAAAAATAAAATTACAAGTCAGCAATCGCAAGACTACAAGCAAAACTAACACAAACAAATATACGTCCCGCTTAGAGTGGACACAGAGTGACAGCGAGGCACCACCGCCTCGCTCCTCTCCCGCTTAAATTACAGTATCAGCGCAATTAAAGTGAGACAGAACTAGGGTTTGGGAATTCCCGACAATTTCAGCCCCGGGACACGAGACAGCCTACAATCAAAGTCCCGGGACTTCGAGACACGAGACGTCCCGGCACCTAAACCCTAGACAGAACCCTGGAGAACTATTTTCTTTAACAGTTGAGCATTAACACAGCCGTCTTCACACTGCTGCTGCTTTACTACACTCTCCTAACTTTTTGTTTACAACCTAATGTAAGTTGTATAAGTACGAGTATATTAGTTTGGCTTAAAACTTCACATAAAGCAAGTTCGCCCTAGTGTAAAGTTACATGTTTTCTACAATAATTTATTATGGTCGAGAGACTTCATGTTACTATGTTCAATACTTATTAAAAGCAAGTTTTAGATTCTACACTGGCCTGCAAACTTAGTATATCACACTTTTAAAATTAGAATTACTTTTTAAGTACCTACATAAGATATACCTTCGAAATAAAAACGACTCGAAAAAGAGTTTAATTTTGTATATAAAAATTTCATAGCCGAGAACATTCTTTTAAGAAATGGCTGAAAAGAGCTTTAAAAACAAAAATGATTCTTTTCGAATTACACCATTCATTTTTTTGTTTCTGTTTTTGTTTTCAAATTGTTTCTTGATTGATGAGTCTTGTTACATAAGCTAAGTTAGACAACAGCACATAAATTTTATTTCTCATGCCTCTTTCACCTGAAGGCCAATCGCAGTCTCATCTCGGCGACAAACAAATGTCAAAAACTTGTCAAAATGTAGGGAAATTAGAAGTATTTTTTGACATATTGAGACTGAGATCAGACTGTGAACGTTCTTAAAATTACGAGAATTGCCCCTCTGAAGAACGTGCTGGGATCATGACTTTTCTGGGCTTACATTATAGTGAGAAGAAGACTTGTTGAAGCAAATCTGAAACCCCGAAGTTCTAAAGTTTTTAACCGACTTCTAAAAAAGGAGGAGGTTCTCAATTCGGATGTTTGTATTTTTTTTTTATTTTTTTTTATGTTTGTTCGCGCATAACTCTTTCGCTTGCTAACCGATTTGAAAAATTCTTTTTTTGTTGGAAAGGGTATACTTCCCAAATGGTCCCATAGAAATTTCATCAAAAACGGTTCAGTAGTTTGGTTTTTAAACCAAAATTACTGGTAAAAATTACAACTTAAAAGTGAAAAATAAAAACTTTTTTGCAAAAAAAATCAACCGACTTCCAAAAACGACACTACAAAGTGAAAAATAACTTTAATTTCGGAAGTCGGTGGCAAACAACGAAAGTGTGAACCCAACGACACCGACTTCCGAAATTAAAGTTATTTTTCACTTTGTAGTGTCGTTTTTGGAAGTCGGTTGATTTTTTTTGCAAAAAAGTTTTTTGAAAAAGTTATTTATAAATCATTATACTTATTTCTTGAATTAAATAATCTATTTGCAAAGCAACAATATGGTTTTCGAAAAAATATAAATATTAATAGCAATATATGAACTATTTACTGTAATTGTTAGTAATGTAGATAAAAAAAATCCTATTGTAACAGTACTCAAGGATATGTCCAAAGCGTTTGACCATGTCAATCATGAAAGATTATTAGGTAAATTAGAGCGATATGGCATTAGAGGTAATATTTTAAATCTACTTAAAACTTATCTCAGTGACCGTAAAGCAAATTACTGTTTTAAAAAGAATATGCTCTAAGTCTAAAGTAGAGGTAACTTATATGTCATCACCTAGATATACATCATGTGGGGTGTACCGCAAGGAAGTGTCCTTGGCCCTTTGTTGTTTCTCATTTATATCAATGATCTGCCAAAATACACAAAATTTCAAATAGTTTTATTTGCTGATGATAGCACACTCATTATACCATGCAAACATATTGAGACTTATCAAAATGATATAAACAACTCTATCCATTGCATAATAGATTGGTTAGTAATTAATGAATTAAAAATAAACATAGAGAAAACAAAGCTTATGACATTTAACCAAAAAACCGATCCCCTAATTTGAATATAACGTATGCTAGTCAAAGAATAGCTGAAACGATCAATGCCAGATTTTTAGGCCTTTAGCTGGATAGTCACTTAACCTGGAAATGTCATGTAGAGATCTATGCACTCTATAATCTTGCAAAAATGGCAAACGAGTCTATAGTTCTCATATCGTACAAAGCATTATGTTACATCTACATTACGATTTGGAATTATATTTTGGGGAAATTCCACAGAGAGGTTAACTGTGTTCAAAGCTCAAAAGAGATGTGTGCGTTCTGTATTTAAACTCAAACCCACTCACAGCTGTATCCCATATTTAAAAAAAATTTAACTCCTAACATTTCCTTGTATGTACATTTTTGAAACAGCAGTATTTGTCAAATCCAACTTTCAAATATTTAAAACACTGAAGTCTAAACGTCGGAAGAGGGAGATATGTACCATTCCACACAAAACTGCATTAATTTCGAAAAGTCTTGTTGGAATGGCACCTAAAATCTATAATAAGCTTCCTATTGAAATCAAAGAATTAAGTGAAATACTCGATTTCAAAAAATCTTTATTAAAACTATTATATAAGAAGTATACCTTCTTATATAATAGTTTTAATAAAGCTTTTTTACTCTGTTAATAAGTACCTAGGATGACAGATTTCAATTTATTGAATTCATTCCATAATCGTTATTAGTTCTAGTTTTTTTTATTATAACTTTTTTTTTTGTTTAATAGCTGTTGGTAATCATATCACTATATTAAATATTATTACATTATTGCCTATTGTTTTAAATATTAACAAATTATTGACTACTATACCAATTACTATTAAATTATTGACTCTTTTTAAATGATTGCTTATTATTATTGACTAATATATTAATTAACTTTAAATTATTGACTACTACTGTAATTTAAAGTTAATTATAAAGTGAGAGAGAGAGTGAGAGAAACTTTATAAACTGTAATACCATATGTTTAATAAACAATTTGAATTTGAATCCAATTTAATGATTGATTGTTACCATAACACAAGCATTAGGTTGCTTAGCTTGGGACTAGATGGCGCTGTGTGAAATGTCCAGGGATATTATTATTATTATTGTATCGAAACATTTCGGAACAATATGATATCTTTAATTGAAACAAATATTTGTGATATTTGCCAATTTATATCAAAACGAGGGCCACGCGGCTAATTAATAACAGCCGCACGGGTCTATCGAAGGGTATTACTAGGTAGGTTTTAATGAAACGCCTTGTTAGGGACTTGCTATTTTTTTTTTTTTGTAAAAGCCAGATACGTGCTACTCGCAATGGAGTTACTGGAGCTCTCTACTTTAATTAAGTAACTATGAAAAAGCCTTTGTGCCAAACATCGTTATAATCGGTTTATCGGACAAGCTTTTCAAAGTGAATAAACAGTATTTTTGCTGCAGTTTCGTTAACGAGCCTCGTTAACTTTTTCACGTAACTAGTTGTTACGTTTATTACGTAGACGAGAGAAAGTTTTGTCTATAGGAACATTAAAGGAACTGTTGTTGTGTGAAGGGTTCACCGATATTGAAGATTTATGAGAGATTTGGATACTCTCTGCCAACTCAGTGATAATATTGTGCAATTTCAACAAATATGGTAAGAGGAAACAAAGGCTCGTATTAATTTACCTACATAACGATTATGCAGAAGTGGCGAGAAGGGAACTTAAGCGCATGCATGAATTACCGCTTAATTTTATTATAGTATTGTATGAAACTCACGCCACGATAAAAAAATAATGAATTGATTTATTGCAGTTAGTAGGAGTCTGTTTTGTAATTTTGTGAATTGTTTGATGTTTTTAAATCTGCATAAAAGGCTACCGAGATGAAATCTGATTATGAGTGTTATTTATTTATTTACAGATAGGTATATCAGGATGGCAGGATGGCTGGGAGCAGCTGGATAAGAGTTGCCAAAAATCGAGTTGAATGGCGTGCAATAGGAGAGGCCTATGTCCGGTAGTGGACTGCTTTAGGCTGATGATGATGAAGTATCTGATTGGGTAGCTATGCTTGGGTAGTATTTGCAAATCAAGAAGCCAACCAATACTAGATAATGCGCGGTAGCCAGAAATACGACACGAATTTCAATTTCAAATGTATTTGCAAGGAAAAATGAGAATATTACAAACTCGAATTGTTACCGTTGTAAATCTGGCCGCATCAAACACCATATGTAGACTTCGACTTCCCAACCACAATGCCCCACTGTTCTCCCAACAATATGCAACGAGTCATAATCTAAAATGCATAGGATTACTACGCATAGAAGCCCAGCACGTCTTGGCAAGCCTGCGGTGTAATTGCGAATTTCATTTAAAAGACTGAATTTGACATATTGAAGACATAATTTAGCTTTGCATGCATCGCAACTACACACTCTGACAACAGAGTTTGTGCTGATTACAGACTAAATTTTAAGTAGCGAATCCCTTTAGACCGATATGATCGTGTCTTAACAAAAAGGATACAACAGGCTCAGTGTTATCTAATTCAAGTTACTCAAACGTTGACAGCTTATCATTGTTAAAGATGTTTTAAGTTAAACTCCAACAAAAGTTGCGGTTTGTCTTTTAACAAAATTGGGTTTATCAGCGAAGGATGTACAATATTTCGTGCTTTCTAAATCAGAGTTTCAGTCAAAATAATAGGGGTTAAAGAATGAAATTGCCGTTTTATTGTAAGTAATAGGTACTTCTAATTGACATAGAACCTTCATGGTTTGAGAGTTTTGAGTGAATTTTTTTTCACATGGTACAGGACCTATGAAGTTCTTCTTTTAAAAAATGTGCAACTTTCGATTATCGACTTTCAGTTGTTTTTTTTATTCAGCTTAGACAAGAAAAATGGATACTTCGAAAATTCGAGTTATTTTTGAATACGAGTTCCGACGCGGAACTAACGCGGCAGAAACAGCTCGCAATATCAATGTTGCGTTTGGAGAGATGAACGCACCGTGTGATTTTAGTTTAAACGCTTTCGTGATGGAAACTTTAATTTGAAGAACGCACCACGTGGAAGACTGCCCACACAGGTGAATAACAATGAATTGAAAGAGATGGTGGAAGCCGATCCGAACCAAACTACCCAGGAATTAGCGGCATGGTTTAACGTTACCTTACCAACAATATTGACTCATTTGCGTCAAATCAATAAAATAAAAAAATATGAGATATGGGTGCCTCATGATTTGACTGATCTGCAGAAAGAAACGCGTGTTGAAACTTGTGTTGCCTTGTTGAATCGATACAGAAATGAAGGAATTTTGGATCGAATTGTGACATGTGATGAAAAGTGGATTCTTTACGATAGTCGTAAGCGAAAAATGCAATGTGTCACTGACTCTGGCAGGGCCACCATCAGGGATTTTAATTTTGATAACACAAAAAAATTGTCGCTAATTAGTCGAAATTTATCGCCAAATATCAGAATTTGTCGGTCACTGGTTCAAAAGATATAAGGGTTTATAGGTGGCCGATCTGGAGAGAGCCTCCCCAGCAGGGCCACATTTATATCTCAAAAACTAGGACACCTAGCAAAGATCTGTTTTCTCTCATATTTTGTAGAAAATTAGTCGCAATTTGTCACCAAGTTACAGATTCAGTGGGCGTGAAATTAATTTTTTTTCGTAATTTGGACAATTTTTTACGCGATAAAAAGTTTTCTTCTCAGGAGGCAGTACAAAATGCTTTCACAGTTTGTCGAATCTAGATCACGAGAGTTATGTCGCAAAGGCATAAATAACCTTCCTATTAGATGGCAGCAATGTATAGATAACAATGGTAATTATACTTTACGCATTTGATTTGTGTAATTAACTTTAATCGTTTCAGACCCAGTGACCAAAGTCTGACCTAATATGGGCTCTTGAGTGCCGATGTGCCTTTCTTATGGTTGTAATTTTTTACTTAACTTTGGAACTCTTGTTTGTAAGGATAGAAGTTTTGTCTTCATTTAAAGAATTAGAGACTAGATTTTGAATGTTGACGACATTATGGCGTCTGATCTGCTGGCCAAACGTATTGATGTTTGTAACCTGAAGTCGTGTATCAGACGAATTCGTTGGAACTTTACAGTGTATATTATTTTAAAAAATTGTCTGAAGTACATAACGTACGGTTGCCTTGCGTGTAAATAGGTAGTTTCCTCTTATGATAGAAAACATTCAGTATAAGATTATAGTACCTACTTTCTTACGTAAGGATTATAAGATATTTTTATCGTGAAAGTATACCTAAGTCTCAACACATATTTCCTTGAATACATTACGATTCCGCCCATCAGGTGTAAACATGATTTTTATCCTTAGGAACACGTTTGTGTTGCTATTTTTATAAATAACCCGATTCCACGGCATAAATATAATTTTTGCATAGCATTTCTTCAGTGGAATTATTTATAAATTATGTTTAATAATATTCAATTAAACAAAGTGTTTTCTGCAGCAATTACGGTCAGTGACGAAAGTCGACTAACACTGCTACTTTTACACATTATCTAAATTGACACAAAATTATCCGATATATTGTATTTCAACATTAAAGCTAACATTTTTTTTGTTAAGTAATTTAGCTTCTATTTCGATTTATAAATATTAAATATTTAACTCAATAATTAAGATTAAAAAACTGAAGTGTTAATTAATAATAATATAATTTGTAATAAATAATAATTTGTGTTTTAATTAAATTAGACGTAATAATTGAGCTAAATGTTCAATTATTAAGATTAAAAATTGAAGTGTGAATCAACTTTAGTCACTGACTGTGCGTAAATGAATGTTTCAATTCTGGTTTGCCGAGGTTGGTATTGCAGCTTCTTCAAAAAGCACAAAGTTGTGGTTTGTTTCATATTTACACATACCTAACTATTTAAAAATGCTGTTAGAATATTGAAATATTACGCTTTGAGGAATACCCCCATTTCGGCTATTAGAGGACAACCGGACACAGATGAACATGCTGAAATAGAGCCTCAATCAGTTGGACCAGAACAATTGCTGGTACCTCAGCAAGCAATACCAGTGCCTCCACCACCACCTCTAGACCAACAGGTTCCAACAGCATCAACTGATGGAATATTTCTAGTCATACTTTCTTATTAGAGATGTAGTTTATGACTTATTTTTAATTTTGTGTGTGTGACTTGGCTATCGCATTAGGTTAAGTAAGACCTGTAATGATAGTTTTAAGGCATTTAAATAAATTAGGGTAGGGACTGACCCTAAATAAATAGTTTCTGTAATCGCAGAATGCCCTCGTAGGGATTGTACCTACTATAATAATAACACATCAATAATTTATTTTAACAATAAACTGCACCTAACGTATAATATTCAATGTCTTTATTGTTTTCAGATTTATATAGAAACCGCAAGTTCTACAGGTATTAAAGTTGTCAAAAAATAAAAGGCCCGTTTTGACATTGACAGTTCTAGTAGGTAGTTAATAAAGATCAAATTCGCAAAACACGTATGAAACTGACAGGTGTCAAGAACGCATTCTCAAATGTCAAGACATATAAGCAATAAGTTGCTGCATATTGTACGATTGTAAATTAATTATAGTGAGTGGGGCAAAGAACTATAGAGTTTCTGGCATTCTTTCTTTTACCTCTTTATAATATTAGTATATATGTGTCACCGTATGATTGTGAACACCGTTAGTTTATAATCTATCTCGCGAGATTGTAAACCGTCGATAATTGGTGAACTGTACCATATTGTTTACAATATAACGTATTCATTTTCGATAGTTTATAGTCCGTGACGGTTTGTCATGAATAGATTAATCCTTCACATTCACATCATTTGCAAAATTCACATTACCAACATTTTTTGCCTAAGTTACTGTGATATTTCTTGTCACGTTCACCAACAGTCGTGACTTCCAGAGAAATGCCCAATGCCTGAATGTCTTTCACAAAGTTCCTTTAGGAATAGCTTTTTTACTAACCTACATCCTGCAACTTAAGAGGAATCATAAGCCATGCCGCAAGATTACAAGCAGACCTAACAGAAACAAATGTTTGACCGGACACAGAGTGGCAGAGAAGCAGCGCGACCAGCGGTAAATTCGCCCACTACGCTCCGCAGCCGCTTCACTCCTCTCCCACATAAATTACAATATCAAGACAACGTAATTAATTTGAGACAGAACCCTGGAGAACTATTTTCTTTTACAGTTGACCACAAAACTATTTTCACAGAACTATTTTCTTTTACATGTGCGCACGTTTCAATGCGGTACAGTCAACCGTATGACTACGGTAAGTTGCGCTACGAAAACCGCTACCACGCGACGGCGGCGACGACAGCCACTAGAACGGCTACGAAATATTCCCGAGTCGTACAGTGGACGGTTTCAGATACTGGTGCACGGTATTTATATTTTTTAACGTGATGCGGAAAGGAAAACATTACAATAACTGAAATAGGTTGAAAAAACGAAAGGCAAAAAGCTTAGATAGATCGATAGAATAGGTACTCTTTTAGAATGTACATAATAATATAAATTACAGATATTATATTTGGAAATTTTACGAAACAATCTGTTAGAGAAAGGAAGAGATATAAATATTGTGCAAAGTTACTTTCTGCTTTCAAATATAAAATCACAATTCAGCAATCGCAAGACTACAAGCAAAACTAACCGAAACAAATATTTACGTCGGGCGCTGACTAATTTTACAGGACAAAACTAATATTTATCTTCTGTCCTTTTCTTAATGAAATAGAAAGAAAAAGATGCACTGAACTTAAATTTAGTTTAGTTTGTGCACAAGGGAATCGGCGCCAATATCAGAAGGCTAATTCTCGTAATTTATAACGTTCAAAATCTAGTCGCAGTCTCATCTCAGCGACAAACACTTGTCAAAATGTAGGGAAATTACAAGTATTTTTTGCAGATTGAGACTGAGATCAGACTGTGAACGGTCTTAAAATTACGAGAATTGCCCGATGTACCGGAGTTTAATATGAAATGTTGGTGAAGTAAATAATTAGTTGAACCTCGAATTAAATTGCGAATTTGATACAAACAATATTGAATATACAAAATTCAAATCTAATTCAATAATAGATTGTTTATAATCATTTCGGAGCGATATTTGAAACCTTCAATTAAAATCACCAATATTCGGTTTATCGGACAAGGTTTTCAAAGTGAATATATATTACATTTCAGTCTCGTTAACTTTTGTACGTAACTAGTTGTTACGTTTATTATGTAGACGTTGAGGAACTGTTGTTGTGTATAGGGTGGGGTCCACAGGTAGTGAAGATATATGAGAGATTTGAGTACTCTCTGCCAACTCAGTGATAATATTGTGCAATTTCAACAAATAAGGTAGGAGGAAACAATTGCCGTATTAATTTACATGACTATTGTTCACACGTGGTGAGAATAAAACAATTCAAGTGAATTCATGATTGCTTAATTTTATTATAGTATTGGGTCCCACTAAACGCACGACGCCATCGCGGCAGGCCGAGATGAAGATGGCGGGACGAGCTTGACTCCTACCGTAGGGACTGGTCGGCACTCGCAAAAGACAGAATTGTGTGGAAAAGGGTGAGGGAGGAGTTAGATTGTGTGAAAAAAATATATTATTGTGGTGTGAGCACCACAATAATATATATACACAATAATAATATATTACTAATAATATTTTTTTCTTGCAACTCGTAAGAGTCTGCATTGTAATTTCGTGGATTGTTTTATGTTTTGGAATCTGCATAAAGGCTGCTGAGCTGAAATCTGAAGAAGAACATTGTTTATTTATTCATAGATCTGATCGATATTATAATAGTTTTGCCATGCTTTTTTTTTTTTTTGAGGATGGAAAATCATCAAATGACTCCTCCCGCTCTGGGTGGAGCAGGAGGGAGTGTCAGACTCCGCTTCTCACACGTACGTACAAGTACAGTCACGAGCATAAATTATTCAAAAGCGCTTTACTCCTTTATTTTTTAATGAAATTTTATGTTGCTACCAACAGTATTTTCGAACCCATAGGTTTATGCAATGTGTCGTATTTCATTGTTGTTTTCGTTTTTTCACGCAAAACTCGCTATTGAAAGTATCCAAGTGTTGACATATTAGTGCTCGTGACTATACATCCGAGCTATATTGCCCAACCGCCAAACTGCGATAAATTATAATAAAAATGCACAGAAGTATAAGTGCTCATAATATCTTGGCAAGCCTACGGTGAGCAAGCGAGCTTCAATTAATAGGACTGAATTTTATATATTAAAGACATATTAACCTTTGGATGAAGTGCAGCCAAACTATCCACTCTGTTCAACGATCAACGATCAATTCAACGATCTCACAGTTAAACTGCGTAAGCAGTTTTGTGGGGCAATGTACCTAGCGTTAAGGATTTTTTTATGTGAATAAAGTTCATTCATTCATTCATATACACTCTGTTATTCATGCCTGTCACAGACTAAAGGCGAATTTCACCAATGAAACTAATCGGGATCACACTATAATATTCCACAACAATGATGAGACTGGGAGCAGTGGTGGCCAAGTGGTAACGGCCGCGACTTACGAGTCGTAGGTCGTAGGTTCGAACCCAGACAGGCGCTTTACTTTGTGTAAAATATTTCATCACCACTGCTCTCAAAACGGTGAAGGAAAACATCTGCCAACCCGCGCTGGGCTCACGTGGTGGATTACGGCCCACTCCCTCTCAACGAGAGCAGGCCTTTGTCCCAGCAGTGGGAATATTATAGTCTGATTATGTATGTACGAGTATATGTTATGTATGATGAGAATGAAAACTCTTGAACGGGGTTAGATTTGCTGATCGCGTTCAGTTTCTATGATGAAATCCGCCCTAAATTTTAAATCGCGATTCCACACAATAGGCTCAGTGTTATCTAATTCACTCAAGTAACTCAAACGGTGTATATTGGATTTTGACAATCCAAAAGTGCCTGACGCCTGTAAATGGTTTAATTGGAATAAATGCTTCGAGTTTGAGTTTATCTTCATTTATAGAATTAGAGAAGCAATTTTGAACATTTGACAGCATTTTAGCGCCAACTTATTGTAAAGTCGTGGACCTACTTATTATTTTAAATAACTTATTCATTTCAACTTGAATGTGTATGTGAAAGAATTAAACCGTATAGAGATTTTTATCTTATTTTTTTGTTTTTTATTATTAATACTAATTACCTGTTAGGTATACCTTTTTATTGACATAAATTAATATCCTACCGTTGGCTTGCGAGTAAATAGGTAATTTCCTTCTATTACTTGAAAACATTCGGTATAAGATTCTAGTACCTACTTCCTTACGAAAGGGTTATACGATATTTTTATCGTGTAAGTATACTTACATACGTCTCAAAACATTTTTACTGATATACATTACGATCCGCTCATCAGAAGTGCGTAAAATAACATGATTTGTATTCCTATAAGCACCTTTGAGTGGCAATATTTATAAAAAATCATGATAAGTTGCGATTCCACGGCATAAACAGCATTTTTGCACAGCATTTCTTCAGTGGAGTTATGTATAAATCTTTTTCAATAAAATGCAATGTAAGTACGTTGTGTTAAGGTTTTCTGCAGTAAGTATGGTCAGCGACAAAAGTCTATTAACACTGCTACTTTTATACATCATCTAAATTGACCCAAAATTATTCGATACATAGAGCATCATTATTTCAGAATGATAGTTAAGATTTTTGTTTTTTGTTAATCTCGCTTCTATTTAGATTTTAAATAAATATTTAGCTCAATTATTAAGATTAAAAATTGAAGTGTGAATCGACTTTAGTCGCTGACTGTACGTAAGCAAAGGTTTCATATTCTGCTTTGCCGAGGTTGGTAATGCAGCTTCTTCAAAAAGCACAAAGATGTGGTTTGTTTCGTAATGACACATACATCGATTCCCTCAGGATCCTTTTAGACTCGCCACAACACCACACCACAATGGATAATATGTCGCAGCAGGACACAAAATTGTATGAAAACTCGACTGAAAATCGTTCGTATGGTTTAAAAACGTGTGAATGCAACCTCACGTTTTCATATAATTTTGTTTCAAAAACTTCTTGGTACTATTTGTGGCAAGTTTGAAAGGACCCTCTTTATAAAGGGTTCAAAATAATTAAAACGTCACTTCGTCTGTGTTAATTTTAAACACGTACATTTGACAAAAATGTGATGTTTTAACTACATTTTAATTTAGCTCGTCGAAGATTGTAACTCGAAGAGGTCGTAAGAAGTGGTGGTCATTTTTGTTCAGAGAACAAACCACGAAAGTGCTTAATATGTAGGTCGAAAGATTCTGAACAAGACACAATAGAAGTTTTATTGTTATTACGTTTGAGGGCGCGCGTAAAGTGACCCGCCATGTGTTAACTTCTAAAACTTAACCAATATTCTTAATTTGATCGTGAGAAAAACGAGGAAAATACCCTCGCAGGTTTATTGTGTAAGTGCTCTCCTGAAGAATTGCGATTTTTCGCAATATCGCGCAGAGAATGTCAAAATGATGAGTATCGCTCTTAGCGATAAGACCGCCCATTGTGTCACCCTTTATAAACTTTTATATATTTATGTTCTGTAATTTGTATGGTGTACAATAAAGAGTATTCTATTCTATTCTACATACACTAGAAAGCTTAAATATCAAGTTGAGTGATTACGTTGCTTTCTAGTGTTTTTAGCAACAGTTTTATCTTGATTGACATAACCTGAGAGGTGCGTATCTCGAGTAGGCAATAAGCTGGATTATTGGATTATTTGTATATTTATTTGAGTGGACTAAAAATATCACACAAAAATAAAGTTGCCAAAATAAGTAAGTAATATGTAACCAAAATAAGAATGTGTATCTAAACAGTTTACTTTTTATTTTTAGAGCTACCAAAAAGTTTTATAAAATTATAAGTAAGTTTACTCATGTGAACTCTAAAAGAAGCTTCCTTCAGAAAGTTTTACATACACACACACCCACACGCACACAGCATACGCACAGCTACGAGTAGGTACCTAGAAGACGTACTGAACCTTTGGGTAACCCCTTAATTTTTTTCCGAACAACCCATCTACCTATAACTTTTTCAATAAATAGTACTCGGAACATTTTTTTTTTTTTCCAGGATGGGAAATCATCAAATGACTCCTCCCGCTCTGGGTGGAGCAGGAGGGAGTGTCAGACTCTTACTAACTAAAACCCACCCGTGTTCCTTCCTTAGCCCTTTATGTTCCAGGGCAGCGGTTACCCTTTCGGACGATCCCGCTACCCTGGCAGGCTTCGGCCCTATCGGGCCCCGTCACTCATGCTGACATCTCTTTGAGGCGCGCGTGGAACACATACACGCCGTCCGGCACGGGCCTAGTCCTGATCGGACGGAGAGCTACCCATTACTCTCCGCCCGCAGGCCCGCGCCTACGGTGGCCGGGAGTCGTCACGCGGCTCCCGACGCCCGGAGCGTCTCCCGCGGCGGCTGAGGCGTGAGGTGCGTTCCCTCGCCCGCCCCGCCACCTCCTTCGCTAGCATGACTGCTTCGCATAAGGAGGTGACTGCCTCCCACTCCCTCTCGCCCCGGACCATGGCTTGAACCAGGGCTGGACGCGAGAGGTTGCCGCCGCTGCCGATCGCCTCTACGAGGACACGGCGGTGCTCTGCCCAAGTAGGGCGCCATTACTTGAGAAAATTATTCGAAATTTATGAATTTAAAGATTCTTTTCCTGTAACTTACAAGTCCACCACTTATTTACTTGACTCCGACTCTTACATCGTGATTTAAGGGCCTGTCCTTTCCGGAAACCAAGTTTAGAAACTACAAAATAAGAAGGTAGGTATGTCATTTTATAAATCGTAAGTAATTATGGTCTCCACTAAAGATTTGTACATACCATATCTGCATTTAGTTCCCGGATACAAAAACCGCGACTTGAGCATAGCGGCGGTAAGACCCCTCTTTGAGGAGTGGCTAGAGAGGCGTCACGGCGTTCTCACCTACCGCCTGACGCAGGTCCTTTCCGGATACGGATGTTTCGGGAGGTTCCTGCACATCATCAGGCGGGAGGAGACGCCTGGGTGTCATCACTGCCAGGATCGCCCAGAGGATACGGTGGAGCATACGGTAGAGGTCTGCCCCGATTGGGCAGAGCACCGCTGTGTCCTCGTAGAGGCGATTGGCAACGGTGGCGACCTCTCGCGTCCGGCCCTGATTCAAGCCATGGTCCGGGGCGAGAGGGAGTGGGAGGCAGTCACCTCCTTCTGCGAAGCAGTTATGCTAGCGAAGGAGGTGGCGGAATGGACGAGGGAGCGATCCTCACGCTTCAGCCGCCGCGGGAGACGCTCCGGGCGTCGGGAGCCGCGTGACGACTCCCGGCCACCGTAGGCGCGGGCCTGTGGGCAGAGAGTAATGGCTAAGTCACCGTCCGATTAGGACCAGGCCCGTGCCGGACGGCGCGTATGTGTTCCACGCGCGCCTCAAAGAGATGTCAGCATAAGTGACGGGGCCCGATAGGGCCGAAGCCTGCCAGGGTAGCGGGATCGTCCGAAAGGGTTACCGCTGCCCTGGAACATAAACGGCTAAGGAAGGAACACGGGTGGGTTTTAGTCAGTAAGAGTCTGATACTCCCTTCCGCTCCACCCAGAGCGGGAGGGGTCATTTGATGATTTCCAATCATAAAAAAAAAAGCCTTAGGTCAACATGTTTTTTGGCAAATAAATAAGACATTTTAAACGAGAACATCTTCTAAGCTTTTTGCTACAGCTCATTTTTCTCCAGTAAAAGCAAAATGACCGGGCTAGTCCGTGTCTTAAAGGTGTAGCATAGGCAGGACCTATGCCACACCTTTAAGACACGGGCTAGTATTCATAGGCAGCTACATCTTTAAGACACGGGCTAGTATTCATAGGCAGCTACATCTTTAAGACACGGGCTAGTATTCTCCGTTGGATATAATCAACGCCATCAATAACCGCTTAGCCGGGAGTGACTGCATATCGCAACAGATTAGGCTATATAACAATATAGCTTACACCTCAGGACACAAGTTTTCATCTCAAAAAAAGACTAGGTCAATGAGAATCCTTTTTCCAGTTCATTTATATTCGGCCTTTATTCTCCACGCATTGGTTTACATAAATACAATATTTACAAAGCAGGTCTAAGTAGCATATTTGCATTTATTCCGACTTCGGCAAGATTTTCCGCATTGTCCTCAAACAATTGGTTTATTTAAAACCTCAGCTACCTCAGCTACCGTTAGACCAACGAGGCAACTCTTAGATTAGGAACATACCCAACATTAACATTAATTATTGGAGAAAGAAACCTAATAAATCAGGCGTCGGGTCTAACAGTCGCAAGAAATATACTGTAATAAAATAAAATACCATTTACTTCTGGAAAATATAATAATCAAAGGAAAAGCAAAATTCACGTTAGGCCGAGACAAAAGCACTTTATAACAGTCATTGTTTAAATGATCTATATGTATATGACGTACATCTTTTGGGTTTGAAATATTACATAATACCTTTCAAGTGTAAACAAGAGGCGATCTAGTCCAACAAAATAATTTGTACTAACTTTCGTGATTGGGTATCACGAAAGTTATTACAAATTATTTTGTTGAAAACCCTATTCCAAATTGAAATACCGTGAAATAGTGTTAAGGGATCAGTATCTACAGCTTCTGAAAAATTCATTGAAAAAAAAAAACACGAAAATGTAAATAACTAATTTTAAATAACTATTAAAAACATACACATATTTCAGCCACCTTTTTCAGTTGTACTCTCGACCCTTGACTTGGAGTAACTTTGGGGGATTTTGAAGTAATCTTGCTACTTAGCCTTTTACGTGTGTTAACAACACGTAAAAAATCCACAAAGTTTCGGCATTTTTTCAATGAAACAAACAAGTATATTTCTCAATTAAAAAAAAAAGTACATTAATATTAAACTTTCTTCAAATAAACACACTAACACTTCTGGAGCTTTTCAATACAGATAATTTTTCTCCCCGAAGACTTTGCCCAGGCAGGCCATTGTCCAATTCAGGGGACCTGTGTTACATCTTTAAGATACGGGCTATTATTCTCCGTCGGATATAATCAACGTCATGAAAAACGGCCTTGCCGGGAGGGACTTTATGTTGGAACAGATTAGGCTACAATATAGCTTACACTTTAGGAAACAAGTGTTTATCTCAGAACAAGACTAGGTAAATGAGAATCTTTTCTCTAGTTAATTTATATTCGGCCTTTATTCTCCACGCGTCCATTATAAACGCAACATTTACAAAGCAGGTCTAAGTATATCGCGCCTCAAAGAGATGTCAGCACGAACTGACGGGGTCCGCTAGGGCTGATGCCACCGGGGCTGCGGGTTGTTCGAAAAAGATACCGTGGCCCCTGGCACAAGCAACTGAAGGAACAAGGGTGGGTTTTAGTCAGTAAAAGTCTGACACGCCCTTCTGCTCAGCCCAGAGCGGGAGAGGTCATTTGATGATTTCCCACCCAAAAAACAACAAAAGGTCTAAGTATATTGTCGTGCATGTTAAATGGGTTTTCCGCCAATGTATCTTCATATAATCATACCGAACGGCGGTTTTGATATTATGTTGGATTCATTATTTAAACTCACGTCTTGCGCCTAGAATTTTCCACTTTCTATAGAACAGATATTATCTTCACTCGCATATAATGTTAAAATTTGTTAACTCATGCAAAAAGTTGTTCAGCCAAAAAGCAACAGAGACGCTTAGGCATAACATTACACAGTGGCTGAGAAGACTTTTTCAGGTGTACAGTTGTTTCAGGTTACCCTTATTAAAACAAACCACGTTCGCTGTTCTACGAGTTTTGGTAAATGAAAATTATTTTTACGAAGGTATCAAAGCTATTATCGGTTTGTTAGAAAATATTTTTTTTAGGATACGGTAGGTAACTTAAGTATTAGTGCGGCAACGGTAAAAAGGTCAGTTGAGAATTGAGACCAGATCAACTAATGTATTGAGATTGGTTGGATAAGATGGTCTTCCTGCCCTCAATCAACCACCAATTGCCATAAAGTAAACTCAAAAATATAGTTAGGAAAAAGGAACTCATAATAAGGATAAAATTATTCAGCAGAAGTCCTTTATTTTCTTTGATCTTTTTTTTACTCCTAATATGTTGTTTTTCTTTGTTTTTTTACGTAGATGGACAAATACGCCCACCGAATCAGCCCTTCAAATATTACTATAAATATTACCATTGCTAACCCTTGTTACTAAGCCAAGCAAATAACAAGGTATGTTTCTATATAAATTAATAATAATATCATATAAAGGGAATGTTTAGTTTCGGACTAGACCGGAGCCCTTAATCATAAACTAATTTGAGAAAAGCCGTTAACATCCATAAATATGAATATGTATAATATTATAGTTACTTCATTTGCTTGGAATAGCAGTGTTTAGACACATACAGTATTTTATTTATTCAGGGACAAAAAACAGTTACAATAGGTATGTGTTGGAACAGAGGAAAATAATACATAATATTAATGATATTGCAGCCCAGTACATTATCCGCATATTAACAAAAGAAAATATGATAATGAGTGCCACTAGACAGGTAATAAATAATTACATCACATTAATAATAAATAATTAGAGAAATATCAATTAGTAGTCATTAAATAAACGAAATATTAATTACATCAAGCAAAATAGAAATTCCAATGAATTTGATTGCTTGGCAACTGAGAAATAATGAACACTAATAAACAAATAAATATTAATAAATAATAAAATCTAGACTAGCTTACATTCCTAATAACATTATTGGTTAATAATAATTTTCATAACATTAGATTTAAATTTGGATTTTGAGCATTAAAAAATATAAAATAATAACAAAATTACAATTATAAGATTCAACTATTCGACGGATGTGGCAGCGCAACCCAGAATTAGTTCGACAGGTATTGACAGCAAATAACCCATACCTGCTCGGGTACTACGCATGTTACCACGCATGTTAACGGTGCGTGGGACTACATAACATAGTTTGCTCGTATGACTGGCTATACAAGGGACATATGGGTTATCACTATTGATTCTCGCTCAAATGTGGTTAAATTAGATCTAGTTATACATACAATGTGATATCTTCATGAAAAATCCAATTTGAAATGGGAATACCGTGAAATAGCTTTTAATTTCTCCGGCTCAGAGCTTCTGTAAAATAATAAATATTGAGAAAATAACTAATTAAAAACGTTCACATTTTCCAGCAATCTTTTTTAGTTGTATGCTCGACCTTTGAATTGAAGTGACGTCCAGCGGTGGATTGCAATTAGACGAGTTGATTGACCGATCACAGGAACACAATGAAGATGGACACAGATAAACGACATATGGGATAAAATGAGCTACCATAAGTTCGTGTTGACGTTAATATAGCGGCTACAACGGGCATAGTATCCGCTGGCATTGGCTATTTATAATTTGAGGAAATATTTTCAATTCTGTAAATACATATTTGTTACGGCCGCGAATCATATTTTAATCAACGTATAACTTAGTACTGACCAGCAAATTGCAAAAAACGTAAGAAAATTTGAATTTCGCGGGCTACCTTGGAGCATCCACTTTAATTAAAGTAGAGATTAACTCTGTTGCGAGTAGCACAGAACTAGCTTTTACAAAAAAATAAAATAGCAAGTCCCTAACAAGGCGTTTCATTAAAACCTACCTAATAATCTGTGACGGTTTCAAATTGAATGCTGACGGTGTTCCGGAGCTCTTTGATAGGGATTATTAAATAGCCCCGAGCCCCTTGAGATTTAGATAAATAAAATAAAATAAAAAATAAAAAAGCCTTTTATTTCTTGCCAGTGAATTTAAAATAATAAGTAGAAAAAATAAACATTGTAAAGTAAATAAAATTTGAAAATTAAATTGGAACTAAATTAAACATTAACTAAATTAAAAAATTATAAACATCTTTTTGCATCCATTAAAGTTAATTCAAAACAAATCAAATAAAATAAATTTTCTAATTAATTATGAATTAGTATTATTACAATTATAAATTAATCAATAAATTTCTGCCTATGTGATAAGTTTAAGTACCATTTTGTGCAAGAACCCCTCCTAGGTGAAGGCCTCCTCCAGAGATTGCCATGTGTCTCTATTGCTTGCTACTCTTGTCCAGTCCCGGCCGGCTATGTGTATTATGTCGTCTGCCCATCGTGTTTGCGGCCTGCCTCTCTTTCTGTAGCCTGCTGGTCCTGGCCACACCGTGGTTCGTATGGTCCACCTATCGTCAGTCATTCTGGCTACATGGCCCGCCCATCTCATTTTTAATTTCTGTGCGTAACTTAAGGCATCGATAATATCTGTCTTTTTACGGATTATACTATGTGGTATTTTCTGCAATTTGCTTATCTTCAGCATGCTCCTTTCCATACTTCTTTGACTTGTTTTTATCTTGTTTTTTGTTTTGTGAGTAAACTTCCATGTTTGACATGCATATGTCATGGAGGGTAAGAGGCATGAGTTCATTATTTTTCTCTTTAGTGTAATAGGAAAATTGCCCTTCAGCACTTCTTTATAACTCCAAAACTTGTTCCAGGTCTTTTGGACTCTTCTGTCTACTTCCTGTTGATTGTTTAGTGTGCTGAATGATATCTGTTTTCCTAAATATATATAGTTACTCACATACTCTAGGTGGACATCTTCAAGTTGTATGGTTTCGTGACTATTGTTTGTCATTGCTTTCGTTTTACTCAGATTTATTTCCAAGCCGACTTCCTTGCTAGCTATATGTAAGGTGGATATCATATGTTGTAAGTCTTTATGATTGTCACTTAAAAGTACAATATCGTCGGCAAACCTTAGATGTGAAAGATAATTCCCGTTGACATTGATACCTAAATTCCTCCAGTCCAGATTGCTTATGACCGACTCCAACACTGCTATGAAAAGACGAGGGGAGAGGGGGTCGCCCTGCCTGACCCCTCTTTCTATCTTTATTGGTGGTCCTACGTTATCCAATTGTACTCTACTTTGGCTCTTCTCATAAAGATCTTTCAGTATGTTGATATATTTTTGGTTAACATTTTGAGTGTGTAGAGTTTGCCAAATTGCTGAGTGTGAAATTGTATCGAACGCTTTTTGGTAATCAATGAAAGCAATGTACAGCGGTCTCTGGAATTCTTGATACTTCTCAATGACCTGTTCTAATGTGTGTATATGGTCTGTAGTACTGTAACCTTTTCTGAAGCCTGCTTGTTCTATTGGTTGTTTACTGTCCAGTACTTGACCAATTCTCTTTTCTATGACTGAAGAGAATAGTTTGTATATAGTTGGTAACAGGCTTATAGGTCGGTAGTTAGAAATATCTTTTGGATCTCCTTTTTTGTACAACAAGATTATGTTTGATTCCGACCACTGCTTGGGGGTGGAAGTACTGTCGATAATCATATTAAAAAGTTTTGCTAGTGGTCTTGCCAGTAGAGGGTGACCTATTTTTATAACTTCATTAGTTATTTTGTCTGGGCCTGGACTCTTTTCTATTTTCATCTTCTTTACTTGTTCGATTATTTCAATTTCATCTACAGGATTTATCTCATCAGTGTAGTCCATTTGGGGCACATCCACATGAGATGATTGTGTCTGTGTAGAGCGACTGTATAAGTTCTTGTAGTATTTCGTTGCAATGCTCAAAATGTCATCTCTGTTATTGTGTACCGTTTCTTCCCCTTGCAATCCTTCTATCCAGTGTTTGTGTGTCTTTAATTCTTTAAGTGCTCGTTTCATACTTCCAGTTGTGTTTAGATGTTTCTCTATTGTATGTGACCTGTAGGCAATATAATCTTGCTTGATATATCTGCTAGTTAATTTGTAAAGTGCTTTTAATTCATTTTTCATACTTCGGGTTTTTGGTTTTGTGTTTTGTAGCTCATGTCTTCGTCGTATCAACTGCCTGGTATGGTCAGTTATTACTGACTGTTTTTTGTTTCTTATTTTAGAGTTATTGGCCCTTGATAAGCTGGTTTCTATTATATTAATCAATTTGTCGTAGTATTCTTGTGGTGTGAAGTTTGTTTCAACCTCTAATAGGCTTTTCATATTATGATATAAGGATTCAGAGTAAATAGAAATATGTTCCTCGGTTTTGAGTTGGTTATGATAATTTTTATTAAAACTTGCTCTGTTTCTTTTTGAGGACTTACTTTCAATTTTTATTCTTACCGGTCTATGGTCTGATGGGTATTCTACATTTAGAACTTCAATGTTTTGCACGTTCTGAGGGAAGCTTGACAGAATGTAGTCCAGTTCGTTCTTTGTTTTGCCGTCAGGAGATCTCCAAGTCCATCTGGTTTTGGGTTTTTTATCGAAGAAAGTATTAATTATTGACAGCTTATTCTCATACGCAAATTCTACCATTCTTTCTCCTGAGGCATTTCTAACTCCATAGCCATATTTTCCCATTATTAAGTGTTCCTCGGGTGCAGGGATACCAATTTTAGCATTAAAGTCTCCCATCACTATGGTCTTCCGGTTACCTGCTTGTGTTAGGGCTTTATCTATGTTTTTATAAAATTCTTCTATTTTATTTTCACCAGCGCCTTCTGTTGGGGCATAGACTTGTATAATAGCAAGTTTGAAACTGTTTATATTCAATGTTAACAGAGCAACCCGCTCTGATATACCTATTATCGCTTCTATGTATTTCTTAAGATGTTTTTTTATAATGAATCCAACTCCATAGAGTCCTGCGGTTTCTCCTACAAATTGAAATATAAAATCCTCATATTCACAAATTAAATTGCCAATTCTCCTCACCTCTGATATACCCATAATATCAAATCTTATATTTTTCATTGCATCTACAAGCTCTATTAGTCGTGCGTGAGATGAAAGACTCCGCACGTTATATGTTATTATGTGGAGTAGTTGCTCTGGAGGGTTGTGGTCGCATATCTCCGCAGTGACCAGCTGTACTGGAGATGTTTGTAGAGGGGCTCGTGCTAGTTGCTAATTGTTAGATGTCTCCGTCAAGTGTTGTTGATTTGGGGTTGGATTAATCTGTGGGGACTGCGCATCTCTTTTTGACATAAAGAAGGTGCTAATGTCTGTCTTGTTTTTCTTGTGAGATTGTATGTTTGACTTGTTCTTTTTTTGGTTGTCTTCCTTTGGTGATTGAGATAAAAGTCGTTTTTGCCTTCTATTCCCATTGTTTTCCTCTTTGATAATAATTTTATCGTATTTTAAGTATGCTTCTTTCCCTTGGTTTAAAAGTTGTTTGAGCTCTTCTCGCAATTCTTTACGTTTCTGTATAATTTTTAAAGGGAAATCTTCTGTTACATAAACATCGAATTGTAATAATTTCTTCCTTTTTATAACTTCAATTTTTTTGCTTAAAGAGTTGAATGAGACTATGATTGGTCTAGTTCTCTCTCCTTTTTTACCTTTCCTCCAAATCGAACTTAACTCTTGACTTGAACACTTAACATTCATCTTTTCATTTATAACTGCAAGTACTGTTTTTTCCAAATCCCAGTAATTATTTTCGTTTTCTTGTATGCCAAAAAATACTAGATTTTTCTTTCTTATTTCTTTCTCAATCACATCAATTCTTTTCTCTTGATCTTCTATCTTCTTTTCCAGTTGTTCGTTTTTAATTTCTAAGTTTTGAAACTTTTCATTTATATTTGTGTTTATATTCTTCGTAATATTTTCTTCTAAAATTTTGAACTGTTGTTTTTGTTCCGACATTTCTAATCGTATTTGTTTGAGTAGATTAGTAATGTCTTCCATGTAATGAGATTTAGATACCAATAAATAAATATTGGTGGTTTTAATTGAAGGTCTCAAATATCGCTCCAAAGTCCAAATCCAATCAGTCAAATGAATTTTATGTATTCGATATTGGTTGTTTACGTATTGTTTTCAAATTCACAATTTAACTCGAGGTTCAACGAATTTTTATTACCCCAACATATCATATTAAAATCAGGTTCGGTACATTAACGATTTAATGAATTAATAATTAACTACTAATTTGTAACAGTGGCACAAATTCAGCATAGTTTGGGTGCTGTACTGTAATTGCCTTTAACGGATACACAATTACACACGTGCCTATAGTTTGATACCTGCATAATGTAATGTTATTTCTCTCTCCTAAGCAGATGTAGGTATACAAACCTACAAAACAGAGAGCGCGGGCGCGGGAGCGGAAATGAAAGCGCAAGCGGACATAGCATACATAGGATTACTTCATGATATAGAATCTAAAATTTGCTTTTGATAACTATTGAACATAGTAACATAAAGTCTCTCAATCAGTACAAGTTATTGTTAAAACCATGTGACTTTACACTTGGAAGAGCTTATTTTATGTGGCGTTTTAAGCCAAACTAATACTTATACAACTTACATTAGGTTATAAACGGCTTCTATATTTTGTGGTCGACTGTAAAAGAAAATAGTTCTCCAGGGTTCTGTCTCACATTAATTGCGTTGTCTTGAAACTGTAATTTATGCGGGCGAGGAGCGAGGCGGCTGCCACTCTGTGTCCGCTCAAAGCGAAGCATTCATTTGTTTCAGTTAGTTCTGCTTGTAGATTGCGTCTTGATTTGAGATGTTACAGGAAAGAAAAGAAAAACCGGCAAAAAAAATCCTCTCCCTGTATCTAATAGATTGTTAAACGAGGTGGCAGGAAGACATCGACGCGCAAACAAAAACCGTGAATTGCACATGATTCTATACCTCCTAGCATAGAAAATTTACCGTCAGAAATAAAAAAAAAATATCAGCAGTTTCAAACAAAATTGCAATATCGCATTTTTTTTTCAGAAGTTTGTAAGTAGGTATCGTGTATTGAATCCATGGTAAGAAGTAGCGCGTCGATGTCCTTGCCACTGGTGTTCTATTAAACAAAAAGTAAGTCAGATATACCTACCTTCCCGAAAATATAACCTACAAAGTAATTTGCGTTGGAAAACTTTTATTTTATGTTAATAAAACCTCTTAAATCATTCCAAACATAGGACTCAGGTTTAATAAAAAGGTACTTTGTGGAATTTTTTACGTGTCGTCAACACAAGTAGCGGCTAAGTTAGCAGCACGACTAAGTAGCAAGATTACCTACTTCAAAATCTCCGCAAAGTTTGTGAGGTAACGCACGCTATGTAAGTTGGTGCGCTCGTTATAACTGCGAAATAAATCTATAACCAGCTATCTACAAGAATGACTCACGTAGTGTTAATCGCAATCTTCCCGATTGTTTTAAAACAGTATTGTTACCCGATCTGGCGATAAATAACGGACACCCCCTTTATCTAGTACTAGTTGTATTTTAAGTTTTTAAACAAGGCAATTTAAAGACCATTTCCGCGCTGAGCAATAAATAAAGAGGATCTTTTAATTGAACCTTTAAATGGAACGTTTTTTCTTTCAAGAAGGTTTTGTCAAGCTAAGCTAGAAAGTTTTTCCGGGCGTTGCACTTGAGTAATACTGTAGGTACTTATTGTGTCCCATCTGACGTTGATCTGTGGCAACTTTCGCTGTGCCCCTTCAATCAATCAATCAACTCGTCCAATTGCAATTCACCGCTGGATGTCACTCCAAGTCAAAGACCAAGCAACCAACTGAAAAAGGTGGCTGTATTTTTTTTACTTTTTCATTGTATTATTTTCAATTATACCCTGTCCAATAGGTAAACCGTCATTTGACAGATGGAACTAGCGATTGCAGCTACACACAATACATTGCTTGATACACGTACGGTATTATAATGTCTGTGAGAAGCCATAAATAAGATAATTCAATAAGATAAGGCAGTTTATATATTTATTTTATTACGCATTTTAAACTTTTACGTAATCTGGACGTTCTAAGACTGCTGTCAAAAAACGGTTAACCTAATGGACTATGTATAGTTATTTTCTCAATATAGGTAGGTACTTATTACTTTTCGTGTCTTTTTTTCAACTTATTTTTCAGACGCTATAGGCACTGAGGAAATACCGTCGTTCGTACAGTTTTAAAGGTACTGTAAAATGTTTCACTGTATATCAATTACAAATTGGGTTTTTCATGAAGTTAATCACATTGAATGTATAATTAGATCATATTTTAAAGCATATTTGATCGAGAATCAATAGTGAAAACCCTTATTCAATATAATAATATCCATTACTTGCCCAGTCACATAGTATGTGTGTAAACAATAGGTACTATGTAAAGCAAATGAAGTAACTATACTATACTATATGGATGTTAACGGCTTTTCTCACATTAGTTTATGATTAAGGGCTCCGGTCTAGTCCAAAACTAGGCGGGCATTCCCATTATATGATATTAGTGATAATTTATATTGAAACTTACCTTGTTATTTGCTTGGTATAAGAACAAGGGCTTGTAATAACAGAACATCACAGCCAGAACCGACTACATGATAAAAAAAAAACAATATTTAGTAGGTTTAAATAACTTCAGTAGGTACTTGTCTGTAAATTATTTAACCCAAATGGAAATAGCAACCATGTCGGGTGAAACCGCGGGGCGCAGCTAGTAGGTACATATTATATACTAGCATTGCCCTGCGGTTTCTCCCGCATAAGTTTCTATCCCGTGGGAATATCGGGATAAAAGTATTCTATGTGTTAATCCTGGTTATAAACTAATTGTTTGCCAAACATACAAATCCGTTAGGGAGTTTTTGCGTGAAAGAGTAACAAACATCCATCCATCCTCACAAACTTTCGCATTTATAATATTAGCAGGATTTTCTAAAACTCGTAGAACAGCGAAAGTTGTTTGTTCTAACGAGTGTAATCACTCCTGAAAGTTTCTCAGTCGCTGTGTAATGCTGTGTTAATATTCCAGAGCGCTTTCGCTTTTAGGCTGAAAAAATTTTTGCACAAGAAAACAAAAACCAAAAGAAGTTCTCATATATGCGAGTGCAGTTAAAATCTGTTCTTATAGAAAGTGGATATGTTCAAGGCGTAAGACGTGAGTTTCAGTGATGAAACCAATATTAAATCAAAACGGTATGATAATATGAAGATACATTGGGGGAAAACCTCTGACGTTTTCGAACCCTTCGACCTGACTCATACATACGACTCGTGTAACAGGCACGACACCCTTTTTTTTTTTTTTTTTTCAGCATGGGAAATCATCAAATGACTCCTCCCGCTCTGGGTGGAGCAGAAGGGAGTGTCAGACTCTTACTGACTAAAATCCACCCGTGTTCCTTCCTTAGCCCTTTATGTTCCAGGGCAGCGGTAACCCTTTTCGGCCCCGTCAATCTTGCTGACATCTCTTTGAGGCGCGCGTGGAACACGGACACGCCGTCCGGCACGGGCCTGGTCCTGATCGGACGGAGAGTTACCCATTACTCTCCGCCCGCAGGCATGCACGACACCCTGACGCTTTGCATTGAACCATATTGAACCTAGTTCGATACTCACAATTATGAGGCGACAGAACATTGAACACAACGCACACACACACCCTTAAGTAACAACATCAGCTGTTATTGTGCAAATGACCAGTTTTCCAAATAAAACTTTTAATTAAACTATATATGGACAATACGGAAAAAAAATCTGTTTATGAAACACAATATATCGAAAAAAAATTGTCAATTTAGATGATGTGTAAAACTAGCAGTGTTAACCAACTTTCGCCGCTGACCGTACTTGCTGCAGAAAACTTTAACACAACGTAAATTACATATTATTCAACAAGATTTATACACTATTCCACTGAAGAAATGCTGTACAAAAATGCTGTTTATGCCGTGGAATCGCAACTTATCAAGGTTATTTGTAGAAAGCCAACAAATATATTTATAGGGATACAAAACATGTTATTTTATGCCAGATGGGAGAAATCAGAGGAAGGCAACCGAAGAATAATCCAGCAACTTATTTGCGTAACACACTTTTAATCTCAATCTGAATCATGTTGAAGAATATTGCTAATCAATTGCTTCATAATTATGTTCGAAAAACTGTTCTGCTCAGCAACGTAAATAACGCAATGAATGTTGTTGAACTGTCGAAATGAAACCCATTGCTACTGATAGTGTGTTACGCAATCACCCCACAGATCTAGACTTCTAGTTCATTTTGAGAAGAATACGTACAGTCACGAGCACCAATATGTCAACACTTGGCAACTTTCAATTGCGATTTTCTCGTGAAATAAAGATTGCATCGTTGAAATACGACACATTACATAAACCTATGGCTTCGAAAATGCTATGTTTGTAACAACATAAAATTTCCTTTAAAAAATAAAGGAGTAAATCGCTTTTGAATAAAGTCGAGTGTATACATACTTTTGTTCATGACTGTACGAGTATTACGCACAAAAATTGACATCTCATAAGTTGTAGGTAAGTACTGATGATGAGATTTTTATAGCAATAGGTAAATATTGATGGTTTCAATTGAAAATATCATATTGCTTTGAAATGATTAAATATAACCAATGATTAAAATTAATTATTATTAATTAAGAATTAGCATCGCCATACAACGTGGCAATGCTGCCAGCCTTTTGGGCACTGTTCCTGTTGACAGCGATGCGGACGAATTTTTTGATGCCCTATGATTCTTTTGCTTGTTTTTTTTCACATGTAGGTACATAAATGTATTATTATTGTTAATAGTTAACTCCAATAAATAAAGAAAAAAATGATTAAAATGGATTTGAATTTTGTATAATTTTACTCAAGATTCAACTAAACATTTTCCAACAATAATTCATATTAAAATTAGGTTCGGTAGGTAGGTACTACATCAGACACTAACGATTTAATTAATATAATAATTAACATGCCACGTGCTAATTTGTAACTGAGACACAAACTCAGCATATTTTGGTGTTCTACTCGTACATGGGACTATAATACCTTTAATGGATGTAGCTACAGTTTATTACATAATATTAGGTATGATTTCATTCACCGAGGTTAGTACCTACCTAAGTGGATGTAGGTAAAGAAACCTCACTTGTTACTAAAACAGAGAGAGCAGGCGCGGGAGCGGAAGTAAAAACTCAAGCGGGCACAGCTTTACATAAGAAATAAATAACTGAAACAGCTGCCTCCATAATCCACACTACCAACATTATGATATAGAATATAAACATTGCGTTTGGTAAGTACCTATTGAACATAGTAAAATGAAGTCTCTCGATCATAACAAGTTATTGTTAAAACCATATTACTTTACACTTGGATGAGCTTACTTTATGTGACGTTAAGGCCAACCAATATAACTAACTAACATTAGGTTGTATTGTAAACACAAAAGTTAGGAGCGTGTAAATAGAGAGAGTGCAAAATATAGAAGTCGCTTGAAAGCGGCTTCTATATTTATTAATCTCTCATCATTAATCTCTCTGTCTTTTATTCTATTTTTTTTTATTTGTGCTTAACTGTAAAAAAGTTCTCCAGGGTTCTGTCTTACTATAATTACGTTGTCTTGATACTGTAATTTAAGCGGGAGAGGAGCGAGGCGGTTGCGCAGCGAGCGAGCCGCGCTGCCTCGCTGCCATCCTCACTATTTGTACGTACGCAGTTTCTTGTTTTCTTTCGCCATCACTTTAGAAAATAATAGTACCAGATACCAGTCTGAGACAGTCCATTTGTACACTCGACCGCACGTCTATGGTAATAATATGCCGTAGCCGTCATAAAGGTTGTCGTAATCGTCGTAGCGGTTTTCGCAGCCCAAGTTACACAGTCATGTGCTTGTCTGTACAGTATTGAAGGGTCCGCACTTAAGTCAGACAAGTTTTTACAACTCTTCTATCTTTCGAATATCTTGTAAGAAGTAAAAAAGTGATTTCAGCCAACAGTTGGGCCATAAGTCTGCCTAGATGTTTAACTGTAAAATCTTATCGCTGGGTCACCGAGGGAAATAAAAAGGCTGTTCGTAAAGGAACTTCGAAAGTCACGACCGCTGGTGATCGTGACCAGAAATAGGTATCATAGTAACCTAAGCAAAGATTACTGGAATGAGATGGTAGTGTGAATTTTGCAAATTATGTGTATATGTAGGTAATCAGGTACAACGGAAGGTGTGACCGGGCGAAATTACCAATGAAAATTATCTTCTTGGTAGATAGAGTCACTTGTTCTCCCGCATTCAAGAGCCGTCATTGTTATCATTGTTATGGAAGCTTGACACTGACAGCTGCTCTTGAACTCAGTTTAGATGTGCTGATCGCGTTCATTTTCATTGGTGAAATTCACCATAAAAAAAGACGCGTGCAGTCGCGGCACGGTCAGACAGCCCAAGATCCGTCAGACAGCCCAAGATCCGTCAGACAAACATTACCTACGTACGGGTAATAATTACTTAATCTCAAATCATTTATTTCAATTAAACCATTTACAGGCACTTTGGAATCATCAAAATTAAATAGTCGCTCAGTTAGTCAGAAAGTTGAAGTCAGTTGCCCATTCCTAAACGCAATATACGCAAACGTACCAAAGGCAACCAATGCAATGCAATGTACCTATGTATGTAGGTACTACTCTGTCAAGAAAGTACCGGGAAATAATACACAAAATGTTAGTTATTCATATTTAAAGTATGCTCCTTCAGTAACGATACACTTACGCCAACGAATAGTCCAATCATCTAAACATTTTTTAGATGAGTTTTCCGGAATTGAATTCAGTTCTCGCCGCGAAGTGGTAATTTGAGTTTAGGAAAAAGAAAGAAGTCGGCTGGAGCCATATCTGGTGAATAAGGTGGTTGCTCGATGGTATTTGCTGAGTTTTTGGTCAAAAATTCGTTCACAATTATGGCCTTGTGCGAAGGCGCATTACCGTAATGCAAAATCCAAGAATTTGCTTTCCACAATTCTGCCCTTTTTCGTCGAGTTTGCTCTCTTAAGCTCCGCATAACGCTCAAATAATATTCTTTGTTTATTACCGTTTGACCTTCCGGCAAGAATTCCGAGTGCACAACACCGCGATATTTAAAAAAAACAGTCGGAATTTACTCCTTCTAGCATATCCTCAGCGACTCTTAGGCGATTTAGTTTTTGGAGAAAATTCAGGTCTTTTGGGACTATCGGAGCGGCAACATGTTTCGTACCCAAGTGATTATTTAAAATGGTACGGATCGACTCGTGAGACACAGAAAGTTCAGCGGCTATCTCTCTCAAACTTGAACGAGGATTTTCAGCCAGTATTTCCTTCACTTTTGCGAGGTTAACTTCAGTTGAAGCCATTATGGCCTACCAGAGCGAGGCAAATCTTCTATCAAATCCCGACCGCTTTTGAACGCTTTGTACCACTCATAAGCACGTATTTTTGATAAAGTCGAATCACCGTAAGTCTTCTGTAACACTTTCAGTGAATCCGAACACTTAATTCCATTGGCGATGCAAAATTTAAGACAAACTCTTTGTTCGAGGTTTTTGTCCATTATGAAATTCGCAATACATACTTGATATGATGTAACCAAAAACAGCACTGTACTTAATCTAAATAACAGATGCAACTCAAACTCCGCGCCAAAATGGAAAACAGCTGTGCCAAACTAACAACAAAAAATAACAAAAATATATATATGAAACCATAAACAAATCATCCATTACCGATACTTTTTTGGCTGAAATGTATTTAAAGTTTATGAAATGCCAATCGTCAGTTCATCTTATTTATTTCTAATTCGGTTTGCTGGTAAACTTCAAAGACTCCCAAATAAGCTCATTCTATATAATTACAGTAACAAAGCAAACCGTGTTTTGGTATTTAGTGCCGATTATATTTAATAATAATAATAATAATATATTTATTTCCCAAAAATACAGATAGAGAAAACATTTACATAAACATTTGGTTACTGCAGAAATCTGTAAACAGATTTATTAATCTCTGTCTCTTAAACTAGGGTTTCCTGTATCTTAAGAGACAGTGATTTGCAATGAGGTTCCAATTGATATTTTGTATGAGTGGACTGTGTCAATTTATCTTCAGAAAGGAAAATAAATAAAACATAAAAAGAAAAGTTATACTTTACGTTACAGGTTTTAACTTTTTGTGAGAGTATGTGAGAGTGTGAGGATGTGGGTAAATGAGAATAAATGAATATGAATATTTGAGTGTAGGTGTGTGTGAGTGGGGATAAGTAGGTAATGTGGTGTTGATGTGTAAGTGAGGGGGGGGGGGGAGTTTTATATGCGAGTGTGTATGTTGCGATGTTATGAGTATTCGTGCAAGCATGAAGATGAGTGTGTGCTTATTAATATTAGTATTAGGCGATGTAGGTCAGTAAAGTCTCCGTTGCGGCATAGTCCTGTTTAAGTAGCCATTCTGTTACTTTTAATTGTAGGTTGTGTTTGTTGAGGTCTAAGATATTCAGTTTTATATGAATCTTTTTGTAAAAATAAGCGCTAATTACATAATACTGATGCTTTGCGAACGTGGTCCTGTGTTGGGTGCCTGAGGGAAGGTTTGTGCGCTTTTTTGGGTTAGACGGGGGAAGGCTGCTGTGTTTTCTAAGAACAGATTGAAGCACAAAGAGCTGACGGACTGTAAGAACCTTGCAGTCTGCATATAGTTGTGTTGTTGGGTATCTATGGGGCTTCCTTGTCATTACTTTTAGAACGGCTCTTTGTGCTCTCTCTGCCCACAGGAGGCAACCTTTCGTTGCAGCACCCCATACAGAAGTGCAGTATCCTATGACCGATTGGCATAGTGCAAAATATATCATTTTCAGGATATCGGCATTAGCAGCATTAAATTTGAAATAATCATATTTGTTTATGGTCTACCGCGACGATGTTTTGATTTTGCTACTTGTCTTCTAATCATACTTTTATGCGTTTGATATTTTCAAACACAAACCAAAGTCGACAAATCTTCACAAAAGGGTCAGCTTCAAATTCAAATAGCAATCAAAGCTACTCGGTTCGTTTATTTAGAAATAAATACAAAATTATAACAACTATTTTTGCGAATCAATGAAAGGGGTTCGAACCTTTGTGGCATATCGAACCGCCACCATTTTTTTTTTCATTTTAATGCTTCCGCGCACGAAGAATGTAGTAGGTATTATATGGGTAGGGTACACTTTTACAAACAAAAAATGTCGAGCGTTATGGTACCCTAAAATGTCACGTTCCCGATATATTTGGAGGTAAAGATCGCCATATGAGAACTATGATAATCAATAAACCTATTACATGACAGCTATAAGTGTTTTTTATTCGTTTTCACCATTTATTTAACGGTAATGTTAAGGTAAATGGACTACATATCTACTCGTAGTTACTGCATTTTTAATGATTTTTTTGAATGAATTGCGTAACACACAATCAATCGGAATCAGAATCATTTTGAAGCAAATTGCTAATCCATTGCTTCATAAGTTCGAAAAATTTGTCTGCTAACACGTAAATAACGCAATGAACGTTGTTGAACTGTCAAAATGAAACTGATTCCGATTGATCGTGTGTTACGCAATTAGGGTGCAGATCTAGTTTGACAACATTATTTAATTTTGACGTGTAAAAGTGTTTATGAACTAATTTACAGAAATCAATATCATCATATAACATTTAAATAAAGCGTTATTGAAGTATCCTTACCTTTAATGACAGCACGTAGTAAGTACGAACAAGGGACAAATCGTCGCGTTTGAAGCTAGTAATGAGTTCTATTCTAACTCTAATAGCAATTAGCACTTTGTCCATTCATTTTTGCTGTTGGCATTTTATTCAGTTGGCTTGAATTTATGCTGCCGTGATTGCTAACCTGTTTTTTTGGCATACATAGGGAAGTAACTTCGTCTTAATTAAGGGGAATGATGACGTTGAATTGAATCTTTTTATATTACGACGAGTCTTTGTTTGTTACCGGCTGTAACTGAAAAAGTTCTTTAGGTATACCTACGGGTAACTCCAATATGCGCAACGAAAAGTTTCACCTGACATGGATTAAGTTACTGTTTGAGCCGCTAAATGATAAATGATTTTATTTTGTAAGTAGGTTTTACAAACACTGTTACACGTCAATCATATTTTAAAAACTAGATGAGGTCGCTGATGAGGTCGCTACTTCTGCTTGTAAATAATTGTGTAGACGCTAGAATATGGGTGTAAGCTATTGAGCCAACATTGTAATGCAACGGTTTAGGTTCCGAACATAGGTCTTAATAGTTATTTTTGTGCAGTTTTTGTAACTAAGTATGACAAGATATTTAATGCGAAGGATACGATATCCCAAACCCCTTTTTACGGTTCCGTTGCCAAATGGCAAAAAACGGAACCCTTATAGATTCGTCATGTCTGTCTGTCCGTCCGTATATCGCAGCCCCTTTTTTCCGAAACTATAAGAGCTATACTGTTGGAACTTGGTAAGTAGGCGTATTCTGTGAACCGCATTAAGATTTTCACACGAAAATAAAAAAAAAAACAATACATTTTGGGGGTTCCCCATTAGAAATGAAACCCAAAACAATTTTTTCATCAAACCCATACGTGTATCTATGGATAGGTCTTTAAAAATGATATTGAGGTTTCTAATATCTTTTTTTTCTAAACTGAATAGTTTGCGCGAGAGACCCTTCCGAAGTGGTAAAATGTGTCCCCCCCCCCCCCCCCCTGTAACATCTAAAATAAGAGAATGATAAAACTAAAAAAAATATATGATGTAGTTTGTTTTTAATAAATCAACTCATGACTTATTTTTATAGTTTTTTTGAATGGTACAGAACCCTTAGTGCGCGACTCCGACTCGCACTTGGCCGGTTTTTCATTTAGGAAAGTGTAGGGTTGATCCTTTTACGCCTACGGTAAGCAGTTCAAAAATATTGCCCTACTTATCTGTCTCCCGGTTATTGCAATTTATAAGGTATCTAAATCTAGCCTAACTCCAGGGGAGCGTAAACTGCGCTGAGGTACAACTTACTATCTCGGGCAAATATTCTTTCATAAAGTAACTCTTTAAGAATTTTCTTTGAATTGGTAAACTTTTATTAACCGACTTCAAAAAAGGCGGAGGTTCGCAATTAGACTTTATTTTTTTATGTTTGTTACCTCAGAAATCCTTTATTTATAAGCCGATTTGCAAAATTCTTTTTTTATTTGTCCACTTTTCTTTTTGTATATTCTTTTTTTTTGTATGTTGTACTTTCAGATTGATCCCATAGAAATTTCATTAAAAACGGTTCAGTCGTTTGGTTTTTGAAAAAAACAATAATAAAACAATAATTAAATTATATTATAATAATAATAATCATTTAATTAACAATTACACACTACTACACCAAAATTACAACTTAAAAGTGAAAAATAAAACGTTTTTGCAAAAAAAAAAACAATCGACTTCCAAAAAAGACACTACAAAGTGAAAAATTTGTCTGCTCAACAAAGTAAATAACGCAATGAATGTTGTTGAACTGTCAAAATAAAACCCATTGCTACTGATATTGTGTTACGTAATTACCCCACAGGTTTAATAAAACGTAGGTATTTGTAGAAATTTTTACGCGTCGTCAACACAAGTGGGCAGGCTAAGTAGCAAGATTTTTTCGAAATCCCCGCAGTTTGTAGGGTAAAGGTCGCTAGGTAAGTTTGTGCGCTCGTTATAACTGATAAGTAACTCGATATCCAGGAATTACTGTAGCAAAGTATTCCTATTAGTTCACGATTAATCGCAACTTTCCCGATTTTTCTCAAACTTTATTGAGTTTTTTCGATCAGAAGATAAATAATATCTCGGACACCAAATGGTAGTACTAGTTACATTTTAAGTTTCAAATAAGGCAACTTAATTGTGCCTTTTCCTCGCAAACCATAAATAAACAAGTTTCTAAATCGACCTTTAAATGGAACAGTTTTTCTTTCAAGAAGGTTTTGTCAAGCTAAGCTAGAAAGTTTCTCCGGGCATAACGCTTGAGTAATAGTGTAATTATTGTGCCAAATTGTGTCCCATCTGTCGTTGATCAGTGTCTACCTCCACTGTGTCCCTTCAATCAATCAATCAACTCAAAAGTTAAGCTGGTTCAAAAGTTATTTGTTTTAACGAGTGTAATCATCCCTGAAAGTCTCTCACCCACTGTCTAATGCTGTGTTAATACTCCATCTTCCCAGCTATGTTTCGCTTTTAGGCTGCAAACCTTTTTCACGAGTACCTAAACAAAAACCAAAAGAAGTTTTCATATTATGCGAATACAGACAATGGCCCTGCTTCTCTTGTTCACAAACTAAACTAAATTTAAATTCTGTGCATCTTTTTCTTTCCATTTCATTAAGAGAAGGACAGAAGATAAAATATTAGTTTAGTCCTGTCAAATTAAGATACTCCATAGACAGATTAGGCGTGATTAACAACATGGCTACTAAAAATACGTCAATTTACGTCAGGCGCTGACTAGTTTGACAGGACTAAACTAATATTTATCTTCTGAACTTTTCTAAATTAAATAGAAAGAAAAAGATGCATTAAACTTAATTATTTAGTTTAGTTTGTGAACAAGGGAATCGGCGCCATTATCTGTTCTTTAGAAAGTGGAAAAGAAACGAAACCAATATTAAATCAAAACTGCTGTTCGGTATGATCATACGAGTATGAAGATACATCAGCGGAAAATTTCCGACACCCGACACTTTTTTTCTAGTTCGATACTTACAGTTATGAGGCTACAGAACATTGAACTTATAATACTTAACAACATCAGTTACTGAGCAAAAGACCAGTTTTCCAAATAAAACTTTTAAATAAGTATAACTATTTGAGAACAATACGGAAAATTTAGCAAAGGTCGGAACAAATGTAATAAGGTAGACCTGCTTTGTAAATATTGTATTTATGCAAACCAATGCGTGGAGAATAAAGACCGAATGTAAATGAACTGGAAAAAGGATTCTCAGTGACCTAGTCTTGTTTTGATATGAAAACTTGTGTACTGAGGTGAAAACTATTGATCTGTTCCGACATACCTCCTAGCTAGGCTTTTATTGATGACGTTAATTATCTCTGACGGAGAATAATAGCCCGTATCTTAAAGGTACAACACACAGGTCCTCTGACTTGGACAATGGCCAAGTCTTTGGGGAGAAAAATGATCTGTAGTGAAAAGCTTCGAATGTGTTCTCGTTTGAGAAGTCTCATTTATTGGCAAAAAAACTGTTTGCCAATAAACACACACACACAAGTCGCGGTTTTTGTATCCGGGAACTAAATGCAGAAATGGAAAAGATACAAACCTATAGGTAGTGGAGACGATTCATACCTATAGGTAAGTAAGGTAAGGTAGGTATAATCACATACCTACCTTAAGTGGTTGAGTTGTAAGTTACAGGAAAAGAATCGTTAGGTGCCTACTTCAAGTGATTCAAGTTTGCATATGAATTTCAAATCATTTTCTCAAGTAGTGGCGGCTTCACTATGTTTGCACTAACTTTTCCTTCCAAGTTGTTTGGAACCAGCGCTCACTTATCAAAAACTGGGAAGAGGGAACATTTGTGCCAATTACGTTCCGAGTTCTGTTTATTGAAAAAGTTATAGATGGGTTGTTCGGAAAATATTTAAGAGGTTGCCCAAAAGTTCAGTACGCCTTCTATGTACCTACTCGTAGCTGTGCTAGTATGTAAAACTTTCTGAAGGTGGCTTCTATCTGAGTTCACATGAGTAAACTTACTTATAATTAAAACTAAATAATTTTATAAAACTTTTACCTAACTCTAAAAATTAAAAAATCACCGTTTAGATACACATTTATATTTTTTTTACATATGGCCGAACTTTTATTTTTGCGTACATTGCGTATATAGTGAAGATATTTTTAGTCCACTCAAGTAAAATATAAGTATCCACCAATCCAATAATCAAGCCACCTACCTACACATATTCGAGATACGCATCTCTCAGGTTATGCTAATCGAGATAAAAATGCTCATAGAACACAAGAAAACAATGTACTCGTATTATTGCTCATCACTCTTCTTGTTGTGCAAAATCACAATTTTTCAGGAGACTTACACAAAGAATCTGCGAGGATATTTTCCTCGTTTTTCTCACGATAAAATTAAGAATATTGGTGTGGTTTTAGAATTCAATTTTGTTGAAATCAGTAAACACTTTGCGGGACACTTAACGCCCTCAGACGTAATAACAATACAACTTCTATTGTGTCTCGTTCAGAATTTTTCGACCGATTAAGCACTTTCGTGGTTTGTTACTAGCGAGACTGTGTCTAGCGAGAGTTATTTTTTTAAGAACAAAAATGACCACGTAACTTCTTACGACCTATACGAGTTAAATTAATAATTATGTAGTTAAAACATCACATTTTTGTCCAATGTAAGTACATGTTTCAAGTTAACACAGACGAAGTAAAGTTTTAATTATTTTGAACCCTTTATAAAGAAGGTCCTTTCAGACTTGCGACAAACAGTACCACGAATTTTTGAAACAAAATTATATGAAAACGTGTGGTTGCATTCACACGTTTCATACAATTTTATGTCCTGCTGCAACATTTTATCCATTGTGGTGTGGTGTGGCTGTGGCGCGTCTAAAAGGATCCTCGGGGAATCGACGAGGCAGCAGACCTTAATAATTATTCTAACTAACATTTTTAAATAGTTAGGTATGTGTAAATATGAAACAAACCACAACCAGACTATGAAACCTTTACTTACGTACAGTCAGCGACTAAAGTCGATTAACACTTCAGTTTTTAAACTTTAATAATTGAGCTAAATATTTTATTAAAATCTAAATAGAAGCGAGAATAACAAAAAAAAAAAAAAAAAATTGGCTATGATGCTGAAATAATAATGCTGCTATATATCGAATAGTTTTGGGTCAATTTACTTTCGTCGCTGACCGTACTTGCTGCAGCCGTACTTGCTGCAGAAAACCTTAACACAACGTAAATTGCATTTTATTGAACAAGATTTATACACTTACAACTTGAAACCCTATAGAAAGAAAACGGACAATATTTAATCAAAAAAAATTATACGTACTTACGTAGAGTCATAATTTCAAGGTTATTTTTTTCTTCTTATAGGGTTTCAAGTTTATTCCTTTTTTGTTCTAGTTGTGGCTATTTTTTCAATAGTTTTTTTTTAATTGTTTTTGGCTTTTTACATTCGTACTATTTTTATTATTATTTTGTGTCGGGGTTTTTTTAATTTTTAATTGATTTTTTTTATAAATATTGCCACACAAACGTGTTTATTGGTATACAAATCATGTTATTTTACGTGTTGTTTCGTGTTATTTTTCGTGTTATGGGCGGTATCGTAATGTATATCAGGAAAAATGTTTTGAGACGTATGTAAGTACTTATACTTTCTGGATAAAAATATCGTATAACCCTTTCGTAAGGAAGTAGGTACTAGAATCTTAAACCGAATGTTTTCAAGTAACAGGAGGAAATGACATATTTACACGCAAGCCAACGGTAGGATATTTATATCAAGAAAAAGGTAGCATAAAAGAAATTATAATAAAGAACGAAAAACGAAAAAGATCTGTTGAGTTTAATTCTTTCACATAAGTAAAGTTAAAATGAATAAGATATATTTTAAAAATAATAGATACACGACATGATGATATGAATAAGTTAGTCGGTAAAATGCGGTCAAATGTTCAAAATCTCTTCTCTAATTCTTTAAATGAAGACAAAACTTTTGTCCTTGCAAACATCAACTCCAAAGTAAAGTGAAACGTTACAACTGTAAGAAAGGCACGTTTGGCACTCAAGAGCCCATTTAGGTCACACACACACTTTGGTCACTGGCTCTGAAACGACTAAAACAAATTCCAGAGATCGTAAAGTATAATGGTCCAGTGAATACTTAGATTGCGGTGAGCCAAATTGATTGATGTTAAACCAGAAAAACGCCAATTTAAATCCAACCTTTGATTCAAATATTTGAACTGTAACTTGGATTTAGAAAGCACGAAACATTGCGCATCCTTCGCAGATAAATCCAAGATTGTTAAAAAATAAACTTTGTTGGAGTTTAACTTAAAACAGCTTTAACACAGGTAAGTCGTACACCGCTTGAGTAACTTGAGTGGATTAGATAACACTGAGCCTGTTGTATTCTTCTTGTTAAGACACGGTCGTATCGGGCGTAGGGATTTGTGATTTATTTAGAACGGATTTCACCAACGCGATCAGCACATTCAGACGTAATCGCTGTAAATCTAGCCGCATAGCACACCCACGAACAAGTACTATCGCCAAAATCTATATCTGACCACCGTAAGGACTATTCTTGCTTGCAGCGCATATTATTAGTCAACCTAAAAGGATCCTCTTTTGTTTTACTTACGGAGGCAGCTGTGGTCATCATGTGCACGGGATTTTGTTTTCAAAATGGTCAGATATAGGTTTTTGGCGATAGGGCTCTTTAGTCAACTGAGGCCGCTTGAACTTATCCCGATCCGAGCCATATTGCCTTACCGTTCCCCCGTCAAAGTGACATATTGATGACATAATCATTATCCTCTTCACCGACACAGAAATAGTGGGCCCATCTGTAACATGTACCACAAGTGACAGAACCCTCTCTAGATTCCGAGTATCAATATCCAGAGTACACATATCCACAGTACTCCTTTTTGTACACTCCATGTCTTCTTCTCTGATTCTTTTTTCTTAATTTTCCTCTTTTTGTCATAAGCTTGTTTCTGAGTCCGAGTCTTCCAAAATATTCTTATAAAGTGAACTCCAAGTGTTTTATTATTGGAATTGTGCTTTGAGTTTTGGCATGATATCTATAGCCGTTTACGGCTGTTTTTATCTCCCCTAAGCAAGCACGTTCTGTCTTCCGTTGGTAGTGGCGAACCATAATAAAATTGTATCTGCAGAAAAACGAAAAACTTAACACATTTACCCGAGGCAAAACGGTCATCCTGCTCATTTTTCCACATCCGAAATGCCCCCGACGTCATAGGTATAAAATAAATGTAAACAAAATCGAAAGAATCTTTGGTAATTAGTTCACAACTATTTTTTGTTATTTAGTCACATAATATTGAATGTACTTACGAAGTAAGAATTTAACACAACCATAAATTAGCTTCAACACAGACTTAAAAATTATAAAAAATATCAAATGCGTAAACTTACGTATTTTCGTTCTATCGTCGAGCGACATGCAGTTATGGACACAAAACCTTTTGTCTCGCAAGTACGAGGTCAACTGAAACCCGATCTGACTAGTTACGAACGTCTTGGTTTATTATTCTGCGAAGGAGAGGGGGTGTCCGTCTTACCCCGGGGGCCCGCAAGTCCCCGGCTTCCCTTACTTGATAGTTGTATTATTGTTGCATGAGGATCTTACAATACCTATAATAAAAGCATGCGCTGAAATTATTTCAGTCCTATCAAATTTACGTAATAATTATAAAAATAATCCGACCCATTGTTTCCTCTTTTACCTTATTTTGTAAATTGCACAATATTTGCACTGAGTTAGCAGAGAGTGCCCAAATGTCTCATAAATTTTCACTATCTGTGAACTCCATACACAACAACAGTTCCTGTAATGTTCTTTATACATCCTCTATGCCTACGTAATAAACGTAACACGTGAAAAATTTAACGAGGCTCGTTAACGAGACTGCAGCAAAAATACTGTTTATTCACTTTGAAAAGCTTGTCCGATAAACCGATTATAACGATGTTTGGCACAAAGGCTTTTTCATAGTTACACTTAATTAAAGTAGAGATTAACTCCATTGCGAGTAGCACGGAACTGGCTTTTACGAAAAAAATAAAATAGCAAGTCCCAGGCGTTTCATTAACACTTTCCTCATAATCTGTGCTGGTTTAAAATGGAATGCTGACGGAGTTCCGGGGCTCTTTATATGAGATAGGGACTCTTGTTTTTAATACTTTTAAGTATTTAAAATATATTCGTCCAACCAATGTTGGCGGTGTAAAGTGTTGACCTAAATAAATAGCCCTTTCGCACCCAAAACTCATGCTTGGTATGTTTAGTTAGTCCATTCCAGCGTAGTCCCTACTTTGTTTTCTAGATATGAAACAATAAATATAAACGCATTTGTTTGTGTTGTTGTACCTTTGTGGTGATTATATTTTAACGAGCAATGTTAATTATTAGTTAGGTACTACTAAAACGTAAACATGTTTGTATTTGTTGAAGGTTTTTTCAGTTAGGTACTCAAAATTGCTCTTGAATCACCAATTTCAAGTGATCAAAATCAGCCAGCCGAAGAATAATCCAGATCTAGATTTCTAGTTCATGTGAGAAGAATAAGTACGAGTTTTTCACCCAGAAATTGACCTCTCATAAGTTGTAGGCAGGTACTGATGATGAGATATTGATACCTAGCCTTTTCTCAACTATGTTGGGGTCGGCTTCTAGTCTAACTGGATACAGCTGAATACCAATATTCTACATGGAGCGACTGCCCATCTGACCTCTACAACCCAAGTACTGGGTAATAGAATACCCCTTAGTAAGACTGACTGGTTGTCAGACTTTCGGGCTTCTCGGGACTTCTAAGGACTACAAAATGACAGCCGGGGTTAACGGTTCAACGTGATGGATGGTCATCACCCATCCAAAGACCGACCTCGACAAGCGTTAGCTTCACCTTCGATCGACCCTTGGGGCTGATATTATTTAGCCACATGCCTCTCGAGTTTAGGATAGCTATAGGTAAATATTAGTGGTTTCAATTAATGATATTATATTGCTCCGAAATGATTCGATACAATCAATGATTAAATTGGATTTGAATTTTGTTTATTTAATATTAGTTATATTGGTACTGTTTTGAAGTAGTATCAAATTCTCAATTTATTACACTAAGATATCATATTCAAATTAAGTTCGGTACTTACATCAGATATTAACGATTTAATTAATTAATAATTAACATGCCACGTCGCTAATTTGTAATTGAGGCACAAATTCAGCATAGTTTGTTGTTCTACATGGGACTGTAATTACCTTTAATGGACGTGGCAATAGTTTAGTGCATCATATTACGTATGTTTTCACTGTCAGAGGTAGTAGGTACCTCAGCAAATGTACGCATAGAAATCTTCCAGGTTACTAACACAGAGAGCGCGGGCGCAGAAGAGGAAGTGAAAGCTGAAGCGGACATGGCTTCCGACGTTTGGCTCCCAGACTGGAGCGGGCCGGGGCTGCCTTGAGGCGGCTCCTGCCCGGTCTAGGGGGACCAAACGCCTCCTGCCGAAGGCTCTATGCGGGGTTCGTGCGGTCCATGGCCCTTTACGGGGCACCGGTATGGGCGCGTTCCCTGAGGCGGCGACCAGCTCGCCGGTTGAACGCGTCCCAAAGGGTCATGGCAGTCCGGCTGGTCCGAGGATACCGCACGGTCTCCGCTGAGGCGGCGAGCCTCCTTGCCAGATTCCTGCCATGGGATCTGGAGGCCAAAGTCCTCGCCCACATATGGGAGTGGCGAGAGGAGGCAAAACGCCGTAACTTCGCTTCCGCGAGAAATCACGGTACAGCGGACAGAGCTCCGGCGCGGGGTCTCATAGCGACATGGAGAGTGCGATTGTCGCAACCCAGTGCTGGGCACGCCACAATTGCGGCGACAAATACCGTGGTCCCTGGCACAGGCATCTGAAGGAACACGGGTGGGTTTTAGTCAGTAAAAGTCTGACACGCCCTTCCGCTCAGCCCAGAGCGGGAGAGGTCATTTGATGATTTCCCACCCAAAAAACAGCGGACATTGCTTGTTAAAGAAATAAATGAATGAACATCTGACTTCGTAATACAAACTACCTACTTTATGATATAGAATCTAAAAATTGCGTTTGATAAGTATTGAACATAGTAACATAAAGTCTCTCGTTCATAACAAGTTATTGTTAAAACCATGTAACTTTACACTTGGGCAAGCTTATTTTATGTGACGTTAAGCCAAACTTACTTATATAACTTACTTTAGGTTATAAACAAAAAATTAGGAGAGTGCAGTAAAGCAGCAGTGTGAAGGCAGCACCTGAATTTTGTGGTAGAGTGTAAAAGAAAATATTTCTCCAGGGTTCTGACTCACTTTTAAATGGGTTGTCTTAAACTCTTGACACCGTGATTTATGAGAGAGACGAGCGAGGCGATACCGGACCTCCGCGCTGCTTCGCTGTCACTCTGTGTCCGCTCAAAGCGGGTTAAAGGTTCATTTGTTTTTGTTAGTTATGCCTGAAGGCCACTTCTCGTAATTTAAAACGTTCAAAATCCAGTCATAGTCTCATCTCGGCGAGAATCAAATGAATGAATGAATGATATATTTATTTACAAGAATATAGGTAGCTAACATAAGTTCTTAAGATCTATAAGTTTCACTATATTCGGCATTTCTGCCGTGTAAATATTTATATTTTACATCTTGGTACTGGTACTTGGTACTTATCGCATGCAGTACACATTTAGTAATTATCAATAACATAAAAATACTAATAATAATTTCATAATTAAAATTTGGATTACAATGCAATTAATAAAAATAAATTAAATACAATTCTAGTCATTTTAAATACATATGTAGAAGTCATAATAATTATAACTAGCTTCTGCCCGCGGCTTCGCCCGCGTGGATGTCGGAAATTATCCCACGGGAACGTGCTAACAGGATAAAATGTATGTGCTTCCCCAGAATGCCATCTATCTCGCGGGCCCTTTGTGGCTAATTACAGTAGAAAACCAATTGTGTCTCATTAGTGGTGATTAAGAGGGTACCTATATGATACCTTTACCTAAGTACCTACCTAATTAAAAAAAAAAAAACTCAATAACAGAAAATTAAATACCTACCTAAATAAACCTATTTCTGATGATAACTAATCTAAACTCAATAAATAAGCAAAATCCCTAAAAACTAATATCTATACGAATGACTAATCCTGCCTAACAGTATTATAAAATAACCTACGGTCACTACGTACACTATCAAATATACTACCTATACTTTAAAATTAAAATCTATACCTACGACTCATATAAAAATAAACCTAAATAACTCTAAAAACTAAAAGGAATAAAAATGAACTCCACTGCGGGTGACCCAACCTACGACAAACTTAGTATTTGCGGTTGGTATAGTACAGACAGTGGTAATCGGGTATAGGGATCGAACCGCAAAATTAAGTTTGTTTTTTATTGTATATACTTTTCCGGGATAAAAAGTACCCAGTGTGGTGCCCAGGATATTAAAAAATAATTATACCAAGTTTCATCGTAATCGAACCGGTAGTTTTTGCGTGATGCCTGAACAAACAGACAGACAGACAGACAGACAGACAGACAGACAGACAGACAGACAGACCGACAGACAGACAAAACATTTTTTAATCACATTTTTGGGTTCGGTGTCGGTCTAGTAACACCCCCTGTAAATTATTTTTTTGATATTTTCAATGTACAGAATTTTCACTTCTACAGATTTATTATAAGTATAGATAAATAAGTTTTACATTTTATACTCAAAATATTCATTGATGGAATAAAAACATCTCTCACACAACCAGTTATATAGCTTTCTTTTTTTTTAATTCTAAATCTGTAGCACTTCTAAATCTTTCGGCTAAGTGGTTATATATTGTCACCGCCATGGTATAACAATTTTTGTTGCATACTTTAAGTCTATTACGCGGGACTACTAGTGGTTTTTGTACTATTTTCATCTTTTTCAAAAAGCGAGTAGTTGTTTCTTACAAATTTGCAGGTTTCAAATACATAAATAAAGACGGGATGGTAAGCAGCTTTTGATTAATAAATACAGGTTTACAAGAGTCTGTCCACTTTTTTGGTCTATGAATGCCCTTTGAATTGAATGAATCTGTTGAATTCCCCCATACAGTTATCCCATACCTTAAAACAGAACAAACATGGTTATGGTATACCAGTAAGGCTGTTTGAATGTCTGTTAAATTTTTGATCCTCGAAAGTAAGTGCAAATAAGTTTTTTTTTTTTTTACATACATGATCTACTTGAGGTTTCCAATTGCAATGTCTGTCCATAACTACTCCTAAAAATTTGACAATATTTACTTCTTCTATGTCATTATTATTGTATGTTAAACTTAATTTCATTTCATTTCCTAATTTTTTGTGGTTATTAAATGGCAAAAATGTTATAAACTTAGTTTTATTTGTATTTATTCTTAAATTATTCCTATCTAACCAATGGATTAAATCTGTCAATGCTTTATCCGTAACTATTTTACTGTTGTCTAGAGTTCTTTTGTCAACACTTGTCAAAACTTAGGGAAATTAGAGGTATTTTTGACAGATTGAGACTGAGATCAGACTGTGAACGGTCTTAAAATTACGAGAATTGCCCCTCAGATGTCTTGCGGCCTGAAATTTGATTTCCCTTAAGTTCTGTCTTCCGGTTTGTAGATAAACGTCAAAGATACCCAAATGAACTCATCCTATATAATTATAGTAACGAAGCGAACAGTGTTTTGGTATTTATTGCCCATTAATTAAATGTTTAGTGTGCTTACGTTCTACTAATTAGACTAATAAATGTAATGTAACACGTCTTCCTATAATATTACAGTTATTTGAAGACACATAAAGATAAGGCTGGAGTCAGTTAGTGCCACTTAAGTGTCACGTAGTACGTTTCACACGACCAGAAATTTTGTTATCTACTACGTTCACGCTAATAAAACTTAATCTATGTTTAACTGATTTACTGTTTTCAGAGTTCATATTGCGTGAAAACATCGGGGACCGCAATTGAAATCTACGTTTCCGGTCCATTCAATCATGGCCAAAATGTTAATAGAAACTGTGGTCGACCCTAATAGTATACACAGAAGAATATAAAAGGCGAACCTTAGGCTACGCGCAAACGAGCCACCGGCCACAGCCACCGATAGCCCAGCGACCAGCAGTTCACATGCTTTTTCATACATTTTGTATTGATTCAACGCACACGTGTGGCCGGTGGCGGCCACCCGCTACAGCAGTACTCAACACCGCAGCAAGAGGCGACGGCCACTGGTGGTTGTGGGCGGTGGCTCGTGTGCACTTACCCTTAAAGTGAATGTTAAATTTATCTATTACGAAAGAAAATAATTCTTGAACACGAATAAAAGGTTGGACTTAATAGAAGTCCAATTGAAGCGAGAAAATTCAGTTTTAGATTGGATATTTCACAATCAATAAGCAAGGTCACACATAAAGTGTAAAAGTGATTGTACTTACCTACGAGCTACGAGTACTTACTGAAATAAACTTGAGTGAAAAATAAGTAGCTAAAACTGTTTATATCGCTATCAAGTGCAAGATAATAAAACAGGTATTCTTTATTAGCCGAGCTACTCCAATTTTAACAAACTGAATGTTGTTTTTTTTTTGCTAATAGTTTTTCATTTCATTTTGTATATTACTCTTTGACATTTGACGATATACATACATATACACATTGACATGCATATTAACTTTTTAAATTATTATATTGTTATTATTGCGAATGTGAGGACTTCGTGGCATTTGACAATTTTTCTCTTTTAGTTTTGACAATAATCTGACAGTTTGAGTACTTTATGCGGCCTGCGGCCTTAACAAATGTCCTTTCTTAGTATTGTTCGTCGAATCGTTGAGCTCCTTAATTTCTGGGTTGCGCTACAAGATTACTGACAAATGCGTGTACTGACTGAACAAGTCCACTCAAATCTATATGGTTCTTTCCTCAAAAGAACCTCGGACATTAATCTGCATGCAGTTTATTTCGGTCTTTCTTCTCAGAGTAGTAGATAGGAAACACTGGACTCATCTATTTTAACAAGATAATTTAATTTTTACGTGTAAAAGTGTTGTATGAACAAATTTACAGAACTCAATATCATCTATCATCCTTTAACATTTAAAAAAACGTTATTTAAGTATCCTTAACTTTAATGACAACACGTAGTAAGTACGAACAAGGGACAAATCGTTGCGTTTGAAGTGAATGAGTTCTATTCTACCTTTAATAGAAATTAGCACTTTGTCTTCAAACATGTTTGCTATTGGCATTTCGTTCAGTTGGTTCGAAATGAAGCTTCCGTGGTAGCCTGGCAATTGTTTGACATAATACATAAATTGTACGTCCTTGTTCGGGAAAATGATAATGTTGAATTACATACATCTTTTTATATTACGACGCCATGATTTTGTTTGTTGCCGACTGTAACTGAAAAAGCAATACCATATAGGTACCTTGTACCTTGGGTAGCCCCAATATATGCAACGAAAAGGTTCACCTGAAATGGAATAAGTTACAGCTTGAACCGCTGTTAGTAAATAGTTGTGGAGCCAACTGAAACTTACTGAATCAAAAGCCATTTACAAAAACACTGGCAACCGTGCTTCACACGGGTTACGACTTGACAAAACATCGAGTTTTATTGAATTTGAAGTAAATTTAATATAAATGATGGTGAAAACCGCATCAAAATCCGTTGCGTAGTGATATTGCACCATAAGATATTTTACGCGAAGGATAACTGTATCCTTCGACGGGTTTGGTATAGGTACTGATAGCAAACCCGTCTTTTCAATTCCGGAAAGTATATGGCTGATCCGTTTGCTCATATAGTAAGCAATCCAAAAATATTGCGACCCATAAGTGTCTCACATATATTGCAATTTATAGGTAAGGTATCTAAATCTAGCCTAACGCCGGGGACGCGTGAACGGCACATTTCGTATCTCAGGCACTTATTCTTTGGTATAAATTAAGTCTTACCAATTTTCTTTTGTATTGAGTAAATTTCTCGTTATTGTCAGCTTGTGGCTAAGTAATAACAGCCGCACGGGTCTATCGATAATCTAAGGTTAAGCTACTCTTGCCGCGGTTGGTCCATGGATGGATGACCATCTTCACATACCAAGACCCCTCCGTGCCTCGGAAAGTACGTTAAGCCCGTGTTGGTCCCGGCTGTCATTCGTGGATCTTTGGCAGTCGTTGCGGGTCACCAGTAGTCCGAAAGTCTGACAACCAGACTTACCAAGGGCTATTGTATTACCCAGTAACTGGGTTGTGGAGATCCGATAGGTAGTCGCTCCATGTAAAATACTGGTATTCAGCTGCATCCGGTTAGACTGGAAGCCGACCCCAACATAGTTGGGAAAAGGCCAGAAAGTTTTGGATCTTCGTCATTTTGCAAATTACATCATCATCTGCCTAGATGATGATGTAATTTGCCACATGACGAATATCCAGCACTTTCTGGTTTGTAGGACAGGATTCTTTAATAAACTGGTATTTTTCTAAACAAAAAGAAAGTCGGATACCTTTCGTGAAACTTTAGCTACCCAAAACTTTTGTTTTGAGTTAGTAAAAACCTCTTAAAACATCCCAAACATTAGGTTGAAAGTCAGATTTAATAGAAGGAACTTTCTGGTATTTTTTGCGTGACGACACGCAAAAAATGCGTAGCAGGCTAAGTAGCAAGATTACTTCAAAATCCCCGCAAAGTGAAGTTTTTGCGCTCGTTATAACTGAGAAGTAACTATATATCCAGCTATCTACAGGAATTACTGTATCGTAGTGTTCCTATTAATTCACAATTAATCGCAACTTTCCTAATTCTTCTAAAACTGCATTAAGTTGTTCGATCTAGCGATAAACTACATCTCGGACACCCCCTTTATCCCAGTTGTATTTTAAGTTTAAACAAGGCAACTTAATTGGTCTTTTTCCTCGCTAAGCAATATACAATGTAGCGCTACAATGGCGACATTAATTTAACACACGGGTAGGGCTAGTGGCCAGTAATCATAAAAATTATAACAAATTAAAAAAATTCGTAACTTGAAAACTTCTACCTGCGCCGCTCGCCGACATAGGGCTCTCTCTCTTTCCTTCAATTCGCCTTCTCTTTGCACGTTTTTTGTTTTAATTACATTGATGTGATGTTATGATCTGTGACTCCGGCAAATGACCCCTGCGTTCCAGTTCTTTAAGTCAGGTTGCTCTAAGATGCTATTTTTGAAAATGACAATAAATAAATAAAATATATTCATAAAACTAAAACGCGTAACCGTATACGTGTGTTAAATTAATGTCGCCATTAAAGTGCCACGCTGTATAAACAGGGTCTTTTAATTGAACCTTAAAGTGGAACGTTTTTTCTTTCAGAATGGTTTTTGCTAGAAAGCTTTCCCGGGCTTTACGCTTGAGTAATACTTATTGTGTCCTATCTGTCGTGGCCCATCTCTGCTATGTCCTTTCAATCAGTCAATCAACTCGTCCAATTGCAATCGACTGCTGGGCGTCACTCCAAGTGAAAGGTCGTCTGCACGTTTTTAATTGTAATGTTTTTAATTAGTTCTTCGTCACTTTCGTTTCATTTTATTCAATCAATTTCGAGAACCTCTGGACGTTACTAAGTCAAAGATCGAGCGTACAACTGAAAAAGGGGTTGTTGCATAAAGTGTTATATATAAAGTATTATATTATTTTTATTTTCATACTGCATATGTCTGCAGTTTTTTTATTCAATGATTTTTTTAGAAGCTTCACTGAAAGCAAAGCAAAGGTGAGGGCGCCGTGGCGCCTCTCCAGCCACTCTCCTCAAAGAGGGGACTTATCGCCGCAATTGTGGCGTGCCAAGCATTGGGTAGTGACAATCGCACTCTACATGTCGCCATGAGATCCCGCCGGAGTTCTGTCCGCTGTACCGTGATTTCTTGGGGCAGCGGAGTTACGCCCCGGCGTTTTGCCTTCTCTTGCCACTCCCATATGTGTTCGAGGACTCCAGATCCCATGGCGGCAATCCGGCAAGTAGGCTCACTGCCTCAACGGAGACCGTGCAGTATCCTCGAATTAGCCGGACGGCCATGACGCCGCCTCAAGGAACGCACCCACGCCGGTGCCCCATAAAGGGCCATAGATCGCACGACCCCCGCATAGAGCCTCCGGCAGGAGGCGTTTGGACACCTCAGGGCAGCCCCGGCCCTCTCCAGTCTGGGAGCCAAACGTCGGAAATGCTCCACGAAGTTCCACCGGTTGTCGAGGACGAGTCCCAGGTACTTCATCGTCCACTCGACATCGATGTGAACCCCTCCTACCCGAACCCGACGGTAGCACGTCCCGAGGACCATGAAAACACATGGCTTCGGACTTATGCAAGGCCACCTTGAGTCCCAATTGCCGGATCTTCTCGACGATTGTCGCAACTCCGCGTGTCGCTACTTCGGACGCCGCCTGGTGCGACCTCCCCTGCGCCAGGACCAGCGTGTCGTCAGCGTAGCAAACCAAACATAGATTATACTTTTACTTCGACTAATATATTTTCCAGAAGTAAATGATATTTTATTTTATTACGTTATATTTCTTACGAGTGTTACACAAGACGCCTAATTTATTAGGTTTCTTTCTCCAATAATTAATGTTAATGTTTGGTATCTTCCTAATCTAAAAGTGCCTCGTTGGTCTAACGGTAGCTGAGCATCAGGTCTAGGGGTTGTTCCCAGGTCGGGCAAACTGCTATTAGGTTTTTCTGTCAGGAATTTCTCAGTAGCAACTCGGAGGCTGGATCTTTGCCCGGTTGATGTTAACAAGCTCGCTTGCTATTATTTACAATCACATGCGAATATATATACTGTATGACGTATGTACATTCTATTTGCCGCGTATTTGGCAAGAATCGAATAAGTCTTAGCATCTTTTTTTTTTGCTTTTAGTCCTGGACAACATTTTGCATTAGTAAACAGCTGCATCCGGTTAGACTGGAAGCTGACCCCAACTTAGCTGGGAAAAGGCTAGCCAGATTGTTGATTGATGTATAAAGTGGAAAAGTTTTAGGCGTAAGACATGAGTTTCAGGAATGATACTGGTATCATATGGCAGATACATTGGCATTTTCCAACGTTTTTGAATACTTCGACGCAACTCATATAACACGCACGACTCGCGAAGCTTGGCATTTTACTATATTGAGCCTAGACCGATACTTAGGGTTATGAGTGGGCCGTAGCCACACGGGCCCAGTGCAGGTTGGTAGATGTCACATGTCTTCGAATTTTTGGTTCTGTGAACTGCCCGTTTCCTCACGATGTTTTCTTTCACAGTTTTGAGAGCATCATCTCATCTGCCTAGCCTTTTCCCAACTATGTTGGGGTCGGCTTCCAGTCTAACCGGATGCAGCTGAATACCAGTATTTTACATGGAGCGACTGCCTATCTGACCTCCACAACCGTTACTGGGTAATACGATACCCCTTGGTAAGACTGGTTGTCAGACTTTCGGGCTTCTGACTACCCGTAACGACTGTCAAAGATCCACGAATGACAGCCGGGACCAACGGCTTAACGTGCTTTCTAAGGCACGGAGGGGTCTCGGTATGTAAAGATGGTCACCCATCCACAGACCAACCGCGGCAAGCGTAGCTTAACCTGACCGATCGGCCTGTGCGGCTGTTATTATTTAGCACAGTTTTGAGAGCAATGGTGATGAAATATACACAAAGTAAAGCGCTTGTCGGGGTTCGAACTTACGATCTACAACTCATAGTCGCGGCCGTTTCCCCTGGGCCACCAGCGCTTATGGGCCTCCATTGCTCCTGCTTTGTATAAATTGGATTTATGAAATCCAATGCGTGGAGAATAAAGGCCGAATGTAAATGAACTGGAAAAAGGATTCTCATTGACCTAGTCTTGTTTTGAAATGAAAACTTGTGTCCTAAGGTCGAGGCTATATTGTAGCCTAGTTCTTTCGACATGCAGTCCCTACTAGGCTGTTATTGATGTTATTATCTCCGACGGAGAATAATAGCCCGTGTCTTAAAGGTGTAATCGGCACGGTTGGCGCAGTGGTTAAGCGATTGACTGCTGCGCTGCGTGTCGCGGGTTCGATTCCCGCACGGTACAAATATTTGTATGACCTACAAGTAGTTGTTCCGGGTCTGGCTGTTTGTGTATGTGAGTTTAAATGTTTGTAAACGCACCCACGATACAGGAGAAATTCCTAGTGTGGAGCAACTTTAAAAAAAAAAAAAAAAAATTTTTAGCTTTTTTCTCCCGTGTCAGACTCTTACTGACTAAAACCCACCCGTGTTCCTTCCTTAGCCCTTTATGTTCCAGGGCAGCGGTAACCCTTTCGGACGATCCCGCTACCCTGGCAGGCTTCGGCCCTATCGGGCTCCGTCACTCGTGCTGACATCTCTTTGAGGCGCGCGTGGAACACATACGCGCCGTCCGGCACAAAAGTGACCCCTTACCTAATGTTTCATGTTGTTTGCTCAATTTGTCAATTTTTGTCAGACGAAGATTTTTTTTTTTTACATAGGAACCTAAAATCTCGTCTTAAAATATTCTTTAAATAATTAAAAGAGGGTCCTTTCAGATTTGCCACAACCAACATCACAAAGTTTTTGAAACAAAATTAAATATGAGAACGTGTGGTTACATTCACACGTACCTACCTACCTACGATTTTTACATTGTGGAGTGGTGTGGTTGTGGCGCGTCTGAAAGGATCCTAAGTGAATCGACGAAATGCTACGAAAAATTGCTGCTTATGGCGTGGAATCGCACTTTATCGGGTTATTTATAGAAATCGCCACACAAAGGTGTTTAGGGGTACAATACAAAGCATGTTATTTTACGTACGCAGGATGTTTTTTTTCATTATGTATTCTAGGAAAAATGTTTGGAGATGTACTTTCGCGATAAAAATATCTTGTAATCCATTCGTAAGAAAAAAATGGGAAACAGAATCTTATACTGAATGTTTTCAAGTAATAAGAGGGAATTATCAATTTACACGCATGGCAACGGTAGGAAATTATGTTAGCAAAAAGGCCACGAAATAGGTACCTAATTATAGAGTGTTTATTCATATACATACTGGCCTCCAAAAGTTAGTTGACATTTTTCCACTTCAGCTGTAAATGATTTAAAATAAAAATTAACTAGGAACTCCTAAGGGAATACCTACTTGATTATTTTTATGACAAATCATTCACAGCTGAAGTGGAAAAATTAGTCAATAACAACGTTATAGCAGTTCAAACATTTGGATCACTAGAATTTTAACTATATGGAAAAATTGTTTATAAAATAGAGAATAAATAAGTTAAATAAATAAATAAAATGTAAATGTCGATATTTAAACATAATAGATAGGTACACGGCTTTAGGTCACAAACATCAATAAGATTGGCCAGCAGATCAGACGCTAAAATATCGTCAACATTCAAAATCCAGTCCATAATTCTTTAAATGAACGCAAAACTTATGTCCTTATAAACAAGAGTTCCAAAGTTAAGTGAAAAATTAGTATTGCAAGGAAGGCACGTTGGCACTCTAGAGCCCATTTAGGCCATTTAGGTCTGAAACGATTAAAATTACTTAATTACACTCAAATGCCAGAGGCCGTAAAGTATAATTGTCCAATGAATAGACTGCGGTGAGCCAAATTGTTATTCGTCAAACCAGAAAACCTTGGAGTTTCGAGTAAATTTAAAATATTTATATACATTTTAGAGTAAATTTAAATCCAACCTTTGCTTCAAATATTTTGCCTGAAACTCGGATTTAAAAGCAAGATACATTGCGCATCCTTTACAGATAAAACCAATTTTGCTAAAACATAAACTGAAACAAAGGTAAGCTGTACACCGCTTGAGTAACTTGAGTAGATTATATAACACTGAGCCTGTTGTATTGTTTTTGTTAAAACACGATCGTATCGGTCCGCAGGGATCCGCTATTTAAGGGCTTGTACACACGGCTACACGTCAAGCTATGCAAAACCAGTTTACCTTGGCCTCACTTTGTATGATATTTTCACACAATGAACGGTCAGCTTATACTGGTTTTGCATAGCTTGATGTGTAGCCGTGTGTACTACCTTACAATGCATTAACATGAATGGCTGTTGTTTTTTCATTTTGTAGCATTCACTTTGTAATTCAGTACTGCAGCATTCACTTTGTAATTGATATGTAGTAAAGTCGAGAATGACAGAGTGAATAGGCGGAGCTTGCAGGGTTAAGTTAATTCTTCAATTCCGCAAATTCAGTGATTTTAAATGAAGTTCGCTATTTCATCTCAGGCTTGCCAAGATATTATGGGCACTTAGTACTTCTATGCATTTTATATTATGGTTTTTCGTAGTTTTTGCGGGAGATCGGTAGAGCAACACGGCTCGGATGAACTTGTCGTACGTGTACGATGCGGCCAGATTTACCTACAATGATTACATTTCGAGTTTGTAACATTCTCACTGTTCGTTCAAGGTATTTACTTACATTTGAAAGTCGCTTCGTATTTCTAGCCGTCGCGTGTTATCTATTGGTAAAGTAATTGTTGGCAGTTTAGTGGTTGATAGGGGTGTGTAATAGGCAGTTGAATAAAAGTCAAGTCTGCTTATAGTAGGTACTCATGATTGTATTGAGCAACACACACACAACACAGAAAACATGGCATCTTTATTTGCGTAAATTTATAAAGCAGATACTATCCAAGCATGGCATACCTATCTATCTAGAAATAAATTAATAATGCTCTTCTTCAAAAATCTGAAGAAGAACATTATTTATTTATTTAAGTATATATTCATTTTATGCAAATTCCAAAGCAAATTACAAATTGTTTTATGCTATCAATTTATCCACAAAACTACAATGCAGACTCCTACGAATTGCAATAAATTAATTCATTATTGTTATCACTGTAGCAAGTTTCACACAATACGATGATTAAATTAATTTAAGCGCTCATGCATGCGCTGAAATAGTTCCATTCTCGCCACGTCTGCATAATAGTTATTTAAATGACCACGAGCCTTTGTTTCTAGCATCTCTTACCTTAATTGTTGAAATTGCACAATATTCGATTTCAGCGGGCAGAGGTTACCCATATAATCTCTCATAAATCTTCACTATCTGTGGACCCTTTACACAAGAACAGTTCCTATAATGTTCCTATAGACGTCCTCTACGTCTACGTAATAAACGTAACAACCAGTTACGTGACAAAGTTAACGAGCCTCGTTACCGAGACTGCAGCAAAAATACTGTTTATTCACTTTGAAAAGCTTGTCCGATAAACCGATTATAACGATGTTTGGCACAAAGGCTTTTTCATAGTTACACTTAATTAAAGTAGAGATTAACTCCATTGCGAGTAGCACGGAACTGGCTTTTACGAAAAAAATAAAATAGCAAGTCCCTAACAATGCTTTTCATTATAACCTACCTACCAATCTGTCCCAGTTTATAATGGAATGCTAACGGAGTTCCGGAGCTGTTTGTATTAGGTACTCTTGTTTAATACCTTTTTGTTTCTAAAATATTCATCTAAGCAATGTTGTAAAGTGTAAACCTAAATAAATAGCCCTTTCACACCCAAAACTTGTGGAAGGTATGTTTAGTTCGTTCCTGCATAGTCCCAAATTTGTTTTATAGACAACAAACCATACATTTTAGAACATTGGTGGTCCAATGGTAATTTCGCTTGGAGCAAGGATTTTCCCAGTTCTTCTGGGTACAATCATTGTGATGAGCGTTTCCGATTATCGTTCAGGATTAATTTTTCATCACATGTAACGATACGATGCAAACCCCCTCGTTATTGAAGTATCCTTACCTTTAATTACAACACGTAGTAAGTATGAACAAGGGTCAAATTGTCGCGTTTGAAGCAAGTAATGAGTTTTACCTCTAATAACAATTAGAACTTTTTCCCCAGTCATATTTGCTATTGGCATGTCGTTCAGTTGATTCGAAATTAAGGTTTGGTACTTTCCTAATTAACTACGTCCTGATTAGGGGGAATGATGACGTTCAATTAAATCTTTTTACATTAGACATGACGTCGTCGTCATGTCTTTGTTCGCTACCGGCTGTAACTGAAAAAGTTCTTTAGGTATACCCATGGGTAACTCCAATATGTGCAACGAAAAGTTTCACCTGACATGGAGTAAGTTAACGCTTGAGCCTCTGGTTGTAATTAATTGTGGAGACGCTAGAATATGGGTATAAGCTATTGACACAACTGAAACTTACTGAGTCAACAGCCATTTATAAAAATACTAGCTGCGCCCCGCGGTTTCACCCGCATAAGTTTCGATCCCGTAGAAATTACGGGATAAAAAGTATCCTTTGTGTTAATCTTGGTTATAAACTATCTGTGTGCCAAATTTCATACAAATCCCTTTAGTCGTTTTTGCGTGAAAGAGCAACAAACATCCATCCATACAAACTTTATAATATTAGTAGAAGTAGAAAAGAGGTGCTACTTACATTGTAATGTAACGGTTTAGATTCCGAACACAGGTCATAATAGTTATTTTTGAGCTATGGTAAGATATTTAACGTAATGATGTTTATGATATCCCAGACCCCTTTTTTCATTTAGGAAAGTGTATGGTTGATCTTTTTATACCTACAGTAAGCATTTCAAAAATATTGTGACACTTATGTATCTCCCGTTTATATTGCAATTTATAAGGTAGATATCTAAATCAATCCTCACTCCGCGGCGCGTAAACGGCACTTAGGGGGTACAACTATCTCGTGCACTTGTATTAGCTAAAATATTCTATGGCATAAATTAACTCTTTTTCGAATTTTCTTTGAATTGAGAAAAGCACTCGTTATTGTAATTTAACAAAATGTCGATGATCCATTATTTTCTGGTTTATAGGATAGGATACTCAAAGAAACGAGTGTTTTTTTAACCAAAAAGAAAGTCGGACAACTTTCGCGATAACAGGCATACTTAGGTAAAACAAAGTAATTTGCCTGAAAAACTTTTATTTTAGGATAATAAAAATCTCTTGAAATAGGTATCCTAAACATAGGAGTCAGGTTTAATAATAGATACTTTGTGGAAGCTTATACGTGTCGTCAACATTCAAGTACGCAGACTAAGTACTTAGCTTAAGAACTATTAAGTTTGTGAAGTTTTCGCTCGGTAAGTTTGTGCGCTTGTTATAACTGAGAAGTAACTCAATATCTACAGGAATTACTGTGGCGTAGAGTTCCTATTAGTTCACAATTATTCGCAACTTTCCCGATTTTTCTATAACTGTATTAAGTTGTTCGATCTAGCGTTGAATTACATCTTTGACACCACCTTTATCTAGTACTAGTCAAGGCAACCTAATACTGTCTTTTTCACTCTAAGCAATAAATAAGCAGGATCTTTTAATGGAACCTTTAAATGAAACGTTTTTTCTTTCAGGATAGTTTTTGTCAAACGAAGCAAAAAAGCTTTTCCGGTCGTTACACTTGAGTAATACTATACTTATTGTGTCACATTGTGTCCCATCTGTCGTTGATCTGTGTCCACTTCCGCTGTGTCCCTTCAATCATTAGTCAACTCGTCCAATTGCAATCCACCGCTGCACGTCACTCCAAGCCAAAGGTCGAGCGTACAACTGATAAGGGTGGCTGAAAAATGTGTACGTTTTAATTGCAATTTTTTTATACGTTATTTTCTCAATATATTGCATTTTCGTGGCTTTTTTTTCAATGAATTTTTCGGAAGGTATAGATAGGTACTGTGCATGAGAACTTGAAACCTGTTTCACGGTAAGTATTTTAATTTCGTTTTAAAGTGGATATTACAAAAGTTATTAAGAATTCAGGAGTACATTGTCTCTTGATTAAACTTGAAAGGTACTATGTAACATTTCAAGCCCAAAAGAACAACGTCATAAATTTAGATACTTTAAACCATGACTGATATTAAGTGCTTTTGTCTCCACCCAACGTGAATATTGCTTTTTCTTCGACTCATTTATTTTTCAGTAGTAAATGATATTTTATTTTCTTACGACTGTTAAATGAAACCCTACTGCTAATTTATTAGGTTTCTTTCTCCAATGACGTATGTTAATGTTTGGTACGTACCTAATCTAAAAGTTGCCTCGTTGGACTATGCGGTGGCAAACGCTAAGCAGCTGTGCATGAAGTCCTGTATTTGATTCCCAGGTCGGGCTGTGATATTGGGTCTTTTTATTCGAAATTTCTCAATAGCACCCCGGAGTCTAGATTTTTGCGCCCGGTTGATGTCAATTGGCTCACCCCCTTTTACTTACATGGGCCTTCAACATAACGGCGACATGTGGGTATAGTAGTAAAGGTAATACTTAAGTACACCCCTGCTTTACCCTTCGCGGAATACAGGCATGATGTTTTGTAATCTAAAAGTGGAAAAATTTTGCACGAAAATACACATTATATATTTATACAAGCAATGGTGTATAAATATTCAATTCTATTTTAAGATAAAGAGCAATTACTGAGAATCATTATAACAGCTAATGGCATGGTGTTCAAACAATAAACAATGATCGCACCTCCCTGATCCGTTTAATAGCATGGACATTATGTATAATTCCAGTATCAAAGATCAAATGCTTTTGCATGATGAGATAATTCAAATAATTGTTGATGTATTTAAATACAATTATATCAAATTATGTCAATTTTATATCATGCGGTTGAATAAGGAAGTTAAAGTTCATGATTAAGTGCAAACAAAAGTAATTAATTTACGTACTTGTTCGTATAATAATTTTCATAAATTACGTAGATAAGTAATTATTAAAATTTCGCTGAAATTATATTAGGTAGGTAAGTATACAGTGTGTATTGAGTAGGTTTTAGATAATAATTAATATTAGGTACCGAGAAAAGGTTCACTATGTTTTTTTAAGATCTGTGAGCAGAGCCTCAAAGATCTACTCGTACCTCTTCATAGATACAACATAATAACAGACATATTTTTTTTCAATTATTCGCAGGATAATTTGATTCTGAAATCAACGTAACATTCAGCACAAACTTTCAGTATATACGAGTATGTACTACAAATAAGTATAAACCATATACCTACGGTCCTATATAAAAATATGTACATAGTACATTTTCAACCAATTGTTATTTTTTTATAATTTATACACAGAGTAAAATACGACTTAACTTTTGAAGTACAAAGTTACGTATAATTATATTTATTTATTTATACTTATATACTTTATTTTACACCACAAAAATACATAGCGTAAAAAATACATGAAACACTACAAAATATACAATGGGCGGCCTTATCGCATTACTGCGATCTGTTCCAGGCAACCTTAGAATGGACAATGATTTTCCTGGACATAAACTAAAACAAACAAATTAATTGGAATCTCTATTTTGCATGTTGTAATTAATACTTCGTTTGTTTAATGATTACTAATTGATATTTCTATAATTATTTATTATTAATGTGATGTAATTATTTATTACCTATCTAGTGGCACTCATTATCATATTTTCTCTTGTTAATATGCGGATAATGTAGTGGGCTGCAATATTGTTATTATTATGTTTTATCTTTCCTCTGTACCAACACATATTGTAGCTGTTTATTGTCCCTGAATAAATAAAATAAAAAATAAAATGGGACTGTCAATATACAATACACTAAAATAGATACACAAATATATACGTACCGAAAATTATAGATACAAAAATACATACATATTATGTATACAAGCAACGAAAAATAAAAGAAGACTGTAGATGATTGCAGTTAGGACAACAAGATCACAACGACAAGTAGTGCAACAAACGAGCGGCCTGGACAGTAAAGGATTTATCAAGGAAAGTTGTGGAATGCATGGGCATTTTGAGCATCAAGTTATCTGATGACGTTAACAATTTCGTGTAGGAGTCGCAAAGAAACTGAAAACGTTCCTTGAGATAGAGAGGGGTGGAAGGAGAAAAGAGCACATTAAACAGAAGGGAAAGAGTATGAGCATTCCGTATTGTTATAATATCATATTATGTATACCTACCTAAAGGTCCACTTCTGATGAAATTACTATCAAAAACCTTCTTATTAAATGAATTCGGAGGAAGGTTTTGCATAGCATAGCCAACTTTCAAACGTTTCGACAGAAATTTATCGTTTATCAAGGCTCCCTCAAACTAGAGCGACTTGATATATCGTGCAACAAGTCGCGCACTTGTCTTTTTCATCCGACTGCCCCAGAAGTAGGGTACCTAATGTTTTTTTCATAGAAATTGTTCTACGGATATATATGTAGGTATATCGCAGAATCGCATCACTCTCCTGCATAGTGCCTATCTGCCTCAAAACTATAGGAATCCAATACATACCAATTCAATATTTGCGAAGAACTTTTCGTCTAAACTTTATTACATCGTTCAGTTAAATATTAGGTTGGTACCTCATAAGAACTGAGATAAATAAACGAAAGTAAACCTTCATCATCTGCCTAGCCTTTTCCCAACTATGTCAGGGTCGGCTCCAGGTCTTACCGGAAGCAGTTGAGTATCAGTTATTTACATGGAGCGACTGCCTATCTGACTTCCACAACCCAGTTACTGGGTAATACGAAACCCCTTGGTGAGACTGGTTGTCAGACTTTCAGGCTTCTGACAACCCGTAACGACTATCAAACATCCACGAATGACAACCGGGACCAACGGCTTAACGTGCTTTCCGAGGCACGGAGGGGTCTTGGTATGTAAATATGGTCACCCATCTACGGATCAACCGCGGCAAGCGTAGCTTAACCTGATCGATCGACCCGTGTGGCTGATATTTCTTACCCACGAGCCCCTCTACGAAATTAAACCATATGTACCAAAAATTTATTGACATATCAAAACGACACCAACCATAAAAAACCTAATTATTTTAATACCATAACCCATATAACCCATAACCGAAATATAGAACATAAACAAGATCATGTTTTTGACATGGTCTTGTTTATGTTCTATATTTCGATACTAGGATCAACAGGCTTCAATTGTGTTGGGTAAACAAGTGACGATGAAACCATAATTAGGTAGGCCATTGTTATTCTAATATTATTCAACCGTCAAAAAAACCTGCGTTGTTCAGGCTTTGTATTGGGACTTATCACAATTCTTTAATATATTCTACATGGCGGAGTTATTCGTTTATTCGGAACGCCAGCGCCATCTCGTGGCGTTAGACAGAGTCTAGCCTGAGTTCGTGAAGGTGGACGGAGAGCTACAGCTTCAAGAACGGTGTGAGCAGAGCTCTCGGGATCATCTAAACATTGGACATCGTACGAACAACATGTGCATAGACACTGTCTTCGTTCCGTATCGTTGAGTTGTGTGAGTGTGTGATTCGCTAGTGTGACTAACTTGTTCGTAAATTATAATCTGATTTGAACTGCAAACCGTTTTTCTATTGTGCTATAATCAACACTACCCATAGTACGCCCACAGTAATTAAAATATGCCTGATGTTAACGAGAGACAGACATACCTTCTCCGTCATACATATAAATTAGTGGATAGGGTAGATTCCTGGGTAAAAAAATAATTATTATATTTAGTCCGTCAGTTAGATTATCTAAAAATAATGGATACGTATTTTTTCTTTTGTCAATCAAACAAAAAATTACAAAGATAAAGCGCGTCAAAATTTGGGAGTAGGGGGTCGTGACGTCACGTGACACGTCATGCTAAAAAGTGTAGCAAGGCGTGTTATACAGCGTGTATCAGAATTGTGTAGTCATATTTGAGGGTTTGGTACAGACCATCAAACTGAACAACTCTCTCTGCGTGAAGTCACGCCTTGCTACACTTTTTAGCATGGCGTGACGTCACGCGGAACTTTAACGGGCGATATCTTCATCATTTTTTATATAATTGACAAAAGATCAAGTCAATATTTTTTGATGATCTAACTGACGGACTAGTTAGATTTTTTTAGGCAGCTAGCCTATTACACAGAATAATATAGGTACAAAGTATACTAGACTAACGAACAATTTTCTTAGTATGTATTTGTGTCACTTTGTAGTTTGTAAATTGCGCTGTACAACGCCTTGGGATTCAATTCTGTAATGTTGTGCATGAATCTTAAATAAATAAAAAATAAAATAAATTTAAAAAAAAAATTGTTTACAACGTGTAACAGAAATGTAGGGCATGCTAACTTTTTTTCGCGATTACGACCTTGGTCCCATGGAGAGAGTTGTTTAGCTTGATGGTCTGTACCAAACCCTCAAATATGACGACACAATTCTGATACACGCTGTATAATACAGTAAACCATTGTAGGTGCCATTGTGCCTATCATAGAGCAAGGCGACGCGACGCCTCGGTGTCCGCTGCTAGTCGATATTGTTAACATTTTTCATACAAAGTGTTATTTATATTATTTTACTTTTTTTACTTCCATAATTCCTCTAATATACCTATACCTACTAACGGCGTTGAAGGCGGTTCGTGACAGAAATTTTGTGCAAAACACACTTACGACCGCCGTCACGAATTCTATTCATACTTACTCGCACCATCGTGCATAAGTACTTGGCGGCTGACTCATCTCGCAGTTCCGGAACTAACGGTCGAAATAACTGTTAAACAAATGACATTCAGGAAAATTGCTCCACTTCTCTGATGGTGCATTAGGGAACCGTTTTGTGGTAATACTTATTTGTAGAGCAGTAGTGGCCCAGTGGTAACGGCTGTGACTTACGAGTTGCAGGTCGTAGGTTCGAATACTGACAGGCGGTTTACTTTGTGTAAATTATTGAATGACCTCTGGTGTCAAAACGGCGAAGGAAGATATCGTGAGGAAAGCGGCATGTTCTAGAACCAAAAAAATCGAAGACATGTGACATCCACAAACCCGCACTGGGTCGGAGTGGTGGATTACAGCCCAGAGGAGGCCTGTATCCCAGCAGTGGGAACATTATAAGCTGACTATGCACTTATTAGTACCACCACCATTTACATAATTTGTTGAAAGCAGGCAATATGACGTCACGACCCCCTACTCCCAAATTTTGACGCGCTTTATCTTTGTCATTTTTTGCTTGATTGACAAAAGAAAAAATACGTGTCCATTATTTTTCGATAATCTAACTGACGGACTAAATATAATAATATTTTTTTTACCCAGGAAGCTACCCTATTACAGATTAGAGACTACTACCGTACTACCCTTTTCACAAACATTGAACGGCAGACAATCAACATAAAGGATTAAGTACGATTTTATTCAATTTATTCAAAAACATTTACACAATACCATTTATCATAAGAGAAAAAAAATGTTAGAACCTTTTTATAAAAGGTTAAAAACGTTTTTGTATGGGCGGGCGAGGAACAAAGGAGGTTACACTTTTTAGGTTTTGCCACAGTTGGGTAAAATACGAACAGTAATAGCGTTGGCTCAGATTATGCGTAGTTCATCGGCATATTTAATATCAGCCATGAATTAATTATACGCTTTTGTATGGTGACTAGCTTCTGCCGGTTGATTCTGTAAAAATCTCACCGTGAAAACTCAAGAAGATTTTTTTTAATCCGACTGGTATTTCCAGGGATTTGAGCTTTAAACAAACAAAAAAAAATTCAGCATTATTATTAGTATTAGTTTATTAGATTTAAGAATACAAAACTGTCCACCTACTACCTGGACAGCTAGTCAGATTTTAGAATGCAATTCTGTTTGACTTCCATTTGTGAAATCCAAATTCACACAAACTGAAAGTTTGCCATTTCAAAGCATGTATGCAAAATATATTTTTATCTCTAGCGACGCGCGCTTTACTTGTGGTTACCAAGTGTACAAACACGCTGTGAATTTGTGTGTAAGCGCAGGAGCTTTCGGTGCCGTACGAGACAATCGAAGACGAGTGAAGTCAAGTGTGTGACCGCGCGTGAGCACACGTTCACAACGTGTTTGTACACTTGGTTACGACAAGTAAACCGCGCGAATACTGTAATTAATTCAATCGAAATGAAAAACTGGGAATTTGGCTCCCGCGTCTCGTCACGTGGCGCGTTGTACTGTGTGTTCCGCCTTAGTAGATATAAAAGTGCGACAGAGATAAATAAGAATCGACAGCGTTTGATTACTTTTCCAATACCATTTATATTGGAACTAAACAGGGGACAATATAAATGGACGAATGTTTTGAACATTGTTTATGGGGCCCGATTCAAATCTATATAAATAAAACAATGTCGAGTTATTTACACCATTTATAACTCAAGAACAGCTGGACCAATTTTTATGATCTTCGATTTGTTGATTATGCAAACAAATCGAAGATCATAAAAATTTGGAAGAGGCAGATTCAATTCTATTTTATTGTAATTCTTGAAGTTCAAAAGTCCCTTTTATGTGCCTATTTGAAATAAATTGACTTTTTGGATTTGTCTCAGCCCCGAATAGAAAAAACGGGAAAAAGATTAAAAGTTTTGGGGGACTGTCTTAAGTAATTTTGACGTTCGAAAAGCTGATTCTCAGCCTAATTTGAATAAATAACTTTTGATTTTTATAAATAATATACAAATATGTAGTTACATTAATACAATTATAATAATAATAAATTGTTTATTACCACAAATTTCAAGTACATTGCACTGTATACAGATTAAAGTTCTTAATTTAGCATTAGGTAGATAAGTACAATAGGTCCATCCCTGTCCCCTAAACTAGGCTAGGCCTGTATCTTAGGGGTCAGAACTCGGCTATAAAGTATTCTTATATGATTCTATTGTGGCAGACGTGCCAGTGGACTGTGTCAAGTGGGTGCATTTTTGATCTTGTGGTAAACTTTAAAAATGTGAGAGTGAGAAGGTGAGGAGTGAATTTTATTGTATAAGAGTAAATGTTTGATGATTGTGATTGTGTGAAGAAGTGAATGGGGTGTTTTATGATAGTGTTGTGTGTAGTGAATGAAGTGAGTGTATGATTGTAGTGTGTTAGAGATGTGAGTGATTAGCGCGTGTGAGAAAAATAGGTGAATTACACATAAATAGGTGTTTATTAGGTGATGTAGGTTAAAAGAGATTCCGTTCCATGGTAGTCCTGTTTTAGCAGCCAATCAATTACTGCACGTTTTAGTTTAAACCTGGGGAGACCGAGAATATTTAGCTTTTCATGGGCTTTGTTATAAATGTGGGTACTTATTACGTAAAATTGGTGCCTTGCGAACTTCGTTTTGTGCTGAATGCTGGGAATTATATGTTTACGTTTTTTAGGGCCAGGGGGAGCCAAACTGCCATGTATCCTAAGAATTGATTGAAGCACAAATAGCTGTCGTACAGTTAAAACCTTACAGTCTGCATAAAGTTGCGCTGTTGGATATCTGCGTGGTTTCTTTGTCATAACTTTAAGGACTGCCCTTTGTGCCCTCTCAGCCCTCAGGAGACCTGTCTTATTGGCTCCACCCCATACATTAATACAGTACCCTAGTACCGATTGGCACAGCGCAAAGTACACCATTTTGAGAACATCATGGTCAGCTGACCCCCTCAGTGATTTAAATATAGGGATAAGACGCAATGTTCGGGTGGTAAGTGTGTCTAGGTGTTTGTCCCATCTTAGTCCGTTGTCTATATGGATGCCGAGGTATTTTACGCTGTCATCTCTTCTTAATTTTGGACAGGAGCATAGTGTTGAAAGACTTGCGCATGAGTGCGCCGTTATGGAGAAGGTACTGGGTGGTTTCATATTGCAACGGATGGCGAAAGGAACATATGAAGTTTTGGCCAGATTTAACGTCAGTAAGTTAGAGTTAAACCAGTGCATGATTCCACTTAGGGCAGACTCAGCGTTGCTTTTAACGGCTTCCCAAGATGGACCGTGGGCGATAATTGCGGTGTCATCTGCATAGGTGTACATTTTGCAGTTTGGGAGCGTCATATTGCAGAGATCGTTTATATAAATTTGAAACAATGTCGGCCCTAGTATGCTACCTTGTGGTACGCCGTACGTTACTAGCTCCTCGTTACTCAAATTAGAACCAATTTGGACTTGTTGAGTACGGTTTTTGAGGTAATCTTTGAAAATTTCAAGAGCTTTACCACGAACACCCAAGGATTCCAACTTGGAGATAAGTTTGGGCACAGAAACCGTGTCAAACGCTTTAGATAGATCTAAAAAAATTCCCAGGCACTTCGTCTTTTCATCGAGTTTTTTAGCAACCAATTGCGTAAGATCTAATACCGCGTCTTCAGTTGATACTCCTGAACGAAAACCGTATTGGTTGTCAGCTATAAGATGAAATTTGTCTAGGAAGTTTCTAAGTTGTTTATTGAGAATCTTCTCAAAAATTTTAGAAAGTGACGTGAGTACCGATATGGGTCTGTAATTGTTAACACAGTTTCTGTCCCCTCCCTTGAAAATTGGGTGCAGAATAGCTTTTTTAAGAGTACCCGGGAAAACTCCTGACTGAATGCAGAGGTTAAAGATGTAGGCTATATGTGGGGCCAGGATATGACGATGCGTTTTAAGCAATGATGACGTGATACCGTCCCAGCCTACAGCACAGTCACTGCGTAGCTGAAGTATAGTTGCTTCCACATCCCTTTCGTCTATTTCAGTGATAACAAGCGAATTACAGGATTGACTATTTGTTAAGGTTTCTGGAGAATGACTGCTGATGGATGTGGTTTGATTTTGAAGTATCCTGGAGGCCAAGTTTTTACCTACATTGGTGAAAAAAGTGCACACATTATTAATGGAAGAAGTTGGAGTGTCACATAATTTCAACAATATGTCTGAGCTAGTTCGTATTGGGCGGGTGTTGGTGATTTCTTTAATTGTTTTCCAAAGGGATTTAGGGTTGTTTTTACTTTTTTGTAGCTCATTGTGTTCATGTGTTTGTTTTAGTTTTCTGAGCAATTTGTTACAAAAATTTCTATAGCGTGAGTATGTGATTTTTAGGATTAAGTTATCTGGATTGTTTTTTGATTTTAAATGCATGATGTCTCGATTCTTAATGCATTTTAGAAGACCTGGGGTGATCCATGGCTTCAAGGTTCGTTGTTTCCTCGGAAGAGTGACTTGTATTGTATGTTTAGTTGTAACCGTCGAGATAATTTTTAGAAGTATGTTCATAGCCTCGTTACCGTCACAAGTCTTGTAAATATCTGCATAACTGGTATTCTCCAATTCGTCTTTCATAGCGTCGTAGTTTGTGCGAGATACAGTATTTTTCTTGTTACGTGTAGGGTTTGTGTGGTTAAGTAGTAGTACTATCGGTTTGTGGTCAGTAATGTGTGATTCCAGAATTAAGGTGGTAGTGTCTAATTTTGTCTTTATGAGAAAATGGTCAATACAATTATCTAATCTGGTTGGTAGTAGATGGGTAGGTGATAGTCCATGAGAGGCGTTTAGGATAAGATAGTCCAAGCTACGGTCATTTCTGTTGTCTTCCTTGATATCAATATTCAGATCACCAACAAGGACGACGTTCTGATAATTTGATAGATCATTGTAGGCATCATTTAAGCTATTCAGAAAGCTTTCAAATTGATCTCTGGTGTTGTACGAGGGAGACCTGTAAACTGCCACAATTAATTCAAGGGTGTCCATCCAATTTTGCAGGTGGGCTATAATTTTTATTCTGCTTCAGCCGCGGGCCATCTAGTAAACAAAATTTGCCTACAGTTACGGTAAATACCTAGATAATAAAACTAAACAAAACTTTAAGTTACCTACTCATAGTTTGTTTTATCTAAAAAAAGCTTTACGTGATACCTTTGAAGAGGTTTAGTATAACAGCTTTATCTATCAATATTTAGCGATAAATCTGAGTTCGATAATAAAATCAAGTCTGAAAATAATATTTTTGAAGGTATCCCTCTACTCCTTTCGGCTTTCGCGAGCCCGCTCGTCCTCCTTCCAGTTTTAACGGGACCTATCCAGTTCGTTCCGCCAGCACCCACATGGTCTGTCGCGACCGCTCTTTATTGTCTCAAAATATATTTTATTGGTTAATTGAGAATGGGTCCATAAGAAGTAAAATATTTTTTTGAACCTGATTTGAAGTCCTGACTCTAATTTCAATATATGTTATATTTTTTCCAGGAAAGTAATAAATAATTTAGGTGGTTGTTTCCCCCCAAAAAATAAACGAACTTGACGAATTATTTATAAGATTTATAATTATATTTTATGACAAAATTATACATCAATAATAAAAAATAATATTATATGTTTTTATACTTTTTCTATACTAATATTTAAAAACATAATTTATATGTGTTTACATTGAAATAAAAGAAAAAAATATTTAAATAGAATTATAATAATATTTCATAGTTTACTCGTACAGTGAAAAGTATATTTTCTTTAATAGTTTAACATTTAGAAATACATAATTAATATAGGTAGGTTAAAATTATTGTATCAAATCTTACGGGCCACTTAGGGAAGTTAATTGTTAAGGAAATTGGCACCCTTCGTCAATTTCCCGTGTTATAAGCCATTCAACTGCCAAAGAATAACAGTTGTGATTATAACAATTTAAGGGCGGGTTGTTTCACACCCACTTGACGCACATATACGTATACGTAAAAAAGGGCGTTAACATCATCAAACCAAAAAAAAGCGTTGTTTTAAATTACAATTACAAAATTTTGGCTTTGACGTACGTCAAATAATAACGAGTACGTAATCGGAGTTATTATTTGACGTATGTATGTTACGTTAACCAATCGTTTCAAGCAACCCGCCCTTAGTTGGTACCATCAATTTGCTTCCCTGACTTTACAATAGAAGTGGAAAAAATAGCTTTTTGTTCCTTAGATAGTAGTAGATTAAACAAACATGAATCAAGCTAACTTAGAAGGTACAGACTTGTGCAATATCCAGTGACACAACCCGCAAGAGTGAACTTGAGACTCGAGCGGCCCCTCCCGGACTCCCGCGCTTTACGTCATTCAAACTAAGTCGCAAGTTAACTCTTGCGGGTTGCACTATTAATATTGCGAATTTTCAATCACTCAGTATTGTGTTTGTGTATAATTATAACCTCGCACAAGTCCGTCCATAACAGAATACTTAGTATGGACTTCGTGTTAATTGGGGAAAATAATGACAATCGGTAGAGTAGACTGGGGTCAGTTGTATCACGTTTGGAACGAATAAATAACTCACGTCGTGGCAGGGTTACGTATGGTCTGTAGGGAAAGGTTCGGATATCGGCAATCTCAACGCATTTATCAGTGTTACGCTTGTGAATACAGATACTTGACCCACAGTATGGTTGAGCGGGTCGATTATCTACCATACATTGTAAGTTTAAGACAAAAAGTGGGTACAAAAGTACCCACTTTTAGTCCCTTTCTTCACTTTCACTTTTTTTTTGTTCACTTTTTTTGTCTTCTGTCACTTTTTGTCCCTAAAAAGACTAGGGATTTTGCCCTAGTCTATGTAATGGACTAAAAGTTATGTTCTCCTGTTCCAGTTTATTGTGGTTTGGAACAGTTTATTGGGGATTTTTTGACACAGACAGCTCTGGTTCAATTACTTTTTTAGTTAGTTTGCCTTTAATTACAGCCTTGCCTGGGAGCAAATGACGCCAAAATTCAAAGTAGAGCAAACTCACGTAGGAGCCTGTTCGTTTCTGCCTAACGCTTCTGACTATAGCAGTAAACCCTCAAGTTGTAGCCATTTGAGGACAAATAAAGTCATTTTATCGCTAAGGACTCGGTTTCGTAACGACCTCACTACAAGCGTTCACATCCAAATGTTCCAACTGCCCCCTGTTTCCTCCTGAAGTACTAGTAATATGTACATTTATATGAATGTTATTATTACATTAAGACAACGAGAACAACGTGGAAATGAGTACACGGTGCCTTTTAGTGACCAGAAAAGCTCTCAGGTGGAATGATACATACCTGCTTGTTACTTTTAACATCGTTTGTTGTACGATATATGCAAATTACAAAAAAAAAAATTGTCTCTCTGGTAAGGTTATTAACATTGACCAAATGTAACAATATAATGTCATATTTGCAATATATGTAAAGATATGCTTACAAACAATGTAACTACAGTCCGGTCGTCGAGTGAATGCGTTCCTGGCACCTACCAGTGCGACAATTCTAGAAACATCAAATTCGCAAAACACCTATTCATTTGTATGAAAAAATAAAAATTATATAAACTGGCAGGTGTCAAGTATTCATTTTTTTCGTCGGCCGCACTTTAGCTACGATCAGGTACATGTTATTCACATAAAAGACTTACTTTTGAAATGAAAAAATTAAAAGAGCATCAAATTATAAGAGCTCAACTGTCTTGTCTATCTAATGAGACAGTTATTTTTTCTTTTGTTACTGAACTTAATAAGCTTGCCTAACTAACGAGGGGATAATTTGAATTATATTATTCCGGAATAATGCAACAAGCCTTCGTAGTGACATTTTTACTTTTTATTTTAATTACGTATTGTTTTTTTTTTTTCAAATGTAGGTTGAGACAATATTTGTTTCTTTTTACTCGAAAACATTTTCCTTGCCACTAAAAGGAAACGCGATTGATTTATCGAATATTGATGAACTTTATTTGACGATATTATTTTGTAATTTCTATACAATAATGTACAATTTAGGGCTGGTTTTTCAATCATCTGATAACTTTATTCTAGAAATAATTTTGAAATTTTGACAGTTGTTTCATACAAAAACTGTCAAACGTCAATTTTATTCCTCGAATAAAAGTTATCTAACGATGGTACAATCACCCCTTAGCGTTGTAAATAACTAGTATTTGGTATAATAAAAAAATAAATAAATCATAAGCATAAATCTATAAGTAGCATAAGTCAAAAAACCAATTCCTAGCAATTAAGTATTTCCTTGTTTTAAAGTTTAAAAAAAAGTTAAAATTTATGGTTATTTGGACATTGTTTGCTACTTATATTTCGGCTATTAGGCGGAACTATTATGAATTATATTTAGCTCGACTGTATTAGAATCTAATTTACGTATCAAAATGTTTATATATTGTCACTATTTACAAGGTTCATGTTTAACAATAAAACTTTATGCTTACGTATAATTATAATGATTTTAACACGTCGTGACATTAAATTTTCAGTTGCCATTTTTACATTTTATTACTTATTACGTATATTTGAAATTGTTATTATAATATTGTCAGCTATCACTCCCCTAGACTCTCGACCTAGTTGTTAAATCGTAGCCTGCCTCTGCTACAAGCGATAACAGAGTAAGCGGTATTACAGTATTGAACATAAATATTGCATTTCAAATTCTAGCCAAGGCCAAGATGTCGGCTCGACGTGGCTTCATCTTGAATCTTTGTGATCCGAATATCGTCAATTTGTAATGTAACTAGGAGGTAAGCACTATTTCGTGGAATAAATATCACATACAATCTATATTTACTTACAATTGTACCGACGTACCCACTCATAAATATTCCCCTTTTATGTAAATTTCACGAATTTGAATAGCCTATTTACACTTTTTACAGTCATTTAGATTTACATACACTTTCGTTTTACCAGTTAATTTAAAAACATTATCTATCTAACAACAAATAAAGTCACAAATTTCGATTAAGTAGGATTAACTAAAGGATAACAGAAAGATATGTTACGTTTGGTCTGAACTCACTAGCCCTAGTTAATCCATCTAATAACAAACATATTCTAACTTTTTAAGCTCGCGAGATCACTTAGTTCACAATCACTCACACCACACTCACTCAGCATCAAAGTACAGACGTCAGCAGGTCAAGCTACCCGATACTGTCAAATTTTCCCAATCAACCTTGAACCTTAATGCTTTGGCGATAAAGTTGAAAATCTATTAAAGAAATTTGACAGATTGTAGTAGCTTGATGTGCTGGCGTCTGTACTAATTAGCGAAGTTTACTAAGAAGTCTTTAGAGTTTTTTAATTAAGAAGTTGAAAGCGCTTGCTTCAAACGCGTCTCTTAGTCGTATAAATCACGTCTAGATACGGTAGAGACAGTGTAGAAGCCGCTGCTGTCTGTCACTTCGCTGGTGCTCTCCGTCAATCAGGAAATATCAATTTTTTCCACCTTGTACAGGAAGCGCCGCCGACGCATGTCTCATGACTCCCCGTTGGGCGCGATCGTCACCGTGCTGCAGTTGGCGCGGGTGGAGCGCGTCGAACTCCTGCGCAGCCCGACGCCACCCACGGGGTTTAAAAGAATCAAGTTTCCGCTTTTCCTTTTCCCGTGACAGTTGCAGAATATTAACTCTTTCATACCTTTCCTAAAATTCTTAGATAGGAAAGCGTACAAAAGTGGATTTATACCGGAGTTGAAGTATGTGATGAGGAAAGTAAGGGGGGTGAGGAGAGTGCTGAAGTCACTTGGGCCCTCGTAGCCGCTGGACCAGTACTGCCACATCTTGCGCGCGTGGAAGGGCAGGTTGCAGATGGCGAAGGTGAGCACGACGACGATGAGCATGCGCACGACGCCACGGCGCGCACGCAGAACATTGCGCGACAGGTGGCTAAGGTGATGGCAGCTGCGCGTCTCATGGCCGCGCGTCGTCTTCGAAGTGCTCGTCTTGCCCGTGTGACTGCTGCTACTCTTTCCCACCACTTTCTGTATTGAAGAAATATTCATTTAGATATGTATGTAGGTATATTGATAGTAAGGTGACTTAAATCACAAGATGGACTTTTTACATTCGAGGATTTCTAGCATAATATATCTACAAAACTTACTACGTTTCCCTACAGCAGTTTTACAAGAATGAAATTCTATGTAGCTATAAGTATAGAGAAGATTTGTTATATTTTAACGATTGTTTACTTTACCCAAATATACATGTGTCTGAAAATAAATAATTCGTAGGGATCAGAACCAATGGCAACAGCTGTTGTAATAGTACTTCGATATATTTCGTAATCCCTCAAGAAATGATGGAGTACTGTACAATGTAAAGCCTACTTATTACATTTTCCCTGTAGGTAATACGAGACAATTTAATATCAAAGATTCCCTTGTACCTCACAAGGGAATCATAAATTAATATTGGTTTAATATTAATGATGAAACTCCACTCTAATTCCACTTGATGAAAAAGCAATATTTTGTTCTGATTATAAAAACAAGCAATAATATCTCCAAAAAATCGAATAAGATTTGGTTGGCCTCGAATATACCTGTTGCCAATCAAATCTTATTCGAATTTATACAACCGTAGTCGTTAGATCTTCTTGAGTCCTAGACATCCTTGTGAGATCTTTAAATGAAATAGGCAGATGTTGGTGTACCTAAATGCCTGGAATTTCTCTATCGCTTACATTTGCTGTAAGACAATGCTTACAAAGCTCATAAAAAAAAAACGAGTTGCACTCCGGGAGTACCGGCAGAAGTGAAAACTTGAATATTAACGTTGTGCATTATTGATATTTTGGAATGCGGTCTACTCTCCCTCCGTCTTACGAATTTTCGATTAGGTAACGTGTCCTGACGCGAGCTCCATCTTACGAATTTTCGATCAGGTCACGTGTCCTGACGCGAGCTCCGTCTTACGAATTTTCGATCAGTTCACGTGTCCTGACGCGAGTTTAACATTTTTTACCTACACAAAAAAGTGCACAACGCCGCTATAGAAGTTTTCACTTCAAAAAAACATTTTTTTGCTTTTCGGGGGGAAACCTTCAAAAGGCGTCCGGACTTTGGGACACCATCAGCACATGCAGATACATAGGTACCTAGTGAAAACCTTAGGTAAACTAAGTAATTGAATACGGTCCAGGATACTGAACGACTATAATCTATAGATTACTAGCTTTTGCCAGCGGCTTCGCCCGCGTGGATTTCCCGTTCCCGTGGAATTGACCCGGTAATACGTATTACCGTCAGCACAACAAGCTACCCGAAACTGTCAAACTTTCCCAATCAAGTTTGAACCTTATGCTTTAGCGATAAAGTTGAAAATCTACTAAAGAAATTTGACAGATTGTAGTAGCATGATTGTGCTGATGTCTGTACCTTGTGTGTTAATCCGGTTCATAGACTATGTGTGTGCCAAATTTCATCCAATGTTTACGCGACGCGTTTAAGCTCCCAGTCAGCATGATTTTTTCCGGAATCTTCAACAATCATCGTCATATCTCAGCAATTTACTTAAAACGTATGAATTAAATAAATTATACACCTAAACCTTCCACATGAATCACTTCGTCCATTGGTGTAAAACGTATGATAATCCGTTCGGTAATTTTTGAGTTTATCGCGTTCAGAGACCGACATACAGACGCGACGGGGACGGGGAATAATACAAAATTATAAATAAAATGTAGTGATAGTCATGATAGATGTTCATTATTATTTTTTCACATCTAGGCATATACAATACCTAGATATAATAATGCTAGGTATAATGGACACGCGTTTCACACAAAGTTGTTACCAACATTATTCATTTACCTACACCAAAACAAATGAACATTGTTGTACTTCTCCTGTATTTACATAGTTTAATATTTATGGAACCTTTAACCGCCTCCACATATATCTCAGTTTGTCTGTTTGAGACGGGCTTCAAGTAGCGTCTTTTCATTAACCGAGACGAAAATGTTTGCCGAGTAAAAAGTTTACGACGTGTCAGGGGAACTTCGCTCTTGTGATTACTATTTTATTCTTCAGATGGTGAGAAAATAACGTGTGTTCTGGGATAATACTACATGTTGGTACTGATAAGTAAGATGAATGACGTGTAGCTGGTAGTGCAGCATTGGCGAATGCTACATTATAATTTTACCTTCTTTTATAACAAATCCAACCTTATTTTTAATCAGTAAGGTTATTTTCTTCATATGGTTTTTTGAATTTTGAATCTAAAAGTGTCATGTCTTTTCTCTTACGAAGATTTTTCATTTGAAGTTTTTTTGGACACAAGACGGAAGTCCATAATATACATATTTTTTTCCGCTTGACCATGTAATAATTTGCCACGATATTAAAGGTATCGATATAACGGTTTGAACGACCGAGTTCGTTCGTTGTTCGACTGAATCCAAGGGCAGTGTTCCCGGAATTAAACGAACAGCATCAAAGACTTGTTTCGAGTCGAGTCAGGTTACTTCATTCAGAACTGGTATGTAATTTAACTTGTCTTCAGCTCTTTTGTTATAAAAGATTCTGCCTGCATCTCGGATTATCATTTTTCGTTATTTCCGTAGATTTGTCCGAAGACTGTAGGCGGATCTTGAATTCGCCCCACCGCTAGTCTGGGACCAGACGACTGCATGCTTCCTGTTAGGATTCTGATTCCAGCCAGGAGCCTTCCGACTGCCAGCCTGGAGTCTAGGACGGGATTTGTGTATATTTAGTAGTTTATTTTTTATTTTTTTTTAGTTAATATTGTCTTATTTTATTTAAAACAGCCATATAAATTGTTTCCTCGCTACCTGATAACAGATTGACTTGGTGCGTTGTTACTCATTTAGGATTATCAGATGTTTATTTATTGCGGAAGTTATAGGAACGTTTGCAAACGTATCGTGACCAACGCGTAATAGTGAAATTTATAGGGCTCTAACACCAGAGACGTCGCCTTAGAGTTATAACCGAATATTTTGAAATATTAAGAATCGTGCTGTGTCCCTCATTAAGTTTTTGTTTACAATATTTTTTATTTTACTAAATTAAACGTGTACAAGTGAAGTTCAGTTTTTATTTCGCTACAGTAGGTACTTACCAAAGATAAAAAGTGAAGCCGGGTCAAAAAATTTAGGCTATTTGACGTATTTAAAGAATCGGAAGCCGAAGTGATATTAGACCCTTTGCGACCACTAAATACCAATAATGATCAGAGGAGCAATTCTCGTAATTTAAAAACGTTCACAGTCTGATCTCAGTCTTAATCTGTCAAATATACTTCTAATTTACATTTTTGACAAGTTTTGGACATTGATTGTCGCTGAGATGAGGATACGATTAGATTAAAACGTTTTTAATTACGAGAATTAACCTACAGATAATTTGGGAGCGCAAAAATGAAAAGTACCTGTTTAAATACAAAGGATTCTGTACCACGTTAAAAATTTCAAGTTTCTCTAACAAAATGAACTGAAAATCGACTCCTATTTTCTTTGATAAAGTTTTCGTTTAAAAAAATAATGATCTCACAAGAGCGGACCGTCTATCGCGAGTTCGCGAGAGCCCATTCACTTGCTAAACGTGCCACCACCGCACCGCCGCAAGCCGTCGCGTCGCAATTCCTGCTCATATCCGCAACCATTGCACAAACGTTTCAGTTGCTTGTAACCGCACACAAACTTTATACTACCTGCCAAATAATCCCGGAACTTGATCCGTAAACTCCGAACTGACAAAGGAGTTTCGAATCAAAAGCGCTGTCTCAAACAGAGGTAGAAAGTTAAGCTTTCCTTTAGATTGGTTTGGTTTGTATTCGATTGCTCGCATGGTCTTCGAGCCCATTATTCCCGCACTCATGAATATTTTTAATTATATCATTTGGATACTTACAATGAAAATGCGAATTGATTGCATTTATTTATGCAAAAGAGGCACCCGCACGGCTGTGTCAAACCGTACATCAAGCCGCAGAATTATTTGGCTTTTAGTATGGACTTTTGTTTTTGAATTTAAATCTGATCCTTAAATTAAAGAACAATAGGCGGCCTAACCTGTTTCTTACTTACCTTTGTGATAAAGGTAAAAATACTTTTGCTTAGAATTTTAGAACACTCTAGTGCCCACTGCGTACCTGGGCATGAATAATTTCATCGTTGGGGGAATAATGAAAGGATAGAATTAGAAAACGAATTATTCAGTCTACTTGTTTAGTAGTGTTACTAAATAATGGCTTAAATGAAAAGCCTACACCTGAATAATTTCACAGCTGAGTGGATAATGGAGGCGAATAAATAAATACCTATCTAGTTGTTTATTAAAGTATGGTAATTGTTCTCAGACGTTTGATAGGCAGATGACCTCATCAAAACAGTCTATAAAGAAAAAAGAAAGACGAAGATAGAGGGTGTCTCTTTTTGTCAGCTACCTTTTTTCATGCAACGTACATACAGAAGATAGAATACTCTTTATTACATACACCATACACATTACAGATATAAATATGGCAAATTGTACATAGGGTGACACGGTCGAAATATTGTATCTATGGGTTTATGTGACACAATGCATAGAGTACATTATACATTCGGACATGGGTGGTCTTATCGCTAAAAGCGATATTTTTTGGAACCTTGGAGAAAAAATATCTACCAGTTACGCAATATTCAAAAGCGTTTTCCTCGTGAATTGTGACGGAAATACCTCTTTCATAAAGGTTTCGATAACACCATAAAATATAAATCAGTACTTTCGGAGGAAAACGCTTTCGAATCTTGCGTAAGTGTAAGGTATTTATGCTTGTGACCTGACCTTCACGTGACCAAAAAGCTGGCCTATTTTTGGCCTAAGCACTTATCCCATTGACAGCGATGCGGACGAATTTATTCATGCCCAATGAGCTCTCTATTTTTTTATATTGTCAAATACTTGTACAAAATATATATATTTTAGTGGTAGCTTGTATATTGTGGTTCAAGCTTTTTGTTTGTATTTAATTTTAACAGGCTAGAGATTAAGAACAAGAATGTGTTGACCTTTTCATCATTGTTGCCGACTAGAGGCCGGTTCGGGTCGGTCGGTGCAGTTGCCGACTTCTCAGGCCGTGGGAACTGCGTCGCACAGCATTGAACCCGCTCCATATGTTGCAGTGCATGAGAACTCTGCCACAGACCCACTGCTATACGAGTATACAGGACCTGGGACAAAAAAAAAACATTTTTAAGCAACAAATTATTTTGGGCTTTTTCAACAGTGTGTCTGAAATAATTGGTTTCTTGAAATAGACCAGAAGCTCTCATATCCAATATTTTCCTATGTAAAATAGAAAAATATTGAATGTTCATACAAAAATGAACAAAAACGGAATGCCAATCAAAAGCTGATGTTGTTTGCTGAAAATGTTGTTTCGCAATTTCCACTATTTCAGATTCGAGTTTCTATTTCATAAAAATAGTCAGCCCACCTTGGAGTGTAAATGTGGTGCTGTTCCACAAACGATGGGACACTTAATATCGTGCCCTGCGTGTCCTGTCAGCTGCACGTTACATAAACTGATGGACGCTGGTGATGGCGCCAAACAAGTGGTTGAATTCTGGGCCGAGTCCATTTAGATTGCTATCGACACGCTAAGAAGAGCAGATAAAAATAATATACTAGTAAAATGTTCAGTAGGCACTATCACCTGGAAGGATGCTAACTTACACCCTGTAGTTATAATGTAAACTGTCATAGAAACGCACAGGTAGCCACTAATATCGAATCAAGATAATTTAATAATATCAATAATATAATAATAATTATAGAAATTATTGAACAAGAAGATTTTGTTTCTTTGAAGTTTAAAGTAACATTTCTTAACTTTAAATTACAAGACTAAATATTTTTTAATTGATAAAATGTCACCTGGAAGGATGCCAACTTATACCCTGTAGCTAAAGTGCTGCCGCGATCTGCGGTACGCGAACCATACTTAATTGTGGTTGCTCTCAGCTTCCTATTTCCAGCACTAAGAAAACTGAACCTAGATTAGGGTAGCCAACTTTTTCAGACTCAACATCTAGGGGCTTATTTCAGCAGAAGGAATTTAAAATTCCTTCGTCTAAAATTTAGACGAAGGAGCTACATTTCATCATTTAGACTCTAAATGATGAAATGTAGCTAATATATTAAATGAAATTGTTTATTCTGTTAGGATATCGGAATCACTTTTACAAGTCATATTATTAAAAAAGTTAGATGAGGTCGGCATTTCTTATCTGACGCTGCGATATTTGAAAACAAAATTACTTAACGTAGTAAAAACAAGAAATATAATATTTTACAATATGTTGTTTTTCATGATTTTAAAGACATAGTAAAATACTTAAATTTACATATGGTAAGTGATTCCATGATTTACAAAGTTTTAGTTTTGGCTTCGTTTTTACAAGAAACCACCGATTCTTATATTTTATCACGATCACGGTCGAAAGCGCACTAGTTCGAGAGAGAAAGAGAGATGGCCATTTGCCTACTGCACGATCTCACAGTTAAACTGCGTAAGCAGTTTTGTGGGGCAATGTACCTAGCGTTAAGGAATTTTTTATGTGAATAAAGCATTAATTAATTAATTCATTCATTCATGATCATTTTGACCATCCGCGACGACACAGATACGATCCCTTGCCACTTCTCCTGTTTTGTACATAACTATGGCCCAGATTCTGGATATTAGCAACAGGCTTGCTACTGGCACAGGACTTGTAACATACTTATTATAACATCACACCTGTATTCTACGAAGTGCTAAGCAGAGGTGCACCTAATGGACACCCACATCTCGCCAGTTATTTTTGCGTTCCATGTAACGGGGGCGAGCCTAATGCTCTCAACCAGTCACAAATCCAAACTCCAAGCTGCTGAGAAATTCCAGATGAAAAAACCCAAGACCTTAAGCGCTTGGGGCCACTAGACCAATGAGGCAGTCAGCTCACTTGTAACAAAAGTCGCGAAATAAGGGCTTTTTATACATCGCTGCCTACCCGTTTACGGGTTACCAGTTTGATGCAATTATTAAAATTTCCGGTTTCATTATTCAAGAATTTACTTCTAATGTTAATTTCGGAGTGCTCTGCAAACATTACGGGAGACAAAAGAATTTATTTGCGTGATAAAACTACAAATTTACGACTTTCGGATTTTTCCTTTACTTTTGCTGTGAGACCTTGCTTGTTGCCAAATTTCATGATTCTAGGTCAACGGGAAGTACCTTAGAGGTTTTGATTTATTTGCGTCCCATACTTCGATCAATATATTGATCGAAGGTCCCATACAACAGGGGACGAGCCTATTGACATGACGCGGTCACAAATGCACACCACTAAGACATTCGTAATGGAAAAGTGCAGTAACACTTTGCCCGACCCGGGAATCGAACCCAGGATCTCATGCTAAGCAGTAGCGCTTGCAGCCATTATACCAACGAGTCAGTTAACTCACTTGTATCATAACTGGCGAGATAATTCTACACACAGCTGCCTACCCCTTTACGGAATACCGGCTTAATGCAATCATAAAAATTTCCGGGTTCATTATTCAAGACGCTATGTCTGCTGTCAATTTACAGAGTGCCCTGCCAACATTTCGGGAGATAAAAAAATGTGTTGTCTCTTAAAAGAAAGTCAGTGTTATGAACACAAAATTATTCATGTTTATGCAAATTAAAGTAAGGCTTTGTGCTTCCACTATTTCTGTGAAAATTCAACCTTATAGCACTTTAGTACCTAGTTAACTAAACCAGGGAGCATTATAATTATGTTTGTTTCAGATCGAGGTAGAGATGGAGCTATACAGAACGAATAGCGCCATGTGGTTGTTTTTAAAAGATCGCTTTTCTCGATAAGACTGCCTATTGTGTCATCCTAGGTATGTTAAATTTCTACATTTATATCTGTAATTCGCATATCGGCCTAGCATTTTCCCAAATACGTTGGGGTCGGCTTGCAGTCTAACCGAATGCAGCTGAATACCAGTATTTTACATGGAGAGACTGCCGGACTGACCTCCACAACCCAGCTACTGGGTAATACGATACCCCTTGGTAAGACTGGTTTTCAGACTTTCGGGCTTCTGACGACCCGTAATGACTATCTAAGACCTACGAATGACAGCCGCGACCAACGCCTTAACATGCTTTCCGAGGCAATTCGCATGGTGTAGGTACATAATAAAGAGTATTTTATATATCCCCTTTTCGCACCGTAGCAATGACGACTTTAACACAAACCAAAACACATAAATGCTCTTTTTCAATAGAAATATAATGTTATCGAAACTCATAACATAGCCGCATAATAAATTCTATTCCTACAATATATTATATGTATACGTTTGATGAAATCCCATATTCCGTTAATGATCGTATTATGGCACTTGCCTTGAGAGGGTATAAATGTAAGGGCATGATTGATAGTATTTTTATAACACGTAATAGAATAGGTAGGTTACCTATTGATGACCGCCGACACTCTTCAAAGTACCTACGTAGCTTGATAAACAGTTGTGAGATTTAATAAAAAAGTTACCAAGTATGATTCGGACTCGATGAGTTCCGTACCACCATACAATATAAAACACATATTTTTTGTTAATACTTTAGTAAACAAACAAGAGAGGTAACCTTATTAAAATCAAGCTTTTATTTTATTTGTTGTTATAGCGGCTATAGTACACACTGTGAAAATTTCAGGTCTCTACCTATTACGGTTCAAAAGATATAGCCCTATGACGGATGGATGGACAGCAAAAAGGTCTCATTGGCACCCTTTGGGTACGGACCCCTAAAAAGAAAGACGTTACCCATATCAATCGTAGTAAATGTTGACACTCAGAATTCTCAAGGAATTTTATTCGTTCATATTCAAAGAAAACTTACTGTTTGAGCAGAAAAGAAAATAAATTTATTTGACCCAGGTTAAGGCACGTAAACATTATACTCGTATACACTAAGGGCTGATTTTTCCAACGCCAGATAATTTTATCGGAGAAATAATTTTGAATTTTTGACAGTTCTTCCATACAAAAACTGTCAGACGTCAATTTTATTCCACGAATAAAAATTATCTGGCAATGGAAAAATCAGCCCTTAGATGAATAAATTAACTGACCTTTTTGAACGTCATGGTTACAAAAGATAGCAAAGGAAAGAAAGAAAATATCATGTATTTCACCCAGAACTTAGCAACTGAAAACAATTCACTTTTCACGTTTTTACAGGTTTCATCTTTCAGGACTTGGTATGTAATTTAACTTTACTTCATCTCTTATGTTATAAAAGATTCTGCCTGCGTCTCGGATTATAATTTTTCGTTATTGTCTGTAGATTTGTCCGAAGACTGTAGGCGAATCTTGAATTCGCCCCCCGCTAGCCTGGGACCTGGCGACTGCGAGCTGTGTGTTGGGATTCGAACCCTACGCTGGTGATTCCAAGTACCAGCCAGCCAGCGACCCCTATGACTGACATCCTGAAGTCTAGGACCGGATTTACGTATTTTTTGTTGTATTTTTTAAATTTCTAGTAGAATCGTCAATATCGTCGTATTTTATGTAAATCAGCTATATCAATTTTATTGTTGCCTCGCTACCTGACAGATCGACTTGGTGCGCTGTTAGCCATTTTAGGAATTACCGAATATAATTGTAATTTTTTTCTTTGCGTAATTGTGAAATAGGGCTCTAACACCAGGGACGTCGCCTCAGAGTTATTACTCAATCTTTTTAATCGTGCTGTGTCCTTCGTTTATTTTTTTTGTTTTCAATTTTTTTTAATATTACTAAATTAAACGTGTACAAGTGAAGACTGGTTTTTATTACGGTACAATATGAAAAAAATGTTTGTTTAGATTAGCATAATATACCTACTTTACGCATGTATTTATTGTATTTTGTGTAATTATTGTATTCTGACATATTATGCGTGCACTGACTGGACAGGTCCTCTCAATCTGTGTGGTTCTTTCCTCAAAAGACCATCTCAGACATCGACCTACATGGTCTTCATATGATCTGACCAAGATTATGTCTGGACTTTAAAAGAGACTGTGACTTCTGAGTTTGTTTCGGCCTTTCTTCCCAGACTAGTCAGATAGGAAACGCCGACCTCATCTAGTTTTAAAATATGATTGACGTGTAAAAGTGTTTGTACAAACCTACTTACAAAATAAAATCATTTATCATTTATTATGTAAATGTTACACCAAAGACTACCTACAGTATTTGTCTCTCCTTCCTCTTTTTAATCCACCCAAAGGTTGTCTTTAAAGATCGCTCTTAGCGACATTGTGTCACCCTTTGTAAAATTTCTATATTTATTTTATTTTAATATTCTTTACAGCTGCTAAGGGCAAGTGCTTGCTGAAGGAGTCCAGCTCATCCGTCTCCTCTCCGTCTGGGCCTGCCGCGATGTCGCTTGCCATTAAGAAGGACCCTTTGGGTCGTGAGTTTGTCCACCCCAATTCATCCCATCCATTTTAGAGTGGCAGCTTTCCCACGAGACATCAGTTATCTTTATGATGGATAGACGTAATCCTAACCCGGTCGGTTAATTGTATTCCCAGAATACTCCGTTCCTTAGCCCTCTGGCAAACCTCGAGTGTCGATCTTTGCTCACCTGTCAAAGACCATGTTTGAGAACCATATTATGTGAGGATGGGAAGTATGCGTACGTTAATAAGTTTTTACTTGAGGAACAGAAGAAGATCTCTCGTCATTAGATCTATCATGAGCTATGAAAGATCTAACGAAGGGTGATCTTCCTAATAGATCTTCCAGGCATTTTTTTCTTTCGATGCGTCTAGCAACTTCTTTCTTTTTTCAGTAGGTAGGTTATGGTATGAATATGAAATAAAAGAACTCGACTCGACTCGAGAAATTAATTAAGTAACTAAGAATAATTGGAAACAATTAATTAATTTCTCCTAAATAATTAAGTACTTTAAAATATTCAAGTTGACACTGTAATTTGAATTAGTGATTTGATACTTTTGCAAGTCAAGAGCGAAGGAACATCACATGCCTAGCCTGGTTCCAACTATTTTTGGGGTCGACTTCCAGTCTAGAAAACCTGTCAATCTGCCTAGCCTTTTCCCAAGTATGTCGGGGTCGGCTTCCAGTCTAACCGGATACAGCTGAATACCAGTGTTTTAAATAGAACGACTGCCTATCTGACCTCCACAACCCAATTACTGGGTAACACGATGCCTCTTGGTAAGACTGGTTGTTTATTTATGTACTACCCCTACCCTACTTTATTGTACACCACCAAAATACATAGCTTATAAAATACATGACACACTACAAAATATACAATGGGCGGCCTTATCGCATTACTGCGATCTCTTCCAGGCAACCTTATAATGGACAGTGATTTTCCTTGACATAAAATATGAATGTCGTTGGTGCAAATATTATGTATACAATACACTAAAATAGATACACAAATATATACATATCCAAAATTATAGATACATAAATACATACATACTATATAATACAAGCAACGAAAAATAAAAGACGACTGTATAGATGATTGCAGTTAGGACAACAAGATCACAACGACAAGTAGTGCTCCTTTACAAGTCTTTTGAACACCTGTAACGACTGCGCGCGTTTTATTTCAACTGGCAGTGCATTCCACAAACAAGCGGCCTGGACAGTAAAGGATTTTTCGAAGAAAGTTGTGGAATGCATAGGCATTTTGAGCTTCAAGTTATCTGATGACCTTAACAATTTCGTGTGGGAGTCGCAAAGAAACTGAAAACGTTTCTTGAGATAGAGAGGGGTGGAAGGGGAAAAGAGCACATTAAACAGAAAGAATATGAGCATTCCGGCGAAGGAGAATTGGTAACCACTTGAGCTTTACACGAAATTCGGAAACATTGTCATATGCGCAAACCGAATATGAACCTTATACAAAAATTTTGAAGCCGCTCAAGTTTATATATTTGGTCTTGGGTAAGATCAAGATGGCTGGCATCGGCATAGTCAAGGATGGGTAGAAGAAGCGATTGTGCAAGCGCAATCTTGGTGGCAGTCGGTAGGAAATTACGCAATCTCTTCAAAGACGCGGCGGATGCAAATAGCTTGCGGCTAACTTCCTGGTTGTCAGACTTTTAAAAGTAAAGACTGTCTAAGATCCACGAAGAACAGCCGGGACCAACGGCTTAACGTGTTTTCAGATGACCTGACGGATCTGGATATGTAATGCGCGAACCATCCACGAACCAAACGCGGCAAGCGTTGCTTGACCTTCGATCGACAGGTGCGAATGTTTTTATTTAGCTACGAGCCCTTTCCTCTGTGTAGAAACCTAGTATTTTACATAAAGATAGAGAGAATTCAGATGATTGCCCAATTTAAAATGAAGGTAATTTCTTCGTATAACTATAACATGCGAAGTGCGTATTAGGGCCGGTTGTTCCAAACGGCTGGTTAACGTAACATACGTACGTCAAATAATTCCATTATATAGTCATTATTTGACGCAAGGCAAGGTCATTTGTAATTGTAATTTGAAACAACGTTTTTTTTTTGTTTGATGATAGTTAGCGCCATTTTGACGTATTTTCGTGCGTCAAGTGGACGTGAAACAACCCGCCTTTATTATGTTATTTTAATGCTTGATGATGTGTTAATTAACGGTTAATTTTCTTTATTTTTAAATAATTCCTGGCTTATTGGCAATCCTTTGACTTGCAAGTCTGGGCACCTAATTCATTGAAGTATTTAACTATACGTTATTAATGTTCAGGCTATTAACAGCCACCGAACCATAGACATTTATTTTTATTATATAACTTTAGATGACAGAAGAGGCCTTACTCATGTTTTGTTCTTCACGTCGTGTTTTTCTCTGTGTATGTTCTACGAGCTATCATATAAAAAAATGTAAAAATAAATAAGGACAGAAATTATCAATAGTTGGGAATCGAACTTACAAGGACATAATGTATTTGCAAAGCAATTGTGAAATCAGCTATGTATTTGTTTTGTGGTATCTACTATACATTTAATAAAATCGTAGCGGAGTCAAAACTCTACAATGTTTTGTTTTATTTTTTATCTATGTAATTTTGGCGACGTCTGGGACCAATTCTAATGACGAAAATCTATTGTTAATATAACCAGTATAACGCAAAAAACTACCGGATATATGTATTTTGTACAAATTTTGCATATATTCTGTCTGCAAAGAGTATTGAGACTGAGTCTATATTACATATTGAAACACAATTTCTATCATAGCTTCTAGTAGTATTATTAGAAAAAAAACATTCAGATGAAACAGGTTTAGTAAAACAATTTATATTCAAGTAGATGTTGAACTTGAGCCGAAGCTATTTCTTCACAAAGTCGAAGCCGAAGTTCTTCACAAAACGGGAAGGAAAACATCGTGAGGAAACCAAAACTCGTGAGGAAAATAAAAAAAAGTTGTGATAAGAACCCAAGTACCTACCCACATAATGTATGTTATTGTCGCCTAAATACCTTTCAATGTTTTTATTATAAATTCGCTCAACAATCGTATGATTGTATTAACTTTATTAGAAAAAGGGGTTAAATATAATGACCACCTTAAAATGCTTTGATACCCTTAGTTCTTGCACTTCAAATTGTATTCGAACACCAAATGTAGTAAATGATCACTAAATCTTAGCGAGCAAATTAATGCGCTATTTCTGCCTAAATAAACCACTATGATTGCCATAAAATGTAGGTTTATTACCAAATAAAGTAATAAGATGCCATATTAAGTTACGTCTCCGGCTTGCTGCAAAATAGATAGACGTGGTTAATTTAAAAAAAAAATTGGCTAGGTTAGGTTAAAACTGTGACGTCCTACGACTAGATTGTATAGAAAAAAAATATGGAAAAAAAGAGATTATTTTTTGCAGGCTGTCGAGAACCAAACTGATTTATTTGGAGTAATTTTGCTTAAATAGGATAGCGAGATGTTAAAACTTTGGTTATAAGTTTACATTAAAATGCGGGTTTAATTTTGGTGATCATTTATTATTTTTGTCTGTTATATGTTACTATATCTGGTGGTAAGTTAAACATAAGCCTTAGAAAAATAAAATTTAAAATGTAAAGCTTTGAAATGAAACAAGTTTAAAGTTTGTGGACTGACCTATAAGCTTGGCCTATTTGCTTGGCTAGAATTTATTTTAAAGGAAACTTTGATAACCTCTAATAAAATAACCTCCAATGAGGTATTGGAGGTTATGTTCTAACTAATAGGTAGGTTACAGACCTACCTATTAGTTAGAGAGGCTTACAAAGTTTTCTAGTTTTCCCAGTACCTATTTATAAAATGGCTTATATAGGGTTGAGGACAATAGATAGGTATTATAAAAGTGTGAGAGCAGCGTTAGCCCAGACGAGTTGTAAGGTCGGAGGTTCGTACCTGGTCAGGCGTTTTACTTTGTGTAAATAATTTTATTACCACTGCTCTCAAAACGGTGAAGTAAAACATCATGAAGAAACCAGCATGTCCTAGAACCAAAACTTCGACGATATATGACATTCACCAACCCGCACTGGGCTCGCGTGGTGGACAATGGCCCACTCCCTCCCACAGAGAGGAGGCTTGTATCCCAGCAGTGGGAACATTATATAAAATAATGTGAATGTGCATGTAAACACAGATGTTTGTTAGTGTTTATAATGAGTACTTTAACCTCAGAAAGATTGCCATTGAATTCAAAATCAGCCTGTAAACAGATCGATGGAGCCAGTAAACACTCAGCCTCAGCATGTCCTAGTGCAACATAAACTACACACTACTACTTAATTTCTTACGACGTGATTAATATTTGAGTAATGGTGGTACAGACGCCAGCACATCAAGCTACTACAATCTGTCAAATTTATTTAATAGATTTTCAATTTTATCTTTAAAGCATTAAGGTTCAAGGTTGATTGGGAAAATTTGACAGTTTCGGGTAGCTTGACCTGCTGGCGTCTGTACATTACTAAAATTTATCACGTCATAAGAAGTTATTTGTATTTTATCATCATTGTCCTGCCCGTACCCCAATTTTTTTGCGGTCGGCGCAATGTCTTTTTCTTCCATTAATCTACATAATTATATGAGTCGTCATCTCCGCAGTCACCCCCTTTCTAGCCATATCATCTTTTACACAATCATCCACATTAATACTCAAAACTTTGCTCACGACATTTGCCACAAGAAGATATTTAGTAAAGGCATATATAATTTTACAGAAAATATCATGTACAGTCGCCAGCTTCTACAATCTGTCAAATTTCTTTTATAGATTTTCAACTTTGACAGTTTCGTGGAGCGTGATGTGCTGGCGTCTGTACATGTAAAAAGGAAAGGGTTTTTATTTTAAAACCTTTTACAATCCCTGACATAGGTGTTGTTGTTGTGGATGTTAAATAAACAAGTTGTGTTTTATCAAATGCACTCGGCACTTTCTCCGTTACAGCATTGCATAAGAGAATAATTAATCAAAGTGTTGTTTTGTTTCCGTACCAGCTAGGAACATCATCTAATTAACTCATTGTTTCGTCTTATTTAGGTACCATTAGGCACAAAAATTAAAAATGTGTCCTAGTTTTTTCTTCTTGTCTTCTATTGTAATATTATGTCAATGGTTTTCAGTATTCTGTTTCTCAGACCAGCGGGGTAGTTACGTAATACACTAACAGTAGCAATGTCTTTGATTTTGACAGTTGAACAACATTCATTGAGTTATTTACGTTGTTGAGCAGACAATGTTTTCGAACATATAAAGCAATGGATTAGCATTATCCTTCAAAATCATTCAGATTGTGATTGATCGTGTGTTGCGCAATTAGCGTGTTGATTGTTATACATTGTTATAGAAACTTCTTCAGGCCGCCGCGGGAGACGCTCCGGGCGTCGGGAGCCGCGTGACGACTCCCGGCCACCGTAGGCGCGGGCCTGCGGGCGGAGAGTAATGGGTAGCTCTCCGTCCGATCAGGACTAGGCCCGTGCCGGACGGCGTGTACGTGTTCCACGCGCGCCTCAAAGAGATGTCAGCAAAAGAGACGGGGCCCCATAGGGCCGAAGCCTGCCAGGGTAGCGGGACCATCCGAAAGGGTTACCGCTGCCCTGGAACATAAAGGGCTAAGGAAGGAACACGGGTGGGTTTTAGTCAGTAAGAGTCTGACACTCCCTTCTGCTCCAACCAGAGAGGGAGGGGTCATTTGATGATTTCCCATCCACAAAAAAAAAAAAAAAAAGGCTGGCACACATTACAGCTGCACCGGGCCGCAGCGCAACGCATTTTAATACAAAAAACCGGCCAAATGCGAGTCGGACCACGCACAATGAAGGGTTCCATAGTTGGGATGAATTTATTCCAAGAACAAACTTATATCTTTGTAGTTGAGTTAATTATTATCTCCCATACATAGATTATGGCCAAGAGAAAACCAAAATGTCGCAGAAAGCTTTTTATAATAAATCTGCAATTAAAACTGAAATAATTTATGAGTAGATAAGGAAGCCGTTCATCTAAATTCATAGTCCTTTTAAAATTCCATGTCTCGTAGCTGACATGAATTTTCTTGGTTGAGACCAGTTGAGACTTTTAAATTAAGTCGGGCACTGAGTAGCTTTTTTAACAAAAAAGCCAGTCAGTAGCTGTGTCTTGAGCTTTAATCTACGCTGTAGTAACTTATGCCACCATATTTTTATCTCAAGAAGCGAGGCGCGCTTTTCTTGTGGTAATCAAGTGTTCAAACACTATGAATGTGTGCGTGAAGACGACTAGCGTCAGCACGGGTAAGAGTGTTTGTACATACCTACTTACAGAAAATAAATCATTTATCACACAAACACACACACCCCTACCGAGAGCTTCTACACTTACACACATTAACAGCGTGTTTGTACAGTTGTTGAAAATACTTTAACATTTTAGTTCAGAAATAGTAGTCATCTTTTGTAGCTGTTGGATTTAATTTTCTTAGTATTATAGTTACATTGGACGTTTTTAAAATTTTATTTTAGGTATTTAAAACTAAAATGTTCTTAGATTATTGCGATAAGTTGGTATACTCGTAATGTCGTGGAATGTTATTGTAATGAAGACACTAAACTTAGAAACACGTACGTAAACATATAACGCTATTAACAGTTTTAATGGTCAAACATGTTTTACTACTATAAACTATGCTAATTAATTTCCCTGACTTTACTTGTCAGTGTAACCAAGCACGTGCCAGTTTTCATACAGTGGGCATTAAGTAAAATGTTTTACAGCACTAACTTCAGTCTATAGCAGTCCCCTGCTGGATATAGGACTGTCTAACTAATTGCACATCCCTCGCGAATATTATTGCTCCATCTAGTACATATGTTTAATGAAATGATATATACCAGGTGGGGAAAAATATAATGTCATAATGTGAGTTGGCTGCCATTCAGTTGGAAATTAAAAAAATCGGGCTTTGTACACGGAAAGTTTATTTAAAGGTGTTAAATTTATTACATTAAGTCGAAATAATGATATCGGTCCAAGTTGATGCACATTTTTGCCGCCCAAAAGAAAAGTCTGTCGCCGTCAGATTTAGCGATTTGGCCGACCAGTTCAAATCGCCAATAAACGGTCGGCCAGACCGCCAAATCACACGACCTCGAAAGTGGTGTTTCAAAATTTCCATCGTCCCTGTATGTGACTATATGTATAGCTCCATTGCATTGTCAACTAATTCTTTATCTGTTTACAACAGTACCGAATCTCATTGACATTATAAATTATAACCATGCCATTAGCAAAAATTATGGCACATTCACATTAAGTATGGATGGTTTGATCATGTTGAGAGGATGAGTGAAAGGCAACTAATAGAAAGTATTTACAAGGGAGATGTGAGTGGAGACGCCGGGAGGGGCCGCCCTAGATGGACGTATTGTGACCTTGTTTGTGATGTTCTTCAGACAGGTTAGGTGCGTAAGTACTCGCAACCGGCGTGCCTGTGTAACCAGATGTACGAACGTAAACGAAGCAGTGGGTAAGGATAGTAGCCAGTGACGTTCTGTAGTTTCTGCCTACCTCCAAGGTAAGGAGGCGTGTTTTATTTATGTATGTAATTGTGTACTATCGCGGCCATTAGTGCACCCGCACAGTCGTAGCTTGCATACTATGTACCTACATTTGCTTAGTGTTATCTCTGTGGCCCAAGCCTGCTTCCTCGTGTTGAATTAATTATGTATTTCGTAGAACTAGACTGCACTTATGAACGCGACTGAACCAAATGTAACTATTTATTACTAATTTAATCGTAGCAAAAACAAGCAACGTCACAAATAACTAATACTTAATTAAAAGCTAAAACTCAACCCTGTTGACTCAATTTAGGATTCCCGGAGGACTACTTTATTTAACTGAATAAAGTAAATGAAAAAGGTTAATTGCTTTACTTAATACTTACACGAGGTGAGTCCTCGTGAAGGTAAGTCCTCTTGCAGGTAAGATAAATACCCTTTTTCAATTATTACTAACCCGCGGGTAGTCGCGCCTGGGTCGAAAAGACCCAGTACTCTAGTTTTTGTGCCATAACTGTTTTTGTATTAGTTCATTCGTGTCGTCGCACTAAGTACCTTCAAGTAGCTTCATTGGCAATCCGTACACCCCGCCTCAGCGTCAGCCAGTCCCCGTGCGGCATTTGGACAGTACGGACTGTCCCTATACATATTGTAGTCTTTGGTACGGAAGTATCAAGTGAGTATGGGTCGTTTCGATCCTTGTGCGACGTAATGTGTTAGTGTATTTTTTATTTCAAAAATATTATTTTGATTTTATTTCTTTGTAGATATGTCGTCAAATCGTTTGAATGACCAGAGAATAGCAGATATATTAGAAGAGGAAGACATTGAAGGTGAAATTTCGTCAGAAATTGAAGACCATTTGGATATTGATAATTACGATTCAGATTCCTGTCAGAGTGGTGAAGATGAACTCCTTGAGGACAATGAAGTTTCTGAGCCTGAAAATGTACGTTCCAGTTTGCTGCAAAGACCCGACTTGAATGAGGCACATCGCCTCTGAATCTGAAATACGTCCGTTAAGGTTACTACCTAGAAAAAAAATTGAACTGTTTTGTAGTAGATCTTTACGTGTAATTTAGAGACTGATTATAAAAATATGCTACATGTTAAGTTTAATATTGTTCCAATATTTAGAAGATTGTAGATATTTTTGATAATAACAAATATTTTTTTATGTTTTTAGATTAAATAAAAAAAAGTTAAAGTTATTTTTTAGTTCCTTTAACGTAAAAAGTAAGATTTAGCAGTGATCTCTTGAATTTTGTGATTTATTTTACTTTTTTTCTCTAAATAATAAACATTTATTATTTTTAAGTTTGTTTTGTTATCCTCTTTCTAAATAATTTACAAATAATACCGACATTTAATTAAGTTATTAAAAACAATACATTCAAAATTTGAGTCTTTTCGACACTCGCGCGACTGTTCATGACTTAAAAGGAGACGCGAGTACCGGCGGGCTAATTAAGTAGGTATAAAATAATTAAGCTACAGGCCTCTTTCGCGTTTAGACATTTATGTGACAGGTTTTCTCCTACATAGGTACGCGTCGGCTAGGAACAGTTGTCAAAAGTGTGGTACGGTTGGCACTGAGGGCAGGTTGTTTCACGTCCACTTGACGCACACGTCAAAAATGGCGGTAACTATCGTCAAACTAAAAAAAAACGTTGTTTCTAATTGCAATTACAAAATTATGGCCTTGCCTTACGTCAAATAATAATGAGTACGTAATTGTTATTATTTGACGTACGTATGTTACGGTAACCAATCGTTTGAAACAACCGGCCCTTAGTTTTTCAGTTTTAAAGAGATCATTACAAATAGTGACACAAATAATGTGGCAAAAGTGTGTACTGAGAGTTCCATTCCGTAATACACTGTTACAATATTCGCAATTTAGCATGCAATATAAGCAACGTTAGTTACTACATTGATGGGATAACTCACATTTTAGCAAAATATTTGTTCCCTAGACAGATGACCCCATGTTGTGTTACAAACGTATAAAGCGCTTTATCGTGAGCTTCTCAAAAATTAATATTTTATCAGTAGCTTTGTGATTCTACGGACTGCTTTGTATGTAGGTACTTAATAAAATAATTGTTTGTTTGAAACCGGAGAACATGTAGTTGTAGTTTTTAGGAAGCCGTTTCTAAAAAAAGAAAAAACGGAACCCTTATAGGATTACTTCGACGTCTGTGCGTCTGTCTGTCGAGATCCTTTTGCTCAGAAACGCGTGGACGTATAAAGTTAAAATAAATTAGTATAATTTAAGACAGTGAGCACACAAGGGTCAAAATAGTTTCGTCTGCCGTACACAGAACAATATGTCTACTGTCTGTTTGTGAAAGTGTTGCTGGGGCGTTTGTTGTACTTACCACTTTTTCTTTCCAACGGGTTTACTTTAATTGTTAATAGACGGGAATTTTCGGGGATGTCTCATGTAATTTTGACATTCAAAAAGCGATCAGCGCTTTTTGAATGTCAAAACTCCACCAAATTTGAATAATTAATTTAAATTGATAATAAACACTGTAAAGAGCACTCTGCACTCGATGGCTCCAACACAAACAAGAATGCAAACCAATCTTTTAGGCCGACGACCAAACATGTTCACATCGGTACACTGAAAGTCAATTCCATTCCGGTTTTCCCTCTTACGTTTTAGATTTTTTATCTGAAAAACATTTAAATCACAAACAGATAAACTTTTCAGCGGACATTTTGTTATTTAAAAGATCAGTGAAAGCAATTGTTTTTTAATTTAATCTGGTACATTTTTAACAATGTATTTCTTCCTTCGGAAAAATATTGCTCCAAGTGGTTGTTTACATATTGTGATATTTTTCGGGTGTTTTTTTTTTTAACGTTGTGCAGTGGTTTAGCATTTTTGCAGATCTTTTGAAACACCAGGCGGTTAATTCTGTAAAAATCTCCGTGGAAACTTAGGTGACGAGCTGTCGTTCCACCTGATACTAGAGATTGCCACTATTGACAGCTCACTTCATCTAAGTTTTCACGAAATAAATCAGCAGACATCGCTATCATATTGCACTTGCACGCTGCGTGAGCGTGCGTGATCCATCGCTACTCGTTCGATGTCCACCGCGCACAGGATGGATGGAAAGCAGCACATGAAGTGAAAAAATCAAATCATCCAGTGTGAGGATAAATAAATAAATAATAATAAAAAAATTTAATAAAATATTGACATGTGCTAAGGCTTAGTTCGTTTCGACCCGACACTCACACACCCGGTCTTCCGCCCCACTTCTATTTATTGCCAGAGCTTATTAAGGTAATTAGCGTCAAGTGCTCATACACGCTTAGGTCCGTATTAATAAATCACTCTCATTTGAAAGCTCTATCATGAGCGTCAGCTTTTGTGTGTCTAAATATGCTGATATTAATTAAAGAAGAATATAATGAAATCCATGTTTAAAAATCAGCTGACGTTAAAATTTTGACAGTTGTCTTGGAGTACCTAAGTTGTGACCTGAGTCTAATATACATAATGTTCTATGCGTCATACAATTTTTAAATATTTTTGTACAAATCAGTCTATCTCTTTACGTCATCCAAACAGGAAAAACATGATTTCAAAATTAACATTTATATACGAAATGTTTGCTTCTGAGAACCTATTATCCGTCTCCACGCACGATAACGCACGCCCCACTAAGCCTAAAAAGCCTTTTGTTTATATTGAAAATACAACAAAAACTTCTAGAAATAAAACAGAAGCGATTATAGGCCGCAGAACTGATAGCTATTGAGGCGTATCGTCTTTGATTGCATACAACTATACTAATGCTCGGCTGACGGCTATACTCGTATAACACTGTTTAGTCTAAATAATAATATGTTACGAATCCTTTTTTTTTTAAATAATATAAATCACGACTTTTTTTTAATATAACTTATTACTTATTTATTTATTATGTTTTCTACTAATTTGTGTTGTGTGGTAATTAATGGGTGTTCTTTCCCTGAAATAAAATGAATTTATTTATTTAGTCTTATATACAAGTACAAACTGTTTCATACTTGATACAGAAAAATACATTTTTTATACAAATCAGTACCTTCATACCAATACAGCAAAAAATTATGTTGAATTTGATACGACTAATAAAGCGGCTACTGGGCCTCAAATCAGAATCCACAAATTTTAGGATAAAATAATATTACATTTCCCAGCGTAACTTAAAGGTCCAATAGCAAGCGGAATATTTAGGTAGTTTATAGATACAATTCGTACAGACTGAAATTTATTCATCGTTAGGTACCTTGTAATTGTATTAAATCCTAGTCGTTACGAAGTTAATGGCATTATCGCATTTAATGATAGATCGTCCAAACGATTGTCCTTCTAGAAGCTCTTCCAGAAGGACTTTGATCGTCCTGCTAGTAGGACGTTATTTTGTATGAAGTGTGACGCACGTCCTTCTGGAAGTACGATAGGTACTGGCAGGACATCATACGTTTGTGACTAAATCAGTGGTTGTAAACATTTTTTCCTACCTCCTCATATAATAGTTTATCAATAGACTCATAAGACTTATAATAATGGATATAAACATTATTGTTGGTTAACTGGATAAAAATCAAACACTTATTTGTTAAAATAGGTAACAGAAACATTTTAATCTAAAAAATAAAAATTAAGCATAATAATGGATATAAACATTATTGTCCGCTTCTAATTCTTCTTCAGATTCATCATCAGTGTTCGAAGAACTTGAAGAAGTAGATACTGGAGACTGTGTCTGTGGTTCGCGTGAGGTTGTGGGTTCATCACTCAATGAATTTGCAGCTTCCAAAATCTTGTAAACACAACTTGTAGACCCGTCCATATCCCACACTACCTTTAGTTTATTATTTTTCAAAACTGCCGTTACACTTCCATAGCAATACGCCGCGCCATTGCAAAAGAATCACCAAAATGTTGTCGACTCCAGGCGTTATCCGAACCCGGCGCGTCATAGTGGGACGCTAGCGAGCGCACGCGGTCACCACGTCTAAACATCACAGCCATCTCGCTCACACTAATCATACAATGATGCAACAAACACGCCTAGAAAAAGAAAGAGACAAGCTATCTACTTGTATCAAACCAAGTCCTGCTGGCAGTCCCGTTTGGGTAAAATAAACCAATAAAGTTGCGTCCTACCGGCAAGACCGAAAGTCCTGCTAGCAGGACTCTGGACGATTTATCATTAATGTAATTGACAGCTTCTCTTTTGCTTTTCAGCTGAAATATAATTCGATATTATTGAATTCCAAATGTTAGTGATAATAATGGAGACAATAAATGAATTAGACAAGGTGGAGACGACAATACCCATAGTCGGGTCATCACTATTATTTAGTTTGTTTGATAAAATCACTTTTCAATTTCGATGTTAGGATTTATTTGATAGTTTCAAAATATATATGCATCTGCATCGCAGTGATTTCATTTACTGTCGCAGTGTCGTCTCCACGTTGAACGAGTATATTAAAAAGAAAGAAAGAATATATTAAAGAAAAAGACATAAGTAGGTAATACTAAGATACCGAGCTCAAATAAATTGGGATAAGGGGTCATGATGACTCATCATGACCCCTTATACCAATTTATTTGAGCTCAGCTTAGATATGTCTTTTTCTAACAAACTAATACATCTCTATTAGCATTTATCTCAGGATCCCTTTTTTCTGGCAATATCATTTACCCCACGTTTCTTTGGACTACCCGTTAGATACTACATAGATATTCAGATAAGTACCAAATTAAGTAAGTATTTACATAGATTTATAATAATAGATCTATGTAAATACTTACTTAATTTGGTAAATAAAACGCAATGATTTAATTGTCAAACTTCGTCTCCCGTGTGCTTGTTTAATTAATTCGCTTTTATTTATAATTGCTTGCTTTTGTTTCGATGTATACTTTCAGACACGCAATTGTTAGCCACAGAACTTGTTTTTGAGCGGTCATTAACAATTAATTATTTGAAAAGTTTAACGCAAATTGACACTAATTAACTTCGATTGTTGAAGTTTTTGATTGATGATTGGCCACAAATTAAGAGTTTAAATTGCTGAATGCTCATTGATAAACCTAAGTACCTATATTAATGTTAATTAGTGGTTGACTGTTCGGTAGGAAAATAATAAGTAGATTATGAACCACACATCAATATTCAATTCAAACCATAAGGCTTCCGGCAAAATAAAAATCCCTTGCCTACGTCAAAGGACGTCTTAAAGGTGATCAAGGGGATTTCGCCAAGGGAAAGCTATTAGGATAACTAATCATTAATTATTAATTAATTCGATAACTGTCTCGTTGATCTCCTGGTTGTAAGAGCGACTGCTGAGCGTGGGGTCCTGGGTCCGATTCCGATTCCCAAGTGGTCGGACAAAGGGGTTATTGGGTTTATTGGGGGTTATTGGGGTTTCCATTACGAATTTCTTAGTAACAGTCCGGAGTTTGGAAGTTGGCGGTTTAATACCCCCATGCCTCGGAAAGCACGTAAAGTCGTTGGTCCTGCACAGATCTCTCACCGGTCGTGTCGGTATGCCGTCCCATCGGACTATAAGATAAAGGAACAGAGAGTGAACCTGTGTTTACGCACACACTTGTGCTCTATAATTTTTTATTTTTTATTTATTTCAGACTAGGTTGTCTATAGAGTGTTAGTAATACACTGAAATTTTATGAACTATGTTAGTAATACATACATACAAAAACAAACTACATGTATAATAATTATTATCCTATATGTAGGCGAATCCAGTGCCTCCAGATAGAACTCTCAATATGTGTAGCAATGACCCTCAAGTTAAGACTGCCTCTCACTCTGCGCATCAACGATGCTGCTCTTTTTCTAATTATGGCATAATAGCCGAAGCCGAAGTTTTCGAACCCATATCTTGGATTTTAATTTTAACCTTGTCAGATTTAGCACCCTCGGATACAACCCCCAAAAACTATAGTATTATAGTATAATTGGAAGAAACGGAGAGAGAAAAACAGTCGCATGGAGGCATGACGCTTTTTCGTTACGTGACTATTTCTACCAGTTTACTTCTAACGCAAGCCGCGTTGAACAACTTCATTCCAAAAACCGATTCATTCATGTTAAAAACCAGCACCCTTTATGCTATAAGCTTTTATTACTCTATAAAATGTCAACAAGACCCATGTTTTTAGTGTTGTTTACGAATTCCAGCCTAACTAACCTATTAGGTCCCTAATATTACGTTAACAGCTCTATTTTCGTCCCATGGCATTTATTAATAGATGGTTTGACTTTGGAGGCTTGACCCCTATATAAAAAATATACTCTGTGGGTTTGACTGAAGAAACTGAGGTATTCCACTTAAGCACTGATTTGAACAGCTCTTCCGCGAACCGCAGAAATCATGTTGTGAGAACTTTTGGCGAATCATGTTTCTCCTCTTTATTTATCTCGTTGTTGTGCCTACTCAAATTTTCCGTGACAATGGACAAAATTGGCGTAAGTTGTAACAATCTCTAATTTTCTCTGTTACTTTTATTGCGGAAAATCTTGAAAAAATACCTACTAATCTAAAACGATCAATAAAAAAAAACTATTACATATTGTAGAAACATATCACCAAACTCTTTTATTAGTTTTCATTATAAGTAACGTTTAATATCTCGTTCGCTCGAACAACGTTATAATTTTATTTGCAAAGTCACTATAATAAGGATTTTAAACCGTTGGAATGTTAAACAGTTGTTCCATTTATATAATATCCAAATCGTAATTAAGCTCAACTACCTATTGTAGTTACCTCGCATTTGTGTACCGAACTAAACTCGAATATAAAATCCTCCAAGCTTTGCTATCTTGTTTCAAAACAATTTGCAGGTACACACATTTGTGTAAAGTGAGGTCACACCGTTCTCTGTGCTAACGCGCAAATATGATAATTACATTAAAGAGAAAACGTTTTCATGTACTTAATGATTTAATCACGATAATGAAATGAAATTGTTTATTCTGTAAATAGGATACATCGGAGTCACTTTTACAGGTCATATTATAAAAATAAATAAAACATAAGCTAAATGAGGTCGGCGTTTCCTATCTGACTACTCTGAGAAGAAAGGCCAACACAAACTCAGAGGTCACAGTCTCTTTTAAAGTCCAGATATAATCTTAGTCAGATCATGTGAAGACCATGTAGTTTGATGTCTGAAATGGTCTTTTGAGGAAAGTACCACACAGATTGGAGTGGACCAGTCCAGTCAGTGCATGCATTTGTCAGTAATTGTATAGCTGAACTAAAAACATGAGGCAATGCAATGCGAATCAAGATCTTCATCATCTGCCTAGCCTTTTCCCAACTATGTTGGGCTCGGCTTCCAGTCTAACCGAATGCAGCTGAATACCAGTATTTTACATGGAGCGACTGCCTATCTGACCTTCACAACCCAGTTAGTGGGTAATACGATACCCCTTGGTAAGACTGGTTGTCAGACTTTCGGGCTTCTGACTACCCGTAACGACTGTCAAAGATCCACGTATGACAGACGGGACCAACGGCTTAACGTGCTTTCCGAGGCACGGAGGGGTCTCGGTATGTAAAGATGGTCACCCATCCACAGACCGACCGCGGCAAGCGTAGCTTAACCTGACCGATCGACCTGTGCGGCTGTTATTATTTAGCCACGGGCCCCTTGCATTGAATTGCATCAAGATCATACAAACATAAACTCGCGCCTTCTTTCCATAGGGTTAGATTAGGTTAGGGTACTACGATCCTTACATACGCCGGTTGCGAGTACTACGCACCTGACGTTTCCCAATTAGGAAATAACGCGTATTTTATAATACATATCCTCCTAGGGCGTCCCCTCCCGGCGTTTCCACTCACATCTGCCTGGTAAATACTTTTTGTTAGTTACCTTTCATTCATCCTCTCATCATGAAAAAATAATCAAACTCAAACTATTTATTTCAAATAAACCAATTACAGGCACTTTTGAATTGTCAAGGTCGGTCAGTCAAAAAGATGAAGCTAGTTGCCCATTCCAAAGCGTAGTAGGTACCTTTGGAGAAGAACGGGCAAGAAACTCCATGGACACTCTTTTAAATCATAATAATATTGTTACAAAGTATTAGTTACATGATTCATGTTCAAAATTATGCACGTGAGAACGATGCAGAACGTTAAGAGCGTCCGTAATGAAAATATAAAAAAAAAAAACAATTCAAATATTAAGTTAAATCAAAATAAGCCATGGCAGCAAAGAGTTGACCAGTCCCTACTGACGGGGCCCGTTCACGAACATGACAATCTAAGCATACTCTCTCAATCTTTGTCACTACATCTTCTTTTAAACAAAATCAAGTTGTACCAATTTAATAAAAGTTAAGCGAACATTTAATTTTAATAAATATTCTCTTTGTCTTCATAGTCATCTATCTCCATAACTGTATAGGCCTTCACATCAATCAAGAGTTTTTTAGGAAGGAGGAGGAATTTTCTAATTCAAGTCTAAATGCCAAGTAGGTACAGCAATCCTTCAACTTGTAGCTCCCGCAGAAACGCGCGACGCAACTCTAGTAGAACAATTTCTATGAAAACTTCATGGAAATTGTTCTACTAGAATCGTGTCGCACCGTCGCGTCACGCCTGTCTGTTCTGTCTGATCTTTGCCGCCTAGTTTATTTAGAACTAGCTTCTGCCCGCGGCTTCGCCCGCGTGGATGTCGGAAATTATCCCACGGGAACGTGCTAACAGGATAAAATGTATGTGCTTCCCCAGAATGCCATCTATCTCGCGGGCCCTTTGTGGCTAATTACAGTAGAAAACCAATTGTGTCTCATATAGTGGTGATTAAGAGGGTACCTATATGATATCTTTACCTAAGTACCTACCTAATTAAAAAGAAACTCAATAACAGAAAATTAAATACCTACCTAAATAAACCTATTTCTGATTATAACTAATCTAAACTCAATAAATAAGCAAAATCCCTAAAAACTAATATCTATACGAATGACTAATCCTACCTAACAGTATTATAAAATAACCTACGGTCACTACGTACACTATCAAATATACTACCTATACTTTAAAATTAAAATCTATACCTACGACTCATATAAAAATAAACCTAAATAACTCTAAAAACTAAAAGGAATAAAAATGAACTCCACTGCGGGTGACCCAACCTACGACAAACTTAGTATTTGCGGTTGGTACAGTACAGACAGTGGTAATCGGGTATAGGGAACGAAACGCAAAATTAAGTTTGTTTTTTATTGTATATACTTTTCCGGGATAAAAAGTACCCAGTGTGGTGCCCAGGATATTAAAGAATAATTATACCAAGTTTCATCGTAATCAAACCGGTAGTTTTTGCGTGATGCCTGAACAAACAGACAGACAGACAGACCGACAGACAGACAGACAGACAAAAATTTTTTTAATCACATTTTTGGGTTCGGTGTCGGTCTAGTAACACCCCCTGTAAATTATTTTTTTGATATTTTCAATGTACAGAATTTTCACTTCTACAGATTTATTATAAGTATAGATTGAAGTCGTAGGCTGATTTTATGAAGGCGTTTTAGTAAATATTAAATAAGTCTGAACATATGTAGGTACTTATTACTCCAGCCAGACGCACATTGAAATATCAAAATGGTATTTATTTATAGCTAGAACGGGTGTCAACTCCTTTCATTTAGAATGAATACGTGTTCCATTACTTTAATCTGAAGGTTTGAGAAAAACTACAGCTTTTTATCGTGTAATAAAGAGGCAATTTATCTACAAACTAATTTCTGCCCGCGGTTCCCCGGGTGGATGTCGGGAATCATCCCACGGGAACATGCGACCAGGATAAAAAGTATGTCCTTCGCCAGGATGCCATCTATCTCTTTGCCAAATCAGAAGTTCAGTGGTTTAGGTTTGAAAATGTAACATACAGTTTCAAGTTCAAATCCTCCCCTTAAAAATCGAGTTACCTCTTTTTGCACCGTCAGGGGTCCATTTCTACAACTTTACATACTTATTATTAATTATTTTCTGTCAAAAGTATTAATACTATTTTTCAAGTTAATCAAGCCACGCATTATAATCCTCCCCTGTAAAATTAACTACCCCTTTTCAACCCATTACGGGTAGATTTTCTAAAAACCCTATGTTATTCTTTATTTTTGCTCTTAAGTATAAACACTGAGTTTCGAGTTAATCGGACCGTGCATTCAAATTCTTCCACACAAACTTCAACACCCCTATATCCCCCTTTGAGGGGGAGGTTTGAAAAACTTATAATAATAAACTTTATTACTAACTTAGGCGAGTATTCTTGCCAAGTTTCAAGTTTATTAACTAAATTAAAACCACATATCTTCACACCCACTCACACACACCCCCACAGACACACACATACAACACACCCTCACGCACACACACACGCACACACAAACATTTCTCTTCTCTTATACCTACTACTTTTCTTAATAATGCTTTTGTAAATTAGTAAATAAGTAAACATAACATAAGAAGTCTAATGGTGTATTCATGCACTTTATCTAAGCATAAGTTGTGGAATCACTGACTCCCAAGTCACAGGCTATAAACCTAGTTTGGGAGCCAGGAGATAAATTAGTCTCACATCTCTGTACTTACCAAATTATTGTGATTTTTTTTTTGTCACCAAGTTATAGATACGTTTTAAATTATTATTATCTATACTTATAATAAATCTGTAGAAGTGAAAATTCTGTACATTGAAAATATCAAAAAAATAAATGGCAGGGGGTGTTACTAGACCGAAACCGAACCCAAAAATGTGATTAAATAGCAGGAGTGATTCCCTGACCCGCAATATACCTACTGTATACCCCAAATCTAGGGTGAGTTCCTCATTGATTTGGTAATTATACCAGACCCTCTGCACTGGATAACCGTTGTTATTATCTATTGCGCGGTTGTCAATGTCAGCCTAGGCGGCGGTAGGTTATCCAGTGCATAGGAGACGGAAATATGTATGTATTGCTGCTGCATCTGGCATGTGCAAGGCCTCTCTGTGTATTATAGCTATATAGCAAGCCAGCTGCTAAGATCATTGTTTATCTTGTGTTCGTGTCACACAAAGAGATTTAAGATAGTGAATAATTTAATGTCTTTGGTGTCACATAAATAACCTCACATTGCATGTGTCATTGTGACACGCATGTCTTTGCAAACTATCTGCCTGTAAACCGCTGCGATGTGTTGCTGTTGTTCCCCATGTCCTGCTCCCTACACCATTCCTTGGCCGTTGAAGGGGGAATGAGGCTGGACACATCGCACGTGGCTTGCTGCTTTCGTACCATTGTAACATGCGCACCCTATCGCGCCTTCCAGGGTTCTACGTACCAGTTCTACCTACCGGTTCTACGTACCGGATTCTACGTCCAGGTTGAGGACAGGGCAACTCACCTACTGCGCACAGGCGTATCTATACTGTGCGCTCACCTACTGCGCGCTGCACGCGTAGCTGAACTGCGCACTGCATGCGTAGCTATACTGTGCGCTGCACGCACACCTATCCGCGCGCTACCGGCGGCCTGCTGACCCGCCGCGGTCTGCGGCCTACTGAGGCCTGACCGGCTTCCTGAATTCGTACTGGCAAGCCTGTTCCCGGGCCTGAGTTTCTGCATCCCGGAGACCCAACCAACCAACCAACCCCAAGCAACCACCAACCAACCCAACCTTACAAGTGTGCTTGTGCTCGGAATCATAAAGACAGGGTGTCCTTACCCGCGACCTAGTCTTCTACAACTTCTACCATCTATGCAACCTATTAAAAGATTATACCTATGAACCTTGGCTAAGTGTTTTTACTACCTAACATAACTTGTTAACGGCCTGCGCAGCCTACCTGCAAAGCCCTAGCCGTTACACTACTTAATAGGTAATACTCGTAGTAGGATCATAAAGTTTATTTGTTTCAAAGTCAAAGCATTTATTTCAAATAGGCACATAACAACTAGAATTAAGGTGTTTACAAAACTTTGTGATCCCTGTTTGCGAGGCTTTATGGTCCATTCTGATTTACTAACAACGCGTTTTAGGTTTGTTTATAACACAAACTTCGCGTTGTGGATTTGAATACGTTACGAATGTTTTTAGAGTTCTGAACCAAAATGTTTCACTCATTGAAAGTTTTCAAAGAAATAATTTGTTTGGTAAACGTTATAGTCTATTAAGGTACGTTAGATATATTCACAGAGAGTTGTATGTAATATCATATATTTTATATTATTTTTTTCAACACAAAAAGGTTTCCAGGAATAAAACAAAAACTTTTACGAAAAGTAAGCGCGAGGCGACTGAATCAACAAACCCCGTCACACATGGCCGCGTTTCCTCATGCACGTTATGTACTTACTCAGTTTTAATTAACTTTCAATTAGTATTTGCTTTAAACGAGACAGCTTGTTTCTTGTCTCCTTATGGATTTTTCATACATTCGATTGAACCTTACAACGCGAGTAGGACAATAAGTAGGAATATGTAGGTACGGGTAAGGTACACTTAATTGATAAAGAATAGAATAGAATATTATGTAAACCATAAAATTATAGATGAATATAGAAAATTTACAAATGGTGACACAATGAGCGGTCCTATCGCTACAAGCGATCTTTTAAAGACAACTTTAACGTAAACACAATAATATACACAATGATATGTTATAAACAATAGAGGTTACTAAAATATATACGCTTTCGATACGCAGCTCCCAGTTGACGGACGTCACACGACTGACAAAAAGGGGCGCGCCTCGTGTTTTCTTAAGGTGTATATAGGGCTCGCTGACCTTGTGCATGTGGGCGGAGCTAAACGCTCTACTCCCGAAAACGTAAAACGCGCGCGGTGGCGCGCTGAACTAAAACGACGATCAAAGAGTATGCAGAGGCACAGACATGCCGCCCGCAGGTCGCTATTTTTGCCAACGATTCCAGAAGGGAATTGCGGTTGCAAGTCTGATATAATTATTTTGTATAGATTGATACGTATGTTACGTATATTTTAAGCGTTTTTCATTTAGAAATTTCGATTTTATTTAAAATCAGAACTTAGTTCCTGCGGGGGTAAAACTTTTCTTAGGAATCGAATAACATTTTATTTGCATACTGTAGGTAGGAGGATTTATTAAGTACATAAAAATGAGATTTTATAAAAAATGTGATCCTGTTTCACCAATTTGAATTATTATAAATCAGTAATAAACCTACCTAACTAGCACTGTACCTAAATAGCATTTTAGGGTTCCGTAGCCAATCGAACGATGTTATAGTTTCGGCAGTGACCTTGAAATAATTAACTACGGCCGTTTAGTAGATAAACCTCGTCATGGGTGTCATTTTCGTGGTTTTCGAGGGTGCTGGAGCCGATTATAAAGTCAAAATGAAAATCCAGGATGGCGGCTACAAAACTTTTCAAAATTTTCGTCATGGGTGTCATTTACGTGGTTTTCGAGGCTGCTGAAGCCAATAGTGAGGTCAAAATGAAAATCTAAGATGGCAGGTGCGAAAATTTTCAAAATTTTCGTCATCGGTGTCATTTTCGTGGTTTTCGAGGGTGCTGGAGCCGATTATAAAGTCCAAATGAAAATCCAAGATGGCGGCTGCAAAACTTTTCAAAATATTCGTCATGGGTGTCGTTTTCGTGGTTTTCGAGGGTGCTGGAGCCAATAGTGAGGTCAAAATGAAAATCTAAAATGGCGGCTGCAAAAATTTTCAAATTTTTCATCATGGGTGTCGTTTTCATGGTTTTCGAGGGTGCTGGAGCCAATAGTGAGGTCAAAATGAAAATCTAAGATGGCGGGTGCGAAAATTTTCAAAATTTTCGTCATGGGTGTCATTTTCGTGGTTTTCGAGGCTGCTGAAGCCAATAGTGAGGTCAAAATGAAAATCTAAGATGGCGGGTGCGAAAATTTTCAAAATTTTCGTCACGGGTGTCATTTTCGTGGTTTTCGAGGGTGCTGGAGCCGATTATAAAGTCAAAATGAAAATCCAGGATGGCGGCTGCAAAACTTTTCAAAATATTCGTCATGGGTGTCGTTTTCGTGGTTTTCGAGGGTGCTGGAGCCAATAGTGAGGTCAAAATGAAAATCTAAAATGGCGACTGCAAAAATTTTCAAATTTTTCATCATGGGTGTGGTTTTTGAGTTTGCTGAAGCCAATAGTGAGGTCAAAATGAAAATCCAAAATGGCGGCTGCAATAAATTTGGAATTTTGCTTCATAAGTGTCGTTTTCGTGGTTTTCCAGAGTGATAAAGCCAATAGTGAGGTCAAAATAAAAATCCAAAATGGCGGCTTCAAAAATCTAGTTTTAGTTGTAACTAATTATTCAGTCATCATTTGAGGTGTTGGTTACATATAAAACTAATTTTCCTTCTTAAATATCTAAATAAAGAACTGGATAAATAGATAATCTTTCAATAATAAGTTACCTGTATTAAATCAATTGAATTTTAATACACAATGATACAGTATTCACGGAAACGCATTTCTTGTGTCTTAACCGTATAGGATATTGTTTTTGCAATCTATCTGTCACTCACTCACTCATGCGGTCTCGTGATAAATAACATTGTTTATTTGGCAACTCATCACACTAAGTATATTATTGTCAAATAAGTATCGTGTACCTAAAATCAAGTAATAATTAGTAAATTTTAGTTTGATCGGAATAACTTAGATTATTCGAAATTCCTTATGTATGATTTAAAAAAAAAACAATTTTTTGTAGCCGCCATCTTGGATTTACATTGTGAGCTCACTATCGGCTGTAGTACCCTCGAAAACTATGAAAATTACACCCATGATGAAATATCTGAAAATTGTTGTAGCCGCCATTTTGGATTTTTATTTTGACCTCATTATCGGCTTTATCGCCCTCGAAAAGTGGGAAAACGACACCCATGATGAAATATTTGAAAATTTTTGCAGCCGCCATTTTGAATTTTTATTTTGACCTCACTATCGGCTTTATCAACCCCGAAAAGCATGAAAACGACACCCATGATGAAAAATTTGAAAATTTTCGCAACCACCATTTTCGATTTTTATTTTGACCTCACTATCGGCTTTATCACCCCCGAAAAGCATGAAAACGACATCAGTGACGAAAAGTTTGAAAATTTTCGCAGCCGCCATTTTGGATTTTTATTTTGACCTCACAATCGGCTTGATCACCCTCGAAAAGTATGAAAACGACACCCATGACGAAAATTCTGAAAATTTTCGCACCCGCCATCTTAGATTTTCATTTTGACCTCACTATTGGCTTCAGCAGCCTCAAAAACCATGAAAACGACACCCATGATGAAAAATTAGAAAATTTTCGCAACCGTCATTCTGGATTTTTATTTTGACCTCACTAGCGGCTTTAACACCCCCGAAAAGCATAAAAACGACACCCATGATGAAAATTCTGAAAATTTTCGCACCTGCCATCTTAGATTTTCATTTTGACCTCACTATTGGCTTCAGCAGCCTCAAAAACCATGAAAACGACACCCATGATGAAAAATTTGAAAATTTTCGCAACCGTCATTTTGGATTTTTATTTTGACCTCACTAGCGGCTTTATCACCCCCGAAAAGCATAAAAACGACACCCATGATGAAAAATTTGAAAATTTTCGCAGCCGCCATTTTGGATTTTAATTTTGACCTCACTAGCGGCTTTATCACCCCCGAAAAGCATGAAAACGACACCCATGATGAAATATTTGAAAATTTTCGCAGCCGCCATATTGGATTTTTATTTTGACCTCACTATCGGCTTTATCACCCCCAAAAAGCATAAAAACGACACCCATGATGAAAAATTTGAAAATTTTCGCAGCCGCCATTTTGGATTTTTATTTTGACCTCACTAGCGGCTTTATCACCCCCGAAAAGCATGAAAACGACACCCATGATAAAATATTTGAAAATTTTCGCAGCCGCCATTTTAGATTTTTATTTTGACCTCACTAGCGGCTTTATCACTCCCGAAAAGCATGAAAACGACACCCATGATGAAATATTTGAAAATTTTTGCAGCCGCTATTTTGGATTTTTATTTTGACCTCACTATCGGCTTTATCACCCTCGAAAAGTATGAAAACGATACCCATGATGAAATATTTGAAAATTTTTGCAGCCGCCATATTGGATTTTTATTTTGACCTCACTATCGGCTTTATCACCCCCGAAAAGCATGAAAACGACACCCATGATGAAATATTAGAAAATTTTTGCAGCCGCCATATTGGATTTTTATTTTGACCTCACTATCGGCTTTATCACCCCCAAAAAGCATAAAAACGACACCCATGATGAAAAATTTGAAAATTTTCGCAGCCGCCATTTTGGATTTTTATTTTGACCTCACTAGCGGCTTTATCACCCCCGAAAAGCATGAAAACGACACCCATGATAAAATATTTGAAAATTTTCGCAGCCGCCATTTTAGATTTTTATTTTGACCTCACTAGCGGCTTTATCACTCCCGAAAAGCATGAAAACGACACCCATGATGAAATATTTGAAAATTTTTGCAGCCGCCATTTTGGATTTTTATTTTGACCTCACTATCGGCTTTATCACCCTCGAAAAGTATGAAAACGATACCCATGATGAAATATTTGAAAATTTTTGCAGCCGCCATATTGGATTTTTATTTTGACCTCACTATCGGCTTTATCACCCTCGAAAAGTATGAAAACGCCACCCATGATGAAATATTTGAAAATTTTTGCAGCCGCCATTTTGGATTTTTATTTTGACCTCACTATCGGTTTTGTCACCCTCGAAAAATATGAAAACGACACCCATGATGAAAAACTTGAAAATTTTCGCAGCCGCCATCTTGGACTTTTATTTTGATCAAATCCAATCTTTTCTCATTTTAATATTAGTTTAGATATGACTACTTGTATTTTACTATCGTAAGTATTCGTAAGCGTCCACGCGCACAATAGAAATGGGCCATCTGCAGCGAGCTAGTCAATAAACGCACACTGATACAATTAGTTCGTAAATATTTGCACTAACACAGACAGACGCGCATAGTCGGTCGATAGCCGGAGCGTAGCAGCGAGCGACACAGCCATCCCGTCTCAATGCTAACGCACGACTGCCGCCCGCGCCCGCGCAGAGCCCCTCTGAAGCTCGATCTCAAAGTGGGGACATTTCCTTTGCAAATGTTAATTGATTTACATAAGCTAAGACAAATCTGTAGTACCTCTAACCATCGATTTTTCAGTGTAAAAATATTTCCAAACATCAAAGCCGTTTAGAAGTAATATCGAATTTCAGAAAAAAATTGCGTGTTGGTAAATATTTTTTTAAGGCAAAAGTATTAGCCATACGAAAAAATCCTTCTACAGAAATGTTGTTCATGAATCTATAGCAAACATATATTTTTTACAGATCTTTTAATCAAGCCGTTAATGAGAAATATTCTTCATAAAGTGACCGTATTACGGTACTAAACGAGAGTAAGGCCCTTAAGGAAGCTTCTAGAATGTTCTAGAAGCTTCGACTCGCTCTTATTGGCCGGAAGGGAACGAGAGGCGTTTTTTTTTAACGTTGGGACACTAGGAATTGCTCTTGTATCGTGGGCGCGTTTACAAACATTTAAACTCATATACACAAACAGCCAGACCCGGAATAAGTACCTGTAGGCAACAAATATTTGTTGCGTGCGGGAATCGAACCCGCGACGTGACGTAAAAAAACTCCGGGAGTGCCGGCAGAAGTGAAAACTTGAATATTAATGTTGTGCATTTTTGATATTTTGGAATGGTTAGGTTAGAATTATTAGTTAGTTAGAATAATTTTGCACGAATTGCTTTAATTATCAGTATAAAAGTACTATCACCCATCAGATAAAAAGTGCACAACGCCGCTAATGAAGTTTTCACTTCAAAAACTTGAATATTAACGTTGTGCATTTTTGATATTTTGGAATGCAGTCTACTCTCCCTCCGTCTTAGGAATTTTCGATCAGGTCAGATATCCTGACGCGAGCTCCGTCTTACGAATTTTCGATCAGGTCACGTGTCCTGACGCGAGTTTAACATTTTTTGCCCATCACAAAAACTCCCTCCGTCTTATGAATTTTCGATCAGGTCACGTGTCCTGACGCGAGTTTAACATTTTTTACCCATCACAAAAAAAGTGCACAACGCCGCTAAAGAAGTTTTCACTTCAAAAGTACACACATAATCTGTTAAACTGAGTTCAACTTTTATATTGAAAGTTAAAGCACTCGCTGTGTATTTTTTATATATTCGAGTGAACCTTATATCGCGAGTAGGATGGTGTGATAATCTGGTGTGTGACTACGAGTCGGCAAGGGAAAACTTATTTGGGTATGGCAATTATGACTTAGGATTTCCCACTTTATGTAATCTTGTTCGTACTTCTATGTTATATTTTAAGCGACATTCGTATCTATCGTACCGTGTACGTATCATATCGTACTACACAAAACAGTCTGTAGAATCAGAAAGTTACAGATAAAATATTCATTTTTGAGAGGCTCTATGTCATCACTTCGCGGACGTGAAATACACACGATAAAGCGCTTTTTATGTTTGTTACACAACATGGGGTCATCTGTCTAGGGAACAGTTATCCCATCAATGTATTAGTACCTAACGTTGTTACATTGCTTGCCAAAATTGTCAATAATGTTCCATTGTAATATTCCTTACAAGTTTTCTTAATAATCACAAAAAGAAAAACAGGAGTTTTCGCGTGTTTGGTGTGCGTAACACATACAGTATAAATTACTTTGAAAGCCCACACAAACGCGATAAAATTCTCGGAATTGAACTCTCGGTACGCTCTATGAAACTGACAATTTTTCCAAAGCTATTGGTTTCATAAATTATAACGGATGTCATGGAAATACAATAGAAGACACACAATACACCAGATATATATAGTCAAAGTCAAAGTCAAAGTCAAAGATCTTTATTGTGAGACAGTGGTTACAGAGTTGTTATGTACATGATAATTGGTGTGCTTTTGCACTGCTCCACCATGTTAGGCATACAATAGTTTACAGTTTGTTATAAATTATTAGACCTAAGTTTATGTGATAATTATATTATATTAATTCAAATAGAAATTTCAATTGCAATAGAGCTTTATTTTGCATCAAAACATAAAAACAGTTTAGCACTAACTCATCACGAATCTGTCGGACAAAAATTCATGTATTGTATAATATGGTCTGTTTACTAAGAAGTCATTTAATTTTTTCTTAAAAAATTTAATGTTTTCAATTTCTCTTATTTGCTTAGGAAGCTTATTATAAATTCGAGAAGACATTCCGAAGAAACTTTTAGAAAGTAGGGCTGTTTTTGAGGGCATATTATTTGCTATTTTGTCGGCATGCCGACGGGAGTGCAGGTTACCAAACCTTTCCCTATTGCCTTTTACGAATATAGCGACCTCATAAATGTAGAGGGCAGGAAAAGTTAAAATCTTAAGTTTTTTATAATATGGCACACAGCTATCTGGGGCACGTATGCCACAAACAGCTCTAAGACATTTCTTTTGAGCCCTAAAAGCGAGTTCCCTGTCTGTAGCATTCCCCCAATAAATTAGTCCATATCTAAGCGTAGACGTTACATAGGCATGATAGGCGGTTAGTACTGCTGCTTGATTTACAATCTGAGATAGTCTGTATAAAGCGTAGGAAAATTTATTTAGTTTTTTACACACCGTATCAATTTGAGTTTTCCATGACATATTTTGGTCAATCCATAGTCCTAAAAATTTGATGGTATTTGTTTCCTCTATTTTTTTCATTTCATAATTTACATTTAATGTCAAAGGGGTTTTTCTTTGGGAACAACTGACAATTTTTGTTTTATCTAAATTAATTATGAGATTATTACATGTCAACCAATTTATAATATCATTTAAAGTATCGTTTATGTCATTTTCAAATGTGTTGATGTCCGTCGGAGAAAATACAGCAGTGCTATCATCCGCAAAAAGGACTAACGGAATTTTCACGGCTCTTGGTAAATCGTTTATATAAATAAGGAAAAGCAAGGGACCCAAAACACTTCCCTGCGGCACGCCATATGTAACATCTCTTGGGCTTGATAAATACTCCACTTCAGTTTTCGTCGCAAAAGAAAGCTTATTTATTTCAGTTGTTTGTAATCTCTGGCTTAAATACGATTTTATCAAGTCTAGAGCATTACCCCGTATGCCGTATCTATACAGTTTTTCGACCAGTAATTTATGATCCACATGGTCGAAAGCTTTGGTCATGTCCATGTACATAGCCGTTACCGGTGTTCTATTGTTCATATTTTTATAAATCCTATTAAGAAGATCGTAGATGGCCATATTGATGGTCTTGCTTTTACGGAATCCATTTTGTTCACTAACAAAAAGATTATATTTTTCAAAATAGTTATAAATGCTATTGTAGATTACTTTTTCAATTATTTTGGAAAAAATAGGGATTAAAGCTATTGGCCTGTAGCAAGAGATATCCTCCCTTTTACCCTTCTATATATACACGTACATCAGATAAAAACGAATAAAAAGTGTAAAGTCCGATGTAAGAAATTAGTAAACCAGTAATTTTCATCAGTATTTAACAGTAAGGGCGTCAAAAGACGTTCTGTATTTGGATATTACAGCCGCATGTGACGGTCATCGCTCTTTTAGGAAAAAGTTTTACCGACGAGTACCTATGTATGTAGGAAGCCGACCCCAACACACTTGGAAAAAGGCTAGGCAGTAGACCTATGTATGTGGGAGAAAACCTGAGAGCTGGAAAAGCAGGTCACGAGAAAACAAGCACCTGAAATACTTTAGTACTATTCAGCGATAAAATAAAACATTTATTCAAAATATATATCTCAGTCTTCAATTACTTCCGACAATAAGAATCTTTTAAGCGATACAGTCTTAAGATTTACTTTGTCTAAAGCCGCAAGTTTAGTTGTTCTTAAATTCTTAGTGAAGGCTCTCAATCTTAATTTAAGACTAAAATCCATTATAAAGAAAGAAAGAAAAGAAAGAAAAAGCATTTATTTGCGGCAAACATGACGCATAAAATAAAAGACAAAAACACACAAAAAAAAAACAAGTTGGGGGTAAACATGCGTCACATTCACGCAAAACGGCCATCGCTCAGCATAATGCTAAGACCCTATACGAGACAGAGCCCCAGCGCTGGTTTTCAGCGGCAGCCGGCATTATGGGACGGTCTTGTAATTTAATTGATTAATAACTGTTGAAGAGGGAATAGGGATACGTAGGTACAGTAGGCCGCAGAGGTAACACTTTTACCTTGAGCTGGCCTAGCGTAGTACGGAGTTTTAAAAGAATAAGAGACCAGCCTAGGCTGGTTTTTTTACCCCTAACGTGCGGCCTACCGTATCTGCACACTCGGTAAATATTCCGCTCATACATCACCTATTAATATGAGCCAGAACTTTGATCTTTTTAACACACCTCTTATGTTTGTTTACCGGATAGTTTCACATTAATTTTCTTCCACTATAAGGTAGTAGCACACCAGAGTCAAAATAGTTTCGTCTGCCGTACACAGAACAGTATTACTACTGTAGGCATACTATTCTGTGTATATGCTGTGTTTTATTTTGCTGTGTAAGAGTGTTGCTGGGGCGTTTGATGTGCCACTTCTTCATCCCAGCTAAAACACTCGGAAGTAGTGAAAGGCGGGAATTTTGGGGGCTGTTTTATGTAATTTTGACGTTGAACTTCACAAAGGGCTGATTCTCCACCTGATTTGAATAAATTACTTTTGACTTGTGGTGGCATATTGGTAACAGCCCCGACTTACGAGTTGTAGTTCCTGGGCCCGACCCAGGCATTTGCTTTAATTTGTGTACCAAAATTCCATCACCACTGTTCTCAAAACAGTGTTTGAAAAACATCGTGAGGAAACTGGCATGTCCTAGAACCAAAAAATCGAAGACATATGACATCTACCAACCTACACTGTGCCCCCGGTAGATTATTGCCCACTCCCTCTCGAAGAGAGGAGGATCAAGGCCTGTGTCCCAACAGTGGGAACATTATAGGCTGATTATGCTACTTTTGATTTTAAGTCAATCAACAGACTTTTCATATTCTCATGTTCTGTCAGTTAGGTAAGTATTTAATGCGTGATGTAGGTCTGGAAATAATTGTAATTACTTAATTTTTTTGATTGATAATCCTACTAATCCTATCCTACTTCCTACTATTTCCTACTATATTAATTAATTAAATAATTATTATAAACGTGAAAGTTTGTATGGATGGATGAATGTTTGTTACTCTTTCACGCAAATACTACTGAACGGATTTTGATGAAATTTGGCACACAAATGGTTTATAACCAGGATTAACATAAAGGATACTTTTTATCCCGATATTCCCACGTGATCGAAACTTATGCGTGTGAAACCGCGGAGCGCTGCTAGTTTATAATAAATACTGTAGCACTCTGCATTCCTACCCTACGCAAATACAAACAAGAATGCAAACCAATCTTTCGGTACACTGAAAGTCAATTCCATTCCGGTTTTTCCATGTAAATCACGAACAGACATACTTTTCAGCGGACATTTTGTTATACTCGTACAAAAGATGAATGAAAGTAATTGTTTTTTTAATTTAGTCTGGTACATTTTTAACAATACGAGTATATTTCTGTTCAAAAATAAAGTTCGTAGCGGTTTACATATACTTTCAGGGTGTTTTTTTTAGCAGTGTGCAGTGGTTGTATCGGATTTGTAAAAGAAATTAACTTATTTATTTTACTTATATCAACAGGCAAGTCTAAACACATGAATGAACTCATGCATAAAAACTCACACATCCGGTCTTCCATCCACCACCACTTCTATTTATTGCAGAGCGTCAGAGCTTATTAGGGTAATTAACGTCAAGTGCTCGTACACACTTAGGTCCGTATTGATAAATCACTCTCATTTGAAAGCTCTTTCATGAGCCTCAGCTTTTATGTCTAAATATGCTGATTTTAATAACGAAAAATTTTATGAAATTCATGTTTAAACATCTGCTGCTGCTCCCTAAGAGATTTTTCTAGAACTATTTTAATAAATTACTTACAAATGAAATGTGATGCAATACATAGCATCAGAACGTTTACTCGAGTAATTTTTACAAGATAAAAAACAACACTTCATTTTTTTTTCCTCTAGCGCGAATAATGCTGTAAAATGGGAACGTTTACAAAGTTGTGCACAGTACGAACGCCTACAATACCACTGACTAAGGCCACGCCTACATGATGACGTCAGGACCTAGTGAGAATCACAGTGCACAGTTGCTTAGGCCGTCTCCTCTTTGTATTTGCTTCGTGCTCCGACCAGATGAGTGTCGTATCTGGTGGGCAGCTGCTCGATGATTGATGTCGGGATATTGTATTTATATGCGAATCACGCAGTAAACTCTACTTGAGTGATGATTATGCTTTTCTGTTCGTGGAAGCGACAATGTTGCTGAAAATATGACATAGATGGGTATGACATGGGTGTTTTTCTATCTATAATATGTATGTATTTACAAAAAAAAATGTATATAAGTAGTTTATCAGCCATCTTGTTACACACAAGCACACACAAACACAACTCAAGCATTAGGTTGCTTAGCTTGGGACTAGATGGCGCTGTGTGAAATGTCCAGGGATATTATTATTATTTCGTTTATTTATTTATTTTTCTTATTTTATTACATTTTTAAATATTAGTATAAAAAAAAACATTTAAAAATAAAAAAAATTGTGATCCACCGGTGTCGGGAGCTGGGTCCAAGCTACCGGTGGTTAGGGCTCCAGAGACAGAAACCTCCTCACAATGCAAGCCGTATCGAGGAGTACTGCCATCTGAATCAGGCCCTTGATCCAACCGCCTAACGAGAGCCTCGATAGATGTTGATCGAGGCTCTCGTTATTCGAGGTTGATCGAGGTTTATTATTATTATTATTATAGAATTGCTAACAAGATGACATAATTTGAAAAATCCTATATCAATTGTATCACTTTTTTGCCGATGTCTACGTGCAGCAGAAAGAATATAGGTGCATATTTGATTAAGCGATTAGTAGTCGCATAGCATTCGTTTAGGCTAACAGCAAGATGAATTTATCGCCGTGGGTCGATCATTTATCAGTTTTCGGTGTTTTTGCTCTATTTTCAATACTTATATAAGTTAAACTCAATTGGTTTATCATTTAAGCATACCTTACACGTACCTAGACGTACCTACTTAATTTAATAAATTATTTTCCTACTCGCGTTTTTTAGGTTCATTCGAACGTATAAAAATTCACAATGAGAGAGGAAACAAGCTGTGCCGTTTAAAGCAAATACTAATTGAAAATTAATTAAAACTGAGTAAGTATGTACATAAAGTATATGAGGCAGCGCGGCCATGCGTGACGAGTCAGAACATTCCAGATATACGGGTTTGTTGATTCAGTTGCCTCGCGCTTACTTTTCATAAAAGATTTAGTTTTTTTCCTGGAAGGCTTTTTGTGTAGAAAAACAGAACATAAAATACATAATATATTAAATTACATACACTCTCTGTGAATGTATTCTAACGAGTACCTTAAAAGTTGAAAACTTATGAGCGAAACAGCAGAAACCTAAAAAGTTCGAAGTTTTTGTTAAGGAACTTGTTCCTGAAACAGCCAGAAACCTCAAACGCGTTGTTACTAGTTAAGAATGGATCACAAAGCCACACATAGTTAAGTAGAAACACAAACATATTTTGTTATAAAACTTGCATTTCCATTACATAACATAATCAGCCTATACGGCCACCTCTCTTTTGAAATGGAGTGGGTCGTAGGATTATACGGCCCTTTCAAATAGAGGTGGCCCGATGTCCTAAATGCGGGCCCAGTGCGGGTTGGTAGAAGTCACATGCCTTCGAAATTTGCTTATAGCAAATGACAGTTACCTCACGATGTTTTCCTTCGCATTTCCATTATATTAGTATTTTTATTAATTAACTAAGTACTTATAAGTTGTTATTTATGTACGGACGCCAGCAGGTCAAGCTACCCGAATCTGTCAATTTTTCCCAATCAACCTTGAACCTAATGCTTTAGCGATAAAGTTGAAAATCTATAGAAGAAATTTGACAGATTGTATTTCATTTTAATTCTGAATAAACCATAATTTGCATTTAACATCTACGAGTATATTTTCATGAATGTGCATTCGGCACTGAACACTTCCTGCAAGGCTGTCGCATCCTGTCAATTGTCGCCACTTACATGAGGGAAAGTCCGGTCTAATTTACACAGCTGGTGACTTTAGGAAGTTAACATTTGGTTTAAATGTTTTAGAGCTGATGGAAACGTTTTGAAATACGTTTCTTTTAAGTTATTCGTTTATTAATTCAAGCACACAAATGTACAGAGAGAGACAATTTCTATCACCTTTGGCCAATTCTTTAACCTTTGGGTGATGGTGCTATTTCGGATATTGAGGTGTGGAAACAGGAATTAAGGAATTTAGTGGCCAATAACGAAATAAGTAGGTAGCCCGCAGGGTGGCTGGTAGAGAATATGGAGATCTGAAATAGGCGACGTAGGTGCTTTGTAATTTTTTCGGGAGCCTGCCGATTTGCCAGAATTTTAGCAACTTTTTTTTTATACCAATGCAATATTTGGAATATGATTTTAGTACGCACATTTTCATTTGGTCAAATTTTTATTCGGCAGAATATTACCAAGGATACTGTCATTAAGGCATTTGGTCTTTAATTAAATGATTTATTACAGCAATCAATCTTTAGGCAATAAACATTTAGTCAAATGATTTGCTATGAAAAAAAATATAAAGACAAAAATAAGATTTTTTGTGAATTACATAATAAAAAATTGCACTTTTATTTGATGTCACTTGCGTACCTACTTCTAAGTTTATGTGCTTGAATTTTTCTTTATGCCTATATCTATGTTTACGAACGACGAACGAAAAACGAACTACTACCAGAACTGTAGGCTAGGTTAGAATCCATTTTAACATTATATAATATTAATTGATATGTATAGTTTATAAGTTTCTTAGAGTGAAATTTGCCGTTGCAAATTTCACTAAACTCTAAGAAAATGTTCGATGATGTAAGCTGTTTCGATTTAAAAAGATATACAATGTGTGTTACGTTTAACACGCATATATCTTTTTAAATCGCAACCGCTAGGTTAGGTTAGGTTAGAACTGTGACCACACAACGCACGTGCCGAGTGAGCGGAGCGAGCGGTGCCGCGGTAGCAGCCGGCGAGTGCCAGAAACATATTTTCTACTGTAAAACCAAACTAACAAAACACATGTAATTTGTATATTTTGTTGTTTCTATGTTAATTAGTGGGGGTTTCCACCGATAAAAACAAACGTAAGTGGTATGTAAAAATAAATAAATAAAAATTAATTAATTAATTTAATTGCATTAAGGCAGTCTAGGATCAAAGACTTTGGTGTTCCCATTGGAACTAGAGCTTGTTTCCTCGATAAATTATTCATTAAACATCAGATAGTGTATGGTGAATAATTTATCAAGAACACATTGTGTTAGCACAATATATGTAGATTACCACTATTTGTATGTACTACATGAAACTAATACGAGTATAATTAGCTAAATATCTACTAAGGGCGTTTGTCCACCGTAGCCGTTTACTAGGGCCGCGTCGATACGTACGTTTACTATGGCTGCGTTTCCACCACACGTCCTATCACCCGAGCCCTGTCATCGTGGCCGCCGAAGTTTCGAGTTGTTAGGCGCGACCGCTAGAACTTAACCCGAGAATGTGACGGGCCAATACAAAACATATTTGATCTAGTCCACACACTGACGTCGCACCGCGCTGTTTGCCTGGTTTTTGTTTTGTCTATCATGAATACACGATTGCCGTCACCGGGACGTCACGACGCAGCGGTGGACAAACGCCCTTACTTTTTATTGATGTATTTCGTAACAAACATAGGTTTCCTAGCCTGGAGAAACAAGTTATTTGTGGCTCATTGTTGCTGGCAAAGTGCGTATAATGTGCTAAGTTTTAAATGCAAGCGAATTCAAAAGGCACAATTTCGGGAAAGGTATTCCGGTTACTTTATTGCAAAGTTAAACATTTCAGAGTTTACAAATACATTTTTTTATTTTGTTTGCACTCAAATGATATAAAGTGATATTTAAAAATTTAATTCTAATATAAGTTTAGAAATTGAAAAAAATACATTTAAAAATAAATGTATCACCGAAATTTAGGCAGGTAATCTCCTGATGAATAATTTGAAGGATCAAAAAACTGCTGATCATTTTCAATCTCAACAAAATTGGTAGTTAAATTGCCTCTCTATTACACGATAAAAAGTTGCGGTTTTATCCCAAAGCTTCAGGTTAAAGTAATGAAAAACGTATTCAGTCGAAATGAACGGAGTTAATACCTACTATAGCTCTAAATACCGCATTGATATTTCAATATGCGTCTGACTGAGGTAACAAGTATGTTCAGAGTTATTTAATGTTTACTAAAACACCTTCATAGAAACAGCCTTCGATTTCAATTCTAAATAAAGTAGGCAGTAAAGATCAATAGACTATTGGTGACCATATTGGTGATGTTCTTAAGAAAGCTCAGGTGTAGTACTCGCAACCGGCGTGCGTGTCGAACGTAAACGAGGCAAAAGGATTAAGTAAGAATCGTAGCAGGTGGCGTTCTGTAGTTAGTAGTTATACTGCCTACCCCATGGGAAGATAGCGTGAGTTTTTTATTGCATTATCGTGATTAAACCATCACATGAAAACGTTTTCTCTTTAATATTATTATCATATTTGCGCCCTAACACAGATGAGAACGGTGTGACCTCGCTTAACACAAATGTGTGTACCTGCAAATTGTTTTGAAACAAGATAGCAAAAGCTTCGTACACAAATACGAGGTAACTACAATAGGTAATTGAGCTTAAATAGGATTTGGGTATTATATAAATGGAACAACTGTTTAACATTCCAACAGTTTCAAATCCTTATTATAGTGCAAATACAACTATTACGTTATTAGAACGAGCGAACGAGGTACTAAACGTATATGTACACCCCGAACATAAAAACATGAGTTTTGGTGCTGAAACAAGTATAAGAAAAACTGAAAGGCGGCGCCTAAGCTTCAGCCTTATGGCCCCTGTAGAACACACTTCAGCACGTAACGTAACGGAAGTTGAAAATGGAGAACTCTGTCAAAAAACAAAAATGTTCACGAAACTTTTATTATTTCAGTTGTTGTATTGAAATGTTACATTGTTCTCAAACATTTTCGGCAAACAATTGAGACTAGTCTGCTTCGTTTCGATCGTAGTAACTCCACTATCGTGTGACACCAACTGCAGTCCGTTTGAGACGCTAAAGAGTGAGCGATAAGCGCTTAGAAAGGCGTAATCTGTTAGTAGATGATAAGACATGTTAGCATAGAAACATGGAGCTGGTAAACTAGCAAGTTAGTCACTCCGTATACAGAACTATCCTCATTTTTAGGCTTGTTAGCTAGTAAGAAAAATTGTAAGCTAGTGTAATAGTTTATTAGGATGGGGTTTTATTTTTAACCTAGAAGAGACCTCACCACTATCCTACCTTGTGTACTACCCTCGTATAGCCGGCCAAGCTAGTATCCAATCGAATCATTTTACTCCACGGATAACATAACATAATATCACGCCTGTGTTCCCCAAAAGATTAGGCAGAGGTGTACAGTTGGGTACAGTCGACAGGTGGTAACACTTTCACCTAGAGCTACCTAGCGTAGTAAGTGTCAAAGTTTCAAGAATAAGCCCAGGTAGCACGAGCGCGTTTTTGCCGCGGCGATTTTTTTACGCGCATTCAATTTTTCAGAAGAAGAATTCAAAATCCAACAGCGCGTTGGATTTCAACACTCGGTACTAAGCAGTGCGCCACAAAAAATCGCCCGTGGGTGCGAGGGCTAAGAGACCAGCTTTTTCTAGTTTTGTAAGCACTGACGTATAACTGTACTGTAACCCTGCAGGAGACATCTTAAAGAGATACAAATTAATGCCAATGTATGTCGATGACTTGTTGATGGGCTTGTGGCTAAGTAATAACAGCCGTACGGGTCGATCGATCAGGTTAAGCTACGCTTGCCACGGTTGGTCCATGGATGGGCGACTATCTTTATCTACCAAGACCCCTCCGTGCCTCGGAAAGCACGTTAAACCGTTGGTCCCGGCTGTCATTCGTGGATCTTTGACAGTCGTTACGGGTCGTCAGAAGCCCGTAAGTCTGACAACCAGTCTTACCTAGGGGTATCGTATTACCCAGTAACTGGGTTATGGAGGTCAGATAGGCAGTCGCTCCATGTAAAATACTGGTATTCATCTGCATCCGGTTAGACTGGAAGCCGACCCCAACATAGTTGGAAAAAGGCTAAGCAGATGATGTATTTCGATGTCATAGTTGAGTCAGTAAAGCGATGATTTATGATGTCTTGTCTATAATAGGGAAGCGTTAAAGATACTCGAATCATCATCTTTGAAAATTAAACTTTTCTCCCCTGGTATTAAAGTTATGGTAATCTTAGTTTAGCCAAACGCTAATGAAGACGGCGTTCCAAGGTAATTAGTAAGTTACGCGAGTTAGTCTGTTAAGTAATGTTTTAGAGCAGGGGTGGCCCAGTTTTAATGGCCCCGACTTACAAGTGGTAGGTCGTGGGTTCGAACCAAGGCAGGTGCTTTACTTTGTGTAAATAATTTCAACACCACTGCTCTCAAAACCGTAAAGGAAAACATCGTGAGGAAAGTACATGTGACATCTACCAATCCGCACTCGTTAGGCGTGGTAGAAACACTCCCCTCGAAGAAAGGAAGCCTGTGTCCCAGCAGTGGGAACAGTATATAGGCTGATTATGCACAGCTTTAAATCGACACAGATGCTTATCATAATTAATTCCAGAACTTTCCAAGTGACTTACATCAAGTAAATTATGTGTGATGTGTATCGGGGGTAAGTAGTCATAACAGAGTGAAACTTTAAGCCCCATATAATGCCGTTGACCTTGCTCATGCAATCATAAAGGGTTAAATTTCCATAACATAACATCACGGCTGTATTCCCCGAAGGTACTAGACAGAGGTGTACAAGGTTACATCAGGTTAAGGTAATACTAGCAAAAGTAACTCTAAGGTTCTCTGAGTATTGCCTTAAACGTATAAAACACGCTTGATTTATCTGGTGATACAACTAATAAAAGAGATCGTTGCTGTTCTCTTGTACGATTATTTTTTTTTACTTATGTATTTTTTCAGGATGTTTCACAATAAAACTTACAGAGAAAAGAGATTGTTTCAACCTACGCCAATTTTGTCCATTATCACAGAATCTCCGCCTTAATGGGTGAAACGTGAGTAGGCACAACAACGAGATAAATAAAGAGGGGATTCATCTAACGCCAAAAGTTCTTACGACATGTTTTCCCAAGTTTCCTCAGTCAAGTCTCCAAAGTCAAACCATCTATTAATGAATGCCATGGGACAAAAATAGAGGTATTAACGTCACATTAGGGACCTAATAAGTTACTTAGTCTGAAATTCGTAAACAACACTAAAAGCTCTTGTTGACATTTTATAAAGTAATAAAAGCTTATAGGTTTATGGCTTATACTTAATATTAATGAAACGGTTTTTTTATGATTTTGAGTGGCAAACAGGTCTGATAGTAAGTGCACTGCCACCAATGGACATTTGAAATACCAGAGCATTGCAGGTACATTACTATGCCAGAGACAAAGCTGACATATCTTATGTGCACGTACCTAATAGGCTATTTTCCTAAAAAAATCTAATTAGTCCGACAGTTAGATTATCAAAGAATATTGAACCCGTATTTTTTCTTTTGACAATTATTTATAAAAAATGATGAAGATATCGCCCGTTAAAGTTCTGCGTGACGTCACTTGCTTGCGAAACTTTTGCAAGCAAGTGACGTCACGACCCCCCACTTCCAAATTTTGACGCGCTTTATCTTTGTATTTTTTTGTTAGATTGACAAAAGAATAAACACGTGTCCATTATTTTTCGATAATCTAACTGACGGACTAAATATAATTATTACTTTTTTACCCTGGCAACTACCCTATTACACCGACAGCCATACCCCCAGTTCTGAATATAGCAACGCTGCTTGCAACACAGTGCCTATTACTTCTTCTCACCCGACGAGATCACTCACAAAGAGTACAAAAGCAGTGCGTTGGCTAATTCATTATTAAGTATCCGATAGTGATACTGCCACAAATGGAAACATTACTATCCTAGAGACAACGCTGAAATATCTCATGTATAATCGCACTGCTGGGACTCAGGCCTCCTCTCGGTGAGAAGGAGTAGGCCGTAATCAACACGCGGGCCCAGTGCGGGTGGGCGGATGTCACATGTCTTTGAATTTTGTGGCTCTCGGAAATGTCAGTTTCCCCACAATGTTATCCTTCACCGTTTTGAAAGCAGTGATGATGAAATAATTTAACCAAAGTACCTGCCTAGGTTCGAACCCGTGACCTACTTATCGAAAATTTGGGCCGTTACCACTGGGCCGCCACTGCTCTTCAATGTCTCATGTGCCCATACCTAATTACTTCCAGTTCTGGCCATAGCAACACTGCTTGTAACCATAATAAGCATGGTGATAGTACCTACCTACTATTTTTTTAAGACTTCTTCTCACCGGACGCGGTTATTCCCAACGAGCTCTGGTACGGTTCCTATTCATCCTATCACACAAAATCAGTGTAATGGTTAATAAAATTAAGTATTAGGTAGGTATCCTAATACCCTTCCCCTTGGCGTAATCCCCTTGACGTTCTTTGACGTAGGAAAGGGATTTTTTTTTCTTTTCCTAAAGCCATTATGGATTCTTTGAATACCTATTGATAATACTAATGGATGTTTCATTATCTACTTTTTATTTTAATATTAATTTAGGTACTTAGGTACTCAGTCGAGTTATAGTTGTTAGTCCGTTAGCAACTAGAATGTTGACCAATGAGAACTCAGCCATTTAAACTCTTAATAATTTGTGGCCAATCACCGATCAAAACTAATTAGTGTCAATTTGCGGTAAACTTTTAAAATAATTAATAGTTAATGAAGCGGAGTTCTGTGGCTAAAAAGCGTGTGTCTGAAAGAATCATCGTAATATAAGCAAGTAATTATAAATTATTAAAGCGAAGTAATTAATAAGCACACGAGGAGACGAAGTTTTTCAATTAAATCACAGCGGTTTATTTACTAATTAAAGAGATTTTAAAGGAATAATAAATCTATATAAATACTTAGTATCTGAATATCTATGTAGTATTTACCGGGTAGTCCAATATATACGTATGGTAGAAAAACGCATAAGCACTGTGCCGAACACAAATAAATTGAGATAAGGGGTCATTTTGACCTATGTAATGTTTGTAGATGTAAGTAATTATGAAAAAAACTTTTATAACATAATAATTGTAATTTATTATAGCTTATATGGTCAGATAGGCAGTCGCTCCATGTAAAATACTGGTATGGCTGCATCCGTTTAGACTGGAAGCCGACCCCAACATAGTTGGGAAAAGGCTAAGCAAATGATGATGAATTGTAATTTATGAATCTGCTAAGTTAAATTTTATATTACTTATGCGAAAAGTAATAAGTACCTACAACCGCTCAATATTCCAGAAAAAAATTAAGCTCCTGTCTGAAAAATATGGTCCAATCTCATTAATTTTTTTGATTGCTATTGATTCTCTCACTTTATTTACTTTATTTATCATACTTTTCTTTTAAATTGATACGATATTTTACAGCGTAAAATAAAATAGCTATAATATAATTAGGTACTGACTTAATTAAGAATTAAATTATATAAAAATAAGCTGGTAAGTACCTAAGAAATGCGTACGAAGATTTATCGTTTTATGAAAACAAAGGAGTGTTAGTCACGTCAATTATTTCTAGACTAATTTCCGGCGAGAAACTGGTTCCTATTTAATTGGTGACCAGCGGCAAACTTCTTAAAGACGACATAACAATACAATATAAGATTGCCAATCCATTAACGAACCCGGAATATGTAGGTATATAGAATGTCTCGGCAATAGAATCCTATTGCCAAGATAAACATATTCCGGGTTACCAATTTATCTGTTCCGTTCACGTGTGTGGGCGGAAGCGTGAACTCTATACAATATACAACGCGGAGGCGACAATACGACATTAAAAGAAAACACTGGAAAGTTTCAAAATATTCATATCATGTATTTGACATATGAATATTTTGAAACTATCAAATAAAACCTTACATCGAAATTGAAAAAGTGATTTTACCAAACAAACTAAATAATAGTGATGAATCGACTATGGGTTTTGCCCACAGAACAGATAAATAACTGTTCTGTGGTTGTGCCGTTTCATACAAACTTTCATCCCCTATTTTATCCCCTTGGGAGTAGAATTTATCAAAATCCTTTCTTAGCGGATGCCTACGTCATAACATCTACCTGCATGCCAAATTTCAGCCCGATCCCTCCAGTGGTTTGGGCTGTGCGTTGATAGATCACTATGTCAGTCAGTCAGTCAGTCACCTTTGAGTTTTATATATTTAGAAGATACTTTTCCGGCATAAAAAGTACCCAGTGTGGTGCCCAGGATATTAAAGAATAATTATACCAAGTTTCAACGTAATCGAACCGGTAGTTTTTGCGTGATGCCTGAACAAACAGACAGACAGACCGACAGACAGACAAAAATTTTTTTAATCACATTTTTGGGTTCGATGTCATATTTTTTTGATATTTTCAATGTACAGAATTTTCACTTCTACAGATTTATTATAAGTATATATAGATATATATAGATTAATCACTAACATTTGGAATTCAATAAAATCGAATTACATTTCAGCTGGTATGCAAAAGAAAAGCTGTCTATTATATTAAATGCGATAATGCCATTATCTTCGTAACGACTAAGGATTTAATACAATTATTACAAGGTTCTCAATTGTACCTATCTATAAACTACCTAAATATTCTGATTGCTGGAAATGCTGTATGCTTTTTTTAGGCCAACTATTGGCTTTATAGTCGCATCGGATTCAACATTATTTTAGTGTATTGTTATGTAGGTATAGATTTGGGATTTTTTTCAGTATGAAGCATGCAACAGTATGTAAGTATATTAGAATAAAGTTATATAAAAAACTCGTACTCGTAACATATTATTTATACTTGTATAGCCGAGAATTAGTATAAACTAGTGCGCAATCAAAATGCAGGTGATAATCGCGAACGATAGGTACGCCTCAATAGCTAACAGTGCTGTGGTACATATTATATAATAGTCGCTTCTGTTTTGTTTCTAGACATTTTTGTTGTGTTTTCAATATAAACAAAAGGCTTTTTAGGCTTAATGGGGCGTGCGGTATCAAATGTGGAGACGGATAGGTTCTCAGAATCAAATTATTGACATCGTATGACTGAGTATGTTGTTGTATATGTATTTCCATGTACAAATCTAATAAATTCTATTAGGACCAAATGTGGTGTCTATTTGGTTGTAGAGAACAACAACAATTAACCCAGCTTTAGAAACCATAACATGACATAACGTGTTTGTTTAGACCCAGTAATCGCTTTATTAGTACAACAAACTATAGCAACATACAACAACCACGTGTCATATTCTAAAATTTTTGATGTTATGTAGGTATTGATTTGTGTATAAAAAATATCTTTTACTCTATGACGCATGAAACATTATATAGGTATATTAGAGGTCACAACTCAGGTACTTTTAGACAAATGTAAAAATGATAACGTCAGCAGCCACTGACACATGGGCATGTCACTGTAAAAAATCGTCTGAAATAGATAGCGTTGCCTGCTGATTTATTCTGTAAATATTGAGATATTTGAAAAAACCGTGAAAACTTAGATGAAGCGGGCGAAAAGTCACAATCGTGGCATTTAGTGGAATGACAGCGTTCTTCACTTACGTTTTCACGGTTAAATATTTACAGAATAGACTCGCTGTTATTTTAAAAAAAACTGCAAATAAATGCTAAACAAATAATTTTATTTCTTTTACAAATCCGACACAACCACTGCACACCGTTAAAAAAACACCCAGAAAGTGACACATCATGTAAACCGCTAGGAGATTTTTTTTTCCGACCAGAAATACTTATTGTTAAAAACGTACTAGACTAAATTAAAATACAATTGCTTTCATTTATCTTTCGATTAACTATATATATATAAGAATTTCCGCTGAAATGTTTGTCTGCTCGTGATTTACATGTTTTTCACATAAAAATCTAAAACGTAAGTGGATAAACCGGAACAAAATTGACTTTCATTGTATCGATGATGACATGTTTGCTCATCGGCACCAAAAAGATTGGTTTGCATTCTTGTTTGTGTTTGAGCCAACGATTGCAGAGTGCTACTGTGTTTATTTATTTATTATCAATTTAAAATGTTTTTAAAATTATTTCCAAACCAACATCACGCATTAATTACCAAACTGAGAGAAGATGAGACATGAGCATATGAAAAATATGTTGATTAACTCAAAATCAAAAGTAATTTAGGCAAATTAGGTGGAGAATCAGCTCCTTTTGCATAAAAAAATATTTATTTATTATCAATTTAAAATGTTTTTAAAATTATTTCCAAACCAACATCACGCATTAATTACCAAACTGAGAGAAGATGAGACATGAGCATATGAAAAATATGTTGATTAACTCAAAATCAAAAGTAATTTAGGCAAATTAGGTGGAGAATCAGCTCCTTTTGCATAAAAAAAATACATAACAGCCCCGAAAATCCCCGCCTTTCACCACTTCATAGCGTGTTAGCTGGAAAGAATAATAAACGCCCCAGCAACACTCACAAATAGACAGTAGATACTGTACTGTCTTATATTGGCGTAGATATACTATCACGTGAAGAAAATTAATGTGAAACTATCCGGTAAACACACCTAAGAAGTGTGTTAAAAAGATCAAAGTTCTGGCACATATTAATAAGTGATGTATGAGCGGAATATTTATCGATTGCGCAGGTATCGTAGGCCGCACGTCAGGGGTAAAAGAACCAGCTTGAGCTGGCCTCTTATTCTTTTAAAACTCCGTCCTACACTAGACCAGCTCAAGGTGAAAGTGTTACCACTGACGTGCGACCTACTAATATACCTATCCCTCTTCAATAGTCATTAAGGAATTAAATTACAAGGCTTGGTCGACCTACAATAGATTTTAGTCATAAATTAAGATTGAGAGCCTTCATTAAGAATGTATGAACAACTAACCTTGGGGATTTAGACAATTAAATCTAACGATTAAAATACCGTTTAATAAACTCCTATTGTTGTAAGTAATTGAAGATTCAGATATATTTTTTAAAGCAATGTTTTCATTTTTGGCTGAATAATACGTATTTCAGATGTCACGTCAACAGACGCGTGTCTCAAGAGAGACAATTCTAGTACCTAAGTAATAGACATCTAATTCGCAAAACACGTATTCGTTTGTATGAAACTGACAGATGTCAAGAACACATTCTTTCGTCGGCTGCCCTGTAATAATAAATTACCACATATAGCATACCATATACCATATATAGCATAGTCGTATTATCCAGTAACTGGGTTGTGGAGGTCAGATAGACAGTCGCTCCATGTAAAATACTGGTATTCAGCTGCATCCGGTTAGACTGGAAGCCGACCCGAACATAGTTGGGAAAAGGCTAGGCAGATGATGATGATGATATAGGTACTATGAATGTAGGTAAGTTAGGCTGGTTTTCTCGTATCCAGAGAACAGGTTGTTGAAAAGCTGAATATGATTAGCATTTCTAGTAAATGACTGGACGCTTGACTTTGTTGGTTTACGATACGGGTATGAAGCCGAGCTCGGGCGCGTATAGGGTTATCCTTCTAGAAATTTTCAGTAGCGGCTCGGTGTCTATATGTTATGCCTAGAGCAGTTAGTGTACATACGAACGGCACGCGTTAACTTTTGTGGCAACTTCAGCCGTCGACACGCATCAACGGCAGAGGCAACTGCAACCGTCGACACGCGTCGGCGACTTTCGCCAACTTCGTGCCACTCGAGTACGGTGCTCAAATATACGAGCAGCACGTCGACGACGGCTGCAGTTACTTCTGCTCTCGGAGAGGAGAGTATCATGTTTATCGCGATTAAAAAAGAATTTTGGGCCATTGAAATAAGGTTGATTTTCTCATGTCACTTCTTTTTTAAATGAGAATGCTTAAGAGCCGAACAAACGCGTAACATGAAAAAATCAACCCAATTTCAATGCCCCAAAACTCTTTTTTAAACGGTGATAAAAACGTACTCTTCTCTCCGAACCGATCTATGTGAACGGACACTTAATGGCGAAAAACATGCTCCTTGAACACGAGACTTGAACAAAACGAAAATGGCGGACTGTGTGAATTCACGTGAGATGTTATCTTTTATTCATGAGTATGAGCATCCGGTCCTCCTATCTGTTAATATATTGTAGCTTACCTAAATTGTGATCACTAATTTGTATGTCAAGCATCGTGATTAGGTATCGCAATATTTATTACCATTTATTACGGCTATTAGGAGGATCATAGACGGGGACGCGTTTGATACGTTGTGACATGATAATTATGATAATGATAAAAGGCTACCGTTATCATCAGGTCAATGGCCAGTAAAATGTATAGAGGGTGCCGCACATGTTCAGCTCTGCATGATTCGACACCGCCGGGACAATACAATCGAATATAATAATCTACTAGCTTCTGCCCGCAAAAACATCCGAGCCAAATTTCTAATTTTATCGGAATTGGATCAGTAGTTCGGAAGATTACCCCTTAAATACAACCTCACATATTTTACTTATTTTTAATATTAAGAATAGATTAGATTATAGTTGTAGATTATATGTTCGGGAAAGTGTCGCTCGGTTTAGCTCGAATTATCACATGCCGACCCGAACATGATTAAGCGACGGGAGATGCCGAAAGTGAGGCAACCGGTACGACCTAGAACCAAAAATTCGGAGACATGTGTTATTTTTTTCTTTTATTGACTATGGGCTCACTCTTGACCTCAATCCAGCCCAGAGGCAGGGATGAGATCTACGGTGGAACGAGCTTGCCCAGAAGAAGCCTATTCACTCTCGCCTTGAAGAGATTCGGGTTGTATGAACTCGGGAATGCAGACGCAGGCAGATGATCCCACTCTCTTAGCTTTGCGCATCAGAAAAGACATCTATCAACCCGCACAGGGCTCGCCTGTTGGAATATGGCTCACTCGCTCTTACCGATAGGAGTCCTGTGTCCCAGCAGTGGCAACGTTATAAACTGATTATGCTACGATGCTGAGATGCCGAACGTCATTTGCCGATCGACACGAGCCGAATGAAAGCCGTATACATATTCGGCTTTCATTCGGCTCGTGTCGAGCCAAATATGTGCAGCAATTTACTTTGGGTTGGCTTCGAAACATATGCGCTACACATATCGCACCCCCGGTGCGACACTGTCACTTATGCAAAAATGTAGTTTTTCAGGAGAAGCATTTTAAACTTTGACACCTCACCAAAACAAACGAAAACGGCAATGAAACTCACGCCCTCATACGGAAACTATGCGTACTACAAAAGTTATTGCACCAAGTAAAGGGGTACTTTAGGATCATTTTTAGATATTTAACTCATTTTTGCATTTTTTGCAAAAGTGACATTGTCGCACCGGGGGTGTGATATGTTTCGAAGCCGACCCAAATTAAATCCCTAACAAAATACATTTATATGGGAATCTAGAGCCTGCATTAAGAGAAGTGAGAACACAGCTGCAACGCGCAGAAAGTAAGTGGATCGGGGTTCTTTTTGCGCAGTGGTCCATATCCTGAATAAAACATTGTACGTAGTGTTGCTCTGGCTAGTATAACGAGTACCTACAATCCTCTACAAAACGGCTTGAATTAAAACTAATTTTCCTCCTAGGTAACGGGGTAACTAGTTAACCGTAATTTAGGTCTATTTATTTAATCATTTTCCTAAAGTTTCGAGCACTCGTTGTCAAAACCTAAAACGATCAACATTTTATTGAAATGTACTTTCGTATCCCTACGACATTTACATTTGAATTTTGAATGTTGGCTTCGAGCATAAATTTAATCATTGGTAGAGCGGAATTTCAAGGTCGTATTGTTCCCAATCCCATAGGTACTTAAAGTTTATCTAAGCTTAAAAGCAATTTTATTAGTAGGTAGCGCTACTGGGAAAACTAGAAAACTTTAAAAGCCTGATCTGTAACTAATAGGTAGGTTACAGACCCTCTGATCTGTAACCTACCTATTAGTTCTCGCCATTCTCGTAATTTTAAGAACATGCACAGTCTGATCTCAGTCTCAATCTGTCAAAAAATCCTCTTATTTCCCTACATTTCGACAAGTTTTTGACATTTGTTTGTCGCTGAGATGAGACTGCGACTAGATTATGAACGTTTTAAATTACGAGAATTGGCCTTCAGGTTTTCAAAGGTTCCTTCAAAATAATGGTCAAAGCTCAGTCCACAACCTTTTATTATACTGCCAAATATCAGCCTATAATGTTCCCACTGTTGGGACACAGGCCTCCTCTCAGTGAGGAGGAGTGGGCCGTAATCCACCACGCGGGTCCAATGCGGGTTGATAGATGCCACATGTCTTCAATTTTTTTATTCTAGGACATGCTGGTTTCCTCACGATGTTTTACTTCACCGTTTTGAGAGCAGAGGTGATGAAATTATTTACACAAAGTAGAGCGCCTGGTGCACTTACGACCTTACAATACGTAAGTCTGGGCCAACACTGGTTTCACACTTTTATAATACCTATATATTGTCCTCAACCCTATATAAGCCATTTTGTAAATAGATTAGGCTTAGTACCTACTGGGAAAATTATAAAACTTTGTAAGCCTCTGTAACTCTGTCTGTCTGTAGGTCTATAACCTATTAGTTAAAGAGGTTATCAAAGTTTCCTTCAAAATAATACAAGCTTAAAGGTCAGTCGACAACCTTTAAGCTTGTTTTTTTTCAAAGCTTGACATTTAAAATCTTATTTTCTAATAAAGTTAATACAATCATACGATTGTTGAGCGAATTTATAAGAAAAATATCGAAGGTATTATTTAGGCGACCATAACATATTATGTGGGTACTTGGGTTCTTTTATCCCTATTATAAAAATGGTTGTACCTAACCTCATTTTATAACTTGTCGATAAAAGGAATCGCATCCTATTATGTTCGATATACCGACAAATCAATGTATGTTTAGGGTTTCCGGACCGACCCCAACGCGTATTTATGTGACTTTGTTTGCTACATTTAATTTACTTATCTGTAACGTGTTCGCGTAATGGAATTATCTTCTTTGCCTCCCGATTTAACGCTTTACGCACATACGCATACGTGCGCACAGACGCGCGCATTCGAAATATTGGGAACCAGCACGGTTAGTCAATATGCATGCGAGTTTGCGAACACGCCTTTGTTTGGACAAGCAATTACTGTTTTTGACATTAATTAAAAAAATACAAACTAAAATAAAGCATGTTTTAACTTTCACGTGGTAACTATGGTACTAATAGCTCTTTTGTTCTTCTTTAATCGATTCATACTAAGCTCATTTTTGTTAGACCACTTAAGTACCCGCATAATTACTTGCTAGCAAGAAAATAATCCAGCTTTATCAGATACATGTAAAGACTGCTCTCGTATTGTAAAAATGATCCACGAGTACCTCCTCATCCAGTGTTCTGATACTTTTGTTTCTTAGAGGTACTTATAAGTTATAACAAAAGAAATAAAAGCGATTACAAGGTATCTTACTCTTGATCCAAATATCTTATCTTTGTGTCTGTTCGGGAATGAGCAGTAGATAATAATGTTATGTGAAACAGTAAAATATAATGAAAGGGTTTGTAACAACGTTACTATAAGTACAAAATTGCTTTTAGCATAATGCGATCCTGAAAATAGTTGGTTCTAAATAGGTAATAGAATCGAACTCAGCCGTTTTCTAAATTATTATTTTATTAAAATATTGTCGGGGTTGGCTTTTTTCTATATTACTAAGAATTACAATGTAGGTATACAGAGTGACAAACTGAAACCACGAATTCACCACATGATTCTGGACACACCCAGCAGATTTTTTTTTTTTTGATAACCGACCAAAAATCACTTCGCTGAGAGCTAGTTCAGAATGATGTATTAAATCCATGGTAACAGGGTTATTCTACAAAAAAACCCATCCATGAATCTCGATCTAAAACTAGATTTACATAATTCGAAATAAGTATGAAATCTGTCAGTTTTACAACGAGATTCATGGCTAAGCATCATTCTTGAATTCGGGCCTAAAAGCTTTGCGTACTTAGCTACACGTGTCTGCTTGCATATCACCTACTTTGTTACTTTTTGTAAGCTATACTGGTTTGGCGGAAGAACATGGCTGTGTATCATTAGAAGCTCCGACCGCATCAGATATCAAACAACGAAATTAATTTGCTGAATGAAGATACTTGGTAAGATGAACAGTATGCTCGCATTTCGTCTCGGTCGGTGTTGGGCAGAATTCAAAATATTTTATTCCAAATAAACCTGCATGGGCACTTATGAAACGTCAAAAGCCAGGTGCACGGCTCCAATTAGCTGTTTCCTTTGGTTCAGAGCCGATAAGAAACTCCACTGTTACTCTTTTAAACATAATTGGTTTTTAAAATATTTTCATAGTACACTATTAATAGGTATGGGAGGACAGTATAGGCCTCTCAACAAGTACGTAACGAAATAGAAAATAACCTTTTACAACCTGTACCTATAGTATTATAATGTTGTGTGCAGATCCCTAATACCTGAGTGACCTACTTCGTGATTAATTACATAAATTACGTCAGATATATTATGTTGAAAAGTTATACGTCAGTCCACAGCTTGTTTTATTTCAAAGCTTTAGACTTTAAATCGTATTTTCTAATAAAGTTATTACAATCATACCACTGTTGATGAGGTTTTATAATAAAAATATCGAAAGGTATTTTAGAATCGTAGGTAAGTACCTACAGACGCCAGCACATCAAACTACTACAATCTGTCTTTCTTTAATAGATTTTCAACTTTTTCACTAAAGTATTAAGGTTCAAGGTTCATTTGGGAAACAGATACAGTTTCGGGTACTTAGCTATATTGATGAGCCCTCCTAAGAAATCAAACAACGGTACGATTTCTTCACATTTATTTTGACTGAACGTCTTTACATATTGACGACTTAGCTAGCACAGTTTTCTCCTAAACAAAAAAACCTAATAAAATATTTGACACCCCGTTCTAAACTTGCTTGACTGTTCGAATGGAACTTGCGCTAAAATTATAGCCAGCCTGCACTCCATAAGATTGACTTTAGCAGATAACCTTTACAGTACACGCAAAACAAGGCGACCATAGCATATTATTATGTGGGTACTTTGGTAGGTATACCTATTATTAAAATGGTTGTACGTAACCTCATTGTATAACTTGTTGATGAAACTAAATGGCTTCACATTATGTTCGATATACCAACAAATCAATTTATGTATGTTTAGAGGTTCCGACCCCAACGTGTATTTACATTATGTTACATTGTTTGCTACATTTAATTTATTTATGTATAGTGAAATTGTCTTCCCTGTCTCCCGATTTAACGCTTTACAAAAGTACGGATACCTACGCGCGTACAATACAAACACGCGCACCTTGGAAATATTTGGATCCAGCACGGTCAGTCACATGCACGCGTTTGTTACGCGCGTTTCCACATACCTACCAACTCAGCGCTCTGAGTTGGTAGGTATGTGCAAACGCTCCTCTTCTTGATATCGTGTCGATGGCAATCTTTATACAGACAGCCCAGAATTTGGCTACTTGACACCTTCAGTAGCGTCCATCAATTCCTACAGCGTACACGATATTAAGTGCCCCATTGTTTGTGGGACAGCACCACATTTAAGCACCTCAGTTAAGTGTAAAGAGTGGACAAGCGAACGCCTTTGTTTGGACAACACTTATCTGTTACTGTTATCTGTTTGTATTTTTAACCGACTTCAAAAAAAGGAGGAGGTTCTCAATTCGGTTGTATTTTTTTTTATTTTTTTTTTTATTAATAAATTAAAAATACAAACTAAAACAAAGCTTGATATAGAGCCACTTAAAAGTCTTAACGTTCACGTGGTAACTATGGTACTTATAGTTATTTTGTTCTTCTTAAATCAATTCATACTAAGCTCATTTTTGTTAGAACACTTAAGCAATGAGTGAATGATAATAATTTAGTTAAGTACTGATTCCCTATCAACAGGCATGCCTTATTAGGGATTTCAGTGAGTCAGGTTCTTTTATACTACTGTATTGATTCATGTGAGCCTGTTTTGGGGCGGGGCGGATCAATTGCCTAGTTCATGTAATACAGGTTCATTCCTAGCACAGGACTGGGTCTTGCTCTGCTCTCCACTCTAACATGCCTATGTTTCTGTAATTTTTATACTGCTGTAGTACATAAGATCTTTTGTTACTCAAAATGTTTTGCTCAATAAAGTTTTATTTTTATTATTATTACTTACCCGGATATTTACTTGCTAGCAATAAAATAATCCAGCATTATCAGCTATCACGAGTTCCCGGAGTTCCTACTTATTCAGTCTGATACTTTTGTTTCTTAGAGCTGACTTTTCCAACGCCAGATAATTTTATCCGAAGAATAATTATGAAATTTTGACAGTTCTTCTATAAAAATTCTGTCAAACGTCAATTTTATTCCATGAATAAAAATTATCTGTCGATTAAAAAGTCAGTATAACAAAAGAAATAAATCGATTACAAGGTATCTTAACCTTGATCCATATATCTTATCTTTAATCTAATGGGCAGTAGATAATAATGTTATGTGAAACCGTGAAATATAATGGAAGGGTTTGTTACAATTGTTTTCAGCATAATGCAATCCTGAAAATTGTTTGTTCAGAGTCGAACATCAAATCGAGATCGAACGGTAATAGAATCGAGCTCAGCCGTTTTCTAAAAATACTATCGGGGTCGACTTTTCTCCACACTAAAAATAACAATGCAGGTATACAGGGTGGCTGGGATATTGACGCGCAAACTGAAACCTTGAACTCAGCCCATGATTCCCCCTAAAGTAGAAATATTTCGTAGGTTATCTAAAAAAATAGCTAGGTGCAATATCAATGAGGTCAAAATGTATGGAACTATTTTTTTTATAACCGATGAAAAATTCAACGCATTAGCATTCAGAATCACGTATTAAATCCCCAATACATGAGTCTGCACGGGGTGACAGGGACCCTGGCACCCTGTACAGACTGAAGCCCGTATTCTAGAAAAAAACCCAATCATGAATCTCGATGTAAAACTCGATTAACATAAGTATCAAATCTGCCAGTTTTACAACGAGATTCATGATTGAGCATCGTTCTTGAATTCGGGCCTAAAAGCTTTTGCGTACTTAGGTACACGTGTCTGTTTAAATGTTACCTACCCACTTTGTTACTTTGTGTAAGCTGTCTTGGTTTGGCGGCAAACATAGTGTGATATAATAAGAAGCTCCGACCGAATCAGACATCAAACAACGTAATTAATTTGTTGAATATTACATACTTGGTAAGATGAATAGCATGTGCCTATTTCGTGTTGGTGTTGGACAGTATTCTAAATTCGAATGAATTTATTTCACATAAACCTCCATGAGGAATAATGAAACGATAGAAGCAAGATGTTTTGTTCCTATAGGGTACTAACCATATTCAGGTCTGTTCAACTTAACTATTACCACAGAATAACTAATAGTACTATACTATGGAACTGAATAAGTGTGGTTAGTCCCTAAGTCGTTTCCTATGAATAAGTCGTGGCACGAAACTCTAGGGTTTTCTCTTTCGAAAATAATTGGCAATTACAATGTTTTCAAATTACAATGTTGATAGGTATAGGAGGACAGTATATGCTTGTCGACAAGTACCTACTAGGTAGGTACTTCACGAAATCTATACTTATAATAAATCTGTAGAAGTGAAAATTCTGTACATTGAAAATATCCAAAAAATAAATGGCAGGGGGTGTTACTTGACCGACACCGAACCCAAAAATGTGATTAAAAAAATTTTTGTCTGTCTGTCTGTCTGTCTGTTTGTTCAGGCATCACGCAAAAACTACCGGTTCGATTACGATGAAACTTGGTATAATTATTTTTTAATATCCTGGACACCACACTGGGTACTTTTTATCCCGGAAAAGTATATACAATAAAAAACAAACTTAATTTTGCGGTTCGATCCCTATACCCGATTACCACTGTCTGTACTGTACCAACCGCAAATACTAAGTTTGTCGTAGGTTGGGTCACCCGCAGTGGAGTTCATTTTTATTCCTTTTAGTTTTTAGAGTTATTTAGGTTTATTTTTATATGAGTCGTAGGTATAGATTTTAATTTTAAAGTATAGGTAGTATATTTGATAGTGTACGTAGTGACCGTAGGTTATTTTATAATACTGTTACTACTGTTAGGTAGGTTTAGTCATTCGTATAGATATTAGTTTTTAGGGATTTTGCTTATTTATTGAGTTTAGATTAGTTATCATCAGAAATAGGTTTATTTAGGTAGATAGGTATTTAATTTTCTGTTATTGAGTGTTTTTTTTTTAATTAGTTAGGTACCTACTTAGGTAAAGATATCATCTAGGTACCCTCTTAATCACCACTAATGAGACACAACTGGTTTTCTATTGTGATTAGCCACAAAGGGCCCGCGACATAGATGGCATTCTGGGGAAGCACATACATTTTATCCTGTTAGCACGTTCCCGTGGGTAAATTTCCGACATCCACGCGGGCGAAGCCGCGGGCAGAAGCTAGTAGAAAATATTTTTTTACACGGTTTAGTTTTAAAATATTATGTGCAGAGATACCTAATACCTAAGTGACCTACTTCGTTCCTAAAATTAGCTTTTTCTAGTTAGTTCGTTACCAAACTCTCGGTCTAGGTCCGAAATATGATGAAAAAGTTACGAAACTAGCTAGACTGATTTGATCGATATAGAATATAACGTATGAAGTGTTAGTGATTCTGGGAGCTATTCGGTGAAACGTCCGAGCTACTTGTATCAACTTGTGTGCAAATAGAACCTCTCTCAGTTTTAATTGACATTGGCACGAACGAACGAACTCAAACCGAAAAATAACTTTACATTTCATATTTTTCGCCAAATGTTAAAAAGACTCCGTATTTTAGGATGATTCCACAAGCAAATAAACCGTTGTGATCGGCAAACGATCTGTTTGCGGATGAATGGACGAAGATTTTATCGGCATGTCAGAAGTACTGTAAGAGGGGTATATAATAATAATATCCCTGGACATTTCACACACAGCGCCATCTAGTCCCAAGCTAAGCAACCTAATGCCTAATGTTATGGTAACAAGATGGCTGATAAACTACTTATATACATTTTTTTTTTTGTAAATACATACATATTATAGATAGAAAAAGATGATAGAAATATGAAAGTGTTGTTAACTTTTTACCTGAACTTTGATTTGATATTTTCTAATTTATGTGCACGTGCGTATACAAACTATGTCTTAAATTTTTGTAATTAAGTATATCGTAATAATTAAAGATAAAAAAATAAGTTACGTATCAGAAACAAACTACCTCATTTCTAGCCTTTTTAATTGCAGTTAACAACAACACTAATTACAGACATAACGATGCTGATTTAAACAGTTGGTTTACACGTAAAAAAGTTTCATGATTACGTAATAATAAAATAATTTCAAGAGAAAAGAACAAAATAATAATTGCACACCGCGGAGATAAACTCACCAATGGGATTATTCAAATTCGAAGTCAGAACAGGAACGTTCCCACTTGCTAAAGTCATTATTTTCAACAATAGCTGAATAGAACGCGGGCAGAGATATCCGACCGAGAACAAATGCCACTATCGGCAGTTTATATTGCATATTGCGGATGCACGGATGAATAGAGGAATACATTTATTTTTAATTTTCCAATACGTAGCTTGTGGTCTCTAGTCGAAAATTATTAGTTCAGCTTCGTGAATGGAGGAGCACTGATGGATTTGATAATTTAATTATTTTATTTATTCCCGTGACCCAAGGTACGGTAATATTATTACAGTATTCCAACTTCATACAAACGGACGAAGCGCGAGCTATGCCTACGCGCCTCGAGCTCGGTATGCGCTCGACATGCAGACAGTCGCGACTGTGCCGCAGTGACGAACGGAAGTGTGTTGTTTTTTTAACAATAACCGAGCGATTTTTTCGCTAAAAATAAGTTCAAGTACATATTTAATATGACGAGTAGGATATATTGTGCTGTTTTTGGTTGTCCATGTATCCCAAAACAATTTTTATTTAAGCTTTATATTAGAATGCGGATTTTTTATACTTTAAAATTTAATAATAAAGCATTTCGTACGTCTCAGTCGAGACGCAAATATTTTTCGGTCGCAAATTTATAAGACCGATTTGTTATTCAAACATAAACGTGGTTTTTTAATTAAATCTACCAATCAAAAAACAACACGCATTTTTATTGAACACTATTCAATTCACAAAGTATTTTATTTATTTATATAAAAAAAGTATATTTACAATCACAAAACTAAATGGAAACACAAAGTAGGCAAATGTAATTAAAATACTGGAGGCGGGCAGCCCTATCGCATGTTTAGGTACCGCGCGGCTGTAGGCATTTATTTCAAAGATACGGCGGAGTTACAATACTGTATCTATACTTATAATAAATCTGTAGAAGTGAAAATTCTGTACATTGAAAATATCCAAAAAATAAATGGCAGGGGGTGTTACTTGACCGAGACCGAACCCAAAAATGTGATTAAAAAAATTTTTGTCTGTCTGTCTGTTTGTTCAGGCATCACGCAAAAACTACCGGTTCGATTACGATGAAACTTGGTATAATTATTCTTTAATATCCTGGGCACCACACTGGGTACTTTTTATCCCGGAAAAGTATATACAATAAAAAACAAACTTAATTTTGCGGTTCGATCCCTATACCCGATTACCATATCTGTACTGTACCAACCGCAAATACTAAGTTTGTCGTAGGTTGGGTCACCCGCAGTGGAGTTCATTTTTATTCCTTTTAGTTTTTAGAGTTATTTAAGTTTATTTTTATATAAGTCGTAGGTATAGATTTTAATTTTAAAGTATAGGTAGTATATTTGATAGTGTACGTAGTGACCGTAGGTTATTTTATAATACTGTTAGGTAGGTTTAGTCATTCGTATAGATATTAGTTTTTAGGGATTTTGCTTATTTATTGAGTTTAGATTAGTTATCATCAGAAATAGGTTTATTTAGGTAGGTAGGTATTTAATTTTCTGTTATTTTATATTATTGAGTTTTTTTTTTTAATTAGTTAGGTACTTAGGTAAAGATATCATATAGGTACCCTCTTAATCACCACTAATGAGACACAATTGGTTTTCTATTTTAATTAGCCACAAAGGGCCCGCGATATAGATGGCATTCTGGGGAAGCACATACATTTTATCCTGTTAGCACGTTCCCGTGGGTAAAATTCCGACATCCACGCGGGCGAAGCCGCGGGCAGAAGCTAGTAGATAATATTACCGTGCCCAAGGGCTGGCTTTTACCAGTCCTGTCATTACCAGTCGACAGCGAAGCGGAGGAATTTACCGACGACATATTTTAATTTGAAATAGTTTTAGTTAGTGTAGTTAATTAATATTTAATTGTTAGTTTATTCAATATTAGAAGTTTATCCAGTGTAAGTAGGTATATATTTTTATCTTCCTAAATAATTGTCACATTATTTTCTATTGATAATAGGTATTGTGAACCGAATCTCGTGTCCATTGACGTTGCGGAAATGATAAAAATTAATGATCGAAGCCTATTTATTTCTGCACCAATATGTACATACCCATAATCGTTGATAGTTTCGTAAAACGATTTAATATTTTTACTAGGATAACCAACAAGCAAAAGGTGAAGGAACACCTCGTGAAAATTCAATATCATGTGACATCGCCAACCCACACTGGGCCCGCGTGCTGAAATGGTTGAGTCCATGTTCAACCACCACAATCTTTACCCCCGACCATGTTCAACCCCTAAATGTGGTCCATGTTCAACCCCCCAGGGGTTGTTATGGCCTCACAGAGTGGAGGCCTGTTTCCTAGCAGTGGAAACGTTATAAGCTGATTATGAACTAACTACCTATTTGTATTCTGTTAGGAGTGTTATAACTGTTGGCCCGGCGTCACATGTTTACTTATATAAGCACCCCCTTCCGGAAACTTGTTTCTAATACTTTTGCGGTTAATATTATACAATAAATTATGCTTGCAACCCTTCGTGATCAACATAACATGCCCTAAGTCTCAACATGTTTTGTTTGAAACAAGTCTAGGCTAAAAATACTTAAGTATCCGATAAAATATCGACTAGCTCAACATTTCGTTATAACCCTATCTTCGACGCTTTCCATCTTTCTTTTTTACCGATTAGAGAAGTAGGCGAGCAGAAAAAGTAGTAAATAGGTTTATATTTTACTTTTAATTTTCCAAGTTTTTTCAATTTGTGAACTTAAAGGCCCGCACAGACAGGCGTGACGTGACGGTACGACGCGTTTCTGGAAGAACGATTTCCATGAAGTTTTCAAAGAAATTGTTCCACTAGGGTGGGGAGCCTTTAGGGTTTCCCAAATTACGTCTCGCGTCGCTGTAAAATTTTAAGCCCGCCATCCGCGCCAAAGACGGTGTTTTTATTATATTAGCACAGAACTCGTTTGAAAGGCGAAATTACCATTACATTACCGTCAAATGTTATTTTAGTCGTTTGTACGATACACGGATTTATGTACTTGCGAATAATATGAAGGGGGAAATAGGCATTTGACGATGCTATTTACCTGATTGCGACGAAGTTGGGATGATAATATTTGTTGGTGCGACAATAACTCGCAAACTTGTTGAAATGTGTCAGTTACATACTGTACCACCTGAGTTAGTTAATAATATTGTGATTTTTACGCTAGGCCTGTCAGCAGTGAGTCTTCAAATACAACAACACCCACATTAATTTAGGTAACACAAAGTTGTGTTTTTATTTCTATTTCTGATGGTTGAATTCTAATGTAGAAAGTTTACGACTTGACTCGACTTTCTCTTTCAGCTGAGGTGATTGATTGATTGATTGAAAAGACTTAGTCCTTCACCTCAGCTTATTGCAGTCCACTGCTGGACATAGGCCTCTCCCAGGCTGCACCACAATACTCCTTCCCCCGCCTTCTGCAACCAACCTGTCCCAGCCACGTTTTTAAGGTCCCACAATACTTGCCAATACGCGATCTCCACTCCAGAAATCGTCTGTTCCACCGGCCATCGACAAACATGGCCAGCCCATTGCGACTTCAGTTTGCTTATTCTGTAAGCTTTGTCGGTTTATAACTCCGGTTCATTTCCGCATAATTGCATTCCTGATTTTATCCTTCAAAGAAACTCTGAGCATAAGTCCTATACCCTAATCAAAAATCTAAAATACAGAGGGCAGTAAAATTTTTTTTAAATACCTACAGTTAAACTAAAAATCAATCACCGGACTAAAACTCCTATCAAGACATACAGAAATGAAGTATACAGACGATGAAGCTTTACCAGATAACAAACACAAAATATTTATTTTCTAACGCATCAACTTGTTATGATAGACGCTGATCTTGGCGCTGATGCAAGACTGTATCATTCGAGCACCTACAGTTTGTTAGTCGGAGAGGAAATGCTCGCAGAGTAACTACAAACAAACAGCCCACACGATCATTAAAATTCTGCTTTACGGACATCCCGTTTTCTGTATTAAAATATTCACCAGCTGACGTACTACCAAACTCTCTAATAATGCTACGAATTAATCACGTGCCTTCATTTACAAAGTTAATCTCGTATTTTATTAAGTTTATTGTTTTTAGTACTACTAGAAGTGAAATTAATTTTGCCCTTTAAAAAGTTGTTCAAATACGTTTTTCAAAACGTCGTGATATATGAAAGCTTCAAATATTATTTAGTAAAAATGATAAACTAGCTTCCACCCGCGGCTTCGTCCGCGTGGATGTTGGAAATTATCCGACGGGAAGGTCTACCGGGACCAAAAGTAGCCTGTTACGCCTTATAATATAAGCTATCTGCCAGTAAAGTGCAGTCAAAACTGGTCCAGCCGTTTCGGAGATTAGCCGGAACGAACAAACAGACAGACAAGAAATTAAAAAAATGTTTTTTGTGCCGTGTATACTTTCAATATGCATTTAGTAAAAAACTGTTATTTTGACATTACAAGATACCTACTTCAATTTTACTTATTTGTATGTAATATGTAAGTACATATACAATTTATTATGTATAATATAATCACGACGTTTTGAAATACATATCTATAGGATCTCTAAATATTATGTAGAGATCCTATAGATACGTATTTCAAAACGTCGTGATTTATGAAAGCTTTAAAACTTATTTGATTAATGAAACCTTCACAAACAGTGACATTGTAAATTTTCTAAAAATTTCAAAGGTTACTCTTAAAAGAGATATTATTTCCCCCGCGGCTTAAATAAAATTTTACCTAGCCATTTCTGAAGCTGCGTTGGAAAAAGGCTATCTTGCTCGCCTTATTTTAATAGTAGTTTTGACTTTCGACATAAATCCAGTTCCTTCGTAAATGTAGAAACTAATATCTGGGAATTTGCCTACTTTTCATAAAAGATGGAACGCTGAGTGCAAGTTGCTGTATCGGGGCGATTTTCACTTGATAAGCTCTTTTTCCAGCAGCAGCTGTCTAGTATCCAATATCTGTCGCAATCTGCGTCTGTCGGTCGCAACCAGTGACGTCAGCATGAAAAAGGAACACCACACACACAATTACATGAAATGAACACCACGAGAGTTGAAGCTCTTTAAAACCGGCATGTCCTAGAACCAAAAAATCGAAGACATGTGACATCTACCAGTTCGCACTGAGCCCGCGTGGTAGACTATAGCCCACTCCCACGAAGAAAGGAGGCCTGTGGCACAGCAGAGGGAACATTATAGGTTGATTTTTTATTATATATGTATGCACATATATAATAAAAAACTTGAAAGGTGTCAAGGGACACCCGGATGGAACGAAGTTCAAATAGAGAGAGAGAGAGAGACAGACAGAGAAACACGCGCACGCCGCACGGCTTACAACTATAGTCAAAAGTGTCGTTCCAACTTTTAATCTTAATTTTTTCCGTCGAGCCCCCTTTCGCAACGCGCGATAAGGAACTTCGTTCCAAAAATCAACCTCTAATGGAGGACACATGAGTGACATTTGACAAGCTGTCATTCTTACGGAGCGTCGTATCTGTGGTATCGAGGCGGTAGACTCAGAAACGTATGGCACGAGATCCGACCTCGCACCACATTAACGACGAATCGTTTTAATCCGCCACATTCATTCCATTAATTAATAATTCCGGAATAAATTATCCAAATAATGGTGACGGCATCAAAATCCGTTGCTTAGTTTATCTTCTTAATTACGCAACGGGTTTTAATGCGGTTTATTTTACTATGCGATCACACAGACAGACCCGATAAGCGGCTTTAGTGTATAATATGTATAGAAGATTCGCGGGGATATTGGTAAACGTGCTGTGGTAAACGCATATCATTTTCACACTTCAATTTATCTGTGACTTTCTCAACTGCTTTTGCTTTTCTAATTAATGTCAACTAAATTTAATAATTCTGTAGGCATAGTTGATAAAACACAACTTCATAATAAAACCCGTATTTTATTACAGATTGTACCGAAAATTTAACTTGTCTACGTAAAATTGAGTTTGAGCCAAAGTGATGAATATACTGTTAATATTATTAGACTTAGCTGTACCTCAGCCGATCCTTTTAAAGTCAACAAAGGGATAGTTATGATATCAAAAACTTAATGTAAAAGTTATTTTAGTGTAAAAAAATAATGTCGTTACTTCAGATTTAAACTAAACTAAACTTTTTTCTTTCTTTAGATGATAAAATTAAAGCACTTGGATTCGCGCGTCTGATCCTTATTTCTATGGGAATTAAACAATGGGTAAGTAAGTACGTTTATGTATGAACAGGGTTATTTTAAATTGGCTAGCGAAACTCCACAGACGCGATGAGTGTGATACCCAGACATGAAAAAAACAACAAAAAAATATTTTTGTGGGTTCATCGACCGCAGTTACTGTATGTAGTCACTTGAAATATAAGTTTAATAAATCTGTTTTTCTGTGTAAACTTTACAGATGCGATGGGTTAAATTCCGATATCTAACACGATAAAACTTAAGAAAAGAGTTTTCCTCAACTCTTACTTCAAGGAACAACACAAACGGCGGTCCTTGACCTCCCAAAAAATACAATAAATATTTTCATTTTTCTATTTTATCGTGTTTAGATATTGATACCCATCGCGTCTGCGAAGTTTAGCTAGCCAATTAAAAATAACCCTGTATATATACATATGGTATAGGTATATTATACAGGATTCACTCACCGTCATAACACATAAAGGTGTAACGTAGAGAAGCCCGAAGTTCACCATGTCGAACAGCTCCGAGTTGTACTTCCTTCGATGGGAGATGCATATCGTTTCCATGTGGCCGTCACCAAGGTCGTTGGTGATGGTCTCCACCCAAATGAACTTGGGAGCGCTGTAGGCTGCGCTCGTGATCCACACGCCGAGTATCACCAACTGTTCATCAACAGAACTTGGATTAGCAGCATCCTAATTGCGTGACAAGTTTAGAATGACCGGGATGGACATTCAATTTTCATTCAGTCAATTTAACAGTATACAGTGTTGTTTATGCTGTCGACGAGACGAAATTTCCTAGGATATGAAGCAATGGATTAAGTTGTATTGTTATAATGAAAAGGATTATCTTATCATTCAGATTATGTTGCGCTGTACACAAATTAAACAAACAGGGTGGCAGGGACATCGACGCGCAACCAGCACCCTAATTACGTAACACACGATCAATCGGAATCGGTTTCATTTTGACAGTTCAACAACATTCATTGCGTTATTTACGTGTTGAGCAGAAAATGTTTTCGAACTTATGAAGCAATGGATTAGCAATTTGCTTCAAAATTGATTGATCGTGTGTTACGCAATTAGGGTGCTGTTACAATGGATTCAGTACATGATTCTGACAGGCCCTAGTTCAGATTTTTCGCCGGTTATTAAAATAAAAAATGCTTTTACATACTATAACTTATGGAATGTGAATCTTATCATCTAATCACGTGCTTAATTCATGGTTTCAGTTTAGGCGTCGATGTAGTGCTACCCTGCATTTATCGAACTATTCCTATTTCTGCCCTGTTTAAAACTAGGGTTGTCAGATGACAATAACCTTGTTTGACAGCGGAGCAGCCGCATAATTTAGCAAAACTTTTTAATTGAAACTAAATCCAATATAACATTTCGGCTCTACTAACTGACTAAGGCCTTTTGGTTATATTGAACAGTTTAATATTTATTCGAAAGCTGGCTCCAGAAGTGGAATCTGCATATTTCCAGTTTGCTTTCAAACTGAGTCTAGTCAATCTGGCTAACTTGCTAATTATGTTATTCACGCGAAAGTAACGCCACAGCGCTATTTGGATTATACTCGTACAGTTGTACTAGCTAGAAGGTGGACCACGCTGCTCGGCTCACAAAATTGCTTTAGCAGTTATCTGCAAAGGCTGCAATACTTGAACTAGAATAATTTCTACCAACTGAGATATCATAGTTAAGTCTTTTACTCTTACTGTTAGATACGGATACAAGTTTAGAACACTCTCTATTTTGAAGAGTTTTGAACTTATAACTGAATTAACCGATTATCTTTGAAAAACAATACAATACAATAATACAGTTAAATAACTACAGCTCCTGTCCTATTCTATTTCAATACCATAATAACGTCGTGGCGTTACGGCGCGCAGTGGCGTGAATACCCGTCGTATTCACGCCACTGCGCGCCGTAACGCCGCACTTGTCGACCTGAATAATGCTCTAGCAATTTATAAGGTTCTGAGAAAACACCGGCCTATCCCGGGGAATTGAGGAAGTCAATTCAAATGTAATCGTTCCCTCCCGACGTGTTCGCCGTCCACCGCTTGCGTCGTCGCTTGTGTCAGTCTGTGACACACTAAATCTTACCCGAAGTCGCGTCGAAGTGAGGATTTGCTTGCAAGTGATGGGGTGTATAATAGCGAAGTATCTCTCCGTGCATATCACCACGAGAATGAATATTGACGCCGTGTAGCTCAGAGAATGCACGAACTGGTACATTTTGCACAGGAAGTCGCCAAACACCCAGCTGGAAATAGAAATTAAGCTTTGAAAAATTGCAGAATTTTCGACATTGAGTTAGTTTGTTTATCGCAAGCTGTCATTTCTTTGCAAAAATCAAGTAAAGCTTAATGAGATGCCAGGGGCAAATGCCAATATCAATTTGTACGATGATTTATATTTGCTTTGAGATTTTCTGCGTAAATGAGCCGTTCTTCATTTTCGTAAACGGTGATTGGGATTATACAGGCTTAGTTCTTATAATTATTGATTACGATCGTCAATCTGATCATCAAGCTCAGAGATAAATTACAGGGTGGCAGGGACATCGACGCGCAAACTATAACCATGCATTCAGCACATGACTATCTAGACCCCTAGCGTAACAACCCTGAATACATTACACTCATTTTTGGGCAGTCGTGTAAAAAGACGTCAGTTATAAAAAGAAGCAGCTGTTGTAAAGTGCAAAATATATGGTATACAATATGTTTTTTTTTTATAATTGTCGGAATATTTCAACGTAGGAAGGTTCAGAGTCATGTACTGAATCCATGATAACAGGTTGCGCATCGATGTCCCTACCAACCTGCAGTGCGATTCTGTAACCATCTCACCGTGAAAACTTATGTGAAGTGAGCGTGGAGTGAGCTGTCATTCCAAATAATGCTAGCGATTGACACTACTGACAACTCACATCAACCTCACTTCACTTGAGTTTTCACGGTGAGATTTTTACAGAATCGACCGGCTGATATCTCTCTCAGACCGAAAGTTTAAGTAACAGTTATTTTGGAGATCCTTCTTTACGTAGCTAGAGATCAAGTTATTTCTGGCTCTTCCCTTCCCACGTCATACCACGATACACCTAAGAGTATCTATCTATTCAATGTATTTTAATGAGTCGAAAATATAAAACCTACAAAACGATATAATTATACATTTTGAATGAAATGAGAATAATTTGTAATATAAGTAGCTAATAGGTATATTCATTCAACCGATTGGCTTACACAGTAGGCGTTTTAATCCCATTTTAAAACTTCAGGACGAACGAAGAATAAATCATAATTTCTAAGCACGTGGAGGTTATTGTTCTATTTATAAATCGTTCAGAATCATAACCTACAATTCGATACAATCCATTTCGTTAGTTCCACTTGTACGTACCTAAATCTTGTTCATTTAATTTTATATCTCTATTCATCAAAATGTAATACTATAAATCCTCAATTTTTTGCCTGAAAAAGTCCGCCGTGTTTTTTTTTTCTCAGTCATTAGCATAACCAGGAAGTACTATTAGGTACTTCATGTTGTGCTTATGGCTGAGAAAAAAAGCAGAGCGATTTTAACTTTAAAGCCTTATTTATATATTTAGCAGTGTTCATAATCTCAGATAATTTACATTCCATCGCCGCTTAATCAGTTATCTCCATAAGTGAAATGTATTCTAAGTTGATTTTTGAGTGACCATTTGTAACAAAAAGGTCCTAACAAGTTTTTGGTTGCAATGGAATTTGAACTTTGTTTAGTATGACATTCAGTTTGTTGTTCCATAACTTGAAAATTATCTCAAACACCTAGCTGGCTCTAATACACATTAAGTAGGTCCAGTACTGTACCGAAGTCTTCATATGGCACATCGAGCTTCAGCGAGACTGTCACCCATTACCTATGTATATATGAGTGATCTTAGACTACAAGTCTATTCAGAGTTATTTTACTTCTGATTTTGCATCACAGTAAATACCACAGCGATCTTTGACCTCGAGACAATAAGGTTACTATTGGGTTGATGCCACTGACAAGTCTATCAAAATCACTGTGATCGTTATCCTCGTTACAATAAAGTTGATGATAGGTTGTCCGAGGTAAAGTAACTGAGAACAGACTGTAGCTATAGTCCAAGGTTGCTCTATAAAGCCAACTTTTTCTAAAACCTAAACGCCAAAAAACGTTCAAAATCTAGTCGCATTCTCATCTCAGCGACAATCAATGTCAGTAATGTAAAGAAATGGTATTTTTGACAGATTGAGACTGAGATCAGACTGTCAACGTTCTCAAAATTACTAGAATTGCCCCTCAGGTATATCATGTTGATAGCCTCATACAGTTCCCCTCTATTAGTTTCCATATCAATAAAAATGATTCATTATTTTGGGTTCAATCATTCGAACATGTTATTCTAGTAGCATACACGGGCAGCAGTCATCAATCATCACACGCTGGGTCATTCGTAAGGATTACCAGTCACGTATTCTCACGATACATAATCCTTTATTTCGGGATGCGGACGAAGGCCTGTCCAATCTCTCAACATGACTAGAGACTAGATTTGTGACTATGTTATTCGTAGCGCAAAATCACACGGAGTTCCACTCAGGGGACTATAGTTCCGGCAATGTTTCGGCTCGAGCTCGTTCGAGTTCCTAGTGACAGGGTTGATGCTTTATTTTCATTAGGTTACCTATATTTTATCGAAAATGTATTTATTTTATGCTTGGTAAATAGCAAAGAACATTAGTCTAAAATCCTAGTTAAATAACGTAGTGTCTAGCAAGCGTACTTATACATTTTTTGAAAATTATAATCGGTTAATAAATGCTTTATTTTTTTTTATAACAATGTTAACAATAAATAGATAGGTACCTACAATAACAATGTTAACAGCCATTAGAATATTATTCTTAAATAATTATAATATTATACAAAGTCGCGATTAGGTTATCACATAAAACAGTACGGTGGTTATTACAACTGGTTATCAGTCTGTTAATAATAAAATAAACAACTTTACTCAAAATAGAAGACTGATTTTTCAAACAAAATTAATAGCTTAAAAAATGGCACGACATAAACCACCTTGATATTAGTTAATAAGTCACTAGACACGCGCGGGGCGATGGTACCTATCAACAATTCAACACACTTCATGGCTTTGTTACCAAATAATACTGCTAAATAATACGGTTACTGGATAATTGTTTTTATGACATTGGTGAATATAATCTATACTTATAATAAATCTGTAGAAGTGAAAATTCTGTACATTGAAAATATCAAAAAAATAAATGGCAGGGGGTGTTACTAGACCGACACCCAACCCAAAAATGTGATTAAAATTTTTTTTGTCTGTCTGTCTGTCTGTCTGTTTGTTCAGGCATCACGCAAAAACTACCGGTTCGATTACGATGAAACTTGGTATAATTATTCTTTAATATCCTGGGCTGGTTAAAAAACAAACTTAATTTTGCGGTTCGATCCCTAGACCCATTACTGTGTCAACCGCAAATAATAAGTTTGTCGTAGGTTACGTCACCCGCAGTGGAGTTCATTTTTATTCCTTTTAGTTTTTAGAGTTAAGTATTTAGGTTTATTTTCGTATATATAAGTCGTAGGTATAGATTTTAATTTTAAGTATAGGCAGCATAATTTGATAGTGTACGTAGTGACCGTAGGTTATTTTATAATACTGTTAGGTAGGATTAGTCATTCGTATAGATATTAGTTTTTAGGGATTTTGCTTATTTATTGAGTTTAGATTAGTTATCATCAGAAATAGGTTTATTTAGGTAGGTATTTAATTGTCTGTTATTGAGTTTTTTTTTTTTAATTAGGTAGGTACTTAGGTAAAGATATCATATAGGTACCCTCTTAATCACCACTAATGAGACACAATTGGTTTTCTATTGTTATTAGCCACAAAGGGCCCGCGAGATAGATGGCATTCTGGGGAAGCACATACATTTTATCCTGTTAGCACGTTCCCGTGGGATAATTTCCGACACCCACGCGGGCGAAGCCGCGGGCAGAAGCTAGTATGGAATATAATAACATAACGTAAAAATCCAAGATGACATATACTCAATTTTGACATTGATTTTAAATTAACGACTAACTAATTATAATAATTCATATTGGACATATCTTTAATCATTAAATCGTATAATTAATTGTACTTAGTTATATAAAATGACATTTTAATATTTGTACACCATATGTTATGGTAGAATGTATAGAACTTAAAAAAAAATTAACACCATACTATGTAAAACTACATTCTTACAAATAAATAAATTCTATTCTAATCACAAATTAAGTTTAATATTGTTAGATACTCCGACGAAAAAAAAAGTCCCACGGCTAGAATGTTGATTTTTATTAATTATGTGTCCTATTGCTTACACGTTACAGGACGAGCTGATGGATGCTACTGAAAGTGACAAACTTGAAGCCAGTCACTGGCCAATAACATACCCAATATTACCAAGTCTGTCCTTTCGGCAAATATACTTAGGCACCACGATAATGATTGTGACCCAATAAATCATTTTTCCACCACACACTCCTCCGCGTGCTCTCTCAGAATAATAATAAGTTTATTTATTTTCTCTCACAATGGTTTGTAGTACTTAACAGTTTTGAATAACATAAATTCATATTGTGAGAGCTGGTGCCTGAAGTAGGTTTTAGAAAAAAAAACCTGTATTACAGGTCACCAGGCCCCACTTAATGGCATACAAATAAACAGGTAGGTAACATGTATTTAACAACACACACACACACACACACAACAAAAGCACACACACACACTAACACAAACACAACAAAAAAAAAACACACACACACTAACGCAACACACAAAACAAAAAAAAATGAGAAGAAAGAAAAAAATTAAGATAATAAAAGCAGTCAAAGAGTGTATGGTGAGTGTGTAGGTGAGTGGTGGTGAATGTGTAGGTTGAATGGAGATGAATATGTAGGATAATGGTGGTTACTGTGAGGGTGAACGGTGGCGGGTGTGTATGTGAGTGGTGGTGGATGTGTAGGTAATTATTTGAATACAAGTTTTATTTCATTGAGTGGAGCAATTTCTCTGTGTCCTCATACATAAGAAAGAGTTTTCAAGAATTCAGTTACTTTTTGCTTACAACTAAGCTTGTGCAATGAATAAATATTTTGACCCTTGTTGATAACATCATACAGATAATCCCCTAGGTAACAGAAAAACTTGTGTGACTGACGTAACCGGAAAAATGTTGTACTGCACACAGTACCCTTTCTTCGTTTATCTTTCAATAAATCCGGGTCATAGGCTAGCTGCGAGTGCTTTTTGAGGACTGTGTGCAAAACGAAAGTTTGCCTTATAGATAGTACATTCCATTTTTTGTATAAGTCGACTGTAGGAAATCGGAAGGGAAGACCCGCAGCAACCTTAAGTATATGGCACGTTGAGCTCTTTCCGCCTCTATCAAGTGCGTTTAAGCCGCACCTCCTCAGCAAATGATGCAGTAGTCAATAAGCGACTGACACAAGGCGTAGTAGACCATCTTGATGGTACGATGGTCGGCTACATGTTTTAAAATGTTATGAGTTTTCGCAATCTCGTTACCAGGACGTCTATATGTGGTTTGAAGCTGAAGAATTGATCCAATGTAACTCGCAAGGTATTTAATGTTATCTGCCCTTTGAAGAGAAGGACACACGCAAGGCTGGTACGTTGACCAACACGTGTGAGACACATCACATCCGAACCTGTCAAAATCTCCTATTTCCTCCATTTTATCAACAAATTTACCTATTTGTCTGTTCCTTTTTTCTGGTCTGTTTATATGTGTGTACAGACGCCAGCAGGTCAAGCTACCCAAAACTGTCAAATTTTCCCAATCAACCTTGAACCTTAATGCTTTAGCGATAAAGTTGAAAATCTAATAAAGAAATTTGACAGATTGTAGTAGCTTGATGTGCTGGCGTCTGTACATAAATGGTTAAATAAATAACTTTAGGATATTCTAGGTAAATTGTGTTGTCATAGATTTGTCGGTAGGTACTAACCCGACCCTACTTACCCCACTTGTAGGTTTTCCATTCCATTTCATTTATCATTCAAGCCAAGTAAGTACTTGTTACGGTAACTTAATTTATTGCCATGTCGATGTCGAATTTAATCCTGCTGAATTAATAGCCTTCAAAGAAAATGATTTCCTAATTGAAAGGATATTCCATCTGATCTTCATGCCAGACTAATTAGATACGTAAGCTCTCACCGATATATATATACCCCTGTTACTTAAAAAAAAAAAACTTTTAATTAGACTTCTTTCTAAGTTCAATTAAAACTTTTTTTTTAATAGTTACACACTTTTCGGGTTAATTCAAAGAGGGTTAAAGGAGGGTTAAAATGTAAACTAATGGATCCGAATGCCTCTGAAAGCCAAATAGAAGTACCACTTTTAAATCACCTTAAAAATCTTTTACATTTGACAATTAACATTAATATATAAACTTTTATTTTTCGTCACTGATTTTTCAATTAAAATTTAATCAGTTTAAATATCCAAACAATAATTGTTGGAAAAAGCGGTGAGATGTAAAGTAGAAATATTCTAAATACGGATATGTTACTAATTCCCTTTAGTGAGTGATTGCGTAAGAATTTAACCAGAACAGGTTTTGTTTACACTTTCAGCAAGTACTTCTAGAACAGACAATAGCATTTATCATCGAAACATGACGTTGCAAGTTTGTCAAATCTCTCACATAATCCTACCTCCTACTAATTAATATTATAAACGCGAAAGTTTGTGAGGATGGATGGATGTTTGTTACTTTTTCACGCACAAACTACACAACAGATTTTGATAAAACTTTACAGTAATTTAACTTATACCTACATCAAAATAACACATAGGATACTTTTTATCGACACTTATGCGGATGAAACCGTGGGGCACTGCTAGTTGGGATATAATCCGATTAAATAACGTCTTGTTTTGATTATCTTCGACTTATTGCCGTCTATGATGTACACAGCGCTTGAGAGCTATTACTGTAAAGTACATATATTATACACGATTTACCACAAAACCTTTCCGCGGTACCATTATTTTTATATTTGACCGCGTTAGGCCCTCCGCCACACACTAATTCATTCGACATGCTGTTTTAGATACGCGGTGTGTTTACATGCGTTGTTTACCTGATGCTTCGATTCACTCACCTTGGTATAAGATATATAGTCAGGTTTTGGAAGACACAAAACACGCCAACACATAAATCTGCCACCGCCAGATTCGCCAAAAAGAAGTTTGTTATGGAGCGCAGGCGCCGCGATAACGTTACCACGAGGATAACAAGCAAGTTTCCTGGAACAAACATATTATTTTGTAAATAAATCATTTATTATTTTTCTATATAAATTATTATAGGAAACTATTTTTTGGTCGCTACTCAATTTAACAAGGCTGTAGTCATGTTCTTTTGTAAATGACGCACATATGTTTAAAGGAAACTTATATACTACAATGGAAAATAAAGATACGTTCCCTACTTCCTTCCTTCCTTCCTAATCAAAGAAGGACATCAAAGTTATCTGTTACTTAGTTACATGAATCGTAAAAGGTCGTCTGATTCTGATGTAGAAGTTTATTTGTCTGGTGTATCATGAAATACCTATTTCGGGACATTATTAAAGTAGATAAATAGGTATCCTTTATCAAATATATCTTAGAAACATCTTTTGAAAAATCGTGCTCCGATTATGATGGGCACTTTTTAAAATTAATCGGCTTCTAAAAACTTTTTGTCTGGACTTTTCTCACAGTTGGTCGCAGTTACTGACCTTGGGTACCCCGACTAAATGGGAGAGGTTAGGTTAGAACAGCGACCAACACCGCGCGAGCCGAGGGAGCGGAGCAAGCGGTGCCGCGGCAGCGGCCGACGCGACTTCCGCTACATCCAAGTTTGTTGTTTTTGTATATTGTTAAACTAATTAGTATTTTTAGGACCCCTGAACAGGAATTATTTGAGGTCCACAGAAGAAGGAAAGCAAAATCTATATCTATTCTATACTTATAATAAATCTGTAGAAGTGAAAATTCTGTACATTGAAAATATCAAAAAAATAAATGGCAGGGGGTGTTACTAGACCGACACCGAACCCAAAAATGTGATTAAAAAAATTTTTGTCTGTCTGTCTGTCTGTCTGTCGGTCTGTCTGTCTGTCTGTCTGTCTGTTTGTTCAGGCATCACGCAAAAACTACCGGTTCGATCACGATGAAACTTGGTATAATTATTCTTTAATATCCTGGGCACAACACTGGGTACTTTTTATCCCGGAAAAGTATATACAATAAAAAACAAACTTAATTTTGCGGTTCGATACCTAGACCCGATTACTGTACCAACCGCAAATAATAAATTTGTCGTAGGTTACGTTACACGCAGTGGAGTTCATTTTTATTCCTTTTAGTTTTTAGAGTTATTTAGGTTTATTTTTATATAAGTCGTAGGTATAGATTTTAATTTTAAAGTATAGGTAGTATATTTGATAGTGTACGTAGTGACCATAGGTTATTTTATAATACTGTTAGTTAGGATTAGTCATTCGTGTAGATATTAGTTTTTAGGGATTTTGCTTATTTATTGAGTTTAGATTAGTTATCATCAGAAATAGGTTTATTTAGGTAGGTAGGTATTTAATTTACTGTTATTGAGTTTTTTTTTCTAAATTAGGTAGGTACTTAGGTAAAGATATCATATAGGTACACCACTAATGAGACACAATTGATTTTCTATTGTAATTAGCTACAAAGGGCCCGCGAGATAGATGGCATTCTGGGGAAGCACATACATTTGATCCTATTAGCACGTTCCCGTGGGATAATTTCCGACATCCACGCGAGCGAAGCCGCGGGCAGAAGCTAGTGATAAATATTTGAGGTTCAATTAAATACATGAGGCAATACGTTGTACCTATCTGTCACAATCAGTACCTTTATATTAACTGTTAATTCAGGCATAACCAAGCTTTTAATTTCATAAGCTCTCATATTAATGAAAATTGTGAGAATAATAAATAATTGTGATTTTATGATTTTGTGAATATTCGTCGCTTTTGCCTGCGCCTCGCCCGCGTGTATATCGGACATTATCCCACAGAAACGTGCTAGCGGGGTAAAAAGTATCCCGCGCCCTGACCTTGTCACGGTCATGGTCAATTCGTTCAGCCGTTAAGGCGTGAAAAGATGCCGTTAAGGTGTGCCAAATTTCATTCAAATCCGTACAGTAGATTTTGCGTGAAAGAGTAACAAACATCCATCCATCCATCCATCCATCTATCTATCTATCCATACAAACTAACGTTTTATAATATTATATATTTATATATATATTAGTAGGATTTTTATGGTGTAAATAGTAAAGAATATTATTTTTCTTTATTATTTACACCATAAAAATTATAGATTTAGATGTAGAAATTTTACAAGGGCTGGCACAAAGGGCAGTCTTATTGCTAAAAGCAATCTTTTATAGACAATCTTTGGATAGATTAAGGGAAAGGGAATCATCGTGAGGAAACCGGCATGTCCTAGAACCAAAAATTCGAAATCATGTGACATCTAGCAACCCGCACTGGGCCCGCGTGGTGGATTACGGCCCACTCCCTCTCACCGAGAGAAGGCCTGTGTCCCAGCAGTGGGAACATTATAGGCTGATTATGAAGGGAGAAGGAGAGAAAATACTGAAGGTAGTCTGTGCAGGTGTACCATTTACATATATACAATACGATATGAGTAATACAGACCTAAAATATATACATATTATCACTCAAAATATTATGCTATATTGTTACTCGTGACCAAATCTCATAAAAACGTTTAGTTACGACACGCCCAGAAAGAGAATGGGTCGCCCATATTCAGGTCGGGCCGCAACAATGTGCGCAGCCGTTCTAATGAAACAATTTAGGAGCACGTTGAACGAATGTGTGCAGGCTAACAATGCATTAGTCGCTAATGCACAACCAACTGAGAACATAATAGTCTTTTACTTGCATCTGACAGAGCGTCAATTGAATAATGGGAATTCAAATTGATTTTCCCGTTTATGGAAACTAAAAGCTGTAACTATTGCTTTTAAAAAATGTACATAACGAATGCTCATATTGCAGTGTTGACAACATTGGTTCAATTTTCAATGAGGTTGATTTACATTTTGTTGTTGATTTAGTATAAATAACAGGTTCATTATAAATAGCTAATTACATTAATTGGAAGCAAAGTTTCCGGAACAATTGCAATTCCACTATTTAAATAGTGAACAAATGTTTTTTTAATATATCAGTCAGAAATATTCACAGGTCGATTAATTCGAACATACTATACAGGTTCAAATTAAATTAGCTAGCTAAACTCTGCAGACGTGATAGTTATCGATATCTACACAAGATAAAATAAAAAGTTTTGATATTTTTTTTTTTTTTATTTATTTGTGGGTCAACGACTGCTGGTAGTTCTGTTTGAGAAAATCTGTTTTCTTTTGTTTTATCACGTTAAGATATTACCTACGATCGATACTGTAGATACTATAGCCTATTTGGTGCTAACATGCAACCTACGCGAGTTTGTTAAAAAGTTATTGGTCCAGTATAAAAGACGCGATTAACATAAAGATTTAAGTTTAGAAGAAATTAAGGTAAAATACGTAATACAAGCTGTTGTTTTGCATCCTCGTCAAATTTCATGTGGCTGTTATGAAAGACATAAATAATCAAATAAAATTACGATCTTTGGTAAATAATGAATACATACCTAGGTACCTGTTTTTTTAGTTATTTAAGTTTGTCGATATTTCAGAATACACCACTTTCAAAGAACAGAATCGCGTTATGGTATCGTATAAGCGGCCGCGTTTTTATGTGTGTGTAAAAGGGCAGTTACAGTGCGGTCTCACACAGGCCGCGTTTTAAAATGCGTGTCACACACATGCCGATTTCCGAAAATTAGAAAAAAAAAACCTAAGTACTTATTTTATTATTGATTCGTGTCGAGAATCAGTAGCATAGTTACTTCCTTGAATTTGACTACGATGCAAAACGACACCTTGTATATTTTAATAGGAATAATTATTGAACGTTACGAGGTAAACCGTCGTTTGATTCCGCCGGTACCTTGAAGGGCTTGTCTAGCTACAGTAGTTTACACAAAAATAAACTATCTACAGTAACTCAAGTAAGTTTTTACACTAACTTGTCTTTGGTCATCGACCGCAATTAGTATAGAAAAGCCCTACAATTAATTTGATTTTGACTTTATCATATTCGGTTATTGATATCCACCACATCTAGCTAATTAAATTTCACCCTGTAGATGTCAATCTATAATTATTACCTTCACGCAAAACAAGCTAGTATCTATTTTTACCACAGGCATTCAAATTACAATCTCAATTTTAATCCATTTTTACGTTTCGATGGATTAGAAAATGAATATTAATACTATTCTCAATGCCATGAAGCTTAATTATGAGGTTGTGTAATTATTACAGACAGACACTTTTAGTTAATTATCTAGCTCTACATCACATACACCTACTCATTAATGAAAACTACAAGGCAATTAACAGAAAATTAATAGGTACATGATGGCAAATGCTTCATTCATATTTAAAGAGGCTTCAACTGTTTCACAGATCTTCGCTTAAACGAAATCAAGACTTGTTATTTCAAAAATAAGAACAGCAAGCACTTACGAAATGGCCGCGGTTTGCTTGCGGTAGGAGAAAACTGGTGGAAATTGTCAAGTACGTAATGAAAAAGCATTTTATACTTGATGCAACTCGCATGGAGAATAAAACGCTTTTTCATGCTTATCGAGGGTCATAAAGCAAAATCAAAGCGAAAATCCAAGATGGCGGCTGCGAAAATTTTCAAGTATTTCATTATGGGTGTCCTTTGACAGGTTTTGAGGGTGCTTAAGCCGTAGCGAGGTCAAAATGAAAATCCAAGGTGCCGACTACTTTATGAGAGCTCTGTATTAAAAATGCGTATTAAATTCACACTTTCTCGCTCTGTCTTTGTCTATTATGTACGAGTGTGTGTGCGTGCGTGCGAGTATCACTTATGGAAGATCGTTCCTGGCAAGGATTCCCCGACCGCACACGTTTTCTTTAATATATCACCTCATCATCATCGTCAGCCTATACCAGTCCACTACTGGACATAGGCCTATCCTATTGCACGTGTTAGATATTTCATTTTGATATAATTATAATATTAGAATATTGTTTGTTGGATAATGGCATCTGTCACATTTAAGAAGCCTGGGACCAACAGTGGCGTAGCTAGGTAACTAAGGGCCCTGGGGCAAATAAAAAAATGGGGCCCCACTGCTATCTAAACTGGTTAGGGTTTATCAAGTAAAAATAAGAAATATACAAATAATTTAAAAATGCTAAGCTACTTTATCATCGGCTCTTTTTTCGTGCACTGCAGGGCAGGTAATAAAAATATTAAACAGTATCAACATAAATTACAATTAATACTTGGTGTAAGTATTGGGCAATAAAACGAAAAAAGATTCAAGGGTTTATTATTTGAATGAAGGTCGGACCTTACCAACTGACTAAATAACAATTATATTTACAATCTTTTCCTAGCTTTAGTTTTCGCAAAAGTATCAATGACTTCGGTTAAGTCCAGGGGGTCTACTCCCTGACCGCTGCCCTGGAACATAAAGGGCTAAGGAAGGAACACGGGTGGGTTTTAGTCAGTAAAAGTCTGACACTCCCTTCTGCTCCACCCAGAGCGGGAGGAGTCATTTGATGATTTATTAGATATTAGAATAAGGGGGGTCTACTCCGAAGTGGAAAGAGCGAATGATCGGATCGGACCGACACATGGCCGAACCGAATTATATTATTGAAAAATGCGAAAAAAGTTCGGATCGGCTCAGTTGGGTCGGGACCCTACTCAATATTCGAAAGAGTGTAGGAGTGTAGGATCGGGACCGACCGAACCAAATAGTAACTTCGTAGCAAGAAACGGCCGAACATTCGGCCGATACCACACATTCGATCAAGATTTGTTTTCAATTGCTCTTAGCGATAAATATCGGAGTCGAGTTTGGCCCATACTATTTCTTAAATATTTTTTTATTGCTTTTTAATTGCTAAATGACCTTTCAGCTGCTGCAGAAGAGACAGGAATTGTAAAGAATAATAACATTGCTGTAAATTCTTCCGTTAGGTCGCATTCTAGCACTCCATATTTGCTCATTATTTCCTTACAAAATTTGGTGAACAGTCCATGCTTGAGTTAATTGAGGTAAAACTAGGTGGTAAATATTATTAATATTTTTAATATTTTTTAAATCAATATTTTTGGCGATAAATAATGTAGTCACTTGGTTGACTAAATCTGCCGTGCCATGTTTGATGGCTGCATAAAAGCCTAGAAACACTTCTTTTACCTCTATATCAACTGGCTGTCCATTTTCTGATCTGGTTATTACTGCATACCTCACAACAATGCTTAGCGAACAAAATATTAACGATGCTACTACAAAAATCTTGAATTCACAATAAAACGCACATCGATGAATATTAAAACGCACATATCGCTATCCGTCAAATTGACAATACTGCCAACCCACAGAAAGAATTTAGGGGAATTCCCTAGGTATAACTTTCGAATTTCTCTCAACTGAGTTGCCACGATTAAAGTCCTGTGTGTGGTTGCAACCTGTCATATTTATTTTGAAAATGGGAGAAATTTTCAAAAGTTCAGTTCGATCAAGATTTTAAACTTTTAAGGATTCGGGGGCCCCCTGAGCTTGAGGGCCCCGGGGCACTGCCCCGCCTAGCCCCTAGGTAGCTACGCCACTGGGGACCAACGTAGAAGTACCTAATTTGACTAGATATTGTGTTACAAAAAACAACAGTCTTAACTTGTAAAAAACACTTAAATGTTATTGCTATAAATGATTAAGTAATATTTGATTATACTTGTAGTATATCTTAGATTTTATATTGTCATTTTAATATAATAGGTTGTTTCAAACGATTGGCACAATACTGTCAGTTGATGTTGATATACTTTTTGATGATGTCTAAGAATTAGTAATCAACTCCTATTAAATTGATTAATTACCTTATAATGTTTTAAAACTGTTCTACTACATAAGATTTGTTTGTTATTACCTGTGTTAGAAGATATTAAGCTAAAATATATGATAATCTGCGATTGTTTCAAAATGGAGGTAGATGTTTGACGTAAAAGACGTTGGTAGTGTATAAAAAGGATTGTAACGACGTTATCGGTTCAGTTGCTTGGCAGATGTTCAGTTGGTTAGTTCTAGTGCCGTTATTATGTGGAATAGATCGACCAGATGTCACGTAAGTTAAGTAATTTGATATTATACCTTAATTATTGCTTATTATGACTATGTTGTTCTGTAAGTTATATTATGGCCAATATTCCTAGCTATTGTTATTATTTTGCTATTATTTGAATTCTCTTGGACCGTTGTACAAGAGATAGAATTAATTATTTTTAAAGATAACGATAATTTATGACAACGTAAGAAATGTATTGATAGAATACTTTAATACTGCTTCCATGGAGTTTCTTGTCCTTCTTCTCCATGATGACCTAGTTTTACGAACGGACGACTAGTTTTCTGATTAATTACTGACAAGCCTAAATTAAAATAAATGCTTAGCTTTGTCTATCTGTGCTTTACTTCATAAAACCCTTCCCCTACAAACCATATTCAACAATAACCTTCATACACAGTAAATAACTAACTAGTAACCATTCTGATATTCAAGCTTGTTATTTGGGTAATATATATAGGTACATATACTTCAAGTATATCCAAACTATCCAAACTAATATTATAAATGCGAAAGTAACTCTGTCTGTCTGTCTGTCTGTCTGTCTGTCTTTGCTTCACGCCTAAACTACTGAACCGATTTGTGTGAAATTTGGTACAGACATAGTTTGGAACTTGAGAATGGACATAGGATAGTTTTTATTACAAATAAAAAATAAAATTTATTCCGGACATACAGCGCCATCTATTGGTCAAGAGTCGGTGTCATCTATTGGTGAAGTCACTATTCCACGCGAACGAAGTCGCGGGCAAAAGCTAGTACTAAATAATCTAACACACGCCATTCAACTCGACGCCCTCAGGCTAGGTGGAGGGACGATCTCCGCAGGATAGCTGCTGGATACTTAAGACTTGCCGAAAATCGAGATGAATATCACTTACGCCACTGTTAATATTTGATTTCAGGGTTCTGGTCTTTTCGTCTCATGTAGTCTGTTTCCTTTTGTATTGCTCCAAATAGTTAATCATTTACTATAAAAGAAGTACTAATTGAATGTAAAAATAAGTATCCCGTGTCCAGTAATTAGAGTTAGGGCTGATTTTTCAATTTTTATTCGTGGAATAAAATTGACGTCTGACAGTTTTTGTATGAAAGACATGTCAAAAATTCAAAACTATTCCTCCGTTAAAGTTATCTGGCGTTGGAAAAATCAGCCCTTAGACGAATAAAACGAAAAAACTATACCTAAGTAAATTGCTATATTTTGTTTGGTCTAGCTCTCATTTGCCAAGTGTGCAGAGTAGAATAGAATAGAATACTGTTTATTATGTAAACCATATAAATTATAGACAATAAACAAATTTTACTAAGGGTAATACAATGAGCGGTCTTTTCAAAACCACTTTTGGATGGATTAAAAAGGCGAAGGAGAGACAAATACTGTAGGTAGTCTGTGGGGTAACATTTACATAATACAATGAATACATACATAAAGTATATTATACTAATCTAAATAAATATATATACCTATATATATATATTATAATAATAAACATGAAACGAGCAAAGAAAATATAATGATGTTTAAGGAGAGAGAAAGTGCTTTTTTATCACAATTTTAAAAGTGGACAAAGATTGAGCACGCCTTACCGACATGGGCAAGTCATTCCATAACCGTAGTGCTTGAGCAATAAAAGATTTATCATTTTGTAGTAGGTACTTATAACGTGCGATAAGGAAAATACATTAGTGCGAAATAACGCTACAAATAGAAGTTAGCTAAGAAAAAGTTGCGTGCGTTATTTTAGTATTACTTGGCACATTTTCCTTTACTTAAAATATCGTACTACAAATCGTCGGCCTTATTACATCATATGAATCTCCCGCGCTAATCTGGGCAAAGTTGCAAAAGTATAAAATCTTATCCGTTTGCTAAAGTTTTATGGACGGTAAAGTGTAAAGACCACTTAATAGTAGTTTGTGGCAATTTTCCGTCTAAGTGGCTGCCCGTGCACTATTACAGCTCAACACTGCAATAGTTCACAATCACTGTTAGCCCGGGCAGCTCAACCCGCAGCGTCTGCATATAAATCAGGTAAGCTGCATGGAACTAGGGGCACCATCCGGCCAGATTTGTCTAGATAAGTCCTGCTTTATGTCCCGCCGTCCAGACTTTGTCGGGACTTTTCGAACTGGGAAAATGTTTCGAAAATAAGAATTTAAAAAAAGAAAATTAAAATAATAATAAAGTTTAATGAAAGTTAAAATCTAGAATTTCCAATCATTGTGAAAAAGCCCAGATTATTATCAGGAATTTTTTTTTTTGAAATAGCAACCCTACCTGGAAAATCTATCATCATAGATATTGAAAATCTGTGCAAGTAGTTCTAAAAGATACCTACCTATACATATCCGTAGGCAGAAATACATTCTAATTCTATATCCTACTAATATATATATATATATATATATATGATCCTACTATTCCTACTAAATATTATAAACGCGAAAGTTTGTATGGATGGATGGATGGATGTTTGTTACTCTTTCACGCAAAAACCACTGAACGGGTTTGGATAAAATTTGACACACAGATGGCTTATAACCAGGACTAATATATAGGATACTTATCATCCCGATATTCCCATAGGATCGAAACTTATGCGGGTGAAACCGCGGGGCGTAGCTAGTACAAAATATACCTATCTACAATTTTGTGTTTTGATTAACAACTAAATCTGAGAGGGTTTCATTTAACTTGTATTATTTAACCTTCAATAGGGTTTGTTTTACGAAATTAAGTGCACACAAAATCATAACTTAATTAAAACAAAAGTTAAATATTAACTTAATACTCTCTGTTAGTAAAAGCTAACCACTGCGGAGTTAAGACACGTTTCATAAAAAAAAAAAAAAATAGCGACCACGTTTGCTCACAATGTTCACTTCGTTTTGCCTGCCTCATAAGAATTTTAATGCTCCATAAATTATGTATGATGTGTTCATATAAATGAATGAATGAAATGCACCGAGCCCAGCGAGGATTGACCAGACACGATTAATCGAATGAACCCCAAGATTTGCACTAGCCCCTGCAGACACATGTTTCATGGTGCTGCAGAGACCATTACATATCAAGAAGTGGACCGGAGGGCGCCGTAATGGTAGGGAAGATATGCCATTAGGATTGGGAAGGATTTGAGAGCCGTATCGGATTATGCCGATACGGCTATATAGCGCGCAGAGTAAGCAAACTGAAGTGGCAGTGGGCTGGCCATGTTTGTCGAAGGAACGATGGCCGGTGGAGCAGACGAGTGCTGGAGTGGAGACCGCGTATCGGCAAGCGTAGTGTGGGACGCCCCCCAGCTAGATGGATGGACGACCTAAAGAAGGTTGCTGGGACGGACTGGATGCGGAAGGCGGAGGACAGGGTGTTGTGGCGCAGCTTAGGAGACGCCATGTCCAGCAGTGGACTGCGATAGGCTAAGTTGATTGATCGGATTATGCATTCTAGAGTAGGCGTGGACTAGTGGAGACGTGGGTGATATCGAAACAATATAGAAAATATTCGAAATTAATTGAAACATGTATTGGTACCTATACAAACTCCTCCATTCTTACAGACGTCTGTGGCGGGCTGTCACTAACGTGGGAGCCTGATATATTTATGTTTTGGCCATACATTTTCGTATGTATGGCCAAAACATAAAAGTTGAACCCTCAATGGAAGCCTTTTCAATAACCTAACCCACTCTGATCACAAACAGAAATAGAAAAAGTATATATTATAGTAAATAGTATGTATACTGTAAACCTCTTTATGTATTTGTGTACCTTGCTTTAATAGCACCTGCCATCTAATCTTTTCACCGCCCTTGGTGGACTCATGACTGATAGAGAATGCCTAAGGCGTTAAGTCCGCCTTTGTACCTTTTTGTGCGAAAAGTTTAAATAAATAAAAAGAGAATAACAGTGAGAGAGAATATTGCTTTGTGTGTTCATGAATAAAAAAATAACTATACTTTCTTTCACCGCTTCATTGCAAGAAACCTTTAAATGACGGTATAAACGGTTAATTTCCGATATTTCTTATTCGAGCCGAGGTTTGTAGAGCAAACAGTGATTAAAATGAAATATTTTTATTAAAAACCGTTATTGAAATCGACCAGCTACTTTAAGTATAGTTTAACCTCCTTTGTTTAGGCTACCTATTCATTTTCTGTAAGTACCTAATTTAAAAACGCTTTTTTTAATGGTTGTCTAATATTATTGGCCATAAAGTTGTGTATTAGACAAAAGGTAAATAAGTAGTTCTTTCAAGTTTCCTATAGGTACCTATCTAAAAAAAAAATAGCATTATTCCTACATGTTTTTTGTAACCGATACGTTTAAAGATAGCTTATGTTTCTCGAAATATTTAAATTGCTTAGTAAATATCAGAAGTAAGTAATTAAAAACGCTAGTTCCCGAAATTAAGTCATCGACTGCCACCGCGGTCACCGGTGTCCACCAACAATAGATTTTCTATTGTGTCTCTTGTCTGGCAGTCAACCTGTTACGAGTACGTTCAAAATCTAGTCGCCATCTCATCTCAGCGACAATCAATGTCAAAAACTTATAAGAAATGTAGGGATATCAGAGGTATTTCTGACAGATTGAGACAGATCAGACTGTGAAACTATCTATTTTATTATTTATTTATTACTGTAATTGCCCGTGACATCACAGCGGGCCCTATCAGAATACCAGCGCTTCAACATTTATTTTTTAAATGTCGAAGCATCATGCTGAGATAGGAGCCTTTCGGCCTCGTATAGGACTTTCTGTTTCATTTTTTTTTCATTTTGTCACTTTTTTATACAATTTGTTTTATTTTTATTTTTAACTGTGTTTAGTTTAGTTTAGTTTATGATCCTGTACGAGTTGCAATAAATACTTTTTCCTTCTTTCAAACTGTTAAAGTTACAATTAAAGTTACGAAAATTGCCTCTCAAATATAACTTCAGAAGTAGCCTATTAGTAGTAGTATAATTGGGTAAAAAAAAACAATATTTATTAAATATTTTGAATCCAACACACAAGGAAATAATTTGCTACTATGTAGATTCGACAAATTATAGTTACAACTTTCATCCATTGAACTACAACCACCAACGTGCTACAGAACACAAAATTTAAAATTACCGAACTTATCTACTATATTAGTTACGCGCACGTTATTAAAAACCTTAATTCCCACGTCAATTTTATATTAAATTTCAGAGTTATAAGTAGTAAGTATGTACAGAAAGATCAGAAAACATATCATACCCAGCCTATAATGTTCCCACAGCTGGGACGCAGGCCTCCTCACTTCGAGAGGGTGAAACATTTTAGACAAACAATGACTTTTGAGAGAGAAAAAAAAAGATATGAGCCTGACGTAGACACGTGCCCGATTTTTGTTCTCTTATATCATTCCAGGTAAAATGCTACATTTTGGAGTGAGTTATATGAAGGCTTCCTCTTAGCGTCAGAAACATTTTAGATAGAAAAGCAAACAGTTCTCGGCAAGCGTTTGTTTCAAGAGTTATGAACCCCGCAAACATCTTGGAGAACAGTTGTTTATTTTACAACACGATATTTGATATTACGAAAATTCGACAATACGAATTGTATTCCAGATATAGAATATAATACGTAATATATCAATAAAGTTTAGATCACTCCAATATAATGTATTTATATAGATATAATTCTAATACTTAGATTCCTCGTAATAATATCGACGGTTGTAAGGCTAAACGGTTGTAAGGCTAATTGGTCTAAGCGACATTTTTTTGCAACAATGAGTTATATACATATTCGGAATCGGCAAAATTTGCTGATTCCGAATATGTATATAACTCATTATTGCAAAAAAATGTCGCTTAGACCAATTAGCCTTACAACCGTCGATATGTCTGCCTCGGGTGTATTGTACTTAACGTAGGGTAGGTACATCAAACAGATTTGCCGCCACATATGTATGTCTCAGTTTGATCGTTACATAGCAAGTATTTGTCATAATCGTAATCCAGAATACTTAAGTAATCTTCTATATCTAACCACTCAACAAAAGTATACAGACTAATTTATCGTTTATGAAAGTAAAACAAGTAACCCAACGTAACAGTCGCCGAGCTAGTTTTCTGATTCTATCGAAGATGATAACTAAGTTTGGCAAAAAAATGTTAACTTACCAAACACTTAATGTTACCATTATGTTGTCTTTATATTTCATGTTTCACCATCTCCTTTTTCTGTTTTTTTTTAATGTATGTTTATTTTATGTTATTTCATGTTTTGATTGTGGATTTTTGTTTGTGTCGAAACATATGTTGCAATGGTTTATTTTATTTCTTGTTTTGATTTTTGTTTTTATTTATTAATGTTTAATTGCATGCTGCTCTTGTACGTCACATGTCAGTGCCGGCTGCCGCTGAAAACCAGCGCTGGGGCTCTGTCTCGTATAGGGTCTTAGCATTATGCTGAGCGATGGCCGTTTTGCGTGAATGTGACGCATGTTTACCCCCAACTTGTTTTTTTTTGTGTGTTTATGTCCTTTTTTTATGCGTCATGTTTGCCGCAAATAAATGCTTTTTCTTTCTTTCTTTCTTTAACTTTTGAAGGAGCACAATTATATAACAAAATTCCCTCACGTATAAAAGGGTTACACTCATTCAATGCATTCAAAATTCAATTAGCTGAATATTTAATCACAAATAACACCCTTCCTAAAAGCTGAATGTATTGGATGGGTGTATCATAATTGCTACCGTGACGTCTGTGACGAACTTTATATAACTTATTTTTTTAAGCATTGTTCTCATGTAAGTGACATGGTCTTTTTTGAGAATAAATATCTTTGAACCTAAACCTAACAATAAAGCTAAAAAGTGTGTTTGTTTGTTTGAACGCGCTACTCCTTGTAACTACCAGTCCGATCTGAAACATTATTCTGCATTTTGATAGCCCAATTCTCCAAAAAGGCTATAGGCTATTTAATTCTCCATGAAGGCTATAGGCTATTTAATTCTCCAAGAAGGCTATAGGCTATTTAATTCTCCAAGAAGGCTATAGGCTATTTAATTCTCCAAGAAGGCTATAGGCTATTTAATTCTTCATGAAGGCTATAGGCTATTTAATTCTCCATGAAGGCTATAGGCTATTTAATTCTCCAAGAAGGCTATAGGCTATTTAATTCTCCAAGAAGGCTATAGGCTATTTAATTCTCCAAGAAGGTTATAGGCTATTTAATTCTCCAAGAAGGCTATAGGCTATTTATTTCTCCAAGAAGGCTATAGGCTATTTAATTCTCCAAGAAGGCTATAGGCTATTTAATTCTCCAAGAAGGCTATAGGCTATTTAATTCTCCAAGAAGGCTATAGGCTATTTAACATCACGCTAGGACTCTTAGGAGCCGTGCAAAAAGAAAAAAGCAAGAAAGAACGCTAAGCTAAAACGAAATAATAGACGGGGTAGCTCGGGGGAGCAAGAAATTTCACGCGAACGAAGTCGCGGGCAGAAGTTTGTTCCTGATATTTGAGAATGATCGCGATAATCCCTACATTCGACATGATAATGATGTCAGTGTATAAGGACATAATTGATGAGTGTTTACTTAATTTGTCCTGATATGGATAGCCATGAGTTATGAAGCCTGCACTGCTAATGTGTGTGCACTGTACAGAACACACATTACTCCACCTCCTGAATTGAAATACGAATCCAGTCAATCTACGCTTCGTTTTTTGTTTTTGCCTACTAATAGACCATTTTTTAAATACAGCAGCTTCACTTTAAAAAGCTTCTGTACATACAACACTTAAGGCTGATTATTGAATAGTCAGAAAAGATTTAATATTACGTTTTGACAGCTTTTGCATGGAAAACATGTCAAACTGACAGAAAATATGTCAAACTGACATATTTATTCTTCAAATTAAAGATATTCGGTCTATTGAAAAATCTGCCCTTAGAGGTGTCGCGGTTACACCTCGTTTCTAAATAAATCATATTATTAAAATTTGATTGTAGCCACTTCTTCTTCCTCTTACGTTACGTCACCTACTTTTTCTCGTCATAGAAAACAAACAAGGAATACAATCATCAGGAAATAAGTTAAAACGACCTAGATCTCTTTAAATTAGCTCTATTTCATTCGTGTAATAGATCACTTCGTCCTTGTTGTTCAATTCAATTCAATATGTATGGCATCCATACCAATATTATTCTTTATCATATTTCTTTGTTGTTGTCTTTATTATTATTTATTTATTGATATTCTATACCTTTATAAATTAAGGAAGTTCTGAGGTAGGCTAGTAAATAGTTTTGCCAAAAATCCCTTTTATTTGATTTAAGTAGGTAGATAACACTTCAGGGCGTTTAAAAAGTAATTAATTACCAACAGCCGTAAAATAAGTAAATTTCTTGAGCAAATTCTGCGGAGGCATGAAAGTAAAGGTTGGCCGATTTTTTATTTGGGCGAACGTTCCGTTCAAATATATGCGCAAAATATGGATTTTTCGGAGCTTCCTCTAGTTCTAGAATTCGTGCTATCGAAAAGTTAGAGACATGTAAAGCTGAAATGTAAGACAATGTTTCATTAAGAACATGTATTTAGGCAAGAAACTTATAATTAGATTATACATATGGTTCACGTAGAAATTAAAGATGGTTGTAACGTTATAAATTAAAATCAATGTTAAATTTTATGACATTCTGAGTACTACTCAGAATCTTGTAAAATTTATATTGTAAAACATCGAGTTGCTTCGAGAAAAAGGTGTTGTATACCTACATAATTATATTGTGTTCGCCCGTCTTGACGTTAACAGGGCACGATCATCATCTGCCTAGCCTTTTCCCAACTATGTTGGGGTCGGCTTCCAGTCTAACCGGATGCAGCTGAATACCAGTATTTTACATGGAGCGACTGCCTATCTGACCTCCACAACCCAGTTACTGGGTAATACGATACCCCTTGGTAAGACTGGTTGTCAGACTTTCGGGCTTCTGACTACCCGTAACGACTGTCAAAGATCCACGAATGACAGCCGGGACCAACGGCTTAACGTGCTTTCCGAGGCACGGAGGGGTCTCGGTATGTAAAGATGGTCACCCATCCACAGACCAACCGCGGCAAGCGTGGCTTAACCTGACCGATCGACCTGTGCGGTCTTTATATTAATATAAAAAGAAAGTTTCCTACATCATTTATCCGTGCAACAAGTGTTTTCGTTTTTAGTCTAGGTAATCATTTTATCACAGCACACTATTTCATTTATGAAACTTCAAGCTTTTTCCCTTGTAAGCAGTGACTGTTGTTTCTTTTTTCTCGTCATTATTAAGACCATCTAGTTTTCTGCTTGTCTGGTTTTAAGCCTTAAGTTACCTCTTACGATGCAATCTAGAACCAAGACGTATCCAACTACAGAATTTAGTAACGTACTCGTTAAGACGTAGGTATGAAACAAGTCTATGCTAAATACATCTATACCTACTTATAATAAATCTGTAGAAGTGAAAATTCTGTACATTGAAAATATCAAAAAAATAAATGGCAATGTTACTAGACCGACACCGATACCGAAAATGTGATTAAAAAATTTTTTGTCTGTCTGTCTGTTTGTTCAGGCATCACGCAAAAACTACCGGTTCGATTACGATGAAACTTGGTATAATTATTCTTTAATATCCTGGGCACCACACTGGGTACTTTTTATCCCGGAAAAGTATATACAGTAAAAAACAAACTTAATTTTGCGGTTCGATCCCTAGACCCGATACTGTGCCAACCGCAAATAATAAGTTTGTCGTAGGTTACGTCACCCGCAGTGGAGTTAATTTTTATTCCTTTTAGTTTTTAGAGTTATTTAGGTTTATTTTATATAAGTCGTAGGTATAGATATTAATTTTAAAGTATAGGTAGTATATTTGATAGTGTACGTAGTGACCGTAGGTTATTTTATAATACTGTTAGGTAGGATTAGTCATTCGTATAGATATTAGTTTTTAGGGATTTTGCATACTTATTGAGTTTAGATTAGTTATCATCAAAAATAGGTTTATTTAGGTAGGTAGGTATTTAATTTTCTGTTATTGAGTTTTTTTTTTAATTAGGTAGGTACTGAGGTAAAGATATCATAATATAGGTACCCTCTTAATCACCACTAATGAGACACAATTGGTTTTCTATTGTAATTAGCCACAAAGGGCCCGCGAGATAGATGGCATTCTGGGGAAGCGCATACATTTTATCCTGTTAGCACGTTCCCGTGGGTAAATTTCCGACATCCACGCGGGCGAAGCCGCGGGCAGAAGCTAGTAATATAATATAAAAATAGTAACATAGTCAAAACTGTATATTCAATGTATAACATGAAAATAAAATGTTTTTACTTACCAAAGAAACAGCAGCAGAACACGATCGTATACAGCGTTATGAATATGGCTCTAACATCCGTTCTATCGAATATGTACTCGTCATCACTGAGCGAGTATATTGTCTGGTTCACGCTCGACACATTGACAGCGCCCCCGTCGACCACCTCCGTCTTGTTAACAGACCCCCATACATTGTTCTGTTTAAAATCTTTGCTTACAAATAACTTGTACATATTTTCTGTTGACGTGTCGATCATGGCTCATTCTTCACTGTATCACGCGCTTCGTCAGCCATCTTCTGAAACAAGAACGAAATTTTAACTACTTTAAAAATGCTGATGCTCTTAGACGATAATGGAAAAGAAAATACACAATTTAAAAAATACGGCAGACGGCTCGTGTATTCGAAACAAACATGAGAAATCCAGCTAAAACCGTTGTCGTAAATAAACAAGCTTATCCTAGTATTTACAGTAAGTAATTATACCACATGGAGGTTATTTTTGGTGTGAATACTCCAACACATTTTTCTTAAGTGTGTTTCTTTAAAACGAAGATACTTATGGCTTAAAGGTAATGCTCATAAAAAGCGGCGCAAATACTGTAAACCTTACGTATAAATATAGTCTTGAGCCGTTTGGAGTCGAAACGCTCAGGTCATAGGAGCCCGAGTGCGCGGGAAATTTTTCTTTTGGGTAATGCTGCCAGCAAGAATGCTGTTTCCGGATGACAGTGATGCGGACGAGGTACTTCGCCGCCTAAGTGTCCTTTTGTTTTTGTTATTATTTGTATAGTCATTTAATTTAGTACCTAATATTTAGTAAATAGTTAGTTATCTTTTCATACAATAAATACTTATAGGTTTATTTTTACTTAGAAATAATACAAGTACAGTATCAATATAAGTAAATTCGGAACCATTTAAAGCGTGTTGGTCTTAAAAGAATACAGCAAAATGCGAAAAGAAAGAAACAAAATTTCATCATCAAATACGATAAATTGGAGCAGCACTTAAATATTGTTGCGTCAGTCTCGTTCTGGCATTTGTTCCCGGAACAATCCATCTGCCAGTATTACGATTGCACGGGCACAATCACTGATAGGATTACATCGGAAACTGTATGTTTCTATAGTGGGTGAATTTATGACACTAAAGTTAGTTCCACTATACAAGGGTACTTCTGAAACTTTGGGCCAACAATGTCAAAACTTTCGTACCCAACATAGAAAGGGTACCAAATTGTACCTAAGTAAGTGCCCTATGTGTCACAACAGATATGACAACAGTTTGAGTTATATGATGTTCCAGACCCAAATATTGACGATTATGTTATGACATCGCGACCATCTTTATTGATCTATTGTGTGGATATTGAACCTTTCGAGAATTTAAATCATTATAGAGAAGAAAATACAACAATAGCAGGAATAGAATGGTACAACCATTCTATTCCTGCTATTGTTGTATTTTCTTCTATGTTTTTCTAATCTGTCCTTTTATGCATTTCACCATTTTTCTTTTGTATGTAGGTTAGGTAGGTGACTAATGAATTTTCATTTTATTGTTACGATAGCAACCACTGGTAGCAAAGACAGGTAAAATTCTTAAGAATCCTAAATGGTATTCATTTAGGATTCTTAAGAATTTTCCCAAAAACTAAAACAGATCTGGTTGCTATTTATCCGAACGAATAAATAACAAACTTACAAAAAGAAACACTTCATTACAAACATCTGGGTTTCATCACATTCTGTTTTGAATACTTAACTTCCACCTCGTTTTAATATTTCCTTTCGTAAATAATAGATACACAACTTTCCGGTGTTCGTAAAGTAATCAAATCTTCAATGTGTTTATGTATCAGTTTTTTGGGCGCAACGACCTATGCAAATGAATATTTAAGACCCTGGATGTAACGGAAAAAATTTACAAGTTTTGAAATTTACTCTGTACATGTAAAAATAAAAGATGATATTTTTTTTTAAATAATTATAGAAAAAAAATGCATGAGCTAAGAATACGATAGTATAATGTTTTTCGGACTCATCACTTGGCCTGACTACAGAACAAGACACCGCAAAACAAATTATTTCCCGTACTGAATCCGTATCTAGGATAGATAGTCAAAAGTCAGAATTGAAAACGAAAAGTCTTTTCTTTTCGTTTACCCTGCAAAAGATAGGCAAAAGCCACACAACGAGGTTAAGATTCGACATGAAAAATTACCCTTCTATTGTCGTACTACGAAAATCACGTTATCAATAAAAGTGCTCGGCGAAAATAGCCAGTTTTTATACGCCTGTCTTTTTTATTACGCTTTAGGGATTCGTCAGGGCTTCTTTCCTCCTATTAAAGTGTATATCTATGACCATCTCGACACTAATGTAGGTTTTCGAGAAGAATTTTATATCAATTAGATGACCGTTCTGTCTTACATCCCTCAATGAAATCTATTTATATATATTTTAAGATGTGAGACAGTGAGATTAATTGGCTGTACAATCTTCCTTGTCTGAAACTTTCAAATTAGTGAATTATATTCTATTCTAAGAGCTTTCAAGATAAGGAAATTAAATAACTATTCTATTTAATACAAGATTTACCTAAATGTTTGCAAAGCTTAGAGCTGCACAAATGTAGCCAAGGCTTATAAAAGACACAATTATTTATTTCCGGGCTAAAGGCAACAATCAGGAGGTCATCATAATCCGCTTCACTGCCAAATCCCCTGGAGATTGGCAGACCCAGGGAATTAAACTTGATAGCATTAAGTTGAAGAAAATACGAGATCTGAAATAAAACGAAAAGCTTGCGAAAACTAAGGAAAAGCTGTTTTATTTGTAACTTTATTAGAGTTCTATCTTGCAATCTATCAACGGAGTCAAAGTGGGAATAATGATGGATTTATTTATGAAACTGTTCATTGTTCGCTTAATAATTATATTTAGGTACCCAAATGCTACAGCATGCTAGAGCATTGGTAGCCCAGTGGTACTGATACGATTGCGATACACTGCTGTAGGATATTCTAACATTAGGGTCGGGGCCGACAACGAGTTACGAGTCGTTGGGTCGGGTCGTGAGTTCAAACCCAGCCAGGCACTTTACTTTGTGTATTTAATTTCATCGCCACTGCTCTCAAAATGGTGAAGGAAAACATCGTGAGGAAAACCGAAATGTCCTAGAAACAAAAAAAAATCGAAGACGTGTAATCCACCAACCCGCACTGGGCCCGCGTTGTGAAGTAGGACCCATTGCCTGTCACAGAGAGGAGGCCTGTATACCAGTAGTAGGAACAGAACAGAAGGCTGATTGTGTGTGTTGTGTACCCAAATGCTTACAGTTACTAGCGATTAGTTATTGTTTTAGATTAAAAAATGTGGCCGTAAAACAACAAAAATTCCCAAACAATTCCTCTTTGTCTACTTATTTAATAAATGTTTTGAATATTTCACGCTCCTATAAGTCAACCAAAAACAATGTTACGGAACTTGCAAAACGAACTGACATTCCAAAATGTATTTTTCCGCGAAACCAACATAGTTACGTGTTACATAAATGCCTGCCCCCATTTTATGGCTTTTTCTGTTATTGTATAAAACGTTTATTATAAACAGATTACCGTGGTAGTTAAAAATAGAGATTCCCTGAAACAAGGTTACAAGCAGAATGTTTTTTTACAAATTGTTCATGCCTCTTTAGAAGCTATACAGATGTTACTCCTTTAAAAGTTCGTAAAGAATGATATTAACTAACAAAGGAAGAAAGATTTAAGGAGCCATTGAAAATATAAAGCGTTCTTCAGTAAGCTATTTTGAGATTTATTGGGATGTATAAAAAAGCTGCCACAATAAGCGGGTACCTAAAGCTCGTTGATCGAATGGATCGTCTATACGTTCAAGTCCTAACAAGAAATAAAACGTGGATTTATAGGTGAATTATTGAAGTTCTTAGATGTTGTTTGTAGTTGTACCTAGTAAGACGGGCTGGTGGCTTTGCGCTCTTTCTGAACAGTGAACGAAACTAGTGCTATTCTGAAAAATGTCGCCGTGAAAACTTAGGTAAAGTGAGCTGTCATTCCACTTGATGCTAGGGATTAACCCTATTGACGGCTCACTTCGCCTAAGTTATCACGGTGATATTTTTACAGAATAGATCGGCAGAACCGTCAAGCTCGGGTCGGTGACGCTCAAAATCAAAAGCGGTCTGGTCAAACTAGGCTGAGAATCAGCACTTTTTAAACATCAAAATTCCATAAGACAGTCACCCAAAATGCTCACCCTTCACCACTTCCTAGTACTTTAGCTGGAAAGAAGAAGTGGTGCAACAAACTCCCCAGCAGAATATCGTTTACGTTTTATTCATAATTATGTATCACTCGCGTATTATAATTTAATTAATAAATTATAAAATCATATAAATTTTCACTTCTACCGTGTCACAATATTTCATCTTGCCATTATGCCAATTTATTTTGGGTTGGCGCAACGTGTCTTTTTATTCTATATTACTCGTAGTCATCATCTCGGTATTAAACCCCATTCATCTTCTGCCATGTCATCCTTCACAGAGTCCATTCATCTTTTCTTTGGTTTGCTTGTGGCACTTGATTAATCAAAAAATACTTCTAAGAAGGTACATAGAGAAATACTTGCAAACGAAATATTATAATTCTATACTCCGCGATTGTCAGGTCATAAACTGCTGGGAGATAGGTAGGTACGACCTACTTAAGTACCTATCTATGAATAAACAGACGGACCCTACTCGTATCAACCATTCCGGTATTAAATTTTTAGTACGGAACCCTAAATAAATGTAGGGGAAATAACTTTACAACGTCATAAAAAACTGGCTAGCTAGCAGGAATCCAATTTGAGAATATTGTACTATATTTTACAAAGTTCAGATTTCTTTTGAGGTTTTCGCGGCACTTGAGAGCATTATATTGTTACGTACTTATGTCTGTCTGGGGTAAGGTATCCTACTTGAGAACTTTATTTAAATACCAGCTTTAGAGCAGGTTTCCACCAAAGGGGAGACAAGAGAGAAGATAAGAACCAAAAGTTATCAATATTGTTTTGTGTCTAGCTTTATAGAGAACTGCGAAAATAATGAAAATCTATTGGCTGTTTGAGACATGTCCCTTCCTTTCCGCTTTGAAAAACGACCCTTATAATTCTTCAATTTCACACATTCCACGGACATTCCACAAAAATTATGCCAGCATTTTATGTTCCTTCTTTATTATTTTACGAGAGGAACATAAAAATTCTACATCTTTTTCCGGTTTTTCGAAATAACTTTTCTTTAAAAATAATAGTTATTTCTAAAACTAGGAATATTTATTTAACATATCACATTCACGTAATACCTAGGAGGTAAAAATAATGTAAAACATTTTCAACTAAAGTCGTATTTTATCTTTTATTGCCAGAAACCTTTTCGTTTTCAGTTTTCACACTTAGTTGTTAAAACAAGAAAGGTCTATTTATCTACGAAACCGTAGCTGCGTAATATTTTGTCCAGACTGTGTAGGCGGAAAAATTTCAATAGGTATTAAAATGATAAATTCCTTTTTAATATTTTTTTACCCCTAAACCAAGTTTATAAAAGCTCAGTTTATACATACCTATATAACCCTTTATAAAAATCTATATTAGTCTTGGCCTATTAACGTCGGCTCTAAAATCCTACTACTACTAATATAATAAACGTGAAAGTTTGTATATTTGTTACAATCACGCAAAAACGGCAGAACAGATTTGGATGAAATTTTGCACAATTCGTTTATAACCTGGATGAACTCATAGGACTGCCTCGTCTAGTGTTCGCAAGCGCTACTGCTAAGCATGAGGTCCTGGATTCGATTCCCAGGTCGGGCAGTGTTATTGAGCTTTTCCATATGGATTTTTTCAATTGCAGCCCGGTGTGTTCCCGATGGGGGCAACAGGCTCGCCCCTTATTACATAGGACATTAATAATAAATAACTGGCGAAATTTGGGTGTATACTAAGGGTACTATAGTATAATAATAAGTCAGTACACGTCTGCCCAACCCTTCGGGGAAACAACGCGTGATTTTATGTGTGTATTATGGAACTCATAGGATACTTTTTATCCTGGTAGTACGTTCCCGTGGGATAAATTTCAACTTCCACGCAGGCGACGTCACGGGCATAAGCTAGTAAAACTATAAAACTAAACTCAATCTATGTGCGTTTTTAATTAGTTTCCCTCCCACTGTTACTGTAAAGTTTGTATGGATGGCTGGATGTTTGTTACTCTTTCACGCAAAAACTACTAAACTGATTTGGATGAAATTTGGCACACTGGTGGTTTATAACCAGGATTAACATATAGGATACTTTTTATCCCGATATTCCCACGGGATCAAAACTTATGTGGGTGAAAACGCAGGGCGCAGCTAGTTACTCTAATAAAACTATTTCGGTAACAATATATCACGGCAAAACATTTGATAAAGTTGAAATAGTGCCTCTATTTCAAACTTTATCAATGTTCGCTAGTATAAAACGTTTATATTCCCTCTGGCTATACCCGCGTGACCGACCAAAACTAGTGGCGTGAAACTTTTGCTACCCATCTGAAAGTAACGTCCGTTCACAGTTATTTTACCTCTGACAGGTGACAGGAGCAACCAAACACCAACCTTATAGTAACGAGAATAAAGATCATAAAGATTTTGACAGACTTGTCAGTGGCAGCAACCCAACAGCAACCTTATTAGAATGAGGATAAAGATCACAATTATTTTGACAGACTTGACAGTGGCAACAACCCAACAGCAACCTTATAGTAACGAGAATAAAGATCATAAAGATTTTGACAGACTTGTCAGTGGCAGCAACCCAACAGCAACCTTATTAGAATGAGAATAAAGATCACAATTATTTTGACAGACTTGATAGTGGCAACAACCACTGGTGGTCACTGTGGTGGTGGTGTGGTGTGTGGTGGTTGGTCACTGTGATTTGGACAGTGATGCAAAATAACTGTGAATAGACTGTAGTACAAAATTCATAATAATAGACTGCAGACAACATCCTCTTTTAATATCTGACCTCATTGGTATTCAAAGTATGTTCCTATGTAAACAGTATACATACGTATGGCAAGGAAATTTTAGTTCCGTGTTGGTTTAGGAACATAGAACGCAAGCTATTAAAATTTTCGCTTACCGTTGTCTTTATTATGAAGCTGATTTTTAGGTCCAGAACCATTTATAATAAGTCGTTACGAGTAGTCAGAAGCCCGTAAATCTGACAACCAGTCTTACCAACGGGTATCGTATTACCCGGTAACTGGGTTGTGGAGGTCAGATAGGCAGTCGCTGCATGTAAAATACTGGTACATATTCAGCTGCTTCCGGTTAGACTGGGACCTGACCCTATTATAGCTGGGAAAAGGCTAGGCAGATTTTGAAAGTTCTATAACATTCATTGTCATTTACGTTGGTGAGCAGTCAAATTTTTCGAACATATGAAGCAATGGATAAGCAATATCCTCTCAAATAATTCAGATCTAGATTATTACGTGTTACGCAAATAGGGTGCCGATCACAAAAATTCTTTCACAGATAGAAAGCTACATTATTTCCGGGTAACATAACATTTTATGCTAGATAATACCCGGTTCCCGCGGGAATATCCATGCGTATTTTACGTGCGATCTGCAAATTGTCATCGTTTTTGAATATTCCTCCTTATCGTTGTAAGTTCTCATTCTTGGCTCCCGAAGTGCCATAATTATGTGCTGTTAGTAAGCGCCCTGTCTTTATCATTTACGCCAAGCCTTTCCTTTTTCTTTAGACATTTATTATATCAGAATTATCAGGTAATCCTCCGCTTTTCTTTTTTATTTGTTGCCGCGGATAGAGGCTTTTTCGAAGACTTGGTTAATCTTTAACTTATATTTATCACTTATATACCTATACTTATATATAATAGTACAGCGGTTATTTCAAATTGTTATCAATCGTTCAGTCGCAGAATGTACCTTTCTCAAATCTGTTAAAATAATAAATTTCCTAAACCGAATTTAAAAAAAAAATGCGTAAATGTGGGCACGAAATACTTAAACCCTTGATAATATAGGTAAAATTATTTATTTATTTAATTAGGCACTAAACGCGAGGGGTGATGGTATCAACAGTTCATCACAAACTTTATGATATTGATACCAAATAATCACAAATGAAGTTTAATATTGTTAAATACTAAAACGAATAAAAGGTCCCACGGTTAGAATATTAATTGTTATTAATTGTGTTAATAGTGTATGTTTAAATATTACGTAATGTATAAAACGATATTAATATATTAACCTAATCGCCACAATGTTTAAATAATATAGAAACAATGATATTGTTTTCTTACGGGTTGCTGACTGAGGCATTTTATTAAAAACAAAAACGTACTCCATGCAGTTAAGAAAGACATGTAATTAAGTGCATACCTATTCTACAAGTTTGAAAAGTTTTATTCTACAGCGATGCTTTTCATAGAACGGCGGATAAAAAGAGAAGTGCTGAAAATAGCGGCAACAAGGCGACATCATTAAGCTGCAGTACCTACCTACGGAAACTAGTAACTAACACAGAGCACTATCACGTGAACGACGAAGTACTTCGTGTATCGATAACTTTATGCAGTAAAAAAGTCTGGGATATTTTCCTTTTAATAAAGTCACCTTGAACCCACAACAGTTTGGCTATTTAGGTATTGTCGACACGTCACTAATTACTTAATTAAACGAAATTAATATTCCGCTAACACTTGTAATAAACACGCACCGAATAGACCTATAAATAGCCACCAGGAAGCAAAATCATTCATATATTTTGGTGTTAACACAAATTTCAATCATCAATCCATATTGCGGAATAATTAAGCATGCTTGCAACGAAATTGAAAAGTTATCTGTTCAATGAGTACTCAAGGGACCACCTACGATTGATTGCTGTTTTTATTGCGGTCCGAAACATGCTTGAAATTCAAACAAGGTTCCTGTGTGTGTCCGCTTTAAGGCTCCCTAGACAAACGAGACGAGAGTCTAATCTACGTTCGTGATTTAGTATCCAAACATGTAAACAAATATGAGTTTTTGTAAAAATAACTTTAATATCTACACAGTTCAGTTTACGATATACCTTTAAACATTTTAATAACTTTTGCAATAGTACTAGTCACTCTGAAATCAACTTAATTTCCAGTAGAATAAACTTGATATTTGTTTAAATAACATCAACTGGATACATGGATTTGAATAGACCTTAGTAAAACAATTTCTGTAAGAATTGATCTACCAGAATCAGTCGCACCGCGCATCGCGTCGCGTCTGACTGAGGGAGCCTTTCTTATGGAAGAAAACAGATGTCTTTTGGTCTCAAGACAGCCAGACGACCCCTGTCTGGTTAGGATATTGGTATTACCCGAATAAATATAACCCAGCTGTAAAAGATTTATCTTCACGAAATGTATATAACTCGATTTGTTCATACGGTAATAATAAATTTTACGTTTCAGATGAAAGGTTTTTAGTATCGGAACGTGTACCTCATTATCTGCCTAGCCTTTTCCCGACTATGTTCGGTTGGCTTCCAGTTTTACGGGATGCAGATGAAAACTAGGATTTTACATGGATTGACTGCTTATCTGAAATCCAATTCCCGTGATTAAAAACGTTCAAAATCTAGTCACAATCTCATCTCAGCGACAATCAATGTCAAAAATGTGAGGAAATTAGAGTTATTGTCGACAGATTGAGACTGAGATCAGACTGTGAACAGACTGTGAACGTTCTAAAAAAATACGAGAATTGCCCCCTGACCTCCACAACCCAGTTACTGGGTAAGACCCTTGGCTAGAGTGGTTGTCAGACTTTCAGACTTCTGACAACCAGTAACGACTGCCAAAGATCAACGAAAGACAGCCGGGACCAACGGCTTAATGTGCTTTCCGAGGCACTGAGGGGTCTCGGTATGTAATGAATGGTCACACATCTACGGATCAACCTCGGCACGTATTGTTTAACCTTGAAGATCGACCCGAGTGGCTGTTATTATTGAGCCACGAGCCCCTTGGAAGCGTGTACCTATCAGGTTTTAAATAATATGTATTGTAAGTTGGTACCTCCGCGGCTCAACGCGTACTCGACCGGTTTTTATTAAGTCAAGTGGCGTATACTTGATGCTCAACATATAGGTACATATGTTGGCAGGTGTGGGAGCCCCCAGGTTCGTCTTCACTCCACTACACTAAACACTCGGCTTGAGTGGTATCTATTCATTGACACCGACACGCTCCCTGCTTGTTCTATCAAATACGGTTTTTGATCAAGAATTTTCATCGTAATTTAATAAATAAAAACCGGCCAAGTGCGAATTAGACTCGCACACGGAGGTTTCGCACAAGAAGTGTTAAATACTGTACCACCGTACAGTATTTAACACTTTTTTTTTTTAAACACCTTTCTTGTTTGGTCCCTAAAACGGCCTTAGTAGATAGCCAAGTAGTAGGTTGTGGGTTGTAGTAGCCGTTGGTTCTGCACCTGATCTCTTTCCTGTCGTGCCGGATTACGTGCCATACCATCGGGCTAAAAGAGCGAGGGAGGAGAGAGAAAGCGACCTGTGTCTACGCACACAACAATCATAATTATTATCTTGCCCAATTTTAAAGATTAATGAAAAATCATCGTTCACGATTTGTCGCGTCAACAACTGACTGAGAAACATTCCGACCAAATTGACTTTCATCAAGTTTTTAAAAAGAATAGTCTAAAAGTCAACTTCTGCGATAAAAAATTCCGGAGATAACATCATGTCTAACAAAGTTATAATTTCGTAGTTTACAAGTCAAAGAAACGTTCAAAGTTAATAATGAATGGAAATATTGATATCTCCAGAAGATACTCATGTGGAAGTAAAGAGTTCTAGAATATTTCGAGCGTCGCATAATCATGTTATATTCTGCTACAGAGCACTTATAATGGAAAGTTTCAGTTTTACGTTGTAAGTTCACTGAATAATCTTATAGGCGCTACTAATTCTGAATAAGTAATGGTGATAAAGCCACCCACCCATCCTTTAATGATTATCGAGTTTGGCCGACTTCTACTAAATATTCTTCAGTGAAATATTTTATCTTGGAATATACCCGTAGGTACTAAACTGATTACTCAATTATTTCCTAATGTTTGTCAGAATTGAACTTCATATTAACGCACGTATCTATTGAAACCATTTACCGAGGTTTTAGGTGTCTCGAGTTGACGAGGGTAGAATACTGAGCATCTGTCTCGAAGGAAGCTGAAGCTCTAAATATTATTAAGGACAAGCATTATAGATTAACAATTAGACCACTCACAATCATACATACATGCATAGGTGTACCTATGTATGTATGTATGATTGTGAGTGGTCTATAAGTATAATTAAATAATAAATTTGAAGTGTCTCTTTGTAATGTCAAAATAACAGCTTTTTACAAAGTGCATATAAAAGCATATAAGTACGTTACTTATAACAAAAAAAAAACATTTTTAAAATGTTTGTCTGTCTATTTGTTCCAGCTAATCTCCGAACCGGCTCTGGACCGATTTTGACGGGACTTTCACTGGCAGATAGCTGGTGTTGCTTATAACATCAGCTCACTGAAAAGCATCGCAAAAGGCATGTTTTTCTAAGGAAAAACATAGGCTTTTTGTCCCGGTAGCACGCTCCCGTGGGATAATTACCGACATCCATGCGGGCGAAGCCGCGGGCAGAAGCAAGTTTTAATATAATATTTCTTATTTCTATAGATTATGTTCTGAGAATAAAGCTCGTATAAATACAGAGAAGAAGTCGGACCAACCAACGAGGGATGTTTATATACTCAAATGAGGTGGCCTTTATTGTCTATGTGAACAATGTGTATAATAGTTACATACATCTATGTACTAGTTGGAAAAACTCATGTAATGCTACATGAGAAAACCATGTTGGTTTTTATGCAAGCGGTTTACTTTTTATCATACATAACACATTTAGCGGAAACTCTAAAAACTTTCGTATGTGGCTGTTGCCCTCAGTTATTTTTGCCTTCTTTGTGAACACACTGCTTGCATTTAGGGTCGTTGTCTTCATGAAATTACTTTGATAATTCGAAAACTATTGTATCATTTGGGAAATTGGATACTAATGACCTTAATTAGGGGGATCCGATAAGGTAGCCCGCAAAATTCTAATTTACGTTGTTTCGCCATTTACAGGTCAGCGTCAGGTTGTATTTCGCGACCGTTATAAATTTTGGTTTTACAGAATTATAATCAGCAATACAATTCAGTTAGAACAACTGGCCTCAAATGTGATTTTCATGAAATTTTCATCAACATATTATAATGATTTTTATGAAATCGTTAAACAATACATTATATAATTAATAGTCAAAGGTTTAACCCGAGGTCCAGATTATCCTATAATTTTAGATCGTTTCTGAGATTCACATTTAATATTCATGTGCCAGTGAGTTTCACTTGGCTTTTCTCTTCGGCTGCTCTCGCAGAATCGGTGTAATTTCCTGCCATAAATATCTTATACATATTGTCATAAACATGTATAGGGGAAATGATGTTTGTGTTTTTACGCTTTCATTTTAATTTGCGTCGTAACGCATTCTGATTCGGAATATAAATAAGGGTAAATGTAATTAACTTTGCAACATGTATGGTGACCCAACTAAAGGTGCGGTAAAATACAAAATAAAAGCACGATGAATTAATCGACATTTATTCGAAATGTTGATTATTTCCTGCACACACAACCGATCGGGGCAATTCCTACCGATTTTCGTTGTTGTCTTTACACTGACCAAATAGGGGAAAAGGATCAGAGTTCAGTTGTAGGTTACTGAAATGATCCACCGATGACCTTCTGAAGGCCGCAGGAATCCGTTGGGTACGGGAAGCACAGAACCGGTCGAAGTGGAGGTGCTGCAGTGGACGTCTTTCGATCAGCCGATAATGATGATGATAAATGATGAAGTGATCCACTGGGACACCAATTAGGAACTCTTATCCTATCTCTCTATTAATTTGGATGGTGTTACAAATTAGGTTGTTTCCTTTTAAATATAGTTAGAGGAAACTCCCACATAGGTGTTTTGCAAACCAAGTCAAAGTGGATAAGTTTACTGAAACTTTAGCCGTATCTTCAATGAAGTAGATTGGATTAAAATCTTTGCATACTCCTCTGTACATCGGCGAGACCAACTTGGGAAGAAGCACTACACTTTTAGCGAAAAGGCTATCTATATTAAGGTCATTTAAAGGGTTCCGTACCCAAAGAGTGCTAATGGGACCCTTTTACTAAGGCTCCGCTGTCCGTCCGTCTGTCCCAGGTCCGTATGTTAACAATAATAGATATACCTACACTTGAAATTTCCATAGAGTGTGATTTTCCACAATTTTTGACTACGCTTTATAAAATATACATGTCCTGCTAAACTACCTAAGAATATTATGGTCGCTGTTTTTTTGTAACGTAACCTATCATTTAAGTATAATTTAATATTAATAAAGCCTCATAAACACTAGTAATTGTTTTAATAGATAATAGCACAATGAACATCGTTTATTATAATTTATACAAGGTAATATTACATACATCCCAAAATTAATTCCATTGTAATACTCCTGTTGTGCGACACCATTATTTTGAAACCTACAAACCTATGATAGAAGTTTCTTGATAATTTAGTATGGCAAGATTGGCTTCAAGTATTGGCCATGTATTCCGGATAAGCCGCCATGTTGTTTTACTGTCATTTTAGCATTTTGTTTGTATCGTCAGCGTCATTCCGTTGTGATTTCCGTTGTGCAATTACGTCAAAAATTTGGTCCTGACCCAAATAAGATAATTCAATAAGATAAGGCAGTTTATATATGTATTTTATTATGCATATTAAAGTAATTTGGAAGTTCTAAGACAGCTGTCAAAAAACGGTTAACCTAATAGACAGGGTATAGGTACCTACTCGTAACTATTGAGTTGATCAGCTTTATATTATCAGCTTAGAAACATAGTGACAATCACATCAACAAAATGTAGGTTACACTCCTTTATGTCAACATTTTTTCGAGTGAATACTAACACACACGTTTCTCGCATTTGTTCAATTTCCTACATATTTTCCTGACTGAATCGTCTCGATGTGGAGGGGATCAGTTTTATTAAGAGGCCTTTGAGATTGAGCACGCACACCTCCTTTCAGTGAAATAATATAAGTACCTACCTAATTGTTAAAGAGACTATTGAGTTGATGCAAAAACTTCAAGCCATCTCCATTTTGTTTGACTGTTGAATTGTTTATGGTTTCAAGAGAATTCGTAGACGTGATCCGTTTAATGGAGGTATAATAAAACAAGACCTATGTATCTTCTTCTTTTCGTGTCGATGGTACTCTTCTTCAATATTTTATATTGATGGAGCCCAGTAGGTGGCCACGTTAATTGCGGCATCAGTGGCCTTCATTAAGCCATCCAAGGTGCAGGTGAACGGGCACTTATCGCAAGACTAAGACTATTTATTTTATATATGTCAATCAAATCGACGGCGCGGTTGGCGCAGTGGTTAAGCGATTGACTGCTGCGCTGCATGTCGCGGGTTCGATTCCCGCACGGAACAAATATTTGTATGACCTACATGTATTTGTTCCGAGTCTGGGTGTTTTTCTACATATAATATGTATGTATTTACAAAAAAAAATGTATATAAGTAGTTTATCAGCCATCTTGTTACCATAACACAAGCATTAGGTTGCTTAGCTTGGGACTAGATGGCGCTGTGTGAAATGTCCAGGGATATTATTATTATTATTAAATCACTCGACAACAGAGGGGCAATTCCCGTATTTTTATGAACGTTCGCATTATACTTTCAGTCGGCAATCTATCAAAAATACCTCCAATTTACTTTTTTAAAGTTTTTAATATTGATTGTCTCTGAAATGAGATTGTGACTAATTTGAACGTTTTCAAACTCAAGTACATGAATTTCCCTTCAGATTAAAACGAGGAAATGTATGTAGTTTTTAACTCTATAACCGTTAATAAAGCTAAAATCACTGAAATTACGCAGTAAAAACCCACCGTATATAGCGAAGAGATAAATTAGTGAATGGGACTGGCCCATATGCAAATTGCAAAGTGTGTGGACGGAACTGGCAATTAAGTATCGAAGTATTAGCGCTCTCAAAGGATTCCGGCGTCCGCACTGATAACACCACTCTATTTCACTGCTAAGAGCTTTAACTGCTGTTCAAACATAGGCTTTAATACCTCATCCACAGTATATTTTAAATACTATATCTGAATTTTTTTATTCAGTTTTTTTATGGAAATTATGTAGATACGTTTTTATAGGTAGGTTATCTTGCTTTAAAATTAATATTTCTTTAAGGTTAGGTACTAATTTTATTATATGTAGGTATCTGGAATTTTTATTTCGGGAAATTATTTTGTGTTTTTTCAACAGACGTGAAAGTGATTGGGCGTTTATATTGCTCGAATTTCTTGACCCCTGCCCTATATTTTCACAATTAACGCGCCACGAAGGTATGACTTTTTCGTCAATGTGCGACGAGTTGAGAACTGAGTTCTTATGTCGATGCCACCCAGTAAAGGTATTTGGAACAGATCAAGAAAAGAAAATCATGCAAGTTCGTTCTGAAGAGTGCGGACAGCAAAATGTTGCGAGTGTAATGCTGATTTATTTTCTAGTGAAAGACAAGAGGATGACCCGATAAGCTGCCAGAAAGGCAGTGATGACGGTAATTATGTTGATGATGATGAGCGATGAGCGCAGCTGCCAAGAATGCAACACTGTTAATGATGAGGAGGAAACGAATGAAGCGATCGAGAAAAAAACGAGGAACAAGTTGCAAAATCGGGTCAGTCCAGTTCATTTATTATATCTGCTAGCTATTTTTCAGAACATATAACGACGACATGTCGATGTCGGGAGAGAATAATGATCACGATGAGGAAATAAATAAACACAACTTCGTTGTTGATGTTGATCAAAAGTATAGGAAAATCATTAATTTATAGTTTTATAACATTAAAAAATTGTGATTGCAAACGTACATTCGCAGTTGGATTATTGACCGTGAAGTACTCGTATTTGAATTGATATTTTATATGAAATGGTATGGTTATGGTATACTTTCACGGATAGGTATATAAATATGAAAACTGCTTCTAAAAAATTAAATATTATTTAAAATTAAAGAGATGACAAATAATGACTTGTTGACTTTGGTGTTGCTAGCTTATTATTATTAAATAATAATAAAAATATAAAAAATATTATTTCCCTTATTTCATCTAATTACTTATAAATTACATTTTTCAATATTTTTATAACAAAATGATAAAAAAACATTAAAAAATATAAAAATTAGTAGCCGGCCAGTATCGGGAACAGGGTCAAAGCAATAATAATAATAATATAATAAATAATATATAATAAATTATTATTATTATATCAGAATAACACAGAGCATACTTTTTATCCCGATATTCCCACGGGATCAATACTTATGCGGATGAAACCGCGGGGCGCCTATAAAACATAACAACAATAGTACGAAAACTTATAGTATTTCAATCCGTCAAAAGCTTACGCAAAATGACAAAGAGTAACATGCATGGGAAACATTTTATGAGCTAGAAAGTTAATTTTATTCTTGGGATAAATTCATCTCAACTATGAAACCCTTCATTGTGCGTGATCCGACACGCACTTGGCCGGTTTTTTATTGCTACTTAAACAACGTACCTATTTATTTTAAAAGTAGGTATCCTGTAGGTACCACAGCACATTCCTGTCAACAAAACTGCAATATATAGGTTGAAATACACTTGATAAGTTTCTCGGGTCGACCTTTGCCAATTAAGTAGAGGTGCAAATGTGAAACTCATAGGCAAACTATGTTGGGTCACCTACCTGACCCGTTTAACAAACTAGAACCAGTCTATCAGACCTTGTTAACATAGGTAGGTACTTAGTACTAGTTGAGTTGAGACCGGGGTTACCTTTACCACTTATTTACTTATCTTTCTAAAGAAATGTTTGGCGAGTGTCTGGGATATCCTTCAATAATGTTATTGCTCCGATATTCTGTCCAGATTTTACTTCAACGCCCAAGCGATATTATCCACTGTAACGCGTTCCATTTAATTCCACCAATTACAAGCAGACTTCATTCGTTGTGAAGAGGTTGTCCTACTCCCTAAGCACGAAATCCGTTATTTTGGCCGAAGCTACGGGCATTTCCTACTCCGTATCACTTACGGACATACTATAAGTTCGGGGCCCGACCTAAGAATGAATGACAACATTATTGGACAGCTGTTCCTAATCCCGATGTGTAAATTTGTCACTTGTTTTAACGGTTCAACTACTTTTAAACGGGCCCGTATCGTCTATCGTCGTTAACGGACTTTGAGAGTAAATCCCCAGGAACCTTCAATAAGTTGTGTAAACAGCATGACTTCGATCCCTTTGCAACAAGTGTCCTCGGCCAAAAGATGCTTAAGACTTAGCTTTTTACTTAACAGTAGGTATCATAACTATATATGTATTTTTTTAGTAATAACTTTGATGTTCTTTTATCATTTTTTGTGAGCAGTGCTGTGTTGTTCACTGTTCTGTATTTATATGACGTCCCCTACACTTATAATAAGTTTGCGCAATATGATTGAATCAGCCATTGCACTCAAACAATCTACTATTGCCAGGCAATAACATTGACGGCCCATAAGCTTCAAAGTTTTCGCGTGAACAAGACCGACACGGTGCAATTAAAATATGGTGCAATAATAAATGAAACTCGCCTAAACTCATGTTTAATCATTGCACAATCTTACCCTACCCTACTCACTAAATCCTAAACGGTAAGAAACATTGTGCCATTCGTGACATCGTATAGGGCCCGACTTGTAATTGGCTGACACTAACATCTACTATTTTTATTCTGTTTGGTTTAGCTGTTGGTACAGACGCCAGCACATGAAGCTACTACAATCTGTCAAATTTCTTTAATAGATTTTCAACTTTGCCGCTAAAGTTTTAAGGCTCAAGGTTGATTGGGAAAATTTAACAATTTCGGGTAGCTTGATGTGCTGGCATCTGTACTAAAGAATGCCAAAGAGTTTTAAAAAAAAATTACATTGCTTCATTTTTAAGGCTTTGGATTCGATTAATGTAAAACGTCTGATCGTAAAGATAAATCTTCCCGTATTCGGGCTCCTTTTTAGAATAAAGCGGCAATAACGAGAAAAATCTAAAACTTATAACCTACCTACCTACGTTCCAATAATATATATTTTATTTTTACGCTTCTGGCATTCGTTCTACCAAATCATGACATTCAAAGACGCCTGACATAGTCATAAAAGATATTGGGTAACTCGCTACGATTCGATTGTCAGACTACTTACTCCCAAATAGGGATCTTGGACTAGTGTATGACCTACAGATACAGTATATTTCTTCGAATAGGCTGTAGGTACGTCCCAATATAGTATATTATGTACTTACATTATAAAGATTAGCCTGTAGTAACAAATGACTATAGCCAAGAATCTTGTGGAAAAAGTTTCATGTACAGGATTTTTTGTGATTGCAACAAAAGTCGCTTACATACGTTGCCATACGTATCTATCCTAACACAATAAATGTTAAAGTAACTCAGTCTGTCTCATAGCATGTATTTTATGTGCTTTTTCATGTCCTCACGGCTGAACGGATTTGAATGAAATATATAGGATACTTTTTTAACCCAGAATACTTTCCCGTGAATACTCGTATAATTATATAATGTATCCTCCATGCTGGCGAAGCTCCGGGCAACAGCTAGGTATTTTTCAAAATATTCATTGTCTTGAAACTACGACGACTATTATCCTAACTTATGTCTAGGCTATATTAAAATCGATGACAGGATCGACGCGCAACCTGTTAGCATGGATTCAGTCCATGATTCTAAAGCCCCAGCGTGTAAATTCTTCGCCGTTTATTAAAAAAAAAAAAATATGTTCCATACATATTTACTGAAAGGTTTACACTTTTCTATGAAACAGCAGATTTCTTTTTATCACCGACTTGAAATTTCTACGCTACGGGTCTAGAGTCGTGTGCTGAACAGATACAGACACTGGTAACAGTTTGCGCGTCGATGTCCCGCCACCCTGTATGTTGAGATTGCTGCATATACTAAACGTAGAAATAATGACTATACATGCAATGGACCGGCCGCCTTTGTAACACATAACATATTATGTTTAGTTAGTACGTATAGGTACCTATCTACTAAAGATAGGTATGGACCCTTACTGGTAGATCCCGTAGGTATTTCATAAAATAGTCTGGTCAGTTACGCAATATCGGAGGAGAAGGTATTCGACTGAAAAATAGGCTATCTATCGTATCTACCACTACAACCTTTTCAACACAAATATCCTTTTATAAGCCAAATGGATATTTTTGTTAGTCGATTCGCACAAATTTACTCGTCCGAAACGTGCGAATCGTCACTTTATTTTTTGTATCTGTGACTCGCACAAAGTTAATTTATTTGTGGGCCAGTAGAAAGCCTACCTACTTATTAAATATAATGGAATTCTTTAGTTACGCAAGATATTGATGGATTTTTTTTTTTATTCAAATACCCTACCCACCGCAATTATGAAAACATTAATTCAATTACAGGACAATTCGCTTCTGGTTACCAAGAAAAATCTCGAAATTGAAGAGAAATATTATGCTTTGATCTCTATTTCAATTAAGCGTAGGTAGTTACTGGTAGACCGTTTCTTGAGTGCAGACCACGGGGCGCGCAAACGAAGGTCGGACTATTCAGTGTGGCTGGTAGCAGCTGGATGACTGTTGCCGAGAATTGAGCTGAATTGCGTGTAATTGGAGAGGCCTATGTCCAGCAGTAGACTGCTGTAGGCTGATGATGATGATGCATAGGATGGTACGGTCACCAAAAGAGATAAGTAACCAGACTCGTCGGATATACATAGTTGAAGTTATAAAGAAACCGATAGTTTTCAAATAAAATTTAATTCATTTATTTTTCCATCGCCAGGTAACTTTTGTTCGAGGAATTAAATTGACGTTTGACAGTGTTTGTATGAAATAACTGTCATTATTTCGAAATTATTCCTCGAATCAATTTATCTGATGTTTTAAAAATCAACCCTTAATAGATAACAATCAGTTCAATTATCAAATTAATTTTCATTCAAAAACATGGCATCGGTTTCTTACTAAACTTAAACTATATCCGACGACCCTGGTTACATATCTCTTTTGGTGACTGTACTTTATGTACCTATTCCTAAATACCTATATTCCTTAACTGAAGTCAAAACTTTCAACAAATGATTTGAAAGATAGCATTAGATCTGACAGCATGCTAGTTAACGTATGTGTTAGGTATTCACCCGTTCAGAAACAGCTTGCTAGCGACGTTTCATTAAGAGCCCAACTTACCCTACCATACCCTTAATCTTAAGTTAATTAATGCAATAACTAGTGATATATCAAGTAGATAAACGCTGCGGTCTTTATGTAAATGAAGACCTACTTCTACAAAGAGAAATGTTCATTAAGATAATTAACTATTATCTGTCTATAACCCAGTGGATATGTTGTGATAGAATATTTATTCGTTCGATTTCTTTAATACATAACGTTGTGGTTCAGTTCCATATTTGGCACCTGTCACCAAGAGGCACAGACCCTGCTATGTTATTTATAATATAAATAACATAATAAATTTAGACCACTAAGTACATATGTTGTGACATACATATGTTGTGACATACATCCATATTTGCCACAGACCTGTTACCAAGAGGTAAATATCCAATGTAAAAATGTAATAAGTAAAAATATAATAGCTGTAAAAATATAATATATTATAATAATATAATATATATATTAGGTTATAATTATATAACTATATACTTAAGTAGTGGAAATAAGGATAAAAATACTAACGACAAGCTGTCAATACTGAGACAGAGATGCATAAAATTTATGTATATTCTAATCTGTTTTTCTGAAATGTATACATCCACTATATTGCTGTTATTTGTCTTCAATTTAACTTTTTAACTACTCAGAGCTATTGCCAATATTGCAGATCACTCCAACAACAATCAAAACAAAAACAAACAACGACTTACTGAGGGGTTTTCCAAAGGCAGATTTATAGTAGATAATAATAACTAAAATAAACGGATCAAATTCAAAAATCCTATCTATCCGACCATTGTGAATAAACGAAATGTATGATCCAGTGAAAAATTACATTTTTGTGTTCGTGCTCTGTACCAAAAAAGTACAAAAGGAATTTTTAGTCCTGCTGGCAGTAACTCACGTGTTCCACATCTTTTTAAAGAAAAATTGAAGTCCGTTTTATTATTCTTACAATTTATGCTTTTTCATTATTTATAAAAAGGTTTTGTGAAGAAAAGAAGGAAAAGTAAAAGGTTCGTTTCCGAAACATCTGCGAACTATAGAAATTTTCATATTTTGGCCCAAGGTGATACAATCACTTATCCTTATCATTCACATACTATTATTCCTTACTTTCATCAGAAACATGCCAGTCTTACTATAACTAAGAACAATCGTACTGTAAGAAACAATTTTGTTGTTTATAGTTTTGTCGAAACTCCAAAAGACAATATTTTTTATACCGAAACACTAACTCACTTATTAAAAAACATTGCTTAAAGTTAAGTAGTGATTAATAACTGTGCAACCATCATCGCTTATAAATAAACCCCTTAGTTTGCAAAGATGCGCCACAGCCACAGCCAACATTTTGGTGTATTTAAACACAATTAATTACTTATCTCGTTTTTTTCAACTTCCAGAAAATTTATGTTCCGGATGCACTGCGTCAAATATTCCAAACTTCCCACACGAAATGCCGAGTTTCATTCACAAAATATGCTTTACATTTTATCGATCGACGGCAGGTCATTAATCATTTTCGCTTTTAGCGTCAGCTAAACGAGACTAAGCAGATCTACTTATTGTATAAACATACAGAAAATTGCAGAGTGAAACGTGTCAAATTATTTATGAAAAATATGTTTATTTCAAAATAGTAACAAATATCGATCTCTTCTTATGACTAAACAAAGCCCACGTTGGATTGAATCATAAATCATATTATTATCGTGGCGGTAAAGTTTGCTTGCTCCAGGTGTGCGTGTCCTATTGATATTCCGCTAGACTATGAGCTAGTTACAGAAGTCAAACATTGTATTGAAACAGTTAATTATACGTATTTGCCGACCAATCAGGCAATGTGTTCGTGCAATATTTGATAAGTTTTATAAGGTATGTACAGTATATTCCACAATGTTTGCGCGATGTAGATAAATGCCTGTTTGAATTACACAAAATTTACTGAATTCGGATGATTCGTTGCCAATAATTGCAAGATATTACAATATTCAACACCACACACATTAGACTAATAGCGGGTCGGTTTTAAAAATAAAAAATATATGAATGTCACTGTCCGTTTGGCAGACAATTACTAGCAATATCTTAATATAAATAATTCTTCTGTACGTGTGTTTGTCACCTAACTCCTCCTAAACTGTTGGACCGATATGGATGAAATTTTGTGTATTTTGTGTGTATTATATTTCAATGGGTTCTTGTATGGTTTGAAAATACAATTGGACCCGATAGGTGGCGCTGCTTTTCCGGGCAGGATGACGTCGGCTGGGTCCGCTAATTAAACATAATTATATTCATTAAGTAAATATATATATATTATATATAGAGAATAAAAAAAAATTAAAGAATGAATAATGAATTTAAAAAATTCTTGGAACTATCTGTCTAAAGTTTGGCGTGTCGACGGCAGAACATAAACATAAAGCGCGGGCTAAATTAAAATACTTAAACAACATTTTTAATTAAATATTTTTAGATTAAGTTTTAGTTATAAACTGTTTACTTAAGGTCCGCATCTCTACGAGATCTCTACGACACTATATAATAAGATTTCTTAGAGTTAGATTAAATCTAACACTATGAAATTCGTTAACATCATTACGTGTCGTCATTAGCGATCCGAAATATAAACTCCTAACATCAGGAAACTGTACTGCATTTTGAATTCCTGTGCCAGATTTTCCACACTCAGAAACATAAATTAACGTTAATGGTCTATGATCATACAATTGCTACACAATAGGCGTTGCCAATATGTTCATTATAAAACAGAAAAAAAATATTATTTTAAATGGAATTTTGTATGGTCGACCTCGTTACTGCTTTAAGACTTTTATCAACAATTTCCACTACTTCGCTAAAGTCGTGTTAAACCTTGGGGTGAAAATGCAGTTACGAAGTCGGTATACCATATTGTTATATTTTACGGTACAGACGTTATTTTTTATAGGTAAAATTCGTTTGAACTGTTGTATATTTTCCAATGTTTGCAGTAATTAAAACTAGAACATGTAATAATTCACTCTTTGCTTATGCTACATACACATGCAAACACGCTATAATTAGGACATAATAAATTTATAGGAACACATAAAAAATCTGAAATATTAACACATTACACACTAACATCGTATATTTTTGCTACATCACATTTTCAAGTTCCCAACATTCGTGCGTCGAATTCTGAAATAGGTACGCAATTAACAATCATAAATCTCACAATCACAGGAATTGTTAAAAACTCTGAGACGTCTCTCGTCTAACCCTCATTTTTTTATCAAAAATAAGGAATTATTTTAGGTATATTTATTTTTTACTCAGATTATTCTTTTCATACATTTTCTCGAGGAGCTTTTTACTCGTAATATTTAATATCCACGTAAATAATTGAAGCTGTTTTTTGGGTAAAAAAAAAAACAGCTGCCATAACATGAAAAGACTGTTTTCTTATATTTCAACATGGATTACCTTCTTTTTAATGAAAAACTCAAGTATTTCATTTCGTGTTCCACCAACCCAATCAGCAGTGTACATACCGCACACCGCACGTTGATGTGTGTCGACTAAATTATTCAAACAAACTTCAATTTTTAATCGTAAGCTACTTTGAATAAAATTATGTTTACACTGTAACCACAGTTTACATACATAATCACTTAATCAGCCTGTAATGTTCCTACTACTGGGCCATAAGCCTCCTCTCGGTGAGAGGGAGTGGGCCGTAATCCACGTGCGGGTTGCTAGATGTCACGTGTTTTGGAATTTTTGGTTCTAGGACATGCCAATTTTCTCACGATGTTTTCCTTCGCCGTTTTGAGAGCAGTGGTGATGAAATAATTTACACAAAGTAAAGCGCCTGTCTGGGTCTGGGGACTGGGAAGTTGCGGCCGTTACCACTGGGCCACCACTACTCTTACTATACAGGGTTAAGAGCTAAGTTTATATACGCGGTTACAATACGGTAGGAAGGGAAATACCTAGAAAACTAATTTGACACTTTTGACCTTTCCCTCCATACTTTTGCTCCGGACCGTAAGGGCTCTAAGTTCTAACATTTTATCTTATCGGGTTTCCGGCTAAAGTGATCCCTCATAAATTCGTAAACACGAAAAGATATGTAATTACACGCTTTACGGTTTCCTCGTATATTACTCGGTAATCTGTCTCCAAAAAGTTCCGTCATCTGTCGACAAAAATAGGACGCCGCGTCGTGTGGACTAGTTTGTTCAGGCCATCTACGTTTAGGCACAATGCAAGACGGAATGTGAGTTGCAATTTAGTTCTGCCTGCGACTTCGTCCGCGTGAAATTTCTTGTTGCCCCGATCCACCCCGTCGCATCGCATCGCCTGCTTGCGGTATTACTTCGTTTTGGGTAGTAATAAAAGCTCCGAAAAAAAATTAAAATATGAGCGTACTCAAAATATGAACTTTTCGACAACTTATAAGCGAATACAAATAAAGAAACGACCGAATAAAATGCTGAAAATTCTGAAAAATTAATACAATATTTGCTGACGTTATATTTTTCCACCAGCTTAAATTGCGTTTTACTGAAATCGACAGGTCATCATTTTTATCGTAACTTACCTATTTTATATCATAAATTTAGAATCAATCTTACACATTTTATAACTGTGGCGCTGTGGCTGTGTGGTTTGGTTTTACATTCAAAAATATGTTTCTGGCAGTCGCCGGCGGCTGCCGCGGCACCGCTCACTTCGCTCGCTTGGCTCGTGCGTTATGTGGTCACAGTTCTAACCTAACCTAACCTAGCTCTTTCGATTTAAAGAAGATATAATTATGCGTGTTACGTTGCAAATTTCACTAAACTATAACTTTTCGGAAACTTGGTATATTTTTCGGAAGTTTAGTATTTTTTTGGAAATTTATTTTATTATTTGAAAGTATTTCGTAGAATTATAATTTGAATAAGCTTCATGTTTGTTTTTTAAATACAACATATTTTGTCGGTTAATTTTGTATTAACTTTTCGGTAATTCATTTTAACACAGCTTAGTTAGTATTACAGTCAACCACATATCGCTGGAAGTTAATTTGTTTTTCGGAAGCTTTATTATTTTCCCTTCGTTTTCGCTTGGCGTTCTTTCTGACTTTGTTATTTTTGCTCGGCACCTAAAGTTCTTAGCGTGATGTTAAATAGCCTAAAGCCTCAAGAATTAGGCTATCAAATTTTAAATCCGACTAGTACGTCCAGTGATTAACGCGTTCAAACAAACAAACAAACTGAAGAGTTTGTGTTTAGTTTTAATACAATCATCAATATCATAATACTATTACGAAATCAGAAATAAGTAGCCTTACATTCATAAAAATCTCTTTAACCTTTTCAAAGATAAAATCTAACAAAAGTAGAAATGCAGGATAAAAAATATCTACATAGTTCAATAATTCTTTCGTATTGAAAACAATCCCTAGAAAGTTCTGTGAAGATTGATTCAGATTTCATTTATTCCGAGAAAAGGACAGATTGTTACAGCGTTGAACTTGACGTTGCGAAGACAAGGGATACCCCAGCGCGGTCCAATCTAAAGTCACCGGCACACTGGGGAATAAAGTTAAAACAATTTCCCTATTCGCATGAAGTGACTGAGAACTCTTAGATCCATCCCACAGAAAACGAACCTTATGACATGGTCAGTCCGCCTTCAAATCCATCTGATCTCATCATAATTCGTTTCAAATCCTGTCTAGCAGTTATTAGGCATTTCCCACGGCCACAAGATCTACGAGATTATTTCAACTCGCACAGGTTCGGATGTAGGTACCTACTCCATGACTGATTTCTCCATACCTATAAGAATAACCAATTACGGCCCAGTCCTTTAAGTCTCTAAAATGTACTTAATGAAACTCATATATGTACATATATTCGCTTTTTCAGAACTGGAAATTGGCACGAATGGAACGTTGTTTCAACATACCTACACAATGAAATAAACGATTGTTCAGCATTCCGCAGATCGTTAATCGCGTCTACATAAACAAAATATTCATGATAAAGAACACAAGACGATATTCGTAAGCTATCGAAGATGGCGAAAATGGTTCCGTGTAAACATAGGTATAAATAGAAGGAAGAGTTTCATGTTCCTACAACATGAAATTCTTATAGGTATGTAGAACAAAATTGTAAGAAATGGTAAAAATACGGGATGTTTATACTTATACCGACCTACTTATAATATGTTATAATGTTTATTTTCAACTTTCACTGGAACTCGTTTGCTATGTGAAATATTAACATCATACTTTACCGTATTGCTAATTAGGTATTATTCATATAGATAAACGCATCAAGCAAACGCGGTGGGTGTTTTTCTGTTAGCGAATATTTTCCCTGCAGTTGGAGCAGCGGGTTTATTACGACAATTGCAATCTCTTTCATTTTGACAGCTCGACAACATTCATTGCGTTATTTAGGTACCTAAATAACGCAATGAAAGTTGTCGAGCTGTCACGTCGAGTATTATAGTGGAAGCAATGGATTAGAAATTTCCTTCAACTCTTTTTGATTGTGAAACAAAATGTGTTACGCAATTGGGTCGCTGTACCTAACTACAAACTATCTATCAGCTAGACTTTTGTAGTGAACGATAACGTAACATGTTATATTCAATTTAATTCAATTCATTTATTTCAGACAATATTCATAGACAACTATTACAAAATTAAAATCAAATAAAACGTTAAAATAAATCAAGAAACAAAAATTAGACAGACATTACAATAACAAAATTAAAAATAATCAAATATAAATAAAAGTAATACACTTTACACATAATTAATTACAAAATTAGACATATACATACATAATAACATACACACAATGTCAAATAATACGAGGAAAGTCGCTAACATGAAGCTGCATCCACCTCTGTATCAGGGACAGGTCCCACCGTTCGGACAACACCCTCAGGAGACTGTTCGAGCTGCTTTGTAGGCGACATAATAGTGAAGCGCTCCGTTTCCTTACGATCGCGAAAAAATCATCCGTCCGCGCCTTAGCAGACACAGTCGAAGCACCTAAAAGTATCCTGAAAGCATTGTTGTACTGCACGCGCAGTGCGCTGTACGCCTGCTGCGTAAAGTTGGTCTACAGATTGCACGTGTAAAACATGCCTTAAATAATGTCACCTTTACAGGTCTAGTACATCGCGCAAACCTACGAGCCAACATATTACACCGGACAGACAGCGCCCTGCGCTCCCTCTCAATGTCCAAATTGTCAGACCTGTCAAGTCGTCAGAGACCCAGTGGCCAAGTACTTGAATTGATGCACTATTTTTAAAGGAATGCCGCAAAGAGTGACAGGAGGTACAGATGAGTAACATTTGGTACCGGCTTTGAAGATCATCAATTCACTTTTTTTGCATTGTAACTGAGCCCATGGGCCTCCGCATATTACTCACAAATACGCAATAGCTTACGCAAGGCCCCGATCGATGGGCTCAGCAACACCATATTATCATCCGCGTAACTTATACTGTTCATACACACTCCGTCTGAGCTCAACGATCGGACGGTTCACATACAGGTTAAAAAATCGAGGCGAGGATAAACCTCCTTCAATAGATATAGAGGGTCAAAATAAATTAGCTAGCGAAACTCTGCACACGTGATGGGTATCGATACTTCAACACGATAACACAAAAAAGAAATTAACTTGACGATTTTTTTTTGTGGGGTTTCCGACCTCAGTTAGTGTAGTCACTTGAAATATCAGTTAAAAAATCAGTTTGTACTGTGTTAAAGTCACAGACATGATAGGACTCCGCCTCACGTCTGTGAAGCTTACAGAACAAAAAGCTGATTTTATAAAACCGTTGTCTTTAGATTTGAACAAAAAAACAAGGGACACCCGGATGGAACGCAGTTCAAAGAGAGAGAGAGACAGACAGAGAAACACGCGCACGCCGCACGGCTTACAACTAAGTATAGCAAAAAGTGTCGTTCCAACTTTTGGTCTTAATTTTTTCCGTCTAGCCCCCTTTCGCAACGCGTGATAAGGACCTTCGTTCCAAAAACACGACAACACTATAGAAAACAGATTTTCTCAACTCATACTCCAAGTAGGTAACAACACAACCAGCGCAGCGGTCGTTGAACTCCAAAAGAAAAAACATCAAATCTTTTTTATTTTTATTTTATCGAGTTTAGATATTAATACCCATCATGTCTACAAAGTTTCGCTAGCTATAACTTGACCCTGTAGGTATATATAAAAAAAAACCTGGAATGACAATTTTTTTAATTGGAAAGAAATCCTAGAAGCTTCAAAAACTGTCTACGCTTTTTCAAAAAAGGCTGTATTATTTTCATAATAATCACAGCATCGCTAAGCCGGTTGGTGACATAACTAATAACAACTGAGCCGTCCAAAAAGTCCTTTTAAAATAAAATGTAACCTTTGTGGAAATTCCGTTACACGAGGACCTATCTAAAGTACCTAAGTAAACACTTTTTGTTAGACGTTTGTGACGCGGAAAACTTTTGACATGACAATGATGAGGGATACCTAAAAGATTAACGTAGAAATTCGGTGTTATAAATATAATGTTTACAATAACTATGGTTTGGTATAGGTAAGTGCTCGTATACACGTGTAACTATATAATAAAACTCAAAGAAAACTATTTCTGTACAAATTGTGTATTTCCAAAATTTTGATTTGATCATTTATTTAGGCTTTGTGCGTTGATAGTATAGTGGGTGCCTAAATTAACAATAGCAAAGCGAAATGGTTATACAACAACCTCGTAAATGTACGGAACGCAACAAAATAATGAATTTAAACACATTGGATACTCCACGGCACGGTTGGCGCAGTGGTTAAGCGATTGGCTGCTGCGCTGCGTATCGCGGGTTCGATTCCCGCACGGAACAAATATTTGTATGACCTAAATCTATTTGTTCCAAGTCTGGCTGTTTTTCTATCTATAATATGTGTGTATTTACAAAAAAAAATGTATATAAGTAGTTTATCAGCCATCTTGTTACCATAACACAAGCATTAGGTCGCTTAGCTTGGGACTATATGGCGCTGTGTGAAATGTCCAGGGATATTTATTTATTTATACTTTAGTCCCGGAAAATGAAAGGAATGTCTACTCAGGCGGAGAATATCTCCGCCTGAGTAGATAATAACGAAATCTTCCCTGACAGATAGTATAGGTGTTCCTTAACACCCACTACAATATTATGCCATAATTCTGTGGCGTAAAAGGTCATCGATTCAAGTGACAACCAACTTATTTGACAACATTCCTATTACACATACCCTTGTCTGTCACGTCCAATTTGTTTTTCCGACGCCCTTCCAGTCATCGACCCTAAACCCAATCTAAGTTTCTTTAAAACCTATCTTGTGAATTGCTATGTTGTTTTCCGACATCCACGTGTTTATTGTTCTTCACAGGGATCGAGGCTTTGGCACAGGGTGTCAGGGACATCGACGTGAAAACAATAACCATCAATTCAGCACATGATTCTAGACGCTATCGGTAGCTGATGAAAAATTTCTACGCTAGGGGAGAGTAGAAATTTTTCATCGGCTATCAAAAAAAACACAGCTGTTTCATAATATAGTAAGACAATACCTATGCGGTCAAAACGTATTTGCATTTTTTTTTTAAACCGACGAACATTTTTTATAATCATGTGCTGAATTCATGGTTACAGTTTGCGCGTCGATATCCCCGCCACTCTGTATTATAAATCTCAAAGAATTTTAACGCAATTATTATTTGTTCCTCGGTAGGTACCACTAAAATACCCTTAGCGAACTCTTTATAAACTTAACAAGAAAATTTCATTTGATTTATCCGCTAACTGAACGATAAACGAAAATTTAAAAAGTTTCTTAACATTTTATTCGCTTTGTCAAGTGAAGTGGAACCCAATTCATCTTGGTCACAAAATAACAGAGTTTTAGACACTCCAATATTTTTCAATTACTGTAGACGTGATTATTCTTCAAATGATTACATTTTATTGTTTTTCATGCGACTTCTTTCAAATTTCTCTGATTTTGAAACGTTTACCCTTCATTTCACCCCCTCAGAGATTGGTATTCCAAAAACGCTCTCACCCGAAAGTGACAAATTGCCCTATTTTCGTATCTCTATCTTTAGTAGGCCGTGCTCTGCCAGTCAGTCAGCCGGACACAAAAAATCTCTGTTTGTAATTTAATGGGCAATATTAAAAAGTAATTTAAAATAAAAAAGGGTAACAAACGACCTGTGTAGTAGATATGAACACTGGTCACTTCACTTAATCATTTCAACACCGATCCCTAAAGCCATTAGCTATCATATCTCAACAAAAAAATACTACAGTAAAAAAAACAAACCGTTTTAATGCGAAACAAAAATAACTGGCTGATCATAATGTACGAACCATTAATTTGAATTGTATACAAAATGGTGCAGTCATGTGGAAGATAATTTTATGAGTGTTTTTTAAACATGGAACGTCTGTCGTCGGAAGCGCCTGCTTTTTTCCGGCTCACACCTCAGGACACGGCACATAGCAACCGCCTAGTGTACACAGCCACTATAAAGTTGAAAAGATTATTTATTACATTCACGCATCCATTAGTTATTAAGCTTGTTTTAAGGTGAGTATATGTACTAGAGCATTTTCTCGAAAATTTCCGTAAAATGTAACGTTCCTGCGAATGCTTGACGCCGCATTCGACGTAATGTTCACGGCGAGTGAGCATTTACCTGTAACAAAATATTCCTACCTTGCGTTCATTGTTGATGATTGTTCTTGACCGCTCGTGCCTTTGCTCGATAAAATTATACACCAATACGCTCGTTGGTTTTTAAGATCAGGTTGTAACAAAACATCGAAAGAGCATGGCAATTGTGAATATATCATGCTCACTTAAATGTATCACTGGTGGTGGCGCGTGTGTTGGATCATTCGGTTCCCTACAAAATGGTTAAGCTGGGTGGTGCTGATCCACGAGTCATGTTCGTGAACGGGTGCCGTCGATTGAGCTGGTCATCTCTTAACTGCCAGGGCTTATTTTTAATTTTATATTTTAAATTGTTTCTTTTTTACATCGTTCTCGCTTAAAGAAGCAATAAGAATAATGTGCCCAGGATTTTGTAATAATATCTTGATTTAAAAGAGTGGCCTTGGAGTTTCTTGCCCGTTCTTCTATATAGAGATCTACGTTTTGGAATGGGCAACTAGCTTCAACTTTCTGAATAACTGACCGACTATTTAATTTTGACAATTCAAAAGTGCCTGGAAATGGTTTAATTGAAATAAATGATTTGAGTTTGAGTTTGAAAATCGAGGATCGTGTTCGAAGTGCGGTTCGATAAAATTATAAAACGGAGAATGTTCGATGTTGTGTTACAAGTAAATGCTCTAGTCTTCTTCTTCTGTTAAACAGGTACCTATTTAAATAGTTTATTATATAAAAAAGGTCATGCTCCGCAATCTTACACACCCTCTTACATTCTTTCACGCACCCCTACATCACAGACAAAAAGAGGACTGGATACACACCTAGATATTACTTTTTTTATATTACTTTCTTTTTTCTAAATTAAGTATTACTTTGTATGTTGACTAAGATACGTACATTCATACTTGGGATCATTGCACTGTCATAATAAGATATGTACTTAATATTTTGTAACTCAGGGGGATCGGCGTTGAAGGCTGAAATACAGGCTATGTCTAGTTCGGCCTCAAATGCTAATACTTTTGTGTACTGTAAGTTTAGAACAAAGCACTCTACTTGATAAAACAATGTACATTTTTATGAGAATAAACATTATTATTATCATTTCTTATGTTCGATAAAACTAACTTGGATGCTATAATGGCCAGAAGGACATTAAAGTTAAGATAAAATACCAACAAAAAGAGTCTAAATACAATTTCGTTTAAATAACGGCTTCGATTGTAATCTCAATGATAAAACTAACGCAGAGGTTATAATGGCTCTGGATGTAGACATTAAAGTTAAGATAAAATACCGACAAAAAAAATCTACAATAAAACTGTATTGTAGACTGTTTTTAAGTATTTTCACTTGAATAACGGATAAGATTGAAATCTCAACTGCTTCACCCGTGATTGCAAACTACGGTCTTGGATATTTCAATTTCTGAGTTTCTTCTTAAATGGATTACTAAGATAAGAAGTACGAGGTAAAGGGTAAAGCAACATCTTAATTCAATGCTCCAGCAGACTGTTCTTTTTTCTATAAGGTGCCTTATATTCGGCGTTCTAGGAGCTACACTGACACAATTTAAGGGCCCCAATGGCATCACAAAATGGTGGCAAGCCCGAAACTAAATTATGTCGACAGACTTATGACACACGCTGAAGGGTCATAAGTGTCGACGTAAATAGCTTTAATATCTTTTTGTCCTGATGGATATTAATTGAACGAAATCATTTATTTTATGACCAGTTTGTTAGTCAATGATCTCTAGCCTTTGATGGCATTTATTTACCTATCATTTAATAGCCTTCTTTTTTGTCTGTTTAAATTTTTTTTATATTTCTATAGTCCGATATTGTCAACATTGTAATGATAAATTATGTATACTACAGAATACCTACTGTCATGCCATTTTGTTTTTTTTTTTAAATATCTTGAAAACGTGACACTTTGCAGGGTCTTAGTATTTGTTCTGTTTGCATTGGTTTTTTTTTATAATTGGCATCTCGTACTTGACCTAGAGAGGTCGTGACTACTTAACCGGACTATCCTGTGGTGTCAGCTATCGATTTATATAGATTTCATGCGTGGCCGTCATTTTGAAAAGATAACAAAGTGGCACCCAGGGGACCTACTCCGAAGTGCAAAGTGCGAATGTTCGGATCGGACCGACACATGGCCGAACCGAATATTATTGAAAAATGCGAAAAAAGTTCGGATCGATACTACTTCGGAGTAGACCCCCAGGTATGTATGCCACGAACCTTCAAAGCCCTTTTTAATCATCTTCAGCAGATTGCAACTTGCTGCTGCCGGCAACTTATTCGTTCACATACAAAGTTTAATACCCAGTTAGTCCCATTCAAGAGTAGGGCAGAGATTCGAAAATATCTAGCGCTGGTGTTTTAGTAAACTACGAGTACAACAAGTAGTATTGATGTAATGTTGCTGTAGATTGACATGACAACGCACTTGTATGAAAACAAAGCTTTTTACGAATTCATCCGCTAGTTTTTCAGGTACGTTTCCAGTTTATTGCGATGTGGATGAATTTAAGCTTTTTTATGCAATAACTGTAGTGACTACGGTATCCTAATTGCGTAACAGACAATCAATCGGAATCAGAACCATTTTGAAGCAAATTGCTAATCCATTGCTTCATAAGTTCGAAAAATTTGTCTGCTCAACACGTAAATAACGCAATGAATGTTGTTGAACTGTCAAAATGAAACCGATTACGATTGATCGTGTGTTACGCAATTAGGGTGCGGAAATGACAGCTAATACAGGAGTATGGAATAAAAAGACAACAAGTTGCGCCGACCCCAAATAAATTGAGATAAGGACAGGAGAATGATGAACAGCACCCTCATTGCGCTATCAATCACAATCTGAATCATTTTGAAGGATATTGCTAATCCATTGCTTCATATGTTCGAAAAATTTGTCTGCTCAACAGCGTAAATATCGTAATGAATGTTGTTGAGCCGTCAAAATGAAAGCCATTGCTATCGTTTGTTTGTTACGCAATTACCCGCGCTGCGCTGTAGCGACTTGCGCGTACATTTGTTATTGTTCACGATCGTAAGTATTAGGTTGGTTATGTTTGTGTATTAGTTATTTGTGTTTACTAATATTATTCTCATACTTAAGTAATATGTTCTTATATTAATATTTTTTCATATGTATATTTCAATATGACGAGACAGTAACGCCCACACTAAATTGACTAAAATGTGTATATTATGTTTTAGACTATGGGTGACTCGTTGTTGAAAAAAAACGTGAAACCTTAGTTTTACGGTTCTGCCTAATGTATTCTCGAGAAAATAGCCGGCAACAGACTAACTTTAGCGTCATATTCAAATATTCGTAGTTACCATAAAATTACGATCTTATGCTACGAATAACTACACATTATGTTAATATTATAAAGGTAAAAGTGTTCTACATTTTAAGGTAAATTCGGCCAAACTCAATTTCCTGGCTGTATTAAATTTTATTCCCGCCTGCTCGTAACATCAAAATGGATTTAAATTAAGTATAATAAGGCTTTAGTGTTTTATCCCTAAACCAATTCAACGTCTATTATGAAAATGCCTAAATCCTTAAACCATAAATAAAAACTTTTTTGCAAAAAAAATAAAACTTTTTTGCAAAAAAAATCAACCGACTTCCAAAAACGACACTACAAAGTGAAAAATAACTTTAATTTCGGAAGTCGGTGTCGTTGGGTTCACACTTTCGTTGTTTGCCACCGACTTCCGAAATTAAAGTTATTTTTCACTTTGTAGTGTCGTTTTTGGAAGTCGGTTGATTTTTTTTGCAAAAAAGTTTTTATTTTTCACTTTTAAGTTGTAATTTTTACCAGTAATTTTGGTTTAAAAACCAAACTACTGAACCGTTTTTGATGAAATTTCTATGGGACCATTTGGAAAGTATACCCTTTCCAACAAAAAAAGAATTTTTCAAATCGGTTGGCAAGCGAAAGAGTTATGCGCGAACAAACATAAAAAAAAAAAAATAATAATAATACAAACATCCGAATTGAGAACCTCCTCCTTTTTTAGAAGTCGGTTAAAAATAACCGACTTCCAAAAAAGACACTACAAAGTGAAAATAACTTTAATTTCGGAAGTCGGTGTCGTTAAGTTCGCATTTTCGTTGTTTGCCACCGACCACAACTGCATTATGTATTACAAATAAAAAAATAATTTTCCAAATCGTCTTATAGACTACAGAGTTCTGAGGTAACAAAACATTTAAAAAAATACAGTCGAATTGAGAACCTCCTCCTTTTTTGAAGTCGGTTAAAAAGGAGAAACTGGCTGACTGGACTAGGAATGTGAAATTTAGCACACTGCTTCCTTTTATAATGTAGGAGAGCTTTTTGGAAACTCAACCTTTAAGGGGGTGAAAAGGGGGGATTTTGTTTGTATGAAAAATCTTATTCCTGAGTTAATAAACTTGAAACTTGGCACGAATACTTCTCTAAGTAAATTATGAAATTTGTCATTTCTTTTTTTTTTTAACTAGCCCCAATGGGGGATTGTGGGGTGTCAAAATTTGAATAGAAGAATTTTAACACGCAGACCGATCAACTCGAAACTCAGTGCTTATACTTAAGACCAAAAACAAAGAATGCCGTGTATCAGGGTTTTTCTAAAATCTACCCCGAACGAGGTGAAAAGGGGTAGTTAAGTTTACAAGGGAGGTTTTTACTACATGACTTTCACTGACTCGAAAATGGGTATAAATAATCTTTAAGTCATACGGTGGAAACGTGCCAGACGCTTTTTTATAAACAAGCCTTGTCGTGGTGAAAAGGAAGGACAGTTTATTTGAATACTTATTTCTCTAAGGGCTGATTTTTCAATCGACAGATAATTTTTATTCATGGAATAAAATTATCTTCTGTCAGATTTTGCATGGGTGTTTCTTTTTCGTTTGAATAATAACGGCAGGCAGTGTTGTCTTTTCAACCCAGTGCTGGGCACGCCGAGGCACCACGGCGCCCTCACCTTCCGCCTGACGTAGGTCCTCACCGGACACGGTTGTTTCAGGAGGTTCCTGTTCAGGATAAGGCGGGAGGAAACACCAGGGTGTCACCACTGTGTAGATCGCCCGGAGGACACGGTGGAACATACGGTGGAGGTCTGCCCGGCTTGGGCGGAGCACCGCCGCGTCCTCGTGGCGGCGATCGGCGGCGGCGATCTCTCGCGTCCGGCCCTGGTCCAGGCCATGGTACGGAGCGAGAGTGCATGGGAGGCCGTAACCTCCTTCTGCGAAGCAGTAATGCTCGCAAAGGAGGAGGCGGAGCGCGTGGGGTAGAGGCAATCGCTGTGCCCTCACGCCCCTAGTCGCCGCAGGAGACGCCCTGGATGGGAGTCAACAGCCGACTCCCGGCCACCGTAGGCGCGGGCTTGCGGGCGGCGAGCAATGGGCAGCTCGCCGCCCGGTAAGGACCAGGCCCGTGTCGACGGCGCCTTATGTTCCACGCGCGCCTCAAAGAGATGTCAGCACGAACTGAAGGGGGCCCGCTAGGGCCGATGCCTGCCAGGGCCGCGGGATGTTCGAAAGAGATACCGTGGCCCATGGCACAAGCAACTGAAGGTATACGGCTGGTTTTTAGTCAGTTAAAAAAAGGCAGTATTGTCTTTGTTACTAATCATTGAAATTAACTTATCTACAATTAGCCGCCGACATCAACATAAGCCCCCAATACTGACGTAGCAAAATCCTTCAAAAACAATATGGAGTCTAGTATTAAAACGTATGCCTCGTTAGTTAGTGAAATAGTGTGAACGTGCCGCTCATATCTAGTACCATGAACATGAAACCTTGATTAGACGATTCACCTGAATCATGCAAAACTTTCGGCTGCGCGGTAAAGGAATTGAACAGCCATCAAAGCGGCTTCACTGATGATGAACGAGGCTTACGTGATCGATGGCTCCAACTTACAACGACAAGGAGGTCATTAATGAGGTAATTATTTCCCGTTTCCTATAATTTTCTTCTCTCCTGTCCGTACCCCAATTTATTCGGGGTCGGCTCTTCGTGTCTTGTCCTATGAACATGGACCTACTTCAAAATGGTTTTTGTATTAATATTTTTTACTTGCACTTCTTTGCACTTTTTCGCCGTTTATTGCTCAAAAATGGCAAAAAAAAATTACTGTTCCATAAATTTTGACCGCGTATGTAGGTATTACACTTTTCTATTAAACAGCAGAATTTTCTTAGATAACCGAATAGAAATTTCTACGCTAGTGGGTCTAGAATCATGTTATGAATTCATGGTTACAGTTTGAGCGTCGATGTCCCCCCTGTCACCCTTTAGCATAGTTCTAACATTTCTACATTACGCATCCAAGCCGCGACTCCAAACACAACGGACTGAATTTTTCATTTCTCTCTATTTAATATCGTTGTGTTATATTGAATTACGATCAAAGGACTCGCAGAGACTCTCGATAGTTACAGATTGGTTTACGTAGTTCTCAATGCCAAGAAAACGAAATGTGTAAAGTTCGCCTTTCCGAATGATAGAAATTTAGGACCCAACATCGTCTTAGATAAAAAGGTGCTTAAAACTGTAGGCTCGGCAATTTTTCTAGGAATAACAGTAGATGCTAGTTATGCTGACGATATGGTGTTGCTGAGCCCACCGATCGGTGCTCTGAGGTGACTGATCGATTGCGAAGAATATGGGGTGACTCATGGGCTCAGATCAAGAGCGAACTAATGGTTTTTAAAGCAGGCAGTGTCACATATTCGTGTATTCCTCATGTCGCACTGTGTGGAGAACCCCTGCGAAGGGTGGACAAATTTAAGTATCTGGGCCACTGGGTCACTGAAGATCTGAAAGACAATTGTGACATTGAAAGGGAACGTAGATCGCTGGCTGTCCATTTTAACATGTTGGCCCGCAGGTTTGCACGATGCACGAAACCAGTTAAAGTTACGCTATTCAAAGCTTACTGTCAGTCCTTCTACAAGTGCAGCCTGTGGGTCAACTTCACTCAGCGGTACGCGTTCAATATAATAATGCACTGAGAGTACTGTTGCGGCTGCCGTGTCGTTGTAGTGCGTCAGGAATGTTTGCGGATAGTAATATTAATGGTTTTGCCGCCTTTATTAGGAGTAGATGTGCATCCCTGATGACGCGATTTCGCGACGGCACCAACAGTATTTTCAGTGTGTTCGCAAATCGGGATTCCCCGATGTTGCGGAGGTGAATGCAGCTTTACGCTGAGCTTTAATTGTATGTACATCTGTGTCTGTAACCTACTAACACTAGAAGTTAAGTAAAATAAATTGTTAGTAACCTTATAGGGAACCCTATGGAGTCCTGTCTGAAATAAAAGTTTTCTATTCTATTCTAATTAATCTTCGCCAACATCTTATATATTAGGCAAAATTTACACTTGTACACTAAAAACAGTGATATTCACAGTGTTAACACTAGAAATAAGGACAAACTACGTGTCCCGTGCCCCTTTTCAGCGGCTTCATAAGGTTCATAACTCATTTGCTGGGCTTCTTATAACCTTTTATAACAAGATACCCTCTTCTTTGCTAGACTTGCCTTTTAATGCGTTTAAAGCTCAAGTAAAATCCAACCTTGTTCAAAGACTATTACTACTGCTACTACTACACGATAAGAATAGGTGGTCGTCCTAATTAACTCAAGACAATGTTCATGTTCTTTCTCCAGAATTAGCTTACTGACACGTTATTGTTATTAGTAATAAATTATTTATTTATTTTACTTCGACGGTCCTAGTTTATCATTTGTAACTTCAAGTGACAGCTATGTGAACAGAACCCAGCAATGCATAAATATGTAAGCTGTCACGCCCTTTATGCCTGGAGGCTTTTATTTAGGTAGTAAGTTTTTATTTACATTTAATTTTAATTAATTCTTTTTTAGCTTGAGTACGTATAGTTTTTATTATAATTATTTGTTGGTATGGGAAAGAGCTCCCACCTCACTCTTGCCTTTATTGGCCGGTTTTCAAGATTCGCAAGAACAAACGTGCTCGGAGGAAGGAAGTATTCCAGTAAGTGCTGGTAGGGACCATCTTCCGGGCTCTAGGATTATCCTGATAGCCATGGAATACCTCTCCACTCATCAAACACCCCAGGAAGTGTCGCCCCCTTTTTACTACATCACTACATGCGACGGTTTTTGGGGGCCCATTATTCAGAGTGCAAGTCGCTCCCTGCCATTTTATCCGTATATATATAAAACATTGATCAGGCAGGGTGCATAGAATAGTTCTTGGTTAGTAGTCCACTTTAGCCTCCCAAACCCATAGTTCAATATCTTTTTACCCATATCCTACAATAGTCCAATACCAACCGGGGGTTGTTCTTGGGTGCACTTGCACATTGCATACAGAATAATCGCCTTCAGAGGTTTCTGTCTCTGGAGCCCTAACCACTGGTAGCTTGCACCCTTTTTTTTTACATTCTTAAATGTTTTTTATACTTCATTTTTATATTTTTTTTAATATTTAAAAATTTAATAAAATAAGATAAATAAACGAAATCATAATAAAATAATTAGTAACAAAATAAACGAAAGGAGTGCATGCCATGTAGTTTGCTCGTAGAACTAATGTATTACCAAAGCGTTACGAACAAAATGTCATAAAGTCTAGGAGGAACTTTCCTACAACCACGTAACATCGGTGTCACATTACGACATTAGATAAGGGTATTGATATTCTATCAATATCTATTTTATCGACCAAAACACCCTACAGTACTCCGGTAGAGTTCACACGACTCGTTAATACGCAATGAGATTTCCCAATCGATAACCTCAATAGCGTAATCACCCTATAATGTCCCCACTGCTGGGATGTAACAGGCCTCCTCTCTTGGAGAGGGAAATCTACCACACGGGCCCAGTGAAGATTGGTAGATGTCACAAGGACATGCCGCTTTCCTCACTATATTTTTTTTCGCCGTTTTGGTGGCAGTTGGATCTTTGACAGTCGTTACGGGTAGTCAGAAGCCCGAAGTCTGACAACCAGTCTTAGTAACTGGGTTGTGGAGGTCAGATAGGCAGTCGCTCCATGTAAAATACTGGTATTCAGCTGCATCCGGTTAGACTGGAAGCCGACCCCAACATAGTTGGGAAAGGCTAGGCAGATGATGTTTTGATGGCAGTGGTAATGAAATTATTTACACAAAGCAAAGCGTCTGTCTAGGTTCGAATCCACGACCTACAACTCGTAAATCAGGGCCGTTAGCACTGAGCCATCACTACTCCTAACCCCAATGGCATTTTCTTAAAATAAACTGCCATTAATACAATGCGTTGTGTTGTAAGTGTAACACAATCCATTGAACACGAACAGTGTTCGTGGCCTTTATATACAACACATGGCGTGTGGAAATATAAAAAAAGCAGTCTACGGTATCACGTCCGGTTGCACCCTAATTTGAATAGAGAAACGGAACAACTATGATAACACCATAAATCAGCTACTTTATAGCCGCTATGTAGTTGAGCGAACACACATTTACTTGGGCACACGTTCAGAGTTCGGGTAGCAGGAATAATCTATTACAGCATCGAGCCTCGGCAACATGCGACAGCCACAAGTTCTGTCTGACATTATTTCAAAACTCATCCTTAGACACCCATTAACAGAACTAATTTAAGTTCCCGACACAATTTATTGCGGGCCTTTGCTGGATTCTGCTTTAGTGTCATTGAAAATTTAAATAAAACGATTTTCTTTTGCAAACAATTTGATGAAGCCAAGTAACCCTAAGCTGCTTAACGGATTTCATCTGAAAATATCAAAAAAAATCCTAGGAGGCATATTATGCCTCTGTTCGCCCCATTTAGGATCAGAAACTCGGGGAAAAAACAGGTTTTCAGGGTCCTGAAGTGTATTACATAAATTGTATACTTGTAGGCAGGCGAGCATGAACAAGCTTAGGTATTGTTTAGGTACCTGATTTGGATTTTCCAAAAGCGCTTGTTTAATCTTGATAGACTTTCTTATGTAAGTAGTACTCTGGTAGGTACCTATAGCGATTACGTCACTAAGCTTTTTTGGATGTCAAATTCAATAGCCACATTACGATTTTTTTTGAAAATTAAGATCAATTGCCAATAATGGTTACCAATTTATCACATTTTTACTCGACAAAGTTACCTTTCACAACCGTCCGTAAGTTCCAGAAACCTAGCTATAAAAACTTTCATTTTAATCCACTCGTTTTTGTTTCTAAGGAAACCCCAAAACACCTGCAGTGCGATTCTGTAACCATCTCACCGTGAAAACTTAGCGAAGTGAGCGTGGAGTGAGCTGTCATTCCAAATAATGCTAGGGATTGACACTACTGACAACTCACATCAAGCTCACTTCACTTGAGTTTTCACGATGAGATTTTTACAGAATCTACCGGCTGGTATTTTTTTTTTTTTCAATACACAAGGTAAAGAGAAAACGCACCTTTAGGGAGACAATACCTTTAACATCACAGATACACAAATAAGGCTAAAATGAAACTTTAAGTCTAAGTAATAAGGTACTTACATATTTAAATAATAACAAAATAATATCCTAAATTAACTAAAACTATTTACAAACTAAAATATAGCGTCGAAAAATTCATCCACATCGCTGTCGACTGGTAATGTACCCAAGACACTGGCGGCATTGCCACGTTGTATGGCAATGCTTAGCCTCTGGCCAAGGTAAAAGCCAGCTCTTGGGTCATGGGAAGTGTCAACTAGTCTTTTCGAGATTTCATTAAAAAGACCATGCGCACTCGGACCCCACGGCCCGAGGGTTTCAACCCCAAACGGCTCGAAAATATAATTATTAATAAGGGTATTATATTTACGCCGCTTGAGGTTTTCTGCAGCCGCAGCAGCAGCACCAGCGCAGCACGCCGACCCTGGAAGATGGGATGGCGCAAGAGTATCGACACAAGTTGCATCCCACACTAAAGGCCTACCCACCTTCCATGGAAATAAAGACATGCCGTCTGGTCTCTTGCCATCGTCGCGTGCCAATCCATTGGGTTCTAATACAGCTGGAACGCCGACGGTGACAAGAGCTCGTCGAATGATGTCGTTAATGTTTGCGTGCCGCGCTAAGCGACCCGCACTTCGACTGCAAGACAGGCCGTGGTGTCCGAGGCTGTTGACAACTTCGCCACAGTGACAGCGATGGGGAGAACAACAATAAGGCTGTTTTTTAAATCTACCTTTAATGTTGTCCGTACAATTGTATACGAAAGTAATTACTGTATCGTTTCACTTATTGTTATTCAGCTCAGTTCGTACTTCCATATAGGCTGAGCTATATTTACTAAGCTAAGGCAACAAGATGCGGGTTGGTAGGGTCAGGCAACGTACTGCAATATTTAGTTGGTCTACCGCACCTAATCGTCAATAAGTGGTTGGTTAGTGGGGTTGAGCGCACCCTCATAATAATTGTAACTGATCATTTCGCATTAAACTAACGCAGGACGAAAGTAAATATTCATTATTTTAGCAACAAGTCGTGGGTATAAATATAATCCTCATGGATGTACAAACGCCCGCAGGTCAAGCTACCCGAAACTGGCAAATTTTCCCAATCAACCTTGAACCTTCTTGCTTAACAATAATGTTGAAATACTATTAAAGAAATTTGACAGATTGTAGTAGCTTGATGTGCTGGCGTCTGTACCAATGAATAGACTACTTTATAATGAATAAACTTTATTATTACTTTATGCGTCCCAGTTGTGGTGTGGGTATATTGCTTGTCGATCCCCAAAAATCGTTTGATTTATCTGTGGGCGAGAGAGGCAGTTTCGGGGAAGGCGTTTATTGGCAGTTATGCAAAATTTGGAGGTGCATAATCAGCCTATAAAGTTCCCACTTCTGGCACACAGGCCTCCTCTCTGTGAGAGGAAGTGGGCTGTAATCCACCACGCGGACCCAGTGCAGGTTAATAGATGCCACATGTCTTCGAATTTTTGGTTCTAGGACATGTCGGTTTTCCACGATGTTTTCCTTCATCGTCTTGAGAGCAGTGGTGATGAAATATTTTACACAAACTAAAGCGCCTGTCTGGGTTCAAACTTACGACCATTAACTTGTAAGTCACGGCCGTTACCACTACGCCACAACTGCTCTCTTAGAGGCATAATTATACTTATTTATGTAAAATTTAGAGGCATAATTATACTTATTTATGTAAAATTTAGAGGCATAATTATACTTATTTATATAAAATATATTCGTCCCTTTATATAAATCTTGACGCAATATTTACAATCTGTATAGGTTTGTAGGTTTTTACCTACTTTCCTAGTCCAACGTATTTTTAAAGCCGAAGTGATAAAAATGCATATTAATATTTGCTGTAAAGTATGTCAACTGACAAGCACTTTACAATATTGTCTGGCAATGAGCCAGCAGGTCGTTAATACTTAAAAGCTTTAGCCGTATTCATTAAACTCAGGTGCTTTATAACGTGTAAGCTAAGTTGCAATCGAACAATATCATTATTTATAAGTATTTTGCATTCTTGGGACTTTTCAAGTAAAATAAAATGTTTTTTTTTCTTTTAATTTTTACTTGTCATTATTTCGTTGGTCAATATCTTAAAACTAGATGGCGCCGGCATTTCATATATGACTGATCCTTGAGAAGAAATGCCGAAACAAACTCAGAGATGATGGTATCTTTACTTTAAAGTCCAAACATTATATTATTAGGATCTTATATGAGTCTAACAATGCAGGGCAATGTCTGGAAGGGCTTATTGAAGAAAGAGCCATTGCAGTTTAGAGTTGACCTGTCCCGACAGACGGCATGCATGCATCAGTCATCGTGTAGCTCAACCCTATTTTAGAGAGCTCAACGACCCTTCATACGACGCTACCAGATCTGCAGAACATTTGCGTAGGCCATATACAAAATACTCAAAATCGCCAGACAGTTATAAAGTTTTGTATTCAATCAAGCATGGTACTCACATTCACAGCCGGTTTTCTCTTTAAATATACAAATAGTCAATCACGAAAAACAATAAAAATAAAAATTTCAATATAATTTCCAAAACACTTGGTATAAAAATAGTTAGTTACTTGGAGTAACTTAATTAAGTTGTTGTCAAGTTTTAAGTAAATTGGTCAGGGAGGTACTTCTCGTGCGGTCCATGGCCCTTTACGGGGCACCGGTGTGGGCGCGTTCCCTGAGGAAGCGACCAGCCCGCCGGTTGAACGCGTCCCAAAGGGTCATGGCTGTCCGGCTGATCCGAGGATACCGCACGGTCTCCGTTGAGGCGGCGAGCCTCCTTGCCGGATTGCCGCCATGGGATCTAGAGGCCAAGGTCCTCGCCCACATATGGGAGTGGCGAGAGGAGGCAAAACGCCGGGGCGTAACTCCGCTGCCGCGAGAAATCACGGCACAGCGGACAGAGCTCCGGCGGGATCTCATAGCGGCATGGAGAGTGCGATTGTCGCAACCCAGTGCTGGGCACGCCACAATAGCGGCGATAAGTCCCCTCTTTGAGGAGTGGCTAGAGAGGCGCCACGGCGCCCTCACCTTCCGCCTGACGCAGGTCCTCACCGGACACGGTTGTTTCGGGAGGTTCCTGTTCAGGATAAAGCGGGAGGAAACGCCAGGGTGTCACCACTGTGTGGATCGCCCGGAGGACACGGTGGAGCACACGGTGGAGGTCTGCCCGGCTTGGGCAGGGCACCGCCGTGTCCTCGTGGCGGCGATCGGCGGCAGCGATCTCTCGCGTCCGGCCCTGGTCCAGGCCATGGTACGGAGCGAGAGTGAATGGGAGGCCGTCACCTCCTTCTGCGAAGCAGTAATGCTCGCAAAGGAGGAGGCGGAGCGCGTGAGGGAGAGGCAATCGCTGCGCCCTCACGCCCCTAGCCGCCGTAGGAGACGCCCTGGACGGGAGTCAATAGCCGACTCCCGGCCACCGTAGGCGCGGGCTTGCGGGCGGCGAGCAACGGGCAGCTCGCCGCCCGGTAAGGACCAGGCCCGGGTCGACGGCGCGTTGTGTTCCACGCGCGCCTCAAAGAGATGTCAGCACGAACTGACGGGGCCCTCTAGGGCCGATGCCGCCAGGGCTGCGGGATATTCGAAAGAGGTACCGTGGCCCTTGGCACAGGCAACTGAAGGAACACGGGTGGGTTTTAGTCAGTAAAAGTCTGACACTCCCTTCCGCTCCGCCCAGAGCGGGGGGGTCATATGATGATTTCCCACCCAAAAAAAAAAAAAAAAAAAAAAGGGAGGTACTTCTAAACCTTTAGTATCAAATAGTAAAGTTCAATACGTTGAGTGCCTAGAGTTTTAGTATTAGTTTCTCTATTGTTAATATTACGATATGTATTTTTAGTTTAAGCTTTGATGTACTACTATCTTTTTTGTGGGCAGTGCTGTGTTATTCACTGTTCTGTTTTTAATAAGTGAAGACTTATAATTGACTGTGACACCTACTACTTTTATTCTGCTTTGTTTAGCTGTAAGTCTTCCAAATTCCGATCTTAAATAAATAAATATACAAGCGTGCCGTCCACATAATAAAAATCCAATGCCCACCCCAAATCTAAAAGGGTCTAGAAGCGTGAAATTGTGCACAAGAGTCGTATCGTACGTAAGTGAGTACTTAAAAAGATTTTTGAAAAATCATCCCTTAATCGAAAAAAAGTTTAGATAGCAGTTTGTTCAAGGAGGATTGGCACCTAACTATGGGTTTCTGCCCTGAAACCCAATAGCCATTATACAGGTATAGGTTGGCGCAAAAGTAATATCATAATTTGAATTGGCTGCCATTTTGTTAGAAACGAAATTCTGTTTTTATGAAAAGTTTAGAGTGTCCTTGGAGTTTCTTGTCCGTTCTTCTCCAAAGAGATCTACGTTTTGGAATGGGCAACTAGCTTCATTTTCTGACTAACTAACCGACTATTTAAAATGTTGAAAATTCAAAAGTGCCTGAAATGGTTTAATAGAAATAAATTGTTTGAGTTTATTTGAAAGTATAAATTGATAACATTAATTGGAAAAAATCATATGGCTCAAGTCGCCACCTCCCGAGTTGATGCACAATTGTGCTCGTTTTACGGCATTTTGAATTGTTGCTCGCGAAACATCTGGCTCCAAATTGGCTATTTCTTCGTCAATCTGTACTGGACCCAGTTTGCACGAGGCGCTCAGCCGAACACTAAATTGATGACATTAATTTGAAAAAATCATATAGTTCAAATCGCCACCTCCCGAGTTGATGCACAAATGTGCTCGTTTTACGACATTTTGAATTGTTGCTCGCGAAACATCTGGCTCCAAATTAGCTATTTCTTCTTCAATCTGTACTGGACCCAGTTTGCAAGAGGCGCTCAGCCAAACACTTAATTGTTCGAGCTCATGGAACTTGATAGAACACGATGATGATGAAAACGACGACGAAATTCACGCTGCGTTAAAACAACACATTGAAAATTTGTGAAATAAGCAGTAACAATAATTCTACGTTCTTGAGGTGTGTATCGCTCCATGGATTGTTGACAACGAATTCTCTATAATTATGTCCACAACATAAATGTCAAAGCACTATCTGCAAAAATTAAGGCACATTCACATTATGACATTACTTTTTCGCCACCCGTTATTACTACCAATACAACGAGCTTTTCAAGTAGAAAGGTTCTACTAGAAAAGCTGCTACTGCTTCTTACACGACTTTTGCCAATCAAAGTTTTAGATGGAATCCATCGTAATAGATTTGCTACCCTGAGTCCCTGAATAAGTACATCCGACACCACACCTTGAGACTAATTTCGACCACGAGTTATTAATAGACGCGATCCTGACATTATTGGACGTAGGTTCGCCACCTTGAGAAAGACATTTATCAAAGTGAAACACAAAATAATAACAGTGGTAAAGGAAATTTGTCATCTCATATTAACAAACCCGTATTGTTAATGTGAGATGACAAATTCACATTCTAGCAGCATATTATTGATCGATGAAAAGTAAATATACATGCACACACTAACACTATCTCTGTCCTTAAACACTACTATTTTTATTGTTCTTTGCACTTGTTTCATGATTATTATTGTATATTTTCATAGATAAGTGTGCTCCAGCCGTTCTTGAGTTATAAACGATGTAACTAACCTGACTTTATTTTATTTATATAAATGGTACACAATAGAATATCTTTAGTATTGTCTCTCCTTCTGCCTTGAACCATCCAAAGATTGTCTTCAAAAGATCGCTTTTAGCGATAAGACTGCCAATTGTGTCAACCCTTGTAAAATGTCTACATTTATATCTGTAATTTTTATGGTGTACATAATAAAGAATATTCTATCTATCTATCACGCTTGTCGAATAAACCATTTACAGGCGAGGCTCGGTGTTCGGTGGTGACATTATTTGCTTTCACAAGTTACCTGGGCTACTTAGAAATCATGTAAGTACAATTTGAAGTAGGAGCATGTATTGTAGAGCATCGCAATCCACTTACAGCTTGTTCATATACAACCAACTCGTTTATGAAATGAGGAGGTACGCCACTGACGCATGTCGAAGATTAATCATTTGATGTATAATTAATTATAGGAAGCTAACGGTACTGGTAATATAAAACATGAAGCTGACTGTGTCCATGTTATCTATATAAATCTATTCACATAATACAGTAGAACGTTGAGTATTTTTGAAAAAAGTAATTGCTAAGAGGTGTGAGAACGAGTCTGATGTATGTTCCACATTGGCGCAAAAACGGCTGAACGGATTTGGCTGAAATATGGCACAACAATCTGGATACTTTTAATCCCAGTAAAACGTTCCAATGGGTTTTTTCCGTCATCCACGCGGGCGAAGCCGCGGGCAAAAGCAAGGACGTATTTTAAGCTTTATCTCACACGCCAACTTTCTCACAAACTTTAGATTAATTTGGCCGAGTAGAGTGGTTGGAGTAAAGCGCAGAAAGTTAGCTTATGAATGACAAATCTCTCTTTGGCTTGGGTCAGTTTGCTGTTAGAAAACTTCAATCAATCAACTCAGCGTATCGCAGTCCACTGCTGGACATAGGCCTCTCCCAGGCTGTGCCAAAACACCCTGTCCCCCGCCTTTCGCATCCAGTCCGTCCTAGCAACCTTCTTAGAAAACTTGGCTCTGAGTTAAGCGCGCCAGTGTACACTGTAGCTATATGAAATTTAAACCAAACGAATTCAACATCATCTGTCTATGTATCTATACTAAGCTGAAGAGTTTGTTTGTTTGAACGCGCTGTTGGATTTGAAAATATCTTTTTGCATTTAATAGCCCAATTTTTGAGGAAAGTTATACGATCAACGATAAGATGCGACGCGATGGGTGGGGGCCGAAATTTTGTGTGTAAAATAAGTAAAGGGATGAATAAATACATAAATAACGAAATTACCAACATTTTCAGTGTCGTAGGTTCCATAATTCTGCCATTTCACGATCTGTTACTCGGTCAGTAAACAAGCCTCAAAAACATTAGTGTAAGTTCACGAATTCACCACAAAACAAAAACCTGTAGTCTATCAAAAACTTGGCAACGATACTAAAGATAAAAATAAATATTTTCCTGTTCTAACATCGAAAAGAATTGCCCATCCCCCAAGTGGATTTGTTTGATATGAAACAATATGAAATGCTATTACCTTTATTACATAATCAGCCTAAGATGTTCCCACTGCTGGGACACCAAGGCCTCTCTGTGAGAGGGAGTGGGCCATCATGTCGCTTTCCTTACGATGTTTTCCTTCATCGTTTTGAGAGCAGTGGTGATGAAATTAAATACACTAAGTAAAATCCCTGACTGGATTCAAAATCATGACCTAAAAGTCCTAAAACTCGTCGGGGACGATACCATTGGACCACCACTACTCCGCCTGTGACTGTTCAAAGACTAAAGATTCTACCTTCACTGTATAGTATTTTATTACCCTTATTAATCATTTTAAAATATTTATTGACGTTTCTAACCTAAATTAACGCATATTATCATGAAAACCTAACCACTCAGCCCAACCAGTCTTACCAAGGGGTATCGTATTACCCAGTAACTGGGTTGTGAAGATCAGATAGGCAGTCGCTTCATCTAAAATACTGGTACTAAACTGCATCCGGTTACAGGAAGCTGACCCCAAAATAGTTGGTAAAATGCTAAGCTGAGGATATCATGAAAACCTAATGGAATAGTTTACGCTTCGTGTTCACCAAATTGCTTTTCATTGAGCTTCCAAATCAATTAATAATTTAAGGTGAGTAATTACGTGTTAGAACACGCAACGTCCATAATAGTATATTACGTGTATGTTACTGATATGAGACCGGAATGATTTATCGTACGTAGATATTACAAACGACCGAACTGACGAGTGGGATGAATAACGTAGGAGGTTGATTGGCTGGTTGGATATTACGTAAAAATGTTCCTCACTTGTCTGCTCTCTTATTCTTGCGGTCACAAGTGCGACTGCTGAGCTTGGGGTCCTGAATTCGAGTCCTGGGCCGGGGAAAATTATAATGAGTTTTTTATTTAGGAAATTCTCAGTAGCGGCCTGAAACCAGCAGTGCGATTCTGTAACCATCTCACCGTGAAAAATTAGGTGAAGTGAGCTGTCATTCCAACTAATGCCAGGGATTGACACTATTGACGGCTCACTCTAAGCTCACTTCGAGATTTTTACAGAATCGATCAGCTGGATTTAGCATAACGTAAACATAACATCACGCCTTGTTTCCCCGAAGGGTTGGACAGTGGTGTACATGTAGGAGAAGGTATGTCTGTCTGTCGTTAACATCAGGCATATTTTAATTACTGTGGGCGTACTATGGGTAGTGTTGGTTATTGCACAATAGAAACACGGTTTACAGTTCAAATCAGATTATAATTTACGAACCAGTTAAGTAGTCACCCCAGCGAATCACATACACACACAACTCAACGATATGGAACGCGCCACAGTTTCTATCCACATGTTGTTCGTACGATGTCCAATGTTTCTATGATCTCGAGACCTCTGCTCACACCGCTTTTTGTAGATATTGCTCTCGTCTCCCCACGAACTCAGGCTAGACTCTGTCTAGCGCCACGAGATGGCGCTAACGTTCCGAATAGTCAAACGAATGACTCCGACATACATATAGTACACCCATATTTCGCCAGTTATATTTAAGTCCCATGTAATTGGGGGCGAGCATATTGCCATCAACCTGGCACAAGTCCACACTTCGGGTTGCTGCTGAGAAATTCCAGATGGAAAATCCCAATAACAGTTTGCCCGACCTGAGAATCGAACCCAGGACCACTTGCTCAGCAGTAGCGCTTCCAACCACTAGACCAACGAGGCCCTGGTTAATAGCATGAGCTCGCCCCCTGCTTCATGGAACTGAAGGATAACAGGCGAAGTTTCGCTTGTTATCTTAAGTGTACAGTCTGTCATCACAATTATCTGACCCACCCTAAAAACAAACGAATTTGGACCCTCTGAATGTAACATTAAGGTTTATTCAATTTATATGAGCTTAACAGACAAGTGCTCCAGCACTCGAAGGACAAATACAGTAAAAATACAGACACGCAAATTTGATCTTTAACACGTAAGGTTAAGGTAAACCCACCCAACATTGTCGGAGCCACCGGCATTATATATCATTTTGTTAAGCTATTTTAATCATTATCTCGTTGACATTAAAGTTGAAAAGCTTTTAAGTCACACTACATAATTACAACCCAATCATTAATTTCGCGTATTTCCAACAAGTTCTTGTGGCTTAGCGGTTTGATGCTGGATTGGCAAAGAACAACATGTGGGTTCGAAAATACAGTCCACCTATATTATCAGTTTCTTTTTTAATTTGTTTTCATTTCTACAATATTGCTTGCATTATTAAGGAACGACCAATATGATTTACGCCTAATAACTTATCTTGTAGACAGGTGGGTAAATTGAAAAACTTTAAGTTCACAGAATTTATATTTACCAAGAATGTTTGGAAACGAAGTAAAAAATATATTTGCTTCGTGAGGTAGATAATAAATTCATCTAAGTGACAAAAGTTACACTACGCCTAATAGCAGTGACTGCGCTCACACATTTGTAAATCGTTTCACATAACTCGATAAGTATATTTAAGCAATTTGGTGTTACCAAACATAAAATCATATTTTTACATGAGTAGAATGTTGGAATTAGAGAGATTGGTCATCGACTTAATATAGCAGTAGGTGTTTTTTTATACCTATTTAATTTTATTGATTGTGATTAACGAACGCGTAGTTGGCTATTTTACCATTACATTCACTCCTTACAAGTTACATACACGGTTCCAAAAATGTTTTTTTTTTTTGTTTTAGAGAAATACGGTCAGTCTATGCCTAAGACGTTATGGAGACAATGGAAATATTCAGCGGATTCGTCCAGGAGCAAAAGCCATCAAGTATAGTCCCGAATTCGAACGCCACCGTTGTTTCAAGTCAAGTTGAAAATCCATTTTTTGCCCATTCGTGTAACCGCAATAAACCACAATATTTCAGTGGAAACAGTGAGAAGGCATTTACACGCTGCTGGGATAAGGAATTATAAACCGGCACAGAAAATTGCATTGACACCTGCTCATCGCGAAGAAAGGGTCCGTTTTGCCCAGGAATATTTAAATTTTATTTTTTTTATTTTCTATTTTTAAACACACCATGTAAGTAAATGCTCAATGGATTGATTGTTAAACCATTAAAATGTTGCAGATTATGTGGTGATGTTATTGTTATAAATAGATTGTTTCTATTTATATAACATGTTTATTCACTACATATAGGCAGCTATAAATCTGTAAAGCATTTCACATATGAATTAATTTTCTCGATAACAAACTTTTAAGCATAAGCATGCCTTGTTTAATGTTAATAAATGGTTAGATTTGATTATGGCATATTAATATAAAATGTAGGTATATTAATTTGGAAATATATATGAGCATTTACTTATTTTATCTTACCTAAGTGTTTTAATGAAATAATAAACATTTTAAACTTGCAACTTTTTAATTTTATTTCTATACCAACTGCCCGTTTAAAAAAACAAGATCCTACGTCGTCCATTAAAGAAATGTAAAAAAAAAGTGTAATAAAAAAAACAGCTGAGCAAAAAGCTACATTTAGGTTAAACTCGGTTTCGAACGTAGACAACGATGAACACCGCACTACCTTAGTGACCACAAGACCAACTCAACTCTTATAAGTAGCATTGAAATTTGATCTTAGTTGTTATGCTAGACGCAATATTCTAAAGAATTTGAACCATATAGTATACTTTCATAAAGTTTATTCTTGCACAGCACAAGCAGCCAACCTTTTCTTCGTGCAAATAGATTATTTTGTATTTTAAATAATCACTCCATTGAGACATGATAATAAAAAAATCTACCTACAAAATAGAAAATAAAAAATGGTAAAGAGACGTTGTTTTTGTAATTTAGTAAGACAAGGTCAAATATGTTTGAGCGTAGTCACTGCATACCCTTAGTAGCATTTGAATACCAGTTTTATAATAAATAATATTTATTTTTCAACTACCCACTTATTACAAGTTATGCGAAAATATTACCATTTTACAAAGTTTATATTTGAAGATTATCCGTCTATAGTTCTTTATAATAATACAAGAAATAGTTTTGGAATAAATTCTAAATTGAAAGCAAAACAATATCATCGTCGCAGGATTTGATCTCGCACCTTAATTTTCTCAGTCTTATACACAGACCACGAGACCAGAATTACTTGAACGCAATCATTAAAATAAGCTATTACACTAATTATATTATAACAAGTAGTTATAACATATAACCTAATGCTAACGTTATAAAGATGAAATTTTCGTGTCTGTATTGATTGTAAGTCCTCGTGCACTTGTCTGTTAAGCTCATATAAATTGAATAAACCTTAATGTTACAGCCAGAGGGTCCAAATTCGTTTGTTTTTAGGGTGGGTCAGATAATATTGACGAGGAACTGTACCATACACTATGCTCCTTATGATGATGAGCTGTTCTGGCTATAGGCCCACTGCGTCGTCATGGTTCTTCGCAATACATGTGGGTTAAAATCTACCACAAGGGGCAATTCTCGTAATTTTAAGAACGTTCACAGTCCGATCTCGGTTTCAATCTGTCAAAATACCTCAAATTTTTGACATTGATTGTCGCTGAGATGAGATTAGACATGAATTTAAACGTTTTTTAAGTACAAGAATTGGTTTTCTGATCTATATATCATCGTACATACATCTATCTTATATCTTTTTTTCAGCCTGCTTTGTGCCCCACTGCAGGACAAAGGCCTCTCTTGTTTCTTCGAAACTTCCCTGTCTTGTACGATCTCTAGCCATTTTGGCCTGCAAATGTTACCACATCGTCGCACCACCTTCGCCGTGGTCTACCTCGATGGCGATGTCCTCCCTCAGGCGTCCAGTGGTGCCCATCTCTCCGGGTGCATTCGCACGACGTGTCCGGCCCACTCCCACTTCTGCCTGGCTATTTTTCTCCAACATCCGCTACTTGAGTTATGGAGCGCAGCGTGGTGTTTCTAACTCGATCTGTGCGCTTAATGCTTTATGCTGCGCTCCATTGCCCGTTGGCAAATCTTGAGTTTGGCCTTCTGTTGTTCAGTAAGTGACCAACTTTGTGCACCGTAGGTAAGAACGGATGCACATGTCGATGAGTTTTCTTTTGAGTGGTATAGGAAGAGTACTTTTCATATGTTCTTTAAGGGTCCAGTAGGTCTTCCAAGCATTTTGGACTCGTCTTTCGACTTCCTTGTCTTCTCTCTTCTTGAAAGACACTATCTGGCCCAAGTATATGTACTCAGCGACATATTGCAACCCATCTCCATCTACCTCGACCCTACGTTTCGTGCTACTGGTCATGACCTGTGTCTTGGATCTGTTCTTTGAAAGTCCAACCTCAAGACTTGCCGTGCTCAGCTTAGGTGAGAGCGGATCACCTTGTTTGACACCTTTTTCGATGTTAAAATTTGTAATTTAACACCTATATCTATCTTCCTATATATCTGCCTTCTTCTTGTCACTAAACAAGCTTTTTTTAATAGCTAGTAATATTAAGAAGCTCTATGATTAAAGAAGATGAAACCCCTGAAGCTTACGGAAGGATCGAGTGAGCTACCAACTAAATAATTTAATAAGTGAACGTTAATTGCCATCAAACGAGCCAATAACGAGTTTCCTCTACTTTGCCTTTAATAAAATCAATATGACGAGACAATTTCATGGATCTAGATTAACAAGTAGTGACATTAATTTATAAAAACCGTTTTATATCGGAATTTACAATTTACAAAAAAAAAAATGTTGCGTATTTCGTTTGTATTCTCTAGAATAATGGTTAGCTAAAATGCCCTTTTCTTTTTTTCTTGAATAGCTTCTTACCGTACGCAAGGTCAAGAGCAGGCCCATTCCGCAAGAAAATCAAAACCCAATTGAATCCTAATGGAAACCCACAGCCAGGCGTAAGAGAGCGTTACGAAACAGTGAAGTGGTTTTCTACCTTGAAATAATAAACCCAATTCCACACGGAAGTATAAATTAATATCCAAAATAATTCAAAGCAACAAACGCTGAGCAGTGTTAAACCAATCGCAAAATGGTCGAAAACCAGAATTATTTTGAAGGCGGCAGCAATTTGGACAATTTTGATTAAAAAAATTTGTACAATGAAACAAAGGCTTCTTCTATCAAAACGGAAAGTAATGAAATATTTCGCGATGTTGTTGTTACTTGTGTTTTCGAATATTTCTTTTGTGAAATTAATAAATATTAATGAAACATGGTGGATGTTAGTAAAGAAAAAGTAGAAATTTTGACTTACTCTTTGTGAGTCATATCAAATACATATTTATTAAGGCCAAAACAACAAAGGAAAATCCAAAGACCACATCTGTAAAAGCATCTTTGTAAAAAAAATATTTCTACAGTTTTCTTTCAGAGGGCTATGGAACGGAGTATTCTGGGTACTCGTATCAAACTAACAGAACGGGTTAGGAATACGACGATCCGTTCCATCACAAAGATAACTGATGTCACTTGGAAAGCTGCCACGCTAAAATGGAATTGGGCTGGACATATCTGCCGCATGTCAGACGACCACTGCGCCAAACTTACGACCCAATGGGTCCCTCTTAATGGCAAGCGACATCGCGGCAGGCTCAGACGGAGATGGCGAGATGAGCTGGGCTCCTTCAACAAGAACTGGTCCTCAGAAGCTTTAAACAGAGAGAAGTGGAAAGAGAGTAATGAGGCCTTTGCCCGTCAGTGGGACATCACAGGCTTTTAATAATAACAGTTTTCTTAAAACAATAAAATTTTGTCGGCGTAATTTCTGATTCAATAACTTATGAAGGGGTTAATTCCTAAAATAACAATTTCACAAAGTTTAGCAATTAAACAGATATAATCAATTTGATGCTGAAATTGTATTTCACGCTATAAATAAAATAAACAAAAGCAATTTAAAGTCGTGTAATTTGGTTTTAGATTTAGTGGCTGCGTGGGATTCCGTTACTAGGTGTAATTGAAATAACAGAAAGCCTCTTGTACCCTTACGAACTACTTTTACTATAGGACTAATCCTGAAATCACGAAATAAAATCAGCTGCTTGCATATTCGCACAACTCGACAAAATGTAAAGAAAATCTGATATTTTACCGCGATTAAAGTAATTCATAATGATGTGTTAGTAGGTATATACAACACCTCAAGAGTTTTAGGTATTTGAAAGAAAGAAAAAAAAATACATTTATTTGCGGCAAACAATAACAAGTTAGGGGAAAATATGCGTCACATCCATCCAATATTTGAATTACATCTTGTATAGATTTGTTAGCAATGTACCCAGACCAAAACGTTACTGGGTTTACCTATACCTATTAATAAAGGTATAGGTCACTAACTACCCACTAACGCCACCCACCCACTAACGCCCACTAACGTTTTGGTCACTAGGTCACCAAGCAAATATTAGGCGTATTCTAGTCCCATGAAGCTGAACTGGTGACTTAAAACCACGCGATAGGAAGTCCGCTCTCTGTCTGGGGATCACGGAGTATTATAGACTTCTACCAACTTATACCCTCCGTAGTACATAAGAAAGGCTTTGGGATCTCCGGTAGAACTCACCAGTTACTTGCTTCGCCTTAGAAACATCCTAAGGGAAACCAAGTTGTGTTCTCACTACTTCACGGTGTACAGCGGCACGTAACCACTACTGTTATCCTCAGGGTCACTTTACGGATGATTTGGCTCCACTGTAAGCGAAGTTATCACTCCTATCTTTGCATTGGGAACCACTCGCATAGGCCGAAGCTGACACATGAGGGATGTCGCATCAAATGGCAATCGGATTCCGCTTTTTGCCAAAAAGGTAAGTAAGTAAATATGTTTTAAACTAAATAGGTTCAGCACCTTAACTGCCTAACACACTTTTAATCACAATCTGAATTATTTTGAAGGATGCTGCTAGTCCATTGCTTCATGTGTTCGAAAAATTTGTCTGCTCAACAACGTAAAAACCCAATGAACTTTGTTGAACTGTCAAAATGAAATTCATTGTTACTGTTAGTGTGTTACGCAATTATCCCACAGGGATCATAGGAGCCCTACATTCCACAAAAGTGATGCGGAGTTGACGAAATATTTAAATTTTGCTGTTTTTTCAAGAGAAATTGAAGGGGGTATCCTTCAATTTCTCTTCTCTATTTCTCTTCATCTCTCTTCTGCTGTTTTGAAGTCAACCTTTACAATACTAAAAAATATCCAATAACCAACACAGTCCATATAATTCATTTAAACCAGTCTTTAAAAGTTCTATTGCTCCAGCGTATCGGTTCACCGGGCTGAGCGACCCACGCCGATAGACGGTCTTCACTTAAAGACTCATATGCTCCAACGGGCTATGGACAGGGCGTAAAATCAATCATATAAATCACCATTTACCCTTGAAGTATTCGACGAACTATCTAACGCCCACAGACGGCCGGCCATTTTGGCTTTTAGGCCTTTTTTTTTGGGTGGGTAATCATCAAAGATCATCATCACCCAGAGGCTGAGCGGAAGGGCGTGTCAGACTTTTACTAACTAAAACCCACCCGTGTTATGTACATAATAGTGGCCGAGCATTCGATTTATTGCAGGCAGACAAACATTTTCGATCCCGAATGATTGAAAAAAGAGCGTAAACACGTGTGACACGAAGTGCTGCTTTGAGTTTTGTGCTTTAATACGAGTAATATCTGCTTTTTGGCACAGAGCCAAGTATTGAAGCGCAGCTTGGATGCGGCCTATGTCCGGCTGTGGCTTCGGTAGACTAAGTTAATTGATTGATTCATATATAATTAAACTTAACCTACTTACGTTTTCTGTTTGTCTTAGTTAATGTAAAGCCTGGCCTGGGTTCAGGAAAATATTAGATATTCCGACTTTGAATTGACTAGCGTACCGTTTGACGCGCGCCAACTGTCACGAAGTTGGGTCATACGGAAGTATTTAGGGCTTAAGACGTCAAACAACGTTCTCATTCCCATTGGGTTACCAGTGGCGCCTGAATTACGGTCTATTAGCTGAATAAAACACCAGAGAGAGAGCGCACTCGCTCGCGCGGCTCTGGTGCCGCCGAGATAGGATAAAACACCACTCGGGACGGGCTTAGTCGCAAAACGTCTCTTTCGCAAAATGTCTACTGGTCGTAAAATGGCTCTTTCTCAAAATGTCGCGTTAGTAACTTAGAATAAAATTTACCCATATTTAAAAAAAGGTTGTTTTTTCCAATTTTTTATTAAATGTGTAGTGACACAAGCCAGTCACTTACCATACCTTTACCTTCAGTACCAGAACCAACGCATACCTTTACCTCCAGTACCAGAACCAACACATACCTTTACCTTCAGTACCGTACCACCTGCATAAACCGATACCTGTCCTGCGTTGTTTGACAAATCAGTTAAAGAAACAGAGAAGAAGACCGCCCTGAAAAGGACGTACGTAATAACGTGACTCCGTTTTAAGAAACAAGAAGTTCGCTCTGAAAAGAACGGTTTGGGCTCAAGGCTGACGACATGCGTGAAGATCATCGTAGCAGCAGAGGTGGACACACGACGCAGTAGAAGCCACGCGGCGCGACACGGCGACACACGAATCGATGACACGCAGAGATCTTCACGCAACGCCGGCAGCCCGAGCAAAGGACGCGCGCGGCGCGCCCGCCTCTACTTATAGTCTAGCGAGCGAGGCGCGCGCCGGGCGACGTTGAATTATGCGCGCTCCGCGCATGCGCGGCGCATCGAGCGACATCTGACGCATGTGGTGGTTACTTACTGGTTACGAATAATTATGTAAATATCTTAGGCTAAGCACTACTTGTACCAAAGCGAATGTATATATAAATAGGACAAATTATCAAATAAAAACAGATCATCTTAATACGTCTTTGAATCAAGATACCCGCTCGCCCACTAAATTGGTGACCCCGTGAAACCGAACACGTTCCTGAAGCGAAGCCCGAGTTCCTGCAACATCGAACTCCTGCAAGATCCCAGTAGAATATCAGAGGAACCATCACCATGAAGAACGACGAGTTTAGCGATGCTCAAGGCATCACAACAGAGAAGAGCGACGACGTGGCGTCAATATCACTTCCGGCACGACTACCAGCATTTTGGCGCCAAAACCCGCGCCTGTGGTTCGCGCAATTTGAAGCCGCCGTTGCTGCCAGCAAGATAGGTGAGGAGCAGAAATTCAATCTCGTCGTCCCGCTACTCGGCAACAGTGACCTAGAACAAATCGGAGACATCATCCTACACCCACCGACCACCGGCAAGTACAGCACGCTCAAAAACAGATCATCTTAATACGTCTTTGAATCAAGATCCCCGCTCGCCCACTAAATTGGTAAAAAGTTAAAAAGACAGACTCATCTCAACGTACCAAGAGTCAGACCACCGGCAGTTACAGAAGCTACTCAGCGGCCTCGAACTCGGCGACAACAAGCCAAGCCAGCTGCTGCGTAAAATGCGAGACCTCAGTGGCAAGCTACTATCTGATGAAGCGCTGAAGGTTATGTGGCTCAACCAGCTGCCCGCACAAGTCCGCGCCGTGCTCTCCGTCAACACCAAGTCATCGCTCGAGGTGCTAGCTGCAATGGCAGACAAAATGATGGAGCATTTTGAACCCGCTACAGTCGCCGCAGTCTCCACAACAAACCCTTCGACAACAAGTCCAGCAGGCAATGAGGTGCAGTTAAACACAATAACGACCCTACAAATAAATATGCTGACGAAACAAATTGAGAAATTGTCACTCGAAGTCGCCGAGCTCCGCAACTATCAACATTCGTCGTATCACCGTTCCCGCCAAAACTCCGCGCATCGTAGCCGCTCACGCTCACAATCAAGACAGCGTAATGATAACGCCCGCAAGCCCGGCGATCCCGACTGGATGTGCCGTTTCCACTACCGGTACGGCAACAGGGCACGGAAATGCGAAGCACCGTGTTCTTTAGCAGCAAAGCGGGAAAACTAGAAAGTACATCGACAGTGGCGGGCGTCGATGTAAACCAACCAAGCCGCCGTTTATGTGTGATCGACATAAATAATAGAGAGAAATTTCTTATCGACACGGGAGCCGACATATCAGTGTTAGCCGCTCGAAACCAGAAATATCCAAGACCGGCGGAGAATGCAGGCTACAAACTTTTCGCGGCAAACGGAACAGAGATTCGTACCTACGGAGAGCGCACACTCGAGCTCAACCTAGGCCTACGAAGAAGTTTTAAGTGGACTTTCGTCGTCGCCAATGTGAAGACTTCATTACTGGGTGCCGACTTCTTAGTGCATCATAAGCTGTTAGTCGATTTGCATCAAAGAAAACTCATCGACCGTGTAACCGAGCTCAGTGTAAACGCCGTGAAAGTAAACAGCCAAGAAGAATCAATCTACATGGTCAACCGCGACCACACTCATCACGACCTGCTAAAGAAATATCCAGATGTACTTCGACCGATGACACTCAAAACTCCAGCCAAGCATGACGTCACGCATCACATCGAGACAACTGGGCCGCCGATCTACTCACGGCCGCGCCCTCTACCGCCTGACAAATATAAGGCGGCAAAACTCGAATTCGAGCGCATGATCGAGATGGGAATTTGCAAACCGTCAAACAGCCCGTGGGCGAGTCCACTTCACATCGTGAAGAAGAAAGACGGATCACTTCGAGTATGCGGCGATTACAGAAGACTTAACGCCGTCACTGTTCCCGACCGATACCCCATTCCACGAATTCAAGATTTTACATACCAACTTCACGGAAAGAAAATATTCTCAAAACTCGATTTGAAAATGGCATATTTCTGGATACCTATCGCAAAACAAGATGCTCAAAAAACAGCCATAATAACACCATTTGGACTCTTTGAATTCACCTGCATGACGTTCGGCTTAAGAAACTCCGGTCAAACCTTTCAACGTTTCATGCACGAGGTTCTACGAGGACTAGATGACAACGTATTCTGTTTCGTCGACGATCTGCTCGTTCACTCGAGAAATAAGGAAGAACACCGCCGCCACTTGGAACTAGTACTCGAACGCCTAAATACCTACGGCGTCAGTCTTAACATCGACAAGTGCGAGTTTGACAAGGAAAACATCGAGTTCCTCGGATACCAAGTGTCATCAGAGGGAATCAAACCTACTCAAGAACGAATACAAGCCATAGTCAACTATCCGAAACCACAAACAGTGCAAGAACTAAGAAGATTCTTAGGAATGATAAACTTCTACCGTAGTTGTTTACCTCATCAAGCCGAGTACCAACACGAATTAAATAAATACCTACACAACAGTAAGAAGAACGACAAAACTCCGATACAATGGTCTCAAGTAGCAGAACAAGCCTTTGAGAAATGCCGACAAAGCATACTCGAGGCAACGACACTGACTCACCCGATACCTAACGCGCCGCTATGTTTATTTACCGACGCATCGAATACTAGCATCGGCGCCGTTCTTCAACAAAAAGTGGACAACGTTTGGAGACCACTGGCATTTTATTCAAAAACTATGAGTGAGACTCAGCGACGCTACAGCGTGTATGATCGCGAATTATTAGCGATGTACACCGCAGTGCAACATCTACGTCGGCTGATAGAGGGCAGTGACCTAATAATATTCACCGATCACAAACCTCTAACTTACGCGCTAACAAGAACACCGAGTAGTAGCGATACACCACGAAGAGAACGCCAGCTACACTACATTAGTCAGTTCTGTGCGAAGATCCAATACATTCACGGTGATAAGAACGAAGCAGCGGACGCCTTATCACGCATCGAAGAAATCAACTTGTCTCATTCCACGATCGACTATAACCAACTCGCTCAAGACCAAGAAAATTATGAAGAACTGAAGAGCTGCATGTCAAACCCAAGTCTAAAGTTTGCGCCTATCACATTGCCCGGAGGTCAACGACCCATCATATGCGAAACATCGACCGGCAACGTTCGTCCCTACCTACCAGCGACTTATCGTATAGTAGCATTCAAAGCGCAACACGAACTAAGTCACCCTGGTGTGCGAACAACAAGAAGAATAATGTCTACAAAGTTTTTTTGGCCAAGTATGAACAGAGAAGTTGGTTTGTGGGCGAAATCATGCATCGGTTGCCAGCGCGGGAAAGTTCAACGACACGTTATCAGTCCACTCGGCGAGTTCCAAAAATCATCGCGTTTCGAACACGTGCACGTTGACATCGTGGGACCACTGCCGCCATCTAACGACTACAGATATTTAGTAACAATGATCGACCGCTGCACTAAATGGCCGGAGGCAATACCTATTCGTGACGTCACCGCCGACACCGTTGCTAAGGCGATTTACGAGGGATGGTTATCGCGATTTGGCTGTCCGTTACGTGTAACGACGGATCAAGGAAGGCAATTCGAATCATCGTTATTCAATGCACTGATGAAGAAATTCGGCATCACCAGGATTCGAACTACTGCATACCACCCGCAAGCAAATGGTCAAGTCGAACGCTGGCATCGAACCTTGAAGGCCGCGCTCATGGCGAGAGGCGCCGGCATACACTGGAGCGAGGAATTACCGACCGTGCTGCTTGGACTACGTACAGCACTTCGTGAAGACACACAAGTCAGCCCGGCCCTGATGACCTACGGATCGACACTGAGAATACCGTCAGATTTCTTCGCGCCTACACAGCCGAAAAATGAAGACGCAGAATTCGTACGCCAGCTGACCGAAACAATGGCATCACTCGCACCGAGCAGCAAGTCACGTGTCAACAACAGGAGCACGTTTGTATACAAGGACCTAACAACATGTACTCATGTTTTCGTGCGCAATGATACCGTGCGAAGTCCATTGACCCCTCCTTATGACGGTCCGTTCAAGGTGATTCAACGTGATGGCAAACATTTCACCATACAGATGCCACTTCGAACTACAGTTGTCTCAATAGACAGACTTAAGCCAGCGCACCTACTCAACGAAGAAGAGTTTACCACGTCTGCAACAACATGCGCGCAACAACAAGCATCGCGCACAAACAGCTCAACAACTTCGACCGGCGACCCGCGGTCATCGACCCCCAGCGCACCGCGCGACACATACGTAACTCGATCCGGCCGCGCGGTAAAGCACAACGTACGCTTCGCTTAGAGGGGAGTTATGTAGTGACACAAGCCAGTCACTTACCATACCTTTACCTTCAGTACCAGAACCAACGCATACCTTTACCTCCAGTACCAGAACCAACACATACCTTTACCTTCAGTACCGTACCACCTGCATAAACCGATACCTGTCCTGCGTTGTTTGACAAATCAGTTAAAGAAACAGAGAAGAAGACCGCCCTGAAAAGGACGTACGTAATAACGTGACTCCGTTTTAAGAAACAAGAAGTTCGCTCTGAAAAGAACGGTTTGGGCTCAAGGCTGACGACATGCGTGAAGATCATCGTAGCAGCAGAGGTGGACACACGACGCAGTAGAAGCCACGCGGCGCGACACGGCGACACACGAATCGATGACACGCAGAGATCTTCACGCAACGCCGGCAGCCCGAGCAAAGGACGCGCGCGGCGCGCCCGCCTCTACTTATAGTCTAGCGAGCGAGGCGCGCGCCGGGCGACGTTGAATTATGCGCGCTCCGCGCATGCGCGGCGCATCGAGCGACATCTGACGCATGTGGTGGTTACTTACTGGTTACGAATAATTATGTAAATATCTTAGGCTAAGCACTACTTGTACCAAAGCGAATGTATATATAAATAGGACAAATTATCAAATAAAAACAGATCATCTTAATACGTCTTTGAATCAAGATACCCGCTCGCCCACTAAAAATGTTTACAAGTTATACCTAGGTAGGTACTAATCGAAAAGGCAATCATTAATCCTTTTTTAAAATAAAAGGTACTTACCTATCTATCTTAATAAAATTGTAAATGGGTGATTGATGCCACCATAAAACTTGGTCACCCTTCTTCTAACTTGTATTATAGGTTTTAAGAGTTGTAGGTCGGGAATTCCAAACATTAGGGCTTTATATATGGGCTAAACACAGTCATGGGCTGTCTACATTTTCTTTGAAATCGTATCAGTGTTTAGCAAAAAGAATGGGTCCTCTACGAAGCTTTGTTTATGGGAAATGCGTGGCCGCGCAGTCCTCCATGTGTCAGCCGCGCGGCCATAATATTTACATTCTGTTGGTCGTGAAGTCCAAACATTAGGGGTTTACTCATACTGTCTACATTTTCTTCGAAATCGTATCAGTGGTTAGCGTCAGAGAACTACATGGCCGCGCAGTTCTCCACGTTTCGACTGCGCGGCCATGGTTAAACGTTTACAACTTTCTGAATATTGGATATATATACGAATTTGCAACTTTTATTGTTAGGGTTTTACAAATTCCTTCGTTATGTTGACGTAGTCGTTTTTCTTCTACGACACTGTGGCCAAGCAGTCGAAACGGACACGTTAACGATTAGGACGCTTACTGCGTTAATCCAACCCAACAAATATATTAAGGACCCCCCGTATGTGACAAACACTATCGTGACCATTTAAGTCAATATAACTAATTTTTTAGGGTTCCGTGGACAAATGGAAAAAAACGGAACCCTTATGGATTCGTCATGTCCGTCTGTCTGTCTGTCCGTCCGTATGTCACAGCTACTTTTTTCTCTCTCAAAATTTTTTTTTCATCAAACCCATACTTGTGGGTCTTCAAAAATGATAATTATGGAGATTTCTAATATCATTTTTTTCTAAACTGAATAATTTGCGCGAGAGACTTCCAAAGAGGTAAAATGTGTGTGTATCCCTGTAACTTCTACAATAAGAGAATGATAAAACTAAAAAAAAATATATGATGTACATTACCATGTAAACTTCCACCGAAAATTGGTTTGAACGAGATCTGGTAAGTAGTTTTTTTTTAATACGTCATAAATCGTAAACCGCAATTTACCTTTTATTCAATGAACTCAACGGAACCCTTCATGGGCGAGTCCGACTCGCACTTGTTATTTATATATTTTACTAGCTAGTGGCGCGGCACGCGTTGCAATGCTTTTTTTTTATTTGGAATCGTCGGGCACTCACCAACTTACCAAAGTTTCGTCACAATCGGTCCAGCCAATTTCGAATTTTTGCGAGGCAACGCACAACAATTGATTTTTATACATATATAAGAAGATCTACGTAGAATTTATCCCTAGTTATTTAAAAGCGTGATTGTTATCAAATAGACTTTTAATTTACGAAGACATTATTTTATTTGTGAAAATAAACAATTTCATCTTACTAATTGGAATACGAAGTAAACAAGTAAAACAAAAAAATAAAAGTCTGGAAAAAAACATTCTCTAGTGATTCAATCTGAGCTATCGAGTTACCAGAAATACACAAATACATTATCGATAAAAACATTTTGTAATTTCTAACAAAATAAACAGTCAAATCGACTTTTACGTTTCCTGTTCGTAAAAATGTCAGGAAATTGTTCTGTAGGTGGCAGTTGGTCGCCTCGTGGAAATCAATTGTGAATTTCGCACCCAAAATAGGACATAAGTAATTATGTCACCCAAAATTAGCACAAAAAGACATCCACGTCCAAGTTCATTGCTTTAGGTTGGGTACTGGTCTGGACACATTTATTGCGTTATATAAAGCCGCTTCTGCCAATGTGATTGTAATTGACCTACGTATGTATATGTCGCGTATACTCGTTGGTTCGAGCCGGGTCCGATAAGAGCACACGCTCGTAACATTTAGTCGGTTGGAATAATATTGTGTTTTTTTATTAAGAACTTCTACGTCGCAGCCCGAATTCTGGCTGGACCTCTGCCCGGTTGATGACAATAAACTCGCCTCTCAATAGAGACCCTATTATATGAAACTTACATAATACTTACCTACATTTGAGTGTACTATAAACCTCTGTCAATTTCGGAAAATAAATGCATGATGTTAATGTTTGTATCCTACTGCACATCGGACCTACGGTGATGACTGTGTCTATTAAAACAATGGCATCTCCGAAGATAATCTGTTTACATTTTACAGAAATCATTAGCCAATCTGGGAACAAAACAACAAAAATAATTCGTGAAATCAAAGAAAAAAAATCAAGTCATTTTTCAGGTCTAATAATACTCCATCGTGTAATATAAACAAACACATGAAATAATGTATTGGCATCCAATATACAAATTATCTTGGCAATAGTTTCCGACCTATTTACCTTACGTCAAATTTGTAAAAGCTATCGATTTGTTACATACCTAATGGTTTCTAGATAATATACCTAATAGCTAAATGGAACGGCATAATGCTATCGACTGAAACTGAAGCTGTTATTAGGGTTTAAAGCATTTTATTCGGTCATGCAACGCAATACGGAAGGCCCATAAACGTTTAGTGTCGGTCGCCACAATCTGCTGTTTATTACGATAAACACTGCGAGATATGGCTTGGCAGATGAAATAAAGCAATACAATGGTTTACAAAATACGGACCGCACCGCGTGTTATATCATGCCTAGCTTTTCTTAGCTATGCTGGGGTTGGCTTCCTGTCTAACCGGATACAGTTCTTCAATTTAACATAGAGTGACTATCCTACCTGATTTCCACAACAAAGTTACTGGGTAACAAGATTCCCGTTGTTAACTAGTTGTCAAACTTTCGAGCTTCTGAATACCCCCACAGTTATTAATCCCCCACTTTCATGTATCATGGATTAGTAAAGTAGAATTAGCATCCTTTTCCCTCCATCAAGCTGGATTTTTGTATTTGGTATTTCGTCGCTTAGGTAACAATACCGCGTAAGTCGAAAATTGGTCATATGACGTTTTATACTTCAATGGATAGATTTCAAAGATAATAATCAGTTTTTTATCTCTCCTGGAATCTTGTCAAATTTAACTTGCGCGGTATTGTTACCTAAGCGACGATTTGTAACTTTACTGGTTAGTACGTCAATCATATCGGAAAAAATTTGCCGCGGGCTAAACTCCCTTAGTATATTATAATTCATGATAGTCGGTTCGATTCGAATAAATCATAGGCTGACAGCACATTAGCTAGTAGCGAGTCGTAAGCGATAGTCACACGATTAATTCAATCGATTCTGAAGCAATTTATTTAAATTTCTGTTAACATAACATCACTCCTTGTTTCCCCGAAAGGTTGGGCAGAGGTGAACGCATAGTACATCCACATTTATTATTATTATTATTTAACTACCCCGCGACTGCTGAGCGTGAGGTCCTGGGTTCGATTCCCCCGTGGATACCCCCGTGGCGTTGGTGTTGTGAGGGGCGTAGCCTGCTTGGAAAGCACGTTAAGTCGTTGGTCCTGCGCCTGATCTCTCTGCGGTCGGGTCGGATTGCAGTCCCATCAGACTATGAGAGTGAGGGAAGAGGAAGGACGGCACGGTTGGCACAGTGGTTAAGCGATTGACTGCTGCGCTGCGTGTCGCGGGTTCGATTCCCGCACGGAACAAATATTTGTATGACCTACATGTATTTGTTCCGAGTCTGGGTGTTTTTCTATCTATAATATGTATGTATTTACAAAAAAAAATGTATATAAGTAGTTTATCAGCCATCTTGTTACCATAACACAAGCATTAGGTTGCTTAGCTTGGGACTAGATGGCGCTGTGTGAAATGTCCAGGGATATTATTATTATTAAGTGCACCTGTGTCTGCGCACATACTTGGGCACTACTTATAATATCCCCCGCGCCAAAGGCTAGTCTCCGTTTAGATTGGTCACCGTAAAGACGGTCTGGAGGACTTTATTTATTTATTACTAGCTTCTGCCCGCGACTTCGTACGCGAATCCAGTCCATTTCTCGTTCCGATAGGAATTTCGGCAAGAGTTTGAACTGTGCGTTGATGTTAGCCAATAAATCAGTCAAAACCGATGAAGGATTTCAATTAAGTTTGGTATAACTTAGATTGAGTGTTGTAGACTGGGTAGGTTATAACTTCATTAAAATATAAAGGTAGAATTATCTTCATTCCGAAATTATGAAGCGAAATTAATATCAATTAGTTAACATTACTATTCTAAAAAAAATCTTTATGAATGTTTCCGACTCCCGAGACAATGCATGACGATCACGATCAGCCGTAAGTCGCGCATCACGTTCTTCACTGGTCTCCAGAGATCTAAAAGTCAACGTGAGAATACGCTGACAACTCAAGCGTGATTCTCTTTCCGTTAACGTTTCCTACTCGCAAGACAATGCATGACAATCACGATCAGCAGTCAGTCGCGCATCACGATCCTCACTGGTCTCTAGAGACCTATATGTAGATGCGTAAATACGCTGAGAACGCAAGCGTGATTCTCTTTGTGTGTAAATGTCAGAAACGCGAGACGATGCATGACGCTCACAATCAGCGCTAAGTCGTGCTTCACGATCCGAAGAAGTTTCCGCTGAGCGAGATACAGCCTGATATTGTCGACCAGCATCAAGTCTTGCCAGGCGTTCTTCGTACGATTCTTGGGATCTTCAATCTTTTAGCTCCTTTCGAACATTGCGAAAGATTTGACCTCTTTCGTGGCATGGGTTATTAATGTACTATAATAACTTTGCAATTAAGATCTAAGGGACTGCTCCCCTGCGTTACCGGGTAGGCTACCGTGTCACGAAGATAAATGGAAAAGGAAATTAAACACTCAAATAACATAAGCCCGAAGGCATATCTATTATATATGTCGGAGATGGTTGTCAAATTAAAATTGTGGGTAGTCAACAGAATTTGTTATGATTTGTGTTTATTATCAATTTAAGTGATTTTTACTATCAATTATTGTCTTATAAATCGAAACATAATTTATTGAGCACTCGGTGTACGTCCTAATTGATTTTTGGTAACTTATTTCGATAAATTGTACCCGTTGGTTTTATTCAAAACAACGGATGACGTGTTGCTTTGTTTTTAAAACGGTTTACTTTGTGAAATCACCATTGTTTGTTTATGACAATTATTCTTGTATTATTTGATTATTTTATAATGCAAGTCTTAGTAGATTTAGCGTATTTTAGTGTTTTGTATCAAGTAAACACTTGACGTGCGTCATTGGACAGAGTTGTCGATCATCCTATAAAAGAGCGTGCACTCGTTTTGCTCGTCAGTCGGTCTTCGGATTCGACTCAATACAGAGCACCTGCTCCCGACATAACTGTCGGTTTACCTGGTACAGCGCTGCTGTATATTTACATAGCTGTGTTGGCTTGCTAAATAGCGAGTAGATACACTTTGTGTTGGGTGGCTTGGCCGCTATACGAACTGTGACCCTAAAGGGTTTGTTCGATTAACTGTTTTTAATATTTACCCATTATTGTGTCTTTTGTATACCTAGTGTATTTTTTTGTGTACTGTAATTTTTATTACAGTTCTCTGTAACTGTTTAGACCATTCTGTTTATCCCAATAACATGGGAACTCCAAAGCCTGATGATATAATATACCGCTCGGCACTCCTGATCCTACATCAGAAGCGGGATTAGGTTTAGCCCAGGAATCGCAGGTTATTGGTGATCCATGGCGAGTAATGTTAGAGCTTCAGAACCGTGATATGGCTCAGTTGATTGAATCGCATAAGACGCACTCTGCTCCGTCTACTGTAATTCGCTTGCCTGATTTTGACCCAGACCTACCCGATTCCAATGCTCAATCTTGGAGTACAACCGTCGATATTTGCCTATCAGAAAAGCCTCTTCAAGGTGGCGCTCTTATTATTGCCCTTACTAAAGCCTTAAAGGGCAGTGCTAACGCATGGCTTTCCCAAGTGTCGTATGCAGGCATGACCTGGACAGACTTTAAGAGTCTCTTCCTCTCTCGTTACGACGTTCCCGAAACTTTTGCCGCTACCCTCATTAATCTTCATAATAGTCATCCAAAAGAAGGAGAGCCTTTAGCCGCATATGCCAGTCGACAGGTCACTTCAGTGACATCTAAATGGAATAGCCTGAGTGTTGAAATATTGCTGTTTATTTAAAGGTCCCTATAGAATGTTAGTAATATTGGATAGTCATAGATAGGTATTTGTTAAAATCTTTGAGTAGCAATAGAATTTTCAAATATGCCCATGATAGTGTACGAAAAATGCCTGAATGTCCAGTCACTGATAATGATGATGTCAATGTTGACAAAGATGATGATGTTTCATCTGCTACTGACATACTATAGCTGAATGGACAAGATATCTATGTTGATTCTTGTTTCGGATGTCTATGTTGATTCCTGGATTTGGACGCTGAACTTGACGCTTATGCGGGTTGTCTATGTTGACGCCTATGCGAGTTGTCTATTCGACTCCAAGTTACTTGTCAAATCCCATGGTGTGATTTTGGCTGGGAGACTATGTCTCTACTTTTATTGAGCTATGTATTGTCTGTAACAGTATGATCATTTTGAATTATTGCGATGCAACTGCTATTGATTAATTTTACTTAACTAATTCAGGATTTTTTCGTTACAACATACCTTTTGTTAACGCTTTTGTTTGTCAGAAAGGCCGATCGATATTTACTAAGTGATTCAGGATCACACGAGGCCGTGTAGAACGTCAGTTCTGGCCGTGTCGGAGATGGTTGTCAAATTAAAATTGTGGGTAGTCAACAGAATTTGTTATGATTTGTGTTTATTATCAATTTAAGTGATTTTTACTATCAATTATTGTCTTATAAATCGAAACATAATTTATTGAGCACTCGGTGTACGTCCTAATTGATTTTTGGTAACTTATTTCGATAAATTGTACCCGTTGGTTTTATTCAAAACAACGGATGACGTGTTGCTTTGTTTTTAAAACGGTTTACTTTGTGAAATCACCATTGTTTGTTTATGACAATTATTCTTGTATTATTTGATTATTTTATAATGCAAGTCTTAGTAGATTTAGCGTATTTTAGTGTTTTGTATCAAGTAAACACTTGACGTGCGTCATTGGACAGAGTTGTCGATCATCCTATAAAAGAGCGTGCACTCGTTTTGCTCGTCAGTCGGTCTTCGGATTCGACTCAATACAGAGCACCTGCTCCCGACATAACTGTCGGTTTACCTGGTACAGCGCTGCTGTATATTTACATAGCTGTGTTGGCTTGCTAAATAGCGAGTAGATACACTTTGTGTTGGGTGGCTTGGCCGCTATACGAACTGTGACCCTAAAGGGTTTGTTCGATTAACTGTTTTTAATATTTACCCATTATTGTGTCTTTTGTATACCTAGTGTATTTTTTTGTGTACTGTAATTTTTATTACAGTTCTCTGTAACTGTTTAGACCATTCTGTTTATCCCAATAACATGGGAACTCCAAAGCCTGATGATATAATATACCGCTCGGCACTCCTGATCCTACATATATATATATAAATGGGAGATTTAGCCAGTGAAGCGAAGTTTGCAATGATTTACCATCGTCATCGAAAAGAAGGTCCAAACTGTTACCGCCTTCACCGCTTATGTTAATATATTAGTATAAAGTGATTTCCACATCAAATGTTTCTGATCCTTGATTTTTATTATCTCGGCGGAAAATACTCATCAGACCAAACAAATTTTGTTAAAATGTCATGTCTGTATAAGCCATAGTTTAGCTGTGCTCTCCGAGTTCCACATCAGATGTTTCAATCTTCGAATTTTATTTTCCCAGCAGAAAATACTCATCAGATTGAACAACTTTTGCAAAGATGTCATTCCTATATATGTTATGGTTTGCTATGTACAGACTGAATAACTTTTGCTAAGATGTCAAACCTATATATATTATAGTTTAGCTGTGCTCTAAGAGTTCCACATCAGGTGTTCCGGATCTTCAATTTTATTCTCTCAGCAGAAAATGCTCATCAGACACAACATTTTTTTAACTCTTATAGTTTAATTGGTCTGTTGCGGTTCTGCAGCAGTTGTTCCAGCCGATCGATTCTGTAAAAATCTCACCGTGAAAAGTTAAGTGGAGTGAGCTTAGAGTGAGCTGTCAATAGTGTCAATCCCTAGCATTAGTTGGAATGACAGCTCACTCCACGCTCACTTCACCTAACTTTTCACGGTGAGATGTTTACAGAATCAAGTTTCATTCAAATCCGTCCAGTAGTTCCGGAGATTAGCATGTACAAACCGACAAACAAATAAACAGACAGACTTTTTATTAGATTCGTGTTCTATTACTGTTTCTTAACCCCCCTCAATTATTATTTTTTAAATATATTCAATGTAGGTACAGACACAACTTTTTTACATTCTTATTATAAGTATAGATTATTTGGTTAGACACACTAGCAGCTAATTAGCTGATACATGAGTACCAAATAGCTTGGAGCTATTTAATCTGTCCAGTCGATTTCTGAAGTAGTTTAGTGTGGGAGCCGTCACAACCTTTTTCGGGAGCCTGTTCCATGCTGTGACAACTTGGTTAGACAAGAATTGCTTCCAAAGCTTTTCTGTGAGAAAAGTTTTTTCTAAGGAATGTTTCCATAAGTTTAGGGAATGCCTACGCAAATTTTTGTTGGCATTCAAAGTTAAAGGTCACTTCGAAGTGTTCTGTAAGTATTTTATACGTCTCAATGAGCCTACCCCTTTGTCTACGCTGTTCTAGTGTGATAAGTTCAAGGTCTTTGAAGCGTTGTTCGTAAGTTAGATTTCGCATGGTGCGAACCATCTTGGTTGTTCTACTTGGTACATTATCAAGTAGGTTGTTGTATTTTTTTAGATATGGGTCCCAGATGACATCCACATAGTCCAAGAGAGGTCTTATGTAGGTCATGTACATCTTGACAAAAGAGAATAACCAAAAGTCGTACCAAAAAGTCTCATCCATCATGATCTTATAGTAATTATACCTAGTATAGTAGAGTTTTTGGAGTCCAAGACGTTAAGTTTTTCAAGGATACATTATGCCTATGTGCAAAACGGTACATGACAAATGTACCATTTTGCAACAACCAGTCTTGATTCCATTTGTATATACACCGTTAAATTTTGATCGTTTTAATCCTTAAAAGGGGTCATTGTACTCATCATTATGACAAAACAACACCTTGTATTTAAGCACCATGCAATAGAAGGCAAGCCTAATGCCATCAACCGAGCACAAATCCTCCGGAACTCCTTTTTATAAATTACTGTCATTAATGGAATAGCCTAAATGATTATTGAGTAAATAATGTCACGCTTGTAAACGCATAGACTACTTAATGAACAATTTCAAAAAACCTTTAAACATTAAATTGCCCCTTATTACTTTAAGGAAAACACTTATCTATAAGGAAAACTAGATCATATAAACGAATTTCTCTCCTCGTGGAGTTTTAACGAAAGTGTCGCACTTTCGTTAAAACTCCACGAGGAGAGAAATTCGTTTGACTCAATACCGCTTCAAACGACAGAATTTCATCGAATGATCAAATTCTCATCTAAATCGGTCGCGATGCTCACCAGGTTGCCACTTACATATAAGTCGTATTACGTAGGTAGTAATAAATCGTATTTGACGAACGACACAGTATTGAATTAGTTATGTTTGTATATTACCTCAAGTTTACGAACTCGAGAGCAGCGTTGGGGAATGGCAGCTAAAAAATAGATATCATAAATAATCTTTCAGAATTTCAGTTCCAGACAAAACCTTAGCGGAAATAAGATTTTTGGCGGAGAATGTGTCCAGGTTTTTTTCAATAGAACGTAACCTTACTACAAATAACAATTATCTAAGGGAGTCAAGTCCATAATAGTAATCTATTTCAAGTTTATCGAAATCGTGTTTATATTGTTCGATAACAATAGGATGGGATACAAACAACAACTGCGAAAGGACCACTCATCATGTTCATTGAAATCTTTGTATAATACCTGCGTTACAGATAAAAAAGACTCGATCTGTTCTTAATTTTTTTTTTCTAGGACATGCCGGTTTCCTCACGATGTTTTCCTTTAAACCGTTGAGAGCAGTGGTGATCAAAAATTCTAAAAGACTTGTGACATTTACCAACCCGCACTGGGCCCGCGTGGTAAATTATAGCCCACTCCCTCTCGAAAAGAGGAGGCCTGTGTCCCAGCAGTGGGAACAATATAGGCTGATTATGATGTTCTTCATTAAATATTCATTAAGCATGCCTGAAATTAAAACGGAAATCAGGACGTGAAATTCCCAAAAATAAAACGTTCTCGTTCTCTCGTTCTCGTTCGTTCGTTCGTTCTCGTTCGTTCGTTCGTTCTCGTTCGTTCGTTCTTTTACCCTACATAAAAAGTAGTTATTATGTAGGGTAAAAGAATTCCATCCATCGAAAGACCGACCCTATTAAGGTGCAAATTATTACTGTTAATAAGAATTCCCTCGTTCTCCCGATGTTTGGACGTAAGCACTTGCTTTGTTCTGGCCATCCCAAATCGTTCAAAAAGCACCTTCCATGTATGAAAGTCGTTATGGTATTTTATTAGTTCGCTTATCGAGAATCGATTACAAATAAGACTTATCACGTTACTTACGAAAAAAGTAACTTCAGACACGTGACACAAACGCAAAATAAAAAGAGAACAATTTGCAAATAAAGTCATCCTATTAATATTATAAACGCGAAAGTATGATGGATGGATGGATGGATGTTTGTTACTCTTTCACGTCACGGTGGTCACCGTTACTGAACGGATTTGGATAAAATTTGGCACACAGATAGTTTATAACCAGGATTAACTTAAGGATACTTTTATCCCGATATTCTCACGGGAACGAAACTTATGCGGGTGAAACCGCGGGCCGCTGCTAGTTATCATATATTTCAGAGAAATATAAATTAAAGACATTATTCTATTTCTCACTGCAACAGAACTGCTCATTATTTAACACATATCGTTCGCAATTTGATTTGCATTGGCCACAAAAATATTTGTATTTTAAAACCAACCAAAATATAAAATAACTACAATAGAAAAACATCAGAAACTGTCTAAGGCGGTTATCACACTGCACCAGAAACCGCTCCGGTGTACGGTGCTGCGATTTTTCATTTTGGGTGTAGACCGCGTGGAGATACTGCGTCAGTGTGTTATCGTATACAAATTCACAGTCGTACTTCAATTCTACAGTCAAAGTTAAGATTACATAGTTTATTTTTAGACAATAAACTTCAAGCAAGTCTTGACCCTTGGGTTTATTATGACCCCAAGTTTGTAGTTATTCGGTCTAGTATCTACCTGACATTTGGTTTATAAAAAGTTTGGGTACAAACTTGTGGTACGCCTAAATTCTAGTCTGCCATCTGGCTCTACTGTAAATACACGGAGCTTTATATTATAACCCTTACCTAACCGCGCCGTACCAGAACCTGATTTAGGCACACAAATATAAATGTGTCAAGAAGTAGATATTTTCAAGAATATATATATTTCCAATATAATGTAGCAGATTGACAATGTATCTCGAAACCTCTATCGTGACTTTAGCCATATTTTAGCATAATATACAATACGAAGTCAGCTAAAACTGGAAATGTATAAAATCAAAAGTCATTTATTCAAATTAGGCTGAGAGTCAGCACTTTTCGAACGTCAAAATTACAAAAGACAGTCCCCCAAAAACGCCCGCCCTTCACCACTTCCTAGTGCTATCGCTGGGAAGAAGAAGTGGCGCAACAAACTCCCCAGCAGCACAGCTGTCTGTTCAGTTATAATATAGTGCATGTATACAATACTAGGAACCTATGTTCAGTAATTAACATTACAAGAAACTTAAATTACTTGCCATAAAATATGTCAGCTAGCCACGCCAATATACCAACAAATATAATAAAAACTATACGTACTCAAGCTGAAAAATAATTAATTCAAATGGAAATAAAAACTTACTACCTAAATAAAAGCCTCCAGGCATAAAGGGCGTGACAGCTTACATATTTATGCATAGCTGGGTTCTAGTCACATAGCTGTCACTTGAGTCACAGATGAAAAACTAGGACCATCGAAGTAAATAGTAGTATAGGTTGATGTGTCGCCGTGTATACACATTGTCCAAAGTATGTCAACGCATCTAATCAGTTTTGGATGTTCTATATTTTGTGCAGAACTTACTCCTGATTGTTTATTATTAGTTATAATATCTCACGTGGACTGGACACACGAAGAGAGCAAAACAGGAAAATGACAGTAAACGGGGAGATAGTAAGTGGAAATCTACAGAAGAGACGAAAGGACGAGATAAAACTTACAGCGAGGGTGGCTTGTGATAGAATTCAATTAAAACAGCTAGTGGAGGTCTTTGCCAAGCGGTCGCTGAATTATCAGACATAATCAAACAACATACAACAGAGAAAGCAATTCAGATTAATAATAAATAAAAGCTCATATATTTTTTTATTTAGCTTGATGGCTTAGAATAATAATAAATAAAATCTCATATTTAAAAATGGTAACAGTCTCAAAATAATAATATGTACATGTATATAAAAAGAAGGAGAAATAATCAAAGGGTATCAAGAAATTTTTTTTTTTTGACCGCCATTAAAGATAAACAACGGAACAGGTTTTTGCAAAAATGGAGAAAAGTGAATTTCGTGTCGTGATTAAACATTATTTATTGCGAAAAAAAAATATAACGGAAACGAAACAAAAACTTGATAAATAATATGGGGACTCTGCTCCGTCGATTAAAATTATTCATAAGTCGTTCAACAATTTTCGGTGTGGTTATACAAGCACAAGTGATGCTGTGCGTCCAAGACGCGGGCAGTTGCGGTCACTACTCCAGAGATGAAATCTAAAATCCACGATATAGTGTTGAACGACCGAAGAGTAAAAGTGAGGGAGATAGTAGGCACCTCAGACGAACGTGTTCGCAATATCTTACACCAATATCTAGATATGAAGAAGCGATCCGCGCGATGGATGCCGCGTTTACTGACTGTTGATCAAAAATGCATGCGTGTGACCACTTCGGGGGCAGGTTTGGCGCTGTTTCAACGGGATAAAACCGAATTTTTGCGTCGTTTTATAACAGTAGACGAAACATGGATCCACCACTATACCCCAGAAACCAAGCAACAATCGAAACAGTGGATTGCTACCGGCGAACCAGCTCCAAAGAAGGCCAAGGTCAGTTTTATCGGCCAATAAAGTGATGGCTACAGTTTTTGGGATGCACGTGGGGTAATCCATATTGACTACCTAGAGAAGGGTAAAATGATTAATGGCGCATATTATGCCAATCTATTGGACCAATTTGACAAAATTTTACGTGAAAAACGACCGCATTTGGCTAAGAAGAAAATTCTCTTCTACCAAGACAACACACGAGTGTACACCTGCGCGATTGCCATGGCCAAACTTCGTGAGTTGCGCCATGAGTTGCTTTCTCACCCACCGTATTCGCTAGATTTACTTACCCCTTGCGACTATTTTCTGTTTCCGAATTTAAAAAAATAGCTTGGTGGGAAAAGATTTGGCTCCAACGTAGAGATCATGCACGAAACCAATGCCTATTGCGAAGAGTTACCTAAGTCGTACTTTATAGAAGGGATCGAAAAGCTAGAGAAACGCTAGATGAAGTGCATTGAGTTACAAGGAAACTACGTTGAAAAATAAATAATAATAATTAAATAAAATTGACTCCTTGTTTAGTTTTTACCAGACATCACTCCAGCCTCGTAGGCTAGTCTAAAGCCGCCCGTATTCATGGTAAACATTTGTTTATAAACAAAGTTTAATCAACATGTTGCTCAGTTGCTGTCAACATGTTGCAGGCAACACTGCGTAGTGCAGACTTGATCACGGTATGTTGACAAGTTCTCGCTCGACGAGCAACAACTGTTGTTAAACATCTGTTTAACAATAATTGTTGCCGTGTGTGGACGTGTTTGCAACCAGTTTATAATCATGGCAATAATGTGAAGCAATGATATAACAACAACGCTACTTCCTCGAGCAACATTTTGACGCATGCTGGCGTGTGGACAAGACATGTTGATATAAACTTTATTTCTAGCAAATTTGCTCATCAACAATGTTGATCAACTGTTGCTGAATAAAAGTTTACTATAAATACTTAGGTCACAACAGTCAAAATCTAGCTATGTCATGTCATGGCGCCAACGGGAATAAAACGTAACAAGGTTTAATTATTTTTAATGGAAAAACCATTAAATTTAACGAAGGGTGCTGATGAAGAGCCTCTAAGTACAACCTTAATTGCGAGCAAAGAACTGGCGGTCATCTGCCCCGGAGGCCGGTACTTTAAAAGTTTTATTACAATGGAAATGACCGACCTACACAGGATAACACTGAAAAACATTCAACTAAAAAGCTGTTTAATTTATTAAGTACTCTTTTCTACGTAAAAATGGGAAATTCTATGAAAATTATATCTTTCAAAGTAAAATTATTTCTCGGTATTTTTGATCAACTTCCAATTAATCTAATGCGGGGTGTACACCATCAAAGAATCGGGAAAAGAAGGCAAAGGAACGGCTTGGCCGTTTTTAGGATTCCGTACCCAAAGGTCCCCCAAAGGACCCTATTACTAAGCCTCCGCTCTCCGTCCGTCCGTCTGTCTGTCAGCGGGCTGTGTCTCATGAACTGTAAAAAGTAGGCACTCAAGTGCTTCTTTTTATCATGAAAAAATGTGTACCTACGGTAGATGAAAGTCTCTACCGTTTAAAAATAATACACAATGAAGACTGGAGGTTTCGTAATCAAACAAAGAATCTTTGAGATATTGCCTATGAAATTGCCGATTTACATAGAATTTTTTCATGTATTTCATTAAATTTTGCCATTTTCGTGGAAGTTCGTTGATGGCTTTGCTATAAAAATTCTGGGGTCGGGAATCGATGAACTCTTTAGAGGCGTTATTCACCGCCTTGTTGAATTTTAATTTTTTTCCCTGTAAAAAGTTATCCAAACTCCGAATCATCATCATCATCTGCCTAGCCTTTTCCCAACTATGTCGGGGTCGGCTTCCAGTCTTACCGGATGCAGCTGAATACCAGTATTTTACATGGAGCGACTGGCTATCTGACCTCCACAACCCAGTGACTGGGTAATACAATACCCCTTGGTAAGACTGGTTGTCAGACTTTCGGGCTACTGACGACCCATAACGACTGTCAAATATCCACGAATGACAGCTGGGACCAACGGCTTAACGTGCATTCCGAGGCACGGAGGGGTCTTGGTTTGTGAAAATGGTCACCCATAAACGGACAAACCGCGGCAAGCGTAGCTTAACCTGATCGATAGACCCCGAATCCAAACTCCGAATAAAAATGGAAATTAATTGGGGCAATCAGGTGAATGTGGTGAGTGACGGAGCGTTTCCAGTGGTAACTCCTATAGTTTTGAGGCGGTCCGTTGTGCGGTGCTTCGACGCGATTTTGTTGTTGTTGTTCAGTGAGTTCCTAAGGTACCCACTTACCGAGCTTTTTTATCTTTCCAATTTGAAGTAAATGAATCAGTATATATTTATCACTTACGTTGAAGACTGCTGCAAGTTCCGACGTGGTTTGAGATGAATCTGCTTCCAATATTGCTTTCAATTTATCGTTATCGACTTTCGTCTCCGGTCGGCCACGGGGCTCATTGTAAAGTTCAAAATTTCCAGAACGGAAACGATCAAACAAAAAATGGATGGTGTAACCAGTCGGTTATCTTTTAAAGTGAAGGCACGTAAACATATCCGCCAGAAGCTGACCGTAATATCCCAGCGCTGATTTGCTAGATTCGTTTTCGTTTTTATCGTTTTTGTGTTTCACGAACTGTGTCCAAATAAACTTTTTTTCTTTCTTTCTTTCTTTTCTCCTCTACCGATCATGTTTCTCTCCTGACAGTTCATTTTATTTATATGTATGTATCATATTAGTATTTATTCTTGTATTTATAGTCATTTCGTAGCTATTTATCCCGTATCTTGCACCTGTCATGTTTTGTCTCTGCATCACGGGACATCACCCTAAGATTGACTGGCAGAAAATATCTCAGGCTTTAAGTCCGTCTTTGTACAGTACTGTTTTTACTTGTGCATACAGTTTTAATAAATAAATGTGCGTTAACATGCGGTACCATGTTCATAAACGTCGTTAATATTGCGTGCTGTCTGTGCTGCGTTGGTGCCACGACAGAACTCGTATTCGAAAATAGCGCGCAATTTAGATTTTTCCATGGTTACGGAAACAGCGATAGGTATTTAAAAAAAATCGAACGGCGGGAAAACAATTAATGAACATCTGATTTTGGAAAACAAAATTAATTTGAATTTGGAGTTCTAAATAGAATGCCACAATAGCCAGTATCAAAAATCGGCAGTCAAAGTCAAATCATTTATTTCAAATAGGCACATTAAAGGCAAGATTTCATAGGTGAGGACCTAATATAATAATAATGTGAATAATGTTAATTCTTTGAGTCCAGTGAGTTTACTGGAATTTCAAATACTTATCTACTTAGCTTAAAACGTTAATACGAAGGAATCGTGCTAAAATGTAATAATAGCTAGATACCTAAGCTTTAGTAAAATTAATAAGTAATGAGAAAATAGGTAATAAAGCTTTCACCAAGGATGGTGAGAAACTCAAAGTATTCAAAGTCAGAATTTAAGCTCCAGGGTTATATGTAAGTATAGTTCTTGGAGAAGCTAAGTCGACATGACGAGGAAGGCTTCACACCTACAGATATGTCACGACTATGATCGGTTTTCAGAATGTATCTCTTCGAAGAACACATAGTAACATAACATCACGCCTTGTTCCCTGGAGGGGTTGGGCAGAGGGTACACCTCTGCCCAACCCTTCCAGGGACATAATAAATTGATAAATAAGAGATTCTTTGTCAAAAGCCTAAATAACCAAAGTATGTTCAAAATTTAAGAGTTTGTACGTGCGCAGTAAGCGACGATCAGTGATTAGCTCATCGACTACGAATAATACTAAGCACTTGAAAGTGGTGTGTTAACTTGCGACCAGGGGATGTAGTCTCGAACTTCATAGCGATCGCTTTATATTAGTAATTCGAATTATTTTATAATAATTGCGAATTACTTTTGTCTGCGCTAGAAATAAGTCAGCCAATCAATAGGGTCATATTAAATTCATCCATATAGCTACAATCGATCGGATAATATTATTAAAATCCTATCATACCAAAACGGTATCTTACTTTAGGTTTTAGATGTATTAGGTACTCTAAAACGAATAAAAAATTAGTGATATCTATATGGCTTTTTTTTATAAGTAATTAATTTTTCCTAGAATAAGAAAGAAAGAATAAGAAATTCTAGGAAAAATTAACCATTTATAAAAAGTATTTTCATTAAAGAAACAAGTTCACAACCATTCTGTCTTACCTGCTTAGGTAAAATCTATTTTGTTTTTGACTAATACTATCTGACTTAAATATGGCTGTATCTATGTTATTCTGTGTTATTGTATATTGTTTATTACTGTTAATCTGACATCATAATCAAGACATTTCATGGGTTCATGTAAAAAAACCGACAGTGATTTATTGTAAAACTAGCTTCTGCCCGCGGCTTCGCCCGCGTGGATGTCGGAAATTTACCCACGGGAACGTGCTAACAGGATAAAATATGTATGTGCTTCCCCAGAATGCCATCTATGTCGCGGGCCCTTTGTGGCTAATTACAATAGAAAACCAATTGTGTCTCATTATTGGTGATTAAGAGGGTACCTATATGATATCTTCACCTAAGTACCTAACTAATTTAAAAAAAAAACTCAATAACAGAAAATTAAATACCTACCTACCTAAATAAACCTATTTCTGATGATAACTAATCTAAACTCAATAAATAAGCAAAATCCCTAAAAACTAATATCTATACGAATGACTAATCCTACCTAACAGTATTATAAAATAACCTACGGTCACTACGTACACTATCAAATATACTACCTATACTTTAAAATTAAAATCTATACCTACGACTCATATAAAAATAAACCTAAATAACTCTAAAAACTAAAAGGAATAAAAATGAACTCCACTGCGGGTGACCCAACCTACGACAAACTTAGTATTTGCGGTTGGTACAGTACAGACAGTGGTAATCGGGTATAGGGATCGAACCGCAAAATTAAGTTTGTTTTTTATTGTATATACTTTTCCGGGATAAAAAGTTAACAATTTCTTCGACATAAACTTAACACCCCCCTTTGAGGGGTAGTTTTGAAAAAATTATAATGATAAACTTTATTAATTACTTAGGCAAATTTCAAGTTTATTAACTAAATGAATAAGATTTTTCATATAAGCTGTATCCCCGCTTTTCACCCCCACAGGGGTGGAATATAAAAAAAATCGTTTGGGACGTATTCATAACTTGACTCAAAGATTATTTATACTAATTTTCGAGTTAATCAAGCCATGCAGTAAAATCCTCCCCTGAAAAATTGACTACCCCATTTCAGCCCATCAGGGGTAGATTTTCAAAAAACCCTGATACACATTATTCTTTACTTTCAATATTAGGTATAAATACTGAGTTTCGGGTCAACCGGACTGCGCGCTAAAATTCTTCCATACAAACTTTGAAACCAAAAAAAAAAACTGACAATCTTCATAATTTATTTAGTATTCGTGCTAAGTTTCAAGTTTATTAACTCAAGGAATAAGATTTTTCATACAAACTTTCATCCCCTATTTTATCCCCTTGGGGGTAGAATTTATCAAAATCCTTTCTTAGCGGATGCCTACGTCATAACATCTACCTGCATGCCAAATTTCAGCCCGATCCCTTCAGTGGTTTGGGCTGTGCGTTGATAGATCACTATGTCAGTCAGTCAGTCAGTCACCTTACCAGATACTTTTCCGGCATAAAAAGTACCCAGTGTGGTGCCCAGGATATTAAAGAATAATTATACCAAGTTTCATCGTAATCGAACCGGTAGTTTTTGCGTGATGCCTGAACAAACAGACAGACAGACAGACAGACAAAAATTTTTTTAATCACATTTTTGGGTTCGGTGTCGGTCTAGTAACACCCCCTGTAAATTATTTTTTTGATATTTTCAATGTACAGAATTTTCACTTCTACAGATTTATTATAAGTATAGATGTGTGATGTGCAGGAAAGCAAATAAATAAATCAAACAAGTTTAAGAGAATGCGTGCCTACTAGTACTTTACTACAAAAACTACTCAAAGTCAATAAAACTATTATGGGAACAATTCGCGAACTCCATTTGGCGACAATCAACTTTTTCACAAAAGTACCCATCGAATACAGAACCCTCCTTCCTTTACGAAATCGGATAGAATTTTCAGAAAACATCAGAAAAAAAGCGTTTTTAAAATACCAATAAATTGGCCTGAGCCACATTTTCAGAGTCAATAGTACCTAGAGTAAATACCTAGCAGGAAGAATAAGTAGAGATTGAGATGACCAGACCCATAGGCAAATATAATACTTAGGTGAAGAAGTCACCCCTAAAAACGATCTTTACATTATAGGTAAACTGGCTGCACCCCGCGGTTTCCCCCTCATAAGTTTTGATCCCGTGGGAATATCGAAATGAAAAATATTCTATGTGTTAATCCTGGTTATAAACTATCTGTGTGCCAAATTTCATCCAAATCCGTTCAGTCGCTTTGGCGTGAAAGAGTAACAAATATCCATCCATCCATCCTCAAAAAAAATTCGCGTTTATAATATTACTAGTAAGATTAACAGTAGGTACACACAATTATAAAAGTAAAACAATATTTTGACACTTAATTAAAGTTGCATCCACATCGAAGTTACTTTTTGTATGTTAACATTTTGCAACATGATAAACATTAAGTAACTTTCTACAACTTTTGCGGCTTTTGCTGTAACTTTTTGTAATTCGTTGTTGTCCACTAACACTTGTACACGTTGCTCCACAGTAAGTAAATCCAGTGTGGATGCACCTTTAAAGGTAAGTTGTTATAACAAATGTAAATCCGTTCATTTAACTGTAAGGATTTACTCTTACAGTCTAGTAAGTACTTGTTGAAATATAATTATGATATCCCTGACAGAGATTCTTCGAAATGTATTAAAACTTTAAAGAATCGTCATCTACAAATAAAAGGCACTTTAGCTAGAAACTAATATTTAATAGACTGTCACTCAAACTTAGACAAAGGATGGGCAAACTTTATTTTAATCGTTTAGCTGTCTTCAATAATAAATAATGCCAGCCTGTGATGTCCCACAGGGCAAAGGCCTCCTGTCTTTCAGAGAAAGCAGGAGCATTGATCACCTTGCATTGATCGCTTGCTCAAGGTGGATTGGCGGTTTTAAACTTACATTAATTGTAATTCCAGCCCCCTGATTGCGTATCAAACGATCAATAACAATCTGAATCATTTTGAAAGATATTGCTAAACAATTGCTTCTTAAATGTTAAAAAAAAAATGTCTGCTCATTGCGTTATTTACGTTGCTAATTAGCAACGTAAATAACGCAATGAATGTTGTTGTTATGTTACGCAATTACCCTACAAGTTACCTTACGATGTTTTAAACAACAACAATTCTAGGACATGCCGGTTTCCTCACGATGTTTTCCTTCACCGTTTTGAGAGCAGTGGTGATGAAAACACAAAGTTAAGCGCGCCTGGGTTCGAAACCACGACTTACAACTCGTAAGTCTGGGCTGTCACCACTGGACCACCACTGCTCCTTAAACTCTGCTGCTTTTTTTAAATGTAAGGTCTTAATCACCGCCATGGACATCTTCAACATTTGAGATTTTACAAGAGATACACATAACTTCAATATCTTACGCTGATAACTACACTCATACCCTTCAAACATTAACTGTAACGCTGCTTGGCGGCCAAAATGCAAAAATATGGTGACAAATTATGTAGATAGTACTTCTAACCGGTCTTCCACGCCTCAAAACAATGATTTAAGCCTTAATTATTCAGCCTTAATTTTTTTTTTTTTTTTGTAAATATTCAATACTTATTTAGAATTTAAAGCCAGCTACAATATGTACATGGTTCCAACATTGACCAACTATTTGAACAACAACGTAATAATAACGAGCCATCCAAACTATAACTACAGATAGCCAAATTATCTTTCGGAGAACCTCTTGGGTCGTCCATCTATACTTATAATAAATCTGTAGAAGTGAAAATTCTGTACATTGAAAATATCAAAAAAATAATTTACAGGGGGTGTTACTAGACCGACACCGAACCCAAAAATGTGATTAAAAAAATTTTTGTCTGTCTGTCTGTCTGTCGGTCTGTCTGTCTGTCTGTCTGTCTGTCTGTTTGTTCAGGCATCACGCAAAAACTACCGGTTCGATTACGATGAAACTTGGTATAATTATTCTTTAATATCCTGGGCACCACACTGGGTACTTTTTATCCCGGAAAAGTATATACAATAAAAAACAAACTTAATTTTGCGGTTCGATCCCTATACCCGATTACCACTGTCTGTACTGTACCAACCGCAAATACTAAGTTTGTCGTAGGTTGGGTCACCCGCAGTGGAGTTCATTTTTATTCCTTTTAGTTTTTAGAGTTATTTAGGTTTATTTTTATATGAGTCGTAGGTATAGATTTTAATTTTAAAGTATAGGTAGTATATTTGATAGTGTACGTAGTGACCGTAGGTTATTTTATAATACTGTTAGGTAGGATTAGTCATTCGTATAGATATTAGTTTTTAGGGATTTTGCTTATTTATTGAGTTTAGATTAGTTATCATCAGAAATAGGTTTATTTAGGTAGGTATTAAATTTTCTGTTATTGAGGTTTTTTTTTAATTAGGTAGGTACTTAGGTAAAGATATCATATAGGTACCCTCTTAATCACCACTAATGAGACACAATTGGTTTTCTACTGTAATTAGCCACAAAGGGCCCGCGAGATAGATGGCATTCTGGGGAAGCACATACATTTTATCCTGTTAGCACGTTCCCGTGGGATAATTTCCGACATCCACGCGGGCGAAGCCGCGGGCAGAAGCTAGTTATAATAATAAGAATAAAAGAAAAGCAATAAGATTGAAATTCTGATAACCCTATGATTGAATTATCTTGGAACAAATATGATGTGCATGCACGTCGAAATAAGTCTTTTTACGTGACATTCGTTTTGATATTTTTCCAAGCCATTTATTTTATTATTAACTAGCTTTTGCCCGCGGCTTCGCCCGCGTGGATGTCGGAAATTATCCCACGGGAACGTGCTAACAGGATAAAATGTATGTGCTTCCCCAGGATGCCATCTATCTCTATGCCAAATCAGAAGTTCAGTGGTTTAGGCATGAAAATGTAACATACAGTTTCAAGTTCAAATCCTCCCCTTAAAAACTGAATTACCCCTTTTTGTCCCGTCAGTGGTAAATTTTCGACAACTTTACTTACATATTATTAATTATTTTCTGTCAAAAGTATCAATACTGAGTTTCGAGTTACTCGGACCGCGCATTCAATTTCTTCCACACAAACTTAACACCCTTATATCCCCCTTTGAGGGATAGTTTTGAAAAACTTATAATGATAAACTTTATTACTTACTAAGGCAAGTATTCTTGCCAAGTTTCAAGTTTATTAACTAAATTAATAAGATTTTTCATATAAACTGTATCATCCGCTTTTCACCCCCACAGGGGTGGAATTTTGAAAAATCGTTTGGGATTATTCATATCTTGATTCAAAGATTATTTATACCAATTTTCGAGTTAATCAAGCCACGCATTATAATCCTCCCTTGTGAAATTAACTACCTCTTTTCAACCCGTTAGGGGTAGATTTTCGAAAAACCCTGATACATGTTACTCTTTATTTTTGGTCTTAAGTATAAACACTGAGTTTCGAGTTAATCGGACCGCGCATTCAAATTATTCCAGACAAACTTCAACACCCCTTTATCCCCCTTTGAGGGGTAGTTTTGAAAAACTTATAATGATAAACTTTATTAATTACTTAGGCGAGTATTCTTGAAAAGTTTCAAGTTTATTAACCTAATGAAGAAGATTTTTCATATAAACTGTATCCCCGCTTTTCACCCCCACAGGGGTGGAATTTAAAAAAATCGTTTGAGATGTATTCATAACTTGACTCAACGATTATTTATACTAATTTTCGAGTTAATCAAGCCATGCAGTAAAATCCTCCCCTGAAAAATTGACTACCCCATTTCAGCCCGTCAGGGGTAGATTTTCAAAAAACCCTGATACACATTATTCTTTACTTTCAATATTAGGTACAAATACTGAGTTTCAAGTAAATCGGACTGCGCGCTAAAATTCTTCCATACAAACTTTGAAACCCCCCAATCCCTTATTAGGGGGTAGTTTAGAAAAAAAAAACTGACAATCTTCATAATTTATTTAGATAAGTATTCGTGCCAAGTTTCAAGTTTATTAACTCAAGGAATAAGATTTTTCATACAAACGAATATTATTCCCCCCTTTTCACCCTCCTAAGGGTGGAATTTCGAAAAATCCTTTCTTAGTGGATGCCTACTCTTCACGAAGAACCCACCCTCCAAATTTCATGTCTCTAGGACTAGCGGTTTAGGCTGTGCGTTGATCTATCAGTCAGTCAGTCAGTCAGTCAGTCAGTCAGGACTTTGAATTTTATATATATAGATTTGTACTGGCGAATTAGGGACGCCTACGTGCTTTTGAGGTTAAACATGAAAGTTAACAGCTTCGCAATTTAACTCTTGTGAAATAACTCTGAAATTCTGATAACCCTATGATTTAATTGTCTTAGAAAAATATGATGTGCATGCACGTCGAAACAAGTCTTTTTACGTGACATTCGCTTGATATTTTTCCAAGCCATTTATTTTATTATTAATTTGTATTGGCGATTTAGGGGCGCCTACGTGCTTTTGATGTTAAATATGAATGTTAAAAGCTTCGCAATGTAACTCTTGTGAAATAACTCTGAATAAACGCTTGAAAAGGAAACTTTTTTTTTAATATACCTACGGTTTCGTTTTATCTATATCTATTCTCATTTGTCTAATCTTTTCCCGACTACGTTAGGGTCGGCTTCCAGTCTAACAGGATGCAGCTTAATACCAGTATTTTACATGGACCGACTGCCTATCTGATCTTCACAACCCAGTTACTGGGTAATACGATACCCCTTGGTAAGACTGGTCGTCAGACTTTTGGGCTACCAACGACTCGTAACGGCTGTTAAAGATCCACGAATGCCAGCCGGGACCAACGACCTAACGTGCTTTACAGGTCTCGGTATGTAAAGATGGTCACCCATCCACAGACCAACCGCGGCAAGAGCAGCTTAACCTGAGCGACCGACTTGTGCGGCTGTTATTATTTAGCCACGGGCCCCTCCTCCATAATATAATAATAATAAAGCTGAAGAGTTTTTTTGTTGTTTTTTTTTTATTTTTATTGGGCGCGCTAATATCTTAAACTGCAAGTCGAATTTGAAAAAATATTTTTGTTAGCCAAATTCCTGAGAAGGCTATTTAAAATCCCGCTAGGACCCTTAATAAACGAGCAAAATTTAAAAAGTCACAAAGACCGCTAAGTGAAAACCAAGTAACAGAGCAGGGCCCCAAGTCTGCTATTTTTATAAATTCGTCATTCCAATACGATCCCATTCCCATCCCATTGTCATTTTGCTTCAAGGTCGTATTCTGCTAAATTCTTAATGGCGATCATTGGTCCATCAATGGTCTCGTAATAGAATTGTGTCATAATGACATTGTCGTATTGCCATTATTATAAAACCCGTTAATAGAAATGATTTTCGAAAAACTACCACTACTTTATTTATGCCAGATTTCATTTATATATATTTTTGCATATTATTTATTAGTTTTTTATAAAGTCAAGTGTTTTATGTAAGTCAGTCATTCATTTATGCGTGCATTATGCACGAGATTACCATTCTATGCTATTTCTTTCAATGGAGTGTCAGTGGTTGACCACTGGAAAGTCATAATGACGCTATTAGGTATATTAGTAGATTACCAAATTTGTCAAAATCAACAATTGTGAAATCAATGATAGACCGTTCTAACACTATTGTAATAGCAGACTTGGGGCCCAGGCGGGCGATGCGATGCGACAGGGTGGGTTGGGGGAACTAGAAATTTTACGCGGACGAGGTGAGGCAGAAGCTAGTGTTCTACACTATGAGTTAAAACCCCCGTCAAATATCAACGTGCTATACCAAATTTTAACACAGTACCGACAGTAGTAGTAGAGAATAATAACAACTAAGTACATACTACCATAGCAGAAAGTATGTTTGGGAGAAAAACAAACAGCCTTCATGGTTTCCGCTCTAAACATACGATAAATGTCACATTAAAACTAAAGAATCATTTTCTTAAAAGCTTATGGTTTAAAATAGAAAACTTACCTATATATTTTGATTGCAAACAGGCCTCGGCGGTAAACTATGGAATGTTACCGCATTCCATAGTGTAACCTGTTCTAGGGTAAGCGCCTGAAACGCTGAAGAGTTTTCCAATGCGATGCCAACCTCATAGACATAACTGAAATATTTCATAATTATGCCTGTAATTTCACTGCTACCTTTAATACCCATAGGATACATAACGCTCGAGCCTCTACATAGCAATAGTTTGGAGGTAGAAAAAGGTAAGGTCACGGTATGCGTGTAGTCTTGTTTATAGCAATATATAAAAAGCCTACATGAAAAAGCTCAAAAAAAAGCTGCAGGAAAACCCTACTTCTATAGAGCTTTTTCCTAACTTTATTACAGCATTTTGAGTATCTAATTACTTAATTAACGTCATAGCTACGAAGAAGTACCACATTCATCATCACTTCAGCCGAACGAAGTCGGCTGCTGGACACAGTCCTCCCCCAAGCACCTCCACTTCGACCGGTTCTGTGCTTCCCACATCCAGCGGATCCTTGCGGCCTTATCAAGGTCATCAGTCCACATTGCCACAGTCAAACTTCTTGGAGAAATACTATTACAATAGTTGTACTTGACCTCTGTAATACCAGTCCTACTTCAGGGCTCGAGACCTCACTGATGTAACGTGTACTGAAGCTTTGGAAATAAATTACTATTCAAAATCAAAAGTCACTTATTCAAATTAGACTGAGAATCAGCACTTTTCGAACGTCAAAATTACATAAAACAGTCCCCTAAAACGCCCGCCCTTCACTACTTCCTAGTGCTTTCGCTGGGAAGAAGTGGCGTAACAAACTCCCCAGCATTAGTATTACCTATGTACCTAAAAGACGTATTTTACCACTAGTTAATTGAACGCGCTTTATTTCATGCGATTATTGTTCTTCAACGTTCCAGAAACTTACACCGTGTAAATTGGGCTTTAGGTACGTAAAATGTAAACCAATTTATCAATCGTCAAATAACTTTCAACAAAGGTATCAACCCAACTAGCAAAGTAATCCTATAAAGAAAGATTATAAGTCTGTTACTACTAATAACGTTCTTATAAAGACATTGCGGTAGACTCTTTAACTTATAATAGCATTTGCCAAGCCTTAACATATTTAAGTGCATTCGTTTTTATATCTCGGTCTTATAGTTCGCTACAAGACTGACCTATAAAACATCTATAGGATACTTTTACTAGTAATAGCATTTCACAAACGAAGATATTCTCAAGAGGATTTGCTTTTATAACTCAGTCTTATAGTTAGCTACAAGATTTTCTTTTAAGACACTTTTAGGAATAAGTCTCCTATAATTGTTTACAGTAAAACTAAATAATCTAGAATAACATTTTGATCCTATAGTAGCATTTTGTGAGAAAACAAGATATAATAATACAGTTAACTGAGATCACTATAAGTTTGCGCCGTTATAGTTTTGCTCGAGACTCTTTTAAATCTAATAGTACTTAATAAGAGCGCTATTTGATCAAAAAAGCTTATAAGCTACTAGATCAATAACTTTATTAGTAAACGTCAGCCATTTTGTTGAGATTCAGTTGTTCCCTTTCGTCTTGAGAAAATAATTTGAACATGAATTTATGCGATTGGAAACGATTGAAAAGGAGTGGTGGTTACAGGAGAAAAGTTACAAATAGGTATAAAGAATTAATGAAGCCAGGTTCTTCAGGAATAAAATCAACAGGATCAGGAAGTAAATCAAGCGCGTCAAGTGCAAACGCAGGTGAAGTAAATGAGGGTTCTGCGATCAAAAATATTTTTTCACCCCTAACCCACCACTCAAAAAGTGAAGAAGATGAAAATTGGGAAGAAGAATACGATTTACATCGAAGAAACCACTGACTATGAAAAAAATCATGAATTGCTTAAAGATATGCAAAGCTATATTAAAGATATGATAAGCTATAAAATTTAATATACCTCACCTAGCCCTGAATGAACTAATTATTTTGAACAAAGATTAAGTAATGTTTACCTAAAGATGCTCGGACTTTATTACATACCAACAAAGAAACATATTACAATCTAGGATCCAGGACAGTATTGGCACAATGGATTGATTAAATGCCTAAAAAATACGCTACAGGGACTGGATTTGAATAGTTTAACAAATACGATTTCATTAAATATAAACATAGATGGGTTGCCAGTATACAAAAGTTCAAGACGTGAACTCTGAAAACTCTGTCTCTCTGACTCTGAACTCTCTCTCTGTCTATTTCTCTGTCTCATCTTTGAAATATCCCACATCCTCCCTTTAAGAATGGTAAATATAGACTATTTCAATATCGTAGGTGCTTAGTTAAATTATACACATATAATCTTACTATTTTTTTTTAATAAAGGATTTTTTTTTAAATTTCTGGTGAAGGAAAGCCATCTGATCTGAAAAGTATCTGATTTTGGTAAAACATCCTAAAAAAAAGTAAATTTAGCATTAGCAGGCATATTTCAAGGGAACCCTAACTTGTTTTTAAATGGAGGCGAGTTATCTGGACTGAAACTGCTACAAGTACTAATTTACCTATATTGTTTCTACAAAGTACTTAATGAAGAGCAATTCCAAAACATGGCGAACATTCATAAGAATTGATGAAATATTTTATTTACAACAATATACGAATGTGCTATTTTTCTGAGGGGATTGTGAAACTAACTAAATTGCGGTACACATTTACAGTAAAAATGACTTCCCCACAAGTTCATACACTATATTTACAATATATTATTAGTAATTAATGTTCTTCAATAATACAAAATAATAGTAATAGAAACTTATGTTTTTATTAAGTATACACCACAAAATAACCGGAACCACCAGCTGAAGGAACAACAAAGATAACTTCTATTAAAATATACTTATTACTAATTACTAAGTACATTACTAGTGCATTATAAACAAGATTGCTTTAGTAAGATACTTAGGTCAGATACTAACAAGAGCGTTTGTGCTTGTAATTGTGTAGTCTCATGTCATTATAGAAGCTATTGCGCTTCGTCAAGTATATTATAGGGCTTAGTAACATTTTACAAGTTGATTATAAGATAGTTATAGAAATAAACGCTCCTATAACTGCGCCCAAATCCAGCTTTGTAGCATGATACAAGTTTCTTATAAGTGACAATAAAAGTAGTCTTGAGATCGTTTTAAGTACTTATTTTGCTAGTTGGGAATACCTTTGTTAAAAGCCAACTTTTCTGCTGCCAAAACGTACCTAGACGTTAAAAATTGGCTGACAATTGAAAAGTCGACCCGTACAAAACGTGATTCTCTGTGGGTCTTCCTCTCTTGAGAGATACCCACAGAGAATATACGAACTATGAAATATTGTTGGCGGACGAACTATTGTGTGTGGTTTTCAATTTCCATAAATTTCATACCGGTAACCGGTATTCTGCATAAAGACAAGCGGTCCTACAAAAACTAGATGACGAAAATATTCGTATACCTTTACCAATATAAAATGAAATTCCATGAAGGGCTTTGCATTTTTCCGACAGCATGAAAAAATTTTGAACGATTTTGAAAGGGGTATGTGGCAGAGAGGCCCACATCCATATGCCCATCATATGAAATTCTTGTATTAAAAATACCTTTATAATATTCAAAGATAGCATTCGCAGGAACATTCCAACTAACGAAAATTAGTGCCGTCAGATAAAAATTTAAATGGATTAATTAAAACTTAGGAATTTAAAAATAATTACGGATGTTTGTTAGTTTTCTATACGAGTATCAGTATCATAGATGTACGTTTTGTCGAAACTTTTGTAGTGCGCACTTTAATGATCATCCAGTTTTAGGTGTTATTAAGTTGGGTAAATAAAATAAGTTCCTGTTTAGTGGAATAGAACAGCAACTCATTTCTTTTATTGTGTATCAAGATAAGCTGTATAAATATTATAATATATAAACTGCTTCGCGGAGATTTCTTAGAGCTTTTCAAATGAGGCGTGAATAGATACCGCGGAGTTTCAGCAACCTCCGCGCTATTTATAATAGAAACAGCCAGTGGGAAATGATACTATTCAGGTGGATTATGCTCGTAACACAAGGATTTCGTCTTATTTAAAAAAAAAAGTTACCGAAATATTTTAAGATTAGAAAACCGTAAGAACATAGTTATTAATTTAAAATGTGCCAATTATTAAATGAGTAATGAAAGAGTTCAGCTGATTATTTGTATAAAATAAGGACCTTAATATTTTTTTCTTTAATTATTAACTATCAAAAGTGAAACTACTTATTTAATAAATCCGATACGTCAATAATAATCCTATTTAAACTCTCATACAAAACTTATTAAGATTCTTACCTTTTTAATATAAATAGTAATTAATATCTCTTTACAAACTTAACTTCATAAACTTTTTTCTTCAACAAAATAAAAATATTTAATTATTATTTTCATAAAATTTTTCACATAATAACTTTTATTAACACGTCAACGCGATATTAACTGAAGTTTTCCGAATAAACCTGTGAACGCGACGGAGCGCGTGGCGACGTTCGAAAGCACTGAACCGGGGCCTCGCTTCACGAACACTGAATGAGAAATGAGAATCAAAGCGCAGCCCTTCCACAGATGCGCTGAAAACACGCGAATAACAACAATTTTAAGTGTTCTATTACTGAAATTCATTCATGGTCAGACATTAACTGGTGTTTAAACGACGACTGCTACGATTAAACGCATTACACAACGTCGAGTGTGCGGAATGATCGCGCGTCAAATCTTAAGCTTTTGTTACGTACAAAAACCGATCTAAGATTGGTGTTTTAATAAAACGAATATAGGTTTTTTTTTTAAATAAGCTATTGAATTTCTATCTTTGTGACTCAATTCATGCTTGCAGTTCATGCTGGTGTAAAATCGGTTCTTTTCATCAAGAAATCTAATGGCACATATTTGGAAAGTAAATAATAAATTGAAAACGAAATATATTTCTATACGTGGAGTGTGTTCAATAAAATGTACTTGTATACAAGTCAATCAACAGAAAAAAACAATGAAATATTGAATTGTTAACCCAGGTGTTAACAATTTAACCCAGGTGTTAACAATTTAATATTTCTATGATTTTTCTTCACGCTCTTATTTCGATGAGAATTGACCATTTATTAGTGATCGATGGAATTGACACATTATTGTGTTAGAAAAGAAAAACAAACCTTTCAATTCACGTTGACTGATGATTTGACAGTATTTTGTGTTATAATATTATTATCTCCCCTCAGATAAAACAGTTCACCTATGAAATCAACATTTGATCAGAAAAATTGGAGAAGAAATTGTTGGTAGTAAATCGAAGGAGCTATGAATACCAACCCTGCCCCACGCCTGGGTGAATTAGAGGACTATTAAGAATTCTCACAGGGGTTGTACCCTACGAATATTTATTAACAATGTAATGTAAATTCCTTTCAGAGGAATTTCGTAGTAAAGGCTAATTTATCGATATTATAAACTAATCATCACTAAACACTTTAGTGAGGCAACATCGAACTACTTTTTCCAAAGGAGATAGTTTTTTTTTGGGCCCACTGTCTTGTAACGTCTATTAATCGTATTATACTTAAAAAAAACGTAAATGATTTATCATTTAATATGGTTGATTTTTTAAATAGTCTTTACCGGAATCACGAAATCGTAATAAAAAGAAAATGTTTTGATAAAGCACTCATTGAATCAATTCCAGATAAGGTCATTAAATTCATGTATGGAACCGTTTTTAACGATTTTAAGAAAATAAAACAAAATATAAACCTAGTTATAATTCGAGATGGTAACCGAATCTGTTTCATTAAGTCAACGCTGCAGCAGGTTATCTGTGTTTAATCCCATTTTTAAGTTTGCTTGCTCTAGTATAAAGTGGTTTAAAAATAAACTTGAAACGGATTGTAGTTTTTCATTGCTTGTCAGTTTGACTCTAGTGATGGTACTCGGTCACATTCGATTGTCTCGATTATATCATTCGAAAACGAAGATCCCAGCAGCGGCGTACGTTTTAAACTCATTAAAAAAAACTTAAAGAAAAGAATTATAGCAAGAAAATACAGCAACCAATAAATATTGGTAGATTGAGATTGATTCGACGGCACGGTTGGCGCAGTGGTTAAGCGATTGACTGCTGCGCTGCGTGTCGCGGGTTCGATTCCCGCACGGAACAAATATTTGTATGACCTACATGTATTTGTTCCGAGTCTGGGTGTTTTTCTATCTATAATATGTATGTATTTACAAAAAAAAAAAATGTATATAAGTAGTTTATCAGCCATCTTGTTACCATAATACAAGCATTAGGTTGCTTAGCTTGGGACTAGATGGCGCTGTGTGAAATGTCCAGGAATATTTATTTATTTATTTATTTATTGAGGTTTCAGTCAGTGACATTCGGCTAAGATTGAACCTGTTCGACTTTGCAAAGAGCGCCTTCTCCTACTCACATTCCACTATCAATCTGATAAATTATCAATAACGATACGATGACGATTTTAATGCCAAATTCCACGTGATCAACTGACAGCACTAAGCCACAGAATATGTATTTATACGTCACAGTGTATTTACGGTTTATTACACGAAATATATCTATTTCCTGGTGTATTAACTACCTACTATAAAGTATGACAGTTAACTATAACTGGTGTGGCAGTGTTGGTGATAATTATCTAATCGCGGCTACATCAAGGGGCACCTCGAGAGAGAAAATGGATTCAAATCTTTATTTTATTTACTTGAGATATGAGTTAAATAAAATCAAGCCGCATCACTATCTGACACTGTCAGAAAGACAAGTGTCAGGTGACAACAACACTTCATTCATTATATTTTTTCCGTTTCTTTCGAAATGCATGAAATTGATATTTTCCGTTTTCCTGTGTGTAATTGAAGGATTATAATGAATATGGAATTTTTAAGATGGTATAGCTTTTACACCACAAGGATGTTGTGGTAATTGTTCAGTATGATTTCAACGCAATGCGCGAGGCATTGTCCAAGACTGCTGCAGATGTACGGTTACTTGTATATGCATGAATTTTTTTGCTTGTTTTAGTCAAACCTTTGATTATATAGTTTGATTATATAGGACGGCATGGTTGGCGCAGTGGTTAAGCGATTGACTGCTGCGCTGCGTGTCGCGGATTCTTTTTATCTGGATATTTTTATCTTGGACACGGTATCAAGACGAGAGGTGGAGCGAGCTGCGTCTTGTTTAGATGAAATACTATCTACTTCTAAGTCGCTTTACGTCGATATTGATATACTTAGTTATAGTAATAAAAATGCTTTGTTATATAATCATATGTTTCATGATTTTTTCAAAACACCCTGATCACTACTATTTATTACTGTGCAGTGCACTATTCTACTACATAATAATACAGATCAGGTTAACCTACTCAAACAAGAATAGCATTTTAGTGATTTTATAGGATAATATCGTATTTCTCAGTATTCCCGTTAGACGAAGTACCTATAATTATTACTACCATTGTAATTTAGAGATCACAAGGAACAAATCAACATGCGTTTCATTAGTAGATGCCATAATTTTTGTTGGGCCTATTCGCCGAACAAAAAAAAACTATCTCCATTAAACCAATCGGCTTAAAAGCTTGAGACCGTCGCATTGCGCGTCTACATAGTGTGAGATCGTGGGTTCGGTTCCCAGAGTAAACTTAGCATCTCAACATAACACCACGGCTGCATTCCTCGATGGGCTGGGCAGAGGTTTATAGTACACCCACAGTGCGCCAGTTAAAGTCCCATCATCCCATTTAATAGAGGGCGAACCTTTTGTCATAAACTGTGCACAAATCTAGACTCTATTAAAGTCCTAATTTAACCTCTTGAATGTCGTAATTACAGACAAAATTAAAAAGCCATTGTGTCTCGCGTGTATCTACGTTCCGACATATGAAGGGTTAAAGACCCAGTTACACTTTCAGACTGGTTAAAGTAGGCTCATCTTTCATTACCAATTGTTTAATTGCTTATTACAAGAAATTAGATTTTCATGAATTTTCAGCAAGAGAAAGTTAAAACTCACTGAATAATAAATTAAGAAGCTTATAAGAGCTGTTTGTAAGTATGGATGTATTACAGCTTTCAGGTAGAAAACTGGAGGAAGAGTAAAGTCTTCCAAGTGTAAAAATGAAGTACCTCGCAGACCGGCTTCACAATTTATCGCGATGAAACCGAAGGCAGTTCGTAACTACTCATGAATTTATTATCCAAGTGGGTACGAACTAAAGAATAATTTAATTATAATTTAATGACTATTAAAATTAGTCCGGCGTGCGTTCGCGTTGTCAATATCACGATATGTTTAGGTATCTAGTGAGCTGTAGTTTCTTTATTTTTATCTAATACTATCTTTTGGCCGCGACTTCGTCCGTGTAAAATTTCTTATTCCTCGCGCTATACTTTGTTATTGCTCAGCATTTCCGACATTTTTATTTTTGCTCGGCTTCTAACTGTCTTAGCGTGATGTTTATTAGCCTATAGCCTTCCTCAAAAATTGGGAAATCCAATGCAAAAAGATTTTTTCTATCCGTCTAGGAACTCCAGAGATTCGCGCGTTCAAACAAACTAAACACAAACAAAATCTTCAGATTTATTTATCAGTACCTACATACAATATGTATCTTATATTGTTACACGCATGCTTGCAGTGTAATACTGACATTATTTAGTCTTTCGAAAACTTCGGCTTCCCCTTAACACCCTTAATTTTATCTGTGGCGAAAATTGACTTCTCGTTGCTTTGTTTACACATTTCGGTTTGTATTGGACGTTGCTGGACTCGTATCACACTATCAATTACAATCTGGATCATTTTGAAGGATATTGCTAATCCATTGCTTCACAAGTTCAAAAAATTTGTCTGCTCAACAACGTAAATAACGTGATGAATGTTGGTGAACTGTCAACATGAAACCCATTGCTACTGATAGTATGCTACGCAATGACTCCTCTGCAAAGCTATTCTCAACCATTCGGTACACTTCCGTGCCGAAGCGATCATCAATGTACGTTATCGAAGGAGTCCTCTAAGCGTTGTTCACAAATCCAAAATCCGAAATTGTTGGCAGTTTAAGGGCTGATTTTTCAATCGATGGATAACTTTTATTCGTAGAATAAAATTGACGTCCGACATATTTTGTATGGAAGAACTGTCAAAAATTTAAAATAATTCCTCCGATAAAATTATCTGGCCATGGAAAAATGAGCCCTAAGGGCTGATTTTTATACGAGGACGGAGGAATAAAATGGACGTTTGACAGTTTTTGTATGAAACAACTGTCTAAATTTCAAAATTATTCCCGGAAAGAGTTATCAGTTGATTGAAAAATCAACCCTTAGTAAAATAAACGACCGATATTCTTCCGACGGCTATTTGCTGTCAGAAGCAAGGCAAATCAAATAACCAAAATGTATCAATTTCGATACGACAACCTGTCTAATGATGTGAACAGCTATGCTGGTAGAATTAAGACATTTGTCTCTTGACCAGACAGAGACGTGTTACAGCCGTAATTCGAGAGTTTTCTGTGCAAGGAAATAAAGCGGAGAAGGCCAGAAAAGTGGCCTTTTTGGGACTATCTTTTGTACCCAATCTTTGTAGAGCCAAAAGTCAATTGCTGTTAAAATATCTCAGCGTATTTGGAAGTAAATGAGTTTCTGTTTTAGTAATAAATAACCGACGTATTTTTAGACGTACGCGAAATACGCGCATTGACGGAGATGCGGACACCAGCCCGTATTACCTATCCCTCCACCCGACGTTGACAGATATGCTAACGAACTTGAGATAATTACACCGTAGTAATGGTTGCCATCGCTTTACCAGAACCTATAGGTACTTGTCCCCTTACCTATATGTAACTGATGAATAAGTAAGTACTTACTTCGCAGATTGTAAACTTTGTTCCTCTTAATTCAGCTGGGGACCAATCTCACTGGATAGTAAATTCCTTGTTTCACACACTAAAATCTTGTACAGTATTTTTATCTCAATAAGCGACTCGCGCTGTACTTGTGGTTACCAAGTGTACAAACACGCTGTGAATGTGTGCGTAGGAGTTCTCGGTAGCGTTCGAGACAATGGCGAAGTAGGCAGTGTTTATGCGTGTGTGTGTTATGTGCTGACGCTACTCGTCTTCACGCACACATTCACAGTGTATTTGTACACTTGGATACCACAAGTACGGTGCGCGTCACTTCGTGAGATAAAAATACTAAGTACAAGTACCTAATGCACGATCACAAACCCATTTCATGAGTATTTTTCTAATGCACGTTCACACTACCATGTCACAAGTATTTTCCTTAAATAATAATATTATTTTTAACTTTATCATCACTTTGATGGGGCTGAATATAAAAGAACTTATTACCCGACTGCAACAACACCCAAAAGGAGGATATTGTTTTTGTCAACACAAATTGCGTTCATATCGCTTGAGACCGCGTGTAGCACTAACTACTAAGATATTGTAGAGACACGTACTGGCAGAATATTTATCACCACACAATGGCCCAACAAAGGCCACAATATCTGCTACTGTTGGTCAGTTCTTACAAATGTAAATAATTCTACCATCCGCCAGTCACGACGTCGCTTTCATGATGAGGTCAGCATTAAACAAGTGTTGCAATATTATACCTATTGCATATTTATGTAGCTACTATAAATCACTGGTTTTTCCATAATTTTCAACAATTACGTAAATTTAGACGCCAGCACATCAAGCTACTACAATCTGTCAAATTTCTTTAATAGATTTTCAACTTTATCCCTAAAGCATTAGGTTCAAGGTTTATTGGGAAAATGTGACAGTTTCGGGTAGCTTGATGTGCTGGCGTCCGTACATTCAAACGTACAGACAAAATATCTTAGTTTTTTCGTAAACTAAGGGACTTTTTTGATAAAACTGGGCCTTTCTTGAAGGCCAAAGTTGTCCCATTTTCCTGAAATATAACTTTGAAATTGTGAAGTAGTCGGTTATTTAATCTGATTTGAACTTCTATTACAAAACGGATTCCTATATAGAATAGAATATTTCGTACCTACTACTCGTAAAAAGAGTTATAGGTATGTAAATATTTCATAAGACGTTTGACGACGACGACGACGACGTTTTGACGTTTCCTTTCCGACCGGCTTACCTGTACTACAAGTAAAACCTATGAAGTATCTAAGCTACTGTTATTATCTTCAGTAGATGCTCGTGCAACTAATCGCTTGGCAACACACGGATGCAGGTAATGTCGTCCACTCCAGCTAATGGCTCTCGTGACTATGTGGGTGACGTAAGTTCCTATATCTCACCATGCTGAGTACCTAAGACAGTGTGGCACATTGCTAATATACCTATGTACTAATAATTATTTGTAATTTAACAAAGTAATTCTTTTCTTTTCTTTTTCTAATTAATGTATGCAAAATATTGTAAAACATTTTAAAAGAGTAACGGTGGAGTTTCTTGCCCATTCTTCTCCATACGAAAACTTCCTTTTGGAAGGGGCGACTAGAATCAATTTAATTTTAATTTTGACGTTCAAAAGTGCCTTTTATGTGCCTATTTGAAATAAATGATTTGACTTTGACTTGAAAGGGAAAAAAATTTATAATTTAAAAACTAGCTAAATGAATATGCGTCCGGTCAGAAAACGGGCGGAGGTCGGTCAGACTCGGTAGCGGTAAGGCGGAATTGGTTTGAAACTCCTAACCGCCCGACGGGCGTCCGACGTTTTTCAATCAAATTCATGCATCACAAAAATCCTACTGAGCCACAAGTCGAGTACAAACAACACTGTAGCGGTATCTACAACGTCACATGCGAACAACGCGTCATACTGACGTCACGCAAATCCTGCATCTCGCAAGCAGAGTTTACCGCGCAATTAGCATAGATACAATTTCCCAACATCAATCGTTCGGCAATTGCCCGCCAGACACAACACCCGTCTGGTCGGAGGATCCTCCCTTTTCTATGAAGGTTGAGTGAACTTTACACCCTGTTCCTCATGCCTCCAAAACACAAAGCTTTAATATATAAACTCAAAACAGTAACCTAGTCAGGTCATTTTAGATCCCATCTAACTTTACTCGTAAAAATTAAAAAGCAAATCCAACCTTAATTATAATTGTGGGTTATCCAGTAGATTTATCCGAACTCATATTTTCATGAAGCACAACAGACATTTTATTTATTTTACCATTTATGGACACACATATACACCGTTAAATTTTGATCGTTTTAATCCTTAAAAGGGGTAATTGTACTCATCAAATAAATAAAAAAAAAAAAAAAAAAATAAAAAAAAAAATAAAAAAACAAATAAATGTTTGCCACCTAAGCCTACATTGTGGAATGCAATAAAAAATTGAGTATTGAGTATTGAGTATCATTATGAACAACTTTTACTCTGGGACCAACCCTGAAATCGTGAAAAAAAATCAGTTGATCCATACATTATGTCGAGTTATGCAAACTTAACATAAACAGATAAGAAAAACCGGCCAAGTGCGAGTCGGACTCGCGCACGAAGGGTTCCGTACCATTATCTATAAAAATGAATCATGAGTTGATTGAATGAAAGGTAAATTGCGGTTTACGATTTATGACGTATTAAAAAAAACTACTTACTAGATCTCGTTCAAACCAATTTTCGGTGGAAGTTTATATGGTAATGTACATCATATATATTTTTTAGTTTTATCATTCTCTTAGTTTAGAAGTTACAGGGGGGGGCACATTTTACCACTTTGGAAGTGTCTCTCGCGCAAACTATTCAGTTTAGAAAAAAATTATATTAAAAACCTCAATATCATTTTTGAAGACCTATCCATAGATACCCCTAAAGTATGGGTTTGACGAAAAAAAAAATTTTGAGTTTCAGTTTATGGGAAACCCCCAAAATTTCTTGTTTTTATTTTCTATTTTTGTGTGAAAATCTTAATGCGGTTCCCAGAATACATCTATTTACCAAGTTTCAACAGTATAGCTCTTATAGTTTCGGAAAAAAGTGGCTGTGACATACGGACAAGATAAAAAGGATAAAAACAAGTTACTATCTCAACGCTGCATCACAACCATAGATTCCACTTCAAATATTTTACTAATGCTTTGGTCTTTGATTCTATAAGGGTTGATAAGTAGCAACATTTTTTAAAATAAAGTTCTTATTTGAGCTTAACCTTGCTAAGCTTATTGAAATAGAAGTCACATACAGCAATATTGAGAACAATAAATAAAGCACATATTTGTATATCATATATTGGCACAGGACTCAGAACATTAATATACAATTTGTAATAAGATGTCGCTCCAACTAAGCTACGCGCGCGTACATAGTTTCTGTTTGTATGAGAATGTAGGTGGGACTCCGACTCTCCACTGCAGGCCACGCTACGCACGGATGCGTGGCTACCAAACAAATGAACCGCGCAGCTAACGTGGCAAAACTCTCCGTGGGCATCCTGAGTAGCAGTGGACGGTCGACTTTATGGTAAGGAACGCCTTTATTTACTACGACAAATGAGGCACAATTTTTCCACCAACATTCCTAAAGTTTCCCGCTTTGCGAACCTACACAATGTCACGCTAGTAAGTATTTGACACTGCAACAGCCTTCTCGAAAATGTAACATGAAACTCTGCAACATTCAGGTAGAATAGAAAGTGGTGAACAAGGCGAACTCACACTTTTTTCATGCTTTTTTTCACGCATTTTTCAGTAACTGTTGTGTCAGCGCGGGGAACAATAAAAGAGTGGACTGTATAACTAGACAATGGTTTAATGCCGTCTGATCTATAAATATAAAATTTCCCGGAAAAACCATTAATAATTTAAGAGTATCGTCCGTCGCGGTAGAGTCCGTTGAAGCGAGTGGTCATCGGACCGAGCTGTGTCGTCGCCGCGCCGCGCCTCAGCTTGCCGATGACGCGCTGATCACGCTGCCTGCGCGTGCAGGCCGCGCGCAAGGTATTGTGTCGGGTTCGATTCCCAACAGTAACCTTGAAACGAGTAAATAAAAAACATCTAGTCTTTCAAATACATAATGCATTATCGCAACAAAAAAGGGAAGGTTTTATTCAATGCTACATAATTCGTACTTTCTAACAACTAGGGAATGTTTTTAACTGAGTCGGTGAAATCTCAATCAACCTACAGTAAAAGTATATTATTCACTAAGGGGATAAAGCATTACACATTTTAGTCTCAGAATTTGAGCTCTCTCGCATTATCCAGACCGAAGTTATGGGGGTTTGAAAATACGACGGAACACTTTGAGAAAAGGCAGGTAGTGTCCCTGCTTTTTTTTTTCTCGTCTCGACAGATTCACACTTGAATACTCTGCTCCCTCGGCTCCATATAAAATTCTTGTATATCATGGAATATCCAAGGTCCATAAATACTTATTTAGAAACTTATTGGTTTAGAAAGTCAAACTCGCTAAAACTCTCAGTAGGCAATTACCTAAATGTGTCTTCAATAAACGATTTGGTAATAACTTTATTATAATTGTTCGATTGTGTTATTATTTTACAGTGAAACAAAAACTTAACTAATTTAGTTTATTTATCTATGCGAAAAGTTTATTAAGTACTAGCTTCTGCCCGCGGCTTCGCCCGCGTGGTTGTCGGAAATTATCCCACGGGAACGTGCTAACAGGATAAAAAGTATGTGCTTCCCCAGGATGCCATCTATATCTATGCCAAATCAGAAGTTCAGTGGTTTAGGCGTGAAAATTTAACATACCGTTTCAAGTTCAAATCCTCCCCTTAAAAACCGAATTACCCGTTTTTGTCCCGTCAGTGGTAAATTTTCGACAACTTTACATATTTATTATTAATTATTTTCTGTCAAAAGTATCAATACTGAATTTCGAGTTACTCAGACCGCGCATTCAATTTCTTCGACATAAACTTAACACCCCTATATCCCCCTTTGAGGGGTAGTTTTGAAAAACTTATAATGATAAACTTTATTAATTACTTAGGCAAATTTCAAGTTTATTAACTAAATGAATAAGAATTCTTATATAAGCTGTATCCCCGCTTTTCACCCCCACAGGGGTGGAATATAAAAAAAATCGTTTGGGATGTATTCATAACTTGACTCAAAGATTATTTATACTAATTTTCGAGTTAATCAAGCCATGCAGTAAAATCCTCCCCTGAAAAATTGACTACCCCATTTCAGCCCGTCAGGGGTAGATTTTCAAAAAACCCTGATACACATTATTCTTTACTTTCAATATTAGGTATAAATACTGAGTTTCGGGTCAACCGGACTGCGCGCTAAAATTCTTCCATAAAAACTTTGAAACCCCCCAATCCCTTATTAGGGGATAGTTTAGAAGAAGAAAAACTGACAATCTTCATAATTTATTTAGATAAGTATTCGTGCTAAGTTTCAAGTTTATTAACTCAAGGAATAAGATTTTTCATACAAACTTTCATCCTCTATTTTATCCCCTTGGGGGTAGAATTTATCAAAATCCTTTCTTAGCGGATGCCTACGTCATAACATCTACCTGCATGCCAAATTTCAGCCCGATCCCTTCAGTGGTTTGGGCTGTGCGTTGATACATCACTATGTCAGTCAGTCAGTCAGTCACCTTTGAGTTTTATATATTTAGAAGATACTTTTTCGGCATAAAAAGTGCGGTGCCCAGGATATTAAAGAATAATTATACCAAGTTTCGTCGTAATCGAACCGGTAGTTTTTGCGAGATGCCTGAACGAACAAACAGACAGACAGACCGACAGACAGACAAAAAAAAATTTAATCACTTTTTTGGGTTCGGTGTCGGTCTAGTAACACCACCTACCATTTATTTTTTTATATTTTCAATGTACAGAATTTTCACTTCTACAGATTTATTATAAGTATAGAATAGATATTTTAAATACGAAGAGTCCCGGGCTGGTCGTATAGGGGCCGAAAGGATTGTTGGTACATCTTTATGATAAAGGGGTGTCTCTTTTGTAAAAGGTTTCGAAGTCAATAGATATCAACCTAAGTATAAATACAAAGCACTGACCTATACAGGGTGGAAAAAATCAATGGGCCCTGAAGGGAAACCACTTTAAATCCTTAAGATGGGATCCTGCCGTTTTGCCAAAATTATTTTGACAAAATTTCATTATCCAAACAATATTTAGCTACCTTTTTTATACCAATGCAATATTTGGAATGATTTTAGTACGCACATTTCCATTTGGTCAAATTTTTATTCGGCAGAATATTACCAAGGATAATGTCATTAAGGCATTAAAATTTGGTCTTTAATCAAATGATTTATTACAGCAAACAATCCTTAGACAATAAACATTTAGTCATATGATTTGTTATGAAAAAAAATATAAACACAAATATTTTTTGGGAATCATATAATTAAAAAATGCACGTTTATTTGATGATATTTGCGTACTTCTTTGTAAGTTTATGTGCTTGAATTGGTCTGAAATAAGTCAAATTTATGTTTACGAACGACTAACGAAAAACGTACTGGCTACCAGAACTGTAGGTTAGGTTAGAACTGTGACCACACAACGCACGAGCCGAGCGAGCGAAGTGAGCGTGCCGCGGCAGCGGCACGGCGCGGCGGCGGCAGCCGGCGAGTGCCAGAAACATATTTTTTAATGTAAAACCAAACCAACAAAACACATACACATTGTAATTTAATTTGTATATTTTGTGCAACTGACATAAAGATGCAAATCTTTTGTCATAGAAATGGTAAATTGGAAACTGACGATACTAACTAAATATTTGGCTTATTTTATTGCGTAAAATATGTTATAGGTACCAAATACCAACTGAAATATTTGACTACATTAAAATTGGTAAAAGTACTAGTTGGTAAGCAAGTTATTGTTTAAACGTTCACTTGCCAAACATTAGGTTTGCGTTGCAATTAGTTTACGAGTATTTGCTAAGTAATAATTTGGCAAATGAAATTATGTGGAAAATTGTTTGGGAAGTGATAATATGTAAAAAAAAATTGTTGAAACAAGGGAGATCCCATAAGATAGATTATTTTACTTAAAGGAAACATTCCTTTATTTTTTTAAAGAAACAAATTTGTGTTCACAGATTACCTAAACCAGGAATCGAACCAGCTCAAAAAATAAACATTATTTTATTCTACTAATCGATAGGATAAAATCTCTCTAATAAACATTTGGTCTTAGAAATAAAAAACATCATGAAATCTAACATTAATTTTATTTTATCATCAATTCTATTATGAAGGACACGTAAACATGAAAGAAAATTATTACCTAGCTAGACTTGAACTACGTAAAATTACAATTTTGTTACACTTTAATAATTTAACTGATACCTAAGTTGTTAGAAATGAGACCCCTCGTTACGGATACACAAATTTATTCTTCTTTTTAATTCACTTCGTGTATGTAGCCTTCTGCTAAGTGCTGTGGTGTAATACTCCTAATAACATTTTCTACTTTAACCCTTAGCTATTCTACAGTCTCATAGGACTTTTTGTAAATATTTTATTTTACATGGCCCTCTCATCTTAAATAGAGAGGAAATTGAGAAAAAATGAAATTGAATTTCTGTAGAGATAAATTGCAATTCTTGTTGTTTGAAAAGTAACCTTTAATAAATCGATTTGTCCTTGATACGCCATCATTACTCAAATACGAAATGGAATCAAAACAAAACAAATTCGATGAAAATGACCAAAATGTTCGTTCGAATTTCAAAATTGTAGTTAAACGTTACGTCAACCATCACAATCATTTGATTGAGAATCTATTCCGGATGGTATAAATGTATAATACATCGAGACTTCTCTATTATAGAGATTAAACTAATCTATAATAGAGAAGTCTCGATGTTTTGTCAAATCGCAAAAACCGTGCGAAGCAGGGGCGAGTCGCTAGTTATGCTATAAATCTAGTACTAGGCTCATGATTAATGGCTATAATTAAATATACCTAATAGACTAGAAATCTAAAGTGAAGCGTGAATAGACCCAACACCTATTTGAATGCTTTAACTTAGGTACCTTTTTAAGTATTTCAGTTACATTAAACAAACATTAAGAATTAAGTTTATACTGCTGTTGACAAATAACGTGGTTTAAATAGGCCTACCTATAAAAGTTAGACCTGTAAAACCTACTAGCATAGCATGTAGGTAGGTACTGAACATGAATTGAGTAAGAATGATCTACGATTCCACAATGTCTAGCTTTTAAACAGTTTTAATATCATTATTTATTTATTTAAATATAGGTATTTACTCACGTAAATTCCTAGATGATAGGTACATATTTTTACAAAATAAAATTGATTAAAGAAAAAACACAAATATTGTGCATATTCCTCTCACACCATCGAGGTGAGAGGTGGGATTCTAACCGTTACAATCAAATTTGACTGGGTGATACTGGATATGCATGCTATGCTACGCATGCTATGCTATGTGTGTTATGCTATGCACACAATGCATAGCATAGCTTAACGACATGTGAAGACAGAGCTGACGTTATCTGTCACTTTACTGCCATCAGTGTCACTTGAATTTTGTACATGCATATGCATGCAGTTAAATGCATTTTTCTCAAAATTTCCTGGTCATATTTTGACGCCACTTCGCACAATGGTAAAAATGAGGTAAACTTACACAATTATCACAACTTTATCTCTATATGTATACAGGGTGACAGGGAAACTCGACGTGTTCCTTCCAGGGCGTGATAGTGTGACCCATTTGCAACAATTAAGCACCCCATAAAGCCTAGGCGAAAATTCATGGAATCCGAGAAAAAGCGATTTTAATGTTTTTTTGGAAATTTTCCAGAATTCGTCACTAAATATCGCTTATTTCTAAATTCTCTAATTAAGTGACTTTCATAGCTATTCCATTGGCTACGGAATACTTTAACACACCTATTGACGTTACCAAATTTTTTAAAATATCAAACAGTTAAACGTTAAAGTAAGAAGTTTATTAACTATTTTCAAAAATCATCTAAGTACGTACACGAACTTTGACACCAGTTATCTCAAAATTTTACTAAGACAATAAGCGTACAAATTACGGGGAAGACATCTTCATTTAATCAGCTATGCAATGAGGTACCTACTAAAGTTTCATAAATGTTTAAAGGTGCCGATGAAACAGTCATGAAACAGTCAGTCGTTATTTATTTAAATAAATAAATATATGTCCATAGACCACTTTCGCCGAGTTTCCTTTCATAACGATTGGTTCGGTGGATTATAAGCGCGAAAAAGTAACAGATAGACAGACAGAGTTACTTTCTCATTTATAATATTAGGATGGATTCTTAATCCTCGTGTGAAGTTTTCGTGTTTTAACCCGAGGGAATAAAATATACTTGCTGTGAAAGTTAAAAAAATGTAACTTTCTAGATAGAAGAATTTTTAAGCACCATATACTATATTAAAACTGGCGAAAGCGCAAACCCAACGATGCCGTACGCCATTTTTTCCCTTATTGATCATATGATTTCTCGATGGTCTGAGCAATAGATAGGTTTTGAAAAGGCCCACTCAACAGGTTTATACGGGTTGTAGTTATTCACTTTGATACCAGATTTTCTGTTGAGTAACACTTTCGAAAACTTCAGTACAGTCCGCATCGAATCCCAGAGGAAAACGTGAAGCAAGGACGAGCCCCAGTGCAGCTTTCTTATAAATACATTTTTTTATATTTTCACACAACACCTCTGTTTTAGCATTTTTATCTACTTAGTTTTATAACAAAAACTAGCTGCGCCCCGCGGTTTCACCCGCATAAGTTTCGATCCCGTGGGAATATCGGGATAAAAAGTATCTATAAACTATCTGTGTGCCAAATCCGTGTAGTAGCTTTGTCTTGAAAGAGTAACAAACATCCATCCATACAAACTTTCGCGTTTATAATATTCAAAATCAAAAGTCATTTATTCAAATTAGGCTGCGAATCAGCACTTTTTAGACGTCACAATTACAAAAGACAGTCCCCCAAAAACGCGCGCCCTTCACCGCTTCCTAGTGCTATCCCTGGGAAGAAGAAGTGGCGCAACAAATCAAATCAAATCAAAAGTCATTTATTCAAATTAAGCTGAGAATCAGCACTTTACGAACGTCAAAATTACAAAACAACAACAACAATCTCCCCAGCAGCACAGCTGTCTGTTCAGTTAGAAAATACTTGATTGTATACAATATACTAAGAAATTAACATTACAAGACACAGAACATTAAATTAAATTATTTGCCATATGTCAGCTAGCCACACCAATATACCAACAAATATAATAAAAGCTATATGTACTCAAGCTAAAGAATAATTAATTTAAATAAAAATATAAATAAAAACTTACTACTTAAATAAAAGCCTCGAGGTATAAAGAGCTTACATATTTATGCATTGCTGGGTTCTGTTCACATAGGTAGCTGTCATTTGAAGTCACAAATGATAAATTAGGACCATCGAAGTAAAATAAATAAATAAGTTAATACTAATAACAACAATAAAACCATGGTCAGCAAGACGACCAGTCACCACAAGCAGCACCCGTTCACGAGCATAGCGCAAAGATCAGCCATTACTCCCCTCTCCATATTTGAGGGAAGGAGGCAACCCGACCCCCGACGCTACCGCAAGCAGTGACATCTAAGGGAGCATGACGAACTTGCTGCCGGCTGTTCAGGCAAGAATAATATTATGATGATCAATCGTCGAGGGCACTAGCTAACCACATATTGCAATCAATAAATGAGTAGATTATGTCAGTAATAAGTACATTAAAATTAAATTAAACAGAATTGATTTATACAGTCAAATAAAAATAAAGAATTATATGAACTCATATAACCCGTCAATAAGCTAATTCTGGAGAAAGAACATAAACATTGTCTTGAGTTATTAGTAGGATGATAAGAAACTTTATTGCAGACCACATGATCCATAAAAAAGCAAAAAAAGAAAATTTAAGTAAAATAAAACAGTAAAATGGCATACATACATACACACAAACATGAACTTACACCTTTCTTAAATTGCACATAATGGAAACATTTACGCGGCTATTTCCAACCACCGCGTGTAGATCTTGGTAGCATACGTCCAATCAGCAAGGTCCTAGACTATACTGTTTCTACACGTACCAACCATACGGACTCACTATTTTGGAAGACCTTTACTTACATTAGTCCACTGCTAAATGGTTCTCGAAATACCTTTTCACACCACCTGCTCGCTAACGTCAAGGTGGCTAGATAAGCTAGATCTTGTGTTTTAATATCGCGGGTGCTATTTTGAATCCTGAACGCAACGAAAGATTCTAGGGTGTAGCGAGAGAGCTCTGGGCGAAGCGAATCCTGAGTACAGCGAAGGATTCAAGCTCGCCCAAGACGAAACACCTTTATCGCCGTGGCTTTTCGCATCTACTGCTAGGTAATAAAAACCAATTTGATTATACACCGTTAAATGATCGTTTTAATCCTTAAAAAAGGTCATTGTACTCATCATTATGAATAACTTTTACTACGGGAACAATCCTGAAATCGTGAAAAAAAATTGATCCATACATTATGTCGAGTTATGGGAACATAAATCTATAGATCAACTGATTTTTTTTTTCATATACATTAAAACGATCAACATTTAACGGTGTAGAATTAGTAGTTTAGGAAACTGTTAAATAACCGGGCAATAACTAGTCATACAATTAGTGAATAATCTACTATTACCAACCACGTCCAACCCTTACCCTTATCTAGGTTAGTAAACACTATATTAAACACCACACTAGGTATTTAGGTTATCTACCGCTATTAGTTTTGGACGGGAACTTCATTTGTTTTCCCTGCGGGCCCGCAGGGAAAACAAATGAAGTTAAATTTAGGGTTCCGAACCCAAAGGGTGCCAACGGAACCCTATTACTAAGCCTCCGCTGTCCGTCCGTCCGTCTGTCTATCAGCAGGCTGTATCTCAGGAAACGTAATAAGTAGACAGTTGAAATTTTCACAAAGTGTGTATTTCTAGTGCCGCTATAACAACAAACAAAAAAATTTAAGGGTTTCTTGCCTTGTGATGAACTCTTCGTGTGCAAGTCCGATTCGCACTTGGCCGCTTTTTTTATTAACTTCTAGCTGACCCAACAGATGTTGTCTTGTCCTTTCAATAATTCATAGAAAAGGACGTTCAGTTATTTCCCGAATTCCTGGAAACTTTTCCAAAATATTAATACATATTTCCATAAAATACCTAATTTGGACTATTACAAACACTTGAAAACAAAATATACCCAAATCGGTCCAACTATTATCAATAGATGCGCTTACCGACGAACAGCATTTCATGTTAACTTATAAAGAGTATTTTATCATTGTATCATTAGAGACTAAGGAGACAACTTAAAGATAATAATGACTCATACACATCTATGTGAGAGCAGTATTATCGGCCGTGACTTACGAGTTGTAGGTCGTGACGTGGATTCGAACTCAAGCAGGCACTTTACTTCGTGTATTTCATCACCTCTACTCTCAAAACGGTGAACGAAAACATCGTGAGGAAACCGGCATGTCCTAGAACCAAAAATTCGAAGACATTTTTGTGACATCCACCAACCCGCACTGGGCACGCGTGGTGGAGGTGGTGGCCAGAGAGGAGGCCTGTATCCCAACAGCAGCGGGAAGATTATAGGATGATTGTGTTGTGCTACACCTATGTCGTCATACCATCGTATTCCTATATAATATAATACTTACTAGCGACCCGCAATTTTTTTCGACTTGACAAAACTTCGACATTTCTTTCTTTTTCACAGATTTTTTTCCAAAAGTTTTCTATTTTCCTCTATGGCAATGGTGCCGATGTCGACAATTCTGCCAATGTCAGATGTGATATGAGAAAACGTGTGGAGAAAATCTTCTACGCAACGGGTTTTGATGCTGTCACACAGACGGACACGAGAAGCGACTTCAATTTAGGCATAGATAGATGTCCAAATCCTACAATAAACACAGACTCTACACGTATTTCCAGCCAAAGACTACAATAGTATACTGCCTATTTCCAGCTCAGTAGCTGACAAAGCGGTATAATTATCAGAATATCGTTATACTCCTTGTTATTGATTACCGATATATAAGATATGTATACGTACCGCCTACCTTCCGAAGATTGATTGGAACAAAATACCGAATACTGTCAATTTCGAGGTTAACCTCTCTCGTTTCGACAAAAGTAATTCATGAAGGAGCGAAGAGTTCAATCAGCAATGTCAGTAAAATAAAAAGAAAAGGCTTATTTTTTTAGAACTAAGCAAAAATTGAATCGTTAGACTTGCCCTGGCCGTACTTTATCGGACGAGAAAAGTAAAAACTGAGAAGAATAAATCAATGCTGATAAGAATGACCCAGAGTCGCCAAGGAAGAGGGTGCGGACCGTGTGACATCCCATACTCACTTCCATGGCGACTGCGACATTGTGTGTGATGAAGAAGTGTCCAGACGTGACCATTTCTTGACCCAGTGGGTCGAAACATATGATTTAAATCTTTGGAACTGAAACAATTTTGCAGGGACTCGATTTCAGATATATAATTATAATTTCTTGCACTGCACCCTTTCGTAATACACTTTTTATCACAATCCAAAGGACTTTGAAGAAAATTCATAATCCGTGGGGACGATCTAAAGAAGGTGGTTGGGGTAGACTGGATGCGGAAGACCGGGTATGGTGGCGCAGCCTTGGAGAGGCCTATGTCTAGTGTACTGCGATAGGCTGAGTTGATTGATTGATTGCTTTATATGTTTGAAAAAATCGTCTGCTTGACAACGTAAATATCGCAATTAATGTTTTTGAATTGTTAAAATGAAAAGCATTGCCATTGTTAGTATGGTACGCAATCACCCCACTGGTCATGCAACTTTCTTCTCTGCACAAGAAGAGAGAGTATGCGCAGTAATGGGACAGTTACAGACTGGTAAATTAGTACCTATTACATAAAATGACTGACTTCTATGACTCGCAGATGCACTAAACACTAAAGCCCGTTTGTACCACAAATCGTTTGATTTTTATTAAAGCAGATCAGCACTCTAATTACCCTAAATGGCTTGAGCATAAGAAGAGTAAAACAATTGAAATATCTGGGACATATGCTTACCGACGACCTGAAAGACAATGTGGATATTGAGAGGGAGCGCAGAGCTTTGGCGGTCCGCGGTAATATGTTGGCTCGTAGATTCGCCCGCTGCACGAACCAGCAGTGCGATTCTGTAACCATCTCACCGTGAAAACTTAGGTGAAGTGAGCGTGGAGTGAGCTGTCATTTCAAATAATGCTAGGGATTAACACTACTGACAACTCACATCAAGCTCACTTCACTTGAGTTTTCACGGTGAGATTTTTACAGAATCGACCGGCTGGTAAAAATAACGCTTTTCAAAGCGTATTGTCAGGGTCTGTACACGGGTGGTCTGTGGATCAGCTACACCAAAAGGTCGTAGATGTCCTGCACGTGCCAGTACAACAATGTTTTTAGGATGCTCTTGAGACTGCCCCGGTTCTGTAGTGCGTCAGAGATGTTTACGCAGAGCCGTACTGATGGCTTCCACGCAATTGTGCGGAAGAAAATAGCGTCTGTGGCAGCTAGAACCCGGGCCAGTGGCAACAGCATTCTAAAAACAGTGACTGAGAATGTGTTTTCCCCTTTCATGAGGCACTTTGTGGAGAAGATAACCGGTTGAGAAACTGGTTTCGTCTTCTTTGCAAGGTGACTCATACCCGAATTGTTATTTTTATTTATGTATATTACTAACGCTAGGTATAAGGTACTTTACTAACACTACGGATCTCTATATCCGATTATCTTGAAATAAATAATAATAATAATAATAAAAATATTCAATAGTTTTAATGCACTAAATCTATCAAATATACGTACATAACACTACACAAAGCTGCCATATTTTTACAACTAGACTTGGATAATAATTTCACTGCAGTACAGAGCAATTTACCTTCTCAAAATAATAACTAGAATATCACCTTGGTTCACACCCGTGAGATTCTGAAAATACCAGGTAATAATAACCTGAGAAAATTAAATTTAAAAACCAAAATAATAATAATAATTGCGTAACAGACTTTCAATCTCAGTATGAATTTTGAATTCATTTTGAAGGATATTGCTAATTCATTGCTTCACATGTTCGAAAAATCTGTCTGCTCAACGATTTAAATAACGCAATTGTTTAACTGTCAAAATAAAAGCCATTGCCACTGTTAGTAGTTTACGCAATTACCCCTCTGAGAAATCGATAAACTTACTCATTATCCAGTAATGCAGTCAATTACTGAACCATAATACCATTCATATCGATAATTATCTCTAAAATTGGTATTCCCTTATTCCCTTTGATAACTGTCTACTGGGATTTACGTATAAACCTGATACTTACATAGGTATTATATCCGTTTATCATATTAATCCGTCCCATAATAATATGGGATCTAATGAAGCAATACATTGAATATCTCCAAAGATGAACATATTATGTACCTATGTATTAATATTTTAGGTACGAATACAGAATGTTAGAAAGTTCTGAACTTCTGACTTATTTAGTATAATTTTGGCTGACATTCCATTATTTATTTTTATGGCTTATGTTTAACTTACCACCAGATATAGGAGTAAAATATAACAGAAAACTTTTTTGAAAAAAAAACAACCGACTTCCAAAAACGACACTACAAAGTGAAAAATAACTTTAATTTCGGAAGTCGGTGTCGTTGGGTTCGCATTTTCGTTGTTTGCCACCGACTTCCCGGTACTCCCGGTACAACAATATAATAAACTACCTAAAGAGGTAAAGAATGCAAACTCGTTTAATATTTTCAAAACTAAATTAAAAAATTACATTCTAAATGATCAAACACTACTCCCATAAATAGACTTGCCCTACTGTTGCGTTGCTTTATTGTGAATTTGTGACACCGGATTCGCATTTCTTATCTACTATGAATATTTGCGACCACGGTAATTATTTCTTTTGCGGGTAGATTGAAAAGTTTTAAGTTTTGTATTCGTTAATGTTATTTGTGTGCAAGGTGAAATGTTTTTGCGTAAATGATTTTGTTGTAAGGAAAAACAATAGCTCCTTAGTTTGTGTGTCAAAGTTCTTATAATATATTTAAGTTTGAAAATGTTCTCAAGTAAGTGAAATCTTAGTAATTTCTTATTGAGAAATACTTAAATTTCTTTAACCTTAATCACGAGGAGGCACCTTGGTGCATGTTGTTTGCCGATGACATTGTTCTTGTCGGTGAAGATGGACCTGAGATCCAGAGCAGATTGGAGAAATGGCAACAGAAGCTGGAGAATGTTGGCTTGAAAATCAGCAGAACTAAAACGGAATATATGTTCTTCAATTTCGGTGGTCTTGCGCGCTTGATGGCGCACTTTTCCCAGGAGGTCTGCCCGGCTTGGGCGGAGCACCGCCGCGTCTTTGTGGCGGCGATCGGCGGCGGCGATCTCTCGCGTCCGGCCCTGGTCCAGGCCATGGTACGGAGCGAGAGTGCATGGGAGGCCGTCACCTCCTTCTGCGAAGCAGTAATGCTCGCAAAGGAGGAGGCGGAGCGCGTGAGGGAGAGGCAATCTCTGCGCCCTCACGCCCCTAGTCGCCGCAGGAGACGCCCTGGATGTCAACAGCCGACTCCCGGCCACCGTAGGCACGGGCTTGCGGGCGGCGAGCAATAGGCAGCTCGCCACCCGGTAAGGACCAGGCCCGGGTCGACGGCAGCGCGTTGTGTTCCTCGCGCGCCTCAAAGAGATGTCAGCACGAACTGACGGGGTCCGCTAGGGCCGATGCCTGGCAGGGTCGCGGGTTGTTCGAAAGAGATACCGTGGCCCCAGACACAGGGAACTGAAGGAACACGGGTGGGTTGTAGTCAAGTAAAAGTCTGACACGCCCTTACGCTCAGCCCAGAGCGGGAGCGGTCATTTGATGATTTTCAACCCAAAAAAAAAAAAGTTTGAAGAAATGAACACGCTCACAGTTCTCACCTTATTCTGTATCCTGCACACTTCTACTCCGTGTTTTCTTCACTTTAGTGTCCGTTCACACAGACCGGCTCGGAGAGGAGAGTACATTTTTATCGCGTTTAAAAAAGAGTTTTGGGTCAATAAAATAAGGTTGATTTTTTCATGTCACTGCGCGTTAGTTCAAGCACTCTCATTTAAAAAAGAAGTGACATGAAAAAATCGACGTTACTTCAATGACCCAAAACTCTTTTTATACGCGATAAAAAATGTACTCTCCTCTCCGAGTCGGTCTGTGTGAACGGACACTAAAGTGAAGAAATTTAGAAGTTATTTATTCTGTGGCTTTAGTTAGACTAGTGCGATTCTCGGTCGTAATTATTATTTATTTAAGCATGTATAGTGTGCTCAAAAAAATATTTCCTAATCAAAATAATTTATTGTGTTTCTATCTTTATGGATGAATAACTTTTTCCCCTTATTATTCACACATTTATTGCCATATAATAAAATGATGCATTTTTTACGCTTTTTCATTTGATACATACATATATGAGAAAAAGTGCTACAAGGGTGGGGACGCTTTTTCCCAATGTTCTTTGCACAAGGAACAACAGACGCCCGGCTTAGGGTATTAGTGTTCTGTGAACAGACGTCACTCAAACGACAAGTAAATTATCCCATTCTTCTTAATAAACGTCAACGTACGTTCCACATGTTTTCAGCTCTATTTGAGCGCTGAAATACGTACTTTTAGCGCGCAATTACAATAAAAGCTCACACGCGACTTAAAGCGTCACTGCCTTAGCACTCACGTGAGCTGTTTGAGGGCTGAGACGGCTAAAATGCCGCTTTGTTACATTCCACTTCGACTTCGAATCATTTACATCTACTAGCAGATATATGGGTAGGTAACTACGTACTTTAAGAGTGCAATTCAGTGCAACCTTTTCAATTCTCTTGTAGAGTATAGTCGGCAAGACTATCACGCACTGGCTGAATAATTACACGAAGTCAATTAGTATTTAAAGTCAAACAGTTCGATTCCCAGATTACTAGCATAGTTACGAATTAGCCGGATTTACGGAGTAGATTTTACTTAGTGGCCTGGGCGATGAACCCGGTACAGAAACGCCCAAAAATACTACTTAGGTATTTGATTTAGGTACGCACGACGACATACCAACATTTCCAGTATAAACTGACTTCTCATTGTACGAAAAGACCATACAATGCGAGGTCAACTGGAAATACATAGCTTGATATGGCGACGTGCGTACATTGGTTTAAATATTTAGGTAATTGTAGTGCGGCCGACGAGAGAATGCGTTCTTGACATCTGTCACTTTCATACAAACGAATACGTGTTTTGCGAATTTGATCTTTATTAGCTACTAGAATTATCGCACTGACAGGTGTCAAGAACGCATTATCTCGACGGCCGGACTATAGGCTATTATACTTACTTCTCGTGATTTTTACACTAGAACCTATCTACGAACTTACCACATAACCTTTCAGAAATTTGGTATAATAAATAATAAACTTTCTCTTTATACACACATTGTGGAGGTGACATGCGACATTCGCGGGTAATATGATAAATAGGATCATTCAGAAAATCTACACGAAAGGTTAGGTACCTAATATTGTAATAAATAATGCGGGTGGTAAAACATGTATCAAAGTTTTGGAAACCTTTTTATTCGCGATTTAAGATAGACTATAATTATTATTTACGCGTTTTTTTGTATTTTATTTTATGAAGCCCATTGCGTCAGCCTTTGTAAAAATTTTATTTTTAGGTCTGTAATTTATGTGGACAATAAATAAAGAGTATTTTATTCTATGAAGTATTAAATAACTGTAATATGACTATGTGTGTACTATATTATTTAGTAATAGACTTAGGAGACTTCTTGGAAGCGGATAGGAATGCAGTTGTATAATAATAATATTTATTTGACATAAAAAACACGCATAAACATTAATTCAAGCGTGCAAAATAAATGATCAATGACCCCATGCTAGGCAAAACCTGTGTTACAGGGGTTATCCATCCGTCCATTATGGATGTTATAATAATTACATACAAATTAGTAATGTGCAATTTTGGAAAAAATATTCTAGACTAATACACTTAATTTTAAAAATAAGGAACGGGGGGAAGAAAGTAATAAGAGTTTAAATAAATTAATAAGATGTATAAGAGAGTATTTACTTATGTGCCGGGTGTGGAAGTGTAGATATGTCTATCAGTGAGTGTAGATATGTATGAGTGAGTGTGAGTGAGTGCCTAATTTGTTTATGTTATGGATTGAGTAATTCTTCGATGTCGTCATAATTTAGGGTGAGCATATATACTTTTATTTTTTGTTTGCATTGGAATTTGTTCAAACAATGAATGTTTATAATGTGTTGTGCAGTTTATTGTACAGTAACAGTTATGCTGCCCGTGCAAAGGTGATATTTGTACAAACTTTGGGGCAAACGGGTTTGGGTTTTCTGAGCTACGTTTTCTGAGCGTAGGGCTTTTACATCTACTGGATAGGTGTAATTTTATGTGCACGTGTGATCATCGCACGAAGCATATAAAGGCGGACTGTCAGCAGTACCTTAAAGTCTGACTAAACTTGCTGAGTTGGATAGATACCTTTATCCTCCTCCTTTACCTTACCTTTCTTCTTGTACGAGTCGCAATAAATACGTTTCTTTCTTTCTTTTCTTTTTTAATGGTTTGCTTAACAGGACTATAATTACTGCACGTTGAGCTCTTATAACTAGTATGGGAATGGTTTTGGCTGCACCACCCAACGCAACGATACAATAACTTAGTGTTGATTCACATAGAGCGATGTATAAGTACCATTTTTAGGATATCTTTATGGGCAGACTTTATTCTTCTTAACTTTTTGAAAACATAAATGAACTTTGTTTTGTTTTCTGCGCGCCGGCAGAGATTCAATATGGGTCATCCAGCTGGTCATGACTAATCTATGCATGTCGCATGTAAACTAAGGCATGACACGTGTCTTTCCTGCGAGAAATGGTCGAATCGACATGAAAAGAATAGCTCGACTTGATTTTTACGAGGGAAAATTTCGAATCGAACGACAATAACGAGTGTGAGATGCGCGAGAATTGCCTTCCTGAGGTTGGAATCAAGGTAAAGGCCGAACTACTGGACAGAGGAAGCTCTCGTCACAGTCTGGCATGAACAGGGATTGTTGCTGTCACGCTTATAACAAAAATGGCCTTTGATTTATAGTGAGAGGTATAGTGTAAGGGTAGAGGGTCTGGAACAAAAGGTAATAAAGTTTATTTTGCTGACATTCAAAGTTAAGCTATTACTGCCCAACCAGATCTTTAGTTGGGTCAAGGACCTTCCAGTCTCCCTAACCGTTTCCCAGTAATGTCCGCAGGACATGTGTATGATTTATGAAGCTGTCGACTTTACTACGCAACCCTTCACCGTCCGTGGTCCGACGTGTACTTGGCCAGTTTTTAATCAATACAGAAAGTTGAGAGCCGTTCACACGAAACAATTAATTAACTATATATCTACCAATTGCTAGGGATCCGAAAAAACATCGATACCGATCGTATCGATACATTATATTCTATGTATTGGGTTTGGTTTCCGAACTTAGACCTTCAGGTGGACCACTGTGCGTGGGCCATGGCGGCTGTCGGTGGTTATTCCAACCAGCCGACCTCAGAAGCTTATTAAGTCTCCTGGGGGCCTACGTCGAAGTAGTATCGGCCGAATTTTCGGCCGTTTCCTGCTACGAAGTTACTATTTGGTTCGGTCGGTTCCGATCCTACACTCCTACACTCTTTCGAATATTGACTATGATCCCGACCCAACTGAGCCGATCCGAACTTTTTTCGCATTTTTCAATAATATTCGGTTCGGCCATGTGTCGGTCCGATCCGAACATTCGCACTTTGCACTTCGGAGTAGGCCCCCAGGCCTGTTGAGAAACCGATACATTATCCAATGTCAATTAGTCAGTTCCATTTCAGTTATTAGGTATATATCACAGGCAGGCGTTTACAATATTATTATTCGTGATGATTGGTGAATCTGTGTGCTAGTGCTACACGTAGGTAGATAAACCATGCCCTGGTTGATCAAATGGAGAACACTTTTGTCCGAATACATGGAGTAGTGGTTTAAACTGAAACCGCGAGCAACAGCAAGTAACAGAGTAATTATTAAATAATTATTAATTTAATTATTATTCAGTTAGGTACGGGTAATACGATACCCCTTGGTAAGACTGGTTGTCAGATTTTCGGGCTTCTGACGGTCCGTACCGACTGTCAAAGTTCCAAGAATGACAGCCGGGTAAACGGCTCTTGATATGTAAAGATGGTCACCCATCCACGGGCCAACCGCGGCAAGCGTAGCTTAACATGATCGATCGACCCGCGCGGCCCTAAAACATAGTGGCCCATCGGCATCAGGAACAAGGTCCAAGCTACCGGTGGTGGTCTGGGCTGTAGAGAGAGGAAACTCCTCACTATGCGTGCCGTGTCCAGAAGTACTGCTCAAGCCCTTGACCCAGCCGCGCAATGATAATATTATAATTATTCATTACAGCAAGGTTAAGTTGCTATTACTACTTCATTTATTGATTTCTAGTTCAGCACATAAGGATTTCGTGTAGTAGGTAACACGCCACCAGCCTTCCAAGTCCTTATTTCCCATAAATATGTATACGCTAGACTGCCACCCTTTTCGAAAGGATTCTGCCAAACGCGTTGCGAACTGCTACGGAAAGATAGTGGATACCTACCGTTGTTGTTCGGTGATGTTTATCATAGTCGCTCAAGCGTAAACTCAACGTTCATGAAGTAGAAAGTATACCCCAAAACTTATTTGCTGATGTACCTACGTACAGTCACCAAAACATACAGGGTGGCAGGACTTCGACGCGCAAACCGTAACCATGAATTCAGTACATGATTCTAGACCCTCTAGCTTAGACATTTTTCGAAAGTGCAATACCGATGTGGTCAAAATTTATGGAACAGCAAATTTAACCACTGAAAAATTTCAACGCAGGGGGTTCGGAGTCATGTACTGAAGCCATGACAACAGGTTGGGCGTCGATGTCCCTACCAACCTGTATACTTAAGTAGGTATTAGGTGTACAGGCAGCTGTAACCTCAACATTTTCTTATCTACATTACATAACAACATCCGAACGTTTAGGCAGAAGTATACTTATAGTACACCCACATCTCGCCAGTTATTTAAATCCTATTTAAGTCCAGATATTTCAGTCCCATGTAATGTGGGACGAGCGTATTGCCACCAAACGGGCACAAATCCAGACTCCGGGCTTCTACTGAGAAATTCCAGATGGAAAAACCCAATAACACTTTGCCCGACCCGGTAATCGAACCCAAGACCTTATGTACGGGTAGCGGGATCGTCCGAAAGGGTTACCGCTGCCCTGGAACATAAAGGGCTAAGGAAGGAACACGGATGGGTTTTAGTCAGTAAAAGTCTGACACTCCCTTCTGCTCCACCCAGAGCGGGAGGGATAATTTGATGATTTCCCATCCTCAAAAAAAAAGAAAAAAGACCTTAAGTACAGCAGTAGCGCTTGGGACCACTAGACTAACTTTATGGATCATGCATCGATATAGGTAATAATTAAACTGCCAGCAGAATATGAAATATCTGAAGGCCAATTCTCGTAATATAAAACGTTCAAAATCTAGTCGGAGTCTCATCTTGGCGACTAACAAATGTCAAAAACTTATCAAAATGTAGGGAAATTAGAGGTATTTTTGACAGATTAAGACTGAGATCAGACTGTGAATGTTCTTAAAATTACGAGAATTGTCCCTCTGTTTATTTCTTGAATACCAAACTCCTATGCTGACTGTACCTCGGGACTTGTTTACAACGGGTTATAAAATAAAACTCGACGTCTCGTCGCCTTCAAGGTTAGACTTTTGTTCAACATTTTCTCGAAAATAGTGACAATATTTGAATTTGACCGTATAAAATTTCTGCTTCTACGTTCAGATGAAACAAACCCTTTATTTACGAGATGAATTCTGATACAATGAGTTTAGGCTGCCTACAAACGAGATTTAACAAATCGGCGGGGTAATTGCGTAACACACTATCTTTTAGACTTTCATTTAGACAGTTCAACAGCATTCATTGCGTTATTTACGTTGTTGAGCAGACAAGTTTTCGAACATATGAAGCAATGATTTAGCAATATCCTTCAAAATGATTCAGATTGAGATTGATAGTGTGTTTATTAGGGTGCTGGTCTTTTAATTCAATTCAGAATCGCATAGTTTTTAGTCGCAGACGTCACAGAAGCATGAAATTGGTTCCTTTAATTTATATTCTAAACTACTTAAAATATGAAGTGTCCCTTTTTTTCTCCATTTTACCGAATTGATCATGAATTATGTAGGTATATAGAATATAGAGGAGGGTTATATGGAATGGAATCCTTCCATATAACCCAACAGCCTTCAAAGTGAGAGTGAACAGGCATCATCTGGGCACGCTTGTTCTATCGCAGACCTCATCCATTACTTTCCATCAGGTGAGATCGAGGTCAAGTGACGCCCGGTAGATGTGAAACGAGGCGGAGATGGGGGATGACGGCATAAGAGAACATCATGCCGTTTGCCGCCACACCATCATCATCATCATCATCTCAGCCGAAAGATCTCCACTGCTGGACATAGGCCTCCCCAAGCACCTCCACTTCGATCGGTTCTGTGCTTTCTACATCCAGCGGATTCCTGAGGCCTTCATAAGGTCAACAAAAAGGTGTTCCGTGTGGTGCCGGACTTAAAGAATAGCACCATACTACTTCCCGTGGGACTCGTAAAAGGCGACTAAGGGACTTACCGGAGACTGGGCAGACGTGTCCTCTATGCATTTTACCACTTTACTGCGATCGCCAACCCGCCTGCCAAGCGTGGCGATTATTGCACCCCTTAAGAAATGACAAGCACAAAAAACATTTAAAATTATCTATCTAGAAAACGTTTTAGAAAACTTAGTCTATCAAGAAATTGTATAGACAAGTTTTCTATAACATTTCGTAGGCGTTGTGGAGCCGCGATCGTAGCAGGTGCTACGCCGTAGCTGTGAGCTACGCCAATGTAGATATTCAAAAAAGTGCATTTTTTATTAATTATTATTAATTAGTATGGTTTAATATAATGATAGTTACTATATTATTATGTATTGTTATATTTTTAAAAAGTATTGTTATTTGTATTTATAGAATTACAAATTCAAACCGTTAAGTATATATTTTTTGTAAACCTTGACCTACTATCGCACAAATTACTCAAACAAAAAAACGCAATATCGTAACAGGAGACCTAAATATTGATACCTTAAAAGAAGGCAACGATACAACTAAACTTAAATCTAAAATCTAGGTAAATATAGCTTATGTCTATCTACCTAATAATAATAAATAAACCAACACGTCAGCTTTCTTACTACAACAACTTTATAATCTATATACGTATATATATATACATATATATATATATATACGTATATAAAAATCAATTGCTGTTCGTTTGTCTCGCTAAAACTCGAGAACGGCTGGGCCGATTTAGCTGATTTTGGTTTTGAAATGTTTATCGTAGTCCAGGGAAGGTTTAAATGGTGAGAAAATATGGAAAAATTGCGAGGAAGAGAGTAAAAACAACAATTTCATTTTCCCATATAAACTCTTCTACCTACTTTCCTGTCAAACATTTGACGATCGTCCCTTCGGTACGGTAGACTCGAGTCCACTCGAATTGAAGCACTTATTAAATTAAGGGTTTTGAATCGACAACATACATAATATTTCCACATTACTCGGATTATCTAGGATTAGTAGGTTAGGAGTAGGGTAGGAGTAGGGTAGGAATAGGGTAGGAGTAGGGTAGGAGTAGGGTAGGAGTAGGGTAGGAGTAGGGTAGGAGTAGTGTAGGAGTAGGGTAGGGGTAGGGTAGGGGGTAGGACACCACGCGAACGAAGTAGCGCCGGGCAGCTAGACATCATTTATATGGCAAAACAACGTTTGCCGGGTCAGCTAGTAGGTATATATTTTCGGTTTATATACCCGTGTAATATTGTAAATATTAGGATTTAGCGGCGGTGTGCCCTGAACAAAATTAACCAACTTTGTACCATGGTACGCACGGCTAAACCTCAAGCTATACATAAACAGTATAAGCTGACTTCTGATTGTTCGAAAAACCTTTACAATGCGAGGTCAGCTAAAAGTAGAAATGTATAGCTTGATGTGTTGCTATATGTACCTACCATAACCGACTGTCTTAGGGCTGATTTTTCAATCATCTGATAACTTTATTCGAGGAATAATTTTGCAATGTTGACAGTTATTTCATACATAACCTGTCAAACGTCAATTTTATTCCTTGAACAAAAGTTATCTGGCGATGGAAAAATCAGCCCTTAGAAAATAATTTTGTTGCAGTGTTGCCAACAGTTAAACTAGCTCTTCACTAGAATCAAATTATAAAACCACCAGATAACTACTAACAAAAAAACCGGCCAAGTCCGAGTCGGACTCGCGCATGAAGGGTTCCTTACCCATTAACCATTCAACCATCAACCAGTAACCATTATTTATAAAAATCACGTCTGTTGTATGGGAGCGCCCTTTATGGGCGCCAAATGTTCGCAACATGTACGTGTCAGAGCAACATGGCAGCAGAGCACTGTTGGGGCTGCCCCGCTTCTGCAGTGCCTCGGGCATGTTTGCGGAAGCGCGCGCCAACTGTTTCCACACCACTATGCGCAAGCGTTGCGCAGGATGCGGGATAGCCCCAATACAGTTCTGGCGATGATTGCCGGGAGATTTGACTGCCCGTTTAATGGATATTATGTTGCTAGCTGTGTCCGATAAAATTTGTCTTAAGTGTATTTATGTATTCTGGTTGTTGTATGGGTGCCTTTGGGATAGGTACCCGAAATAAATGCTTTTTATTTAATTTATTTATAATCTTGAAGATTGTGGCTGACCGGGTGTCATCTCCGCTATGGAGGACCCTTATTAAAACAGTCATTTAATTATAATTTTAATTTACATTTTGATTCTAATTTTAATTTTTCATTATCATTTTAATCTTTAGTTTAATTATTATTTTTATTTTATTTGTGTAATATTGTTATGCATGATTGCTTACCTACGGATCCTTGATAGCTGAATTAAAATTATTTTATTGATTTAAATATTTATTTTATTTTAATTTTTAAACTGAATATACAACTAAATATTCTGTGAATATTTCAAGCGCCTACCTGTTGCCGTTATTAATATCGAGCAAAAAACGTCAAAAAAAATCACGTTTGTTGTATGGGAGCCCCACTTAAATATTTATTTTATTCTGTTTTTAGTATTTATTGTTATAGAGGCGACTGAAATACATCATCAGTCAAAATTTCAACTGTTTAGCTATCACGTTCACGGTTAATGAGATACAGCCTAGTGACAGACAGACAGAAGGACAGTAGTCTTAGTAATAGGGTCCCGTTTTTACCCTTTGGGTACGGAACATTGAGATAGGAAAAAACACCATAAAAACGGCCCTACTGTCATTATCACAAAATTTTCCAATTTATTTTTTTTACGAAAGAAAACTAGATAAGTACCTATTTATTTATTTATAGTTAACTAGCTTCTGCCCGCGGCTTCGCCCGCGTGGATGTCGGAAATTATCCCACGGGAACGTGCTAACAGGATAAAAATAATGTATGTGCTTCCCCATGATGCCATCTATCTCTATGCCAAATCAGAAGTTCAGTGGTTTAGTCGTGAAAATGTAACATACAGTTTCAAGTTCAAATCCTCCCCTTAAAAACTGAATTAACCCTTTTTGTCCCGTCAGTGCTAAATTTTCGACAACTTTACATATTTATTATTAATTATTTTCTGTCAAAAGTATCAATACTGAGTTTCGAGTTAATCGGACCGCACAATCAATTTCTTCCACACAAACTTAACACCCCTATATCCTCCTTTGAGGGGTAGTTTTGAAAAACTTATAATGATAAACTGTATTACTTACTTAGGCGAGTATTCTTGAAAAGTTTCAAGTTTATTAACCTAATGAAGAAGATTTTTCATATAAACTGTATCCCCGCTTTTCACCCCACAGGGGTGGAATTTAAAAAAAAATCGTTTGGTATGTATTCATAACTTGACTCAAAGATTATTCATACCAATTTTCGAGTTATTCAAGCCATGCATTATAATCCTCTCTTGTAAAATTAACAACCCCTTTTCAACCCGTTAGGGGTAGATTTTCGAAAAACCCTGATACATGTTACTCTTTATTTATGGTCTTAAGTATAAACACTGAGTTTTGAGTTAATCGGACCGCGCATTCAAATTATTCCACACAAACTTCAACACCCCTATATCCCCCTTTGAGGGGTAGTTTTGAAAAACTTATAATGATAAACTTTATTACTTACTTAGGCGAGTATTCTTGAAAAGTTTCAAGTTTATTAACCTAATGAAGAAGATTTTTCATATTAAACTGTATCCCCGCTTTTCACCCCCACAGGGGTGGAATTTAAAAAAAAATCGTTTGTGATGTATTCATAACTTGACTCAAAGATTATTTATACAAATTTTCAAGTTAATCAAGCCATGCAGTAAAATCCTCCCCTGAAAAATTGACTACCCCATTTCAGCCCGTCAGGGGTAGATTTTCAAAAAACTCTGATACACATTATTCTTTACTTTCAATATTAGGTATAAATACTGAGTTTCGAGTAAATCGGACTGCGCCCTAAAATTCTTCCATACAAACTTTGAAACCCCCCAATCCCTTAATATGGGGTAGTTTAGAAGAAAAAAAACTGACAATCTTCATAATTTATTTAGATAAGTATTCGTGGCAAGTTTCAAGTTTATTAACTCAAGTAGGTAATAAGATTTTTCATACAAACGAATTCATGTATGAAAAGTCTATCCCCCTTTTCACTCTCTTAGGGGTGGAATTTCGAAAAATCCTTTCTTAGTAGATGCCTACTCTTCACGAAGAACACACCCTCCAAATTTCATGTCTCTAGGACCAGCGGTTTAGGCTGTGCGTTGATCTATCAGTCAGTCAGTCAGTCAGTCAGTCAGGACTTTGAATTTTATTTATATAGATAGATTAAAACGGCACAGGTCCAATTACATTAATTAACATATTAGTAATTTTATATAAATTAGTAATTAGTTCTATATTAGTAATTAGTTTCATTTATTGCGTAATAAAATATTAACAATCTGTAAATCAACATACAATCATTTAAATGTGGGTATTAAAAGACAAGAATCTGGAAACTTTTGCGTATATTGTGGTTTCGGCATAGTTACGAATAAGTAGGTAATTTAACTCGCGAAAATTATACGACGCACTGAACAGTCCGAGATCGAGTTGACTGAGTTTGTCTGTAATTTAATTGTAAACTAAATAAACTACTACAAAATTTGAATTTTTAGTAGTAGTTCAGTTAGTTTACACAAAACACAATACACTGTATCAAGCGAGATGGTTCGTTTGATGTCACACAACTGACAATGAACAAATAAAATGTCACGTCATTCTGAGGGATAAGAATTTCTACTAAATAACTAGTAACATCTACTACAAGGGGGATCGAAACCACCAGTTCTAGTGGAAAATTCACTAAGTTGGCAACACTGGTTTGTTGCCAGAAATGAAAAAAAGTGGTCGAACTAAATATATATTTTTTATAATTAATTCAGAAAAGCAATAAGTTCTTAACCTGCCTGCAATGTTGTCAGCGAAAACAGACATCTTCTGTTTAATGCATTTTTATTTAAATAATTTGCTAACAGTAACCATTACGTTAAAAATCGATTTTATTTATGTTAATTACAGAATTACGTTGGTCACACTATAATCAAATACACGTCTTACTTTTCAGATGAATAGCATGAAAAAATAATATTTTCGCTCCTTTTTACTCTTACTGAAAATGCATACTGCTGTCCTGTATTAATGTTAAACTTATCTACTTTTGAATTTAGTTAACACCACAGACTGTTAACACCGTGTTGTTACTTGCGATTGCATCGCAATACAACGCAATTTGTGTTTGTGTTCAGTTCAGCCGTAAGTAATTGACTAATTTTATTAATTTTGTACTGTAACAGTATACAATACGTGAAATATTATCCGTTATCAATGCCCTACATTCTGATTAGAGGTAATCTAGCATCTTATGGACATAAAAACCCTTGGCGTGTTTTGGTATCCGGCTTGAAAGGTAGATGTTGACAAAATTATGAAAGTAAAATGAGAAACAGGAGAGAAGTAATAATATCTAATCGGGCTTGTCAACTAGATTTAAACATAGTCCTCTTCTCATTTTATTTCCTCCATAAAATGTCTCTGTTTATGTTATTTTATTGAATGTCTAATTTTATTTACATAGCTGGCGACATAGAACAGCTCAAGAGGTTCGCATGTGGTGGCTACTGCGACGACTCCACTATTGTTTACTTACAACATCCTTGTGTAATACTTAGCGCACTTGAGGTTTGTGATTTTATACATTCCTTACATAACGGCTAATTGAATCATTGTAGTTCTGCTGTAATGAGTCATATTGTGACAGTGCTAATTGATCAATAACATTACAGGTGTTGGGTTACAAGGTTGTCGCGTCTAGCTCCACAGCTGTCAAACAAGATTATAATGAGTATATGTGGACTATGAGAAAAGAATTTTCCGAACCAGAACCCTCAATAATTGTGGAGCAAGATAACATCAACAATTTTAGCAAAGAGGCTATGCACATGGGCAATTACCAACATCAGACAAAAGACGACGAAGTGTAAGCCAGAATCATCATATTGAAACATATATCTTGATCAGTTTAATTTGTTTTATACTATGGACACAAAGGGCAGCCAGAACCTGTCTCCATGCACCTTGGAAACAGTACCTATTGCTGAAGAAGACAGTGTTGTTTATATTGCTATCAAAGGGTCTTTGCATGCAAATGATAGCTCTGTCTTTGGACTAGGGGAGGAGGAGATAAGAGCTCTTTCTAAAAAGTTTCCTGGATCGGGAGTAGTTGTGAATGGGGTTTCAATCAAATCAAATGTTCTTGATGCTCTTAATTCATTGAGCCAGCTTGGTTACAAAATAGTTTCAAGCACTGGTGAGACAGAGATCACTTGGACTCTCCAGCGCATTATTTAAATCAACACAAACTTATTCACTGTACTGTTCTTTGTAATATTCTACTATTATAACAAATATGGACCATGGAAAGAATTGTGATCACTCCAACTGCACCCATGCTAACGCATCCGTTAGCCAAACATTATCTGAAATGCATTGGGAGAGGGGCTTGTGGTATGCAGGTAATTAGTTAAATGTTATATTTATTTCTATAAATTGCTACTTTGTCAGGTGCCATGTGCAACCGTGTTAGTATCTTATATTTTGAAGTTTCCTGATAAGATAGCTTAACTTACTTATGCTTGGGTGTGCCAGATAAAATTAAGCATGCAGACAAAGTAGTTATCAAGAACATTAAATAAATATTTTATTATTACAGCCTTCTACGGCGATGAGGAAAGAGTCAGACATCTGATTGCTAAGGCACGCAATGCCAAAGAAATAGTGAACACACCAGATAATTCTGGATACACCCCATTGCACTATGCTGCACGTAAAGGATATGTGGACATTTGTAAGCTTTTATTACAAAATGGGGCACTGATTGATGCAAAGACCAATAGTGGACAAGCTACACCATTACTCAAAGCTGCTGCGGCAGGTAATCACCAAGTTGTAATTATATAGAGAACACAAAAATAGTCAATGTGTTTCCATAACTCATGTAAAGCTAATAAAGCAATTGAGCTCAATACTTATAGAACTACTTTTTTACTGTTAATTGTTTCATCTCGCATCTACCAATCACCTGAGGACTGCTAGTAAATACACAATCATGTTTTGAGATAACCAAGCATTGAATAATGGTTTCATATCTTCATTACACTAATTAGAAGTTGTCACTTATCTTTCAATGCTGTTTTTAGGTAAAATTGAAGCAATAAAATTCCTTATTCAATCTGGAGCTATTGTTGACGCACAAGATGCTGATGGGCAAACAGCTCTGCATAAAGCTGTTGAAAACAAACACTCTGATTTAGTACATTTTTTGATGGAGACATACCCTAAACTGAATACTATGAAGGACATTAGAGGCCGTTGTCCTTCTCATAACACGTCAAGCCCAAAGGACTGATTTAGAGTTCAGCCAGAGATATAAAAAAAGTGGCAGTTAGAAGTAACTCATTAATGTTGATTGACAAGTTGCTCTTTTAATATTGTCATGCACTTTTATGCTAGCTCATGATATTCTTAGTTGGACTCTATTAACATTTAGTTTCCCTTGCTATTGATAAGTATTTATTTCTGCTGAGTTTTATTTGCATGATTTAATCTGCAAAATGGTGTAACCTTATGTATATTGGTTTGTTAATGTATTTTTATATATTTTAATGCTGTTGTTATTTGTAGAAACATTTATTTTATGTTAACATTCCCATTAGTTACTTTTGTTTTTTCAAATTAAGTCATTGAACAGATTATATTATTGTGATTTAAATAGGTATTTAATTATTGCCATTAGAGGTATTCACTTTAAAAGAAATGATAAATTATTAACATAGTTGTTTAACACCTAATTAAAAAATTCTATAATTATTTAGTCACTAATCGCAATTTTCCGTCTCATTATAATATTATGTGTTAGATATAAAAATTCTATGGATTATTTATAGTATTGGTCTTGTATGGTCAATGTTAATATTTATTGTAGGTGGGTACGTTACCATCACATAAAACTGGGTTTAAAAATAGCTTTCGATGAAAAATACAAAAGAAGGTTTCTTTATTTAATGTTGGGGCGGGTGTGGCGCATTTACTATCATAAAACATTGCTTGTGGCCAGACACAGCTTTGTTATTTACAATAGGCTATTTTCCTAAAAAAACCTAATTAGTCCGTCAGTTAATTATCAAAAAATATTGAACCCGTATTTTTTCTTTTGTCAATTATATAAAAAATTATGAAGATATCGCCCGTTAAAGTTCCGCGTGACGTCACTTGCTTGCGACACTTGCAAGCAAGAGACGTCACGGCCCCCCACTCCCAAATTTTGACGCGCTTTATCTTTGTCATTTTTTGATTATATTGTTTGATTTACAAAAGAAAAAATACGTTAGATTTCGATAATCTAACTGCCTGACTAAATATATTTATTATTTTTTTACCCAGGCAACTACCCTATTACTTACATATTTTCTACTGCAATAACTACTTACCTTTTGAACAAAAGAAAACTTGATGAAGATACACATTGTGGGTAATATGATTAAAACTCTTTTCATATGTATGTACAATGTATGTATTATCAACAGAATAGGTAGTACATTATAATTTACTCACCCTGTGTAAGTAGGCTTAAAAGCAACTTTATGTTGCTTTATTCTATTTAATATTATATCTGAATTCATATCATTTATTTTAATTACTAATTGTATTATTAATGCATGTATTAATTAGTTTAAGACTAGATTCTTATTTCAACCAATTCACATCACTTGGACATTTTTTACATAATAATATTCAAGGAGAATGAGTGGTCCTTTTTAGTTAATAAATTAAGTCACCTATATCATACATTTGATAACAAATATAAATAATCAACATTACATTGTCTACAACTAAATATAAAACTAGTAAACTTGTACATTTTTATCGCAACATGATTCAAAGCCAGTATATCCTTTTTAACTTTCAAGAAAATACAAACATCTTCTATGCATGTCTGCTCATTCTCATAATGTAATTACAAACATGAAATAAGGTTTATTCTTTACTGTTAGGTGTTTTAACAATTCAACTCATTTTGAAGATTTTTATGGACAAACATATTGTGTCACATAAGTATAGATATTCTAATCAACAAATATTTTATATTTTACCCTAAGTACACCTTTGTACTACTGTGTAAGTTTACTAAATAAAAATGCATATAGATATTTATTTTTATTTCTTGATAGCCCAGACTTTTTACTGAATCACATTACAAATTAGTACAGACCTTCGTCCTCCATCAAAAGGTATCCTTTTAAGCTCTTTGGTAGAGGTAGTGACGATATAAAGCGATACAATGTCTTACCCGTCCTGGCGCCTATACGTCTAATTTTAATTCTACAGAGATCAGAGAGACTAAGTGGTTGTTTGCAAGCATGATATAACCAATATGCTGTGCATCCTGGTTTAGGAACAGTGGCGCCTTGATCGGGATCCGCGACGTAATGACCTGCCTTTAGCAACATCGAGGCTAAACAGCACGAGCGTCGTCTGCTTGCTATGGATAGATTGTCCAGACCACACGAGTGTAAATCGCAAGTGTTCACGTCTGCTCCATAGCGAATTAGTAAAACTGCAGCATGATCTCTGAAACAAGAATAGCATCAATGAATTTACGAGAACCAAAAGTTTATATACCTATGAGAAAAATCGTTGCTTAACTAGAATTTTATATCCGTATGTATCCGTAACTTGGTTATAATAACCAAGTTATGGAGCAATATAGAAAATAAAAACCTTTGCCTTGCCTTTGGTCTTAACAGACAATACTTTTAGCATCAGTAGTCGACGATTTTTGACTGCATTAATGATGTTGATTTTATTCACATCAGTGGAACTTGGAACAACGCAATAACAATAAATGAACACATGAACTTACTTGTGCAACAATAGAGCCCTGTTTAAAGCTGTATCACCCGTAAGAGCTGTGGCATTCAAATCAATCTTATAGTCTATTAAACATTTCAATAATTCCTCAAAATCTTCAGGGGCAGCTACACTTTCAACGGCTATGTGCAATGCATTAGCACCTGTTATACTGTTGCACAAATTAGAATTGGCACCTGTAACAGAAAAAAAAATCACAGTGATTCCATAGTTTACATTAAAATCCATCAAAATATATGTCATTTTCTGAAATGAAGCAGCTGCAATCTCGTAGACGTAGCTCCGTAAATAGAGCGCCACTTTTACTTCGTGAGCTCAACGGAGTATTCTTCTGTCACCTATCGTCCATTCGTCTCTCATTATGTACTCATAACTTTAATATTCAAATATTCTATTTGTCATTCGGAAAAGAAAAGCTCGAATGATGTTCTCCTGCCGCCTTCTAAGACTTCTCTACGAAATTCTTCGAAATATGTCAATTTTCGTCGGAAAATACAAAATACAGAATAGATGATTGCAGAAACAGTTTGGAGAAATAGACCAGTGGTTTGTAATCACCACGAATTAAATATACCAGGTAATCACATACCTTTACATAACAATATTTTAGCGACCGCAGGCTGTGTTAGTCTGGCCGCTAAAAGCAGTGGTGTGTCACCGTTGTCGTTATAAAGGTTTATGCCCGCACCGTAAGCAGTGAGCATTTCCACGATTTCCACCTAAAAATTTAATTACTATCTATAATATTAGTCGGTTTGAATGTGTGCTATTATTTCTAGGCGTAACGAAAATTAATTAAAATTCACGTCGCCAGTGTAAAAAAAACTTGAGAGGTGTCAAGGGACACCCGGATGGAACGAAGTTCAAAGAGAGAGAGAGAGACAGACAGAGAAACACGCGCACGCCGCACGGCTTGCGACCTATAGCAAAAAGGTCGTTTCAACTTTTGGTCTTAATTTTTTCCGTCCAGCCCCCTTTCGCAACGCGCGATAAGGAACTTCGTTCCAAAAAAAATAGAAACACCTGATAGCGTTTGCAGTATTTACGACATTTGGTTCCATAAAATTTTGTTTGTTACCAATTTTCGGGCACAATATTTTAAAGATTACTCAATTAAGCTTGACTGCCCACTGTATGAGTTAAATAAAATTGTCGGTCATTTGACTCATTTGTCTATTAAGGTCCGTATTGCACGCGGCGTCAATTTAAGTATACCTAAATAAGCTTGATGTGAGACGTGGACATACCTGTCTTTGTATTATTGCATTGTGCAAAAGTCTATGCGAGTGAGTGATCCTAGCACCAGACAACAGTAGCAGTTCTACACCCACAGCATACTTTTGCCATACAGCTTCACAAAGGGGTGTGTATCCTTAAAAAAAAGATATGTTTTTATTATTTTGAACAAATTATACTGAAATCGTGAGTCAAGAACGTTATAGGCCGACCGCTTAACTGAGACGTTGCCTGAGATAGCTGCGTGATGCGGAAGGAGTGATAGTTGTCACAAGTTGATAAATCACTGAGCTGTCACATCACGTCACCACACCCCTCCCGCACCGCGCTGCTACCTCAGGCAACGTCTGTTAAGCAGTTGGCCTATAGTTTAGTCTACATTGCTAGATGCCACGTGATATACATTACTATAAATATGCGTTTCTTGAAAGAGGCAGTCGGCTTGATGTGACAAGTGCGTCATTACGTAGTTGATACATCCTATAAAATAGATAAGTATTATTACCATGGATCTCCTCACTGTTAACATTAGCACCAGCATCAATAAGGTATTTGATTACATCCATATGACATCGGCCAGCTGCTATATACAATGCTGTCCTCTCATTTGCATCCCTAGCTTCTAAACTAGCTCCATTACTGACTAGAATCTTTACCTGAAAGTTATTTTAAGCAGACTTAATGGAAGTTCACTTAGGAACTGCTGGTCTCTACCATGTCTGGGAAGCATTGGCCAAAAAATTCACACAGAGAATTGTGGAAGGTTATGGGGGCACCAAAAGTGATTTTCGCGCGAATACGTGATTCCGCGATTACCTGAATAAGTGAATAATGACGTACATACGCGACTGGATTGATCGCGCGAGTATGAAAAACGAGTAGAAAATACATTTATTTATCAGACTAAAAGAAATAAAGAGCAAGGAGCTTTCGCCTGTAATGTAACAGTTCAGATTCGAGCATTTCATCACTGACTGAGGGGAACCGAGGTATTGGTAATAGAAATAGTGACTGAGGAGAATTTGAATGAATTCGATTTTGAGCGTTACTATATTACCAATACCTCGGGGTATTGGTAATATAGTAACGCTCAAAATCAAATCTTGGATTGTTACATTACAGGTGAATGCTTCCGGTGAGGGAATGCCTTCATATTAAAAAGAGCGCGACGATCTTTTTCGGTGAGGACGTGGCCAGAATCTTTGCTCTGCCAGCATGTGACAGTACAGGTTTCAAAAAGTACTTTGGAAAAATAGTTGAGGCAATTATTTTGTGATGAAAACTAGTGTTTTGGGCTACTCACCAAATCTAGAAAACCTCTTGATGTTGCAAAATGCAGAGCCGTCATACTATCATAAGTCTTGTGGTTGACATTGCTCCCAGCCTTTATAAGAATCTTCACAATATCTATATAATTTTTTATTACTGCTACATGTAAAGCCGTCACACCATCTCCTGTTTCAGCATCTATTTTACAGCCTGAAAGAATACTCCTTTATTTGTAGTGGTGGTAAGAGGGAGATAAGAAATTGTTAGAGTAGCACAAAAATATTTACCAGCTTCTATCAGCAATTTGACTACTCCAGCATGACCCTGTTCAGCAGCATAATGTAAGGCAGTCTGCATAAATGCATCATGTTGATCAATTCCATTGGTCACAACAGAGGCTGATGCAATGGCTGCCCCTGTAGACTCCAATATAGCTGCATACCATCTGAATAAAAGAGAATGGACACCATGTAAATATGTGTGAATTGGCAATGGCAATGTAACAATAATCAACCTTCTATACTAATGTGTTACTAATTCTGTACATAATCAGGCTATAATGTTCCTAATGCTGGGACACAGGCCTCCTCTCAGTGAGAGAAACTGGGCCACCATGCGGGCCCAGCGCAGGTTGGTAGATGTCACATGTCTTATCTGCTCTTAGCGGTATGACCGCCCATTGTGTCACCCTTTGTAAAATTTCTTTATTTATGTCTGTAATTTATATGGTGTACATATACATAATAAAGAGTATTCTATTCTATTCTGATCTTTTCTGATGTTCCAATAATTATATTTACAATACAAATAGAAGCAACTTACTTATACATAGAAGACCAGGTTTCATCTTCACTTGTAGTTGGAGCAACATTTCCTATGTCCTCATCCCATTCTAAGTCAGCCTGTGGTGATGGTGTCAGCGATGATGAAGTTATTGGTGATTTCAGACTACCAAGTTTACTCTCATCACTGCTAGACCCTTCACTGTGTATAAATACAAAGTATCCCTGGTTTGTGTCTGCTTTTGAACTGTTATCATTTACTCCAACTGTCTCATATTGTCCAAAACGAAAATCCTTAAAAGTTCTGTCATTCAAATTTTTGCATTTAACAACAGTCTCATCATGTTGTCCATGGTGTCTTAGCTTGCGTTTGTGGCACTTGACTAGCCTTTTTTTAGGAGAACCTGCATATGATACAGGCATGTGCGGTTTTGCTTCACTGGCATTAATGAGTAGTTTGACAATATCAATGTTTCCATTATTTGCAGCTTCGCCTAAACTAGTTTTACCTTGGCTGGCAGTCTTATTTGGATTAGCACCTGTAATGTAATAAAATAAAGAATAATTCCGTTATATGTTGGCAGTGTGTTCTAACTTATTTTTTGTTACGTATTTTTCTGGTGTATATTAGTTAATCAGTAATTATTTTCTTTTAGATTTTTTTAAGTATCCACCAGCTAGCAATCAAGTCACAAATCATGTACCTTTAGAAAGCGCTCGCGAAACTGCGTCTACATCATCAGCTAATACTGCACGATATAAACTCTCCTCAATTGAGGCTTCCATGGCAAGTAAATTGATGGCCCATTTAAATGGGATCACAGAAATTGCTGTGTATAATACATTCATAAGTTTTTATTTTCTAATGATGATCTTTTATTTAATCATTAATGGTCTCATGATGAAGGAGCATCATTAATGGCACGGTCTCCATTGCTTGATATTAGCAGAGCTGAAATAAGTTTCCCTTGCAGGCTTCAGTGCAGGCAGAAAAGCAGTTTGTTATTTTTGTTTAGACTTCCACTTCCAGACATTTTGACATATATATTTCTTGACAATTTCATTTTGTTGTCAACAGTAACAGCTGTCACTGTAGGGTCCACAGACTAAGTAGTCGGATAGTGTTCTGTGGTAGTCGGCCATCGGGCGATTCCATCCACGTCCATCACAGTTTTTTTCATGGAATTAGTATGTCAAATATAGTCTGCTACAAGAATCTTTTGGTGCCTGAAGGACTGGCATGGGGTGGAGTGTCGCACACAGGAGGTCTACTCCGAAGTAGTATCGGCCGAATGTTCGGCCGTTTCCTGCTACGAAGTTAATATTTGGTTCGGTCGGTTCCGATCCTACACTCTTTCGAATATTGACTATGGTCCCGACCTAACTGAGCTGATTCGAACTTTTTTAGCATTTTTCAATAATATTCGGTTCGTCCATGTGTAGGCCCGATCCTAACATTCGCACTTTGCATTTCGGAGTAGGCCCCCAGGAGTATTACACATAAAAAACCGGACAAAATTGAAAAATGTGATGTAAATCCAACCGCACCCAAAATACATGTTTCTTTACCTACGATAACCGGTTTATCAAAAGGCCCCAACCAATGATATTTTAGTAAAATATCATTGGCCCCAACCCTCCAACCCTCCCGCGCATGTGCCAAAATAATCTTGCAGCTTATAACGCATAGTTTTTTTCAAAATCAAATGCTATAGTACAGACGCCAGCACATCAAGCTACTACAATCTGTCAGATTTCTTTAATAGATTTTCGACTTTATTGCTAAAGCATTAGGTTCAATGTTGATTGGGAAAATCTGACAGTTTCGGGTAGGTTGACCTGCTGGCGTCCGTACAAAATGGTAGATCAGATTTTAATCTAAATTAACAGTCACAGTTAAATTAAATTAACAGTCATGAAACATGATGATAATGTGCCAACATTAAAACCAGGGTTTTTTGCGAATTTGATCTTTATTATTTACTAGAATTGTAGCACTGACAGGTGTCAGGAAAGGATTCTCTCAACGGCTATAAATATCAATAGAAGCCATGAGAATGAGACTTGAGAGTATTGTATCTTGTATCAAAGTCTGCATGTGTTTGTGGTGACATTTTAAAAACGATGAATATGTGTAATTTTAACGAGATAGACTTTTAGCAAAATTCAATATCGTATCGTATCAATCCGTTGCCACGTTTTTACTATTTATCCTATTTACTTAATAAACGAAAAATAAAATAATTCTTTCACTTAAAAAGTGAAAGAATTATTTAAGTAAACGTAAGAAGAAGGGTTTTACTATTTTTCTTACGTTTACTTCGCGCGTTCGTGCTTTCGTGCTAGGCCTACAGAGCGCGGAGCGATTTACTACTTCCATGCTTCTTAGTTCTTGCACATTGACAGATGATTTCTAACATGGCAACCCTGAACTGAAAGTAATTGACTATTTGACTTTGTTTGCACGCTATCTTGCTTGCCGTTAAATTAATCATCGTTATTGATATCCCCGATTCGAAAGAGTGTGCAAGTATAAACTTATATTAAAAGGAGTAACAAGGTATCCAGTCACAATGTCGAGTACATCACAGAAACATAGAAACTTCGTTGCGGAGCCCATGGGGGAAAAACCTGTAACCGAATTAGCAGGCGTCGGCGAAGTATTAGGAAAGAGACTGGAAGTCGCGGGGTTCGACAAGGTTTGTACAACAGTGCATTTGGGCTTTAAAACTAAACATGTCAAACTTAGCTATTTGTTTACCTCACCACCATTCAATTTGTAGTTTTAGTACACTAATTTGTCAACCCTGTAAATTACCATGTTTGGTCGGTTAATACAAGATGCAGAGACTGTCCTCACTAGAAGAAAAGAGAAAATGATTGTATAAGCCGCTTCTCATCCATTCAACCTTCACCAAAGTTTAACATTATTTAATTAGACAAGCAGTAGGTCCATAACAGCATAATACTGATCATCCACTTTTATGGCAGAAATGGTCAGGCCCCTACTATTCCTGCACTAATATAGAGTATTTATTTGAATTTCAAGTGTAAGGGAACACTTCAAATGATATTGTTTTATCTTTAATGTCTATTATTTACCTATACATACCTACCATTACCTATTCATACTTGCTATTAATATTCATTGTTACTAGTTAATTTCATAGGTATTTTTAGAATATTTACCGTTTCAAGAAGTTTGTTCATTCCTAAAAGAAACGATTTACGTTCTATAGAAAAAAAACAAGCCCATGCAAAAGTTTTGTATCCCAAATTTTAACTGCAAATAATAGTAATTATCTAAACCATCCCTACGCTGTATCTGGTGGCTTACATGTTCATGTTCACACAAGCTTGTAGGCAACCATTATTTTTTATAAAACTGATAACTTATCTAATTCAGTCATTATTATTTACAATAAATGTTAAAATACACATTTATTACTAAATGTATCCTCTGTTTTGCAAGTGTAACTTCCATTTTGATATTTTTTGTTTAAGGACCAATAGTTTTCGAATTCAACTCATATCATTCCATTTTTTCCTCAAATATAAATTCTGACTATTCTGAGAATTATTGTTTTTCGTTCTTTCTTTTATTATACTTCTGTAACTCAACTTTTGTGTTCCTTTTCAAGGTTTAATGATATTCTTGTATGTGAATATACAATTACCATAAATGATTATGAATATTTTAATCCAAATATAAGTTTTTGAAATTAACAACTACAAAACTTCTAACATGTTTTGTTTACCCAGTTAGCCACCCAAACTGGATATCCTTGTGGAGCTGAGATGAATTGAATAATCAATTTTCCCACCCACAGGCAATATACACTTTTTAAGTGGAGTTCCGGGCACCAGCTCGTATTACCTCACCTAGCCACCCTATAGACTGATGGTAATAGTATATTATAATAGCTGCACCCTGCGGTTTCACCCGTATAAGTGTTAATCCCATGGGAATATTGGAATAAAAAGTATCCTATGTGTTATTCTGATTTATAAGCTATATTACTGTAGTTTCAAAAAATCCATTCAGTAGTTGTTGTTTCCATTATGACATTTCCGTTGCATCACTATTTAATCTTCTCTAGCATTGTTTTAGCTGCTTCTCATTCCTCCAACCTACCCCAAAGTTTAACAAGTATTATTTTAGTAGGCACGCAGTAGCTATCCATAATACATTTTAATAGCAGAATAATTACTTATTATTCTGGTTCGAATATAGAAGTTATTATTTGATTTGAATTTTAAGTGTTCCCTTGCGTATTTTTCCTTGTTTGTCTAGTAGTTTTAAGTACCTATAAATTTTTACTAGTTAAATCATCTTTATTTTTAGAATAAATATCCAGAAGTTTGGGTGCTAGTTAAATTGTATGTTTACCTTTCACCAAAAATTTTCCTCATGCGTTAAAATAGAAGTACCTATGTTTAAAGTACAGTAAAAAGTCTAGATGTTGGTAACCCAATTTTCCCAAAAGGCGGGTAACTTAAAAAAAATATATCTTGTCTAGCATTGGCACAAATTATAATATGTTTTCCTTCACCAATACTATTATCATAGTTTAATTTAACATTTTCAGGCCTACACGGTGTTGGGACAGTTTTTGGTGTTGAAGAAAGACAAAGAACTATTCCAGGAATGGTTAAAGGACACATGCAATGCCAATTCAAAACAATCAGCAGACTGTTACCAGTGTTTGAAAGATTGGTGCGATGAATTTTTGTAATGAACAGTAATCTCAATAATAATTTTAAATAACATTCTTACATACATAAGATAATGTAAATAATATATCTAATAATTTGTAATTACACATAAGCAATAGGTATTACCTATATTTTTTATGTAATTTTTCATTTATTAAAATTTGTACAAGAATTTTATTTTTATTGCACTAATTGTTGTGAAAATAATTTTCCCATTTAAGTATTATAATGTTTACAGCATTGGATTGTTTTCACTAATTTATTGAGCACTAAAGAAGTGCATTTATTGTTATAATCATAGATCTATGATAGGTTATCCTAACATTATTGAATGCATTTCATTTCCTATGTGAGCTAGGTATGATGATTTCTCTGTGTAAACCAAGTTTCCTTTTTGAATAAAATAAAACAATTTGAATTAGAGACAGAATTTACTACTGCCTATATTAACATTATCAACAAAACGTAAATGAGTAGGGTTTTTGGCTGTCAAAATCCTGTTCCCCAATAATATTATGGAACTAGGGTCTAGACTCTAGTGATAACGAGCGCCCGCGGCCCGCGGCTGGTAAGCTCACGAACGTCACCACTTGATGTACAGACGCCAGCACATCAACCTACTACAATCTGTCAGATTTCTTTAATAGATTTTCGACTTTATTGCTAAAGCATTAGGTTCAATGTTGATCGGGAAAATCTGACAGTTTCGGGTAGGTTGACCTGCTGGCGTCCGTACACATAATGTTCTCCACAGATAACTATACATAAGTCGATGTTCTCTTGAAACCTTATATGCTAGGCCAGCTCAAGATCAAAGTGTTAACCAACGACACCGCACCGCTTCGTTTAAAAAAAAACGTTGCCCCACACTAGGAACTTCTCCTGTGTCGTGGGTGCGTTTTACAAACATTTAAACTCACATACGCAAACAGCCAGACCCGGAACAACTACCTGTAGGCAATACAAATATGTATTCCGTGCGGGGATCGAACCCGTGACACGCAGCGCAGCAGTCGATCGCTCAACCACTGCGCCAACCGTGTCGTCAGACTGCTTATCTCACAATCCGCCATCATGTTGATAAAAAAGGAAATCCATTTATCGCCAAAACATTTAACTGACCATTTTGTTTAACTACTATTGTGAACGGACGTACCGATCGCCCGCGCGTGGTCTAAGACGCATCACAACACCTCGTCGCGGTGTACGTCGATCTATCGGGGCCACCGCTATGACCCAGTTACAGATACGGAAATCGTCATGAAGTGTTTATTATAATAATTGTTTAGGTGACACGCTCGCCTTAAAACTAAACAATAGCTGCAAAACAGTCTATAAAAATAAAAACAGATCTGGAAAAGCAACGGACAGTGAAAACCTGCAACAAACGGTACGTCAACTGAACGACCACATACAAAACTTGCAGGAACAGGTACAATTATCTGCAAAGACAATTAAAATGCTTAAAGGCACAAGAAAAAGAAGAACCCTCCAAAAACAGGTCAGTGAGACCATACCACATTAGTGTTCTGTGATACCACCTGCTCAGCCCACTAAAAGTGACGTTGAGTACTGCACGGATGAGGATGAACTCGCCAGAGAGATAGGGTGGATTAGGCCAAAAAACAGGAAGAAAAGGAAGTTAATCACCTCCGTTACTCCACCACCACTACAACAAGCTAGCACTACCGCTCAACAGCAGCATCTGAGCAACAAAGAGAAGGCAACCTCTAAAAAAATTTTAGCACCACCTCCAATCGTAGGATTCGTAGGGGACTGTGTTAAGAATTACCAAACATTCTACGACTTTTTGACTGAATCTCAGCCAGTAAAAACACCGCCTAAGTGTTAAGCGGTACCTAATTGTGTGAAAATAAATGCCAAAACTGAAGAATCCTACAGAGTGACTGTTTATAGAACTCATACGAGGATAAGCAGACCAGGCCAATAAGACTAGTGGAGAAAAAATTGCATTCTTCTTGCCTACCGGATCGGATTAAAGATGACCTAACGTCGTCGTTGCAAGGATTTTAGATAGAAAATGCAATTAACAAGGTAAGCTGGAGAAGAAAAGAACCGCTGAATATGTTCATACTATCATTTAAGAATGGCGAAGATGTCTGTAAAATATACGGCATTAGGTACACATTATCCTAGGGTTTAAAGTTGAAATAACCCCGCTTAAAACATCAAAAATAATACCGCAGTGTAAGAGATGCCAGGCTTATGGTCATACCCAAAAGTATTGCTCAAAAGAACCAAGGTGTGTTAAATGTACAGGTAAACACTAATTGCAAAAAACCTACAGAAGATAAACCTAAAATGTGTCCACTGTGGCTTACCTCACCCAGCCAACTACAGAGGGTGTTTAGTGGCCAAGGAGATGCAAATGATGAAGAACAAAACCTCAAAAACGAAGTCATCTAACAACGCTGCCGTTAAGCAAAGTACCGACTAACAGACAACAAAACAGACGCCCGCGAAAACCGCACACACATCTAAAAGTGTCTCATCTGCACAAGCGGTAAAACCAAGCACTTAACCATCAAGTCTTGAGGATAAGCTCAAACAGATCTTGAACTGCCTATCATCATTTTGATAAGATACTAGAAAAGTTAGAATCAAGTAGGTACTTTAAGAATCAATCATGAATAACACACTAAAAATAATGGCGTGGAATTCCAACGGACTGATGCAACACCAACATGAGTTGCAAGCATAGACATTAAATTATTGTTGCAAGTAGTCCTAGACACAAAATATTGATGTGTGTTTGATTTGATCTCTAAAGCGCACTTCACTAAACAGTCTTTTGTAAAGTTTAGAGGTTAGTGTTGCAATAAACTCGAGTCTTCGAGTCCTATATAAACGGACTCGGATGATGAATTACAAGACTCGACTCATTACAACATAACTCCAAGACTAGAGAACTAAGTTCTCTACGAGCCCTTGTATGTGACATGAGAGCTCGAGTCTCTTTGTGCGCACTGCGCTCGAGTCCTTTTTATGCGGCGAGTCGTACTCAAGTTCTTTTGTGTATGAGTCTAGCAATTAAATTGTTACATTTACAGGGCGGGGAGAAAGGCTCAGATAAAAAAATAACAGTATTGATTAAGGATATTTTTAATTATTTCTAAATATCATAAAAAATGGGTAATTTTAATTAAAGTCCTGGGGGCCTACTCCGAAGTTCAAAGTGCGAATGTTCGGATCGGACCGACACATGGCCGAACCGAATATTATTGAAAAATGCGAAAAAAATTTGGATCGGCTCAGTTGGGTCGGGACCATAGTCAATACCTATTCAAAAGAGTGTAGGAGTGTAGGATCGGAACCGACTGAACCAAATAGTAACTTCGTAGCAGGAAACGGCCGAACATTCGGCCGATACTACTTCGGAGTAGACCCCAGCCATGATGCGAGACACAATAGTTTTACTGCCAAGACGGTTTCTTTTTTTTGTGATTAAATTGCCGGATCTTGAAAATGCTCTCGCCTGGCACACTCGTTGCCGGAATACTCAGAATATGAAAAGCTAATTTCTGAAGCTGTGGCAATCGAATAGTTTGTTGTGCCCACCAGGACCAGGATACAATATCAGTTTCTTCTGTTTCTGTAGGCATTGTCAAATATAGGTACTTGAAGTTCATCCATAATAATCGTTTTTTTTTATAAATCGTCGAAAAAATGGTTTTACTCGAACTGCCTTCTTCTAACTGTTGATTTTCGATAGAACACTGTTTATTCATTTTTGAAAAATGACGTCAACAACTTAAATGGCTCATGTTCATTTTTTTCAGAATTTTTTTTTTTTAGACGAGAGTTTTGACAGACGTTGATTGGCTGTGCTATTATGCGCGCTCCGCGCATGCGCGGCGCATTGAGCGACATCTGACGAATTTATAGCAGGGCAGAAGTTGAACTGCACTGCTTTTTTTTTTGTTCTATGACTAAGTAGCAAAAAGCAGTGCAGTTCAACTTCTGCCCTGCTATAAGAGCTGGTGGTAAGCCCCGATCTAGAGGGCGAACCTGGGGGTCTACTCCGAAGTAATATCGGCCCAATGTTCGGCCGTTTCCTGCTATGAAGTTATTATTTGGTTCGGTCGGTTTCAATCCTACACTCCTACACTTTCGAATATTGACTATGGTCCCGACCCAACTGAGCCGATCCGAAATTTTTTCGCGTTTTTCAATAGTATTCGGTTCGGCCATGTGTCGGTCCGATCCGAACATTCGCACTTTGCACTTCGGAGTAGGCCCCCAGTATTATTGTACGGACGCCAGCACATCAAGCTACTACAATCTGTCAAATTTCTGTAATAGATTTTCAACTTTATCTGTAATGTATTAAGGTTCAAGGTTGATTGGGAAAATTTGACAGTTTCGGGTAGCTTGACCTGCTGGCGTCTGTACTTACTCTGTGGATCAAATTCAGCCTCCAAGTCTGCTACTGAAAATGTCCTTAAGGAAAGTCCCAAGAACATTGTCTAACCCGGATATAGAGACCGGGCAACACGCTCGCTCAAGTCCCACCAACTATATAGCCTTTGATTATTTACTATCCATAGACACTAGTTCACTCTGTTTTTTTCTGACATTTACGTTTGGCAGCAGTAGTCTAGTCTAGTTTAGTCTGTGGTCTGTTTATTTTTGGAACTGGAAGTCCGTGAAAATCGAGGATTTTACGTTTTTGTACGTTGTTATTCAGTTAATGAATGCTCACACCTTTTTGTTTCTACATAATTATAGTGTATTGAAGTGTTTTACGGTCAATTAACCTGATGTATCCAATACTTTTACTGTGTAATGCAACTCTTTGATTTGACACCAACACTTCCTGTTATTTCTATGAGCTGTCCAAAAAATATTTCAATCTGAAACAAATCGTGTACCTTAATAACATGTTTACTCATATATTATAATTGTAGCTGTATTTGGGGAGCCTCTGATGTAACCTTCATTCGCTATTATTTGTGCGCACAATAACTCTTATCATCAACATTTGCATAGTCTGATTTGGAGTTATTTTTCTAGAATTTATATCATGGTGCCAGGAAATAAGTAAAATGTCAACCGAAAATTGCTTGGTGAAAGCAATTTATTCCTTTAGGGGTAAAAACAATGACGAGCTATGCTTCAAAAAGGGCGATATTATTACTGTTACCCAAAAAGAAGAAGGTGGATGGTGGGAGGGAACTCTAGGCGAGACCACAGGCTGGTTCCCTAGCAACTATGTGACTGAACATAAAGGTATTCATTACTATTTATTATTGTCCTACAAAATATTACATTAATTTGTTGATATAGTACATAAAAATAACACACTATAAAAATTCTTCAAAGTACTTATATAAATTTTACCACAGATCCATCAGGTAGTGTGACAACATCGCCTATACGGGCAGCATCAGAAATACAGGCATTCAGAAATGTAGTTCTCAAAGATATAATAGACTCTGAAAAGGCCCATGTGGCTGAAATGCAAGGGCTGGTCAGCAATTTCTTACAGCCTTTGGAGAAAAGTGAAATGTAAGTTTTTGTTTGTATCAAACTTTAAACAACACCCAGTCCTAAAAGACTATCTACTATTTGTATTTGAAATATTTATTTAAAAATCTATCTATATCTATAAAAATGAATCCCTATTTCCCTTTGTCACGTCACGCGTCATAACTTGAGAACGACTTTACCAATTTCAACCATCTTTTTTTTTTAAGTTTTCTAATACTTTGTAGAAGGTACTTACGGAAAAAAAAGTTAAGAAAGTTGCTTCACGCGGATGAAGTCGCGGGCAAAAGATAGTATTTTATAATTATTCAAATATTTATTTTACAGTTGACCAAAATAAGTTGACAGTGTAGGGAGATGTTTAAATAATTGTTATACATCAAACTATTATATATCAATTATGTTTTTGTTATTGCTTATTTTTGTAAGCTTTATACATATATAATTACTTAGTCTGTTGCAATTATAACAAATTATTAATACTTTTAGGCTAACAAGAGATGAGTTCAGGCAACTAACGGGCAATATTAACGAGGTGCTACAAGTGCATGAGCAGTTCCTGGCTCTGTTGGATGAATGTGCAACAAAAACGGGGCCTGATCAGAGAGTGGGTGGTCTCTTTTTACAATGGGCCCCTAAAATTAAGACTGTTCATCAAACTTATTGTGCTGGCCATCCTAAAGCTGTCTGCATTCTTGATAAGTACAAGTAAGTAAAGAATTCTAATTAAATAGGTAGTTTGCAAACATCTTAGCATTACATTCTTTATTCACTCTGATATTTAAAATAAGGATAAATGATGAACGATTTTAATTATTTTGTTAACTCCCATTTATTAAAATGCCTTTATTTTTATGAAAGTCTGGACTTGTATTTCTCTTTCAAAGAGTAAACTTTAATTACATATTCTCTCGTAAACCCGAATCCTGGATCTGCCCCTGGTCCTGGCAAATCTTTATGAATGTGAATTATTTTCATAATTTTTATTTTATAATTATTTTAGGGAAGCACTAAACACATGGATGGAGGAAGCTGGTGCTGTTTGTCCAGGGGTGCTAGTATTGACAGCTGGCTTATCAAAGCCATTCCGTAGATTGGGCAAGTATCCTGCGATGCTACAGGAACTGGCCCGTCATGTGCATGAAGCGCACCCTGATAGGGGTGACACTCATCGAGCCTCTGTTGTATACAAGGATATAGCCGTAAGTTTGATTTGTTTGTGGTTCTGTATTTTGCTGTTGCGAGTTTTAAAATCCTGTTTTAAACATTTTTTTCATAAAAAGGTGATAGTTGATCTGCATAATACGTATTTAGTGCTGGAACAACAGCCTCTAACTTACTGCACTAAAACAGATCTTATTAAATTTCTTTGAAAAGGTACAGTATGAAATCCTAAAAGAAAAAAAATTACTAAGACATTAAGTATGTCTCACAAGCTGCTTCTTTCAGAGTGGTTGTGCGGCATTACGGCGACAAAAAGAGTTAGAGCTTCAGGTGGTAACCGGTGAAGTTCGCGGCTGGCCCGGTGGTGAACTAGCGTCTCTTGGTGACGTGCTGCATATGGGCAGCGTCGCCGTAGGCCCGTCGCATCAAGACCGCTATCTCGTCCTTTTCCCCTCTGCTTTACTGCTACTATCCGTCAGCAAGAGAGTGTCGGCGTTTGTTTATGAGGTAAGTTTATTTTTAAATATACTGTGAAAATTCATAATTGCTATCTATACGTATTATAAGTCGCTTTTCGTGTCTATCTGTGTGACGGCGTTGTTCTTATAAACTCCACAACTTATTTTGGTTCGGTTTTCACCAAGATTTTTTGTTATTTCTGTGTATAATACGTTAATTTTAAACTAACATAATTATATTAAGGGGCCCTGCACGAAAAATAACCATTTTGCCAATTTATAATCTAATTGGAGAATGCTAAAAAATAATTGAAAAATAGATCTGTGTGACTATAAAAGTAGGTACAGTTTTTGTGGGGCGAAATAATTCGTGGCAGTCACTGCACGTGTTAATAGTTTCATCACTTTTGCACGAAAATATGTATCATTCGCCTTGGATTGGCCGATACCTATTGTATTTTCATAAAATAACATTGAGATTTAAGTTAAAGGATTGCGGAAGATTAATTTGCGAACGAAGCAGGGGTGGGTCGTAAGTACTTATTAAATAAATTTTTACTATTTTTTTTTTTGTAGGGTTGTCTTCCATTGACTGGCATCACAGTCTCCAAATTAGATGATACAGATACCAGAAAGAATGCATTTGAAATAGGTGGCCCAATGATAGACACGATTGTGGCAGTGTGTCAGACAAGAGCTGAAGCTGATAACTGGGTGAGCCTGCTACAGAAGCACTCCAACACCAGCAGTCCAGCCCATGAGCCTGGACAACCTCAATCATTACCACATGTAAGTATCTGTTTATAAAAATTGCCCCATTTTGCTTAAACAATAAAGAACTCTTAAACGCGTCTAATAGCCACTCCAACTAGAATATATTTTTTTATACATAAGACTAAGATTTATTTTTGGTTGTATAGCTGACCCGCTCTCCTTCTGAAGGGGCGTTGTCTAGCCTCAACACTAGTCGCCGCAGCCTTTATCACGTCACGTTGCCACCGCCTAGCTACCCTTCTGCATCACCTTACTATTCGTTAACCAAATATTTCGCGAGACTCGTTAAGAAAAAAGTTATCACGAGACAAATGTTACGCAAACTTCTACATGAAAGGACGTGGGCCAAGGCTTTCGAGTTAACAGGGTTGCCGGTGAGAAGAAGACATAAAAATCATATTCGTTTAAAAATAGAAGATGATGGCACTATAGCCGCAGACGCAGAATATTCCGACTCTGATGATAGTGACAGAGAAACCGACGGGACTGAATCGTACACGAGCTCTAGCTGTACTGATGCAGAAGCAGTTAGTAACTCAAAAATAATGAGACAGAATGCTATGGAAAGTCCGCGAACAATATCATCGTGTAGTAGCTGGGGTAGTAATTTTGGTTACGTACGTTATTTCGACAACGCCGCTGATATGCATTTGGATGGGAATCAATCAATGGTCAGCGCAGATTGTACTCGAGATATATTTGAAGGTGTAACTGGCAATAAGATACCTCATCACACTAAAAACACTTTTGATAGTGGCCAAGAATACCAGAAATTAGCCCTAGGAGGTATGTTTTCTCCATTTGCGCCACATTCCGAAGGTACTGAGAATTCCGGTTTCGAAGCAAGATCTTACATGGCCTGTGAAGATTTAGTTAACATGGATGACAGTACACAAATTGATATGCTTGGCAATGAAGAAAAAGATTTCATACCAACAAGACGGAGTTTCCCAAATGTTAGTGCCAAAAACGAAGCAGTTACCAAACTTTGGAAATCAACAGAGGAAAGTTATACACCTGAAGAACAAGAAATTGCTGATGAACAATTAACATCTGATCTATTACAGCTTTTTGCTCCTCCATCACCAAAACAGAGGTACAGTCATTTAGAATCTATAATACTCGACCCGCCACCAATGTTTAGAAACGAGGAGGATAACATGAAGATAATCAACGTCAATCTGAACACCAATGTGCCTTTCCGGAAGCATTCGCTCAATTCCGACAAAAGAATAAGGCGATCTATGTCTAGGTCAATGGTGGAAACTGAGAATTACCACAGAAATGAAGAGGCCAGAATGCATAGAATGAGCTCTCAGTCCGAAAACCACAAAATGCATAGGAAATGCGAATGTTGTAATAGATCCATATGTCCCAGCCCGCGATCTTCTGATTCAGGTGTTGTGGGAAGTTGTAATCTGGCCTCGCCGGAGTTAAACATGCACGAATACTCGAGTTCAGGCACCACCGGCAATGATTCGGACACTCACGACAAAAGTTCCGATAATTCAAAAGGTTCTTTAACGAATTTATCGCAACGCAGTTTCGATGCTGACCATCGAAAAAAAGTAACCTTGTCTGAAATAGAAGCGGCTACATATGAAGATCAATGTAGGTGTACGTCGCCTTTCGGATCCACTGCTAGAACATCTTGCGTGACCAGTGTAACTTCGGAGAATAGTCTAGATGTTATGGATTCATCAAACATGAATGTGACGTCGACGTTTGCAGCAGTACCGACCGTACCAACAACGAAAGTCAAGCGTACCTCTATTAGATATAACATTGAACGTTACGTGCCAGAGATCAAGTTGAAACCTGATCCTCCGCCAAGAGTGTACAGGAAGCCCAGTACTCACATTGAGATTCCTAAGAACGTGCGTCAACCCCTACCCTGCCAGTGGAGCACTTTGAACATAACAGAACGATCGAAGCCTAGCCTGCACTATCATATGCGTATTTATCGTGAAACGCCCGAAGTCAATAATATGCAGAGGCAGTCTCGGGGTAACGCACCACGCAATCGGGATGTCTTTAACAAGGAAAATAGACAAAGCATGGATGAGAATAATTCGCAAATGCGTAAAACGAGATCTCGCAGTGAGGACTTATCGAAAGTGCAGAAGGGTTTAGCTGAAGCCCAAAGCGGCTTTGTGGTGTATCGTTCAGATTTGTACGCACACTGGTGGATGAAAGCAAAGTTACCCATTACCGTGGTCACCGACTCAGGCAAGGATTATTCTTTTGTAAAGAGCTACTGATTTGTGTCACTGGTTTGAAGATAATATTGCCTTGAGGATTTGTAACCATTAGATTAATACTGTCATTAGAGTTACCCCAGTGTTGCAGTGCTTTACTTGATCATCCTTGCCTGTGTTTATTCATCTTACTAACTACAAAACAATCACTGCAAGTAGAAATCATGTAATTATACTAACCAATTAAGATGAAAATAATGCATGGTAAGGCTTAATGATCTGCTCCTCTCACCAATATTTAGACATATACATTGAACAGCAAAGTGTTTGGTTTCCTTATTTTATTGAAACCCATTTGAACTGGGACTGTTATCGTAGTGTTATCGTCAAGGGCTGATAATCTGGTATACCTACAAGAAACTCAATGTTATAATGCCATACGTATAATCCTTTGATCTGATGTTTATAATGCTGCAGTGAGACAGCTGGCGTTTGTCCGCTAGACACCCTTGCTTATTTAAGATATATGTTTGAACAAGTGCTGCTCCAGAAAATTTGTACATTTTTGTATAAACTACTTGCACAAATGTATCTATTTGCTAACTTTTAAAATGTTAATACCTATAACGTGTTTCCTTCCGCATTACAAGTTGAAGTTTAAGTAGTAACATATTTTGTTTTCCAACAGATGGCCATGAGCGACAGCAATAACTCTGATTTATCGTCTGGTCTAACAAACCACAAAAGATCACACTCATTCAACAATCATCAAAGCTACACACAACATACGCAACAAACGCAAAAAAATAAACAAAAGAATCAGTCAGCTCGATGGCTCTTAAATTCATGCGACTCTCTTGACCAATCACCTGCCAAGCCAAACAAAACTCCTATCGGCAAAAAGTTCTCTTCTGTTGATTTCATCGACACGGCTGGCTCGAACTACAGCAATAAAGGTAAATATGCTCATTTATTTACCACATGTGTTTCACATAAAATTGTTGTAAGATTTTCATCCAATTAACTTGTTGATGATAATCTAGATGAATGGTTTTCTCATACACAAATAATATTTCAGTACAATTTCGACGGATGGGGCCTCTAATGTTTCTAATTTGAAACGATTCATGCTCCTTACCTATATGCGATCACTTGTATCTTATATTATGACGAATGTATTAGGTATTTTTGTACGTGTTGGTACAAATAAGATTTGTCTACTTACTGCAATATTTCCTTCCATGCACACGTAGGGTGGAGCATAACATGTTTACGGCCGGCGCCGCCTCTCAGGCCGCAATCATTCACGGTCGGTTCGGACGAAAACATTGGCCCGACGCACCCTTATGCGCCGCATCAACGAAAGTCCAATTCTTATGAAGAGGACGCCCTAATATTAAAAGTTATCGAAGCGTACTGCACCTCGGCACGCTGCAGGAATGCTGTCAGTTCAGGTGAGTACCTTTGATTAGCTCCACCGTAACACAAGACCGACGAGCCTTGTTAAAATACTATAGAAAGAACCTACCATTGATAATATTTTAAACTAGCAACTATTTGCTTCGGCGTATAAGAAAAAAAATTGTGAAATATAATATTGACTCCTTTGTGCCTCTGCAATACATCCAACAATAAAAGTAGACCGATATCGCTAAGTATGAGATTAATGCATAATATAACTAATTTGCAAAGTATCTATAATAGCATAATGGTTGTAGTAATTGAATGATCATTATAAGCAGGTAGAAGGTTATCCACTAACACAGCGTATTTATTATGCAGTACCCAATATTCCGCTGGAGATATTCGAGTCGACAAGGAGGAGACATGCGAAGTCAAGAAACCGTATTATCAGTTGGTTCTTAGAATGAAAGATCTGTATTTATAAATGAAACCAAATTTTTCGCTAGTCATACAAGTAGCGCTTGAGAATAATATTTGTTCAAGTTTGCTGTTGTTGGTGTAATGACGATAATATTTATTAATTAAGCACTTCGTGTATCAGTATATTAATTTATTACAATACTCAGTATCTCTCTCATAGTTATATCGGTATTTATACAGGCACACATCTCTAAGTGCATGTGCAGCATGCTTTGATAATCTCTTGTTCACTGTATTAGCTCTCGTAGATCTGATAACGTTAGTTTTAGTTTATTCCCAAATTAGAAGATACGGTAACATTTATAGCAATTTTATTTATTGTATCTTTAGTTCGTATGAGTACAAAGTAGCTAGTCGTTGTAGAGGTTACTTATTTATTTTGTATCCGTATCGAATATAGACTCGATTATACGATGTTCAGTAGTTGAATATTTTTAGCATTTTCTTACTTACTGCCATCACCAAAATATATCTTGTTACTAACAAATCGCAAGAATCTCTTCAGTCTGCGCTTGTTGTGTATAAACTTTAAACAAATGCCGGAGTATCTAATCTAATAAGGACATTATCACACTCAATCGTCTCTTGATCTGGTAGTCTGAATCTTTCTATTTTGTTACATGCGGCTGCCTTTATATCGCACCTGCAGTGGACTGCGGCCACTTATCTCTCGGTAAAGTACAATATCACGCACCCGCTACTAACATACCTCACTATAACTACACTAAACTTCCGACCGTCCAGCGAAGTAACACGCCCGAATATTCCGGCTGTAGTAAAACGACCAAAGTAAAGCGTAACAAAAGCTCCTCTGCGGCGGACGCATACTTGTATCGAGGGCCGGACACAAGGAGGCTGCTATCGGACCGGAAATTCGACATGAACCGCTCTAATCCTAATCTGTGGGAGTGTTCCGAAGAGCGTAGACAGAAGTTAATGTGCGGCAGGGAGCGCCGCAGCGGCTCGCAGCCCAGCCTGGCGCCGCTGCGGGTCGTGCTGGCCGCGCCCGCCCCTCGCGCTCCTCGCTCCGCGCGCTCCTCCACCTGGTGCTGTGGCACTTTTGTCAAACAGCTTACCAAATCTCACCATTTTGATTGACATAAGTAGAAAACGTAGTTTTATGCTCAATAGTTGTTCCTACATATCAATCACCCTTTTCGCTGTTCGCTCGGATTACCTGGTATTTAACCACGTCATGTTATCTTGTGACCAGTGTGACCGCTGACATTGTTTCATTTTCCAATTTTACATTTAACCAAAGCTGATCCCATTGACTAATATTATAATTGTTTGTTTTTATTTGAATAATCGCATCCTCATTTCATGTAGCTGATCATTATACATATAAACTAAGTGTAGTATATCTAATGCAAGTTGTAAGCAAAGCGAATGTTTGTGTGAAACTATTCGCTTTGGTTTCAATTTAGTGCTAGTGCCATCGATTTAGGTTTAATGAAACGGTCGATCAAGCGTGTTATCTGTGTTGACATAGATTTTTCATATACAAATGCATGTGTGCAGTATTATTTAGTAATTAGAGAGAGTAATTTTTAAATATTGCTTGTATATTTTATAAATATATTTTTTGTGGTGCATTATTAAATTATAGCATAATTTGCATGATTATGCTTTTAGCAAGTAGTAGATTGTAAGGAAATAATATATTAAATGGTTAAACGTAATTAAAATAATCACGAATTGGTGAATTCAGTAATGGAATGCTGCCAAGGACGCAACTTTTTCATAGAAGTTGTATTTATTATTGAATCCATTAAATGCCAAATGGTGCTTTTTATACGCAGACGTCTATTAGGAGTCATTAAAATTGTCGTTACTTTGTTGAATATACACATTATAACTATTATTAGAATTTGTAAATGTATAAAATATTTCGAGTAGATAGATACATATGACTTGCGCATTATTTATAAACTTTTCGTTGAAATTTTTGTTCTATAGAATAGCTCTGTTTTGACATAAAACAACGTTTAAAAAAATGGCAAACAAAAATAACTAGCATGAAATAATGTTATATCTTTCGTTAAAAACACCTCGATATTGTGATACCACTACAAGAATGACGATGATTTTATATCAGTACAGTAAATTAAGTAGTCAAAACCAAAGAGCATAATATATTCGTAGGGGCTAGGGCTAATAGAGACAAGTGAGGCAAGTTATTAGATTGTGCGGCGGGTAATCACAGCGGGCAGCGGCCGCCGCGTGCCATTCATTTAATATTGAACAGGATAGCGCAATGTACTGCATGCTACATTTACATACGAACGTTACTGTACCGTGCCAACTGCAATACTGCCTACGCTTTGACTTGTTTCATTGTATCACTTATCTCATACATAGTCTTTGTCCTTCATCATTTTTTTATCTCGAAAGATTAATCTCAAAAATTTGTTATCTAATTTAAAATGTTTATAATTTAATACAAAGTTACATTTGTGTATTTGAGTATCTATAGATATCTTAATACACTTATTGAATCACACGTCACATTTGCGTCACCAACAAGCATATTATAAGAACTGATTCAGCGGAGCGCTATTCCCACAGCCCATTAGGGAAAAGAGCTAAAAATAGTGAAGCTTGTCAAGCATATGCTGGCACTGATTAATTGAAGTGGAAACTGGAAATCCGCCTTGTGCTGTTCGCACACACCGCCTCTTTACTGATTACTGCTGAATTTTAATTAAATATTGAAATTAAAGTTTTGATTTTCAGTATTTTTTCAGTTTAAAATCAGAGATATTATTTTTTACGTCGTAATAATATTGCGTACCTACATCCGTAATTTTTGGAGCAGTCAATTCAAATGCAAAGATTACGGTACAATCCCTATATATTTTCATATTATAATTTTTTTTTAGAATGCATGCCTTGCTAGCTTCGTAATATTTTCTCGTAACAGTAGTAATGTGTGGCTGTAAGCTTGACATTGCACAGCTTTCACCAGGCGAGATCATTGACACGAAGCTATCGATTTATTGTTGGTCGCGCAAAATGTACAATGCCTGTGCCTAGGTAATTCTGTTCTGATCTGACGTAAAGGATACCTACTCTTATTTGGAGGGTATTTGAAGAGCCTTTTGGCTTAATTTAGTATGTAATTGGCACATAATTATGGATACAAGACACACTTTTGAGTGACCTGTGTCTGCAATTTTCTTTTTCTTTTCATTGCAATTTTTGTAGGGATGTAATGCTATGAGTGATCGATAAATTCTGCAGGTTGTAAATTTTGTTAAGTTTAAACAGCTATTACCTGATTTCAATATTTATTTTTGAATACATGTCTATTATGAATTATGTATATGTTTATTAAACTTTTTCGATTTTTGTAGTTTATTAACAATAATATAGTGTGTAATTTTGTATTTGTGTATACCTATGTATTCAACTATTATTACTAACAAATTGATGCCTTTTAAGAGTTGGATTTAATCCATTAATTTCTTTTAAAATACGTGTTGTGTTGTCAAATACTGTATTATATGATTAAAAATAAACTCTATATGTATTACATATTTACTTTCTAGCTAAAATGAGATATATGTATGTTAATGAAATAAACTAATGTTATTGTACGTGTTTTCGTTGCTTTTGCGCCCATTTTAAGAGGTATACGCAGCAATTTGATATTATTAAAAGTTTGCATTACATTCTGAATGTTTGTGTAATCGTTATAAGGATCATATTGTACAACTTGTTCCTCGTCTAGTTTTAATGTTTGTCGTGATTTGTCCTTGAAATGAATATATTGATTCCACTTTTTAAATACGAATGCACACTAGTTTATTTTAACACGGATGAGGTATAAGTTATTCGAACATATTCATTTATCCTATATGTATTACGATTCTAATAATCTTTACCTATATGTTAACGAAATTGTGTGGTACAATATTATATATATTTTTCTATGGAATTGTAGTTATTATTAACATCTTGAAATCAATTCTACAATTAATGAGCACAAGATAACGTTGGCATGCCAGAAATGCTACAATATGAACTAGTCGTTAATGTTCTATTGATTTCCAATACCAGTAATAGCTGCACTAACATGATATCTGATAATGAGACTCGACTCGAAAAAAAAATCTACAACTAGTAAAATGTATGATACACAGTAGATAGTCAATAGCATGTTAATTACTTGAACAAGGGTTGATACAAGGTGGGTATCAGGTAAAATATCCATCGAAAGCTAATCGTAAGATAATACATTTTATACTTTCATATAATTCTATTTTCAGAATGCGACGACGAGAATCCCGCGATAGAGGCTTTGGTGAGATCACCGTCGCTGCCGATACATTGTGTGTCGAGCCAAGCTTCGCCGAGCTTGTGGACGATAGTCATGCGGCTGCAGAACGAAGTGAAAACATTGAAAATGGAAGTTAAGAATTTACAACTACAGCTGAGCGAAGAAAAACACGACCGAACTCTTGCCATCGCTACTTTACAGTCGAGAAACATATTGTTGGACGCGAAAGAAAGTAAATGCTAACGATTTTTTACGAAGTATTAAACTATAATGTAAGAATGATTTTATGTTTTATTTTAAAACCCCTTTTTGGTTTTGCTATAATTGAGATTATGATTGATTGAGTAGGTAAGTATACCTACTTTACTACCTAGTATCTACAAATGACACTACATACTAGATAGTGTCATTTGTAGATGTTGACAGTCGCTACGGGTAATCAAAAGGCCGAAAGTCTGACAAACAGTCTTATCAACGGCTATCGTGTTACCCAGTATCTGGATGGTGGAGTTCAGATAGGCAGTCGCTCGCTATAGGTATTCAGCTGCATCCGGTTAGATTGAAAACTGACCCTAATATAGTTGGGAAAAGGGCTAGGCAGATGTCGATGATGATTGAGTAGGTACTGTATACTTTTGATAGTAGGTACTTTTTTGATGAAATTAAATACTTATTCGTACATTAATAATTTCACTCTATCGATATAGATACGATTGGTGCGGAAGTGGAATGCTCATCCTTAGGCATATATCGATTACAACCACTCACATATCAGTCCTCACTCTTATAGAGCTGTCGGAATGTACAAGTCTTCAGTAGCAGGTAGCTAGCTGCGCACGCCAGTTTCAATGAAATGGAAATTGGATATAATGTTCATATACCTACATGGGACACGATTTACACAAGGTCTGCATTAGTTTACCTATCTGTATTGAAAGTAATATGTATAAACTAGCTTCTGCCCGCGGCTTCGCCCGCGTGGATGTCGGAAATTATCCCACGGGAACGTGCTAACAGAATAAAAAGTATGTGCTTCCCCAGGATGCCATCTATATCTATGCCAAATCAGAAGTTCAGTGGTTTAGGTGTGAAAATTTAACATACAGTTTCAAGTTCAAATCCTCCCCTTAAAAACCGAATTACCCGTTTTTGTCCCGAGTGGTAAATTTTCGACAACTTTACATAGGTATTTATTATTAATTATTTTCTGTCAAAAGTATCAATACTGAGTTTCGAGTTACTCAGACCGCGCATTCAATTTCTTCGATATAAACTTAACACCCCCTATATCCCCCTTTGAGGGGTAGCTTTGAAAAACTTATAATGATAAACTTTATTACTTACTTAGGCAAATTTCAAGTTTAATATATCGTGTCTTGTTTAATATAGTTTAATATTCTTGTCATAACTTGACTCAAAGATTATTTATACTAATTTTCGAGTTAATCAAGCCATGCAGTAAAATCCTCCCCTGAAAAATTGACTACCCCATTTCAGGCCGTCAGGGGTAGATTTTCAAAAAACCCTGATACACATTATTCTTAACTTTCAATATTAGGTATAAATACTGAGTTTCGAGTCAACCGGACTGCGCGCTAAAATTCTTCCATACAAACTTTGAAACCCCCCAATCCATTATTAGGGGGTAATTTAGAAGAAAAAAAAAACTGACAATCTTCATAATTTATTTAGATAAGTATTCGTGCTAAGTTTCAAGTTTATTATCTCAAGGAATAAGATTTTTCATACAAACTTTCACCCCCTATTTTATCCCCTTGGGGGTAGAATTTATCAAAATCCTTTCTTAGCGGATGCCTACGTCATAACATCTACCTGCATGCCAAATTTCAGCCCGATCCCTCCAGTGGTTTGGGCTGTGCGTTGATAAATCACTATGTCAGTCAGTCACCTTTGAGTTTTATATATTTAGAAGATACTTTTCCGGCATAAAAAGTACCCAGTGTAGTGCCCAGGATATTAAAGAATAATTATACCAAGTTTCATCGTAATGGAACCGGTAGTTTTTGCGTGATGCCTGAACAAACAGACAGACAAAAATTTTTTTAATCACATTTTTGTGTTCGGTGTCGGTCTAGTAACACCCCCTGCCATTTATTTTTTGATATTTTCAATGTACAGAATTTTCACTTCTACAGATTTATTATAAGTATACCTATAGATATAGATTACAGTTAAAATTACGCAGGACCAAAACAAAAATACGATTCATTATAGATTTACCGATATCCCACCTACATCTAAGGGGTGCCTATATATTCTAACCTACTAACATAATATGTTGGAGTGGTGACGGATGACTCGGTTCAACGGGCGCTCATCGGGGTGCATCGCCAACGTAGGTGTACCACACAGCCACGTAGGAATGCTGCGGTGTAAAGCACCTACTCGTGAATGTTTCTGGTGCAGTTCACTGCGTTCTCATTATAACTAAATAGATAAGTGATGCTTGCCTTAATAAGTAACTAAGTACTTATTATTCGAAATAATACGGAGTAGTGAGTCGCTAACATGACTCGGTGCGTTTTATGAAACCTTTAATTCGTGGCTACAGGTACGTGGGTCTACTCAAATCGACTACCTCCTAGTAAGACGAAACAGCCTTAAAACTGTAAAAAAATTTAAAGTGCTCCCAGGTGAAGACCTAGTTTCACAACATAGACTAATGATAATGGAGGTTAAAGTCAATGTCTCGTCCAGTAGGAACAAGGAACGGCCCCCACCCAATACTAGATGGCGTATGATAGAAAACCAGTATGTTTAAGAACCAAGTGGTAGAGAAAATGATTGACATGAAGGACATGGAAGAAAAATCTGTGAATGAATGTTGGGAAGACATGGCGGATTGTATAAGGAGAGTAGCAAAAGATGCGTTTGGAGAATCGCAAGGGAAAGGTATGATAGAATAGGATACATGGTGGTGGAACGAAGGCGTGCAAAAGATGCTCAAAGACAAGAAAATGCGTTTAAAGAATGGCAGGGTGTAAAACGGGAACGATAGTTTGAAAGAAGATCGGAGATTTATAAAGAATGGAAGAGAAAGGCAAAAAAGGGGGTAGCAGTTTCGAAGGCTAAGGCGCAGGAGAAGTTGTATGCCTCACTGGACAGCCCTAGAGGCCAGAAGGAGCTCTACCGGATTACAAAAGCAAGAGAAAGGAGAATGAGAGATATTCTTTACATTAAATGTATGAAAGACGACGCCGGTAAGATTTTGTACAAAGATGACGAAATAAAAGAACGATGGAAGGTTTATTTTAAAAAGCTAATGAACGAAGAGAATAAATGGGATGGTGTGCTTAAAGAGGTACCTACAAGTAAATATGGGTTTGGTGAGGGAAATTAGCATGGATGAAGTAAGAAAGGCAGTTCAAGGTATGAAGAATGGGAAGGCTATGGGCCCACAGTAGAAGTATGGAAGATGTTTAAAAGAAGATGGATGTATGTGGCTGACTTTATTCTTCAACTAGCTTCTGCCCGCGGCTTCGCCCGCGTGGATGTCGGAAATTATCCCACGGGAACGTGCTAACAGGATAAAATGTACCTATGTGCTTCCCCAGAATGCCAACTATCTCGCGGGCCCTTTGTGGCTAATTACAATAGAAAACTAATTGTGTCTCATTAGTGGTGGTTAAGTAAGAGGGTACCTATATGATATCTTTACCTAAGTACCTACCTAATTAAAAAAAAAAAACTCAATAACAGAAAATTAAATACCTACCTACCTAAATAAACCTATTTCTGATGATAACTAATCTAAAATATTCTATATATATAGGTAAAATATATAATAATTAAGCAAAATCCCTAAAAACTAATATCTATACGAATGACTATCCTACCTAACAGTATTATAAAATAACCTACGGTCACTACGTACACTATCAAATATACTACCTATACTTTAAAATTAAAATCTATACCTACGACTTATATAAAAATAAACCTAAATAACTCTAAAAACTAAAAGGAATAAAAATGAACTCCATTGCGGGTGACTTAACCTACGACAAACTTATTATTTGCGGTTGGTGCAGTAATCGGGTCTAGGGATCGAACCGCAAAATTAAGTTTGTTTTTTATTGTATATACTTTTCCGGGATAAAAAGTACCCAGTGTGGTGCCCAGGATATTAAAGAATAATTATACCAAGTTTCAACGTAATCGAACCGGTAGTTTTTGCGTGATGCCTGAACAAACAGACAGACAGACAGACAGACAGACCGACAGACAGACAGACAAAAATTTTTTTAATCACATTTTTGGGTTCGGTTTCAGTCTAGTAACACCCCCTGCCATTTATTTTTTTGATATTTTCAATGTACAGAATTTTCACTTCTACAGATTTATTATAAGTATAGATAAGTTGTTGCATGAAGGAAGGATCCCACAAGAAAGGTGCAATAGTTCGCTAGTGCCCATCTTCAAGAATAAAGGTGATATACAGGACTGCAACAACTATCGAGGGATATAGCTCATGTCACATAGTATGAAGGTATGGGAGAAAGTAATAGAGATATACTGCGAAGGGAGAGTGAGATTACCCCAAACCAGTTTGGGTTTATGCCAGGTCGAGGAACAATGGACGCCACTTTTGCACTCCGCCAATTGTGCGAGAAGTAGGTATAGACGTGCACATAAGAACTTGCAGATGGTGTTCATTGATCTGGAGAAAGCGTAAAGTTTTGAGTATGAATGTCGATGGCTATAAGAGTAGAGGAAGACCAAAGAAACGATAGATGAACTGTGTGAATGATGATATGGTTATAAAGGGGGTGACTGTCGAGATGGCGGCTAATAGAGGAGTATGGAAGAAAAAGACATGTTGCGCCGACCACAAATAAATTGGGATAAGGGCAGGAGAATGAAATGAGGTACGTGGGTGTAGGTACAGTCAACAAAAGAGACAAATATGCAGGGTCGTCGGATATCATTGAATTTTAGTAAGAAACGGATTGATGTTTTCGGATAAAATTTAATTAAATTAATAGAAAATAAACAATTCATTTATCAAACTAAATTTCATTCACATCCATCGGTTTCTTACTAAACTTCAACTATATCCGACGACCCTGCATACTTATCTCTTTTGTTGACTGTACCTACATAATTATCTTACGTTTTTTGCACGTACAGTCAACAGCAAAAGTAGATGATCAAAATCAGAAATTCAATACTAATGAACGGAGTTCGAAGCTATATGGCAGCTGTACTAGTAGTAAATGTTTGGTATAATTTACAATCACATACTTTTGAATCACTTCAACGCCACACAGTTCTGTCGCGAACTCCGTTCATTAGTATTGAATTTCTGATTTTGATCATCTACTTTTGCTGTTGACTGTACAACAATCAAGGAAAGTCAGTTAACAGTTCAGTTAAAATAATCATAATGTTAGAATTCTCTTTTAAATCGGAACATTTGTTGCCTTTCGCTGTTGACTTACCTGATGGAGGTAAAATAAAATATAGGTACCTACCTAGCCAAAATGACCCGGTACCTATTAATGATGCCTGGATACAAAATGTGCTCTCACAAATGTTTGTTTGGCCTGCTACTGTTCACGCATCAGTTATTACTAGTTTTGGATATAGAGAGAAACAACTGCGAGTAGCCTCACACGTTAATAATGTGTGGAGTGCCTAGAAAACAACGATACGAGCTTGTTGAGCGTGAAATACATGATGCGGACCCCACACGCCCGGCGAATACATCGAATGTCAAGCGTTCCGGCAATTACTTATGGGTCAGGTAAGCAAAGGTCGCCGTAGGCTCCAATACTTGATTAAATAGGTTTTTATTAAACAAACTGTCCGGTTTCTGATCCCGGGAAAAGGTTAGGAAGGGTGGATGTAGGTACAGTCTCCGACATAAGTCGGTTCAGGCATACATTAGGGGACAAATGTCCTGCGACACGTGGCGCAGACGACGTCGAGTGAAGTGGCGCGACGTAGCCAGACTTCGCTCGACATGTCTGGCAACATGGCGCGATATGTGTCGCCAACGACGTCGAGTGTGGCGCGATGTCGCCAGATATGTCAGGCAAAGTTTTGCGAAGTCGCACGACTTTGCCTGACGTTGCTACGGACATAAGTCGCGCAATGTCGCCAAATATGTCAAGCGAAATCGCTCGGCTTCGCTTGACATGTCGCCGACACAATGTCGTGGGACATTTGTCCCCTACTGTATCCCTGGCATTAAACTTTCAAAAGAATTTCATGAATGAAAACTTCAAAACTATCCTTTGCTTCTCTTAACAAATGATTTTAGAGTAGGAGGGATTATTTGGAAGACTAGTACAATTACCTAATTATAGGTATATTAAAAACAATAACCATAGGTAGGCTAATTTCTTCTTTCTTTTTTAAATCCATGTCATAAAGCGACTTGCCGCGGACTATATCCACTCCAGCCTGAAATCAAAATTATATATATGTAGATAGATAAGATAAACGCCAATACGATTTGGGAAGGCAGAAAACAGTACCTACCTACGCCTCAGATTTGACTGAAAAGGTAAAAAATTTAAAAAGCATGTATCTATGTAATGATATCTAGGAATAATTTTATTTTCGACACACCATGGTTTTTAAATGATTTCTCCCGGTACCTTGAGATCTCGTAACGCTATCCTTCAGTAGGTACCTACATATTTGGTCTGCTTAGGTGGCACCACCACCTTAATGGCACCTAGTATTTCTAGTAAGTTGTTTTAATGAAAGTTTAGTGAATAACTAAACACTTACCTTCCAGCCATCGCCTATCGGGCACAATTCCAACTCCCCTATTTCTTAAGTCAGCACTTGCCTGTCTTGGGAATCGAACTCGAGAACTCACTAAACTGAAATAAATTACATTCATGGCTGCGGTAATGTGCACGAAAAGGCTTAGGTACGAATGAAAATTCATATCTCATGAGAGAAATGAGTGACCTTGTTACTGAGTGGCATCGTTTCGGTATCTGTAGGTACCTTCTGGCAGTTACTAAGTTACTTTTAGATAAAAGAAGTCGATCCAATTAGCCGGCCATTCCTCCTACTCTAGCTGATAAAATGCCAGAATGTTTTTATTTCTTGTGTAGCAGCAACTGGAAACGAGCGTCGCGGATGCTTCGGCAACTCGGCATGACCAACAACAAACGCCACCGTTTTTAATTTAATTTTCAATTTACTGTTGGAGCCTCCTTCCCACTTCTGCATAGCTACCTTTTCGTACATAAATAACGACGGGTTTGAAGTCAAGAATTAAAAGTTCACCGTTCACGCTACCTCACTTAACGTCTGTTTATTTCGGACGGGGGCTTAATCGCTAATGAATGGGTAGGTAGCTACCTAACAACGCTAATGCATTTCAGCAAGTCATTGTAAATGTATTAATAACTTTCATCGATGATGTTTTTAATACTTAATTACTGATTTATAACTTGGCATAAATGTCACCACAACAATAGCTTCGGCTATTTATACGTAGGCCTATTTTTGGTCTTGCCGGCCAATCTATACCTAGAGTTGTTACAAAAAGTATTTAATTATCGAATCTTACACGAGTAGTGTAGCGTTACCTCGCAAAATGAAGGTTCAATTATGTAACAAAACTCTAGGATTTAAAAAAACAGGTTGATGCAAAAAAGGAGATGAGTTTTTGTATTGGGGCGACCGACCGGAGCGTGTTGATGTCTGATACGATTTGACCTCGCATGTTGGGGTTGATTTTCAATGAATAAACCCAGTTTTTAGGTTCCCTCTAGGTAAAGCTACCCAGTATGCCTACAAACACTACCCAGTTCGACTCATTTCTCCCATCCATCACATTCATAAATTAAATTGAATAATTTATTCTAGAATTCCTATCAACTCGAGCCATTATGAGAGCATAACTTTGAGGATTTGTGTACACCTTTCAATTTCACAGTCCGCAGTAAGTAATTTCAACAGAGGACGTAGTTATAAATCGGAACACAACGCGATATAAATGGCACCTGACTGACCAGTGTAGTTTCTCAACTAGCTACAGCCAAGAGTTAGTTTGTTTTCTTGGATCTCCTGATTGATATAAGTTCTTAGTTGAAATAAACAATGGCACTCTACTTTGAGAAATGGTTCAAAACGATACTCGTATTTGCGTATCCGCGTATGGCGTAGTACCTATGTGTTCTTTCGAGGTGGTCGATCTTTGTATAAACACCTTTATTTTTATTATACCTACTTTCCTTTCTAAATTTGGGTATGTTAATTGTCTAAATATGTCTTTACAAATCTTTTAGCTAAGTAAGTGAATTCTTTTGTGCTCATAGTTTCATTTAACAAAACTAACGAAGGAATACAAGAAGTATTCTTTAGTTTTGTAAAACCTCTTTTGAGCCCACTTTTGAAAAAGTAAACTGGCCGAACTTGACAAGCATCCGAATTTAGTGGCCATTTGTCCAGAAAAAAAAGATAAAACCATTTCATGGTATCAAAAATTCCCTTTTGCATGAAAATTGCCAGCATCCAATAGGTAGTAGAGTACCTACCTACTAAAAGAAACTCAAAATAAAAACCTTATTCCTAAAAAAAAATTAAAAAATCTTGTTTTGTTTTTAATAAACCCGAGTAGGGTTCAAATAATTAATATTCATTAGAATAACTGTTGGCAGTCGTTAGGCTATGTTCAAATAAAAATAAATATCAACTCTTGCATAAAAATATTATTTGTTTTTTACATAATATTCAAAAATAAGTATACACTTGTAAATTACTTCTTACAAATTAAGGTGATGGCACATACAATTTTTAAATAATATTTTATAGTTAAAGGCAGTTCTTGATTATGTGGTCTTTTACAAACACATTTTGTATTGTGTACCTACCTACTCGTTAAATTAACGCGTTCAGCAGTAGTCTGCACCTGATATTTCGAGCCATGGCTTTCATGCTCCGGTGAGCATATTCGAGAAGAAAACGTTTTTTAGCACATACTCTGCAACGTAGATACACAAATTATGTTTCGTAATGAACCGCCAAGGAACTATGAACCGTAGTACAGTCTACTCAGTAGTGTTGTTGTTCTGCGCGTCCGGGTATGTCGCCTGGAAGCGCCACCGGTCCCGCCAGCAGTGCACCTGGTTGCGTATGCGCGACACGTCGGCCGCGTACGTGCGACAACAGCCGCCGACGTACCGCACGCCCAGATCCAGCCACTCCTGGACGAAGACTTCGACTGACTCGCACTTGTCGCGGTCTATCCACCTGCGACGTTGAAAAAGTTAAAGTTGCAATACTATTAGAAAGCGGTCTTACTTTGGAAGAGGCTCAGTTTTTGTTAATGCAAAACTGAGTCGCAGGATCCGGCCAAGTTAGCCAGTTCTATTAATTTAATTTTTTAATACCTTTTCAAATAATTATATTATCACACAAGAATAAATCCAACGCCAGTGTATACTTTCTAAAGAAGGCAGTATGGTATTTCGTAGCTGAGGCTACGTCGTAGCGTCGTAGCACATACATAGTTGTGCTACGGTCTACGACTCTACGTAGTCGCCGCTGAGAACTAGCCACTAAGCGGATAAAATGTGAAGTCACTATTGTGCTACGCTAGCTCGGCAGCCAAAACTTAAGTAGGTAAGATCTAATTTCATTAGCGGTTCCAGCTACATTAGAATAAGAAATCTTGACAATTACATTCACTTGGGAATATACAAACTAAATAGTAGATAAGTAACTTATCCTAGTCGGAAATCTTACCCTATTTGAGGGTTGTATTTTTCACCCGAATTGGGGTAAACGATAAGCGGAATGGGGTCGTGTGGCCGGTCGTCGTTGAAGCCTTTCACGAGGCTCGACACAAAGGACGGCGCGCAGCAGTTCACTCCCACGGCAACGAGCTGGTCAGGGTTCGTTTCCCAACATTTCTTTGCGACTTTTTGGAAGCTTTCGCCGTGAGCTATACTTTGATTGTCCTGTAAAAAAGAGAGTTAACAATAGTCAGTATTGGCAAAGCAGCGGAATTTCTCATTGTATTGCGAACTATCTATCTAGGAACGAATACGAAACAAAACAGTAGGTAGCTACAATGTTTCGAAAGTGCTTATCGTTTCGTGAAAGTTGTAAAAGTTCGCTAGATGAGGAATCTTACAGCGATACTTGTAAGTATGCCGTTGACTAGCAAATAGCCTAGGCAGCTATAGGCTTTCCAGTTGTTGTAAAGTTTATAGTACCTACCTACCTAGTGATTTAAAAGTCAGCAATCCTGTATTACCTACTTTATATTTTTAGTCAAAGATTTGGATTAATCCGTTGACACGGTAATAGAATATTTAAAAAAAAAGGTTCAGGTGCGTGTATTGAAAACAAAATGTTTTTCACGCAACAAAATTTTCTATCAAATCTTTTATCAAAGTGATCGGCGTTTTGTTCCCGATTCGTGCGACTCGTACGAACAGAATAACAAACTCCATTTGAATATTTTGTGCCTAGGTATTCACGGTGTGCCAACCCGCCGTATTCAGATATCTATGTACTAAAATAAATAACTCTTCCGCAGAGCCCACACAACGCCAGCAACGCAACATGTCAATACCACGCTTCCACAAATCGATGATTTTCGTTATTTTAGAATTTCAAAATTGGTTTGGTGCAGGATGGAGAATTTATCGGAGCTATTACGTAACTCATCGATCCCAAGCTTTGAATAGACGAGCCTGGTTATGGTTGGCAAGGTTTCTTTATGCTCTTATACGTCCCATATAACTGAAAGTGTAAGGAATTTGAAATGATACGGAGATAAGATATTTCAGCTTACTCGCTTACCTTACAACTGAATGCGATCCACGCCTTTATGTGAGGAAAGTCTCGAAGAAGGTCGCATAACATTTCAGCTTCTTCTTGACAAGGGATCGTCTCCAACGCCAGAAGGTCGACTCCCGCCGCAACCAGCGCCTGGATCCGAGGTCGGTGCCAATTTCTCATAGTCTAAAAAACAGAGGTATTTCTTATCATGTTAGAAAATAATTCTGCATTATTAAATTCGTCAAGTTATGATGTGGGAGTTCTATTATAATTCAAAACTAAACAAGGCATTAATGAAAACAATCAAAGAACTCCAAATTAATTAAGGCGCACATTTAGTTACTTCATGTTTGTTTCAGATAGCCATTTGTTCTAGGTTTCGTTAATTAACTGTCCACCCCAGTCAAATGCTGTCGGTACCTACAGGAAAAAAAAACAAGAGAAATGGAGTGGAGTTTTTCATATTGCCGATGTAAATTTTAATTTGCAGGCAACTTTACGGCCCTCTTTACGATTTAGCCGCCGCTTTCAATGGCCTTTATTAGGCTATGCATTCATGGCTCTTTGGGTTCCGCAGAATTGATCGAGCGCCAGATTTAATAGTTTTTACTTTTTATCCAACATTTATTATTTCGATTCTAGATTTATTAGATTATCTACTCTAAAGCAGCTATAATATAGACTAAGTACCTAATCTATTTTCAAAAACGATTTCCTTGCTATGAAAATTTATATGATGAAAATATGTAGCTTGCCTGCAGATTCATGAAAAATCGTCTCGATTTTGCCGTGAAAGAACAGGTTATTTATACCTTATACCTGGGATGGGGAGTGGTGGGGAGAAGTATAGTATAGTGTTTCCCTTATTTATTCTTTTAAGCTTTAGCCACGACAGTGACGAGCAATAACTTAATATCTTCCCGTGACTTTTTATGGATAGGAGGTGTTAAAACAGGGGTCAAAACAGGTGTGATGTTATATTATGTTATTTATAAGCTAAAATACCTACCTTCGTAAATACTCGTAGAAAGATAAAATGTAACTTTTGCCTAAGTATAGGTAATATATTAGAGAGTTATGTTGTGGTTTTCTTCTGTTTTGCGATATTTAGCAAGAAATCAAACTTGCCAGTAGCCTGATCATATGACTCATATTTTAATGAGCATCATCAGCCTACAGAAGTCCACTGCTGGTCGTAGGTAGAGTTGCTACCAGCCACCCTGCGAAGTCGGCCGCACACCTACCCTGAGGGCGTCCTACCATTTAGCGATTTGTCGGTCTCCAATCAAGAACACGACTACCCCAACGGTCATCGGTTCTACGACTATTATGGCCGGCCCATTGCCAGCTTGCATTCAGCTTGCTTATTCTAAGAGCTGTCGGTGTAGCTTTTAATGAGCGACAGAACCAATGTATATCCTAAGAATACACAAAAAAGAATAATATTAAGCTTTTACAGTGACTAGGTAGGTACCTACCTAATATAGCTTTGCAGATAGTATTAACGAAAAGGAACCCTAAAATCGAACAGCATAGTTAATGTAGAATAATAAAAATACTCACTCAGTGAATTCAGAGCTTTTAGTTAGAAAGCTTTACCTTTAACATTTGAAGATCGATTCAAGCGATTGCCGCCCTAAAAGCACTCAGTGACAATATATAGAAATAGACAAAGAACCAATTTCGCGCCGGCCAAATTCATTAATTATTAACTACATCTAAGCGACTAGTTTTATTTACCAAGATAACTATTTATTTTTCTATATACAATGTCTAGAATATTGGCCCTAACAGGTATGCGGGTTACCTATCTATCTTCATTTTATAGGCGATCTAAATCGACGTTAGGTAGGTACGTAAAAATTGAATAAGTTATTCAGACAAGCTCGCTCCATATAGAGAACATAATCTGTGCTTGCCGATTTCACTACCTACAGTAAAATAACAAATTGTGCTTGTTTTTTTTTTGTTTTTGTAAAATGTCCTCATGTTGTTTTCATTTGACTGAATAAGACTGCTCGCCATTACTGCATGTTATTAGCAGGGCTGGAAGTACCGGTATTTTTGGGAACCGGTACCTACCATTGTACTTGGTGTGATACCGGTACTAGAGTAGCACCTGTACTATTGGTATTTCTAATCAGTACCTATCGGTATTGTACCGGTACCAAAACCGGTACTAAACAAATATTTCTATAAGTTAGAGTAAGAAACAGATACAGTAAGAAGGATAGTTAGAAAAATAACTTCAAGGTTGCCAACTGTACGAGGTTCCTAGTATAAATATGAGATTTGTGGTACGCGCCGGGTACCTGAATTTGGTACCGGTATTTGTTAGGTGGAGTACCGGTACACGTCTGGAACCGGTACCCAGGTACCTACCAAACCGCTAAGTATCGGTACAGAACCTGTACTTTTGGTACCGGTTCCAAACCTTGGTTACAAATATTTAAAATCTGTTAAATAGCTTACCTCAATAGTCGTAGTGTCTGCGTAGCTGCCATCATACTCCGAACCGTCATGCAGGTGAGCCCCGTACGGCCCCACCGAGCCCACGACCAGAGGGATACGATCTAAAGGAAAGGAAGGAAGGAGTAAGTATTTACCATAAATACACCAAGTTGTTGTGTATAATATGTCTAGAGCTATGCTCTACGAGTCTACGCGAATACACATAACTTCCAACCCTTGCAAAGTGTAATTAATGCGTGCTTGCACCCGACCCTCGCCGCCGCGGACCCTACAATCTTTGTATACAGCAAAACACAAACATTCTTGAAATTTTATAAATTTAAATAATAAATTACATCTTACCTTTGACTTTACCTTGTTTCAAGAATTTCTGTGTTTAGTACCGAAACTCATTTTATAAACAGGTGGAAATATAGGTGCCTACCTATTACGTTCTAAATAGCCACTTGTCATTCTAAAAAGTTATACCGGTCATAAAGTACATGATGAACCCGTGATAAAGATTTAAAAGCGTATTTTCGAGTGGTTTTATAGGCTATTTGCCTGTTTACTAGAAAATGAACGAGGACTTGAGAAATTATTGTTAAAATTAGATATTTGCTCCGAGGGCACTTTTGTTACATCGCTTTTCGTTTGACAGAGTGTCATCTTGGGTATATCTAAAAAAATCTACCTTGCTCTTTTGTGGCTGTTAGCATAAATCAGATTTCAAGACTTGTCTTTTTACATATTTCGGTTTTGTAAAATAATTTGTCAAGCCCATATTTTAATGTGTACGCTAGGTGGATAAATTATGCATATTTTACCGTTTATTCCACTCTCGGCCCCTTGACCCCCAATAAATATCGAGTACTTATTCATTGTAGTAGGTATTCAAGCGACTTAAAATGTCAACATTCTCGCATGGTAGATATTTAATTAAAAACATCTACATACCTATTGTACAAATGTAATTTCACTGGCCAAGGAACCATTTGTCATTTTCATTTGATCTTTTAAAGTCTCCCATTTACTGCGGAGGGCTGCCTCCCCCGGTATTCATTTATGAAATATGTCACGCCATTCAGGCCCGTATATTGTAATGTATGGTCGCAGATACTTGCCGTTCTGCACGTAGTCCTGGTACTCCTCGAGGTACTGCGTGCGCGCTCGCTTGGCCAGCTCCACGGCGCGCACGATCAGTTCGGAAGCCTCCTCCTCCGTCACGGCCAGGTGCTCCACGAACCCCTCTACCGACGCCTGGTAAGTGTTCGTTATTACTAAATCTGCTCCCGCTGCAAAATAATCATAAAACACGTTTTATAGCCGCAAACAGTCATAACGTTGGGCGCATTAATCACATTAACACAGGCCGCTATTTAATGAAAACAAATGATCCCAAGATTAATGTCTTTAACCATGCTACCGATATCTCCATGCTTTTCCTGTCAACGTTAATTCATAGTCCACATACTCCGAAGTCCGTATTACGAAACTAGTTCGATAAATATGGCTAAAGTTGAACTTTGTTAGTATTACGGACTGTGAGCGGGGTGCGACTAAGAGGCGTAAACAATTAATATTATTAAAACTTAGTAATGCAACACGAGCCCGGCTTGTTCAATATTACGGAAGCGAGGTCGGTAAAGGAACCGTTCTCTGTCGAAGAAAATAATTATGTAATAAATAGAAGACGGCGCACGGCTTGCGAATGGAAAGGTATTAGACAGACAAGGTGATTAATGGCAACAACGCTGTGTATCCGGAGTTGTAGTTTGTATACGAGGCGCCTTCGGCTGTGCGAGCGGAGCCGCGCCTCCTGCCGCCTGCCGAGCCTGTACTATGCAAATGTGAAGTAGTTAGTAGATGAGGGAGAAATAGCGGCATCACTTGCCAACTTGCTACAGCGTCAATCATAATAATCACAGCGGAACAGCTGCGACTTACCGGCAAAATATGTGTGCTTGCGACTTTATGGATTACATTGTACATAATCTGTATGCAGTTTACGTAACACTGTATAATACATGTTCGAGTCTGATAATGAATGTTATTACTGTAATAGTACAGCTTAATATAGCTAATAATAGCACATCTGAACATTATGTTCGGTAGTGACTGTTATCTTATGTCCGGCGTTCTCAACGAGACGAGAGTGCAAAGCGTTCATGTTTCCACAAAGCACGCGGTCATATTTTACATTTTTTTCGCGTTATATCTCCTATAAGAGGCACCAAAGCAAGGCAGTAGGCTTTTCCCTCCAGGGAGTTATTTGCTTGCAGACACTTTTCAGCTTTTCCTTATGAAAAGAAACGGTCCGTTTTGTGGCGAAGAAAAGCGCTTTCAGAGGACGATGACACGAGACGAGGTCGCACTCCCGCTGTCAGATGCATGAACATGACGAGCTAAAAGCGACCTAACGTGTAATTCGTCAAAACACGCATGTACACTTGTACTTAGCCGCAACGTTTTGCGGGTCTATGTAAGTATTTGTGTAACTTCGCAGTCGCTTGCGGTTTTTGTTGAACTGTGTTCCGATTCATTCAAACGTGTTGGAGAATAACTGTTCCTGTCAGTAAAATACAAGGTAGTTACTAGAACTTAGCGAGCTTAGATAGTGGGTTTTAAAGTTCAGATGCTAATATTGTGTGTACTTAGTTACCAAATTGGATTTAGAACAGTTTGCGACTTTAGCATAATATGTAATTCCATAATACATGCTTTTGTGGTATCTGTTGTGAAAGTGGGTGTTTATAGTGTTTATTTAAATAATTAGTTCTGGCACGTGTCCGCCCACCTCTCTAGCAAGACATTCGATGATGCGCACTCTGCCACGTTGCATAATAAAGCACTAATTTATTATTATAATGATAGTGGTTCTATTATGAAATTACTTATGACGAGAATATTCTCGGGAAATACAGTTTCCCGACCTTTTAAGAAAACACAAGCAGCTCTACATTTATATTGCACATTCTTAGGTAGGAATGTAGGTAGGTACAACGGTAGAATTTTGTATTCCGCGTGCACAATGCACGCCTCATTAGGTAATTTATCTCTCGACTCTCGTAGAGGAAAATCTGTTTAAGAAATAAGGCTCTTAAATGAATTAAATTTTACCTCTTAAGAAGTCGAGGTGGGTGTTTACGACCTCGTCGGGGTGTGTGTAGAGGAAGCGCGCGCTCCAGAGCGGGTCCCCGTCGATGACGTGACCCACATGACACGACAGCTGCGTGGAGAACCCGCCGTCCAGCACCACGATCCGTGGCGGCTCTGGACCCTCGCCGTTCGTCGGTGTCATTCTTTTAAAGATGCTGTTCTGAAAATTAGAAGTAAAGTTTAAAGGCCGAAGACATTATATTTCTATAACAGATTTTGAATAAGAAGTTGGTTTTACTGTTAATAAAAATCTGCCAAAGAATTGTAAGGGAACTTCTGAAGTGAATTATAGTTAAAGTCAGGCTCCGATTGCTTGCTAAAGCTGAGTTGCAAAATTGTCGCAAAGCGTTTCGGGTAAAGCGGGATTGTCCAGCGCTCTCTGAAACTTGCTGGAATCCATTGAACCGTGCATCCAGATAGGATATGTATTCTTAAAATAGCTATATATCAGTATTCCGACTGAATATGGTGCTTGTCACTATGTTCGAGAAGTAATGTGTCATTCATGTGCATTCTAGTCTGCGTACGGTCGACTAACGGTGATGAATTACGTCCATCGCTCCGTTCGTATACAAAGGCGTTCATCAATGTAGATGCTGAGGGGAATTGGAACGTGTAGAGACATTGTGGATGTGCGGCTGCCGCCGGCAGGAAAACGTAAGAGCAGTACTAATGCACTTCGTTAGATGCATGGCACACGAAAACAGCATAAATCCCCAATTCAATAAAATTTAAGGAACGCTAGTCTATTCTATAGGTAATAGGTACTATTATGCCAGAAAGGCAAAAAACAAAGCTATATAGCAGGCAGATGCTAGTAAAGTATTGATTTATGGAGTTCAATTAATGAGGCGATCGGTAGGGACGCAGTTTCATCATTTCGAACGCTAAAGAGAAATTCCCCGAGTTAATAATAGGTACATTGTAAGCGTGTCTCCACCAAACGCAATATACAGTTGCTCTTTTAAGCACAACATTTATTTATATGTATGCAGCGAAACGCCTTCCTTTATGTAATGAACGTTACAAGGTTCCAGGAATTACTACGAAACAAAATATGTTGCTAAGTAATAAGTATACGTTATCCGCATAACTGTCGATCCCGTGAGAAAATCGTGAAAAAAAATTTCATCCAAATCCGTTCAGTAGTTTTTGCGTAAAAGAGTAACAAACATCTATCCATGCATCCATCCATACAAACTTTCACAATTATAATATTAAGTAGGACTTCTTAGAAATCTAACCCAACCGTCTAATTAGCATGCATTATGTAAAACAATACGCTGCTTGTTATAAATACAAGAGTAATGATAATATTACGTATTTGTTCGTATAAACTTAACATTTGTGGCCCTCGGAACACTGTTCGATATTATACAACCACGAATAGAAGGTTTTCAACCAATCAGGTAAGTTGATTTACGAGAATTCCCGGTAAATAAATACAACTTTTCTGTTTACAATCTGTCTAACTTTTTCCAGGCCTGGAGCTAAAGTTCACCTTGCATAGAAGGTTGGTTTGTTGAACTTTGTGTTGGGGCCACTCAATAACGTCACTTAGTCGACTCTTACAACACCGTTGAAAATTACTTTATCTAGTGATCCGCCCTTGCTTCGCACGGGTGCAATCTACTGTTGCGACATGTCAAAAAATTCTGTACTATAAAGGGTGGCAGAGGCATCGACGCGCAAACTGTATCCATGAAATCAGCACACTAGTGTAGAACTTTTTAGCAGGTTAGCAAAAAAAATAATAAAAAATTGCCGTTTCATAGAAAAGTGCAATATATATAAAACAGTTTTTTTTTATAATAACCTAATGGGAAGATATCAAGGTTCAGAATCATGTACTGAATCCATGGTAACCGGTAGCGCGTCAGTATCCCTGCCACCCTGTATTGAAGTTAAATATAAATATATTATACACATAAACCTATCGGAATAAATTCTCAAAATTATGGTGTAAACCGCATTAAAATTTGTTGCGAAGTTTAGGAGAACAACGCGGTTACACTAACTTTAATAAATTTATAATACGTATGATTAGATGTTATTACAACGTAGATGACCTACGATGAAATGACACTTGACTATGAAGATAAGGCGTGCTTACACTCTCACATAACATGTAGATAGGTAGGCACTTATAATATGTCAACACAAGTAAAACCAAGATCCATAATTTATCATAAATACGAAACTGTCAAATATCCCTAATAAACGAAATGTGCTATAAATTTATGTTTGGGGTCCCAATAGACCTTGCGGCACAAAGGTTACAGACAGTCAGGCTGCAGATGTATGTAGGTTTAATACAGTTTGTAGAAGTAAATTTTATGTCCACAATAACTGAAGTTAATCTAGCTAGACATTCTTTACCGTAGACTAAAAGTTCTAAAAACAGAAAGCCAATTCTCGTAATTAAAACCGTTCAAAATCTAGTGGCAATTTTATCTCTGCGGACTGCGACAATCAATGTCAAAATCTTGTCAAAATTGTAGAGGTATTTTTGACCGATTGGGATCAGGCTGTGAACGTTCTTAAAGTTATGAAAATTGCCCCTCTGGAGACAACATAGGTACATTATATCGGTATCGACGGGAACCTTATCGCTAAAAGCAATTTCTTTCAGAATGAACGAATTAATGTATCTAGTGGTTTCGGAATCACTAGGAGAGTCGATAAATAGGTACTTTTCAAAAACTGGTTCAAAATTAAACTGAAACAAGTAAACTTTCATTACAATTTATCTGCGCATTTAGTAAACTACGCATAATAAAAGCTTTTGTGTGTTCCTACTAAAATAACGTGACATTTTGGTTTGATTTAAAAAGTACGAAATCTCCAGCTCCGGACAAGGTAACTCGTATTTTTCCCGTTTGTGTCTGCGGCATTATTAATGGCTTATATCAGCAATGGCTTGGGTACAATAAGTAACATCTGACAGCACATACTACACCGCCTTCTATCTAACTGTGATTCTTGCAATATGGTGTTACCACAGAGCATTTTATGTCTGGTAAAACTGGACTTACTGCGATAATCACGAAGATTTCGATTCTATTTGGCCATGACTGAAGTCTAGCTGTAGCAGAAAAATCACAGTTTTAGAATGTAGTTGATAGGGAAACCACTCATAACTTCGTTTCTTGATTTCTCATTGAAAATCAATTTAAAATATCTATTAAAATCCATGCTGGTCGCTATGGCTTCAAATCCAATGATGCTCTCTGGTTTTTTCGAATATCGAACGAACTGTCATGTTCATAGTAATTTGAACAGTTTAAATTACACAATACCTATCGTGTCTTAATTGTATTGCTACCCACATATCCCTATGTAATTAAATAGATAAATGTTAACACAAACCAGACAATATTATTATTATGAGTCTAAAATAGATAGTGCTCGTAAATATTAATTGGTCGCTATCAGAGCCCTTATTATTTGTCCTAATCAAAGGGTAAGATCAGAGACAAATATTGGGAGGTGTTCATGATGTTCGTACATAATGCTATCGATATCATTAGGGCTGCGAGACGGAAGGAGGTGGAGTGTTGCATTGACAAAGGGAACCACTATCGAGTAGCTTAATTACCTACCCACGTATTACGTAAACGTATGCTACTTACAAGTAGGTAGATACTACTTAGCTAATTTACTGCATACCATTTCAAGAAGTATGAAAGGGGGAAGCATAGAAGACAAAAACTAGAAATGAAAATAATAAAGGAAAAGAATAGAACAGAAAATGTTTATTTACATAAAATGCAGGTATACAGAAGAATTAAAAAATGAAAAAGTGATGTGAAGTTGTACAGCGGGGTAATTGCGTAACACATATCAGTAGCAATGGGTTTCATTTTGACAGTTCAACAACATTCATTGCGTTATTTAATATTCCTCAAAATGATTGAGATTGAGTGTTGGTGTGGTGTGGTGAAGAATTCATTCCCGTTGGTTGCATTTGGTTCACAATGTAAATGATGTAAGTAAATAAGTAAACCTTTTTTACTATGATGGAAAAAATATTGAAGACAGAATAACGTAGATGTTATCTAGTAATGGTCTGGACACGTAATAAACATAACGATAATTAAGTTCAAACAGTAATAAATCAAATGGTCACAGACCTCAGTACAATCAATAACAAGTGTTTATGTAGTCTGAAGTCGTGACTACACTTATCTCCGAAGAAAAACAATAAACATCGTACTGATACACGATGAAGTAAGTATGGAAAAACTATTCTTTCTTATTTTACCGAGCAAATTATTGCACAACTAAAATTAAGTATGTATACACTCGGCCTTATTCAAAAGCGATTTACTCCTTTATTTTTTAATGAAATTTTATGTTGTTACGAACATAGCATTGTCGAACCCATATATTTATGTAATGTGTCGTATTTCAATGTTGCATTCGTTATTTCACGAAAAAATCGCAATTTAAAGTTGCCAGGTGTTGACATATTGGTGCTCGTGACTGTACATACCTACCTACATACATTAAACTTACGCCTTCTTCCCATGGGGGTAGGTAGGCAGAAACTATAGAACGCCACCTGCTCCGATCCTTAGATACATATTCCTTCATACATCTAGCCCGTGTAATACTTATAAAAAAATATTACGATTTTTTCCTTACCAAACTCACTCCATTAACATACCGATAGGAATAATATCCAAAAAATTATATTTGGTCAAAATTAAATATAGTAAAATGTAAAGCTCGTCGGAACTTTTAGAGTCGACAGACGAATCCATGAAAAGGAAGGCAAACTTATTACTTAATTAATTTTTGTATGCATATCATCCACGACATAAATGTAGATTTGAAGAAATAGTAAAGAATCCGTCGTTAGTCGTATAATCATCCATAATGTTCCCACTGCTGGGACTCAGGCTGTAATCCACCACGCGGGCCCGGTGCGGGTTGGTAGTTGTCACATGATCTTCGAATTTTTGGTTCTAGGAAATTGAGTTCCCTCACGATGTTTCCTTCACCGTTTTGAGAGCAATGGTGATGAAATAATTTACACAATGAAAAGCGCCTGTTAGGGTTGAAACTTACGACCTATTTATTTATTTATTTTAAACTAGCTTAAAGAAATCTAAAGATGTCGGAAATTATCCCACGGGAACGTGCTAACAGGATAAAATGTATGTGCTTCCCCAGAATGCCATCTATCTCGCGGGCCCTTTGTGGCTAATTACAATAGAAAACCAATTGTGTCTCATTAGTGGTGATTAAGAGGGTACCTATATGATATCTTTATCTAAGTCCGTCTAACTAATTAAAAAAAAAAATAAACTCAATAACAGAAAATTAAATACCTACCTACCTAAATAAACCTATTTCTGATGATAACTAATCTAAACTCAATAAATAAGCAAAATCCCTAAAAACTAATATCTATACGAATGACTAATCCTAACTAACAGTAGGTATTATAAAATAACCTACGGTCACTACCTACCTACGTACACTATCAAATATACTACCTATACTTTAAAATTAAAATCTTTAACTACGACTTATATAAAAATAAACCTAAATAACTGTAAAAACTAAAAGGAATAAAAATGAACTCCACTGCGGGTGACGTAACCTACGACAAACTTATTATTTGCGGTTGGTACAGTACTCGGGTCTAGGGATCGAACCGCAAAATTAAATTTGTTTTTTATTGTATATACTTTTCCGAGATACAAAGTAGGTACCCAGTGTGGTGCCCAGGATATTAAAGAATAATTATACCAAGTTTCATCGTAATCGAACCGGTAGTTTTTGCGTGATGCCTGAACAAACAGACAGACAGACAAAAAAATTTTTTATCACATTTTTGGGGTCGGTGTCGGTCTAGTAACACCCCCGGGTGCCATTTATTTTTTTGATATTTTCAATGTACAGAATTTTCACTTCTACAGATTTATTATAAGTATAGATAGAACGGCCGAAGCCAATTACAGTATTTAAACATAATAATATAATTTATTTAATAAATTATATGTCACAAAAATTCAAACATTCGACAATATCATCTTCCGTCCATTCGCAAACATATCAAGATCTGTGTTTGAATCCAAGAGAGCGTTATTAGCGGCTAATGTCCGAGGAATAGACTTGGAGTGTGCCATAGTACGGCAAGTTGGAACAGTCATTAAGCGGTGTTTTCTGCCACGACAGTAATTTTCTGGGACGAATAGATTACAGATTTCATTATTTCATTATTATATTCATTTCTATATCTCGTAAGTCGCAGTCGTTACCCCTGGGCCACACCTGCCCCATTGCTGTTAATCGTATGATCGAGTTCAAATATTCTAGTTTTGGTGGTTAGGTGGCGATCTTTATGGGCAGCAACAGGCTATAAATAAGAGCTCTTTAAGTTAAGCTCCTTAAGTTGTGAGTTACATGATTACCTACTGACAAATTCTTGCACTGACTGAAATAGGTCCACTAAAATCTGAGTGGTTCTTTCCTTAAAATACCATTTCAAACACCAATCTACATGCTCCTCACTGACCAAGATTATGTCTGTACTTTAAAAGAGACTGGCCCCTGAGTTTGTTTCCCCATTTCTTCCTTCTCACCGCGGTAGCCAGATAGGAAATGCCGACTGTATCTAGCTTATTTTTTTATACTTATGACGTTTAAAAGTGATTCCAATCCTATTTACAGAATATACAATTTCATTTCAATATTCACTAACAATAGATAAAAATAACTATAAATAATATTTGTACGTAGAGACCTACCTATAAGTACCTACTTATTCTGAGTTTATGAATTAACAGCGAAAGCACTAGGAAGTGGTGAAGGGCGGGCGTTTTGGGGGACTGTCTTTTGTAATTTTGAATTTCGAAAAGTGCTGATTCTCAGCCTAATTTTAATAAATGACTTTTGATTTTGAACAGTTCACAAGACTGATAATTTTATAAAACTTTTGAATCTAACTGCCTCGTTAATCCAGTGGTCGCAAGCGCTACTGTTGAACATGAGGTCTTGGGTTCGATTACCGGGTCGGGCAAAGTGTTATTGGGTGTTTCCATCTGAAACTTCTCAGTACCAGCCCGGAGGTGGGAGTTGTGCCCTGTTGATGGCAATATGCTCGCCCGCTATTAAATGGACTTTAAACATGACTGGCGAAAAGTGGGTGCACCTCTGCTTAACCCTTCGGGGAAGATATGATGTTATGTTATGAATCAAACTGCAATATTAAAGTAGCACTTTTGCTTATTTCGTCGTTACAAAAATATTCAGGAAAACGAATACTTTTGAGAAAACTCAATCTCAGCTTTGTTCCGAATCTGATAGACGAGTAAGTAAAGTAAGTATTGCAAAGTTATTTAGTTAATAAAGTTCATATTAATGAATAAAAGAATAAAGTTCATATTAATTAATGAATAAAAGAATAAAGTTCATATTAATGAACTTTATTCTTTATACATATTTTTTGATACTGGTTCACACACGCCGACAAATTACACAAAGTAGGTAGGTAGATACTTATTAAGTTTTTATTTGTGCTGAAAAAAACATTAGGCATATGGTAGTGTTGCTACCGAGCTCCGTTTATCCAAAATTGTAAAAAATTACAGCGACGCGACGCCTGTTTTCGTCAACAAAACTTTTGCAAAACTGAAAACTGTTAGAACGTGTCTGCGAGTTAACACGAAGAGATACGAAATACTAGAACCAACATTTTACGACTGGACTTACCCAGTTATACAAATTGATCCAGTAAAACAGAGCCCCTACCTATACTGATAGGTATACTCGTAACTATCGTCTGAGGTAACTTTACAGTTGTATTACATATTGAGAAGATTAAGACAAGTTTGAGCGAATGATAAATCTCTTCGACCTGCCTATCAGTATTTACGTGACTCGGAGACGAAAACGGAGGTCACCGCGTTCTGATCCCATACTACTTGCTTATCTGCTACAATTAAAACTACCTAAAAGTACCTACCATTGAGTAATGCATGCATCTGAGCAACATTGTATGAAATAACGTTGGAACGAAAGGAATTTGCGTATTGAAACCTCCCCTGACAAACTCATAATTGTTTTAAAAGTTTTCACCAAGCTTTCCCGAAGCCCTCGTCGCGAAGTTCTTAAATTATTTCGGAATGACATAAAAATGTGAAGGACACTCTAATTAAACATAAATCACTACAAGAAAAACTTGGGGAGCCTCCTATAAAAGCGGTTGAGACATTTTTGCAGCTAAAGAAATATCGTTTTCAGTGACAACAATATTTTAAGCGTCTCGACATACACCTGAGCACGGAGGGCGCCGAAATGAGTTATTGTACGCCCTGATAACTTGCATAGACCACGAAAGCCTTCGCTTATTACATGAAACTCTTCTTGAACGGATCGCGGAAATTAGTTTTAAAGCTAATTCCTTTTTGTCGGCAAACGGCGCTTTAATAAAAACTATTTATGTAAAACAATAAGGCGTTAGATTCAAGTTGGGAACTTGTGCACTGTAAGCTACGTAAGTGATGTGATAGTTGAGACTACAAAACTAAGAGGAACCAAACACCTAAACCCGATACGATAGATATAGGTACCATAGATAGACTGCGTTGCAAATTATAATACCTAATGCATTGTTATTGAATTTAAGATACATTATTATTCGAACGGAAGTTTTCAGTTTCCATGATGCAATTTGTTATTTTGAGAGCACGCAGTGATACTATGTGATAACGTGTCATAATTTCGTGACAGTATTTATTGTACCTACATGATACCAGATGTTCCATAATATCTACTTTGAATGTCGATTTAAAAACAAAAGTTTTGTCATTTGTGTGTGAGCCGAAGATTACTGGGTACCTCTGTGTCTATTTTCGTTGAAAGGGCCTTGAATAGATAAATATGTGGAATGATGTTAATAAAACTCTTCCAAAATGTAAGGCAAGATTGGTCTAGCTGATAGACATACATAATACATACATAATATTGATTGATAAATCCGTAGGAAAATGGACCGTAAAAAAAGAGCATTCATTGATGATATTTTAACTAAGAAAAAAAAATTAGAATAAAGTAAATAGACACAGTAATATTTATTATAGCGTTTAAAATACCTGCCGGCTCGCTTAACGTATAAACCAACCGTATAAGGCATTTTTTTATAGACAATAAAATTCATCAAGCTTCAATAAAATCTGTAGTGTGTTAAAATATCTCAAATCGGCTTTAAAAACATTATAATTAAACACGTACTTCATATTGTTAAATACTCACGTTACTTGCGCGTTAATATTCGAGTGATTAACTCGATTCAAGTTCACTAAACGGGGAACAAAATACTATACTCTTTTTATTTAGAAAAACATGATTATTAGGCAACGCGCAAACAAGCACTATCATGAACACACGCGCGACGCTCGTATCAACAGCGTGATGCCCACGCACTGGGGCAAAACAAACAAAATTCTAGACAAAAATCGTGTCTTACAATTTGTCTTGAAGATAAACTAAACACACGATTTGACGACGAGATGAAGACTGAATGTTGAACGTTCGCCGAGACTCGCTACTAGGAGAATATATTAACATAAATGAATACTAAATAACAACGCTGTGTTATCCGTTATCTTTGTGTTATTATTTGTTAATCGTTTGGAATTAATTACTTAGTTTGTTCGGAAGAGCTAATCGAGATCAAAGGTCACATCGGAGTCCACAAACGTCTAATTACGGAAGGGATAAGACAAATGAAATTTTAGTCGCTATTTACCAGGAAATATAATTATAGCTTTTGTATAAACAGGTATATTTATGGCATTATTTTGTCTTTCCATTACATTGGATAGGTACTAATGTTATGTAGATATCTACTTCAGTACATGCATATTTTACTTTAAAATGACCCGATCTTGGTAAGTTGTTGCATGAAACTTGTACTTTTGAAATCATCTACGATAAATTACACTTTAAGTACCTACACTTAAGTACTCATATATTATTGTACATTACAAAGACACTGTTTTTCTTCATATGGAAGAATAACAGCTTATCCTTATAAAAAATAAATAAAATAAGTGATTATCGGCAATATTATTGTTACCGAGTATTTTTCCAGTGGCCGATACACTGGGCGCATTGTGCGGCGCGAAGGCTGCTGATTGGCTCGCGGAGTACATTTCGAGACACCAGTAGATATTAATAGAGTTATCAACATGGAGCAATGTACTCGCGGCTCGCTCCAGTAACAGACCGCCGAAACGTAACTCCCTAATGTAATATTATTGATGCAAATCCAACTTCCTCAATTACAACGTTATAATATAGGTATTGTAGGTGGGTCTAGAAAAGGATACCTGGAATAATTTGGGGGAAGCCTTTGCTCAGCAGTGGAACAGCGTAACATAAAAATAATAAAAAACTTGTAGCCAGATAAGAGAAAAAATAGTAGGTAGTAGGAACTTGTTATTGCAATCAGATATTTTAAACATGGCAATATAATTCAATTGAAAATAAAACAGCATAGCAACAAGCAGATAACAATGGTATGGTAACTGAATATTAATTTGGAAGAACAAAAGAATGATGAAATCTGGTCTTTTATAAAACTTGTTTTCTCTCTACCTTAAATAACTTTTGCTGGAATACCGAATAACACCAACCTGCGAGTATTATGGTAATGAAAACAAAATGCCGTATGTAGAAAACACATATAAAATGAAGTGCAAACAACTGAGGTCGTGTTGTAAAAAGTCTGGCGGCGGGTAGCGACCCGAGTCAATGAAAGGGTTTTACCCACATCGTTAACGACGATACCATGAACCTACCTCGTGCTGAAGGTAATATTGCCTGTCCAAGTAGCAGCTGCTGAACCTTTATCGGTCATTCACCACGCGTCCGCTTTATATTTGAAAATTCTCTACGTGTATATATTACCTATTATTACGTTCGTAATAACAATATTTGCTGGCAAGTTTTCAACACTCAATACTTTCACGCAAAAGTATACTGTGCAAAGCTCTACTGCAATATATGATGTAGGTCCCACTATTTTTTCATTGTTATACAGATAGACATCTTAATTCGATCAAATCCTGTAGATAAATTTGAACGATACTACGTTTCTGCCAGACACGTCGGATATCTGATAGCAGAAGTAATTGTATTACCTACATAGATATCTAGTCAAATCACAATAGCTGTCTCATGCAAGTCAATTATGTCTATCTGCCGCCTGGTTAGTTATCCGAACACACTGATACAATATGAATTCAGTACGAGCGAGTTACAGTTGCACAAAACTATTAAACACGATTATTTCGTTGGGAAATTGAATTAAAATTCAATTCTGTTATCTGGTAGTTGCGGTTGAAAGTCTAGGCGGACAGATACACAAGATACGGCAGACGCTGCTCGCTACATGCACACTTGTTTTATCTATTCAATTAAACGCTGCGAGAATGCCATCACAATATTATGATAGCAAATATAGTTTGCGTAAGACCTCTCTATATCTTAGATGAGACGGATTTCTATGTAATGTTATGTAATGATGATCGTGGTTTTGTTAGAATACATTGAAGCTGCGAATTCAACAAGCACGTAAGTAATGTTCGGTTTTCGATACAGAGCGCTCTGGTTTGACGATATCTTGAAAGTCGCGGGAAACACCTGGATCAGAGACGCACGGCACCGGGAAGTATGGCAGAAGCAAGGAGAGGGCTATACCCCGCAGTGGGTGATTCCAGACTGAAACGATGATGGTGGTCTAGATTAGTAGGTAAGGTTATTGGTCGTACTAGATAATATTACATTTTGAAAGCCAAACTCTTAAGTATTTTTGTCTCTGGCTTCTGCAATGGTAAGTACCTAGTGGTATTTGGGCATATTGTCCAAGTTATTGAGGTCTGTTTCTTATCTATAATGCACACATCTTCCAGTTACAAAAGGAAAATGGAAACATTTCCCACTATAAAATGGGCATAGTTAATAAGTTACGTCATAACCTCATCAATAATTCAAATTGCAAGATTTTGCTGCACGAGTATAATCGTTTCCTACAATCCAATTTCTTTGTTTAAACAACGAAATTGAATATTGAGAAAGCGCTGCAAAAGTCCGTAGTATAGGTGTAGTTTTAGGTTTGTATAGTATAGTCGTGGTGAATAATATATTATTATTTACGGTGGTGATTGGGGGCTACGTTCCGATGAAATCCCAGTGCGCTGCGCACACTGCAGGCTATCGTGTCCTTACCCTACTTGATCTATACATTGTACGGTTTTATATATGCATTTACTTCGATCAAACATATTTTCCGACGTCTCCTAAAATCTCTGACCTACTAGGGCGTAATAGGTGCCAACCGCATCTTGCTAGTGATATGTTCGGTCTACGTAATAGAGGAGAGAGCCACTATGTCGAATTTTAGTTGCGGAAAATGTCACTTCTACAATACTTTGTCTGACCGCAAAATTCACCACGCTCTCGTTTTCAGCAGCTGGGCTTACGATGAGAACAATTAAGTTAATTTAATAATGATTCTGAAGAAATAACATATAGCTAACTATTTTATCTTTTATTATAACTATTAAGATTTAGCCTTACAATTTATTGCTCTACCTTGGGGAGGACCGCATTTTTGTTTGTATGTATGAGCTCATTATTATTGGTGTCCAGCTAATTAGCATTCGAACTAGCAAACTAATTATAGATCAATCTTGCTGAGAATTTCAGACGTATCACTTTGATATAAGTATCTCTTCCTTCTAATCAAGCTGTGCCGCCAGGGAGGTAGCGAGAAACCATTTAAATAATAAAAACATTCGCCGGAAAAAACAATTCAGTGCCGATCCATCGATTGATAAAATGGAAATGTGATTAAATCTTGATTCCAACGATATTTGGGATTTAGCTATCGATATTGAATTAAGTCTAGTAATGATTGGAAAAATATCTATTCTTCTTTTTTTGAGCGTATCCATGGCAAAAAAGGTCAAACATCTTTGGCCCAAAATTCAGCTGCGTGAACTCCGCTCACTGACGCAGTCATAAGGTCATCAAGTGCACAGGTGACAGGGCAAGACATCTATAATTGTAATGTTCATTTTTAAGTTTCACTAAAACTAAACCAGTGAATGCGACCTATGAAGGTTCATTCATAATTTATTTCCTCCGAACAAACTCCTGCGTTTGATGGTTCTACATAATGGGGACCTCCACAAAAGCAACAAATCAAGAGTTGAAGTTGAAAACTCAATTCTCAACCTATTCATAAAATACCTATACAACATGATTGATTTTATAATGGCTATCGAAAGCGACCCTATCTTCGGCCCGAGCTTTCGGAATTCCATGGTAAAAATAAATGTTGTCCCCTTAATGCTAACGTAGAAAATCTTTTGTGAGTCGTTTTCATCCGCCTGTGAAATTTCTTTAAACGGTGACAAATTGAAGGAATCATGAGTTTGTGATATGAGGTCGGATAAGACAGACGGATGGAGGGTAATGCGAAATTATAAGGGTTTGTTATGACTACGGAACCTTCTTGTCAAGATACGCTATTGCAGAGTGGCGGGCGGTAGAGAAGATTTAGAATGTTTGCTTTGAATAATTTTGCACTTGTTAGCATATTGGAGTGTTTTTGGTTGTAAATGCTTAGTTTTTTTTTGCTTCCTATGTTTTTTTTTATTTTCAACACACGTCAATACCTTATTATTTAAAAAACTTGAACAGCAACTAAATAACGATGAAAAAGAATTATTTTGTTTTCCATTCGCAAGCGCGGCAGAATTATTGTTTCTCTTTTTGTCAGAATTAATTTGTCTTGGCATACCTGCATGGGATACCATGTGCGGTAAATGGCGACAGGGTCGCTAATCTACCTATCCCTAACCATTAAGAAGGACTTAAACCTCTGTCTACCCTCTTCGAGCAAAATACACTTTACCGTAATAATGTATTAAGTAGACTGTATAACAATAAACGTAAGCCTTCCTTGTCTACGCTTTGTGTACCTACTCGTTTAACGGCTGGCAATTTTTCTCTATTTCTTAACTTCCTGGCACCGGTTCAAAACAAAGCATACCTCAATTTCTCTTTTAGACTCCGAGCGATTTATATCTAAGACTTTATTTAAAACGTGTACTTATTGAAGTCAATGAAACAATAATGATGAAGGTAGAACAATGTCTCATATTGCCTGGCTTGTTAGGTCGTCACCAGCCAAAGCCACTGTTCTGTTCACCCCCATTTAGTGGGACTGGCTTAAATGCCGTAAATATGGGTAAGGCCTATTAAACACTGCCTTCGGAAATCTGGAACTTAATTACGTGTGTAAATAATGGCCTCCCATCTAAACAAAAGACGAGTTTATATCACAGATCAATAGTTTAGGGGTGATGTCCCGAGTATGTAATAAAAAAAAAACATTTTCGCTATGAAACGAATTTATATTTAAAACTAGCTTCTGCCCGCGGCTTCGCCCGCGTGGATGTCGGAAATTTACCCACGGGAACGTGCTAACAGGATAAAATGTATGTGCTTCCCCAGAATGCCATCTATGTCGCGGGCCCTTTGTGGCTAATTACAATAGAAAACCAATTGTGTCTCATTAGTGGTGATTAAGAGGGTACCTATATGATATCTTTACCTAAGTACCTAACTAATAAAAAAAAACTCAATAACAGAAAATTAAATACCTACCTACCTAAATAAACCTACTTCTGATGATAACTAATCTAAACTCAATAAATAAGCAAAATCCCTAAAAACTAATATCTATACGAATGACTAAACCTACCTAACAGTATTATAAAATAACTTACGGTCACTACGTACACTATCAAATATACTACCTATACTTTAAAATTAAAATCTATACCTACGCCTTATATAAAAATAAACCTAAATAACTAAAAACTAAAAGGAATAAAAATGAACTCCACTGCGGGTGACCCAACCTACGACAAACTTAGTATTTGCGGTTGGTACAGTACAGACAGTGGTAATCGGGTATAGGGATCGAACCGCAAAATTAAGTTTGTTTTTTATTGTATATACTTTTCCGGGATAAAAAGTACCCAGTGTGGTGCCCAGGATATTAAAGAATAATTATACCAAGTTTCATCGTAATCGAACCGGTAGTTTTTGCGTGATGCCTGAACAAACAGACAGACAGACAGACAGACAGACAGACAAAAATTTTTTTAATCACATTTTTGGGTTCGGTGTCGGTCAAGTAACACCCCCTGCCATTTATTTTTTGGATATTTTCAATGTACAGAATTTTCACTTCTACAGATTTATTATAAGTATAGATAAATGAGCACTCGTTATCATTAAGCTAAAATTATTTATTCGAACACTAATCCAGAATCCAAACATAATCTCCGAGATGAAAGTGGTTTCATTAATTAAGTAATTAGGCACATGAACAGGTCAGGGTCTTTTGGATTAAACAAAATATATTCTGGATATATTTTCACCTGAAATGGGGAATGAAGTCTAAAATTTCTGAGAACTACTTTCATTCGCTAGTTCCTAGAGAGCAGGTGACGTGGTTTACGATCTGCACTCGAGAAGGAATGTTTAGTGCAAATTGCACAGAAGACATTCAGTTGTGCCGGTGATAAATATAATGTCAAATGATACCGACAGAGTAACGAGCTCTTTGAAACGAATAAATAGATTTCACGTCCAATAAACACGTACGTGCAAATGTAAGTATGTTGGACTATATAAATGTAAAACACGCTTCACTAAATTACATGCTCGTAAAGTTACAAACAAAATTGATAGGCTTACCTATCTATTGTTTTGTCAGTTGGGGAAACAAAACAGCATAATAATGTTTCTATGTTTGTCGTTTTCTTTCAAGGTGTTGTTGATTCATGTAAAGTGAGGTGAGTAAGCACTCTGCTATGCACTATTAATCATTTCGGATATTGAAGAATGTTTTGAAAACCTGTAGTTTCGACAACAAATTTCAATCCATCAGTTAGAACAAAGATTAAAAAATTTAAGTGATTGTAAAGAACAGTTTTATTTATTTATTTTGAAACGAAACTTGAAAAAAATACGTTGCGGTAAAGTTACATTTGGTAGATGCCTACGGTGCTACGCTTCTAACGCTACGGTGCTACGGGGGTACTACGACAAATCACTTCGAATGTTTTATTATTAATTTCATATACTATAACTAAGTAGGATGTGTATAAAATCAAGTATTTCTCTTAGTTTTAATAAGTTTATTTACTAATTTACTTATGTTAGAAGATATATTAAAAAAATAGTTAAGATAAATAATTACGCAAGGATGGTGCTAATATTATAAATACTACAATTTGTTCAACTGTGTGTACTACATATTTGTATGTTGATCAGAGGGGCAATTCTCGTAATTTTAAGAACGTTCACAGTCTGATCTCAGTCTCAATCTGCCAAAAAATCTAGAATTTCCCTACATTTTGACATTTGTTTGTCGCTGAGATGAGACTGCGACTAGATTTTGAACGTTTTAAATTACGAGAATTGCGTAGGGAAGCCTTTGCCCAGCAGTGGGAGATCTTTTAATAATTAATAATGTTCTTGTTTTTAGCGTGTCGATGATCTAAATGGACTCGCCCGAGAATTCGGCCACTTGTTTGGCTCCATCACCAGCGTCCATCAGTCCCTGTAACGTGCAGCTGACAGGACACGCAGGACACGATATTAAGTGTCCCATCGTTTGTGGAACAGCACCACGTTTACACTCCAAGGCGGAGTCGTCTATGAACCTCCACCTGAACAGGTTTTCCTTGCTTCGGCCAACCTGGGTCCGGAGTCTATTTAAAGACTTCCAGGCTACCCAAGGTAACTCATGTCCAGGTGGGAGTTCTTCAGCGGGTGGGACGAAAGGTTTGGGCAAGGAAGCACAGTCTAGTTATTAATAGTAATAGGTATTTTAACTCGTACAATAAACTGATAGGTATAATTTACCTACCTATTTACCTATTTATGTATTTGTGTACCTAGTTTTAAGAGTTTTTTTTTTATTATTATTGTCCCTCTCAACCAAAGCACCTGCCATCTAATCTCTTCACCACCCTTGGTTGACTGGTAGAGAATGCCTAAGGCATTAAGTCCGCCTTTGTACCTTTTCGTGCGAAAAGTTTAAATAAATGAATAAATAAATAATTTGAACAAGATTTGAATTATTGGTGCACAATACGATTTGCATCGTCTGCATACTCACCATATCTATGACCATTCTTGGTGTATATAAAGCCGTGGCAGTAAACAGCAAAGCGTAATTAACAGCCGAACGCTAACAGCAATGTTTACGTACTCGTGGATATTCGGAATAGTTGTGTTCGGTGCAGTGGCGCTGCCTGGCCGGGTGCTGGCCCAGCCATCCCAGTACCCGCCCAACATCACGACCTGCGAGAAATTTGAAATATCAGCACGGTTCAATCCGTACGCACTCATTGATTCAATGTGGAAAATATTTTACTTTTGGGCAAATAATACGGAACTGACCCCGATTGTTTTCTCGTTAGCGGCTAAAACCGTAAGGGATTTTTTTTTTATTATTTATATTTTTTAATCTTATTTATAATGCTATTCCGTCGAGTATGTGTGTCACACAATGTGATTCCTGTCTACGACAAAAATATTCTTGGCAATCGCAGCTACATGTATATTTCTTCCGGTGTATTGGGATGTAATCCAATTTACTTTTTTTGCCTACCTACGTATTGTCGTCGCACATACCAGCAATCCTTTTTATATGTCCAGGTGTTATTTTGTATTTTATGGAAACTGACAGTGACTGAAAGAGCTGCGATTTACGAACAGTTGCACGATGTTTCGTTTGTAGGTAACGTTCGTTTGGCATATTATTATATATTTTTTTTAGGAAAAGTTATTCTGTTCTTTAATATACTTAATTAATATGTCGCTTTTTTGCATGTAGAGGGTCAAAAAATTCAGGGAAGTTTACGAGACAGTAAGTGGTGATACGGAAGTAGAATGGGAGAAGGCAACCTTATTCATGAACGCGAAGCCTGGGACAGAGGTGCTGTTCATGTACGCTGCCACGCCAGGCGCCTTCCGCGCCATCGTCAAAACAGAACAGCGCAATAAAGGTGCGCTATATTGCCCCCGCCCCGCTCTCCCCCCGCTGCCATTTCCGCTCCTAACTTTTCCCGCTCGACTTGGCTCATAATGATAATAAACAGGTCGCATTTCAAACATTTTTTTAAAAGTTTTTCTGGTCTTCTCCTAATGACCTTTACTGTTTTAGTCGTTAAAATTGTAGTCCAGTATTTTTCATTTTTTTGAATATGTAGATGGACCCCAATGTTTTACAGACAACAATTCCTTTTCAGGTTTTTTTTATTACGCTTACTTAGCCACCACATTTTCCCAGAATTTAGAAATAGTATTTAAGTAGTTACCTAGTTTACAATTAGGGCATTACAAATGAGATTAGCCACTGAAAGCGAGGTAAACTGGATAAGTAGCACAAACTTAAAGTTGGATGGAGAAGTAAGTAATGGTTTATGTTACAGCTCGTCCAAACCCTGAGCCGTTGATAAAGTTTGCAGACGTGAGGATGAAACTTGTTGATCGGTATCTCGGCATGATGTGCTGCGAGGATCTCACGGCATATGCCCTGGCGAGAATGATGGAGGTGCCTAAAACTGAGGAAGCGTGCAACAAAGCGGCCGCCACCATTGGATATCAAGGGTACGAGGGACGGTCGTACTTACAACTCATGGCTCCTGACAATGACGAACTTTAGTTTACTTGTAATGTGTGATAAACTTATGATGGATATACGAGTGTTGTCTCTTTTTTGATTTTGCGTTGTAAACCATGTGTAATAAAGGGATTGCACAGATTTGCTTATTGATTTTGTTTTAAAATAATCTCTTCAAACTTATTTTTAATATTATTATACCGGCTTCTAATGCATTAGAAGCCGGAAGATCTGAAGCAGGTAGGATCTGAAGAGTAATCAGCGGGGTCATTTTGGTGTAGGATTTACAGAGTAATCAGCGGGATAATTTTGGTGTAGGATTTGGAGAGTAATCAAATTAGTTAAACCCTCGGGCTTCGTGAGGGTTTTTGGGGGTGCTCGCTCACCTTGCGAGCTGGTGGATATAATGCTGATGAATAGGTCATGCAAACCCTCGGACTTCGTGAGGATCACCATGACACTATTGGTTCCCTACGTTTCAACATCCGACCGCAAAAATAAAAACATAGGGTACGGTTAACCAAATGTTTATTAATGTTGTTATTCAACCCAACAAATTGCTTCAAAATCATCCTTATTACAAATCTTATATATAATCGGCGGAGAATCTTGACACCGCGATCTAAATTTTGATCTCAAATAAAAAGTATAATGATCGGGATCATTTTACTTACCTATTAGAACCTTCATCTCAAAATCTGAGTCAAACCAACCAATACAGTAAAAAAAAAGCTGGTAATAAATAAGTATCTAACCTTCTCTTTAAAGGTCAGTTATGGCCATAGGATAGTGGTAGCTACCATTTCATAATGTCCCTAAAACAATCTCGCAGTTGAAGAAAAAAATGTACCTACTCAACATTATATTTCCTTCGTCTAGTGTAGGTACGATTTGGTACCAGCAGTGCGATTCTGTAACGATCTCACCGTGAAAACTTAGGTGAAGTGAGCGTGGAGTGAGCTGTCATTCCAACTAATGCTAGGGAGTGCCACTATTGACAGCTCACTCTAAGCTCACTTCACCTAACTTTTCACGGTGATATTTTTACAGAATGGATCGGCTGTATCCTACATATCGGTTGTATACTACAAGTCAAGTCAAATCATTTATTTCAAATAGACACGTAAAAAGCCCTTTTGAAAGTCTAAATAAAAAAAAAATGGAATTGATTCTAGTCGCCCGCGCCATAGTCGTAGCGAACCTCCTAGTTCTAAAGGCGCTCTCTCACCGTGAACATTGGTCTTTAATGTAACAATCTAAGATTCGATTTTGTGCACCATTGACTCGGTTCTCCTCACTCACTGATGTAATGCTCAAATCTGAACTGTTAGATACATTACAGGCGAATGCTCCCAGTGAGGGAGCGCCTGCAGTAATATTTCGAGAGCGTTCCTAGCTTTATCTGCACAGCACGCGATGTATCGTTTACGTTGAACAACCTGTTAACTGCAAACGTCTACTATTTCACATCAGAAGCAGCCTAACAGATCACAGGTGATTGAGGGTTAAAAAAAACAAATCTGAATAAAAACAGAGGTAAGCCTACCCGGCTTTCCGTGGCGCTAACGTACAATTTATATAACTTACAAAAATATTGGCGAGTGTTAGTAATATATCCCTATTTCCGAATGGTGCGCCCATAATATTTGTATGATGTGTTTAGTGAGTAATGTGGGGAGCGGGACATCTCCTAGTCCCGATCTACCGATAAATCAATTGCCAACACGCAATACCTTACGGTTACCATAAATAAAATATGTTGTTATTTACACACACACAACTATAAAGAACCAACCTCAAATTCTGATGCCGGGAAAGAGTCTCGGTGAGCTTGTAACTCTAGTAATCATTAATAAAGGTTTAAATTCTAAATATTCTTTGAAAATAATGTGTAATGGTCACGGGCAAATAAAAATATTGTCCTTTGACTACATAGTAGTACATGCTAATTCCATACCTATGACTGATTAATTGGTGGCTTACCACCAGCTCTTATAGCAGGGCAGAAGTTGAACTGCACTGCTTTTTTGTACTAAGTCATAGAACAAAAAAGCAGTGCAGTTGCTAACTGTAAAAGCAAGTTAGCAAGTTGCTAAGGAGCTGTTAAGTTAACTGTTGCTAACTTAACTTCTGCCTTGTCACCAGCTCCTGTGTAGGGGCTTACACAGGAGCTGGTGGTAAGCCCCTTGATCACCCGTACATATATTTAGAGATGAAACATGTGATGTAAAAAGATGTCAGAACTATCTTTGGTCGTTATTCCGAACCGCCCATACGTATGAATTTTTGGAGAATTTTTAAAGGTTTAGAACTCACAAAAAATACAGGTAATTTTTAAAACAAAAGAAACCTATCCAATGTCAATTTATAAGTAACTAGCTTCTGCCTGCGACTTCGTCCGCATATAATTTCTTGTTCCCCAAACTCCCGCGTCGCATCGCATCGCCCACCCACTCTATCACTTCGCTTAGCGTTCTTTTTGACTTAGTTTCTTTTTGCTCGTAGCGTGATGTAAAATAGCATATAACTTTCCTCAAGAATTGGGCTATCAAATCCGACTGATAGTTCCAGATATTTGCGTATTCAAATAGACAAAGTCTGCAACATTATTATTAGTATATAGAAGTCCCTCTGTAAAATCTTATATATTTATGTTCTCTAATTTGTATGGTGTACAATAAAGAGTATTCTATTCTATTCTAGGAATCTAAACCTTGTACGTACCTATCAGGAATCGCATACCTGGCTGGCTGTATAACGACAAAACTAACAACAGTGCAAATAAATAGGTGGGTATTAAGTCGACGATCTGCATTCAATAAGATGTCGTTGGCGAGTGCCCCGGGCTCCCCATATCCAACAGAGCAAATTTATTTTTCTCCCAAGCATACTAGACGTCAACAAATAAGGTTATTTTTCAATATAGAGGTTTTATTCGTTCTTTTTGCAGCAAGTATAAGTGGGGTCAGCTCAACAGGGCTTTAACTTAGAGAACTACAATCGCAATATATGTATAATATTATATTATTTATGTGTCGCTGCTGGTCTGTTATATGTGATATATGTTTTATGTATGTAGCTATGTTCAAATCCATTAAATCATAGATCTCACCTAACATGTGCTCGTGTGTGTCGATTAGGGATGAGCGATTGTTTAGAAATAACAATCGAGCTGGTCGAATAATCAATTGGCAAGCTATTCTCATTCGAATGAACGATCATTGAAATGTTTTATTCGAAATACATTTTATTTTCATTGAACACTGTGTATTGAATAAACTTCTTGCAATGTTTATATGTTTGTACCTATTTTATAATATCAATAGGTAAAATATATACCAAAACTAGATTCTGCCCGCGGCTTCGCCCGCGTGGATGTCCGAAATTATCCCACGGGAACGTGCTAACAGGATAAAATGTATGTGCTTCCCCAGGATGCCATCTATCTCTATGCCAAATCAGAAGTTCAGTGGCTTAGGCGTGAAAGTTCAAATCCTCCCCTTAATAACTGAATTACCCCTTTTTGTCCCGTCAGTGGTAAATTTTCGACAACTTTACATACTTATTATTAATTTGTTTTTTTGTCAAAAGTATCAATACTGAGTTTCGAGTTACTCGGACCGCGCATTCAATTTCTTCCACACAAACTTAACACCCCTATATCCCCCTTTGAGGGGTAGTTTTGAAAAACTTATAATGATAAACTTTATTACTTACTTAGGCAAGTATTCTTGCCAAGTTTCAAGTTTATTAACTAAATGAATAAGATTTTTCATATAAACTGTATCCCCCGCTTTTCACCCCCACAGGGGTGGAATTTTGGAAAATCGAATAATGCCAAAGCATTATTCATAACTTGATTCAAAGATTATTTATAAGTACCAATTTTCGAGTTAATCAAACCACGCATTATTATAATCCTCCCCTGAAAAATAGACTACCCCATTTCAGCCCGTCAGGGGTACATTTTCAAAAAACCCTGATACACATTATTCTTTACTTTCAATATTAGGTATAAATACTGAGTATTGAGTAAATCGGACTGCGCGCTAAAATTCTTCCATACAAACGTTGAAACCCCCCAATCCCTTATTAGGCGGTAGTTTAGAAGAAAAGAAAACTGACAATCTTCATAATTTATTTTGGTAAGTATTCGTGCCAAGTTTCAAGTTTATTAACTCAAGGAATAAGATTTTTCATATAAACTGTATCCCCCGCTTTTTACCCCCACAGGGGTGGAATTTTGAAAAATCGTTGGGGATTATTCATAACTTGATTCAAAGATTATTTATACCAATTTTCGAGGTAATCAAGCCACGCATTATAATCCTCTCTTGTAAAATTAACTACCCCTTTTCAACCCGTTAGGGGTAGATTTTCGAAAAACCCTGATACATGTTACTCTTTATTTTTGGTCTTAAGTATAAACACTGAGTTTCCAGTTAATCGAACCGCGCGCGCATTCATATTATTCCACACAAACTTCAACACCCCTATATTCCCCTTTGAGGGGTAGTTTTGAAAAACTTATAATGATAAACTTTATTACTTACTTAGGCCAGTATTCTTGCCAAGTTTCAAGTTTATTAACTAAATGAATAAGATTTTTCATATAAACTGTATCCCCCGCTTTTCACCCCCACAGGGGTGGAATTTTGGAAAATAGTTTGGCATTATTCATAACTTGATTCAAAGATTATTTATACTAATTTTCGAGTTAATCAAGCCATACAGTAAAATCCTCCCCTGAAAAATTGACTACCCCATTTCAGCTCGTCAGGGGTAGATTTTCAAAAAACTCTGATACACATTATTCTTTACTTTCAATATTAGGTATAACTACTGAGTTTCGAGTAAATCGGACTGCGCGCTAAAATTCTTCCATACAAACTTTGAAACCCCCCAAACCCTTATTAGGGGGTAGTTTAGAAGAAAAAAAACTGACGATCTTCATAATTTATTTAGATAAGTATTCGTGCCAAATTTCAAGTTCATTAACTCAAGGAATAAGATTTTTCATACAAACGAATTCCCCCCTTTTCACCCTCTTAGGGGTGGAATTTCGAAAAATCCTTTCTTAGTGGATGCCTACTCTTCACGAAGAACACACCCTTCAAATTTCATGTCTCTAGGACCAGCGGTTTAGGCTGTGCGTTGATCTATCAGTCAGTCAGTCAGGACTTTGAATTATATATATATAGATGAGCCCAGAAGTTTTAAAAATGGTGTGCATAAATCCAAAATGTTAGCGACATTTAAATAAAGATCTGAGAAATGATCTGTAAATAAACAAAATAAAAATAAAAACCTATTGAATACCTACGATGAATATTTTGCATAGATTCCTATTAGGTTAATATAATTGAATGCTTGTAACAGAACTCGAATAATTAATCCGACAAAATAATCGAATAATAAATTCGAATGAAACATCGATGTCACCTATCCCTACGATGCCGTCACCGCGTCGGTGTCTTAGCAACGCTAGTTGAATAGCCAGATAGGATATTGGAGGTCAGTTCGGGCTGACAGCTCTGAGACGTAAAGAGGGGATTCTGAGAGGATATTAGCAGACTACAGTTATTATAACCCGAGCCACCGCACACTTATGTGTAGGGGAATATCTTGGCACTGATGCTCATATAAACTTTGGCAAACGAGAAATTACATTAATGAATAGTGGTATTATCTCGTTCATATTATATTCTGTCAGGCTCTATAAGATAACATGCTTATTATTCGATACAAAGTATAATAATTGTACATAATTTTGGCTACTCTATTCAGCTCTATTGTATGGTAGACAAAAATATTTATGGTAGTTGTTAATATATTGTAGGCATATTGCTTAGTTATACAGGGTGGCAGGGACATCGACGCGCAAACTGTAACCATGAATTCAGCACATGATTCTAGATTATAATAGCGTAGAAATATTTGTGGTTATAAAAAAACCGGCCAAGTGCGAGTCGGACTCGCGCACGAAGGGTTCCGTACCATTATCTATAAAAATAAATCATGAGTTAATTGAATGAAAGGTAAATTGCGGTTTACGATTTATGACGTATTAAAAAAAAACTACTAACTAGATCTCGTTCAAACCAATTTTCGGTGGAAGTTTATATGGTAATGTACATCATATATTTTTTTTAGTTTTATCATTCTCTTATTTTAGAAGTTACAGTGAGGACACACACATTTTACCACTTTGGAAGGGTCTATCGTGCAAACTATTCAGTTTAGAAAAAAATGATATTAGAAACCTCAATATCATTTTTGAAGACCTATCCATAGATACCCCACACGTATGGGTTTGAAGAAAATGTTTTTCAGTTTCAGTTATAAGTATTGGGAACCCCCAAAATTTATTGTTTTTTTTTTTCTATTTTTGTATGAAAATCTTAATGCAATTCACAGAATACATCTACTTACCAAGTTTCAACAGTATAGCTCTTATAGTTTCGGAAAAAAGTGGCTGTGACATACGGACGGACAGACATGACGAATCTATAAGGGTTCCGTTTTTTGCCATTTGGCAACGGAACCCTAAAAAAGTGCTTTTTCATAGAAAAGCCTACCTACAATACCTACGCAGTCAAAATGTATGGAAAAGCAATTTTTTTCAGAATCATGTGCTGAATCTATAATAACAGGTTGCACGTCGATATCCTTGCCACCCGTATGCTTTCGTAGTTTGATATAATGATCGAGAGCACAATGAGTAAAAAGATTTTATATTTGATTCGTTAATAATGTTAAATATTTATTGTAATATCTAATAATACTCCGATGTAAGTATTATAATATAACAGACACAACATATTGTCCTGTACAAAAATATGTTACCAGTTGTGAGCCCGAAAATCTTCTACTACATATTATATTGTATGTGGATCCACATTCCATACAGTCCTTTTATACCCGATAATACCAACATAAAAACAGGTTTTCCGCTAAAGCCGAAAGTAAAGTCCGAATCCGAGAAAATATTATGAATCCAGATGACAGTGTTCCGCTTGCACGTCTTCCTATTTACAGTATCCGAAGGAATTCCTATTAGCGAAGGTTGTTTTCTTTCTGACGGAACCATAAAAAGTTCTCTGTTAAATGTTCTGTCGACCCTCGAAACAAAATGTTTAACGTGCAATGTTTCTAGACTATCATAAAAACAATCGTAGAGCTTTATATTGCTGTTGCAAGAAAACAATTAAACCTTTTACAGTGAAATGTAAGGTAGTGTAAGTAAATAAAGTTGGCTTTCAGAACGTTGTAAGACGTCAGTGTGGGTATCCGACGATGCTTTTAAAATTTTAATTCAGTTGATCACATAGTCGACGTCTTGGGGTACAGGAGCGGGTGGCGTGCGTTTACTTAGAGAGTCAAAGAATACATCTTGTGTTGGTATATTACTCTGGAAGTACCGTGATTAATGTTTGCGTTGCGTTGGCGTCTACGAATAGAAGGAACAAACCGGGTTTCTCAACATCAACATTATATAATACTTAATGTTTAACTTAGGTACTGACTATGTATATGATTTGATGTATTATGTTAAGTATCAAGTAAAATTTTACATCTCGGCACGTTTCATAAGTATGCAAGTGGAAGTTTCAAGTTTGAAACTTAGTTACGGTTCTGGCGGGAGTTGGATAAAATATACTGCAGAGGTAGAAAGTATTCCAAATTAGTCCATACCGCTGATTATTATGAGATATGAAGAAAACTATAATAATGACAGAGACAAAGGCTAGCGTGCAATAAAGATCGAAGAACTAGTTCAAAAACAACAAAACTATTGTAGATAAACTTGTAGGTATACTCTGCTATGTACTTGGTTTGGCAGCAGTAAGTTCCGAGTCAGGTTCATGGAATTTCAGCACGGACGGTGTACCCGATGGGTGCATAATTAGGTACCTCTATGTAACTCGATTTCGGAGAATTGTTTCCAACATTGTTTCATCTACAAAATTACAATTTAGTTTCCTACTAATAGGTACCTATAAAATAAAAAGACTGGTTCACATACTAGATGAATCTGATGAATCTTGTCTTTTGGTCAAGTTGGATTTCAGTTTTTAAATTCACAAAGGCAGACTTACATATACCAACAATTTTTTTTATGACGCATTTAGTGGTTTAGCTTTTTAATAGCTAAGCAACGAGCATGGTTTTAATGAATAGCTAAGAACGTAAAACGTACTCTGGCCTAATTTCAATATACTGAGACAAAGTAATGTGCAAAAAAGGGTTCGCCATTAGTTCGACCCAAGAACGCAGCATACGGAAGGAGGATGTAGGAAACTAGTTGTGGTTAGATTCAGGATAATTAAATGATGATAATGACGGTAGACCCAATACTTTCGGCTGACACACATCCAAGAATTGGGCCGCCACACCGCAGGAATTAGCGATGTCACTCGAGCCTTTGTTTATGAAATTACTAAAGTTTTTGTTCCCCTGTCGTATTGTATTGGTGTGTATGTATCGGCTCTTAGATCTTTACCTACCTAGTAGGTAATAACACAAAAGCCACCTCACACACAGTCGTTTTGTTTTATCAACTATCAAGGTAACTGTATTTCCCACAGTTTGTCACAGAACTTCCGCGACCCTTAACTTTGTAATGTTATTGTAAGTACATACGATGACAAAGTTCGGAATGGGACATCGATTCGGTCTACAATACAAACATTTACTTTTACGTCGAGTATCTACACGACGCCGGCGTATTTAAGCGCAATAGGTGAGACCCATGTGTGCAGAGCAATCCCATTCGCCGTCCTTCTCATTATTGACCTCAAACACGGCCGTACGAGAACTTAACTACATTAATATCATCTATTTTTCTTATAGGTATGTACGTATTTTAGCGTTCCATACCATTTGTAAAATGAATCACTAATGGAATCACAGCGGTGTCTGGCTGTCAGTTTTCTGTGACGGCCTTTTTATTCCGAGCCGTTTGTAATATTTGGTACCTATGGTTAGATATAGTTCGGGTTAACGTAAGCATAAGATACGAAGAGATATGTATATTTACTAAAGCGTTTCGAAGTTATCCTTTACATTTGGGAGTTGGGCTAAATCAATCTTATGATACTTAATTGGTAATGACAATAAGCGGCGCGCTTAGAGCGGCGTGCGGTGATGGGGGTGTTTCTCGCCTGTCCTATCTTACCCATGGAATATTAATTTTTACCAAAAAAAAAAAAACATAGGCATCCATAAAACTCTTAGTTCGCACTGTTATCAAATTCCTATACAATGTAAATGTTTGTGAAGTTACGATTCCAGAAGCTGCACATCTTTGTTTTAAGTCTACGGTGTAAATTTTTAATCTGAAACCCTGCAGGAGCTCGCAAAATTAACCCGCGATATTAAGTTTCATATACCACCAAAATTCTTTAAAATAACATAGTTCTGAAGAGTCTGCCGGTTGAGAATTGAGACATGTTCATGTTCACACTGCCTACTATATTCCACTGGTTAATTTACTGTTAGGTAGGCTTAGAGTGGATTAAGGTTAACTATACTCCATAAACGCTCGTTCCTAATAGAGTTACTGTGTTTAGTAACGGCGGATAACAAGCTACGATGTTTGCTCACACGGTATTCAATATGTATATTATGTTTAATAATGAGCAGCGAACGAAGTTCTCTTAGAATGTATGCGGATTCATTATCTGGGAGACGCTGTATGCTGGATTGTGCATTTGTCTAAGTCATTATGTACTTGTTCTGATTATATTAGGGGTTAAAGTATGACATTTCCGATTAGTACTGAAAAATTGAAATTGTTTTTTTTTTTATTTAACATATTTATTTAATCAAAATAATTACCATTATTATCTATACATTGCTACCATCTAATAGGAAGGTCATTTATGCCTTTGCGATAGAACTCTCGTGATCTAGATTCGACAAACTCTGTGAATGCATTTTGTACTGCCTCCTGAGAAGAAAACTTTTTATCACGTAGAAAATTGTCCAAATCACGAAAAAAATGGTAGTCCGTTGGAGCAAGGTCTGGCGAATACGGAGGGTGGCGAATGGTTTCTAATTGCAGTTCCTGTAGAGTTAAAACGGTTTCTCGTGCTGTATGAGGTCTCGCGTTATCATGGAGCAATAATGGTGAAGATCGATTCATGAGTCGGGGCTGTTTCACTGCTAGTTTTGCTGCCATTGTTCGGAGTTCGGCACAGTAGACATCTGCCGTTATTGCTTGACCAGATCGGAGAAAGCTATAGTGAATAACACCATGCTGAGACCACCAAACAGTTACCATTACCTTTTTATTGGTAAGCTTTGCTTTAGGACACTGTTGCGGCGTTTGACCTGGGGTCAGCTATTCCATTTTTCGCTTACGGTTATCGTAAAGAATCCACTTTTCATCACATGTCACAATTCGATCCAATACGCCTTCATTTCTCTCGATTCAACAAGGCAAGTTACAACACGCGTTTCTTTCTGCAGATCAGTCAAATCATGAGGCACCCATTTTAATATTTATTTATTTTATTTTGAATATTTGATGATTTGACGCAAATGAGTCAATATTGTTAGTAAGGTAACGTTAAAACATGCCGCTAATTCCTGGGTAGTTTGGCTCGGATCGGCTTCCACCATCTCTTTCAATTGTTAATCTCATTCATTGTTATTCACCTGCGTGTGCGGTCTTCCACGTGGTTCGTTCTTCAAATCAAAGTTTCCATCGCGAAAGCGTTTAAACCAAAATCGCACGGTGCGTTCATTAGCAGTCCCCTCTCCAAACGCAACATTGATATTGCGAGCTGTTTCTGCCGCGTTAGTTCCGCGTCGGAACGCGTATTCAAAAATAACTCGAATTTTCGAAGTATCCATCTTTCTTGTCTAAGCTGAATTAAAAAAAACATCTGAAAGTCGATAATCGAATGTTGCACTTTTTTTAAAAGAAGAACTTCATAGGTACCATGTGAAAAAAGTTTCACTCAAAAATCTCAAACCATGAAGGTTCTATGTCAATTCGAAGTACCTATTACAATAAAACGGCAATTTCATACTTTAACCCCTATTATTATTATTACCTACTTATCTATTGTTATGATAATTGATAATTACAAATTAAAAACTAAAGTATTATTTTGTCTTCTTTACTTATAAGAAAAAATCTAAAAACATAATACAATATGTAATGTAACACCATGTCATGTAAGACTCGCAATGTTTAACGATTTTATGTTCAAGTCTACGCACGTGTAGGTAAATAAATTTTAACAATGGCACAGAAATATTTCCAAAAATTCTATTAGAATAACAATAGCACGAGGTTACTGAAGAAGCATCAACTTGTAAAATCTTTTGGTGGCTGTATTGAAAAGGGTGTGAAGCTTTCATAAGCGAGCCCGTCAGTAACGCGACCCAAACTTCTCACCGTACTCTCGAGAGGCACTGATGCCCTTCGTGTCATACACTTTTCTCTCTACCTTACCTTTCCGCCGTTCCCTACAAGAATTGCTAGAAATCTTATATATTTCTCAGAAAATTTTCCCGTCTGCAATAAAACTTAACGTTTTACGAGCCAGCGTTACTCTTTATCCCAAAGTTTTGGATTGATCAGAAATCAGAATATAAAATATTTGGGTTCGACTTGTTGTATGAAAACATTTCAAACCCTAACATAAAAATGAACATTTTAGATTTTGCTAAAGGTTATTGTTTGCGGTTATGAATAAAAATTGTACGAAACGGAGCAGGCCGGGAGTGCGCGGGCATTAAATCATTCTCAAAAGCCATTTGGACACAAAGGATATGGTCAATAAACAAACAGGACTCGGCACTGATAGCCACGATCGGAGCGAAGTAACTGGCCGACAAATTTATATTTTACGCTGTTTTGTTGGCATATTTTCCCAGATGTCCCACTTAAGGAATTCTATCTGCAGAAACGCGTCCGATACCCGAAATCTCATTTGTTCGTAGAGCTTCCCTACCTCACCTAATGCAGCTACTAATAAACCGGTCACGTCAACGTTATTTATTGTTATAGGAACAACAAAGAACAAGAAACTCGCATCGCTGGACTTTGTTGGCTGCTCCACCCCTTTTCGACTTTGTGTAAAATTGGATTAGCAGAATCATTTGAAATAACACATTGATTTATACAAAAAAAACCACTTTTCCTGTTATTGGTTAACTAATGCCAAATCATGAATTAGGTTTTTTTTTTTAATATGACTGTAATAACTCTCCCGTAAGATTTGGAGCATTAGGCAGACTTACCGTTATCATATGTTAGTTTTCATACAGTAAAAGCGTGGGAGCTTATCTCTATTCCGAGCGTGAACGCGACCCCGAGGTAGAGCTAAAAAATGACAAGAGGTTACTTAATTACATTAACTTCAAAATCTCCTAATTTTGAATCCTATGACAAAAGATCCGACTACCCTCATAATTCCAATATTACAGGTGCTAATGACGAATTTGCTAAATTACAAGAGGAGGCAATAAAAACGATATTACCGATCGCATCTTTATGATTTACCTTAACCGTACGTGTGATTTATTTTTGCTCCGCTCTCAGATATTCATATAATGAAATATATAGCAGCGGTGATTATGGTGTTGGAAACGCTTCACCTGTATCGTATCGTGTAAACAAAGACACATGTGCACAAAGATTACAAAGCTTTGCCAATTAAATTATTTAAGCAGAGCTGTGATACATTTTAATATTTATTTGTAGCTATGTACTTGTACTTATATTGGTTATGGTTATGTTGGTTTGGTAATGTGAATTATGCAAAAATATTCTTCGACGTAATTACTTAAACGATAGGATTTCTGGTTTCTTTCAAATAAGTTTAAAGTAATGTTATTCTAGTTACAGGTCCTACTTTCGAATTTATCCTCAGTTGTCGCTTATCTCAGGTGGTAAAACATGTCTTTTAAACTTGCCAATTCAACTTTTCTTAACTCTTTGTAAGTTAGATAAGCACGCAGTCAGGTATCTCCTACCTCTCCCCCTTCTCTCTACCTCTTTACCATCATTTTTATAGTTTGAAACTTATCTCTATGCCCATAACTTTTTACCCAATAATTCATATTTTTAAAGTCGAAGTTATATTCCAGCAGTTGTTCGTGAATGATAATAAAAGAAAGTAGATTCGATTGATGAACGTTGATGTGATTTCCATTGAAATCGTGACTTATTGGAGTGACTACTTGAGTTTGCTCAAAGTTTCATTAGTTTTCAAACTTAATTAAGATAATAAGCGTTAAAAATTAGGACGTTAAACGTTTGACAGATCCGTCGATAGAGTATTTACGTAACCGTGCGAAGCGCAATCAGTGTACGGACCCTAAATTATGTGACATTATTTGAAATTGTGTCAACATGAAGGAGCGTGGCGTGCAGCGCAGCCGTGGCGGGCGGCTGCGGCGCGGCGGCGGGAGCAGTCGAGCTCGCTCGCCCGACCGCCCTTCGGTCCGGTAAATACAGCCTCCTCGCCTCTCGGGTATGGATTATTCGCAGCGAGCAGCGAGCGGAGCCAGTCCGAGCCTCGCGCCTCCCGCGGCCGCTCGTGCCCGGATCCCGCTTCCCGCACTCGCGATCCCTTCGTAGCCTTATAACCACGCGTAGCACGTCCGTCGCTCGCTGGCTCGTAGCGGTCGTAGCGCGCGCCTAATGTAACCTTCCACCCGTAGCACCGGGCTCGGCTACGCGACGCTATTAAAAGCATGCCGTTGTTAATACGGGCACCATTGTGTTTAAATGACGAGACTAATGTCACATTAAATTATCATGGGGAACACCTGTGGAACAATTGATATTTGTGAAACTTTCACGTGATTTGTTCGTTAATGTTTCATTTATGTGTAAGTATATAATTAATAACAAAAGTTTACTTTGAATATATTTTCCACCGGTTTTTGGTGTATTCAAACAATATTTTCAAACAGAAAGTTAAGAAATAACTTTAAATGCAATGAAAAGATTGCTATATTTTTTTATTTGACGTTACATATTTGGGTGAAATAAAATTCATTTAAATAAGCTATGCAAAGAAATACAGAAGAATTAATTTGTAAAGTAGCTCTGATTAGATTATTTTAAAGTCACCCTTTTGTTAAAAGTAATTTGAAAACTTACCAATATAATTAATTTCATCAGGCTAATTAAGTTTGTAAATAAAATAGATACCTAACAATATTTTACACGTGTTCGAATTAGTTGATTTTATAGTTAAAATCACAATAGAATAAGGAGGTCTTAAAACTTCATAATAAACTAAGACAACTTAAAAATCACTTAAGTATGTAAATCTTTTATATTGTTGCTCTTCTTTTTATTTTGGTTAAATTATAGGGGCACGTGTCAAATTAAAACTTTTTCCCTAAAGTTTAGAAGCCCACTCAATGTAAATACCATACAATATATAATACAATACGCTTTTCAGTCATATACATACACTTAATTTTTTCAATTTAATATTAGGTATGTAAAATATGTTTGTAAGAGTGTACACAATTCAATTCAATTACTTACTTTGCATTTTTTTTAGCACTTGGCAGACAGTTTTAAAGTAACTTTACGATTCAATAATTTCACATAAAATATTACATATAACCAAGTACCAGCTACCGTGGGGTCCGAGTGCGCTTGGCCTTTTTAAGGAAATTTCGAAAAGACTGGTTGACACTTCCCATGACCCAAGGGCTGGCTTTTACCTTGGCCAGAGGCTAAGCATTGCCATACAACGTGGCAATGCCGCCAGTGTCTTGGGTACATTACCAGTCGACAGCGATGTGGATGAATTTTTCGACGCTATATTTTAGTTAGTAAATAGTTTTAGTTCATTTAGGACATAATTTTGTTATTTTAGTGTTATCTTGTAAATGAAAATAAATAATTATTTAAAAAGAAAATAAAAGTAAAGTACCAGCTTATGTAGAAAATTATCGAATTTTCATTCATGTGGGTACTTTTGTAAAATGGAAGCTGAAACGTTATAATTAAGCACTCATATTAATTTAATGGTTCGTCCCCAATTCCCCGCGAACGAGATTACAGATTTGTTAACCTACCGCAAGTATCCCTTATGTACAACATAACAACGTAAAACTGTGCCGAGTATATGCTGAATGTATCGATCTACTGGATGTAATGTAATTAAAGCATTTTACATAATTAAAAGAAGAGATTCGCTTAGTGTAATTAAATTCAAAAAAATCTATAGAGTGACTTTCGAGTTTCATGATCGAGTAGCTCTCATCTCCGGTTTCTACTATCGGAACAAACAGTAGATTGGAAACAATACAGCCGAGAATGATTACCAATCAGTATGGCTGGCGTAAGCTACCAATCAGCGCATTGTACCAATAATTATTTAATTCATCAAAGTGACTAGACATTTAAAATTCCGCGTCGATTGTTTGAGTTTGATTGTGTAATTGAGAACGCTCGCCTTAGCCAGTTGTACGAACCGCAATACGTAGTTATATCTCCTGTCGTCGTTCACTCGATTATTTTTTCTGGTCGAGTGAGCATTTTTCTCGACCGCTTACAAATGACCGCTTAGTTACCTGCAGAGAAATCTTTCTCCACATTTTATTTTCCCTCCCGTAGATATTTCCATTATTCTGTTAATGGAATGGTGTTCAGAGATGGTCAAACAATAAAGGCCTATCTAAAGACGCGGCATTAGTAGCACATGTGGGTAAATCTTGTAGTTTTTGTCTTGCGAGATATGCGTTTGTAATTAAGATGAATGATATATAAACACAATATAATGCTCGTTATACTTATGTTAACGTCAACTTCACAATTGCGATGAAGCAGCTTTGAAATATCTTCATGTGCCGGTTTTGTGCCGTTGGGGTTTGCAAGATTTTGACTCAGTTTCAAATATTCTCTCTGTTTAAAATGTGCCAGGCAATGTCTGATGGTAAATGCATGGGTTATTAGTGGGAATAATACTTAAATACACGACCACGGAACCATATTCTCAACACCCTTTTCTTTGATGTCGGGACACACTGCTTATAACAGCTTATTTACCCTCCACAACGTTGTATTCAAATGCATATATGCAAGCTTTTAAATATTAAAATATTTGGAGCATTTTCTTGTTCAGAACGCAAGTATGCACATAAGTAATCTGTTGATAATGAATGTTGAAATGTACACTCGACACAAAAGCTGTATTGTCGTGGCTGAGCCAAACAAACATAAAACAGGAATGGCTTATTCCCGTCGTCGTGGAGGCTGCGTCACGTCTCGTACGACTCGTACGGATCTCCCATTCACCTCGAGCTCGACGTCGCCAGTCGCTTGTCGCGGATCGCGAGCTTCGCGAATGTCACCGCTATCGTATCCGAGAAGTGGTACACAACTATTGAAGACACGATTTTCACATGGAATAACTTTAAATTGCTAAGATATTTTCTGGTACGATATTTTGTTTGCCAATATTTTATTAAATATGCATATCTTTTTATGTTGTACCTAGGTAAAGCACTAACTTACTTGTTGAACTGTCTAGTTTAGAGTTATGGTTTATAAACCCCATCCAATCAGACGCAGTCACTGGGTGATACTTAATTAGTAGCTGTAATATGATTCTTCTCTAATGGCGGTACGATATCTTACGCTCGTCAATTGTTTCCTGTTTTGCCTCCAACATGTTCTCGGCTGTTGTCGTGTTTACACGTTGTATTGGCTCGCCAGAATAGTTCCACTTTTGTTTTCGAAGCGTACTGTTCTATAGGGAGACGGAAACAATAACTGACCCGACACACCCACTTTATGATCGCACGCCGGCACCATCCTGAATAGGTACCTACGTTGCCGCTGCGGACTTTTAAATATATGCGGCACTTGGTCAAGCTCCCAAGTAGGTGGTGGAAGACAGGTGTTGACTGTCATTAAGTGTATTCTCCGCTAAATTAAAACTGTATTCACAGTTCACAGCTAAATCCAATTCTGAAAAGCTTGAACAACTGCTTTAGATTCTAAGCTGATTTTATTCGGAGCAAAGACAACCTTGATGCGGTGTCATTAAGCGGCACATTATTTGCGAATGCGGCGCGTTTCCCCGAACAATGGCGAATTTTCCCTGCAATCGCATTTTCTAGTCCCTTCAATGTAACCAACATACCTTACACGAAAAAGGAATTAAATTACCCAATTGGGACCAACTTACGCAAAATAATCGAAAGAAAAGCTCTTTCATTCTATAATTACACCAAACTTCATGCCGATCGAAAAAGACGACGAGGTATCCTTCAGGCACTCTTTTGTGTCTAAAATTGTAAAGAAAACTAATTAGAGCTCGAAGCATAATCTTTGTAAGTTTTCCACTAAAACAATTTTAATGTAGAAGGTGATTTAAAACGGTAGTTAAGTTATTTGTGTAGTGAATCTTGTTTGTAACAAGGATCCGACAAGGGATGTTTGTAGAGCGCGATCGGAGCCGCACGAGTGGTCAACCAACATACTCAAAAGAAAAAGTTACATAAGTTACTATAGCGTACTCGTTCGTTGCGTGGTTTGGAACACACCACAAAATGGAAAATGTCTGTTTACATACTGTTACGCTACACGTATCCAATCGCAACAAGCTTTTTTTATCTTGTAGCAATGTACGAATATGCTGCGGTATGTACGGATCACTTCGGATATGAAGCAGTTTATAAACATTGGATGTTACTTTTCACAAATATAATTGCAGCGATTTCAACTTGAAAATGTTTCTTTTGAGTCAAAACGTATACAGTTTCACATTCAAATTTGAAATGGAGAAGAATATGCAATAATATGCCAACGTTTGGTGCCATTATTGTAACAGTAGAATAAAAATAAAAGTTTTCTGTTCGTAACACTGTAACAACAGCTTTGAAAGAAATGTTTTACCTACAATCGAACACAATAGTTCATAAAAATTATAGAAAATAGCCGTTACTACGTTTACGTAACTGGTAAAACTCATACGGTAGAGTAAACGTTAAAAAACACGAAATCAAGGGGTCGGTAGTCAGAGTTCGGGTCATTTAAAACAGAAATAAATTTATACGGAGTTCAGTTGGAGGCAGCTGCCTACATTTGTTGTGCAGGCAATGTGGCTATATTTATGCAGACCACGGCGTGAAGCGAAAAATATGTAAACTTTAAAAATCACTGGAGAGACCATTAGTCACTTTGGTACTTCGTTGAAAGTTGTTTTCGATTGTTTTATACATGACGTTTCAGTTTTTCACATTTTTTAAGATTAGGTATACTTTCTAGGATTTTCTTTTATGTTATTACAAGCACATGGTCCACCGGTATATAAGTGGTCATCGCTGCTTATGGCTTACCTACAATACAGATGCAACGCAGCTCGCAGCGGCTAAAGCATAAATGCCTCATGAGCTTAAATGCACATGAGGCATTTAAACTTAACCGCTGCGATCTACAAACAAACAGTCAGTCTATCAATTTACCGTCGTAATTACAAAATTGCGACGGTAAATTGATAGACTGGCTGTTTAATGATCGCGTGTTAGTCAACTTGTAATCAAATTCCCAAGTTTAGGGCGCACGCATTATCGTTAGAAGTGTTTTTCGGCCAAAAGTTCTGAACTGCGAGACACATTCCAGCACTGATCAACAATATAACCTCTCTTACATTCTCTTTAGACTTGATATTAGTATTAAATTGCGAGTTATCCCTCACAGCTGTCATCCTACATTTCATAAAATGAATGCTCGAGTATTTATTGCGTATCATACTAAGCCAATCATCTAAATTGGATTGGAGATTATCCGTGCCCTCGAATGTTTGGTGTGTTACATAATAAACAATTAAACCGGGCTTTAGAATTCACAGATCGTTATGATAACCAATGCCGTTAATGGCCCCTGTCTATGTTCAAACTCGTACTTTGCATATAAAGTGTATTAAGCTAATGTGACAATGTAAGTATTTTTGTATATTTTCTTCTTAAAAAAATATAATAACGGGCTAACCTTATTTTCATTGTTATCGTGCCTAAAGTTGGGGTATAGGTCTGGGTAACACAACACTCTTTGTGTCATCACTCATTAAGCTGTGACGACACGCATTTAATATTCTCTCCCAAACCGAGAGCAACGCAAGTAAAGTCACAAGAGTAATGTGGGGTTTGTTTATGAGTCCTGATATCTACATACAAGTAAACCATGTATTTATGGTATATTGAATTATTAAACCAACAGGCCCACTGATAAGTTGTTTTTTTTTATTTCATGGATCTTATTTCAATATGAATTCGCGTCACGTTTCGTACGCAGTGTTTGCCTGTACCTCTGGAACTGACCGCGCTTTCGATAGATATTCGGGTGAGCTAACTAAACACCTTTGATAGGATTGTTTACATGCTCGCGTGAACAAAAAAATACAATTTTATCTCGGTTCCCTTTTTTCCAGAATCAATTATGTACTACTATTATAATTATATTCTGTACTAGAATAGAGTACCTACTGCCCGAATAAGAGTACTTACCTACTTAATAACAAAATGTGAGTAGTGTACTTAATGTTTTATAAATATGATTTAGTATTTACCTAATTGTTTGTTACAGTTGCATATTTCACATCGCACACAATAAATTGTAAGAGATGATTCAAGTCGAGAGCTTTAAGCGTCCATCGCCGTCGCCGTCTCGGAGTTCCGTGCGAAGCGACAGCAGAGTGTTCCGGCAGCCGCGCGTGATCACGGTGAACCGCGACGCAGCCACCATGGTGGACGGCGAGGCCAGCGGGCCCGGCGCCGCGGCCGCGCCGCCCGCCGACTGGGAGACACGTCTTACGCAAAACGCTGCTCACTTTCGCTCGCGCACGTTCAGCGACGGCTTCATCAGGAACACCAGCCTCGAACTCTTGCTCGGAGTCGACTGCGAAGCTTGCCTCGCGCTCGCCGCACAAAGACAATGTTTAGATGAACACATATCAAAACATGATTTTGATCTAGTTTGCAATTGCAATGTGCAACAAAATAATTTTGTCAACTGCCATCGAAACGTCGATCAGCGAGGCCACACCCTCAACATCTATGACTTGGAAAGAATCAAACGGGACACCGGCCGGAGTCAACTCACAATCGGATCACATCGCAGCCTCGACAGGAAATACAACAAAAGTAGGACTATCGGAGTGTCAAACTACATTTCAAAACAGTTAATATCTTACGATCCTAGAAATACACTCGTGCAAAAGATAAAAAGGAAGTTATCTAACTTAAAAAAGATGGGCGGCGAGGCAATATCAAAAAAACATCAAAACGCTGTCCAACTGGCCGAGATAACATCAGGGTCGACGAGCTCGCTCAAGAAGGCATCGATGTTGTCACTGGCAGACAAGTCACAAAGGAGAGTTAACAGCCAAAGTTGTATTTTTACCTCTTCGGGCTATCAAGGAAAGGATGACATGAAAAGCAACGCTTCTACATACGCTAACTTTTCTGGTAATGTGGACCAATGTTTTGAGAAATTGAGAGATTATAATGTAAGTTCAGATATAAATAGACGAACCTCACAAAAAATGGTAAAAATGAGGAGTTTTGATAATAACGAAATACTCGTTACTAGAAACTCACCGGGCTTAGAAAGAACGAAATTTTCTACTCTAGACAATCGTAGTCGATGTAAAAGTATTAAAAGGCAAATGTCATACAACGATTTTCCAAGTGAACGATATAGAGATAGATTATCGGAGACTTGGACGCGGGACGAGAACACAATGGAGTCGAGAAGTACTCGCAGTGACTTAGCGGATGACGATGCACAAACGTTCCTGGGGGGCGACGTGATGGCCATGAGCGGGCCGCGCGGCGCGCACGCACTCTGCACCTGCGAAGCTCCTCAGGATACCAGACTACCGTCAATTTTCTACGATACTCATGTAAGTAACTATTAACACATAGCTTTAGAACCAACATTTTCTCGGTTGATCCGAGAGCCGAAATGTTTGGTTATAATATTTATGCGATCGTGACATTGTTTACTTACTATTAAGCCTGCGCTGTCCCTCAATTGCGTAACTATCAGCAGCAATGGCTTTCATTTTTTTTTTTTTAATAAAACATACTCATAGTTCACAAACATAAGTATGAAGGAAACATATTTACGTTATTGAGCAGACATATTTTTCGAACATTATGAAGCAATGAATCCTTCAAAATGATTTAGATTGAGATTAATATTGTGTTACGTAATAAGGTCATCATCCGCCTAGCCTTTTCCCAACTATGTTGGGGTCGGCTTCCAGTCTAACCGGATGCAGCTGAATACCAGTATTTTACATGGAGCGACTGCCTATCTGACCTCCACAACCCAGTTACTGGGTAATACGATACCCCTTGGTAAGACCGGTTGTCAGACTTTCGGGCTTCTGACTACCCGTAACGACTGCCAAAGATCCAGGAATGACAGCCGGGACCAACGGCTTAACGTGCTTTCCGGGCACGGAGGGGTCTCAGTATGTAAAGATGTCACCCATCCACAGACCAACTGCGGCAAGCGTAGCTTAACCTGACCGATCGACCTGTGCGGCTGTTATTATTTAGCCACGGGCCCCTCGCTGTTATTATTTAGCCACGCTGTTATTATTTAATTAGGGTGTTGGGAAAAAGCCTCCAATTCAATTGCTCACTTATTTTATTGAAATCTTTTCACTCGATACGGCCGAGAAGAAAGCTTTCTTACATAGATAGGCACCATACCTACATCATACAGTGTCTCACGTCTATTGAAAATAAGTCAAGTTACCACCACTTACGTAATATTTCACCTGCAGACCTATCTAAGCCGTGTTTTAAAAATAAGTAGGACGGATTTTGTCTGATAATGTTTCTTTTCATCTATTTTCGTACGCTTAGAACCTAACATAAAATGTTTAATTCATTTCTTGTATAGGCTTATACTAGAACATTTATCTTATTACCTTTTCTCAAAGAAATAATGAATCATAAGCAGACTATTGTAGATATAAATCCCGCAAAGTATGCGCGCGATGAGTGAAATTAAATTCCGTGATCGAGATCTTTGACCGTCGGTATCGTTACGGGTAGTCAGATGCCTAAAAGTCACACAACCAGTCCTATCGTGTTACCCAGTAACTGGGTTGTGGAGGTCAGATAGGTAGTCGCTCCATGTAAAATACTGGTATTCAGCTGCATCTGGTTAGACTGAAGCCGACAACATAGTTGGGAGAAGGCTAGGCAGATGATGATTGAAATTGAATTCTGAAACCGTAAAATAGACAGCAAGAAAAAAAAAGATTTATTGAAATATAATGTTACTTATATTTCAATAAATCTTTTTTTTTCTTTTTTTGGTAAAAGAGTAAAATTGTATTCTAGAACGATGCTCTTAGCATGAAAAAAAAAAAAACTGACAGTTCTTATTCGAGATTGAGCTTCGTTTTACTGGGCCTAAGATACTTGAAAGGCCACCTACGCATAACATTGATCTTAGGTAATACTACAAAATTGAACTGGAAGCTAAAATATACTTTTCTATAGTATATAGTAGAGCGTTCATCTCGGTTTTCGAAATTAATAAAACGCTCTTTACATTTCTATATATTATAGGCACCAATTTACAGTATGCGGTTAGGAAGGCGAGAGCTTCGCACTACAGAAATTGGAGCAGGCGCTAATAGCCGCGCACTCAAAAAGGATAATGAACCATTATCTAACGATTAGGACCTCAGAGGGTAGAAGGCATTATTTGCAGTTGCATGCTTAACGCAAATGTGGGTAAAAGTTTATTACACTGCCTGTCCATATACTTGGAAACTGGATAACAATAGGTACCTACACAGCATATCTAGGTCATCATCATCTTCTCACGTTAGTTGAGGTCGGTGCAATACGTTTTCTTCTTCCATTCTTCCCTGTCAACCGTTATCATTTACTCCCTTCATTCATTCTCTCATATCATTCCTCACACAATCCATCCAACTTTTCTTTGTCCTCCCTCTCCCCTCTCCATCCATTAACATTTACATTCATCACTCTTTTATTCACACGCATCACATGCCCGCATACCAAGCCAAACGATTTCCTTTCAACTGTGCTGTCACTGGCGCCAATTTTCAACTTCCTCTTTTAAACTCATTTCGTTACTTTATCCATTCTCGTCACTCCACACATCCATGACAGCATTCTCATCTCCGCTGCATGCAATCTTTTTTCATCCTCCTTCATATATCTTGCTAAAATAGCAAAATGAATAATTTGAAATATTTACTTGTTGGCTTTTTTCCCCTACTTGAGTTAGATTTTGAGTTGCGTCCTGAGCATACCGATTACAAAGTTATATAGAATCACTGCCTAGGCATTAAAATGAAATTAGATCATGTAGTTACCGGGTAGATGGAGCCCAATAAAATTGTGAGCAATGTGACACAAAGGTTTTCGCTTTATTCAAAATCTTTAATGAGATCCGTATGCTTTCATTTCCTTTTTTAAACCGCATTATAGAAAGATTAAACAATAGTCCTTGCCAGCGGGACAAATAGCTAGCTATGTATGCTGGGCGCGGCGACCGTGGGATATGCGCCGAGAGCGGACAGCAGCTGGTGTTTGCCTGCCGTTGGTACCCCGCGGGCGATCACTGAACTACATGAAATTGAGCATTTGGAGTAGTGAACGTGTTCGAGCGTGCTAATTGAACTAAAACATGGCGTAGGGAAAAAAGCGCGCCACGCCAGCACCCGACGTGACGGAGCGCGGTCAGGGAGGCCGTCTGGCGTCCTGCACCGCCTGCAAGTCACCGCAGTGGCTGTCCACGGGGACTACCTCCACCACCAGCCACAGTTCCACCACTACAGGAAACTCTTCACGTTAGTGTATTTACTTTATTATCATTATATAGCCCCTTGATAACTGCTTTTTGATACTTATTTGCAAAAAAACTAAAGATAAACATTTCAGCTGAAATTTATTAACTAACAATATACTGGAATTTCAAAGTAAAAACGACCAAAATAGGTTAACTCCCACATGACTTGCCAATAAAAGGTATCTGTCGCCAATAATACTACAGTGACACATTATTTTATCGTACAAAGCCTTCCCAATACTGTTTCTAAACATGAAGCTAAGCTGCTGCATCCGGGGCGCGCGACGTCGTGATCGAGTAAGTTTGCTTCTGACAGGAAGATTATAGGAAGCACAGTAACGAGCGATTGCTATGACCTAAATAGATTTGTATAGGTATTCCACAAAGTGTCTTGCTTACTTCTTTAATGAAAGCTCACACTCATCTTATTGTTATAAGCTTATTCATTTGTCATAAAAAACTTGGTCTACGTTAGGGTCATCAGACTAAAGCCAGTAGGTAAACCAAGTTCTTTGTACCCAACCCCTATCATAATACCTACAGTATTTATGAACCGCAGTGCTACGTAATTTCCGTGACCAATCGTCAAAATAATTTCGTTCTCGTCCATAAGTGAAAGTTTTGCTCCAAAACGATTCCCTTTTCAAAACAAATGCCGGAATATTTGAATAAACATTTGAATAACTGAATGAGTCGCCAAATAGAATTTTGAGTGTTTAGTATTTGTCGCGCAAGTTCTGAAACAAATCAAATATGTATGTATAATGTGTAGGTTTGTCGGTGTGGCATCGGCGTTGGTGCTGCGTGGCGATCCTAGTGCTGGTGGCAGGCACAGCGTGTGTGGCTGGGCCCCTGGCATTACGGGCTCCACCCGGAGCACCGCTGCATGAAAGACTGCGCCTTGCCGAACGACTTCTGCACGACACCCCACTCATAGACGGCCACAACGATCTACCATGGAACATAAGGAAGTTTCTTCACAATAGAATTAAGGATTTTAAGTACGTAAATGCTTCCTTTTTCATTCTTAGTTTTTCTTTATACATATTTAAAACATACATAAAGCCAGATAGCCAGACGTCGTAATGGATGCCCCAAATGAAATTATGACGACTACGAAAGTAATACGGGTATCGAAAATTTTGGAAATAATTAAATCAAAGGGTATATTTGAAGTCGTCCTCGTTTTTATACTATTAAGTGCACACGTGTACGCTACAAAGGATCGGAGGTTTGTATTAGATATATTAGAACATAGAGCTGAACAAGCCGGACTAAAACAAATATGTAACGTAGCTCATAAAAGATGAGCGGGGAATCAATCCACTTAGTGTAATGTAAAAGCCTTTGAACCCAACTGTTTTAAACTAGCTAACGAAATCTGTGGGGCGTAATGCCGCTCTCGTTACTAGCTAGTAGGGATGTGCAATATCATGTTTTTTTTTATGAACACGAATTGAACCATTCGATTATTAGTCCCGTAACTATTAGAATAATGTGTAATACCAAAACGGCTTGAAATAGTTATGAAAACGATAAAATAAAGTTCAGTGTTGAATGAGAAGGAAATGAAGGAATTCGTTTTAGTTTAGTGAACTGCAGCCCTATGTTAAAAGTATTTATTCGAAAGTAGAAAGTTAGCCAACCATAAATTCTGATCTTTGGTTAGGTCGATGTCGATAGTTACTTTGAACCAATCGCACATCACTAGCCAGCAAGGAATAAAGGTGAACTTTACTTTGTGTACTCGTATATCCCGTCCGCCGTAGTTCTACGGCCATTAATGTGCGTAGTCTGTAATGTGCAGAGTTTCCTAGCTAATCACCACTTTATCGGAGCTGTGTAAGAGTACTTAGATCGAAGCGAGATCTTCTTGAAAACTTGAATTTTCTGCACTTATGGAGTTAATATTTACAGAAATTACTCACTGTGCATGGACATAGGACGTAAGCACCTACCACTGACGTCCAGATTAAATAATGGTAAATCGAAAAATACGTGTAAAGGATTAGCTGAATGTGGGTGTTACTCTCGGACATACCGACACATCCGAATCGGATTTAGTCACGTTGGTTAGTCACGGTGTAGCTACCGTCCACCGACTTTGTGGACATAGATACCATAGAGATTTATGTTGATTTATTTGAAAAACGTTTTTAATAAATAGCCTGTAATATAAAATGCGAAACGTGCGATCTTACAAAATGGAAAAAATGAGGTAACTGGGAGCAGTTCAATTTAAAAAGATTTAGAGCATTTTTTCTAACATCTCCGAAAGAGAGTCCACAAAGTGACTGAGGTAATCTGCACATTACGTATTCAAAGGTTTCAGTTCAATAGCACTTACAACGAAATCATAGTTCACACGTAGCGTAAAGAATTGAAATGTTTCTTGACAGACATCTGGCTCAGTGCCAGGTCGCTGGCGACGCGTGTGGTGCGAGATTCGATTCTGCTACCAGAGTTTTCTAGCTAGATTTTTCTAGTTTTACTTCACATTTCCCACGAAAGTATGCAAATAAAAGTTTTGTTGTGGTATTATTCTATTTTAAATGTTTTTTGTTTACGAACTTTTGTCTTTAAATTAATCATTATTTTCGTAGTTTGTTTTATAGTATAATTAAGAAGTTCACGCAGCTCGCTCATGACAATCACGCAGCGTCAACATACTGAAATGTGGGTGCCTTCTTTTTTTAACAACTCCAATAAACTAGCCATCGTAAAAATACCAACCTCAATAAAAGATTAGAAATAGAAAAAAATACTGACATTGAGTGAAAATTTACCTATATCTACTGAAAATAGGTACTCCCTTTATTCCAGCCAATTTATCAATCTACTGTAAAATAATTAACATATTCCACATACTTTCCTGCCTCCCATATAGTTTTCAACGAGCCAATAATCGTCTATACTATAATATTATAATCCGCAAATAGTTTCGACGAGGATTTGCGGACGATCTCCCCGTGGGCAACAAGTTCGTGGAGCCACACGGACCTGCCGCGCCTGAAGCAGGGCAGAGTGGCCGCACAGGTGAGCGAAATTCCTCAAGCCGCACGATTTAATTAATTGTCCATTTAATAAAGTGGGTCATTTCGAGGTAATCCCACGACAAGATTAATATGTGCCGCGTGGATCATAACGCCCACATTATTGTGACATCAAAAGATATTGGCATAGGTTGACCAATGTTATTTAATTAAAGTGTTTATCTTTACCCGTCCAATAATACCTACCTACTTGCATTTTGCGAAGTGTAACAACATCGGCTACTTATATATATTAATTTATGAAAGGAATTTTCCATAACACTTGCGGACATTCCAATCTCGAGATCTGAGTGCCGATTGTCAGTTAATTTTACATAATAGTCTCAGCAGATAACAGAACTTATTATTTAAATCAAAGGATTAATACCTCGATTGAGTCATAATGACAGCAACTATAATTATATCATGGACACGGTACAATGAACCGAAACAGAAATGATAGTGAGCTAATTGTTTCAACTCCATCGCACAATTCCACGAGATTGATGTGTTTGTGTAACGTACATAATACAATATGTGGTGGCAGCGAGTTAACCGCCCGTGGCCTCACGTTTCCCCTCAGCATCACTGATTCCATTATGGAATCTTTGTCGGTTCACTGTATCGCTGTATCAGTCGGATTTCATATTCTGCTCAAGCGTTGCTCAAGTCGTGCGTGATATTTAATCAGTTGTATGTCAGAGTGATCCTCTGTCGCCAGTTCTGGGCCGCGTACGTGCCGTGTGACGCGCAGCATCGTGACGCCGTGCAGCTCACCTTCGAGCAGATCGACTTGATACAGAGGCTCACGGACAAGTACCACCCGCAGCTGACGCTCTGCACCTCCGCTGAAGGTAAGCGCAACCACCTGGCCACCAAGAAGGCACCGTGATTTGTACGAAACCAAACACATTTCAGGTAGAGAGGATACAGCAATCTAAAAAGGACAAATGTAAATGCGTAAAGTATATTAGCATGAGAAACCCATTGTTTTCATTTCGTAGCCTTTAAAAAATTAAACTGTTTAAATTAATTCGTGCATTTCCTTTAGCTTCATTGTTTTTTTGTAATTCAAATGAACCCAATTAAAATAAACGGCTTTAGACTTATTTCGCTTATTGTTCGCAAACAAAAACGTGATTTCAAGTTCAGTTAATTTCGGTAAAACTGGATCTTTAATCAACGAATAACTGAGTAGGTATTGAATATTTAAAAAAAAAACATGGATTAAGAATTAAATAAACACCAGCTGTCCACCTCAATTAGTAGATTACTGCAATGCAGACAGTCAATGAACAATTATATACATTTTAGAGCCAACTCTAAATTATGTACCTACTTCATAACAAATTCAGTAACATGAAGTCTCATTAAAACCTTTGAATACGTATTTTAGTTGATGAATTAATTTGTATTTATTCATAATTATTATTAGTGGTGATTAAGAGGGTACCTATATGATATCTTTACCTAAGTACCTACCTAATCCTGCCAGGGTAACGGGATCATCCGAAAGGTTTACCGCTGCCCTGGAACATAAAGGGCTAAGGAAGGAACACGGGTGGGTTTTAGTCAGTAGGAGTCTGACACTCCCTCTGCTCCACCCAGAGCGGGAGAGTCATTTGATGATTTCCCATCCTCAAAAAAAAAAAAAAAAGTACCTACCTAATTTAAAAAAAATAACTTAATAACAGAAAATTAAATACCTACCTACCTAAATAAACCTATTTCTGATGATAACTAATCTAAACTCAATAAATAAGCAAAATCCCTAAAAACTAATATCTATACGAATGACTAATCCTACCTAACAGTATTATAAAATAACCTACGGTCACTACGTACACTATCAAATATACTACCTATACTTTACAATTAAAATCTATACCTACGACTTATATAAAAATAAACCTAAATAACTCTAAAAACTAAAAGGAATAAAAATGAACTCCATTGCGGGTGACTTAACCTACGACAAACTTATTATTTGCGGTTTTTGCAGTATCGGGTCTAGGGATCGAACCGCAAAATTAAGTTTGTTTTTTATTGTATATACTTTTCCGGGATAAAAAGTACCCAGTGTGGTGCCCAGGATATTAAAGAATAATTATACCAAGTTTCATCGTAATCGAACCGGTAGTTTTTGCGTGATGCCTGAACAAACAGACAGACAGACAGACAGACCGACAGACAGACAGACAGACAAAAATTTTTTTAATCACATTTTTGGGTTCGATGTCGGTCTAGTAACACCCCCTGCCATTTATTTTTTTGATATTTTCAATGTACAGAATTTTCACTTCTACAGATTTATTATAAGTATAGATTATGTGTACACACTGCAACAGTTTATAAACATATTTGTTATTAATATGTTTACAAACTATAATTGCGGCCTATAAAGCGAACATATTGAGCAGAAATAGGTTTACGTGTGAGTGATGAAGATGAACTCTTGGCTCTGGAACATATATTGGAATTCCTTATCGCTTTCAGGTCATTAATCACGCTAAGTATATTATTAACAATGTGGATTGTGAACAATGTCGCGCTATTCCGAAGACGGTAAGGAATGGTGCAATTGTGCACACGAATCAAAGCCAGGTGAAACACGGAACACCAGGTGCCAAGGACTTTTTGTTTGAAAGAAAACAAAAGTAACAATATAGTCTCAATCCATTTGATGTATTTTTTGCCTTGGACCAAAAGATAAAGAAAAACACTTGTATAAAAAGAAATCCTGACGTCCCCTAGCTTTATTAAAAATTCGACGATCTTTCTTCCTGTTTCTCTTTATTCGATCTCAAAGAAAATAAAAAAGAATGAACTTGCTTCGACAATTTATTTCACAAGTGTTAATATTGTCCATCAGATACTTGAAAAACTTCTACGTTTCCATTTCCAATATAAGTAATAAAGTCCGGAACACAGTGCAATCCAGTGATATACTACAGATACCTTATGCATATGATTTTCAGTAAATCCACTGTTTCATAGATCATTTCCTTTGTTTTGTCTATTGTCACAGATATAGTTTCGGCCCACGCCAACCACAGGCTATGTTCACTGGTGGGGGTGGAAGGGGGGCATGCGATCGGGGGTTCACTCGGCGTGCTACGAACCCTGTACCAAGTGGGTGTCCGGTACCTGACACTCACATCTACGTGCGACACCCCCTGGGCTGAGTGTGCGTCCGCTGATAAACCTGAACCGTCGCCGCGGGGCGGACTCACACCATTCGGAAAGGTAAGTAAGTCCTATTGCTACGATCAGTTGCGTACGGTAATTACGACCGGCTACGATTCTACGCCAAACATGGGAAAGCGTTTTAAAAGATATAGGCAGGTTCTTGGCGCCTTTCTGTATTCCGAACAAATTAGTGACATATAAACACAACGATCGCGTATTCACGCGACCGATCGCTTTGGTTAGGAGTGATTAGATTAGATAAATGCTATGAAGAGATAAAGACAGGTTTGGCTGTTCTAGAGAAGCAGAAAAAGAAAAATGTCTATCGCATTGACGAGCTTGAGAAGCACATCCAAGATCTGCAACTTCAATCACGTCCATCAACAGTTGAATTCAGAAACATTCCACTGAAACCAAAGGAAAATTCAGAGGATCTTGTATCAGCGATGGGTAAAGATATTAACGTGGAAGTCCAAAAGGATAGCTTGCGTGATCTATATGGCCTACCGGGGACTTCGGGAACACCCAGACCTATCGTAGTAGAGTTCAACTCGGTTATGAAAAGGAATGAGTTTCTGTCAAATGTTCGTAGCTTCAATAAAGAGCGCCCTGTAGTCGACAAGCTAACACGCACATTATTGGGTTGGTAGGAGAGAAGAGACCAATCTACGTAGATGAACACCTTATGCTATCAAAGAAAAAACTGTTCTATGATACACGGACATTGGCAAAAGCCAACAAGTTCTCTTGCTGGAATTCGTATAGTAAAATCTTCCTAAGAAAAAATCCCAATGATCCTATTGAGAAACCGACGCAAATAAGGTCCGAAAAATGTTTGCTCGCTTTAGCTTACAAGCAATGAGTATACTGCACATCTATTTTTTTATCTTTTACGTTTTCCTACAATACTAATTATAATTTGCATGCTCTCTGTTATATATGTTTAGGGCTAAAAACCCACTTTTGTGTTTAAAATATTATAAAAATTGTTTTACTAATTTACATGATCATACAGTATACACAACAAATGTTCTTAATATTAGTAATAATAATAATAATATCCCTGGACATTTCACACAGCGCCATCTAGTCCCAAGCTAACAAAGAATAATCTAGTAATAAGATTAACTACTGCAACCCAACGTTAGGCACCATTAACTACAAAAAGTCTATTAATTTTTTATCAAAAGATATTGCTAGACATAATAAATTACGACTTTTTTATCACACGAGGATATTTAAATTGTATGAATATTTCTTTTCATATGCAATTGTTTTTACTGCCTCCTCTATCTAAGATCCTCGAAAGGATACTTAACAATTGTCTCGTTGCGTATCTCTCTAAACACAAAATTATTGCAAACAATCAATACGGTTTTAGATCTGGAATCTCAACGGAGGATGCTGTAGCTGACCTTACTAAAATATTAGTTAACCACCTGGACAAAGGCATGAAATGGTACGGTATCTTCCTTGACATAAGTCAAGGATGATACCATTCGACACGGTTTATGCTCACACCTTAATCTCGAAAATGGAAAGTGTTGGGATTCGTGGCCTCGCATTGGACATATTTAAAGATTTTCTCTCCAATCGTACTCAACGGACTAAAATCGACTCTACAAGGAGTGATGATAGATTTATCAGCTTCGGTGTTTCGCAGGGTAGCACCCTCGGACCCACCCTCTTTTTACTCTACATCAATGACCTGTATCATGCACATATTCCTCATTGCGACATATTTATGTACGCTGATGACACAGCGTTGATGGTTTATGATACTGACTGGGACAGAGCTAATAAAAGGGTGGAACAGTCGCTTCGGTTTGTAATGGAGTGGCTCTCAGAGAATTTACTTACCCTTAACGTAACAAAGACAAAGGTTATTAGATTTTCGCTACCTAACACTTCAACTCCTAAAGTGGAATCAGGTCAAATTAAAGCCCATATTTGCTCAGGTGAGGCACCCAACTGCAGCTGCCCATTTCTGTCCTTGGTCCCAGACATAAAATATTTAAGAGTCCACATCGACTACAAACTTAGCTGGCAACCCCATATCGAAGCCTTGTGAACAAGGATCAGAAAATTAATTTATATATTTATGGAACATAGGCACTCTGCTGATCCCGACGTAGCTTTGATGGTTTACCAGAGTCTTTGCCAGTCTATTATTTTATATTGTATCCCAGTTTAGCGTGGAACCTACAAAACCTCCTTACTCAAAGTTGAAAGAGCTCAAAGGGCGATCTTGAAAGTCATGCACTTTAAGCGCAGGGACTTTTCAACCAATCAACTTTATTCAGAAGCCAAAGTATTGACTGTGAGACAGTTTTTTGTGCTCCGCGCTATGCTGCGAAGGCTAAGCTAAAAAGACGCAAAGGCACTCCCGTGTGCGATATAGTTCAATGCCGTTCCAAGTTTGCCAGCCGACAGTATGCGGCAACTAGTTCTCGACTGTACAATAGAATACATGAAATTATACCCATATACTCCCTAACTAAACACGAAGTCAAAATCAAACTTACAGATTGGTTGCAGAAGTTAACGTATGACGAAACCGAGAATCTTATTACAATTGTCGCTTAAATGCACTAATGCTGTATCTAGTCAGTTTAATTTATGTTGTGTTACTATAAGTACCTGCACGATACTTAATACCAGTTGTATGTCATACCTGGAGGAACCTTGGCTCCTATAACACAGGCTTTTAGCCTAGTTTAGGAGGCATCAGTTCGCCCTATAATGTGACTCTATTGTACAATATATTTTTAATCCTGTTTCCTTATGTATGTTTTCCAAGTGTAGATACAAATAAAATTATTATTACTATTAGGAAGCGGGGTAAGGCTCTAATCGCTAAGTCTTGCTACGGCGAGTGCTACGCTCAGCTATAAGGGACTACGTTCGGCTACGACGATACGTCAAACATAAAAGAGTGTCAGAAGATCACAGACAGGTTCATTGCGTATGAAAGGGCTCTAACCGGAAAGTTAAGTTCTGCTACGGCGAGTGCTACGGTCGGCTACGACGAGCTACGCGTGGCTAGGGCGGCTACGATGCTACACCAAACATAAACGAGCGCTAATGGGCTTTATGTCCAAAGTAATTGAAAAATTCCAAATACAATGCCATAAATTAATACAATTTCAATTTTTATTAATGCTCATATTTTTTTGCCATATTTTGCCCATTAATGGCCATTGATTGGTACAGACTGTTTTTCGTAGTACGGAAAAACAGTCTGTACCAATCTATGGCCAAATAAAATGTAGGCAACTTTATCTTTTAAATTACTCTGTAAAAGTAAGTAGGTTTTCGATTACTGTCACACCCAGCTATTTACTACTAGTCGTAGTAAGTACCTGTCTAAGAGGAATACGAACAAACTCCTGCCAGATCTTAAATGTATTTGATCATTATTTTATACAATCAAAGTGTGTGTAGGTAGGTCCAAAAAAAACTTAATATAAGATTACGATTATACGTACACGTCAAATTAAATGTGGCATTTTAAAGGATCGATCTGAAATCAATAACAGGTTTATGTTCCTATGTCCTAATTTTAATTTAATTCAATCATTTATTTAGACTTAGCATCGCCATACAACGAGGCAATGCTGCCAGCCTTTTGGGCACTGTTCCTGTTGACAGCGATGCGGACGAATATTTTGATGCCCTATGATTTTGCTTATTTTTTCACCTGTACATAAGGATTATTATTTTAAATGTTAACTTATATAATGTAAATAAACATCAGATTGTTTTCATATATACTAATACCATTTATAGAAAATCACCTTAAAAATGCAGATTGAAAAAAGCTGAAATATTAAAACTTTGATTATTCTTACGGGTTTAAATTGTGAGTTATCTCCCCTTAATTCTTTCTTAAATCTCTTAAGATTAGATGAAGTTATAATCCTCTTTGCAGACTATACAATGGTAGCTCGTTAGGGGAGAATTTATTGTCTTAGGTAAATGCTGGCTGTTATTAAGAATTTGTAGCAAGCGGACGTGGCTTAAAGAAATCTGTATTAAGTATTTACAAAGCAATTTGCATAGTATATGAGTAACATATGTGTTCATAAAGAGCAATCTTGGAGCATGCGAAAGAATATTAAAATACACGAAGCTAAGTAGTCAGAAGGAAAGATTGAGACGTCGAGTAGAGTGAGTGTGCCATAATCATAAACATCCTGCGCACCGCAATATTTCTCTTTGTACGAACTCGGGCTGCTCGCTGCTCGCGAAAGCAGTTCTTTGTTTACCTGCAACGATACTTTTCGAAATATTTTCTTTTGTTTAAACTGCACACTGCGTGCAACGTGGCCTGCGTCGCCGTCGTACGTTCAAACTTAAAACCTACCACAAGTAGGTACAGTCAAAAAACGAGATAAGTATACGGGCTTGCGACTTTTAATGTTGTGGGTATGCTAAGTAGACATGTACCTATTTGACAATACACTTTTAAGTGTATCTTTGATTTAAAACGTCACGGTAGTGGAACGAAATATTTTTCCTGTGAACGTTACTCTTTTGCTGACTTTAGCCACATCCTACTTTACAGTAAACAGTTCTGACTACAGCAGTTTTCTTTATTATGTTTATTAATTGCAAAGTATATCATCTGCATGCGCTCGCAAGTTACAAGTGGCAATACAAGTGGCTTCTACTTTCTTAACGTAAGAAGCAACCCCAAGCGGTACTTATCTTAATAGGAGAGATGGTAGCGCTACAGTACTGAATTTAAGATGGCTATAAACTATAAGTAGTAGCTGGTTGTTAGCCCATCATTTACGATCAGTGCGAAAAGCGATCTTGTTAGTTCACTCTTAGGTAGGATAACTTTTGTTCTTGATACTTCTCTTTCATTTCTTAACGCTTTATGACAGGAAACTTGTAAATAAAGTTATCAGATCATTTTATTCATTTTGAAAACTTCTTCGAATCGTTTCGTCGCCGGTTGCGCAATATTTGAAGACAAAGATCTTCAACCAGTGTGTTCTGCCCGTTAGGACATACGGTGCTGAACCGGGGATACAGACAGTCGGGCTGGTTCACAAATTCAAGCTCGCTCAGCGCGCTATGCAGCGGGCTATGCTCAGAGTTTCTTTGAAGGATAAGATCAGAAATAATTTTTATCCAAAAAAAACTGGAGTAGACTGGACCGACATTGCTTGTAGAATAGCCAAGCTGAAGTGGCAGTCAGCTGGCTATATTGGTCGAAGGACCGTTGGCCAATGGAGTTAACGAACTTGGAAACCGCTTATAGGCAACTGTAGTGTGGACCGACGACTTTAAAAATGTAGCTAGACTGAATGCGGAAGGCGGACGAGTGGGTTTTGGGCGCAGCTGAGGAAAGACCAATGACCAGCAATGGACTGCAATATGACAGTGAATGATTGATGATGATCATTTTGTGGTAATTAAAACTGGCTATAGAAACCGCGCGCGGTGGCGGCCCCCAGGCGTAAAACTAGAAACTCAGCCGGTAAATCATTTGCTAATCTGTTAACGAGGATTACATACAATGGAATATTACTTACCTATTTAACCAAATGGCTGACACTGACATCAGAAACTATAAACTAACTAAGTACGACAATTTGTCGCTTTCAAAATTCGTCGGCTTTCTGAATTCACAACCACAAAGGTTCTAAGAAGTTAGTAATTAATTTAAAGCAATGCAAACTCATACGAACTTCAAAAGTGGCTGGAACAATAGAGACTTACTTTATGATAAATATGCAAACGGCCAGGAGCAGCCGGAACTCTGTTTGCAGTTCATTTCAATAGCTTATACCGACGTGTTTTAAAACAATTTTTTTCATCCTTTGTGTAAATGGCGCTTTATAGTACTTAAGCTTTTCTTGTCCAATAACAGAAAAAATCTCAATATAAAGTGGTTGGAGAAGACACGCATTTTTCTTTTTTAGGCGACCTCTTTTCCTGTCATCAATCTTATGTTAACAAATTGTTATTGATCGGGCGGACAGATAGTGGTAAAGGAAATGAATCGTCTGGGCATGTTGGTGGACCTGTCGCACGTGTCGGAGCGTACGATGCGCGACGCGCTGGCAGTGTCGCGCGCGCCCGTGCTGTTCTCGCACTCGTCGGCGCGCGCGCTGTGCAACGTGACGCGCAACGTGCCCGACACCGTGCTGCGCTTGCTCGCGGCCAACAAGGGCCTCATCATGGTCAACTTCTACACGTCGTTCCTCACTTGTAAGGATACCGCGACCGTTCAAGATGCCATCGGTAAGAAAACATTTATCATACATCTCGAAACCTCAACGTCCTTTTTCTTCTTATGATGTTTACGTTTTCCTTGGCAACACCTCAACTTTTCCTCCAAAATGTTTTGGTTGCTCCATTATCTAGGTACACCTTTATATATAAATTAAGGAAAATGAAATGTTGTTATTTCATCCAAATCTGTAACAGTAAAAAAGTAGGTACTTGCTTTATCTAAGGCCATTAATTAACCGATACTTTGTCTTACAGCACACATTAATCATATAAGGGATGTAGCCGGTGTGGACAGTGTGGGCCTTGGCGCTGGCTACGACGGCATTAATTAGTGAGTACATATTGCGATGTGTAGTTATCTCCGAAGTACCTCCACAGAAGTGGCAAGGGAAAAAGAATTAATATAGGCACAAGCATTTGAAATAGGCACTCTTATTCTAGACTTCTTTATCTATACTTAGTTTACATTAAAGATTTTAAACTTAAAACACACTAAAAGCAATAAAATTCTAAATCCCAAAAGCGTGAAGCTTTATGAAGGATAAAGCTTTGAACAAAAGTTTTATAGTTCTGAAGGCTATGCCTACGGAAGGTTTCTTCCTTATAACTTTTTAAATCAAAATAATATTGATTTAAAAAATCATAAAACGGCTGTATATTTTTCAAAGGGTTTAGTAGGGACGGTTAGTACCTACCTACATAATGTAACTGTATTGTAGGTACGTACGTCTACGTGAGTCTACGTAGATACTCGTACCTACCTAATGCGCGCGTTTGACATTAATCTTCTAAACAATGCTTACTGTACAGTACACCTCAAGGACTGGAGGACGTGTCGTCGTATCCGCTGCTTTTCGCGGAGTTGATGGAAGAGGGTTGGAGCATAGAGGAACTTCGGAAGTTAGCGGGCCTCAACTTGCTCCGCGTGATGGGGGCCGCAGAGCGCGTGGCGCGCGACCTCGCGTCTGCTCGCGTCGCGCCCTACGAAGACGTCGCGCCTAAAATGTTCGACACACACAACTGTTCAAGTCAAGACCTTTAAATCAAAACACAGCTATCGTTTATTCAAAAATTAACTTTCCCTGAGATATTTTATATTCTGCGTCTAGACATTTTAAAAATAACAGTAGATTTCTTATGGAACAATTGTTTAGTTCATAGTAATTTTATCAGAAGAAGATAATTTTTGAAAAGACTTCGTTAACTTGCATTGAAACGGTTTTGTTGATTGTTGAAATGTAATTCCTAACATCGAACTCGGTGCTACGTGATTGGCTCGAGAGACTTCACTTGAGATGTGCGAGTACCTACTTTATCTGCTCCGGCTTAGAAATAATATGCCTGTACCTACCTGTGAGATTTTCTCGTACTAGGAACATTGTAGGCTGATTATATAATGTTTCATGTTATGTTCCGATAGTAATGTAACACCATACTACGCATTTTCTTATTTACAAAATATTACTTTATTCTAACTCTTCAACTTACCAGCAGCGTTAATAGTTAGGTTGAGGGTCGCCTCGGCCAAAGATGTATGTAAGTAATAGTAATAAATAATTGTCATCTATCTCAGCCCAATCTCTGCCGGGAAACAACAATAGCCACACATTACTTACCTACCGTATTTAATCAATTTGTAAACACATTGTTTGCACTACGATACGCATATTTGGTTATTATTACCTACTAGTTGAGCTCGCGACTTCGTTCACGTGGATTTCGGAAAACATTAATGTTTACATTAAAATTCTTTACTCATTATTTTATCTTTTTCTAAAATAAGTTACTTCTTATAACACCAGCTATCTGCCAGTGAAAGTTCCGTGAAAATCCAACCAGCCGTTTCAGAGATTAGCCGGAATAAACAGACAGACAGACACAAATAAAATAAAATTATTATATGTAGGTACCGCGTATATAGTTTCATATGCATTTATTAAAAAGCTATTATTTTGACATTACAAACAGACACTTCAATTTGATTTATTTGTATAGACGTATCTAAGATAATTATTTATTATGTCTAAAAATTCAGACACCTACCTACAGTATTTGAAAAATAAATGCAGGGCTGAAACCGAAACTTCCCAGCCTCAAGAAAAAGTTGATCTTTACTTAGATATCACAGAACTTACAAAAGAAAATTGCAGCCAGCTGGTATGTAAGGAAATTTAAAATAATTAGACATGCAACTCCAACTACATTCAAATGTTTTATAAAGATGATTCTTCTTTTCGCGTCGATGGTACTTATTCTCGTTTTTTTTATATATAGACATACATATATATTGTTTGAGCTTTTGAGCCAAGTAGGCAGTGGCGTGCATTGCATATAGGCACATAAGCAGTGCCTACCTCGACAAATCGATAAACCATAAGGCTGTCAATTACATTTCAGCATGTGCCCCACAATTAAGAAACTCACTAAATTATCATACTTGACAAAAAATAAAATCTTCATACAAACACGCGCGGCAGTATGCAGTCGCCAGACGGCCTACTCGGCTCCCGTACTATTCGCACATTGCCAATGATTTTTACTCGTTCAATTTAAAACGACGAAATTAGAAATACGTACGTCTCACGCGTAATACGAGTACTATGACGTTCGATCTTCGCAATTTATCACCCTAAAGTAGGCAATGCCTGCCTACTTTAGGGTGATAAACCTAATAGCCTAACCTACCTACCTAACCTAATAGAAACTCAAGTAACCAAACGAGTGTGAATGTTAAAATAATACTTCGTAATTTGGCCGTGCGAAGAAAGAAAGGGATGGATAATGAGGTCGCCGATATCATCATTCTCCTGCCCTTATCCCAATTTATTTGTGGTCGGCGCAACATGTCCTTTTCTTCCATACTTCTCTATTAGTCGCCATCTCGGTTGTCACCCATTTTTCATCATGGGTGTCGTTTTTATGGTTTTCAGGGTGCTAAAGCCGATAGTGAGGTCAAAATGAAAATCCAAGATGGTGGCTGCAAAAAATTTCAAATTTTTCGTCATGGTTGTCGTTTTCATGGTTTTCGAGGGTGCTGGAGCCGATAATAAAGTCAAAATGAAAATCCAAGATGGCGGCTGTATTTTTTTTTAAATCTTTTATCATGGGTGTCGTTTTTATGGTTTTCAAGGGTGCTAAAGCCGATATTGAGGGTAAAATGAAAATCCGAGACGGCGGCTGCGAAAATTTTAAAATTGACAAAAAAAAATCTTGGATTTTCATTATGAACATCGTTCCTGCCTGGGGTCCCCCAACCACACGCGTTTTTATACCCAGTAAATCAATAACTTTTTACTTAAAGTGCGTGTACGTACCTAATGAAAAAGTGTGCCTACCTGTTCTGAAAACCAATGCACGCCACTGCAAGTAGGTGGCCACGTTAATTGCGGCATCAGTGGCATTTTTAGGTCATCCAAGGTGCAGGTGAACGGCCACTTAGGACACTCCAGCAAGTGGGGCATGTTCTGATCAGAAGCACCGCTCTCGCACTGGCTGTCGGATGGGTCAGTAATCCCCCACTTCAGGTTATTAAATTCGTACTTTAAGCTCGATATTATAAGTAATCTTATCGAGCTTAAAGTACGAACGCGTATAATGAAAATCAAGTGGTGTTAATACACAACTTGATTTTCATTATACGCGTTGCTTCACAATCAGGTTGAGTGGGGATCTACCAACCTACTCTGTCATTCCCACTTTCACCCCTGTTTTTATTCACTCGAACAGTTTTAAAGCTGGGTAAGTAGGTAGGTTAGTTAAGACTAGGCAGGTTCTCGTAAATGATTTGAGTTGGAGAAAATATAATGTGCCCTCGAAATAGAAATAGTATAGATACTTATTATGACAGTCACTCCATGTGATATATTGGTATTCAGCTGTATTCGGTTAGACTGGAAACCGATCCCAACATAGTTCGGAAAGGCAAGCAGATGATGATAATGTTGATAACGTAACACATATGTACACCTACGTATCATCTTTCTTATTATCTTGTAACTAGCTTCTGCCCGCGCGTTGAAACCCAACTAGCACAAACTGTTGCTTAAGAGCTTTGGAGCTAATCTGATTATTCCCAAAGGCGCCAAGCTCAAGCGCCAGAGCGTGCACTGCAGACCTTATGCAGCCGCTTTGCAGCCAAAGGGGCACAACTTTTTGCAACCTACAGTTCCATTAGAACTTCATAATAAGGGCATAAAAGCGCTACAGGAGCTGCAACTAATAATTAACACCACACTAAAGCTCTTGTGGCGCTTATTGAATGAATGACAGGTTTAACTGAACGAATAAAGGATCACTGATCATTCACCTTGTCTCTCATTTATTAAATACATCTGTTGTTCCTGAGTCAGACATTACTGAATACAAATAAATAATAAGTGAATAGTGAAGGTAAGTGTTTTTGTGCTATATTTTGTATTAGATATAGTGGCTAAAAACGCAGATCAGTTTATCGTGCATATAGTTGATATTATTGGAGTATTTTTAACGCGCCTCAATAATTACCTCAGAATATCGTAAAATATGTAAAATATTATTATATAAATATTATTATATCACATACCTACACGACATTGAAATTGCGTACTTGACTACATTTGTATTTAGTAAGTTGCTGGTTCTATATTTAGTTATATTTTACTACAAATTGTGATAAAAACCTATAATTTCTCAAGTAATGATAAATAATTGTCTTGTAAACATGGCGTCTATGAGAAGCAGCTTTAACTTGCAACTTCAACCTTAATACTTCCTCTCTGCGCGTCAAAGCGTTAAGTTTCACTCTTCTGAAGGTCCAAGTAATACCTGTACCACTAATGCAGTTCAAGTCTTTACAATCACTTTTATTTCGTACTTACTACAGATATCGAACCACACTAATGGTTATTTGTTTAGAGATCCGTAGAACTCGTTAAATACCCTAAAATACGATGATCGTTTGTAGCTGCTTCTATATTTTTCGCTCTTTCAATTGTTTAACATTTACTATGTCTTACCATGTTTTCAGAATGCCTTTCAAAATGATTCAAAAATATAATGAACAACAAAATAAACAAGAACTTTGCATCTAAGTGGGAAAAACATGGAGTGTTACACTGGCTGAACAGTTTGACAGGCCTGTTGGCGTAGTTGGTAGTGCGCCTGTGTGTGTGAAATGTCCCGAATGTTTATTTTTATTATTAATAAACGTGTTGACTATGTCTATTATGTAAGTAAGGGCCAATTTGCCAAAGAAACATTTTGATTCAAATATTTGGTCTATTTCGATTCACCATGTCAGACACATGAAAAGACACAATTTGGTGCAAATATTGTTTATACTGTTGTTATTTTAGAATTCACCTAGTTTAATTATTGTAATAATGTCTATTATGAGCCAATTTGCTAATAAAACAAGTTGATTTTATCTCAAATATTTTTTTATTTCAATTTACCAATACAATTATACAAGAGGCGCTTCGATTGTACTCGTTATAATGTGTGTAGTAAAGGAACAAAATATAAATCCGATTCATATCGAGTGACCACCAATTTACATTTAACATCACACGGCGAACACACGTATTCTGAACTTAAAACTGATGTATAGTTGCTTTTGAAAATATTTAGATAAGAGATTGGAAGGTCAAAAGCAATTACTAAATTATCAAATTTCTTACAATAAATATATATTTGATTTTCTTCAACTTTGATACATATCACCTACATCACTTCTTTTTTAATAGTTTAAAAATATTTATCTGCCCTTTGATTAGATAAAATAAAATCTAACACTTTTCCTCTGTAACTGGTCCGTTATCAGTAATTGAGAAAACAAAATCTACGGGACCCTCGCTTGTGTTTGTTGAACTCGAACGTGGCGCATTATTTTTATTTGTTTCCAATGAATCCCTTAAAGAATAAATTGAATGAATAGAGTTTTATAAATAAAAGCTAAATTACTCTCACGTAATTGAGTTTAAAAAAACTTACGTGTTATTTAATATTTCAATTACAGAATTCTCACACACAGTTGCCTTTTTTAATTTCTGCATATTCTGATAAACTCTCCGTACTTTATTGCGATATCCACCAGTTCTTTGTTTGAACTTCCATGCTTTCAGATCCATATTTCTTTTAAACTGGCTCAATAAAATGTGATTTCTCCAATAAAAATAACAGAATGTATCCAAATGAGTAGGCAATGTCCATTACTCTCCTGCTTCTATTGTGAAGCCTTAATGTCGCTATTAGTAAAACAGTCGATCAAATTCTTACTTAAGTCTGCGCAAAAGTACAAATCACTTCTGCAATGAAACTATCAGTGGCAGAACAGTGATAAATATATATTTTATACAGTTCCGTTAAAAAGTCTGCAATTAATGTCTTTATGCAGTTCCGAAGCGTACAGCAGCGGCAATAGAAGGTTTTTTGCAGCTTTAAGCTTTAACATACATGTTTTAACTCTCTTTTAAAGCTATAGACGGCAAATGGGTTGTAAAATGAACACTTATAAAACCTAGGGTGGCATTTGGTTCAGTTTCTGCTACCCCTAGTGATATTTATAGCTATGAGCAGTTACGGAAGCAATAGTAGAACTTAAAACCACTTTCTGAACCCCTAAAGCGCTACTGTACAGCTAAAAGTTGCAAAATAGGCTGCTATTTCCACTAGTGTGCTAGTTGGGAGCTCTCGTGAAAGTTCCCCGACCCGCCGCGTCGTATCGCATCTCCTGCTCGCGATATTACTCCGTTTTCTCTTAGCGTTATTTCTGCCTATTTTTCGTATTTCTCGGTTCCTAAGGGTCCTAGGGTAATTTTAAATAGTGAATTATTTCTGAAGAATTGAGCTATCAAATGCAAAAAGAGTTTTTCAAATCCGACTGGTAGTTTCAAAGATTAGCACGTTCAACAAACTCTCAGGTTTATTATTAGTATAGATATAGATTTATTATAGTCTGGAAAATTTTAATATAAAAGGATTTTTACTTAGGTATCACATAAAAGTTATAAAATATCGCGAGCATCTATTAGGTAGGTACTATTGTTCGGCACCGAGTTCGATGAACTGAGTTCTTAAATTATATTGGAATGTCCCCAACATCTAACGTAACTACAGTCATCAATCTACATAGTATTGTTATAAAGCTTTAATAAATTAGTCTAATTATTACTTAGATAAAGTATAATTTTACCCTGTAATATTGTTATCGTCCGATTAGATGTGATTTGATATCTAAATAAATAAAGACTTATTTCTTTAGATCTGAGATTATGTACTTACATATTTTATGCATTTACACACATATATATATATATATGTATTTATTGTACCTATTCTCAAAGCTTTTTAAATATTGCCAATCAATAAAAATGCGACTAGAAATACCTAAGGCAGTAAGTTGTATTGTATTTAACTCCTTAATTAAATATTTAGGTACCTAGTGGTATAATTACCTTTGCGGACGACTTAAGAGTCATTAAGATAAAATACCTAACTATAATAATTATAAAATTTAATAATGTTATAGTTATACAGTGTGTTTTTATTCAAATGTTTATTGCCTAAATTCCTACAAAATTGTTATACATACCTACCTATTGAGCTCTTTCTCAGGCGAGAAATTGTCTTTGTACCTGATACTGATGAAGTTGTATGGGCTTTCGTATCATGGATAGAGCAGTCTTCTGAAAAATACGAAACGCAAATCCAAACTGCCTTTTCACAAAACAATTTTGGGCTTTCATATGAAAACGGTAAATAGAATAAACGCGACTGAAACTAATATATATTTCCTAAATACAGATAATATTCTGAGATAAAAACGCACTGCATAAATAAATAGCTTTACCTTATCAACGACCAATAATAGATAATCGTAGTTTTAGAGACATTAGTACTGACCCTATTTAAAAACGTGCAAGTATCGCTGCGTCAAGATAACAGCAAAGTAAACTCGAATTACCTAAATAATTATACACAACTACATAGTTATGTATATAAAATAAAATCAAGCCTGTTATCCCCGAACAATCTTTGTTCTATAACATTGTATCATTGTTTCATTGTATCTGTTGTCACAAGACATCTTACACATTGTGCACATAATTGTAGCAATACATACAGTATTATGGAACAGAATTTATGGGCAATCAAATTAATTCTTGGCGATGTTTATGTCGCAGTAAAATGGTTAAAGCCGTGATATAGCTATATACCGTAATAAATAACTATATTTCGGTATGAAAGCCGTCTTTTTTTTCTCAATCCTTTAAACCAAAACAAACAATGTTATAAATAAGTAGTAATTCAATATATTATTTTCAAACATATGAAGCAATGGATTAGCAAATATCCTTCAAAATGATTCAGATTGGGTGCTGGATAAAGACATTTGACACTTGTTGACGTGCGATACTTGTCACAATTTGTACCTCCTAACGCAATATTAGTTAGTAATGTAAATAGTTATATTTGTCAGTACACTGGTAATAATAGACGGATCTTAAGACTGACGTGTATCAGAAATAAATTAGTGTACGTTTGCTACGGTGTTAAATTAAGTATAAACAATTAATGTTACGCACTACATTATAATATCTTAAGATGTGTTTATTATTCCTAAAGGGAAGACTAACGCTACTGTCCTTGCTAGTATAATTTTTTCTCAATTCATGAGAAAGACTTATTAAATTATCCGTGAGACATATCTCATTAAAATACCTGATCATAGGCGTTTATAAATTGCTAAGCAGAATCCTTGTCTTCAATTTAATATTTGATCGTTTTTATAAAACAGTATAAAATATTTAGATACCTACAAGTTTTCATGAATTCATCGCGGTAGGCAAACAATAAGTCGTAACGCTTTTAGGATTTTTTCTCATAGTTTTATAAAGATTTCTAGAGTGAACCATCAACCCTAATGAGTACACACGACGACATTGCAATCTATACATTTCCAGTTTTAGCTGACCTCGCATTGTGTAGTATTTTCGTTCAATGAGAAGTCAGCTTATACTGGGAATGTATAGCCGAAGAATCATGGCCGGTCCGAACTTTGAGCAGGACTCAGGAGGCTGCCCAATAACATTTTTTAGGAACAAAAGGTGACATGAACCGAATGTGAGTGTGAGTGAGAGAACATGCGCGAAAGTTCGGAGAACCTATGTTCAGACCGGCCATATTCATCGGCCGTATTGTACCTACGTAAATACTTATTTGACATTATTGTATCTTATTATTTTTTGGACTATAGTTGTTTCATATTTGATAATATCATGTACCTATTCTGAAATAACCAATTAGAACGTCATTTGTTTTATTAGCTAATCCAATAAACACCTATTTTTAACATGCTTGTTTTATTAAGGTTCCGATCTCAAAAGGAAAACGGACCTTTTTATGGTCACTTTTTTGTCCGTCTGTCACAAAGGTTTTTCCCAAGATAAGTTTAAGCAACGTAGGAATTTGAAACTTGGTAAGTTTGGTTAGGACTCGGTGACGTGCACACAGAACTAGTCAATAAAAATATACAGGGTCAAATGAAATTAGCTAGCAAAATTCCACAGACGTGGTGGCAACCGATATCAAAAGATGATAAAGGAAAAAAAAAATATGAATTTTTTATGGGGTCAACGACCGTTTGGTTTAAATATCAGTTAATAAAACAGCTGTAAATTTTAGTCGTCATGGGTATCGATATGTAAACACCATAAAAAAATGTTTATTTCAACTCATACTTGCGGTCATTGACCCCAAAAAAAATATCATCATATCTTTATTTTTTGTTTAATGTTGTTTAGATATCGATCCCTCACGTCTGCGAAGTTTCGCTAACTAATTTAATTAGACCCTGTATTTTTATATTTATTTCTATTAAAGAACTAGCTGTTGCGCAATCTGGGCTTCGCGACTTCGTTGCGAAAACTAGCCTACGTCCTTCTCCAGATCATGGTCTACCCATGTGTCTTTCATCTAAATCCTTTCAACTGTTTTAGCGTAAAAGCGTAATTCTTAAATTTTCTAATTTTCTGCGCAACTTTCTTAATTTTTTTTCCGTAAGAAATACAATGTATTAGAAAACTTTAAAAAAAAAGATGGATGAAATCGGTAAATTCGTTCTCAAGATATGGCGTGAGCAATGGAAATAGGGATTCATTTTTATATATACAGGATGGAATTTTGTAATGCCACCTGAAGGAAAAGTACTCTTAATACTGTATTTATAAGTCCAGATTTCATCCTTATAATTGATCCTAACGATCGATGCAATAAAAGTACCTACAGGTTGTAATTTTTACAGATTTTAGTCGGTTCGATTCCCGGGTGTGCCAAGCGAATTTTTTAAAATCTTTGAATGCAGTTTTCTTTCTATTCAAAAATAAAGGAATGTTTTCTTTAAGTAAAATTTTCTATCTACAGTATTAAGAGTACTTTCCCTTCAGGTGGCATTACAAAATTCCACCCTGTATAGATAAGATGAATAATAACTATAAATGAAGGTAGGTAGAGAGAGAGATAAAATTGCCCCTCCACTGCTTGTTGCATACCAGCCCCGGCAGTCTCGACATTCATAGCGATCGCTTTACGACCGAATTCGGTCGCAAAGTCCTGTCACTCCATACATTTCACCTGTCAATCCGGGACTTTGCGACCGAATTCAGTCGTAAAGCGATCGCTATGAATGTCGAGACTGCTGGGGCTGTACCTGTGTGTATAATAGAAACTTTATTTAGCTTTGAGTTTGAGTTTAGTAGAAAGAGTTAAAGGTAAGACGATCTCTGCGTGGTACCTTCGTATCTGTACACTTAGGCGTAGGTTTTCAAACAATTTATTTTATCATCGTAAGCCTTTTGCCAATAAACTTGGGCATGGTTCAGAGAAAACAATCCTCTCCCAAATCTAGTGTCCGTTTTAAATAAACATAATATTTCTAACGTTGCTCCAGATTCAATTTTGGTTTTTTGAAGAATTTTAGCGATGACACAGGGAAACCTGCCAATGCTAGTTTACTTAGAAGTATGTCGTTGTCAACCCGGTCAAAATCCTTCTGGAAATCAAAATAGGCTACATCGATCTGCATTTTGTTCATTAATATTTTTGGCTAAGAGTGTAGCTTTATGTTAAGCATAGAATTAGACGTGGTTGAGCAATTTGGAAGGAATCCGTACTGCTCATCTGCAAACCACCGTTGCAGCTTATTAAATATTTTTTTATAGAGTATCGATTCAAATACTTTGCCGAATATCGATAGAACAGTTCATCATCTGCCTAGCCTTTTCCCAACTATGTTGGGGTCGGCTTCCAGTCTAACTGGATGCAGCTAAATACAACTGACCTCCACAACCCAATTACTGGATAATACGATAACCCTTGGTAAGACTGGTTGTCAGATTTTCGGGCTTCTGACGACCCGTAACGACTGTCAAAGATCCACGCATGACAGCCGGGACCAACGGCTTAACGTGCTTTCCGAGGCACGGAGGGGTCTTGGTATGTAAAGATGGTCACCCATCCACGGACCACCCGCGGCAAGCGTACCTGATCGATCGATCCGTGCGGCTGTTATTACTTAGCCACAAGCGCCTCAATCCATGGAACAGCTATTGGCCTGTAATTTTTAATGTCACTTTTTAGGCCACTTTTATGTACCTTAGAGGTTTTCCACTCCGTTGGATATATGTTCGTCGTAATAGATAGATTGAAGATAAACCGCAAGGGCAAATTGATACAAGGCAACGCTCATGAATCGCTAAGCGCTGGGAATAAAGGCGTACAGCTACGTCGCACACACGAGGACCGTCGGTCGAGCTCGTCGGTCGGGGGTACGACCGTCGACTGACGCGATATGTCGGTTTAAGCGGACATGTGACGCTGGCCGAGCGACCGACCGTACGGAACATCTCTTGTGAGTACTCAGCTTGCCGTTAGCTGAGCACTAAACGCTCGGTCACGACCGATGAATCTCGGTCGAGCACTAAATCCAGCCTTACGGCTTTGTAATTCTTTTCACATGAGAAAAGGTTTTTTTTTTAATTAGAAGTAGAACTGGACTGTGTAGTTTACTTTTGAACATATTATACTCCAAGGCATGCAGAATCCGTGAAAATTTCGTGATATCGTGACCAAAACATATATATGAGCTATTTTATTCACCTATGAGAGGCATGCTTAAAGGCTCGTCCCCACTAGGACCGCGCGGCTCCTTGAGGCCAAGCCGCCGAGCCTCGTGAGTGTGTACGTGAGTGAGGCCCGAGCCGCGCGGCCAAACAGGGCCAAACCGGGCCGCGTGGCCGGCCTCACTCAACCAGTCGGTAGTCAGTCTACTTCAAATGAAACCGCGCGGCTTTAAGTAGTGAGGACGTTGTTTTTATTCAAATAAAAACAAAAGGAATGAAGCCTTGCTGGAGATTGCTACATGCTTATTACTATTTGTAAATGCTACAGAAACTAATAGAATGTCCTCTTCTTCGTAAATCTCGAAAGTAACATACAAAACCCTCGTGAGGCTGGGCCTCGAGACCACAACAGGTCGTGCAGCCCTAGTGGGGACCCGCCTTTAGGTACAGACGCCAGCACATCAAGCTACTACAATCTGTCAAATTTCTTTAATAGCAGGAATTTATATCAACTTTATCGCTAAAGTATTAAGGTTCAAGGTTGATTGGGAAAATTTGACAGTTTCGGGTAGCTTGACCTGCTGGCGTCTGTATAATAATTCTAGTACATACTTACTAATTCCATGGATTTAAGATTTACAGTCTGTCAGTATTACTTGGTCTGTGGCTCAGTGCAGTGTTGCCGGCCTATTTTACTTTATGTGCCGGAGACCGGAGATCTACTGCTTTTTGTATTTAGGTGCAGTTATCTGAAGCAAAAATACAAAATGCTTGTTTCTTGCTTTTCGTGTAATAATTTTCAGTCAAAATTCTAATAAGAAAATAATTATTTTTCATTTAGTAAACTACATACAAACTCAAGCATTCTCCCATGGAGGGTGGACAGAAACTACAGAACGCCACCTGCTATGATCCTTACGTTACTCCATACATTTTTGTATGCCAGTCCTTGGCGAAACATGTAACACAGTCATCACATCACACACAGCTGACACAGCACATCAAGCTACTACAATCTGTCTTTCTTTGATAAAGTTTCAACTATATCGCTAAAGCAATAATATTCAAGGTTGATTGGGATTTGACAGTTTCGGGTAGCTTGACCTGCTGGCGTCTGTACCATGTTTCAAATAAATATATTCTAATATTCTATTCCATTCCATTTTCCGTCCTTCATTTTTTTATATACGTAAAAGTAAGGTGCTGAAGGTATGTACAGACGCCAGCACATCAAGCTACTACAATCTGTCAGATTTCTTTAGTAGATTTTCGACTTTATTGCTAAAGCATTAGGTTCAATGTTGATTGGGAAAATCTGACAGTTTCGGGTAGGTTGACCTGCTGGCGTCCGTACTATCGTATTTTCAAACGGTTTTTATTCTTTATATTATGCTAAAAAATAGAACTGCTGTTCTGAAAATACTATTTATTATTTTACTGCCTTCTACTGTTTTTTTATAGTTGGTTTACCATTTTTTAGTTTGGTAGGGTTGGTAACACTGGCTCCAGTGTGATGTGACAGGTGGATGACAATGTCAATGTCATCCATCTGTCATCATGACATCGTGCGTGAGTTGTTGGAGTCGTCGTGACACTGACACTCGTGACAGTTATGGTGTAGCTGTAGTGGCGTACATTTCTTGTGCGTTGACGGCGTCGAATTTGAGGAAAAAACAATAAATAAACAAAGTTATCAATCCAAATTCATTTAATTTTCTTAAAGGTGCCTTATAATGGGGGAGAAGAATACCCCACTCTTGGCTGTACTACAGCTTCTGAGAAAGTATAATTTGAAGGTAACCATAACATTTGAATAACATGGCATAATACAGGATTTCCATCCTCTGAAAGCTATATTTCACTGTATATTTTATCATATTTCAGGGTACAGAAGATATCCTTAGAAAAGAAGCTAGCTTAGGAGATGTTGAATTTGAAAACTTAGATCTTCCTGAGGTCGAATTAGCTAGCATTCTTACTTCGCACCACACAGAAAGTGATCCATACAGCTACGAATTTGCTTACGATAACCTGAAGAAGTTTGTTGAGAACTCGCTCGATATTTATAAGGTAAAAATGGATTATGCATATAAGCCTAGTCACACTTATAACTAAAGGAAATTAGCAACTTAAATATTGGTCAGTTGGTAACTCTCTGCACTCAATAACTCTAAACATTTGCAGACTGATAAAGTTCTGGCTAGTATTTTGCATTCTCTTGAGTGTTTTACTTTTACAGATCAATCTATATGAATAAAACAAAGTCGGGTTAGTTACACCCTTTATGCCTCAAGAACGGCTGGGCCGATTTTTATAATCTTTGATTTGTTGGATTTGCCTCCGCCCAAATAGCGGAATTAAAACATGGGAAAAATTCATAAAAACATAATAATGAAGATAATTAATTTTTTCATACATTTGTTCTTATTGATTCTGAGGTGATATGAAGTTTGCCGGGTCAACTAGTATTTAAATGAAATCCAGTCTATTTAAATTATAGTGTCTTGCTTTTATTCATTATTCTATTGTTTTGAAATATTTTTATCTTTCTAGCATGAACTTTCAACACTCTTGTATCCAGTGTTTGTGCATATGTATCTGGTACTAATATTATATGACCATAATGAACATGCTGTCAATTTCTTGGAAAAATTTGGTCCTGAGCAAGAAGATTATTATCAGGAAGATTTAAAACGTTTGTCTATAGTTAAACATAAGGAACAAATCAAGGGGAATGAGTTGGCTGAAATATACAGGTATTTTTACATAATCATAATTTTTTAAATCTACGGTCTGATAACCAGTGATCGGAATTAGCGGATTAATTACTGGGGTATGTCATGTACTGGTTATACCAGGCCGTAATGTTAATTAAATAGGTTGATCTTAGTAATGGACGTACCTATAAAGTCTCACCGCATGAGTCTGTCTGAACGCGACAAACTCAAAAACTACAGAATGAATTTTCATACTGTTTTCACCAATGGACTGTTATGATTCATGAGGAGGTTTAGGTGACACACACACAAAACCCTAATGAATTATATTCATTAAGGTTTTGTGTAAATTGGCTGAAATACGACGAATTACAAAATTAACGAAACAGGGGTTTTTTTATAAACCTGATATAAAAAAGTAAAAATTACTATTTCTGTACTTTATTGTGACCTGTAAATAATAAGTAAAATGTTTGTTTTCCAGCACCAACAAGTTTGTTGTACAATTATCAAGAGATGCGTCATCTCAGTTGAAACGTTATTTGCAAGAACAAAAAAGCTCAACCGTAATCATTAACATTATAAACAACCACATTCAAGTTGATGTGCACGATGGCCCAGGGAGGTCACAAGCTCAGGTGCGCTCCACCACTGGGGGACTGCTTGGTGAAGCCACTAGAAATGGTATGATGTGTTATTGTACTGTAGTGCTATTCTGTAAATATCTCACTGTGAAAACTTAGGTGAAGTGAGGTTGGAGTGATCTGTCATCCCACTTAATACTTGGAAGTGTATTGACAATTCACTTTAAGCTCACTTCACCTAAGTTTTCACAGTGAGATATTTATAGAATACTGTTCATATACCTATTCCAGAAACATGCACAATATAAGATCATAATATTTAAGTATACTAATAATACAGTATCACACAGTTACCCTGTTCTAATTGAACTAGAAATATTTAAATAAACTGTAAAATTAAAGTGTTTTTTGTTCATAGAAAATCGGACAAAGGTTTACTATGGGCTGTTAAAAGAACCTGATATACAAGTCCTCCCGGCACCTGTGGAAGATGAAGAAGAAGTGGAGGAAACACCAGATAAACCAAAAAAGAAAAAGGCGAAGAAAGAACACATTTTTATGAAAAAACCTAAGTCTGATCCTAACGCACCTCCAAATGACAGAATTCCTTTGCCAGAACTGTAAGTTTTTTAATATTGTTTATACCTTTTGGAACTGTGGTAGAAGTTTAACTAACATTGTACTATATGTATATATTTGCAGAAAGGAGACTGATAAAGTAGAAAAAGGCAAAGCCTTACGAGAAGCATCAAAGCGCATTCAATTGGGGCCGGAGAGTCTGCCATCTATTTGTTTTTACACACTGCTCAACAGTGGTCATACCGCCATTTGCACTGATATTTGTGATGATTCCACCCTACTAGCTGTTGGCTTTAGTAACTCGACAATTAAGGTATAAAAGAAACAATCATGTTGTACCTTATTGTACATAATACTGGTTTCAATACTCATTTCTTAATAATGAAAGAATCTTATAATCTAGGTGTGGACGTTGACTCCGGTAAAATTACGTGGGATGAAATCTGCAGAAAAATTAATAGACATTGACAGGGAGGCAGGTGTGTATATCAAAATACTTGTAACTCATTTGGTGGTAGCTCCTCAACTAAAAATGCTTATTTCAAATCACATCAGTCTGAGAGACATAAAATGAACCAAACTGGTTCAAGATTTTCATCTTACACAAAATATAAATTATATTACAGCCATTATATTCTTAATAAAATTATGACGACACGGTTGGCGCAGTGGCTGAGCGATCGACTGCTGCGCTGCGTGTCGTGGGTTCGATTCCCGCACGGAACAAATATTTGTATTGCCTACAGGTAGTTGTTCCGGGTCTGGCTGTTTGTGTATGTGAGTTTAAATGTTTGTAAACGCACCCACGAGACAGTAGTAATTCCTAGTTTGGGGCAAGGTTTAAAAAAAAAATGTGATTTGAATTTTATAGGTGACGTACTCGTAAGAATGATGGAAGAAAGAGATAGAGACACTTGTCGTACTCTGTATGGACACTCTGGATCAGTTTATAAAGTAGCATTCGATCCTTTTAAAACGATGTTACTGTCGGCTTCTGAAGACTCCACTGGTAAGTTATATCTATATCATCATTTAAATTAAACTACAAACAAATGCAACTACAAATCAGTCAGGTCCGAAAGTTATCTTTATCTAATAATAAAGCTAAAGAGTTTGTTTGTTTGAACGCGCTAATCTCTGGAACTACGAGTTGGATTTGAAAAATTGTTTTTGAATTTGATAGACTAATTCTCGAGGAAGGCTAACACTAGCTCACTAGCTAGCGAGCTAGGACCAATAGGAGCCGAGGACAAAGAAACATAGTCGAGAAGAATGCAAATTGAAAACTGCCGGTCGATTCTGTAAAAATCTCACTGTGAAAACTCAAGTGAAGTGAGCTTGATGGCAGTTGTCAGTAGTGTCAATCCCTAGCATTATTTGGAATGACAGCTCACTCCACGCTCACTTCACCTTAGTTTTCACGGTGAGATGGTTACAGAATCGCACTGCTGAAGTAATAGCGACGGGGAGTTTTATAAAAATGTGGCTGTTGTTTTAATAATAGGAATTGTGAATCTAACGATTTCCACGCGAACGAAGTCGCGGGCAAAAGTTAGTTTAAAATATTTTTCTAAAGTACGAACGAAAATGCCTACTAGAAATAATACAATGCACCTACACAACGATTTTAGCTGCATTGGTGATTTCAGACATATATTAACGACAAGTTCCGGTTATCTCACGATGTTTTCCTGTGTCTATGTCAGTGATGTCGATAAGCTCAACATATGAATTGAAAATGTCACAATGGTACTTGTCCGGTTTCGAACCCACAACCTCGTGCATGAAACGCCTTAATTAAACACTGAGCCATCACTATTATGGAGCCTACTTCATTAATCATAATCATAATAACATTATGAAAGGTTAAATCAGGTTTTCGACTTCACACAATTTTTATTTTTTATTTTACGGTTTCTTTTAATATCTGGTAGGTATATAATTTAACAATATGTGTATCAAAGTAGGAAAAACAATAAAGTAATTATTTTATAGGGCCTATAGAGACACATTTACTATATTAGACTCCATAAATATTTTTAGAAAATCAAAATGGGATTTATTTAGGTTCGATTTTGATTAACTATTTCTACAACTTATTTGTTACAGTGAGGTTATGGTCTCTGCAATGCTGGACATGTATGGTAGTATACCGCGGCCACGTGTGGCCAGTGTGGGACGTCCGCTGGTCCCCGCACGGCCACTACTTCGTGACCGCTGGACACGACCGTACCGCCCGCTTGTGGGCTACTGATCATCATCAACCACTACGAATGTTTTCTGGGCATTTATCGGATGTGGACGTAATGCTTTTCAAGCCTATTATTTTAACACTAATAATATACCACAATTTTAACAAAGCGTTATGTTAATCTTCTTCACTAGCAAATAAGCCATGTTTGCCAGTGTACTAAGCATGTGTCATGCAGTGTAAGTAGGTACTAAATATAATATCTCTTCTTTTCAGTGTGTCCAATTTCACCCGAATTCTAACTACGTGGGCACTGGATCTAGTGACAGAACAGTACGCTTATGGGATTGTTTGACAGGAACACAAGTTCGAATTATGACTGGACATAAGGTATTTATCGATCAAACATACGTTGGCTGGTATCAGAACACCCCAAGTGGCTTTTCTGAATTTTTGTTAATACCATTAAATTTTATTTTCAGTCTACCATATTTACCCTAGCATTTTCTGTTTGTGGAAGATGGCTAGCATCCGGAGGTAATGGAGAGCTCATCGTGTGGGACATTTCGACAGGATCTCCCGCTGCGGTTCTGCCGCCGATGCATACTGCTCCTATTCATGCATTGGCTTTCAGTCGCGATGGCACCATTTTGTCATCTGGTAATTCTATCGGTTTTTCTATTTTGTCTATAGTTTTGTAAACAGAATGAATCATTTGCATTTTTGAAGTTCTTAAGAACTGCATTAATAACTATGTTGTTTTCAGGATCCTTGGATTGCAGCATAAAGTTATGGGATTTCAATGCTATCACAGAAGAAGCCAATGGTGAGGAAGCAGGTGGTACAACCACAGTACAGAAAGAGGATAAATTTTTACTGAGGTCATTTGCAACAAAGAATTCACCCATAAAGGGTTTACATTTTACACGTCGGAATCTTTTGCTTTCAGTAGGTTCCTATGAAGGTAGTTCATAATCAATTAGTTATCAATAAGTGACTATTATCTATCTAATTTTAAATTCTATTAATCAATAAAATCATAATTATTAGACTATGTTTTTTATTATTATCCAACATCAATTATTACAGTGAAAGTCAATCGATTTTAGTCTGAGCCTTAAACATTTTTGACCCTCAATTAACATAATGATCTCCATTCGCAATGTTTATAATACCTGCAGAAAGTAGGCCCGTTCTGAGGTAATAAATTGTATCATTAAATTTAACACAGATTCATTACTTCTGGCCACTTGTGCTTTCATTGCTAGTTTGAAATCTTCTTTTACACCTTTATCAGCTCCACGAGTACCTATTCTTCTTTGTCCCAGATGCTGCTGAGAATTTGGTATAATGTCAAGCACAACATTGTTCCCTTGTTCATTCCAAATGAAATACAGCTCTTCTAGTAAATCTATATGAATTATGTATGTAGAGAAGAGGCGGTAATGAAACACACCTTTTTGTCTAATTACATCCAATATGTGAATGAATATTGATTCTTCTTGTGGCCAACCAAGTTGCATCAGAACAAGCATGTGACCATATGTCAGATCAGTGGTATTACCAGTATTTAATAAAATTCTAATAAGCAGAGTACAAAAATAATGCATTATGGCAACTTTAGTAAGCGGCAGGAAATGTAAGTGCCTATGTTTTCCTCCTACAATTAATTCTGGTTCTAGAACACCTTCCACATTAGGTAATTGGGGAAGAGCAGCCAATATACTCTCTATACAGGCTGTATAGTTCTTCAGAAAATAGTTGATAGACACTCGTACAATGCTAGCGGTCACACTAGTCACTGTAGCTTGAGGCATAGCCTCATCATATTTTCCTCGGTATAGAGCAAATTCATCAGCAAAACCCTCAGACCATGGTTTAATTTGCAATTGATTAGCTAGTTTTGTAAATTCTCTTGAAATAAGTTCATTACTGTGGAGTAACTCCCAACAGTTTGCAGCTGCTTGGAATTGATGGGATGATATACCAGTAACCTCCAGGTCGCCTTTCCTTCTTTTTGATGGTGTCACTTCTGGATCTGACAATGCCTCCACAAGAATATGATTGCCTTTTAATGCCTTCTGCTCATATAGACACCTGAGGAAGAATGTTGTTCCACAATATAAGAGCTGGCGACAGTCTTCACTGTTCCTCAATGTCAATAATTTTTGGAAGTATGTCTCCTTGTTCAAACTGTTGCTATAATTGACAAAAAAGGAATCCCATCCCAATTGCCTGCCCATTAAATCTAAAACACCAAAAAGCCTTTGCCAAGGGTCTGTTATATCATGTTCATTTTCATCATATACATATGAATTATAAAAGTCAATAGCTTTGATTACCAGGCGCTGTAGCAACCTTGGTGATTCTAGTGAGCTGAGTAGGGGCAGTGTTTCCACTACTAACAGCCTAGCATAGCGATTGTCATAAAAGAACTTTTCAGCATTTATTAATGTCTTCACTAGACTGTCTACTCCTAGTTGTGGAAATTTCTTCAACAACAAAACTAATAAACGGCAATGTTCCATTGTATCATCACTATTCTCAACACTAGTCTTTAGGATTGTCAATTGTATATCTGGACAAATGTTATCAAACATTTGGCTTAGGAAGCTTCCTTCAGATGATCTCAGAGCATTTGCAATAGCAGATATTTCAGGCAATAGAGATGGCAGGTTTTGCCTTGATTTCATTAGAGAACTAAAACATTCGGCAGCCTCTTGGACATTTCCTGATTGCTTTTCCATTAAATAGGCTTCAAACTGAATTTTAAAATTTGCAGGAAATAAAGTTTTCGCTGTGAGCATCCATGCTTTTGCAGAGTGGATATTGTACTTCTGTGCGTCTTTAGCTTTCGCTATGATGTAGTCTTCATCACTCAATGCTGTATCGACTCCTGGCATTTTGTTGTATGGACGTATTGCTTTTAAACTGTAAAATGGAATAAAATAACTAATATGTAGTACTAGTACTTTGAGACTATAAATCAATAATAATAATATCCCTGGACATTTCCCTTACATCAATATGTAAGGGACTGGGCCAACACCAATTACCTTATCAGAGACAGAAGAAAGTTAAAAGTATACGAAAAAATAGCGCCTTGCTATCACAGGAACCCATGTGATCCTGTTATCGTTGAGTTGATCAATTATTATTTACTCTTGAAAATATCTATTGATAATGTATAGGACGTAAAAATAATGTACATAGGACGTAAAAGGACTCGGTTGTTGACCACAGAACACTATTACTCCTAGCTGTGCTCCTAGCGGAGTTGTTGACCTTAAAGATTACTGTAATACTTTTACTCATTTACTCTTTGGTTGTTGACTTTATCCCATTTATCTGACATGTTTGTTTGACAGTTTGACACTTTTGGGCTACATGCTACATTCCGAATTATGCCGTAATCGTAGACAGACTAGACAGCGGATAGTAGGTAGAAGACAAGTCCTCAGCGTATGCAGTATGAGATAGCGATAGTTCGACTTAAGGACATTACTGCAGCTACGTGCAATTAATATTGCCATACTTAGACTTTTACCCCAATCGTGTGGGTACTAAGGTACTTATTGAGTACTTTGACTGTACTACGTCTACTACGTATACGATTTTTTTATGTTAAATTTTACTTGATCTGGTGATAAGCCTAAAATAAAAACAGGAACGAATGCAACTAGCTTCAAAATGTCGTGAGCTGATTCGGGAGTGACGACTTGGATGCCAGTTAACTCGGCCCGTACACTCAGTCCACTTATTTCATAAAAATGGTTTATTCGAAAAACAAAAATGAAAAATGAAATACGCTCAGTGATAAAAACAAATAAGTGCTGGTATCCCCGTTAAGATATTATCCGACTATTGACAAAAGACACGAAGTAACAGATAACCGCCTATCATAAAATGCTTCACACTTTGGTCGGTTAATACGAAAAACAAGTTAGGATTTAATCGTCTTTTTAGATGAAATTATCACAATATTTTGCTTATTATTGACACAAAATAGTCTTAAAGTACAATATTTTTTTTAATTTAGTTGCTGTAATAGGTAAAAAATGCTACTTACCGATGAAAGGTTATGTTTGGTTGATTTCGTTCACTACGACTTTTACAGCCGATTACACAGCAACTCACATCATTACACACTAAATATTATCTTTTGGAATATCAATAAAATCAGAAATTACACAAAGTAGGTATGCGTTTCACAGTTTATATCAACGAAAATATTTTAACACCACAATTTGTTTGGCATCGAATGGCATCGATGCCAAACAACAAAAACCGATACGCAGATAGAGATAGAAAATGTATGCTATGTCCTACTCACACATACACATTTTGACATAAGGGTCGTCTCACTTTCGCAATTATTATTATTTTAACAGCATGTCTATTACTATCCTCTGTCTACGGCCGTAATGAACAAAACCCACAAAACCCAATGATCGTATTATATAAATCGGTCCTAGCAAAACAATATGTGTCAGTCCAAGCGAAAAGGGTCCAGTGCGCGGCATTTAGTTTCCGAGATATAAGAGGTTTTGTAAAGTTGGGTATAAAAATTGCATTTCGCGATTTTAATTGGTTATAAATAAATGCTCAATTATCTACAATTTCATATAGTAAATGACTATATACGATGTTTCTAAGTACCAGAAACTTTATGAAAAAAGTTTACTAAAAAGGTACCAGTGGGTGGCATGTCGATATTCTGGGAATAAAATACGTTTCAATACCCCGTACTGATCACTTCTAATAATTTAATTATATTTTAAGATTAAAATGTTGAAACTACGTGTAAAAGGTCCCTTAAAGCGGGGAACTCCCTGCTACTATGCAACTACTAAGGGGATTTACTTTGCTTCACTTCGACATAGCGGGGATTTCCCTGATCGTTTTTTGCTACCTACGTGTCCTATAAATAGATCTGCCTGTGATGCAATAATTTATTTGTCATTTGACACCGGAAAGGAAACAATATCCGACAGTCTTTGTGTAAATATAGCAGTTTTTATTATCTTAGCTGTTTTAAATTGAGTGAGTGAAAAGTGCGCATAAAAATGAATAAAGGTAAGTCTTTACGTTGTCTATTATATCTACTAATACTATGTTTGTTGTTACGTGTTGTGTTATGTATCGAATAAGCTCCAAAAGTACTGAACCGATTTTGAAAATTCTTTCTCCAATACAAAGCTGCATTATTCAGTCATAGGCTATAATATTATTAACGTTATTACGCTTAGCGGGGCCGAGGTCGAAAAGCTAGTTCTATAAACCGGGGTATCGGAATGTTACGGAGTTCTTGTGTGTATCTACAGCTGTTACCTACTTTTCATATTTAGACCTCGACAGGGGCGAAGCCTCCTACAGACAGCAGTCGTCTTTAAATTCGATTTTTTATGGATTTTAGAGATTTAGAGATTTATGGATTAAGCGTAGATTACGTTACGTTCCTACTTATTTATTACATTTTAAAAGAGAGCAGCTTTAATCATAATAATTCGGCTGCATCCACATAGACTGAAAACTGACCGCGACAAAGTTGATAGGCTAATGAATCTCAATTAGTCATAATTTCATCCCATTTATACTAAATTCAAATTTGTTTTTAGGTAACATAATTATTGAAGATTCAACCGAAGGTTCCAGCTCTAGTGATGAATCTAAGCATTCTGATGGACCTGTACCACTTTCTATGGAGGTGGAAGTAAACACACTACCTGTTTTGGCCTCGACCGCAACAACGCCGGATTTACCAACAGAAGAAGAAACCGTTGCACCTTATTCAGGTACTTACAACTTAGAAAATAATTTCACAGAGTCGACATCTGAGATGGATGAAACGGATCAGTATTATGAAAAAAGCACTAATACAGAAGCAATCAGTGAAGATGAAATACATGAGTGTTATGATTTTGCTAAAATAGTTAGCCGAGCCTTGTGTAAAATCAAAAAAGATCGACGTGATCATTGTATGCATGCAATAGTACATATTCTTTATGACTACAGCAAGGACTCTAATACCAATTAAGAAGTTGTGTTAGGTACCTATGTCATAGACATAGTATGAAAAAATGACCTGTGTAGTATGTATATTTCAACTATTTGTTTTCAGAGTTTAGCTATTCAGCGTCTGTAGAACATGAAGACTATGAAAATTTTAATTTAGAGTTCAAAAGTCAACGGGGTACAGAATTATCGTGTGACATCGAATTTAGTGCTTGTGAGCCGCTCGAAGAGCGGCAAATTGGTAATATTTTACTAGATGATGATCCTTTAATTCTAGACGATGTAACTCAGGCCTCATTCTTAGATACTGGCTGTGGATGTAATAATAATTGTGTGTCCAAATTTCAAAAAGATGTAATATTAAGTAGTAGGTTAGATTGTATCGAATTAAATTCACGTTGTAATGAAGGAGTCAATCATCATCACTTGGTCTTGAAAGGAGCTTTAAATGCTCTCTTACGTACAAGTGAAAATACATTACATTCAAAAAACAGAAACTTGCAACGAAAAGAATACACGGTAAAGTATTTCTTTCGAGGTGTTTCAGTATGCAAGATTTTTTTCCAATATGTATATGCCACTGGTTTGAAAAGGTTAAAAAATGTAAAAAAGAACTTTCTGGACAGCGGTGTTGCTCCAAAGGTCCACGGGTCACGTAAACGACCTTACAATTGTATTAATTTGCAAACTAGATCAGACGCAATCACTTTTATAAGACAGTTTGCTAATGAAAACGGTTTAGTATTGCCGGGCCGATTACCAGGCCACCAATTTAAATCTGATTTAATAATTTTACCTTGTAGTATGTCTAAAGCGTATGTGTACAACAAATATTTGGAAACTATAGCTTTACTCGATAAAACTCCTATTAGTAGAAGTAGTTGGTATGATCTTTGGGAAGATTTTTGTCCATATGTCGTTATACAGAAACCGAAAACAGATCTATGTGCAACTTGTCAGAAAAACGTGACCACGTTGGGACGAATGGGTGGTTTAGATGAAAAGGAAAAAATACAGCTTGTAGAAAAGTCGAGGCAGCACCTTGATTTAGTGCAAAATGAACGAAAATATTATAACAATGTAATCAAAGTTGCGACTGATTCAATAACGGACTCTACTCTTATTCTTGGACCTCATGAACCATGTTCTTATGATGGCGTCATGCATTACTCTTTTGATTTTGCCCAACAGGTGCATTTGCCGCACAGTTCACAACAAATTGGGCCACTGTATTTCTTGACAGGATTTAAAGTCAGTTTATTTGGTGTTGCTGCAGAGCCTTTGAGAAAGTTCGTTTTGTACGTAATTCCTGAACCCTGTGCTACTGGGAAAGGAGCTAATGTAATAATTTCAATGCTACATCATTTTTTCGAAAATTTTGGTATAGGCGAAAAAGATGTTGTTTGTCATGCAGATAATTGTGCTGGACAAAATAAAAATAACTATGTCATGCAATATGCAACATGGCGAGTTTTAACAGGCAGACACCGAAGTTTCCGTATATCTTTCCTTCCCGTGGGTCATACGAAGTTTGCACCCGACATGTATTTCGGTCTATTCAAAAAAAGTTTTAGAAAATGGGAATGCAATAACTTAAAGGATATTCTTGCAGCTGCTGTTCAAGCTTGTCCGAAAACAAAATCTATAGTAGCTGTTCTAACTGGTGATGAGAAAGGAGAAACTTTTGTGAAAACTTACGACTGGGCCAATTTTTTTCAACCTGATTGTGTAACTATTAACCAACTTCTGCATTTTAGTCATTTTGAAACAAATGAAGATAATAGAGGGCACATGTTATGTTACAAAAAATATACTGACAGTCAACCAACTGTATCAAAGGTTTTGAACCCGAATAAAGTATACGGTTTTCCTTTAGAAAAATCCCCTGCAGGCATGACGTACGAAAGAAAATCGTATCTTTATAATAAGATTCGTGAATTTGTACGTGAAGAATCTAAAGACATTTTATGCCCGAAACCCATTCCAAATGTTGATGTTGACCACAACTCTGTCCCAACAACATCTGTCGAGTACTCTTTTCAGAAACCATCAATTGAAAAGAGTATTCGACAAAAACCAACATGTTCGTACTGCAAACAGGTTGGTCATAGGAATCAGGTGCGAGGAGGAATTTATTTTTGTCCAAAACGTAAGTTGGAGTCCCAAATAGAATAAGTTTTATTTTTATGTTTGTATTGGCTTTTTTCAAATATTATTGCAACAGAATAATGATTATTTTAGCCACTGGTACCTTTTATGACATTACATAAAAGGTACCAGTGGCTAAAATAATCATTATTCTGTTGCAGTAATGTTTGAAAAAAGCCTGTCTTGTTATTTTGTTAGTTCCTAAATAGAGTAAGAATACTTAATTTTAGTTTTTTATTGTTAATTACTATCGCAATAACTAACTTTTTATTAAATATCGGCAAGTGGACCTTTTTTACTAGACTGTGTATCCTTCTTTTATTTTGATAATAATTGTTTTAGTTTTGATGTCAAAAGTATAATTATAAGTTGATTCTATGGAAAACATATCAATCTACAATAATGAATAAAAATCTACGTAACAAGCAAGTAAAAGTGTGTTTTTTTTTCACTCAAACTTTCAAAATGCTTTTTCTCAAATCAAGCTTTTTCAGAATTTCAACTTCAAATGTCTGATAAAAAAAAACGTGTGCTACTTTTTGATTATTTTTTCAATCCATACTATCAATTGACTATTCTAGATACCGAATCCAGTCTTAACTCAATACCCCACTACTGGACCCTTTATGCCTGGACTGACACATATTATTGTGCTTTCCATGGAATTAGTAGGTACATACCATATGTCATGCATCAAGGGCCTTGAAGTACTTGAACATACTAATTCTATGTTAAGCATAATCAGCATAATTCTAATGTTCCTGCAGTTGGGACTCCCTCTAACAGAGAGAAGGCATGTGCCTTCTCGAGTGGCCCGTAATCCACTACGCGGGCCCAGTGCGGGTTGGTAGATGTCATATGTCTCAGAATTTTTGGTTCTAGGACATGCATGCTGATTTACACACGATGTTTTCCTTCACCGTTTTGGGAGCAGTGGTAAAGAAATAATTTACACCCCCATTTGTAGCGCTCGTTATGGCTCAAACCTACGACCTACACCTTGGTCGCGGTTGTTTCCTCTGGGCCACCCATCACTGCTCTCAAAGAGTAAAATAATATAGGCGGACTGCTCTCATGCCATGCATGGATGATAAATTTTATTGACAATGACATTGACAGAATGACCGATGACGTGCAACTGACATAATGTTTACGTTTGAATCGTTTGATTGAGAATTAAGCGTTTCCTATCAGTGTATGATTTTTTTGGCAATTAATTAAATCGTGCAGTACATTGTAAATAAAGTAATTAGGTTAATTCTTCAATCAGATAATATCTTGTGACTTCAAGCAAAATTTAGTTTTGCATTTGTATTTCTAAATGTTAATAATGCATGAATTCGACCTATATGATGACTATGCAATTGCAGAGGTCGTTCCTGATCATATTTTAGAAAATATATTTTCATTTCTCCGTTTAAAAGATCTCCGCAATTGTGCTTTGGTATGTAAGAGTTGGTATAGAATTCTTAGTGATGAAAATAATGACGTTTGGCGACTACATTGTGTGAAAAGGTTAGCAGAAGAAGTTATGAAATCCGATTTACTGTCCACTGTTAATACTTACAAATCAAAACTGAGGGCATTTTACCATGCTTGGAATCCTCAAGACTGTTCAAGAAACATATATATTAAAGCTAATGGATTTACTTTACACAGGTGGGCTATGATTTTAATAATAATGCTTTCTTTTTATTCAATTTAGTACAAGTTTCAACCTAGTATCAATATTCAACAGGAATCCTGTAGCACAAAGTACTGATGCATGCAGAGGAAAAGTTGGATTTTACAATGGAAGACATGCTTGGGAAGTCATATGGGAGGGACCCTTGGGTACTGTAGCTGTAGTAGGTATATCAACCAAAGACGCACCCTTGGAATGCCATGGATATGTGGGACTACTGGGGTCAGATGAACAAAGCTGGGGATGGAATTTAGTTGATAATCATTTGTTGCACAATGGTGATACACAAGGACATTATCCTCTCCTAAATAATTGTCCAAAATACCAGGTGAGAAATTGTCTCCATACATAGCTTAAACTTATTTACTAAAGTTATCTTTAATGTTTTGACTATAGCTATAGCAACAATTCTTTACTTTACTTTATAGGCTGGCTAATAATTATAACTTCTTGAATAAAACTGTTTAAGCTTTCATAGGTCATAATATTTTCTTGCACTAAACTCAAAGTAACTTTATTGTATTAAAAATTAATTAATTAAAAATTAATTATATTATAAATTATGATTTAAAGCTGTATTGCCTCAGGCAAGAGCCTTTGGCCTTGTGGATGTTGGATATCATCTCATGGGATACTACTGGGATTAACATATCATAATGTTCTAACTCAAATCATGGCCTATCAGTATGCCTTTCATCACAATATGCCTAACTTAAGAAATGCTGGGTTTCATACAAACTTTCATCCCCTATATCACCCCAGGAATATTTTTGAGTAAAAAAGTAGCCTATGTCCCTTCCCAGGATGCCGTCTATATCCTTGCCAGTTTTTACAAAATCCGTTCAGTGATTTAGGCACGGAAAGGTAACATACCTATAGACAGAGTTACTTTCGAATAGGTTTCACATACAAACAAAATCTGTTCAGTGATTTAGGCGTGTAAAGGTAATATAAAGACAGACAGAGTTACTTTCGAATAAGCAATATTAGTATGGATGGGGGCTGACAGTACAATTCATAATAATACCTTTTTGGGGTTGTTGTTTAAAACATTAGCCATGTTTAGATTATTTCTGTCTCCTGTTTCAGGTTGGTGAGCGCATTCGAGTGATCCTAGACTGTGAAGATAACACTTTATCATTTGAAAGAAATTATGAATTTTTAGGGGTTGCATTCAGAGGTAAACATCAAAAGATAAAATAAATATATTACTATGGACAGTTCGTCAATAATATCTGATTTCATGATTTTGGTTATTTCATATCTGTTCTTATGAAGACATCAAATAAAAGTCTATCTTTGGAAGGCATATACAAGTAGTGGCACAAATATGTGACACCCAAGACACACCATAACTATCTGACCAGACACCACATCAAAATTAAGGATAGTGCATTGTGTTGTATAGATGTGTCACCTCTTAGAATGCATAAATTTTGGACATGTCTTGCATTGTAATCTGCCGACTCAGTCCAGTACAGTTCAGAGGAATGTGATACCTTGTTGTTTCAAAAATATCTGACATCACTTTGGCACCACAAAAATCTGACAGTATAATGTTTGGAGCTGTTTTCTTCTATATTGCAATAAGTTTGGCCAAAATTGCAAAAAAAAAAATATAGTCCGCTGTCAGCATTAATATCTGAAATCACATCACATTCTTCTGAACTGAACTTGAGTAGATATTTATAATGCAAGGCATGTACAATATTTATTTATGTATATTAATGCGTGCGTTGCATGTCTTGTAGATAATTTTGGTGTTTCTTTGATGTCACATACAACACAGTATGTATTAAAATAAATAAAATACAAAATATTTGTGCCACTACAAAAACATAATGGTTAAAAATAGGGTAAAAATGATATTTGCTGGCCCATAAGATTATAATGCCTTACAAAATATAATAATAAAATAATTTGTTTTCTTACAGGCCTTCCAAATAAGAAACTGTACCCAACAGTTTCAGCTGTCTATGGTAACACCGAAGTGTCCATGATATACTTGGGTCCCCCAGCAGATGGCTGATAGTAAATAAGTATGTCTAGAAAATTTACAGTTTCTAGTCAAAATGCAATAATGTGATATAATTTACTATTTTGAGGCTATTATTATTTAATATAATTATGTTACCGTAAATGCTTAAATAGTGGTGATTAATATTATTTTATCATTTACAAGTTGGTGAAAGTTAAATTCAAATTCATGTTCAACTGCAATGTTAAAAGATTTAAATATTTTCAGTTAAATCAATCTCAAAAATTTACATGACAGCTGTTGGGTATACAGCATATTATTGATCAGACTTCATCAGGATTTCAAAAACCTGGTGTTACCGTACGCAAATACACCCTTTGACGTGGAGTTGCGGACACCAGCCCGTATTTCCTACTTATTACCTAACCTGGGGGTCTACTCCGAAGTAGTATCGGCCGAATGTTCGGCCGTTTCCTGCTACGAAGTTACTCTTTGGTTCGGTCGGTTCCGATCCTTCACTCCTACACTCTTTCGAATATTGACTATGGTCCCGACCTAACTGGGCCGATCCGAACTTTTTTCGCATTTTTCAATAATATTCGGTTCGGCCATGTGTCGGTCCGATCCGAACATTCGCTCTTTGCACTTCCGAGTAGGCCCCCAGGTGTTAAGAGGAAATGGGGTTATGTGGATGTTAGTGTTCATTCCATACTAACGTATTCATCTGTTTTTGGCCTGGTTGATCTCCTGTCTGTGTTACTGGTAATCTCGAATAATTTCCCATGACAAATTTACCATTATTTGAGTGTTTACGGTAAAATACAGGATCTGGATGTTAGTGTTCATTCCATACTAACGCGTAGTCATCTGTTTTCTCCCTGGTTGATCTCCTATCTACCTGCTTGGTCTCGAATAATTTACCATGACAACTTTACCATTATTTGAGTGTTTACAGTAAAATACAGGATTATTTTTTTAACTTTGGTTTTTACAGATTGTGGTAGATTTGGTTTTGATCAATTAATTATGACTTATTTTTCGTAATGTTCAATAGTTATTAAATGCGTTCTCGAATCAAAACCATTAAAAAAAAACCGGCCAAGTGCGAGTCGGACTCGCGCACGAAGGGTTCCGTACATTATCTATAAAAATCACGTCTTATCCTTAAATATTTATTTTATTTTATTATTTATTATTAAAGTAAAAATACAACGGAGTATTTTGTGAATATTTCAAGTGCCTACCTGTTGCCATTATTGATATCGAGCAAAAAAGGGCAAAAAAAATCGCGTTTGTTGTATGGGAAAAATATTAATTAAATATTTATTTAAAATAAAATAAATATTTAATATTCTATTTTGTTTTTAGTATTTGTTGCTATAGCGGGAACTGAAATACATAATTTGTGAAAATTTCAACTGTCTAGCTATCGCGGTTCTTCAGATACAGCCTGGTGACAGACAGACGGACAGACAGCGAAGTCTTAGTAATAGGGTCCCGTTTTTACCCTTTGGGTACGGAACCCTAAAAATAGTCTTGCATAGTATGTATACAGGGTCAAATTAAATTAGTTTGCGAAACTCCGTAATCCGTACGCGTGATGGGTATCGAGCGATGTCTAAACACGATTAAACAAATTATAAAATATTGTTTTGATTACTTATATATTTTTGGGGTCAACGACCGTTGCTTGAAATAATAGTTTAAAAAATCGTTGTTTTATTGTATAAACACGATAACTATAACAAAAAAAAAAACTGATTTCCCCAAGTCAGACCTACTTCCAATAAACTTATGGTATGAATAAAATATAATTTGATGTTTGTTTTTTTGTTGTATTATGTTTAGTTATCGAAACCGTCTATTGAGTTTCTCTAACTAATTTAATTTGACGCTGTATAGGGAATTGATAAAGGTACATAAGCTTCGAATTCTCAAAAGGTGAATTTTATTATTTAAGATGGATGCTCCAAGGTAGCCCGCGAAATTCAAATTTTCATACGTTTTTTCAATTTGCTGGTCAGTACTAAGTTGTACGTTGATTAAAATATGATTCGCGGCCGTAACAAATATGTATTTACAGAATTATAATCATTAAAGTCATCAACACAACTCTCTAAGATCAAGTAATCCTACTGAATGACTATTTCATGAAATCTTGACATTTTAGGATTATGCTAACTTAACGAGTTGTATTACTGATTCTAATGATTATAATTCTGTAAATACATATTTGTTACGGCCGCGAATCATATTTTAATCAACCTACAACTTAGTACTGACCAGCAAATTGCAAAAAACGTAAGAAAAATTGAATTTCGCGGGCTACTTTTGAGCATCCACCTTAACTAGCCCGCGACTTCGTCCGCGTGAAGCAACTTTCTTATATTTTTTGTCCGTAAGAACCTTGTACAAAGTATTAGAAAACTTAAAAAAAAAGATGAAATCGGTAAAGTCGTTCTCAAGTTATGGCGTGACCAAGGGAAATGGGGATTCATTTTTATATATATAGATAGATAACCATAGTTATACTGCCATTATATTGTGTGTATATAATAATCTAAAAACATTATTAATTGACTTAGGGCTGATTTTTCAATTGCCTGATTAACGAGAAATAATTTTGAATTTCTGAGTTGTCCCAGGTTCTCATACAAAACTGTCAAACGTCAAAAATATCGTTATTATGAAACGGACCCCCCGTTTCATAATAACGATATTTTTGACGTTCGATTTTTATTTGACAGTTTTGTATGAGAAATATAATAAATATAATATCGAGGTTTTGTTACTACAGGATGCATCTTGACTTTCCAGGGTCCCAATCAAATTAAGGGCAATGATTTATGAAAAAAAATTAGTAATAAACGTAATAATAAATAAAAAAGACTGGCCATATCAATTTGTAACCTATTCAAATTGGTTGGTGTCCGAGGTTTTGAATTATTTCAACTACACGGTGTTTATAGAATATGGTCTGTAGTGAATTAGTATTATTAAGTACATAGTATTATAAATTAATTATTAGTAAACATAATTTGTAGGTCCAATAATTTATTGATCTGAAAATTCTGACAAATGTATGATGCCGATTGTACCTGAATAAATATTTATTTCAATCCTGAGAGTAAGAATAAAAGCTTGCCAATCGGTCTGAAGGACTCACTGACAACCTCGAGATCAAAGTATTTTTCAAGCTACGCCATCACTCTGCGCGTAGAGTTAAAAACCCAAGTTGGGTAACTAGCACTTGTGCGATATCTAAATTTATGTAGTTGGTCTTCACACTCTTCACTGAGATAAAATAAATCTTAGATTTTTTGGAAGGTTGTTAAGTTGGTGATATTTTGCTACATCACATTGAATTTATCGGAAAGTTCAAGATGCACATGTGGGATTTAATGACAAGGCAACTCAGCCAGATATTTATTTTTTCAAGTTCCTGATTTAATAGTTCTGAATATATTGACGACACAGTTGGCGCAGTGGTTAAGCGATTGACTGCTGCGCTGCGTGTCGCGGGTTCGATTCCCGCACGGAACAAATATTTGTATGATCTACATGTATTTGTTCCGAATCTGGGTGTTTTTCTATCTATAATATGTATGTATTTACAAAAAAAAAATGTATATAAGTAGTTTATCAGCCATCTTGTTACCATAACACAAGCATTAGGTTGCTTAGCTTGGGACTAGATGGCGCTGTGTGAAATGTCCAGGGATATTATTATTATTATATTTCAAGGTTTTTCATTGCTATAGGAAGCCTTTAAAGGTATCTATGAAGGCATTGAAGGCTAGCCAGATAAAGGGCTTTATTACTTTTATATTTTTCTAAAAGCTGATTTAGAGCCTGCAGACGGTATGTTGTTAAGAAATAATCGTTTTCATTTCAATAGACTATATAACGGTGTTGTCATTGTAGGGTTGACATCATAAATCTTAGCCTCAGTCAGAGATGCTGCGGGCCTTTGTAATGTCTGCCTTAAACCGTCCTTTAACCTCTTAACACGGTAATATTAATGTAAATACTTTTTGTCGTACTCAGAGACCACACTTAGAAATAACACAAGGGAACAAAATTTGACTATTTTTGTTGCATGGGATTTTATGGCTGTTGTTTACTAATTCGAGGTCACTGATTTCAAATCTACCCTCATTTTTTCTCTAACAGCTCTTGTTTTTGAGATACAGCTATTGGCCATATTTTTGTACTAGTTACACGTAGCTTTCATAAAACTGAGCTGTTTTTGTGCGTATGTTCAGTATGTTCACGTCGAGAAATATCTGTAAAAACGATCCCAACTATTTCTATAACAGTGGTGAATATACTTTAAAAAAATGTAGACCAAGTGTGTCGGAGTTCGTAAAACGGGTGTATTTTGATTAGGTACTTTGGATTATCAACTGATGTAACCAGCTCCTTATTATTTAAATTTAATTAATGTTTATTTTTAATTGACGTCCCTGAGTGCGGCAGTAAGGGCCTGCTTTTAGAACGAAATTGATCGCAAAATGAATGTGACAATTTGTCAAGCGCGCCTCAACTATTGCGATTGGCTGTTGACAAATCATTCAACCAATCACAGCAGTTTACGCGCGCTTGGCAATTTGTCACATTAACTTTGCGATAATGTTCCTTCGAGAAACTTGTCCCCTAGTATAACAAAAATAAACAAGTGAAGGCACTAAAATTATATCTCGGGGAAAGGTACAGACGCCAGCACATCAAGCTACTACAATCTGTCAAATTTCTTTAAAAGATTTTCAACTTTATCACTAAAGTATTAAGGTTCAAGGTTGATTAGGAAAATATGACAGTTTCGGGTAGCTGCTGGCGTCTGTACTTATGATATAAAGGGCTAGATGAATATGATGATGCTGATAGAATAATGTTACCATCACCATCAACTGAAGTGTCTAGTTAATAACAAAGCTTGTTTCATGTTATTATGAGTTTACAATCACTTTTTCATTAAACAATGACGTAACAATTAGAATTTGGGACATCCCAAAACAGGATGCTGTAGTTATGTTACTAGATAGGTAATTTTAATTTCTCTGTTCAATATGTTTTTCTATGGGTAGGTGCTACTTATTACTACTTAACCCATTTTGTTACCTTTAAGCTGACAGTCCATCGTGGCGGAGGAGGAGCGGGAAAAAATAACAAAACAAATTCTTTCCTTTCGAATGTTGAGCGGAGTTGTCGCGTTTAAAATCATTGGACTTATTAGTTTAATTTCCTACGCTGCGACTCAATGAAGTGTTAGCCTTAGGTAGGTACCTAATGGTTGATGTCTTTTTAAGGATTTTATTCACATGTTGTCTAATAGAACATTCATAATTATTAAGTTTTAATATAAATCGTGCAATATATATCTAGGAAACTAAGTTGGTACCTACTTACACATTCTACTAACACCGCTGGGCTATGAATATGTCACTATATATCTAACTTAAGTTTTATAGGTAATAACTAATAATTAAACTTGTCCACAGCTATAGGTAAGTTCGGTGTTGAAAAAAAAGGCAGGATATTTTTAAATGTTTAAGAGATTCGAATAGATTGCAATATTTACTTGTGATTTTAGTTTTTGCCTGATATTGTCATTTTACGCCTTATGTACCTAGGTGAATCCTGTGTGGCCTACACGGGATTTACCGTTAACTAAATAGGGATTAAACTACTTTATATATCCCTACTTTAACTGTAACCAAACAAGTAGAAAGGTAGGTGTGTGTTAAAAAGGTACAGTCTTGTAAGTTTAGTGATTAAAGTGAGATTAGTTAGGTACCTACCTCCTACTTGTTACTGTAGCGCAGGGCACACCGCGAGCAGGTGCGAGGTAACTTATTTTAATTTTGTTGGAACGAAGTTTTGGAACGAAGTTCCTTATCGCGCGTTGCTAAAGGGGGCTAGACGGAAAAAATTAAGACCAAAAGTTGGAACGACACTTTCTGCTATAGTTGTAAGCCGTGCGGCGTGCGCGTGTTACTCTGTCTGTCTCTCTCTCTCTCTTTGAACTTCGTTCCATCCGGGTGTCCCTTGACACCTCTCAAGTTTTCCATTTACAATATTGGATAGTAACGTAACGTGTGCTTTTAATCGCTTGAATGCCATAATTACAGAACCAATTCAAAAACCATTGTGTCTCGCTTGTATTTACGATCCGATATGAAGGGTTAAAACGTAGCCGTTCTACTGACCACGTAAGCTATGAGCCCCAGTAGAACGGCTACGTAGCCTTCCTCAAGGCTAAGCTAGTTCATAGTTTATGGCCGGTTTAGTTGGCCGCTGGATCGGAGGGGCAATTCCCGTATTTTTAAGAACGTTCACAGCCTGATCTCAGTCAAAAATACCTCTAACTTCCTTACATTTCAGACAAGTTTTTGAAATTGATTGTCGCTGAGATGAGATTGCGACTTCAATTTGAACGTTTTTTAAGTAGGTACGAGAATTGGCCTTCAGCTTTTTGAACGCATGCGTTACGATTCAATATTGCTAAGGAATATAGCTAAGTTAAATTACCTCGCGGTGTGGCTTGCGCATTAGGCTGGTTAAAATATATCTGTCATTCATCGAACATTTTGTTCCTTTAAATAAAATGGCGGCCTGAAGAAACAGGACGGGGAACAACATCTTAAACTATTAGGTGCAACGATTAACTCCACAATTTATCTAACGTTGAACGCAAAACATAGATTTTTGGTCACTTTCAAACTCGCAGAGCAGCACCCTAATTGCGTAACACACGATCAATCGTAATCTGAATCATTTTGAAGGAAATTGTTAATCCATTCCTTCATATGTTCGAAAAATTTGTCTGCTCAACACGTAAATAACGCAATGAATGTTGTTGAACTATCAAAATGAAACGGATTCCGATTGATTGTGTGTTACGCAATTAGGGTGCAGGTTGGATGTTAACTGTCGAACTGTTGTAAGAGTAAAAACGTTCAGGACAGTATTTTTTCTTTCTGGGCAACACCTTCCTTTTTTTGATACCTAACTGCCCTTTTTTATTACTGATGTCCTTTATGATAATTTATAATGCAGCTTATTAACTCTGGTTATGATTTTCATGTAGGTACAGTCACGAGCATACATATATTAGGTACCTACTGTGGATAGCACGGCAATAATATCAGATTTCACGATTCATCCATTAATATAATTATTATGTCGTCAAGATAACGATGTCACATAATTTTGCCGTCAATTATGAAATTATATTATTGACGAGCTGTTCATAGTAATATTTATGCTCGTGACCTAAGTGCAAAGTTCATTTTTGGGTTTTCCGACTGAAAATTTTCATCTCGAAGTTTAGAACTACTACAGGCAATGGCGCCTGCTTTAAGTAGCTAGCGAAACGTAGGTAAAGGTATTGGAGGTAAATCGGGTACACACTTCTACCACATTTTAGGTAGAATGTCGTAATCCTACTTACCTAAGTATATACTTCTGCTTCAGGAAGTTGATGTGCTGCATGTGGACTTCGCCCGTTTTATAGACGGCGCCGATTCCCTTGTTCACAAACTAAACTAAATTTAAGTTCAATGCATCTTTGTCTTTCTATTTAATTTAGAAAAGGACAGAAGATAAATAGGTATTAGTTTAGTCCTGTCAAACTAGTCAGCGCCTGACGTAAATTGACGTATTTTTAGTAGCCATGTTTTTAATCACGTCTAATCTGTCTATGGAGTATCTTAATTTGACAGGACTAAACTAATATTTTATCTTCTGTCCTTTTCTTAATGAAATAGAAAGAAAAAGATGCACAGAACTTAAATTTAGTTTAGTTTGTGAACAAGGGAATCGGGGCCTATATCTACTATTTGGAATTCAAACGCATGTCAACTGATCCGATTGCAGTACTTGACGCGATTAACAGAGAGCAAATGTTTGTGCTGGTTTTTGTTCTAGAAACATACCTACTCCACTAATAAAACTAGGCAACTGTCAACTGTCAGTAGGTACTAAACCTATAGACTTGAAATTAAGAAAATTATAATAATGCTGGTCTCCTTATAAAGCAAGTGAAAGAAAAGGTGTTTTTATTGCAACAGGAGACTAAATATGGGCAAAAAGTTTAAAGTGTGTAGGCTAAGTAGATACGGTACCGATATGAAAGGGCTTCATTTGCACATTCATTGTATTTAAGTACTTCAGCTGATACGCTTGCCGCTGCTTTACTTCGTTGCTTATGTCTTGTTGCTCAACTGCCTAGTTATGAACGTCTTAGGTCGTATATGATGTATAGGAATATTGTTTTGTCGATTGTTTAAATTGTGTTTCTTAAGAGCCTTAAATGATGCAGCTTTATGAAGTAGGTATTTTAAAAATCATTCCATAACCTTAATTTTATTAGATTTGTTGTTATTTTACTATTTACACTCTGTTATGTTTTTCATGCATCTGTATAATATCTACCTAGGTATTCTACCAGTAATGATACCAGTCAACCGCACATCACTTACCTCTGATAAGCAGTGATGCTGCGGCGACATTGTCGCGCTATGACGAACGTACTTACTGTACTGCTACGATATAAAGACGCTGTTAGTGTCAACGTGTTACGACTGATGTGCGGTTAACACCTATCAACATAAATATCATTTCAATAATGCACTATAGGTTGGTAATTATCGTAAAAAATATACTTGCGTTTAGAATAACTTAATCATTAACAATGTATTTGTATATTTCTGTTATTTATAGAAATAAAAGACACCTTTGTTAATTATTTATATTTTATTGTTTTATTTCAGCAATATACATTCTTTAAATTAGTTGTCATAGGCTATTACAATATTGCACAACTTTCTATTGGTGTTTAGTGTTAATAAAACGGTTTTTAAACAAGGTAGCAAAATAACCGGAATGTTAATATTTTTCTTATATCTTACGTATGCTGGGGCTAAACTAACTTCAACACTGACGAATCCTGGCGATTGAACAATAATGACCTTTTCCCTTTAAAATGTGAAAAACACCGAATGTTAATAATGCAAGCGTTGCAAAAATTGAAGCGCGGTGTGGCTATAAGTTAGGTACCTAAACGCTAGCTGCATTTGGTTAATGTAGCCCCAGCATAGATTTGCGTAGAAACCAGTTAAAAAAAACTACTTTTCAAAAGTAGGTAATTAATAAGCAGTTTATATATTATGTAACAACATATGTTGTGTAACAATATGAGACCCAATCAAATATTATAAACGCCCATTATATATATAATGTATTCAGGGTGGTTATTCCATTTTCTTATCTACCGGAGAAGCCATCTTAGGGTGAATATTTGAAAAAACTGAATAACCCCTTCAGGGTGGCAATTAAAGTACCTAGGTCCGTGAAGGGAAAGTACCTACCTACCTCAAATAATATTAATACTTAACATTAAAATACCAATGATACTTAGCATTTTTTATTCAAGGTAGGTAAGCATTCCACTATTTTAATGAAAACTGTATTAAGGTGGATGCTCCGAAGTCGCCCGCGAAATTCAAATTTTCCTACGTTTTTTGTAATTTGCTGGTCAGTACTAAGTTATACGTTGATTAAAATATGATTCGCGGCCGTAACAAATATGTATTTACAGAATTATAATCATTAAAGTCATCAACACCTCTCTAAGATCAAGTAATCCTACTGAATTGCTATTTCATGAAATCTTGACATTTTAGGATTATGCTAACTTAACAAGTTGTATTACTGATTCTAATGATTATAATTCTGTAAACACATATTTGTTACGGCCGAGAATGATATTTTAATCAACGAACAACTTAGTACTGACCAGCAAATTGCAAAAAACTTAAGAAAATTTGAATTTCGCGTGCTACCTTGGAGCATCCACCTTAAAATATTTTTGAATATTTGCTCGTTTCAACAGAGAGTTGTCAGACACGAATTCGTAAATATTTCATTCGGACCAGCATTTACCAAATCGATAGGGTCAGTTTATTAGAAAGATTAAATCTCTCCAATAAACGAAGAAAGGCCATAAGATTTCAATAAGTAGGTACTAATCTATACTTATAATAAATCTGTAGAAGTGAAAATTCTGTACATTGAAAATATCAAAAAAATAATTTACAGGGGGTGTTACTAGACCGACACCGAACCCAAAAATGTGATTAAAAAAATTTTTGTCTGTCTGTCGGTCTGTCTGTCTGTCTGTCTGTCTGTTTGTTCAGGCATCACGCAAAAACTACCGGTTCGATTACGATGAAACTTGGTATAATTATTCTCTAATATCCTGGGCACCACACTGGGTACTTTTTATCCCGGAAAAGTATATACAATAAAAAACAAACTTAATTTTGCGGTTCGATCCCTATACCCGATTACCACTGTCTGTACTGTACCAACCGCAAATACTAAGTTTGTCGTAGGTTGGGTCACCCGCAGTGGAGTTCATTTTTATTCCTTTTAGTTTTTAGAGGTATTTAGGTTTATTTTTATATGAGTCGTAGGTATAGATTTTAATTTTAAAGTATAGGTTGTATATTTGATAGTGTACGTAGTGACCGTAGGTTATTTTATAATACTGTTAGGTAGGATTAGTCATTCATATAGATATTAGTTTTTAGGGATTTTGCTTATTTATTTGATTTTGCTGTTATTGAGTTTTTTTTTTAATTAGGTAGGTACTTAGGTAAAGATATCATATAGGTACCCTCTTAATCACCACTAATGAGACACAATTGGTTTTCTACTGTAATTAGCCACAAAGGGCCCGCGAGATAGATGGCATTCTGGGGAAGCACATACATTTTATCCTGTTAGCACGTTCCCGTGGGATAATTTCCGACATCCACGCGGGCGAAGCCGCGGGCAGAAGCTAGTGGCTAAATAAGCGTAAACCTTCTCCTCCACTGACCGCCTTCTTCCACCCTTTAGGACGACTTGTTTGTATATTACTCATTATTAGGACTGATACTTCACAATGATACACCGTACGTAACAAATAAAGTTTTTAGGTAGGAGGTACTTTTGTGATTAATCACATAAAAATAAAAGTAGCCAATAAGACTTATCACAGCCCGTCAAATTACTTACATACATTTAAAAAAATCCGACAAATTAATTGAGAAACTCCTCCTTTTTTGTAGTCTTTTGAAAACGTTGAAATACCTACAATAACCTTAATGTGCCTCTAGTAGGTATTTATAAAAAATATTTCGTACTATCCTGTAGGTATGAAATATATTTTAAATTACAATTTCATTAAAAATCCTGAAGGAATGACAAGGAGAGTGATTAGCATTAGCAAAGAGATTCAAGGTCCTACATTTAAATCACTTTGGCGAATAGTAAAAATTACCTATAATACTACAGCAATGTCAGAAAAAGGGTAATACCTAATGAAGAACGCTCTCAGCTTAAAACAGTGCAAATCATAGGCACTCATAAATAACGATTTATAAATTAGCTCTTTAATTTTAATTTGTTCTTTCAGACATCTTGGAACCCCATAAAACGAATCCGATTTTGGTGTTTTTTTTTAACGGGTGTTTCTTCTTAAACTTCTGCAATTTTTAAATTGACGCGCTCATCAGGATTTTTTTATTAAACTAGTAATAATATAATAAATAATATCAGCGTGTTATTCCCCCGATGCAGGGCAGGTCTCTTCTCGTACAGAGAAGGCATGAGCATTGATCACCATCAATGCTCATGCCTTCTCTGTACAGCCTGGGCAACCTGGACGTTACTAGTCTGGTGAGTGGTGACTTATCAGACTAGTAACTACTATCCAGGTTTGTGTCATCGGACGGATAGGCGGACAGACCGAAATTATAAGGGTTCCGTTTTTGCCATTCAGTTACGGAACCCTAAAAAATATCAAAATCGGATTAGTTTTACCAGGTTCCGAGGTAATAGGCTACTTACTAGACTAATCCCAGCGGTTCCGCGTGAGTGCCGAAAAACAGCATAGCCAGCAACTTAATTGCGTAACATTTTCAATCACAATTTGAATCATTTTGAAGGATGGGTATTGCTAATCCATTGCTTCATTTGTTCGAAAAACTTGTCTGCTCCACAACGTAAATAACGCAATGAATGTTGTGAACTGTTAATACTGTTAGTGTGTTACGCAATTACCCCGCCGATATTTAAAAAAATCGAAATTTGGATAGTACTATCATAAAAGGTTTACCGTTTAGTTAAGCCAATGTCAGTAAGTGGCGCGGTGAGGCTGGAATTAACCATGAAAAAATAAATATATGGCGACAAAATCTTATTTGTCATTGCGGAATGTGTGAATGTGAATCACGCTTCGCTTAGACTACCAGTATTCTAACCCTCGGACACACTTCAATTTACTTAAATAGGCGTTGATGAGGCCTGTCCGCTCTGTTAGGTAGGTGGTCAAAATTGTTCTAACCTGTTCACTGTTGATTAATTTTATTTAACCTACACTAGATAGAATTAGATATCTATAAATTATTAGGTAATTAATTAATAATATAATTATTGTGTAGGTATTACCAACGCGACAGATTCGAAAATCATGTTTGGCAGTCCGGTGAAGTGCCCAGAGGGGTAATTCTCGTAATTTTAAGAGCGCACAGTCTGAAGGCCATTTCTCGCAGTATTGTCTCGGCGACAAACAAATGTCAAAAATCTAGGGATTTTAGAGGTATTTTTGACAGATTGATACTGAGATCAGACTGTGGACGTTCTTAAAATGACGAGAATTGACTGCGACTAGATTATGAACGTTTTAAATGAATAGAAGTGGCCTTCAGATGTGGGATGTTACACAAACAAACAGGTAAACCCCTTTCTTGATATAAAAGTGGTTGACGTTCTTACTCTTTAATTATTTGCCTTTTTTATTAAGGCGAAAAAAGCGTCCTGGTAGCACGCGAAATTCAAATTTACTTACGTTTTTTGAAATTTGCAAGTCAGTATCAGGTTGTAGGTATGTTGATCTAAATCTAATTCGTGGCTGTAACAAATATATTTATTTACAGAATTATAATCATACCAATCATCAATACAACTCTCAAGTTCATATTACCCTATTGAATGACTATTTCATGATATCATGACATTTGAGGTCAATTCTAACTCAAGGAGTTGTGTTGCTGATTCTAATTCGATAACGTCATATTTGTTACGGTCGCGCATCATATTTTAATTAAGATACAACCTGACATTGACAAAACGAAAGAAAATTTGAATTTCGCGGGCTACCTTAGTGCATCCCCCTTAACGAGCATGAGCGTGCAGCAGTAGGCAGGTAGTTACCTACTTAAGTGCCGACTTTAACATTGAAGGCCAAACGGCAATCGATGTGAATGAAAAAATCGATGAGAAGGTACTTGTCTACTCACCAATAATTTATTATTACGAACGCTTTCAGGCCGGACACGCCGCGCTTGGTATGTTATTTTTAAATAATAAATGCTAGCAAATCGAATCTTTCAGCTGCAGCTGAAGTTGGTGGACTTTATTGAGATGGGTATCTATTTTTTCATAATAACTCGGGACTTTCTCTAGTTATTAGGCAAGTGTTATGACTTCAAGTCTAATAGGATTATTGCGTATCACTTCACAGCTTCAAGCCGCAGTATACAATACAATATTCATAGGTACTTACCTACTAATTAATGACCTATAAGTACCGACCTACTCTTTTATACCTACCATTTAAATTAGGTCTACTTATCAAATTGTAATTTAATTAACTTCCTCATTCGTCGAGGTCATTGTACTTACAGAACACAAAACGAATGTTCTGTTTGTACCTGCTCACTTGATAATACTTAAGTCCACTATTTCGTTAATATTTACTCACAATTAGGCAAGTATCTGTTATTAACTTATAACGTTATATTTTAATTATTTGTAACTAATGTACTTACCAGCATAGTCCTTGGCCGTGCGGTTCTTGGTAAAGAAAGAAGGCCACCGGGGTCACCCTCATGCTCCTCGGCACGAGGGTGACTCCGCTGGGTACCTATCTATTGTTAGAATGGACAAAGAGGTTTATATTTCAGGTCAAAACTAAATGAAAACGGGAAAGTGATTGGCTGAAGTTGTGAGGGCAGGTAGACGGAATACTATCTACTTAAACGGGGTGAAGTAGATACTATCATGTGTATAGAAAGCTTACATAACATAACATAACGCCTGTGTTCCTCGAAGGATTAGGCAGAGGCGTAGGTATACTACACTCACATTACGCCATTATGTTCATGTAGGTCATGGGTTCCCAACCGGTTGGGTGTGCCCCATTTAGGGGCGTAGAATGACCGATGGGGGAACACGGCCGATCCAAAAATAACCTGTAGTTAGGGTTATTTGCTACATTTTATTTTCTCGGTATAAGAACATGTTAAGAGGAAACACGGTCACATGGTCGTTGGCGTTCATTCCATACTATAGGTACAGATTCTTCCGTTTTCTCCCTGGTTACTGATACTAGTGTAAATATTTTTTTTACTATATAATGTATATCTACCACTGCCACGTGCTTGCGTTTTGTTTTTTGGCGCATTTTTTATACTAAGTACCTACGCTTTTATTTGGATAGGTAAGCGTTGTTTGCTTGACGTTAGTGAAAACGGACATTAATGTCTTTAGTTAATTTTTAACGTCTGCTTTCATATACCTACGCACCTATAACAATTTATAACTCATCAGCATCACCTACTCACAACCTTAACGGCGCAATCAATTTGGGTAAAATGGTCGCTAGGTTTCCTAACCTAGCGACCATTATCCTTCATATTCATGACGTTAAATGAATGGTACATACAACGACTTTTACTCCTTGACGGAAAAGTTTTTATTGACAGATTCTTAACAGTTTTATGAATTTCATAACACCATCACGCACCCAATGACCCAACCATGATGCATGCGCAAGATAACATCAAGTATCTAACTCCTACATGTGCACCCTTAAATTACCGAGTGTGCACATACCCTAAGTACCTACACAGTACCTGGCTATAGGTAATCAACTGCAGCTATCGTTCACAATTTATACAAGGGCGACACTGAAAGTTTTTAGAACTGGCCACTTGTAAACGATATTATAATAAAAAAATAAGTTCAAATTTTGAAAATGGAACTCTGATAATATTATTGTGTATGTATTTTATTCATTTGTCATTTGTTTACGATTTGGCGGCAAATTGAAAATTGTCTGCGTCACGTCAGCATGAATTTAAAGCGAGAAAATTTTCGTATAATGATTTTTTATGACTCTATGTGATTTAAGTCAACAAGAAAGTTATGATAGACTTCGATTGGCCTTTCACGATGAAGCCCCATCTCGTGCCACTGTTTACAACTGGTTTAATGAGTTTGAACGTGGTCGCACTAATCTCACCGATGATCTGCGTGAGGGACGGCCTTCTACGTGGGGCGTATGATAGAGACTGACAATAGAGTGACTTATCAGCAGATTCGGACAAGCTTAGGCACATTGAACATTTAGCGGTCAGGAAGCTTTGTGCCCGGTGGATACCTCCTAATTTGACAGAGGCCCAAAAGCTCCGTCGTATTGATTGGTGTCGTTCAAAGATTTAACGGAGGTGACTCAAACGCTGTGTTCGACATACTTACGGGTGACGAAAGCTGGATTTATTGTTACGATCCTGAAACTAAGAGACAGTCTGCTGTCTGGGTGTTTCCTTCTGAGGAGTTCCGAACTAAAGTGAAGAGAGGTCGAAGCGTGGGAAAAAAGATGGAGGCATCGTTCTTCGGAAGGACAGGTCATTACGCAACAATTGTTTTAGAGGATCGAGAAACAGTTACTGCAGAGTCATACACTAACAATTGTTTGCCACTTGTCTTGGAAAAAGTTCGGGACAAACGACCTCGCAGTAGGATCCTCCTTCACCACGACAACGCCTCGTCGCACACAGCCAAGCAAACAATCGACTACTCGGCGAGGTCAGACGTGGAATTACTGAGTCACCCGCCCTATAGCCCCGACCTTGCGATTTTTATTTATTTCCGAATATAAAAGAAAATCTTCGAGGAAAACGTTTTATGGACGCCGAAGAAGCAGTGGCTGCGTTTCGAAATGCCGTCGAATAGACCCCGGACGAGTGGGCAAAGTGCTTTTCTCAGTGGTTCCATCGGATGCAGCGATGTATTGATGTAAATGGACACTATTTTGAAAAGATATAATAAAACTAATAACTTAGCAAGTTACTAGTTTGATTATATTTTTGTTCAGTTTTTGATTTTCTAAGAACCTTCAGCTTTAATTACATAGGTGCGTCTGTTTTTTACACAGCTCAACAACAGAAGTACAAAACACAAACAAAATAAAATTATCAAAGTATTACAAATTGTAGGTACTCAAAAAAAATCACATATTAGTTGTATATGTCGTGGCCAGATCTTAGAATTGATCAGTTCATGAAGTGTTCGACTATTTCATGAAATGGTGGCCTACACAAACCTAGAATTATACTTTAATTCGCTTACAACGAGAGTAAATACTAACATTTGTAAGATATCAGAAGGCCAATTCTCGTAATTTAAAATGTTCAAAATCTAGTCGCAGTTCCATCTCGGCGAGAAACAATAATGTCAAAAACTTGTCAAAAATGTAGAATTAGAGGTATTTTTGACAGATTACAGACTGAGATCAGACTGTGAACGTTATTAAAATTACGAGAATTGCCCCTCACTAAGTGCAGAATCTACCATGTTGGACACTAAGTGCAGCATGGATATCTATTTTCTACCAATTCTACATCGAACTTGAATCTATGATTCTATGTTAAAATAGGTTTGCTGCCTAAGCTATTGCGGGCACAGTGCTCTTATTAGTCAAGTACCTAAATATCATTCATGACTAGGTGTATTAGTAGGATCATTGTGGTGTTTATTGTAGCTTGTATTTATAAGGGTAGGTACTGTTAATTATATTAACGTTACTACGACTTGCGCGTATACCTATATACAACCATAATACTGATGTGTAATGAACGTTTATGCACTTTTGTTTCACAAAAAAGACGACTGTGATGGCTTTAAAAATAATATTAATGGTTACTTTAGCTTTAAAGGTATATATGTTAAATATATGCTCGGCACGGCACGATAAAGGGAAGTCACTGATCAAACGTTTGTTAATCACCTCAAAAGTCAACGACGTATGTAGATTAGATCACTAAGTAGGTAGGTATCTAAAGTTTCAGAAGAGATTTTAAATAATGATTTGAAAATTACTTTTATTTATTTGTAATATATTTTTTTAAAACATAGAGAATAGTTTCAAGATGGAGGACTACTCTTAATAACACACAACATAAATTGCGAAATAAGGTTGTACTTTACACCTCTTCCTATAATACAGGCGTGATGTTATGTTACGTTTATGATAAGGTTTAAAACAATAAATCAATACATTAATATATATTTAATAATTTTATGATAATATTAAAGTTCTGAAACGTTTAGTAACCTTTATCGCAGACTGAATTCTGAAACGTTTAGTAACCTTTGTCGCCGCACTTGACTGCACAGCAGGACCCACAAATAATGTTACTTAAATTCAAGAAAATCTTGAAAAATAAAGCTTGCTTGTATTATACGCAGGTACATGCTTCAACCTTCATTGTCTTTGAATGGAGTAGGTAACTAGGTGCCGCAGAAATAGAAATATTTTTAAATGCGCACGCACTAAGAGCCCCCGAAGATTATTTCTGATTTAGCAGTTGGCCGATAGTTCGCCGAAAGTTCAAGGCAGTTTAAGGCAAACGTGTCAGTCCGTTAAACTTTTTTAACGGTCGATAGCAAATCGTTATAATGCGCGCACTTTGCGTACATCTTCATACTGATTAAGAAACCGACCAAACTATCGGCCAACAGAGTCTGTAGTCTGCGGGGGCTCTAAGACTGTGATAGGTAATCGTTTGTTCATGTAGGTTGTAGGTAAAATTCACCTGCACCTATGTCAGTAACTACCGGTAGTAGCAGTACTACTGTAGTTTCTGTACCTTCCAAGATTCGGAACCAGAAACCCGTTACATTATACAAGTACCTACCCTAAAATACAACGGTGGTCACCGATCTGCATTGCAACCGCTGCATTACAGTAAAATGCTGTAGGGTCACACACTCAGTATGTGTGTGACTTCTATCATACTTCCTAGGTCGGCGAATTTCAGAGACGTGCGTCTGATCAGCGCATGTGAATTTTAATTGCTAGGGTAAGGAATTTAAGACAGATAAATAGGGGTAGATATATTCTTTGCAATGGCAACGCAAAACGTTTAGACAACTTCGTTTCAAAAATAGTTTGAAAGGCCGCACTATGGGGTCCAGAAATTACTAGGCCAAACCAGCGTTATGCGCGTTATAGTTTAAAAGTATCTTATTCTAATATTTTTTTAAATAATATTTTTGGACAATATTAATAGAGCTTGTATACCTACCTCGCTCTGCAAATAAAATTAAGACAATTCGAATGTAGGTATTCTTATACAAAAGTAAGGCTTATAATCTAACACACACAAACACGGAAATAAGATCTTTGGTAGGACTAGGTCGTACATCGCGGTCAAGTTTACCAATAAGCTTGCTTCAATGTAGAAAATAAAAAGAATTTTAATTACATGGGGCTATCATCATAATAATATACCTATATGTGAAAAAAACTGCCACTACGTGTATTTCAAACGACAAAGCGTAATTCGAGTCGTAGGTAGCTCGTATTACCTACCTATTATATATTTGACCACAACGCGTTGTGTTAATCAAGAACAGCCATAACATAAAGCGTCCTGAACGTTCTTTTATGTTTACATGATCATAATCAGCCTATAACGAACCCACTGCTGGGACCTCCGTGGCTGGGACACAGTCCAACATGCGGGCCCAGTACGGATTGGTAGATGTCACATGTCTTCGAATTTTTTAGTTCTAGAACATGTATGTTAAGGAAAACATCGTGCAGCAGTGGTGATAAAATAATTTACACAAAGTGAAGCGCCTGTCTGGGTTTGAACCTAGGTACTACGTACAACTCGTAAGTCGCGGCTGTTACAACTAGGCCACTACCTCTACTCACTCTGCTCGTTTACCTAATGTTTACACCTCAAAAATTCACCTCGTAAATTCGCGCAATAGTCATTTAGCCACGATGTGAACATTTTCCTTGGCAGTAGTGGTTTTCCAATACCAACCGTCCGGAAATCTCCGACTTTTTGGTCTCCCGTCCGGACTTTTGACATACAGAAAACCTTGAGTTGAACTAATTTAGTGGCATTTATTAGTCACAATGTATTGTGGTTGTTTTTACATTACACATTGCCACAGCCACAACATTGTAATGATTTTCACAACGCGTTGTGGACGTTTTTTTACACAATGATAGTTTTCATTCCGTATGTCTAGGTCACACAAATACCTACACTATATTTAGTTGCAAGCAATTAAGTGTAACAATAACAATATCTATTTAAATTGCCTACAGACGTAGCTGTATCGCGAATTGACCCACATGTACTTAGAACAGTTTTGCCGTTTTAGTTATTATAATATTTTATAGCACGATACAATGCTTAAAGGTAACTAAGGCGTGTTTACATGTTAAGTTGAGATTATTGGTACAATCATTACAGTAATTAGAATAGACCTAATATCAACAAATATCATCACAAAAATCTTTGCAAAAGTTCATTAATAATCTTTTATAATTCTTACCTTATTAATATAAATATATTAACCACCAAAACCAATTGGACGCGATGAAATATTGTTCTCCAACTCAAAAGGCAATTTGTATTATAGTTTTACCTACCCTGAGAGGGATTACAGCCATAAATTGTTCCAGCTGCAACAGCTACTAGTCCTCATGGTGGTAGTCAATTTGTTTGTTAACAGTAAGGCTGTCCATAAGAGAATCCTTCATATGTGGCTTTACTTTAGTAGGCGGAAATTTCGTAAGGCAGAAGTCAGCGATCAGACAGAAAGTTTTGCATAGCAAAGGACACAGCAGTGCTTGGTGAACAACTGCTGCTACTCTAAACCAGGGCCCATCAAATGGATCCAATATAGCCGGGCAGAGCATGTGATTCAAATTTACTTGGGCTGGCTGAAAGGGAAACAAAACGATATTAATTACGACAGAAAATCTCACTGTATATTGCGGACATTGCCTAATCTATCTTTAGTTAATCGCTAAAAGCTAAATAAATAGAGAGTAGCATAATTCAATGCTACTTAAGGTTTTTGAAAAGAAAATTATGAAAACAATGCGTGTTTTTAATGCGCCCATCAATTAAGATCAAATTACCTATACCTGATATACAATTTTTAGAGAGAGAGATCGCTCTCGGGTTTTCAAGATATTGATGGTTAGATTTCTTTCAGAAATCATTACTTAGGTACCTAGTTACGTTAAAAGTGTTCTGTTTAACGTTTATTTGATCCAAATTTCCCTTTCCCTTTTAATCTCCCTTCTGGCCACAAGTCAGGACCCCGGGCAACGACACCACGACCTTGATTATCACTTCCACCGCTGGCGACTGCCATTCCCGCCATCCGTAGTTGCGTACGCTACGGGCTCGATTTTTGCCGCATGACTAATTATCGAAAAGACATCTCTTCTTTTGGACTTTATAAAATAAGGTCCAAAGGTTTTTTAAGGCTTTTTTTTTAAGGCTCGACTGGTTTTTAGGCGCCTAGGTTCAGAGTCTATAGGTAGGTACTTATAGGTCATATTAAAGAGCTATTCTGTTTTAGGGTCTAGGCCCTCGAAAGTTGGAGTCTGTAACCTTACATCAGTTATATCAGTCTTGCCTTAAATAATTTATAGTTTGGCTAAAACCCTGCAAGTCTTACAAGAAACAGAGGTCTAAAAACGATTCAAATAACTTAACTCCCTCGTTTGTGTGGTGTTTGTTGTTGTGGCAGTTATGGGCAAAATAAAATTGTTTGAACAATTTAATATCATCATCATCATTTACCTAGCCTTTTCCCAACTATGTTGGGGTCAGCTTCCAGTCTAACCGGATGCAGCTGAATACCAGTATTTTACATGGAGCGACTGCCTATCTGACCTCCACAACCCAGTTACTGGGAAATTCGTTACCCCTAACAATTTAATATATGTCATTAATTAAATATAGTCTTCCTATATCACTAAAAAGCAAACTCATCAACGATGCACAGATCATGCACAAAGTTGGTCACTTACTGGACCATTGAAGTCCAAACTTAAGATTTTCCAACGGGTATTGAATGAAGCGCAGCATAATATGTAGGTGTCAAGCTTACATATCGAGTTAGAAACACCACCCTGCGTTCCATATCTCAAGTAGCGGATGTTGGAGAAAAAACAGTCGGGCTAAAGTGGGAGTGAGCCGAACACGGCAAAGATCGTCACTCACTGGACGCCTGCGGGAGGATCGTCGTCGAGGTAGACCACGGCGAAGGTGGTGTGACGATCTAGTATCGTTTGCAGGGCCAACATGGCCAGAGATCTAGCAAGACATTTAGAGACATTTTGAGAGATTTAGAAGGAAAAAGGGAAGGCCTTTGCTCAGCAGTGGGACACGAAGACCAACTCTTTGACGTATTTTACTGTTAGACCAGCTCGAAAAAGGACTCCGGAGCTTTAAACTTAGTTATGAAATGGATAGTATTTTGGCCGGATACCAGAAAGCCAATTTCCGTAATTAAAAACGTTCAAAATCTAGTCGCAATCTCATCTCAGCGACAGTCAATGTCGAAAATATAGGGATTTAGAGGTATTTTTGACAGATTGATATCAGACTGTGAACGTTCTTACAATTACGAGAATTGCCCCTCTGATATCCGACGGCCGGACATAGCCTGATTAGACTGAACCCGTGGAGATGAGGTACGAACAATCGGGCAGATTCGTATGGTTTCGGGAATCGAGTAAAGTGGGCAAATTACATATTGATAGACTTTGATCCGGTATCCAGTCGGATTGCAAAATAAGGCCAGGTAGGCCTGATTCCGGGTATTTGCAGAATCTCAAGTTTTTTTTTTAAGTTTTTTAATTTTATTTTTTTTTTAAGATTCATGCACAACATTACAGAATTGAATCCCAAGGCGTTGTACAGCGCAATTTACAAACTACAAAGTGACACAAATACATACTAAGTAGGTTATATAAAATACAATAAAATAATAATAATAATAATAATACAAGGTAATAACAAAATTAACGAAGCAAAAAACACAATACAGTAACACTTGTAAAAAATAAACAAAATGTAATTAAGAAGATTAATAGAATAATTTACAACATAAGATTTATACCTACGAACATACTCGTTCTAACTCTTTCATGCGGTCGGTTGTACTACTCTAGAACTCCTTTAGGACAGGCAACTTTCTACTATCGGTAGATTTTTATTGTGCAGCTAAACTTATTATCGAGCCGTGTAAAGTCCACACAGACATTTACATATAAGGCGCTACGACGCTCCAAATTTAGTCGTAGGTATGTAGTGACCTACTATCATTGAATTTTAAGTATACATATCATATAAAATAAATTAACGAAGAAATTATGATTTTATGTTGAAAATTACTATTGCATTCCAAAGTAGTTGTGTAATCCTTAATTCGGTACAGCAGCAGGAAGCATTTTACTTTTATCCTAATTGTGCCTGTTAACCTGTTACCAACCTAACCATCTCCAAATGAGGGGCTTTCAAATAATGAAATGGCTGTAGTTTTTCCTTCTAAAGAGATGCAGGATACGGTTGAGTCAACGCATACTTTGGATCTATATTGTTATGAATATTATCTTGCATATGTATATTAAAAGCCAAAAATAATTTTTATGGGTTTACTTACGATTGCAATAAGTTGTAATACAATAAAGTGATATATCAAGTTTAGACAATAGCTGAATATTGCCCAATTAAAATCCCAAAAAGGTTCTACGTTGTAGGCACCTAGAAGAAGAAGTTGATAAATTATTATGAAATAGACAATGTAAAATTTCAATAAAATTCAACCCACCGCCAATCCTCAAAAGATAATATGGTATGACAAACATCATTCCATGTTGAATCCAGTAAAGTGCAGCCTCAGCAAATATCTAAACACAAAATTAAGTATAAATGACAACAAAACAAAAAATACAATGAGAAATTGTGTGTATAACAGATGCTGTGTTCTGGTTTAAAGGGAGCTAGTGTTATTACATGCGAATAGGACATTACAATTTTATCTCTAGGGTACTCCTGGTATTGCACATGTCCATAACAGGTGGGCTGCCTACATGTTCCCCACTCAACACTAAAATAGAAGAGTATTTACCTTCCGCGAAGCAGTTTCAGGAAACAGAAATGCTAACAAAGGCCCATTTAATAAGTTCAAATGAATACGAAATAATGCTGTAACGGTTTTACTGGGTGGAGCTGCCAGGAGATAAATCTAAAACAGTAATTAATACATTTTATTGTACAAAAAGTCAACATATCTTGTAAAGAATTATAAAAGGTGTTTAGATTCATTTGGCTGTTTGAAATAAATCAAATCAATAATTAAATTTCAACTGTAGATAGTACATGAAATATTTTATGATACTGCATAAAATATTTATACAGTAAAAATAGTTCTTTACAGCTTTAAACATTAGGAATATTTTATAATTTGATTTATAGGAAGATATTTAAGACATTGATTGCCACCGCGGACACACAGTGTCCAGCGACAATAGATTTTTTATTCTCTGTTCTAGGGCAGTTAACGTTTTAAATTAATGAGTTCTTTAACTAGTAATGTAGAAGTCATTTGACTTGAGAAATAACTTGAGATTTAGATTTACAGATACTTACTTGTATCAAAGTTGTTACATGGCAAGGATTCAACAAATATATGACAGTGCGTGAAGCAAATTTAAAACCAATTTCCATGCCCCATAGGAGAGCCAAAAGTATTACTAATAATCTTTTACCCCCTCTATCACTTTTCACATAATTTGTATCTTGAGGTATACTTAATCTTGGAAATGTCTTAATCTGTAACAATTTTGAAAGACATTGTACACAACTAAAATAAACACAATAAGTAAATATTGATTGAGAGAAATAAGGCCGTGTACTAATTTAATTACGCTAGTTATGAGATAGCATAATGTAAAAAGATTTATATACGTCATTTATTTAACATCTTGCAATAAATTAGACCTAATTTAACTCCATTAAATATTTAAAGACTGCATACTTACTGAAATATATACACAAATCGTTACCACGATTATGGTTTCTATTATTTGCCTTTTAGTCGACAAAAAGTAGGCACATTCTGGGCCCACATTTCTGGGGACAGCTTTATTGGCACCACTATAAGCCCACTCAAACATTTTAAGTCGCGTAAATTGATTTTATTGTAATTAATTTTTCATCGATTAATTTATTATTTTTGGAAATGCCTGTTCAAATTGTTCAATGTTTCAATTCCCGCTACGTTGACGGCTAGTTTAGCTGCTGCGCGAACGAGAATGTAAGTACTTGTATTTTTAAACATAAAGGCGAAGCTAAAACCCAGTCTTTTCAGTAGCCTATGCTTTGGACGATACAATCTATAAAGGGACCTTTGACTAACACCCTAGACAGACTTTCACTCTTCTATCCGTCTATCTGCTGTCAAATAATGAGATTTTGCATTACTACGAGTTTATCGTTACATACAGTGGCATATGGTCAATCCGGATCAAAATCACGGCAGTGGCAAGTTGCATAGAGTGGGTTTTATCCGTAGACAGCATTGACATAGAATGTTTTTCCTATCTCAATGGTAGACAGAGAATGCTATAGACACCTGGCAAAGCGTGCCACAGAAAGAGACAAAAAAATATAACGTCATCATATTTAGGGTTACCGTGTGAGGAAAAATTTACCCCACAATTTGTGTGATTCTAAATAAGGTGGTGTTCCACGAATTGATAGAATTAGAAATTATTATGTAAGAGAGCCTGAAAATAACACTTATAATTATCGATTATTATCGGTATAGGCATGTGATGCGGAGGAATAATAAAGGTGTATGGATGTGCTGCCGAACTCGATTAATAAATTGCGATGAGGGCAGGATGACGATGGATGTTATTGTATTGTATTGTATAGCGGGCTAGTGTCCGCAACTCCACGTCAAAGCGTGTATTTTGTGATAGAAGGTTCTGGCTTTGTGAGTAAATAATAGGGTTGGCTTTGATATCGTTTGGCAGGATTTAGGGGTAAAAGTGGTTAAAGCTGGTAGGGCTTGGGTCCCCGATTATAACGCTACCACTCTTATTACAAGGTAATGCATATTTTTCGAGAAATTAATGAAAAATGTTTCTAACCTCAAATCGGGTAAATAGCGAAAACGGAATGTTAAAATGGGCGATTGACAACCAAATCTGTTTCATAATATTGTCTAGGGTGCGAAATGATGTGAAAACGAACGCAAAACGGAACGTAAAAAAAAGAAAAACTATGATAAGTGTCACTGTCAAGTGTCATGTCATGTCATTCGTTTTGTTCATTCCGTTCCGTTTCTCCTCGAGAAAGGTAGAAAATTATAATAACCGAACAATTATAAATGATTTAGTTTATGAATATTTGTGGAGAACAGAAATAGAAAGAAATAAAAGAGATCCTTTTGAGGAATTAATTACAGTTATAAATTATGGTTTTAATCAACGAAAAATGTATGAATGCTATGATTCATTTCTTTTTATAACAACCTATAAATCCCCAATGTTACTACTGATACCAGGAGAATTTGGATGCAAGAGCGAGCGAAGCGAGCTCTGGACTTGGGGCACCCCGACACGGACAGGTTAGGTTAGAAGGGGATGGCGGGGTCGAGTGAGCGAGCGAATCGACCCCGCCATCACCTTCGTGGTTATTTTTTTATAAACCACCCAGAAGTAGGAGCCCCGCGAAGCGGGGCTCCGTCGACCGGTCTTCCCTCGACTGTGCTACGTTGAGTGTTTTGAAATTAGGTTACAATAATTGGTTTTTAAGCGACTATAAAAAGTTTTGAGGTTAGGTTACATTAATTGGTTTTTCTCAGGAATTGTGCATTGCCTTTTCATGGGAGTGGTGCCAAGGGGGAAGGGGTACCCGCCCCCCTCCCCCCACCCCCCTTCCACCCCCCTCCGCCTGCCAAAGGATACTAAATTTTACCCGCTTCTTCTTTTTGTTTAACATTTTTTCCTCAAAATGTCTGCTGAAAATTTTCGATGACGGTTTTGGTGTCCAATCTGTTCGTCCTGTAGCTACAATCCATATCCGGCGTAAATTATCATGTTCAGGAAAACTGCAACAAGTCATTAAATCTTTCAGATACTATATAATTAATACACATTGCCCATAATATTGGGTATTAATTTACAGAAAAATTGGCAACACTAAAATTCATAGGTTAGAATTAATAATTGTTATTATTGTGCTTTTTTGTCGATGAATTTATGTCTAGGGTACATTATATACAATATATGAACACCATAAAATGTTATCATCATATATTAATTGATACAGAGTGGTATACTTACGAATGAAAAGTCAAGTCTGGCATTTTCGTTCCACTATCACTTTTACACCCTTTAACGCTACAACGCACCATTTTTTTTTTTTTAATGGTTTATATACTATGTCTACATTGTTCACAACAAAATATACCATACATTATTTAACTTTAAAGCACATAAAACTGTATTATAGAAAGATGATACCTAGCTGCACGTTAACTGTCAAACTTTGTTTGGCAAAGTAGTATGCTAACCTTGAAAAACATGGCACGCACCGTGAAACAAAAAATCTCATCGTTCTGTTTCATTTCTTTACACGACATCGGCGTAAGTCGCTCTTTTTCTTGTGTGAATGCGACCAAAGATATCAATTAGTCTATAGCTTTCTCTGTCTACGGTTTTATCACTTTTAACCCAGGGGCGTGTCACTATAGTAGTAAATATTTATTAGTATGGAAACTAGCGCCACCGTGTGGTCGAAGCCCAAATACTTAAATATTGTTGTTAGATCATTAAATGTCCAGACTATTATTTTAGCAATAGCATAGCAGTAAAAAATATTAGTAAAATATTTGTGTTTATTGGAACGAAGTTCCATAATGCGCGTTGCGAAAGGGGGCTAGACGGAAAAAATTAAGACCAAAAATTGGAACGACACTTTTTGCTATAGTTGTAAGCCGTGCGGCGGCGTGCGCGTGTTTCTCTCTCTCTCTCTCTCTCTCTCTCTCTCTTATAGAAAGCAAGCCAGTTTTTTGGAACGAAGTTCCTTATCGCGCATTGCGAAAGGGGGCTAGACGGAAAAAATTAAGACCAAAAGTTGGAACGACACGTAGACAGAGGATATATAGACAAGCTGTTAAAATAATAATAATTACGAAAGTGAGACGACACTTATGTCAAAATGTGTATGTGTGAGCAGGACATAGCATACATTTTCTATCTCTATTTGCGTATCGGTTTTTGATTTTTGCCATCACTAGTCGTTGATGGCAAACAAATTGTTGTGTTAAAATATTTTCGTTGATAAAAAAACTGTGAAACGCATACTTTGTGTAATTTCTGACTTTATTGATATTCCAAAAGGTAATATTTAGTGTGTAATGATGGTGAATGGCTGTGTAATCGGCTGTAAAAGTCGTAGTGAACGAAATCAACTAAACATAACCTTTCATCGGTAAGTAGCATTTTTTACCTATTACAGCAAGTAAATTAACAAAATATTGTACTTTAAGACTATTTTGTGTCAATAATAAGCAAAATATTGTGATAATTTCATCTAAAAAGACGATTAAATCCTAACTTGTTTTTCGTATTAACCGACCAAAGTGTGAAGCATTTTATGATAGGCGGTTATCTATGTTACTTCGTGTCTTTTGTCAATAGTCGGATAATATCTTAACGGGGATACCAGCACTTATTTGTTTTTATCACTGAGCGTATTTCATTTTTGTTTTTAGTTTTTCGAAAGAACCATTTTTAAGAAATAAGTGGACTGAGTGTACGGGCCGAGTTAACTGGCATCCAAGTCGTCACTCCCGAATCTGCTCACGTCATTTTGAAGCTAGTTGCATTCGTGCCTGTTTTTATTTTAGGCTTATCACCAGATCAAGTAGAATATACTTTCCTTGTTATATCCTTTACTGTCCAGGCCGCTCGTTTGTGGAATGCATTGCCAGTTAAAATAAAATGCGCGCAGTCGTTACAGATGTTCAAAATACTTGTAAAGGACCACTACTCGTCGTTGTGATCTTGTTGTCCTAACTGCAATCATCTACAGTCTTCTTTTATTTTTCGTTGCTTGTATATATAGTATGTATGTATCTATAATTTTGGATATGTATATATTTGTGTATCTATTTTAGTTTATTGTATACCTACATTATGTGTGCACCAACGACAGTCCCATTTTATGTCAAGGAAAATCACTACATTCTAAGGATGCTTGGAAGAGATCGCGGTAATGCGATAAGGCCGCCCATTGTATATTTTGTAGTGTGCCATGTATTTTTTATGCTATGTATTTTTGTGGTGTACAATAAAGTATATATAAATAAATAAATATAACATCAAAAAATCGTAGACGTAGTAGACGTACAATCAAAGTACTCAATAAGTACCATATTACCCACACGATTGGGGTAAAAGTCTAAGTATGGCAATATTAATTGCACGTACCTGCAGTAATGTACTTATGTCGAACTATCGCTATCTCATACCCCATACGCTGAGGCGTTGTCTATACATCGTCTGTCTACGGAACGACACTTTTTGCTTAGTTGTAAGCCATGCGGCGTGCGCGTGTTTCTCTGTCTGTCTCTCTCTCTCTTATAGAAAGCAAGCCAGTTATACTTCGTTCCATCCGGGTGTCCCTTGACACCTCTCAAGTTTTTTTGTCTGTGTTTTTTTATTGGAACGAAGTTCCTTTTCGCGCGTTGCGAAAGGAGGCTAGACGGAAAAAATTAAGACTAAAAGTTGGAACGACACTTTTTGCTATAGTTGTAGGCCGTGCGGCGTGCGCGTGTTTCTCTGTCTGTCTCTCTCTCTCTCTCTTTGAACTTCGTTTTATCCGGGAGTCCCTTGACACCTCTCAAGTTTTTTTTGTTAATAATTAAAAAAATATTATTATAACTTAAAAAAATAAAATTTTATTACAATTCCTTCACTAATTAATCGAAAGGAACTTCGTTCCATCCGGGTGGGTGTCCTTTGACACCTCCCAAGTTTTTTTTGTTTTATGTAAGTATAATTTGTGTTATTAATGTTATTATTGATGGACATTGAACTTCGGGATCATCAGTGTGAACTGCTCCAATGCTATTCACGGACACTTGTCTACAACTCTACATCGAAAAGCAAGAATTTGGGGCGCAAGAGCGAATGACGAAAACTCGAAATTTTTTACAGTCCGTCTTTGAATTATTAGTTATGTTAACTTTTGAAACATACGGAAATAGGAGTTACTTTAATTAGTTACTTTGATTTTTACAAGCTTTTATTTTTTAGTTTCGCCTGTCCCGATGTTTGTCTGTAATCAAATCTTGCAAGTTTTTGATCCACTTCCCGGTTACCGATTTAGCTGAAATTTTGCATGCATGTGTAATGCGGACGCGGCAATGCAAAATTATTATGACATGGAACTGCTCTGATTATGGAACCGGAAGGTGGCCATAGGAACTCGGTAGTTAAACGACACAACCCCATCGAGTTTGGACTTGTTTGATCAGCCTTGACGAGTGCTTTTGTGCTAGATGGTAACCAGGGTCTGATTATGGAGCTGGAAGATGGCCATAGGAACTCGGTAATTAAACGACATAACCCTTTCGAGTTTGGGCTCGACTGATTCGTCTTGACGAGTACTTTGGTGCTAGATGGTAACCAGGGACTAAAGATGAACAGGTAGCTTAAGTGCAGTAAACGCATATAACGGAAAAACACTGCTACGTGCTACAAACTACGCCATAGTCAAGGGTGCGTCTCATAAACTCATAACGTATAAACTCATTTTGGTCTAATTTCATTTTATTATCGTTCATAAGATATACGCGAAACATGCCAACTTTGCCCACTTTTTTCGAATAATTGCAATTTTAACACGATTTTTCTATGGGGACGTAAGTATTTTCCTTCATCAGCTACAACTGTAAGATCATGTGCATATGTTAGTATAACTAAATCTACTATTATTTAACATTTAATTCAATATTTGTTCGATTTTGTTGGCGGGCAAAGTTATCTGGACTTTTAGCCAACTTTGCCCACATTGATTTTTGACGCAAATACGGCCTCTATGCAGATGACATAAAAACCGTACAAGAATTTTGGTAAAGATGGCGTTTACTTTAGGAATGTAGACGACACTATGTAAAGTTTCTGACTAAAATGACTGGGCAATGTTACCCTGACATTTTTTCTATTTTTCATACAATCTACATTTCGCCTTTTAAAACTGCTAGGGTTGGTACATAGTAAAAATTTTACTCTGTTTTTATTTTTTGTTTTCTACAAAGAATATGTGTTTAGGTAAATAAAAAGAAAAATGTTTCACACTTATTAGTATTTTATAAAAAATTAAATTACAATTAAGTAACACTTTTTTTCTTGAGGTCCCTTTTCAGCTCTCGCCTTTGAAATATTTTGAGTGGTTCTAACAGTCAATTTGTCAGCATTTCTCGCCAAAAAGCCCTGGACTCTGATTCTTGAACATATGATCTCGAGAAGTTTTCATGAACTACAAGCTTTAGATCCACTTTAGTAAGCGGGGACCCAAAATCTCTAGAAGCTTGTAAAACTTACAATTTATTTAGTTCTCTTCTACATCTGATAAAACAGTAGGATGACCCACTGACTTCAAAATATGTTTGTTTTTTAATTTATTTAATATTGTGCGTCTTGGGAAACCAAGTTGCCGTTCAGCATCTCGTGAAGAAATTTGGCCTGATTCTACTGATTCACATGCAAGTTTTTTAACAACATTTCTTCAATGTAGTTTTTATATGCCCTGGATCCAATTATTCGTCTTGACTTCCTCTGTCGAATTCGAGATTTATGTTTATTTTTCTGAAACAAACCATGCAACTCTCAACAAAAAATATTAGAAGTAATAATAACATAAATACTTAAATATGTATAGACTACTTATATGTACTTAAATGATATATTAATTAAATACCAATTATGTTTAAAATTAAATAAGCTCAGCAGCCATAAATTAAAAAAGGAAAAAAATACAAGGTTTCGTAAAGTGCCAACCCTAAGCCTTTTTTGATGGCGGGCAATGTTGTCAATCGTAAGTCTGCACATTACTAGATAACTTTGCCCATCATCATAACTTTAGTTTTAAAAGACCCTGAGCAACGACACTAACACTAATATACTCTCCGAAGGATTTTCTATGACATGTCGTAAAGTAAACTAACCTGTGTTTTCGCCATCTCGCAGAATGTACGTTGAAATTTGCACTAAAATTTGCCCGCAAAAACAGGCACCTCACTCGACGCGTTCCAACAAGTTACTAAGCGAAGTTAGCAACAAATACGATAGTCAGTATTGCCATACACATAACCTATTTTCCACCAAAGTCAATCAATGTTGCAATAATATTAAGATATTTTTGCACATCAAAGATATGCTTATACATTGTTCTTTGGGCAAAGTTTCCTTTGGTGGCAAAGTTGGCATATTTCACGGTAATCAACGTGAGATATACCAACTGTTGATATAATTTCTTTACATATAACATTTATTTATTCTAAAACTTAAACAGCCTTATTCATAAAAATCTCGCTAATCACTCATTAGCTACTGTTTAGCTAACCATTTATTTAGCTCTTAATCAGTGCTTAACTTTTCTTTATTCATAAACACTAGTTAGCAGGTGATTAGTAGCGAAACGAAATAGAGGAGAAATTATGCGTTCGGCACAGATTATAATCAAAATAGTTGACTAAAAAACGGAATTTTTAGAATAAACTTGTCAAAACTACGATTTTTTATCTGTCGTGACTGGCAGCTGGCAGATAAATGTCAGAAATTTCATCGGATAATTTGAATATAAATAAAATATTTTTTTATAATTAAATCATTGTAAATGCGGTGGTAGCAATGAAAATAATAAGCTCCAATAATTGGAGTAAACAGGAAAAGGTATTTATCATTGAATTTATATCTACTTACTAATAAAAACTGACCAAATGAATGTGAGAGCAGTAGCCGATAATAACTTGTATTTTCATGTCCTCTATGATTGTTAACATCAATTTGCTCTTTTAGAAATGTAAGTGGGTACTTGTGTCTATATGATATTACTTCCTTCTGTTTTTGTAACGGGGTTTCAGTGTCTTTTAGTAAAAATTATTATACTTGTTTACAGATACAAGGACTGCTGCTATGAAAACCACTATTAATACCTAGCACTAATACCATTCAACCTCGCAAAGACGGCGATGGATGAGACCATGCTACGTGAAAAAGATGAGGAATGAGAGTGGCATGAGTAAAGAATGGCACCCATGTCTTTGGAGGAAGAGTATTGGAAAACAAAAACAATGAATACCTATATAGAACAAAAATGTAGTTTTATTACGTATCAAAATAAATTATTTCTACAAAATGTCTCTTATTATTTGTGTGTGACTGCCACAACGTGGTTTTTCTTTAGTTCTGTACCATAGAACTGGCGTCATAGGATAACACATGGGCACATGGGATAACATATTGAATAATCACTATCTGTGATAAGCTTGTTCACGAATTCATTCTCTTCAAACCTCCTGAGCACCTACTGAGCCACCTCATTGAGCTTTCCCTATAAATCCTTTCATCATATGTACTCGAAATGTAGAATATGCAATAGGTAATCATTCTCGTAGCGGTTTTGTACGAGCGTTGTAGGTCTTCCTTCTGTTACTTCCCTCCGTCGTTTCAAAATTATTTAACATGCTACATCGTTTTGGAAATCCAGTAAAAGATTGTCGAAATCCATATTTACGCACTACTCGATACTATGACCAAAATAAACTCGAAGTGCAATGATCTGATCAGCTGATTCAAATAAAATCCGCCATGTTGCCTCTTAGCATCCTCTTAGCAGTGGTCCGGTGGTGTTTAATTTTGACAGCTACTAATCAATTGCTTAGCATCCTCTTAGCGCTAAATAGCTATTATGAATAAGAATTTTGCTAATCACTTGCTTAGCAATTGATTAAAGTTTTATGAATAAGACTGAATTAGTTTAACGTTGTTTGATATAACGTTTATGTAATCGAAAATCATTTGGTCTAACGTTTAATATGTATATCGTGGATAGATGGCACCACAGTACAGCGAACAGCGCCATCTAACAATTTGATGGGAACTCGAAACTCAGTATTGATACTTTTGACAGAAAATAATTAATAATAAATATGTAAAGTTGTCGAAAATTTACCACTGACGGGACAAAAACGGGTAATTCGGTTTTTAAGGGGAGGATTTGAACTTGAAACTGTATGTTAAATTTTCACGCCTAAACCACTGAACTTCTGATTTGGCATAGATATAGATGGCATCCTGGGGAAGCACATACTTTTTATCCTGTTAGCACGTTCCCGTGGGATAATTTCCGACATCTACGCGGGCGAAGCCGCGGGCAGAAGCTAGTATTAAATAAAATTATAGGTTCCGTTGTTATATTTTGTTAATATTAGAGATTTTGTTGTTATATCATTTATTACTTACCCCATAGTCAATCTCGCATCAAAATACAAAATAGTTAAAAATAAAATTAATAGAAAAAAAACTTTTTAAAAACAAGCTTGTAGGTATTACTTGTTAATAAAAAGAACTAAAAACTTAAAAACAATTTAAACCTGCTAGGAAATAAATAAAAGCGTGTATATTTTGATGGAACATTAAAGAACATTTAGCATTCCTTCAATAAATTTCTTTTGCAATCACAACTTTTACTAAAACTAGCTTCTGCCCGCGGCTTCGCCCGCGTGGATGTCGGAAATTATCCCACGGGAACGTGCTAACAGGATAAAATGTATGTGCTTCCCCAGAATGCCATCTATCTCGCGGGCCCTTTGTGGATAATTACAATAGAAAACCAATTGTGTCTCATTAGTGGTGATTAAGAGGCTACCTATATGATATCTTTACCTAAGTACCTACCTAATTAAACAAAAAAACTCAATTACAGAAAATTAAATACCTACCCACCTAAATAAACCTATTTCTGATGATAACTAATCTAAACTCAATAAATAAGAAAAATCCCTAAAAACTAATAGGTATCTATACGAATGACTAATCCTACCTAACAGTATTATAAAATAACCTAGCTACGGTCACTACGTACACTATCAAATATACTACCTATACCTACTTTAGAATTAAAATCTATACCTACGACTTATAAAAATAAACCTAAATAACTCTAAAATCCACTGAGGGTGACGTAACCTACGACAAACTTATTATTTGCGGTTGGCACAGTAATCGGGTCTAGGGATCGAACCGCAAAATTAAGTTTGTTTTTTATTGTATATACTTTTCCGGGATAAAAAGTACCCAGTGTGGTGCCCAGGATATTAAGGAATAATTATACCAAGTTTCATCGTAATCGAACCGGTAGTTTTTGCGTGATGCCTGAACAAACAGACAGACAAAAAATTTTTTTAATCACATTTTTGCGTTCGGTGTCGGTTTAGTAACACCCCCTGCAATTTATTTTTTTGATATTTTCAATGTACAGAATTTTCACTTCCACAGATTTATTATAAGTAATAATAATATAGATAGAAGTTAATTTAGTATTTATTATAAATGAGAAAAAAACTAAATGCATTAGATTCGCTTCACCGTAGAAGTAATCAATGTCACGTTGTATTGAATAGGGAGATACTTGAATTCGTCGAAAATACGGTTTTCTTGGGGATCATGCTTGACTCAAACCTGCAGTGGGGTCCTCACCTAACATCACTTGCAGGGCGGCTAAGTTCAGCCGCTTACGCTATTTGGAAAATCCGTCAATTAACAGACGTGGATACCGCGAGACTGGTCTATTTTAGTTACTTCCATAGCATCATGTCTTACGGTATTTTGCTGTGGGGACGGGCTGCAGATATTGATTCTATTCTATCTTCATTCTGCAAAAGAGGGCTGTCAGAGCCTTCTACAATCTCAGCAGATGCGAATCTCTAAAGGAACTGTTTAAAAAAATTAACATCACGGTTCCTTGTCAATATACATATACGAAAACATTATTCCTTTTAGTTTTTAGTGTTCTTTAGGTTTATTTTTATAAGTCGTAGGTATAGATTTTAATTTTAAAGTTTATGTAGTATATTTGATAGTGTACGTAGTGACCGTAGGTTATTTTATAATACTGTTAGGTAGGATTAGTCATTCGTATAGATATTAGTTTTTAGGGATTTTGCTTACCTATTTATTGAGTTTAGATTTTTTTATTTTATTAGGACCTACCTAATAAAATAAAAAAACTCAATAACAGAAAATAAAATACCTACCTACCTAAATAAACCTATTTCTGATGATAACTAATCTAAACTCAATAAATAGGTAAGCAAAATCCCTTAAACTTAGGTAAAGATATGATATCTTTACCTAAGTTTAAGGGATTTTGCTATATCTTAGATATCATATAGGTAACCTCTTAATCACCACACAATTGGTTTTCTATTGTAATTAGCCACAAAGGGCCTGCGAGATAGATGGCATCCTGGGGAAGCACATACATTTTATCCTGTTAGCACGTTCCTGTGGGATAATTTCCGACATCCACGCGGGCGAAGCCGCGGGCAAAAGCTAGTTTACAATAAACCAATTATGGACCATAAGCATAGCATTATTTACGTCGTCAAGGTCCTGTGCACATCTGCCTACTTTAAAAATCAGTGATGTGTCATCAGCAAATAACACCATCTGTGGTCGGGTTTTTAGTAAATGAGGTAAATCATTTATATACTAAAAATAGGAACGGCCCCGATATTGAGCCCTGCGGTACACCCATTTTGACTTTTAAACTCGATGAATTCACACCGTTTATTTGAACTTGCTGAAATCTATCATTTAAATATGATTTTATTAAGCTAAGAGCTAGTTTACTCAGTACGTAATGCTCAAGTTTCAAGAGCAGTGTTTCGTAATTCACGCAGTCAAATGCCTTGGATAGTATAAGCCAATATTTTGGAAGTTATTGAGGTTTTTGTTTTTTGTTTTTTTTTGTTTTCTTTGCGGCCAGTGTGTAGGTACATACCAAAATTATGTTAGTACTAGCTGCGCCCGCGGTTTCACCCGCATAAGTTTCGATCCCGTGGGAATATCGTGATATTTTTTTTTTTCTTTACTTATACCTAACCGATGCTTATGGCAGTCCTTATCTCCACCGATTTTGGAAAGGACATACCTAAGGCCTAAGGCAATTTCTTATGGTAGGGGTATTGGGTTGAAATGAAAAACAAATACCAACAACTTTTTAAGTTATTTTTATTGTGTACGATTCTTAAATTCATTAACATTAATCTATCTACAATATGGCAGTGTTGTATAAAAACATTTTTACTAGGTAGGTACTCTTATTTTTTGGCAGATAAGTAATTATATTTACCTAGTATTAAATTTATTATACGTAAAATAGAAGAAATATTTTTGAATATCTTGTTGCATTTATATTTTTACGCGGCATCTATTATTTGAAATCATTTAAGTGTTTAAATAATAATTATTTAGGTAATATAAATTCAATAATCTAGACAGGAAACTAAACAGGTAAGTAATTACAGTTGCTAAATGGGTAAACGGTAAATCTATAACTTCTAATTAATTTTTATTTATTATTATATACAATTAGGCAAAACTAAATTATCACAAATCGAGTGTATCTGTGCATGAGGGTTTCAACTTTCAAAGTCGGATCGTTCACTTTATCTACTGAAATACTTCTAACACACAATTTTCAGCAACAAAAGAAAATAATTAAAGTTATATATAGATATTATAATATTAAAATAATATACTAGCTGTGCCCGCGGTGCTTAAACTTAGGATTCCGACGACACGGTGGCCGCCATATCCCGGCCGCAGTGACGGCCGTCATGGAAATTATGGCACCGGGGTCTAACTTTACGACGCCCAAAAATCTCTCGGGAAACACTAACTTCCTTCCATAAATAACGTTTCAGTGACGTCATTCGACGGTAAATGGCGGACGCTATGTGGCGGCTACCGCAGTCTTAGGAAACCCTAGCATTACCTCAGTACGTTTCAACTAAATCATACACTACAGCGTCGGCGCCGATACTATTGAGTAACAAACATGATTTTAAAACTTTCGCACTAACATTAATACTTACTTAGTTTAAAATAAGTAGTTGATTGTGTGTAAATGTTAGCCCAGACAGATACACCTATACCAATGTAGGTAGGTATTGATGACTTAATGCATTTTTTTGTAGACAGGTAAATAACAGAATTAAGGAATTTAAGTAACAATGCAATAACATACTTTGTAAGACGTTATTTTTATAATAATTAAATAAAATACCTTACGTTAAATTGCTTTGGTGTGTTATTGATAAACAGGAACTCAATTAATAAGTGACTTCGTTTACAAAATGGCGAATAAGACTCATAATCTTTTAGCCTCTTCATACCTTGCCAATAGATGTATTTTCAAACAGAAAATACCTTTTAAAATTATATTGATTAGTTAGGTAATTATTAATAATTACTAAACAAATCCAGATCAGCTGTGTCGGCTTAAAATAATTTCATTATGTACTCTATTTGGTGTTCTTCATGCAAACTGCACATCGAGCCACTCGCTGCAGTAGATTTCCTGACTTTAATGTTTCTCGGATTGGCATAGCAAACTGTTCCTCGTCTCTGATAGTTGTTAGCCAAAAGCTGAGCTTATTGGCAAATTTGTGGCATGTACCGCCCTCGCCGTTACATTCTATGAATGGTACAGTGCGGAAGCTCTCCAAACACGATCCTGGACTCTCCAAAGCCTGTCCGCCACCTTGGCCTCCAGCTCCCGTATGCTATAAGGTAACATCATTGACATTATTAGTAGGTACGTACTTTATGGACTGTAACTAACTAGATGTTTCATAAAACTGGCGTGTGTGTATGACCAGATTTATGAACGTAAATGAAGCAAAACAAGTTTGTAAGGATCGCAGGTGCGTTGTTTGTGTATGTATGTAATAAGTTACAGTTAAGTAGTTCATGTAATCATGTGTAGGACTTATATAAGGTCAAATTAAATTAAACACGATAAAATTCATGATTTGATATTTTGTTTTGGGGGTCAACGACCGTTGAAAGCAAGACAGAAAAATGCGTTTATTGCGCATTAAAGTTTATAAAGTTTTAAGGTGTATTTAAAAATAAATTTAAAAAAACTTTATAAATAAAAAACAGATTATAATGCCAAAAGGGTCTTTTTTTTTTTGGCGATGGGAAATCATCAAATTACCCCTTCCGCTCTGGGTGGAGCAGAAGGGAGTGTCAGACTCTTACTGACTAAAAACCCACCCGTGTTCCTTCCTTAGCCCTTTATGTTCCAGGGCAGCGGTAACCCTTTCGGACGATCCCGCTACCTTGGCAGGCTTCGGCCCTGTCGGGCCCCGTCGCTTATGCTGACATCTCTTTGAGGCGCGCGTGGAATACATACACGCCATCCGTCACAGACCTGGTCCTGATCGGACGGTGAGTTACCCATCACTCTCCGCCCGCAGGCCCGCGCCTACGGTGGCCGGGAGTCGTCACGCGACTCCCGACGCCCGGAGCGTCTCCCGCGGCGGCTGAGGCGTGAGGTCCGTTCCCTCGCCCACCCCGCCACCTCCTTCGCTAGCATGACTGCTTCGCAGAAGAAGGTGACTGCCTCCCACTCCCTCTCGCCCCGGACCATGGCTTGAACCAGGGCCGGACGCGAGAGGTCGCCGCCGCTGCCGATCGAGGACACGGCGGTGCTCTGCTCAAGCGGGGCAGACCTCCACCGTGTCCTCTGGGCGATCCTGACAGTGGCGACACCCGGGCGTCTCCTCCCGCCTGATGATGTGCAGGAACCTCCCGAAACATCCGTGTCCGGAGAGGACTTGCGTCAGGCGGTAGGTGAGAACGCCGTGACGCCTCTCTAGCCACTCCTCAAAGAGGGGTCTTACCGGCCAAAAGGGTCTCAGCTCAGCATAGTGGCAGATGACAATAAAAGGTGTACCACCTGACGCTGATTTTCAGCTGCAACTCACGTTGCTAGTTTTGTTACTTTAAGTTTAAGTTGAGTAACTTTTGTTTTATCGTGTTTAGATGTCGAAACGTGATCGAAACCCATCACGTCACTGATGTTTACTTACACAAAAAAAACAACGTGTTGCACTCCGGGAGTGCCGACAGAAGTGAAAACTTGAATATTAACGTTGTGCATTTTTGATATTTTGGAATGCCGTCTACTCTCCCTCCGTCTTACAAATTTTCGATCTGCCGGTCGATTCTGTAAAAATCTCACCGTGAAAACTCAAGTGAAGTGAGCTTGATGTGAGTTGTCAGTAATGTCAATCCCTAGCATTATTTGGAATGACAGTTCACTCCACGCTCACTTCACCTAAATTTTCACGGTGAGATGGTTACAGAATCGCACTGCAGGTCTCGTGTCCTGACGCGAGCTCCGTCTTACGAATTTTTGATCAGTTCACGTGTCCTGACGCGCGTTTAACATTTTTTACCCATCACAACAAAAGTTCACAACGCCGCTAAAGAAGTTTTCACTTCAAAAATATTTTTTTTAAACTAATATTTAATTTCAAGTACCTACTACACTAACTGCGGTCGATGTCCCCACAACAAAAAAAAAACATGAAATGAATTTATTTTTTTAGTTTCAACTTAACTATAAGTCCATTTACAATAGCATTAGAAAGAAGTTAAAAAAGGTTATTTTTAATGCACACTGTAACAAAAGTACAATAAACATTGTTACATTACGATAGACGCCGAATTTATTATGATCAGCTATTTTTACAGCAGCTGTCACACTTAATTGTAACCATTTTAACTATTTATCTTATGAAATTATGTGGCTTTCATTTATTTATATTATTTAACTCCAATTTAAAATTACAGTGTCAATGCTAAAAACCTAAAAGAAGCAGGGATGAACAATACCTGGAACGTTATTCGTTTCACTATAATTCCACCGAATTTAAAAATTAACGTTGGTGATACTTCTTCATCTTCATGATCAGATGACAAGTGACTAAATGAGATGATGAAGACGAAGAAATGTCACCAACGTATTGTGTTGTAAGTTGTTATTTAAAATAAAATATTTAAAAATGATTATTATTTCCATTAATCTTAATTTTTAAATCATCATTGTGATCGGTTGTTTCATTCATTCATTTTGTTGTAAGTTTGTAATGTGTGATGAAGACGTTACTATAAATAAAGCATAATTTTAAAATATTATTTTTATTTTGTATACGTCCATATTTGTTAAAACAATTTTAATTAAGGTGGATGCGCTGCAGTAGCCCGCGAAATCAGACGAATCCGGAGCAATTCTAACTTAAAGGGATGTCGGTATTGATGGTTTTTAAGGTTAAAATTGTATTATAACCTACATATTTCTTATTGTCGTGCATCATATTATTTTGATTAAGATACAACCTTACACTGACCTGCAAATTGCAAAAAACGCAAGAAACTTTGAATTTCGCTAGCTACCGCAGCTCATCCCCCTTAAAATTGTTTTATCATAACTTTGAAATAAAATGTTTTTCATTCCTGCTTCTACGAGCCTCTTTTTTCTAATGCTATTATAAATGGAGTATAGCTACAACTTTCGGACTAAATGACGACTATTTAATTTTATCAATTTAAAAGTGCCTGTAAATGGTTTAATAATTTTTTACATCAATTAGTATAAACTGATATGGCTATAAAGTGGGTGACTATTGAAACGGCGATTAATAAAGATGTATGGAAGAAGAAGGCATGCTGCGCTAACCCTAAATAAATTGGGATTAGGGCAGGAGACTGATGTAGATGTGAGTATGGTGGAGTGTCACATGAAAGGTCATTGATCTATTGTATACGTAAACGTTATGAAATAAACACTTACCATAACAAAACTGTATCCGATCCAAAGTTCAGCCCACCCTCCAGGACACTCCGGTACACTGTTCGATTGACTGTGAACAGCTATGACATTGGCTGGTGCCTCGCAGACGACACACCTTGAGATATACTTGATAATATCATTTCCTTGTACTGGATTCATGGGAGTTTCTTCGTTCGTTGATAGCCAGTAACTTCGGTCATTTCGACTCGCATAATTGCACACTTCATTCATGTCACAGAAAAGGAATGGCATTGTACTGAATTTTCTTACACATGAGCCAGCATGTCCTAAGTCTTGATTATGTGCTTTTTCGTTTCCGTCTATATACAGTAAAGAATATCCCTCCCAGAGTTTTATTAAACCGTCGGGACATTCGTGTACGTAACTGCCTTGACTATGACGTACAACGAGGATTCCCGTTAAATAGTCCGTTTCGACACATGCAGCTCCAGGCGGTCCGGTTAGTCCTCTTAGTCCAGCAACACCGATCTCACCCCGATCACCCATCTGTCCTTGCAGACCTGGCGGTCCCATTGGCCCTGGTGGACCTACTCTACCTTGATAACCACGATCACCCTTCATTCCTGGTGCACCGTTTATTCCTGGTGGACACGGTAACCCATCCCTTCCAGGCATTCCATCTTTTCCAGGTAATCCAGGAGGTCCACGGTCTCCTTTTGGTCCTAATATAAAACCAGCGGCTTCTCCTTTGTCACCTTTTGCACCTTCATTTCCGACAGGACCAGTTCTTCCAGGGAATCCTCGCTCACCTTTTTCGCCCATTCGACCCATAGGGCCAGGTTGTCCATCAAGTCCACCATATCCACGATCTCCTTTGTCACCTTTTTCTCCAACCATACCTGGTACCCCCGGAACTCCTTCATCTCCCTTCTGTCCTTCATAGCCGATTCCAGTCGCACCTTTCTCACCCCTGTCACCCTTTTCTCCTGGCTGGCCTGGAGGTCCATGACTACCAGGTCTTCCATCAAACCCTGGAGGACCAGCTACACCTTCTCGGCCTTGATCACCCTTTATTCCCTGTGGTCCCACAGTACCTGGTGTTCCAGCTGGTCCAAGCTGACCAGGGAGCCCAGGGAGACCTTGCTCCCCTTTTTCCCCTATTGAACCAGGCGGTCCTGGGCGGCCGTGTTTACCAGGAATTCCCGGCAAACCCTTTTCGCCAACCATTGTTAGTCCTCGTTCTCCTGTAGGCCCGGCAGGACCACGATCACCTATAATAATATTTTAATAAATGTGGTACATCATTTTGATCATAATACACGTTAAACACAAAGGGTCTTACTATAAAAACTTAAACACATGTTCAATGTGTGTCTAATGTCAGTGTTATGTCCATATAAATATGTCGTGTTTAAAAGGTGTTTAGCCTAAACAACTGATAAACACTGTTTTGTAGTATCTATACATTATTATATAAAATTCAAAGTCCTGACTGACTGACTGATAGATCAACGCGCAGCCTAAACCGCTGGTCCTAGAGACATGAAATTTGGAGGGTGTGTTCTTCGTGAAGAGTAGGCATCCACTAAGAAAGGATTTTTCAAAATTCCACCCCTAAGAGGGTGAAAAGGGGGGAATTCGTTTGTATGAAAAATCTTATTCCTTGAGTTAATAAACTTGAAACTTGGCACGAATACTTATCTAAATAATTTATGAAGATTGTCAGTTTTTTTTTCTTCTAAACTACCCCTAATAAGGGATTGGAGGGTTTCAAAGTTTGTGTGGAAGAATTTTAGCGCGCAGTCCGATTTACTCGAAACTCAGTATTTATACCTAACTAGCTTCTGCCCGCGGCTTCACCCGCGTGGATGTCGGAAATTATCCCACGGGAACGTGCTAACAGGATAAAATGTATATGCTTCCCCAGGATGCCATCTATCTCTATGCCAAATCAGAAGTTCAGCGGTTCAGCGGAAAATGTAACATACAGTTTCAAGTTCAAATCCTCCCCTTAAAAACTGAATTACCCCTTTTTGTACCGTCAGTGGTAAATTTTCGACAACTTTACATACTTATTATTAACTAGCTTCTGCCCGCGGCTTCGCCCGCGTGGATGTCGGAAATTTACCCACGGGAACGTGCTAACAGGATAAAATGTATGTGCTTCCCCAGAATGCCATCTATGTCGCGGGCCCTTTGTGGCTAATTACAATAGAAAACCAATTGTGTCTCATTAGTGGTGATTAAGAGGGTACCTATATGATATCTTTACCTAAGTACCTAACTAATTTTAAAAAAAAACTCAATAACAGAAAATTAAATACCTACCTACCTAAATAAACCTATTTCTGATGATAACTAATCTAAACTCAATAAATAAGCAAAATCCCTAAAAACTAATATCTATACGAATGATTAAACCTACCTAACAGTATTATAAAATAACCTACGGTCACTACGTACACTATCAAATATACTACCTATACTTTAAAATTAAAATCTATACCTACGACTCATATAAAAATAAACCTAAATAACTCTAAAAACTAAAAGGAATAAAAATGAACTCCACTGCGGGTGACCCAACCTACGACAAACTTAGTATTTGCGGTTGGTACAGTACAGACAGTGGTAATCGGGTATAGGGATCGAACCGCAAAATTAAGTTTGTTTTTTATTGTATATACTTTTCCGGGATAAAAAGTACCCAGTGTGGTGCCCAGGATATTAAAGAATAATTATACCAAGTTTCATCGTAATCGAACCGGTAGTTTTTGCGTGATGCCTGAACAAACAGACAGACAGACAGACAGACAGACAGACAGACAAAAATTTTTTTAATCACATTTTTGGGTTCGGTGTCGGTCAAGTAACACCCCCTGCCATTTATTTTTTGGATATTTTCAATGTACAGAATTTGCACTTCTACAGATTTATTATAAGTATAGATTATTTTCTGTCAAAAGTATCAATCCTGAGTTTCGAGTTACTCGGACCGCGCATTCAATTTCTTCCACACAAACTTAACACTCCTATATCCGCCTTTGAGGGGTAGTTTTGAAAAACTTATAATGATAAACTTTATTACTTACTTAGGCAAGTATTCTTGCCAAGTTTCAAGTTTATTAACTAAATGAATAAGATTTTTCATATAAACTGTATCCCCGCTTTTCACCCCCGGAGGAATTAAAAAAAAATCGTTTGGGATGTATTCATAACTTGACTCAAAGATTATTTATACTAATTTTCGAGTTAATCAAGCCATGCAGTAAAATCCTCCCCTGAAAAATTTACTACCCCATTTCAGCCGGTCAGGTGTAGATTTTCAAAAAACCCTGATATACATTATTCTTTACTTTCAATATTAGGTATAAATACTGAGTTTCGAGTAAATCGGACTGCGCGCTAAAATTTTTCCATACAAACTTTGAAACCCCCCAATCCATTATTAGAGGGTAGTTTAGAAGAAAAAAAACTGTCAATCTTCATAATTTATTTAGATAAGTATTCGTACCAAGTTTCAAGTTTATTAACTCAAGGAATAAGATTTTTCATACAAACGAATTCCCCCCTTTTCACCCTCTTAGGGGTGGAATTTCGAAAAATCCTTTCTTAGTGGATGCCTACTCTTCACGAAGAACACACCCTCCAAATTTCATGTCTCTAGGACCAGCGGTTTAGGCTGTGCGTTGATCTATCAGTCAGTCAGTCAGTCAGGACTTTGAATTTTATATATATAGATATTGAAAGTAAAGAAGAATGTGTATCAGGGTTTTTTAAAAATCTACCCCTGACGGGCTGAAATGGGGTAGTAAATTTTTCAGGGGAGGATTTTACTGCATGGCTTGATTAACTCGAAAATTAGTACCTATAAATAATCTTTGAGTCAAGTTATGAATACCTAATCCCAAACGATTTTTCAAAATTTCACCCCTTCGGGGGTGAAAAGCGGGGGATACAGTTTATATGAAAAATATTATTCATTTAGTTAATAAACTTGAAACTTGGCAAGAATACTTGCCTAAGTAAGTAATAAAGTTTATCATTATAAGTTTTTCAAAACTACTCCTCAAAGGGGGATATAGGGGTGTTAACTTTGTGTGGAACAAATTTAATGCGCCGTCCGAGTAACTCGAAACTCAGTATTGATACTTTTGACAGAAAATAATTAATAATAAGTATGTAAAGTTGTCGAAAATTTACCACTGACGGGACAAAAAGGGGTAATTCAGTTTTTAAGGGGAGGATTTGAACTTGAAACTGTATGTTACATTTTCACGCCTAAACCACTGAACTTCTGATTTGGCATAGAGATAGATGGCATCCTGGGGAAGCACATACATTTTATCCTGTTAACACGTTCCCGTGGGATAATTTCCGACAGCCACGCGGGCGAAGCCGCGGGCAGAAGCTAGTTAAGGTATATTGTTTTAATTTATTGTTGCTAAATGGGTCTGCTCTTGACCTCGATCACGCCTGAAGGAATGCGATGGATGACATCTATGATGGAACGAGCGTGCCTGTTCACTCTTGCTTTGAAGGCAGACGTGTTAATAATAATAATAATATCCCTGGACATTTCACACAGCGCCATCTAGTCCCAAGCTAAGCAACCTAATGCTTGTGTTATGGTAACAAGATGGCTGATAAACTACATATATACATTTTTTTTTGTAGATACATACAAATTATAGATAGATAATCACCCAGACTCAGAACAAATACATGTAGGACTTACAAATATTTGTTTTGTGCGGGAATCGAACCCGCGACACGCAGCGCAGCAGTCCGATCGCTCAGCCACTGCGCTAACCGTGTTGTCAATGTGCAAGGGAACACAGACGCTGGCAGAGAGTTCCATACTTTGGATGTGCGCATAATAAACGTGGAGGAGACGCGCTCGTATTTAATAATGTTGCATACAAACATCACTCATTGGTGTACTTAATTCGCCAGTTCCGATGATTAGTCCATGATAAGACAGTTTTGCGGATTAGACAGTTGCGTCAACTTGACCGCTGCGAAGCAAACTATCAAACACTAGAAGTGTTTGCCAGTTCCCTTGATTCAATAGTTTGTCAAGAAAAAACATATTTTTAGGTTTTAACAGAAAAAAGTGAATACTACGAGTATAAGGAAAATATCTTACCTTATTCTAAAAGCACAATCTATATCTTCTATACTTATAATAAATCTGTAGAAGTGAAAATTCTGTACATTGAAGATATCAAAAAAATAAATGGCGGGGGGTGTTACTAGACCGACACCGAACCCAAAAATGTGATAAAAAAAAATTTTGTCTGTCTGTCTGTTTGTTCAGGCATCACGCCAAAACTACCGGTTCGATTACGATGAAACTTGGTATAATTATTCATTATTATCCTGGGCACCACACTGGGTACTTTTTATCCCGGAAAAGTATATACAATAAAAAACAAACTTAATTTTGCGGTTCGATCCCTAGACCCGATTACTGCGCCAACCGCAAATAATAAGTTTGTCGTAGGTTACGTCACCCGCAGTGGAGTTCACTAAGGTTATGCTCTAAATGTAGTGCTGAAGGTTGAATTTGGCTTGCACCGTTCGCAGCACATGCGTGGCGCGCGGCCGCTTCGGATCGACATTTTTTGAACTTTGATTTGAACGGACGTGTCGAGTGGCGAGCGTTCGTTCTTATTTTAACTGCTACTTGCAATTCTAAACCGTGCTTTTCAGTGCGACCTTTTTATTCCTTTTAGTTTTTAGAGTTATTTAGGTTTATTTTTATAAGTCGTAGGTATAGATTTTAATTTTAAAGTATAGGTAGTATATTTGATAGTGTACGTAGTGACCGTAGGTTATTTTATAATACTGTTAGGTAGGATTAGTCATTCGTATAGATATTAGTTATTATGGATTTTGCTTATTTATTGAGTTTAGTTATCATCAGAAATAGGTTTATTTAGGTAGGTAGGTATTTTATTTTCTGTTATTGAGTTTTTTTTTTATTAGGTAGGTACTTAGGTAAGGATATCATAATATAGGTACCCTCTTAATCACCACTAATGAGACACAATTGGTTTTCTATTGTAATTAGCCACAAAGGGCCCGCGAGATAGATGGCATCCTGGGGAAGCACTGCATACATTTTATCCTGTTGGCACGTTCCCGTGGGATAATTTCCGACATCCACGCGGGCGAAGCCGCGGGCAGAAGCTAGTAAAAAATATTTAAATAAAAATTTAGGTACTTCTAACAGTTCTAACATCTAATAACAGAAATCTGATTATATATTTTAAGAAAAAAATGTATAGGTTTAAAGTTATCATTATTATAACCGTAATACATATTTGTTTTTCTTTATTTTATTTGTCTCGTTGGTCTTACGGTCGCAAGCGGTATGAGTTCCTGGGATCAATTCTCAGGTCGTAAAAATAGGTCTTTGGGGTTTTCAATTAGGAATTCTGAGTAGCGGCCCTGCGGGGTAATTGCGTAACACACTATCAGTAGCAATGGCTTTCATTTTGACAGTTCAACAACATTCATTGCGTTATTTACGTTGTTGAGGAGACAAATATTTCTAACATATGAAGCAATGGATTAGTAATATCCTTCATAATGATTCAGATTGATATTGATAGTGTGTTACGCAATTACGGATGAATAGTGTTGCGCGCCATAATTAATGTCTGGTACATGGTGACATTAGTTACCACTAGCGTCATCTAGTATCGAGTATCAGAACTAATTTACCACTAGCGCCATCTAGTACCTAGGAGCAAAACTAATAGATCCTTCTTGAATTTTCGATGCCAGAACTATCGACATCTGGTCAGTCGGGGCCGGTATGTACCTGAACCTTCTAGATGTTTCTATAATAGAACGTTCTGGAACTATCTGCGGCACTTTTTATAAGGCCGGGACTAGCCAGGACCAGACAGGCTTGGATCAGCGATACATGTGAATACATCGAAAGCGATCTTCAAGTGCGATTGTGTTTTATAATTAGTGTGTTTGAGTTGTTATTAGTGTTGTTTAATTAAAGTGTAATTTATGGTAATTTATATCGGCAGTTTTTAATTGTCACGAACCCGAAGCTCGTAACAATAGCAATAAGCTAGCTAACTGGTGAAAACTGGGTGTACTCTAAGTACCTATGCCTAACCCTTCGAGGAAATAGGCGTGGTGTTATCTTATGTAATATACTAGCTTCTGCCCGCAGCTTCGCCCGCGTGGATATCGGAAATTTACCCACAGGAACGTGCTAACAGGATAAAATGTACCATGTGCTTCCCCAGAATGCCATCTATCTCGCGGGCCCTTTGTGGCTAATTAAAATTGAAAACCAATTGTGTCTCATTAGTGGTGATGAAGAGGGTACGCTATATGATATCTTTACCTAAGTACCTACCTAATTAAAAAAATAAAATAACTCAATAACAGAAAATTAAATACCTACCTACCTAAATAAACCTATTTCGGATGATCAACCTAATCTAAACTCAATAAATAAGCAAAATCCCTAAAAACTAATATCTATACGAATGACTAATCCTACTTAGCATTATGTATTATAAAATAACCTACGGTCACTACGTACACTATCAAATATACTACCTATACTTTAAAATTATAATCTATACCTACGACTTATATAAAAATAAACCTAAATAACTCTAAAAACTAAAAGGAATAAAAATGAACTCCATTGCGGGTGACTTAACCTACGACAAACTTATTATTTGCGGTTGGTGCAGTAATCGGGTCTAGGGATCGAACCGCAAAATTAAGTTTGTTTTTATTGTATATACTTTTCCGGGATAAAAAGTACCCAGTGTGGTGCCCAAGATATTAAAGAATATACCAAGTTTCACCGTAATCGCACCGGTAGTTTTTGCGTGATGCCTGAACAAACAGACATACAGACAGACCGACAGACAGACAGACAGACAGACAAAAATTTTTTTAATCACATTTTGGGTTCGGTGTCGGTCTAGTAACACCCCCTGCCATTTATTTTTTTGATATTTTCAATGTACAGAATTTTCACTTCTACAGATTTATTATAAGTATAGATATAGATAATTAGATTGACAGACAACAGTCATGTTGGCCGTTTTCTTCCAACTGCCGATCGATTCTGTAAAAAACTCACCGTGAAAAGTTAAGTGAAGTGAGCTTAGAGTGAGCTGCCAATAGTGTCAATCCCTAGCATTAGTTGGAACGACAGCTCACTTCACCTAACTTTTCACGGTGAGATGGTTACAGAATCGCACTGCAGTACTTTGGGTGACGAATTGAATAAAACTGTAGAATCAAGGAAACGGCCATAAACACTGGAAAGTCTCGAGTTGACGCATTTGTCTTATCAGCGAAACTATCTAATTATCGAAACTGGCGAATCAAATAAACTGACGAGTAAGGGAGGTCACTTTTCCTCACTATGATACTCGGACACAAAATTGCAAAAAACACAAATTTTACGGGTCCTGAAAGTCTGACAACCAGTCTTAACAAGGGGTATCGTGTTACCCAGTAACTGGTTTGTGGAGGTCAGATAGGCAGTCGCTCCATCTAAAATACTGGTATTCGACTGCATCCGGTTAGACTGGAAGCCGAACATAGTTGGGAAAAGGCTAAGCAAATGATGAAATTTTGCGAGTTGAAGACAACGGGTAGCGCTTTTATAATCTAATAGTCCAATTTACTCGTATCATCATCAATAATAATAACGTTACGCAACTACTTGCATAACGCCCTATCAACCACAATCTGAATCATTTTGAAGGATATGGCTAATCCATTGCTCTATAATTATGTTCGAAAAATTTGTCATCAATGTAAATAACGCAATGAATGTTATTGAACTGACAATATGAAAGCCATTACTACTGATAGTTTGGTACGTAATTGCCCCGCTGCATCGTACGTATCTGGACGTGTCACATCTCAAAGATAGAATCTTAATCTATTAGGTCAGGAAAAAATACAAAACAAATAATTACCTTTTTCTCCAATAAGGCCCATCAGCCCAATATCTCCCTTTAGGCCATTGAAACCACGATCTCCTTTTTGACCTTGTTGACCTTGTAATCCTTCGGGGCCTCTATCACCTTTTACTCCTTTCACTCCAGCTAAACCTGGTAAACCGATTTCTCCCTTTTCTCCTTTTTCATTAATTGATACACCAGGAAGACCTCGATCTCCTTTGTCACCTCTGAACCCTGGCATGCCTTGGGGTCCCTCAGGACCGGTTGGACCTCGTGCACCCGGCATTCCATCATATCCGTCTCTTCCTGATAAACCTATATCACCTCTATCGCCTTTTACACCCGCTGGCCCGGGCAAACCAACATCTCCCGGCATACCAGGGGGACCATTCAGTCCAGGCATCCCGGGTTGTCCGGGTTCACCAGACAAACCCATAAATCCTTTGTCTCCCTTAATCCCTCGGAAACCTTGGTCTCCTTTTTGTCCGTCTTGGCCCGGCAGTCCATTTAATCCAGGCATACCAAGATCACCTTTTACTCCTCGAACTCCAGGAATTCCATAGCCAGGACTACCTGATTCGCCTCTGTCTCCTTTATCTCCTGGTGTACCCGGCATACCATCTAATCCTCGATTACCTGGAACACCAGCGTCGCCCTTGTCACCTTTATCTGATGCTGAACCTGGTTCACCTTTCAGTCCCGGTAACCCATTAGAACCTCTGTCTCCCTTTTCACCAGTTAATCCCATTTTTCCAGGTGTTCCTGGCTGTCCAGAATAACCTTTATCGCCTTTTAAACCATCCCTACCAGCAGGGCCAGGAAGACCATCCAAACCAGGCATTCCCGGTTGTCCATCGAAGCCACGGTCTCCTTTGTCTCCTTTATCTCCCGGTGCACCTGCGATGCCTTGCGGGCCATTCCGACCCGGGCTTCCTCGAGTGCCAGGGAATCCTTTCTGGCCAGGCATACCTTGAATTCCGGGTTCTCCTTTACTTCCAGGTAACCCTATAACTCCTTGTTTTCCTGCGGGTCCAGGATATCCCTGTTGCCCTTTAGGTCCATCTCTTCCGGGTGCACCCGGTCTGCCTGCCACTCCAGGTGGGCCAATGGGTCCAGGATCACCCTTTAGACCTGGGGCACCCGGGAAACCTGGTCGACCTGAGACACCCTGATCCCCTTTTTCTCCAGGTAATCCATCAGCCCCAGAAAGTCCGTCAGGACCTGGCGTTCCAGGAGATCCTCTATTTCCTTTTTCACCCCTTCTTCCAGATAAACCAGGAGGACCAGGTGGGCCAGGCATGGATATACCAAGTTCACCTTTATCACCTTTTGTACCAGGTGTGCCTGGATATCCTCTAAGTCCCATTTCTCCAGGAGTTCCTGGGAACCCAATTGCGCCCATTTCACCAGTGTCACCTCTTTCTCCTGGGATACCACGAGGACCGACTGGCCCTTGTTTTCCAGGTAAGCCTATGGCACCCTTAGCTCCTGGTTGCCCTCTATAGCCTCTATCCCCTTTCTCCCCTCGTTCGCCTATGGGAAGGTGGACAGAATATAGTTTAAACATTTCTTTACCTACTACCTTTTCTTATTTAATTTATTTAGTAACTAGTTTAGTTAGTTCCATCTAGCAAAAAAGGTGAAATAACACTACGTCGTTGTGCACTTACAAGGTCACTGTAAGAGAAGGGACGCCACTCCCCCTACTACGGGGCAATTAACTTGCAATCAGTAGAATAGAACCAAAGAATATTGCAATGACTTAATATGTATGGATTCTTTATACATTCAAAAACTACTATAAAAAGTAACAAATAAGCAAGAATGAAAAAGTAAATAATAATAATGAGAGTATACCTGGAACTCCTTGAGGACCGGGTGATCCTGGTGCTCCTCGGTCACCTTTTGTTAGTTCGGCCAGATTTGCTGGGCACCGGCCAGGTTCACCTTTTATACCAAATCTACCAGGGAATCCCTTGTCTCCTTTTAGTCCTGAACTTCCTGGTGAACCTTTTTCTCCTTTGATTGAGAGTCCATCTTGACCAGGAGTACCTGGATTTCCATCTGAACCGGAAGTACCATCGTTTCCAGGAGGGCCGTTTAAACCATGGTCTCCTTTTTGTCCTGGCATGCCAACTTGTCCTTGGTTTCCTTTTAATCCCAAGCTTCCCTTTTCACCCTTCGGGCCATTAAGGCCTGGAGGCCCTCGGTCACCCCGTGGTCCGGCTTCGCCCTTTTTAAGGTTCTCAGGTTTTATTTCTGCATTTTGTCCCCTTTCACCAGGTGGTCCAATCGGTCCATCATCACCACGTTCACCCTATTCATAAATAAAAAAGATAAATTCAAAATATTTCATTTCAAATAAACCTAGACACTTATGAAACGTCAAAAGCTAGGTGCACGGTTCTAGTTGGAAACTCCACGGTTGCTCTTTTAAAAATGGTTTTACAAGGTTTTCAAATTACAATGTCCTTTTGAAAATAGGAAATGAATGATACTAGAATGTATTCATAAATAGCAAATATAAGGCAAAATAATATTATCACAATTAAAAAAAAAAAGAACTCACCGGGATTCCTCGATCACCGTGTTGCCCGTCTTTGCCGTCGGCTCCGGGCTCGCCTTGTTGACCTTTAGACCCAGGCTGCCCTTTTTCTCCAACAGAACCACGATAGCCATCTGCACCGCGGTCTCCTTTCGGTCCTGCACTTCCAGGTCTACAGTCATTGCATCGTCCACCTATATCTCCTTTCGCACCTGGACTACCTGGTGTGCCATCATACCCTGGGCTGCCTTTTTCACCTTTCTCTCCTGGCGGTCCAACCTCACCTGGACTACCGATAGTTCCTAAACTGGAGTTACCAGGGAATCCTCGCAATCCAAGGTAACCCTTATCACCTTTTTGACCTTTTGAACCATGCAGTCCATTAAGTCCGCTATCACCTTTCCGGCCCTAAAAATTAAAGCCAATGCAATGTTATTATACAATAAAGACTGTTGACCTAGATTGGGACAAAGCATATTTTTTATCCTGGTAGTACGTTCCCCTGGGGTAATTTGAAGAATTTTAGAGGGCGTTTTTTTATTCAGTATTATAAGATATCGGAATCACTTTTACACGTCATAAATGAAAAAATGAAGTCAACATTTCTTATCTGACTACCGCTGAGAAGAAATGGCGAAACAAACTCAGTCTCGTTTTCGGGCCAGACCTCACGGGGGAAGCCGCGGGCAAAGAGAAGCATTTCCAAGACTTGGGTGAGTTAAAACATGCACCCAACTGAGGTGGGTGCATGCTACAATAGTAGCAGTTAGTCCAGTTATGGAAGCATGACTGGAGAGGTAGAATGGCGCCCTCAGTTTCCGGCTGACGTAGGTGCATCCCAAAGGTGGCTGCTTCTGGCCGTGGATTCAGTCCATGGTCTGAAGTGAAAACGCGTGAGATGCTAATTCCTCTTTTTGCGACGAGGTGATGCAAGCAAAAGAGAGCATACCTCTCACTCCACCCGCACTAGAAGAGCAGCCAGTTCAATAACGAGGGACAAGTCAGGCCGCAATAGGCAGCGCGCAGAATACTGCGCGCTGCCTATTGCGGCCTGATTAGCGCGCGCCTTTATAACTGGACGTACGGTCGTGGGATCGGCAGGACTTGGTGGAGGGTCCCTCTAGGCATGACTAGCTGCTACCAGTCGGGGTGCGGCAAATGTACGAATATATCTCGCGCCCCCGACTCGGTAGTTTCAGAGATTAGCGCGGTCAAACAGACAAACTCTTCAGCTTTATTATATTTATCTAAGATAGATTTAAGTATCAACCGGGTACAAATCCAGACTCTGGGTTGCTTCTGAGAAATCCAACCAAAATTTTCTGACGGAAAATCTCAATAACACTGACCGACCTTAGAATCGAAGGTAGTGGAAGGAATCGTGGGGTTTTAGTCGGTAGTAGTCCGACATACCGCTATACCACAGAAAAAAAAGCATCTTTAATCTATGTCATTCGTTTGTTGCCGGCAAAATTCCATAAAAATTATGAGTGAGTACCTACTCATTTTATTATTAAAAATAACATATAATTGATATACGTATGAATTTTGTAATGTCGAAAGTGAAAATTTCAGAACCCCTGTTACAAAATTCTACAAACATAAAATAACTTACAGGTATTGAAAGACCATCTTCACCCTTAGGACCTCTTATACCTGTTGGGCCTTGAGGTCCATCAAAACCGCGGGGTCCAAGTTCACCTTGCGTTCCATCTCGTCCTGATTCTCCTTTTTCACCTTTAGGGCCGGCTCTTCCTTCAATACCAGGAGCACCGTGTTCACCTTGACCTCCTGGAGGCCCCATTGGTCCCATATCACCCTTGTCTCCTGGCATGCCGTCGGTTCCCTTAGGTCCAGGTCGACCCTGATAACCTCTTGGGCCCGGTGGTCCTGGTGGACCACTTGACCCAGTGCGGCCACCAGCTGGGCCAGGAATTCCCTTAAGTCCTCTGGGTCCCGGTAGTCCATCATTTCCAGGTTCTCCTTTAACTCCAGGTCTTCCATCCAATCCAGGTAATCCATCATTTCCTCTATCTCCTTTCTGTCCCCTTGGTCCAGAATTACCATACGGTCCATCACGCCCCTAAAAATATACCAGGTTATATTTTTTGATAAATAATTTATATACTTAACCTCGTCAAAAATAAATTATATATGTCAAATATTTTACGGGAACGGTTCCCATAAAATATTTACTTGCAAGGTGTATATGTATAGAATTATGCCTAATAAAAAAGATGCTAAGAAAATCAACGTACTCTTTCACCGGGATTGCCTATTATTCCCTTTTCGCCCTTGGTACCCGTTTGTCCGGGACGTCCTGCTTCACCTGTTAGTCCAGTGTCACCTTTATCTCCCATTGGTCCAGGTTCTCCTTTATCACCTTTATGTCCCATATCACCTTGTATTCCTTTTATAGCTCCCTTAGGTCCTTTGAATGGGAAGGGAATAGGAGGACCACTCGGACCTTTGTCACCACGATCACCTCGGTCACCTTTATCTCCTTGAACTGCTGATCCCTTAGAACCTTTGTCACCCTTGTAGCCTTTTGGACCAGGTGGACCCTTTAAGAAAATCACTCAATGAAGATGGTTTTATATATATATATATATAATACGCCGTGCTTGTTTAATAAGTTACAGTTACAGAAAACCACAAAAAGGATTTCACGTCAAACTTAAAGATGTAAACTAAAGTTTTCTAAGATCAACATCACAAATGATTTGAAAACATGTTTCAGGAAGAATCGGATTTCTTTGCTTTAAATATCAACTTGGTATGAATATCTACTTAGTCATAATGTAGTAGGTAGACATATATCTTACTTAATAGGTCGATCTGATAAGAATAAATGTCTTTCGAAATAATTTGTTACCTCTTGTATTTTTGAGCGATTATTTATCGCGGACTCACCATAGGTCCAGTGTTGCCTTTGTTTCCCGGTAGACCTTGAATACCTTTTGGTCCAGTGAGACCTTGGCTACTTGAACCTTCTTCACCTGTTTCACCTTTTTGACCTTTCTGATTTCTTCCTGTGTAAGCTGCCTCTCCTTTGTCTCCTCTATCTCCTTTGGGACCAGGAAAACCGCGAGGTCCCTGCGTTCCTTGAGGTCCAGTCAATCCAGGTTCTCCCTTTAAAATTTGTGAGGTAAGGTTATCAATTTGTACAATATTCTAGCAATATATATAGTTTTACCTGTAACTACTAAACTGTTTACAGTTTCATCAGCGGAAACTGTAAACAGATTAGTACGAATGCAAATAATATAAGCACTAAGTAAATAGATTGTCTCCGGGGAAAACGACAAAAGTTTAAGTTTTATTTATGTACTTTACCTAAACTTATGAAGTAGTACTTACGTCTGTTCCATTACAACCGTCTCTGCCGGGAATACCAGGTAATCCTGGCTCACCTTGAGGACCAGCTGGACCATTTCTTCCAACGAAACCTCGTTCACCGGGTTTCCCTCTATCACCTTTTGGTCCTCGAGGTCCCGGATTTCCCATCTGTCCCTTTTGTCCTTTCGTACCTTGTGGGCCTTCAGGCCCTTCGTGACCAGGAAAACCTGGACTTCCTGGAGGTCCAGATGTGCCTGGGAAACCCTGGAAAAATATTGTTTCGAGCGAATAAATAAGTGAAGAATTCGCAAGTATTCTAGACAGCTATAAATAAAGTGTTATTGATCGGTATTTACCCGATTTCCTTTTTCCGCAAAGCATTTTGGTACACAACATCCGGGCGCCGTACAGTTGCGGTCAATAGGTGCAACCCGTTGCCTGGTCACAGGATCGTAGACGGCGAAGTTGAGACCTCTGCTGTTTGGTGGTGGAAGCGGCGGGATGTCTTGCCGATTATACAATCCGTGTGTGGGACGTTGGGGTGGGTATGGACTTTCTTGTTGCCTGTTGTCTGTGGGCCATCCCACTGCATTATTCCATTCATCGTATACTGTGTTATACTGCTGCAAAAGTGCAAAAAAGGTTAGATCAATCTTCAATTCTGATATCAATCATAAATAGTATTAAATAGCGTTATTATATTAACTATGTAAATTAAGGTAAAGAAACCGAAACAATAAGGAATAGAGAAAAATACTAAGTTAAGACGATCTCTGGACAAAAAAAAAACAGAACCTTTAGTTTTTTACTTTACGTTTGAGGTTTGGGCACCAATCTTTTTGCATAAAATAGGTACACACGGCACGTCAAGCTATACATAACCAGTATATAAGCTGACTTCCAATTGTACGAAAAACCTATACAATGCGAGTTGCAAAAACGGGTAATGTATAGTGCTTGATGAGTCGCCGTGTGTACCACTGCATAAATAATCTTTGACATAACGCCTGTTTTCTCCGAGGGGTTCGTCAGAGGTGTACCATAGTATCTATACCCACATTTCACTGGTCATATTTTGGTCCTTTATAATGGGGGGCGACCCTATTGCCACCTACCGGGCACAAATCCCGACTCCGTGCTGCTACTGAGAATTTCTAATGGAAAAACCCAATAACACTTTTCCCGACGTGTGTTACGTCGTTGTTACAATTGATCGTGTGTTACGCAATTAGGGTGCTGCACCCTAATTGCGTAACACACGATCAATCGGAATCGGTTTCATTTTGATAGTTCAACAAAACATTCATTGCGTTATTTACGTGTTGAGCAAACAAATTTTTCGAACTTATGAAGCAATGGATTAGCAATTTGCTTCAAAATGATTCTGATTCCGATTAATCAATCGGAATCAGAAGTCAGTGTGTTACGCAATTAGGGTGCTGGGAATCGAACCCGTGCAAATTAAAACAAAACAATCAATCATTTATTTTAAAACTTTGGGCACCTTCGTCAGAACCTTGTTTGTTTTGTCTATTATGTTGACTACTGATGGATATTTCAACTCTTTTGTGAAGTTTCGCCATTAATTAATAAAGGTCCAGTCAAATAATTCCGCTTCACCATTTAAAAAGCACAACTGCCATAGCAACTGGTTTTTCTAGACATACCTATACATCTTGGACTTTGACCTAAACCTGATACACTATCTATCGTCGTGTCAGCTTTTCAGCAATAAGTTGATAGGTATCCACGTATTTTCACGAATGCAATGCAATGAATTGCACCACCGTGGAATCATCATTCATATAAAACTGTCAAACTTTCAATAATTTTTAATGTAGGAATACTGTCATAAATGGAAAAACATTAAATGTTGATAGTACTATATCACTTAGTAGTATCAACAGTTTAGTGTTTTTCCTATTGTTTTTCATTTACGACTGTAACAATAAATTAGTAGGTAGGTACTGTTTAGTGTATGCGTGACACATGCTTGCACTGACTGGACAAGTCAACTCAAATCTGTGTGGTACGTTCTTCACAAGACCATTTCAGACTTTAATTACATGGTCTTCACATGATCTGACCAGAATATGTCTGGACTTCAAAACAGACTGTGACCTCCCGAGTTTGTTTAGGTCTTTCTTCTAAGAGTAGTCAGATACGAAACGCGGACATCATCAGGCTATTTTTTATTTTATTTTATAATATGACGTGTAAAAGTGATCCTATTTACAGAATAAACAATTTCTTTTAATTTCATTTCACCTACCTACTAATTTATTGTACCTTGATAATCTTTTTGGAAAACTTATTGACTCGCGTGCAATATCTAGTTCCCCCGACGCACCGCGTCGCATCGCATCACCCGCCCGCGTTATTACGTCGGTTTCGCTTACGGTTTTTTCTTACTTTTTTCTGTTTGCTCGGCTCTTAAGAGTCCTGCGTGATGTTAAACAGCCTTAGCCTTTCTCAAGAATTGAGGCATCAAATGAAAAAAAAAAAAAAATTGCGAAGTTGAGAAGAAGTTCCAGAGATGAGCGCGTTTAAACAAACAAACAAACTCTATTGTCGCGTGTGAGGTCTCTCTCTTTTAGTATAGATATCCACTAAGAAGGGATTTTGCGTAAATCAGCTTTTTATAAGAAGAAAAGGGCCGACGAAGTTTGTATAAAGCATCTTATTCTTCAAAGTAGACTCGTTTGATATTATTAGTTTTTTTTTTTAACTAGGTACTCGCTAAGAACGGTTTAGGGGTGTTAAAGTTTGGTATGTACTCGTATGGAGGAATCTTAACGCCCGGTCTAATGAATTGGAAATTCTGTGTTAATAATCTAGTAAAAAAAAAGAGTTACATGTTATGGGTTGTTCTAAAATCAACCTTTACGTGGGTTAAAAGGGGTAATCAACTTTTCAGGGCTGGATTTTACTGCTTGTCTTCGTTGAACTCGGAAATCGGTAGGATAAATAATGTTAAAGTCAAACAGACACATTAAAACAATTTAAAAAAAAAATCTTCTATGGTGAAAAGAAGGAACAGTTTTTATAAAATATTTTATTTATTTGGGTTAGCAACTTGAAAGTTGGTACAAACACATATCAAGGTTAATAAAAAATAATTTTAAAAGCGAAAACTAAAAATCGAAAATTGGATTAATTTATTTAAAAATTAAGTATTTGTTCGTTAAATATTCGTATATATATTTTTGATAGTAGTCAAATACCCTATTGGAAAAAACCGGCCAAGTGCGTGTCCGTCCGGCCACGCAAGGGTTAAGTACTCGGATGAATGTACGAGTGTACAATACTTATTGATTTTATCGAAAACACAAATAAGTTTGTACCTATCTCATAGTATTTCTCAAAGAAAAAAAACAAAGTCATTTCAGCGGTTGTGAACGAAAATATCCCATAACTCTAAATATCTCAAAAACTATTGACTGAAACGGCAAAGTCACTTACACTGAAGGTGCATCCACACGTCAAGTTATTTATTGCAGAGCAACATGATAACCATTGATAACGTTATGTAAGTTACTATAACACTAAGTAAATATAAACTAAATATAATATTATAATATAATTATGTACTAAATTAGTTTTTGTTAAGCATTGTTGCCCACAAACACTTGCAAACGTTACTCCACAAAAAATAACTTCGGTGTGGATGCACCTTTAGAAACACACGCGCTTTTTTTTTTTTTTCATTTTGGGAAATCATCAAATGACTCCTCCCGCTCTGGGTGGAGCAGAAGGGAGTGTCAGACTCTTACTGACTAAAACCCACCCGTGTTCCTTCCTTAGCCCTTTATGTTCCAGGGCAGCGGTAACCCTTTCGGATGTTCCCGCTACCCTGGCAGGCTTCGGCCCCACACACACGCGCTTATGTGCATATTTTTCCCCTCAGTTTACATGTATGTTTGTAAATATAAAAAAAAAAACATTAAGTCAAATTAATGACCTCCTGCTTTTTTTAAATCGGTTAATAATATATGTTGGTAGGATTTTAAAAACACGCTATTAATCACTGTATAGTCACGTACCGCAAAGGAAACTTAGGCTCGTAATTATTTGCGTACCTAATTTGTTCCGATTGCGAAATAGATGTGATTGTGATGAATAAGGCAAGATATAGTTTTAAGTTATGTAGTCTAAAGTATTCCTACCTATTGTAGGTTACTATCTAGTAGGTTCATATACAAAGTTGATACGACAGAGGGGCTTTCCTTTAAACTGCCTATTCTAGGTACAGACGCCAGCAGGAGCTACCCGAAAGTGTCAAATTTTTCCAATCAACCTTGAACCTTAATCCTTCAGAAATAAAGTTGAAAATCTATTAAAGAAATTTGACAGATTGTAGTAGCTTGATGTGCTGGCTTCTGTACCATTTTCAAGCTCTGTACCAAAAATCAATTAAATAGGAGCAGTAGGTAGTTTATTCGCAAATGATTTTTTAAGTTTTTGCACCGTTTGAACACGATGTATCTTTCCTAACAGCTGATTATGTCTAAGCATAAGTCATGCACCTTAACGATAAAGACGTTGCCACTTCGTTACCTAGGTATCTAAGGTCAGTCAAATTTATTTACAAAGGGTGGGTGCGTTTTATTCTGATTTGTAAGCCATTTAGTTTGTTTGAAAAAAATATTTTCTCATTTTTGGCGTTTTTTATTTTTATGCCGTATCGAATTAATACTGAACACGTATAGTATACGTAGTGTAATTTAATGCCCATCTGTCATATCAACTCTGTATATATGTACTACTATGTAAAGTCAGGGAAATTTATTGTTATGCAAATTGACTACCAACTTAAATTGACCGAATTTTCAAATCACAACTGTCAGTCTTTGATTGTAAAGAATTACCGATTTCACGTTTGTGAAGAGTCGATGCACTGAAACTAATTTTACGCTAGACTGTGTAGAGTTAAAACTTAAATTGTTATTTGTCGCATCATGACAATTAAAGCACACGCAAAATAATTATTTGTAAAGTTCCTGTATAAAGAACGCACCATTTTTTGAGTCTTATTAGGTACATTTTTATCATTAGTTAATTAGTCATTGTGTTCGCAATTTCGTTTACCTAATAAACGGAATTGCGAAAACAATAAATTAATTTTATGATTCTAACTTTGAAGATACGAATTTTCATACAAACTTTGACCCCCTCAGATGTGTTATTTCCTAAAAAAAATCTTTCCTAGCGAGCACTTATATCGGATTAAGAACTTACAGTTTGCAGGTTTCATAGTTCTTGAGTTTCGTAATTATTCAGTCAGTCATTCAGTGAGTGAATGAGTAAGTATTTCGTTATTGAACCGACGAAACAAAAGAGGAGGTTCTCGCACGCGTGTTTGTTTTTTTTTTCATAACGTAGAAGATGAAGAAGATTTATAGATTATATTTTAAGTTTGATAGTTTTTAACGTTTTAAAATACAAGTTAATTTTTACCTATATATAATCTTCTTTACGGCGCGGGAATGATTTAATGACGATAAAATTTAGAGTATTGACTAGATCAATATTTTCGAGGAAAGTAAAATTTACTAAAACTAGAATACTAATTTACATAAGTTCTGGATTAGGTACGCTCTACATTTGACAAAAGCAAAGTGTGTCATATAACTGTAGGAAATAGTAGGTTTGCGCAACACCGACGCACTGCATCCGAACGATGATAAACTTTGTCGGTCTTTCATTTACTATGTTATAAATATTTATGCAATAAGTTAATAACTTATGCTAAGAAATCGACCACACCAAGATTAAATATGTTATTATATTTTATTAATTAAATAAGTGATATGATCCACCTTTGTTGTGTAAAGTAATTTCAAAGTAACTTCTTTAGTTTTCGCAAATGTTCGATAGCGTTAGCTGCATTTTGGAGAAATTGCAAAAGGACGAGTTTAAGTGGACAGGCGGGTCAACCTGCCGCCGCCGCGCGCCCTTGCTACTTCACCGCCTCGCAACATTCCCAAATTCCACTCATGTTTCTCTATACATATTAATTCACAAAATACATAATACAACGGGCAATTAAAATATAAATTTAAATTGTAAGTACTCACTTGTGATTTCACACCTAGAAGCGGTGCTAACGCAGCTATCAACCTATTTAGTAAGATAAAATTAAGTTCAAGAAAGTTATGATCATTAAAAAAAAATGATTAAAGATATATGTTGCAGATATACGACGCAATTATTTTAACAATAGTAAATCTATCTTCCAGAATATTTATAAGAAAAAAAAAGTTGAGACTGAAGGCATTCAGACTATTTGTTATAGTTATTTGAAACTTACCATAGCACGGACACCGCCATAGCCCGGAGCGCGCTGCGCCTAATTCCCGTGCGCGCGCGCCGTTTGTGCCGGGATACTAAAGGATAGAGGAGTGCTTGGGCAGCAGTCTGAACACCCCCGCCCCGCAGAGGCGCGGGTGCCGGGCGCGGCGCCTGCGGCCACGGCAGGCCGCGAGGGCGCGCATCCAGTAGTGGCGGCGCAGCCATGTCGGGCCCGGCGCGTGCGCGATTCATTGCGCTCCATCTCGTGCCCGCCACACTTCTGGTCTTGTCATGGACTCCTACTCCTTCTTCAGCGGTAAGTACAATAGCTGTAAGACCTGAAAGTAACTAACAGGTATACATAATGCTAACCATTTACGTGTCGGTCCATCTTGACCGCCGAAAAAGACATCAACGCGTTAGGTCAATTCAAAGATTCCTACGCAACGTATATATAAAATAATTGGTAATAATAGCAGTGAAAAACCATATAATAATTAAAGTTTGTAACTAAGTGTAAATTCAATATGTTACCACCATAGAAAACGTTCAACAAAGTTTACACCAGAAGCAGATCCTGATATTGTTCCCAATGCAACATTATATTGATGTGGACCGAATTATTATGAAATGTGGCGGACTAAAAGCTAAGGAAAGTTAAAGCTCCCGAAACTTTTAAACATTTGAAGCATTGGATAGGCGAACTTTGTGCAAACATTTATCACTGTTATATACACACTGTGATACTATTATTATGTCTAATTACTGTTAATGTTTAACAATTTTTTTTATTGGTAACGCATTATGCTTGTGAGTTGTAGTTATTGTTCAAATTTTGAATAATCTAGATAAGTACTCGTCAGATACCTACCTACTTTTATTTTTAAACGTCAAAAGACGAAAGCGACACACAACTTTTCCATCCAAAATGCTACGAAGACAACGTAAAAGCGTAAAACAGTGTTACCTTCACTTATTTATTTTACCTAAGCCTATAATAGTGTATTTGTACTAAGTAGATACCATGGCTTTCCACTTACATCAGCTCACTCAGGATCTTACGTAGAAATTATGAATGTCTAGCAGCGCCCCGCGGTTTCACCCGCATAAGTTTCGATCCCGTGGGAATATCGGAATAAAAAGTATCCTTTGTGTTAATCCTGGTTATAAACTATCTGTGTGCCAAATTTCATCCAAATCCGTTTAGTAGTTTTGGCGTGAAAGAGTAACAAACATCCATCCATACAAACTTTCGCGTTTATAATATTATTAGGATTTCAGTGTTTTTCAGCTCTTTATGTATCGAAGGCAAATTGGGTACTTCTTTACGTTATGCTTAATAAAGCAAAGTAGGTACATTGTGTTCTTATCACACGCATTGGAGAACTTGAAACTGTAATGTAACAGGCAATATTATTGAAAAAATCGTCTAATCGACGCGTAAATAACGCAATGCATGCTGTTGAGTTGTCAAAATGCATAGCAAATTACTCCGCTGGTCCTGCCCACCATCGATATTTTCACACACGCAGGTTGTACCTTGTCTCAGACATAACTTACAACACTTAGCTATTTTATGCTGAAATGGTCTCCTAATTTTTGTCTCAAAAATAAAATAGGTATATGGTATATAACAATAATTTATAATCTAATATGATGTTTTTGAGATGGGGAATTCAAGGCCAAACTATGACAATTGAAAATCCATGGGGAGTGGATTTTCAGGAAATTATTTTCTTTGATACTTAGTTATACTAAAAGCTACATGGAACACAATACTATGAATACGTCGTATACATTAGTTCTAAACATTTCCTTGCGCTCCTTGACGTAGCAATAATAACCGCAAGCTGGTTTGGGCACGGGATTTGTTTTGGTGTAATGACTTACTGAGGAATGGTAACTCTTCAGTTAAGAAAACTAGTTCGAATTTTCAATCGAGAAGTCCATGTGTTCGATTTTATTTTGTTGACGACCCCTAACGTAACTACGTACACGATCGTTTAGATCAAGGTCGGGAAATAATGGTCAAAGCAGAGTCGACAAGAGAACTGACCTCAATCCAGCATAGGGCAGTAGTATATAGGTAGGTATAGATTGAACTATGTTAGAGCCCGTTACCACTAAATACCTAGGTAGGTACTGGTATTCAGCTGCATCCGGTTAAACTGGAAGCCGAACCCAACAAAGGTGGAAAAGGCTAGATAGATGATGATTATGATTGAGCCTGTTGGCCACGGGTGCTCCAATTTGGTTGTCATTCAACTGCACCAAGACTCTACTTAATAAAATGATAAATTCACTGATAGATAGAAAACGCACAGTCGAAACCGCTGAAATAAACAAACAAACCGGCCAAATTAGTGTCAGACCACGCCCTGTGAAGGGTTACAAATACTTACGCTTGCGCTAGTATAGATCTAACCGGCTATAAAATAGGTTTGTATTGCTTATTATTTCCCAAAAAAAACTATGAAAAACAAAGTTATTTCTGCGATTGTAACCGAAAATATCCTATATTATCATAGATCATCATCTGCCTAGCCTTTTCCCAACAATGTAGGTTGTGGTCGGCATCCAGTCTAACCGGATGCAGAGCGGAGTGGCACCCCTAACTATGTATGTGTTTTATTATTTCATCACATTACAACGTACTTAGTTAAGCGGTGCACAGAATACACCTACACTAGTTTTCATCGACATAGTGCACATCGACATTTAAGTCTCCTAGTAAAATGTTTGTTTCACATCTGGACAGACGGGCAGACGGACATGAAACTGTAAGAGTTCCGTTTTTGCTGTTTTGGTTACGGAACCCTAAAGAGCGCACATCTCTAGCTCAGCCTGTCTAGTAGTTATCTGTGGCACACTAAATATAGGTAAATATAGGAAAAAACATAGGTAGAGTAATAATAAATATCTGTGAAACTTAAAATCCGTGCAATAGGCCGGTTTACGAGCAAGTGCTGAAAATCTTTTCTCATCCCACGTCATATTATAATGAAGAATCTACTCGCCAGATTTCAATTATGTAGGAAGTACTTAGTCCAAGATTTATCCTAAAATTTGATAGTGTGATGAGTTTAAAGTTGTCATCCATTACTCATCCCTGGGCCCAAGATTCTAAATAGTAGGTAACATCGATTCCAAAGAAAAAGGAGTTGTCGTATGAAAATTAAGGTTTTGTTAGAATGCGTACCATTGTTTATAGCTTTGGGGCATTTTTCCACATGATCGACTCTTTGTACATACCTAAGTAAATAATTATTTCGTTGCAGTTTTAAAACCATATTGGTACCAGGTTCCGAATAAGTTTCTTGGGCGAAAATTCTTCGAACATATGAAGCAATGGATTAGCTAAATCCTTCAAAATTGATTGTGATTGAGATTGTGATTGATAGTAGGTAGTACAGCTCTTATAACAAAAATAGCTCTTTGTGACGGAACTCGTGCGATAGCGAATGACACAGTTAAACAGAGTTACCATCTGACCTCAAACTCGATTATCCGCTTCCTAACAAAAAATAACGGTTTGTTAAATTAAACTAGTGATAAAATATCTTCTCTTATACAGAGGCTATCGTAATTTCAAACATTGATGTCATCACTTGATGCCTAATTATAAACTTTAAATAATAATTACTGTCACTGTAGGATAACACACAGAAGTCCGTGCTTACGTGACCTATGTGCCGTTATTGAATATTCACGTTTTATACATTTATATTACGTAAATCGAAACTTTTAAGTACCTAAATATTCACCTACGGAAAATTACTGTATGAGGGTAGAGCATTGTCCAGTAATATTAGAAACAAAACATTATAAGATAAACCATTCCTGCAGTAACAGCCTCCCCTGCATTGCCAGTCTTATAATGTTTTTGTTTACCTTTAGATTACCAACTATATTTGTATTACGAAGCACATAGCTACCGGTAAATCAGGCAAAATACATCAGGTGTAGTCATATTTGCATGCAAGTTCAAATACTTACATGCAAAATATGAAAAAATTAACTTTTTATTTTTTATTAACAAATTAAAGCTCCAGAAATGATGTAGGTAACTCTATTATTATTTACTTAGATAGCCGACTTCTCATTGTACGAAAGGTCTATACAATACGAGGTCAGCTAAAACTGATGTATATATTAATATGTCGTCGTGTGTTCTTCATTCATGAGAGGTCAGTTGAAATATTCAACAATTGATAAATTTTTAATTGGTTATTCGATAAATCCATAGTTATTATTTTATATTGGGAACTTATTTTATCGTCAGTTTATAAAAAAGCATAACAAAGTCTTACATAACAATGCAATTTACTTATAAACTTAACGATAGATACACGTGATAACTCAATGATATTTTCCAAGTTCAGTGGCTCCTGCCCTGTATCATTATATCTTATTATTATCAATATCTTATTTAAATATGTATTTCATATTGTAGTTAGATGATATTTTTTAAGTTCTTGTTTTGTTAATGATACGAAGTAGGTATAACATTAACATTACCTTTAAGTACTTTATTTGTATTACTCTCGGTACGTGAACGACCTGACAATAACTTGCCAAGCCACTGTTTTTGAGGGAATTGAGGCCAACCTTTCCTCCACCCTCTCAGATCTCAGCCATTGTTATCCTGACCACGCTTTAAACAAATTTAAAAAAATGGAGTCACACGCCTTCCACCTTCGTAACAGACAGGAGGGTCAACCACTCAATATCCAATGGCAGGGGAGACCAATCATCCACAATACCCACCCAAAATATCTCGACATCACTAAGGTCACTGGATAGGATTTTGACTGATTTCTTAACTACAGCTTAAACTGTGTTGGAGAACAGAATGTTAAACAAAAAAATACTACTATTTTCATTTACAAGATAACACTAAAATAACAAAATTATATCCTAAATTAACTAAAACTATTTACAAACAAAAATATACCGTCTAAAAATTCATCCACATCGCTGTCGACTGGTAATGTACCCAAGACACTGGCGGCATTGCCACGTTGTATGGCAATGCTTAGCCTCTGGCCAAGGTAAAAGCCAGCCCTTGGGTCATGGGAAGTGTCAACCAGTCTTTTCGAAATTTCCTTAAAAATACCATGCGCACTCGGACCCCACGGCCCGAGGGTTTCAAAACCAAACGGCTCGAAAATGTAATTATTAAGGTTTTCCGCAGCAGCAGCACCAGCACAGCATGCCGACCCTGGAAGATGGGATGGCGCAAGAGTATCGACACAAGTTGCATCCCACACTAAAGGCCTACCCACCTTTCATGGAAATAAAGACATGCCGTCCGGTCTCTTGCCATCGTCTCTTGCCATTTTTCGACGCTATATTTTAGTTTGTAAATAGTTTAAAACAAAAAATTTAAAGAAAAAAAAACTTAAAAAAAACTAGTGTTTATTACTTATTAATAAACAGGACTAAAAAGTTAAAAATAATTTAAGACTGATAAGAAATAAATAAAAGCGTGTTACATTTTGATGGAACATAGAACACAATGTAACACGCTTTTATTAATTTCCTATCAGGTTTAAATTATTTTTAACGTTTTAGTCCTTTTTATTAATAAGTACTTAATAAAAGCTTCTTTTTAATTTTTATTTTCTTTAAATTTTATTTTTAACCTTTTAGTATTTTTGATGCGAGATTGACTACGGCGTAGTTCGTAGCGCGTAGCAGTGTTTTTCCGTTATATGAGGTTACTGCACTTAAGCTACCTGTTCATCTTTAGTCCCTGGTTACCAAAGTACTCGTCAAGACGAATCATACGAGCCCAAACTCGATGGGGTTATGTCGTTTAATTACGGAGTTCTTATGGCTATCTTCCAGCTCCATCATCAGACCCTGGTTACCATCTAGCACCAAAGTTTTCGTCAAGACGGATTAAACATGTCCAAACTCGATGTGGTTGTGTCGTTTAACTACTGATTTCCTATGGCCACCTTCCGGTTCCATCATCAGATCAGCTCCATGTCATAATAATTTTGCATTGTCATCCGATTTACAAATGCATGCAAAATTTCAGCTCAATCAGTTGAAGATATCTGCTTCAAAATTGAGTGGCAAGAGTCCACCCGAACATACATACATACGAATACATCGCAAGTTAAATAAAAGCTTGTAAAAATGCGCACAAGGTCAACCTTCAACGTCGCTTAATATCCACCATGGGGTATCTTCTCAACTCCTGCGAATAACTGAAATGTCGTTCTGATCTCCGCTGCTGAATATGCCTCCAGTATGCAACCGCTTTGCCCATTCTAACTTAATGGTTACAGCACTTACAGCTCGAAATGAGACGTGCTGGTTGCTTTAAGCTCATTCATTGCCAAAAAAAACCCTTTAACACGTATTTTTTTTAAAACCCAACGGTTACAAATAATAGAAACACATACATACAAACAGACGGCGTAGACTAAGTAATACGGCTTCCTGGACATCCTATGGGAGGGATTCTGAATTAGCTAAAGAATTAGATTCCAACTAGTACTCGTAGGTACCTATGAAACTTCTCACTTTTCATTCAGGTATCAATGACACAACACGGTGTAAATGAACGCAAATCAAAGCAATATTAGAGTGGGTAGGTAGCCACCTGTAGTCATCGGTGACTGCACATTTACTAATCTATGTATTCTCTAACTTAAGCTATTCCCCGCAGCTTGGCCTACGTGGAGGCCGAAATGTATAATGTATGTATAAAAAGTATTCTATGTGTGTAAAATATCCATGTGCCTAATTAGTAGCCTACCTAATACAGGTATATAGGCATAGATGGGAGGTGCTTGGGGGAGGCCTATGTCCAGCAGTGGGCGTCTGAAATGATGATGATGAATCCACCATCAAAACAATGCAGGTGGAGGAAATTGATTTTTTTTTATCTAGAATGAGCTGCTGTTTTTTACTAGCGACACGATCCTGCCTCGCATGCTTTATACGACTAGACATCTATCGAGATTTATTTATTATAATAAGGGTTAAAGTATGAAATTGCCGTTTTATTGTAATATGTACTTCGAATTGACATAGAACCTTCATGGTTTGAGATTTTTGAGTGAATTTTTTTCACGTGGTACAGACCTATGAAGTTCTTCTTTAAAAAAATGTGCAACATTCGGCTATCGACTTTCATTTGTTTTTTTTATTCAGCTTAGACAATAAAGACGGATACTTCGAAAATTCGAGTTATTTTTGAATACGAGTTCCGATGCGGAACTAACGCGACAGAAACAGCTCGCAATATCAATGTTGCGTTTGGAGAGGGGACTGCTAATGCACGCACCGTGCGATTTTGGTTTAAACGCTTCGTGATGGAAACTTTGATTTCAAGAACGAACCACGTGGAAGACCGCCCACACAGGTGAATAACAATGAATTGAAAGAGATGGTGGAAGCCGATCCGAGCCAAACTACCCAGGAATTAGCGGCATGGTTTAACGTTACCTTACCAACAATATTGACTCATTTGTGTCAAATAAAAAAATATGAGAAATGGGTGCCTCATGATTTGACTGATCTGCAGAAAGAAACGCGTATTGAAACTTGTGTTGCCTTGTTAAATCGATACAGAAATGAAGGAATATTGGATCGAATTGTGACATGTGATGAAAAGTGGATTCTTTACGATAACTGTAAGCGAAAAATGCAATGGCTGACCCCAGGTCAAACGCCGCAACAGTGTCCTAAAGCAAAGCTTACCAATAAAAAGGTAATGGTAACTGTTTGGTGGTCTCAGCATGGTGTTATTCACTATAGCTTTCTCCGATCTGGTCAAGCAATAACGGCAGATGTCTACTGTACCGAACTCCGAACAATGATAGCAAAACTAGCAGTGAAACAGCCCCGACTCATGAATCGATCTTCACCATTATTGCTCCATGATAACGCGAGACCTCATACAGCACGAGAAACCGTTTTAACTCTACAGGAACTGCAATTAGAAACCATTCGTCACTCTCCGTATTCGCCAGACCTTGCTCCAAATGACTACCATTTTTTTCGTGATTTGGACAATTTTCTACGTGTTATAAAGTTTTCTTCTCTGGAGGCAGTACAAAATGCTTTCACACAGTTTGTCGAATCTAGATCACGAGAGTTCTATCGCAAAGGCATAAATGACCTTCCTATTAGATGGCAGCAATGTATAGATAATAATGGTAATTACTTTGATTAAATAAAAGTGTTAAATTAAAAAAAAAAAAAGTATTTCAATATTTCAGTACAAATCGGCAATTTCATACTTTAACCCCTAAATATAAGTTGTGTGTGTTGTTGTGTTGTGTTCGTTGTGTTGTGTTGTTGTAGTTGTTGTTGTTTATCTATATGTATACATATATCAATTCAAAGTCTTGACTGACTGATACATCAACGCACAGCCTAAGCCGCTGGTCGGATTTTTAGAAATTCCACCCGTAACGGAACCCTAAAAAGTATGTGTTTTAAGGCTTTTTCAAAAATCGTCTCTTACCGGGGTGGTAAAGAGTAATAAAGTTTATGGGGTGATTTTACTGCTTGCTTCCATTAACTCGAAAATGGGTATAAATAATCTTTAAATCATACAATGGGATCAAACGCTTTTTTAAAAACAAAACCTGTCATGGTAAAAGGGGACGACAAAGTTTATTTCTAAAATCTTATTCATTTGATGTGTAAACTTTAAAATTAACCCGAATTAAATAAATAAATGATAAAGATCGTAAACATACATCTTCGAAATTTTTAGAGTAAAGTACGTACATGCGGACGAGGTCGCGGGCAAAGTGCTATACTATATAAAATTATAAATTATGTCTGTTTGTTACATTTTCACGCTTAAACCATTGAACGGATTTCGATAAAATTGCCTGCCAGCAGATGCCAAAGAGATAGTCATCCTGGGGAAGGACATACTTCTTGTCCTTTCCGACATACACGCGGGCGAAGCCGCGGGCAGAACTAGTGTTTTATATACATAAACCTTCCGTAACAATATCTGTGAATGATGGCGAAAACCGCATCAAAAAGCCATTGCGTTGTTTCGAAGAACGTGGTCACACAGATAGACGACTTTAATTTATAACATGTAGAATTGTAGATACATAATATAAATGATATACATAGGTAGACGTAACGTAAATGAATACATGATTCAAAATATTACATTCATTGACAATCAATCAATTCAAATAAATGTGTGTTCCTCTGTGGCCGGACCACATTTCAGTACTCAGATGCTATAATTCGAAATAATACCTAGACTAGGTAGGTATTATTTCGAATTATAGCATCTGAGTATATACCTATATATTATTATTATTATACTTTCATCGGAATATATATATATTTTTAGTACCTCAAGAGATATCTTTTTAATTAGCAATTTATGTGGTCCGGCCGCCAGGCAGTGCTCTCTGGCCGCGCCACCTCAAATTAAATAGAGTATAATGAACTATTAATAAATCAATATCCCGAAAAAAAACTACCTAAAGAGTACCTTGCATACAACAAATATGGTCCAATAAACCCCTTTAGTTAAGGAGTTATTGGTCGTAGGGTGTGGTCCGGCTGGAAGGTATACTCTGCAGCAAGTCCATATTGCAATATTTAATATTAACTATCCATAAATCAATTATATAATAGTACCTTTTCTCTACTCTTCGTTGATACTTTTTTCTCTCAAGAAACTATTCATTTTGATTAATTAATCTTTAAAGTATGTGGTGCGGCTAGGGAGGATTACTTTCAGCAAATATAACGAAATATGCTTTATTTCTTTATGCCAACGAAAACTGCATAATAAGTACTTTATAAAAAGACCTAGACTTCATCTATAAATTTTTATTTTTATTACCAACAATGATTTTGAAAAAGGTGCACTTTTTAATTTTTGTTTACCTATCTACCTAAGAATAGGTAGTTAATTTGACGAAGTAAGTGAAAATTTTGGTTTAAAATAAACAATTTAGTGTACTTACGAATAACAAATATATTTTCATAATCAAATATAAACAATAAAAAATTGTTAATACAATAGGTTTTATAAATTGCGGAACTAAGTATAAATTTAAACGCCTTCCAATTGTATTGTAAAGTAAATAGAGTATATTGAACTACATTATACTCTATTTAATTTGAGGTGGCGCGGCCAGAGAGCACTGCCTGGCGGCCGGACCACATAAATTGCTAATTAAAAAGATATCTCTTGAGGTACTAAAAATATATATATATTCCGATGAAAGTAGACTTTAGGTAGGTATTATTTCGAACTATAGCATCTGAGTACTGAAATGTGGTCCGTCCACAGAGGAACACACCAAATAAATATTAATAAAACAAAAGAAAACCCTAACAACACAAACTCATATAACCATACAAACTCTGTATGTATGTTACCTTTTCGCGCCTTAGCGGCTTCTCGGATTTGGTACACCGGTAGACCCTGACCTGGGTTAGAACATAGGAGACTTTATCTTGGTTCGATAGTACGTAACCGTAGGGTAACTTCCAACCTCTACGTTGGCGAAGCCGCGAGTAAAAGCTAGTTTCGTATCAACTTTTATAAGTAAATGCATGCTGTCGGACACGTGATGCATTGCAGCGTGGGTTTACGTCACGATCGCGAAAACGACACCCTTGTACCTTCTTCATTCAGGTTTTCAATAACTGAGCAAAACATTTATTGATATTGTAAAGCGACTCAAGTGACCTTTGTCATCATGCGCACATATATATACGTACATAAGAATCTACATAGTTTAGATATGTGGCAACGTAGTTCACTTAATGTGGCTAGTGGATTTTTTCATCACGTGTCGGCAAATAAACCAGTTTGATCGACCTGAACCAAAACCTATAAGTATCTAAATATTCTAAAATCATTGTGGGTCATGAAACATCACTGTCGCTGCGCTGACGTAGCGTAGCATGGACGCTCCGTAGATTGGGGCGTAGACCCTGCGTAGCATCCTAAGTAGTTGTTTTTGCTACGTAGGGTACGTAGCAAAAACAACTACTTAGGATGCTATCCAAGGCAAACCTAGGATTAACTCTTCTTCGCCCATATCAACATGATCAGTTCTTCTGTAATTATATTAATGGAGGAATTAATTATTAATCAATTATTTAGATATTTAAATACGGATGTGAAGTATTTTCATAACATTATGTATTTGATTTTGCTCTAGAGTTCTGCTGCGGCATACGAGCAACGAACTCCAGTTTGGAGTATCTACAAAACTTTTATTAAATACCCATTTATTGGAGAGGAAAACACTTGGATTATGCACGCCATTACCTAAATTTTATTAAGGACTACTTTTTTATGCAAATGTACCTACAATGTCAAATTATAATGCTCACGCGAAAACAGTACTTTTTTATTATTTGGCATAAAAGGCACTCTTCAATATTTGCATAACCAGAGGGTTCCCAAGTACCTATGGTCCAATATCGTAGGTCTAGTACAAAAATATGATTACAACTAGCTTCTGCCCGCGGCTTCGCCCGCGTGGATGTCGGAAATTTACCCACGGGAACGTGCTAACAGGATAAAATGTATGTGCTTCCCCAAAATGCCATCTATGTCGCGGGCCCTTTGTGGCTAATTACAAAAGAAAACCAATTGTGTCTCATTAGTGGTGATTAAGAGGGTACCTATATGATATCTTTACCTAAGTACCTAACTAATTTAAAAAAAAAAAACTCAATAACAGAAATTTAAATACCTACCTACCTAAATAAACCTATTTCTGATGATAACTAATCTAAACTCAATAAATAAGCAAACTCCCTAAAAACTAATATCTATACGAATGACTAAACCTATCTAACAGTATTATAAAATAACCTACGGTCACTACGTACACTAACAAATATACTACCTATACTTTAAAATTAAAATCTATACTTACGACTCATATAAAAATAAACCTAAATAACTCTAAAAACTAAAAGGAATAAAAATGAACTCCACTGCGGGTGATCCAACCTACGACAAACTTAGTATTTGCGGTTGGTACAGTACAGACAGTGGTAATCGGGTATAGGGATCGAACCGCAAAATTAAGTTTGTTTTATATTGTATATAGGTACTTTTCCGGGATAAAAAATACCCAGTTTGGTGCCCAGGATATTAAAGAATAATTATACCAAGTTTCATCGTAATCGAACCGGTAGTTTTTGCGTGATGCCTGAACAAACAGACAGACAGACAAAAAAATTTTTAATCACATTTTTGGGTTCGGTGTCGGTCAAGTAACACCCCCGGCCATTTATTTTTTGGATATTTTCAATGTACAGAATTTTCACTTCTACAGATTTATTATAAGTATAGATGACGAGAAGAACAAGTGACTCTCGGCTTTGCTATCGCTAATAATGCTCCCTAGAAGAGCGGTGAGAGAGAAAGTTTTTTGACACCTTACATGTCAAATACTGGTGAAAATTACAGATTTTCATGACGTCCGTTATAGATATGACGGAAACGCTCTTGTAGGAAAGTTTAAACGTCTTTTCACACCCGTTATAGTGTAGGTAGGCAGTGCCTACCTACTAACAATAGAGCCAACCTCTTGCTTGTTATGAATTACATATCTACACCAAAGCTTAATCAAATTTTATGAATTGAATATTGCTTAATACAAATAACTATAATAATTTAAAATAACTTTACTCCAATAATCAGATGTTACGGTAACCTTTGCACTATTATCATATAAGTTTTTATTTGGTACGTTATATCAACTGGCAACAACATCGTTTATCATTTCATAGCCTCGTGACCTAAAAAATGCTATTTAATTACTTAAAATCTCTTGTTCCGTGCTTGTTTATAATGTCATCTTCATCAACTCTTCTTAGGTACAACTGTTATTGTAGTTTATTTTGAGCTTTTTGGACTGTCGTGGGTCTAATACTCTTAGTAAAACATATATCATTGAACATGTCCGTTACATAAAATGTTCCATTATTTGAATACATTCATGTTTCCAGAAGCACTGTATTATCTTATCACCAATAATTAAACTAATTTTGATTTTTAAGGTTATAACCCCCCGATAAACTGACGGATGAATGACGCATGATATTATATGAAATCCTACTCATTATAAAGATTCGACCTAGTTACTGTGTCTTTCCAAATTATAGTCATAGGTAGATATGTAATCAAAGCAAAAAGCGATACATACACAACGATCACATAGTATCTGTTGAGGGGACTTTTTGCCCGACTACGGCAAAGCCAAAGGAACGCTTATGATTTTAACAGGCTATGTATGTATGTAAGTACGTTCGTAGTATGTTCATCTCTTCCCCCATAAGTCCTGAACCACTAGTCGCATTTTAATAAAAGAGGTATTGTTGGAAGCGTTGTCTATTCCGCGGGTATGTGAAAAATATAAAACCCAACATTGCGGCTTATAGAGGATGTTAAGTACTGAATACTGAACAAACTAATTTGAGATTAATATATCGTGTTTGGTATATAATGAAAGGTCTGAAGGAGTACTTTCTGAACATGTATTTTTTATAGGTAATTAAATCTACACACGTAAACCCCAAACAAGAATTCATAAAAAAGAGGATTCATAAAAAATAGGTAAGTAAGCAGGTACGTACATATCTTAAACTTCCCAAACCAATGAATTGGGTAAGTACCTCTACCTACCCTCAATGAGCCCAAAATAAATGAGTTGAAATGAGTTTTAACTTCATCTTTTACCTTGTTAGGATCTTCATTGAATCGTTAGGTAAGCATATAAGGTAAAACCTATCCAACCAACGACATTTCCCTAGAAAACCTCAAATTGAGGCAAAACTGAATTAGGTTCATACAGTTACGGGCACGTTCATCTGATCACCGTGAAAACCAAATCCCGATGACTATTTACCTACGACCGCCGGTTTTTAAGCTCAATTGATAGACAAGACCACATAGCTCTTCTGCTTGTTTAAAATAACTTCATTTTTCAGTTTCTACATCCACAATATCCGTTTATAACAATTAGGTAGATACATAATATTATGTCTGCCCAGTGCTGGTACATATTAGTACCCTTAATACCTAATTACAATGGATTCAGAAGAGGACTTTATATATTACATCACACCACGCACCACAAACATCCACAAACCTAAGTATTTGTTCAGAAGCCACGATATCAGTTTCTTGAACAGACTCATTGTATGCAAAAATTGGCACACATGACATGCATCCTGGACGCCTTGTTATGATTTAACATTCAGTTTCATGTAAGTGAAAACAGAGTTATTTTGAGCCCCCCTGAACTAAGCGGTTTCATTCTAAGTAGGTATAATTAATTCTAGACTTTGCTGCCCAGTCGTTACGTTACTGATTCAAATATGTAATTAATAGAGATCCACAGTGAACTTGTAGGTATCTAACTTGACCATGTTCAAAGCTGATAATGCCCGTTTACATTATCAGTTCATATCCTGTTAGGAAGCATTAATTCCGGGAATCACGGCAGCAACTCGGCAACATGCGCAAAATTGAGATTTGTGCCGCGGTCTATCAATCAAACGGTTATAAATTGGGTCAAAATCAGCATCCATTGACAAAGCTTTAAAAACGAGGCCGCGACACAAACAGCGGCATCTGTTATCAAAGTGACAGGAAGCTGCTGCTATCAACTTGTCGTTATGTATAAAACACAATTTTTGCAATTATTGCCGAAATAATAACATAACTCCCACGAATTGGTATCTGTAAATGATAATAAGTAGGTATAAGGTTTTGTGTGTCGCGTTGATAAAGTTCACGACAACAGATAAAGCAAGACCTTTAAATACTTACTCGCGTACGGCGTACCAATACATTGGGTAGTTTAATTATATGTAGTTTTGGGTCAAGATTTTTAAGTAGGTAGTAGTAATAATACCTAGCACTCGGAGTTTTAACAATGACCTACTAGGTATGTCTTTCTTGCTTACATAATATCTATAAATGTAACATTTTGTTTTGATAAAGTCAGCCGCGTCGGTGCACGTTTAGTTATAGGTACTATTCACTATTCCGGGGTGAGTCGCCCTGTCAATGCACGAGCTCATTCATGAGTTACTCTTTTATCACCGTGACGTAGACTGGTACAGAACGTTGAACCCAAAGGGAAGTATTCCATATTCCTCATTTTTATATTCTGTCGATATCGCTGCTATGCATTTATGTGTACGGCTTTATTAACTTACATTTTTTTATGCTGCCTCTACGGATTCACCTATAGGTACATATATCAGGCACATGCACAGCTTCGTCTGAGAAAGAAATACATGGAAAGTTATGTGCAATCCCTCCCTATTAAAAGCTTCCTTTGTTAGGAACTTATGACAAGGTTCCTACTAGAAATAAAGATGAACCTATTCAGTCATTCCAATCTATTTACTTATATAAAAATGAAACCCTATTTCCCTTAGTCACGCCATAACTTGAGAACGACGTTCTTAAGAACCTAATAGAAAAAAAAAACTATGGAAGTTGTTTCACGCAGAGGAAGTCGCCGTCAGAAGCTTTTTTCTAAGTTCAATTTTTCATTTGTTTCGCGCTTGTTGTTACAGACTGTAGAACTTGAAAGTCTAGGCGTCAAACTCATCTTAAGCCGCGTTGTTTCAAGTTGGTTCCATTTATTACAATTTCTATATGTCACAACGAAAATTTACTGTAGTAATAAGTATATTCTGTCTATATTCCAGCGGGGTAATTGCGTAACACACATTCAATATTATTGGTTTAATTTTGACGGTTCAACAACATTCACCGCGTTATTTACCGATAATTTTAATTTTTAGACACAGCACCCTAATTGCGTACTATCAGTCTCAATCTGAATCATTTTGAAGGATATTGCAAATCCATTGCGTCATATGTTCGATGAATGAGTCTGCTTAACAACGTAAATAACGTAATGAATATATTGTTGAACTGTCAAGATGACACCCATTGCTACTGTTAGTTACGAAATTACCCAGTTGGGCTTCCCCAAAAAAATTTTTTTTTGTCATTTTCGGGTAGCTTTTCGGGAAATTTGACAGTTTCAAATTAAAATTTCCCCAATCAACCTTGAACGTAATGCTTTAGCAATAAAGTGGAAAATCTATTAAAGAAATTTGACGGATTGTAGTAGCTTGATGTGCTGGCGTCTGTACATATTGTATCTAATTACTTATTACTTTTTTCCCGGATATATTGCAAGCAGCTGAGCATAAGACACAGAGTTACTAATTCCCAGTCTGTATTACGCCCGCGCTTCGATTACTCACGAGTCGGTTTTATGGTGCGACCGTTGCACTGAAAGTTATTGCTTACTTCCAGTAAAGTGAAATAGGTCAATAGTTTCAGTACTGTAACAAAAGCTAGTTGAATGTGCAGCTATATTCCAAGTTTATATTTAGCGCAGGTCGCTGACAGCACGATGCCAGTTGTTGGAAACTGCTAGGCCTCACAATGTAATGATTAAAAGTATGACAAGATCATCTTATCAACAGAGATTACTGATCTCTGATAACAACCACCATTAATAAACAATTAAGTAGGTAATTAGATGTTCTGTCATAATAATATTGCTAACTGATTGCTCATTGCAGTTATTAAGTATCATAGTCAATGAAACGAAGGCATAAAAAAGTACTGAAATAAAACTTATTGATGATTTCAATATACTTTACTGTAGCGCACTTTCTCGCAGTAGTGCGGGAATGCAAAGTTACTGCATCGTGAACCTAAAAACCATGCAATTAGAGCCACTTTTCGAGCAAATGTGTTGAAAAAACATTTAATTCTTTAACATAATCATTATTTACTGCATTTATTTAAGGCAACCGTCATGAAAACTGAAATATAATTCAGGCCGGCTGCGTCAAAGTACTTCAAAGCATCGCGTCATGCGTATTGTCGTAAAGCTCACACTGCAAAAGCTCTGGTTAGCGCGCTTGACTTGTTACAAACGATTAGGTTTTCAGGTTAGGTACAGTCAAAACAGGGTGTATTTTTTAATAATTGTGAGTGCTTCTAGATTATAAATAATCGTTTTTATCTCTCACCTTTTGCCCTTTTCCCTTAGGTCATTTAATACATAAGTAGCAACTTGAAGTGAAAGTTGTAAGTACAACAATCTACTAACGGTCAATATAATTTTCACAAAACAATTTTACAAATGTTTATCAACTGCGCCCCTGATCAATGTCATTTTGAATGACATTGATCAGGGGCGCAGTTGATAGCCATAAGATCCATGAGGTACCTACTGCAGATATAATATTTATCCGTATCATCTTTCCGTGTCCGTTTGTCAATAGTTGTCATTGGAATTCTCTATACAAAATCGTTTACTGCCTAAAACATGTATTGGTTATAGCAAACCAAAGATAACTAAGTATACGAAGCTGTGGCACGCAAGCGTGTCGCGCGCCGCATGCGCGGGAGTCGGGGCGGCGTATATCGGGAACGCGTTTATGAGCCGACGGGGTCACCAGATTCCGGTAAATGCTCGTAAATCTCCACTGTATGCTCCGTTTTTTTTATTTTTGACATAGTTTCAATAATAATAATTAATAGCTTGTATATATAAATAGATACTAACCTACACCTACACATTGTTATTAGATACAAACACGTCATGCTCATGAACACTTGTTCGATCTACCGAAATTGTTTGCTCGTTAGGTGATTAGTAATTATAAGTATTTCTTGTGCGTATCAAGTACCTATATCACATCAGCCTGGCAGTTTCTACAAAATCATAAAGTAGCTACGATGAATAACGATTTCGCCAGTTGTGACAGTTGTCTCGGGAACTACAAGTACAGTCAACAGCAAAAGTAGATGATCAAAATCAGAAATTCAATACTAATGAACGGAGTTCGCAGCTATATGACAGCTGTACTAGTAGTAAATGTTTGGTATTATTTACAATCACATACTTTTGAATCACTTCAACGCCACATAGTTCTGACGCGAACTCCGTTCATTAGTATTGAATTTCTGATTTTGATCATCTACTTTTGCTGTTGACTGTACCTAATGAGGTAGGGTAGGTAATCTATTTCAGTAGTGACCTCGCGGAATTAGCTATTTGATTTATAACTAACAAAATAGTCTACATTTTGTATAATTCGACAACATTCTAGGAAAATCCAGTGGGGCGGTATGCAAATAAGTTTTTATGTCTTTTCTTAACTTCGTAGCCCAGCTGCTGCTAAGATCTGCGGTACATAATCAAGTACTAATCATACAGAATCACAACTAGTTTGTAAAAATACTTTGCAGTAAATAACACTGGTATTAATTAATATTACAGTGTAGCATGTGCCGGCACATACACGTGGAGGCAGGGTGTGAGAGGCAGCGGGCAGGCGGGGGAGGAGGGGGGCGGGGGCGGTCGCGGGCTGCGGGATGTGCGAATGGTCGTTATCGCGTTGGACACTGCAATGATTGTTTATCCAGCCTGTTCCTTGAATTGCAACCAATGACTCACCCGTTCTATAATCGCGTGCTGCCATAATATTATGTTGTCATGTTATTAATGGCTAATGAAAACAAGGATAGTTAGTGAAGTTGGAAGAAATGCCTTGTTGATATTGATGTTTACAAGTAGGAACCCCAATGCCCAACTGATATGCTCAGTTGTACTACGAAAAAAAAAACAAAATTCGGACGCCTTTGATACATGTTATTATCTCCATAATTATGTAATGTAGCTTCTTCGTCACTCGTAAAGGCTCTCAAAGCCCCTCATGCACAACTAATACCTACTCCAACACTGGTTGACGTTGGAGAAGTCGCGTGCGCATACGGTGCGGCGGACGAGGACGGAACGGGCGCCGCCCACGCGCTCCGTCCGGAAGCTACACTACCTATAGCAACACCGAACATTGGAGCAACACATTATTCAGACCCTTAGCCTAATCTGCACAGCTGCAGATTATAACAACGCAACCTAATATTTACATACTGTTATTGTGTTCTTTTCGTAATTAGTATTTTGTCCTCAAGACCCACTTATATGCTGGCGTTTGCCACCAAAAACTAAAAGCAATTGCAAGCTTTGATTTCGGTGTGCTTGTAACCTGCATAAGGTTGACAGCTGTTAAATTTGACATAAATAAGCTGAAAAATCGGACACCTTCGGACACCTTCCGGAGTTAATAAATACAAATGTAAGCTGTCACGCCCTTTATGCCTGGAGGCTTGTATTTGGGTAGTAAGTTTTTATTTACATTTTAATTTTAATTAATTATTTTTTAGCTTGAGTACGTATAGTTTTTATTATATTTATTGGTATATTGGCGTGGCTAGCTGATATATTATGGCAAATAATTTAATTTTATATTCTGGCCTTGTAATGTTAATTATGAATTATTATTATTCCTATTATTGTATACAATCAATTATTTTTTAACTGAACAGACAGCTGTGCTGCTGGGGAGTTTGTTGCGCCACTTCTTCTTTCCAGCGATAGCACTAGGAAGTGGTGAAGGGCGGGCGTTTTGAGGGACTGTCTTTTGTAATTTTGACGTTCGAAAAGTGCTGATTCTCAGCCTAATTTGTATAAATGTCTTTTGATATTGATTTTGATTTGAAAGACATGATAGGTACCGGCCTACATCAGAACATAATAATTAATATTAGCAACCATAGAAATGTATTAGTAGAAATGTAGTATCATATCTATGCTAGTAACACGCCCATTGCTTCGCACGGGTGCAATGTTGCCTACATTGCACCCGGCCTTGATGTGACGTCGACGACGAAAACTATAAGTATTTACACTAACCTCTTTTGGAATAAATTCTCTAAGTAATTGTGAAAACCGCATCAAAATCCATTGTGCAGTTTAGAAGAACTAAGCGGTAACACAGACAGGCATGATAAAGCGACTATTCAACTGCACTTGCTATACTTTCTGAGGCACAAAATGCAAGCAAAAGCCATCATAATCAATTGAAAACTACTTACGTAGCATCATCTATTCTATGTTAAAATACTCGGTTCAGACCAAAAATTATGTTAACGTCAAAAAAGTAATTGTTTTATTAGGTTAGGTAAAAAAATACGTTTTTTGTTTTATTTTATTTCTTCGTATGTGTTACAAAAAATGTCGTTTAATACTCGTGTGTACCTAATGATAAACTTTCCACTTCCATAAAAATATCCCGTATGTGTCCTATATATGTATTTTATAATGATGTTGATAAAGATATATATAATTTAATGTAGGTATAATATCAATGTAATTACGTCATGTTTATATTTTTAATTTAACTTTTCCTTATGTTATTTACTCTCGATAATTATTGCAATTGTAATTCAGACTCGTTCTTTTTTTTTGTGAATGATGTGCATGCCTATGAGTAACTTATTTACACAGAATCCCATCGTAAATGTCTGTACCTACATGTCTTATTTGTAAATAAGTTGTTGGTGTGCCTATATCAAATAAATAAATATTAATGTAGTTCCCACAGTAGTAGGAGGTGTTCTTATTAGAAAGAAGAGAAAAGTAGCTTTAAATATTATCCTTCTTTATGTAGGTACACCTACCAACTAAGTAGTATTTCTCTGGCCGTACCGTAGTTGCAATAAAAAATCAATGCAGCGCCGATACTACTGTTAAGGCGATTGCATGCTAACTACAGAGACGTCTCAGTCTAATCGACACATTTAGGTCATTGCATGAACTTTACTTAGATGACTGTGATAACAATATAACTAATTGAAACAATATAAATTGTAACGACGGATCATTCAATTCTCTGGCTCAAAAATGAGCTCTAACAGTCGTCGCAATAAACTGCTAATTTAAAAGTATAGTACCACACTGAGCGCTATTGCATTGCGTCGTCATGCAAATTTAGGAATGTTGTTATTTGATACGTTTGAAATGGTGACTTTAATAAACTGAGACCGTGTTGTATACTATCTATGTCTATGTCACACAAGTCACACACTGAGTCAATTATTGTCTACTTATATTTTTTTTATTTTATCTATCTATCTGTCTACTAACTACTTAGATACTCTTCTTGAGCAGACGAGTAGACAGCTTGAGGCAGTAATAAAAAGTATCTTATCCCCAGAATTCAGCGAGTATTGTGCTAAAGGCCATAATAGCTAGGTAACTGTGTGTGTATAATTAGGTAACGTGCCTACCCATAGGATTGATTTAGGTACTTTCCGAAAACGTGTTGGACCGTACTTACAGTAACAACACTTACAACCTACGTTTAACGAATATTGCTTGCGTGAGAGTTATAGGAAGATAGTTATTAAAAATGTTGGCACTTAAATTGGCATTTACCTAAATACATAGACACCATACACTAATTCCCGTTTCTTCAACTGTTGACAGAATTATTACTTTTTCACTGACTGAATGAGTTTCACAGATACACATGTTGTTAAAGGATACAATTCCATTTGACTGCAATAAAACTAAAATGAAGAAGCTGTGCTTAACGTCTGGTTTGTTCAAAAGATGATGTAATGCAAAACGCTGACATCATCTTCAACCATAAACCACACTGCTAAATCCATTTCGACTCGTGAACAATACCTACGTTATTAGATATACATTTTGGGAAAATATTGTTTTGAATACCTAAGGTGTTTCTTGCACCTTCTTACCAAATACACAGTTTAGTATAAGCATATCTAAATACTAGTTAAGCTGTGGTGGCCCAGTGGGAACGGCCGCGACTTACGAGTTGTGGTTCGAACCCAGACAGGCGTTTTACTTTGTGTAAGTAAACTATTTCATCACTACTGCTCTCAAAACAGTGAAGGAAAACATCGTGAGGAAATCAACATATCCTAGAACCAAAAATTCGAAGACATGTGTGGGACCTGTTTCCCAGCAGTGGGAACATTTATACTGATTATGCTCATGTTAAGTACTAGTAAAGATACATACTGAATTGCGATGAGATAATAGGTACTGAAATAGTTAATGAGTAAGATTATAATAAGAAACTCGTTTTCATGCTCTATTATAAAGTAGGAAGTGCAATGTTCTTACACTTGCTCTGCGTCGAATGTATGTCAGAGGTCCCAACGATAAGGCACGTTCTTTGTTACTTACTCTATAACACAGTATTTTTTAATTAATGCGTAATACTTTTATTTTTGTGACAATTATTATAATAACAAACTTATTTTGTTAATAATTTAAATACTGAAACCATTCGTTACTTTTTCATGTCTAGGACTTTTCCTATTCTTCAACCGTATTTTCTAGGGATGCTTTGTATTTTTCCTTAAATTTTGATGACAAGGCAATCGCTTGCATTTTGTACCTCAGTAAGTAGGTAGCGTCAAAACTAAAAAACCGGCCATGTCAGACCACGCACAGTGAAGAGTTCCGTAGTTAGAGTCCATGCACACACATGGACAGTATTGAATTAATCGACAGCAAAAAAAAGTTAACGCTCGACTCAAGGCTGCAATGGGGTCCTCATATAACATCTCTTGCAGGACGGCTAAGTTCAGCAGCATATGCTGTAAGAACAATCCGTCAATTTACTAATGTAGATACCGCGAAGCTAGTCTATTTCAGTTACTTTCATAGTATCATGTCTTACGGTATTTTACTATGGGGACGGGCTGCAGATATCTACTCTATTTTTATTCTGCAGAAAAGAGCCATCAGAGCAATATATGGCCTCCGCAGGCGCGACTCTCAAAGGGAACTGTTTAAAGATATTAATATCATGACGGTACCTTGGCAATATATCTATGAAAACATCATGTACGTAAGGAAAAATTTAAATCTTTTCAGTAAAAGAGGTGACAGACACACATAAAGAACTAGAAATAGGGACCAATTAGTTCAACCAGGTTTCAGACTGGCTAAAGTAGACTCTGCCTTCATGGGGTACTGTTTAAAATGTTACAATAAAATATCTCCCCACATACTCCAACTCAATGAAACGAAATTCAAATCTTACATAAAACGCACACTATGCAGCCAAGCATATTATAAGTTGGGGGATTACATCGCTGACAAAAATGCTTGGCTAAACGCTGATCCTGCTCCACAGGACGCATAAATAAATTGATTAGCATTTGAAAATACTTCACACGCGCGACATGCCTACCCTACCTACATACTGTTGGAGCTGCTGAAGATTTTAAAATACTATTTTTGCATTATATAAATTCAATCTCCTAGTATTGTATAATTGCATAGCACATAATATGTGAGTACTATGTCCATACTATTAAGCTACCATTTAATGGGTACGTCTTTCATTGACTTGAATGTGCCAGATTATGTCATGCTCACTCTAATGTCTCGCTGATGGTGGCGCATGTGTTGGATCATTTAGCTCCCTTCAAAATGGTTGAGCTGAATGGTGCTAATCTATGCGTCATGTTCGTGAACGGGCGCCGTCAGTAGGGACTGGTCAACTCTTTGCTGCCATGGCTGTTTTTGAATTGTTTTTTTTTTATCTTTTCGTTACGGACGCTTTAACGTTCTGCATCGTTCTCACGTGTATAATTTTTAACATGAATGATGTAACCAATACTTTGAACTATATTATTGTGATTTAAAAGAGTGTCCATGGAGTTTCTTGTCCGTTCTTTTCCATAAGTACCTACTACGCTTTGGAGTGGGCAACTAGCTTCATCTTTTTGACTGACTGACCCTTGGCAATTCAAAAGTAATTGGTTTAGTTGAAATAATTAGTTTGAGTTTGAAATTTGCTGCTATTTTCGCGCTTCGTACTTTCGCAAGTTTTAGGGAGAGGCAAAGGTGTGAAGCTGCCATACGCCATACATATTTAATACACGCACACACGAACACACACATTTTTACACATTTTATATACAGTTATAACAAGGCATGAAGACTTTTTGCTTAAATTAAAAAAAAACGCACGTCTCTAATTAGTAGCTAGTCATCATCTGTGTGCCGTAATTTCTAGCTCTAAGGCGGGAATGCAAAGTAAAAAGTCAATACACTACAGACTACTAAACTTAAAAGCAGTGCAATGAAATATAGCTTTTTCCTCATGTAAGCATGTACACTGATAACTCAGTGATTACGGGGCTGAATTACGTACCTAATTATTTTTAATTTGGTAGAAGACGGTTTCTGGAAAAAAAACTTCTTTCTTGTACTTTTTGAGTTAGATTCAATAATTAGGCTTTTAATCCAGTTCGTCCATGATGATGATGTTGTTATCTTCACATTTACCGCGAAAATGTATAGGTGTTTTGTATATAATATCAAAAAAAATTATAAAACCATTGGATACTTTAGTGCTAAGCACAGTGCTTGTCTATAGCACATATTGGCAAAGTTCAGAAAAACATCGACCGTTGGCTAAAGAGTTCGTCGTAACTTACTTTTATAGCATATCCGGGGCAGAAGTGTTTCTATTTACCAATTGGAACAATGGTTACACTAGCGAGTCGATGTACCTATAGGCTTGAGTCAAACCCAGCTGGGTTCTTTAGGTCGTCGATCCGTCTAGCTGATAGTGTCCCGTGCGTGACACGTTCGTCGATGCTCGATATTCTTCCAAGAGCAATCATTTCTACTAAATATAAATAGGTATGTACATATGTATGCAATTATGTGATAGTAGGTGTGTATATGTCACGGTTCTCTAAAGTTTCACCAAAACTCCATTGACAAATTTTCATTTTAAAACCAACGTTTCGTATACTATTTAAATTTATTTCGAAAACAACTTATTCCGCAAATGTTTTATTTTATAAACACTTGTTTTACAAACATTTATTTGGCAAAAAATTCTTTTAACAAATGCATCAGATGATATTTATACATTTTTCATTTAGATTCATTAGGATAAATCACGTTTCTACTAATTAAATATCGACATAGGACCCCGCGATTAAATAAAAGTTTATCGGATAATTATTTTGCTAACTGAAATATTTGGTAAACTTGTTGTAAAATGATAAAATGACAAATAGCGTTTTTGCCAATCGTTGCTTGTCAAGTAAAAATTTTTGAATTATTGTATGGTGAACTGACTGGTCACCATATGTCACCGTATGATTGTAGGTAACCATAGAAATGTAATAAACAGATTGTAACTAACGGTGTTCCCGTTAGTTTATAAGGAATCTATATCGCGAGATTGTAAACTGTCGATAAATTGTTAATTTTCGATAGTTTATAAATTATAATCTATCCATGTCAGCACGATTAGCGCAGTGGCTGAGCGATCGGACTGCTGCGCTGCGTGTCGCGGGTTCGATTCCCGCACAGAACAAATATTTGTAAGTCCTACATGTATTTGTTCTGAGTCTGGGTATTTTTCGATCTATAATATGTATGTATTTACAAAAAAAAAAAAATGTATGTAAGTAGTTTATCAGCCATCTTGTTACCTTATCACAAGCATTAGGTTGCTTAGCTTGGGACTAGATGGCGCTGTGTGAAATGTCCAGGGATATTATATTATGTCAAACCGTCAAATTGTGAACTAATCTGCACTTACCGACAGGGTTCACAATCTGTCCGATTTTATCACCCGTAAAATTGTGAATCGTCCCTGATTTGTCGTTATTGGTCGTACCCGTATTGGTCGCAGTAACTAAGCCAAGCCAGCACCCTTATTGCGTAACACACGATCAATCGGACACTGAATCATTCTGAAGCAAATTGCTAATCCATTGCTATGAAGCAATGGATTAGCAATTTGCTTATGCTTTCATAAGCAAATTGCTAATCCATTCGAAAAATTTGTCTGATCAACACGTAAATAACGCGATGAATGTTGTTGAACTGTCAAAATGAAACCGATTCCGATTGATCGTGTGTTACGCAATTAGGATGCCGGTCAGCAGTGCGATTCTCTAACCATCTCATCGTGAAAACTTAGGTGAAGTGAGCGTGGAGTGAGCTGTCATTCCAAATAATGCCAGGGATTGACACTACTGACAACTCACATCAAGCTCACTTCACTTGAGTTTTCACGGTGACATTTATAACTGATGAGATTAAGAACTGAGACCAACCGCGTACTTCCAAGTTGGTCGCAGTTACTTTGTTATTTAGTATTAGCGCAAGGTGCGATCCGTCGCATACAAGTTTGATACCGGCACCCTAATTGCGTAACACACACGATCAATCGGAATCGATTTCATTTTGAAGCAAATTGCTAATCCATTGCTTCATAAGTTCGAAAAATTTATCTGCTCAACACGTAAATAACGCAATGAATCTGATTGATCGTGTGTTACACAATTAGGGTGCAGTTTATAATTAATTTGTCGGTTTGCCATGGATAGATTATGAACTATCGAAAAATAATGCGTTAAATTGTAAATGGTTTGTGGCAGTTTACAATTTTTCGATAGTTTATAATCTCGCGAGATAGATTATAAACTATGTTCATAATTGCTGACATTTACATACTAAGTTGAAGTATGGTGTACTGTAAAAAATTCACAAACGATGTCTATATTCAGGTGGTGTGCAATCAAACAGTATGCGAATGTTCTGGCATCAAAGGCGATCAAGGGAGCATAGGACCTCCCGGTGTTCCAGGCGTTCAAGGTGACTATGGTGACGACGGACCCCTCGGCCGCCCTGGCCGGCCGGGCGAGTCAGGAGATTTTGGTGACAGAGGCGACTTCGGTGATAAGGGAACACACGTAAGTATGCCAAATTACAGGTTGTCTGGTTTTTATTCCACAATATATTTTAGGTAAGTAATATTCATTACCTTTTTTTATTTTTCAGGGTATCGATGGACCTTACGGACCAAGAGGAGACTCAGGGCCGCAAGTAAGAATTTATTAGAACAAGTACAGCAGCTTTGCAAATTTTTAAAATTTTCTCAATATTCGACTAAATCTTAACCCTTTTCCCTGCCTAGGGCCCTTATGGATTGGAAGGCGTCATTGGGTTACCAGGTTTAGACGGTTGTAGCGGCGTTGACGGTATTATGGGACCACCTGGATTGAAAGGTTATCCTGGCGGAAGAGGTTCACCAGGACCCGCAGGAGAAAAGGGTTCTCGAGGTATAGCTGGTGAGGGGGGAGCAAATTCGAGAGGTGTGAAAGGTGACATCGGTGAAAAAGGTCGACCAGGAGCGCCTGGACCTATTGGATATAGGGGTCCTAAAGGTGATGTGGGAATTCCAGGGCTAGATGGTGATACGGTAAGAAAAAGCTTCACATGTTTATACTAAACATAAACATAACATAACCAATTGTTTGTAAATCTGGAAAATATAGAAGTAATATTAGTAGGTACCTAGTAGTAGTACTTAAGTTATCCGATGAAAAATGTTGCAAATTAGCAATCTAGCATTTCAAGGAATGTACCCAATTACTAATGTATATATACCAGGAGAAACTACTTAGGCAAGTATTCGTGCCAAGTTTTTCAAAACTAGGTACACCTCAAAAGGGATTTAGAAAATAATCTTTACATCAAATAATGCAATCGTAACAAACGATTTTTTTTTAATTCCATTCCTGTGAACTGAGGGGTTAAAGTTGATATAAAAAAATCTTATTTCTTTGATCTTGACACTTAGCCCAACTACTTTTCTAAATAAATATTTGAAATAAATCTTTAATTATGATGTCATCTCCTAAACTCCTGAAGAATAAGATCGATTCCTGAATACAACTACACTACACAGACACAGTTCTTTATACTGTAACACAGATTTAAAAAAACACATGCATTACATTATACTTTGTTTATTTTTGTATAATTAACACTAAATCGGTTTAGGGTCCCTTTGGTCTTCCCGGAGAACCAGGAGACAGAGGGGAAGACGGTGAGGACACCGTGGGACCACCCGGAATTAAAGGGGACCAAGGACCAATTGGTGAACCAGGGAGACCAGCGACCTTGGTGGTGGTTGACGACTTTCGAGAAAATATTACAGTCATATCTAAAGGAAACATGGGTGAAAAAGGATTGAAGGGACAACGGGGCGTAAAAGGCCTCAAAGGAATGCTCGGCTCAAGGGGTCAAACGGTAAGTCAACATAAGATACTACGTATATACCTACTTTTAATTTTTAACTTTTGATTCGTAGTTTTAACATAGGTAACTGTGTACTTGTAGAACTCTGGCTGACTGTTTAAAAAGTTGATAATGAAAAAGCGCGACAAAATCTAAAAAAAAATATGCGTATTGAATCACTGAATATTTAATTTTCAGATCAGCTTATGTACCCAGAAATAATGATGGACATACAATATACTTGTTAAAATGTCTTCCAAATACTGTCACTGGGGTTTAATTAGCTTTTCCTCTTCCAAAGCAGCTATTTTTTTTTTACGGTTTCCTTAATTGAACTTAACTCGACACCCAACACGCTCGGCCGAACCTGGGGTTTTGTAGAAAATCTCAAGTCATAAATAAATTATTATTATTAGGTATTTCGTAATATAATCACTTTTTATCATACGTTTTTCTGCTGTTGTTTGCTTAAAATTTATTCAACATAGAATGTACCTAGTAACTTTTTCACTGTTTATTGTTTAAATATTTTTTATTGATAAAATCAATGTAAAGAATTACAATTGTCTTTACACTTCATAGTTCGGGTGACATTCATCTGACATTTTTAGAATGCCAAGTAACGTAATTAGGTGAGCGCTATCGAATGGCATCACTTATAGAGTGAAATAAGCGAATAATTAGTTTTCGTTTTTAATAAAAAAAGTTTCGATTAAAGGCTCAAAAGACATGTGCCAGATTCTATGCAAGTATCTATTAAAGTCTTTTACTTTCAATAATAACTAAAAATGTCTTTTTTCACTAGGGACCTTACGGTCCTGACGGTACACAAGGTTACAAAGGAGATCAAGGTCTCGATGGTCCAAGAGGAAAGATGGGTCACCACGGTAAAGACGGAAGTCCAGGTCCAAAAGGAGACAAGGGTGCCCCAGGATACGCCGGTCCAGACGGAGAAGATGGATGGAAAGGTGAAAGAGGTGAAGATGGAATGCATGGCAATCCTGGACTGCAAGGTTTTGTTGGAGAACCGGGAATTTATGATGAAAGACTTGATGTACCACCATCAATAGGGCCTCAAGGACCTCAAGGCCCTGTGGGCCCCGTGGGCCCAGTAGGAGAACCCGGCTATAATGGACAACGAGGTTTACCTGGGATTGTGGGACCACCTGGATTCCCTGGAATCAAAGGAATTCAAGGCAGGCAAGGAATCCCAGGCACATCTATTAAAGGAGAACAGGGAAATGACGGATTTAAAGGATTCCCCGGATTTAGAGGACCTACAGGATTTCCAGGATTGCCGGGAGTTACCGGTCCTAAAGGATTCAAAGGAACAAAGGTTATTGGTCCAGACGGTGAAGAAGGCGTACCTGGTGTGGATGGGATACCTGGCCAACGAGGTGATCGAGGTAATCCTGGCGATATGGGACCACAAGGCTATCCAGGAACTGGGGTGGTTGGAGTTGGCCCTCCAGGGGAAGAAGGGCCACCGGGATCCCCAGGATACGTCGGTGACCCTGGTGACAACGGCCGTCCAGGATTCCTCGGACCGAAAGGGGAACGTGGAGATGATTGCCCATTTTGCAGATCAGGTAATAAACAATCTTATGTTTTCTCTTCTTTCTTACAAATCTGTGTTATTGTAATACCTGACCATAAGTATTTTTTATTACGTATACGTAATGTCTTGCTTGACATGCGTCCTATTACACATCCGATTACTTATAATTTATAAAGCATAATGCTAAGTTTGCCCGATGATATCTTGTGGAATTTTGTGTTTTAGTCTGCGATTCCTTTTCTATCCATGACGCGTTTTGTCAGGAAGTTTAGGTGGCGTGTTATTCTTTCTACATACATGACTGATATAACTTTTTGTTTCTTCTTTAGCTGTAAGTATTTTCAGATCGTGGTGTACCTACAGCTTCGTTCGGTCTCTAACGCCCAATTTGTGATTATTCTGAAATTTCTGAATATCGCTCTAACATACCTATATAATTGCATATTATGATAAATAAATAACATATACCTACAGGATGAGCCACGAACGAATTATGGTCTAAAATCGAATTATGTTACTAGTATATTCTAATCGATAGTGTGTATAATCCTACATACCTATGTAGGATTATACACACTATCGATTAGAAAATTTTGTTCTATCAAACTCCTATTAGAAAGAAAGAAATATCATTTAATTGGCAACAGTTCGAAAGTCACAAAATACAAATATATTTTTTATATTGTGGTTTTATTACATATCTAACGGGGCCCCGGTTTCGCACGGTTGCAATTTAGGTACATGTGAAGACGTATTCTGATCACGATAAGTTGTGCATAAGTTCTATGCAGTAACCTAACAAAGAGTACTATACTCCATTTATAATAGCATTAGAAAAAAGAGGCTCGTAGAAGCAGGAATGCAAAACATTTTATTTCAAAGTTATGATAAAACAGTTTTAAGGGAGATGCTTAAATTCTAATTTTCTTGCGTTTTTGCAATTTGCAGGTCAGTGTAAGGTTGTATCTTAACAAAAATAATATGATGCGCAACAATAAGAAATATGTAGGCAATAATACAATTTTAACCTTAAAAATCATCAATACATCCCTTTAAATTAGAATTGCTCCGAATTCGTCTGATTTCGCGGGCTACTGCAGCGCATCCACCTTAATTAAAATTGTTTTAACAAATATGGACGTATAATATAAACAAAATTCAAATAATATTTTAAAATTATGCTTTATTTATAGTAACGTCTTCATCACACATTACAAACTTACAACAAAATGAATGAATGAAACAACCGATCACAATGATGATTTAAAAATTAAGATTAATGGAAATAATAATCATGTATTTAAAATATTTTATTTTAAATAACAACTTACAACACAATACGTTGGTGACATTTCTTCGTCTTCATCATCTAATTTAGTCACTATCATCTGATGATGAAGATGAAGAAGTTTCACCAACGTTAATTTGTAAATTCGGTAGAATTATAGTGAAACGAATAACGTTCCAGGTATTGTTCACCCCTGCTTCTTTTAGGTTTTTAGCATTGACACTGTAATTTTAAATTGGAGTTAAATAATATAAATAAATGAAAGCCACATAATTTCATAAGATAAAAAGTTAAAATGGTTACAATTAAGTGTGACAGCTGCTGTAAAAATAGATCATAATAAATTCGGCGTCTATCGTAATGTAACAATGTTTATTGTACTTTTGTTACAAAGTGTGCATTTTAAAAATAACCTTTTTTAACTTCTTTCTAATGCTATTGTAAATGGACTATAGGTTCGCATGAATTGAAGATAGTATTATTAAAGTACTTCTTTTTGCATACATTTACATGACTATAATAATAATAATAATAATTTTATTTCAAGTAACAAGACTCATAGTGTTAGTAACAATATACTTACAACCTATGTTAGTAATACACTTATGACCATCCAGAATAATTAACCTTTCAAATGGTTTTTTTTTTTTTCAAATAGGGGCTTTGGTTCCTGAGATTACTCTTCACACATACTTACACACTCACAAACGCTCTCTCTCTCTCTTTATAATATTAATATATTATAATATACATAGTAATCACCGTTAAGATGTTAACAAACTTACATTTTATATCTTTTCTTTTAGGCTTAGATGGACCAAAAGGACAGAGAGGAAATAACGGCTATCCTGGTAGTAAGGGCAACCCAGGACCTGTAGGTGAACAGGGAAGAAAAGGAGATCAAGGCTTGCCTGGTAGGGATGGAATAGATGGAGGAAGAGGGCCTAAAGGCAACAAGGGTGCAGCAGGCGTAACAGGACCACAAGGGCCAAGGGGGAAAAAAGGAATAGTTATTTACCCACCACTAGCTATGATCATCGCCGATAAGGGACCCCCAGGCGAAAGAGGTAAAAAATAAAAATATCTTCCAAATCCAACAATTATGTGTATTATCCATGCTACGTATGGATAATACACATTATTACCTATATAGTTATAAATATATATTGAATGTTATTGTTATGTTAGCTGCTACCTAGTTAATTAGTAGTACCCAAATACGTTACAGTTGAAGAGTTCTCGTATTTGACTTGACCCCGCATCAAAAACTTTACCAAAATCCACGGCTTCCGTCATCCTTAGTTCCCCCATTGAGTACATAACAGTAACTATAGGTTCTTCCGGTTATGTCCGCCAGAAGATTGGTCACTCAAGATGTATTTCATGTACTGTCACCAAAGGAGATAAGTAATCAGGGTCGTCGGATATAAAATAGGTAGTTGAAGTTTTGTAAGAAACCGATGGATATTTTCGAATAAAATTTAATTTAATTAATAGAAAATAAACAGTTCATTCGTTCAAATTAAATTTCATTCGAAAACATCCATCGGTTTCTTACTTAAACTTAAACTACGTAGATAAATAAAGCATAAAAAAACCGGCCGGAACGGAACCCTATTCTACTTTACTTATATAGCCAGTATTGAAACGAAACCATACCGCGTTTCAGGAATAAATGCACAACGCCATAAACTTTATTAAGCCCCTAATTTTATTTATCCTCTTTAGAGGATTCAAATTAAAATAAAATCATGTCCAATAGATAATTGTTATGATTTTATTTTTAACAGTTTACACGTTTACTTATGATTTCGTTATTTTTGTACGAAGTTTTCTATTCTTTTATTTATTTATTTTCTATAACTCCTGAACTCACAAAGTTATCTAAGCCGTTATAGTTTTCCTTCAAAGTTCATCACATGGACTACCATCATGAATTTTTTCAAATTTTTCGAGCTAGCCGTTTAGCTTTTAGAGGGGGGGACGCTCTATTTTAATACAAAAATGCGCTTTAAAGTTGAATATCTCGCAAACGGATACCTAAATCAAAAAATCAGCAACCTCGCAATGTTTTTAAAATACCTATCTAATGATACCCCACACTATGGGGTAGACGTGAGAAATAAAATCATCTCCACTTTACGAGTACCCCAACAAAAATTTATATCCATGCAAAGTTTCATCTTTCTCGCACTAACCGTTTGGAAGGTAAGCCGAGGATGGACGGACGGACGGACATGTCAAAACTATAAGGGTTCCGAGACGTGAACTACGGAACCCTAAAAAGAATGGTTGGATTAATGAAGATTTATTTTATGTTTAATTTATTTTATTTCAGGCTTCATGGGTTTACCAGGCCTGCCGGGTGATGCAGGCTGGCCAGGGTTTACTGGTGACTCTGGATTTAAGGGAGTTAAGGGACAAATGGGTGACGATGGATACCCTGGCCGCCCGGGTCGAAACGGCACGAGAGGACGAGACGGACAGCCGGGATGGCCGGGTATACCAGCCTCTCAGTCAGTGCAGACGCTTGTTGGACAAAAAGGAGAAAGTGGACTTAAGTAATTATTATTTTTACTCAAATAACTAGGTATTGATTTAAAGTCCGCGTGGCCGCTGCAGGAGTGCTGATCGAGTTATACTGGAAAATACTACCTTCCATAAAGAGTAAAAAAAACTAGATAGATTCAATGAAAAGATATATTGTCCAATTCGAATCATCATTTTACCATTTTGTGTTTGCCAAATGAAAATCTCTCGTTGGCATCATCATCTGCCCAGCCTATTCCCAACTATGTCGGTATCGGCTTTCAGTCTGACTCGGATGCAGCAGAATATCAGTATTTTACATGAAGCGACTGCTTATTTGACCTCCACAATCCAGTCAGGTACTGGATAATACGATACCCTAAGATAAGACTGGTTGTAAGACTTTCAGGCTTCTGACGACCCGTTAAGGCTGCCAATAATGATCCACGAGTGACAGCCGGGACCAACGGCTTAACGTGCTTTCTACAATTTTAAAACAATCTAAAAAAAAACGACCTAAAAAAACCTTTTTCCAAGATTTTGTTTTACAACTTCGCTAACGTGGTTACTAGTATGAATAACCATGCCTAATTTCATCTTTATAGTAGTTACCAAGGGTCTCTGATTTCAACCGCGAACAGACAGGCAGACGTTCTTGACGAAACTATACGGGTTACTTATTTACTACGGAACCCTAGAAACAAAAGTGAGTCGGACTCACATAACTATTATTTTTATTACTACAAAATATACAGCGAGGTCTGTGGCAAGGTCTCTGGCTTGCCGTTATTACCGTACGGTGTGTGATTAATAAACCTGCGCTAGTTCCTAAATTATATCTACATCTTAAAAAAAATACAACATCAAAAAAGTTAACTGCACCTAAAAAGTTCAAAACAATCTCACTTTTCTTTTCTTTTCACCAACTGCATCAAACTGGATGCAGTTGGTGGCGTCAAATAAACTTTGCGAGCAAGTGAACAATCAAACAAAAAAAAATCGGATCTATAGACGGAAAATATTATTTGAGCCAAATACTGCAAAAACTACCAGGTTCCGAAACTAGCTAAACTGATGCTCTTGGATCTTGGTCTCCAGGATACACCTACCTTACCCCACCTCACTTACCATATCGCGTTAATGGTTCTCGATAAGGTAAGAGGAGCCTCCGAGGACTCTCCGTTACCAGGCTCGGCTGACATGGTTTTAGACTGTGTTATATGAATCGACTCCAAAGCCAACAAGATGGTTTCATTCGGTAACCATATGAGGCAAAATGATAGAATAGTCAACACCAAAAGTAACACTCTCGGATCGACTTACATTCGCTAGTGAATTTAGATCCCAGGGCGCAAAGGCGAGCGAAGGGAGCTCGAAAATTTTTGGACCTCGGATAGGTTAGGTTTTTTTTTGAACATTCATACACGACGGCACGGTTGGCGCAGTGGTTAAGCGATTGACTGCTGCGCTGCGTGTCGCGGGTTCGATTCCCGCACGGAACAAATATTTGTATGACCTACATGTATTTGTACCGAGTCTGGGTGTTTTTCTATCTATAACATGTATGTATTTACAAAAAAAAAAAATGTATATAAGTAGTTTATCAGCCATCTTGTTACCATAACACAAGCATTAGGTTGCTTAGCTTGGGACTAGATGGCGCTGTGTGAAATGTCCAGGGATATTATTATATTATATTATTATACAGAAATAGGAGTTACTTCGTCGACTTATGCAGCAAAGTTAATGAATTAAGAGAACTTAGGCTACAAGAGCGAATGAAGTGAGGTAAGAAGTAAGAGTTATAGACAAAGACATTAAATTATTTACTTTGTAGGTACCTATCTTAAATCTCTTTGATTATAGACATATCTAGTGTCACTGGTGTCGGTCGTGTGAAGTCATGTCTAATGACAACATTAACACTGCCTTTCACTTTTCAGTTATTTGCAACGACAATAATCTATATACTTATAATAAATCTGTAGAAGTGAAAATTCTGTACATTGAAAATATCAAAAAAATAAATGGCAGGGGGTGTTACTAGACCGACACCGAACCCAAAAATGTGATTAAAAATTTTTTTTTCTGTCTGTCTGTCGGTCTGTCTGTCTGTCTGTCTGTCTGTCTGTTTGTTCAGGCATCACGCAAAAACTACCGGTTCGATTACGATGAAACTTGGTATAATTATTCTTTAATATCCTGGGCACCACACTGGGTACTTTTTATCCCGGAAAAGTATATACAATAAAAAACAAACTTAATTTTGCGGTTCGATCCCTAGACCCGATTACTGCACCAACCGCAAATAATAAGTTTGTCGTAGATTAAGTCACCCGCAATGGAGTTCATTTTTATTCCTTTTAGTTTTTAGAGTTATTTAGGTTTATTTTTATATAAGTCGTAGGTATAGATTTTAATTTTAAAGTATAGGTAGTATATTTGATAGTGTACGTAGTGACCGTAGGTTATTTTATAATACTGTAGGATTAGTCATTCGTATAGATATTATGTAGTTTTTAGGGATTTTGCTTATATTTATTGAGTTTAGATTAGTTATCATCAGAAATAGGTTTATTTAGGTAGATAGGTATTTAATTTTCTGTTATTGAGTTATTTTTTTTTAATTAGGTAGGTACTTAGGTAAAGATATCATATAGGTACCCTCTTAATCACCACTAATGAGACACAATTGGTTTTCTATTGTAATTAGCCACAAAGGGCCCGCGAGATATATGGCATTCTGGGGAAGCACATAGGTACATTTTATCCTGTTAGCACGTTCCCGTGGGATAATTTCCGACATCCACGCGGGCGAAGCCGCGGGCAGAAGCTAGTTAGTAATAAAATAATAGCTGTTCTTACTTCTTACATCGCTTCGTTAAAAATGGTAGTAAATAGTAAGTGGGCAGAACTTAGCCCTAACAAGTGTCACGCACCGTTCCATAGGAAAATTCGGCTGCCATCTCCTGTTTTACTTTATGGTTCTATTCCTGTTTCTTTTATTGTTCTTGATAATTTTATTTAATAAAAAAATCAGGATTGTATACTACTAATAAGATCAAAGCGCGCTGCGTCTGTGTACCTACACCGATTAAATTATTGTTGGTTGCTTGAGTTGCTTCAACTTGCTTGTGTTCTGTTAATAACACAGTGAATACATTACAGAGGTGAAATTGGTGAGCCCGGAGAGCCCGGTCTCCCTGGTGAAGTCGGAGAATCGAGTGCTCACGGAATAAATGCCAAAGGCCCCAAAGGTTTCCCCGGAGTACCCGGAGCTAAAGGTATGCATTATTAGTATTCATAAAATTAATTTACACTTTTGTATTATATCGTCATCACCTGCCTAGCATTTTCCCAACTATGTTGAGGTCGGCTTCCAGTCTAACCGGATGCAGCTGAATACCAGTGTTTTACATGGAACGACTACCGAACTGACCTCCACATTATATTATACACAACTTATTACTCGCCTAAGTAAGCAATAAAGTTTATCATTATCAGTTTTTCAAAACTACTCCTCAAAGGGGATATAGGGGTGTTAAAGTTTATGTGGAAGAATTTGAACGCGCGGTCCGATTAACTCGAAACTCAGCATTAATACTTTTGACAGGAAAGACACGATGAAAAGTTTTTGGGTCTTTCGAAAATCTACCTCAGGCGGGGCAAAAAGGGGTATTTTTTTTTAAGGGGAGTAATTTACTACATGGTTTGATTAACTCAAAGATAATGTATACCAAATAAATCATCTTTGAGTCAAATTATGGAAACATCCCAATTTTTTTTTAATTCTACCTATTCACCCAGAGGGGTCTCTGGGGTGAAAAGACGGGATACAGTTAATATGAACAACCTTTTTGCTTTGGTTAATAAACTTGATACTTGGCAATATTTGCCTTAGTAATTAATACAGATGGTCACTTTTAGTTTAAAAAAAAACTCATCACAAAGGATTTCCGACACCCACGCGGGTGAAGCCGTAATATATATAATTCTTCTGTACGTGTGTTTGTCATCTAACTCCTCCTTAACGGCTGGACCGATTTGGATGAAATTTTGTGTGTATGACGTCTGCCGGCAAACGTCGTCCACCAACCGGGTCCAATGGTGTTTTCAAACTATCCAGGAACCCATTGAAATATACACACATTTCATCAAAATCGGTCCAGACGTTTAGGAGGAGTTAGGTGACAAACACGCGTACAGAAGAATGATAAATATTAAGATAATTTAGTTGTACACTATTATGTATTTTGTAATCTATCCGTCTACTGTCAAAAATTCAATTTCTATCTTTATCGGTTTGGGCTCTATGTTTTGGCTGTGAGAGAGTTTTATTAACATTACCTACCCTATTAATTTATAAATAAACTTACATATATTGATGTGTTTAACTTTTGCTAGTTAGGGCAAGTTAGTACTAGATAAGTATAATAATTACCTACGTATTAAACCAAAACAAAACTTGCAGGTATGCTTGGAATGAAAGGAGAAAGAGGTGAAATGGGATTCGACGGTACTCCGGGTACATACGGCGATCAAGGCCCATCTGGCAGGTCTATACAGGGTTCCAAAGGTTATAAAGGTTTTGTCGGAAGAAAAGGTAGTGTTGGACCTTACGGTATTCCTGGCACTCACGGGGAACAGGGGCTTGTGGGTGCTGTGGGGAATAAGGGAAAGAAAGGAAATCGTGGCGACGCTGGTTTGTCCATCCTAGCGGGCGAAAAAGGTTTCGATGGACTGGCCGGTGAACGAGGAGAAGATGGTGATACAGGTTATCCGGGCATGGCAGGAAGAACTGGATCTATGGGAAATAAAGGACAACAGGGTCCACCAGGAGATATGGGCCCCGATGGACCACAAGGGCCTCAGGTAAATACGATTATACGAATATTTATTCTAACTTCCATGTCTACAGTTAGTATTGAAATACCTACCGACACCGACACCTTTTATTGCAATTTCATTTCAAAACTTCCACAGCTGACATCGGGACTTGACAAACCCCTTTTATACTCGTAGTAACTTACAGTTCCTAATTTACATTTACTCACTTTAAAACATGTCAGGTATGGACGTATGGTGCTCTTTCTTTTGCTCATAATTATATACAGGATCAAATTGAGCAGGTTCGACAAATTAAAATATCTAATTCAGCGTGCCATAGAGTAAATTTTGAGCATGTTTATTAAGGAAAGGGATGCACATACGTGCGCGTACGCGAGGCGATTTGCAACGTCGTCGTCGGGCGCTCTTTTTTTCGTTGGAACGGTCAAAATTAGGTAAATACCGCTAGTTCAACACGTTGCCATCGCTGAGTTCAAACCACGGAATAGATATTTATCTATTCCGTGGTTCAAACCGTGAAGCAAGATTCATGGTTTGAACTCAGCGTTGAATGGATTGTTCGGGCCGCGCGCTAAAATTATTGATTACTTTAATTTTCTTATTTGTTTTGATAATTATGAAAAAATTTTTACTTAAACGACGATAATGTGTGTCTACTTGAAAGCAATAACTTAGTTTGCACTATCTAAGACGATAATTACACGACTTTTGTAAAAAAAATATTTTTGGAAAATGACAATTTATTATGATTAGGTATATATGTAACAGTTACGGCACCTCCTATTTCGATTTGTCGCAAGTTTTCGATTTCATCCTATATTTAGACAACAAAAAAAAATATTATTTGTTTTTTGTTGCCAACAGGGAAGAAAAGGAATACCAGGAATAGAAATACAAGGTGCCCCAGGCTTAGCTGGTCAGCCTGGATGGCCTGGACGCTTAGGGTTGATTGGAGAACCAGGTTTACAAGGCCCTAATGGAATAATTGGCGATAACGGTCCTAAAGGAATGAAAGGAAATATAGGAATCGCTGGCATTCGGGGCATGCAGGGGGTAGATGGGGTAATGGGTCTACAGGGATTCCCGGGCAGAGCGGGAATTCTCGGAAACCCAGGTGCTCAGGGAGATCAGGGAGACAAAGGCTCCTTAGGATTTAACGGAGAGCCTGGTCATACTGGACGAGTAGGACCTTCTGGTTTTAAAGGTGTTATTGGTGAAGTAGGTCTTCCAGGTTTTCCTGGCAATGACGGCAGTCCCGGTTTTAAGGGATTGAGAGGAGATTGGGGCTTTCCTGGTTTAAAGGGTTTTAGAGGTGATGATGCCACAAGAGGCCTCAAAGGTGACGCAGGTTCACCTGGTTATCATGGAACTAATGGAAGACCCGGTTTAAAAGGTTTTAAAGGTGCGACAGGTGACTTAGGATCACCAGGTCTAAGTATTGCAGGTCCACCAGGATTAAAAGGTGACAAAGGAAATACTGGGTATCCAGGGGCATTTGGAAGTGTGGGAAGAAAAGGAGAAAGGGGTGATTTTGGTCTTGTTGGAGAACGTGGTGAAGGAGGTGACAAGGGTTTCCTTGGAGTACGTGGTCGTCCAGGAAGGGCGGGAAAAGTTGGAGATAAAGGTCAACATGGGGCACCAGGAGCTGTTGGGTTACCTGGTCAGAAAGGCGCCCAGGGCTTCGAAGGTAGACCTGGACGCATAGGCTCTCCTGGACTTCCTGGTGAAGTTGGCTTGAAAGGTCCAAGTGGACGGATAGGCAACCCTGGAATCAAAGGACAGCAGGGTGATATTGGAATTACTTCGTACGTCGCCCCTACCAACGGCGATATTGGTGACATGGGCATGGAAGGTCTTCCTGGCCTTCCAGGAGATATCGGTGAAGCAGGATTTTATGGACGCCAAGGAATCAAGGGTGAACAAGGAGATGAAGGCCTCCAAGGAGAAAGAGGTGATATGGGTTTAATTGGATACAAAGGTCCAGTTGGTGATAGAGGACCACCCGGTCTCGCTGGTATAAATGGAGAAAATGCCCCACGAGGAGAACAAGGAAAACATGGCTTTGATGGTCTTCCCGGGTGGCCCGGTGCTAGGGGTCAGAAGGGTAAACCTGGCGAATATGGCTTCAATGGTCCCGATGGGTTACGTGGTCCCCCAGGTCTTATATTCGAAGGACCAAAAGGTATGATTGGAATGGATGGAGCACCAGGGCCCCGGGGTATTTCTGGACGACCAGGAAATCCAGGACTGGTTGGAAACATTGGCATAAAAGGTTTTCGGGGGGATACCGGAGAAATGGGTGACTCGTACAACCCCAAAGGTGCGCAGGGAAACCGAGGGTATCCAGGGTTCACTGGTGCTAGAGGACAGAAAGGAGATCAGGGTGATTCTGGTATACCTGGGCGGTTAGGACAAGAGGGTGCGCAAGGATTTAAAGGTTTGAGGGGTGATGAAGGCGAAGAAGGGCTATATGGATCACCTGGCTTTAAAGGTATAAAAGGTGATATGGGAGATGTATTAGCTTCTTCTACAGATATACCTGGAACCACTGGCGACATGGGCCCACGTGGATATGATGGGCGGCCGGGACGTGATGGTAAGCCAAGTGAAATTGGAAGGAATGGTGTACCAGGACAGAAAGGAATGAAAGGAGATGATGGTTTGACCGGTGAGATTGGAGCTCCAGGACCAATGGGACGAGAAGGATTAAAGGGCATAAAAGGATTACAGGGCTATGAAGGATATCGTGGAGCTATGGGTGATGCTGGCCCTCCTGCTGTGCAGCCAGTACCTAAATCTAGAGGCTTTTATTTTGCTGTTCACTCACAAGAAAGAATGATTCCACAGTGTCCATCGGGAACCTCGCCCCTTTGGAGCGGATATTCTCTTATTCATATTATTGCAGACGGAAAAGCACATGGACAAGATCTAGGTAAGTCATTTATCTATTAAAACTTTATGCTCAAATAAATATAACCATACGGCGCACTTAATGCCTATGGCATTTTCTATCAAGCTTCCTTAGCTAGAGTGATGTAGACACAAAACATAGGTATCTAGTTGCAAAATTATAGAAAATGAACCTGAAAATAATTGTAAATAAAATACTAGAATAAATAAGATAGGTACATGGTACATACCTACTTAACAAAATATACAAAGTCAAGAGAGTTAAAAATACGTAAATAAATGGAAAAAAAAGAATCCAATAAATCAACTCTTGAGATGATACTGCCAACTTCTGGCAAATGTGAAAGCTATCTGACATGCCTAATTGATAGTGTAAAAATAATATGAAAATTGATACGACCTTATTTCTTTAAGGTGCATCCGGGAGCTGCTTACGCAAATTTTCGACTATGCCTTACATGTTCTGTAACTTCAACGAAGTCTGCAATTTCGCTCAGCGTGAAGATTACAGTTTCTGGTTATCAACTCCAGAACCTATGCCTATGTCTATGACACCCATACAAGCTAAAGATGTTGGAAATTATATATCCAGGTAAGGCTTCATTACGATTAATTGTAGCTCCGGCTGCATGAGCTAATTAATAGTAGATTATTCACTAAGGGGATAAAGTAGGGTCTTATTGTTGCGAGCTATATTTTGAATCCTGAACACAACGAAGGATTCTAGGGCTCCCGAGCGTAGTGAGGGAGCTCTGAATTAGCTCCTGAGCGAAGCGATGGAGTTAAGACTGGAATCCTGAGTGCAGTGAGAGATTCAAGCTCGCCCAAGACGAAGACACCTTTATCCCCGAGGAGAATACTCTACCTTTCGCTACTGCGAGGTAATTATAACCAATTAGATTATCGAATTTGCAGTTTATGAAACTGATAAATAACCGGAGCATACCTATAATAGAGGTATATAGTATATATATATATATATAGTCCCTATAATACCTATACTAGTTATTTGCAGTGTCATACACTATTTACCCGACTATCCGACACCCGACAGGAAAGGGTTATGTTTTTATGCGTACTTAAATAGGTATCTTTGTATGTCCTTATACTCACGAAGCAAGCTAACGGCCGAATGGATTTTAATATCATGAGGAGGCTATCCACTCGTTTGGGTCCCGCGAAAATTATAGACTGTTTTGTTTTTATAAAATCAAAATGGTGGATTTTAGACGACGACAAAGGAAAGTCTTGAAAAAAAAACGGTACCATTACTATGTAGGATATGAAAATAATTTGAGATTGAGACGATTCCCAAATTATAACACACTAAAAGGATTCAAATAAAAATAAAATGACAAAATCAAAACCCGACTGCAACTAAGATTCAAAACTCGCTCACTTTTCAAGCAGTCTGATGCTGTTGATGGCATCAAATCTGAGATTTGATTGAACTAAAATAACATACCTACTGCTTGACGGGTTTTCTTAATTTTTTCAATCTAATCTCATTCATTTTCATCAAAAACAATAAATAATATCATCAATGGAGCGTCAACCCAAACCCAACCTTCCAACGCGGGGGTATACGCGCCACAGGCCACAGGTACCGATCATTTGGTTCGTCGACGGCAACTAAAACCTATGAAGTAAGAACTCTTTTGTCGATACATCAATAGAAAAGAGGTTTTCTTTGATAAATGATAAATGATTTTATTTTGTAAGTAGGTTTGTACAAACACTTTTACACGTCAATCATATTTTAAAACTAGATGAGGTCGGCGTTTCCTATCTGACTAGTCTGAGAAGAAAGGCCGAAACAAACTCAGACGTCACAGTCTCTTTTAAAGTCCAGACATAATCTTGGTCAGATCATATGAAGACCATGTAGGTCGATGTCTGAGATGGTCTTTTGAGGAAAGAACCACACAGATTGAGAGGACCTGTCCAGTCAGTGCACGCATTTGTCAGAAATCGTGCAGCTCAACTCAAAACTTAAGGAGCTCACCGATCCGACGAACAATACCAAAGAAAGGACATTTGGGTAGGCCACATTAATTACTCAAACTGCCAGACCATGACAAAAACTAAGAGAACAGAGAGAAAAATAATATAAATACAATGACCCACATAGTCTTCACATTCACAATAATTAAAATAATATAATACTTTACTAAGTAAGCAAATGTCATAGTATATATAAAATTCATTAATTTCAGTGTATATAAAAAAAAAAAACAACAACAAAACAGAGAAAAACAAAATAAAAACATTCAATACGTAAAAAAAAAAAAAAATTAAACAAAAATTGGAAGCAGCTTAATCCCAAGCCTTTTTGTCCTCGATATAATCCTTAACGGTATAAAAGGCTTTCTGGCACAACTTACGTTTAATAAATGATTTGAATTTATTAAGGCTTAGATCTTGAACTGGGCTTGGAACTTTATTATAAAAGCGTATACATTGGCATCTGAACGAGCCACCTATTTTCTTGAGCCTTGTTGTAGGTACAACAAATTTGTGTTTGTTCCTAGTATTTATATCATGGATATCACTGTATTTTTTAAATAATTTTATATTTTTATGGGCATATAAAAGATTTTCATAAATATATTGAGAAGGCACAGTCATAACATTAATCTCTTTAAATTTGTCTCTGAGCGAGTGTCTCGGACTCAGTTTATAAATTGATCGAACAGCTCGCTTCTGCAAAACAAAGATAGTCTGAATATCAGCGGCATTTCCCCACAATAGAATACCGTATGACATTACACTATGAAAATAGCTAAAGTACACTAAACGGGCTGTCTCTACATCAGTTAAATTACGAATTTTTCTAACAGCGTATGCTGCGGAACTTAGCTTTTTTGACAATTTATCTATATGTGGACCCCACTGAAGCTTAGCATCCAAAGTTATGCCCAAGAATACTGTGCTGTCTTCAGGATTCAATTCTTCGCCCTTTATCAACACATTAGTTTTCACCTGCCTAACGTGAGGTAGCGTAAACTTAATGCATTTGGTTTTTTTCTCGTTTAAAAGTAAATTATTAACATTGAACCAGTGGACTACTTTAGAGATCGCGCTATTTACATCGTCAGTAACCTGCTGCTGACGTTTAAGTTTAAACAAAAGTGAAGTGTCATCTGCAAACAACACTATATCATGATTATCCTTTATGAGGTACGGCAAGTCATTTATATAAATAAGAAACAAGAAAGGACCAAGAATTGAGCCCTGTGGGACTCCCATTGTTACTATAGATCCGGGAGATCTTTTTCCATTAACGTCAACGCTCTGAATCCTCTTACTCAAGTATGAAGTAAGAAGATCCAGAGCAGTGTTCCGGATTCCGTAGTGGCGGAGTTTCCTGATTAACGTTTCGTGAAGAACGCAATCGAATGCCTTGGACAAATCACAAAAGATGCCCAAGGCATCGCATTTATCTTCCCATGCATTATAAATATGTCCTAAAAGTTCAACACCGGCATCAGTAGTTGAACGACCCCTTGTAAAACCGAACTGTTTGCTATGTAATAATTTGTGTTTATTAAAAAATCTTTGCACTTGATCTAAAATTAATTTCTCAAAAATTTTACTAAAGGTAGGTAGTACAGAAATAGGTCTATAATTTGTAGGGTCTGATGTACTACCTGATTTAAACAAAGGTATTATTTTACTATTTTTCATTAGGTCAGGAAACTCCCCACTGTTAATACAACTATTAAAAATAAGAGCTAGAGTAGGTGCTACAATGTCAATAATAGACTTAGCAACTTCTACAGAATTACCCCACAGATCTGCAGTCTTTTTAACATTTAAAGTGTGAAAGGTTTTAATTATATCTCTACAGGTAATATGTTCAAAATGAAATTCCGAATCGCAACCATTAACATTTTCCTTAAGCAAAGACTCAGCAACAGAAGGTGATGAGTTTAGGGATTTAGTAGTTGAAACGGGAATATCTGAAAAGAAATTTTCAAATGCCTCGGCGACTTGTGAGTCTGATTTTATTATGTTGTCATTAATAGACAGGCTGTAGTCAGTATTTCGGTTACTAGATCTTCCCGCTTCACTATTAATAATAGAGCAGGTCGTTTTAATTACATTACTGCTGTTTTTAATCTTTGAACCCAAATAACGTGACTTGGCCATATAACAAACTTTTTTAAATAATTTGGAATAATTTCTAACATACAAATTAAATTCATCAGTGTTAACATAATACCTTTCATTGTACAGTTCATAAAGCCGCGTTCTACAGTTGTACAGTTCATAAAGCGCGTTCGCGTCTTTGTTTGGTAAATGTTTCTATACGCTTTTCTCAGTTGACGTTCCAAATTCAAATCACATTAATGACCAACGGGTCTTAATGAAATTCAGTACAATATTAATGTCCGGTTAGAGCCTAGGGCTTAAATGACTTGCTTTAAGTTAGGTTTGCATGACATAGGTATAAATTGACGTTAGCGAGCAGGTGGTATGAAAATTATTAAACATCTGAAGGCCAATTTCTCGTAATTCAAAACGTTCAAAATCTAGTCTCAATCTCATCTCAGCGACAAACAAATGTCAAAAACTTGTCAAAATGTAGGGAAATTAGAGGTATTTTTGACAGATTGAGACTGAGTTCAGACTGTGAACGTTCTTAAAATTACGAGAATTGCCCCTCAGACCGTTAGTGCGGTCAAATCTCTAATTCACGTTATCTACCTTTATTAGTCTTTGTTAGGCCATAGTTGATCGAAAGCGATATCATGGCATAATGTTGATACCTAATTTACCTATAATTAAACTAGCGACCCGCCCCTGCTTTACACGGGTGTTAACAATTATCATATCAACCTTCCGGAATAAATGTTGTCTCAGTGTAGGTAGTTTGGTAGATCTAAGCGGTCACATAACACAGACACGAAAAGCGACTTTTAACTATGTATAGATAGGTAGAAATTGTGCATACAAACGGTTAAACATATTCTTCATTCCCAAACATTTTTCAGATGCCAGGTATGCGAAGCACCCACGCGAACTATTGCCATCCATAGCCAAAGCAACTTAGTACCTGAATGTCCCAATGGCTGGAGGGAGTTGTGGCAAGGTTACAGTTTCCTAATGGTAAGGATGATTAGCTATTCAATTAGTTATTACTAATTACATAAGTGTTGCAAGTAAAAAAAACGGTGGCTAACTTGTCTTATCGTTTACAGCACACGGCTGGAGCGCGCCATGCAACAGGACAAAGCCTCATATCTCCCGGATCGTGCATGAGACAATTCCGCTCGCGTCCTTTCATAGAATGCAACGGACTCGGTCGCTGCAACTTCTTTGCAACAGCCATTTCCTACTGGCTCTCAGTAATAGATGATTATAGAATGTTCGAGAAACCAGAACAGCAAACCTTAAAGGCCGACCAAGTATCTAAAGTTAGCAGGTAAGCAAACTAATCATATTTTTATTTATGTACCTATTACGTAAATATTCTAGGTACAGTCTTTAGATTTCTACGAGGCAGTATTGGCAATCGTTTTTCCTGTGCCCACAAAATGGCCTCACCAACTGTTGCAATTTTTGCATAAATTCTGGCAAAACATTTTTATCTATCCCCCTCCCACTGAGAAATGCAATGCTTCATCACAAGTCCAGAAGATTCCCGTTAACTCGTACTCGCGAGGCCGCGACTGTGTAGTCAGATTGAAAACTGCGTTATGGCAACGCGACAACGTGGCGACTATAATTACTTATTATAGTCGCCACTACACCACAATAATTATATGTAGACACATAATAATGTTTCACAAACAGTTGGTGCTTTGGTGCTTGGTAGTAGGTTGTTGGTAAACTAGCTCACCGGTTACTTGGTAGGCAGGTATGTTGATACTTACGAGCTTTTTGTTACGCAGGTGTTCTGTTTGCATAAGAGAATGGCCGGTGCCGCACAAGAGCTCGGTACGGATGCCTACGGTCCCGGTAGGCGACTTGAACTCAGTACCAAACGCAGCTATTCGACGGCCGTATCGTCCGTACAACACCCGCCGGCCATACTACCGCCGCGGGGTGCGAGGAAGACGCCGACAATGAAGAGACTTACGAATCTTCCTGAAATTCACTTGAAACGTTATTTCTAGGACTAAAATATTGTGATGATATAGGCAAAATAATTAATAGAAGGAAGAGAATACGGATAGAATATTATATCACTGCCAAAATTAAATAAGTATCTATGTATAACTATGTCACTACTTATCTAGTATTTAATTTAATTAATTTTGTTCATAATTTTACACAGCATGCAATACCTGCTATCGCAATCTATTATCACAATTCAATTGTTATGCAACCAATTCACAAAGAAATAGTTACTTCTACAATATGTAACATAGGTACCTAATTAACGCAAGACCAAAACTGTTTTTTTCTTAAAGTAACTATGTAGTTTTATTAAGAAAATGGTGTTGACCCTATGATTACATTATGCATTTAAAATTGAGTGCCTTGAAATAAGATTTAATTTTGTTTGGTTATCAGTATGGCATTCTTTTATTTTTTTTATTATTCCTATTGAGTTTTAATATAGGTATATTTTGTTGACTATCAATTCAGTAGTCAATTATGAACAAACTACTTTCAGGACTTGCGTTTATTCTGTTACACCTTGTATATGTTATGATAATTAAATAACTAAGTATAGAAAGAAATTAGAAGACTAATAAGCTTTTTGTATGATTTAATAAAACGATATTTTTATAATAAATTGAAGTCGAACTAGTGAATGTGGAGGGTAATACCTACTTACCTAGTAGGTACTATATGTAATATTTATTCAAAAAACTCCATGGTATTTGTATCCTGGAAATTCAAGTCTATAACATTAAATGTTTACCAGGACCACAGGATTGTAAAACTGTGCCAGGACTAAGTCCGATAAATAAAGCACTTTATTAATAGTGTTGTAAATATAATATTATCGACCTAGTTGCGAATAGAATAATAATAAAACAATTTAAAATACCTGGGATTTTATTTCCCCGATAAATAACCTTTTAAATTCAAAGTAAGTTATTTGCCATTAACAAGGTAGGTAGTTACCTACATAGGATGTCAATTTAAAGCGTATCATACTGGCGGAGTAAGGGTGGGGGGCTGGTCCTGGGGGACTCCCAAATCTGGAAAAGTACTTTTTAATCAAATCCCAAAGAAGGCCAAAATATGATCAATAAGAAGCAGTTTCGAGTTGAAGGTACCTACCTACTTATGCAAAATATAAATGCAAGGTGCCAACATTTTCCAAGTTCGCTTGTATCGCTCTTAGGGTCGGATCACATACTACAACCACACCACTACGACACCAAGTGGACGGCCGCTAATTTGTATGAAAATGAAAACCTAGTCTATTCACACGGATCACGTGTACCTTGTACTTAGGCGATACCGATCACATCAAGGCGACATCGCAGCCACAAGGCAACGTCGACGCGACGACACTGTCACAGCCGGAGTCAATGTGTCTGCAAACACTAGCGAAAACGCAACCACATCCAAATTTTGTAGTTACCACAACGCAATACAAGAAGCTGCAGCGACACTATTCACGCGTAACCATTGCTTGACCAAATTTTGTCGCTGCGATGTGGTGTGGTTGTGAAACGTGTGTTCAGGCCCTTAAATTCACTTCATTCCTTAAACTTTTTTGCATAAATGAATCGACAAAGTAACTCAATTTCTGTAGGTATGGTCAAAAGAAAATCTAACCTATATACCTACGCCTACGAGTCCTACCTTTGTCAACATTCTTATAACAGCGTTTACAACGTACGACATTTCATACAAACTTTCAAGTCCTTGTTTTTCGAAATGCATAAACCGATTTTAATGAAACTTCCTACGCATAAGCAGGATATACATAGGTCTAAAAAGTTAATTGAGAACATTTTCGAAAAATAGCTTTTTCTTGTTCGCACGCCGCTAGTGATCGTATTTCTCTAGGATTTTCTCCAAGCTGGTCGCTGGTGATCGCTTTAGATGTATGTTAACACTTGAAAATACATGTTACAAGCCAATCACAATAAGAAAGCACACGAGTGTATTGCCACAAATCTGATCCTAGCCCCCAAACTAGGCCTGGACCGTACTAAGTGTTAGTATTCTTTTAGTACTAAACGCCCTACATCATGCTTTTATAAGATGTACTGTCATAGTCAAGACACATGTAAGTCTGCTGTAACACCTTAGTTCTTAAATCAGCATATCCGCAAGAGAAAATTGCTAGTTGGGGAGCTACATCACGAGCGTCTCTAAGCTCTTCTCAACGAGAGCTAAGGCTTACCTACCATTGACCGAGAACAACATGTGTTATCCCGAGAAGCTGAAACTGCTTCACAACGAGAATTGCGGCTCACAGCTGACCGCGAACGGCATACATTATCTCGCGAGTCCGAAACCTACACTGAGAGGGAATTACGTCTCACAGCTGATCGCGAACGGCATGTACTATCCCGTGAGTCCGAAACCTTCACTGAGAGGGAATTACCTCGCACCGCTGACCGCGAACGGCATGTACTATAATAAGTAGGTATGTAAAGTTGTCGAAAATTTACTACTGACGGGACAAAAAGGGGTACCTAATTCAGTTTGAACTTGAAACTGTATGTTACATTTTCACGCCTAAACCACTGAACTTCTGATTTGGCATAGAGATAGATGGCATCCTGGGGAAGCCCATACATTTTATCCTGTTAGCGCGTTCCCATGGGATAATTTCCGACATCCACGCGGGCGAAGCCGCGGGCAGAAGCTAGTTGATAAATAAAATAAACAAACGTGTCCTATCGGTAGATACGGTAGGGTTTAGGTTTAGGCTGCATCAAGCTAACTGCCACAACTGATGGTAAGTGATCACCGTCGCCAATTCAAAAATATCCATCTGCAATACCAGTGGCGTCAGAGATACGTTTCCATCTCCAAGACAAAGCTAAAATAACTCTAGTGCCTGTCGGCACCCGCCACCCATATTCACCCAACTAGAACACATACCTACTCTTCAAAATATAACAGTAGTACAGTAGGCGGCAGATATACAGGGTGTTATTGACAGCCCTCCACAAAAACACAGGATTGATTCAGCTCCTTATTCTGAATCATATCCCACTGGAAATTTTCTCAGGAAAAAAAAAATTATGCCGTTTTTCTGCTGATATTCCTTTATTTCAATGTAAAATTACGTTCTCTGTATGCAAAACTCCATTTACGTAAATAAAACAGCTGAAAACAGCCTCGCTCAAGCTCGCTGCGCTGCCGTCCGCTACGTGCGTTTTGCCACGGTAACGATACGTTGCGTGTGAGGTAATAAAACAAATCTGGTTTTTTGGATTCCCTTAATGTTCCTGAAAGAATTACATGTACCGGTCATCTTAATATGATGTACTAAAGCCACCCTATCAGTTTGCGGAGGGCTGTCAATAACACCCTGTATAATATTATGTACAGGTCTGTTTAATGTAGGTACCTAGTTGGAAATTTATTTATTTTTAAAAAAAATTATTAATGATGTGATTATATAATCTCAGAAGGTAAATGATAATTGACAATGTTAATTATATATATTTGTACGCCTCTGGGCAAAACAGAGAATCTATCTATTTTTAACACCTCACACTCCGTTGTAATCTGACCTATGTTTACAAATAATATTCTGATTCTGATTCTGAAATCTTCTGTGAAATTAATTTTACTGTTGGCTTTCTACTTTGCAATGACACCTTTTATGTATGTCGTACCTTCTTGCAGTACCGACAAGTAACCTTGGCAAAACGACATTCTCCAGTAAGGCGATCACCACAATGGTAGCAAAATTTTAAGTTTGTTTGCACTGCATTGATCATGGGTTCAGGAGCTGCTGGCATGGTCGTCGATGTACTCGCCGTCGTCGAATCGAATCCGCTTTGCAACGTTCCTGGTGTTACCATTTACATTTTGTATCATGCGAACATCTCTTACTGGACTCTCGGAAGATAACACATAGCCTCAACAACATTGTCATAACTAAGTTTATCTCTTTTCAATAAATCATATTGCAGTCTGTGATCTTTCATTCCACACACGAGTCTGTCACGTAACATACGTTTAAATCCGAAAAATTGCTATCAGAACTGATCTTCTGCTTTGTTGTTAGTTACGTGTATAGAACTTATAGGTACGACACTGATATTTTATTAGGTTTAGGGCTATAATGTTTCGTTAAAACGTTCGCGTTCACAATTTCCGTAAATAAGAAATCACTAACTTTTTTAGACGTAGGTAATTAACGCATGAAGCGTATCGAACACGTTCGATCCACACTGTGTAAAAGTTTGCTCTTTTATGTCCAAGTCCAACACTACGCCATTTGCTTCAAATCAAAATGTTAGCCTGTTTATGCAATTGTTCCAATTGTCTGTTTGAGAATCAAATTCCGTAAGCTACACAGACTTACACTCCATTCTTTAAAGTTTATTGCTCGTCGCCACTATTATGTTCAATAAAACACTAAATAGGTAATTCACTGTTTTATTTCATGGATAGCATAAGCATAGCCGTTATTTTCACACATGTGGGGTACTTGTACAAATCTTATTTGTCAAGATTTCCAAGTTACTACATTAAACATACAGCTAACACAACATATAGCAATGATGGTTGTACAACCCCAAATGAGCTTACAAGCCCCAATACTAAGAATTTCCCATTCCACCTCCCTTCGTTGCTCAAGACTACAGTTTAAGATGCTGATGTTTCTGTCTTTGTAAGACAAAAGCCTTTAAATTAACTAAAAAATAATAAGAAAAATTACAGAAATATGATATGGATTTTATATGAGAACAACATTATTTACACTTCAATGCAAAGTAGTCATACAATTTTGCAGGTTTTTTAAATTATTCTGTAGCCTTATTTATTCTCTTATATTTGCTCATGTGTGGTTACTTTGATCGTCATTCAATTTGTCTTGATACAGAATCTAAATTCTTAAGTTTATGGTCGTCAAGATTTGGCCTCACTTCATATGTGCAGATAGTTACTCCATGTCTGTGGCCAGGACTAAACTCTCCTTTTAATCCAATGTAATAAATTATTGTTTTTTCTGCACCAAAATTGGCAGGGAAATGCATTGTTAAATGATAAACTGATGAAAATGTTACAATCCTGAAAAATTAACAATAATAATTACTATTAAATGTAGCTAAATATATGATGAAAAAATTACAAAATTATTTTGGTCATGCTAATTGTGTATTTTTTTAGTGATCATAAATAATAAATATAAGACTTACTTAGGAGAATATTCCAAAACACCTTCACTATCCTTTTGAAGTTCAAATATTTGGTCTGGTTCCATTGATACTTCATCAAATGTCATGTTGGGTTTATTTTTAAACCTAAAAAATAATTATAGTATGTTAAGCTTCCTAGATAAAATTCCTAGTACTTAAATGTAGTTTACAATAAATTATTTACTGTAGGTATATCCAATGACTTTATACTCACAATCTTAATTTTGCAGGATGAGAATCAGAATCTTCAGCAGATATTTTTATGCCCTTCAGTTTCACATTCCCTGTGAACGGTATATTGAATAGTAACTCTTCATCAGCGTCACTTTCAACAAACTGAAAGATAAATGGCAGTTATTCATGAAAAATTGATTCAATAATTGTTTGTAGAACCTTCAATGCAACTTCTATTAACCAATCAAATCAAATCTACCCATGATCAACTTTGCTACTACGCCTCATGAGTCCCGTAATGTTCGGTCTTTAGATGTCTTCATCCAAATTTTGCATATGGTTCAGAAAGCAAACCAGGAATAGTCTGGCTTTCTCCGTATGAGTCTGACTGACAAGAGTAGGCCTTATGTCAGTCAGAGGGCCCCCCTCTGACTGACCTTTAATGGACTGGAAATACATCTAAATAAAAATTACACTCACATGAGTTCTATCAAGTCGTTTGTCCCAAGATTTGAAGACAGTTTTACCAGAGCCTTCAATACTTTCGTTTAGACATTCTAAATTTTCTTTATCAATTTTTTCATATAGGTTATACTGTATGCCAAGTTCGTCGGTGTCGCTGTGATCATGATCATGACCATGGCAGTGATGATGGGACATTATTGTTTAATGTAATGCACGGTGGAATTATCAATGTAAAATTCAGATTTGTACTAGCCCACCCGGCAAAAAGTCATAACAAGTACACTATGTGATACTTTTCGCTACTGGCTGTGCAGATCGCAACAAGCAGCTAAGACAAGCACTACAAGCAGATTCTGTTAGAGTTAGACACACAGAACACTATTACTCCAGACAGAACACTGAGAACACTAATACGTTAGACAATTCTGTGTGTCATTATCATTCTTGTTGAGTCCTGTGCTGTCTGTCAGTGTCACTGTCACACGCATGACGCACAGTCGTGTGACGCACACCACACCCACAGTCTTAATTAATCTGAGCCCACAGAGCACCAAAATCTACAGGCTGTCATTGTCCAAGGCTGATTAGGTAGGTATACTGGAGGTGGCGGCATTTAGCCAAAGGCAATAACATTGGATTTGCCTGGGAATTGAACGCAGCCCCGGATCTTCAATTTTATTTAGGCGGGGCATAAACTGAAAAATGCCGCCCCCGCCCACTTACATTTACTTTTACCTTTATCATCCATATAATTTCAGCTATCAGATGTCCACTAATTGATTGAAATTTGGACATAGCCTACATAGGCCTTCCGGAAATAATGCATCTATCTCTGTTCTTTGTGTTAAGCCTATTTGTTTACAGATAATATATAGACATAAACGTGTAGGATATATATTTTATACACAGCACAGGATAGGATTTAAAATAAAAATACGTATAATAAAAATAAAAATCAAATATATTATTGCACTAGCTTCTGCCCGCGGCTTCGCCCGCGTGGATGTCGGAAATTATCCACGGGAACATGCTACCAAAATAAAAACTATGTCCTTCCCCAGGATGCCATATATCTCTTTGCCAAATCAGAAGTTCAGTGGTTTAGGTGTGAAAATGTAACATACAGTTTCAAGTTCAAATCCTCCCCTTAAAAAACGAATTACCCCTTTTTGCCCAGTTAGGGGTCAATTTATCCCACAGATGCGGCCCCAGGACCGATCCCTGTGGGACACCGCACGACATCTCTCACCGGTTACGGTACCAAACGCCTCCTGCCGGAGGCTCTATGCGGGGGTCGTGGGGTCCATGGCCCTTTACGGGGCACCGGTGTGGGCGCGTTCCCTGAGGCGGCGGCCAGCCCGCCGGTTGAACGCGTCCCAAAGGGTCATGGCTGTCCGGCTAATCCGAGGATACCACACAGTCTCCGCTGAGGCGGCGAACCTCCTTGCTGGATTGCCGCCATGGGATGTGGAGGCCAAAGTCCTCGCCCACATATGGGAGTGGTGAGAGGAGGCAAAACGTCAGGGCGTAACTCCGCTGCCGCGAGAAATCACGGTACAACGGACAGAGCTCTGGCGGGATCTCATAGCGGCATGGAGAGTGCGATTGTCGCAACCCAGTGCTGGGCACGCCACAATAGCGGCGATAAGTCCCCCTCTTTGAAGAGTGGCTAGAGAGGCGCCACGGCGCCCTCACCTTCCGCCTTACGCAAGTCCTCACCGGACACGGTTGTTTCGGTAGGTTCCTGTTCAGGATAAGGCGGGAGGAAACGCCAGGATGTCACCACTGTGTGGATCGCCCGGAGGACACGGTGGAGCATACGGTGGAGGTCTGCCCGGCTTGGGCGGGGCACCGCCGTGTCCTCGTGGCGGCGATCGGCGGCGGCGATTTCTCGTGTTCGGCCCTGGTCCAGGCCATGGTACGGAGCGAGAATGAATGGGACGCCGTTACCTCATTCTGCGAAGCAGTAATGCTCGCGAAGGAGGAGGCGGAGCGCGTGAGGGAGAGGCAATCTCTACGCCCTCACACTCCCGGCCACCGTAGGCGCGGGCTTGCGGGCGGCGAGCAATGGGCAGCTCGCCGCCTGGTAAGGACTAGGCCCGCGGCGTGTTGTGTTCCACGCGCGCCTCAAAGAGATGTCAGCACGAACTGACGGGGTCCGCTAGGGCCGATGCCGCCGGGGCTGCGGGTTGTTCGAAATAGATACCGTGGCCCCTGGCCCAGGCAACTGAAGGAACACGGGTGGGTTTTAGTCAGTAAAAGTCTGACACGCCCTTCCGCTCAGCCCAGAGCGGGAGAGGTCATTTAATGATTTCCCACCCAAAAAAAGGGGTCAATTTATTAATTATTTTCTGTCAAAAGTATTAATACGAAGTTTCGAGGTAATTGGACCGCGCATTCAATTACTTCCACACAAACTTCAACACCCCTATATCCCCCTTTGAAGGGTAGTTTTGAAAAACATATAATAATAAACTGTACTACTTACTTAGGCGAGTATTCTTGCCAAGTTTCAAGTTATTAACCTCTTGAAGAAGATTTTTCATATAAACTGTATCCCTTTTCGCTTTTCACCCTACAGGGGTGAAATTTAAAAAAATCGTTTATGGTGTATTCATAACTTGACTCAAAGATTATTTATACTAATTTTCGAGTTAATCAAGCCATGCAGTAACATCCTCCCCTGTAAAAATGACTAAATTTCAGCCCGTCAGGGGTAATTTTCGAAAAACTAGGGGAGGTTTCGAATATAGCTTCATCTCTTTCGCAAACACGGTAACCAGACGCGTGCTGCCGCGATCTGCGATTCCTGCGGGCAAGCGGGCGCGTATTTTGCCGCGCGTAACTATGCCTACGCGCCTCGCGAATAATAAATGTTCGTGCAGCACGTCTCACTCCGCGCTCTGGGTATCGGTCGAGTTGATATGGCCATGAAATTTCTGTACTTGTACTATTATTTATTCCGTGGTCAAAGTTAAGTAAATGATGAGTTGTCTATAATGTAAAGTGTGAATTTGGCCGCCCTCTGAACTTGCCGCCCGGGGCATGGGCCCCGGCTTGCCCCCCCCCTAGATCCGGCTCTGATTGAACGTGATATCTACGCCTCACTGATTATTGATTAAATACGCACTTAATAGGATACACATATTATCACACTCACTTTTACACCCTGTGCGTGTTTCTAAACTTTTAAATATACTATTATATTTATCAATAAAAGCGAAAACTGGAACGGATTTTGAATTCTTACAAACGTCATACGGCTGACATCCTTTTTTGTCTCACCTAAATTTATCTGAAATGCTAGTGAATGACATAAAAATCCTTTATTGAAAAATACATAATTCAATGTATTTCTATTTGTTATACTGACAATAATCGTGTTTTTCGGGTAGGATTTTCAAGATGCTGTTGGAGCTAACCCGCGTTCTACTTACATAATCAAGATGCAGTCTTTTCTCCTCATTAAATAACGTCGTAGGTCTATTGGTTATATGGGGACTCCTCAAGTTTTAAAATATTAAACTGCTAAACATTAAATTTGATACGACATATATAACGAATACTTTAAAAAAGAGCATGGCTTGCCGTGGATTGGAACCAACGTATTGCCCAATGTCGCCTTTCGGGTTCGAATGTGGAAAAACTGTTTCTGGGAATTTAAACTCTCAATCATAGCCGCTTCAAGCGATCTTAAAACGCCCGAGCTAACTAGACTTCTAGTGTATCGTTATACTTATATGTGCATAGGGACGAAGCTATGACGAATAACCGGCAATATATTGTGCAGGACGGTATGTTTGACATCTCAGGTAATATTCATCAATTTATTTCGATTACAGTTTGTAACTACGCGTTTTGCAACCAGTACAAAATATAATTGTATAAATGTCTTGTTCGTTTTCACGATTTTCAAATCAAATCAAACATAACTTATAAAGATATCTCAAAATAAAAAATACTGATGAAACACTACTAAAAAACATAGTAACATCGATAGCACCATAGTAAAAGCAAACAAGTACGACATCTTCATACATTCGCACCGCGCACGGTTTGTATGTGAGCGCGCTCGTACGTATGCGTCGTCGCACGCACACACTGACAAAATTTATCGCTGCTAAAGGTGCGCCAGTCGTGGCTGTGACGCCGGTAATATCGCCCGCGCCCGCACACGCTTCGCCGCTGCCCTGCTGCTCGTAATAAATAATTTGTACGTGTACCTACCTACCTCCTTTAACTACAAAGACTTCATAATCATTTCATTTTATTTGAATAAATACATGATTCAGTAAAACACGTTTTTATTAGTCATATTTCGATCGTAATTTTTCAAATAACTAAACAGATAAGATTACGTAGGCAATGAAAAAAATGTAGTCGGCTTCTGGTCTATGTACTTACACACGGCTACACGTCAAGCTATACAAAACCAGTTTGTCTTGGCCTCACTTTGCATGATATTTTCTCACAATGAACGGTCAGCTAATACTAATTTTGCATAGCTTGATGTGTAGCCGTGTGTAGAAAAAATAATTTAAAAAAACTTTGTATTAAAGGTCCCTGATGCTTACCCTACAGGGGAACATTGTTTTGTATAGAGATTGACTATGCATTTCTGACGATTGAATAAAGTATAAGTGACAGCCCTACGAGTTTAGGCTATTATCGCTCGCTCGGGGCTTGAGTTGGCCTACTTGTTTGCTTTTATTATGATAGCACCAAAACTCAAAATTCATACCACTACATCACTAAATCATAAACAATTTCGAGCGGCCATTGTTGTTTACATCTTGGCGAATATTGAAACGCCGGACTTTAGGTACGGTACTCTACTCTAGGCTGTCAGGCTCACAGAACTTGTAACACTATCAGGCTGTCACTGACTGACTCACGAGTACGAGGAGTCGAGGACTCCAATCCTATTCTATGGAATTAGTAAGTACTGTAAAGAAGGACTCACACTCACTGCACTTGCATTGATCAATAGTGCATACGATTTTCTTTACCAAATGACAAAAGTAGTAATTGAGAGATAGTATTGAATCAAGAGAAACTAGAATTCGTCGATAAATTGTTTTTTTTTTTGTGACTACGCTCGACTCAAGGTTTCAATGGGATTCTCATTTAACATCCCTTGCAGGACGGCAACATGCAACATATCAATCATCAATCAGCAGCATAATATGTTGTAAGAAAAGTCCGTCAATTTATTGATATTATTATATCTCGAGGCTAATCTATTTTAATTACTTTCACAGTATTAAGTCGTACGGTATTTTACTAGCACCACATCATGACGGATACCTTGCCAATAGTAGTAAGTATTATGAAAATGTAGCGCTTAGGTTGTGTGTGGCAATAATACTCCAGATGTACATACGACGTAAGTATATTTATAAAAGTAAACGAGGAAGGATCGCGTGTGTATAGTGTGTGTGCTCTACAAAATATGTACATGTCTTATATTAACTTAGGCGCATAAGGCGTGGCCTACTTAGAACATTAAATTAACCAATAGGAACGCAGTTGGAATATGAGATATAGTTCCTACAGAAATCCGTGCGGTGACGCACAGGTCGACAAAACTATTCCCGCGCACAGCGGCGGCGAACGGATGTATGTTTGTATCAAAGACTACAATAGTATGATTTGTATTGCAGCTACAAAAACATCATGTACACCTATGGAAAATCTACATCTTTTTAGTAATAGAGGTGAAGAACACAGTTCAAATTTCAATCAGGTTTCAGGCTGGCTAAAGTTTCATGAGGTACTGTTCAAAATGTTACAATAAAATACCTTCCCACATCTTTCAACTGAATAACGAAGTTTAAATCTTGTATGTAACGCACACTATGCAGCCAAGCATATTATAAGTTGGGGATTACATCGCTGATAAATATGCTTGGCTCAACACTGGACCTGCTCCACTGTGCTCCACATGATAAAAACTAGAATTTCGGAAGTCGTTGGCAAGAAACGAAAATGTGGAAACCAGCGACACCGGCTTCCGAAATTAAAGTTAATTTTCACTTCGGTAGTGTTTTCAAGGAAGACGCTTAATTAAAAAATATATATATATTTCGACAATCTTTCGAATGGCACAACCATTCTAAAGATTGTCTATGAATAGCTATGCAGTTCAATTTTCTCTTTCAAGAACTTTCACTTTTCCTTTCAAATCAAATCAAATCAAATCATTTATTCGCTTAGAATGTAGGTGTTTAATAAAAAGTTGGTAAAAAAAATATATATATATTGGCCCGTGTACGGACGCCAGCAGGTCAACCTACCCGAAACTGTCAGATTTTCCCAATCAACATTGAACCTAATACAATAGCAATAAAGTCGAAAATCTATTAAAGAAATCTGACAGATTGTAGTAGCTTGATGTGCTGGCGTCTGTACATTCTGCCTGAGTATTGGCATGCAAAAATTTAACAAATTAAGTTTCAAATTTAAATACTAAGGAACACCAAATAGATTTAATAATTTCAAAGAAAGGTTTCAAATTTAAATACAGTTGGAAAACTAATAAAATAATTAATATGATAATTTCAAAATTAAATTTTAAACTTCAATACGAATACTAATAATATAATTAATATAATAATTTCAAATTAAAATGTAATACAGTGTTCATGGTGTATCTGCAATGTCACAGTAGAGGGTCATTCAAAAAATCACTTATTGTATAGTAACATTTCTGAGTCAAATATGCCTTGAGTTTGTTTTTAAACTGTTGAAGGGTGTCATTTTTTATGTTGTCCGGTAGTTTATTAAATATAATTGGACCCATGCAAAGAACACTTTTCCTAAGAAGTGCAGTTTTATAGCTGCTGACAGTTAAAAGATTTTTGTATTGACTTCTAACGGGACCTTTCTTGGTGTCTGAGACCTTAGCAAATAGCTTTATGTTGCTTTTAACAAAAATTGCCATTTCTAAAATATATAATGACGGAAACGTGAGAATTTTTAACGACTTGAAGTTAAGTTTCTGTGCTTGTAAGCATTGCATTTACAGGTCTCGTCCGTTGTATAGGACATAGAGACAAATTGCACTTAAAATCTAAACTCGCACCTGACAACGAGGTACTTAGCATAACGTACAAAAGACCTTCTGAAGAAAATAAAAATCCAACATGATAAATATGAGCTTCAATTAGCAGGTAAAAATAGTAAACTAGTCTGGAAATATATAAAAACAAATACATTTACTGCAAAAAACTCCGAACCGGCACTTGATTTACTATCAACAGATATTAGCCCATATATAGCAGCAGATAAAGTAAATTATTTTTTTGTCAATGTTGGTAAAAATCTGGCTGACAAAACACCTGGGACTAGAACTCTCCCTTGCCAACACCAGACTATTGGAACTTTAAATCCAGTTAATTCTTTTGTTTTATTAGATACCGACGTCGATGAAGTTTTAGGAATAATTTCCGGGTTAAAAGATGACTGTGCAGTCGGGTGGGATGATATACCAAATAGAATCCTTAAGAAATTTAAATACCTACTTGCTCAACCTTTAACACATATATTTCATTTATGTCTGTCTAATGGAGTTTTTCCTAGCCTACTTAAGAAAGCATTGGTCACCCCTGTATTCAAATCTGGAGACAAGTACTGCGTCAATAACTACAGACCCATTTCAGTCTTAACAGGCCTCTCGAAAATTCTGGAAAGAATTATAAATAATAGGTTAGTAAAATATCTTGAGGACAACCAATTACTTTCAGATAGTCAATTTGGTTTTAGACCAAAAAGATCAACCTGCCAAGCAGTACACAAATTGACAAATTATATTACTACTAATCTGGATAATGGCTTTCACTGCATGGGAATTTTCCTGGATCTTGCCAAGGCTTTCGACACTATTTCTTGCTCTAAGCTATGCAACAAGCTTGAAAAACTTGGGATTAGAGGAACACAACTCCTACTTTTTTCTGATTACCTTAAAAATCGTCATCAGTGTGTAAAACTCGGTCAGTATAAGAGTTCTCAACTTAAAAACAGCTGCTACGGCATTCCACAAGGAAGTATTTTGGGACCAACTTTGTTTTTAACTTACATAAATGAACTGTGCAACCTGAAATTAGCAAATGGTATCATAATATCATATGCAGATGACACAGCCCTATTGTTCTCGGCTAAATCACGAGAGGAGGTCTATAAATATGCTCAGAGTGGCTTTAACATAGTATCAAATTGGCTTCGTATGAATCTACTAACATTAAATGCAGATAAAACCAAGTATATTCTATTTAGAATGAGAAACACTAATATACCACTTACTAACCATACCATTTATGCTCATAACTGTACGACAGACGCTGACGCTGCTTGTTCGTGTCCTACTCTAGCTAAAGCCAATCACATGAAATATTTAGGTGTCACAATTGACACAAATCTAAATTTCCGTAAACACATTGATTTGCAATGTACTCGAGTTCGTAAACTCATATACATCTTTAAAAATTTACGCCACATTGCTGACTTTAAATTAATTAAACAGGTGTATTTAGCTTTGTGCCAATCTGTACTTACATACTGAATAACATCATGGGGCGGTGCTGCAAAGTCTATTTTACTCCCTCTAGAACGTGCTCACCTTTAGGCCTTTCAGATTTCCTACACACCAGCTTTACATTGCTTGTGGGGTGCTAACAGTACGCCAATTATTTATACTGCACATTACATTACAGCAGCACGTTGAACTCGCTTTCAAGCCAGTACCTTCTGACAAGAGAAGGAAGGATTTGGTCTGCATAAAGCCTCGAACTAGACATGCCTTTGTAAACCGATTCTATGTCTATTTATGACCCGATTTATATAATAAGCTCAATAGAGTACTTAATATTTATAGTGCCAGTCACAAACATTGTAGTCTGAAGATACGCGAATATTTGGGTAAACTTGATTACACAGACACAGAAAGACTTCTAGAAGTACTTCAATAATGATGTAGTTATTAAATTGGTAATTTTTTATTTGTATTTAGTACCTACTAGTAGTAGGATATCATTCTAACTATGTATGGACAAATAATCAGCTGATCGCTTAGTATGGGGATGGCCTGAAACACAGGTTTTTATTAGCCTAGCTCAGGCAGGTCGCCACAAGTTATAATGTCAGTACCAACGCACCTTTTATAGGTAATTAAAAACGTATAAATTAAACTAGCTTAATATTAGTATTTAAGCCAATCTGTTAAGAACTTGGTACTACTAAGTATTTATAAGTTTGTAAATTTATTACTTTGTAAAAGGACCTAAATAAATATATTATTATTATTATTATTCAGTGGAACTATAATAATAATAGTACTGCATATCGAGATATTATGCAGTCTCAGGGAATATTTCCTAGAAACCGACGACGTGGGGATGCATCGAGATGTAGTCGCGGTGGACAAGAGCCTCACCTCGAAATTAAAACTGCCTTGACTAAAGAAAACTGTCGCAAGCCAGTAGTACTTGACACCAATGATCGCATGGAAGTATGGCAGAGTAAAGAAGCTTCACGGACGCTTTTACCGGGCCCTACATGGGCCAATGTAGATCTACTAGAGTCCGTAGCCTGGCTGCGTTTCGGTGACCTCTTTGGAGAAACCGAAGGTTTTGCCTGCAATTATGGACGAAGTTATGATGACGAACAATTACCGGAGATTTATTGTGAAAGACGGCACGGTTGACATCTGTCGGGCATGCCACCGCGCACCGGCCGGGAGAATCAATCAGGCATATTATCTACTGGTGTTCTCGTCTAGCTAACGGAGAGTACTTGCGTAGACACAACCTTGTAGCCAGGATAATCCAACTTGCTCTGAAATACAGCCTTGTGGAATCTGAGGTGCCGTACTATACTCGTAGTTATGTGCCCGACCCAGTTCTCGAAAATGGAAATATCACATTGTACTGCGATCGATCCATCATCACTGACAGGACTATTGTTGCCAATAAGCCTGATATAGTGGTGATGGATCGATCAGAGCGCAATGATTGTTGACATAACCGTCCCGCATGATGAGAACCTCGTGAAAGCCGAAAAAGATAAACAAATCAGCTTAATAGCTAAGAGCCTCGACCAACCCCTGAGGAAGCTCTCGTTGGGCAGCTGGATCAAGAACTTGATTCAGAAAGCGCCAAACGGTACTTCTGGACACGGCTCGCATTGTAAGGAGGTTCCTCTCTCTGGAGCCCTGACCACCGGTAGCTTGGATCCTGTTCCCGATACCGGTGGGCTACTACTTTTTATTTATTACTTTAATTAAAACGGTTTAAAACCAATTACAATAATTATAGATACAATTTGTATATACACGAACACAAGATAAAATAAAAGATAAAAAGTACACAAAAGATACAAAATATAATCATCTAGTAAAACAACACTTTCATAAGTCCCTCTCACAGTACTTCTGACATGCTGACAAAATCTTCGTCCATTCATCCGCAAACAGATCGTTTGTTGGATTAGAATCCAAGAGATCATTAAGTGCGGCCAGAGTACGTGGTATTGAGGACTTAGCACGCGCTAGTGTGCGACATGGAGGCACAGCAAACCGCCTGTGCTTTCTGCTGCGGCAGTAGTTGTCTGGCACAAAGAAGCAAGCTGGCTCAGCATGTAGATCAGGTGCGTCTATAGTGCCACGGAGCGTCTTACAGGCTATGGTGAGCTGGTCTTTTGCTCGCGTTACCTCTAACGAGTTATATCCGAGGCATCCCAGTAGAAATTTTGTCGGATAGAGGTAAGAGTATGTTTTTATATTTTGGCAATTTTATTCAATTTTATATTCTATTTTTTTTTTTATATAATTTTTGTTTACATTGTAATAAAGGAAAATATAGTACATACTATTTCCATGGATATAGCATTAATGTTCTGTGGTTGTGACTTGTGCCTATCAGACAGGCAGGCACAGGGCAGAGTTTACCTTTAATTTACTCTATGAGGCAGAGTCAGTTTCTGAGACAGTGATATTTGATTTGTAAAATATTATCCTATTGACCTTCTTCTTAATACAAATAATTTACGCCGTGTTAAATGTGTTTTCATTGCTGTGTAATAGTAATATAAAAAAGTAGTTGCATTTACCGTAAAGTGGTAGCTTCGGTGATAATGTCTTTGTCAACTAATTTCTGTATTTCATTAAGTTTCCTTACAATAGTCATTACCTGTATTATTTTATCTAGCCATAACTATGCGCAAGCTAGTGAAAATGAAGCCGAAAGCATTACTAAAATTGGACAAGGTGTAGGTCACATTATGAACATTTATTACTGGTGAGGTTATCAGGAACTATTTATTACTTATCCGTATCTGTATGTTTCTCGGTAAGCCTATAATTTATATGTACAATTTACATGTTTGCAGTTATTCTTGCGGATACAGAAAAGTGTTTGAAGACTATGCAGGAATAATACAACAAAAATATCCGGAAATATCTGTCATTGGAGCAAACTATGATCCTCCTGGCTTAAACATGTATCTATCCAGATTGATTGTAAGTAAATCTAATTTGATTTGTACATTCTAGATACATTATCTTTCGGTATTTATAAATAATTCAATTAAAGTGATTACTATGGTACAGACGCCAGCAGGTCAAGCTATCTGAAACTGTCAAATTTTCCCAATGAACCTTGAACCTTAACGCTTTAGATATAAAGTTGAAAATCTATTAAAAGAAATTTCACAGATTGTAGTAGCTTGATGTGCTGGCGTCTGTAAATTCTTTTAAAACTACATGACAGAATTTCGAAGAGATTTTCAGTCATTTTGTTTTTCCTTTTTTCTTGAAGGTTCATTTTAATCTTAGATATAGCTGATAGCACATATCTTGTGGCAGCCCAGTGTTTTCAGTATATGCTTGCTGTAAAACAGTTTAGGTTCCCCCAACATTGACATTTTGACAAGTAGAAAAAAATTGTACCTGTGCAAGGCGAGGGTAGGCTGCTAGTTTATTATAAGGGGAGAATGAGCTTCAGGTGTTACCCATCAGTTATTTTAATATTATAGAGAATATTATTAAGGTCCTTTGGTGTTATATATGATGAAAAATGATGCGGCGGGAACCAGGAGGCGAGCCATACTACTCAGCACACTCTTTTATTATAAGGTTAGAGCAGGGCAGGGACGCAGCCCATGCACACATACACATTGTTGACACACACACATATATAACATTTGGTCATTAAGTTTTTCAAATTAATACATCTTTCAGTAAATACAGCAAGCTATCAATACAGTAAAGTCAGGATTTTCATGTTTAAGGTTGTGTCCTCCAAAGAAGTGATAATTCTTTAATAACTCACCTTTTTGTACAGTCTATGAACAGACAGCTGTGCTGCTGGGGAGTGTATTGCGCCACTTCTTCCCAGGGCTGATTTTTCAATCATCTGATAACTTTATTCGAAGAATAAAGTTTAGTTTAGAAATAATTTTGAAATTTTGACAGTTTTTCATACAAAAACTGTCAAACAGCAATTTTATTCCATGAATAAAAGTTATCTGGTGATGGAAAATCAGTCCCCAGTGAAAGAAAGTGGAAGAAGAATTTTGACATTCGAAAAGTGGTGATTCTCAGCCTAATTAAAATAAATAATTTTATGTGTAGGTATTTTAAGAATCACATGAAACCATAAATTTATGTTGCAGGGTTTTGGCAAGATGATACTGATCATGTGCATACTAAGTGGAGTCAACATATTTGCCTGGCTGAACAAACCGCAGCCTGCTTGGTGGAGCTGGTGTATTGAGAACAAGCTATATGCATGCATGATGATGTTCTTCTTAGCAAATATGATTGAAGGCCAGCTAGTTTCATCTGGAGCATTTGAAATATCTCTCAACAACATTCCATTGTGGTCAAAACTAGAGACAGGACGGATTCCACAGCCTCCTGAGCTGTTCCAGATAATTGACAATACATTGCAGTTTTCAAAAATGGACCTGCCCAATAGTAACTTTGTGCAGTAATATTTTTGTTGCATTTTTTTGCATATTGTTTAAATAAAAGGGACTGAGGTTATTAAGATTAATAGGGTGAAATATTATGTAAAAACTGAAATTTTATGTTATATATGTAAAAAACAATGAAACCCACTAGATGTGCATTTGGATTGAGTGATCTTTTTTATTTCGTGACAAAATGTGATTGTACATTTGAGTAGTCAAAACTTATAGCCCAAAGTAAAAAAATTGACACTCTCAAGGGTCTTCAGTTATTGCCCAAAGTTTAGATCACTCAATTCAGACATTTTTCAAAAACGGCTATGAGCCAAATCTCAACAAAAACTACTCTAATCACTAAATTTATATCTCAAAAATTTGTTAACAAATTGTCACAATATTTTTTAAAACAATCAAGGCATTTAAAGTTAATTCCAGGTATCTATGACAGTATCATTGGATCACTCAGCACAGACACCATTTAAACTGAGTGATCCTTATGAATACTTATAGGTAACCTGTTTCGTATTGATTTACACTAACTACAATTAGTATTCAATCACTGATTCACTAGATATTGGATTTCTATTTTATTGTTAGGGAAAAGCGCAGTAGGGTGACCATATAATATAATAATATATCCCTGGACATTTCACACAGCGCCATCTAGTCCCAAGCTAAGCAACCTAATGCTTGTGTTATGGTAACAAGATGGCTGATAAACTACGTATATACATTTTTTTTTTTTGTAAATACATACATATTATAGATAGAAAAACACCCAGACTCGGAACAAATACATGTAGGTCATACAAATATTTGTTCCGTGCGGGAATCGAACCCGCGACACGCAGTGCACGCGCAGCAGTCAATGGCTTAACCACTGCGCCAACCGTGCCGTCGAGAATATGCCATATAATATGAGATCATCGGAAATAAAGATGATGCAGTACATATTATAAGCTCGTCTCTATTATTTAGAAAGGAAATCCAAATACAATGTTATTTACAAACCATAAACTGCTTAAATAAGTATGTAAAGGATGTGGTTCATTTTTGCTATCATAAGTTTTAGCCAAATTATCGTCATCGCAAACTATTCATCCATTTACATAGCCATGCGCTCGATAATGACCGATGCCGTCAGGATGTTGAGAAAATTCATTACGTCCAAGTAACCCGTACACCGCGTACACGTTACTTGGAGGTATTGAATTTTCTACTCTTTATTAAAATTATTTCAGGCACATCGTGTAACTTTACCTGTTTCCTTTGAACAGCTATTTTATAATTGACTCGAAAATGTACGTTACGGTACAGACACAATCGACTGGCCATTTTCGTGGCCAGTTTGCTTTTTGATAAAATAGGTATTGAAGCGCTATATGAGATCTGTGTAAAAAATCGTGATTCGTGAAAAATGTACATTAAAAGACAAAAACATAATTTAATTATGTACCCTACATCACTCAATTTCTTTAAACAATTAAAAATGTAATATCTCGTAAATTAAGCTGTTTAGGTAGGTAGGTAAATCCGGTTAGACTGGAAGCTGACCCCAACATAGTTGGGAAAAGGCTAGGCAGATGATGAGGTAATAATAAATAATATCCCTGGACATTTCACACAGCGCCATCTAGTCCCAAGCTAAGCAACCTAATGCTTGTGTTATGGTAACAAGATGGCTGATAAACTACTTATATACGTTTTTTTTTTTTTTGTAAATACATACATATTATAGATAGAAAAACACCCAGACTCCCGAATATACTCACAAATATTTGTATGATCTACATGTATTTGTTCCGTGCGGGAATCGAACCCGCGACACACAGCGCAGCAGTCAATCGCTTAACCACTGCGCCAACCGTGCCGTCAAATAGTAGGTACAATCAATGGTACAATGGTAGGTAGGTAAATGATTTTTATGTAAAACTTTAATAAAGTTATACAAAAATTAATCGTAGTTTGTGTAACTCGATACGAAACAGGTATTCATAAGGATCACTCAGTTCAGCAAAATTAAAAACATTGAATTACTCATAACTTTTTAACAAAAGGTATTTATGTATGTTATGATATTTAATGTATAAATATGTATATTCGGAACATACATTTTAGGATAAAAAAAACTTGAGAGGTGTCAAGGGACACCCGGATGGAACGAAGTTCCTTTCGATTAATTAGTGAAGTTATAATAATATTCTTTTTATTATTAACAAATAAAAAACAGACAAAAAAAACTGGCTTGCTTTCTATAAGAGAGAGAGACAGACAGAGAAACACGCGCACGCCGCACGGCTTACAACTATAGCAAAAAGTGTCGTTACAACTTTTGGTCTTAATTTTTTCCGTCTAGCCCCCTTTCGCAACGCGCGATAAGGAACTTCGTTCCAAAAATAGATTTATAGAAAAAGTCAACCTAAGCCTTATTACAACGATCTCTCAGACAAAATGGTGTTTGTACCGAGTGATCTAATGATACTGTCGTAGATACCTGGAACTAGCTTTAAATGCCTTGATGGTTTTAAAAAATATTGTGACAATTTGTTAACAAAGTTTTGACATATAAATTTAGTCAGTACCTAGAGTGAGTTTTTGTTGAGATTTGGCTCACGGCCGTTTTTGCAAAATGTCTGAATTGATTGATCTGATCCACACTTTGGGCAATAAGTGAAGACCCTTGAGTGTTTTTTTTTTTTTACTTCGGGCCATGAGTTTTGACTATATGTACAATCACATTTTGTCACGAAATAAAAAAAAGATCACTCAATCCCACTAGTATGGAAAAACAATATATTTGTACAATTGTAATGTAATGTGCACATGTCATGAGGAATTTTCGTAAACCAAAATGTTTATGCTCCAGCCAATAAAAATAGGTTGGTTTCACTACAATTTATTGTTTGCTGTAAACACATTGGTTTTTCTTTGCACCATAATTATGGGACGCATGCAGTTACTTCTCATTTAACCAAAGAGTAAGTTATTCAGATAATGAAGACACATAATTAATGAGTATAATAGAGACTTAATGTAAACAAAAACTACCGAATTAAAACTAACACAAATATTTCATGGACCACTCTCAAATAATTATATATTTGCACCCTAAAACAGAACTATAATAATAATAATAATCATTTATTTCGGAATAAAGACATCCATATCTTGTTAGTACAATTGCGAGCTTACAACTAGGTTAGTATTTTTTCTAAATAATTTAACAATAAGACAATAAGTTGCGGGTCAGGTGGACTTCCCAACGCTGCCTGCCAATCACTATCACTACACGACTGCATGCAGCCGTATCCAGCGAGCCAGCATCGGAGAGTCCCACCGGTCCGCCAGCGCGCGCAGGATGGTGTTGGGACTGTCGCGCGTGCGACGCATGATAGACGCGCACCGCTTGCGCATGATGGCCGCAAAGCCGTCTGTATCAGCTGCCGCGAACATCGCGGAGGCGCTGCAGTAACGCGGCAGTCCCATCAGCACCCGGAACGCGTTATTGTATTGAACGCGCAGATCGCTGTATGTCCGCTGCGTATAGTTAACCCACAGGCTGCAGGTGTAAAAGGACTGACAGTATGCTTTAAAAAGCGCAACTTTTACAGTCCCCGTACACCGTGCAAACCTGCGAGCCAACATGTTGCATCGGACAGACAGCGCCCTGCGCTCCCGTTCAATATCCACACTGTCCTTGAGGTCCGCGGTGACCCAGTGGCCCAAATATGCATGATACTTTAAATGCATGCATGATAATTTATGCACTATAATTTAAAGCCGCGATTCCATTAGGCAAGTCTTGCATGCAAGTATAACGTCACAATTGTGTGCAAGTAATTTTTTAGATAGAACCTAATTGCATACAAGTTGTAACTTGTTTGCATGCTGTGGTTTCCACTATAGGTACAAATTGCATGCAACTTACAACTTGTATGCAAGTTATTTGCATAATGGAAACGCAGCTTAAATCTTGGTAGAAACATTTCAAATATTCAAACATTGTCATTGAAACAATACATTGGAATGCTAATTGTTGTATTGTTTATTTGTAATGTTTTTGTGAATATTTAAATGATGTGTATGAAAATAAGAACTACCTATCTTATTTAAATTCGATTTACGAAAGTTCCCGTGGCACCTTCCACTTCGAAAACCTGTACCTATTGTTGGTTATATTGGTTATTCAGTTCTTATTATTCAGTCCAAATGTTATCACGTTTTTTATTACTATGTGATTGTACACTTTTTCTTTTGATGATTTCTTGTATGACATGAGTTGGCTAAATAGAATTAATTCTTTAACAATGAACAAAATGTCAGAGCTCTGAATTCCAATAAAGGGAGTAGTATGTATCTGCACAATCACAGGTACATACTACTACTTTTCAAAGTATGTAATTTAGCAAGACTTACTTACGGTTTGCTATCAGGATTGCATTAAACATAAATGCTATTTTAACAACTCATTTATACCACATCGAAAGAAGCAAATATATGAGATTTTTCATAATGTAGGCAAATAATTTCACTTATTTTGTTATATTTCCCACAGTACAAATAATGTAATTTCCTCAACTTACCACAATCACTTGGCAATATGTTGCTTTTTTATTTATCTAGTCAGGCGATTATTTTCAGTGATGATCAAGATAAAGAAAACAAATGTTCTTACTTTGTGCAACCCTGTTTAATTAAATAAAAGTTTAGATAATTATCTATAGCCTTTTCTTTCACAATCTTCTTACATACATAAATTAAACTTACTCCTAAAATGGAACCTTATCCCCTATTTAATTATAATTACCCTATCCAATTTTATAAGTAATTATAAAAATGGATAGGGTATACCACTATCCAATTAAATTCTCGCAACAAAGTTACAAAAAGTATTAATTTTTGTTGCAAGAATTTGAGTATACAGGCCTTAACAACGAAAAATGAGCACCTGTAGCAAAGGTCAAAATATAATACTACTGATAAATAAACTGTAAATATCAATCTTAGCGTGCCTACTAAACCAGGTTAGAAGTGTGGGTGAAAATGTGAGTGCGTTTTTATATATTTATTTACTCTCATGCATATCACATATTTTACAATAGATCAATGTCGGTTTTTGTATATGAACCCTGTCAGGACACTCAAAACAAAACCTTTCTATACAAACTACCCCTTCGTTCGCGTGGACTTCGTACTGTCCCCTTCGAACTTCAACATCTCCCCAACCCCTTTCAAGGGTAGTTTTAAAAAAATAACATTATGATCTTTAATTTTTAACAACATAGGTTTTTATGGCAAGTTTCTAAACCGGAGGAATGAGATTTTTCACACAAACTTGAAAAATCGTTTTTTTTATTTTCAAGATTATTAATGACAAGTTTCAAGTAGCGGTCCTATTAATTTGAAACTCTGTAAGCTGGGTAAGGCTTTAACATTCTTCTAAACAAACTTTAATACCCCATTTCCCTGAGGGGGAATGAGTTTGAAAAACTAATGTCATACCCTGTGTACATATTCGTACCAAGTTTCAAGTTTGAAACCTAAGAAATATGGTATGTCAATCGGGACACTGCCTTTTATACATAAATTAACGCGATCGAGCGGGACAAAACTAAGTAGGGATATTATGAATAGATAAAAATAGGCAACCCTAAGTAAAATCATCGTAAGTATTTATACTCCATTTACAATAGCATTAGAAAGAAGTTAAAAAAAGGTTATTTTTAATGCACACTGTAACAAAAGTACAATAAACATTGTTACATTACGATAGACGCCGAATTTATTATGATCTATTTTTACAGCAGCTGTCACACTTAATTGTAACCATTTTAACTATTTATCTTATGAAATTATGTGGCTTTCATTTATTTATATTATTTAACTCCAATATAAAATTACAGTGTCAATGCTAAAAACCTAAAAGAAGCAGGGATGAACAATACCTGGAACGTTATTCGTTTCACTATAATTCTACCGAATTTAAAAATTAATGTTGGTGAAACTTCTTCATCTTCATCATCAGATGATAGTGACTAAATTAGACGATGAAGACGAAGAAATGTCACCAACGTATTGTGTTGTAAGTTGTTATTTAAAATAAAATATTAAAAAAAAAAAAAAATATTTCCATTAATCTTAATTTTTAAATCATCATTGTGATCGGTTGTTTCATTCATTCATTTTGTTGTAAGTTTGTAATGTGTGATGAAGACGTTACTGTAAATAAAGCATAGTTTTAAAATATTATTTTTATTTTGTTTTTAATATACTTACGTCCATATTTGTTAAAACAATTTTAATTAAGGTGGATGCGCTGCAGTAGCCCGCGAAATCAGACGAATTCTAACTTAAAGGGATGTATTGATGATTTTTAAGGTTAAAATTATATTATTACCTACATATTTCTTATTGTCGCGCATCATATTATTTTGATTAAGATACAACCTTACACTGGCCTGCAAATTGCAAAAAACGCAAGAAAATTTGAATTTCGCCAGTTGCTTTATCATAACTTTGAAATAAAATGTTTTGCATTCCTGCTTCTACGAGCCTCTTTATAAATGGAGTATAGGTAGGTATGTAATGAATATTATCTTATCGGTAAAAGATAATAACTGTTTGTAACTTTGCACCCACAGATGTAACTTATTTTTCTCATGACCATTTCATGTCACATGTTTTATATCTCTTGTTCGTGTTTTATATCAATTTATGTCCTCTTGACGAATTAGTTTATTTTCTTGATTATCTTAGGAAAGTTGTGCATGACACATAGGACACGAGTGCCGCAACACAAGTTCATGTTGTTGCGCGCGCGCTCCGCAGGTGTTGCATGTCCAAACCGTGTGCGGCGCCACTAGCGCGCGGCCCGACACCGCACACTCGGGAAACTCGCTGCTGCATCCAGGACAAGTCGACATCCTAATAACAGACATCAAACATTTATTTGATCAATTGACCTTGACATATTATTATACAGCCGTTTTATGATTATTCTGCGCGCGCAGCGCGAGTATGTTAATGTGAGTGTGTTGTTGTTGTGTGTGGTGCTACGGCATGGGCTGTGGAATGCTGCCGAAGCCCTACGACTTTACAGTAGGTACTGAATATCCTACCGCGTTCCAGCCCACTGATTCACGTATTTTCACTCGGGCAGTGCAACGGTCGTTGAACAACCAGCCGATCGTGCCGGTTTCACAGGAAGGTAGCAGGCAAATGTGACCGGCGGCAGAAATGGCCATCCTATCTGTGATACGGGAAAACCCAAGTTGGGTGTGCGTACAGCGGCAAAAATTTTGCGGAGACGGTATGTCGTGGTGTCTCATTCTACTGTGCACAAAGTACTAAGAAGGGATAGGCAACGGCCTAACAAAATTCACGGGTCCCCGACAAGTACCTACCTACACGCACCGTGTAGAGCGAAGGGTCGGGGCTTAACTCACACAACAGCACTGTAGGTACTCGGTTCGCGTTACATTGCGCACAATTTTTTTTTACCTAAAAATAAAAGTCGGTTTCCAGCAATATTTTTTGCGCAAAGCTACTTGATGTACAGTATGCGTAGTTGACGGCTATGTGCTGTGCTAATTATGTAAATAATAATAATTTATGAAAAGCGCGAGTTTCAATTTGCATGATGCAATCACGGGCTCGTGCCATAACAGAATAGAATACTTTTTACTATGTATCATTATAGATTACAGCTAATAGGAATACAATGGGCGGTCCTTATCGCTAAGACCGCTAATCTTTTAAAGACTACCTTTGGATGGATTAAAAAGGGGAAGGAGAGGAAATAATACTATAGGTAGTCTGTGGGGTACCATTTACGTAATACAACAAAAACATATTATACCTACTAATCTAAATATTTATATAGAAGGAATATATCTCCCGCCGCCTTCGATCAATAATAGTACTAGATTCCCGACAACCGCTTCAAAAACGGCCCGAAAAATAAGACCTCAAATACTTTTGTGGTCTTATTTCAAATTAGTATGTTTTTAACCTTATTACTTAGACTTTAAGTTTCATTTTAGAATAAATGACTGGAAATTTAAAAATAGAATGATTTTATTTTCAAGCGACATTTTAAATATATTTTGCAACTAGCTTTTGCCCGCGACTTCGTTCGCGTGGAATAGTGACTTCACCAATAGATGACACCGACTCTTGACCAATAGATGGCGCTGTATGTCCGGAATAAATTTTATTTTTTATTTTTTGTAATAAAAACTATCCTATGTCCATTCTCAAGTTCCAAACTATGTCTGTACCAAATTTCACACAAATCGGGTCAGTAGTTTAGGCGTGAAGCAAAGACAGACAGACAGACAGACAGAGTTACTTTCGCATTTATAATATTAGTTTGGATGGTAATTAAACTTTATGTTTAAGCATTAAGGTTTATAATAAACTGAAGTCGTTAATATTATTAAACTTTTTTCTAAGAAATGTAGATGTTTCCGTGTGTGTAAACGTGGCCACTTGAGCGACTGATTTTTGTTCCTGATCCTTAATCTTGTAGGTACTATTATTGATCGAAGCCCGCCGTAGTTAACGTAGCTAAGCTAAGGTAAGAAGCTACTCGTAGCGAACGGTTGTGCTTTTGTGAGCTTCCGTCAGAAAAAAAAAATTAGCTATCTCCTAATCATACTATTACAAGTAAACAAAGATTAAGCACGCCTTACCGACACGGGGAAGTCATTCCATAACCATACTGCTTGAACAGTAAAAGATTTGTCATAGAAGCTGGTGGCATGCATCTCTTGTCTGAGGTGTGACAAATGCAAAGCTGTCCGTAATTCAGAATTATGCTTATAATAATATAATTTTTGAATAATTTTTTAGAATAATTTTTGCACGTGTGTTGGTAGTTTTTTAGCAAACAAAGAAAACCCATATTGGTTAGATAAGCCTGTTATTGATCTATTAATGAAACAATGCTTTTTATAAACATTTTTTGTGTCATGGCTGTTGCTAAGAAAGGTCTGAAATACATATGCCAGCTGGTTGCAATAAATTATACAGATCAGGTGCTCAGAAGATTCCACGCGAATCAACCTGTATAGTGTCGTACCGGTACTTACCATTCAGGCATGCTGACGTCGCAGTTCGGGCATTCAATCTTGTTTCCTTTCGCGTCTTTAGGTTTATATCTTGTAAATATTTCTATCGCAAAATTTTCAAAAGTTTCACTCTGGAATTTTTTTTAAATAATTATTAATAACTTACACATCAAACACTGTAATTTTTTTGCAAATCAAACAAATGCATAGAAAAATATCCAAGCCAGCCATTAGCCAAGGTGCTAAGATTTAAAAGTTCAAAACTTAAAATTTTAAATCGACGTTTTTTTTTATAGCGCACTTGATTTTCAACTCTCGGTGTTAAGCCAAGCATTGAGAATCCAACAGTCTACAATCTCAGCGCATCAATAAAACACATGATTGGATTTTCATGTCTCGGCACTAATCTGTTGAAAATCCAGTGCGCGATAAAAAAATCGTCGATTTAAAATCTAAAGTTTTGAACTTTTAAATCTTAGCAATATTCTCTAATAGAGAATAGCTTGGAAAACTCATTCATGAACTTTGGCCGACCGTACTTAATTAAGTATATCGAACATAAATAAATAGAAGTAGCTTACATCCAGTGCTTCTAGTTTGATCAACGCCTTGGAACACAATTCAAACGCTCGGGCTTGAATCGCTATCGATGCTATAGTACACCAAACCTGTATTAAAAACGAAAGATCATCATTTTTCTAATTGGTTATTTAATTTCCTCCTCTTTCTCCTTCCTTCGCCTTTTCAAACCGTATCGTCCTTACCAACGCGCCGTCACTCGCCCATATCGCTCTGGCTCTGTGACACTATTTCGTACCGCGGGTATGCTCGAGTTACATAGTCAGCCTACAATTTTCCCACTGCTGAGACACAGGCCTGCTCTTTGTGAAAGGGAGTGGGCCATAATCCACCACGCGGGCCCAGTGTGGGTTGGTGGATGTCTCATGTCTTCGAATTTGTGGTTCTAGGACATGCTGGTTTCCTCACGATTTTCTTTCACCGTTTTGAGAGCAGTGGTGATGAAATAATTTACACAAAATAAAGTGCTTGCCTGGGTTCGAACTCACGACCTACAACTCGTAAGTCGGGTCCATTACCACTGGGTCACCACTGGTCCCATGCTCGAGTTAGTGTGGCGCAACTCTTGATATTACACGTCGTGATAAGTCAGCGTTTAGAACTCCCCAAACTTAACAACGCTGAATCGGCTGAAGCCAATGGTGGACATGAGTAGGTGACTATTGACACCCTTATTCTGCGGACGTAAAGGAGTTTCGGACCGGCTCAAGCCGATTCCGTGTCATTAGGTATGGTGAGATCCTAAGACGGAAAAATAATGCAATTTTTATGTGGAACATGTCAGTAACCTGCGTCTGTTGCGCGTCATGTAGCGCGTGGTGGTGCTGCGCGAGGCGCGCGGCGGCGCGCAGCGCGGCGTCGGGGCGCGGGGGCCGCGCGCGCGCCCTCGCCGCGCCCGCCGCCGCCCAGTGCGCCGCGCCCGCCGCGCGCCAGCAGCGCGCCGCGCAGCGCCCGTGCGCACCCTCTGCACGACCACATTCGACTGCATTAGAGCCCACTTCAAACTACTCATAATATTCTACCGATCGACTTTCGATCACGGCGGCTAATCTCAAAGATGAGAATATCTGACACGACCGGGGAGGAAATTCCTATTGGATAAACCCAATAACACTTTGTCCGACCTGGGAATCGAACTGCGACCACGAGACCAAAGGGAAAAAGCTAATACTATAATATGTATTGGTATAGATAGATGTATAGAAATGAGTATAATGCTCACTAACCGACGCTACTTTGGCTGTATAAGTGACCGGCTAGAATATAGAGCTTCTTGATCTTCAAGGGCGATGCCTTCTTTGAAGCTTCTACATTAGCTAACTAGAAGCAAAAAAAACAATCAGTTACACACTTATATAGGCTGCCAATTTCAAACAACTCCGTGTCTCTTTCACCCCTATACGCATCGTGCGCATAGGGGTGAAAGAGACACGGAGTTGTTTTGTAAAACAACTAGCGGTTTTGTAAAACAGCGAATTCTACAATCCATCTGCGACATATTATATACAGTTCGTGGCCTTTTAAGAAGACATCTGACGTTTTAGGGACGGCGACACTGCCAGTAAGGCGCAGCGCCGCGCGGTTATTAATTGCGGTTGTTAATCACAAATAATCACAATATCAACATAGCGTTTCTTAATATAAAATCGGAAATAGATAATCTGACTCTTAAGTTACATGAGAGGTGCGTGTGCGCCCTCGGGCTAGTGAAAGTTCGTTAATTCTCGACTTTATTTCAACCCTTGCAACGTCGATCTTTATTTAGCAGCTACAACCACGCTGCGCCACGCCAGAAGTGCGCCGGCCCTAAGATAGACGCTGTCACACATGTCCTCGCGCGTGGCCAAAATAGAACTAACGCCCCCATCTTGTTTTGTTAATACAAATTCTGTGTCAATTTCACAAATGTTTACAGTACTGACAACACCCCCACTGTCAATGTCATTCAGGCGCCAAAAGATCCTTGTAGCACTTTACCTGTGCTACGTACAGTCCGTTCAGTTATTTTACCTCTGCCTGACTGAATAAAGATCACAATGATTTTGACAGACTTGTCAATAGCAGCTTATCAGAATAAGATTATAGGAGAATAAAGGTCACTGTGATTAGGATAGTGACGCAAAATCAGAGGTAAAATAACTGTGAAAGGACTGTATTTATGACTGACTGACAGTGACGACGCTCTAAAAAGCAAAAGTTTGTGTAAAACGTCAGATGCCTTCTTAACGGGCGCGTAACTGCGTTCTGTAAGTAACTTGCCTGAAACGCCATTTCAGCTGCTTGGGTCATCCTGCCGCTCTCTTTTAATTGCATAATACCTTGTATAGAAGGCTCTTGTCCAATGCAATCACTTAGGTCATCTAATGCATTTTGCTTTGTTACACCAACCTCCTGATGACAGTTAAAGAAATAGAGCTATTCTACTTTTGAATTTAATTTCATAGGGGTTTTATTGAGATCGGTCATTACTTACGTAACATCAATTTTTTTTTAAATACCTTGAGTCTTGGAGATCCTGTATACAATTTTGATAAGGACTCGTTATCTTCGAGCGCCATATAACATTTCTTCAAGCCTTCTGTGTTATTTGACATAGTGTAATACTCGAGTGCATTGGTCCTATACGACACACAACAATCAGATTAATTCTTCATTAGTTATTAATTACTTATTTATTATTTATTCTAATGATGTACGCTTTTTTTAAATAAATAAGCCTCTCTTTTAACTTTCTAGCCTTTTCTTAAAGTTGCTCACAATAACTAAACTAGGGCGCACCCCGACCACCATTGGATAGGTTAGAACTTTTGATTTTGAGAACTGTGAGTAACCACGTGCGAGCTAAGTTGGTCGCAGTAACTAAGCAAGGGCACCCCAACCAAATGGGTTAGGTTGGAACTGTAAGCAACCGTTCTCAAGCCGATCGAGCAAAGCGAGCGGTACCGCGGCGGCGGCCGGCGAGCGCCACATCCAAGTTGATCGCACTTAGGTACTAGGCTATGTAATTAGTATTTTAAGGGCAACAAAATAGGAATAATTTGAGGCTAACCAAAAGAGGCACATTTATTATATTAGTGTCCATTAGTATTTTTAAGGAATGAAAATGGGAATTATTTGGGGTTGGATTAAATAGGTACACGCCTTTTTCTGACCACTTTTTCTCTGACGGGATTTTAACAAAGAAGAGATATCTACTTATCTAACTAGTCAAGCGTATTACCAATTTTGTCTATCAATGAAATAGTCGCCAATGTTACTATATGCCTGTTTGACCTGCGCATCGGTTGTACTTGCAGACATTTTCAATAACTCAACTACGCGGAACCAGTGCCCCAAACGTTTCCGAAGAGCTATAGCCAAGTCTCTGTAATGTAATAAAAAAACTTGAATATGTAGCCTTAAGTATTAGTTTAAAATTAATAATTGCGTAGTATATGATAACTAACCGTCTGTCTTCATTGTGATATATCTTTTCAGCTCCATCAAAGTCTTTGAAGTAAGCTAATATCTCAGCTTTTTTAAGAGCATTTGAATGCAATGCGTTCAAACGGGAAACGAATTTGATGCCGGCGTAATCATTACGTCTCACAAACGCAGCCTCAGCAGTATCAAGTGCGGATTCAGACTCAAAGTTTTTTAAAGCAGCTTCTGCTAGCAACAACCTGGAAGAAGTATCTTACCTACAGACAAATGTTGAGACTTGATTATCGAAAATCATGATTCTGATGATAATTAGTTGAATGTATCATTTTTCATCGGCTTTCCTTTACTTTATAGTATAGAAAAATCATACCACAGTTGCGGATGTGGGTTATCCTTGATAAAGTTTTCCGCTTCCTTCAATCCTACTTTTTCAATGAGCTGTCGCGTGTCTCTCAGAGACTTAACCTCTACTCTTACAATGTGTTGAGGTGTACATTTATCGTCCACATTGTCCAGAAGTGCCGAGGTGATTTCCAATTCCTAGAAACATTTATTGTTTTTTATAATGCAGATAAGTACTGCAATCTACAATGTGGAGCAACGTAGGAGAGGGGCCTGAAAAATGGGTCTATGCAAACAGCTCGTTCATTACCTTTCTATGTAGATCTCCGGAAGGAAGTCTCTGACTAGCATGTCTTTAGAGACGTATTGTCCGTAGAGTCGCGGTTCTCCTTAAGTTCGGAGTTGAGCAACACGATTACTGACAAATACGGGCACTGACGGGAAAGGTTCACTCAAATCTACATGGTCCTCAAATGATCTGACCAAGATTATTTCCAGATTTTTATACAGCGTGGCGCTCTAATGGCGACATTAATTTAACACACGTATTGTTTGAGATAGTGTTGATTTGCAATAAAACTTTACTTTAAAACTTGAACTTGTTTAATTTGTAAAGTTAAACCTAGTTATACATTTACTTTCGAAGGAGGTTAGATTTACAGAGCCACGTTTGGTTGAGCTCGGCGTGTGGCCACACGCAGACGACTAACGTTCTGCTGCGCGGCGAATCGCGCGCTGGCTTGCGCGTTTCGTAGTGTGTGTGCGCCGTCCGGCAGCGGTTTATGTGTGTGTGTGCGTGCGCATAGCGAGTTTGCTTGAACACGTATACTGTTTCGCGTTTTAGTTTTATGAATATTATTTTAATTTAATTAAACATTAATATTTATTTATTTATTAACAATTTTCTAAAATAGCATCTTAGAGCAACCTGACTTAAAGAACTGTAGCGCAGGGGTCATTTGCCGGGGTCACAGATCATAACATCGCATCAATGTAATTAAAACAAATAATGTGCAAAGAGAAGGCGAATTGAAGGAAAGAGAGCCCTATGTCGGCGAGCGGCGCAGGTGGAAGTTTTCAAGTTACGATTTTTTTTATGTTTTATAATTTTCATGATTACTGGCCACTAGCCCTACCCGTGTGTTACATTAATGTCGCCATTGTAGCGCCACGTTGTATACACATTGCCATTGATGAATTTTATTTATTGTATACAATGACATGAATACTTATTTTGTAAAGTATTATATTATTTTAAATATTGTGAATGTGAAGACCCTGTGGGTAATTTTTTTCCTCAGTTACTTTTTATCATGGTCTAGCAGTTACAGTGGCCTACCCAAATGGTCTATTTTTGGTATTGTTCGTCGAGTCGTTAAGCTCCTTAAATTCTGAGCTGAGCTACACGATTACCTACAGACAAATGTGTGCATTGACTGGACAGGTCCACTGAATCTGTGTGGTTCTTTCTTCAAAAGATAATTTCAGATACCAATCTACATAGTCTTTACATGCTGACCAAGATAAAGTCTGAACTTTAAAAGAGACTAACCTTTGAGTTTGTTTCGGCCTTTCTTCTCAGAGTAGTCAGATAGGAAACGCCTAGTACATATTTAAATTATGGTCGATGTGTAAAAGTGTATGTAGAAACCTACTTACTGAAATAAAATCATTTATAATTTTTAGCAGTTGACGACAAATGAAAAGTGACGATTGCACGTACCTTAAACTTGCACAAATAGCCCTGCATTGTCAAAGGCTCTTCAGGTTCAGTGTCTCTCATTACATAGAGTCTTGCTTTTTCCGCCACTGCCAACATTTGTGGGTTGTCGGACGCCCAGAGAGCGCTCCACACATCTTTACGTAACGCTTGTCCGATACTTATGTTGTTGGCCATGTCGGTCTCCAACAAATACAGAGAGCCTGGTTGGTCGATCACATAGAACTTGCTACAAATAAATAATATTGTTTCATAAATTCCGTGTTGTCTTTTAAATAAATCTGTAGAAAAAATATGTTTATAGACCCGGATGAAAAGTTTTTATGACTAGGTAATTTAAGTTATAGTGAACTTGAGCCACGAGTGAGCTTACATGTGTCACTATAGAAAGTTACACTACATGGATTATTTCTGTGTATTTCTTAATCAAATAATAAAACATTTATACCTGGAATTAGAGTTCAGCCCCAACCTATAGGGCCGCGAATTCATATTTATCGAAGTGATTTTCTTAAAATTCACAAGAGAAAATAACAATATGGAGCCAGAATCCCTTCCAATTAATAAATGGGTGTCAGAACTTGCGACGCAGCATATCGTATCGTCCTGAAACCCTGTGTCTTTGGCCGTGACTGGCGACCCATCGGCTTGGTGCAACTGTTCTGTAGCGCCTGAAATATCAAATGACATGTAAGTAACACAACAATAATAACAGTACTCCTTATATGCCTTGTTTTTTTTGGTTTACTGAAGTTAACTTAAAGTAAATAAAATAAATCGTCTTTAAAAGGAATAAAATAGGAAGGAATTAAATCATTTACTTGACAATAGACAGGATATTACGAACAAAATCGTAATCCAATACTTTTGTCCCCTAGTGTCGCTCAGTCTAGTGTCGTACGCCTGCGTGTCAAGACGTATTCGTGTCCACCAAAAGAAAAATATTTTCTAAGGAAACATGCCGAGTTGCGCATTACGATATTGCAAATCTTGTTATGGTAAAACAACTGGACCTTACTTCGGTTTATTTACGCATGAATTATTTATATTTACTCAGTAATTAGAATTAAATCATTTTCATAAAGAGATTTAGAAAATTTGCTAATTTTGTAATAAACGCCCTCTATTGCTGAGTAGTTTTACTACGGCCTTGTTGAGATGTGATGTTGTTTATCGATTTTGTTATCGATAATATTTATTAAGGTAAATAATAAATAACACTTAAAATATAATACTGTTTGAAAATAATACCGTATGACCGAACTGAAGTATGGTAAACGGGCTGTCTCTAAATCAGTTAAATCACGATTTTTTTTAGAAAAAATCCTGTCAAAAAAGTTGTGTTTTTTTTGACAATCTATACTAATGCTAATAGCTGAAGAGTTTGTTTGGTTGTTTGTTTGAACGCGCTAATCTTTAGAACTACCAGTTGGATTTAAAAATTTCTGTTTGCATTTTAAAGCCCAATTCTTGAAAAAGGCTATAGGTTATTTAACATTACGCTAGGACTATTAGAAACCGAGCAAAGGGGAAGAAAATAAGAAAGAACGCGATGTAAGCCGGTTAAAATTTATTTTATTGATCCCGTATTAAGTGGGAGTTTGTTAACAACTTTTAAAACTTCATCAATGGATGGTAGGTCTGACGTTGGGGAAATAGGTAGCATGGCAGTCCATGCTCTGATCTGTTGGTAGTAGTCGCTATCATTATTTGATCGACCGTCATGTATGAGATCTTTAAGTAGAACGCCCGTAATTTCCTCAATATCATTGATTTGACTTTTACATTTTGTACGTACGCAAGGTCGACTGATCTGTTTCCTTCAAAGAGCAAAGCTTGTACTATGGGTACTAAAAATGTATATAATACTTTCTTTGGTAAATAAATACTTATACTCACCCGGACAAACACAAACACTTTAAATATTCATCACATAAATATTTGTGTCCTGTGGGAATCGAAGCCATGTCCTCGTGATTAGCAGTCTGACACTTGGATCACTAGACCATAATAACGATAATTTATTCATTTGCATGTAAAAATAATTTTATAGATAAATAACTTGTAAACATTTAAACTTCTAATCAATTTATTGCTTTCCTAATTTTTTGGCACTTGTTTAAATCTATTCAAATGCGAAAAAATAGTCTTATAATTTTTTTCAATACCATCGATAGTTTTATATCTAAATGATAAAATCTCTACCACAGGTTTTATAGTTTCTATTTAGTGTCACCCCGCATTGTCAGACTTACGAATTCAGTAGTTCTACGGATTTTTGGACCACGCCTCGAATATACGTACCTATATCGATATAATAAGATTTACAATTATTTGGAAAGAAAAGTATAAACATGATTATTTTTCTAAAAACGAAATGGCAACAGGCTATTGCAAAAAAAAATGCGCTTTGTGACATAATAGGTCTACTTTACACAAAAATTGTAATAAATTGAGTACTATAATAATTCGGAGGCAAATCACGTTAAAATTATTTTATTTTAAAATGTACATAAAAAACACACACTTGAAACTGATACCTAGCCATAGACGGTGTCATGGACAACGAATAGTAGCGAATAAAATTCTAAAATAGTTTTTACTGTCCGAGACAAGTTTCGCTTAATTTGTTTATTTTTCAATATTTATTTACCTGATTGATTATATACTAGGTTTTTCAATCTTAATCTACGGATTGAAGATCGGATCTGGCAACACTGACCACACTGGCCACCTACCGAGCGATATCTGAATATATTTTAATAAATTTAATTAATTTTTACTATTTGATGTTCCCAATTGCCGTTCTAATTTTGCTATATTATGCTAGATGGCGTCACTGAGACTGAGATGGGATCACAGTTTTATATGACATTTCTTTGCTTAGCCTCTCTATTGTACCTTAAAACTCTTTGTTTTATTCCTTTCAAAGACGATTAATTTTATTTGACACTACTTCTCAATTCGACTGTGAATTCAAATATGACAGTGCATTGGATTAATTTAATCTTGTTCAGCACTAATTACTTTTTTTTTTAAAACAGGACTTTTTTTTTCACACATAAACCTGAAAATAGATTACCACAAATACTTACGAGGTCTGGTTGGCGTAGAGAACTTCCATATTATAAACGATTCCTTAGACGCTGCCACTACAATCGCTTTGCTGTTGATAGTTACATATACCACTGGGATACTTACTGCTTTGGCTAAAATTATACAGTTATACATAAAAACAATGAAAAAAGCTGATTAGACTAGACCATGCACTATAAGTTATTACTATTATTATTATGTAGTAAAGTCATGATTGTTCTCACCATCACACTGAATTACTTGCTGATTTGATATTATTACTTGCCCCAAAGTGGCTATCACACAGTATTCGTCAACTGCGCACATATCAATGACATCAGGTATATGATTAATCCAGGACTAAATTCATAAATAAAAAAACAAACATTATTGTTTAAGGAGTATTTAAAGCATGCCGTAAAAACGTAAGTCCATTAACCTGATGTGTTACTGTATCCCAAAAGGTAACGGTTTCTGTGCCCGATACATATGCCAATGTATTCCCATAAAATGCGTACTTGTGGTCCATTTTGACGTTAGCAAAGTATATGAAGGAGTCGATAGCGATAGCAAGTCGCAGTGACTTTTTTTCCCACGATAATGCCCTCATGTTACCACCCGGCACACGCAACGTACGTATATGCTAGAACAAAAAATTATTAAAGCCTTTTAAATTATCGCTTACTTCAGGGCGCCAATTTCATTCTCATATTATACGCACATACCTCTCCATATGCGCCGAAAAATTGAACCACGTTGGTCTTGTCTGCCGTGCAGCCGGCAGCAGCCAGGATAGTGCCGTTATGATTCCAGCGACAATCAATAATCATCATATTTGATTCTACAACAACACTATCTGAAATTGATTACAATATTGTCTTAGTTTTTTTTTTATTAATATGTATTTATCATATAATCTACTTTTTTTCTAAGAGCAGTATCGAAAATATCGATTTACCTTCCTCATTGCAATTTTTCATTAACAATATCACGCCACTTCTGTAAGATATTGCTAGAACGGGTCTGTTGCCTGGAGCACTTCCCGAGTACCAGTCCATTGTAACAATATCCATTGATCCCGACACACCGTGAATTGTAACTGGCATCTACAACGCGAAAAATATCGTTTTGGTGCAAGTACTCTTATTAGTACTACAATATATCTACTACGAGTATGTATTGCTTAATGCAAAAATATTGCTTTATATAAGATAAAATTCGGCTGTGTAGAGCGTCGTCTCTGTCACTCATACTGGTGTGGCAGTCTCTTTCTAAAGCTCCGTTTGTCATTTAATTTTTTACCTATGCCTCGATGCCTACTTTTAACATAATATACACTATTATCTTTAATGAGAATCAAGACTGTAGTCAGGAGTTTATTTCGGGGGGGTAGTAACAACGTTATTTTATTACAAGCCGTTTACCCGCCCGATGGGATTTCCCGTCGGCAAAAATGACAAAATTCTACACCTTAGTTCATCATTTTTAAATTTTCAAAAATCCTTCCTTATTGCTAATGTTCGTTGTATAAGCTTTTGAGCAAAATTTCATGCTTCTAGAACTAGTAGTTCAGTCAACGAATGTCTCAAAAGGTGGTGTAGAGTGCTTGAGTAGGTTGGTTAAAATGTAGGAATATGAACGAAGTAAAGGATCATACCGGGTGGCGTTCTGTAGTTTCTTTCTACCCCCAAGTTGGTTTTTTACACTAACTTAATATGGAATTAAACCAACTACAGAAGCTACTTGGCATCTATTTTCATTAAAGAATAATAAACAATAGGTTTTTGTTCACAAATTCGCGTTTAGAGCTAGGGCTACATTTATTGCCGCCATTGCCGGTAAGTATACAATGTGCACATGACATACTGTAAAATTTCCTTGATCATCATATATGTGCAGCTCGCCATTGGTCAGCGCAAAGAGAAGCTGTGAATTATCGGGCGACCATTGAACTGCAGCGAGCCCTGGCCCTTTAATGTCTTTGCCCCACACTCGAGAACCATCCACAGAGCCCACAATAACAGCTCCTGTAATAATATCTTAAGCTATAGCTGTTGCAAATCACGAGCGCGCGGCATGTGACTTTTATTTCTATGGTATAAGGTTTAAATTCCAATAATTGACTCGCGCTCGTAAACAGCTATTAACAGTCATCACTCTCAGCACTAGAGTTGATGAGGAAGTGGTTATGAGGAAGATGCGGATAAAGACGTATTATATAAATATTAAAATATTTATAATTATTATATTATACAGGGCGTCCCACGGCTATGCCACATGGAGGGAAAGTACCTTGAATATTGTAGATGGAACATTTTACTGAAAGAAGACATTATTTTAATTTAAAAAACAATTTAAACTGCATTCATAGATTATTAAATAATTACATGGTTGAACCGGGAATCGAACCCGCTACACGAGAAAAACATTTACCCTGTAGCTTTATCATACCGATCGAAGGGCTTCATCATAAGGATTATTTTTTGCTAAATAACATAGTGTCAGAAATAAAAGGAAGACCATGAATTTTAAACCCTGACTTAAAGAACTGTAGCGCAGGGGTCATTTGCCGGGGTCACGGATCATAACATCGCATCAATGTATTTAAAACAATTAACGAGCAAAGAGAAGGCGAATTGAAGGAAAGAGAGAGAGCCCTATGTCGGCGCGCGGCGCAGGTGGAAATTTTCAAGTTACGATTTTTTTTATGTTGTTATAATTTTTATGATTACTGGCCACTAGCCCTACCCGTGTGTTAAATTAATGTCACCATTGTAGCGCCACGTTATATAATATTTATAATTATTACATTATATAAATACGTTTTGAGAAAGTGGATGACGATGAGGATACGAGGAGGAGGCAGAGGTTGAGGAAGAGGATGCGGAGAGTATGAACGCGGAAGATGCCGCCTCTAAGTGACAGAAAAGATAAGCAAACAGAAATGATGATCCTTGTCATAAGTATGACCCCTATTCCGCGTAAACAAAAGACCGACTTTCTAGCCTTCAGTCTTTAAATTATGCTTTGCATGTCCATTCATATCCATAACAACAGAAATCTACTCTACTGGTACTAACAAGTTACAAGTTTAATAAATTGTCTCACCATCCTCATAAGCTATGCAAATTTTTTGGCCATCAGAACCCCAAGCCATGCTTCTCACAGTTGATTTATTTCTGTTATTTATCATTTCTTCGTACCAGGACCCCTGGAAAGTAAAACAAACTATATTATAGTACTTCCCAAATCCATCACCACACAGAAAACATAAATAAAAAGTAATTCCAGGGGGGCGGGCACATGGACTTTAATGGCCTTTATTCACACACATGTATCAAAATAAAAAATTAAATTGATGAAGATGCCACTTTACAAAGTAGAAATTACCTTATAAAGCATCCAAACAACAATGACCCCATGCTCATCACTAGTGGTCAGCTTCTGAAAGACTTCATTCCAAATAGCCACACACAACTGACCAGTGTGGCCTTCCAAGCTTAGATTCATTGAGAGATTACCGCCACCTCCTGTAATTCATTAAGAAAATATTAATTTGCCTAAAATGTTTTGATCCAAGTTGACCAACCCCCTCCCCCCAACTTAGACAGACCCAAAAAACTCTTGGGACTGCGATTGATCCTGAATTACTAGTCATTATTGCTTACGCGCAAATAAGGATTGTGAAAGGGAACAGCTACTCATTAAATCATGCATAAGCACGTACAAATCGAATGAATGTTTTTGATTGCAGTAGTTTGGCTGTGAGTGAACTCACTTTTTATTTCAAGAAGAAATATTATGGAAATCTGTATGCACATTTAGCCTAGCCTCTTAAATTTAAATAAATGGTTATAATATTACCAGATTCCAATTTTAAAACTTTTAACATGCCATCTTCCCCACCAACAGCAATGTACCCAGATGAATGGTTCCATGATATGCAAGTTACGTTTGATTGCTTGGGTATTGCAATCTGAAAAGACAATAAAAACATATTACAAATTACAGTCTCTCTGTCCCTTACTTTACTAAAAGCTTAAGAACCACCTGAACCACAAACCTTCTTAAACTAAAGTTTCCTAGAAGAGCAGTGGCCACCACATAATGGTTGCAGTGATGGCTATCATGAAAATGATGGAAGCAGAGTTAGACTTTTTGGTGTCAAAAAGCACTCCCTAGGAAATATAAATTCATCATAAATTTGTTTTAATGACCTCATTCCCCTGTAAATTGCAGAACACTACTCTTCTAGGAAACCGTAGAAAAACTATGTTTTTTGGCTTGGTTTTTATTCAGAGTGTACCACTGCTGCTGTATGTTTATATGAGTAACAATTTCTGTTTGATCTAAAGATTAACCAATATCTTTAAGACATTGAGGTCTATACCTATAGATATTGTATATTTAGTACCAAAAAAATACTATCACACTAAGGGCTGATTTTTCCAACGCCAGATAATTTTATCCGAGGAATAATTTTGAATTTTTGACAGTTCTATGTTCTATGTTACGGGTTTGGTTTCTGCACTCAAGTGGACCATTGTGCGTGTATTTTTTTTGAGAGTTCTTCCATACAAAATCTGTCAGACATCAGTTTTATTCGCCGAATAAAAATTATCTGTTGATTAAGAAATCAGTCCCAACTAGACTTATGTTATTTAGTTTGAAGGATTATAATCTATATCTATATATACATAAAAGAAAGTTGTGTTAGTTACACTATTTATAACTCAAGAACGGCTGAACCGATTTGGCTGAAAATTGGTGGGGACGTAGCTTAGAACCAGGAGACGGACATAGGATACTTTTTATTTTTCTAAAGCAATTATATTTTATAATCGCACAGTGAGTATTATCTTGCTCATCTATGTTAGCCTGGTACTTTGATTCCCAGATCTATATATAAAAGAAAGTTGTGTTAGTTACACTATTTATAACTCAAGAACGGCTGAACAGATTTGGCTGAATATTGGAGTAACAAAAAAAAAAAAGAAAAAAAACAAGTCGGACAGGATACTTTTTTTATTTAATATTTTTATTAACTGAAAGTGTAGGAGTACGGTAGGAGTAATGTAAGAGTAGGTTAGGAGTAGGGTAGGACTGTAGGAGTAGGAAGGAGTAGGAAGGAGTAGGATAGGAGTAGGGTAGGGTAGGGAGTAGGACACCACGCGAACGAAATAGCGCTGGGCAGCTAGAAATAATTTATATGGCAAAACAATGTTTGCCGGGCCAGCTAGTTTTGGTTATTGAAATAAAAGTAGGTACCTAAATTAATGCATGTAGTAGGTATGTATTGCAGTTTCATTTCATAACATTTCAGATTATTTCTATTTTAAATGTATCTATAATCAGAGAAATAACAAAGTATATATGCTATCACAGTCATTATGTAGAACAAAATGCACTGTAGGAATAACTTAAAAAAAAAAGAAACTGCGGACAATCTACTTTAAAGTTTGGTAAACTACTTTTGTATTAGGTCAACTATAGAAAGATATTTTTAAAATAGTGTTAAAATGATAGGGTTCATTAATTACGGAGCCCTAGAGATAAGAAAACATACGCGAAATCAAATATTTGAATCTTTGCATCAAAATCTCTATGGAAACACCGAATCACAACATAATAAAATAATTACTTACCTTCTTACTCATATAAATGAACATTTTGAATGTGTATGTCCAAACTGTTTTATTTGCAGAAAATTATGCTTTTTAACGCGTATTTTCAACTGTTTATTTTTAATTTACAACGCAAACATGAAGCAAACTCAGTTACAAACTTACAAACAACAACAACAAGAACTAAATCCAACTGCCAATTGCATTGCTGAGTGCCAACTGAACTGAACTGCTGTCAGTGTCAGCTGTCAGCTGTGTCAAAAAAGTAATATTTATTGTATTTGCATGTTGGTAAATTCTACATTACGCGTATTCTGCAACTATTAGTTTAGCTTTTTTAAACAAATAGTTCTTCTTCTTCTTTTCGTAAAGACAGTACACATACTATTTGGGCTCAATAGGAAGCATTGACTTATCCTATCTCAATGGTAGGAAGCCACTTTATTGCGACGTTAGGCGTTGTACCGATCGTCAAGGGTGCGTCAACGGCCATAATTATTCAGATGGGTCACAGTCTAGTCGAGCAACGCACTCGCACTAAAATGTTTGATGAATCGACGATAATACCCCGTTTCACCAGATTTTGTTTGCAGCGGCCTATTTAGGTACGCAATCGATTCAGCTCTTTCCAAATAGGCCACAGCAGTCAAGGGCGGATCCAGCTTTGGCGCCAGGGGGGGGGGTCAAATAGTCGTGGTCAAGTCACAAGAAGTTATAATTTAATTTTGATAATAATAGATACAAGTAAAAAGTAGGTATTTTATTAATAAATGTAAGTACTATACTCAAAATCAAAAGTCATTTATTCAAATTGGGCTGAGAATCAGCACTTTTTGAACGTAAAATTATAAAAGACAGTCCCCCAAAAACGCCCGCCCTTAACCACTTCCTAGTGCTGTCGCTGGGAAGAAGTGGCGCATCAAACTCACCAGCAGCACAGCTGTCTGTTCAGTTAAAAAAAATACTTGATTGTACACAATACTAGGTGCCTTATTAACATTACAAGACCAGAAAATTAAATTATTTGCCATATGTCAGCTAGCCACGCCAATGTACTCGTACCAGCAAATATAATAAAAACTATACGTTCTCAAGCTAAACAATAATTAATTAAAATTAAAATGTAAATAGAAAACTTACTACCCTAATAAAAGCCTCCACGCATAAAGGGCGTGACAGCTTACATATTTATGCATTGCTGGGTTCTGTTCACATAGCTGTTACTTGAAGTCACAAATGATAAACTAAGACTATCGAAGTAAAATAAATAAATAAGTTATAAAATAATAACCTGTCAGTAAGCTAATTCTGGAGAAAGAACATAAACATTGTCTTGCGTTAAATTAGGGCAACCAACTATTCTTATCGTGTAAGCATAGTCGTTGATGGAATAGTATGCCTTTGAACAAAGGTTGGATTTTACTTGAGCTTTAAACGCATTTAAAAGTCGCAAAAAGAGGGTATCTTGTTATAAAAGGTTATACCAAGCCCAACAAATGAGTTATGAACCTTATGAAGCCGGTGAAAGAGGGCACGTAGTTTGTCCTTATTTCTAGTGTTAACACTGTGAATATCATATGTTTTTAGTGTACAAGTGTAAATTTTACCTAATGTATAAAATGTTGGCAAAGATGAATTGTAATGCAATCGTGAGAATACCAATATCTTTAAAAAAAGCTCTTAGAGAAACTCTGGCACCTAGCTGGTAAATTGCTCAAACAGCTCGTTTTTTTGAAGGACAATTATATTTTGTATATCAGCGGCTTTGCCCCACAGCAGAACACCGTAGGACATAACGCTGGGAAAATAACTAAAATAGACTAAACGAGCTGTATTAACGTCAATCTACTGTTAGTCCTAGAAAAATTGCCGAGCCTACAGTTTCAAGCACCTCTTTATCTAAGACGATGTTGGGTCCTGGATTTCTAACATTCGGTAAGGCGAACTTTACACATTTCGTTTTCTTGGTATTGAGAACTAGGTTATTTGACGTAACCCAATCTGTAACTGTTGACAGTGTATTGTTTACGTCGTCAAAATCTTGTCTAATCCTGTCTACTTTAAAAATAAGACAGCTGTATCATCTGCAAACAGTACAATGTCACAGATGCCCTTCAAATGGAATGGTAAATCATTGATATATCGATACCTTTGGGTAGAAAGTTCGTATAAACCAAAACCCGACTTTTCAGGAGAGCAGAAAAACTATTTTTTTTTACATAAAAATTCATAACTTTTTTGTTTTTGAAGATATAAAAAAATGATCTATGAGAAAGGTTCTTACAATTTGCAAATGAAAAAGGTTAAATCATCAAAACCTATCTATCTTCTTTAGTTTTAAAGTTAGCTTGGATTTACGTCTAAGAAAAAATCAATTCTTGGTTAATACACCCCATGAAAATGTACTTAAAAAAAACTGTATAGGTCGTATATTCATTTTTGGTAAGCTTATGGTCACATTTACTGTCGTAAAAACCCATATGTGTAGTTTTTTTTGTATTAAAAACCATTTATAATCATAGATCAATTGAATTCTGACTAATAAACAATCCTGTTACTCTCAGAATTAGTAGGAACTCAATTATTATTATTCTAATACCCAATAATGGTCGATTCAAATAAAATAAAACTACCTGAAATCAAGATTTATTAAGTATTATAATACCTTCTAATCAACATTTACTATTATTTCATACCTAACAGGTTTAACATTTTTAAATTGAAAAAATAATTGTAACAACTTAAACTGAAAAGTGAAATAAAAAAATCTATCTTCTAAATTAAAGTAATCTGGCATTTTAATCACTTATAAAATTAAGACTTGATCGTTTTTTTTTAAATTTTTGTGCATATTTAAATGTACATAATTCAATAAATTATTGAATTAAGCCTTTGTACTAAGGCTTACTTACTAAGTAATTTATTGAATTGCAAATAAATAATTTAAAAAAAAACGATCAAGCACTAAACGTAACTAACTTATGTACTAAAAAGTAACTTATTTATGATATAAATTTGTATTCATAATTAGTTTAAAATTATTTATGAATTGTTACTATAGATTATTTTAATTTTAATTATTATTACACGTTAGGGCGTATAAACCATTTACAATTAACGACTATTTTTACGCCCTGAGTTAATATAAATTATGGTCATTACATCATAAAAAAAGTACAAAAAAAAAACATTCGGCCTTTACATTGAAAATTTACCTTTTTTAAGAGGCTATGACCGAAAATTTCTGGGTCGTATTAACCATTTTTGTGCGAATTTCTGCATTTCGTATACACAGATCGACAGAGAAAAAAATTCTGAGAAAAATGGTATATTTATCTCAATTTGGCCAAAATGGTTTATACGACCTTTCTACCCAAAGGTATCGATATACTAAGAACAAGAATGGACCCAGTATTGAGCCTTGCGGAACACCTAACTGAACTGGTAGCCCGGAAGATTTTACACCATTAACATCTACACATTGGACCCTATTAAAGACGAATGAAAGCGAAGACCAGAAACTAAGGAACAAGTCTTCGCACAAATTGCCTTATTATGGCGAGGAGGTATCTTAGCAACTGCTTGAGTATTAACTTTTCAAATATTTTGCTAAATGCAGGTAAGATAGAAATAGGCCTGAAATTGCCAACGTCATTCTTATTACCTGATTTAAATAATGGTATGACTTCTAAATCAACACATTTATTAAAAGTAACAGCTACGATGTCTATTATATTACTTAAAAGTTTAATGGAGATGCCCCAATAATCACCGGTGTTTTAGAGTTTTAGACATAAGTGTATTAAAAACATTAACTACCGTAAAACGCGGTGAATAGGGATGCAGGGGTGAATCGGGACGAAACTTTAAAATGGATTTTAACGTTGAAATAATATAGTTTGTTGCCAGAAAAGACTCTAATGTGTTTACTGTTTTTTAATTAAAGATTAAGTGTCCTTGTTAGCAACCAACTATATTATTTTAAAGTACAAATCCATTTTAAAGTTTCGTCCCGATTCACCCCTGCATCCCTATTCACCCCGTTTTACCGGTACATTACGCGGGGTTACATGTCCGAAACTAAATAAAGGACTACATTACATTACACTTAAAAATACCTACCTATATTTAAATAACAAAATCAATTTTTCTTTTACGTCTTCTCCCGAAACGCGTTAGCACTTCATCTACTTCAATGGGTACGTTTTTATGGACGTAGAGAAGTGCCAGTCCGGTTAGACGTTCTTCAACGATTGAAGCTCTTAGCCACGATTTGATTTTTCGTAACGTAGAGAAAGATCTTTCCGCTGTCGCTACTCTAACAGGTAGTGTAGCCATAATACATAAACATTTTCTTAAATTAGGATACATCTCAATATCGCAATTTAAAATAAGTTCAGAAATCGACTGCGCTATGTCTTGACTCCGCTGCCACATCACCATCCACAACCGATATTCGTTTACAACGACAGAAACTGAAGTATTATCTAGTAACAATGTATAAATAATCGGTTGCTAGTTGTTTCACAGTTTCAATGTCTTGATTACTGTATTCGCTTTTTGGCATGAAAACGCTTAGCTGAAAGAAATTAAGTATTTCAGGAGACAGACGGTCCTGTAGGTCACTTATTATTGAATCCAGAAGAGGGATGTTTATGGCTCTGCTGAAATATATTCAGCAGATTGAGCAGGTTGGTTATTGGCCCTATGTATTTGTCTTGACACTATTCTGGGACATTTAATTTCTACATCTAGCTGCTCAGCTACTTCTTTAGCTAAAGCGTCAAACTAAGTATTATATTAAATTAATTAAATATTGAAAGTATGTACATAAATAAAATCTATTATGTGACAAAAAATATATAAAAACATTATGTTCAACAATTTTAATTAGTGGTCCACCTAGGTCCTGGACCCAGCCCAGGGGGGGGTCATGACCCCCATGACCCCCCCCCCTGGATCCGCCCTTGACAGCAGTTCACGACAGCTTGTGTTCTTGGGGCCCATATTTGATAGATTAACTAGGTCAAATCGTTTAAGCGCGTCCCTTTAAAATGGTAGTTTTTACTGTTAATACCATTGTTTAAAAGCCTTTTCCCAACTATGTTGGAGTCAGCTTCGATCCACCCGTGCGGCTGCTATTATTTAGCCACGAACTTCTCAAACACTTTTCACATTCTCCAGTCCAAAACCCCATGATCCCAATTTAAAAAAAAAACATCGATCGATGACAGTTTATCTCAACTGGTAACAGGAAAAAAGGCGGGAAACTGTAAAAGTGTAAAGGCGCGTTTTTTCAAACAAATTCACTTAAAAATTCATTTATTTGTATTGTATACATTTTCTTTGTAAATATTCATATAAATAGTTTGTTCATAGTGTACATAATCCATTAGAACCCCGAAATGGGGAAAAAAAGGCGGAGGAAGGACGAAATGTCCGATCCTGACTTGCAACAGCAACAGTTGGTCGAGTCTTCGGACTCTGATTCAGCGGAGTCTGAACAGACTATAATAAGCTCCAAACATAATGATGCAAAGGATAAGTACGCCATATACAAGGTAAAAGGGTACACACGCAAATATCCCGAGGAAACAAAACAAATGGACCTCATTGTATTTTTATCTCACAACGAAGAAAATGCGTCATTTAGCGATAGGGATCGTATGGCTCTATCAAAAGGTTTACGGGAGCATGGCGTTTCAGGCGTCATGCACCTACGTACCATCAATAAATATAAAGTCGGCATAACATTCGATCTACCAAATAATGCTAATATGTTTTTACAAAATAAAAAGTTATTAGATCAGTTGTCTCTTAGGGCAACTATACCGGCTGGAGATACCGAAGTAACGGGAGTCCTTACTTCGGTTCCCGTAGAAATGTCCAATAAACAAATTTTCTCATTGATTGGTAGTTCCAAAAATGTTATTCAAGTTAGGCGCTTCATGCGCAGGGTCAGAAGTGACGCTGGCGTAGCTTTCGTCCCTACACAGGCTGTTGCGGTAACCTTCGCCTCCACTATTCTTCCTCAGTATATTTACTTGGACTCATGGCGTCACGAAGTGAGTAAATACATACCACCAGTAAAACAATGCCTTAAGTGTCTGCGATATGGACATATTGCCAAATTCTGTCGCAATACTGAGGTATGTTCAATTTGTACATTAAACCATAATTTTAAGAATTGTCGGGTTGACCCCAAGGACGCTAAATGCGCAAACTGCAAAGGTAATCACATAGCTATCTCCTCATCTTGTCCAATTAAAAAACAAAAAGTTGAAGAAAATAAAATCAAGTCACGAACTGTCACATACTCTGATCTTTTCGACATTAACGCATTCCCAGCTCTAACTGCTCGAACTTTAGATGTACAAATTAATAATCTAATGAAATCTGATAAATTTATAAGTACTTTAGTAGAAACAATTACAAAAATAGTTACCACTAAAGATGTACCTATTAATTCATCATCAATTAAAGAGGCTTTAAAAACAACTCTAAGTAGGAAATTTCCTTCACCCTCCTAATGGATCTGTCAAACTTAAATATAGTTCAATGGAATGCACAAAGTCTTAATAGCAATAAACATATATTTATTAATTTCCTCTATGCACAAAATATACATATAGCAATCATTTCTGAAACATGGTTCAGACCTGATCAATCTTTTATAATAAAACATTACAATATTGAAAGAAATGATTGCGGTAACAAACACAATGGAGTTGCAATTATAATTCATGAAAGCATTACATATACTAAAATTAACACCTATTTTGATAATTCGTTACAAAACATTTGTGTAAAAATTACAGTTAATAATAAAGAAATAAGTTTAGTCAGTTTTTATAGTCCTTTAAACTCTAATCCAGCTTTTAATAAAGGTGATTTTGACTCATTGGTGAAGTCTATTCCAGGTCCTCTTATATTTGCTGGGGACTTTAATGCCCATCACACCTCCTGGGGATGTGTTTCTGACTCTCCAAGAGGTAGAGAAATCTTAGAAGTCATTGACGAAAATAATTTGGTTCTGCTTAATGATGGTCAAGCAACAACAGTTGGTTCTCTAACATGGCGTCCTAATGCACTGGATTTATCCTTGGTTTCATCATCGTTGGCACTTAATTGTGAATGGTCTGTACATGATAGTCCTCTCGGTAGTAGTTATCACATCCCTGTAATCATAAAAGTAATGGTTAGCAGAAACAAAAATAATGTTTTATATGGGAATTGTTTGAATGCTAAACATTTGCCCATCTACCCAAATTATAAACTTGTAGATTGGCAAATGTATAGCAATTGTGTGGAAGAATTGTTACTTGATTTTCAAATAGATAATAAAAGTCTTCTTAATTCATATTTCCAATTTTGTACTATTTTGCGCACAGCAGCTGCAAATTCTAAAATAAATTCCAATAATTTGAATTGTTATGTCAACACAAATACCACCAATCACACTTGTCATAGAAATAAGATTAAAGGACCTTCCCTTCCTTGGTGGAATCAAAAGTGTACAGAGGCTGTACTAAATTTCAAAACAGCATATATTAACTTTAAAGATAATCCAACAGAAGAAACTTATCTTCAATTTAAAAGGCTCCGGGCAGTTAAAAAACTTATTTTAAAAACAGAAAGACAAAAAAGTTGGTTTTCTCTTTGTGAAACTTTTAATAGATGCACACCCTTAACTGTTATATGGAAATTTATGCGCAAATATAACAAGACATATATTTCTAATATCAATGAAAATGACGCATGGGTTTTAGATTTTTTAAAGAAATACACTCCAGACTTTGTGCCACATACTTCAAAAACTCTTACTGATAGTATCAATTCCAAAAATAGTTTCCTACTTAATCCTTTTACAATTAATGAATTATTATCTGCCATCTCCTCTCGAAGAGATACTGCTTATGGTCTTGATGGAATACCATATATCTTATTTAAAAAACTAAGCATTGCAGGTTTAGAAATATTTCTAAATATTCTTAATTTACTTTGGGAAAATAATATTATACCTCAAGATTGGAAAGTCGATTGTCTTGTACCAATTTTAAAACCAGATAAGCCAAAGTTATGTCCTGATTCTTATCGTCCCATAGCACTTACTTCTTGTGTTGGAAAATTATTTGAACAATTGTTGAAGCAACGTTTAGAGTTTTATGTAGAACAAAACAGTATCTTACCCTCTAATCAATTCGGTTTTCGTAGGAATCGGTCTGCTAGGGAAAGTGTTTGTCAATTACAGCTTGATATTCATAACTCTTTATTGGCAAAAAAAAATTTGGTTGGAGTTTTCTTTGATGTTGCAGGAGCCTTTAATAGTGTAAATATAGATATTCTTTGTCATGAATTATCGCAAATAGGCATTCCTGTAAAAATTATAAACTGGATTAAAAGTTTTTTGAGCAATAGAGAAGTATTTACTAAATTTAATAGACATCTCTATGGTCCTAGACTCTCATCAAAAGGAGTTTCTCAAGGCGGTATACTATCGCCTTTAATATTTATATTATATATGCGTAGATTAAATCTTATTTTAGGGACTCAGGTCAAAAATCTACAGTTTGCAGATGATTTGGTTGTTTATACATCTGGGAATAATTTATCACAAACAGTCCAAATAGTCAATGATGCATTGGTAAAACTTTATGAATATTTTTCTTACCTTGATTTAAATGTTAATCATTCCAAGTCCAAAGTTGTTATGTTTGGTAAACAGTGTCATAACATGCCCAATGTGCAATATAATAATTGTGCATTACCCATTTCACTTGAAGTTAAATTTCTGGGGGTTCTTTTTTCATATAATTTAACCTGGAATAATTACATAAAACATATTATTAGTAAAGCAAATAAAGCTTATAATGTACTGAAATCTTTGTCTGGCTCATATTGGGGTGCAGACCCAAAAATTTTGTTACTGTTGTACAAATCATTAGTTCGTAGTCATTTTGAATATGGTTTCTATTGCTTTGCTGCAGATGTTAAAATTGTAAATAGTTTAGACATTCTTCAAAATAAATGTTTGCGTGTAATAACTGGGGCATTCAGAAGTACTCCTATAAATGCAATGCAGATTGATTGTAATGTTCCACCATTATGCATTCGATTTAATTACTTAAAAGAAAGATTTATACTAAAACTTTATAGTGTATCTAGTAACAGTCTTCTGGTCAATTTGCTCCATTCAATTACTCCTTTAGTTTCTAAACCAATTTTTATGCTACAAGGTCTTCAAAGTCTCGTAAATTATATTCAAAATTTGAATATCCATCAATCCAAACATATTTTGCCTTGCTATGAAGGAACTTTTATTGGTAAATTTCCAGCTATTAATATAATTTTAAAGAAAAAAACGGACTTGTCCACAAAAGAGGAAGTAAATGCAATGTTATCTGAGTGGTCAGATCACAAATTTGTTTATACAGATGGTTCCAAGAATGATAGGGCTGTGTCTTTTGCCATATATGAGCCCTCCTCAAATATAGGCATTGGTCGAAAAATTGACAAAAATTCAAGTATTTTCACAGCTGAAGCTGCTGCTATTTTGAGTGCTTTGAAACATATTGAAAATTATAATTCAGGACATAATAAATGGATTGTTGTAAGTGATAGCATGAGCGTTCTGGAAAACTTGGCAAACAACAAATTAAATGCTAACACTAATTATATAATTTATTTAATAAAACAGTTATGGGTGGAATTATATAAATCAAATATTGTAGTTAGTTTTGTGTGGGTGCCTTCACACATTGGTGTTGTAGGGAATGAAAAGGTAGACTATTTGGCCAAAAAAATTGTTGATTTAGAAGAATTAATTCCCAATCCTGACCCTGATATGGATGTTTTCATACCACCTACAGATGCAGTTAGTCTTTTAAGACAGCGCATGTGGCAAGAGTGGGGAAGACATTCATATCAGCGCACTCAGGCTGAAAATAAAGGTACTTGGTTTGCTACCTTAGATGTTCAAATAAACTCTATACCTTGGTTCTGCAAATATAACAAATTCATAAATAGAAAATTTTATTCAATTATCAGTCGCATGCGTTATGGTCATTGTCATTTAAATTATCATCTTCATCGCCTTAGAATGGTCAATTCTCCTAACTGTGAGTATTGTCAATCACAAAAAATTCAGTCACTACACCATATCTTCTTCGAGTGTTCGTCTTTCAACATTCAGCGCCTTGTGTTGTCGGATGAACTGCTTAAAATTTATAGTAAGCCTGACGAGGTCCCGCAATGCATTCAGGAGCTACTTAAGAATGCCTCAGCTTATTTATACTTATACAAATTTATAGTAGAGACTGTAAATGATATTTAGTTATGTAGATATTGGGTTTTTGTTTTTAAAGATTATTTGTTTATGTACTATATTAATACTTACTAAGTTTAGGTATAATTCACGAAAAATGTAAATAAAATAAATAACTTGTTATATGAGGAGATAGCTCGGAAAATACTGGAAATGGACGAAATAAAATGAAAACAATGATGAAAATTGTAAACATATAAAACGCTAATGTTCAAGACAATGTCAATTCAATAGGAACTTCAAGTACCTATTGGCAATTGACATTGACAAATGACAGAAAAATGGATTTGACGCAAAGACAAAAATAAAATGACTAACTATTGTATAGTGGAATAACTACGAAAGACATATTAAATAAAATAAATAATTGAATGAGCATATATACGAAAGACATTATTGTTTTTAAACTTACCACGGAAGACTAGGCGGTATGGTCGAAAGACTTTAGCCTGCCCATTATATGGGCGAAAAAAAAAAAAAAAAAAAAAAAAAAATCAACTGGTAACATTGGGAAAATCAATAATATTTACAGAACCGAAAACATGTCAAAAAGGTTTTCGCGAAATCTTCATAAAATAATTAAATTTTCAATCATTTGTATTGTTACTGGTAATTTCGATTTAAACAGTTAATTCAGCACCAAGTCCTTTGCATTTTCTAGGTTTTTTATATTTTAAAGTTCGGCTTAAACAGCCGATATTTTCAACGCAAGATTTCAAATAAAATAATTATTAAGTTCATGAAAATGTTGGGTCGAAAACAAAGCCTTAAAGGGGAGCCGGTACTAGCAGACTACGGACCAGAAGAATCTCTAAATGAAAGTGCCGATATTGAATGGGTCAACAAGGTAATTTATGCAATGCAATTTATTTTTTAACACTATGGGCTAAATTTCTGCCAGATCTCTGCAATCGTCTTCAGTACCTACAGCATGAGTTCGAGAAATTATTAGTTTAAAAATATCATTGCCCAATGGAGGCAGGTACAGGCTTTCTATTGAACAATCCTCTTGAGAGGCTTAAAAAGATGTAAGAAAAAGATAATATATAATATTTATTGTTTCAGTTATGGGTTAGAAGAATTTTAAGATTATGTGCTTTATTAAGTTTAATGTCTGTGTCACTGAATACTCCTAAATCATTTGAAAAGTACCCATCTCTACAAACTATAACATTTGCTGTGGACTGCAGTGTTACCCTCTTATTTACTGCAGAAATGATAGCTAAAATGCATATTAGAGGAATACTAAAGGTATGCTTAAAACAAAGATTAGTTGTGGTCAACTAATTAGTACACAGGGTATTGTAGCATCTAGCATCTTTAATAATTATAGTATCTTTGGAATTTTGAGCTAATTCCATAGTCCTATTAAATAAATAAGGAGCCAATAATAGTAGCTATAGGCTCTAGAGATTTGAGACTATCAAGATGTTTTAGCAATGTTTATTTGTCTTTATTTTTAAATATATATATGTTACATCTGTCCCTAATATTAGTTGACCACTACTGAAATAAAAAATATTTAAAAAAAAAAACCTGAATGGAAGACTACATAGATGTCTTTCTCTGAGATTTTACCTTCATATTCTATATTGATTAATTTGAATACTGGATGAAATACTTATTATAATTAATGTTTTCAGGGGGATGTTGCCTACTTAAAAGACCACTGGTGCCAGTTTGATGCCTCGATGGTATTCTTTCTTTGGGTATCTGTTCTCTTACAAATGTTTGAGTTGACTGGTATAGTACCCAGATACAGTTACCTAAGTATTTTAAGAGCACCCAGACCATTGATAATGATTCGATTTTTGAGAGTATTTTTAAAATTCTCCATGCCAAAATCTAGAATCAATCAGATATTCAAGTAAGTGGATTTAATAAAAAGATAACTGATACTAATGATATTAAGATACTGCCTTGCTTATGTCACTTGCATTTTAAAAGATATAATATGCTTGATAAGAATTTTAATTGGCCTTTGCCTATAGGACTACATATATAAGTTAATAAAAATCCTTGTAATTTCTTCTATGTATGAATTCACATAATGCTCACACTATGTATTTCGTGTTTTACAGGAGATCAAGTCAACAGATCTATAATGTGACCCTATTCTTCTTGTTCTTCATGTCGCTGTACAGCTTGCTAGGTGTACAGTTCTTTGGAGAATTAACACATCACTGTGTCAGGAATGATACAAATCCATAGTTAGTATTATAATCTACCAGATGTTTTTGGTTTTTGAAAAGGGATCCCTATGGTAGCTAAGAGCATTGTTATTGTTGATATGCTTGTAAAACTCCGGATAAATTTTTAAAATCAAATCCGTCTATCTCTAATGGAAGGCATGGCTGTCTGTTCAAAAACCTAATATATTAATTGTTGTAACCCTGTGTATAAAATAATTTGCTATAATTTAATAAAATATTTAAATTAATTATTAACTTTCTGTTTTTTAGTGAAATCACTATAAATTCCTTAGCTATTCCTGACACTTTTTGCTCTCCTGACCCTGGTTCAGGATATCAATGCCCTCCTGGAATGAAGTGTATGAAACTTAATTTATCCAAATACATCATGGGATTCAATGGGTTCGAAGAGTTTAGTAAGTAGAAAAACAACAATATTACTGGACTTTAAATCAAACCAAATTATTTATGTTATTAAAAACGTTTTTTTTTTTCTGTTTAGCAACAAGCTTGTTCACTGTCTACCAAGCATCGTCTCAGGAAGGTTGGGTCTTCATAATGTATCGCGCTATCGACTCTCTACCAACTTGGAGATCAGCTCTATACTTCAGGTAAAACCAAAGGAATACCTAACTTCATTGTATCAATTATCAATTAATGTTACAAATTATTGTAAAACTTTACAGCACAATGATATTCTTTTTGGCCTGGCTGGTCAAGAACGTTTTCATAGCTGTGATCACTGAAACATTCAATGAAATAAGGGTACAATTCCAACAAATGTGGGGTGTGAGGAACCCTATTACTAAAGGTAGCACTACCCAGTTTTTCACTGGTGACGATAATGGATGGAAATTGGTTACTATTGATGAAAATAAACATTCAGGTAATTATCATAACTATTATAAGAAATAATATAAAAATCAGTGTTTGTTTCTTTGTATTTTATGCGCTGCCATATCTTTAATCCGATTGCGATAAAACTAAAAAAGGCTAGCACTTGCGCGAAGTTAAAAAAAAATTACGGGGAGAAGCTAGTGATAGGTAAAATAGAAAAAAATAATCTTCACGTTACTTTTTTCCTTCCAGGTAGTGCACCAGAAATATTCCATAGATTATTAAGGTCCGCATATTTCCGACTACTAGTCATGGGGGTGGTTTTGGCTAATGGAATTATAACAGCAACAATGAACTTCAAACATGATGACAATCCTAGAGAATTCTTTTACGAGAAATACTATTATATAGAGGTAACTGAGTTTGTGTTTACGTCAGCCATGGTTTTTACCTAAAGTTAAGTATAATATTTAATAAAACAATTATTTCGAAACTTTCAGATTGCATTTACCATTTTCTTGGATTTGGAGGCATTAATCAAAATATGGTGTTTGGGTCTAAAGGGCTATTTCAAGCACTCTGTTCACAAGTTTGAACTACTTTTAGCTATTGGCACTACCATTCATATAATACCCCAACTGTACATGTCAGGGTTCACATATTTTCAGGTAAATACAAATGTTGTAATAAAATACATTTTGTTCCATTAATGCAGTGAAAACAAGGCGTTTGTAAGGCCAATCTTTTTTTTTATGGCATTTTTTATTAATTTGGTTTTGTTTTAGGTTCTTCGAATAGTAAGATTGATAAAAGCATCACCATTATTGGAGGGATTCGTCTACAAAATCTTTGGACCAGGAAAGAAACTTGGCAGCCTGATTATATTCACTATGTGTTTACTCATCATCAGCTCTTCTATATCAATGCAACTGTTTTGTTTCCTGTGCGAATTTACTAAATTTGAAACATTTGATGAAGTAAGTAATCTCGAAATTATTGGCTACATTAATTTGCTTATTTTCGGTCCAGAATCTAGGTAAGCTACTTAATAAAAAAAATTAAATTCATTCACTGATAGACTGCGCTCTTTCGTTATATTAGCATGAAATTAGCACTAGCACTAAGGCTGGATTTGTCGAAATTCTACCCCTAAGGAGGTTAAATAGTGGATGATAGTTTGTATGTAAGTTCGTCAGTTTTTCCGACTGAAAATCTAATCGGGCACACGGCTTGTCATACAATAAGCCCATACAGACCTATTGTAGCTAGTAGCTACACACTTACACAATGCTTATAATGTTAATTCAAATAATTGTAGTATTAATAATAATCTTTGACAATAATATTATGTTTTAGGCATTCATGTCTATGTTCCAAATTCTAACTCAAGAAGCCTGGGTAGAGGTAATGGATGAGACCATGGTGAGAACAAGTCAAACATTGACGCCCCTTGTTGCCATTTACTTCATACTGTACCATCTATTTGTTACTCTGGTAAGGAAGATCTTCAAATAATTATGCTTATAATGCACTGATTTTAAAGTTCTCATAATTTTGTACCATATTCCAGATTGTGTTGTCACTTTTTGTAGCAGTAATCTTAGACAATTTGGAACTGGATGAGGATATTAAAAAACTGAAACAACTCAGGTACCGCCAACAAAGCGCGGAAATCAAAGAGAGCCTGCCATTCAGATTAAGAATATTCGAGAAGTTTCCCGATAGCCCGCAAATGACTAAGCTGCACAAAGTCCCCGGCGATTTCAATCTACCCAAGGTTCGTGTAGTTGTATTACATATTTAATATTATATTCAGAACAAAAACGGCAATACTCTAAAAAGACGCACGATTGCATGAAAGCATACAAAATACAAAGCACACAGACAAAAAAGCCCAGACCCTTTCATGTAACTCTTTATCGCGCTTACACTAAAGTATCAGTTAGTTTGTCCAAGTATCAGTTCCAACTGTTAAATACATAGCCAACCACTTCGACTAGAAGGATGAAATTTTGCACGAGACTTCCTTATGTCACTGTGATTTTAGAAAAATAAATATTCTAAAAGGGTTAAATTAAATAGGGATGACATTTTGTATGGAAGTTGGTAATTTTTGCCGATGGGAAAGCGGGCACACGGCTTGTAGCTACATAAAGTAAACCAGCATACAATTTCGTAGTATTGGGTACATAATGGTTGTGGCGCTACGCAGGTCCGCGAGTCGTTCATGCGTCAGTTCGTGTGCGAGGTGGAGGGCGAGGAGGAGGCGGGCGCGGCGAGCGGCGGCGACGTGTCGCGGCGCGCCTTCGAGTACATCGGCGTGGCCAAGATCGCCTTCCCGTACCGCAAGCGCTGCCTCGTCAAGACGCTGCTGGTGGCGCCGCCGTCGCAGCGGCCCAGCTCCGCGCTGCGCCGCCACGTCGTCAGCTCCATCATTGAGTTAGTGCAACACACCCTGCCGAACTATCGGTGGGCCTGCATGACATTTCATCGCGGTAATAGCGTTAAGCCCAGCTTAGGCTTAGTGGGTCACCCTTTCGGTACAGCGCCATGTAAATGTTCTTCGTGTTATCCTTTTGTTGTTGTTGTTGGGTCATGTCCTAGACGGTACAAATGTTTTTTCTAGTTCTTATAACTGAAATCTCGTCTGTCAGAACGGAAATCATCCGAAATGTTTTGCATTGGTTTTTGTTGCTTTGATTTTTTTTTTTCATTTACAGGAATCGATTTTGTTGCAGTTATCAGTCGCGTGATTAAGGTTTTTTTATTTATTTCTTTTCTGTTTTGCTTTTTAATTATGAATGATAATTCAGTTTGTAATGAACTATGATTCATAATTATTTGATGCTATTTCAGGGACTCTAACAATCACCGACCCCTGCTGGGGGATTCAGCGATGTTAGCGACTGGAGGCAAGTCTGGTCTGAAGCCGCAAGGGACAATATCGAGCGCAAAGCAATTGCGGGTCGATCAGAAGAAGTATGTATTTAATTTGGTTGCAGTATAACTTGAATTCAGAATCTTCGATACTATTTTTGAACCACAAACTCAATGTCATACAAGACAAAGTTTAAATTCAATTGTAACAAAAACTTCTCAAAATATAACTCAGATTACATAACGCTAAAGTTGACAATATTGAGTAAGTGACGAAGGACTACCAAGGAGGATCTAATACCAGCTGACCCGACGGACGTTGTCCTGTCTCATACACCAATACCCATAGATAAAAGCACTTTCAGTTTTTCCCGAATATTCCAATTTTCCAGGCAACTTATCCAATTTTTCTTTCCCTGAAAACCTTAGTCGGATCATTACGAAAATTAAAAAAAAACAAATAACCAAATCGGTCCAGCCATTCCCAAGTGATGCGCTTACCAACGAACAACATTTCGTTTTTGTTTATATAGATAAATAGATTCTGAATTCAAGTAATAATACGGTAGTGTTTAAAAGATATGGCCTGATTAACGAGTGAGCAATAATATGGCTCTCAGGTTCGGCTCGCGCTCTATCCGGCGATCGGTGCGCAGCGGCTCCATCAAGCTGAAACAGACGTACGAGCACCTGCTGGAGAACGGCGACATCGGCGCCGCCTCGCGCGTCGTGCCGTCCTCGCGCGCGCGCCCGCCCTACCTCGACATCCGCCTGCTGCAGGCCAAGCGCCAGCAAGCTGAGATGAGGAGGTGACGAATCTTTTCATTTATACCTAACTGACACATACAGGCAGACACGAAAAGTGACTTCAATTTATAATATGTATAGACAGATTATCAGCCGATGAATGCTGATGAATATATTTGCCAGTATTACGCTCTTTTGTTGACTGTAAGTTTAATCAAATTATATTTTAGAAATCAACGAGAAGAGGACTTACGCGAGAATCATCCACTTTTCGACACTCCCCTGCTGATAGTCCCGAGAGAGTCCCGCTTCAGGAAGATATGCCGCGCCATTGTGGACGCGCGCTACGACGCCCGGCTGCGAGACCCCGTCACTGGCAACGAGAGAAAAGTACATTATAAAAGTTTTCAGTAAGTATTTATCTACAAGGTTATATGTATGGTTATGAGTAAGTACCTATGTCAAGTATCTTTAAGTTTTATTACTAACATTACCTCCCATGTTTGTATTTTCAGTAATTTCCTCGGACTAGTGACTTACATGGACTGGGTCATGATCATGGTCACTACTCTCTCGTGCTTATCGATGATGTTCGAAACACCTACCTACAGAGTTATGGAAAACTTCGTTTTGCAGGTGAATGTAACCCAATGTTAATAAGTAATGATTTACCAGATTCACTAATATCACCAATCATCAACTATGGTTAACTTATTGTAAAAAGTCTTAACAAATAATTGAATGTCTTACTAATTAGATTGCTGAATACGGGTTTGTGGTGTTCATGAGCTTGGAGCTGGCGCTGAAAATTTTAGCCGACGGTTTGTTTTTCACGCCTAAAGCTTATCTGAAAGATGCCGCCGCGGTTCTGGACGTTTTTATCTATATTGTAAGTATTTTCAACGTATCAAAAATTAAACGATTTTTACGCAGAAATATACAATTAGGCGGGTCCACACATACACACCCATTCTTAAAAACTATGACCTCGATTTTGGAAATAACTAAGACTTTTTTTTTAACCGACTTCATAAAAGGAGGAGGTTTCTCAATTCGACCGTATATGTATATATATATATTTATTTGTGTTCGCGGATAACTTCGTTGTTCATGAACCGATTTTGATGACTCTTTTTTTGTTGGAAAGGAGATATCCCAAGGGTGACCTTGGGATATCTTCTTTCCAACAAAAAAAGAGTGATCCCATGATAAGGAAACCAGGATCTGATGATTGCATCCCAGAGAAATCGAGGGGAACATTCGAAAATCGTAGGGGCGACTAGTGCGTTTGTTAATTTTTTCATTAAGTATTTTAAAGCACTACAATTTAATGAAGGTCTGGAGTCGATCTGATGATGGAGCTGAAAGACAGTCGAGGGGACTCCTCAACGATTTACAGCAGTTACCTTGTGTTTGGGCTTGATTAATTTGTATTGATGAGAACTTTACACCTAGCTGGGTTGTGACTGTCATTAGGGGTCTGATAATGAAGACGAAGGACAGTTAAGGGAACTCCTCAACAGTTTACAGTAGCTGCCTTGCGTTTGGACCTAATTCATTTTTGGGGTACCTCTAATCTAGAAAGTATATATAGTTTTGTGTGGGGTAGGTAGGTACATCTAAAAAGTGAAAAATAACTTTTTTACAAAAAAAAAAACCACTGACTTCCAAAAAAAAAACACTACAAATTGAAAAATAACTTTAATTTCGGAATTCGGTGTCTAAAAACTGAAATACGGAACCAACGACACCGGGTTCCTAGGTGTAAAGTTCTCATCAATACAAATTAATCAAGCCCAAACACAAGGTAACTGCTGTAAATCCTTGACGTAAGACCTTCATCAAATTGTAGTGCTTTAAAATACTTAATGAAAAAATTAACAGTCGATTGTATTTTTCTTTGAAAAAAAAAATATTTTTTAATGTTCTTATTTGTGCCAGGATACTAGAAAGCTTTGGAGTCCGAGAACTCGATAGCTTCTTGCAAAAAATAACTACCTAGTCAGTTCTTGCACCGAGTGATATCGTAGTCAATTAACAACCGCTATTGATAAAACGACCCTTGTCGATAAAAAAATCACCCAGTTATTATCACTCCCTTGCCCGTTACCCAAATTTATTTGAGGTCGACGCAACATGTATTTTTCTTTCATCTTGGTAGTCAGTGTAGTCACCCCCTTTCTACACAGTCCATCCATCGTTTCTTTGCCCTTCCGCTACTCTTACCTAAATACACAGAATTCACGTTCAACATAAAAAATCATCTAGTATCGATAAAAAAACCGTTATCGTCGGGCCACCGAGCATAATTATATTCTATGAGTGTCCGTGCAGGTGTCGCTGACGTTCCTGTGCTGGATGCCGCTGCGCGTGCCGCCCGGCTCGGCGGCACAGATGCTCATGATCCTGCGCTGCGTGCGGCCGCTGCGGATCTTCACGCTCGTGCCGCACATGCGCAAGGTGGTCTACGAACTGTGTCGCGGGTTCAAGGAGATATTGCTCGTGAGTAAACAAGGAATAGGCCTGCTAATCATGCAAGTTATATTAACAGTATTCCTTGTTAGTATGGTACATGGCTTCTGGAACAACAACCAACTGATATGATTGGTTGAATGATTTGTCAACAGCCAATCACATCACTTGTCTTTTTTTTTTTTTTTTTCAGGATGGGAAATCATCAAATGACTCCTCCCGCTCTGGGTGGAGCAGGAGGGAGTGTCAGACTCTTACTGACTAAAACCCACCCGTGTTCCTTCCTTAGCCCTTTATGTTCCAGGGCAGCGGTAAACCCTTTCGGATGTTCCCTTTCGGATGTCTAATTTTGATCTAAATCAATTGGGCTATAGAGACGTATGAGTTACACAGAGGTCGCTCTTCATAGCCGAAGTTTTTCTGTCCATTTGCTATATTAACGGCCAGTGACGAAATCATTCAAAAAGTACGGTACGTACTGTACTTTCGAAAATTATTTCATCACTGTTGAGTCAATCAAGAACACTAAGTATAATAATTATATACCTGTGTATGCTTGAGATTTAAACTGTGCAATTTACTTTTGAACAGGTATCGACTCTATTGATCCTCCTGATGTTCGTGTTTGCCAGCTATGGGGTACAGTTATACGGTGGCAGGTGAGTGGCAACATACTTGCATTATATTAAATTGAATTGGCTTTGTTTGACAAGATCTGATCCCGATAACGCGATAATCCCTTATAGTAATTGCAAGGTAAAATACCAACTTCTAGAGGGTTGTTTTTCGTAACCTACTTTTTGTGCCACGGTTGGGAAAAGGCCTCCCCTTATTCCTTCCAAACCCCATCCTCACCTTCCACCCTTCTTTGGCAATATCAGGCCTCGTTTGGTCTGCTTATCTTTCCAGACCGTCACACCACCTTCGCTGAGGCCGGCCTCGAGAGCGATGTCCAGTGAGTGGAATGTTGTGTATTGAAACCGATCACGTTTCAGACTGGCGCGGTGCAACGACCCCACGATAACGAAGCGCGAGGACTGTGTGGGCGTGTTCATGCGCCGCGTGTTCGTCACTAAGATGAAGATCCGGCCCGGCCCCAACGAGACCTTCCCTTCCATGCTCGTGCCTAGAGTCTGGTATATAACACATGTTAACATTATAAATTGCCCTTAAAAGGCGGTTGCCTGAATGGAGAATTAAAATAACCGACAACACAGCGAACATAGCCGAAAAATTAAAGTGGCAGTGGACAGGGGGCAGAGCTTGAAAAACGGATACCGGATGCAGCCGAAAAGTTCGGAGTGGCGACCGGGTACCGGAAGACACAGCTTCGGTAGGCACCCCAGAGGTGGACCGATGGTCTGGTGAAGATCGCGGGAAGCACAAGACCGGTCGTCGTGGCGATAATTGGGGGAGGTCGTATGTCCAGTAGTGGACGTCTTTCGCCTGAGTGATGATGATGATATCATAGAATATGCGAATGATAAAAAAAGGGATGCTGTATAATCGTGATGAAATCTTTATATTCAGTGGTTTGCAGACCAATGAGGTACTATCTTGTGAGAATTCCTTACTTACTATATTTATTGTTTCAGGGCGAATCCCAAACGATTCAACTTCGATAACATTGGTGACGCACTCCTAACGTTATTCGAAGTACTGTCATTCAAAGGCTGGTTGGATGTCAGGGATGTATTGATCAAAGCATTAGGACCGGTTAGTCTGCAAAAGTTCCTTTAAAAATAGGTCCATGTTTATTTTTTTATCTGCTATTATAAATGCCATAATCTGTGTTGCCAGGTACACGCAATCTACATACACGTTTACATATTTCTTGGTTGTATGATTGGACTAACCCTGTTCGTTGGTGTGGTGATTGCTAACTACTCGGAGAACAAAGGCACTGCTCTATTGACTGTCGACCAGCGACGTTGGTAAGATGCTATTTTATACTGCAGATCCCAAGAAAAGTATGTGCTTTGAGAATCATCGTGTATTTTCGGAAATACTATCGCGCGATGATGATATCTAATATAGAGCTGTTACAACCAACAATGGAAGTACTTGTCTATTTTGTAGTACACACTGTACACACGCCGTATGGTATGGTATGTCGCTGTGTGTACCATTAATACAAAATTAAAGATTATCAACTATGCAATTCCAATAAACTTTCTCTCTGTGGCGCGACGTTCGTACTGATTCGGAAACCCGAAGATTACCGAAGCGCATACCTTTTCTGGTATAACTGTACTTACGTAATGCGATGAATACAAATTAAATAATTTGTGTTTAAAACAAAAGAAAAACAAATTATGGATTTTCCGATATAAAATGATCGTCATTAAGTATTATTTAGAGCATTTTTCCGAAAGGTATATTTGTAAAATACATATGATTTACTTAGACTTACGTGTCAAAACATTGAGATTTCTGTGCTAAACAGAAATCTTTTTCTGTTTGTCACGCGTGCAAAGCAGAAGTAGGTCGCTAGTTTACTATACAACTGTGTTCGTTTCCAGGTGTGACCTAAAGAAACGACTGAAAATCGCTCAGCCACTGCACTTGCCTCCTCGCCCGAACAAGCGCAAAGTCCGCGCCTTCGCCTATGACGTCACACAAAACTTGAGCTTCAAGCGAGTGATAGCGATCGTTGTTCTATTAAACAGTGGATTGTTAGCTGTCACGGTTAGTCACCTTCAGCCGTACATTTAATTACATGTTCGTTAGTTTGCCAAAGGCCGTACTGTGTATGGAACTTGTGTAGGCAAGGCAAAAGATCGAGTTCTGAGCTCAGAAGTCGGATGGACAGATTCGTGCATAGAGATCTTTATGTTTAGTGCACGGCCGTAAATATGACATATCGAGCTTTAGAAAGAGACACACACAGTGCTCAACTATGTTGAACTTTTTATTAAACTGTATGACTGATATTTACAGTCGGGTGCTGTGTGGTCAATCTAATTCATGGGTTCCCGTAGGTCGCGCCGCCCTTGGGGGGTGTAGACTGCGTAGAGTGACCGACAGGGAGGTGCGTCGGCATAAAACCTAAACGTTTCGTAATACTTCAATAGAATAGGTGCTGTAAACTGAGCTAAAGCTTTTCTGCATAAGTCGAAAAAGTAACTTGTTCGGCGTAGACATTTTAAAAGAAAGGGGCGCATGTGTTAAAAGGTTGGGAACCCCTGAACTAACCGATAAAACTTTCGACAAAGCAATCTACGTAGCTGTATTTAAGTTTCGCCGTCGACATTCCAGTGGTCTCGCTACTCTCCGTACACGGAGCAACTGGCCCTCACCTCGGCTCTGCTAACTCTCGTGTTTGTGGTGGAAGTGCTTCTGAAGACCATTGCGTTCACTCCGCGCGGCTACTGGCAAAGTCGCCGCAACCGATACGATCTGCTCGTCACCGTCGCGGGCTGCATATGGATTTTTATGCATTTCACTTTGAAGGTAACTCAAGTTTCATTTGTAAATCAGTTGAAGTGAGGTTTAGATGATACTTGTCTTGGGCCTTCAACTCATGAGCAGCCGTGGGGGAATGTTGGCCTATTTATTATGTTGAAATCATGTATTTTTACCTAATCGCCGGTTACGGTATACAAGGGCAAATTAAATTTACATATCCTACTATAATGATTACACGGGACTTCAACATAACTGGCGATATGTGGGTGTTTAGGTACATCTCGGCCTAACCGTTCGGGGAATACAGGCTCGGTGTTATGTGATGTTTATATCTAATAATGTTAAAACAAAACACATCCCGGACTACCACAAAACAGTGTTTATCAGTTGTTTAGGTTAAACACGACATAATTATAATAATATGGACTTTGACATAACACTGACATTAAACACTCGTTCTACAAGTGTTTAAGTTTTTGTAGTAAGACCCTTAAGTTTGAGAAGTTTCTTTGATAATAATGCTCTCATTACAGCCAAAACAACACAAAAATGTTGTCTTGAATAATTTGTGTCATGTTGTGTTTGTAGAACGACCTGTCGTACTTCGTGGGCTTCATGGTGGTGATCCTGCGGTTCTTCACGATCACCGGCAAGCACACCACGCTCAAGATGCTGATGCTGACGGTCGGCGTCAGCGTGTGCAAGAGCTTCTTCATCATCTTCGGCATGTTCCTACTCGTTTTCTTCTACGCACTTGCTGGTACCATCGTTTTTGGAAACGTCAAATACGGCGAAGGGATTGGCAGGTAAACAGTCATTTTGGGATTTGCGTACTAACAAAATGTATCGAATCATACCGACTATATAATTTTATTAGCGGCACAACGATTAAAGTGGGTCCACATTTGTGACATTACGATGGACAAAACTTCATCCAACACTTGCCCTGATAAACATAATGTTCTAAACGTAATAAACATAATTATTAAATTAGCCTTTGTTTTTAAAGTTAAACTCTTTAAATTAAGGCGAAATCACCGACTAGTATGTAATTTGAACCTCATCATCAGCGTACAGTAGTCCGCTGCTGGATATAGGAGTGTCCAATTGCACGTGATTCAACTTGATTCTCTGCAACTCTCATCCAGAGATCTGCAAAGATCGTCGCTCCACCTCGCCTGAGGGCGTCCTACCTTACGTTTGCCGATTCGCGGTCTCCACTCAAGAGCACTTCCACCCCGTCGGTTAACAGCACGACTATTATGGACGGCCTATTTATTGCCACTGCTTTCAGCTTGCTTAATCTGGGAGCTATGTCGACAATTTTTGTCTTATTTGCAGGCGCGCAAACTTCAACTCGCCGATTCACAGCGTGGCGATGTTGTTCCGCATAGTAACGGGGGAGGATTGGAACAAGATCATGCACGACTGCATGGTCGCGCCACCCTACTGCACGCCCGCCGACAACTACTGGGAGACCGACTGCGGCAACTTCACCGCCTCGCTCGCTTACTTCTGCACCTTCTACGTCATTATCACGTACATCGTGCTCAACCTACTTGTGGGTTAGTGCAACGTTTTTATGTAAATAACAACACCATGCAGTAATCCCCGAAGGGTTAGGTACAGTTGTACAGTCAGCGTCAAAAATATCGGGACGAACACACTGTTCAAAATGATCTCAACAACTAAGAAAATTAAACTTTGTCTCAATTGGATAAAGTTCTTGTCAGAATGACAGTTGTCGTGTACTGTCTTCATTCTGAAATATTCCTTGTGTCATTGAGTTAATATTTCATTTTCATAGTTGCTTAGATCATTTTGAACAGTCTGTTCGTCCCGATATTATTGACGCTGACTGTACCTATAGTACGCCCACATTTTTCCAGTTGTGTTAAAATTCCATGTAATAGGGGGCGACCCAATAAAACTTCGCCCGACTTGGGAATCGAACCCAGACCCTCATGCTCAGCAGTAGCTCTTACGACCACAAGACCAACGAGGCAGTTTAATTGGATCAATTGTAATTGGAAATAGACTTGCAGTAGCCGAGTGTAAAGTGATTGCCGCTTGATAAACTAAGGAGACGACTCGGACAAAGTTGAAATGTTCATCTATTCTATACTTATAATAAATCTGTAGAAGTGAAAATTCTGTACATTGAAAATATCAAAAAAATAAATGGCAATGGTTGTTACTAGACCGACACCGAACCCAAAAATGTGATTAAAAAAATTTTTGTCTGTCTGTCTGTCTGTTTGTTCAGGCATCACGCAAAAACTACCGGTTCGATTACGATGAAACTTGGTATAATTATTCTTTAATATCCTGGGCACCACACTGGGTAGGTACTTTTTATCCCGGAAAAGTATATACAATAAAAAACAAACTTAATTTTGCGGTTCGATCCCTAGACCCATTACTGTCTCAACCGCAAATAATAAGTTTGTCGTAGGTTACGTCACCCGCAGTGGAGTTCATTTTTATTCCTTTTAGTTTTTAGAGTTATTTAGGTTTATTTTCATATAAGTCGTAGGTATAGATTTTAATTTTAAAGTATAGGTAGCATATTTGATAGTGTACGTAGTGACCGTAGGTTATTTTATAATACTGTTAGGTAGGATTAGTCATTCGTATAGATATTAGTTTTTAGGGATTTTGCTTATTTATTGAGTTTAGATTAGTTATCATCAGAAATAGGTTCATTTAGGTAGGTATTTAATTTTCTGTTATTGAGTTTTTTTTTTTTTAATTAGGTAGGTACTTAGGTAAAGATATCATATAGGTTCCCTCTTAATCACCACTAATGAGACACAATTGGTTTTCTATTGTTATTAGCCACAAAGGGCCCGCGAGATAGATGGCATTCTGGGGAAGCACATACATTTTATCCTGTTAGCACGTTCCCGTGGGATAATTTCCGACATCCACGCGGGCGAAGCCGCGGGCAGAAGCTAGTATAACATATTTTCAGCTGCCATCATACATACAATGCACCACTATGGGTAAACTGTAAAGGAACCTACGCATGAGCATACAGCCTATAATGTTCTCTGGCTCTCTGTGAGAACGAACCTAAACGTAAGAATAAATAATATCGCAACAGTAACAGCATGTTTGTATGTTGTAGCTATTATCATGGAGAACTTTTCATTATTCTACTCAAACGAAGAAGACGCTCTTCTGTCTTACGCGGACATAAGAAACTTCCAAAATACATGGAACGTTGTGGATGTGCATCAAAAAGGTGTTATACCGGTTAGAAAGGTAAGTTCGACATTAATTTCAAACATTTACGTCAACCGCGCGTTTTTTGTGGTTCAAGTTTAGCTATTGATAAAGTTGAACCACAAAAAACACCCACTCTTACGAAATAACGGTGTTTTCTATATAAAATTGTTACCAAGGACATGTTGCATCAGGTTAAATAAAAATGTATGGTTTTAATCGCATTTCAGGTGAAATTCATATTGCGGCTTCTGAAAGGTCGTCTAGAATGCGACACCCACAAGGAGAGGCTGTTGTTTAAGTACATGTGCTATGAGCTCGAGCGTCTGCATAATGGCGAAGATGTTACCTTCCATGACGTCATCAAGTAAGTAGCCATACTTTATGGTAGGCTTTTTCGGGGTTGCGGAGAGTAAAACTAAAAATATTCTTTCATTTTTGACAATATAAAATTGTATATACCTATATCTATATTTTAATGATAACAGTATGCTGTCGTATCGCACGGTGGACATTCGCAAGTCACTGCAAATGGAGGAGTTGTTGGCGCGGGAAGAGTTCGAGTTTCTGATCGAGGAGGAAGTCGCAAAGCAAACCATACGCACATGGCTGGAGGGCTGCCTCAAGAAGATACGCGCCAACAGTAGCGTAAGTTTATTATGGATAAAAAAAAAACTACAATGATTCACATATTATATTCTACATACTGATTACCTAGTCGCAGCCCTGCGGAGCTGCAACAGCAACTTACTCAACTAACCACCGTAGCGTTATGTTAATTGTTGAGTGATAATTTTTTATAAAACCGGTTCCTGATAATTATGTTTTTGGTTGCAATGGAATTTAAACTTTATCAAGTATGTTCTAAAAGATGTAGTTCCAAAACATGATAATTATCTGATTCTGATTTCAATTTTAAACCTCCATGTTTATAACGTTGTCTTGTGTTACAGAAACAGCAGACTAGTTTAATCGCTGGCTTGAGGAAAACAAATGAACAAGCTGTTGACATGAGCAGCGAGAAAGTTGACAAAGAAAAACTGGAAACTGAAGCTCAGGTAACCATATTATTTGATATTGATACATTATGCATGTTTATGAGGAAAGTACAAAACTTTAAAATAATTTTCAGCAGGTGATCGCGAGCACAGGACGCTCCGAAATAACAGAGTCCACTTCACAGCCTGTTATATCTAGTAAGAAAGATTTTTAAATAATATTGTTTCCTTAATAAATACAGGTTCTGAATTAGTGTTAATAATATTTATTTTAATTTTTCAGATATATCATCATCATTTGATTCACAACCGAAAAGATCGTCGACAAAAAGCCAATTCAAGAGGCCTGGATTACCATCTGTTACAATTCCGAGGTAATAATAGGACTTGCTGTGAAATGTCCAGGGATATTATTATTATTATTATTACTTGCTTAGCTCAATAATAATTTAAGAAGTGATGCCCTCATACCCATCATCTATATATCTATATGACAACCCTTCCTCAAGTTTCTTTTGACAACTCAGTGGTTCCTTTTAGTGATAAAGTTAAAAACTTAGGGATATTTATTGATAAGACCTTCTCATGGACTGCCCAGCTACAGGAAGTTAGCCGCAAGCTATTTGCATCCGCCGCGTCTTTGAAGAGATTGCGTAATTTCCTACCGACTGCCACCAAGATTGCGCTTGCACAATCGCTTCTTCTGCCCATCCTTGACTATGCCGATGCCACCTATCTTGATCTTACCCAAGACCAACTAGATAAACTTGAGCGGCTTCAAAATTTTTGTATAAGGTTCATATTCGGTTTGCGCAAATATGACCATGTTTCCGAATTTCGTGTGAAGCTCAAGTGGTTACCAATTCGCCTTCGCCGGAATGCTCATATTCTTTCACTTCTATTTAATGTGCTCTTTTCCCCTTTCACCCCTATTTATCTCAAGAAACGTTTTCAGTTTCTTTGCGACTCCCACACGAAATTGTTAAGGTCATCAGATAACTTGAAGCTCAAAATGCCAATGCATTCCACAACTTTCCTTGATAAATCCTTTACTGTCCAGGCCACTCGTTTGTGGAATGCATTGCCAGTTGAAATAAAACGCGCGCAGTCGTTACAGGTGTTCAAAAGACTTGTTAAGGAGCACTACTTGTCGTTGTGATCTTGCTGTCCTAACTGCAATCATCTACAGTCTTCTTTTATTTTTCGTTGCCTGTATTTATAGTATGTATGTATTTATGTATATATTTTGTTGCCTGTATATATAGTATGTTTGTATTTATGTATATATTTGTGTATCTATTTTAGTGTATTGTATACATAATATTTGCACCAACGACAGTCCCATTTATTGTCCAGGGAAATCACTGTCCATTCTAAGGTTGCCTGGAAGAGATCGCAGTAATGCGATAAGGCCGCCCATTGTATATTATGTAGTTTCATGTATTTTTTATGCTTTGTATTTTAGTGGTGTACAATAAAGTATATATAAATATAAATAAATATATTGAATAAAATAACTTGCAGACCGGAGAGCCCGGTCAAGAAGTATCTTCAGCCAACACTCAGTGATCCACATCCTGCCCTCATAAAGAAGACTTCTTGTAAGTGTGAGTGTTCTATTTTGTTACTAATAGTTAGATTTCTTTATTTCATATAAATAAACATGAATTACATTTTTAAATATTATAGCATTTAAAAATATAAAAAAATAGTAGCCTACCCGTATCGGGAACAAGGTCCAAGCTACCAGCGGTCAGGGCTCCAGAGAGAGGAACCTGCTGACACTGCGAGCCGTGTCCAGAAGTAGCGCTTTCTGAATAAAGCCTTTGATCCAGCTGCCCAATGAGAGCCTCCTCAAGTGTTGGTCGAGGCTCTTGACTATTAAGCCATTGGCTGACACGACTATCGGCACAATGATCGCTGAGTCCACATCCCACATGTCGATTCCTCGCGAAATAATAATTACTAATATTATCGTTAAGTTAATAACATAGCGTAACTACTAATCAGAAGATAGAACACCCCTAGACTCCTTAATCGAGCCACCTTCTTCGTCTAGAGACGGTAGTACTAATAAAATTCATGACTCAGAAAGTGCGTTACAAAACTTAATTTGGATCCAGTGTTGTAAAAGACTGTCTTTTAGTCTTCATTTCGAGACTTAAGTAGATGTTCAACCCTTGGGGCTCATAAGCTCACGAATCACGGGTTCTTAGAGTCCACAAGCTCCTCATTTTTATTTTCTACTTTATTCCCTTATAACTACAGATAATGACTAAGATGACTCAGTCCCGAGTTCTGTTGAAAATACTGTCTCGAGTTCTTTTAGACAAGACTTGAGTCTTGCTATAAAAAAACTTAATATTCAAAAGGACTTGAGCTCTGAACATTTTTTATCAGAAGTCAAAGAGAACTTAGAATAAGACTTAGAACTCGAGTTTCTTACAACACTCACACACACACATCATATTTAAATGACAGATTTCAGCAAGTTCAAATAAACGGTGTGAATTCATTGGGTTTAAAAGTCAAAATGGGTGTGCCGCAGGGCTCAATATTAGGGCCGTTCCTATTTTTAGTTTATATAAATGATTTACCTCATTTACTAAAAACCCGACCACAAATGGTGTTATTTGCTGATGACACATCACTCATTTTTAAAGTGCATAGACGTGCAGAGCAGCTTGACGACGTAAATAATGCTATGCTTATGGTCCATAATTGGTTTACTGTAAATAATTTAGTATTAAATGAGAAAAAAACTAAATGCATTAGATTCGCTTTACCGAATGTTAGAAGTAGTGAATGTCACGTTGTATTGAATAGGGAGATACTTGAATTCGTCGAAAGTACGGTTTTCTTGGGTATCACCACAGAACAGATAAAAGAGGTTAGAAAGGAAATAGTTCCTGATTTGTATTAAAACGCGTGTCGCCGCATGTCCCCCACTCCTGTCTCTCCACTACAAGCAAGACATCATACGTACGCGCATTACGCACACAAATAAACCACATGCACTTAGATCGCGTGTTTGCTATTGGTTGTCACACTAACGCAAATACTGCTCTGGACGTACACTCACACACGTGTAAAAGCAAATAGTTACGGCGACCGAAAGGTCGATTAATCATATCGATAAAATTACTGTAATTTTGTTAATTAAAGTTTTGCAATTTTTTAAGTTGCGGGTACTGTACGAATAATGTGGACATCCAAATTACATATAAATAAAATTAAATAAAAGTCAATTTAAGGGCGAACATCCGATACTGCCGCGAAATTTAAATTTACTTTCGTTTTATGCTAGTTGCAGCTCTTTTTGAATAACATAAAACGTAAAACAAAGCTACAATTTGCAAAAAAACTAAAACTAAATTTTAAATTTCACGGCCATATCGAATGCTAAGTCGAATTAACATAATATAATCTAATTAATTTATTGTGAAATACTCTGTGAAAAATGTATTTATTAAATGTATCATGTTAATTTATGAATAATAGCTGTGTCCGCCGGTTTCACCCGCGTTAATTTGAGGAAAAAGCCTATTAAAATAATATATTACATTACTTTAAGAGTATTACTTACGATTATCACTTAGTACATTACTATAGGAAGCTAATGACCGGCCGCCTTGCGGAGTTATTTTAAAACCTTGATATCTCCTAAAATATTCATTGAAATCCAAAATCCAATCAAGGACAATTTTGTTCAAAATTAAATACTTGTGATGAGTGACGTATTTATTTGGATGAGGATTAATTAAGAGGGGCAATTCTCTTTATTTTAAAAATGTCCACAGTCTGATCTGTCTCAATCTATCAGTTCCCTGACTGTTTTGTTACATAATCTTTTTTTACAAAATGTTGCGAACAAATTGTGCTACATTTAGTAGGTTTCCATTGAATTCTACCAGTTGCGTCAATCCACAGTTTTCTTGTACCTGGATCTCTTGGAAAACTAAAAAAAAAATTGGTTTGAGCTTAGTAAACCTCTATCCAAATTTTAGACGAAAAACCAACTGAGAAACTAAATTAATAATAATAATCCACATTATACAATAGTAAAATTAGTGTTAATAAAAACGAAGTTGTATTAATTGTAACATTACTGAAAATAATCATTCGTATAATACACATACTTAATATCGACATTGTTTACAATTTGTTACAACACTATCGATGCGCATAGATTTCCCTGAATAGATGCTTTGGCTCGACACACGCGACGTTCGCAGTGAACGCAATACATTGCGCGACCGCTCACGTCGTACAAGATCGTACCCATGTATTGCAAGCAATGTATAATTTTGCATCTGAATGCGATTTTATCGTTTTTGTCTACAAACGACATAATACTTTTGCAATAATTACAAATATCACTCGTATTTTAAGGTTTTTGGACAAGTACCGGTGATAAGAAATCCCTCCTCGGGCCACATTACACTCCTGACTTCTTTTCTGACACGTTATAATAGCGCAAGACGGCATAATTCTATTTTTCCGCGGAGTTTCGAACGCTGTCACAACAAGAGCGCGATTGTTGAGCGGTGATTCACATTTCGGTTGACTTTGAGCGTCTGATCAACATTGCGGCGCGCCTGCCCCGCCCACAAGGCCCTTCTAACCTCTTTTATCTGTTCTGTGGGTATCACGCTTGACTCAAAGCTGCAGTGGGGTCCTCACCTAACATCACTTGCAGGGCGGCTAAGTTCAGCCGCTTACGCTGTCTGGAAAATCCGTCAATTAACAGACGTGGAAACCGCAAGACTGGTCTATTTTAGTTACTTCCATAGCATCATGTCTTACGGTATTTTGCTGTGGGGACGGGCTGCAGATATTGATTCTATATTCATTCTGCAAAAGAGGGCTGTCAGAGCCATCTACAATCTCAGCAGACGCGAAACTCTAAGGCAACTGTTTAAAAAAATTAACATCATGACGGTTCCTTGTCAATATATATACGAAAACATTATGTACGTTCGAAAACATCTACATCTTTTTAGTAAGATAAGTGACAGGCATAACTTTAACACTAGGAATAGGAACAAACTAGATCAACCGAGCTTCAGATTGTCTAAAGTAAAAACTTCTTTTATGGGGTACTGTGTAAAATGTTATAATAAAATACCACTCGATATTCTTCAACTAAATGAGAAGAAATTTAAAACATGCATTAAACGCACACTATGTAGACAAGCATATTATAAGTTGGACGAGTATATAGTAGATAAAAATGCTTGGCTTAATGCTGGTCCTGCTCCACAGGCAGTTGGGTTTACAAGTTGATCACAATTTCAATATTTGGAGGAGATGCTTCCCCTTTTTGTTTTTTTTTTAGTGTTTATTTTATATAATCAGGATTAATTTTTAATACTTCAGTATTAAATACCTCTTCATGATTGGTAGTAATTTTTTTTTCTCTCATCTCTTAATTAAATTGCAAACTATAGTTTTGTATAATTTAGAAGCATTTTTGAAAATTTTGTAAATGTAAGAACCATGGATCCGTTTTTTATGATATTTTGATGTTGACTTGAAAGAGCATGGCAGTTGAGAATATGTCATGCTCACTTAAATGTCTCACTGGTGGTGGCGCGTGTGTTGGATCATTCGGTTCCCTACGAAATGGTTGAGCTGGGTGGTGCTGATCCACGCGTCATGTTCGTGAACGGGCGCCATCTGTTGAGACTGGTCATCTCTTAACTGCCAGGGCTTATTTTTAATTTTATATTTTTAATTTTATATTTTTATTTGTTTCTTAACATTGTTCTCACATATAGAAGCAATAAGAATAATGTAACCAGGATTTTGTAAAAATGTCTTGATTTAAAAGTGTCCGTGGAGTTTCTTGCCCGTTCTTCTCCATAGAGATCTACGCTTTGGAATGGGCAACTAGCTTCAACTTTCTGACTAACTGACCGACTATTTAATTTTGACAATTCAAAAGTGCCTGTAAATGGTTTAATTGAAATAAATGATTTGAGTTTGAGTTTGAGTTTGACACTAGTTGGATCGATTCCCGGTTCAGACAAGGGACTTTAAAAAATGTTCTAATGCAGTTTTACTTTTTATTTATTTATTGATTACGTCAATATAGTACTTTCCTTCCAGGGCCCACTTCAACTTTCCAAGCTGTATATAATTATTACATCTACTTAATCCACTGTCCCTAAGGCTGTCCGTTGCACTAGGAAGACGAACGCGTGTCCTACTTGATGCAGCTGATGGCCCAGCAATCCTTTGATAAGATACCAATAGATGATTGTTTAGTTGGGATGGTATCTCGTATCGAATATAATGTATGTGTCGACAGCGTCGGTGAAGAGTGGAGTACGCGTGAGTCACAACAGCAGCGGCGGCGCGCGCGACCAGCCCGTGCTGCACGACGTGCACTCGTGGTGGGGCGCGCAGGTCGCACGACTCGCCATGCTCGACGCCGAGTAACGTATGCGGCCTGTCAAGGCAACACCTGCCTGTTACTTCATTGTTATAAGCACTCCATTTGTGTACTACTCCGTGTCGCCGAATTTAATGAATAACTAATAAGTATTTCATAATATTTGTAGCAAAACCAGATCTACATATATTGGTTTGACTCGAATTAAAGTTGATAAAATGAACAGATTTATTTTAACATGTTAATAATTAAGTATACCTGTGTTAGTGCCAAAATAGTTGGAAACGAAAATAAAAAACCATCAAAATCTCTTAAATTTTTTATTCAGTATCCCAATATTCTGACGATATAACTTTTGATATTTGAATAACTTTAAAGTCAGTTGATTAAATTACACTTATTTACACAACGAGGATTTACAACTCGTAAACTTGGTAGTTGGAGATTCAATTTCTATTAAAAATAACAAAATTAAATTAATATTTTAAGTAGCGATAAATTATTGTAATAAGTGACACATTCCAAGTGAGAAGAGTACTATTACGGTAAGGGTGAGTACGAGACACAGGTATCGTCCGGCGATGGGGTAGTGGAACAGCTTGGCGTGCAGGCGCAGCGTGGACGCGTACAGCAGCACGGCGGTGATGTCCTCCTGCGGCGTGTCCTGGTGCAGGAACGGGCGCACGCACAGCTCGTGGCCCACCGACTGCGTGCGCCGGCACTCCTTCGACAGGCGGGCGGCCTGCAATTATAAAAGTAAAATTAAACGTAAAGTAATGCATGCCTTGCCAACTGGCTTTGAATGTTTCTTTGTCGGCAAGACAGACCATTAAACTGAACAACTTTCTTCATGGGACCAAATCGTAATCGAAAAAAAATATCAGCCGCCGTCCAATACATTTGGGTTGAGTAGGTATTGAAGTTTTGTATGGGACAATTTACCCCTGATACATGCTGTCTATTTTGCTATTACCTGGACAAATGGTACAACGACCGCTGATATCCACAAGAGCTCATTAAGGATGCTGATACCAATCAAGGGTTCCGTTTCAGTGTCGACCTTGTCCAAGTTGAGAAGCCACATAAGACCAGAGCTAGCCCATGAAATGTTCACGATGGTGAACAAACAAACTGCGGGTGCTAGGTCATCATTCAAATATTTTAACAGCTTACGGAATTCTGCTATTTCCTGCAAAATGAAAATTAATATTTTTGATATTCGAATATTTCTTGTTTGACCATGTTCTAACAAGTTCAAAGGTAGGTCAAAGGAAAACTCACTCTCATCCAGTTAAGCGGAGTAATAGTTCGGTTAAGAAGGCGCTCTTTGAGGAACATGAGATGAGCCTGCAAGAGCTGCGCTTGAAGGCAGTAGCTTGTGATGATAGTCGCCTGCACCATGTCGTGAATCAATGTGCATATTATAAGTAAGGTCTTCAACAACATTCTTACTTCATATGAACTGGAATAAAATCATTATAAGAAGTACCTACTTAAAATCAAGATTCCGTGGTAACAATCAGACGTTGACAGCACCTTTATGTCGTAGCAGTAAAGGGGTTTTAGTAGTTCAAGTGAACCACCGATACCCGTTTGACCACACGTATGTACCTATGTACACTCATGGACAGTTCGAAAAGGTGACATGCACCCACTATGTGGAAATTGAATTTCTTTGAAAGTTGCTGAACATTTTCGTTCCTTGACCTACCTTCGTATCTAAAATGTAAGGTTTCTCTTTACCTTGTCTCCATCCATCTGAAGATGATGTTGCCTCTAGCCAGCATTAAATTGACTGAACACAATGATAGGCACATCCACAAGACGCTGAGTATTATGAAAAACCACAACATGCGTAACAGGCGCTTCGGCTTCGTTGTAGGCATCCCTTGAGGTGAGTAGGATGACAATAGAAATACCTAAACAAGAAGAACTATTGTTAACTTCTATTGTTACGCGCCATTTTTGTAAGTTTAGAACTTCCGAATTCATGCTACGTTAGTATTATAATGTATCACAAATAAACACAATGAATTTAAGTTAGAATACTCACTCTTTCCATTAGATTTTGCAATTGTTCATTATCTGAGATCCGAAATAAATATAATGCGTACAAAAATCCCACATAGTGCAATATGCTGGGTCCAATGTAGGTGAATATAACGTTTCCATAACACACTTCTTTATAATTGTCGTATTCTAACGTGGATGTTAACGCCAAAGGAACTAACTTGTAACAAAACCCTCTGTCCCGTCTGAAACATAATCGCTACTTAACTAAGGAACAACATGCAGCTCAATTTATATTCTAGAAACATTAAAGTTATTTATTACCTGAAACAAGCCATATATTGAAGTACATATCCTAAAAACATGAGTATCGCAACTTGTATTGAATGAAAATGTGAGCAACAAATAACGCATCTAGAAGAGTTCGATACATCCAGTACCGGCCGCAGTCCCATAATAGTCAACAGTTTTAAATATGGGAGTAATATCTGCAATGATAACACACAGTTATATCAATAATAGAATAAAGTCGATAGGGAAACAAAATCAAGAACTTCGCAAAAAATATTACCTTAGATTTACAATAATGTAATATAGCAGAAGTACTCATGTATTCCGTATCAGGGGACTCCGTTATTTCTCCGATCTGGAAAGGAGCATCAATGTGTCTTTGAAGGTATAATATTAAAAATGCGCACTACTTAAACACATATATATAATTACTGAGCTTCTCACTCGTGCAACTCACAAAAGATTCTGGTGCAAATGCGCACGGTGTCCCCATTGTAGTGAGGAATGCAAATAATAAAGGACTACTCACGTCCACACTATTGGCGTCGAGACTGGACCTGGTAGATCTCTCCATCGCTGGTTCCGCGAGCTTGTCGTTCCCCAGTACATGGCTGTCCAGTAAATCACTAGCTACATAATCATTTAAAAAATTCACATTATTCAGTTTATTACCCATATCTACACATTAATTGCCAATACGCACATTATAAGACATGATAATATATTAATAATTGAACATTTATGTAGCAAACAACTAAGATTTCAATAATGACGGTAGGTAATTAAAAGCTTATTGTGCTTACCACTACCGTATGATGCGTTGTCATTCTGCATTTTTTTTATGCTGCTAGGCTTCTAATTTTACTTTCAGCGAGAGTTAAAAAGGATACATTAACAACAACAGATAACGATTCACTGCAATGTGTTTTTTTTATAATATAATAACATCATTGATTGTGTACTTGGCATTGCACTGAGTTACTGCATTCACTCTGATAATATCCAATGCGATGTTAATGTCATTTTGTTTACATCGCGACCCTACCAGTTTTAATTCATATTGTAAAACGCATCCCAGAGATATTTTATTAGATTGTCAAGATTATTTTAATGGATGGTATTTTAGGTAAGTAGATATGGTCTGTTTTAAAATGCCTACATAAAACTCGCGTTAGAGGGCATAAATGGACGTGAACTTAGCAATATGTGCTCACTACGGACAATGAACTTTGATAAGCCAGAAAAAAAGATAAATGGTGAAAGACTAATATTTTTCAATTTTAAATCATTTGCTTTCTGCGAGCTATTAGTCGACAAAAACTTTAAATCTCGCAAGTCACATACCTTTTGACGGACTGCTTGCAATATTATGCGCAACATATAATTTTTCGAGTTTTCTGTTAGCAATCAAAATAAAATCAGTACTTTTCAACTGAAACTGCAACGTCTGGCTCTGCCAACCAGAGTATGAATGACTAGGCTGACACGTAAACAGGTAAAAAAAAAAGATATTTAATAAGAATTCATACGCACACTGCACTTTATTCCTATTTAAATTAATTTTATCAATATGATTTAGGAAGCTTCTGTTTCGTTAAAAACCCTGTTCGTCGCACAAATTGTTTTCTCTCTTGATGGTGTTTCTTCATTTGACGATTATTTTCCGATTCTGACTTCTTCCCTCTCATACTAAACTTCATTTCGCGGTTTCCACCGCTATTGGTTACCATTGTTGTAAAGCTTTCTTTAGCTAATCGATCTCCTAAACTGGCTTTGCTCACCCGTGATATACTTTTAATAATATTTGAAGTTCTAGGGGCACTATTTGTGTTATAATCTTGCTCCTCATTGGGTTGTGAGTCATCTTGTCTTCGGGATTTATTTCTAATCATTTTGTGTTGTTTTTTAACTTCTTTTACCCACGTTCGGTCTTCATCAGAACTATCGCCGTCATCACTAGTCTCATACAGTTCCATATCAGAATCTTTATCTTCGTTTTCTACCTCCTGCGAAATGAAAAGAAAAAATGCCATATTTCATACATATTTATGCACTCTCTTAACAAAATAAAAAAAGAGTTCGAAATATTCTTACAATCTTTGAATTTAATTTCTGGGCTAAAAGGATTTATCCTACATATAAAGTGCAGAACAAACTGCCTATACGAAATACTTCTACAATGATAGAGGAGATTATGGGATATTCTTTGTTACCTGCATTGGTTCAGCTTCCACTTTCTTCTCCTTGTTTTTATCTAGCCTAGACAAAACCGGGTTGAGTAAACGATATTCTTCAGCTCCTCTATCCACCTCAAAGTCAGGGTTTTCAAACAAGGCCTGTAATAAGAATGATATTTTTAACAACATTGTGATTAGATTAATTGCCATTCACAATATACACTGAAAAACTTAAGCACACCTTAAAGCGGTCATCTTTGAGTAGATTAGCTGATTGTTTCTTCTTTCTTCCTCCATCATCCATGAGTTTGGATGCCAAATCTCTGTTAACTTTTGGTAAGTTGTCCTCCACTTTAATTCTAGATGGCCGCTCCTGTTCAATCTTTTCTCTTATCTTACGTTTCTTGTATTGTTCAAACGCAAATGGATCCGCGATTGACTTTGCTCTCTTGTACAATCGCACATCAACAAAGTATCTGTAATTTTAATTTGCATAATTAATAAATGAATGAATCTGAGATTCAAAAATTACAATTCCTAATTGAGAAAACAAGTCTTACCCATGCATGTATGCTCTTAATAGATTTGTTCCCAGCAAGTGATCTAATCCTAATGATTCCAGTTCTTGTTTAGTGATGAATTTATAATCATCATAAACTGTTTGTGATGCTGAGCTCTCTAATTCCTCAGTCAAATTATCCAAGAAAGCACACCATCTGGGTGCAGGACCTGGTAAATAGTGAAAATACTTTTAGTTCAGTTTATTTCTAGCGTCCAGGCACTATTATTTGTTTATAGTGTTGTGTTCAAGTTGTTGTGCACTTACCTAATGATGGAATGTAATATATTTGCATTTTTTGATCTTCAACTGCCATCATACTTAATCCTGTGTTTGGAAAAACACATAAATCATTGAAATCCACTGATGATTCTATGCTTGTATATTGCTTGCCCTAAAATAACCACATTGAAATTTGAATAAGTTTATTAATTTCAAAATAAAATCAGCAACAAGTATTGGTAATAGTTTAGGTAAACATACTGTATTTTTATCCCATATCTTCACAACAGTAGCATCCATAGAATAAACATAATTCATTGTTTTATGGAATTCTAATGATTTTATAGGTATTTCGTTCATGTGATCTTTAACAAGAAGAGGTTTACTTGATCTTATGTCATACAATAGCACATGACCTGTAGATGTGCCTACACCCATTCTAAGAGGACCATCAAATTTAGCAGCAGTTATAGCAGGCAACCTGTCATTTCTGTAAACAAATACATACAGAAAATTAAAATAATAATTAAAATGAATAACAATTCTAAAATGTTTTTACATACTTGTACTCTGAATCTGTACAATGCATTGCACAGTCTAGTATTCCTTGTCTTGATTTGGTGCGTGGGTCCCAGGCTTCCACATGGCCAGATTCTGTGCCAAGCATTAATAATCCATGTTCTTCGTTCACAGCACAACAATTAATTTCAATTGCTTTTGTAACATATGGTGCTAAAAACTGACCTATTTCCAAATTCAATCTATACACTTCCTGTAAACAACAATTTTTATGACTTAATACAACATATCAATAATTATTTCTTAGAACCAGTACTTGTAAACAAATTATCCACATACTGATGAGGCACCAACAACAAATAGATCACATGATGGTCGATGGTATGCTATGTCTCTTCCAAACCGGGGTACTCGAAGGCGATAATGTCGACCGTGTCCCGCATGAAATTCAACATATCGATCACATTGCAAAAATACAATCTGTAAAGAAGAAAATGTTTTAGAATGTTTTCTTTCCTAAACAGGCCAGAGTATAAAAGAACGGCTTTTAATCTGGCATTAGTATTTAAATATGATTATGTTACTTACTTTTGAATAATCTTCACTCAATATTTCAAATGTTATTACTTCAGAGTCAAGACACCGTTCAAACTTCAAGGACAAATTATTAACATCATAACATTTTATTCTTGGTTTATAGATGCCTGTAGCCATTATATACTGTCCGTCTTTAGAAACCCTCAAACTGGTGCTCACTCCTGGCATGTCAAACTCTTGAATCAATTCAATTCTTCGCCTCAGGTCTACATTCTTTTTCAAAAGAGCCCGTTTTTTCCTTTCCGTCAGCCACTGTACAATGTACAAAACATTAAATGTAAGGAGATTTAAATATAGTACTGAAAAATTTAATTTCCTACTGTTAGGTTATTTAGGATAATAACACTTACATCAGGAAGAGACTTTCCAACGCTGAGGTTGTAGATCTTAACGTTATCTATTTCGGAAAGCTGCATGATTGTTACGAGAAGAAGAACGAATGTTATGTATGTTGTAAACTAAAACGAATTAAATAACTTCACATTTCAAAACACAAGACATGCTTTTTCTTGACAATGACAATTGACATCCACTATTTCCACAAACCTTTTCTATGTCAATGCCACAAACTGATTGAAACAGAAACAACCGTAGACAGAGAATGCTATAGACACCTGCAAAGCGTGTCACAGAAAGAGACAAAAAAAAATTACGTCATCATATTTAGGGTTACCGTGTGAGGAGAAATTTACCCCGCAATTTGTGTGATTCTAAATAAGGTGGCGTTCCACGAATTGATAGAATTAGAAATTATTATGTAAGAGATCCTGAAAATAACACTATAATTATCGATTATTATCGGTATAGGCATGTGATGCGGAGGAATAATAAAGGTGTATAATATAATATAATACCATACATTATTTAACTTTAAAGCACTTAAAACTGTATTTTAAAGAAAGTTGAAACCTAGCTGCACGTTAACTGTCAAACTTTGTTTAGCAAAGTAGTATGCTAACCTTGAAAATCATGGCACGCGCCGTGAAACAAAAAATCTCATCGTTCTGTTTCATTTCTTTACACGACATCGGCGTAAGTCGTTCTTTTTCTTGTGTGAATGCGACCAAAGATATCAATTTGTCTATAGCATTCTCTGTCTACGGAAACAACCGTAGACATAGACTACTTTTCTATGTCAATGACATAATGACATAGACAGAGAATGCACATTTGCACAACAGTCAGTCGATGACGAGTTGAGATTGACAGGGTTTTCATAGGATTCTTGTAAATAAGTTTGTGAATAATTTATTATTGTTATCTCCTTTATTTCATTTAAATACTTACAAATTACATTTTTAAATATTTTTATAAACAAAAGGATAAAAAAAACATTTAAAAATATAAAAAATAGTAGGCCACCGGTATCGGGAACAGGGTCCAAGCTACCGACGCGCGGCGGTCAGGGCTCCAGAGCGAGGAACTTCCTGACAATGCGAGCCGTGTCCAGAAGTACCGCTTTCTGAATCAAACCCTTGATCCAGCTGCCCAACGAGAGCCTCCTCAGGTGTTGGTCGAGGCTCTTGGCTATTAAGCCATTAGCTGTCACGACTATCGGCACAATGATTGCTGAGTCCACATGCCACATGTCGACAACCTCGCGAGCCAAGTCAAGATACTTGATTTGTTCATCTTTCTCGGCTTTCACTTTATTATTATTATTATATAACCTAATGCCAATACAGTGAACAAAAGAACCAAACCGTATAAAATAGTCGGTTTATAATGCTAGGTTCACACTATGGAATTAGTTTGTTCTATAGGTGTGGCGCTAAAATATCATTGGTGTGCCGTAAATAGTGGTCCAACGAAACACCGCATATTTAGTTAAATCACCTAATACTATTTTAATCAATGAGATATATTTTTTGCAAAATGTCTGTTATATGACATTATTTTATTGGAACGAAGTTCCTTATCGCCCGTTGCGAAAGGGGGCTAGACGGAAAAAATTAAGACCAAAAGTTGGAACGACACTTTTTGCTATAGTTGTATGTAAGCCGTGCGGCGTGCGCGTGTTTCTCTGTCTGTCTCTCTCTCTCTCTCTCTTTGAACTTTCCATCCGGGTGTCCCTTGACACCTCTCAAGTTTTTATTTTGTTTTTTGGCTGATAGCCCAGTAGCTGTGCCGAGCAGTAAGCCCAGAGGATTTCGAGCAAGCATAATAAACATAGAGTGAAAAGTTTATAGATAGCTGAATAGGTGTGGAGAAAAGAGAGAAAAGTCAGAGTGTCAGACACGAGCACCATTGTATCTGATACTTTTCAGATTTTCAAAAAGGACAAAAAATACCGTGATATTCAGCACCATTCCCAATATTCCTAATAAAAACAATTTATTGATCACTCGAACATTCTCTACCATTTTGTAGCGTTCCCCTTATGCTGCGTATGTATGTACACACTAGGGCATGCAAAAACCGGGTTGATTAAGAAAACCGACTTTTTCGGGTTTTCTTGTTTACAAAACCATTGAAACCGGTTAAATCAGTTTTTTCGGGTTTTTTTTTTCAATTTTTACTAAGGAAATGAGAAATATGTGTGTAAAGAAGTGAAAATGTTGAAGTCTAATCAAAATATGTATTTTTTACATTTATTTGCCTTATTTTTAAAATAATGTACCAGTTTACCACTTATACTAAAATATTTTTTGACATAGAATAAAGCTTAGCCCTAAGTTTTTGTAGCCAGCATTGTCACTAAAATGCGGTGAAAATAAATTTATATAAATTTATGTATCGCCGGTTTCTGATAGACGTCCACTCGTCTAAGGTCAAGGCAAATCTCACTCCATCTGACTTCAATTCCTCTAATTCTTTTATAATTGAATTCCTTAACTCATTATTTGCTTTTATGACAATATTTTTTATACTATTTGGTGAGCTTGGCAATTTGTATCCACTTTTGTTAAAAAGTTTTCTAAGCTCCTCGGAAGAACAAAATGTTTTGAAGGGCAGGCCATCCAAAGCAGCCATCTTTGATACGACATATTCAACAGAATGTAATTTTGTGAAAAAATGTGTAATTTTTTGTTTTGAAGGGTCCATTCTAAAATGTGTAATTCTATTGCATTCTTTGCATTCTTTGCATTTTTCAGTGCTTCCGTCCGTGACACGTAAAAAAAATAAAGGATAAAAATTAACGTGGCAAATAGGAACTAACCGCGCCGCCTCGCCGTCTTGTCCACGTTTGTCAGTGATAAAATTTAATATTTTTTTGTATTATTAAATCAAATAGGAAACAAATAAAAACCGTAAAAACCGAAAAATCCGGTTTTGGTATCCAAAAAACCGGAGTTTCAAATCAATCGGTTACCCGGTTTTTTCGGTTATCCGGTTTGCATGCCCTAGTACACACTGGCTCAACGAACACCATCAAAATATGGGTTTCGCTCACATCGCTGGCTTTCGTTGGTTTTGTCTGGACGGTTCAGCAACGGCAACATCAAAGGGATAGAAGCAATCGAACATTTGATACCTCGACTACTAAATGTATTTGGAGGTACATTCTTTCGAAGGCCAATAAACGTGCGGTTAGTCAACGCCGAATATCCTTTATATCTATATAGTTCTTGCTTAGAGCAAGTTTAATGCTCTAAGCGTTCTTGCTTTGATCCAGTACATAAACATACATACTAATTCCATGCTTTGACTACACAAAAATAATTTTGACTTTGACAGTTGACACGACTGTGACAGTAGAGTCTATGTTATTTATTGAATAAAAATGATTTCGGTGTTGTGAACTAACGTGTTTTTAAAATAACCACGAGACTTTATCAACATGTGTGAAAAATTGATAGCTTAACACAATATTGGCAAAAGTGTCTTTAAATTGTATAGTAATTGTGTAGTTCCGAAGAATTCCATTCAAATTTGGAGTTGAGGTGTAATTCTAATAGGTTGTCTAACACTCTATTGCAGACCTAGACCAACAAGTCTGATCTATTTTTGAGTACTCATTAATAGCTTTAACGTTATAACTATGGCTGGCTTAACCAAAAAAATACAATTGCCTAAATCTGTATTGGACATGAAGTTCATGAAAAAAACAAGAGAGAGAATAGAAAAAGAATTAGAAAACACTCAAGATCATGGCAGTTTATACTCTAATATAATTACAAATGAAATGCGAAGTGCATCAGGTAACTTTATATCAGAGTCAAGCTTTATATTTTGTGAAACAATGCTTGAAGGCAGACTATCATTCAAAGGTATGAACCCAGAGATTGAAAGGCTTATGGAGATGGAGAATGCAGTCAAAAATGAACCATGCACTGGTGAAATGGTCAAAGATGTCTCAGATGATATTTTAGCAAAGAAAATGGAAAAGTTTAATAAAATGAAAAGACCAAACCCGAATTCAGACAAGGAATTGTCAAATACTAAAAGGAAGAAATAATTATGATCTTTAGTGTCATTGATGTGTAATAATATAAGTATGACAAAGTGATATAAAATAAAATATTGTTATGATGTTACTAACTGTTGTAATAATACATGTATTTATTTCTAAGTATTAATTTGTTTGTACTACTTCTTCTTTGTACTACCCTACTTCTTCATAAATAACTGCCCGAAATATGTAAATATGTGACAATACTTTAAAGAGCTCCAAAAACATAAATATAACATGCTTGAATACATTATTTAAATGAGATAAGATTAATTTACAACAAGCAGTGTGGTTGGTGGGGTTTCCCATATGCAATTTTTTGTCAGTGAATGAATTTAAGTTATAACAGTTATCTTCCATATTTGTATCTTAAGGCAAAGACTGCCACCGCAGTCACCGGTGACCCCCAACAATAGATTTTCTAGTGTCTGTTGTCTGTCAGTCAATGTGTTAAAATATTATGAACTGCCATACAGACTCATCCCCAATTTAACCCCTCTAAGGGATGAATTTTCAAAAATTGTTAGTGCTAGCAAACTAAGGATCACAACTACATAATATGAAATTTTACCTTTATACGTTTTTTTTTTTGGGCTCGGAAATCATCAATCAAATGACCTCTCCCGTTCTGGGCTGAGCGGAAGGGCGTGTCAGACTTCTACCAACTAAAACCCACCCGTGTTCCTTCAGTTGCCTATGCCAGGGGCCACGGTATCTCTTTCGAACAACCGGCGGTCCTGGCGGCATCGGCCCTAGCGGACCCCGTCAGTTCGTGCTGACATCTCTTCGAGGCGCACGTGGAACACAACGCGCCGTCGACCCGGGCCTAGTCCTTACCGGGCGGCGAGCTGCCCATTGCTCGCCGCCCGCAAGCCCGCGCCTACGGTGGCCGGGAGTCCGAAAACACATTTTGCACAATTTAACCATTTGGTACTATTTTTAACAATTGGTTGAGTTAACTACGGATCAAAAAATCGGCCCTTAGATAATGTCAATGTAATTTGACTAATTAATGACATTAATTACTTATTACTCAAATTACCCACATCATTAGTAAATCACCCTGAAACCAAGAATACATTGAACGCCCCTTGTAACTTAAAAAATGATGAAGAGGTTAAATAGGGCATGAAAGTTTGTAAGGAACACACTTATACTATATACTACTATTTAATCACTTTAGGGGATGAATTTTCTAAAATCCTTTGATTAGTGCTCACCTTCTTAATAAAGGGAACTCTGCAAAATTTCATGCTTCTAGACCCAGCAATTTAGGCTGTGTTATCTGTCAGTGAATGAATTTAGAATTTTTCCCATAAAATTGATAAATTAAACATCCTCTGCTGTACTGTCCCTAAAAAAAATATTGTTACAGTTACATACAATGCTATTAAAAAGTAGTTATATTTATCTTGTTTTCAAATAGAACAAGTGACAATTGAGCCCATAAAAAAATCTCCTTCCAAAGACATCTTTAATATCTAAATGTTCCACATCTGATAAATTATTGTTACAAAATAGTGTATGGCTTAAAAAATAAACACTGCTTATTATTATCCTTTATTGTTAATAAATATGTAAGTAGCTGTATGTATGCAATTCTAACAGTAAGATCTAAATTAACTTATGTCAACAGTGAGAAAATTTAATGAAAATTAAATCTATAAAATATTAATAAGATTGGGAAGTTAGTTGGTCAGTTATTTCATTACTTCTGACTTATTTTCATCATGTGGTCCTAAAAATAATAATGTGTCAGTCAAGTCCCTGTTGCATGAGGTTATGAAGATCTCTGAAGGCAGCTCCGAGGCGTCCCTGGAGCGTTTGTCGTTTGAGCAAAAAAGCGCGTACGTCGAGCAGCAGTCGATGTATCTGCATGCATTTAGAAAACCGCTCCTCACGAGGAATGTCTACTCCCAATGTACGCACTGGGGCACTTACATTAGCTCTCACCACTGATGAGAAGTTACGCACTATGAGCCTTAACGCATTGCAACCACACTGCATATATCTGTAATATGAAAACATTAATTGGTAATGTAGGAATCAAGACAATATAATTTTTATATAACTACTAAACTATACATACGATTCATATTTGCTTTGTAATAATTCATATATCTTGGGTAACATTAAAAGACAGATATCTAAGTTCCACAATGATCTGCAACAAAATAAATAATAATATTAGAATCTTCACTATTATTTAAAATAAGTTTCTTCTCAGAAACATGCATGCAGCATGTTTGCATCAGTAAAATCTCTAAACTTACGGTCTATGTGCCATAACATTAAGGATGTCGAGTATCACAGACGTGTCCTCGAGGGCGATAACAGATTCCAACGCAGATCTCAGACTTTTATTAACTCGGACGGAATGAAAGATCTGAAAAATAAAATAGTTTTAATAGTGAATAATAATACTGCGCTTGGCTAACCTGCCACCTTCGATCAATAATAGTACTAGATTCCCGATAAGCGCTTCAAAAACGGCCCGAAAAATAAGACCACAAATACTTTTGTGGTCTTATTTCAAATTAGTATGTTTTTAACCTTATTACTTAGACTTTAAGTTTCAATTTACAATAAATGACTGAAAATTTAAAAATAGAATGATTTTATTTTCAAGCGACATTTTAAATATATTTTGCAATGGTAATTAAACTTTATGTTTATGCATTAAGGTTTGTAATAAACTGAAATTGTTAATATTATTAAACTTTTTTCTAAGAAATGTAGATGTTTACGTGTGTGCAAACGTGGTCACTTGAGCGACTGATTTTTGTTCCTGATCCTTAATCTAGTACTATTATTGATCGAAGCCTGCCACTGCGTTTAAAACGTTTCAATAAAAAACATAAAAAACGTTATAAAATTTAATGCTTGGAGTCAAGATGCATCCTTCCGATGGCCAGGCTCATGACGCTTCATGGTCTGCGTAATAACGGGTTCAATTGTCCAAATGTTACTAATAACTAGACATCGGATTATATGCACTATCAAAATGCCTTATTATGCATGCAAATGCACAAAAAAATGGCGAAATATGCAGTCAAAAAACCATTTATTATTAGAATTTACGTTTATTTTCACATTATATTTATACATTATACTTATTTGTTATAATTTTATTCTTGTGACATTAAACAATAACATAATTTTCCAGGTTATCTGCAGCAAACTTGTGACGTTTGTCACTTAATATTAAATTATAGGCTGAAAATGACCTGTCGACTTGAAATTTGGCGCTATTTCTGCAGACACCTCTTCAGGCAGAATTTCAGGTGTAATACAACACGCCTAACAAGTATAACTACTGAAATAAGCACTGGCGCCGATTCCCTTGTTCACAAACTAAACTAAATTTAAGTTCAGTGCGTCTTTTTCTTTCTTTTTCACTAAGAAAAAGACAGAAGATAAATATTAGTTTAGTCCTGTCAAATTAAGATACTCCATAGACAAATTAGACGTGATTAAAAACATGGCTACTAAAAATACTAATTTGACAGGACTAAACTAATATTTATCTTCTGTCCTTTTCTTATTGAAATTTAAAGAAAAAGTGCACTGAACTTAAATTTAGTTTAGTTTGTGAACAAGGGAATCGGCGCCACTGTCAATGAAAAAGTACCAAAATATGAAATAACGCTATAAAAATAGAATTATATGCATTTGCATATGCAAACATGCAAATGCATATAATCCGATGCCTACTAATAACCTATTTTCCACACTGTGATGCGTCAAGAGGCGCGCGTGCCGCGGTGTTCCACACTGCTGCACACTGCTGCAAGGTGCAGAACTCACGCTGGTGTATGGGCGCCTCTCCGACGAACACATACACAACTTCATCGTATTGGATAATCATTTTCGCTTACGCACTTTAAGTTGAGTGAATTCACAAGGAAAGCGTTGTTTATAATTAGTTATATAAGTTAGTATAGTATAGATTTTAGGACAGGCGCATTTATCGTACCGGTAGATAAATAAAATAACTATTACTAAACCAAACCATTTCGGGACGTTGGTGTGGGTTACACGTTTCATGGTTTTAAATTTATTCTGTCTCAATTACTCTGTAATGTGTTATTGTTATATGTCTTATATAATAAAGTAAAATAAAATAACATGCAGCAGCGAGGTGGAATTCAATAAAAAACGATTATGTTCGTCCTCGAGGTACGTTGACGATGCACCCCCGACTTAAGACCCATTGGGGGTTGAAACAGTGTTTGGAGTGAGTTGACATGGTGTAGTACGAGGGCTCCATTCGTATGTCAGAATACATAATACAGTAAAATTCCGGTGATGTCTCACGTAGATGTGACATTTCGTCATGCAAAGGGGTTATGAGATGTGTACGTACCTGTAGGGCGCGCTGCCGTGCGGTGAGCACAGCCATCATGGAGTCGTGCCCGCGCATCATGACGCCCAGCACCTCCTGCTCGCTGGGCTGCACGGCCCCCCGCGCGCCCCGCCGCGCGCCGCCGCCCGCCAGCCCGCGCTGCAACCACACAACGTTACAGCAATACTACACTATGCACTCGGTAAAAGCTCATCGAGGGCGGCGCTGCTTCTGACAGAACTTAGATGATAAAATCTGTCGAGTATATTTCAATTCATCCACTATACTTGTCGAACTGCTGCGTCCAGTCGAAAACCACACCTATTTTCGTTTAAATAATTGGTATATGTGAGTCAGATCCGTGGTCCAACATTTTATATTGCAGTGAGAATTGACCTTTGGGTTGACGAGTCTGGATTTGTGCCACTCACGGGTAAAAACTCGTCGAGATCAAGACCGACGGGCCTGTCGGTGGTGTGTGGCACGAACTCAGGCTCCGGGTCCACTTCTGGTGTCTCCACATTGCGGGACACTGTCACGTTTTCTCTGCCAACAGGCTCCACTCTTCTCCTGGAATCACATTAATTAAAGTTTAAATTGAATATTTGTTTTACAATACCACTAACAGCTTCGAATATACTATATATATCAGAATAAATTAATACCTCGAAGCATCAGTAGCAGCTCTGGTGAAGGACAATGATCTAGGTCCTAATGTTGGTGGACCCAAGGATATATCACTATTACTTGGCCGGAGATTGGAGGTAGCTAAAACAGGACATTTTATTTGAAAAATCATGAACGAACATTATTTAATATCATATTATGTTAACAAAGAAATATTCCGTGAAACTTACTTAAATCTGTGGTAGACTTTGTCTCTTTGTATGAGTTATGTCGATTAAGCGAGTTTGCTGTGAGTGGGCTGGCGGCGTAATCTCTTAGTGCTTGCGCTGAAGTGAATGTATTATTTTCTTTTGTGTTGTCCGTCACCCCTGATTAAGCAAATAGCATATTATTAAACCCTCAATACCATGTAATGCATAGCATATCTTTTGAAAAACTGGGCCGGCTACCGTTTTTCACGAAAATACAATATATGTAATATAATTAAACAGTTAAAAAAAATATCTGTTACACGGCAGAATATGGCAAATGGCGTCACACGTAAGAAATCCTCTTCCATCATTGCGAAACCGGCGCGATTTGGTATTGGAAAAATTGACAAAATTTTGCCATATCATGGGATAACTTATAAATCTATTATTTATGAACGAAAGTATAACTTGGGGTTAAAAACCTCCTCCTAAGTCCTAACTTAACGCAACCATAAAACCTACAGGTATAAAAAGCTAGAAGCAAGATCAGTAATAAATAGAGGAAATCTTACTTGCGAAACCTTCAGTTTTCTTTTCCACAACAGCGAAATGTTCTTTGGTGGAGGTCGGGATGCGTGAGTAGTGTTCTGCTCGCTGACGCTGTGGTGGCGAGGGCTGCGGCAGCGGTCGCGTTAGCGGCACTGGCTCATCGAGCATCAGGTCGCGCAGGCACGTGTTCACCACTGGTTCCGACTTCTCTGTTGGCTCTTGCACTATAGGGATATAGAAAAAAGATATGACGCTCCCATCCTTTTTAAGAATATGATCCACTAGTAAGTATATAAAAAATGTAGTTTTATAATGTACTATACGCTACGCGGATCCAGTCCCTTTCTCGTTCCGATAGGAATTTTGGCAAGAGTTTGAACTGTGCGTTGGTATGTCAGCCAATAAATCAGTCAAAACCGATGAAAGATTTCGATTAAGTTTGGTATAACTTAGATTAAGTGTTGTAGACTATCCAGTCTACAACACTTAATCTAAGTTATACCAAACTTTAAAAATAAAACGGTTATAACTCCATTAAAATAAAAAGGTAGAATTATTTTCATTCCGAAATTATGAAGCGAAATTAATATCAATTAGTTCATTACTATTCTAAAAAAATTCTATATAAACTATATAGTTGGTTTTTCCGTCGGGTGCCAGAATATAAAGCCCGGAAGCGTTGCTAACCCTTGAGAAAGCAACATAAAGTTGGCCATGAGAAAAACAGCCGGTTCTCAAATCAACACCACCAACTTTCAGTGTCTGTCTTCACTCGCGAGACAATGCATGACGATCACGATCAGCCGTAAGTCGCGCATCACGTTCTTCACTGGTTTCTAGATACCTATAGGTGGATGTGCGGTTACGCTGGGAACTCAAGCGTGATTCGCTTTCCGTGAATGTTTCCGACTCGCGAGACAATGCATGACGACCACGATCAGCCGTAAGTCGTGCATCACGTTCTTCACTGGTCTCCAGAGATCTAAAAGTCAACGTGCGAATGCGCTGAGAACTCAAGCGTGATGTTTTTTTGTGAACGTTTCTGATTCGAGAGACAATGCATGGCGATCACGATCAGCGGCCAGTCGCACTTCACGTTCGTCACTGGTCTCTAAAGACCTAGAAGTCGACGTGAGAATACGCTAAGAACTCAAGCGTGATTCTCTTTCCGTTAACGTTTCCGACTCGCGAGACAATGCATGACGATCACGTTCAGCGGTCAGTCGCGCATCACGATCCTCACTGGTCTCTAGAGACCTAGATGTAGATGCGTAAATACGCTGAGAACGCAGGCGTGATTCTCTTTGTGTGTAAGTGTCAGAAACGCGAGACGATGCATGACGCTCACGATCAGCGCTAAGTCGTGCTTCACGATCCGAAGAAGTTTCCGCCGGGCGAGATACAGCCTTATGTTGTCGAACAGCATCAAGTCTTGCCTGGCGTTCTTCATTCGATTCATGGGATCTAATGATCTTCAATCTTTTAGCTCCTTTCAAGCATTGCGAAAGATTTGACCTCTTTCGTGGCATGGTTATGGTTATTAATGTACTTTAATAACTTTGCAATCAAGATCTAAGTGACTGCTCCCCTGCGTTACCGGGTAGACCGTGTCTTATGTTAATATATTAGTATAAAGTGATTTCCACATCAAATGTTCCTGATCCTTGATTTTTATTATCTCGGCGGAAAATGCTCATCAGACCAAACAAATTTTGTTAAAATGTCATGTCTGTATATGCCATAGTTTAGCTGTGCTCTCCGAGTTCCACATCAGATGTTTCAATCTTCGAATTTTATTCTCCCAGCAGAAAATACTCATCAGACTGAACAACTTTTGCAAAGATGTCATTCCTATATATGTTATGGTTTAGCTGTGCTCTTAGAGTTCCACATCAGATGTTCCGATCTTCGAGTTTTATTCTCGCAGCAGAAAATGCTCATCAGACTGAATAACTTTTGCTAAGATGTCAAACCTATATATATTATAGTTTAGCTGTGCTCTAAGATTTCCACATCAGGTGTTCCTGATCTGCAATTTTATTCTCTCAGCAGAAACTGCTCATCAGACACAACATTTTTTTCTAAGGCGCCATTTATGTAACTCTTATAGTTTAGCTGGTCTGTTGCGGTTCTGCATCAGGTGTTCCAGTTTCCAAAATAAATTATAGCCTATATGTTGCCCAGGTTTAATAGCTAGATAATAAAAAAAGTTTCATTCAAATCCGACCAGTAGTTCCGGAGATTAGCGTGTACAAACAGACAAACAGATAAACAGACAAACAGACAGACTTTTTTTATTAGATTCGTGTTCTATTACTGTTTCTTAACCCCCCTCAATTATTATTTTTAAAATATATTCAATGTACAGACACAACTTTTTTACATTCTTATTATAAGTATAGATATAAGTATAGATATAGATAGGTTTCAAAAAGTTGTGTGAGTATTATTGTGATCACACGGTCGACATCTATCGATGGTATTGAACAATGTTGTTGAAATTTGACTCTGACTGGTTGAGGAACTTTACACATCATAATCAATCATTGATATCTCTGAGCTGCGGCCTAGTTGAGCAAGGTATAGATACAATATCGATCGCATGGTATTGTTGTGTGTTACACGCTTAATGATATTTTTAGCAAAAATGAATTTCACCTGTTATTGAATAATCTTCTGAGGACAAACTGGTAGCGGGCGGAGGTGTGCGTGTTACTAAAAAAATAAAATACATAAATGAATGTTGCGATTTTTGTAATAGTGATGTTGATTGAGCATATTTCTGTGGACGGGCTGGGTTTGTGTAATCTACTCACATGCTCTAGAAGGTCGGAATATCTCAGTGTAGTCATTAAAATTGGGTATAACAGCACCTGAATCCTCATCTGCTTCCGTTCCTGATGTAGATTCTTCAGCAGTCTTTTCGTCAAGGAGAGTTGGTCTATGCATGACTGTAGTGACATATTAACATGGATTAGTTTATAACTTAAATATGGGTTACTACACATTATAATACAATCCCAAACCTTGTTTTGGTGGCTTTTCCTTTGAGAAGCTTTTGCGCACTGAGTGTCCCTTTTGAAAAGGTGAAAGGTCTCTCACAATCGGTGATGACACTGGAGCTGGTCCACCAAATGGATGCACTTTAGTGAGATCAACAACTGATAGAACCACATAAGTTGAATGGAATGATCCAGCTATCTGTAATGGTATATGGAAATTTATGAATAAAATATACTGTTACATCAGAAAATAAGTTAGAAACATTGGTAGTACACTTACTAATTGTGTTTGTGCAACAGTGATATCATGAATTTGACCCCAATGTCCATGAACCGTGTCAAACACCCTGGCTGGTTCCCACCCAACAACATGCAAGCCATCATTAGCACAACCAAGCAACGTTGCACCATCATCGCTAAACACCATGTGTCTAAACAATGGAAATTTACAATTATAGATTTCATTTAGGAAAAGAATGTATTATTATTATGTGCTAATTAACTATTTTAAAATAGAATTAAGTTTAAGTCTCTCTCTGGATGATTTGCCATTGCCAGATAACTTTTATTCGAGGAATAAAATTGACGTTTCACAGTTATAGTATGAAATAACTGTCAAAATTTCAAAAATATTTCTCGAATTAAGTTATCAGATGATTGAAAAATCAGCCCTATGACTGATTATTTCAATCTTAAGGATAACTTAAATGATTTATAACATGATCATGTCACTTAGAAGCTCAACTGTGGTTGATTCTGTAATTTTTAGAAGCATCCACAGTTGAACTTAGTTTAAATTACGATAATTAATATTGTAAATTAAAATAAACAAAAAAACTTAATGATGCAGATTGTATTTCTATTTGCATCATAGTAAGAAAAATGTAACAATAAATACTTGTTTATGAATGCATCTAAACCTTTTGTAAAAGAAAGCAAATTAAACTGTATATATTTATGTTCTGTAATTTGTATGGTGTACAATAAAGAGTATTCTATTCTATTCTAAAATGTAAGATTCAAAGGTCATTAGGTTCAACATACCTAATAGATGTATTATCCTTATCAAATTTGGAAACCAACTGGAACTTCTCCATATCCCAAAAGTTAACAGTTCGATCTGCTCCACAGCTAGCCAGCAGAAACTCATGAGGGTGGAACTTGACACATGTAACTGCTGATGTATGCCCCATAAACTCTTGGAGCACTTTACCAACACGCACATCCCACACTTTAACTAAACCTGTAAGTGCATTACCTTTTTTAGTGTCAGGCGATTATATATACAGTATAATTATTATGGATCATTGTCCATTCAACATACCATCTTCACAAGCAGATGCAATCCATTGTCCATCCGGGCTAAACTGAAGACTGTTCACAGCAAGGCGGTGGCTGGAGTAAGTAACAATACATCCTCTCTTTCTTGTGTCCCATAACTTAACATTACTGTCGCATGAGCCTGTTGTAAGATAATCTCCATAGGGATGGAAGTCCATACATTTTATAGCCCCTTTGTGGCCTGTAAATGTTCTTAACAATTTAGCTGCTTCCAAGTCCCATATTTTTAAGGCACCAGTTTGTGATCCTGCACAAACTAAATCTTCGGAATGGCCAAAGCATACGCATTCTACAGGAGTTGTATGCCCACTTAAACTCTGTAAATATTAAAAATTGAATATAACCATTTTTTTGTGGAACTATAAATGGCAAATTGATTTAATTAGGTAAAACATACTAACCATAAGACAACTCTGTCTACCAATAGCCCACAAATTAACTTTTTTGTCGTCGCCACCAGTTGCCAGCACCTGGTTGGACTTGTGGCCCATAGCCAGGCAGTTGACATTTGATTTGTGAGCAACAAATTCTTCTGCAAATGGTAAAAGTCATTCATTAATAACTATTACAGTTTTATTAATGTTTTTCTTTATCAATTTCGATACAGTATACATACGCAGTTTCCATGATCGTCGGACAGTCTCCATCGTGATTTCGATTCATGTGAATTCCATGTACGGAAAATGTAACCTTGTAGATCTAAATATTCACTCCAAATCAATTATTCATTCAAATTATTATTATAACTTAAAAAATAATTTTGACTTGTATCGTTAAACATTTCACTATTATATTTTACATATTTGTTTTACGTAGTTATTTATTTGTGTATGGTTTGATTTGGTCCCACAGAGTACATTATTATACTGGTATTTGGTCCTCTACTAGTTCTTCACATCTGTCATATACTGTCATCAATGTCATTTAGATTTTATGTCATGCATTTCATTCCGGCAGTAGTGAAGCGCACGCGATTTTGATGTTATGTAGTTACGGTCATACACTCATACTTACCAAGACAAGCAGATAACTATACATAAGTCAGAGAGATATGTGTACATTACATAAGTACATTTATGTACTTACAGTGCTCATAAAATCGCATAATGCTAGATACACACGCAGCGAAATTTAGTCGCCGAAGATTTTAAAATCCCACGACTACACACACAATTTTGACAGCAGATTAGTCGCTAGCGATTTCCAAGTTGTGTAGTGTGTGTGGACGTGTGATTTTGTAATCGCCAGCTATAGATGGGCAATCCACCGGGCTTAAACCCGGTGCTTTGGTAAACACCCGATGAACACCCAGAAAATTGGATTGCCATCTATCTCGCCAGCCGGTCGCTCGCGACTAAAGTCGTTACATGTATGTATCTAGCATTAACTACATTTAAGTAAATATTTTGAAACAGACAAATACACATTCAACAAATCATATAAAGCAGGATTACATTATTTTGATTCGTGCATTGGGTTAAAGCCTAGGGAATCAAATATGGTATAAGTCTTTTTGTACACAACCAAAAGACGATAACCTTATTTCCAAAGCTATAATCAATTTTGATACTTTACAGAAAATGGCAATACATATAACATAAGTACACCATTTTTTCTTTGATAAATTGATATTGGATAGTATTTAAAATAAAAAAAACAACCGACTTCCAAAAACGACACTACAAAGTGAAAAATAACTTTAATTTCGGAAGTCGGTGTCGTTGGATTCGCATTTTCGTTGTTTGACACCGACTTCCGAAATTAAAGTTATTTTTCACTTTGTAGTGTCGTTTTTGGAAGTCGGTTGTTTTTTTTTAAAAAAGTTTTTTTTTTTCACTTTTTAGTTGTACAGACGCCAGCACATCAAGCTACTACAATCTGTCAAATTTCTTTAATAGATTTCTTGTCTGTCTCCGAAACTCATCATCAGATCTTGTCGAAATTTCTATGGGACCATTTGGGAAGTATACCCTTTCCAACAAAAAAAGATTTTTTCAAATCGGTTGGCAAGCGAAGGAGATATGCGCGAAAAACATAAAAAAAAAAATACAAACATCCGAATTGAGAACCTCCTCCTTTTTTAGAAGTCGGTTAAAAAACACAGATGATTGAGCCGCAATTATTGATCTGATGTATACAATCAAATTATAGGAGTTAATTTTAAAATTAAAATACTTATGAACTTACCTACTGCTTTTTATACAATATAGTTGTCAGATTGAATAATTTACGGGAGTAGAAGAAATAGGTTAGAAATCTATCAAAATAAACACTTCCATAGAGTAGGTACCATAAATCTTCTGTATATCTGTTACCTATTAGTGTAGTGCTCCTCCCGTATTATTATTATGCTCTTTGGTGTAGTGTTTTTATAATATACATCATAGAATGGCCTTAAAATGTAATTTGCGCTCAATTTTTAGAAAAGTATTAGCATCACAATATTCCCAAGCACGGTGTGTTCATTATATTCAAGGTCAGGAGCCAGAACCAAAAATAAGGGAATACTTTTATTTTATTGATCATCAAGGGATGGTAAGTAACCTTTGTACCTACTACTTCGTTTAATGAAATATGAATCTTATTTCAATGTACTATAGAGAAAATTGGTACTTAGTTGGGCTTTTATGATGTTAAATAAGATACTTATAGCACATTAGCCAAACACTTTTTAAAAGCCACTGATTGATTTATAACTTTTTTTTTGTTTAGTTATTTTTAGATGATTCTAAGATGAAAAACTTCACGTCGTGCTTTAAGGAAAAGAAGTTTCTACAGTTTTTTTTCAAGAGGATACGTTTCAATAAAACTGGTAGATATGAAGAAGACTTTCCTTTTATTTCGTTATGTGGAAGAGAAAGGAATTTTATACGATGTGATGACGTCCCTATAGTTTATACAAATATCGTTAATATTAATGACAGCGATTTTCTAAGTTATGGATATGCAGGTGACTTAATGACGACCAAATTTATTCCTGATAAAATCTATATGCTACCAAGTACTGGCAGAGTATATCACCCTGCTGATGAAAAGTATGGTGGTGTAGGATTAGTAAAATCCAAGTTAGCCATAGAATTTAGCAAATATTTTGAATTTAATAATAGTGAATTAAATGCGCCTACGCACTTTAAATGGCAAAATAAAACATATGAACTAGATCAGAGTTGGTTTAAGGAACAAGTTACAAAACATAAACTGACCATACGGTCTGAACCAGACAATGTTTAAACTAGCATAATGTCAGCAGGCAAAATTCACTTTGATGGGCATTAAGTAAAATTACTTTTAATACAATAATAATATATTTTATTAGGTGGTTCAAACAATAAATTAGAGAACAATATGGATAATATTATCACAGGATATAATTATGGCGAATTAAAATGAACTTTTGTGATTGTATACATAATTTCTTTATAAAATATATTTAGATTGTATGAATAAATATATTTTAAACATATTTAAACTATGTTGTTTCTTCTTTAGAAAAAGCTTGAAAAGACCCTGGTTGTACCCAAGATATACCTTGATTAGCACCTTCATTTGGGGAGGGGGTTTTAAGCATTATATTTTTTACAGTATCATGAACATCTGGGTCGTATGGCTTAAATGTTATGAAATGCTTGTCTTCTGTAGGTGGATCATCATATACATGGTCTATACTTAGCACGACACACTCCCTTACTTTCTCCATAAACATTTTTTTATTGCTTTTGTATCTGAAAAGGTAAACATTTAAGTTGATGAGGTTTTGCTTTACTTAGTGGCCTCTTATCAGTCTACAAGATGAAAGTTGAATTTTATGATGATTATACAATGTGTAATACTTACGCAACTGAGGCCTCAACATTTGCAGGTGCTTTAACATTTAAGTTATGAAATATTGAATATACATATTTCAATATTTGCCATATGTGATTCTGTTTTCTGTCCCATTGTGGAAAAACTTCACTTAAATTCAGAACACCAGTGTGAGCATCAATTGCTGGGTGGTATAAATTTGATGTAAATGTCAAGACCTGAAAATTAAGTACTTTATGAACATTTACTGTATGTATGGGTGAACACAGCACAGATTATACCCCTCTCTGACTATAATGTGAAGGTAAGTATTAATGACCTAAGAAATTACATCACAAGGACATGCAACTAAATTTTTCAATTTAACAACACTATAACAATATTTCTGCTGATCATTTTTATAGTTACGAGTTATGGTTATTCATAGTAAAGTGATAATATTCAGACCTATTTAGCAATAGGTGTTGACTTGGTAATATTGAAAACAGCAAGTTATAAAGATTCCCTAAATCTAAACAAGTATTAGTGATACTTACAGGGACTTCCTCATCTGGAAACTTTTCTGGCAATGTTAATGTAAATCTAAAAACACCCCCTTCATAGAACCCAGCTCTCACAAAAATAACTCCAAACCACACTGAAAAAGTTTATACATAGATAGACAATTTATCCTTTGTTTTCTCTTATATAAATTTGTTGAAACTATTCTACTTACAAAATGAGTTCTCATACGATGGAATTACATAAATTCCCTGAAGGTTCTCTGTTTGTAACATACGGCTAAAATGATAGGTACAGAATTAATTATTGCATTTATGCCATTTTATTGTTATCTTTAAAACATGGATAAGCACTAAATCTAGAAGCTAAGCGACGGACAATAGTCTTAGATAAAGGAGTATATAGGTATTGGTATTAATCAAAGCAACATAAGAAACGAATGAATAAAATATGCTCTTACTATTCTGCCATAATAACGTACTCTTGATGAATCATGGAATATAATTCCCTAGTTTCTTTAACATTATTCTTCATCTCGTCATTCATAATATATCAATATCTTAATTATTTTAACCTATCTAAATGCAACAAATAAATAATATTTTTCTTAAATTTTATTTAACGTGATGTCAAATTTGTCGAAACTTAACGTCAATGTCAAATAGTGTTTGACAAGTGATTAAGTGAGGGGCAATCTGCAACTGAGTATTAAACCGGACTTCGGATGGATCTACAGTAATAAACCGAATAATCGTCTAAAATAATTGCTTCTTTTTAATTTTTATAAATAAATAGGTTAGTTGGCGGTTTTGAGAAACCAATGAATAATGTTTTCCAGACCTAATTAGAGTCATCAACGCAACTCTTTATGCTCACATCATGTTACTGATTTTCTATTTCATGAAATCATGTCATTTGGAGGGGCCCGTGGCTAAATAATAACAGCCGCACAGGTCGATCGGTCAGGTTAAACTACGCTTGCCGCGGTTGGTCTGTGGATGGGTGACCATCTTTACATACCGAGACCCCTCCGTGCCTTGGAAAGCACGTTAAGCCGTTGGTCCCGGCTATCATTCGTGGATCTTTGACAGTCGTTACGGGTAGTCAGAAGCCCGAAAGTCTGACAACCAGTCTTACCAAGGGGTATCGTATTACCCAGTAACTGGGTTGTGGAGGTCAGATAGGCAGTCGCTCCATGTAAAATACTGGTATTCAGCTGCATCCGGTTAGACTGGAAGCCGACCCCAATATAGTTCGGAAAAGGCTAGGCAGATGATGAAATCATGTCATTTGAGGTCAATTTTAATTTAGAGAGTTGAGTTGATAATTCTACTATACATATATGATTATATTGATTATTATTCTGATTCTGGAAATATATATAGTTGTTACGGTCGCGAATTAAATTTTGATCAACATACACCTACAAATTGTAAAAAACGTAAGAACATTTGAATTTCCTGGGCTGCCTTGGCGCTTACGCCTTAAATCATTGTCTGAAGCCACGCTATGGTACAGACGCCAGCAGGTCAAGCTACCCGAAACCACAGATTACTAAATAGTTACTACGTAACAGATACTTCACTCAGTAGAAAATTTCCAATACCTACTGCTATAATAGCCTACTCCGTCGCGTCAGCAACCGCTGCATGCTAAAATGTGCCTAAAAACTCAAGCGTACAGTTGTGATTGCATCGCACCGCGCGATCCCACAGCAATCGCAGGGCTGCCTCTTCGATAAAATTAAATTAACATAACTTTTTGTGTCGTGTTATTGAGAACTGTGAATATGTTCTGACTGGTGGTAGTTTAAAATGGTTTCGTTTATAATTTTTTTAAAAATATAAATTGGTGCTGACTGTGCAATCATCGAATAACATCTAGATAAAACATAATTATAGAGATCAGTGTGTAGGTAAATTAAAACAAAAATCTTTAAAAGTTACTGTATGTATTTTATTTTTATATAATTTTTTCGTCATTGACAGGTACTAAATGGAAAAATGTTAGGTGTTTATCCCTTCTTTTACTTGATTTGCACCCATCTACAGCACATAAGGCACCACACGGCATCGTAATACGCGTACGAACGAACAGCACTATTAAAATTGAACGGCGTGCGCGCGCTTCGCTTGCGAAAACCGCACTGAATTTGATCCGCCGGCGGACCGAGACCGCTCGGCTGGGCGGTAGGCACTTATAGCGCGCAAGTACATGGAGTGACGGAGGCCTGCCGAAAGTGCCAAATTTTCCCAATCAACCTTGAACCTTAATGCTTTAGCGATAAAGTCGAAAATCTATTAAAGAAATTTGACAGATTGTAGTAGCTTGATGTGCTGGCGTCTGTACTTACTAAAACCATGGCCACTCTCATGACATTGACGGTAAAATGCCGCTAGATGTCTCTGCTGGCCTAACCTTTTTTAATTTAAGGCTAGTTTTTCAGTGTCCAGCCAGAGAGAGACATTTTACCAGGTACAGCTTGGCAAAAAAGAGTAGAAAATAATGGAGGCGCCACTGTGCTGCTCGTATGGCAACCCGCTGCAACCGAATAGCGCACCAACCTAATCTTGATACTTAGCTGATTTTTTTGTTCAATTGGACAAATGTATTCTCTCTTTATGTTACTTTTTCAAATCAGAAAGTATTGTTAAATTGAACAAGGACGTCTTCTCGATACGCAACTGATTACTTTTTACCTAAAAATAAGTATTTTGAGAAATACTCCTGAGTTCACAACATTTTTTGGGAAAAAGAAATTAAAAGACATTGTATAATATTATTCTTTTTTATTCCAAAAAAATCTTCCTCTGCGACGACGACCTTTTCTGTGTTTTCCGGATGTAGAAAATACCCCTTTGTTTCTATCTCCTTCCAGCACGACTCTTCTTACAGTGCTAACAGATTTACCTGTATTGAATAAATAGATTTTGTTATTTAGTCTATGGCACAACAATTTCTGTTAAATTTCTAATGCAAAAGCTACAACAAATACATCACTACCTTGTAAACAAACTCAAAGCTTAAGTTAAGTAGAAATTGAGTTTTCTTTTAGGTAGAGTTCAAGTCACCAAAGTATCAATTAATCTAGGCGCGCTATACCAGAGTAATGCAAACAAAATGTAAACATAACCTATGTGCTCGATGTTTATTGTTTAAAATTTCTACTGATTCCGTATGCAAGCCAATTAAAACAGCTTTGAGCTCATCAATTAACACTTAATTTAACTAAAAACAACAAAACAAACTCTTACATACCTGTCATATCAGCGGTTTTTTGGTAAACATTGTTAAGATCGGAAAGAATAGTTTGGGCCTCATGTTCCGCCAGACATCGCCTGTACACCTTATAAATAACCTCCCTGCCAGCACTTCGAATGGTTTTATTCATTGTTTTTCACTTTTTACGTTTATTAATCACTAATAATCACCGTTGGATGGTCGAAATAAAAATTCTACGAAGTCGTGAACTTTGTTTATTATGAAACGTCATTATTTTAGGAATGTTGCCAACAGACAAAAAATTAGTTCCGTTTCTAGACTTTTTTGCCAAGCTGTACAGACGCCAGCACATCAAGCTACTACAATCTGTCAAATTTCTTTAATAGATTTTCAACTTAATCGCTAAAGCATTAAGGTTCAGGTTGATTGGGAAAATTTTACAGTTTCGGGTAACTTGACCTGCTGGCGTCTGTACATTCGAAAATGGAATAGAATGTCGTTATAATCTGCCGGATCATATTCTGCCCGGACGCGTAAGAGTTGAGATCACCGTAGTGTTCTGTGGACCAATATCGTATGAATTGTCTAATAGACAAAGCTGTTACAAATTAACTCACGGTTACTGATGATATTATTTAAAGAGTTTTCTAATTCCGAAATTTTACGCGAAGTGACCGCACCCGACGATAACGCACGAAGCGGCCGGGGTTTCCCTCCGGCCGCCGCGCGCCCGCCGGGCGGGCGCGGCGCCGGTACATGCGGGGCAGAGGCCTGACAGTAATGTGACTATGATTTTAATTTTTCGGGATATTAGAAGAAAAACTTAGAAAAAAATAGGGTCATATTTTTTCAACGGTTTTAGAATCTACTCATGATACTTATGCACCGCCTTAAATATTGCCACTGTTCACACTAACAGCCTGTACCTATATTTAAAACAGTCACAAAAATAAACTAGAATCATGAATGTTAAAAACGGTTCACTAATGTTTCACTTGTTCTGTATTCTGAGGTTTCACCAAAACACCATTGACAAATTTTTATTTACAATCAACGTTTTGTGTAGATATTATTTAATTCACAAACAACTTATTCCGCAAATGTTTTATTTTATAAACACTCGCTTTACAAACATTTATTTGGCAAATGAATCTCTTTACAAAATGTCTCTGTTGATATTTAATCATCTATACAAGTTTCGATCCCGTGGAAAATCGGGATAAAAAGTATCCTATGTGTTAATACTGGTTATACACTATCTGTGTGCCAAATTTCATCCTATTTGGATGAAATTTGGCACACAGATAGTTTTGGCGTGAAAGAGTAGGTAACAAACATCGATCCATCCACGTTTATATTATAAGTAGGATATCATTTTATAATACAGAAAATAACATAACTAGATATTAGATAAACTAAGAGTTTGCATAATAGATTTTGAAAAAAGCGACTATCATAAGCTTGCGATCAAATTTCGAAAACATAATCCTACATGGTTGCTGTTTCCATTTGGGTCAATGATATTTTAGTTATCATTGATTTGGGTCAAATAATTTACAGACAAGTACAGTACAGTATAATTTACCTACTGATGTTCTTTAAACCTACCAAAGTATTTTTTTTTCTATATAATCTAGTCGTTTCTGGCAATCGCGGCACCGCTTGCTTCGCTCGCTCGGCTTCTGCGTAAGGGGTCACAGTTTTAACCTAACCTAACATTTTTTTTTTTGAATAATGAACCTAAACGAACTATTTCGGTTCCGGGTAGCACAGAGTTGGCCCAACTCTGTGCGGTAAAAACCAATGAACTAAGGTGCTGGCTCGAAACAGATTTGTATGATTATTTTAAAAAATTGTGCAGGACAATGTACTATTCAACCCCATCCAGTGTTTGCTCATAGGTACATATACAGATATTGGTTTCACGCACCCCGGACAGAGTCCCTTAATTTAAAGTCTCTAGTCATAGTTGGCGAAAGCGCTAGGGTAGCTTGCGAAATTAAAATTTTCTTACATTTTTTTCAATTTGTAGGCCAGGTTGTACAGACGCCAGCACATCAAGCTACTACAATCTGTCAATTTTTAAAAATAGATTTTCGATTTTCTCGCTAAAGCATTAAGGTTCAAGGTTGATTGGGAAAATTTTACAGTTGCGGGTAGCTTGACCTCTAACGGGTAACAAATATGTACTTATTTATAAAAATAAAATAATTAAAATCAATCTAGAAATCTCTAAATTCATACTACCTACCCTATTGAATGATTATTTCATGAAATCAGAGTTGTGCAGTGTATTACTGATTGTAATAATTTTTATTAGGTACCTACTTTATAAATATATTTAAATGATGATACCCAAACGCCCGCCCGCTCCGGTAGGTACTTTAAGAAATGTAAGCAAAATAGCCATATCCTACCTAAAATAGCAATATACCTTAGGTAGGTACCTACAATTTGAAATTTTCTAGTGTGCGTGGGTGATCAAATCCGAAAGTACGAAAAATACTCAAGAGTGTCGGGCCGATTTTGATGAAAACTGTCATACGATTATTGAAATAGTTTCCTTGCCAGGAATCAAACCCGTTGATTTTGAAAAAAAAACAGTGTACTTAAGGATTACCTATTGCATTATCCGAAAATGTCGCTAACAAGGATCAAATTCTGGGAAGTAAGGTGGGTAGGTATATTACTCAGAATTTGATCTTTATTAGCGACATAACCTACTGCAAACGAATGGAAACTGTTGATTCTTATTAATCTGATTCATATTTAAGTGGTGCGATTTATTTATGTCTAAAATGTTGTATGTAAAATGTATGCCATACTTCTGAGTGGAAGCCGAGAAGAAATAATCACATCCGTGGGAACGTTGAAAGCTGGTTCTCGGCACCGTGCTGTGGCAATCGCTCTGGGCACTGCGCACTCGCAGAGTGTTATAAGTCGAGTTTGGACAGGTTCCAGGTACGTCATCACTGGCAGCGTGGTAGAGCGACATGGATGACGAACTCGTACCTATCACCACACGCAGACAAGATATAGGTACAAATTACTGCTCGACGAAATCGTACAATGACTGCGATGATGTTGGTTACGAGGCTTCATAGCTCTTCAGGGATGTTAATAAGCAATCAAACCATAAGAAATCGCTTGCATGAAGTCAATCTCCATTCCTGAAGGCCGCTACGTGTACCACCAATTGAGCTTCGCAATCGCAGAGCCCGTTTACCTACGAGGGGCTCATGTACTCAGAAATTGAAACAAACAGAAACAATTTCTTTTTGCGTGTTTTTCTGACGAATCTCTTTTTTTTATGAGGTCAGATACTAGACGTACCTACACGGTATTGGAGGACCCGATGATCAAGGTCCTCTGGTGATAAAGAACATTTAAAATCATGCCTGGAAGTCCATGCATGCAGTGGTAAAACAATCATGATATGGGCGGGTATTATACCCGCCGTATTGGGATCGGCGGAAGAACCGAACTGATTTGGATCAGAGGCAATCTCAATGTACAGATTTACGCTGAAACGATTGTATCAGATGTCGTCATTCCTTGGCGGACCCAATTAGGCGCTTCATTCCTGCTTATGCGTGATAAAGCACGTCCACACACTGCCAGAGTCGTTGCAAACACACTTGCCGCAGCTAATATGAACGTCCTGCCATATTTATGGGCTGCTCAATCGCCAGACAGAATCCCATTGAGCACGCATGGGATATGGTTCAAGAAAGAGCTCTGCGAAGTATGGAAGCCGTACACACACTAGAAAATCTTTTAGCCTGTTACAACGGACGTGGATGGCTATTCCGATGAACTCATATTGAGTATAAATAATCGTTGCGATTGTGTTATGTATGTACGCGTTAACGGCGGAAAAACGGACTACCAATTAATTGTTTATTGTACGCAATAAAAACCTTTTAAAAATTTTATATTTTTATAAAATTTTAATGTCAGGATGAAAAATCCAGCATAAGCAAAAATCGCCAAAAGCCTTTATTAATGCAAAAGCAGAGAGTACTTCGTCAATCTACACATGCGAAAACATTTTATTTAATCAATCTAAATATATATTTTTATTTAATTTCAATAGGGCATTAAATAATATTATTAAAATACCTTGATCCTCAGACGCTTTTGTTGTTGTATTAGTTAGTCTGGCAATATTACTTCTCCTTTAATCTGTAAAGTCACGGCTCGCAAAAGCAGGAAATTCAACCATTGAAAAATATAAACATTTATTTTCAAAAAATGCTCACCCACGTTAGTTACTTACCAGTTAGGTGTGTTAGATATAATAAGGCGTAAAAATCAAAATCAAAAGTCATCTATCCAAATTAGGCCTAATCTGCACTTTTCGAATGTAAAAATTACATAAGCCAGTCCCCCCTGCCCATTACGTAGGTACATAGCGTTCACCGCAATATATTGCTTGCTGCCTTGAAATATAATTAATATACTAAACTAAAAGTTAAATTGACAGTGTAGTTACGTTGGGTAGCAAACCAAGTTAGAAGAAATAAGATTTACGGTCGCGATCATTAATGCAGTATCACCTTAAGGGCTGTATTGTTGTGAACGCGCGGTAAAGGCCGTACTTACGTCTGTGTGCATAAAGTGATGTATCAACACAGAACGCTCATAATTCGCACACTGACTGGCGTCGAACGAAACAAAAAACATACCGTCGCTTTTGCACACAGGCTACGTAATTACGTATGACCTTGGTTGGTTCATACCATTGCTAAAATTGAACTCATTACATCAAGGACCGATAGCTGGTAGTCTTACATATTGGATTATTGGACGCATAGGTTTGGGTTCTGGGTCTGGGAGTTGGGTTTTTTTTTTTTCTATTGTTGGAAAAGAAAAATCTTTATCGGTTATTTTGTTATTCGTTTTTTATAGATTAATAAACAAGAATCATAATGTAATACTTATTTGGTTTTCATTATTATATTGCTATTGTAATACGAGGTTAAAATAAAAATGTTTTATAAGTGATTTCAAAATGTTTATTCGTTATAATTTTATAAACGAAAAAAAAAAAACTTCTAGTCGAAACAGTTTATTTTCTCATAAAGAACAATTTATTGAAGTAAAGCAGGTAATCAGTGAACTACGACCCTTAGACTTAAAATATTGTATCTGAGTAATATAATAATATTGTGCTTTAACTACTAATGTGTGTGGGTAGGTACTATAAGAAATCACAACTAGCAAATCTACCCACGTAAAAAAAGTTTGAACTCCTTGTCACACTACAATTAAATTACTCTGTAGAACTATAACTTTTTGTTTACTGCCAGTAAGTTCGTTTTAACTTTAGTTGCCTATCTCAAACGTCAAAATTAACAAATCGTATTTATTAGGACTTATTGCGGTTATAGCTTAGGTATTCATTTTCATTATGAAAAGAAGATTGAAACTAAACCTCAAAATAATCCTTATTACGGATAATACAATATTATTTTAATATTACTAAAATCAGTTTGTAATTTATAACTTAATACTTTGTTTGTATAACCCCCATTATTATCAATGCTATCAAGTAAACGCTGGCGCATGAATCCAACAATATTGAAATGTTCCCATATTTCCATGCAATGCAACTTCAACTGCTTATCAGATCTCTCATTCCGTGCTTCCCATCGCTGTATCGCAAAATATAAACGTTCTTATTTATGTTTTTCAATCAAATATGGGCGAAACGAAAACCAGTTCAAAAACCTGGTTTTCGTTTGCACGGTGAACGGTTCGTAAAGTTGTGTCGAATAATTCGGCAAAATATCTCGTTGGTATGAAACCACTTGTTTCTCACAATTCTCACTGACTAGCTGGGGCCATCTTTTGACCCTCCGACTCACAGTAGGTATTTCTCTAAAACAAAAAACACAGTACCTACTGTTAGGCTACTAGCAAAATACGAATATTACCCATTTGAAACAAAATTATTTTGAAAATGGAAATTATATTTTATATTCATCATTAATTTTTTTTCTTCTATTTAGGCTTTATGATAAATATAAAACGTTTAAAAAAATAACTAAAAGGATTAGCAGTTATACTTAAATTAGAAAAAAAATCGATAAAATAATTAAATCATAATACTTATACTCAGTCCGGTTTCATAAAATATCTGTGATATAATATTAAGTCAACTTTTACACAGCACGATAATATCTGCTTTCATCTTAATTTTCTGTGGGTATAATCATAAAGTTTAACGAATTATGTGAACAAGGCGAACATGATACGGAACTAAGTATATTCAATACTGTGATTATTCGTGTAGGTAATTATAAAAACATGTGAGATTCGAACCCACGGCTCGCTACGCATGAACGTGCTTACCGACGTGATAGCCTAGCGCAAACCTAATGGTTGAATTTATGAACTACAATCAGTTGCAAACGAATGTGAGAGTGTGTGTCTATAGTATATAAATTACTCATTAGAAGAAGGTTGTAAGTTAAACAGAAGTGTCAATCTATTGCTTCGTGACACTGTCACTCCACTTTTGACCCTTACCTACAGTACCTAAACATTTTAAACAACTTGGCAAAGACAGTGTGATTTTTTTCTAAATCTCGGTAGTTTGTTGTTGAATATGTCTAGTTCTGGCATGAGCAATAAATATAATAATAGCCTTATATATTATTATACATATTTACCAAACATTCTTTTAACAGGTGACTGTAGTTAAGCCTAGATTGGTTTTAGCGAAAGAGGTCGGGTGTATTTTTCCCGTTATTAAGTTTAAAGACGAAGCATAAATCCAGAAGACGTCTACGATCGCGAATCACTGAAACCTAACCACAGAAATCCATACATGGATGTATGGGTTTCTGTGGCAAAAGCCTCTTGTAGATAAAGCAAGATGTCTCGTGAAAGCTCGCTGTATGCTTTCCGGACATTGCGAGTGGACTTCCCTCCGGAGTTGCGCTTACAAAATCCAAGCATCTGGGTGGACTATAGTCACTGCTTTATCAATGTGTGAGGTAAATTTTAGTTTGCTGTCTACGATCACACCCAGATCTCAAATATCATTATCATTTTTAGGGTTCCGTAGCCAAATGGCAACGGAACCCTTATGGATTCGTCATGTCTGTCTGTCTGTCTGTCTGTCCGTCCGTATGTCACAGCCGCTTTTTTCCGAAACTATAAGAGCTATACTGTTGAAACTTGGTAAGTAGATGTATTCTGTGAACCGCATTAAGATTTTCACACAAAAATAGAAAAAAAAACAATAAATTTTGGGGTATACTTAGAACTGAAACTCAAAAATTTTTTTTTCATCAAACCCTTACATGTGGGGTATCTATGGATAGGTCGTCAAAAATGATATTGAGGTTTCTAATATCATTTTTTTCTAAACTGAATAGTTTGCGCGAGAGACACTTCCAAAGTGGTAAAATGTGTGTCCCCCCCCTGTAACTTCTAAAATAAGAGAATGATAAAACTAAAAAAAATATATGATGTACATTACCATATAAACTTCCACCGAAAATTGGTTTGAACGAGATCTAGTGAGTAGTTTTTTTTTTAATACGTCATAAATCGTAACGTAACGGAACCCTTCATGGGCGAGTCCGACTCGCACTTGGCCGGTTTTTTCAGTTACACGCTATCAATATCCGTCATCAAGTTATGAAGAAGACCAATTTTTTGTAGATTTGACGCCGGCGCCGCCGCCGGATCCGTCGGTTATACTCACCTACTGAGGTATAAAATGCAAGCGATAGATTGCTGCTATCAAAATCGAAGGAAAAATACTTACTTAGTAGGTAACCTTTGAAGAACACTGGAAGAACAAAAAAAAAGGCGGAGTCATTTTTAGATAAAATAATGAATGTTTTGGCTGACTTCAATGAACTGGCAAAGAAATACTAGCCTAGCACGCTGTGGAGTAGGTAAATACTCCACAGCGTGCTAGGCTTGTATTTCTTTCAGTTTTCTTTGCCTATCTATAATTCCGTGTTAAAAAGCACGGTTAGGACTGAAAATGGGGATGACATCAAAAAGTAATTGTTTCAATAAATAAATATATTATTTATTTCTTCGCACTTAAGCATGTTGAAAAACGTCGTTAGATACTATTGTGCATTTATCGTTGCACCATCGGCTCCACTGCAATCCCGTCTTGAGTGCAATGGCAAGTTTTCCACAGTTTCATCAAAATATATTGTCGATAAAAATAAGCCCTTTCCTTTAGTTTGCCGTTTGACATATCTAATCAATAACGGTTGAGTGCTCGAGAGCGTTCACCGCCGCGCGTGAGGATGAGCACCTGATGATCTAGGGATCAGCGCCGCGCGCCCTCAATTAGCCGGGATTATCCTGCACGTGGCGCAGGATTACTGTTGCTAACCTACGCTCTATTGAAATATACCTGCATTAATTACATTTTATAGATTTTTGATTAACAATGAAATTGTTAAGTAGGTTGTAGATAATTTGCCATATATTTGTTTTTAAACCATTCATTTGGGTATGAAATCAAAGTCCAGCCCTATTTAATATTACGGCTAAAATTCAAATACATTTCTAATAAAAAACTCCTAATTCAAGCACCAAATTAGCTTACGAAAGCCACCTAGGGTTACTTAGAATTATTGCTAAATTCTATAATTGTAAGATCTTACAATTCGATTCAAACCCTGCAAGACAAGTTTTAACGGGTTAAATCTTCATTATTTTTTATTACAAACGAATAGTTAATGTTTGACGTAGGTACCCGCGTTAAATCTATAACGAGCTTTATGACAGCCGTTTTCTTCGTAGAAAACAGACGTTAATTCGAGGAAACATATGGATGAGATGGCGGTACTCGGTTTCAAAGTGCCGCTGGCGCGATGTCGGCGCGTCGGCTATAAAACGCTAGTAACATTTGATGTATCTGCTCTGCAGCTCCGTCATATAAAGACGTTGTATAAATAAACAGCTTTATCTGTTTTACAACTTCATATAATTAAAATGTTGAGTTACGTAAATAATGTCTTTATCGGACAACACCCGTTAAAATAACGTTTCGTAGCATTCTGAAAAAAATATGTGTCATATACATTCATCGATCTTTTGATTACGTATATCTAACTAATAGTAGATTGTTATACAAGGGGCTAAAATGATCCATTATATACGAGGTAGTTTTACTCCCGAGCTTTAGCGAGGGAGTAAATAGAAACCGAGTTATAATGGGTTTTTAGCGCCGTTTGTTGCACTCTTCTTTTCACTACGATTACGACAAAATAAAATAATACAATACAATATTAAATAGTTTATTTTATTAAAAAATAAATGTACAATTTGTACAATTCTGGATATTTAACGAGATGTTTTATCCCGGCAACTTAATTTCAGTCCTCTGTGAAGATGAATGTTGAGTTGTCTGTGGGATAAAAAACGTGGGAGATACTCGTACAAGTAGATCCAGGTTTGAGGGTCCCTCATTCGAATGTTCTGAATAGAGAATCAGCTGAGTTGACTCATCCCTTGATGTCGATGGTCATGAGCTAGTTACCACGATAATAGTGGTTTGCTCCTGCCAGGAGTGTTACTAGACGTTGGGTCAGCCTCGGGAAGCCTGACACATACGTGTGCACTCGCGCCACTCAAGTGTGAGACGACACTGGTCGACTCACGTGTCTTAGGGAAGCCTTGTAAGTTCAGTTAAGATGGGTATCACATTCAAACAACTTTCAAGTTATCTCAACTTCTCTAAGGTCACAATTATGTTGTATTATAAAACGGCGACTATTTACTATCAGGTGAGCTGCCGCTCGGCTTGTTGTCCATCCAATAAACATACTTACTTACTTAGTACAATCTCCAAACGGCGGGTTGCCACTACCCGTGACCCAAGGACTGGCTTTTACCTTGGCCAGAGGTAATGCCATACAACGTGGCAATACAGCCAGTCTAATTGGGTATATTACCAGTCGACAGCATCGCGGATGAATTTTTCGACGCCATATTTTAATTTGTTAATAGTTTTACTTAGGTTATGATATTATATTTTTATAGTATTATTTTATTAATTATCTATCAGTTATCTAAAAAATAAGCGAGGATACAAAATACATAATGTGTTCCTAGGTAAAGCCATTTTCGAATTTCAGCTTCAACCTTTCAAGCCTTTACCTTCCTTTATAAACAGAACAGTTGCATAAACCGTGTAATACAATTAATTTAATACGTAAATGTAAGCAAACACTGAAAATGACCGCAAGGTGTACTGTCATTACCATGTGATGAATATTCGATATGAAATAAGTAGATAGTATCATAATCAAACAGCCTCATAGCCCATGCGTGGTCGTTCCCACGGTCTGCGCGCGGATTACACGAAATGCCCTTTTGGTGCTTCGCTCCGACACTGACCTGAGCTTTTTGCGCAAAAAGAATGCTCCGATAAATCACGGGTTCATTGTGAGCCGCCTCTGGATAGCATTCTCCGATTTATGCTTTGTAACATACCAACTTTTTTGTGGCATCGATCAGAGATCATGTCCAATAAAGGAGGTACCTGCTCAATTTTGACGGTCAAGGTGCCGTACGTCACAATAAAACCCTGCGATAACATCAATGGTGTCGATGTCGTCCGGATAATGCTCAGTTCCGCGTATAATATCTCTGCAATATCTTACAACATCATCATGATTTCTATAGAGATATGTTGTATTCTTATCATATTTTCTAAAATCTACCCTTATACACGCAGTCTGTATCATGTTCTTCATTCTTTAAAGCCTTTTTATGTCTTTATCCGGTCATTCATGCTTTCTGAATAAGCCTTGGTGAACACACAGCTATATCTACCTACTTAGATTTAACGCACATAGTAGGTACGTCTTCGAGACATGCTTAATCGAAATGAATTCTGACTGAAATAAATGTTTTTTTTTAGAAAAAAAAAAAAAATACCTACAGCTAACCAGCTCATACCTATTTATGTGGCGATGTTTAATCTTCGAAACCGAACTGACTACTCGTAGCTTAGATCAATTATATCTTACACACATTTCTTCGCTACGGGTACATCTATCTGCTCCGCATCTTGCTTCATGGGGTTAGATTAGAGGTACCTACCCTACATACTTATGTGTTCGGCCAAGGCATTGCTTTAAGTTTCTCTAACCTTTGTTAACCCCTCTTGCTTGTAGCTCTATCCACAAAATCTTAATAAAAGATTGATTTTAGCTGCGAACTACAAGTACACGAAAACTACGTGATTTAGTGGTTGCATGAGTGCCGTTCTCAAATATTGCGTGTCATAGTTAAATCAACTTTGTTCAATTGTATCTACATACTACATAGTACTGATATTAACTAACTAGTAATAAGTGTTAAACCACGAAAATATTCATACAATCAATACTAAACACTACTGAGATTCGTTTTTCAGGACTTTAAAAGTGCGCAAGATTTATGTATTTCAAATGAGTTTCAAACACTATCATTAAATGTAACAACAACTTTTAAAACACCGTTCAATGTGTGTTGTGTTTAACGAGCGTGAATATTATGAACATTTCCTTAGTCGGGTAAATTGCGTATAATGAGCGAGGGCAGTGAGAGGACGGCGCGGGCGCAGGTGCGCCGCGCGTGTGCGTTCGCCTCACACGGTGTCCCGGCGCCGCCCGTCAGCCAGGACTGGCGACCGACTGGCATTTGTTCGAAACATGCCACCGACGACTAATTATGTCCAATTTCACTAGCGTGTAACTTTCGAGGGATCGCCACCCTTACGTTATAATAAAACGATATCGAAACCTTCGTAGTGCTCACAACAGGTAGTTACTTGATCATTATAATAAAATTATATTTAATTTCAACGCTTGGACGGAAATATTGAGTAACGTAGAGTGACATTACGAAATGGCACTACTTACGAATGTACATAGGAGAGTTCAAACTTCTATTCAAGTTATTCTATGATTTTAATTCTTCGAAGATTAAATACGCCGTCGCGTCGGTCGGTTGCTCGGTGTCAAACGTGGATCGCCATTCCATATCATAGCTGCATTATACATAGACTCCTAGAGACACGCCGCCCTCGATATGGACACGCTACGAAGCTGTTACGCCAACGCTAATGAAACGCTACGCCACTGCTACGTCACCTCTACGGAAATCTACGAAGCTGCTACGTCGGCCGTTACGGAAACGCTACTCATCTGCTACGCCTACGGTATGTGTAGAAACGCTACACATCTAGCCTAGGCGTAGCACCAGCGCAGCTTTTCCGTAGTGGAGATGTAGCAGCTACGTTTTCCGTAGAAGTTCAAAAGACAAAATCAAAAATGCTATTTTTATGTTATGCTATTTTAAATGAGGCTGAGAATCAGCACTTTTTGAACGTCAAAAGGGGCCCACACAGCCCATTCCCTTCATTTTTGACATTGATTGTCGCCGAGATGGGATTGCGACTACATTTTGAACGTTTTTAAATACGGGAATTTGTCTTCTGCTGCCTGCAATCTATGATAAATATTTTTGGGGTCCCGTACCAAAATGGTAAAAAGGAACTCTTTTATGCATCTTGTTTTTAATGTCATAGATACGCCTCGTGTATATTGGCCGAATTGTCACGGTCATCAGTGTTGTATAAATCAATATGAAAGCTTGTTGACAGACCAGCTAGCTTGCTTCATCTTTCTGACTGACCGACCCTTTGACAATTCAAAAGTACCTGTAATTGGTTTAGTTGAATTAAATGATTTGAGTTGAGTTGAGTTGACATGGCGTTCAAACAGTCCCGACGAGTATATTTTTTCAAAATTATTATATGAATATGTGTCCGTGTGTCGGTCCGTCGCCGACACATGATTCACCTAAATATGTATTATAAGTAGCCATTAGGGGAATAGTAAAAAATATCGTACCCGTGTTTAAAATTCAGTAAAGATTTATTTACATTTATTATCACAATACTTTATATTTCGTTACATATAAAATCAACTTAAAAATAAATAACATGTATACCACAAACTGAACGAGAACGTTAATTAATAATAATTACAAGTAATGACAAAAATATAAATTCCTAACGACTGGATCCATCAGTATATGAATTATTACAGAATTTTAATATGTTTAAGATTGCTCTTCTATGCGTAGGTATAACTTGTTCTTAGGTATGCTTTGAGGCTCCCGCAGACTGGCGGTGACACGATTCTGGTAGAACAATAGTGTTCTACTATAGCCGCGTCGCGCCTGTCTGCAGGAGCCTTTACGGTATAAACTACTACTGACCTATATTAACAAAAGTTAGCATTTTGGGCTGGTTTTATAATGGAGCCTAATTACTTATGTAGTAACAAAAGTATAAGTAGACAAGCATACAGTATTTAATGATAAGTTATTTAAATCGACTATTTGCTTATTATCTAATATTAATGACGTATTGTTTCATAACTGTTCAAAGACAACTGGAAATTAAGAAATTAACTGATCAAGGTCGTCTGGTCAGATGTGCCTGAAGGAGCAGTGCCTTCGGAACATTTGCTAATTTCTTTGAACGTGTACATTATGGAGTTTTAAAAGAGAATCAATACAGAATTGTTTGTAGTTAATAGATGTCGATTTTTATTTCAGACGATTTTTGAAAAGTTGTTGTTTTATGCAAAACTAAATCAGTTTTACATGATAATAGAAATATCTAAATTTACTTACAACTAACTTTACTTAAACTAACATTGCATATATCGCCGCTGTTTTTAATCACGACGAGTAAGGACGACAAAAACGACTGAAGTAATAAATGCTTGGTAAAAGTCGTTCTTTGAAATAAGAAGATGATATTATACATGATTCCTTCGTTTAAGTCTACTGTATGCTGTTTTATTCAAACAAAATGTAACTGAAATTGTTGTGTTACATTTAAGTGTCTTCGCACGACCCACATGCACTTTCAATTTGATTTTAGATAACATCGTATTTGCGTTTTTAGAGTTAGTTGGTAAAGATGTAACAGTTCTTTAAATGCGCCTACAAAAACTTTTAAACAAGTTGATAATTTCACAGGTTTTAGAAGTGAATCTGGCAGTTAGGTAAATCGAAAAGTTTTAGGACTTTCTATCAAATACTACCCACTATGGCTGATTGTAGCCATTTGATACTGGCAACTTATCGAAAACCACATTACTTTCACTAAGTATTTAGCTCGTCAAACATTTCCAACAACGTAGCACCTCTCCAGACGAATGACAGATGAAACGCGTCGTGTTTGTAACGCAAACTCTTCGTTCTAAAACCATGTTGGTAATTCCGGAATACGTAACATCTTGCATACGTCTCGAGGTCTTTATAGTTCTTCTCACCCATGAATGGTGATGCTGTAGTGGTTGTGTGTATCTACGAGATGAGTGCGCCCTGCGAGTGCGGCTTGATGTGGCCTGGGTGTGGCGGGTGCGGGTGCGCGGGGTGCGCGGCGTGTGGCGCCTGGCGCGGCTGGTGGCAGCGCTGGTGCACGTGCGCGTGCGCGCGCAGCTCCTCGCCGTGCTCACGGTACGCGCGCTGCTTGTCCTCGAAGTCGCGCAGGCGCTGGTTGTACCGCTCGATCTGGTCGCGCAGCGCTGCGTCCTCGATAGCTGCTCGCTCCTCGTCCAGCTCCAAACAGCCGACGCCGTCGAGCCGCTCCAAGTCAATCCAGCCCCGCCACCTCACGCACACGCCGTTCATTATAAATCGGGATACGATGTGGGCCTGTTGACAAAAAGCTACTTTTAAAATGTTACACAAAAAATATAAACAAAAACTGCCACACTGTTGGTGGCAAAAGTTGAAATGCATTTATCGGTCACATATGGCTCGGAAGTGATCCCTAAAAAAATGGACAGGTAGATGTGTCCATTCTTCGACCACGCTTTAACAAATCTAAGGAATTGGGTTCATAGATTTACATTTTGTTGAGAACTCATTATCTACTTATTTAAGCTAGATATTTCTGTAGAACCAGAACCACATCAAGTACGAATGAATTTGTGTTACTTATAATTTTAAATTCAATTTAAATATTGAGGCAAGTAATTGCAAGTTTTGATAAAGCAGAAGGACAACACGACAGAAGGCAGACGTGTGGATCCAGATCGCGTGCTGCCTTTGTTCCGGCTGCCGCATCCGCTTCAAACAAACCTTTAATTGTGCCACACCAGGGTGCAATTTAACTAATAACAAGTTCTCTTTAGGTTCCTTTAAACTTGTAATACTGAAAACCGACGCCTGCCGTATGTCTATAATTCAAATTATCCGTTGTTACATGCAGATATGTAATTTTGGTATAAAATAATATGTTCAAAAGTATTTTTTTATAAACGAAAGTTTTAAAAAACCTTGCAATTATCTTTTCACTATTGATTAATATCGAGATAAGTCGGGATCAAATCGGGATAATGAGAAGGGGCGCAGTGACGTCGCGCGGCGGCCATGTTGGCGGGGCGGGCGCGGCGTCGGGACGCCCACCAATCGCGACGCTTTTCTACTATCGATTTCTGGGAAAATGCTTTTCTCCCTTTCCCGAGGGAGAAAAGCATTTTTTTCCCTAAAGGCGTCCCCCTTCAGTCAAGTGCATGGGGTTTATTAAAAGGGGATGATGTGATAGACAGATTATCCTCTGGGAGACTAATCCAAAGAGATTCGTAAATTAGAACAGCAGCCTTGTTAGTGTTACATAATATATCATTTCAATTATTAACCTAATTATTGTTGATACTTTACTAAAACCCTTTGGTCTGATTGAATTGCAAATTCTAGTGTCACTACTCACTAACTAGATGCGTCTAAAAACACGAAGCTTACAATTGTCAAGTTATCTATAAATCGAATTGAGATTTACCAATCATTTTAGATCTATTAAATTGAATACGAAATCTACGAGTAGTTTGAAGTGCGCTATAATAAAACATCGTTACAAGACGAGGGCTCGTGCACACTCGAGCGCTTTGTTAAATGAACCGAGTGTAAATAAATATAAGTATTCATACGGCGGCGCAGCAGGCGGGCTCCACTGTAGGGGGCTACATTCAATAAGTCCGGCACCGAATGTGCTCCTCTATAATATAAGAGATTGAGACATTATACATAATACATAGATACATGCAAAGAATGTGCTGAAAGGTTGATGTATACTGGCAGACCGACGCTCTGCAAATATATAGGTATGTGTGATTTTTAACGGTTTTAAATCGATTTCTATTACTTCTCGAAAGAAGGGACTGTCCTTTGTATTTGCATAGAGTAGACACACACACTTTGTTATTCTTCATCACAAAAGTTTTTGACCCGATTTGTGAGCATTATTTATTCCTAACAAATCAAGCCTCCAAGTTTTAAATCAAGAATTCCAGAAGTCATGAGAGTCCCAGACATTTATCTAACATAAGTACAATGTGTGATCATTTTAAGTTACTGATTCATTTAGATTTACTAAATCATTCACACACTTTGTCATCATTTCACACATCTTCATATATTGAGAGATATATTTGTGCAGATGTACTATTTTATTAGGTACTCCACAGAATGAGTGCAGTTTACAGAATGGGAAGTAGAGGGCAAAATACAATTTTATGCTAAACTCTGATCGATAAAAAATCATCAAATTTAACAACAGTAACTTTGTAAATCCTGACAAAACTATCTAGTAGTAAGTAGATGTTACTACTAGATAGTTTTGTCAGGATTTCTGAAACATCTGTGTATAGATGGAAATTGTGTTTTGCCTCTACCTAGATACCCGTCCCTGTGACAAATGTGAAAAGCCCAAAGATTGTTTACGGCATGAGATGGAAAAACGGGTACTTAGTCTGAACGGCCCAAACTGAATGGCCCACGGGCAATTCGACCGTAAACAAAAATCTTCAACGTTCCAAAGGACCGGTGATAAAAATTGGTAAACAAATTCAGTGTCATAAACTACATCAAGTACATTCGGGTGCAAAAGTTAAAAAGTTGAAATAAAAGTTTGATTTTTTTTCTTAGATTTGTATTATCTTCCTTAGAAAAACAATCAACAATAACGTAGCGTGGTACGCCGCCCGAGCCAGCTGGATGTTCGAGTCTTCAATATGGCTGGACAGACTGTATGCGGAAGGCTGAGAGCCGGTGTTTTGTTTGTCGCAAAATAGAGGCATACATACTTCAATTGAATGAGACTGAATTTAAATATTGTATAATACTTGTGAGGGATTACATCGCTGATAAAAATGCTTGGCTCAATGCTGGACCTGCTCCACAACCACAAGGGCGCATAAAGTAATTGATTAAGTACTGATGATTGTAAGACTATCTTTGCATTGTATAAACTCAATCTCCGTTGTATGTTTATATATTTTATTTTATGATTGCAAAGCACATGTGTGAGTACTATGTACAGACGCCAGCAGGTCAAGCTACCCGAAACTGTCAAATTTTCCCAATCAACCTTGAATCTTAATGCTTTAACGATAAAGTTGAAAATCTACTAAAGAAATTTGACAGATTGTAGTAGCTTGATGTGCTAGCGTCTGTACTATAAAGCTACCATTTACTGAGTATGTCTTTCATCGACTTTAATATGGCGGTTGAGATTCCCTAAGTCATGCTCACTCAAATGTTTCGCCGATGGTGGCGCTTGTATTAAATTATTTTCTTTTTACAATGTTCACACATATAATTATAAATTCAACATTAATGATGTAACAATATAATTCAAAAGAGTGTCCATGGAGTTTCTTACATTTTTGGATAGACCTAGCTTCATTTTTCTGACTAACCGACTCCATTGACAATTCAAACGTCTGTAAATGGTTTATTTGAAGTAAATGCTTTGAGTTTGTATTTTGTGCCTATTCCAGCATTTTTTAATACAAATATCCAGGATGAAAGTAGCCAAAGCCCTTTTTCAAGTCCTCTGCTACTGTCAAATAACGATCGGTTCAGTGGTTTAGACGTGAAAATGTACCCAACTGACCGACAGACAGAATTAGGTACCTTCGTATTTATAATATTACAAGATTAATAATAATATAATAATAATAATATCGCTGGACATTTCACACAGCGCCATCTAGTCCCAAGCTAAGCAACCTAATGCTTGTGTTATGGTAACAAGATGGCTGATAAACTACTTATATACATTTTTTAAGTATGGATGGATGGATGTGAGATTGTGGGAAGATTCCAGTTCAAAATCCTATATCTCAGCATCAGTGTTCTAACTTTTTGTTACGTGACTGGTCAGTAGGTAAAGATCTCGGGTTGTCAGAAATAGTTGGTCCACCGAATGTCCCAACCCAACGATCCAGTCAGTATACTAAAGATCTACAGTTTCCATATTATCTTCTTTGAATGGAATCGGTAATGATAATGTTAGCTCATAAATAAATTCGTTCACATGTCCCATCATCATGCACATACATTAGTCGAGCTAGAATGATTCTCTGTAGAAAGATGTCATTCACTCAGAGAGTGTAATAAGCTACGGCAGAGCGTGACCGACGCGTTATATGCGGTGTTATGCCTTTATGCTTTATCATTAGCGGCTTCAAAGTTATTTATGTCTTAATTTTGGTTATGAAAATGTGGGCCGGAAGCTCCATCGTTATGACGCGAGCCCGAACGGAATGACGACTGTTGACAAATGAGGCTATCAAGTATTACCCACTGCTACATTGGTACTACTAAACAGTTGGCGTAATAACTATGATTCATACAGTTTTATTGTTGTGTTGTATTTGCGAATAGCTGTGCGTGGCTCGCCTACGTGGTATAAAGATTTTGATTTCCCTATCTTTTATCAAGCCACGAAGTCATTAAGAATGGATTTGCTTAGTGGGTAGGGTAGTTGCCTCGACGACAGGTAGCAGTAGACATATTTTCATTAGTCTTTGTATTTGTTGATTTCCGAGGGTCCTTATTTGGATTCTTATTACCTGTCACCAAATGTCATAACATCTGGGTATTTCGCCAAATAAAATTGTAAAGTCACTTTGCAAAATGTCACAATGACATTTGTAATCTTCAGAGTTGGTTGCGTCTGCTAAATTTATTAATCCTTTTTGACATATCGCGGGGCCCTGGGGTCCCGGACCTTTGGAAGGCATACGAGGGGCCGAAGCCAACTCGCAGAGGCCCGTTAGACGTTTTGAATGAAATGAGGCACCAACCGACGATTATCCCTGTTTGCACTATGCAAGTGCACCCAAGGCCAACCCCCGGTTGGTGTAGGACTATTGCAAGATATGGAAATAAAGATATTGAGTTACGAGTTTGGGTGGCTAAAGTGAACTGTTAATAAATGTTAATCCTATAAAAAAAATATTGTTATTCGATGGAAGCTACTACATATTTCTTTTGTCGAACAACCCTATAATAGTTCTATATCTATTATCTATAATAGCGCAATACATCGCAATATTTTTATCATAGTAAGTGCTTTACTATATATGTATTAAAAAGATGTTTACATAACGTAAAATCTAATACCAATCTGTCCCTGTCTTGTATAAACATATCTTATTTAATACGGCTACGGTTAGTTACATATTCGCTAATAAGTAATTTAAATATAGGTAACTTGAAATGCTAAGTAGCAGTTCAAGTTATATTTATATTCCTTATTAGCGAATATGTAACTAACCGTGATACTTTATAAAAGGAAAAATAATGTTAATACGGTTAATACATTGTTAGCTTTGAAAAGCAAAGTAACGAGATATTGTTTGTTATTGTTGTCCATCAGTTAAAACGTCAGCGAACACAAGTGCCAACTATGAATACAATATCATACTGTAAGAAAAATCACACGAAAAATAAAAAGATAAAAGCAGGTTATGGTAACTGAATGTTTACTATATTTTCCACAGTATAAATTTTTGTGAATAACTTTTCTAAATAAAATATGCTCTTTTACAGAGAATTGGTGTGAGAACGATAACGGACAACGAATAATAACTTTCATTTGGTATAACTAGATTGCCAAATTCTTTTTAATGTAATAAAATATTTAAAAAAAAAACAAGTTTTTATTTGTCCTGTAAAATTAGACATTTCGGTTTACCATTTTAGTCGGTGGAGGCGTTAATTATATGTATAAAAATATTTCTTGAACATCTATTGATACTTATATTTTTTTAGCTCAAATAACATTATTTTTCTTTTTGAAATTCTAGCTATTTCACTAGTGTTTTCTACAACTATGTTAGCGCAGAGATTCTCTTCAAGAAATCTCCAATCACCATGTTTATTTGTATATAATCAATCAGATTATGTTTGGAGGATACCTACTTTCACTTGCTACGTCTGTCTAAGAATTTGCGTCAGTACCTACTTATCTCCAATTTACAGGCGAGGTGTGTTGTTAAAATCAGAAATAAATATCCTTTACGCCTTCTCGTAAACACAATCGTCTACCCATACCCACAGCGACATCGACAACTACACCATAACCTTTCTTTCGATATAGGAGGGTCTTCTGGCCTTACGATCAGCGATTCGTGAACCCATGTAATCTTTTAATTAAAAAAATAATGTTTCAGCAATAGGCCGCCGAATTCATTTTTACGTTCCCTAGATAAAATTTATATAGGTTGTTAAATTCAATATTGGTTAATGTTGAGAGCTTAATTAAACTAATGTAGGTAAATATTTATTACGAACTTAAGTTACCTGTTCATAATGGCGTATAACGATTAAGGTCGATTCTTTGATTATTTCTAGGTATAGGTAGGTTACCTTTCACTAAAAAATATGGCTTGTTTGCTACGCGTTACGACGAGCATATTTCGCCTAGTTTGGAAAAACCGTGGAAAAAACCCTGTCTGGCTTTATGCAACAAATATTTTTATTAAAATGAACTAGCTAGCATTTAGGATATTCAGAAATACACATAATCAGCCGGTCAGCTCCATGCTATATTACCATAATAGGAACTTATAATGAGTTATACTCGAACCATACTCGTATGATGTAGTCCCGAAGCGATAACAGTTGTTTTGAAAGGAAAATAATATTAACAGTTAATTACCTTGCCGCTCTCTTTCTGGAAGTCGCAGCCTCGGTTATTGTAGGGCGAGTGGTCGAACACCAGCTGCAGGTTGGTGCCGGTGGCGGTGAACGCGATCTCCGTGTGGCCCTCGCGACACCCGCTTTGGAACCGCATCTGGCGCTCCTCCGGCGGTCGGTCGCGGTAGCCCGTGTACCTCACCTGACGTCACCAAAAAACTAATTAGCTACTACTCTATTACTACTATGTATATGTTCCTATTGGGAAGTAAGTAAGACGGATAACTCTGGTCCATCAAGTACCTTTGGTAACTTTGAATACAAAAAAGTAGTAAAATTTGAATACAATATTGTAAAAGGAAAACAATACAAATGAAACAGTTACAATGCTCCAAACGGATGACTTAATAATTTAACTAATTTTCCTGTTAACTTACGATTAAAATGGTTTCAATAACGCGTTTAATTAGCTACCTATATATTTATATTGTGACTTTTAAAATTGAATATGTTAATTTAGAAACATTACATACCTCACTTTCTCTGCTCAGTCTTTTGAAGAGATCGTCTGATTCAAATTTGGCTTTCTGATCTGGAACTACCCGCGGCATTTTAAAGATAAAACGTGGTTTCGGCTGTTCGTACAGTCCGATGGAATCGAAAGGCAACATGCCTGCCAAAGCAGCTGGATCACTCATGGCGTGCATTACACGAAGATTAAGAATACACTAGAATACTATTCACCATCACACCCGAGTGTTAACACGCGCACCACACTGACTCAGCGACGCCGATGATTCAAATGGGTGTTAGTTCGCAATACTCGGACCCGTGCGGCACGACTACTTGCCACTGCGACATACGCTTACTGAATGAACGCTCGCTCAAAGGTTCAGGGAGCATTTCCACCAGGGCGGAGTCTCCGCCGGGTGGGGAACAGTGGGCCAATGACGGGGCCCTGCGGCACCGCCCGACGCCTTCTCCACGCGCTTTCGGGAGCTTTCAAGCGAAAAGAGGGTTTTCCCCCTCGAAACTGTTCAAAATAAATACTGTAAACGACAAAACACATGAATTTATAATGATGGGCATTATCCTCTTTCGACGTTTGAAGTGTTTTATGTAGTTGTATCAGTTCCTTTGTTCCTTTGTAACGAGATAAATGTACGTTATATACAGTTTTATAAAAGGGGAGTAGGATCCCAGGATGCGATAGAGCGCGTGAAACGTGATATTTTTGTAAGGCATGAAAGCTGCACTTATTGGACGCCCAGTAGCCTAATTGTATTCCATCATGGCATACATTTCAATGAAAGGGTCTCGTATGTATGTACCTACTAATTATTATTACCACGTTTCTGTTATTGATATGGCGTCTGAACTCGACGTCCGAATATAACTGCAGCTTTTAGTCGGAGGGAATCAGGTATGAGAGTACCTATTCGAACTTTAGTTAAGAAAGCTGCTTTGGTTTGAAACTTTGAAGTTAGCTAAGCTAATTGAGTGACTACATCATTGTTTCTTTTGTACATGTATCTTTGAAAATTAGCTGAAATAAGTATTTATTTATATAGATAATTTAACTACCAAAATAGGTTACCTAGCTAAGTTACCACTGTCCTACAGGCCTCATTGTGAATTTTGTGATATAACCAAACTGTTATAGGGCTGAATACTTACTATAAACTGTTCTAAGTTGTATAGTGTCTGTTTTCATATCACGTCTTTTGTAGTACCTATAGCTAGACAGACACTCAATATATTTATATTTTCCAATCAACTCGTCGATTTATTTGTCTGCCTGTGTTAATATATGAATTAGCAAGGATCATGGGACTGAATTCTATAAGTCTCCGTTATTTATGAAATTACAGAAGTATAACTGAAAAAATCATTTCAGATACCTATCTACGAGTACCTACATGGTCCTCACATGATCTGACCAAGATTAGGTCTGGCCTTAAAAAGACACTTTCATTTTGTTTCGGTCTTTCTTCACAAAGAAGTCGGATAGGAAACGCCGACCTCATCTAGTTTTTAAAATATGATTGACGTGTAAAATTGTTTGTACAAACCTATTAATAATCATTTCTCATTATTATTTACAATCATTAGAATCATCAATCCAAATCTCTAATTTAGAATTGGCCTTTTAAATGTAAAACATGAAATAGCCATTTCATAGGTTAATTTGAAATTGACAGATGATTTTAATTTATATAATTCTTTAAATACATATTTGTTACGGTGGCGAATTTGATTGATATTCACTCTTGTTTTATCGTAGCGTAGGGTATCTTGTTACCATTAAAAGCTTTTAGTTTGAAGATGGATCTTAAAAGAATAAGCTGCAGCAATAAAAAAATGTAACTCAATAACGTAAGACACCGCACTTATCCGATTACATTGTTTTGCAATGGTTTCCTACTGTCCCAGGTGTAGTGGTGGATTAGACAAATATAGTGTCAATTAGCAGATATAAATCTAAACATTTGGACAGAAGTGAAACGTCTCAATGATCGCAGTCAGGCGAACCGTTTAATGTGTCTGTTTGGTAACAAAAGGCGGCGCGCCTTGTGAAATGTATCGAGTGCTGTTGAAAGCGTCCGAGTACGTTCGGCGCTCGATAATGTACGTTAAGTGTTGGAATTGTTGCTACTTTTTTTATTGAAGAACTGTTTTTGTTGTCACATTTCGTAGCTACTTAAAAGATGCTCCTCAAACAACACGACGTGTAGTAAGTAGGAGAAGGTACAAGAGGTACACTGAAGTCCGAAGCATAAGAACCAAGTACTTATACTATAGATAAGACTATAGGACTATAAAATGACATGTGTTCAGCAATGGCCTACAATAAGCAGAAGTGATGATCAAGAGATCTATGGAGCATAAACCTTCTACATATACATGTTATATAAAACATATCTGGATAAATGTGTATAACGCTGGCTGCGTGCTTATAGTTCTGCTTTGGACTGAAAATTGCATAACTGATTCACTAATTTAGAAAACCACAATATTAATTATATCTATCTAGATACTGTCTTTTCAGATAATTTTATCTGCAAAGTCAGTATCAAGATAGATTTTAACATTCGATTTCAAAAGCGTTACGAAAATAAATACTTCAAGCTCAACATCAAAGAACAACACTTGCCTATTTGTTCTAATAATCATACTAGAAATATTAGAATTCGTCACGTATCTCTTTATTGTGAAGGGATGGCCACGTGGCCAACGCGCAACGTTTGATCTTTATGCAAGCTGTAGTGGAGCTTTGATGAAACTAGGAACACCCTCCTACGTGTCAATAAAATTCATAATAAGAATTTTATCAGGGTGTGCAATACAGATGTTTGTATTTCATTATCATATCAAGGTTTTTAGTATAAAAAAACGGCATAGTGCCTCAAGGTTCTATTTTAGGCCCTTTTCATGTTTTTTTTTTTGTATTAATAGTGGTCTTTGTTTCAGGATGCCAAAACTACTCGATATGCCTAACCCTGGAATACTTCAGCTACTAACCATATTGATTTCATTTTTGGTAGAAAATTACCATTACAAAAGTTATAGCCAGTTTTATGGTTATCATCATATTTTCTGCATCATGCCGTCCGTAGCTGGAGTCTGGACTAGCCTTTAGTCCAGACTAAATAAAAATAAAGGCTATTCAGGAAACTTGGGAAGAAGTAGAAGATATTTTGTTTTTGTTCTTGAATAATTAGTCACCATAGTTTTTATTTTTATTTTAAAACACTATGACGCCTTTAATTTGTAAGTGTACCTTTTCATCAGAATTTATGTATACTATAATACTAAGTAACATAAATTCAATTTTCCACGTTTTAATATGTTTTTTTGAAGATGACATGTGACTCCATAAATCTGAGTGCACCAAATTATTATAAACTGTTTAATAAAAATATGTAATTGATAACGTAGTTCCCACAAAAATATTCCCACGCCCACGAGTTTTAATATCGTCACTGTCCATATAGGTAGAACCTGATAACGATTTGTGAACTAAACTAAAATTATGAAGTTGGACTTACATCTAACTACTGGAATAAGTGCCATTATCCTAATGTATTTAAGGTCGGCGCAACATGTCTTCTTCTTCCATACTTTTCTATTACTTAGTTGTCATCTCGGTAGTCCCTCTTACTATTGGCACATCATCTTTCACACACTCCATTCATCGTTTGTTTGGTCTTCCCCTACTCTTATAGCCATGTACATTCATACTCAAAACTTTCCTCACGACATTTTCCTCATTCTTCTGCATCCATCCATTCCACACATAATTTTAACCCAACGACCATTATTTTTTATGTTCAGATAGATTCACTACGACTAGGCTATCTACTTTTTTTAAAGATACACTGTTATTGCGTGATGATTTTGACAATGCCAGACGAAGCCAGACCTTTCTATGGTCTTTGGCTTTGTACATTTATACTTCTAGTTGTCGGAATCTTGCGTTTTGCTTTGTTTCTGTCTAAGGTTTTGCCTCATCTTTGAGTGACAATGAAAATATTGTTTTATAACACACTTTGTACCAGTCAGTTGTTCTTTCAGGCAATACTTTTTGTTTGTCCTTTGTTTTTTTCTTATTCCCAGGAGACAAGGGTCCGTAGCACATGCCCGGTGCACTGGACCGTTTTAAAAGACATTTAAAATCAAACCTTATAACTGGATAACTATATTCTAGATGAGAGGAGGGTGGTGGACACTGGTGATGACGATCACTTAGCTTAGCTTTCCGATTTCATAGTTAATATTAGCTGTCTTTGCGTCGGTGTAATTAGTATAGTAGTAGTAGTATTAAAACGATGTATAAATCGTAAGAATTATGGTTATTATGAATGGACTCGGTCACGCTAAACTGTTAAAAGTTCACAAAGTTTGTTTGTTATCTAATGACGAGTTACAGTAACTAATATTGGTAGATAATATTTAAAATGTGATATCGCGACGTAAACCACATCCTTTTAGATAAGTTCCTATTCGTAAACTCGCCTGTAGTAGAAATATGTATTGTTTTTATTACATTTCAGATAGTGTGGCATACGAATTATATGCTAACTTACTAAAAAATTAAGAATGAACTTAGTAGGTAACTATAAAATTAGCATAGATATATAGCATCTTATAAACCGCCGTAGAACCAAAATACTAGAGTTCGGGGGTTTTCCGGTTACGCATGTATGCACTAATATTTTTATCAGTATATCGTTACAGATTATTACTCGTTGCGCCCAGTCCGGTATAATCCTGTTTTGTCATTGTTAACATGTCGTTCATATTGTTTAACTTATCGTGCACGGAACAAATGATCCGTATTTCTTACCTCTGCTGCTACCAGTTCAAGCTTTTTATGACCATGACCAATAAATCACGGCTTTGTTACTTAGTCACTCATTTACATATTTACACAGTGACAATGACCGTGGAGACATTTAATTAATTGATTCATAAACCTTTTCATAGATGTAGAGCAAAAAGTACGCATTGACCCCTGAATAAAACAAAAAGTACACAATAAAGAAAAGGGTTACAACAACGTGTTCCCATTAACATGTATTTTAATGTGAGGCGCGTTCGGGCAGTTGAGTCATTTGTTACGATCTTTTATTTTATTGCCACCCTTCCAAATAACGTTTTTTGTACCTTAATTTCTTTACTAATTTCGTTTTGAAACATTTTGCTGTTTGCTGTTGTTCTTCTGTCAGCTTGACGCTGACAGTTGTGTACGGTATTCTACGAAGAGACCCTCTTACGAGAATGAAAAATACCCAAGAATGAAACAAAACTCAGAGCATTACAAAAAAAACAGCTACTCATCGAATTTATCATTAGTGAGAGTTGAGAGAAGGTATCATTGGTAGGTATAATGCGATACCTACTTTCAACTCGTACGATTCGTATTTTTCTAACCTTGTTTTTTTTTCTTCTCTCAATAATACCAGCTATTTCAGTGTTGCATGTGCTGTTTCCATATACGTGTACGCTCACAGTAAACTATGATCTACATTCTTCAACCAATCAATAAGGTTGGTTGAAGAATGTAGATTGTTAGGTAGGTACCTACTAAGTACCTAATAATTTCGAGTTAAATAACTAATACCTAAATTGTAAGGAATTTAAGACACCTTTCGGCCGACTGTGTGAATTTTTGGTGTTCTGAAACTGTAAATAATCCAAAGACCACCCAAAGATGCTACTGAATACCTTGTTGTCCATGAAACTCATCATCCGGCCGGGGTGACGAAATTACCCTAATAAAATGATCTAATTGGAACTTGTCCATACATCCATCTAATTTAGTATTTCAAGCATTAATTTTACGAGGCATGCGTGTGCAAATTCAAAGATTATGGCCGTTTCATTAGAGCGGGCTGCCTGCAGCAAACCAGCGGCCGTGGACGGTCGTAAACCGGCAAAGAAGCCGTCAGACGTTGTTTATGCGAGCAATTCCGGTCACCGCTTTGTCTTTCACCGCGCGGCCTTCGGACGACACCCTAATAAAAGGCGTGGCAAAAAGTGCCCTAATGGGTGCTGATCCTATTTCAAAGTAATAAAATGCAACAAAATTAGCCTTTGTTAAATTTAGAACTGTAAACGTGTAAACTGCAGACATAGTCACGGACGGGTCCGAGCGACCGGCTCGTTTATACGGACTATTGTTTTATGGGCGTGTAACTTTCAACTATTATTATTATTTCATAATGAGGGTGCGGCGCGTAGCGGAACCTTTTAGCAATTGTTTTCTTTCTGGATACCTGCCAACAGAGCCGACATTACAATGTTAGATTCACAATATTTATGAACAAAAGTAACTTTCTCTTTTAGTTTTCGTAGTGTATAATATGCTAAGGAACCCCTTTTTTTAAATAAAATGAGTTTTTAAATCTGTACCTTAACTTGTTGCCAAACAAACTACCTACTTTAGAAGTTAGGTATCGGTAAGTTCTTATTTGTAAAATGTTCAAGTGATACAACTTCGCCCATGAGTGGTGTGTGTATCTGAGTCATAGACCGTTCGCATTGAATGCTAATGTGTAGTACGAGTAAATCCAAACCGGTTTGCTGAGTTCCGTTTGCGTCTCACTCGCCGTCATCGATTGTCCGATGTGACGCGGGGCGAGCTCGGGGAGTTCCTTTCATTTTTTTCCCTATAAATTCTAATTTAATACATCAGTAATTAAGTTAGTAGAACTGTGACTCAGAATCTATTTCTTCTTCCATCATTTAAATACGCTAGAAAAGTAGGTATCTATATTAAAATGCTGTCAAACGTGATCATTTGATTATCGTTTACTTATTTCAATTAGAATCCACAATATTGGTTACTTTTACAAATTCGATAGTTATTTATTTTATAAGTATATACACCGTGTTCCGAACGATATAAATAAACTTCGACCAGAGGGGCAATTCTCGTAATTTTAAGAACGTTCACAGTCTGATCTCAGTCTCAATCTGTCAAAAATAACTCTAATTTCCCTACATTTTGACAAGTTTCTGACATTTGTTTGTCGCCGAGATGAGACTGCGATTAGATTTTGAACGTTTTAAATAACGAGAATATTGGCCTCGGCCTCGGCTGATGTTCAGACCATGGAAATAAGCATTTTTCACTATGGACACATTAATGAATTCTTACTTTTTGTTAATTTTCATACAAACTAAATACCTCATACAAAGTAAATCACCCGATATGCATGCCTCTTTATCTCTTTATCCGAAGCATTTGATAGATTTATCATTTTAATTGCACTAAGGGCTGATTTTTCCAACGCCAGATAATTTTATCCGAGGAATAGTTTTGAATTGTTGACATTTCTTCCATGGATACAAAAACTGTCAGACGTCAATTTTATTCCACAGTTAAAAGTTATCTGTCGATTGAAAAGTCAGCCCTAAGTTTAAATAAGCCGCAACATAGGCCAAATTAAGACCCTTTCTTACTGCATAGCTCAATTAAATTTCATTAAATGAAATTACAGATATATTTGTAATGAAGCCTTTTTAAGTACTACATACTTCCTTTGCTAGATTTGATTTATAATGCTATAGAAGCGTTTGCAAAAGTTTATGGACAACGTGAAGAACACGGTGTATGTAGATAATAATATAATAGACAAAGAAAAGCATATACATATGATATGCGTTTCTGATATTTGGTTCCGTTATTGTTACGAAACGCTTTGCATTTACGCTTATCACTTCATGCAATTTAGTGCGTCAATTCAAATCAAATCATTTATTGGTTTGCAAACATGGGTAGTACATAGATGTTTTATTCCAAATTCCAATTATAATGTATCGGGTGATTAACGTGAACTAGTTGAGAGACTACAACCTTGATAGCCCGCCAGTAGGTACTGTAGAAGGCTAGACGAGCCCTCTGAGGTAACGGGAGGAATCAAACAACGTTACGACTCCTTAAGATTATATTATGAGCACGACTTTACATATTTACGTCTAAATTATGACTAATCCTTCTAGAACCAAAAAGCCTACTATAAAATACTTGACACCAGTTTGAATGTTCGAATGGAACCCGCGCTAAAATATAGCCGGCCTACATCATATGAGGCCGTCTTCGGTAGACAGGCCTCTACATCAGCTACGCCCATCCTTGAATAAAAGGACTGGTACACTCCCGCTTCTAAACAAGACTTTTATTCACAACGTTCGAACATTCAGACCCTTCCTGCCTATCCCTATGATAACAATTACTTAACGCCAGATATCATACAGTGTGAGGTCCAACTCTTGCAAGAGTAGGCTTAAGTCAGGACAAACGAATCGCGAGCCCGACACTATGACAAGTGGCCTGTCTACCATAGCTACCTATATTCTACTTACACCTACGGTCTGAAGAGCTGCATACTGTTATGGTCACAAAAATTAAAAACATTCTCGCAAGCAGTGCTGTGAAATCAGCTTGTATTGCTATAAGGAAAAAGATGTCTGGTATTTGTCGATTAAATATTATCGTGAAAGTGAATACGTTCTCCACAACATGTGTTCGCCGTGGTGTCGTCGACCACGCGGCACGGGCCTACCATGTTCATGTTTTGGAATTCCCTGCGCATGGCGTGTCCTTGTCGATAAGTAGGTAAATTATTCATTGTGCCATTGACTTGAAGCATTGTATGTCAATGATCTCACACAGAAAGCCATGACGCCTAAAATGATTGCACTGTCTATAGAACAATCAAACATAAAAAATATATTTCTGCATTTCAATTAGATAATTACAATTGTAGCTCAAATCAAAGTTGAATGTGTCACACAACCGGGTTACCTATAATAATAACAATGATACCAGCCTATTATTGTCCCACTGTAGGGCAAAGGCCTATTTTCATACAGAGAAGGATTACTTACCAATGGATTTCGTAAAATCCTACTGGCTCAGGTGATAGATAGTCTCCTGCACTAAGGGGACTAATACTATTTCAATTATAAAGTTTATTATACATCTATAATACATTTTATAGTTGAAGTGAGATTAGTAATAAACTCCATCGAGTTTGTATAGGAAAGTCCAGTGTCCGCGTAATCTCTAATGGACCTTCTATCTTATAAATTATGAAATATGTAGCTATATTCTACATCGTGTGATTTGATTACGTAAAATCTGCCTCTCAAGTGTTAGTGTATTCTATCGCTCGAGCTCCGGAAATATCTGCGTTGGGGGAATACCGGTACTAATATTTATCTACATAACTGTTCGTGAAGATAGGAATGTCTGCATTCTATTTTCTGGTTATAATTCTACATATAGCTGCAAGCCGGATCTCTTTTAAAGTTGGAGTCCACGACAACCAAGAAATCATGCTGCGCATCAATCAGGCAGTGGTTTTTTCCAAGTACCTACTGACAATTGGTCTGGACGCCAAATAAAAATGACCCCATTCTGACGAAACCGGCCGTTGGTTCACCTGATGGACCTATTACCGTCAAAACTGTGCCCGGCGTCTACCACAAATTGGAAATAGTACTAAGTAACGGAAGGGAAGAAAAATGGATGTAAAGTACTTACGCTCCTTTTTTAGTGGCTAGTCTGCGATCTTCAACGTTTTAAACTTTAGATACGAATGAGTTCTGGAAAGCCTTCGATTCGGATAAATATTAGCTATATGACTTCGATAAATATTATATAATCATTATTTAATTTCTGAAATTGCTGTAGCTTAGCTGGTATGTGTGCTGTTCTGGCCATCGGTACCTAGTGATGTTCAATTCTTGATCACCCAGGAAAACTTGTATATTTTCACTTTACATTTGAGAGTTTGTTAAATTACAGGACAATGATTTTAGAAAAGATAATTAATTAAGTTTGTCTGCTGTCTGTTTGTCTGTTGTGTTTGTCTGTTAAGTAGGACTGTCCACAGTCTGTTATTTTAAAAAGCAACACCTGGATGCATTTCTAGAATATTAATTAACACATCTATACTTATTGGATTTCCCCTATTCTGTGTTCAAAAAAACTTTCGTAAGTATTGCATGATACTGTAAAATCCCAGTGGGATTGCGCTATTTACATAATTGGACATAAACAAGGCTTTAGCGAAATACTGGTTCTGTTCCGGTTGAGTCCACGCGAACAACTTACTTACTGTCTGACTCATAAGGTGTGTGATTTTAAATGTCGGATAATGCAGTTTAACAAATCTAATCTATATCTATCTATTCTATATCTATATCTATACTTATAATAAATCTGTAGAAGTGAAAATTCTGTACATTAAAAATATCAAAAAAATAAATAGCAGGGGGTGTTACTAGACCGACACCGAAGCCAAAAATGTGATTAAAAAAATTTTTGTCTGTCTGTCTGTCGGTCTGTCTGTCTGTCTGTCTGTCTGTTTGTTCAGGCATCACGCAAAAACTACCGGTTCGATTACGATGAAACTTGGTATAATTATTCTTTAATATCCTGGGCACCACACTGGATACTTTTTATCCCGGAAAAGTATATACAATAAAAAACAAACTTAATTTTGCGGTTCGATCCCTAGACCGATTACTGTACCAACCGCAAATAATAAGTTTGTCGTAGGTTACGTCACCCGCAGTATTATCTGTGCGACCTTTTTATTCCTTTTAGTTTTTAGAGTTATTTAGGTTTAATTTTATAAGTCGTAGGTATAGATTTTAATTTTAAATTATAGGTAGTATATTTGTTAGTGTACCTACGAAGTGACCGTAGGTTATTTTATAATACTGTTAGGTAGGATTAGTCATTCGTATAGATATTAGTTTTTAGGGATTTTGCTTATTTATTGAGTTTAGATCAATCATCAGAAATAGGTTTATTTAGGTAGGTTATTTTTTTTTAATTAGGTAGGTACTAGGTAAAGATATCATATAGGTAGGTACCCTCTTAATCACCACTAATGAGACACAATTGGTTTTCTATTGTAATTAGCCACAAAGGGCCCGCGCGATAGATGACATCCTAGGGAAGCACATACATTTTATCCTGTTAGCACGTTCCCATGGGATAATTTCCGACATCCACGCGGGCGAAGCCGCGGGCAGAAGCTAGTTTAAAAATAAAAATAAAGAAAGAAAACGTTTATTTGGCACAGCACAGCACCATAGGCAAGGAACACTTTGTATAAACAAATTAAAACCAACATAATATAAAAATATAGGTTCATGTGTGCAATGCACTTATATTATAAACTGACGCTAGTTGAAATATTATCTTCTAAGTATATACATAGGTACATAGTCAGTCATGGGATAAGGGCAAGAGAATGATGATACATAGGTACATAGTTTGAGGGGTGACAGTCAAGCTAGGTTTATATACCTACCAAAAGCAAATCAAAGCATTACCATTCTTCGAGTTTTTGCCTATTACTTTGCATAAGTTTCTACTTTATTGCACACACAACGCATAATCTTGCATGCATTTTATGTTCTAGAATCCAGATGGATGAAGAACATCCACCATTAACGATTTATCGTTACTAACGAAAAGTCCACAATGGGAGGACCCATTGTGGACTTTCCTCCTCCCTTGGTGTTTTTTTATTTTAATTTTTTCAATTTTTATTGTTTCTTTATTGGCAAGAAAGCCAATAAAGAAACAATAAAAATTGAAAAAATAATAATTGAAAAAAATATTTCGACGTGAAAATACCGATGCGCTGTTGTGCATCGGTATTTTCACGTCGAAATATTTTTTTAAATGTTTTATCAAAGCCGATGCCTAATGCCTAAAAGCCTATGCTACGCATGACCAACGCATAATCAATGCCTGAAGTAGGTATCTAAAATGCTAAGCCCTTCTCTTCGAGTTTTCTCTACTTTTCCTAAGCTAATTTATAATTATACTAGCTTCTGCCCGCGACTTCGTACGCGGATCCAGTCCCTTTCTCGTTCCGATAGGAATTTCGGCAAGAGTTTGAACTGTGCGTTGATATGTCAGCCAATAAATCAGTCAAAACCGATAAAGAATATCAATTATTATAACTTATATTGAGTGTTGTAGACTGGGTAGTTTATAACTTCATTAAAATATAGGTAAAGGTAGAATTATTTTCATTCCGAAATTATGTAGCGAAATTAATATCAATTAGTTAACATTACTAATGGTCCTTCTGATACCTGTTTTGCACCGAAAGATGTCATTTGAAATGCACTATTGTAAGAACGGATATTGTCCAAGAAATGTTTAGACTGTGTAATGTGTATGGTCACCTTTTAGCAATGATTTTAGTATCTCTGGAGGATTTTGTAAAATACCAATATGCACTTTCCCACCTGAGCAACACATACCATTTGCTTATTTTGGCCATTTAGAAGCTTCACAAAAAGAACAATTTACAATCATATCTCCAAGGGCAGCATATGTGGCGTAGTCAATCATTGGAGTATACGTAAATGCACTCTTTTCCTTATCAACCCAGGGAAGATGCCTTAGGACAATTTCTTGAGACTCATCAGATTCTTCAGATGATACCGACATTCTGTTGAGAGAATGTCAAAGTCGATCAGAATTTTAGCGTTCGTTGCGCTGTTCTTCTGTCTCCTCATGCGGCTACTTCAGCAATTCTCTCTCTCTCACTTTCTAATAGATTCTGAAGATTTTGTTGCGTGCCTGTGCGGGACAATGTATGGCGATCTCGATCAGCCGTAAGTCGCACTTCACGTTCGTCACTGCATGGTCTCTAAAGACCTAGAAGTCGACGTGAGAATACGCTGAGAACTCCAGCGTGATTCTGTTTCCGTTAACGTTTCCGACTCGCGAGACAATGCATGACGCTCACGAAGTCACGATCAGCGCTAAGTCGTGCTTCACGATCCGAAGAAGTTTCCGCGGAGCGAGATACAGCCTGATGTTGTCGAACAGCATCAAGTCTTGCCTGGCGTTCTTCATTCGATTCCTGGGATCTAATGATCTTCAATCTTTTAGCTCCTTTCGAACATTGCGAAAGATTTGACCTCTTTCGTGGCATGGTTATGGTTATTAATGTACTTTAATAACTTTGCAATTAAGATCTAAGTGACTGCTCCCCTGTGTTACCGAGTAGGCTACCGTGTCACGAAGATAAATGGAAAAGGAAATTAAACACTCAAATAACATAAGCCCGAAGGCATATCTATAATATATATAATTATACATAAATGGGAGATTTAGCCAGTGAAGCCAAGTTTTCAATGATTTACTATCGTCATCGAAAGAAGGCCCAAACTGTTACCGCCTTCACCGCGTGGAGGTACTCTCCCAGCTTATCTTAATATATTAGTATAAAGTGATTTCCACATCAAATGTTCCCGATCCTTGATTTTTATTATCTCGGCGGAAAATACTCATCAGACCAAACAAATTTTGTTAAAATGTCATGTCTGTATATGCCATAGTTTAGCTGTGCTCTCCGAGTTCCACATCAGATGTTTCAATCTTCGAATTTTATTCTCCCAGCAGAAAATAATCATCAGACTGAACAACTTTTGCAAAGATGTCATTCCTATATATGTTATGGTTTAGCTGTGCTCTTAGAGTTCCACATCAGATGTTCCGATCTTCGAGTTTTATTCTCGCAGCAGAAAATGCTCATCAGAATGAATAACTTTTGCAAAGATGTCAAACCTATATATATTACCTATAGTTTAGCTGTTCTCTAAGAATTCCACATCAGGTGTTCCGGATCTTCAATTTTATTCTCTCAGCAGAAAATGCTCATCAGACACAACATTTTTTTCTATGGCGTCATTTTTGTAACTCTTATAGTTAAGCTGGTCTGTTGCGGTTCTGCATCAGGTGTTCCAGTTTCCAAAATCAATTATAGCTTATATGTTGCCCAGGTTTAGTAGCTAGATAACAAAAAAAGTTTCATTCAAATCCGTTCAGTAGTTCCGGAGATTAGCGTGTACAACTAGACAAACAGACAAACAGATAAACAGACAAACAAACAAACAGACAGACTTTTTTTATTAGATTCGTGTTCTGTTACTGTTTCTTAACCCCCCTCAATTATTCTTTTTTAAATATATTCAATGTACAGACACAACTTTTTTACATTCTTATTACCTATAAGTATAGATATAGATAGATAATACTAAAACCAAACTAAACTGCAGTATGGGAAATAGATGGAATAAATAACCTACCGTTTAATGTATAACACAACCCCGATAAATCTGTACATATTCTTAAATATCTAAGGTAAATAAGGAAAACCGTCAATTAATGGCAGGCTGGACTTTACGTGCTTCTTAGAAATAGACGGCGTGCCGAGCCTCCGACAGACCTCGGCGGCGCGGCGCGGCGGCGCGGCGCGGGCGCTTGGTTACGTCAAGCTATGATCGGAAATACCTCATCGTGACTGTCTATTTCGGCGCGAGTCGCGACGCAAACACACCTGTGTCATGCTGACTGTGGCTCGTGGCACAGTGTGTAAAGTAAACAGAACCAGTCGCTCGGCTAATGGCCTCGGGACTTCTCAACACCTACGGCCGTGGGTTTTACCGCTCGCTTAAAAAACACATTGCGGAATTAGAATAAGTAGGGTTTTCGTTAAATTACAACTAGAAAAAGTTTTCATTTGCTATAAATAATAAAAATCATATTTCACAATCTTAATCGGATTATTTGTTATCGATAGAGCATAAAATATCATTAATCAACGCTTTTTACGAAAGCATTCGCTTACACGTTATTACATAAAGCTTATTTTGTTGTGAACGGACGGCACCGTTTATAAAACGTTATCTTCAAATGAACACAATAACAAGTTTAATAATAGGAGTGATTAATGTGCTCACAGGATGACGCGCACTTTGCGCCGAGGGTTAAGGGAGGCGCGAACACGACACTGCGCGACTGCGCAACACTGCCAGTCCTGCTGATCTCCCGCCCGACACAAATGACCAGACATTATTTAATTGAAATGGAAGCGAAAGGGTGACAATTGTAATAGAAAACAAAAAAAGGGTTACGTTTTTTCGGAACGACGCGATGAAATATTGCGCCAGGCGTGCATTGTAACAGTTGTTCCTTACTACCTATTTAGACAAACTATTATGAACTTAATGGTGTTTATAATATTAATATCGCTGTCGGTTAGGTCTCTGTACAACTAACTTAGTATGCATATTTTTATAAGAATCTCGTCCGTTACTTCACGTTCAACAAAACTAGGAATACAGGATCACACATAATCCTAATTTTACGTAGAAAAACGCTAAGCTCTACGGAATGTGCGTGCAATAGAAACAGTAACAAGTGAAATACAAAAATAAAGCATTTAAGATCAATATTTAAAGAAACTATAAATCACAGTTTAAGTTGCAAGTTGTTTACCTACTTGTTTGACTTAACGTCTTGTAAGGCTGTTTGTGTAATAAAAGAAGCGGATTCGGGCTTGACATTTGCTAACTAATGATTCCGTGTGACAAAGCTGCTGCTCGCTCCCTGTCAGGCGACTTTAAAAGCCCTTTGTAATCAGAAATTTTTAACACTTCAATGTTTGATTTGTGCGAATTTGCGACATCGACAGAAAAAAGGCGATTGATATGTCACGTTTTTATTGTTGTTTGTATTGCTACCTGAACTTGTCGGTAGAAAAAACAAGGGTTCGTATTGATTGCGCGTCGACAGTTTGGAGCCTTTCACGCCGCTCAACGAAAAATATGTCAGTTTCATGGAGGAGTCGTTGACTTTATTGTAGTCAAAAGTATCATATCCACGGGATAATTGATGCACATTCGCAGAATTCATTTATACTATTTTGTTAACTTTTATAAAGTAGCGACTTGCACGTAATAATGCATTTACCTAGCCTTCTTTTTGTAACCATTTTTTTTTATAAATCATTGATTTATTTCACATCAAATAAAAAACAAAGCCGTGTAGTAACATTGTATTAACATTTAATATCGTGGCATTGCAGGGTAGCGGGGCCGAGGGCACAACGCGTGAAATCTAATTGTCAACGCGGACTCCAGTCAACATATTGATATTTTAATTAGATTTACAAAGTCGGTGCTCGCAGTTCCGTGGGCACACCCAACTCTTTGAGCCGGTCTAATGGCACCCCGCGGACTATAGTTAAGGGTTGTCGGAGCCCGCTTTGTGCCTCCTCAATATTTACTCCCAAATGCATTAATGCAACAATACTTACTTGGTTTTTTAAGTTTTCGTAGCAGCTTCCGCGTTATCGTTTACAAAAGCTTTGGAAATGTCACTCACGGCGTAATTATAGAGCAGCGCAGCAGGTAGCTTCCATACTAATAGTAGCGACTATGAACAAATTATAATTGCTTTTTCGTCTATACGTGTAAGCTATAAAAACATGTTTTGTGCACACCTTTTGTTATTTAAGTAATAAAATTCATGGAAGAAATAATAAAATTACTCGTCGACACGACGACGACGCGATGTTCAGAATTTTCGCAGGTAGGTAGGTATTCAAAAAAGCGACACTGGCAAAAAGAAAAAAATATCAGGTTTAGATAAAACGTAAATTTTTAATGTATGAAATGAATCACAGCGTCTAAAGTTTCAAAGATTAGAGATAGTAAAGACGTCTCGACATTACATAGTACAATTTCCGTTAACTTCAATTTTTGCTAATGTATATCAAGCATTATTTATTTGTTGCCACCATCATAACAGACTACCAAAAAGCAGTTTGTCAAACACATCATTTACGGAAACACAAAAATATCTCAGCAGGAGCAAAACATGTTGGACATTCTAAGTGGAATTGTAGAGAAACATATGCACGTGAAAACAAAAACGACACGGACAAACATCTGCAAAATCATTTTTGTTCCAAAACAACACGATCAATTTGTCTGAATACGCAATGAGCGAGTGCAGGGGGTGGCGGAGCCCTACTGCGTCCCGGCGCGCGCCGTCACTTCACGCTGCGCCGTCGGTACACAGAACTCTAATTGACACACTAAAATACGTCATGGCGAATAAAAGCATTGATTCCGGCGAGCCCTTCCATTTTTCTAACAATATTTTATGGCAAAGGAACGGTTAATTCATTTTCTATAGATCTATTTTAATTTTATTTTGCTACTAGTCCCTGTCTACTGCCATCGGAGGCCAGTACCTAGATAATAATAATAATAATATCCCTGGACATTAGATACTCTAGACATCCACCGTCCCATAGTGATTTTCGCCCATAGCTCATCCGACAAGCTGCTGACGTGTCTAATTGACGAGCCCTTTTGCTTTTTACTATGACAAATCTTCAAAACATTTTTTTTTCGAAACATTTTAAGTACCTATTATTTTTCCTAATTATCAATTCGAAACACTTTTAATTAGTATTTGCAAAACAGTAACGATATAGCCAACAAAAATGTGAAAATGATCAATCGTCGAGTTATCTAGGTTATCATCTGCCGAGCTCAACTAAGTATGTTGGGGTCGGCTTCCAGTCTAACCGGATGTAGCCGAGTATAGTATTGGACATGGACCGACTGCTTATCCGACTTACACAACCAAATTACTGGTTAACACTCCTTAGTAAGTTATCTGGGTATAGGCCTAAAAAAACCCCCTTTGGTCTCGTGGTCGCGGATTGCTGAGCGTGGAGGTTTGTTTTCGTTCCCATTACAAATTTCTCAGTAATAGCCCGGAGTTTGTAAGTTGGTGGTGTGATACCTCCGCGCCTCGAAAAGCACGTTAAGCCGTTAGTCCTGACTCCTGCGCCTGATCTCTCTCTGGTCGTGTCGGCTTGTCGTCCCATCGGACTAGACAATGAGGGAAGAGTAAGTGCACCTGTGTCCGTGCACACACTTCTGCACTACAACATCTCCCACGTCGCGTGCTCGAAATTAGGTCTGAGCACTATTATTAGGTATATTTTAAAAACTGAGAATATATTGTGCAGAGTACTCTAATGTCACATTTCCCTGATTACCGATTAGATCGAACTCAGCTTATTGTAGAAGAGTGACCAATCGTATAAAATCTTAGGTTAGTGTAGGGACTATACTAGGTCCTTCACTTGCACTCTCACTATATCCCAGAACTCTAAAAATCGATACTTTCATTTTATTCAATTATGTTTATATTCAATCAAATCTGTGAAACGGGTGATCTTAAATCTGCCGTGAAAACTAAAACTCAAGTGAAATTGCAATACCTACTGGATAAATCACGTCATGGGTTTTTAATTATCTTTGATAGTCGTCGTCGAAGCCCGAAAGTCTGACAACCAGTCTTACCAAGTACCTAACTGGGTTGTGGAGGTCAGATAGGCAGTCGCTCTATGTAAAATACTGGTATTAAGCTGCATCCGGTTAGACTGGAAGCCGACCCCAACATGGTTGGGAAAAGGGTAGGCAGATGATGGGTTTTTAATTATCTTAGATGAAAGAGAAAAGAATTTTAATCTGAAATATTTTTTACGTAAGCCTAAAAATATCAAAAGCATTTCATTTAATAATGCTCTTAGCATTATTAAATGGAATTCTTTAAATGCTCTAATATAACGAGATTTTTTATGCAAGAGCCCCCTGGTGTACAATAGTCAGTTGCTTGCCTCGCCCCACGGCTGCCCGAGGCAAATATCTGCAGAATGCGTGTAATTATTTATTTGCCCTCTGAGCCCTCACTGCCCCTGCTTCCACTCAGCCTTTCAACAGCCATACAAATACATACAATGCGAACGCAATACAACAGAGAAATTCCAGGAATGTGGAAACTGGGCTTTTAGGCATACCTACAAGCATTATGAAGAGAAACATATTTAGGAATAGCTTTTTAAAATTGATCTCCAATTGACAAAACTGCCGGAAGAATATAGTATTCATTCTGCACAAGAGACGAAATATAAAATTACGATTTGTGCCGTCGTATGGACGAGCCTTTATTTATGGCTATAACTACATCATTATAAAATTATCAAGTATCACAATATTGTATGATCACTCAACATTATTATGCTAGGCCGGTATTTTTTGCGGTGGATAAAAAGATTCATGCTTAATTAATTACTCATCTACTTTTATAAAATTGTAAAGTACGCATCTCTTGGTATTTCCCGGTGTCACGGGTGTCAATTAGAATCGAATGTTTTTTTTATGATCAAATCCAAAAGTTCAAAAATATTAGTGTGATGTAAAAAATTGAGTGGATGTTAAGAACTCTTCTTACTTATAGCGTTTATTTTTCTATTTGCAGAGGCAGAGCTACATACGATCAAGTGATGAATGCGACTAATACGAAGAATATTTTTAAATGCTTTGAAAATAATAAACTTGCATTGTGTTGTACAATCTATAAAGGTATAAGATTGAAAAAATATGGAAATTAGAACATTCAATATAAATAAGCATAATTATGTATGACGCGTGGTCAATTAAGATTTTTATAACACACCGCCAACATTAAACTTACACGAGGCCGGGAATGTACTGGAGTGTAATGAATCTCTTATGTTGATGTTGTGAACACTGATGTATCCGGCAGCGTCGTTGGTTTATGATATATACGGCGCTCTGCATTTTATTACCGACAGAACTTAAAGATACACCAATCACTGTGTATTGTAAACGTAGTGTTTTATTACTTTGTATTGTACCAAACTATAATATAGTGGCAGGTAGTGCCGAGTTCTTTAAAGTTAGTTCTACAGATAATAAAGAGCTTAAACGGTATCGTTTTTCATGCAAGCTTTAGAGAATAGAAAATACACAATGGCGTCTGATAAAGCCGGAGACAAATACAACGCGCCGGGTCGCTACTATTTTGACATTTTAATTTCACCCTTGCTCAAAATCCGTTTTGAATGGCGATAGATGGGGGCGCGACGTGATGTTGAGCTCTCTTGATACATGTATCACAGTCGCAGGAGAGACTTGATTGACGTTTATCGCCGGGATTAAAATACAATTAAATTTAATTTTAAATGAGCACAAAATTCTGTGCAACCCTTTACAAGACCCGGACGTCGTAGTAAATAGCACGAAACTAACGTAAGTATCCGTCGTTCTTAATCGCCAGCAGTCGTGCTCGAAGGTTCTAACAAAAAATATTTATTGTAAAATTGTGCAAAAGTATCGACAATGGCTTTAAATTTATGGATTGGAACGACCATTTGGTTGGATGTTCTCGATTAGAGGTAATTTGTGTCAATCACTGGTGCATTGTGCCGTCACGTCCGCCTGCGCCTCGGACGGCCATTCACTCTAATTAAACGTCGAGCCTCATTTACAAAAGTCAATCGCGGGATTAAAGTTTGACGTGAACAGACCTTTTCCAACTATTTTTATGGTCTTTTGTAGTTTCTGCTATTAGGACGTCAATCTTAAAGAGATTAATTTGCACTTTGATATTAGTTTTCGGGAACAGATTAGTGTACGGTATTGATTAGTAGTAGTTGTAGAATTTTGCCATTCATTCCTATTCCAATCGGTATTTTAATTCCTATGTTTACTTATGTATGTCTACTTTGTATACAGAGTGTTTGTCTAATAAAGCGTTCCCACAGTCCAAGCTTAACTAAAAATCAAAATTTTATTGCTTTCCGCGTGTCTAACCCCGTGTCGTAACGTTATTATCGCCAATAATAACTTATTTTATCGCCTACACACAACCGATTTCATGTCCAAATTTGTTTGCATTTTAGATTTGCGCAATTCTTGATTTGCGGTCTACTGAGGTATCCGTGTAAAATAGAAATTCTCTGTCCCTTTTTCATCAAATGCATTTATGTACAGGACAGAACGAGACAGAATGTTCAGAGTAGGGTTTGGTAACACAAAGTGTGCAGTGACTGCAACCCTTTCATTTAGTGTGTGACTGGTAAACGGTAATTTGATTTCACGCTAGTCCAGTGATTAATGTCGGTGCCTTATCGCTCCATATTTTACCGATTTAGACCAATATCACTTTTTATTTTGTTCTATTTATAACGTGTGAAAAATTGGTATCCGAATAATGAAAACTATCCAATATCCGCAATACGTAATTAGCTCATAACAATTTTAAGCAGCTTGCAAATCTGTGAAAATTCTTATTAAACAAACGATCGTGTTTGAATGAGTGAGATATGATTCCTTTTTATTATAATATTCGTATTAATGAATGTTAATTGAAAGCCGGCACGCGTCGCAGGCGCTGCTATTTAATGAGACAAAGCTGTATCTCCACTTAGATCACCCTCATTTAGTTTTTAATGATCTTATTTAGTGTTTTATTTGATAGAATGTAGAACATTTCAATTAACATGGATCGCATTATGGTAATCGGTTTAAATAATTCGAGCTTTCAACATAGATGTAAGAGAAATACTTATATGTATTTAAAAATAAGCCGTATGTGCAACCTATCTGATAGGATTAATTACCCATCAGGAAAAATGACGAACTTTCATAAAAAGTTTCTAACCCCTTTAGGCGTTGATTGTTCAAAAATCTTAGTTAGTTTCGTAGAAACTCTTGTGCAAAATTCCATGCTGGCTGTATGCCGTTTAGTTTCTACGTTGTATGTTAGTAAGATTTTTATTAAGTAGAAGATTAAAATGACCACTTACAAAATAACTCGCATAGAACCGAAAGACAAATACAAGTACCTATCTAATATAAACAACAGTTAAACTTTTAAAGATACGCGTAGCAGGGGTCTACGCCAAATAACTAGACGCAAAATACCTTGGATGAGTCTATTATTTTCGTAAAGGCTCCTAATATTATGCTGTAATGACAATTCCAATAATCAATGAGAGGAAGTTGTAGTGAAAAGAAACCACGTGTAGACATACGTGAAGTCTACGTGTATCGATCGCGCGTGCTCCGTAGGCACGCAGGCGTAGCGCAGCGTAGCATGCAGCGCGCAGGCGTAGGCGGAACACACGCGCGCTACGAAAATGTACTGATTTCGATGTGACATTATGAGAGCAAATAAATAAATAAACGCAATCTTTCACCATGAGCATATTGATGGTTCTGTCAGTCATAATGACCATGACCATGTATTATAATTTCCTACACACTTTAAATATGATTTTCTACAGTGATAAATAGCGTTATAATATGTGCATAGTACAAGGACTCACAATAATTTCAAATATTTTGAGTCATTTATCATTATTTGCCTGATGAGGTGTTTTTTTTTTTGCATCTGTAATTACCTAAATGTAGGTCTACCTAACTAAGTACATTACTTTTGTTTAACTTGACGATTACAAACGTAGTGTAAAGAGAACCTTTTATTCAATAGCATCTTAAAATTAATGTTAAATAAGAATATAAGGTTTGCTTGTTTAGGCTACTTTACCGCTTAAATCCTCTTAAGTGAACAGGATCGCCTCTTTTTATGTACCTAATGTTAAGAAAAGACTCGTCCAATGTTCTCATAGTCGTGTATGTGTCTAAGTAATCAAATAACGTTAATACCCATCCTAATCCTTGGATAATGCTTTTGTTCGTCAGTTTCATGCTCCGCTACGCCCTCGCTCAAATATTTGTTTATCTTTATGCGCCCACTCCTATCGCGATCTAAGCTATTGTTGAATTTCGAATGTTTTTTTGACAAAATGGCTTTTTTATCGAAAAAATGTTCGATGTGGAAGCACGTGTCGGGTGATCGATCACAGAGTACCGTCCGCGTCGTACGCTTCGCTATAAATTTGCGGCAAAATCATATTCTATACACCCAATAGAATACATTTTCACGCCGCGGACAGAATCAGTCCTCTCTTTGCATAATGTAATTTTTTATTCCATTAGTTTCAATTTTAAGCTTAAAGGGCTTACATCGCTCTGTACCTATGCCCAATCCACGCGATCCCTAAGTGTGAACATCTGTATTTGCGTATGGCGCTCCCACTCTTACGCGCATTGCTATAAAGCCGTATTCAAATAACTTTAATCGCTTAAGTACACAAATCCATTCTCGCTACTAACGAATTATAATTATTCATAGGCGACGCCGACATCAATCCTTTACATCTACATACAATGTTTGCATAATTCTCGCCCGAACTTTGAAAAGTATAAAATATGGTAAAGCTAGCCAGTCCTTCTACAGTATCACGATTTATCTTGTTTCACAAATGGGTTGCTTCCTTAGCAAAGTATAGAGCTACGATATCAGATACATCCTGTCACGGATCATAACATAAATTGCTGTAACAATGCCGGGGTTAGTATCCATTAAACCCTTTTATACAGTTTTTTATTAAATTCAGTCGAACGTGTGCATTAGGTAATCAATAAAATTATCCGAACTCACGCTTCCCGAACGCAATCGGGTGAAAATGTTAAAGCGGGTTCTTCATTTCATGCATGGCGGAGTCGCTTGCCGTGACATGTTCTCATGTGACATGTCAATGTGAACATGAACGCGTCGATACGTTCGACCTGACATGTATTATTGTGCAAAGTGAACACTGCAAATAAAGATTTTTACAAATATTCAAACTTGAATTAAGTATACGAAATTTTTAAATGTGTAGTCAAATCTGGCTGGTGACTTAAATCATTAGCTTAAATGTGAAAAATAATTTAACTATACAAACACACTGCTATACTACTCTCGGGGAAAGCCTTAAGGCAAAAAGAGAAAATAGTATTTTGTTGTACGTACTGAACGTTAATAACTTTTATAAAAAATAAGTAAAGAAACCAGCATTAATAGAACATTAACGTCTACATAACAATAGAGTTTTCATTTCCACCAGATGTGCGATAAACGTTATCAAGGGGGTTAACCGTGACCTCATAAAAAGCAGAATTTATTACATCTCACGACCCTTGCCCCGAAACTAAGACAGCGCAGAAAATAATAGAAAAATATCGTAATTAAAATCCAACCCTTCCTGTTCTGTGCTTTTTTATGGAGGGATAAAATTGGAGCGAGGCGCGCGTGACCGATGCGATGATATAGTGAGGTCCTGCCTTTGAGTGCCCAGAGTCGGCGAGGGCGGGACGCCAGCTCGACCTAAGCGATCTTTAATGACTCTGTTACCTCGTTTATTGTAATGTTAACATATGACGACTGCAATTAAGTCTCCACGATAAATGGTTATTTCCGTTCTTTGACTTTCCCGATGAAGCAAAACCGTCTGTTCAAAACAACAACTTCCACTTCCTCTCCTTCGTCTACCATCTCATTTACGACAAACTCGTATTATACATAATATTAGAGATTCAATGTTGGAAGCTCCAGTTCAAGGTGTCAGTCATAGTATCTCAGGTTGCTCTGAGCAGTTAAAAAAACATATTTGAAATTATTACTCAAACAAAAGTATGTGCTCTGTGTAATTTCCGTTGATATTACAATTGTGGATGATGCTGGCAAATAACAGAAGCTTCGTCTGCGGCAGCGCGGACGTGCGGGGGCGGGGCGGGGACGTGCCCCTTGCTCCATCACGTTTTATATTACTCGCTAAGATGGAGCGTAAACTGGCAGCCGATTACGATTGCCGTAATCACTACTTTTATGCAGACGCACATAATTGTCTCTGCCGACACGAAATTCAATCAAATTTGTAATTTTAAAACAATAACGTTTCTGTATGCTGTTATCATTGGTACAATGCGTAGACACAGACATCCTCACTATTATATACTGCTGATGAACAGATCAAATGGAAAAAAAATTGTGGATATATTTCTGTTCTCAATTATGTTTGAAAAGAAACTATTGTATACTCTAAATGTATTCAACAGAAACGGATTTTCTTTTATCGAATTACTAAAGTAGAGCCAAACATTCTAATAAAAGTTTTTATAAGGACTTAAAGTTGTACAATGGATTATTGAAGAAAAGGTAACATTACCTTGTGTCATGATATGCCGCCTCCGATTTTCAAAACACTAAACCAAAACAGATCCTTATGGTTGTTGGCATAAGGACGATACTCAAATAAATTAATATCAGCCTTGCGAGAGAGGTGCGATGAGCAAGTTGCAATATTGTTTGTTGTTTGTTAAAGTATGCGTGAATAAGAGATCTTCAGACAAGTATTGATTGGTATTCAATGGCAGTACGATGAATGGCTGCTTGACAATGCGATCATTCTGCTACTTATGCGTAAATTTATTTTATTGTAAAATACAAAGAAATAGGTAATAGAAATGTTCGACGAACATCGTCATTTTCTGAAGTTTTAGATCATTTTGATTTCACTTGTGTCTTCTCCGAAATATTCTCTACCGCATAGACATTAATCCGATTTTATAATTTCCGTCTATTATATAAATCAATATGAAGGAATTTCTAATTCTCGTTCCAAAGAACTAAGTTGAGGATAAACATGAATTTTATTTCAAATCAAATTTTTTCGGAGACCAGTTTTGGATAGGAGGTTTATTTAGGTAAAGATATGAAATAAGTGACAATACTGACAATAGTGTAACATGGCTACTACTACAGTGTGCACTGATTAGTTAAGCGGAAGAGCACGCTCCATCGCGCGGCTTGCGAAGCGCCGCCGACGCCGGTGGTCTTCGTTCACTGCCCATCAATGTCCTCCACTATTCTTATCCATGTAAAGCTCTACTCTCCAGAACTTAAGAATCAATGAAAAGTATTCATTGTATACTCGTTATCCGAGTCTCAATCGAGTGCATTCTACCGGACTGCTTCACTTATTGAGTTTGGTAGACACAGCGACGTCACTCCTTTGTTGGATATTGTTAGCATTGTCCATTTAGATTTAGATACGTTTATAATAGTAGCTAAGAAACGGCTTCATTTTAAAGAAATCCTTTTAGTAGCGCTTACAATTTATTAGAGCCGAAGTTTAACGTCTGGAAAAAATATTCCTAGATACTTATTGTAATTTCCTGCATAGTCTTCCGCATGTCTCTCCTCGCCCTTAGTCAGTGTTACTCCCTCACGGTTGAAGAAAGAAACTCCCTCCTCATTTTGCCATTTGCCACGGTCTGTGGCACATACCTGTACAAGTTGCCTTTTCTGGTCAATAGGCATCTCATGATCTCAACCAATAAAGGTAGATTATTTTGTACAAATTCTAGCTACAGAATTTAGATTTTTTCGAAATTCGCTTCCACTCATCTTTCGGTCGTGTACTATGGTTGCGTAAGTGGGTATAATGTGGCATAATTTGGCAGATTACATTGATCAATCATTACCAATTTGATTTTGTTTCATCCACTCCTGGATCTGGTCAAAATGAATCTTTAATGATTTTTAGTTTTAAGCATTGGCTATTAATTTGTGTTAGTAAGGATTCAGTTTAAAGAATGGGGGAGGACATAATGCCTGGAACAAAGGGTAGCGCCGCGAGAGCAGTCTCTTCGTGTATGTGCGCACGTGCCACTTGAGTCTCGTTAGCGACTCACTCCACAATCGACTAAAACAATACGTTACCATTACGCTAATTGCGCACACAACATCTTTTGTTTTACATCCAGTTTTTAATGTTCCAAAACATTGACGATTCTATTGTCTAATTAGTTAATCACCTAAACCTTTTCTCTAATCAAAATTATTATTATTAATTTTAAGAAAACAAAAAAAGAATAGGATGACCCAAAGCTCTTTCTAAGATTGAACTTAAAATGAATGTAATTATCTCTACGTCCCTAGATTTGACCATTAAGCAATACGAAATAGCTTGAGGGAAGGCATCAGACGTAAATTGTTATTTACTGGAAATAATTACATTTTTGACAATCGCTCTTGTCTGCAGACTGCAGTTCAATTTATAAAAGACTTCTTTTTTGTAACTGTTAAATCAATTAGAAATGTGTAGGCACATAATTTGTACCTATTTAATCTACAATGGGCATATTGTGAGCAGGAACGACAGGCGACACAAGTCAATGTGTCGGCAATTAAGAACCGGCGCAGGAGCATTTAACGGCTAATGTGTCTATTAACAAATGTATTTGCCGTGTTGAAGCGCGCTCGTAAATTCCACAGACAACTGAGCAGTTGGCTCGTGTCGCCATTAAACATATATCATTCGGCTCTGAATTGTCTAAACATGATAGTTTTCTTTTTGTTTGAACTAATGAAGAGTTGTGATGAATCCTTTTTATCTTAATAAAAACGTATGTAGATAGCTCGAATACGTGACTACTACGAGATGCTTTTCTTCTGTTGTTTAAGATTGTTATTTTATGTTAACTTGCAAAGCAAGCTTCTAAGTGAACAACAAAAAGCGGTTAATAAAGAGTAAACCGAAAAATAACCTTTTAAGCTACCAAGTTTATCATTTGTTGGGTAGCCAAGTAACCATGTACACACGGCTACACGTCAAGCTATACAAAACCAGTTTGTCTTGGCCTCACTTTGTATGATATTTTCTCACAATGAACGGTCAGCTAATAATGGTTTTGCATAGCTTGATGGGTAGCCGTGTGTACGAATTGGGTAGTAGGCAGGCACGCAGGCATTTCGGTTTCAGAGAAAATCGCTTAATACATACCTACTCATTATAATGATAGATAGCAGATACCAACGAGGTATAAAATAAAACGGAAAGGTTCCTTCCGGTACAAGTTGCATAAAAATCCATTTTGCTAATTTGAAAAAGTAATCGAACATTTGAAAATACGATCAGTCTGTGTGCAATTTGCAGTGAACGGATTTAAAATGAATGAAACGGGGACAAGCAGATGCTCAGGAATGTCATCCCAGAAAACTAACAGTAAATAGCTACAGAAGGTATTAAAACAACATTCTCCGTTTGCATCATCTGTCTCCGAAAGCAATATATTAGTTGACAGGCGCTCGCGCCGCCCGGGCGGGTCGTCCTCAGTCGCCCGCGCTGCCCGCGCCACCCGCGCCGCCACGCGCCCTTCGAGACGGCTACTCCTATACTACGAGACTAATAACTTAACCCCCTTTTGTTTTTCTATACAAAGCGCTCAGTTTATTTATGAGATCTACCGATTATACTCTGACACGCGTCTCGGCCTAATCGCTCTCAACAAAATGAAATCTCTTAAATATCTCAAGCTTTTGTTAAACAATAATTGGGCAAAACTAGAATTGATGAATTCATTCGTAGTGTTGGAAGGAAAGCTTTAAATATAGAATTTCAATGGAAAACAAATAACTACTTGTTTTTTCACCATAGCTGAACACTTAAATAGCTTAGCATAAAATAATACAATTCATTGTTTTGAATATCGTCTGTCAGCTATTTCAGAATAACCAGACCCAGACCCGCCTAACTATCCTATCAGTAGGTACTTAAATTATACCATTATGTGCGAAGATATTTACAAATAGTAATAATATAGTCGTATATTAGATACTGATAAAACATCGGAATAGAAAATACTTAATTGATCCGTGACGCCTATTGTTTTACTAATCACCCCGACTACGCCGTAGCCCGTAGCCCGTAGCTGTTTTTCTACGAGTCCTGAATTATTAAATGAAAATTAATTGTAACGAATCATAATGTGATCCAATGCTGCTATATCACTGATTTTATATAGAAGAAGAGTTACAATGCTATTTGAACCTACTATTACATGTTACCTTCCTTTACTTGATTCTGCTACTCCGACAAAAACACTAAGAAGCCATGTAGGAAATGTAAACGCTTCATTTGATGATATTTTAATAGGTACTTTCTTGGGCAAGGCAAATAACTGCTTTGCAAGGCAGAAAAGCAGTTTGTTTGGAAAGCTTGAACAAAACTGCTAAAATGTACCTATATTTACCTACCTAATAACATTAGTAGGTATCAGATTAGTATTATACATTTTCAATGTTATTAATATCAAGATTACGCGGACTACCCGCTAGTTAACTCATTGTATTATAATAAACCGTACATTTTGTAACTTAAACATTCAATATTATGTGAGTCCATACTAAGACTTGCACAGACCTATCTAGTATTTAAAATTTTAAACGATATAGATACATTATAAGTAAATTCATGTCAACTCAAAATAAGCAAATAAAAATATGTTTTAATGTTTGTAAAGGCGAAATATAGCCTATGTGACAAAAATTACTTACGACCTGTGTACAAATAGAATAAGATCATTTGTAAACACTATTGTAACAACCTTTGTAGCAATAAAGACCTTGAAAAATATCAATCAAATCAATATCAAGAATAATATTTTAATTTCTAATTATCATAAAATAACACGACGACAACACCTAGATTAAAAGTCCTCTGTATAAAATGTTTAGTACCGATCTTCTAAAGAACGATAAGTGATAACTGATAACGAAGTCTTTTTTTAATCAAGTTTTCAAATATTTCATTTGAACATTGTGACCCCTCATTTTCATCTGCAGTAATGAGATGCTTCGAGTTGCGATTTGAAGAGGCATTCATTGAATTGTCGAAAATATTATGCCTTTCACGTCGAACTGCGCACCAGTGTCGCATTGCTTGTCATTTAAATATGCAATGCAGTGTAGGGTGACACATCACGACTCTCGGGTGCCCGAAGGACCATTGTCATTGTCAAGTCAAAACAAAGCTCTCAGCTCTCCCATAGTATCAGTTGAGCATTGGCGATATTTTTAAATGTTGTTATTATTCATTCCTACGTTTAATAACTTTGTGTGGTCTACAGTCATAAAATACCGCAACAGCGAAGTTTCTAAAGATAATTCAGATTCTTAGGAATGACGGCGGCGGTGTATGCGGGTCGGGACGAAGAGTTTGCGGTTTAGCCGGCACTGCGCAAGTCGTCGGGCCGCGGTCGTCGATGTGATGGCTACGTTCACGTGTAATTTCGCGGTTTCTTTCAAATATGCGGACATCATTTTCTGCATGTGAAAGCGGTTATAAATCAAAAATCTCATTAGATTTGCAACGGCTTTTAGGACATTCTAGCATAAACGAGGTGCATCGCTTGACAACATTTGAATAGTTTTTATTTTTTTGTAACCTTCTTCTGTCAGAAGGCATTTTGGAATCTGTAGGAATTATGCTGAGTCTAAGGAAGCTTAAAGAGGTCTGAAGGAACCAAAATCTCGTCTTCTTTCCATTATCACTAAGGAACTCATAGTTATGACAGACGCCTGACCATCATTTCGAACCTGTAGGTAGCTTGTACCTATGGATTATTGGTTAAGTCACTCACTCAACTCAACTCTGTTCTACAGCAAAACTCTTAACGAGGACAAATCTATGTATATCTATATACTAGTAGTAAAGCTGAAGAGTTCGTTTGTTTTTTTTTTACAAGCTTTTATAAATTTATCTTGCGATGTATGTACCTATGTACTTATGTTCGGGTGGACTATTGCAACTCAATATTGAAGCAGATATCTTCAACCGATTGAGCTGAAATTTTGCATGCATGTATAAATCGGATGACAATGCAAAATTATTATGACATGGAGCTGATCTGATGATGAAACCGGAAGGTGGCCATAGGAACTCGGTAGTTCAACGACACAACCCCATCGAGTTTGGACTCGTTTGATCCGTCTTGACGAGAACTTTGGTGCTACATGGTAACTAGGGTCTGATGATGGAGCTGGAAGATGGCCATAGGAACTCGGTAATTAAACGACACAACCCCATCGAGTTTGGGCTCGTATGATTCGTCTTGGTGTAGTGTACGAGTACTTTGGTGCTAAATGGTAACCAGGGACTAAAGATGAACAGGTAGCTTAAGTGCAGTAAACGCATATAACGGAAAAACACTGCTACGCGCTACGAACTACGCCGTAGTTAATCTCGCATCAAAAATACTAAAAAGTTAAAAATAAAATTAAAAGAAAAAAATACTTTTTAAAAACCTACTTATTTATAAAAAGAACTAAAAAGTTAAAAATTATTTAAACCTGATAAGAATTAAATAAAAGCGTGTTACATTGTGTTCTAAATGTTCTTTAATGTTCCATCAAAATGTAACACGCTTTTATTTATTTCTTATCAGGTTTAAATTATTTTTAACTTTTTTTTAGTTCTTATTATTAATAAGTAGGTAATAAAAGCTTTTTTTCAAGTTTTTTTTCTTTTAATTTTATTGTTTGTTTGAACGCGCTAATCTATGGACCTTCAAGTTGGATTTGAAAAATTATTTTTGCATTTGATAGCACAATTTTTGAGGAAGGCTATATGCGCTTTAACATCACTCTAGGATCCTTCGAAGCCTAGCAAGAATGAAAAAGGCAGCAATAACGCTAAGCAAAAATTGAAGTAATAGCGGGGGCAGGTCATACGATGCGACGGGGTAGGTCGGGGATCAAGAAACACGCGGATGAAGTCGCGTGCAGAAGCTAGTACTTAATAAAGCTTTACTGTTCTGATACACTCTGCAGATAATTATAATAATCACAGAAGCGTTTCACGATGATACGGGCAGAGTGTAACCCGACGCCTGTCGGTTAGTATCGAAAGGCAACTATTTGATAGATCGGAGACCACACGTGTTGTGGTCGGCTGACATCAAGTCTCCAGGCTATCACACACAAGACATGCGGTGCACTCGACTGGAACGGGAACTTTGGAACTACCTACAAGTCGCTAGGGGTAGTACTTACCTACAGCTACCATCGGTAAGTAGGTACAGTCAGGAAAACGGATTGTTTAGACCCTGTCTGTAGGTACGGTCAGCAACGAAAGTCGATTAACACTGTTGCCTACTTTTACATATCCTCCAAATAGACACAAACTAATTGGTAGGTAGGTATTGATAGGTATCTACACTGCTTTTCAGGATTTCGTGTAATAGCTAAGTGTCATTCTATGACTACCTATTACCTAAGTATCTATCTAAAATTCACATCTGTCCCGGTTTTTTTTAATATTATGCTCACGAACTAAGAAAGAAAGAAGGAAAGTAGCAAGGAAGGAAGATATACAAAATAGGATAACACAAAGTCGTTCTTCATGTGTGTCTTTAGTTCTTCTAAACACAATGGATTTTCATCATCAATGTCGGCTTCCAGTCTAACCGAATACAGCTGAATACCAGTATTTATATGCTGATACGTTGTCAGACTTTCGGGCTTCTGAGCGCTTAAAAATAAAATTAAAAGAAAAAAATACTTTTTAAAAACAAGTTTTTATACCTACTTATTTATAAAAAGAACTAAAAAGTTAAAAATTATTTAAACCTGATAAGAATTAAATAAAAGCGTGTTACATTGTGTTCTAAATGTTCTTTAATGTTCCATCAAAATGTAACACGCTTTTATTTATTTCTTATCAGGTTTAAATTATTTTTAACTTTTTTTTAGTTCTTATTATTAATAAGTAGGTAATAAAAGCTTTTTTTCAAGTTTTTTTTCTTTTAATTTTATTGTTTGTTTGAACGCGCTAATCTATGGACCTTCAAGTTGGATTTGAAAAATTATTTTTGCAATTGATAGCACAATTTTTGAGAAAGGCTATATGCGCTTTAACATCACTCTAGGATCCTTCGGAGCCTAGCAAGAATGAAAAAGGCAGCAATAACGCTAAGCAAAAATTGAAGTAATAGCGGGGGCAGGTCATACGATGCGACGGGGTAGGTCGGGGATCAAGAAACACGCGGATGAAGTCGCGTGCAGAAGCTAGTACTTAATAAAGCTTTACTGTTCTGATACACTCTGCAGATAATTATAATAATCACAGAAGCGTTTCACGATGATACGGGCAGAGTGTTACCCGACGCCTGTCGGTTAGTATCGAAAGGCAACTATTTGATAGATCGGAGACCACACGTGTTGTGGTCGGCTGACATCAAGTCTCCAGGCTATCACACACAAGACATGCGGTGCACTCGACTGGAACGGGAACTTTGGAACTACCTACAAGTCGCTAGGGGTAGTACTTACCTACAGCTACCATCGGTAAGTAGGTACAGTCAGGAAAACGGATTGTTTAGACCCTGTCTGTAGGTACGGTCAGCAACGAAACTCGATTACCACTGTTGCCTACTTTTACATATCCTCCAAATAGACACAAACTAATTGGGTCTATCTAAGTAGGTATCTACACTGCTTTTCAGGATTTCGTGTAATAGCTAAGTGTCATTCTATATCTACCTATTACCTAAGTATCTATCTAAAATTCACATCTGTCCCGGTTTTTTTTTCTTTTCAATATTATGCTCACGAACTAAGAAAGAAAGAAGGAAAGTAGCAAGGAAGGAAGATATACAAAATAGGACAAAACAAAGTCGTTCTTCATGTGTGTCTTTAGTTCTTCTAAACACAATGGATTTTCATCATCAATGTCGGCTTCCAGTCTAACTGAATACCAGTATTTATATGCTGATACGTTGTCAGACTTTCGGGCTTCTGACGACCAGTAACGACTGTCAAAGATCCAGTAATGACCGGGACCACCGGCTTAACGAGCTTTCCAAGACACGAAGGGGCCTCAGTATGTAAAGATGGTCACCCATCCACGGACCAAACGCGGCAAGCGACGCTTAACCTGATCGACCCGTACGGCTGCCACGTTATTACTAAGCCACAAGCCCAATACTTAAATTAGATATAAGTAGTACAGAAATCTCGAAGATTTGACAAGATTTCGCCACATCAGTAAATAGATTGCACCCGTGCAAAGCAGGGGCAGGTCGCTAGCTACCTAGGTACCTACTAGTACAATAAAATAATACCTACTTACATATACCTATTACCTATGTTTAATGTTGATCTTTCAAATCCAATGCACCATGAGCATTTAATTTATTTAATTTTGGCCATCCCAGCGTACGTACGTACAGTCAACAGCAAAAGTAGATGATCAAAATCAGAAATTCAATACTAATTAACGGAGGTCGCGTCAGAACTGTGTGGCGTCGAAGTGATTCAAAAGTATGTGATTGTAAATTATACCAAACATATACTACTAGTACAGCTGCCAAATAGCCGCGAACTCCGTTCATTAGTATAGAATTTCAGATTTTGATCATCTACTTTTGCTGTTGACTGTACCTACTACAGTAGGAAAACTAGGTGTTGTATAAAAACACATTTTCATTTGTACCCTATTTAAATATCTCTTCTACTTGCTACGGCCAACGCAACGTGTTTTATTTTTGTAGTAAATGAGCGTAACATAAGCTCATGAAATCGAGGTCGATCCAGTCGCGGTTACCACAGGAAACCGCAAACTATCCATCTAAATAACTACAGTGCAACCAGAGTTGTGTTATTTTTTACTTTGTTGAACATTGAACAGCCAGCTCGGCTTTAAATAAAAAGTTGAATTGTTCAAAACTCTCTGCAGACAACTTACAACATTATTAGTAGACACATTATGAGCGCTACGAACTAATCTTTGCTGAAACTTAAAAGAAATATCGTACATATTACTTATGTACCCAGTCGGAGACTCTGAGTATATAAGTAACCTACCCTAATACATCATCGCTAAAAAAAAAACCTAAGCTACGTCCCCTTCTTCAGAGTAAAAAATGGAAAAATCAGTTATTTCTTACTTTTATTAATTGTTAATAAAATAATGTAAGGATCCAGTCGGATTTAAAAAGTGGTAGGTATGGTAGGTCCAACGGTACAATGTCCGATGCCTGATTGGCCTGAATTTTGCAAGTTAGTAGATCACTTACGCCATCTATGATTTTTTTATACAAAATAAAAAATAATGTTTTAATATTATGCCGCATTTACACTTCACCTAGTGAACACACACTTCGCGTAGCGTGGGGCGCCCGCAGCTAGATGGTCCCGATGGACCGACGACCTTAAAAAAGCGGTTGGGACAAACTGGATGCGGAAGGCGGAGAACAGAGTGTTGAGGCGCAGCTTGGAAGATCCAGCAGTGGATTACGATAGGCTGAGTTGATACTTCACCTCATGAATACATTAATTTTATTTATATTAACGGCCAAAGTCCACCTACAACGTGAGCCTTTAGACGGCGAATGAGATAAATCAAAATGTATGGATATTTCGCGTTAATCGAGCACTTCGCGATTAATCTCACAATAATCTAGCCATACCAGGGGCAATTCTCGTAATTTTAAGAACGTTCAGTCTGATCTCAGTCTCATTCTGTCAAAAATTCCTCTAATTTCCCTACATTTTGACATTTGTTGATCGCCGAGATGAGACTGCGACTAAATTTTGAACGTTTTAAATTACGAGAATTTGGCCTGCAGGAATCGATGGATGCCAGGTTGATCATCTAAGGTCCCCCATAGACAATGTGCTGTTGCCATTAACATACAATAGGAAAATATATGTAATCGACTAAAAATAACCGTAATTATTTGGTGCATGCAACAACACTAAAACTGTCAGCTGTCAATGTACAAAGTACAAAAAATTAAAATACTTTCGACATTGATATTGATCAAAACTGAATTGTTTACTAATTTAATTTTATAAAAGGTAAGTTTTAATGTAGTGTAGTGTAAATAATGTTGAGCAGTACATCGATTGCATACTTTCAGAACCCGTCTTTTTTTTCAGAAAGACCACTGGCTAACGAGTTGTATTAAAGTAGACTTATTATGAAAAATCTTGCTAAAATTATGGATAAATATACCCGGCCGAACATTCCGACTGCTGAAGGTGTGTTAGAAGATTTATTTGATGATGAGATTTTGCAAGGGAAAGACCATCCTATTAAATTAGCTGAAGGTAATGAAAGTCTACTAAATGCCCACTGTTGTTTCAAAAATTTCAAACAGTTGCAAGAGGATGTGATGAAACAAGATGGACTGAATTCTAAATTGGATGAACTAAATCAAAAGCTAGTAGAAAATATAGCTAATATGAAAAAACAAACATAAGATTTAAATTTTATTAGGCAAGTTATGATTTTACATAAGAATGTCATTTAAGTATGGATAACATGTGCTTGGCACTATACTTATATATAAGTAATAAATTAGTTAAAAAAAAGTAATTTCTCTTTCATTGTATAGCTTAAATACCCATTGAAGTAAAAATACTTGTATATCTATGTACTGACTGACTCCGACATTAAATCCTGCTTCCATAACATAATCTCAATGGAAAGAGAATAATATAGTAGTGGGAGTAATGTAATAACTGGATTGATATAAAAGCTCATTTCATTATACTTCCAACCTTAACCAAATCTTCTTCTGTCATCAATCCCAAGTGGAATAAACAGACTAAAGCTGCACCTTGTTCAGCAAATTTCTTGTTCTTCTCCCAAAATGAAGATGTGTATTTTTTGCCATTGAAAGTAATTATAGTACGGAACAACTTTTCCACTTGCTGTGTTTCATACAATGGCAATTTTTGACCATTCTTTCCTGCCCATGCATGTAATTTGGACTTGGGTAAATTAAGGTCATTAAAATTAGCTCTAACAAAACATACCTGAAAGATAAATTAAAGAAATAGAATTAAATCATTATCCATGGACACCAAAAATCTATTAAACAGTACTCTTTACCTTCATTTGTACAACATCAGTAAGATCAGTATGACAGGATTTCATCTTCTTATGCGGTGGCTCCAGGTCTTCAGGAGTCACTTGCCATCGCCCCTGTATTCCCCTTTTTTGAAAACTTGACTGTTTTTCTTGACAGTATTTTCCTAAATCCCAAATGGCACTGCAAAATTTAATAAAAATTAATTTCTTTCAAATGAAAGAAATAATATTATGTTTTGACATATTAGGGGACCATGGGGTCCTGGTCCTTTGGAAAGTGTATGAGGGACCGAAGCCAACTCGCAGAGGCCCCTTAGGAAATTTTATTGAGATATTATTATCTCCTTTATTTCATTTAAATACATATAAATTACATTTTTAAATATTTTTGTAAACAAAAAGATAAAAAAACATTTAAAAATATAAAAAATAGTAGCCCACCGGTATCGGGAACAGGGTCCAAGCTACCGGTGGTCAGGGCTCCAGAGAGAGGAACCTCCTGACAATGCGAGCCGTGTCCAGAAGTACCGCTTTCTGAATCAAGCCCTTGATCCAGCTGCCCAACGAGAGCCTCCTCAGGTGTTGGTCGAGGCTCTTGGCTATTAAGCCATTGGCTGTCACGACTATGGGCACAATGATCGCTGAGTCCACATCCCACATGTCGACAACCTCGCGAGCCAAGTCAAGATACTTGATTTGTTTATCTTTCTCGGCTTTCACGAGGTTTTCGTCATGCGGGACGGTTATGTCAACAATCATTGCGCGCCGCTCTGATCGATCCACCACCACTATATCAGGCTTATTGGCAACAATAGTCCTGTCAGTGATGATGGATCGATCCCAGTACAATGTGATATTTCCATTTTCGAGAACTGGGTCGGGCACATACCTGTAGTACGGCACCTCAGATTCGACAAGGCTGTATTTCAGAGCAAGTTGCTGATGGATTATCCTGGCTACAAGGTTGTGTCTATGCAAGTACTCTCCGTTAGCTAGACGAGAACACCCGGAGATAATATGCCTGATTGATTCTCCCGGCCGGTGGCATGCCCGACAGATGTCAACCGTGCCGTCTTTCACAATAAATCTCCGGTAATTGTTCGTCATCATAACTTCGTCCATAATTGCACAGACAAAACCTTCGGTTTCTCCAAAGAGGTCACCGAAACGCAGCCAGGCTACGGACGCTAGTAAATCTACATCGGGTCCATGTAGGGCCCGGTAAAAGCGTCCGTGAAGCTCCTTGCTCTGCCATACTTCCATGCGATCATTGGTGTCAAGCACTACTGGCTTGCGCCAGTTCTCTTTAGCCAAGGAGAGCGGGGTGAGGCCCTTGTCCACCGCGACCACATCTCGATGCATCCCCACGTCGGTTTGTAGGAAATATTCCCTGAGGCTGCATATCTCGCGATTGTGGAGGGTCTTAGCGTTTAAAAAGCCACGACCTCCACATTTTCGCGGGATATACAGCCTCATTACCGATGACCGTGGGTGATGCATTCGATTTGCAGTCAACAGCGTACGGACCCTCCTATCCAGAGCCTCGAGTTCAGTCTGAGTCCATTTGAGTATGCCGAAAGAGTACATCAAAACCGGCATGACCCAACCGTTGAAGGCACGCACCTTATTCCCACCTGATAAAAGACTATTAAATACTTTTTTCAGGCGGCCAAAGAAGCGCTCCTTCAACGATTGCTTCATGTCAGTAGCATTGATGCCCAACGCTTCCGACATACCCAAATACTTATAGGTTTCGGCTGCGGAGAGGGTTCTAAGGTATGTGGAATCCGAGAGTTGGGTACCCACGGATTCCACAATCTCCCCTCGCTTTACATGCATGACCGCACATTTGTCCACACCAAATTCCATCCTGATGGCGCTACTGAAAGTTTCAGTAATTTTCAGTAGCTCCATCAGTTGCAAATTGTTAGGGGCAAAAAGTTTTAGGTCATCCATGTAGAGGAGGTGAGATATAACCTGACCACCTCTCCTCAGCCGATAGCCTAGACCTGAATCTTCCAGCAGCGTGCTTAGAGGATTCAAGGCTAAGCAGAACCAAAGCGGACTCAAACTGTCGCCCTGGAATATGCCTCGCTCGATCCTTATCGGCTCGCTATTCCTCTGGATATTTCGACATCCTGGATAGCGAAGGACCGTCCTCCATTGCCCCATACACGTCATCAGGAAGGTGCGCAGAGTTGTATCTACTTTATACAACTCCAGCACCCTCATTAGCCATGTATGTGGCACCGAGTCATAGGCCTTCTTGTAATCTATCCAACATGTCGACAGATCCTTTCGGGAACGACGAACCTGTTGGCTAATGGCCATATCAATGAGGAGTAGCTCCTTAGTACCGCGGGACCCATTCCTACATCCATTTTGAGAGACAGACATGATGGAGTTGGTGTCTATATGTTTATTAATTTTAGCTCTCAAAATGGATGTAAGAACTTTAAAGACCGTCGGTAGACAAGTGATCGGTCTGTAGTTTTTGGAATCCGCGGTACTACCTGATTTATGGAGCAGGTGGGTTATTCCTGTCGTTAGGAACTGGGGCAGCGACCCTGACTCTAAGGCTGACTGGAACTGGGATGCCAGGGGGGCGTGCGACCTTTGGAACCATTTTATCCAAAAGTTGTGCAGCCCGTCCGGTCCTGGGGATTTCCAGTTAGGCAACGGACGGACTGCACGAGCAATATCTTGGGGGCTGATGATAAGTGCCCCCATTTCTGGTATTTGTTCGCACGCTCGCTCGATCTTCCCAGTCCAATCACCTTCGGTGTGACTGACAGGCACCGACCAGATGTTTCGCCAGAATGAACACATGGCATCATCATCCGGTAGGTGCGTGTCAGTCACACCTTGGTCCGGTCGCTCCCAATCCCTGTAAACCCACCTTTCATCGCTCTGGAATGTGCGATTCTGAGTGTACCGCTCCACTCTTCGCCTGTACCGACGAATACGGTTTGCCCATGCACAGATCTTCTGCTTCAGGAAGTCGATACGCTCTGTGACGCGGGACAAATAATCTCGAGAACTAATATCAGTCCCCGAGAACGCCCGCTTCACAAAGCGCATCACTCTAGGGCGAGTATTGCCCTCCCTGAAGCAGATTAGCTTGCCGATGAGTGCTCTAGTCTCCCCGATACGACGCTCAATCCTGCACTGCCAAGCTGGTACAGCTGGTTTTGGTCGTGTGGCTCTGTCACTTTTCGGGAATTTGACATGAGCTACACGACATGCCGCAACAGCTGCACAGTACAAGATTGAATGGGTATCGGTGAGATCTTGGCTGTCGTTAAAGCAATTTGACAGCTGCGAGTCTAGAGCACACACCAGCGCCTTGTTTTTCTTGTGCATGGGCAAACGAGGTAAACGTGGTCTGAGTCCAGGCGGAATAGAGCGGTACTCACGGAAAGCATCCTCCAAAGCGCTCCTCAATCTTGCATTGCACTGGGAACTCACGGATATAGCCGCATCATCATCCTCTTCATCAACGCGGTTGGGTCGCGATGAAAAACTGGGTAAATTTTGCAGTTGCACCGCGACCAACGACGAAGCAGGCGTAACATGGCTATTCCGTGATTCGAGGCGGAGTCGATCAAGTACAACGTCATCCAGCATATGGTTACGCTGGATGACCCGCACCTGATCCGACAGTCGTTGCGCCGACACGTTGACAGCTGGCTCAAGCACCTGAAACAGAGAGAGCATCCGACCACGGTACGCAGTCAAGTTACTTCCCCCCTCTGTAGCCCCAAAGTATGCGCGCATGACATTTTCATTGACAGTTTGTGTCCATCTCATGCGCTGCACACTTCCACCGGTAGCGGGGACCCTATCAGAGGCCGGTGGGCCTCGGAGTCCTAAGCTGGCCGGTGGTCGGCCTCTTCCGCGTCGACGTATTGGTGGTGGTGTCGTCGGCGGCGAAAAGTATTCGTCGCTCGAGCTCGACGCAACTGCAGCGGCCGAAGTCACTGGGCTCCCGTCTGGAGCAGGTTCCGGCAGCTGCGAGGCGGAGCTGAGCGACGATTATATTATTATTATTATTACATAATCTCAAAAAAAATATACAAGATATATATAAATAAATATATATACATCTTACAATATATATATATCTTATCTTATCAGATATTATTATTATTATATTATTATGATTACGTAATACCTACCATATTTGTTCAAGTGTTTGACAATCTAAAAATTGCCTGCCCCTTGGTGTATCTTGCAATTCTCTTAAAATGTTTTGGACACAGTACTTTGAGTTTGCAGGTGAATTATCAAAATCAACTGCCAGCTTAAGATACTCTTTTATGACAGTATCCATAGGCAGCATCCCTTCTTTCCTAAAAATGGAACAGTTCCATTCAGCTGCTCGTGCAATCATCACACTGGAACATCCAGTAATTTCCTTGAATTTGTAAATATCATTATGCTTCTCGATTTCTTTAGACCCTCCACTGCAATTGTATAAGAAATTAATAAATACAATTTATACCTACACAAAACACATTTATTGAAAAGCTATATTTTGAAGCTTCCCTTAAAAGTTGACATACTTCGCTATGACTGGTATAGAAATCCTTTCAGCAATATATTTCATGATATCTGGATGTACTGCATGTTGTGGCCGTTCATCTTTTGTCCTGCCATGAATTCCAATTGCTTTAATTCCTGAACTCACCAGTTTCTGTACAAGCTTTAGTGTCTCCTCTGGTGTTTGAAGAATCCTAATTTTACAAGTAACAGGTATAGATAAATTATCAACTAAAGTAGTTAAGATGTTATGGGCTTTCTCCGGTTGAGCAAGCAACGCAACTCCCATGCCTCCTTTTATAGAAAATTCTTTTGGACATCCCATATTTATGTCTATAGCAGCCACATCCTTTTCTCTAAAAACAAAAAAAATGTTTTGGATGATTGTTGAATAAGAAAACTACAAAGCAGAGCTTAATATATTATGATATTTCTTACACAAGTTTAGCTACTTTTAAAGCTCTTTCGGCATTACATGTTCCTAACTGTAGAATTACTTTATCCTTTTCTTCATCACAAGTCCGAAAGACTATTGTTCCATCGGTTTGGTCTACATAGTCAACTGTGTTTAATATTTCTGAAAACAAAATTGGTAACATTTATTTAGTATTTATCGTAAATGTGTCTAAATGGTAATTCCGTTGAACATGGGTTTAGTTAAAAACATTACTCCAGCTTCAGCAGCATCCTTAATTTTTTTGCTGCAGACTGTAAACTTCTTTTCTAATACTTGTAAATTGTGGATGTGATTATAACAAAGAATCGTAACTTTCTCATGTTTACTTGAATCTAAAGCTAGAACTAAGGTTATGTTTACTCCTAATTGTTTATATTAAACAACAGCAAAAAATATTTCTGTTTGATTATGGTACCTATAGATCGATGACGGATATTATGTATTTTTTACAATTTCATGATTTGGATAACACTTACCGTTGTATTTGCGCTTTGATCTTAAAAACTTCCAATCAATTAGTTCTTCGGTATAAACCAAATCTGCACCATATCTTAGTGCCAAAAGACGCATAGGTAAGGTGCCAATACGCACCATAGGGGCAAGTATTATTTTATTTTCATATGATATCATTATGATATTCCTTTAGAATTTTACAAAAAGGCATGAGCATGTCAATATTATTATCAGTAACAGACTGTCATCATTAGCACTACACTACACTATCAGTTTGACATTCAGGGTTGCGAGAATGTATAATTGGATACTAAATTGTATAATTTGGCCATCTAACGCTAGGTACACACGCAGCGACTAGTCGATTTTGGCAGCAGATTTGGCGCCAGCGATTTTAAAATCTGTGTGTGGATGAGATTTTTAAATCGCCGGTGACTGTCACTGCGTGTCATAATCTTTCTGCTCTTGTCCCTTGTTACTCGGCGCAACACATTTTTTTCCATTCTCCTCTCTCAACCGCCAGCTATCACTCACTCCCTTCTTTTTCATATCATTCCTCACACAAGTATCAGGACTACCAGTGGCGTAACTACAGGGTTGCAAGTCGGCAAAATGCCACGGGCCCCCAGCCGGAAGGGGCCCCCGGTCAAAGGAGAATCCCAACTCCTAACATTTATAATTTATCATGCATGTTTAGTAAAAAAAAGTTTTGTCTTTGATTTATTTTTGTTACCTACTCAGTTGCATGTCACAAGTAAAAAACTCAAAGCATTTGTAACAAAAAAGTTGTAACCCAGTGTTAGAACGTATCCGATGCCACACCAGTTCACACCACAGGCCACACGTGTTGGTATTACTGCGGATGTTCGTGGAATTCCCGCTGCGCGTCCCGCCAATTTGACGCTCACAGGGAATCCCTGATTCAAGTTTGTATATAAGAAAGACTCCACTATTCTATTAATACTTATTACGATCCAGCCTGTCCCCTTGCTGCCCTCTCCCAGCGACGCCCTAAGCCGAGATTCGTACCCCACAGGGGGTGCCTTTTTTTTTTTTCTCAGGATGGGAAATCATCATATGACTCCTGCCGCTCTGGGTGGAGCAGAAGGGAGTGTCAGACTCTTACTGACTAAAACCCACCCGTGTTCCTTCCTTAGCCCTTTATGTTCCAGGGCAGCGGTAACCCTTTCGGATGTTCCCGCTACCCTGGCAGGCTTCGGCCCTATGGGGCCCCGTCGCTTCTGCTGACATCTCTTTGAGGCGCGCGTGGAACACGTACACGCCGTCCGGCACGGGCCTAGTCCTGATCGGACGGAGAGCTACCCATTACTCTCCGCCCGCAGGCCCGCGCCTACGGTGGCCGGGAGTCGTCACGCGGCTCCCGACGCCCGGAGCGTCTCCCGCGGCGGCTGAGGCGTGAGGTGCGCAAGGTGCGTTCCCTCGCCCACCCCGCCACCTCCTTCGCTAGCATGACTGCTTCGCAGAAGGAGGTGACTGCCTCCCACTCCCTCTCACCCCGGACCATGGCTTGAACCAGGGTCGGACGCGAGAGGTCGCCGCCGCTGCCAATCGCCTCTACGAGGACACGGCGGTGCTCTGCCCAAGAGGGGCAGACCTCCACCGTATGCTCCACCGTGTCCTCTGGGCGATCCTGACAGTGGTGACACCCGGGCGTCTCCTCCCGCCTGATGATGTGCAGGAACCTCCCGAAACATCCGTGTCCGGAGAGGACCTGCGTCAGGCGGTAGGTGAGAACGCCGTGACGTCTCTCTTGCCACTCCTCAAAGAGGGGTCTTACCGCCGCTATCGTGGCGTGCCCTGCGCTGGGTTGCGATAGTCGCTCCTTCCATGCCGCCATGAGATCGCGCCGGAGGTTCGTCCGCTCCGCCGCGGTTTGCCGCCAGGGGGTGCCCTTAGCGTGCAGTCGCTTAGTATTAATTTAGAAGTAGCCCTGGCTGGAGGCTTTAAGAATTCTTAAGGCAACCACAGGATAGTCCGTTTAAGTAGTCACGACCTCTCAAGGTCAACTACGAGATGCCAATAACAAAAAAAAAAAAAAAAAACTATTATTACCTACGCAAGCAGTTAGCAGTTTATTGTTGTAAGAATTGGGTGTTTGTTGCAAGTGAGGATATATTTCATTAGTCAATAGGGGAAATAGGTTGACAATGGCGCCGATTCCCTTGTTCACAAACTAAAGTAAATTTAAGCTCAGTGCATCTTTTTCTTTCTATTTCATTAAGAAAAGGACAGAAGATAAAATATTAGTTTAGTCCTGTCAAATTAGTCAGCGCCTGACGTAAATTGGCGCCGATTCCCTTGTTCACAAACTAAACTAAATTTAAGTTCAATACATCTTTTTCTTTCTATTTCATTAGGAAAAGGACAGAAGATAAATATTAGTTTAGTTCTGTCAAATTAAGATACTCCATAGACAAATTAGACGTGATTAGAAACATGGCTACTAAAAATACGTCAATTTACAACGTCAGGCGCCTTCTTCTGTCCTTTTCTTAATGAGGGAATCGGCGCCATTGACGTATTTTTGGTAGCTATGTTTTATCACGTCTAAACTGTCTATTGAGTATCTTAATTTGACAGGATGATTCGGATTTTTGATTTATGATGATTCGGATCAAATTCTTTTTTGTTTTTCAAACCATTTTGACTACTCTATGTATCAATTAGATGCTGACTGTATTTAAATTAGGCGTCCGTACTTTTAATTTAAAGTGAATTATTAGATAATCAAGTACCTAAGTATAATTATAAAGTTTGTAACCTACTTAACGTAGGTAGTGATTTATTATTGTACTCTTACGAGTAAAAGTGTATAAATAAGTAGGTATTAAAAAATTAAAAAAATATTATTATTGTTGGTTCAGCTTCTTTAAATTGGGGGGAGGGGACCCATCCGATGAATTTGCCACGGGCCTAGAACGGTATAGTTACGCCACTGACTACCTAGATTTATGCGTTGTTCAGTTTCAGACAGAGGCGACCTCTGCAGTGACAGGCAGGGGCTGCAGTCTCGACAATCATAACGATCGCTTTACGATCGAATTCGGTCGCAAAGTCCCGTCACTCCATACATTACACCTGTCAATTCGGAACTGCAGCGCCAGGAATAAGATTCTGAAACTGTTCGCCTCAGTCTGAACAACGCAATAAGGTCCTGCATAAGGGCTTATTCCACTAGACTAAATTCCGACGTCTAAATGATTCAGTAACTAAATTCAGTCAAGGGAAATAGCATTTAGGAAGTTAGAATCCTAATTAGCATCCTAAATCGGAAGAAGTGAGGCTTCTGACTGACTAAATCATTTAGCATACTAATTAGGAAGCCATTTAGGAAGGTGGAATAGCGTTTAGACGCGTTATCGCACCGCACCCGCCACCGCGAGAGGACGTGCAATCATTACAATTTTTTTATTTGTCAATAGTTGTCAATTTGATACGTGCGTGTACGATGTCGTCGGCGACAAAAGAAAACGAAATTATTGCTAATATAATAGAATTATATAAAGAGATGCCATATCACCATTCCCCCAAGTTTTTCGTTTTTTCCTTTTTTTAATATTTATTGAACCAACGACCAGTCCTATGAGAAGACCGATTTTTTGATGCTTTGACAGTACTGGCTGGAGCCTCAGTTTAGTCTATGCTGGAGCCATCACGAAAACGTCTGACCGAATTAGGCGCGCTCGCAACTGAATTAATAACTAAATAAGTGACACATGACCATAATAAAAGCAAACAAGTAGGCCAACTCAAGCCCCGAGCGAGCGATAATAGCCTAAACTCGTAGGGCTGTCACTTATACTTTATTCAATCGTCAAAAATGCATAGTCAATCTCTATACAAAACAATGTTCCCCTGTAGGGTAAGCATCAGGGACCTTTAATACAAAGTTTTTTTTCAATTATTTTTTCTACATACGGCTACTGTACATCAAGCTATGCAAATCCAGTATTAGCTGACCGTTCATTGTGAGAAAATATCATACAAAGTGAGGCCAAGGTAAACTGGTTTTGTATAAGCTTGACATGTAGTCGTGTGTAAGTACATAGACCAGAAGCCGACTACATTTTTTTCATTGCCCACGTCATGTTATCTGTTTAGTTATTTGAAAAATTACGATCGAAATATGACTAATAAAAACGTGGTTTTACTGAATCATTTATTTATTCAAATAAAATGAAATGATTATGAAGTCTTTGTAGTTAAAGGAGGTAGGTAGGTACACGTACAAATTATTTATTACGAGCAGCAGGGCAGCGGCGAAGCGTGCGCGGGCGCGGGCGATATTACCGGCGTCACAGCCACGACTGGCGCACCTTTAGCAGCGATAAATTTTGTCAGTGTGTGCGTGCGACGACGCATACGTACGAGCGCGCTCACATACAAACCGTGCGCGGTGCGAATGTATGAAGATGTCGTACTTGTTTGCTTTTACTATGACATGACACTGGCAGAATACTATAGTCGAAACGGCTCAGTTGCCAAAGAAGAAAGAAAGAAAAAAATAACTAAATAAGTCAAGTGTAATCAGAAGCTTCTAATTAGCCATCTTTTTCGGATCCTAATTTAGACGTCTGAATTTAGTCAAGTAGAATAAGCCCTTTAGTAGATTGAAAACTAGAAATTGACTTCGTGTGAGTCTAACGAACGCAACTCTCAAGTGACAGTGACACTGACATTGTTTTTATATACCTATTCAGTATTCAATCAGTTCAGTTTTACGGTTTTCTTGATGCGTGCGAAAATATAGCGTGAAATATTTTTTCTCCAAGTTACGCCTAACGTAAACTTTTATAGTTATTTTGTAGTCTCCTAAAGAACTACTAACTCTGCCGTTGCTGCTTGCAGTGATTAAACATGAAACCAACAGTAGCAGCTGATGAAATGTTTCCTGAAGGTGTTGGACCTTACATGGATTTGGAAGAAGTGAGTAGAGTTTAGAAGAGACAAATTCTTGGTTTCAAACTCAGTACCTATAGCTAATGTTAATATCATCCCCAACCAGTACTAAAACAAATCAGTTTTCTGCTGGCAGCAATCATAACTTTACATTTTTGTCAATAGGCTGGAGGCCCCTCAAATTTACTAATGGACTTGGCTGCTAATGAGAAGGCAGTCCATTCTGATTTTTTTAATGGTAAGATTAAACCTTATTTAACCTAAGGCTTTAAAAATGCAGCGAAAATGTGATTGACTGCAGCTGTCACTTGGCCAGTTACAATGCACATGCTATTGTTAGGCTCTTTCGTCTGATGAATGTGTTAACATGTTTTGTGCAATAGAAATGCTCCACTTTTATTTACTATAGATATGCTTTAGATCAGAATGTTGGGTCACAAAAGGGTTGAATGAAAGGCAATTGCATGCAGCTGAGATGAGAATGCTAAGAGGTATGTGTGGTGTAACATGAATGGATAAAATAAGAAATTCTGAAAGTGGCACCGATAACTGAACAGCTGTGTGGAAATCAGTTGTCATGGTATTTGTTACAGAGGAGGAATGAGGAAAATTGAGTATAAATGTTGATGGCTATAAGAGTAGGAGAAGAGCAAAGAAAAATGAATGGACTGTGTGAATGATGATAATTATGTTTAGAAATGGGGTGACTGCCGAGATGGTGACTAATAGAGAAGTACCTACGGATAAAAAGAAGTTATGCCAGACCCCAAATAAATTGGGATAAGGCCATAAGGGCAGGAGAATGGTGATGATGCTTTAGAGGCAAGTTATATGTAGTTAATGTGTCTAGCGACCTAAGGAAGCAATCCCAGATCTAAAACTACTGGGAATATATGGAAAACTTGGTGTTTGTTACCCTCTTCGATCAATAATAGTAATAGATTCCCGATAAGCGCTTCAAAAACGGCCTGAAAAATAAGACCACAAATACTTTTATGGTCTTATTTCAAAGTAGTATGTTTTTAACCTTATTTCTTAGACTTTTAAGTTTCAGTTTAGAATAAATGACTGAAAATTTAAAAATAGAATGATTTTATTTTCAAGCAACATTTTAAATATATTTTGCAATGGTAATTAAACTTTGTTTCAGCATTAAGGTTTATAATAAACTGAAGTTGTTAATATTATTAAACTTTTTTCTAAGAAATGTAGATGTTTACGTGTGCAAACGTGGCCACTTGAGCGACTGATTTTTGTTCCTGATCCTTAATCTAGTACTATTAATGATCGAAGGTTACCCTGGCAAAATGTTGTGTATTTGAGAAGGAAGCGAGACTCTAACAAATAATTAGTGTATCATGAGGGGCAATTTACAAACATTTACTACACCACAATAGCTATCTATTCATGTATTCCAGGCTGAACAAATTTTTGAAAATCGATTTTGCCAGGGTAACATTTCAAACGTTACTCCAGCATAATGTGTTTTTCTCAAATAAATTTTAAACCACAATTCACACAAATTTTGCTATTAGTAAACAAATTGCCCCTCATGATACACTAATTATTTGTCATGGTCTCACCTCTCAAATGCACAACATTTTTCCAGGGTAACGCACACGAATACTTGGTGTGCATACTTAATTAACATTTGTGTTGCAACAATAAGATATTTTCAAGTGTACACTTCAGCCTCTCCCCTATGAATGTAACATTGTACCTAATACGTTTAAAATCAATGAGAATGAATACTGTCTCTTGAATATTCCAAAATAATTTATTCTTATTTAAAATGGTCTATGCTAAACCTAACATAACTTTTTTTTATTTCAGATTTTGAAGACTTATTTGATGATGATGATTTGAAGTGAATTGTTTTTTGGATGTAATATATTTTTGTAACTAAGTTAATAGATTAAATAAAAATAAGTAATATTTTTTATTGACATTTATTCCACTTATCATTAAAACAATTCCATGTCTAAATAAATCTCTTTCTATAGTCAATTGGGAGTGATTCTTTCTATCACACACTATACTGGTTTCACTGTGGCTTTATTGAAATCTTTAAAGACAATATTTCTATTAGGAAGTGCATCATACATTAACAAGTACACATTCCCAAATACAAAACTAGAACAAAGAAAAATCGTAACAATACTTATCAAACTATAGCAAAATAGGTCTTGAGATCATTTAGCAAATGTACGGTACAATAAAAGTAACTGAGATGGCAAAAAGGTATTTGTTTCCTGATTATTTTTCATTCATTTACATACATGCATCCAAAATCTAAAGCATGTATTGAAACTACATATAAAAGTACTTTATGATTTGTGATGAACAGAATGGAATATTTTTTGTTACATATATTAAATCATATTTGTTTCATTGGAATTGTTTTAAATATAGTATTAAATTATTACATTGTGTCAAAATATGTTTAAGCTAATATAATGTTTGAACTTGTGTGGCATATTACATAAACTTAGCCCACATGCAACAGTAACACCTAGTTAATATAAACAAAATAGTTATAAATGCGCACTTTTGCGCGTGCGTGCTCGCTACACGTCGACATCGCTGCTGTCGTCGCTGTACTCATTGCCCTCGGGTTCCTCATGCTCCTCTTCTTCTAAAACTTCAGCCTCTGCTTCTAAAACTTCTTCCTCCTCACCTGCGTCATCACAGAGTTCCTCTTCTTCAAGCATTGTTGAAAGTTTCGTTATGACTCCCCTGCCCATTTCTGAAATCAGAGAGCAAGTAGCCAATTAATTTTATGTTCCATGCATTTTCCAATTCAAGTGATGAAAGAGAGCTTGGTCCAAACTTTACCAATATACACTAAAACTAAACTCATTATTAGAACTGATTGACAAACTGATCCAAGATTTGCGAACTAGGCGCAAGTGGAATCTCTGCACGCTTGATTGGTTACAAGCCCCCGCAAGCGAAAAGGTTTATTAATATAATTATACACTGATACTTACGTTCTACATATGTCTTTAAAGATTTTGGAACCATATTTTTTGCTCTCTCTATGTCCTCTTCTGAACATTCACCTTTATCTAATCCTGTGGAAAAAAAATTTGAAGATTATAATTTTAACGAAAAAAGTTGTATGTGATTGAAGGCTTTTCAATCTAAAGCCGCGTATCCCAAGGTTACACAATTTTGTTTCCAATGAATACGGGTCTTACGCTTAATAAAGGTTGCTTCCGATAGTTTGTTTCTGTTCTTAGGACATCACGGAATTACAGTAAGATCATACTGTAATTCCGTAATGTCCTAACCTAGTCGCGATCTATACAATCGCGTCAGATGCTGTAAGCCAGATTTTCTTTAGTACGTGTAATCGAGTCTGCATCGCGGTCACGATTCGTGAATCGTATCTCACAATCGAAAGTCTGTTTTGTTTAAAATTTTCAACACATGACTGAAATTCTAATTTGTTTAGATGTTGCGTTAATTTTATATTATACTTGGCTATAGTCAAACCACTATCAATGATATATATAATGATGACTCATGAAAAGAAACGCTTACCAAATAGGAGACCCATTCGTTTCAAAATGTCGATGTCATCATGTATTTGGAACTTTTTGTTGAAATTGAACATATATTCTGTCCTGTAAAAGATATATAGAAAAATTAAAATCACAGAGAAATTGCCCGAGATATTCATGCGAATTATCAAGTCAATCAATCAAGGAATTTAATTTGTCTAGGAAAGTATTTTTTACTCACTTATCATTAGAAATACTGCAGTCAATTAAAGCTTTATCACTAGTATTAACAACGATGAATGGCAAATGGATTGCTGATGATGGAGATGGCTTCACTCCTTTGCTCTCTGCTTCTTTGTTTCTTTCTATCAAACTCTTAAATGAAATGTGCTGAAAAGAAAATAATATTAGGTATCAGTTTTGGACTCAAGATTAAATATTTTATTGTGGTGATTTAACAAGTTCTATGCCGGGAGCCCTCCTTCTTTTAGGCGCATTTGGGATGCTAGGAGCCCTCGTGAAAAGGCAATTTTAAATATAGGTTTTTCTAAGCAAATACACTATTATACAATGTGAAAATAAAATCACCTGTATATTTTAACAAGTTTCATTAGAATTTGGGGGTTATATTTTAAGGCTGGAAAACCATTTTCACAGTGACATAAATTTACTAAAAATAATTATTTTGAAATTATAAAATAGGAGCTTGACGAGCTTAACAATTGAGGCTATTTAGGGTTTCGTATTAAACTGGTAAAGGAATACTCATGGTGTTCAGTCTGCTATAGTTGCTTATTTCAGGAACTATTAATGCTATAGACCCGAAAGAAGAATGGCAGGATCTCGGTGTCGCATTTGAAGATAAAAGGTAATCATAGCATTTTCTATAATATTGGGATTTCGTCAGAAAAACGTTGTATAGAGAACAAGGGTGGCTCCGTTTAAACTGACACCATGACAGTTAACCAAAGAGTAGAATATAATATGTAATGTCACATTAAAAGATGGCGGAAATGAATAGTTCCATTATATACTACTGAAGGCACTAATAGTATCAGACTTTTTATGTTAAGCTCACTACGCATTGGTCGTCATGTCTAATCGTGCTTCATGTGCAAAGCAGCCATTATTATATGTACGTTTGCCCCGCACGGCCCCCCAGAATTTGTGTTTTAGGTGTGCACTAATGCAATGTACTCGCCTCTAGGAGTATATGCACGGAATAGATAAATAAGGTTGGAATGGTAATGTGGGCGGGGCAAGCGCGCCACAGTTATGATTCGAAAATCATAACTCGACCGATTCACTCATTCACCGCGTTCAGTGCGCGTCGGAATACTTCGGAGAACAGAACTCTGCTTAATAATGCCGTGTTGTGCAATTATAACATGTAAGACAAAAAATCTGACCTCAAGTATAAAGCGAGGAGGTATATCTCCATCGGCAAGTCCAAAATAACATTTAATTACAATATTATTTGTCAAAAACATAAAAATATACTGATCATTATGAAATACCAAACATTAACAACATTATTGCAACAATTTAAAAAAATATATACATTGCCCGCTGTGTACTCGCTCAATCAACACAATGACCAAGTAAGCGTACAATGTACTGCATGCATTGCGTCCTCTACACTTCAACCGTTGACGTTTCGTTTCGTCCTTTGCTCTGATTGGCTGTGATGCACGGCGCATGTTTATCGATAGTGAGGTAACCATGTGGTTTATGGTTAAATAAAATCATCGATAGAATTCTCGACTATATTTACGTTTGACAAAGATAATTTTTGGATTATTTAATATTTAATTAATTATAGTATATTTTTATTTAGACGTATTATGAGTAGGTAAATTAAATATTATATTAATCATTGAATGAATCCTACTGAATGTTATAAAGGGACATAGACCTGTCATCTACTAGTATACTAATCTCTGATTTTTTATTTAAGTTTATGTGCAATGATATTATGTGTATTAATATTGTTATATTTAAATATTTACGTTTATATTCTTAAAACTTTTATTTACACCATTTAGTAAAATTAAATTGAGGAATTTGAATTATGCAATAAATTATAAATTTTAGGTTTCCTAAAGAACCTAACGCCAGGGAACAATGGATTGACGTGACAGGTAGAGGAAACTGGATGCCGACAAAGACGAGTACTATTTGCTCTAAACATTTTAGTGAAAATGATTTTATCATTAAAAAATCAGGTTATAGGTACACACGGCTACACGTCAAGCTATACAAAACCAGTTTGTCTTGGCCTCACTTTGTATGATATTTTGTCACAATGAGCGGTCAGCCAATACTGGTTTTGCATAGCTTGATGTGTAGCCGTGTGTACTTAAAACCAGTTTGCAACCAACCTTTTTTTTTTTTTTTTTGGGTGGGAAATCCTCAATTGACCCCTCCCGCTCTGGGCGGAGCGGAAGGGAGTGTCAGACTTTTACTGACTAAAACCCACCCGTGTTCCTTCAGTTGCCTTTGCCAAGGGCCACGGTATCTCTTTCGAACAACCCGCAGCCCTGGCGGCATCCAGTTCGTACTGACATCTCTTTGAGGCGCGCGTGGAACACAACGCGCCGTCGACCCGGGCCTGGTCCTTACCGGGCGGCGAGCTGCCCATTGCTCGCCGCCCGCAAGCCCGCGCCTACGGTGGCCGGGAGTCGGCTGTTGACTCCCGTCCAGGGCGTCTCCTACGGCAGCTAGGGGCGTGAGGGCGCAGCGATTGCCTCTCCCTCACGCGCTCCGCCTACTCCTTTGCGAGCATTACTGCTTCGCAGAAGGAGGTGACGGCCTCCCATTCACTCTCGCTCCGTACCATGGCCTGGACCAGGGCCGGACGCAAGAAATCGCTGCCGCCGATCGCCGCCACGAGGACACGGCGGTGCCCCGCCCAAGCCGGGCAGACCTCCACCGTGTCCTCCGGGCGATCCACACAGTGGTGACACCCTGGCGTTTCCTCCCGCCTTATCCTGAACAGGAATATCCCGAAACAACCGTGTCCGGTGAGGACCTGCGTCAGGCGGAAGGTGAGGGCGCCGTGGCGCCTCTCTAGCCACTTCTCAAAGAGGGGACTTATTATTTAATATTGCTTGATGCAGGTGGGACTCCACCATTCTTCTTCTGTCCAACCTTCGTTTGCAATTAATAGCAAGCGCCAATTACTTAATAAATATGTTTAATTCCAAGGACAGTGATTACTTGTAATTAATCAAAGTAAAATAAAATTATTTCTTAATATTTATTTAATGTTTCATTTTTCCCCATAAATTCATCAGATATATAATTTATCGACAAAGAATATCGGCTTTGTCAAGCACTAGCGTGTATGAAAATTTTTATTGCATTTATGCTTGTTTGAGTGTCTATGCCTACGGGAGGTTATTGCTAGTGGGTGAACGAATATCTGCCCTGAAATTTATGTGTGTGATTTGGTTGTGTGCGAAATATTTGTATACATAGTATTGCGTATGTGTAGAAATTAAAATAGTGGGAGTCAAGCGGCGACACTGGTCCTAGTACAAAATTGCAGCGAGGGCCTTTCCAACCTTATTATCTGTTCCGTGAGTATATGTACCTTTTTCTTTTTTAATGTACCTCTGTACTTTTGAAGATATTTGCAAAAAAAGGGGGCCGTGCCAGCCAAACGTTTTCAGCACGGCCCCCGTGTAACTTGAAAAATATATAGCGTATTAAAAAGTTTCTTAAACTCAAGGAATGTACTCTATTAACACGTTATATGTACCGCAACAGATATTGTGAATTCGTACAGAGGTACATTGAAAAAGAAAAAGGTACATATACTCTTAGAGGCGAGTACATTGCATTAGTGCACACCTAAAACACAAATTCTGGGGGGCCGTGCGGGGCAAACGTACATATTATTATGAGGTGTTTCTTATAAAATGACTTTTGTTATTATTATGATCGTACACATTGTAAAGCAGGAAAATTAAAAACAAAAAAAATAGAAGGAAACGAATCTATTTTGGATGAAGAAAGCAAAAATACAACCTAGGGAACAGGATGATTTGTTGCCCTGCGACTCGTAAAGCTTCCCGTGACCCGGGGGTCAAGTCCGAAGTAGTATCGGCCGTTTCCTGCTACGAAATTACTATTTGGTAGGGTCGGTTCCGATCCTACACTCCTACACTCTTTCGAATATTGACTATGGTCCCGACCCAATTGAGCCGATCCGAACTGTTTTCGCATTTTTCAATAATATTCGGTTCGGCCATGTGTCGGTCCGATCCGAACATTCGCATTTTGAAGTAGGCCCCCCGTTTTCCTAGACATGTAGGGCGGAGTCAAGCAACGTCGGGCGACTTGTCTGGCGAAGACGTTGAAAAAGTATCTGGCAACTTTGGTAGTCATCGCCTGACGCATTTTAAAACCCTAGCAGTGTTTTGTCTATACAGAGGATTTTAGTAAATTTGTAATGTTATCTGCTAATATTATCAATTTATTTTAAAACTAAGATAGGTATCATGCAATGATTCAAGTAATTTCTTCCAAGAAATTAAACTTGTAATGGTTGGTCTAGTTTTTGGCTGAAAACGCAATGAGGCCTGATTTCGTTTTCGTTTTTGGATGTAAAAGGAACCCACTTTCGGATGAACTCAATTTATCCCAGGATCAGAGCGCGTTTTATTTACCACTAGTGCATAAAAATAACCTTCCTCGAGGGGTTTCACTTTAGCGCAAACGTAATTGCTGGAACCCGTCCACTAGTAATATCTATGCGGCATGGCATTTTTCAGAGGCCCATACGCTCTGAAAATTGAGTGCACTTGAATGTGTAAGGTGATATGATAAGTACCTGTAATATGAGTTCTTGTAATTGTTGTGTCTTCTTTTGAATCTGCTCTAGCTTAGACTGTTTTTCTTTTTCTAATGCAGTACATTCTTGCACACTATTTGTCGGTAGTCCAAGCCATCTTATTTCTTTCTTTTCTTTAGATATTATATTCATTGCCATTAAGACATTTAATGCATCATATACTCTTCTGCGGATATTCTTTTGGTCATATTGCTGTAATGTTAAATTAATCTGAATTACATTTTTACTAATTTAATTTGCTATTTAAAATAAGGACATTAATTTCGTACCCAACAGTCCGTCAGAAAAATAAAGTATTGTTTTCTTATGGTAAATTATGTTTAGAATGTTATATTTGATGAAAAGTTGGTATTATTTAAATGTTATGCTAAAAGCACTTATTATAAAAATAAGATTTTTAGTATTTTCAATCTCAAATAGCAAAGGTTAATTGTAGACTTTCGTTGTTATGGTAAAAAATGCTCAAGATGTTGTTTCCCATAAGAAAACAGTACTTTTTACACGACTGCCCAAAAAGGAGTGTAATTTTTCTTTAATTTTTGGATATAAAATGTTCGACACTTGAATGTCCTTTGGCACACATATTATTTGGAAATATAATTGTTTGAGTTTATAGATACTACAGTTATGCCATAAACTTTAAAAAATAAAACTATAACATTTTAATTCATATACACTTTTTTTGGAAACATAAATACATTCAGAATAGATGGTAATAATTGTTTCAGTTTATAGATACTGTTACGCCGGGTACATAAAAATAAAACTATGTATAACACTTTAATTCATATACATACTTGGCTATCTGCTGATCCATGCATTCCTGCAGCAAATTCTAGCACTAATTCATCTGCTACTTCGTTATAAGAAGTGAAGCCTTTATTTCTGACCTTTTCACATACTTTCATTGAAAAATGCCTCAAGCCTTTGCCAACTTTGTCCGCATGTTTACGTCTCTTAGTGGTACTGAAAATATACATAACAAAAACTTGATGACACTGAAAAAAAAATCATCTTTATTCGGGATGTGCCACAAGATAGCAATGCCGGAGATCCGAATCTGTATTTCAAAAAAACTTTTTTGCAAAAAGAAAAAACAACCAACTTCTAAAAAATACACTACGTGAAAAATTACTTTAACCTTTTGAACGCCATTGTCACATATACGTGACAAGCAAGCGCGTGCCCTGTACGCCAACGACAAATATGTGACAAAAATGCGGTGCACTTTATCACGAAATAAACAATTAAATCATTACTTTTGTGTGTTTTTATTAGTATACCTTAAATATTTAAACTCTAGTCCATATTTAATTGCTTGAAACGAATTAAATTATACCATGGATATTGAGAAATTTGTTGACAGAAAAGGAGAACTTACGTTTAAAAAGGAGTGTTCTCACACGCCAAAGTCTTTTATATATGACCGCTAGTGACGTGACGTACGATTGATAATATCGATAAATCCTTACTAAAATTCATGTGAAACTATAACTTTAAATAAATGTGATTATATTAGTTTAAATTAATGTGATTATATTAGGTTGGGGGAAAAGTCTTTTCGCATTATAGTATGTATGAACTTGTAATAAAATCTCTTTGGCTATACTATTTGTATCTGGCTGGTTTTGGTATCATTGAAAGTTTAAATTTTAAAGAACATAATTCCAAATTCAAATTAGGAAAATGTGTGATTTTCATTTGTTTTTCGTACTGTCAAGATGAGTGAATCTAATGAAGAAATTCGATACATTTTAAAATTTTACTACAAAAAAGGTAAAAATGCAACGCAAGCCGCGAAAAATTTTGCGATGTTTATGGACCTAGTGCAGTGTCTGCGAGAGTAGCACAAATTTGGTTTAAGCGTTTTTAATCCGGAAATTTTGATGTCAAAGATTCACGTCGTTCTGGTCGCCCTATTACGGATAAAATGGATGCCATTTTTGAAAAAGTGGAGCAAGATCGGCATATCAGTAGTTACGACGTAGCTGAAGAACTGGGAATTTACCACAAAACAGTTTTGGCGCATTTGAAAAAAACTGGGTACACAAAAAAGCTCGATATTTGGGTACCTCACGAGCTCACTGAAAGAAACTTAATGAACCGTGTACTCATTTGTGATTCTTTATTACGACGTAATGAAACCGAACCATTTTTGAAGAAGCTGATAACTGGTGATGAAAAGTGGATCACGTACGACAAGAACGTGCGAAAAAGGCCGTGGTCAAAGGCCGGTCAGGCTTCACAGACTGTGGCGAAACCCGGGTTAACTCGCAACAAGGTGATCCTGTGTGTGTGGTGGGATTGGAAGGACATTATTCATTATGAGCTGTTACCACCAGGCAGGACCATCGATTCTGAACTCTACTGCGAACAACTGATGAGATTAAAGCAAGAAGTTGAGAGAAAGCGGCCGGAATTAATCAACAGAAGGGGTGTGGTTTTTCATCATGATAACGCTAGACCTCACACATCTTTAGCCACTCAGCAAAAATTAAGAGAGTTTGGCTGGGAGGTGTTAATGCATCCGCCGTATAGTCCTGACCTTGCACCTTCAGATTTCCACCTGTTTCGGTCTCTTCAGAATTCTTTAGGCAGTGTCAGGGTAACATCACGAGAGGACTGCCAAAACCACTTGTCGCGGTATTTTGATCAGAAGTCCCAAAATTTCTATAGCAATGGGTTCATGTCCCTATCTACAAGATGGCAAAAAGTTATCGAACAAAATGGTACCTACATACTTTAGTTAAATGTAAATAAACTATATTAAAAAATGATTTGAATTTTCTAAAAAAATGCGAAGATTCTTTTTCCCCAACCTATTATTATTTTGGCATCAATTGGTATCTGGATAAACCAGTTATAAGATTCAGTCTTATAAAAACACACTATAGCAGCTATAGAATCGAAAACAAAATCTAGTCAGGTCTAATTTCGATATACGCTAATCTCATCTCGCGCATCCCTAGCGCAACACCGATTATCAGTCCCTTGTACGCCATGGTCACAAATAGACGACAAAATCGTAACGTCATATGCGCAGGGATCATTTTGAGTGAAGTCCATTAGATATTTTATAGTAGTAGGTATAGTACCTAATATATTATAACAGTGATATTTCTATGAACCCATACTTAAATGACTGATGTTTTTCAATAATTATTTATTTTATTTGTTTGTTTACATTACGTAAATAAAAAACAAAACAAATATTACAAAATCTAAAGCGATGACCCCTTTTTTTATTTACCTAAAAAATAGAATCGAATGACATACATACCATTGTTATGCCAAACTTTTCATCAAAAACGAAATACAAAAACAATATAAAATTATTTAAAAAACACAGTGATATCCATATTATAAATACTTAGGAACAAACACAAAACCCACCTGTCAAAAGAACCTGGAACGCAACTTATGGGTACTATGGTAAAAAATAAAAGCGCCCGCGACGATTGCCCGTCGACGGGCCCCGCCTTTAGCCCAAGTGGATGAAAAGAAGTCCAAAATAGTTGGTATGTACATACTTAAGACGATTTATTGAATAGAACAATAATTTATAATGCTTGTTTATTAGTACATAATTATTTCACTTTGTTGATTTTTCTTTTATCTATTCGAATATAATTTATTTTTTAATACCAACTGATTAAAATTAAAATGATTAAAAGCTAATTTAAAATGTGTTTTATTATTACAAATTAATGTCATACTACAAAGTATCGATAAGCGAGATGTTGATGTTATGTTGCTAGATCCCTAATTTCGATATAAATCAAATATAGGATATTTTGATATTTACTATAAATACTTATCGGTTTTTTACGAAACCTGTATTAGATAGAATCGATAAGCGACATTCTGTACTGCTACATCCCTAAATCAGATGCGAGGAAGTCATATGGCTGGCAGCCCACGCCATTGTCACAATATCAAGACAGCTTATGAAAATTGAAATTGTGGCTTGGCGTGGAGGGCACGCGCGTGCATTTATGCTCTGGCGTTCAAAAGGTTAATTTCGGAAGTCGGTGTCGTTGGGTTCGCATTTTCGTTGTTTGCCACCGTCTTCCGAAATCAGTTATTTTTCACTTTGTAGTCTTTTTTGGAAGTCGGTTGCTTTTTTTTTTTTTTGCAAAAAAGTTTTTATTTTTCACTTTTAAGTTGTAATTTTTACCAGTAATTTTGGTTCAAAAACCAAACTACTGAACCGTTTTTGATGAAATTTCTATGGGACCAATCTGAAAGTATATTCTTACAAATAAAAAATAATAATTTAGCAAATCAGGTTATAAATAACGGAGTTTTAGGGTAACAAACTTAAAAAAAAATACAGTCGAATTGAGAGCCTCTTCCTTTTTTGAAGTTGAATAATAACGTAATCTTAGCATTATTGTTGAGAATTATAATATCAAAAATTGCCACCGAATACATTGCTGCACAGTTATGTTTGCTGCTTGCTTCACTTCGTTAGTATGCTGATAATGGACGAGGATGATCATGATCACAAATGTTGGCTACATGCCTTTGTCTATAAGTAATAGGGGTTAAAGTATGAAAGTGCCGTTTTATTGTAATAAGCACTTCGAAAGTTCGAATTGACATGGAACCTTCATTGTTTGAGATTTTTGACTAAAACTTATTTCACATGGTACAGTCAGCATCAAAAGTCAATTAACAGTGTTACTTTTACAAATCATCTAAATTGATACAAAATGATGCGATACATTGGTTTTCTCTATTTCATGTAATAGCAAAGAGTTAATTATTCTTAAATATCTTATTAATATATGTTTTTTAAGAATATTTTTCTCAAATAACCGACTTTTGATGCTGACTGTACCTATGGAGTTCTTCTTTTAAAAAATGTGCAACATTCGATTATCGACTTTCAGTTGTTTTTTTTTTTATTCAGCTTAGACAAGAAAGATGGATACTTCGAAAATTCGAGTTATTTTTAATTTAATACGAGTTCCGACGCGGAACTAACGCAGCAGAAACAGCTTGCAATATCAATGTTGCGTTTGGAGAGGGGACTGCTAATGAACGCACCGTACGATTTTAGTTTAAACGCTTTTGTGATGGAAACTTTGATTTGAAGAACGAACCACGTGGAAGACCGCCCACACAGGTGAATAACAATGAATTGAAGAGATGGTGGAAACCGATCCGAGCCAAACTACCCAGGAATTAGCGGCATGGTTTTACGTTACCTTACCAACAATATTGACTCGAAAGTCAAATCAATAAAATAAAAATATATGATAAACTAGCTTCTGCCCGCGGCTTCGCCCGCGTGGATGTCGGAAATTATCCCACGGGAACGTGCTTTTACAGGATAAAATGCATGTGCTTCCCCAGGATGCCATCTATCTCTATGCCAAATCAGAAGTTCAATGGTTTAGGCGTGAAAATGTAACATACAGTTTCAAGTTCAAATCCTCCCCTTAAAAACTGAATTACCCCTTTTTGTCCCGTCAGTGGTAAATTTTCGACAACTCTACATACCTACTTATTATTAATTATTTTCTGTCAAAAGTATCAATACTGGGTTTCGAGTTATTCGGACCGCGCATTCAATTTCTTCCACACAAACTTAACACCCCTATATCCCCCTTTGAGGGGTAGTTTTGAAAAACTTGTAATGATAAACTTTATTACTTACTTAGGCAAGTATTCTTGCCAAGTTTCAAGTTTATTAACTAAATGAATAAGATTTTTCATATAAACTGTATCCCCCGCTTTTCACACATGGGGTGGAATTTTGAAAAATCGTTTGGGATTATTCATAACTTGATTCAAAGATTATTTATACCAATTTTCGAGTTAATCAAGCCACGCATTATAATCCTCCCTTGTAAAATTAACTACCCCTTTTCAACCCGTTAGGGGTAGATTTTCGAAAAACCCTGATACATGTTACTCTTTATTTTTGGTCTTAAGTATAAACACTGAGTTTCGAGTTAATCGGACCGCGCATTCAAATTATTCCACACAAACTTCAACACCCCTATATCGCCCTTTGAGGTTTGAAAAACTTATAATGATAAACTTTATTACTTACTTAGGCGACTATTCTTGAAAAGTTTCAAGTTTATTAACCTAATGAAGAAGATTTCTCATATAAACAGTATCCCCGCTTTTCACCCCCACAGGGGTGGAATTAAAAAAAAATAGTTTGGGAGGTATTCATAACTTGACTCAAAGATTATTTATACTAATTTTCGAGTTAATCAAGCCATGCAGTAAAATCTTACCCTGAAAAATTTACTACACCATTTCAGCCCGTCAGGGGTAATTTTCAAAAAACCCTGATACACATTATTCTTTACTTTCAATATTAGTTATAAATACTGAGTTTCGAGTAAATCGGACTGCGCGCTAAAATTCTTCCATACAAACTTTGAAACCCCCCAATCCCTTATTAGGGGGTAGTTTAGAAGAAAAAAAAAACTGACAATCTTCATAATTTATTTAGATAAGTATTCGTGCCAAGTTTCAAGTTTATTAACTCAAGGAATAAGATTTTTCATACAAACGAATTCCCCCCTTTTCACCCTCTTAGGGGTGGAATTTCGAAAAATCCTTTCTTAGTGGATGCCTACTCTTCACGAAGAACACATCCTCCAAATTTCAGGTCTCTAGGACCAGCGGTTTAGGCTGTGCGTTGATCTATCAGTCAGTCAGTCAGTCAGTCAATCAGTCAGTCAGTCAGTCAGTCAGGACTTTGAATTTTATATATATAGATGGGTGCCTCATGATTTGGCTGATCTGCAGAAAGAAACGCGTGTGAAACTTGTGTTGCCTTGTTGAATCGATACAGAAATAAAGGATTATTGGATCGAATTGTGACATGTGATGAAAAGTGGATTCTTTACGATAACCGTAAGCGAAAAATGCAATGGCTGACCCCAGGTCAAACGCCGCAACAGTGTCCTAAAGCAAAGCTTACCAATAAAATGGTAATGGTAACTGTTTGGTGGTCTCAGCATGGTGTTATTCATTAAAGCTTTCTCTGATAACGCAAATTCAAGCAATAACGGCAGGTGTCTACTGTGCCGAACTCTAGCAAAACTAGCAGTGAAACAGCCCCGACTCATGAATCGATCTTCACCATTATTGCTCCATGATAACGTGGCACCTCATACAGCACGAGAAACCGTTTTAACTCTACAGGAACTGCAATTAGAAACCATTCGTCACCCTCCGTATTCGCCAGACCTTGTTCCAACGGACTACCATTTTTTTCGTGATTTGGACAATTTTCTACGTGATAAAAAGTTTTCTTCTCAGGAGGCAGAACAAAATGCTTTCACACAGTTGGTCGAATCTAGATCACGAGAGTTCTATCGCAAAGGCATAAATGACCTTCCTATTAGATGGCCAGCAATGTATAAATAATAATGGTAATTATTTTGATTAAATAAATGTTAAATTAAAAAAAAAACGAATTTCAATTTTTCAGTACAAATCGGCAATTTCATACTTTAACCCCTAATATTTTTGCGTACCTTAACTCAGTGACAACTGAGCAAAAGCCAACCACAAAGAAACTGCTTAAAAATAAGGATAGCTAAATTGCTAAAGAAAATTCGTCCAAAGAGTCTAGTTATATAAAATTGTACTCACTACAGTGACAACTGAGCAACAGCCAACCACAAAGAAACTGCTTAAAAATAAGGATAGCTAAACTGCTAAAGAAAATTCGTCCAAAGAGTCTAGTTATATAAAATTGTACTCACTATTCTGCCGGGGGATCATTGTCGGAATCATGTCTCCTTCTAGAGGCATGCGACATAGTTGGAGATATGCTATTTGCAGTGCTAGTGCTTGTTACTTGATTTTCAGACTTGGATGGTAATGAAATTAGATCTGGCACAGTATGCGCAAATGTCAGTTCAGTTAGTGGCTCTTGTTTTACCTAGAAAATAAAGTTTATCACTTTAGCAATTGATTATTTGGTTTGGTAATAATTTGATTGATGTGTATTTTTTAAATGAAAGCTAAAAAAAAAACAATTACCTTAAGTTCTTCCACTTCTTTTGGCTCAACTTTAATTTTTTGCAAACTTGCTAGATTATCAATATGCACGAACTCTGAAATCGAATAATATACAGTTTATTATGTAGGTTAGCCAAACATAGTTCAAATAGTTTCTTCATTGTTTGCCAAAGAGCAGGCATATGTGGCACTAGAGATGTTATGGATATGATATTTCGGATCTGGATTTATGAATAAAATTATATCTGTTTCGGATACTGGTACGGATATGTAACTATTTCGGATTATCCGTTAGTTTCGGATAGTTTCTTGATTAGATCGTATAGCAGAACTTATACAGTCACTAGCGCCATCTATTATCCAGTAGAAATTTCGATGCTAGAACTTACTAGAACTATCGACATCTGGTCGGTCGGGCCGGTATGTACTCGAACATTCTAGATGTTTTACAATAGAAGGTTCTGGAACTATCTGCGGCACTATATAACGCCGGGACTAGCCGCGACCAATCAGACTTGGATCTGCGACACAGGCGAATACATCGAAAGCGATCTTCAAGTGCGACTTAAGAGCGATTGTGTTTTATAATTAGTGTGTTTGAGTTGTTATTAATATTGTTTAAGTAAAGTGTAACGTTTGGTAATTTTTATCGGCAGTTTTTATTGTCACGAACCCGAAGCTCGTTACAGTATGTAATAATTTGGTTTTATTTATAGGTATTATCTATCTAATTATTTAGAGATGTTACAAAAACCTGTCGAAACATGTCGTTTTTTAAACTCCGCCCTTATACGAAACTATCCGAAACTTGTGAAACGGATACGGTTACAGAAATATTTTTATTTCGGATATCCGATAGTTTCGATTCGATTGAGTAGAGTAATAATACACAACTCAGCATTCAAATCTGTGAGTGTACAATAAATCGCCCCTATTTTCCCACCCCTAAGGTTGGATTTTTTTTCCAAATTTTTATGGGACCAACTTTTGCGTATACCCTTTCCAATAAAAAAGAATTATCAAAATCGGACTACTATGTAAAAAGTTATGCGTGGCCAAACATAAAAATATATATACGCGTCGACTTGAGAACCTCCTCCGTTTTCTTTCGTCGGTGAAAATAGCTGTTCGATACATTTTTTTTTTATAACTGGTGAAAAATTTCTAGTCTAGAATCAAGTGCATGGTTTCCGATTGCGCGTTGATGTCCCTGCCACCCTGTAGGCAATCTAAGCAGTTTCAAGATTCAAGAGAAATATGTTAAAACACAATTTATGAAGAACCTATGAACAATTTCTCACTAACTGCACTGATAACTAATTAGGTAAGCATACCAAATGATAATGATGATTATTACAACAGGATAAAAATAATGGCAAGAGATGGAGTAATAGATATCAGTTTCTTACTCGATGCACATTTGAGTCCAGTCAACTTCACTGCTCGATATAATGATGTCTGCAACGTAAAGAGAAATGTATAATTTTATTGATGTGTACTTTTTTTAATTTGGCATACTGCTATTACAGTTTAAAGTTTTCAATGGGGATTAAGATCAACTTGAAAACTATAAAAAGTCAACTCCATATTCGCAACAAGCATGATTGTACTTTTTCATTAGCTGTTATCATCCTATCCTGTTAGTGACAAAAATGATTGTGCTAAATACAAAATAGCATCTCAAATGACCTCAATGTACTAAAAAACCCCATCTACATTATTCCCAGGTTAATTGACTAGCAATAATTAGCATTCATTTTGACATTCATTTTGCAAGTCTGTATCACATTGAGAATTACATATTATGATTTGATTTGATCTGATTGATACATTGATTTATGACTAATATTGTTGTAAAAACCTGTGAGACCTTACATAATTAATTTTATCATCAGTACATAATTTAAAAACAAATCAAACTAAGGAACCACCTCCCTGTGTGATCCTTAGCTATTTATAAACTCAATGTGTGTCATGGATGAAGGGTAGCAAACTAAATATTATTTTTATCACAAAAAAGGTTCAAAAGTACAATTACTTAAATTAGTAAGCTCTTCACAGGAAAGAAACCAGTGTGCTTAATTTGTATAATTGTAGGCTAAAATAGCTTTGGTTTGGATTAACTTAAGAATATAAAAAAATTGAGTTTTAACTTCTAATGGTTCTAAACAACATCAAATTACAAATAGATTGATCTAAATTTGCACAAGACAAAAATATCAATAAACCTCTGGCAAGGTTTAAAATAAGTAACACTGTTTTGTTGTAATCCATCCAATGATTACAATTTATGCTTATCAAGACAGACAGTAAGCGGTGTTGCAGATTTTTATTACCCTAGATATTTTATATCCAATACCCAAAATCAATTCTAATTGCAAAAACTCAATAAGGTACTTAACTATAAAAACAGGTTTAGAGGTTTGCAGAAGTTAGCACTAACATATTATCATCAATTTGAGTGCTAGACTCTTAGCATGCTAAATAAAAAATGGGGTTTCAGTAGTCTCTTATTACAAAAGTTATAAGTATTGATGTAATATTTAATGATATCTATTCAAACTTTACCTAAGGGTTAGGTAAACATTGGTAAGAAGCTAATATTCTAAGCTAAAAAATATCAATGTAAAAATTTAATGACTATGGCATAACACATACCTTAATATTTCCTTCTACTGCAGTAGGCAGTTTTATAATTTTCACAGGATTAGGTTTAATTTTGATCTGACCAAGTGTCTGATTGTTTGTATTATTTTGGACAACCTTTACCATTTGTGGATGCCCTAAAATAAAACTGTTAATTAGACATGACATGCTTGCTCCCCATTCTTTCGTAGGGGATTACTGGTGGGCAAGTAGGTACTACAAATCAACTTTACAATGGGAAAATTATCACAAATAATGGCAAGAAATAATTCGAGTGGCAAGTTTGGCGAGTACATAACAAATGCACAAATAAACTGACAACGGAAAACGGAAAACACTGCCCAAACGGGCGCGTCATGCATGTATCACTTTACGGACTCTGTAAATTTTTTAAATTGCATGACTGGAAAGTTATGAGCAGAACTGTAAACATTATGTGATAATGCTATTAAAGTAAAGTAAAAGCTTCAAAAAGATAGCTTGGCTACTAACCATTAGCGTCATGTATAAGAAAATTTACAGTACTATTCGTCTGAGACATTTTCTCCATAATCTTCGCAAATGTACGGCCATTTACGCAATTCACTAATGTAGCATTCAAACATTTGTTGATGACCAAACAAAATAATAATACCTACTAAACTCGATTTGTATGGTCAAAATGGCGACATTAGTTTTGGGTTAACTTCGAAGGTCAGAAAAATCAAACGAAATTCTACTGTTTATTCTTTAGATCACTATTTTTTAAATATCACTAAGCCCGTCTTAATCGGGTATACAAAACGTAAGCACAAAGGTATAAACAACACACGTAAAAGCACAATTTAAAACAACGGAAGAGTAAATAGACAGAGGCGGGCGGGCGGTTTTAGGATTTACCAGCTGATTGGACAACTGCTGTTGTGTTCACGTGGTAATCGTGGTGGCATCCGCCGGGAATTTTGTATTCTGGAAAAGGCGCCAAATAAATTGGAAAATACCGCCATCTATTGAGTAAAATTTTCTTTACTTCACAGAAGTTCACAGAGTATAAATTATATTCACTTGCTACTTTTATTTCCTGTAGCAATAATAACAACTTTTTAAAATAAAAACTGGAAAGGCCCCTTTGATCTATTCTGAACAATCGACATGGATCTAATGCTAGGTTTACACGCAGCGTCATTAGGCACCTGAAAATCTCACGTCCACTCACAGTTATTGGGTGAGGTGGGCTTTTTGGGCTGCGAAGCCGGCTCCACATGCTTGGCACTTGCCGCAAACCAAAACACAAATGTGTGGATGCATCGCAAGCTTACTTTGAGTGCACAAAAACCGACACTAAGTCCACAACAAACTAAAGCCGGTCTATCCGGCCGGTTTTAACTTATATGTAAATGCGCTAATCGAGGAACTCAGTCAAATGCCCGTAGGGTGCTACGTGGATGGTGTCAGCGTGAACAATCTTAGCTATGCCGACGATATGGTGCTGCTGGCTCCCTCGATTAGTGCATTGCGGAAGTTACTTGCCGTGTGTGAAAAGTATGCGGACTCACACGGCCTGAGTTACAATGTTAAAAAATCAGAGTGCATGATCTTCAAAGCAGGTACAAAGTGCCCAACTGTTGTTCCACCAGTGTTACTGAATGGTATTCCTCTTAATCGAGTATACCAATTCAAGTATCTTGGGCATGTGATTACCGAAAATCTTGGAGATGATGTAGACATGGAGAGGGAGCGCAGGGCATTGTCAGTCCGGGCGAACATGCTGGCCCGCAGGTTCGCTCGCTGTACAGACGCGGTGAAAGTAACTTTATTCAAAGCGTATTGCACATCTCTGTACTCAGCGAGCCTGTGGTTCAGATATACCCAAAAGGCTTACAATTCTCTGCGCATCCAGTTTAACAATGCCTTCAGGGCGCTGTTGCGTCTGCCACGCTTCTGCAGTGCGTCAACAATGTTCGCTGAGTCGCGCACAGACGGCTTTGATGCCACCTGGCGCAAAAAGACAGCCTCACTGCTAAGCAGACTGCGTGGGAGCAGTAACAGCATCCTGGAGGTAATAAGCAGTAAGCTAGATAGCCCAATGGTGTGGAGCCTCACCCAAAAGACTAAGTCTCTTTTAGTTATTAGATACTAACATAGTTTTTTAAGTTCATACTAACAATTTAAATGTATTATTTAATGTAATGGATCAATGGTTGTCTGAGTAAATAAATTATTATTATATTATTATTAATTATTATATCCACACGGTTGAATTGGTAGATTTGGCAAGTGTGTGGAACTGGCATAGTAAAATTTAGGTTGACTAGTTTCTTGATCCGGATATTCGTATTCCTTCTAGAAATGTGATTCTACCCGGTAAATTCCCGGGTAATTCTTCTGTACGTGTATATGTCACTGAACTCCTCAACGACTGGACCGATTTTTTTTATTTATTTATTATGGTTAACAACAGATGTTACAGCGATACATACATAGAAAATACATAACAATAGATCTTAGTTCTACTGCACACCCAATTACAGGTATTTTGATGAACATTTTATTGTGTGTTTGAGTGGGTGGTCCCTGAGTTGTTATGATTCACAATGGGACCCAGTAGGTGGACTTTTAGGAAACGGGACAACGTCTGTCCGGTCACTAGTGTTGGCAGATATTTTCGCGGAAGTCGCGACCATAAAGTCAATGGACACAGGAGCTATGAGTAAGATACAGAGAAGGTGAACTTACGCTCCATTTGTGTTTTGGGGTGAATTGTCGACTTATACAGAAAAGTTAATAAGATGGGATGTAAGAGCGAGTTTGAAATTTTTAGCACACTGGCTAGGGTTAGGTTTTCGTTTTCTTTTGAATATTCTTTCAGAAATAGGAGTAACTTTGTCGACTTAGGTAAGCAGAAAAGCTAATTAAGAGAATGTTGACAAGAACGAGCGAAGCGAGCTCGAAAATTAAGGCATCGAATTACTTTTTCAACTTATATCTATGCAAAAAAGTTTGAGAACTAAGAGAGTATAAGAGCGACCGGAGCTCGATAATTTAAGCATCCTGCATTTTTTATTTTGAATATAATTATTGCTTCTTATTAAGATATTTTGGCATCTATTTTATTAAAGTCCCGATTTCAATAACCCGAACCCGTAAAAAGGTTTGTGTTATGAGCACTGAGCAGTGCTCATAACACAAACCTTTTACATACAGACAGATTAAGAATCAGAAATGTCAATGACATGAGAAACTTATATATAGTTATATTAGTTATCTGTGATGGAAAATTCGATTTGTGCGGGTGTGCCTCATTCATTTATGTCATTTGTCAAAAAGCTCTCAAAGTTTGTTTTTTTAAACTTTATAAATAATTATTTCTAGAGTGTGCTGTTGGCGCATAAAAATTTTAAACAGAAGTTGTAAAAATGTGGCTGCCGCTTTATTTTTTCTACTTTTTTATATTATTTAATAGCATTAGTTCAATAGGTATTGATGATCTCAATGTGCCTCCAGAACATGTCACATATGTTTTCAATGCTTTCCCTAGTGTTGCTAATGCTTGTCTATCAGATTCTCAATGTATATACAAAGATATAGTAGGGATTAAAAGATGTTGGGGCTATGAACATGAGTGTTACAAAAATGTTTCATACCCCGTGCAAGCAGTCTGTCCTGGCGATCACCGGGGCTGGGTAAAGACGAAAGAGGCTCAGTATGATACATTCTATACTCAAGCAGATTTTGGTAAGTACTGATCTAAATATACTAAACAATGGTCAGAGTGTAACTGTCTTTATTAAACAAAGTATTATTTAAAAAATTGAATTTGTGAATCAATGATTTGGATAGAAAAAAAAGGAAGAACCTAGGTTTTTTTTTTCAAAAAGAATGTGTTTCCATGTGATAGAATTTCAAGGATTGGTGACCATGAGAACTTGGATTAAGTTGCCTGCTTAACTAAATGTCGGAATACCTACTATCACTAGCTATTGCCATGGTGAACCTATACAGATAAATATTTTATACCAAAGGAAATATAATTTTCCCTGAAATATTTTTGACGTGACAACGTCTTATAAATTGGTTTGCCGGGTGACACTTCAAGAAACTGCGTTACGCTCCGCTCACGTTATGCGCTCACAATGAGAGCGAGTGAGAGGCACGCGTCCCTTCCACTCGGGCATGGTTAGCCCGCCTAAGAGCGAGAGAGACAGACATAAAAAGTGAAAGGCACGCGTCCCTTCAAAGTCGTTGTCACGTAAAACTTTCGCCCGTATACCGACTTTACAGGCAACCAATTTTTTATTTATGAAAGAACATTTACATGGAGTGAGTTGTCTTTAGGCAATATTGCCCACCCTATCAAATGTGACCTGGGAACTTTATGCCTTGTTCTACTAATCATACTTATGTTCTATATGTTAGAGGGTTTGGTTTCCGCACTTAGTCCTTCTGGAGGACCATTGTGCATGGGACATAGTGGCCGTTTGTGGTTATTCCAACCAGCCCAACCTTAACTAAGCTTACTTTCTCTAGTCTTTAAAAATATCAACTAAATAAATAATAATATAATTTTGTTTCAAGTAAAATGAGTCTCTTTCTAATTACAGGCTATGTAAAAGAACAAATAGACGATTTGATGGTCATGTGTGAAGCTACCTATCCTGATGACACTTCTCTGGAATGCTCAAAGTATTTAAGGTATTTACTTCAATTTCTTAACAGTTCATTTGGATGAAAGACTAAAGTTTTACTGTTATTATACTCACCTTACCTTATCCTTAGGTGCCAGACACCACCATTAGAAATATGGTTTATTACAATAGTACCTACAAACATGTTAAAATCAGGTATAACATCTATCTTCTATTATTATAAATGTGGAAGTTGGTTTGTTACTCAATCACGCAAAAAATGGCTGATCAGATTTGGATGAAATATGGCGCACAGATAGTTTATAACCTGGATTTAACACAGGATTAGGATACTTTTTGTATGTTCCCATGGGATAATATCCGACACCCATGCAGGCGAAGCTACAGGCAATAACTAGTTGATTCATATGTATTTTAGTATTTTTAGTACGTAGCCTTAAATACTTAGTTAATCATGAATATGTTTGAATTGCAGGTTTTGTCGAGGTCGGAACATGATGTTAAATTTTACAGGCCTTGTGGGCCGTGGAGACAACTTGCGTTATAAAATGGATATTCTTGGGCCTGGTCAGATAGGTACTTATGCAGCTTTTTATTATTTCACTTTTGGATTGAGTTTTTTAGTAGTAACAATATTTCTTATAGCTATGAAATTAATTTTTAGGCCTACCACTAATCCATACTTGTCACTAGAATTATTGAATTATATTAATTAGTTCTTTAGTTTTTTATGAAGAATCAAATGAGGTGGCATTACTATCTGGTCAAAATTGAAAAATATTTTCATAAAGAATAATTAATATACATATTATTATTATTAATAGCTTGTGATGTCCCACTGCAGGGCAAAAGACTCCCTAATTAATATATGTATTAATATAAATATTAACGTTAAGCGATTGACTGCTGCGCTGCGTGTCGCGGGTTCGATTCCCGCACGGAACAAATATTTGTTCCGGGTCTGGCTGTTTGTGTATGTGAGTTTAAATGTTTGTAAACGCACCCACGACACAGGAGAAATTCCTAGTGTGGTGCAACGTTTTTTTTTAAAAATAAATAAAAATAAAATAGTTTATATAAATGATTAATAGAGATTATTAGTTTCTAATAGAATTTTTTCTTTCAGAATCATCATCATCTGCCTAGCCTTTTCAAAACTATGTTGGGATCAGTTTCCAGTCTAATCAGATGATGGTGATCCCTCAGAATATACAGTGAAAAGTAAAACTAAATGTGTAATGTTTCAGGTGGATTCTGCAATTTTTATTCGGAGCGGCTAATGAAAGAAGCAGAACACATAAGTGCTCTTCAATCGTGGGGTCCCGAACTTGTGCATTTTGTCAAAACCCCTCGAAGACCCATTGCTGATGGAAAGTGTGATATAATTATAAATAAACCAACATACATAATGAAATTAGATGCAAGTATGTTAGTTTTCAGAAGCACATATCTGCTCCATCATCAGCCATGTTTACTTATCAATAATATATTTCTGTGTTTCAGCTGTTAACATGTACCACCATTTCTGTGACTTTTTCAACTTGTATGCATCTCTACATGTAAATTCAACACATCCTTCTACTTTTTCTAAGGATAATCACATATTGGTGTGGGAAACATTCACGTATGAGTCTGCCTTTCAAGAAACATTTGAAGCATTTACTGATAATCCTATTTGGGACTTAAAAACATTTAGAGGAAAAGTAGTATGTTTCAAAAATGTTGTGTTACCTCTTCTACCTAGAATGATCTTCGGCCTTTACTACAACACTCCCTTGGTAAGCTTATTTCAGTTTATTTAAACATTAGTATAAAAGCAGGTGTCATGTCATTTGTGGATATTTGTCAGTCGTTACGGGTTATCAGAAGCCAGGAAGTCTGACAACCAGTCTTACCAAGAGGTATCATATTGCTCAGTAACTGGGTTGTGGAGGTCATATGGGCAGTCGCCCCATGTAAAATACTGGTATCTATCTGCATCCGGTTAGACTGGAAGCCGATCCCAACATACTTGGAAAAACGCTAGGTAGATGATGAGTCAAAAAGCAGGCGAAATAAGTAAAATAACCCTACCATATTACAAGTTCCAATAGATAACGACCATTGATGAAACATTTTAAAATTTTTTCATAATGCAATAAAATATATTTTGATAATTGTTCGTCTTTTGCAGATATATGGTTGCGAAAGAAGTGGCTTGTTCCATGCATTCTCAAAACACATAATACATTCTTTGAATATAAAACTACACCCACGTACCAGCGGCAAAGTGAGAGTAACCCTGCTATCAAGAGGTACGACGTATCGCTCGATATTGAACGAGAAGGCCATCATTGAGGCTTTGAGTAAAGTTGAGGGGTATGAAGTGAATCGGGTGGTGTACGATAAAACTGTGCCTTTTCTCAAGCAGCTGGAACTAACTCATAATACAGACGTGTTCATTGGCATGCACGGGGCTGGATTAACGCATCTCCTCTTCTTGCCTGATTGGGCGGCCGTGTTTGAAGTGTGAGTACGATTTTTTGTATAGATATACATACATACTTTGTATAATATAAAATAAAAGCGATAACTGAAAACTTTGTCAAATAATTTAAATGTTTCTTTTTCCAGTTATAACTGCGAGGATCCTAACTGCTACTTAGATCTAACAAGACTTCGCGGACTTAAGTATGTAACTTGGGAAGATAAAACAAAACTTGTGCAACAAGATCAGGTAAATTTTGATTTTATATTGCTTCAAACGAGAGCATCAGTGTTGATCATTAAGTGCATCCTGAGGGATCACATTGGGAATCCGTAAAATAAAAATCCTAGCATTTAGTAGTAGACCTAAAACAATTGTAGAATGAATCTGTTAATTTGTAAACAAATATATTAAGTAATAGAAACTACAACCCTTAAAGTGTGGTCCCTCAGTTCTCATAGACCATCAGCCAGATCTCGGAAAGTATCTTAAAAATTAAGTTTTGTGGTTACATTGATAGACATTTAAGTAGTAAAGAATTTGTAAAGATATTTACTAAATAACAGACCACAAAGCATTAAAGATTAAAAAAAACGACTGTAACGACAAATGTAACGACTAAATAGTGGTCCCTCAGTCCACACAACAAAGATAAATATTTTAGTGAATATTACCGAATGTTTAGTAAAAGTCTTAAAACGTTTTGTTAAAAATAAATGAAGCAAAAAAATCCATGCAATTTGTAGATAGCGATTATTAAAACTAGTCCCTCAATCCTCACCTGCACTGACATTTATGCGTGTGCTAGTTGCTTGACGAAAGAAACATCAGAAAGTCTAGTGTACTTAACTTTTAGTTAAAAGTTTCTTACTAAATTTATATTATTTTGTAGAAGCTTTTTACTAAAAGTTACTACTTGTCTATACTAAATGTCTGAAATGCAAAACCTTAATTTTTTAAATAAGTTCATATAATCCTATTGAATGACTATTTCATGAAGTATCAATCAATAGGATTATATGAACTTAGAGGGTTGTATTGATGATTTTTATCATTATAATTCTGTAAAGTCATATTTGTTACGCTCGCGAATTATATTTTAATCAACTTTCAACATGACACTGACCTGCAAATTGCAAAAACGTAAGAAATTTGAATTTTGCGGGCTGCTCTGACGCTTCCCCCTTATGGGCTGTAGTTTTATTATATTTGTTTAAAAATTCCAGGATTCGGTCTACAATTGATAGGTCAAAAACAAGTTAGTTGTCGATACAGCTCACAGAATAAGCAAGCTGAAGTGGTAATGGGCCGGCCATATTAGCCATAGAACCGATGACCGTTGGGGTAGACGTGTTCTTGAGTGGAGGCCGCTCACTGTTCTTAGGTGGAGCGACGATCTTCGCAGGATGGCTGGTAGCAGCTGGATGAGAGAAGATCGAGTTGAATGGCGTGCAATAGGAGAGGCCTATGTACAGCAGTGGACTGCTATAAGCTGATGATGAGGACTAAATCTTAGGATTTTTATTTTGCCAATTCTCAGTGTGGTCCCTCAGTTTACACGCACATGGCAGTCAGGCTCGCTACTACATTCCGGACTGGCAAATATTTTCACCACAGTATGAGCAAACACAAATTTAGAAGAAGGCTAGTGTAGAATTAGATTTAGCGGCTAGGCTAGTCCATAGCGACTTCTAAACAAAGCCATTTTTAATATGAAACATTATTTTCAGGGTCATGGGCCCGGAGGCGCTTCACATGCAAAATTCACAAACTATTCATTCGACGTGCGTGAGTTTCTGAGGCTAGTGGAGAAATGTGCGGAACACGTGCGTCAACAAAAAGCCTTCAATGATTTCCTCGAAGCCTCTGGGGTACGGCGAGCACACGTAGAGTTGTAAGACAGCCACTAGTTTCTGTTTTCTAACTTGTGATATTTCTTCCTAATTGTTATACTTTCTATAAATCATTCCAATTTTAGTGAAATTAGGTATTAAGTAATTTGTTACGTATTTTTGAATCTCGTTATAATGCAAAATGTATTGAACCAGTATTATAAATGCGCATTGAAAACATTTTATGAAAAGCTTACTACTCGGTTACCGTAGAAGAGGTTTTCCGACATAGTTATATCGGACGTCATGAAAATCTGTTATTTTCTCCAGTATTTGACATTTTAGCGGTGTCAAATAACGCTCTGTATTTGGAAATTTTTGTGGTGGTCACCACTGTTCTAGGAGACCGTAACTTTAGTGCGGTAACCGGTAACCATAATGTTAGTTCGCAGCGGTGTTATTACAAGATGCGCTTTAAGTGCCTACGTACAAAAATAATAACATTCAGTTGTGAGTCAATACTCACTATTTATTTGCATAAAAATAGTACAACATTGCCCAATTCAAATTTATAAGAGTCGGACAATCGATGTTTCCAGTAAAAAATTCACATCCATTTACAGCCTCATCTGTTTTAAAGTCTCGTGAAAAGTTAATCAAAGTAAAATTTAATGCATTATGCGCGCTAATAATATTATCGGGCAAATTATATTTATGAAAACCTGAAGAAGTGCGTCCATCGGGCATGGCACCAGGATGTTGACTCGACCTTCCCGGACAGAACGGCCGTAGCAGTCGTTTTTAGCACTGTGCAGTGACAGAACTGCCATAACAGTACGGGCGGTGGTGTTAGTCTGAAAAAGTAATTATATATAAAAGTAAATTTTATACCGGCTGAAAATCATACCAAAAATAGTTTTTCCTTAGTGCATAAGAGATCAGAGCGTGAGCTGCTCCAGTATTGGTGCAGACTAAAGTTGAGCATGACAAAGGTGTAAAAAAGTATTTTCATACCGCGCCTAAAGTTTATGGGACGGTTTTCGGGAACATCTTCAATCCAAAAAAAAAGCTGCTTGGAAGTGGGGCCAATATATTTTAGCCGCTTGAACATGATTGTTGCGATCGCACATCAGGGCTAAATTCGAAAATATCGCGGAACTAGGTGCGGCGATCATTGGACGTTAAACAACAACTAGAAATGAAATTTATTTGATACAAAATTAGTCGCAAAAATCGAGCAGCTAGCTTCTAAACTCGATTTTCAGCCGAAACACTAACGTAACCTATTATACCTTTGAGCTGCTTTGAGTGGCAGCTCAAAGGTCGCTTAGGTTGCAGGGTGTTGAACACAAGGGACAGAATAGTAGGTGAGACCATAGATCTATCATGGGGGTGAGACATAGCTTGTGATTACCCCTACAACCGTTCCGTATTGTCGATTTGTCTAGACTAGCCAAAGTGGCATTGCGTTTTCGCACTTGGGGTCGGATTCGGCGAGAAGATGCTCACTTGGTGAGGCTGAGGGAAGTATCTCCTGCCATTGTTTGCGACGGGCCTCGATCGGGATCGTTTTAGGGCCTCAGGGATTTAACCTTTTCGTTGAATAGTGTGTCTTGTGTCAGACGCCTGTTTGTATTTTTCCACTGCGGATGAGATTTCTCTTCGAATTTCTGCAGGCGCTATATCAATTGTACGATAGAGTACGATGAGACTGTTGAGTGAGGTTGGTTTGAGGCAACCTGCGATTGGACTTTGCAATGTCCACTTCGTCGGAAGACGAAAGTGAAGGATGTCCTTTAACGAGAACAGCTTGTTTAAAGATTCGTGCAATGCATTTTTTTCTATTTGTCAATGTCTCACAGTGACGGTCTAAGCCGGTCTGAGGCTCGGGGCAGCAAAGCTAAATGTCCGCCCCCTCCTGCTCCGGTATGCAGAAAAGTTTAAAAGAAAAGTAAGAGAATTTAGGGTGCAAGTGTGAGCAAAGTGGGCTTGAAAATTTTAGCACCCCTTTTCAGTCTACTAGTACTCCCAGTTACGTTTTCTGTTGACCACTCATGCGGAAATAAGTGATACCTTGTCGAATTATGTAGAAAAGCGATGACGCAAGATTAAGCTAAGCGAGCTCGAAATTTAACGTTTTGGATAGTTGGTATAATTGTCTTTTGAACATTTGTACAGAAAAAGGAGTCACTTTTTCGACCTAGTATGCAGAAAAGTTTAAGAATTAATAGTAAGAATGAGCAAAGTGAACTCGAAAGTCGCCTCCAACTACAAACTGCCTTTTACTTACTGGACATAATTTTAGCTTTGTTTTGGATTTTATTAAAAAGTACTTCTCGAGATTTGGACCCCATGACCAAGGTTCCGGGGTAGAACGCCCCTGACCAACCCCTCCCATAGTTTTGCCAGTGCTGTGTTATTTTCATTTTCACATTGAATTTTTAGTAATAAAATTATTATTTTTGTTCGAAAATCCGAAACTACGCCATATGGAAAGACATACCTAGTAGGTATAATCAGCCAATTATGTTACCACTGCTGAGATACAGGCCTGCTCTCTGTGAGAGGGAGTGGGCCGTAATCCACCACGCCGGCCCAGTGCGGGTTGGTGGATGTCATACGTCTTCCAATTTTTGGTTCTAGGCCTTGCCGGTTTCCTCACGATGTTTTCGTTCGCCGTTTTGAGCGCAGTGATGAGCTCTCGAACGTTTTCTTTCAGTAGTAGTGGTTTAAGTCAAGGGTTCGAGGCCTCGGATCGATCACTCGATTTCATACTTCTATCTTTCTAACTGCAAGGCAACTCAGACCTGAGTTGTCTTGCAGTTACGGTCATTGTTGTTCACTATGTTTTTAGTATAAAACACTACTATAGATTGATTCTCAAAAACTTCTATGTACAAAGGCCAAAATGTTCTCCTTATAAAAGCCGAAGATTATTTGCACATAAATCAAATTAATGCCTACCCACATAAACTTATAGTCTTAAAGTGAAGGTCGACAGTAACTTACAGGTAATAATCGATGAAAAATTACAATGAATGCTGTTGATGTAATCTGGTTAATTTATTATTTGGTGAAGGCACCGCTAGTTTAATTGTAACAGAGCGCGTCGAACGTTAAGTTCCATAATTACAGCTCGCGATATTCAGATAAATGTTCACCACATCGGCTGAGAGCCCGTGTCCACTTGAGTTATTTACATGTACGGTTACACTTAATATTGAGATCTTGTAATTCTTATATTGATTTTATGTTTTGTTGTAGGTATTCGTTTATTTTTAACGGGATGTTCAAAAAGTTTTAATTGTATTTTTATCGCAATTCTACAAACAATTCTACAAACACTTAAATAGAATTTTAAGTTACCCTTGGTACCATTAGTAGTTTTTAGGGTTCCGTAGCCAAATGACAAAAAACGGAACCCTTATGGATTCGTCATGTCTGTCTGTCTGTCCGTCCGTATGTCACAGCCACTTTTTTCCGAAACTATAAGAGCTATACTGTTGAAACTTGCTAAGTAGATGTATTCTGTGAACCGCATTAAGATTTTCACACAAAAATAGAAGAAAACAATAAATTTTGGGGGTTCCCCATACTTAGAACTGAAACTCAATTTTTTTTTTTCTCAAACCCATACGTGTGAGGTATCTATGGATAGGTCTTCAAAAATGTTATTGAGGTTTCTAATATAATTTTTTTTTCTAAACTGAATAGTTTGCGCGAGAGATCCTTCCAAAGTGGTAAAATGTGTCCCCCCCCCCCTGTAACTTCTAAAATAAGAGAATGATAAAACTAAAAAAATATATGATTTAAATTACCATGTAAACTTCCACCGAAAATTGGTTTGAATGAGATCTAGTAAGTCGTTTTTTTTAATACGTCATAAATCGTAAACAGCAATTTACCTTTCATTCAATCAACTCATGATTGATTTTTATAGATAATGGTACGGAACCCTTCGTGCCCGAGTCCGACTCGCACTTGGCCGGTATTTTTAAATTTACTGTCAACTAAATGACTTGACAGTTTTTAGGTAGAACTTCAAGTGCAATATCATGTTTTTAGGGTTCCGTAGCCAAATGGCAACGGAACCCTTATGGATTCGTCATGTCTGTCTGTCTGTCTGTCTGTCCGTCCGTATGTCACAGCCGCTTTTTTCCGAAACTATAAGAGCTATACTGTTGAAACTTGGTAAGTAGATGTATTCTGTAAACCGCATTAAGATTTTCACACAAAAATAGAAAAAAAACAATACATTTTGGGGGTCCCCATACTTAGAACTGAAACTCAAATTTTTTTTTTCTTCAAACCCTTACGTGTGTGGTATCTATGGATAGGTCTTCAAAAATGATATTGAGGTTTCTAATATCATTTTTTTCTAAACTGAATAGTTTGCGCGAGAGACACTTCCAAAGTGGTAAAATGTGTTCCCCCCCCCTGTAACTTCTAAAATAAGAGAATGATAAAACTAAAAAAAATATATGATGTACATTACCATATAAACTTCCACCGAAAATTGGTTTGAACGAGATCTAGTGAGTAGTTTTTTTTTAATACGTCATAAATCGTAACGTAACGGAATCCTTCATGGGCGAGTCCGACTCGCACTTGGCCGGTTTTTTATTTTGCGTTTATTTTCACTAAAATAAATTTGGTACAATTAAGTTTTATTACACATTTATATCTTTTCTAATTACTTTTTAGGGCCTGATTTTTCAATGGTCAGATAGTTTTTATCTCAGGAATAAATATTGCGGTTTGACAGCTTTTGTATAGAAAATATGTCACCTGTCATATTTATGCTTCAGATATAAGTTAGCGGACTATTGAAAAGTCAGCCCTAAAAGTTTAAAATAAATAAATAAAATATTAATAAAAACTTTGTTGCTCAATAGTTTACAGAGATTTTACATTGGCCCCAAACTAGGCAAGCCTGTATCTTGGGCACCAATATGGAGGGTTTACCATTTAAACATTTATTTTAAAAAAATGTTCGGTAGTAAAAGTAAAATATGTTTGCTTCAAATTAAAAAAAAAACTAAATAAAATCTAAGAATCAAAATGAAAGAAAACATAACAATCATCTAAAGAATTAAAAGAAAATAATAATAATAAAACTAGAAAAATAAAAACGCTATTATTTGAATGAGTATAAGTGTGTGATGTGATCATGTGAGGGTGAATTTGAGGGTGTTTAAGCGTGTATACGAGTATATTTTATTCTAATTAATATGTACCTCCTAGGTACTTAATTAATCAAATATCATTATTAATTTGATAAAGCCAGTGATAGATAGCAACATCATATCAGATTGTCAGTATTAGAAATAGTGATAATCAAAATGGTCGTATTAATAAAATTAATCATATAAAACATTTCCCCTTATTTATAATATTTTAATTAGAATTGTATATTTTTCCATGAAAAGAATAATACAAGTTGTGTTCATATCTTTAAACAATCTGTAAAAGGGGTATTTGTTAATACAAATGTTTAATAATTTTCTCACGATATAGTACGGACTCCTAAATCGAAAAGAGGTCGGAGGAGAGAGCATTAAATCGTAAAACAATCGCATAATGTGGAGGTAATATTTACAGAGGGAAATTAATGAGAGATGCCCGCGCGGGCCCTCGGGCCTCCGCGCTCATAACTTTTTGGCATAACCAGATCGTATCGCGAAATAAAAATCAAGAAGTTAATTGAAATAATATAAATATTCAAATTAAATTACGCTGAATTGTGTTACATTAGTTATATTTAAAATTAATAAGTCTGTGATCTGTAGTAGGTAGCTATGTGCTAATAATAAAATAAACAACGTATTAATCATGAGTCATAGCTAGAGATATTTTAATCTAAAATTATTATTTTTTAATTACAAATTATACCGAAGTGATGATTTGTAATGAATGCATTTACTTTTATCGTTATAACCTACTGTTGATGGTATTAATATTAATCCGTATGTTTTTTTTGTAACATCGAATTTCGCATTGAAAACATTGTGTTTTATCAGTAAAATTAATTACATAGTAACTAAGACCTAATGTTTTGTACTTATATTTTATTGTAATAAAAGTTTTTGAAGAAACGTATTTTTTTTATATACCATTTTTCTTATACGGTCAAAACCCTCCACATTGAAAAAAATATAAACCTGTTCATAATAATAGAACAGTAATAATAACATAAGAAAATATTTTAGCATTTATCTAGTAAAATAGCGCCAAGGATGACGAATCACGACCTACCTAGTCCTAGGCATAGATGTAAGTTCCAAAATAAGTTGTTATGCTCATGACGAAAATGGACTGTTGCTTACAAAATTATATGTTACTTGTACGAATAAAATCTCTGCAGAGAACAATGTTGAGGGCGTGTAAATATATTAGAAGCATTAGGGCAAGGGGCAGGCGTAGTGTAGGCGCAGGCGCAGGCCGGGCCGCGGGCTCGCGGTGGCGCAGAGCCGGGTGGTCGCCGATGCGACGACGCTGATTCATGTCGCTGATAGCTATCGCAGGCGCCGGCGCCCAGTGCTATTTTCTAAATTTATCACCATTCGTATTCGCCTACCACGCGTACTGTAGTTTTGAATAAAGGCATCTATAATTCTAGGCGAAGAAAAGATCTTAGCTCGATCTGGACCTGGATCTGATTTATGAATCCATAATATCATTGAATAAAATACTCCAGAATTATTTTGATCAGACGGGATGTAAAATGTGCGTTGAAGTCAATTTATGGAGGTTTAACTTCTCAATCGAGTGGGTCGATTGTTTCTGAATTTATGGATTTTATCTCTTACAACTTCGTTTATATCTAATAGGTAGTAATTGCATCATTTTTAATTCAACGATAGAAAGTTTAGTATTATAAGTCGGTTATTCCGTTTATCCACCACAAAAATCTACCCTAAGGTGGATACGCGGAAAAGCATGCCCGAGAATCCACCTGTATGCCTATATATTTTGTATACTTATCCAACTAGGCCTAGGGTAGATTCTCGGACAGGCGTTTTAGCGTATCCACCTTGGGTGGATAAACGGAATAACCCTTAAAAATTCTTCTAACGGATTTTATACAATCATTTAGACGGCCTCCGGGATCATTTAGGATAACAACCGGTGCACGTCTTTGCGACATGCTCATCACTATCCAAAGACACTACAACGTTCTGCTATCCACTTTTAGTCCGCTTAATTAATAGATGCTTTGAATTGAGCTGACCTGTGACATCCTTGACCATAAATGCAGCCCTGTGTATCACCGTAGCACCACACCAGGGGTTGACTTTCATAAAGTTACGCTTCAGGCGTCAAATTCATCTGCCTGTTGGAGACTCGACCACCTCTTGCGGATTCAAGGTCTTCAAAGCACAAAATAGATAAGAGGTACTCAAAAGCTCGCTTGCTGTAAAGAATAACCGGAGTGGCCATGTGGCCAGCATACTGCCACTAGAGCATGCTTATTCTGAAACCAAAGCTGACGACTCCAGTGATCTCATCTGTGACTGAAACTTCGAGCATAAGGTCGTTAAGATACTGGAATGGTTATTAGCAAGAACTTTTGCTGAAGTCGCCGTAGATCAGATAATGCAAAGGATAATTTTCAATCATAACAAACAGTTTCGACATTCGTACTGAAGAAAGAATAAATCTAAGCTCCATCCAATATCCTCAACAGTTACACAACGAATTGAACCATGTTTTCCATCAACTATGTCAAGTGGATTAACGGCACCTGAGAATGCCAAGTGTACCAACGAGAAAAAGAATTAATCTTGAGTCTACAAGCAGTTATTTATATAATAGCAGCGCGAATTAAGGCAACAAGTCTCAGATTAACAATAGCAACAAACAAACGGAAGGTAACAGAACGAAGACAAACATTCGTGGCTCTTTCAAAGGCACACAATAGTCGTCATCAATTACAGGCAATAGATCGCCCAACATCATTTGTCCGTCCGTCCGTTACTCGACTGGGGCATTCCCACGGCTCTCGGGACGATCGTGTTTGTTGTCGGAATATGTCCAACGAGAAATAGTAATAGAAAATTGTTTCTGATTGCTTCGCTCTCTACCTACTTTGATCGCCTACTCGTCCACGTTCCTATTTTTATTAGGTACTCATGGTACTGATCTTTCGTTTGTCTTCTTACCGCATCAATGTTGCATTACTCTTCTACTAAATGTACCTTAAGCCTTTCATTAAAAAAATCCCATTCACCGTTTGCTGCCTATCAGTAGTAGATACCTAACAGCGGGATCCAGATCAGCGTTTTTGTTATTTACCTATTTCCAATGCTACTAAGGTTTATGACCCCTCGGAATCCGACGTACTTAAACAACAACATATCAAAAATTATAACGAATGCCATGAGTATGTACTCACACGGTAAAATCACGGAGTAAATTCCAGGTTTATAATTATGCAGAACGATGCAAACCGTTGTTCTCCAGATGTTATCAGATACAAGACCGAAGAGAAATTGCTCCGATCAAAAGATAATCTCGCCGGAACCAAAATTGATCATTGATAGGAGGCGCGCGCGCGTCCTGCTGCCTGCCACCAGCCCACGCCCACGACAATGTTAACTCTTTTTAATTTCAAGAAGTTTGTATCTGAAAATTGGCAATTTATTTTAATAACACCAATACAAGGAAATGTTTATGTAGGTAGACAATCTACTTTCAACCACCCAATGACAACTGCAGAGGAGTATAGGCATAGCTTGTGCAGGTTATAATGTTAGGTGTCTAAGCTACACATATTATTAGTCTGCATATTTAGGTCACCTCTCAGTACAGCCAGCTTCATTCGATCTCTCGGTCAATAAATATCAGATTAAAGTGCCGCTATTGTAGCCTTCACGCACAAACTAGTACCGTGGCTTTCAATAACGGTTCGCACTATGCAGATTATCACTGGGGCGATAACCACGACGTGAAAGCGATAGCGGCGACACGATGCAGTGGAGCGGGTGGCGGCGCTGTCCCGTGGCGCGGGCGCAAGTGCTCCGCGGCGCATGCGCGAGGGACGCGTGTCGTGCCTTGACGTGACGCCTCACCCACCACCAGCACACAGCGAGTTTCAATAACTCATACCTGCTGCTAGACTCCTGTTTCTGAACATGTACCGTGCACGATCTGTGTTTGGACCAATTAATTAATTTGACAGTTTGCTTTGAACGTTCATAGCAGGTAATGTTTGATAATATTTTCCATGTGTAATTTGTAACTAGACAAGGAGAATTATTCTTCCCAAGCTGGTGGTGTCTGGTAACAGATTCTCTGTGGTACAATCATTTTTTAAGAGACAGACCAAAAACAGCTTCAGACGAAAGATCGTAAAAATTTTCCGCAACTGCGGCGGCGCTAGCGGCGACGAATGATCGTAAAAAAATTTCAAGGCCTTCAATGTGTAAGTGCAGTAAAGAAAACTATTTTAAACTGTCTTTCCTTATCGCCAGGAAAGGCACGCATGAATAAGTTAGCGTGTAGCTCTCAATTAGAATTATTTACCTGTTGAAAACTTCAAAATAATATAATAGATGCATCTTTTAAAAAAAATCTATGCTCGTGGTCATGCGAGGATTCAGAGGGACTCGTGAAATAAAGTAACTACATACCTCCCCACTTATTTCAATTTCCAAGCTTTACGTCTTGAAGGTTCCTCCGATACTATGATTTGTTGCATTCCATGCCCTGCACAGTTCCAAACTAGGACTATGATAACAACTGCGAAAAGACGATAAATAGGGAAGCTATCAAGCATTTTGATCCTCACTATGAAAGAAAGTGTAGGCAGATATGTAGGTAACACCCACATTACACGCTGTTTGGTCTTAACTAAAGCGAAGTCAGATCATATCAATTTACAGATTATAATTTGAGCGTTTGGTACTTTCTACGGGTAGGTAATGACATTTATAATTTAATGATGATGACATGAATCAGAATAGTGAATTTGTGACCCTTGGCGCGCTTACGACTGTAGAAGATTTCCAAACTATTCCAAAAGGTCAATGTTATCTTCGAATTCTTCGATACGAAAAATAAGTTACACAGATTTGACGAAGTAGCCAGTAATGTCATAAGTAGGTATCACAATTATTTGAATTTCACAAGATTAGATGGGATTGACGTTTGACCTCGAACTTGTCGCCTGTCCGTGTTAAAAAGCAAACGATGTTTATTGAAAAGCGCATCTTGCAACCGATATCGACTGTATTGCTTAATCGTCTTTTATATTATTTTTCGTCGTCGGTGTTGATTTTATTACGATGAGCCTCGACCGCATTTATGAAATAGAATGTACCTATAGTTTGGTTTGTAAGCGTGCACCATCGCTGTTGGTATCAATTCCATTAGGTGAGCGATGATCAAACGCGAGCGCATTGACAAAAAATACAGGGTGGTTACGAGGATTAGGACATTATACGCAGCTACTTTAACTGCTGCAACAAGAAGAAAATGTTCTTAAGAGACCTTCCTTAACTTTTAAGAGTATTTTTTACTCCTTTCACTGATTTTGGGAAAATGGTGCGTCCTCTAGAAAAACGACAATTCTCACGTTTTATTCGCAGATTCATAAAAGGTTTAAAGACTGGTCACAGTCTTTAATCCTTTTATGAATCTGCGTGGATTGGAATCGTAACTGATATTTGGGTACTAGACAACGACAAGTCATAAATCGCAATAAAACTATTCTCGTACACCTCCACTGTGTCTCGGTGGTTTGAGACCCCAAACAGTTTCCTAAAGTGTCCTGAAGGGATCGACAGATCCAAGTCGGGCAAAGCAAGGAGAACTTGGCCAGATAGGGTTTTACAGGACACGCATGCGAACAGTTTCGACTTAAAATCTTATTGTGGTATTGAGTTACAAACCATGGCATCATCTCAGCTCATATCCTGTGTGCCCTACACGGAAAAGATAAATCCCCTAACACACAGGGAGAATTGATGATGATCGCTGACGAAAGCGCCGTCCCGCGTACTTGTGGCGCAATACTAATCCAATAAAATATAATAATAAATCATTTTATTTTGGGCTACCATAGACCCTACAAACTTAAATATATAAAGTAATTACAAACGTGTTAATAAGTAAGGCTTAAGAATAATATGTTAGTAACACTTCACTTTACACCATATTGTCTCTGTGCTTGTCTGCGAAACAGACGGCGACGGATCAAAGTATAGCGGCGAAAAGTCTTTCCATGACGAGGGATAACAATTCGATACACCCGCCACGAACGTCTTGAAGTCGACGCGACGTTGCGGAGTGACTCCAGTAACTGCATCCTCGGTAAGGTGAGGTGTGAATTGCGAATTTGATAGATACGTCCCATCAACACTATAAAAGAAGAAAGTGTAAATTAAATTATTATTCTTGTATGCATTTTTTTTGCATAATAATTTAGGCAGATGCAATGCAGTGACAACCAAAATGTAGTGTAAACTACAAAAATACATGTTGCGTCTAACTCATGTTATTGACTTGCAAATATAGATCGATACAAAAGGTATGTGACAGCTAGAAGTATGTTTCTGAATAGATGCTCTTAAAAGTTCAAAGGTGAATTTTGCTCAGATTTTGCGTCAATCAACTTTAGTTTCGCACCTACGCATAAAGGCAAAAAACTCAGTGAATGACCCCACGTGTCAAGGCATATATCTACCCAATAAACGTCTGTATGGAAGTAGCACTCAATTAAACAGGCAAGGTTACCTACTGTCAATTGCTTGGAAAGTTTCACTTATATTGCAAGGTGCTCTATTAACAACTATTGTAATATTTGAATGAGTAATCTTCAGATGTGATGAAATGTATACATTTCATTGCTTATAAATGTATTGGATTAATATAAAGGATTTATGTTAGCACAGTACATTGCAAATCGATTCGTAGGATGATGCGTGAGAAATTAAATGAAGACATCGAGAGAGTTGCAGATCGGTAAATAGACGCCTATCTAATCTGCAAGTGGTATATCAGTCTGAACAGAATCGAATTTCAATTTGAATTGATGATACAGTATTGAATGTGTGCACTAGTTGAAAGCACTAAGCACAGCGTGGCGTGGGTGCTGTCCGTAAACAAAATATAATGAACTGAGTAAAGGTTTCAATGGCACTTAACCTTTTGTCCACGTGCGGCTCTCCAACAAGCCATTGTGATATCTGACTGTTCGTTCTTTTACCACTCTCAAGTGTTTTCTTGGTATACCAATGCATTGTTGTTATAAGAATCTATCGGGGCCATGGAGTGATGTGTGATATGTTTATGTGGTTTCGATCCATGTGATTTATTGTTGATTGTCAGGTGCTATCGATTTTAGTATCTTGAACGAAAATTGTGCGCCGCTTTCACTCAAGTAGATGACTCAGTCACACTCTGTAAGCGCTTGTTCGTAGCTAAGTAGGTGTAGTTTGTCTCGTTGCGTTGATCTATATTAATTACAATTAGCTAGCTTTCCAAATAATGATCGAATGAGTTTCTTTAAAAGGAACAGAATACCAAACATTAAAATCACAAGTTTATTTATTTATTTTTAGGAAAACTTACAGCTAAACAGATACAGTCAGTAGTAGATTATAGAAAATGGCCAATTACAAGTTTCCACGTGTAGTAAGTATATACGTTTAAATATAACACAATATAATGTATAACCATATATCTATACTTATAATAAATCTGTAGAAGTGAAAATTCTGTACATTGAAAATATCCAAAAAATAAATGGCAGGGGGTGTTACTTGACCGACACCGAACCCAAAAATGTGATTAAAAAAATTTTTGTCTGTCTGTCTGTCTGTTTGTTCAGGCATCACGCAAAAACTACCGGTTCGATTACGATGAAACTTGGTATAATTATTCTTTAATATCCTGGGCACCACACTGGGTACTTTTTATCCCGGAAAAGTATATACAATAAAAAACAAACTTAATTTTGCGGTTCGATCCCTATACCCGACTACCACTGTCTGTACTGTACCAACCGCAAATACTAAGTTTGTCGTAGGTTGGGTCACCCGCAGTGGAGTTCATTTTTAATCCTTTTAGTTTTTAGAGTTATTTAGGTTTATTTTTATATGAGTCGTAGGTATAGATTTTAATTTTAAAGTATAGGTAGGTTTAGTCATTCGTATAGATATTAGTTTTTAGGGATTTTGCTTATTTATTGAGTTTAGATTAGTTATCATCAGAAATAGGTTTATTTAGGTAGGTAGGTATTTAATTTTCTGTTATTGAGTTTTTTTTTTAATTAGTTAGGTACTTAGGTAAAGATATCATATAGGTACCCTCTTAATCACCACTAATGAGACAACACAATTGGTTTTCTATTGTAATTAGCCACAAAGGGCCCGCGACATAGATGGCATTCTGGGGAAGCACATACATTTTATCCTGTTAGCACGTTCCCGTGGGTAAATTTCCGACATCCACGCGGGCGAGGCCGCGGGCAGAAGCTAGTAATACAATATAATATATTATCATGTAAACAGAAGATTAATAATAATATTTAACTATATAAGACAGAACAGTAAATTACTATTAACGCTCGAAGAAGCAATTAGATAAGAATTTATTTAATTTAGCAACACTAGAATTAAAAATGTCGATATTAGCTTCCCAGCAGGTTGTATTGTACATACGACTCGCTCTCACCATGTACGAGTTCCGTCTGTATGTAGTGGCTACCACTGGGGTGTGTAATAAATGAGGTCTAGGTACGTAAGAACACAGACGGCACTCGCAGCCGGATTTTGTGCAACAACTCGGTAACACCAGTTGTTCCGTTGGCAATTTTGAAAAGGAACACAAGATCTGATATTTTTCTCCTTTCATAAAGTGGAAGGATATGAAATTTTTTGCAACGGTAGGTATAATTCGTTAAAAACGTCTTAGACCGATACTGAATGTGCCTTAAAAACATTTTCTGTATGCTCTCAATACGATTTATGTAGACATTATAATTGGGGTTCCAGACTTGAGAGGCATACTCCAAATGACTGCGAACAAAAGAACAGTATAATATTTTAATAGTCTTAATATTTTTGAACTCCGAGGACACCCGCAGAATGAAACCAAGTGCGTTTGATGCTTTTTTGACAATATTGTCTATGTGTGCATCAAAGAGGAGCTTAGCGTCAAAGGTTACTCGCAGATCCCTGATAGTGTTACCAAAAGATTACATAAAATGCAAACATACCAACTGGATTGAATTAGCAGAAGCAAGTGAATTTTAGCAGTATATCCGAACGTTCTCATTAGCCTGATTCACATTCGTTAAAAGTTTTATTAATATTTTGGCTTATTATCAATTTGAGAACGGTAGTAACATGAAATAGTATGTGATGCGGCACAGATATCGAATGTGTGGCGTTTGCTGTGGACACGTCTGATGCACAAGATAAGGCGGGAGGCAGCGCGTGTCCTGCGAAGCGCCTAATGGCCGACATCGCCGCGGGCGCAACGTGCCTCACAGTTTAAATTGAACGTCAAGCTATCGATTTGCATAAATCACACCGTTACCATTTTCAATTATTTGACTGGTTACATTTAACTCGGACAATCAAAACATCTTTGATTGTTAGTGACGTTGATGCTCCAGATCACCTACAGCGGAACCGATGTAGAGCATAATGAATAGGTTACCTACTGAACGACTGTCACGCCGCCACCATGTCTTCATTTATTGTCCTAATTTGGAACGTCTTAATACAACTTAAAAAAAATTATAAACGGCATTTTTTCAGACAGCAATGTTTTTAACAAAATTCATATTGTTAAATATGTATGACATGAGTATTAAGGGAAAGCTGACGAAGTGAATAATTTTTTATTGCGTCGATTCATTTATTATTCGAAGTTCGACTTCCATAAATTACGTCCTTTTATTTTGACAACATACGTTGTAAGCAGTATCTTTTGAGTAATACTTACTTTCAATTACTTTGATACTTGCGCTTCATTTTCCTCGCCGAGTAACAAGTTGATGTGATTATTTTTGCAAACGAATGTGGGACAGGCAAAGATTGTGTTCTGGCTAAATGTTTCGCGGCGGCGCTTTTGAATTTATTTGAATGTATCAAAGATGATATGTGAGAATCGTCGTTAGCAGTATATGCAGTGTTGATCGGGCCGCGGCGAACAATGGCCTCAGTATAATAGTGTCTCGCGCCGCACTGCGGAGACGGCGACCACGCCTGCCGCTTTCCGCGAACAACTTGACGGCTCTGATAAACGTGTACCTTATTTAAATATTTATGAATGCGACCCATTCGGTACCTCGTCATTGAATGATAACATAATTAAGACACAAATACTTATTATTATGCAGGGAGGGCTTAGTGAACGTTTTCTACGATGACGATGCAGCATTAATAATCTCGTAAGAGCCGCCAGTATTAAATTTGTTTCTACCCAACTCACTGAATCAAGAGACTTTAGCGATATTAACATATATAGGTACAGTCTCTTAGAAACCAAGATTTCGGATTGTCTTCACAATTATTATGTTAATTGTAGCGCTACTTTATAGATGCAAGATGATAGTAGATAGATGTAAGTAGGTACCTATATAAGAGGCAGGTTCGAGGCAGACGTTACTATTGGCGTTATTTCCATGTATACGGTTTTCAATACAGAATAACTGGTGCGTTTATTGTAGAGAACAACATAGATTTAGATAGCAAATAAACAACATAATCACTGATGTAGGCATAGTCTATACTGATATTATTTCGAATGGCCGTTGATGGGCCTTCTGTGAAGTTTAGAACTCTAACTAAACATTATGTTGTGTGTTCTCGATTACCGCCTGCACATGTCCAACGTGGGTGTTGATGGTCGCGGTAAACAATCAAATCGAGGTGGACAGAAACATCAAAAACGTTCACTGTTAAAGTTTCTTCAGGGTGGCGGAATAAAGTCCTAAAAATACCATAAGTAGTAGGTAAGTCTTCATGTTTAGTTTGGTATACAACTTAATGATCTCAATAACTTAGTTTAATGAGGACGTTGCTGCTCTTTCTCGTGCCGCAGTCCTTTATCTACGAGATAAAAGGTGACCGATATTATTCCGTTAAACACGTAAGATGGTATTACGACAATCATAAGCACCTTCAGATGATATATGAAAGTACTGTGTGAATTTTAAATACAGTTTTTACTTCACGATTTTACTTTTTGTTTCCAGGACAGTTTCCTGTACATAATATTAACATTAATGAGGCGAAGCCGTCGCACGCCCTTTATACAAATTGTTACCAAGAAGAGCTTGATTTGTCCAGAAAACAGAATAGGGCAAGTTACTGATTCACAAGTTTCTTAAAATACTTTTACGTATTTTGTACTTTTGGAAGTACCTACCTACTAATGTAGGTATTAGAACTAAAGTAAACCTAGTAAGGCCTACTTCAATAATAAGAAAAGATAAAGAAAAAAAAATAGGAGCTCGTAGGTAGCTTCTGATTATTTTTCAACAACCTTGTACCTATATAAAATAAAATTAAATGTTTATTTAAGAGTAGATATATTAATTTTTCTACTTTCTTGAGCCGTACTGTAATTGGTTGCGGGCACGCGACCGCGCGCCGCGCGCTACTCCGCACACCGGCCTGGACCCGATAGAGCGGCACTAGTAATTGACATTTTATGACTCGTTTACTTGGATAATCCATTTTATTTGTTTATAAGATCTGCTGGTAAGAAAGATGAATCAAATGTATCAAGTTTCTTTATATTTATTGCTATTATGGAATGTTTATGGTTTTTTATTGAGTTTTCCATAGGCACAAGCATACGGTTGTGTTTTTGAGAAGAGTCTCGATTCTCCTTTTCTAATTCATACCATAATTTTACGACTATACTTTTCGAATGACCTTTTATCAGTTCATTGTTGTCCTCTCAATATGTTGCATTGTCAATCTCAAGATATTCTGAATTTGTGAACATTCTTTTGAATCTTGCTGCCCATCCTGAATATTATGAAAAGCCAGTAAGCTCTACTTTTGTCGTAGAATGGAGGCAAGGCGAGTCCACTGGTTGCATTTAGTTGTTGTGGAATCTGAAGTCTTTACGCTCAATAACAAGAAGGCCTTTTATTTTTGTTTGTGCTACAATACACTCGCATCTCTATTCCATAACTGCGCCGAGACCTGTTGCATTCTCATTTAATCAAGCACTATTAGCGTACCTGGAAAATTAGCTAAGAAGCATGCGCTAACCGCCGGCAGCTCAGAGCCGACAATTAAAGCAATCATAATTCTTAAACAAAACAAGAATAATGTCTACTTAAACTTAAATACCCTGCTTTAAACGCTACAATAATAAACAGCCGACATTTCCGTAAATATATACAGAGAGTGTTTGATACTTGCGTGTGTTGCATTACGCTACAGACATGTTAAAAGTGAGATATTATCTTTTGGAACTAAGTACTCCGCGCCGCCGTGTATGCCTAATTGACAGTGAGGCAATGAGATTAACTGTGATAGCTCTGTCTTGTTGTTGTTGGTGCCTCACATACGGACATTGTTTTACAATCTTACGCTTCTGGAAAACTTGTTTTGGAGACTTTATAGTGCATCTATACGAAAAAGCAGGGTTAATTTGATTGCTTTCTTCTTAGCAGGGAAGACAATAATGCGAGTATTTGTCTAAAACTTTTAGTTACTTTAATAAAATGAGTCACGGTGTTGGTTGGAAGTAGAGTTCTGATCTGTAGCCTGTAGGTAACTAGGCATCTCTACCACAGAGTAATCTGTGTCTCTAGTACAGTACGCTATGATGACAAGTTTGCCATAAAAGATGACTACCTACCTACTTGTCATAGGTATTTCAGGAAGCCATTATGAAGGAACAGCTCGTGGCAGATTTACTACATTAACTTTTATGGTTCCTTCATAATGTTTTCCTTCTTACCTTAATACTTAGTTAGACATTATTTAAGTCCATTTAATGTAACTCTAGTACAAACAGTTGAATCAGATGATTCATTCTATTGTTCAATTGAATCATCATGATCTCAGTTTAATATGTTGTTGGATGTAATTCGTTACCGATTCCATTTTGGGAACGGAAATATTTAGTTGACAATTAAATAGAAATCGACTACCTACACGTTCCCTAAAATAGATGTACGATATATTCTCTCATTATACAACACACTGTTACAGACGTAAGATAGGAGAGGCAACGAATTTGAACACGGTTAAATAAAGAATAGTTATGATTTGAATTTCTGTTAAGGCTCGAGTCCCAGCCGCCCGACCATTGTTTGAGACATTATGGCCCAAATACGGCGTGCACACCTGTTAGTGCTGCCCGATACCTTACTAACTTAACCTACTTTATTAACTTAGTAGTCTAATAAATGTATTACCAGTTTACTTAGTTAAGTTAGAAAGCCCGCGCGATATGGTACTTCCATTACTGATTTTAACGAATATGGCAGTATGAAAGTAGAGGCCTGCATAGGTAGTTAGTGAAATTCAAATAGTATTTTGCTTTTGCTTTTGTTTTTTTAATAGTGTTTTTTTTATCTTGGTAATGATATGTTGAACGGCTAACCTTTAATACACTCCCTCAAAACTACTTAGTGATTGCTTTTGTGGGTTTTTTTAGTTTTATTTTACCATTCTTTCTATGTTATCGAAATCTCACATCATCTCAACATGAATCCGTCGCTGTAGGTAGAAAACGGGGCTCCACAAAAGGAGCGTTTACACTTGCAGCAGGGATCCTAAATTGGCTGTGCGTGAAGAGTAGTATGGGATGTGTGCTGTAGCGATGTAGATTTGGATGCCGTTACAATATGTATTGGGCCGTGTTGCGGGACAGCGATGGCCGCTGCCGCCGTGGCCGAGGTGCGACAAGGGCGTGCGACGGACCGTTCCAATTTACGGGTCACGAGCGGACCACTCGCGCGCCGACCTATCTGCCTTTCCTCCATAATTGAATCCAATGGCGTGGGAGACTCGATACAACTAAATAAAATATTTCATAAAACTTACGCTACCGATTACCCTGTCACTGGCATTTTACTTACGTATATATTTATCACAAATTATAGGTGCTAAACGAAATGTGGGGTGTAGTACCTTATTTAATTTATAATTGTGCAATAATTGAGATGGTCCAATTCAAGTAAAGTCCTTTTAAAGTATAACACAGTACATAACTGGAACTGTCACTCTCACGTTTGTTGTAGGTACCTATATCCGTATGTTAAACAACAAAAATCTTTCAGAAAAAGTTTCTGGATGGGTAATTAGGCACACTACATTTATCATACCTACCTAATGTACTTAATCATAACAAACAGTCGATGTATTTGTGTAGGGAATCCATCTATTAATTTTCTTAACACCTGTTTACGCATATTCGAAAATAGACCAAGTTACAAACAGCTAGTGTTAAGTTACTATGTCCGTACGTAAGCCTTTTTTGAAAGTGCGTCGGCGTCGGCGCCGGCGCGGCGCGGCGCAGGTGCGCGATTGTCGCGGATCGGCCTCAGATAACGCCATAGCATTAAACTTAAATACGAGATCAAACTCTGAACACTTGTGCACTACGCCATTGCAATTGATTGCTTGTAAAATTACCTGGTGATTTATCAATAAATGTCCATAGGTTCAACACTTGGTTTCCTATTACGCGCTAGCGGATAGTATCTTATAATAATATAATCATTTGATTACTTACTATAAATGTCAAAGTTCGTTCATAACACAGACTTTTCTCAGAATTTTGATATTAAGCTGTTCATAATTTTGTTACACATACAATTTTTGTTATAATTTTGTTACGTTTTGTTGTCGTTTTGTTTTGTTATACTTTAATTCAAAGATACACATTTGCAATTACCACACAAACTGAGATTAAATTAAAACCGTTTGAGATAAATACTCCCTTCTGTTTTTGCAGTATCAGGTGTGCTGTTGCAAGTATGCTTCTCGTAATACCGGTAGCGCTAACCTGAGGTAAATACAAAAATAACTTACATTGGGCCGACTACTGTTCTTTAGACAAGCAACATTGTAGGTATTTTTAAAGAATTCCAGTCGCTATTAATGGTTTTATTGGTAAATTTAAATACTCGTCATCCTAAATCAGTAAAGTTGCTATTATGCACGGCAAAATATTGTACGTCTATAAGAGCTTTTTTCCTTAATTGTGAAGTGGTAGCTATTGCTCCAAATTTAGACAAAACTCGCAGCCGTATAAGCCTGTAAGGAGAGCGCATTATAAGGCGCATAAACCGCGATACGGCCGTTGCAAAGGTTAAGGGCACAAGACACCACGTGGGAGGTGCCAGTTTAAGAAATCCGAGATCCTGTCTTGTTCACAAATGGCGTCCATTTTCACTGCAACTTTGTCCTGGAAATGCATTAAACAGGTACTATAGTTTACCATGTGGAAATATGGATACAATAAAATGTACTTGAGATAGTTGTTCAAGTAAAATGTGGAATGGGCTATTACAGTATCAATAATATTTCCTAGTAATATTTAAATACTAGGATTAGTACGGTAGGTAGCAATGTTGTAATAACATGCTACCTATTTTTGCAGCTGAGTTACTTTAATCTTGATTTCCAATTGTTTAGAACTAAATCGTTAAAATGATTAAAAACACAGTAGATATCGATTTCATTTGAATTTATATTTCAGTACTTACCTACCTACTTACCTAGCCTTGACTATTCGAAGTGTTCGACAATCTATCACAGTAACACGGTAGAAACATTTTGTATTAATTGCAAACAATTGCTGATAGTATCTGCTACACTTTTAAGGTGTACTTCAGCCAAATATCATGTGAAGGGTTGTTTTATAAGGTAACGCTGCAGCGGTGCGCCGGGGGAGCACGACTCTCGTTGAGGATAGTGGATTACGTGTGAGTGCGCTGGCGCAGTCGTGCACACGAGCTGGTTCATTATCGCGCGTGATGCATTTCGCTTGCCGCCCACCGTCGCCGCGTCCCATAATGTTCGCTCTCCAATATAGCTCCAACAATCATCGTTGATTTCGTATGTCTCTGTTTTATATTTATTTCATTCAATGTAGGTACAAATTTAGGTAAAAATTTACCGATAGGTACACATTATGGTATGTTGCGACATCCTTTTACGTAATTTTTTTTTTCACAGTCTACATAATAGATTCTGTAGATATGGTCCAGCACAAAAAATTTGAAATGAAAAAATATTTGGACGTAAGTAGAGTTTTCAAAGAAACAAGGAAGAAAATGTCCTGTATATCTACCTAATAGGACACCAAGGGTTACCTTGACACCTATCACACTAAAAACAGCTTCAAAACAAATTTTCAATAGGATTCGGTCGTTTCCTGGAGTTCGCATCAACAATTCATGAAGTGAATAGTACGAATCAACAACAGTAGCATTAGTAGTCAACTTTAATGTTTCTGTTTTGCGAGTCACAGGTTTCTTGCATTTTAAATTTGATTAGGGTCGTGTCTCAATATGTTCTTTGGGACTTGTGAAGATATTTATGTAATACCTACTTAAAATAACTGCTTTAGCAAATAGGTACCTATAGAGCTTCATCATAAAACGTAGTTGAATCAATTGAGACATGCAAGGACGGTAAGTAGGCACCAATGGAGCAATACCATTAAATTATATGGACACAAACATAAATATGTTAGACAGATCAAACACAATTGTTTAGTACTGGGAGAACTCGTAATTTTCACATCATGTTCTCAAGTATAAATATTTCTTATGTTTTACCTTATGCTTTGTTTTCAATGGCGGCACTAGTTTAACAACATTAAATAAGTTTGTTTTTAGTAGCATGCTGTTAGACAAAAACGATGTATTTTTTGTGAAAATACCTAATCCTATATTTTATTTTATTTGAAAAAAAAACGATGTTACATTACATATTAGTAGATTATTAACCAAGGGGATAAAGCAGTGTCTTCTGTCGCGGATGATGATTTAAATCGCGAGCGTAACGAAGGACCCGAGGTTTACTCCCGAGCGTAGCGAGGGTGTTAAAAACTGAAATCACGAGCGAAGCGAGGGATTTAAGACGAGTCCTGAGTGTAGCGAGGGATTTAAGTTCACCCAAGACTAAGACAGCTTTATCACCGAGGAAAATACTCTACTTTTCGTACCATTTGCGAAAAAATTTACACAATAATAATAATTATGAGATAAGCATTAATTAAAAATAATGACATTTAAAAGTAAAAGTTAACATTCGAAACATTGGTCCAATTATTGATAGAGAGAGTTACATTTTTGTTTGGTACATTTATTGTTGATGAGTTGATTTGAATATTTCTCTGTTCTTGCGTCTGAGGAACTTGGCAAATTCCTAGACTAATATTTTTTGTCGGAAAAGCAAAGGCATCAAGCTCATACGGCCTCGTCGGTTTTCGTAATTTTATTTAATAATCATAACTGCATAATAAATGCGTATTCCTTTTTCAAAAAGATGTATAATGCTTTATATACAAACTCAATGGTGTAAACATAGATGTAGTTCAGTATAAATTTCGGAAAGTATTCCAAATTTAAATCACTCAATCATTCTCCCCCTAGAGGATGAATGAAATTCAGTACAATTTTCTCTCCCTGTTTTTAACAGATTAAAAATGACTATTATTATGTTCGCTTTTTGTGGCCTAGAATGTCACTTTTTTGAGCAAGTGGTATGAAAAACACTTATATGTACGAGTACCTATGTCATACCATAATATCAGCCCTAAAATATAAACATATATTTCCGTATTATTTCATGGATTACAAATTAAGCAATTAGGGTACAAAAAGATGTAACCTAGGATTATTTTTATAAAACCGTATTTTTGGTCACGACCTCAATCAGATGTGATGATAAAAAAGGTCCTGAATAAATTGTAGCTCAATTAATTTTATTTGTTTGTAATAAAAAATAATGACATTTGAAATCTTTAATAAATGTGGCTAACAGATCACTGGTTTAAGTTAGTCACACATCTCAGCCATTATTATCGACTTCGTCAACAAATCCTGAGCAGTCAGTTGAACGTGGTCTTAATTCCGAGCAATGATTTACAACTTGTTAATAATACCGCAGGCGCAGGTTTAAACCGCACATCCATAAATCAAGATCCGAACTGTAGCTTAAACGAAAATATTGATTGTAATGCTCCGGTTTACGCAGTTCGATGTTTATATGTAAGAGATTTTTGCTCGAAGTTAACGAATTTATGATGTAACGGTTAAACTGGCCCTTACTCCTCCATTTTTCCCGAAAGTAACGATAAGTAACTATGTATTATTAAAATTTCAGCGAAAGGTATCTTTTATCAGGTAACGTTTTTTGTTACAATCATTAAGGTGATGTTTCTCAAACAGGCTAATTGATTGTTTGATGCGGCGAGCAGGTATCACGCGGCAGTCATTACCGCAGTGACAGATGGAGGTAATAAATACAATTTGAGCACGGTTAGGAGTAGGTAAAGAATTACTTGCGAGAACATATATCCGTGCCAGACGTATTAGTAACGCAGGTGTAATTTGTGCAGTGATGGGCGTTCTGCTCTATTGGTGTTTCTACATAATTACTAAAGGTAATTTAACTGCTTCATATCGTGCGACCTTTGTATAGTTAGAGAAAATCTGCGGTTTCTTTAATTTACGACAAATGTAACGTAACTTATGAGTGCATACATGTTTCTGTTTGTACTATGCGTGTGTGTGAACTGTAGGATTCTAATGTTGCAATTTCCAATCTGCTAACCCGGCGCGACGTGGACGGACATTGTACAGCTGATTTACTCAACGACTTATGAATATGGAATGACTGGGACGAACGTAGATGACAGTGCGAACCACCGAATAACTCATGACAATAAATGTGTGCTTATGGCTTTTAGCTCAGTTCATTTGGTACAAGTCAAATTTATTATCCTCGTTAGAGTAAGTTGAATATTCTATTAGGTCTTATCCATAGAAATATAATTATTAGTGAAAGTATCATAGGTCCTTAACCTACCCAGCTGTGGGAATTGTACGAATAACTAACTACATATACAAATAATACAAAAACTCCTTTTGAAAAATAAAATATCATTAAATAGATATGTATGTAAAACATCTACTAATAAAAAATTCCGCTTTTGTGGTAAATTCTGAAATAGCGAAAAATTAAGGTGATTAACGTGGCAGGTAGCCTAATCAGAACTCTTCGCTACTTGTTAATGTAACATGTTGAGTTAGACACGTAACAAGCAGCACTCGTCATAGGTCGGGAGGTGGAACAATGAGGCTGCAGGCGCTGCAGAGTCGCGCCCGCGCCGCGCCGCCGCCGCCGAGCGCCGCGTGCGCCGGTGCCGGTGCCGCGCGAGGTGAGCTCCGGGGTCACTGCTCTGACCTGCGCGTGGGCGCGCCCGTTTCCGCCCGCGAAACCGAATCATTGCGCCCCACACTCCTAATCTTTAACGATATAGCACATATATACGCACACGACCTACAACACTTGCTGTTATGCCTTTATGACGGACATAAAAAGTTATTCAACCGACGCGATTCTTTCAAAAAGGATGTTCAAGTAATGTCACTTGTCACAGTGAAAGTTGTCATTTACTTTGCGTGAATTTTATGAAGCTGCATATTATGAAAGTTGTGCGCCTACAGGTGTTTACTTGATCAGAATGTAATTTATGAAAGTAGAATACTTCCTGAAACAAATACTGAAGTATTTAAAGCTAAAAAGTTAATTCGGGCGATGATCATAGAAGATCGCAGTGTCAAATCTCGCTCACCTTTACAAATTGGTTCAAGCACTGTACATGTATATGAAATATACTTTAATAACTACGTAGCGAGAGACACGACGCATAGCCATAATTTACTGTATGGTGAGACGTTTAACAGGCCAAACCTTACATCAATGCTAAGATTTTTCCGGTTTCATTGTTACTTAGTGCGTGTATTGTTCGTGCCACTATCGTTACAATTAATAGTTTAAAACAATTGCGTTTACAAAAGCTCCGTTAGCTCACTCTATCTGCGTCAAGAGAGCTCGGTGCCGAAATATGTTTATCGACCATCACCAGATCGAACGCTCGAAAGTCCTACGAGAACGCTTGCCAACTATGGAGATGGCTCGTCTTTATTTCAATCCCATCTTTATCTGTATTCTTGTGATATCCTTATGTTTAAAGAGCATATCTGCGAATCAAGGCATCTTTGTAGAGCACGAATTCTGTTTACGTAGGATTTGGATGGATGTTGTAGGCATTTAGACTCCAGATCTCCCACAAATTACAAATTTCTTGTAAAGTTTTCCTGTCAGCTGTATAATGTATGTATAACTTGATGTAATTTGTGGTGATGAAATAAACATTTTTATTATTATTTCATTCCCTTCCGATAGTAATACAATGAATCTGTTTCCATATTATTGCATCTGAACCAGATAATAAAAAGTACATTTGCATACACACGTAGGAATCACAATGGCCGATTTAATTACGGTTTATTTTTTATATGAATTAATAGCAGGTCCAAATGTGAATGGGCCATCGTGGTAGACCTGTTTAATATATGAATTGTATTGCGAATGTATATGCATACTTAATGATCAACGGGGATAACCAAGTCATATTCTTCTTACTTTTACTTCAATATGAATATGACGTATCATGTTTTTTACATTACAGTTTTCAAATTTTCACGAATTTTTACGATTTTTCCAAGAAAAATGATAACACATAGACTAACAAATATTTCATTGCTAAGAATATCTTTCAGTACCTACACAGTTTCTTTTATTCTGTTAGCTGCTCAAGATACAAGCAACCCCGGTATGTTATGTCTTTAACCGATCAGTGATCGATATCATCATTATCATCCACTATTAAAATCTTGTCAGTACAACCTGCTTAAATGTCAAGTGAACGCGGTAGCCACATTAATCTTAGTTATACCTCAACATTGTAGATAAATACTGCCGCTAGGTATATACAACCTACAGTCACATACTTGAAACATATAACTAGTATTATATTGTTACAACAATGTACTGTATGCATATACTTATTCATAATAATAAATCTAAAGAGAACTTTCATAAATGCGTTCGTGGTAAGCGTTTACACTCCAATATTTTTTGGCACCAGGCCATTGTATGCAAATGAAGTAATGAATGTTTTCACTGCAACAAAACACGAGTAACGGTTCCCTTAAGTGAAGATTTGTCGGCCAATAATAATTATCACCGGCTTGTAACAAATCCACCCGCGTGTCGGTACCTATCTACGAGTACTTATCAAGTCAATGATGTGTAGGTGCGGTATGGTAATTTTACTTTCGAAAAGTGACAGAAATTAAATTGTTAGTAGACATATGAATGACTGAACTTTTACAGAATGAAACCGTTCAACTTTTCATAAAGAATACTACCTATAGATTTCGTTAGCTCCAAAACAGGAAATGCTCTTTTGTTATAAAAGCAAAGTGATGCTTTATCGGTGGGTGGTACTTGAAGCGAACTTAAGGGCGTCAATGAGACGAAGTAAAGTATCGAGTAACAAGTGTCCGTAAATAGTGACAATGTTGAGTCAGAGTTATGATGACTCTCACAATGTATGCTGAGAGACACAACACTTATCTGCAACATTGATTAGCATAGAAACAAGCAAAATGAGACATTAATTTAATTGCATCCAAGTCATCGCTGACTTAGAAAATACCTCTTAACTGATGCAGTATATTCCCATCTGATGAGATTCGACTTCAGATGTTCATAGGTACTTATGCGGCTGCTACGGGCTGCTGCTCGAGCACTCATAGCCACGCATTGTCGGCAGTATCGCGGTTTCATCGGAGATTCTTCGAAATCTGTTAGTGTGATAACGCGGAAGAAATCATAATTTCGTCAACTGAAAGTGATGTCAAACTGAGGTTACCATGCAGCTATTACTATTGGGACATTGCTGGGACACGTTGGACTCTGGAGTCTGGTTATAAACACAATTTCAGAAAAAAAAACTAGTAATTACATTTTACAAAAGTTTCCGCATAACGGCTACGAATTTCTCGTAGCTTCCACCCGATTTCGTAGCAGCTACGAAAGGAGTTATGAGCTTAAGTTAATGTACTATGCAGATTAATGTTGGTATCTATTTGTAACCTTGTCCATCTGAACTTATAATTTTTTATTGATATCTCAAGTGCAGATACAATCCACAGAGGAAAAATAATGATTTCGTAGCTAGTTCAAGCGTAGCGCTACGTAGCGCAGTTTTTGTCAATTAAAAAAATAATGTATATTATGTACTTATGTCGACGGCTAGGATTTCTTCTGCCGTCGAACTTTTATTTTTGTCAGCCGTTTCGGTTTCTGTACCATTGTAGTATGTACCTGTATTGGCAGGCACGTGAACAATTTACGTGGATTCATGTTTAGAGAAACCTTAAAGAGCCTGGGGCATTGATGATTATAGATACTAGCTGCTTTTTGACACAACAATCTCAATAATTGGTTTTAGTAATTGCCGTAATTAATTATAGGTACAGTGTGGCAATTTTGTATATTGGCAGCTTTTAATCTCGCCATTTACAATCTTGATTATGGTTAGTGTGACATGAGTCATAGTACTACTCCCTTAAATGTCCCGTATTTAGAAACACAGATGGGGGCCCTACATGGTGCATGCCGGTGGCGATGACTAGCGACTGATTCAATTAGTGATTGCGTTCACTTGTCGGCGGGCGCGGGCGCGGGTGCGGACGTGGCGGCGCTGCGCACTGCGCAGGCGCGGGAGCCTGCGCGCACGCCGAACTCCGCACCACTCACTGATGCAATGATACCATCTACTTTTCAAGCGAGACAATGTCGTGATGTTTTAAGCTGTGATCTAAAAAGTAAATGGCCGGTGTTTTTAGGTTGCCATTAGTCGATCTTTATTGTTAGGGTTGTTATTAAAAATAAAACATCTAAACGGTGTAGCGTAAATGTTTGATAGTTATAAACTTTAAATGCCACTTACCAAATACAGTTGAACAGTAGTTACCTGCGATAATATAACTTGTTATGAAGTTATGTGCGTTTCATAATCCAGGATGTATGCAAATACGATTTTAATGACTCTTGTTTTTATTTTCGTGAAGACATTTATGTCTTTCGCACATCGTCATAAAAATTAATACTTTCGAATGTTAAATAGTTCACGCTGCATGAAGCCAGAAGATTAAAAGACGTAAAGTATTATAATAAATAATAATTCGCTTCTAGCAGAGACTAATGTCAGCCATTATTATTTTAAAACGCTTAAATTATTTTAACGGTCTCGAGATTATTAGGTATCTGTCATCATTATCCGATTAAATGCTCACTCTAATTGATGGAACTGACTGGAGCGGGCGTTTGCTGAATCAAAGAACGTGCTGCTTATTAAATTGCCGAGTGCAATGACTGTTTATGAGTGTTTACATATGAGTTCATGCTTCATACTTTTATCTATGACCCAGTGAGTTTTCGTCATTGATTTTTTATAGTCAAGAATTTAGTTGAATTAAATCATCCAGTCTCAATAAATACGGTGTAGAAGCATGGGCTTATCTTTAGCATCTGTATAATCTATTTGCTTAGAAATTAATGTGCTAGTATTTCGACAAATGAAGTTTTATTGGAGAATACCAAGTGGAATGAATAGCAAGGTTTGTAGTTGAATTGTTTGTCTATCATCGGCGCGAACGTAAATTTGTCCGGCTAGATATACGCGGCGCGTCGTACACTGGCGCACTACAATGATTGTCTTGTCACTCCGGCGGAGTTACGCGCTCCATCCACTCGGTACATTTGCTTTATGTGAGATCACCCATTTCAGGAATGCATGTATGATAATATTTAAATAGAGGCAACACTCATGACAAACTGTTTTGCTGTCATAATTAAGATATCCATCCAGTGCAATATGTAGTTAAATTAGTACCTAATATGAATTTGCAAAAGTTGTGGTTTATTATTATATACTAAGCTGTTTTAAACAACAAAAGCTCTAGTTACTGCACTGTTAAAATAACTAACTAAACATACTTATAAAAACTTTAACTTAATGGACTGTTTATGGCCAGCTTGGCTGAGCAAACTAATCGATCAAACTAACCGTACGTGTATATTGGCAATATAAACAAAAATGAGCCATTACGTTACAAACCTATAATAAAGATAATAGTCAAAAAGCAGTCCACTAAATATAGTGGTGTAATTTGCTTTTGTGAGCAGGTTGTCAGTGAGGTGAGGTCACGGCGTCACGGCGCGGGAGAGCACTCGTGGGCGGGACCATTTTGACTTTTGGTAATTACATTCGGACACCTTAGACGGACATTTGGATGAAATAGGCAATTACGTTTCATCATAATGTTGTACTTACGGTTTACCTATTCAACTGGCGCCTTGTGTTTCCATAATTCAATGTCAAGCAGCTAAGGTGGCGGAGATTTATTGGCCTCCACTTCATGTTAAAGCGAATTCATAATATCAATATTAGATATTACATTGATTTGTTTACGACTCTACCTATAATTTCATGATGTGCGCAAAGATTACTCGACGAATAAAATTGCACCAAAGTAGGTAAGTATATGTGATTTGAATACTAAGAGTATCTAGGCAATATTTATCTTTTCGAGCGCTGTATCTAGATTTTCTGTTTCATTTGTTAATACTAATTCGATGAAACATACGATAAAATCGCAAAACTATGTGTCTATAAGGCAACAAAATTGAACCATAAATTATTATTTTAGAAATCATTAATTGCGTGTTTATATAGCGGTTACTTCGATCTCCTTTGTTTCACGAACAATAGGTAAGGTCAGTGGGAAATCGTTTTATTTTCTGTTCTTAAAATGCACTTTCACCAATAAACCGCGTTGTCCAATTTGAAGAATGGTGGCCGTTTAAGGCTTTTATGTGTGTTTTTGGTTTCTATTAACAATTCAGAAACACAATAATGTTTGTTTTGCTTAAGTTTTTATTATATTAATATCATGTCCGATGATAGTGGTACAGATATACAATTTATTGCAAGGGTTTTACTTGATATACTTGGCTTCTATTCTAACACAAATGAAGGTGGATATAAATCTCCACACATACAACTTTGCAATGATGCAAAGCAGTGCAAAGGCATTCCATCAATACATCAAAATTACACCAAAAGTCACAGCAAGTGGCTGCCACAGTTCCTAACTGGACTAATATTTTTTGCGTGAACTTTAGCAGAATAGTTGGAAATGTAAGGTTGTGTACAGTGAGTGTCGCCGGGGGGCGGGGGCGGCGGGCCGGGGGCCGCGACGTGGATCGTGCGCGTGCGCTCGTGGACCGATGATCATGCCCCGAAGCCTCCCGATCGCTGACACACGATCTATTTTCAATCGATCTACAATTCACTTCATTTGCATGCTTTACCTATATTGTTTGGTTTTTAGGAATTAGCCTTGAGTATGAACGTGTGCTGTGTCTGTAGATGGTCGCGTTGCGATGGTAGTGCTTGCGCAATCGTTACTTTATGATGTTTTGTTCCAAAACTAGCGAATTTTACCCACGAATAGTTGCTGTGGAAGTATAAACTAGCCTTCAGAGCTCTTTTCAGAGCTGTTCGTCTTTAGCTAACAAATAGTAACTAACTCGTGAAGTAAGAAGTTATTAATACATTAATATCAATTTGATACTTATTCAGATTTTAATCATAATCATTTGTTATGTAGATAAAGTTTAGTCTTTCAAAGCAAGGTTTCAAAATACTATCGTAAAAATGTCGCAACGATAATAATTTTGAGCATCTTAACAGAAAATAACCAATTAACATTTATGTTAAAATTAATAACATCTATTAATTTTAGGACGTGACAGGCGAATAAGCTTTGTCTATAGCAACATTGTAAAAACATGGTATTCTGATTTTATTTCGTTAGAGTTTCTAAGAAACGAGACAAAGAGTCGTGTTGTTTATGTTCACCGATAGCCTACATTCACAGTCTCGTTTTGATCTCCACACACCTTCACATACCTACGACCTGTTATATAAAGAATTGCCAGTATTTATAGAAAACACGTAACGTATGTTCATTATAAAAATATTTGTTCCAAGTATTTGTGGAACGACGTCTCAAAAGCGCCGATGTTCGATTGTTGTGCCGCTGCCGGCCCAGGGAAGGTAATTTTTCGATACATATCTATCTAACGTAGGATTTATCACCTTGTTCGATGGGTAGATATCGTGTTGCTACAGATTCAAATGGTGTTACGGTTTATAATATCTGTAAGTACCATTGTTTATAAAGTTTTAGACGCTGCGTCACGAGGTTACGCAGATTCTACAATTTTGATAGCGTTGCATGTAACGTAATTTAACAACGTCTTACATAATAATCAATGTATTTATAACTCTATCAAAGTGTAGTGCTCCCCAGAAAAATAATATAATCTATGCCCAATCCCTGTAACCCTCATTTGGAAATGCAACCCAACATCTTCAACCTACTTCGTGTAACTCAAATCGGCCATCATTTATGATGTGGTATAAAGATAGTAGAGCTACTTGACATGATTAAAGAAATTAAGAGCATTTTAAATGATGATGGATTAACACGTAGCAGTGGGTTGTAAGTAGCGGCGGGCGGTGCGGCGGCGGTGCGGCGGCGGTGCGGTGCGGTGCGGTGTAGTGCTCAGGTGCACACAACAGTTAAGTGAGACGTTCACCCCGAGCGGCAACACGCGCCGACCCGATCCCGCGCCGGCTAACTATGTAGATCTTCCCACGATTTATGCCGAACCACCTTCGATTTCTTCTAGTACGGACCTCCAACTATGTGGGAAATGGACTAGCGTCGTAACACAGAGTGGACTAGATACTTTTTATAAAAAATCCAGACAAATTGTTATAACGGCTAGTGAAATATTATTTCCGTACTTGAATTTAGATTTTTTTTTTTTGATGTCGTTGATGTCTTTTGTTCGGAGTTTTGATTTAGTTTTTAGAAGATGTACAAAATATAAATGTTGTATGTACAATATTAATATGTCATACTATTTGTTTTTACCTAAGTAGGTAAATGAGAGCATTTAGTAAAATTTAAACATTGATAAAGGTTATCTCTAACTTTTAACGAGTAAGTACATCATCCGTGATCTAATTTATGGATATGTTTTGTTTGTTAGAGCTGTATCTACAGCCTAAATGTAACTAAGCAACGTACAAATTGTACAACACTTTATTGGTTTACTTAACTTCTTACACAAAACCGTTGTTTGTATGATTCGTCGAATATAGTCGCATCTGTGTATTAATATTAAAACATCAATTTTAAATCAAATGCACTATTGTATTCGTGGTTTCGTAGAACCAATAAGTAATGAGGCAACTGCGTGTGGCAGCAATTTATTCCACAAGTAGAGCAAAGTGAGTAAATGAAGACGTCCTTTCTCAAATGACAATATGACACAAGTAAACAGCATCCGTGATTCCGTAGTTCCTTCTTTACAATCGAAACATGATTGTTTTGTTGTTACGTCATTTCTGCGATGCCGTATCGATAAAACTGAACGTGACTTAGCCAACTACGTTACTTAACACGATACACGCTTTTAATACAAAAGAAGTTAGATATCTATAATCATAACTCATTTGTGTATTCCAATCATCAATTTTAAAATATGCTCTGATGAAAATTAACAAAGAGTAAGTGAGCTTACACAATCGAGTTCTTTTATAATGTTATGTGCAGATTACATTGTATAGTCACTTGTTAGTAAATAAGGATTCTATACTTATCTAGTTCATTGTTGAACAAGGATAACAAAATCGAGCGCCTTATCGTCTAGCAAGAGTTGTAAAAGCTTCTCGAACTATGGGATAGTTTAAGAACGCTCGCAGCAGTGGATTTACGAGCTTTGCACTTATTTTTATTACGTTCTAAAACATCTTTTTGATCTTGATCTAACCGTACATTACATGGCTGCGCAGCTTTCCACCGTCCAAAAGTGGAAAATTATTTAAACTAACCAGAAGGAAAGAGAAAATTTTTCGCAAAGTTCGCAGCAGTGGATTTACGAGCTTTGCACTTATTTTTATTACGTTCTAAAACATCTTTTTGATCTTGATCTAACCGTACATTACATGGCTGCGCAGCTTTCCACCGTCCAAAAGTGGAAAATTATTTAAACTAACCAGAAGGAAAGAGAAAATTTTTCGCAAAGTTTCAGGAAGCGTGTGAGTTGTCGGCATGTGATCTCCGTAAGGTGGTGTTGCGTTACGTTCCGGCGTAGTCGCGGCCGGTCGCCGGTCGCCGCGTGTAACCGTTGCAGGCTGCGGTCGCAGCGGCCAGCGGTCGCTCCCGACACCCTATACTAATTAGCAACTACGACACGTGTCGGGTTCGCGGCTGACACTATGCGCTGCTTTCTCCTGACATTCGAGTACTTGTAACTCTGCGGCGGTATGACGAGCTTTCTTGTCTTCAAGAAAATTGTTTACTGTTAAGTTATTTTCTTCTCGTTTTTCTAACAATTGAGTGTCGCAGTACTTAATAGAAACTGTTATCCTTCAGCAGGGAATAGTCCTCAAAGAGCTCTAAAAAGTCAAGACTTTTTCACAATAAGCTTAGAGTTGAAGTTCGTCTATAAAAAAATGAGTTTAACAAATATTTCGTTGCATCTCGACGAATTCTAAAATAGTTTTCAAGAATCCTCATAGTGTAATCCAAATCTTTTGCAAAATAAATTAGTGGATATAAAAAAGCTTTATCAATAGCACGATAAGAACCGGTCTCATGAGCTATTATCGTAGTAATGTTGTTTGCTATGGACGCTAATGATACGGGGCGTACGAGCTGCGTCCAGCCGCGGCGTACTAATGGTACCTAATCTGAATCTACGGCTCTATAAACATGGCGAGTCCCGCACTTAATGCCTATTGACACTCGTAAAAATCATCCCTTCGTCATTTTAATAGTGACAATAGTACTAACACTTCGAACTATATTTAAGGTAGTGGTCCTTTTATCCTAAGTTATAATATGAACCTGTCGTGGAATATTTTGCTACTGCTCTGAAAATGTTTCGTTTGGTTTAAGAGGTTTTGCAATGAATATCTAATATTTTTCATTTCATACATAAATGTTCTACATTAGGTACGCCTGAAAGCAAATACATGTGGAGCTCATACTTGAGTTAATAACTATCATAACCATAAGCGTTTATTTGGTAACAATTTGAACTCATCACAATGGATAGTCATGAAAAATCAATAATTTAGAAAATTTAGAAAGGCAACCATCTCAATATAGTTTAAAGTCGGGCTTTGTAGGACGATTGACCGTGATCTTTATAACGGTTTTAACTAAACTACGACGGACAGAGTTCACGACTCGTTTTTATTACACGCTAATATAATAATGGGTGTTTGCTCTGTTCTTAAGTTGGAAACCCAAATAGATGTCGATCAATAGCGCTATAACTGAATTCCTCGAGTAACTGGCAATAATAGCTCACGTCGCCGCTACAGTCAATAACGAGGGCGAATATTTTTGAATAACTAACAAATATTCTAATATCGAACGAAGCCATCGACAGAAACTAACGAATGTCTAACTTCCAGGGACCTTCACCATTGGTATTTATATACCACATGTCAATTCTGCTCACTATGCCATGTTATAATTGGTGCGGCACGCGGATTTCCACAGGCATATTAGTCACACTGTAATGACTTAACTGTCCGATTTCATCTGAATAATTACAGGAGTTTGTGATATAAGAGGACCATCGATCACAATGTATCACACAGTTATTAAAGGGAAAATATGTATATTAATTTATGCTCATATTTTTATTCGTGGAAGAGATTCGACTACGCATACGCATCCATTGATATTTAACGTAAGTCCGTTGCGTCACGTCACATGTGGATGTTGAGTTGCAACGCTGCACAAAGAGAAAACATTGCATCATTCACGAGGTTATTTTAGGTATGGTAATGTTGCTGTACGTAGATTGTTGACTAGATTTCACGAGCTGCAGTAAAATGTTATGACGTGAACACTGCTACTTACAACAACCAAATGGCTTTGCTTGTTTGTCCCGTGTGTTACTTAACGAACGCTAAGTAATTTAAACATTTATTACATTAACTTACAAATTATGTTACTCGTAAACGCAAAGTAATTGTTGTATTTATGTACAGCGAGTACTTTCGTGTATAATTATAATCCTATAAATCAGCCTGTACAAAATTTAGGAGGGCATCCGTTGCGTTCATTAGTTGTTGAACACTGCAGTTTGTTAGTACCTAGTACATCAACGAAGATAGATTGATTTACAACTTGATATAAAAATGTTACACATTGCTTACAAAAGAAGAGTACGTACAAATAGTATTTTAGCGCAAAAGCAAAATTTTTAGAAATGGCTAGAACCCGATCGAATTTCCATTTCGTTGTTGGTTTCAGGAATTTTCGGTCGAAATATCCACTTTCGTTTGTTTAAACCGAAAAAAAATTAAGTTACTGCAAAACAATACTTTCAATTCAAATAGAATTTAAATTTTACAACTACTATAAGTACTCTCAATAACTGTATTTTACGGTTTAATATAATGATTAAAAGATTGACACTGCATCTCTTTTCCATAGAAAAACATATAGACAAATAAACAATCTAATATATTATTGGTCGGACTCTCGAAATGACTCTTTAAGTTATGGAAAATGATTAAATTCAGATTGTCCAATTCAAGAATCAAGTGCATGTAGAACCTGTGAGTATACAGACCTACGTCCCTTTACAAAGTTTGCTTTTACAACCGTTGATTTGCGGCTTGCTCTATAATAGCAATAAAATTAATACGAGCATTACGTTCCAATTTCGAATGTGAGCTTTAGGGTGGCTCACCTCAACCACATTCCGTTTTGATTACAATTTTTTCACTTCTTTTTTCCTTATATGATATTCTATAATATATGTAGTCGGACGGAATTTCTGTAATTTAATCAATAAATACTAGTGTAGTATGACATATAAGTATATTTTGGAATTACTCCTGTAAAGATAAGAAATACAGCATCGTTCAGTTTTATTGTTTGTTGTAACACCTATGTCGATTCTATCACCTGTGTTATGATATCTTGTAAACGATTCGAAGCATGTGTGTAAAACAATTTACGATGGATTACACAAAAATACGACACGTAAAAATAAAAAACCATAAATCATGGTCATAAATATCGTCTCTTTTATAGATGTAATACCTACTCGCGTTCGTTTTTCAATGAGATAATAAAGATAAGATTTTTTATGTTGATCAGGAGAGCTCGTGCCACCCGTGATTTAATGATTGTTGATGTTGGTGGAGGTATGACGTCGGTACCGTGTGTTGAGAGGTTGCGCGTCCTAGCCGGCCGCACTAATAACAATGTGTAATTGAGCGTAAACGTGTGATGCGAGTGATGTTGCGGCTCGGGAATATCTTCCGGCCAGCGACATTGGAATTAATACACTACAAATCTTCGGTGTGTTCAGTAAATCAAGGTGTTTATGAGTCATTCAAGTCACCGGCGCGAGACCGCGCGACCTCCGTACTGATTTGCAATCTTGAGTGCTTATTTCTCAGTCCACCTCTGCTCTTCAATCTGTATCTACTATGTTATCCAAAACATTTATTTTGTTGACAGAGAAAGTTAGGGCTTTCAACATAAATCACAGCATTTCATGACTCTAAACATTACTAACTGAATTTTCAGCATTTTCAGATTTTTAACAAAATCATATCATTGCAGTCACCAGTGCTTTTGTAAACCATAATGGCTGTATATAGGACAAAGAGTCTGATAGCGGATTTTGTTCACCGAAACGATAATGATTTAATAACCACTATCAAACTGCAATTAATTAACATATCTAACTATAGACTATTTCCACATCATCGACTGGCTAAAGTCAGTAATAATGTGCTTCAAAATAATTCACGTGGGTGTATTAGAAGGGATATATGGTGAGGTATTTGGGATTAGGGATTATATTAGGTGAACGAGTAAAGTAGTTTTTGTGCCCATTATAATTATAGGAAAAGTTCTGCAAATAGCACTGAATCAGCGGGGAAATTGCGTCATATTGACTTTAATTTTGAAAGTTTCGTTTTGACATTCATTGCGTTATTTAAGTAGTTGAGCGGACAAATTTTTCAAACATATGAAGCAATAGATTGACAGTATCCTTCAAAATTATTCATATTAAGATTGATAGTGTGTTCAGTTATATGGATGCTGATCATAGGATAAAACAAAGCAAAACGTAGGTGTGTCCATATGGCTGTGCCTAAAGCGATTATTATTAAATGTTAGATCTGTCTCTACAAAACTATATAACAATTACGCATACGCGGTATTCCCATAGAGAGTCTTAGCAATTAAGTAGTGGTTGTTTCTGTCATGTCATGTGTAGGCATTTGTTAGACACGGGCGCATATCCCCGTGGTCCTTTTGTAGAGAGCACTCTACGTGCGTTAATGTTACCTTCCAGTTTTGGGAGCGAGCACGATGACTGGTTTCATGAATATTTAGTTGAGCTTCATACTAATGAAGCTCAACTCACTTGTTCGAAGGAAGAGGGCGTGGCGAGATGTGCTCGCACTATGTCTTGTACGATAATAAAGCACTGCGTTTAATGATTAGCATTCAATTATTTTGTTAACAGCGGCGGTTGCAGACTATTGTGACGTTTATCAATATATTTTTTTATTCACGTCTTCATGTATATAGGCACTAAATAGAACACACATGTATTCGAGTGAATCAACAATTCATTCCATATTAAAAAAGAGAATTTATCGTATTGATCATTATAAGGCAGTGTGTTTTTTTGAGAACTTTTCGCCTATGCTGGAATTTACATACATTAAACAATTGGTATTCGAAGAATTCGCCATTTATCACTGATAATAATAAAATGTTAAGTGTAAAATTACAGTGCTTTCACGCTATTATTATTCATCGTATTATTATCTCCACTGTCAACTAGACAAACCCCCGCGAATACATCACCATTGTTCCGACAACGAAATGAAAGTTCTTTATTTGCATATCTTAAACGCTATAGTTATCATGCCAGCCATCAAAATTATAATATAATAATATCTCTGCGGAGAATGTATTAGTAACTATAAGTACCTAATTGAGAAAGTCTCGTTGATATACATATAAGTACCTATATGAATTACTGTCATGAAAAATACACTTTGATCTTTGACAGTTCAATTGTTTTTTTAATACTTCGGGGAACTGTTTGTTTCAAGTCAAGCTCAGTTGATTCTCATAAATCCAAATGTATTGAGTAACGATGTAAAAGTGGAAACATCCAAAGGACTTTTTAGAATGTCCAGTATTTTTGCTATAACAAAAAAGTTTATTCAAGTTTTAAATGAGATCAGTGGATGTAAAAGGCAAGGCATCACAGCGATCATTGCAAGATTGTAAATCGCAATGCACGGAGCCGACAGAGACGCGTGCCTTATTGTTGTCCAACATGATGAGAACTTGACGTTCGCTTATTACAATTGTGAAAGTAAGATATTTGAGCGGCTGAGCATCGTACCGGTGACACGGACAAGGCGCTGTTCCTGGCGCTGCGGAGTTGTGTGGGCGCACGGCTCCCGTACTCCGCCCCGACAATACTCCGCCACCGCACGCGCCGACCGCCTCATCCGCGCTCGCCAAAACTAACAAACCTATTGTTCCACCTAAACATTCGTGTCAACTTCCGAAAAACACCCGCGTATGTCACACAATATTGTGTTTACTATTAACAGTAGTAGGTGTTTTCCTTCTGCACCAATCATCAAACTCATATGGCAAACAGCGTAGAGGTGGAATTCTAAATAGACGTAGAGTTGTATGGCACGGCAATCATAAAGTTGATTTAAAAATAATAACAAGTAGGTAGCATGTTTGTGGAGAAGTGTGGAGTCCATGCATTGTAGCGGTCAACATTCGTATTCGTGGAGTCAAAACAAGAAATAAAAGAGGATGTTCATCAGACACAAGACCATAAAACGAGCCCTAAAATGTTAAACGACTGCTCAAAATTGGTGGTAAGAAGAAATTACAAAATAAAAGGACGAGATTACGGTACTTTGAATGAATTTTTGAGAGAGAGACCGTCTTAACCTATATTTCACTTTATGGGTGAACGATTTTTACAGCCTTCTCGCGGACAATCCAAATGACTATGGCTCTGTAGAAAGTTTCTGAAATTGTTTCGAAATTATCAGACAATTCAGAAAGTTAAGTTTTCCTTATTGCAATACCCTCAAGTTCATGTCTCACTGACTTTTCATTGAGTAAACCTACTTCATATGTATTTGATGACTAGGAATTAGATGTACGGCAAGCGCACGATACGCAAAGTTCTTGATGCCTGTAGGCTGTATGTTGTTTCACATCGAATAATAAACACGTAAGTTTATCGGGTGAGATATTTACGCACGCTTGTTTGTGGGTCGGGCGGGCCCCGAGTGTCGCGGCAGTTAACAAATCGGAGCAGGCTGACAAAGCGTGTCGGCCGGTGATCGACGCGTCGTTGTCGCGCTCGCTCTCTATGACAAACGCAACGCTATGAGTGATTGTGTCCGTCCGTCGCTCGGCACTCGATCTCTTTGTGTTCTCAAATAATCCGCCGCGTCGTGATCTGGAGTCTAACGGTGCAGGTCTGCGAGCCTATTGAGTGCGCTCTCTGTAATAGGCACAATTTTTCAAGCTTTCACATAAGTCCACACTAATACCGGTTAAGCCCAAAACCCATGAATGATGTATTATCCAAGATTGCTGATTTTTTAATAAATAACTGTTAATTCTTGTACGTTTAAAGAGTACTAATTGGCGCTTTGGAGTCATGTTGACAGATTATAATAAATAAAAATACAGACAAACGTATAAGATCTGATAATCCCCATGTGTAGGTATACTTACATATGCTACAAATTAGACGATCTATACGGGTGATCGTCTAATTTCGTCCACTATCGATAAAAGTTTAATTATTTCTCTAACTAAAACAATCAGCTCTGACTTCGCAGGCCATTGCGTAGTTCTTCCAAGTCACGCCACAACACCCGTCAAAGTAGGGATCATACGTCTTATTGGATCTTAATATCATACTCGATAAGTAGCGAGTGTCTCAAAGCGATCACCAGCTTAGTCTCTTTACAAGTATATTGGGATCGGCTTCTAGTTTAGTCGATTTTCTATTTATATGAACATCATATATGTATATAATGGATTATATTAAAGATACTTCTTAATACGATCTGAAAGAGAAGAAAGAGAAAAATACATACTTGAGACAACTCTTTCTAATCTCAAAAATATCTTATACCTACAAAACTTTGCAAAAAAAAAACTAGTAGTTCGCCAAGGAAAATACATTGGCCTCAGCATAGTCCTTGGGAACACCCAATTTAAATTGAGAGCTTGGGGACATGATAAAGAGAAGCTCTCTTTTTCCCCGCTTTTATTAGCAAATAGTATGATGTTCCAATATCAACTTCTAAACGTATACTATATAAACCTATGTGTGGTACCTTGATTTAGATGATCAAACGTCTCAGAAAGTTCTAAAAGTATCTTGTGTTTTCTGCTTCCTGCTGAGTGCCAATATATTTTTTTTTCACAAACTTTATTTTTAACCGAATCGTCTCGATCCTTGAAAACATTTAAAGTAACGAAAACATACTTCTAAAAGTTAATTACTGTAATAACCAACTTCATATTTATGTATCGCTATATCATCTTGGCTTTATTAATTCACTTGTGGACATAGCCTTTCCTTCGCGACCCACCCACCTGATTATCCGTTTAATTTCATCTCGTTTGAACTGTCATGGTGGGTTCTGATAAGTTACGAAGGTTTTCTTTGCATATTTAACTCTGATTAAGTATCTGAAGGCAAGTTTTAGCAATTCTTTAGAAACCGTCAACGTATTCAAGAAATTCTTTCTATTTGTTTTTATTTGTAATTGGACTGAAATTATATTGTATTGCTAATTATAACAATTTCAATAATAAATGAAAATGTAAGCTCTCATTTTATATTTTCATTTGTTGAGTTGGACTGGACCTTCAAAATATGAAAATAATTAAGGAATAAAGATAACACTTTTTGCACCGTAAACTTTTTACTATAGGATCGAATTTCTACAAAAAACATGTAATTTGATTATACTTTTTAAATAAAAATTTGGAACATGTTAATTGGCCTGGTAGCACGTGTAATTTTTCACACTGAGGTGAACCTGACGCGAGTTAAAATCTCAGGTCTCACCTGCACACGGCCAGCCACCTGTTAACTGCAACTCAGCAATATAAAAAAGAAAAGGAGCGAGCGCCAGCCAGTGCAAAAAACGAGAATCCAAGACGACACGTTTGGAAAATAAAAAAAGCTCTCGCCCACCAGATGGTCGCCTCGACGCGTCGAGAAACCCGCTTTTGAGCAGGTTGTGACTTACCACGCATATTTATTCGCGCTTTTGAATACAGGGAAAATTGAATAACAAATACGATTAATCGTTACGAACTGTGAACAGCCAAATGTCTCTTGCACTGCGGTGGAGAAATTTATTCAAGGTCGTAACTCCTCGTCTGCATACTTAAATTTGCATAGCCTTGGCAGTATCGCACCCAGTGACTACTCATATTACGTGCTTCTTGTTTCATTTAAAAATGCGACTATATTCTATAAATAGTGCTGTGGGCTCGTGCCATAAGGCAGTGCAGATCTAACATTTTATTGCACCTTTCAAATTCGTTCCAAATGTGTTCATTTAGAAACTAGCAAAAATTAATTGGCCATATGTTTTCGTTGTTCATTAAACAGCCTATTTTAGAGACGATAAGACTCCATATGGTGCAATATTTTTTGTGTCCCTGTGCAAAAACAGGATGGAACTACATCGACAAAACAATGAAACAACGAATAAAAAATCGGACGTATGGACCTGTTTCAAATTTAAATAACGTGTCAAGTCATCTCATCACCTTAGTTCCTGTTCCTTCTTTTGTATTGATAAACGGTTTATTCCTTGTTTAATCCAACCATCCAGTTCGACGTCATGCAGAGCATATGAACTTATAATTCTCCATATAGGTAATATTAATAATACTACGGTTCCTGGTCAAGTTTATTGTTAAAAAATTGTCTGCATCTCAACTAAATAAGGCAACAAAGTGTGGGACATAGATAAATAATATCGTTATTTGTGAACTGTGTCATCGATCTGTAATGCACTACGAAGAGGGGATCGGCGCTGTTGATCACGTTGTGAGTATTAATTGCTTCGGCACTAGCTAGGAAATCGGCCCGCCTCCGCAATTACTCCCTAGTTTACTAATGCTCGTGTAACTTATTGCCGACGATAGCAGCCGTCTCATGTCGCTCATTAATGGATAGTTTCCATTACTAATCGACTTCAAACAACATTTCACATTGTTATTTAAGAGGCTGGTAGGCACCTAATTATCTCATTCGACTATTATTAAATAACCATTTGAAATCAAGCGAGTCAGGTCAAGTCGCACTTATATTTATGTCACAACAATTTTAGATAAAACTAATAACGCACACGGCCTAGGACAGGACATATGTTGAGAGAGGAGAAAGAGAAATGGACCAGAATAATAACGGAATGGTACCCCAGAGAAAGCGGAAGAAGTAGAGGAAGACAACCAAAACGATGGGAAGACGATTTGAAGCAAGTAGCTGGGCCAGAATGGTTACGTAGGTACAGCAAAGGACAGAAAGAAATGGAAATCCTTAGAGGAGGCCTTTGTCGAAAGACAAGCTGTTAAGAGGAGAGACAAGTCGAATGCCGAGAAAATATTTTAGTTTAGTTAATTTATATGTAGTTTTCTTACCTCTATTGTTATAATTTTTATTTTATTCTTTAAAGTAATGTTTAGTCAAATAAGTTAAAATCTAACAGCAATAAAGCCTTATTTTATTTTATTTATTTTTTAATAACGCACACAGCGGGACCGTTAAAGATTTCTATCGTTGTTTTTTGACACCCTTTGGTTATAAGTGTTAATCAGCACCATCTGTGGAAGCAATTATTTTTTGTTAATCTTTGGTTTTAGAGATGTTGGTCAGTGTGTAGGAACACAGGTGGACAGGAGATACGAGGTGTGAGTGGCAGAACGGCTACCTGCGCGAAGTCGGCGCGTGTGCACCTGTGCCCGCATACCCGCTTCTACATAAATGATGATCACATAAACACGCTGCATGATACATTCGTCCACTCGCGACATACCTACCTACCTACTTACGTTTAGAATTGGATTTATTATTATTACGTGGGTTCGAGCGATATCGTACACACACACATCACGCCACATGCAACGTAATGAACCTATTCATCACCATATCAGGTGAGAAGCCTGTTACTTCCAACTCTGCGATTGTCACGAACACCGACTACGGTATCTCGCAATATACTGCACAGATTGTAGAAAGTAAAAATAATATAAATACTTACCTTAAATTAAATTTTAATAGAAAGTTACTCAAAAATAAAAAGATCAAAAGAAATGAAAATTATATTGAAAAAGGATTTAATAAATGTGTTTTGATGAGCATGCTAGTGTACCGTTGCATGTCGAACATACAGCGGAAGGTTATGAGGCTGTATTTAAATTGAATCAGTGTATTTTCAAGAATATCTGAGATATGTCTGTCTGTAACATGAACTGAATCAAAAACAAGATTCAATCATACGATAAAATAATAAATGATCCCACTCCCGCACATCAACACTTAAGTCGTTAAGGGCACTTCACATAACACTGCGCACGCGCTACTGCCATGCACTTACGTCGTACGTATTACGGTGGATTCCATTATTTTTTTTACAAATAATATGAGTCACGATAATTGGTAAATTGAAGTAACGTGAACTTATTTCTCTCGATTGGTTTTAATCGTTCGTTGACTGACGGGGTAATCCTGCATACTGCTAAGCTGTATCGATTTCAAAAAGTACTCTTATTTTTCCATCTATTGGTTTTAAAAAGTTGAGACACTGAACCGAAAAAGAGATTAAAAGAACAAACTAACTTCCTTTAATTAAAAAGAAATAGTTATACAGGCAAACACTTCTTTATATAAGAGCAAAGTGTAGCTGTGTGGCAGATAGTTAAAGGCTTCAGATGAAGATGTCTTGGGGCTAGTTGAGTGGGGGAGGGTGATGCGTGAGGAGACGCGAGAAGGAGCGAGAAGGAGCGCGGGGCGCGGAAGTGCGCTGCAAAACGACGACGATGGCCACGGAGCTGCGTCGGATCTTATCGCACTTATCTGCTATATTGATTGCGCCCGTGTCGAAAGCCTCGCCTGGCCAAAAGCGGCGCAAAGCAGATTGAAACCTGAACGTTCACGATGATTGATTATAACGTAATGGACACCGACGCCTGCCTGCGACTCACTCAATACGGTATTTTAAATACCATTGCGACTACACTAAGGAATTTGTAATGCGAGCGCGAATATTCCAGTTAGTACTTACCTACGTTGATATAATTTGAAGTTTTTTTTCTCATTCTGTGAGTTCAAACATGCTTGGGGTAGGTAATCATTCTCAACGTGTAATTTTGAGCGCTTTTTAATTTGTATTGTTGGAACACGACGTGTTTGTACAAGAAGTTTCATGGCGGTAGTAACTAAGAATACCATATTATTTATATGTAGATCAGTTAGTGATTTTTTTTTTCAACGTTTCTGAGAAATTTTCGTTATTCTGATTTAGGGTCAAAATGGCACGGTATACAGGTCTTGCCGATATGAGAGAAGAAGATGCATAAATGTCGGAATCTGCAGACGGTAGATATACGAACATGCGCAGGTACCTCAACATTACCAATTACCAGAATTTCACGCTGTTATCGGCCCATAACGGTGGTGTAATGAGTTTTAAAGAGTTTTTTTCGATCCGTGGAATTCAAAATCTTTGCGAGCAGGCAGGATCTTAATCTGAAGATCCAAGATGTACACACGATGCGCTGAACTTGTTTATACTGAGACTTGTGTTCTCCGAAACATTCTTCACGGCATCATGTGATTTATGTTCGCATTTGGGAAACTATTAAAAGCTGGAAATATCGCCTTGCTCTGCTGTACTTAGATGTTTATTTATGAACACGAGTAAAAGCAATACCCTTTTCAATATTTTCTTCATCAATGGCAGGGCAATATAAATAATGATCACGTAGGTATATGAAAAGGCTCACGAATTTCGCGAGGTTAATGCGTTGTCGCCGTACCTACAACATGTTATTAAGAATAATAACGGGTGATAAAGCTGTAAATTGTGGTACGTGAGTTCGAAGCACTCTCGAGCAGGCACCTCGGTCCCTCGAGCCGCGTGTCCACTCTCAAATGGAAGGATCGGTGGCCGTCAAATAAATCGCCAAAACATGCGACTCATTTACACTTGTCATGACTTCACGACTGATCCAATTCTGTAACATTTAAAATTGATATTTAAAAGTGACATTACAACTGAATGTCGCGTTTGTTAAACGTGATGATAAAGCACCCGTTAAGTCCAAGGCCAGTATCAAGTAAAACATAATGTCTGCTATGAGATATGCTTACCTGCTTTTAATACGTTTTAGCACCAGCTCCACCACTGAGGTTTAAGGAAAAGTAAACAGAATACTATAATAAGACGTTCAAATTAGGAAGTGAATCAGACAGGATGAGAATGAAAAAACAGGTTTTTTAGGGTTCCGTAGTTCACGTCTCGGAACCCTTATAGTTTTGACATGTCCGTCCGTCCGTCCATCCTAGGCTTACCTTCCAAACGGTTAGTGCTAGAAAGATTAAACTTTGTATGGATACGTGTATTTACCACGTCGACAAAGTGCTAAAATAAAAACACGAAAAATATTTTTTATTGGGGTACCTCCCCTACACGTAAAGTGGGAATGTTTTTTTTTTCTCACTTCTACCCCATAATGTGGAGATTAGATAGGTACTTTAAAAACATTGAGAGGTTGCCAAGACCACTTTTTGATTCAGGTATCCGTTTGCTAGATATTCAACTTTAAAGCGCATTTTTTTAAGACACATTGTCAATACTTACGTACTACGGACCGTGTATCACGCTATGTGTCAGTCAGTTGTCTCGTACTGTATTAGTAGTTGGGGTGGAGCTGCGAAAACTACACTCAAACCTTTGCAAATAGGTCAGAGAGCTATTCTAAAGGTTGCAACTTTCCGGCCAATGCTCTACCCTACCTTTGATCTATACAAAAACTGCAAAATACTCACGTTCCGGCAAACATTCATTGTTAACACTTTATTACGACAACACACAAAATTCCCCTTTTACACAAACTCAATCTTCACTTAGGCGAAAGAACGAAATTTGTAGAGTAACCATCACGCGGCATTTTTTACTACCTCGGGCCATTATTATATAACAGAATAAACAAAACTATCCCTATACATCAATTCTCTTACGAAAAGTGCAAGCAGCAGATAACATGCTTTTTAACCAGTTTAAACTACGACGACACCGAATATCTGCTTACTTCACATTCGTAGTGAGTTCTCTAACACTCTGTATCTAAACTCAACCTCCTTCCATTCCGTTAACACACACATACACACACACACCATACCTTAAAGTCCCAAGCAGTCTCTATTGGATTTTTGTATTCCTTATGTGGCGAACCTGGCGACCTGGGCTGGCGAACCTTAATACAGGTTACCATGTAACCTAGCTAGAACGCCAGATTCAATTGAATCTGTTGTAAATCTCTTTTGTTTTTTTTTCCCTAAATTGTATATTTTTATCTTTACTGTAACAGACTCCTCACTTTTCAAAATATTTTTTTTTTGTTAAACTAGCCCCCCCCCCCCCCCCTAAAAGTTGACGGCTGGCTCGAAAAATCTGAATAAAATCATGATGGTAGTCTATGTGATGAACTTTGGAGGAAAACTATAACGGCTTAGATAACTTTGTTAGTTCAGGAGTTATAGAGGCCTAACTTGTAAAAAGAGCAGACTTGGAAAACTTCGTACAAAAATAACGAAATAATATTTTGTATTATTTTTATTTTATAATATTTTACATGTTTACTTAAACTTGTAAAATATTAAACATAAAATCATAAAAATTATCTATTGGACACGATTTTATTATAGATAATGGGACGGAACCCTTCGTGCGCGAGTCCGACTCGCACTTGGCCGGTTTTTATTAGGTAGATATTTGGTTAAGAACACAATTGTTTCTTAAGTATTTCAATAGGTATGTAGGTACAGTCACGAACAAAAGTATGTATACATTCGGCATTATTCAAAAGCGATTTACTCCTTTATTTTTTAATTAAATTTTATGTTGTTACGAACACAGCATTTTCGAACCCACAGGTTTATGTAATGTGTCGTATTTCAACGTTGCATTCGTTATTTCACGAAGGAATCGCAATTGAAAGTTGCCAAGTGTTGACATATTGGTGCTCGTGACTGTACACCAACTACAAATAGCTCAACTTTCAGGAAATCCAACGAAAAAATATTTCTGATATAACGAGCTTCGAAAACAACACAGTCTTAATAACTTCCTGCACCGCATGACCCATAAAACGAGGGTTGACAAGAAACACAGACCTACAAACAGACTTCCACTTTGTTGTTTCTTCTAGCCTTTCCAATAAGTATGAGTTACTATTCAAGTAGTTGTGACATTAGTAGGTACATGTATGTAACGTTGCGTGACGTCCACCTGTCGCGTGCCGGCGCGTGCCCAACTGCCGGCGACGCTCAACCGTGGCCGGCGCGGGCGCCTGCACTTGCCGCCGAGCGCACCCACCGTGGACAACACCTGACGCGCCACCACAGCCGCATAACGTCACCCGCGACGTTGCTATGACAATACTTTACCAAAGAAACATACACACCTAACGACGAACACTTTCGATTTGCAATTGAGAGTTTGAACCAAAAGGTCATTTGGCATTGCACACAGTGAATTTTTGTTTTTTAACTCGGAAGTTAGCAAATAATCAAGTTGAGGGTGTCTCAATTCTGCCCGTCAAAGACTGTATTCATTCTGGGAGTCCTCCATCTATACGAGTAATAGTAGCAAGCGAGGTAACAGCGTAGCAGCGGCGCCTTGTATTCGATAATTTTTTTTTTGTTATGTATTTTTGTGGTGTACAATAAAGTATATATTAATAAATAATAGTTTAGTTATCCACTAAATTCGCACCTTCGTTTACCTTACTTGCTTGGTCCCTACTCTAAAATACAAGGAGAAGGTTGTGTAGGTACAAGGAGTTAAAAGCTTAAGTGTAGGGTTAGACCGGCATGCCGGGACCTTCAATAGTTACCCCGTTCCCATATTCTGTAGCAAGAGGGCATCCTTATCCTAAACCATTATACTTTGATTCATGCTCACCAGTTCTTCCTTCTCCAGGGGTGATCGGTTCAGGATAGCGAGCCTAAAACCTACATCAAAAATTTGTTTGTTTTTTTTAAATAGGGACAAACCTTTGAAGTGCTTGTTTAAACTCCCCGTTAGCTTAACTTGTTAGCAGGTCTTCGTAAGAAACTTAAAAAAAAAACGAGAAATTCCCAAAGTGGTTAGTGACTAAATAGTCTTTTTTATTACAGTATTTCCTTTATTGTAACTTTGAGTTATCAGGAAAAACATTATAATTACACTAATATGCACACTAATGTTCTGCTCGCTCGTGGAGACGGTCCCTTAGGGACCGTCTCCACGAGCGAGAGAATCGCGACGATATTATCGTCGTGCCATTCAATTCTCGCCGCGATGATATCGCCGTGTGGAGACACGTTCTAAGAGAGTGTATAGAAATACGTGGCACGACGATAATATCGCCGCGATTCTCTCGCTCGTGGAGACGGCCCCTAAGGCTTCAGTTAAAATCAAACTCAAATCATTTATTTTAATTAAACCATTTACAGGCACTTTTGAATTGTCAAAATTAAATAGTCGGTCAGTTAGTCAGAAAGTTGAAGCTAGTTGCCCCTTCCAAAACGTAGATCTCTATGGAGAAGAACGGGCAAGAAACTCCACGGACACTCTTTTCAATCATGATATTATTACAAAATCCTGGGTACATTATTCTTATTGCTTCTATATGTGAGAATAATATAAAAAAGAAACAATTTAAAATATAAAATTAAAAATAAGCCCTGGCAGTTAAGAGATGACCAGTCTCAACCGACGGCTCCCGTTCACGAACATGACGCGTGGATCAGCACCACCCAGCTCAACCATTTCGTAGGGAACCGAATGATCCAACACACGCGCCACCACCAGTGAGACATTTAAGTGAGCATGACCTATTCTCAACTGCCATGCTCTTTCAAGTCAACATCAAAATATCGTTAAAAAAAAAACGGATCCATGGTTCTTAACAAAATTTAAAAAATGCTTCTAAGTTATACAAAAACATAGTTTGCAATTTATTTAAGAGGTGAGTTAAGTTAGGATACACCTAGATTCCCCAACCGACATACCGACAACTCCAATACTTGACACGACGCATCATTTCACAGTTCGGTGAAACACAGAATGAAACTAAAGAGCTGAAGGCAGCTTCGCCACCGAATATATAAATATATGTAATGATTTGAAGCTTGACGAGGTGAATAGGTATAAACTATTTTGGGAGAGTGATATAGGCCGAACAGAATTACATAATAAATTGTCATAGCACCGTGATTTTACAAATGTTTGAAGGAGGTAAATGGTAAATGTGCATCAGCTGGCCTGTATTCTTCGCCTGAGACTGGAAAGCGTTACACCTTCATTAAATTATAACCAGTGCACCGGCAAGTGTCCTTACAACAATTCTATTCCACGCCGCATGTGTTCTAGAAATCATGCGGGTACCCGCTTAACTGCCACACATTCACCTGTTTCTAACCAGAAATAGACATGGTGTTAGGAGGATATGGTTATCTAACGAGTTGCATTTATGTTATTAATTATTAGTTTCTGTAAGACAACGTTTTAAAAACAAATGTCAGCTCCGGCCTTGTTACAAATGGACTTGACATCACATGCCACTCAACATAACTAGGATATCTTCGTTTATCAATGAAATAATTACAATGTTGTTAAGCAAAGATACTGTGAATCAATAATTTTACTCGTACGCGTAGGTATGTACATACTTCTCTGTCTAGAATAAAGTATTTTATTTTGGCAAACAGCGTGGGTTTAATAATAATTGATACATTTGCAAAAAACTAAAAAAGGCCCTAAAGAAAATCAATAAAACAAGAAAACATGTAAAAATATGAAGGATAATATCTGCACACTGGGTGGCCGCTGTGAACAAACAACTAGATCGCCTACGCTAACTTCATTGAGGCTGGCGCCAAAGGTTATCAGCGACCACCAGTTGCCATGCAAAAGAGTTTACGCAACATACGTTTTAGTTGGCGCTTGTTACTTGAACAGCGGTAACGAGAAACAACGACAAACGGTCAAGTGAGTGGAAAAAATGATGAATTCAGCGCGTGCTGGTCGTGTGTCGGCGCGCATGGCCTGCGCACGCGCCGCCCGCCACGCTCCGCCGCATCACACCCTCTACCCCTATCCTCTACGTTACCACTTTTTACATTTTACAAATACTCTTCTAACCGTCATGTGCGCGACAGTTGGAATTAGACGCTGATAACTGATAACGCTGCTATAGCATTAACAGGCCCGTGTAATTAAAACAACGGGGGATGCGTAAGTTATGGCTGTGCATATTTAAATATATTTATGGTCCGAGACCAGCATAGTTATTTTATGTGGTCGTAACGTAACATACGATTCAATATCATACCCTATTTAAAATTGTCTATTAAGTAATACGTGCTGGTGTCCGCGACTCCACGACAATGCGCGTATTTTGTGTACGGAAAATTGTCTATTAAAGCAGCCATCACATCTACCGTAGGCGAACGTATGCGCTGCGCAAACGCGACGATTACGCCGCGACTAGTGTTTTGGTACAGTCATGTTGACGTGATGCTGCGAGCGAATACGCGACGTCAATCTACGTTAAAAGCGATGGCACAAGGCACCCTTAAAATATATGAGCTCCTTAATGTCCAAAATAGTTAATAAAAACCCTTGCTCGTAAATAGTATGATATGAAACTTATAGATTGACAGAAACCTTCACCTCGTTTTGGGAAAAAGCGATACCATCAGTAAAAGCAACAGAAACCAGCAGCTACCGCACGACCGCAGGTTTGCATAGATACATCTACATCGCTGCATAAAATTAAGCATTTGGTTTTCTTACTTTTCGACATTATTAAATACGCCAACTAGTTACCTAAAACGGTATGACCAAGTGACTTTTATTAAACAACAAAACGTCCAAATAACGCCCGTATCCTTGCATTAGTGGGTGAGCTTGTATTCGTACCATAATTTGGAACGAGTGTGTATAAAAGTCCATTTATGGACAATAATGCACTATTGTGCTCTGAAACCAGTGAGTAAAGTAATACAGGTTAGGTGTCGGGAGGAGTGCGGCGCGACGCGGCTCTGTGCGGCGCGGCGCGGCGGCTTGCGGTGCGGCGCGCACGCAGCCGCGCGGGGGCGACGGAGCTGCGCGGTTGTATTTTATTTATAATTACGGACGACGACCCGAGACCCCTACCTACCGCGACCTGTCACGATTTCACCTGCTATTATTGCCATTTTATTCATTGTTATTGCATTTATTACGTTGCTTGTTACAGATTTTACTGTCTGTAGGTTTTAACGAATGGCTCTTAATGATGAGACTATATCTCCGTGCTGATTTCTCCTTATAAACGCGCACGTGTAACGATCTCATCTTATAGTGAGTGGTGCCGATTTAATTGATATGATTAAGTTTTTAATGTTCCACCAGTCCAGATACACAATGTAAAAAGAAAGTAAAAGAGCATTTACCATTAATGTTTAACTTTCATATAATAAATGTTCTTGTTCCTTCGGTTGATATTGATGATCCTTTTCATTAATTATTAATATTCTTGGGATATCAATTTAACGTCGACTCATGTCAGGACATACTTTCTACATACTTAATTGTTTGTGTGAGCAATTGTGCAACTAACTTTAATTACCTACAGTTACAAAATCATAAACGATCATCGATACCGATAGCTCTGAAAGTGATCGTACCCACTGCACAGGCACACACTTCACTTCAAATTTCAGGATCCAAAACATTAATTGATATGAAGTAATGATACTGGCTAGAAACTTCTAAGTACTGACGTGTCTTTGATAAACAGGATGCGATTTTACAAGTACCTATAGCCTCATTGTGAACCTGATTACAATATTAGCTCTATGTTTCCAATCAAACGCACACCTAAGTAATAGTAATACTTTCCCATTGTGTCACAAAAAATCATATCAAAACACTTCTCCACACTATTGGCGTACATACAGCTGTACAATGGGATGACCACCTGTCACTATATACCTACGCCATTGTCCGGATGAATTCGGCAATTCGAAACGTTAATGGCGTAACTTTAGATACCTTGTCGCAAAACATCCTGCAGCAGCGCGTAGCTAGTGGTACTTTATGTACATATCGGCACTAACTTAACCTGTCGGGCAGTTCACGTATGTAGTAAGCTACAAAAAGGCGTAATACCGGAATGACATAATTAGTGATACGTGAACCTGATGTATCGGCGCCGTGATCCGAGTGACGAGCAGGTCGGAGGTGAGGCCGGGCGGCGCGGCGAGGTGCGCCTCCTACGCGCAGTACCGTTACACACCGGTTAATTTTTATGCAGACACCAGATTATTGTATTAACGCCCGCGCCCTCTAGCGAACAAGGAAACCGACCGAGAACAAAAGACCGCTTCGATTTGATCCGAGTAACTGTCTCGATGTAAAATGTAAAAAATAACTCATGCCCCGAGCGCTTTGTAATAATCATATTAAATTCGTATCACAGTTTTACATAAATGTCACGTCACTCAAGAAAATGTTGATAACGGAATTCTGTTCGTTTGATTCGTATCTTGTTTTCTTTATGACAATTTACAAAAGCGTTCTGTGTGGAACACGAAAATTTAAAATGACGGAGTTCGTTATTTCGATGATACGTGCTAACGTGTCAAAACTTGCAAAATGAAAGTAAAATACGTTGAAATCTATAATATTATTTTGCGACTGCAATATTTAATTATTAAATCATTTCGGCGTATATATGACCAAATATTAACATCACAAAAGGTTGGCTGCATATTTTATTATCTGGTTCGCTTAACCACGGTGAGAGACGAGAGACGACGCTGACGGTTCGTAATTAACATTGGATGCTAATGTTAGCGGCGGGTGCTCAACTACCGAGGAGTATGCTTAAGTATGTTTTTATTGTGAGTCTTGAGATGCTCGACACGTGACTCATCCTGCCTACACACTTCCATAATCTTTGTTTATTTATTGGCTTCAAATAAAAAATGTCAACGAAAGTTAAGAACAGCAAATTATACCTACTTCCGATTTTACATCATCGTGAAAAATTGGAGACTATTATGTTGAAAACCATTCACATTTATAACATTTGAAACATTTGCATGTTAATATGATGTAAGCGCGCTGCCCGTTGATGTCTTTTGTTAGCGGCAGTCCACTCGACCGCTCGTACCTTTTATTAGGTTAACGAAAATAAATGTTTAATAAAAACTTGATCGAATTCAATTAAGTTTCAAAACTAAGTTAACATTTACATTGAACAAAAGCTATTATCTTTATATTATCTTTTGCCAGTTTACCTATTTTAGAATTTTTCAAGGTTGTTTTAAAATCATCAAGTTTAATATTATTGCCAATGTTCATAGATAGGTAAAACTGCTGCTACTACAACTTGTCAGTATCTCCATTGTTCACAATACGAGTAGTATCTAATTTTGTTGAAATTAATATATCAATTGATTTATTGAACCATTGAAAAGCAAGCAATAAAAAACTGACGCTTAGGTGACCCTTATTTAGCACTTAATAGGTAGCCACTAGTGCACTTTGCATCTGTTTGCACTATCAGTTCCGCATCGAATTCCTAGACGATAAATTAAAATATCTGCTAAGTATTGTATCAAAAACAATGAGATATAGACATCTAAGCTATAAATATTTGCTTATATTTCACTTCTGTTTATCGAGTTGATGCAAAACTAAGATTGCGCAATCACAGCCTCCAAGCTTAAGGAAATAAAGCATCAGAATCCATTTACGCGGATCCACAAAGCATCGCTACCGGTGAATAATCTTTTCAGAGTCGTTGAAGCGCGACGTCGCCGCCCACGCGCCGCAGCTACCCATAGCTCACGGGCCGCTGTGTCGTGCTTATTGGCACAGGATCGCGCGATTTATCGCGTCGCCAACACACCTCCGCCACGACACTCGCTCTCTGGACACTGCGGATACGGCGACATTTGGCGACACTCCGGTGACACGCGTGGCTCGCACCTCGATCACTGCGCGCTAACGACACCATCTGTCTCCCGCGTAATCATAAAACGTACGAGATGACGTGCTCACGCGTGTTTGTTCTCTGATTGTAGTCGGCCGCTACTAATGTATTCATGACATGATTTTTGTAAAACCACACTTAGGTATTATACCTTTTTTGTAACTACATATGTATTATTTTCTTTTTTATATCGTTTAAGGAAGTTAAACTCCTTTTGCTGCGTAATAGACAAAACGGTGCAACAAGTGCCACAGTCCAGTGGTTTTACAGCGCAATATAATAACGATATTAAGATTTTATGGGTACTCACTCAGAAACTGATCAATATAATGTTATTAGTTATGAAACTCGGAGCAAAAGATATCAAACTCAATTAACAAAGCTATAAATTATTGGCATTAATGTGCTTGTGACTTTGTGACACGGCTGTCGTATTGACTACGGTTTGTAACAGATCGTGCTTCAGCTCAAGTGACGAAACGAACTACTTATAATTTAGGTACCTATACAGATTTTATTTTTGAAAACTCCTCAAAAATCGTAAATCTTGTCTATACTTAGTGAAAGTTTGGAAATATGTTAGTTTTCAGTAAATTCAATTTATTTAAGCTATAGACATAACCCGGCCATGCCTGATGGAACCGTTAATTAGGTACCTTATAACAATACCTATAATAAAAGAATATTTAAAAAATAGGTACATTTAAGCATCTACTACCGTATTTATATTATGCTTGCCTCTCGTAACCTTTTTTTATGATTCTATCAAAAATATTCACAGGCACAGAAAAATAGCGGTCCTCGTAACGTACTTAGATAAAGAAATAAGTGCCCTGGACGCATCATCATTGACAGCCTTGTTTCACCCACTGTTGAGTATAGGCCTCCTCCTTTTTTTCCATGCTTCCCTAGTCTGTGCTAATCTCATCCAGGTCTTCCTCGCGTCCTGTTGTACTGCCAAAGCTACTTCTACCGTCTCTGGGCAATCATGTTAGTTAAAAACATCAATTTTAATATGCACAATACAGCAGGCACACGAACACACATAAAACATTAGCTTATAGGTTTTAGGGCTGATTTTTCAATCATCTGCTGGTTGATTCTGTAAAAATCTCACCGTGAAAACTCAAGTGAAGTGAGCTTGATGTGAGTTGTCAGTAGTGTCAATCCCTAGCATTAGTTGGAATTACAGCTCACTCCACGCTCACTTTACCTAAGTTTTCACGGTGAAATGTTTACAGAATCGCACTGCTGATAACTTTATTCGAGGAATAATTTTGCAATTTTGACAGTTATTTCATACAAAAACTGTCAAACGTCAATTTTATTCCTCGAATAAAAGTTATCTGGCGGAGCTGATTTTTCCATGGCCAGATAACTCAAAATTATGCCTCGAATAAAGTTATCAGATGATTGAAAAGTCAGCTCTTAGAAGAACAAAAATCTCACATTTATTGTTAACACATGAACTTGGTTATTGTATCTCTATTAAAATTCCTATATTAAAGGCTCAAATTAATCTTTTTAATAGTATAATCAAACAAATCAAATAACTGTTTTAGTACTGTAGTACCTCTCACGAGCAGTATTAATGTGATTAGTGCATGTAGCTGTTACTAACTTTATTGGCCGTGTTCATAGTATTGATTAATCGTGCTACGATTATAATATTGTGTAATTGCAATGCGCCGCATAGACACGCCGAGTCATATTACACACACCTATTAATTAATAAAAGTTATAAACACTTAAATTATTATATGATAAAATCACTGAACAATATGTTTATCGTGATTAACAATTTTCTCCAATGGGTATTCCCGTAATGTCTGAAAGCTCGATGTGACAGTAAAGTACATCATTTTGACGTCACAGCATGTTCCAGACAAAGGTTTGCAGGCGGAAATCTTCAACATCAAACTGTATCGAGTGTGTGAGGAGATTATAAATCGTTACAATGTCATATCAAGAGTGGGTTAGATAATTTATTGAGAGGTGCGCATTGAAATCACATTTATTTGTGCGCACGCGCCGACGCGACGCGCGACGTTACAAATCATGCTTATCGCCGCAGCTTGACTTGGTCCATTGCCGCCGCCAGCCCTAAATCTAGACGGATCTAGATATTTACGTACGACGTGGCCTCTTCAGCGCTGCACATAACATAGTACCGAACGGTAACGTCGCGCCGAGCCGCCTTGCGCAACTCTGCAAATTGGTTTATTTCACGAACAAGTACGTACACACGTTCATGGTATTATCTATCTAAAATCTCCGTACTACATTAATTATGTTTCTAGTTTAAAAGATATAAATAATTAAACATAACAATACCAAAGCTCTTCTTGAACGAGGTCAAATTAGTGTTGAAACCCGTTTGCGTTATCTTTAAGGCGATCACTTATAAGTTATAACTAATAGAAAAGTTCAAAGTTCTATTAGACTATTAGGTGTGAACTCTAATTGGTACCGCATATCAGCGATCGATATCGGATTAGATAATCACGATGCAAATAGGAACAGAATTAATTAATGAGAATGCATTGGATTGGCCGCAGTGCGGGGACGCAGCGCACGCGCCGCGCTCGGTGCGGGCGGCCGCGGTGGTCGTCGGTGACCAATCACTGCGACTCGCACACGCATTCGCGCTCTCAACAACACGTCTTCACTGACTACCACTAATTGGCATTCGTATAAGATAATGTGTATTTTCTCCTATTATTGCATCCGTGTGTGTCCTCGCACTATCGTTAACGTAATTTAACTAGGCTCCTGCTCCAGGTTGATTGCGTTGAGAAAGGAATATCGTATCATAGCGAAGGACTAATTACATGTTTTAACGAAAAGAGTACTTTTTGTCTTTGCGAGAACACAAAGAGCCAATTTAACAAAATAAACATACTAGAGTGGACTCGTTTTACTCGTTGTATAACTGTCACTACTCGTCAACAGATGTCGCTGCGATTTAAGAATGCCTCAATTCTTAATAAATTGTTACGATATAAGTTTCGTAAATTGCTTTTCAAACAAATCTATAGAAAAGTGCCAATAATAAGTACCTATCTGACGTTTAAGAAACGTGCACTTGCCTGACAGGGTCACAGGTTAACGGAGAGATTAATATCTTATTGGACAACTTTCGTACCAGTAACCCTCATGATCTGCTTTATGTTCTGATAAACTTATTGGATTATGATGTCAATTAAATTTTAAATGTTTATTCATTGAATGAGTCAGTGGTTTGTGTAAATGTTGGGAAACAATGTCTTGAGCTTGATGATTTTATAAGGTAGATACTTACAAAGATTAACTTGGAGGTACAAAATCAATGCCTATTGGAGCGGTAATTGGGTAGTTTAGCAATCACTAATAAAACGTGATGGTGTTTTTGAGTATGAGCTTAATTTAATCTTCAGTTGTGTCATAAAAATAATGAGTAGTTAATTTTATCATAGGAAAAGCTAACTGAACTTTCATTTACGACTCATTGGGGGTTTTTAATTTCCCTTTGCTTTTTCTGCAAAAAAAGGATAAGTAGAGCTTTTGATACCACCAAGGAAAACCGGGCCTGAGCTAAGACCTTATGATAAACGTTTTTCTTCACCCTTCTACCAGTTTCCGAGGTTTTCTGTTTTTTTTCAGGGAAACATGCATTTTTATTGTCAGTTTCGTCACCCATTTAACCTTTAGCAGTTGCAAGACAAGATATAGGATTTTAAAAGATCCTGCTACTTGAAAAACCGTAGCTTTGTATAAAGAAAATCATGCGAGGTACGGGTTACGGGACGGTACATTGCTCGTTGTCTCATTATTGTGAACCGTAAAGTACCTGCATACTTACTTAGTCTTTTCTTCTTAACGCGCACACGCAGAAAAGTAGTTATAACGGTAGCCTTGGCATCTCAAGGATAGCTTTAAATATTTTATGGGAGTTCGTTAGACAAACCTTTATGAGCTGTTATGTTGCATGATCAAGATTCAAAGAAGATAATATGAAAAACGATAAGAAACTTGAAGAAAGTTTAGTGCCAAAGTGTTGAGTGAGTTATGTTGGTGGATATTTGAGGTATTTCCATTAATTAGGTATAGGGGAGGTGGCGGCGGGTGCGGACCGCTGTGACCTCGTGGCCGGGTGACCGGCGGCGGCTGGCGCCCACCGGCTAATGCTCGACCCACATCAGACCGGTGCCCGTGCTTTGCGCTATTGTCTCGATAAACTCGCTGCCGCTAAATAACCACTTACTGAACCACAAATTGCGTCTAAAGTAGACGCGACGCGAACTTTGTTTGTTGCCTATTAAAACATTGCTTATGGTTTATAGTTGAGATTTTGATGCTACATTGTTTATTTTGCGGTTTTAAACGATAGAAGGTTCGAGTTCCCATAAAATTTGATTCAAGTCCTCTATTTTGGTATATGATGATGCTAGATAAGTTTGTATAATCATAGAATTCGTGTATAATATCAGTCCACCGAAGATAATAATGATCGTTTTTGATCTTCTCTAAGATTAAAGACCGAATAAGTCTTTAAATAGGTAGGTATGTACTGCTAACTTCATTTTACACGCCATTATCATCCTCTTGGGCTTATACCAAATTAATTTGACGCCAGCGCAAGTTGTCTTTTCTTTCGTATCTACATCTCTTTCAGTCTCATTTCAGTATTTCACCTCGCACCTATTAGATACAATTTGTCGTGTATTATTTTGAGACTCTGCTGTCCTCCACGTTTTCTTTCCCCAGACGACAGTCCTCTGGATCTTGTGCTAAGTAGTGCGAATATGAATAAATTGTCTGTATGAACAACTACGTTGCGATCTGCCGCGAAGCCGCTGCAGGATTTTCGGGACCCACATTATGGTGATTGTTCAAAATCTTATTGGTATTATAGGTGTAATTTTGAGACTGATTGAAATAATTTATTTGTCAGTGTTAGTTCTGGATGGTTTATAAGGTCTAACTTAACTGAATTAAACTTACGAATGTTTCTTGGTATTATTTTGAATAAGGTAAGTAGGTAGGTAAGTGAAATTTTCGTGGTGTTGTAGTAGCAATTTCTACATAACAAATTTGTAAAAGCACTTATTTCCCAAAATGGAGATCACGCATCATGATCATGATCACGCGCATCCCGCATTCGGTGAAGTAACCATTGTTTCGTAGAACACAATATGCTCAATGTTACGACTCTAGATGACTTGTGTAATGCTAGGAAATACAGGGTTATATGAAAGAATACAGCTAGTTAAGTTTATGACATGTTTAATTTTCTGCTTATGGAGGTAACAGAAAGGAACGCGATTAGACCACCGGCTTAGCTATAGCCTCATTGATAAGTATTATTTTAATAGAGTACATTAAAATAATAGCATATTGTTATACTTTTCTCAGAATATATTAATCATTTATACTTAAGGCACTTTGTACATGGCTTAGGATACGAATATAATTTTAATAAGTGTATGACACTCGGCAAATGCCATATGACTAGCGTAGCCACGGTTAACGTGACTGAATATAACCTTACATTAACTTATTATAACTTATGCCAAAAAGTCTAAATTTACATTGGTCCCCTATACATGAAACGTAAAAATATAAATTTACACAAAGTTGAGATTTAAACCATTTACAAAAATAATTTAATTTTAAATACTTATACTACTAGAGCGTCGTTCAGCTAACGCTAACACTTAGAGGATGTTACAGCTAAATAAGAGATCGAGGATCCTGCGGGGCTCAGTCTTTTTAATAGGCATGCACGGGAGCGGGCGGAGGCAGGGGCTGGTGCGAGTGCGACGAAGACATCGCTTCCGGGCGGTACTCGTAAGGCGAAGCCCCGGGGACTCCGCAGCCTCCTTCCAGGTGCTTGCTCAGCAGGGACATGCGAGAGAATGTCTTGCCGCAGCCGGAACAGGAGTACTTCTTAACGTCTGAATGAGTTTGGAGGTGAGCGCGCAAGTTCGACCTGTCGGCGAAAGCGCGGCGACAATGATGGCAAGAGAACGGCTTCTCTCCAGTGTGCGTGCGGATGTGTCCCTGCAGCAACCACGGCCTGGAGAATGCTTTGCCGCAGAGGTGACATTTACAAGGTAGGGTGTGGGTTCGGATGTGCATCTTCAGCGCTCCGAGAGAGGTGTATACCTTAGCACAATATTTGCAGCTGAACGATTTCCTTGCGAGGCTTCCCTCTGCCGCGGCGCAGTGGTATTGCTGATGTTTCGACAGACCGGAGTAAGTCGAGTAGGATTTGGCACAATCCGGGCACTGATAACGAGGGCGTCGAGGTGCTGACACGGAAATTCCAGAGTCCGAGGAGACTGATCCGGGTGAGCGCAAATCTTCGGGGCAAGGTGGCGGTGACACTGATGATGGCGGTGAGGCGGGCGAGTAATGATGCGCGTAAAGTTGCGGGTGCGCAGGTGGGGACAGTGAAGGTGCTGTCGGGTACAGCTCTTCCAGGGGGTAAGGTGCATACAGCGTCGGCAGGTACGCGTATTGCGGTGTGGGGCGGGCCAGCTCTACCGGCGCAGGCTCCAGGCGAGTGCGACACGCAGCCAAGTACTCGAGTTGTTGTTGAGGCCACTCGCGAGGCTCCACCTTAACTGCTGTCGTCGACACCGGCGATGAAGCTTTGCTTGGGTAGTTGCCAGTTTTAGAAAGGTCTTCAGGTTTTGTACTAAGATTTTGGGGTTCATCGTTTTCTGTGTCACCTGTTGACAAAAATAAAATGGAACAATTAATGATTGTACTATTTTAAATATCTACATACTTGTTTTCCTTTTTAAATGTCCGTAAATAATTATTATAATGATTTATTGATGTTTTAAGATTTTAAAAGGGTCAATATATTTTTATTTATTTGAAATAGACAATGTTTACAATATTACATTATAGCGCTTTTCGTGGGTTTAAAAGTTATTTTTTTATTATTTTAAAGTAGGCAAGTAAAGTAAGTCTTAAGATGTTTAAATTTGATTGTACCTAATTATTAACTAATTGATCACATAACACGAGACTTACAATGATAATCGTAGTAAAGTCGCGTGGCGAGGTGGGCGGGGTGAGGCGGCGTAGTGGGCGGCGTCGCCGGCCGCTCCTCCCGCACCAGCACCGGTCGCTTCTTCAGCGGACAATGTGCGTACTTCTTCGTCATCAGAGCGCGAGTGGTCTGTGAGTCCTCCACGAGCATCATGCACAATATTCACTAACACTTAAAAAAAGTCTTCAAAAAATGTTCGTAAAACGTATCACAAGTTCACTTATAATCGTAACAATCCAAACATCACAAGATATCGTCGAAATCGCGTTGACAGTGTCGTGTTCGGGACGCGACAAACGTACGTGCACTCGTCGGCGTCCTGAGCTCGAGTGGTGCGGTGAGGGAAGGTTCGCCGCTTATAAAGCGCTCCCCGTCAGCGGCGCGGCCAGGTGGCGGCGGGTAGGCCTCGCACGTGCGGCGTACCCAATCGGCGGAGGGCGCGGGGCGGCGGCCAATGGCGGCGCGGCGCGGCGCGGGGCGGCCGGCACCTGCGCCTCCGCACCCGGCGCGGCGGAACCGCTGCCTCTCAGTGCGATATGCCCAGCTTCCCCATCGCACCGGTGCGAACGCTCTCACTGCAAATGAAACGATTTTTTGCACAAAACTTGGGGTTAAGCACCTTTGAACTAAACCAATGCCGTTTTTTGAAATGCCTCCGATACCTTTGTTCGGTTCCATCTATTGTAAATTTAACTTGACGACATCGGCAACAGCTGGACGTTTCTCGTACGAAATCTATACCCAGAATACTTGTGTATAAAATTATGGTAAAAGATGAAACAATGTTAGCATGACAATTAAGTTCAAATGGTTTTACACAAAATATGATGAATAAAAAATCTGACCAAATTAGCGTTAACTTTTGTATCCTATTTTGTTTATCGACCTACCTAATACTTTATAGAACGACTATCTAGGGACATATCTATGTAGACAATGTAGACATAGGAAGTAGAAATAATTGTACCGACGCCTACGACAATAGTTCCTATGGATTATCTTACAAGTTACACCTTGCAAGTAATAGTTGTTAGAAACAATGCTGACACACTTAAACTTTCCAAGGAAGCACAGGGAGGCAATGGCGCACCATAGAATACGAGCTGTGTTATAGGCAAATTAATGTTTGTGCACTTCAAAATACATTCGCAGAATTCACTGGTAACACAATATATTATAAATAGCAAAGTGTTCGAAAGCCGTACAGACCTACCTAAATAAGTGAGTACCTATGATAAATAAATATCCAAATATCAGTTAGGTACCCACTTTTCTGACAAACTACTTTGAGGGGAATTCTGCGGATACCTATAAAATATACATTTTATAACACCCATCGAGAGAAACCTACATTTATTAAAGATTCATCATCATAATGAAGTCCCGGATATTTTTTATATCAGTTTCCTGTTAAAGACAATTAACTAAACAACTGAAAAGCACAAACTAAACAATAAACCGTATGACTCAAGTAGGTATTACTTAATATGTCATCAAACAAAGAACGCATATACACGTCACGACGGGATCGCAGATAAATGAAACTTGATCGAAAAGCTACAGTAATCAAAATCATATAGGTGCGATTATGTATCGACCTACTTAGCGAATAAGGTATGTTATATGAACCCACGGTGACACACAGCGAGTTATTATTAATTATTCGACACGGGACAAACTTATCGTCATATTTGACCTTGTCCTCCTTCCTGTTGCGATTCGTCTTCCTTTTACGATTGTGTGCCAAAACACACAATTACATAAGAGTAACTCTTATCATATCTGACTACAAGTTACGCGGAATGAATTTTATTTGCATATCTCACCGACACTTGCCTTTTATACGATCGGAACTGAACACATTATTTTATTAATGGTTGGCTTGGATAAAAGTAATTTTATTAAAGAACTACTTGTTATTATTGTAGGAATGCAGGATCAGCATTTTAATGCGTTTTGTGAAACAGGTACAAACGTGTTCACTCAATATTTAATTAATGTAACTGTCGATTTTCTTTATTAAGTACCTAATTAAAACTATCAAAATCTAAAGCAAGAAGAAGAGGAAACTGATTATTACTTACGTTTAAATATGAACTTTGAATGTCAACGGTCAGATGTCGTCAATAATAAGATCGTGTGAAAACGAGTAAGTAATATACCTTTTTTTAAACTTTGATTCAACAATACAAAGTTCAGATAAAAACTGCTCCCGGTACAAGTCACAGAATCATGTTGGAATGTCCACTCCGAAAATCACACGATCCTAACGGATCTAATTCAATAATAGTAATAAACGGGAACCGGAAGGCTGAGAACCCGTTTATACTGCAGATTGTTAACAAAAACAGTTCCTTGTGTGTATCAAACCAAACAAGATATTTTTACAACCCCTTCCCAACGCGGAAATATAACGTCCATAGAGTCTTTGTTACATTTTTTATGCCACTAGTGTTAATTCCCACAGGTCAGACTGTTCGTCGGGCAATTTGGGTTTCTCACCGAACAAGTTCACAGTTTACAAAGGCAAAGTGCTATGTGCATCCCTTTCAGGCAAGCTATTATGCACTAATGTAGACCATGTATTGTGTATTTCAGAAGCTATAAGAGTTGGTAAATTACAACCATTTCTCATGTTTATAAATCACAACACAATAATATGAACCTTGACCGTGACGCTACTGATTGTCACGACGACGTAGGACTGCCCACGTAACCATTTAATTGGTTCTTTCTTCTTTTGGAGATTAGTTGGTGTCGCTCTTAATCTCGTAACTGAAATTTCATTAGATTGCCACCTAAAGTAAACAAAGTTTAGTGCCTACCTATACTTGTAAATGCCCACTTTAACGTATAATAAACAGAGATGGCACATTCTCAGTATTAGTAATCCCACTTATACATTAATATCTGCAAAAGATATGCATGAACAAATTGACATTGTTTTCTAATCTAATATGCATTAGTTTTCGATACTATCATCGCCATTTCCTTGTGAGATTTCTATGAATAAGCAAGGATGTTACTCTTTGCGATGTGATTTCACCGTGCGTTTTGCTGGCTATGCAAGTTCAACGTTCAAGTCACTTATGATATCATGATGACGAGGATCATGGCGCGAGGTGAAATTTACCTCATGACTCAGCGTACCTACAAGTATGTGTCAAGGGATCGACGTGTAATTGACATCAACATCTCGATTGTATTTAATAATACTGTGAGTGTGACTAATCGCTTCGATCGATCGTCAACAAAAATACTTGGTATAGCAAAACGAGAGCTCTTCATTATCGAGTCATTTTAGGCTTTCGACACTATAAGTAGGCGACAATGACACGACTATAACAAACAGACAATCACTCATTAACTACCTAATTATTTCGGGTCCCTTTGAATGAAACGTTATCTCGATTATGCTTGGGAAACGTAAACATAACTCCGGAAGATGGTTGATAGTAAACAACATTAGACATATTGTTTTATCGAAATGAATGGCATATTGATAATGACAAGTACTTAGTCAACTCGTTAAGAGAATAAAATTGTTTTGTTTGACTAATGATTATCACCTTATTTACCTTATTGACAAAACTAACCAATTCGTAGAATGAGTTCAGTAAATTTTGTATGGTGAATGTCTCTAAACTTTAGTGTTACCTACCAACCAACGGCCATTGGTACACCAATGGCCGTTGGTTACACTAAAGTTTAGAGAATGTTATACATAGTTAGATTTTCTCTTCTCTTCGATTTAAATTTAATTTACTTCTTCAATATATTTTTCTTTGTTATATTTTTGTTCGAAAATTATAGTCCTATAGTAGAGAGCCATTTTATCATTAAGGGTAATTACATGGCCTGATACCTAGGCCACTAGCAAAGAAGTCTACGGAAAAAAGAAAAGTTCCTGCCTGTGAAAATGTGAAAGAAAAAATATTTATCTTATTTTGTGGGAATTGTAAATTATACGAGTAGTTATGTTCATGTTATAAAATAGGTGTTAAATACGTTGGTGTCATCGTATCTTCGTTATTAACAAGTGTGATATGTGTCGGGGCGGCTGCGCGGCGGCGGCCAGGTGCTACGTCGCGGGGGCAGGGGCGCGTGCGTAACGGTCGCGGCACGAGCGACGCAGGCGCAGGGGCCGCGCGCCGTGCGCTATGGAGTATATTATGGCGGAAATAGCGATGGACAGGGGCGCCGCGCCCGGGGCAGGTGGTGCGATACAGCGCTCTCAATGTCACACAATTGGCGGTTAATTTCTCGCATACATTACATACAAATGAACCTAATGTGCGATGGAATTTATTTTGATGTTCATTTTAAATCATTTAAATAATAAAGTGGTTTTAATGATTATGATTGATCAAATTACTCGTTGAATTTCTATCAGTCCATAATCAGCAGTAGAAATTCACTCAGAAGAGCACCCTTGTAATAAAAATAAATAAATAAATTGTTTATTGATCAAGAAGGTACAGATGGCGAGGAAAACAAAATTTACAATAGTTACTAGAAAGATATACAAGATTATGTAACTACATTATATGGTAGAACATGTTGATCTAAGTACATGGTACATCTATTGACAATTTACGCTACCCTGTCTCTTAAACTAGGATATAGGTACCTGTATCTTAAGAGACAGAAAAATGCAAAGGATTCTAATGAATTTACACATCTCAACATTTAGATGCCTATTTAGGTAATCCATTTCTTCCGAATGATTAGGTATTAGGCATGTGATAGGTTCACAAAGTGGTACTTAAGGTTTCTAAGAAATAAATTGAACTTTATAAAAACAGACATAAGAGCAGTAGTTAATGACCACTTAGCAATGAATAAGCATGAATAAAATAAGCAAGAATAATTTAATTTACGTGCTAAAGTGAGACAATAAGTAAGCCATAAAGTTTTATCAGTATTATTATCTAGACAGTTATCTGTTATTATTATTACGTCGAACTAACGACCGACCCATGGCATGGCACACCTGAACTGTACCTACCATTGTTGTTGTATGGATTTGTATCATTGTTTGTTGAGCTTGCCTACACATCAATGTTATACAAAGCGTAGGCACCCACGAGCTGAGTCCGACCCTGCATTGTATTGAATCAGTGCACAGCTATGCCAGCAGCTGGCTGCGCGTGCAGAATCACATGTCTGTACCCGAATCGCACATCTGCATGGAACCGCCGGCTTGCAACCAAACAGTCTAAACGCCATACCAACCCCTACAACTCAACGACACTTTCGTCCTTCTGGAAATAAGCAACTCGATTAGGGTCTCCCCCATTCATTGTTTCGCTCGCGGACTACGAAAGGTCTCAAGCACCGCTCTGCTCGTAGCAACTTTGTCAGTTTGGAAGTGAGAAATCTATATTTCGGTTATATCGTTGTAATAGAGGAAGAAGCAAAGATAAGCCGTATGAACATCTCAATATGGTTTTTAATCGGATGCAACAGGGTGCTTGAGTAAAAATAAAATTTTGGTCGTAAGGTCCAAAATTGAATTGAAAAATGTTGTATGACTTATGTAGTTTTGGTACCCGGAGTGTTGCGTGCAGGTAGGTGAGTAGTTTAATTTTAAATAATGGCATAGCTGTAGAGTTTTCTATATAAAGCGCACAGGGCCATTCAACGCTTTTATAAACACTTTTAATACAGATGGATTGAGTCTTATACAGGCCGTTCATTAAACTGAGATTTTAACGTTTTAATTTCATGCCATTGGATCTGCTTAGTGATAGTTCGCTATACTTTCAAATATACTAAAACTTGATTTTTATGGGGTGGAATTAATTTGATTCTACAATACAAATAGGTATTTAGTTCTCATCGGTGGAGCCCAATTGAAAAAATACAAAAAGATAAAAATATAAACTGTTAAATGATACGTATAACAAACTATTAATCATTATTGTTAAGATTTTCCCTTTCACACATTTATTATAAAATTAAAATTATAAAAAAAAAAAAATGGAAAGTGCTACGTCGTAGCAAGGATAATTCACAGTGCGTTTATGTCTTTATCCTTCCCAATGCCTGCCATTGCGTATGCAATTTTAAAATAAAAATAATATCTAAATAAAAGCATCACTCTGTATAGTTTGTCGCGGCAACAGCTGAGATTTGGGCACACGCTACGCGGCCGGTGCGTCACCGCGCCGCGCACCGGCCACCTTTCACCCCTCGCGCATTCCCTTGCGACTTGCGGCCTTCTTGTATGCGCAGACGCACTATTTATATCTAAGCATATGCGCAACGTTCTATGTACAATCGGTTGAGGTAGTTATCGAGATGATGAATGGTTTTTGGTGGTACATAAATGTCAATGTAATTAAAGCTCCGATTCAGTGGTAACATTTATTGAACAAATTGATTTTTAAGCAAATTAGGAAAAGGTTTTAGTTTTTTTTTTGTCAGTAAGGGAAGTTCCTTGACTGTTGTTTTACAATGTTTTCACAAATATAATACACAAGAAATAAAATTACTTTAAAAAAAAAACTGTCATATTTGAAACTATTTTTCTGTTGCATAAAAGTTGTAATATTTGAAAAGTTTCAATTTATTTCGATCTTTTCGTGCATAGTTTTGTGTGTGCATATCTTGTTTACACATTACGCGATAATTTCACCAGTTTCGAAGAACAATTCAAATAAGTTCAAATCTAAATCCAATGTATAAAAGAGGTGTAGGTATTTGGTAATTTTGCTCGTGAATATTATTTATTTATCATTGTTCTCAGCAGATTGTAAGTTTTCAGGGTTGTACAAAAGCTTTGTGCTTTTTGAAATAGGTAGTACCTACATATTTAATTTCAGGAAAGAAATGATCAGTTTGTCTTATCAACGAATAGTAGGGTAACGACGTCTCTTTATTGCCAATGTACTGTTTTGCTTATATTTCAAATAAGTACTTATATCAGTTAATTAGTTAACTAATAGTACATCTATATATATAAAATTCAAAGTCCTGACTGACTGACTGACTGACTGACTGACTGATAGATCAACGCACAGCCTAAACCGCTGGTCCTAGAGACATGAAATTTGGAGGGTGTGTTCTTCGTGAAGAGTAGACATCCACTAAGAAAGGATTTTTCGATATTCCACCCCTAAGAGGGTGAAAAGGGGGGAAATCGTTTGTATGAAAAATCTTATTCCTTGAGTTAATAAACTTGAAACTTGGCACGAATACTTATCTAAATAAATTATGAAGATTGTCAGTTTTTTTTTCTTCTAAACTACCCCTAATAAGGGATTGGGGGGTTTCAAAGTTTGTATGGAAGAATTTTAGCGCGCCGTCCGATTTACTCGAAACTCAGTATTTATACCTAATATTGAAGGTAAAGAATACTGTGTATCAGGGTTTTTTGAAAATCTACCCCTGACGGGCTGAAATGGGGTAGTCAATTTTTCAGGGCAGGATTTTACTGCATGGCTTGATTAACTCGAAAATTAATATAAATAAACTTTGAGTCAAGTTATGAATATATCCCAAACGATTTTTTTTAAATTCCACCCCTGTGGGGGTGAAAAGCGGGGATACAGTTTATATGAAAAATCTTCTTCATTAGGGTTATATACTTGAAACTTTTCAAGAATACTCGCCTAAGTAAGTAATAAAGTTTACCATTATAAGTTTTTCAAAACTACCTCTCAAAGAGGGATATAGGGGTGTTAAGTTTGTGTGGAAGAAATTGAATGCGCGGTCCGAGTAACTCGAAACTCAGTATTTATACCCAATATTGAAAGTAAAGAATAATGTGTATCAGGGTTTTTTGAAAATCTACCCCTAACGGGTTGAAAAGGGGTAGTTAATTTTACAAGGGAGGATTATAATGCGTGTCTTGATTAACTCGAAAATTGGTATAAATAATCTTTGAATCAAGTTATGAATAATCCCAAACGATTTTCAAAATTCCACCCCTGTGGGGGTGAAAAGCGGGGGATACAGTTTATATGAAAAATCTTATTCATTTAGTTAATAAACTTGAAACTTGGCACGAATACTTATCTAAATAAATTATGAAGATTGTCAGTTCTTTTCTTCTAAACTACCTCCTAATAAGGGATTGGGGGGTTTCAAAGTTTGTATGGAAGAATTTTAGCGCGCAGTCCGATTTACTCGAAACTCAGTATTTATACTTAATATTGAAGGTAAAGAATAATGTGTATCAGGGTTTTTTGAAAATCTATCCCTGACGGGCTGAAATGGGGTAGTAAATTTTTCATGGGAGGATTTTACTGCATGGCTTGATTAACTCGAAAATTAGTATAAATAATCTTTGAGTCAAGTTATGAATACATCCCAAACGATTTCAAAATTCCACCCCTGTAGGGGTGAAAAGCGGGGATACATTTTATATGAAAAATCTTCTTCATTAGGTTAATAAACTTGAAACTTGGCAAGAATACTTGCCTATGTAAGTACTTACCTAATAAAGTTTATCATTATAAGTTTTTCAAAACTACCCCTCAAACTCGGACCGCGCATTCAATTTCTTCCACACAAACTTAACACCCCTATATCCCCTATATAGGGGTGTTAAGTTTGTGTGGAAGAAATTGAATGCGCGGTCCGAGTAACTCGAAACTCAGTATTGATACTTTTGACAGAAAATAATTAATAGTAAGTATGTAAAGCTGTCAAAAATTTACCACTGACGGGACAAAAAGGGGTAATTCAGTTTTTAAGGGCAGGATTTGAACTTGAAACTGTATGTTACATTTTCACGCCTAAACCACTGAACTTCTGATTTGGCATAGAGATAGATGGCATCCTGGGGAAGCACATACATTTTATCCTGTTAGCACGTTCCCGTGGGATAATTTCCGACATCCACGCGGGCGAAGCCGCGGGCAGAAGCTAGTTATGATATAAGTGCGGTAAGTTGAAAATTACAGCCGAGGCGATATTGCTAGCCCGAGCAAGGGCTACAAGCAAGCAGAGGCTGTAGTAATTATCAAAGCACACGTATGTCTTACGACGTTTTATAACATATTTGCGAGGAAATAAATAAAACACGTATACTTTCTTAAACGAATAAATCTTTAATCACTTCTTAAAGCAGTTATAAAAATTTGAACAATTTGTAAAATTGATTATTACGTTGCCAGTTAGCATTTTTAATGTTGTCAAGTTATTATTATTAGTTACAATTTCACCAGTCTCTCTCTCACTCTCTTGAGTGAAAGTAGGAGAAACGAGACCACAGAGTTCTGCAGTCGGTGGCGGCGACGGCGGCGGCGACGATGGTGAAATGTACGCGTGTGTGCTCGTAGATGGTCGAGACTCAACACTTGGCTCCAAATATATATTCCTTGTAATGCGGGAGTTAATTTCTTCTTTCTTTCTCATCGAGTCATCTATGTAGACCTCGGCTACACTGTTCGACCGCCACCCTCCGTGGCGTTTTAGTGTCAATAAATTCGCACCTGAATCGGCGAGCAATGTAGCCGAGGACCTACTGAAACTGTGCCCTGTGTACGAAGCCTGTGTATTCATGTGGATCATCCAAATTTGCATGGGTTGGCTAGTGCATTTTCAATTTTGAAAAAATCTGTTAGACATCGCTTTTGTTGAACGAAGCGCTTCGTATTTCTTCACTATGTCGTGAAAAGGCCCCTGTATTGTGAACGATCTTGGAATTTTATTTTTTGTGTTTTAGACCTGGACAAGAAGTACCCGCCCATGGTTCTCGACATCATTAGTTGTGATGTTTGCCAACTCTTGACGTCATTCATCGTCCATTCGTCCATTTATACCGAATATTAATACAACCTGAAAAAAGATAAAAACAGCGTACAAAATACCTATATTGTAAAGAAATACGAAAGTGAAAGAAGTTAATAACAATAATTTAGTTTCAACTGACCTTTGTTGCCAGATATCGGCAATCCGGAGCTTCTTTTAGGATCTTCTTGACATTGTCAGCCGAAAATACTTTCGACTTTTTACTCACATGGCCACTTGAGCGTCTTTTTAGAAATGCCAGCAAGTTGGAGTATGACTTGATATCAATACCATGTTTTGTTTTCACAGTGCTTTTTAGCATTGAAAGTAGCACCACAATGAGCTTGGCTTATATTTTTGAGAAAGTTCCATGAAATAGGCTAAAAACACACTTTCTGAAAATGAATTTGCATCTTTGCTTGTTTTCCATAAGATAAAATTTTGATACGCTTGTATCTATCGGTCGATTTTTCAGGCAAGAAGCTTAGAATAGCCTTTTCGCTGCCTCTGAGACTTCTATTCATCATTACTTGACGACATTTCCAAATAAAAACAATACAGCGAAAAGAAAAAGCGCGCGGAATAATTTTTACTTGTTCACAAATTAGCGATGCGCGCGCATCAGCGCTTTTTTTTTAAGGCAAAGGCACAAAAAACAGTCAGTATTACTAATAAATTAAATTAATATTTTTGTGTTTTTGTTACAGATAAATGTTTGTAATTGATTGTAAAAATAAATTAAATTAAAGAATTAAATGTTTATTTGTTATATTTTCTCTCCCAAAGTTAATTTTATTCATAAAATGTTGACCACTTTTCTGACATAAAAACTCTTTGCTAAGATTAAAAAAAGTATCGTTCGTTTTAGACGGAGCATCTTGATAAACCGTACTCCATCGTGTAAAACGCAGGAGTTTCAAGTAGTATTACAATAACGCACAAGTACGTAATGAGATACAATACGATATTGAAATTGGTGAAATAAGAGACCCGTTACGAGCAAATGTGTTCTAAAGATTATAATAACACAATAAGTAATGCGCTCCAAACCAAAGATAGCTGACGTGGCTCAAAAGACTGCCCAACTTAAATGGGACTGGGCAGGACATGTCTGCCGCATGCCGGACAAACTGTGGGCCCAAATAACAAGGTTAAGCGGTACTTCACACCGGGTGAGCTTTTAACCCTTTACAAAGCACAAGTCCGATCGTGTATGGAGTACTGCAGTCACCTGTGGGATGGCTCAGCTAAATACCAACTCGCCACTTTAGACTCAGTGGAGCGCAGAGCTAAGAGACTCATTGGTGATAAAAAGCTGGTGGAGGCAAACCTTCACAGTTTGGCTCACCGGCGAAGTGTTGCCTGTCTGTCCGTCTTCTACAGACTGTACTTCGGGGAGTGTGCTCAAGAGCTACATGAGCTCATCCCGCCTTCATCTTTTTACCATCGAGAGTTCAGACGCACTGCGGGATACCACCCCTATTTGGTTAATATACCATATAATATAAGGTATATTAACCAAATGATTAAGAAAAGACGATGAGAAGCGCTTAGTGCATATTATACGCACTAAGCGCTTCTCATCGTCTTTTCTGATGCGCACAGCCAAGGAGTGGAATCGTCTGCCTGCGTCTGCATTCCCGAGTTTATACAACCCGAATCTCTTCAAGGCGAGAGTGAATAGGCTTCTTCTGGGCAAGCTCATTCCACCGTAGATCTCATCCCTGCCTCTGGGCTGGATTGAGGTAAAGAGTGAGCCCATTATCAATAAAAAAAAAATAGCACAGAATTGGTGACCTGAGACAGCGAGGTGGGGTCGCGGCAGACGACGTAGGAGATGGCAGGACGAGCTGGATAGGTTCCTTCAAAATTGGAAGGAGGACGCACAGGCTCGCGAAAGATTGAAGGAGTGGAGGGAGGCCTTTGCCCAGGAGTGGGACAGCGTAGGTTAGTAAAAAAAAAAAGATTATAAAGGAAGAGTTTATAGACAAGATAATCTTAAGTTTTTAAATTCCCCATGACGTTAGGTGCCTTTCGTATAAAGCAATTGAATATGTTGCTATAGATCTGCTACGTCGTCAGCGAAACTACGTACTAGGTAAGTAAGTAGGAACGTCGTGGACTACGTCGTAGCACTTAATAATGTATTCTTGTACTTTTTATAAACGGTCACTAAACTTAAGTCCCTTTTTTCAGATATAATTTACTGTAGCTAATGCTCGATAATATGATTGACTAATCTTGAGACATACGTACCTATACATGTGTATACAACAAAGTGTTTAGAAGTAAAAATAAATTTTTACTAGTATAACGCCACATTGATTCGAGCTTACGTCACAGGCGTGACGTATCTGCGTTGTCCCGCTCATGTGATACCATTCATACCGTTACAACGTGTAGGAACAATAACATTGCAATCTAGGGAAACGGGAATCGTCCGCTTCCCACATTCGATATTTTTTCCAAAATCTCACCGTTAGTTATATTTTTTTGCATTCCTTAGCCCGAAAAGGTATTTATAGTGTTACGGTATGAAGGGGAGAGAAGACCTGGGGTCGCGGGGACAGCTGCATCCAATGCGCCGGAGCAAGTTCGAACAAGTAGATCATTCGGTACAGGATTAAGAGAACCGTAAATGACGAATAACGGTTACATTATTATTTTTTATCTGCGACAAATGGGGCACTGTTATTACCTGATGTGCAAGAGTTTGACTATACCTAGTTAACATTATATCCGGGTTGTAGATAGAATAAACGTTGTTAAATGAACTATCATTCATTCATGATTGAACCACCGCTGCAAATAGGAAAGAACATCCAAAGTTATAACAAATACTTAATTGGACTTTTCGTGTTATTATGAATAGTATTTTCTCTTTGTCTCTTTATTAACAGAGGCCAAGAAGTTCAAAATCCATTTCTTACTGACAACGACAGTGTAAGTGCAATAAATTAAAAATGTATAATAACATAATATGTTATATAGGAATGCATTACATTGTTTACGACATAACAAACATATTGTACTTTATGTACTTACGTAGCTAATATTTTAGTTATGAAAATTAATTAAACGTGCCGTTTAAACGACATAGTTAGTATGTAGTTAGGCACAGATATCAAATGAAATGTAATTACTTTGAGCAAACGACGGACACACCCGTTCCGGGACACCTTTTCATTTAATCAGAACTTGTTTGCACACCCAACAAACGGTGTTTTGTTCGCGGAGGGCGACCGATCCGCGCTGCATAGTTGCACCCGAACACCGGTTGATTTGGTCGCCATCTTTTGATAGATCCTTTTTTATAGACGTACTGAAATTTATTAAAAGCGCACCGAGGGTGCGCGTGCGCAGCGGCAACTGCCGAGATTGTTGCGCGCACCTGGCCCCGCGCGCGCCTTTCTTGCACAGAGCACATGTGATGTACTACATACCGTGTCCTCTGCCATTGTCAATTATGTTTATGTATAATGATTTGAATAATAAATATCTATCAAAGCCGTTAAATTATTAACATTTCAACGCTTTTTTTTTTGTATGTAATTTCTAAGCAACATTAGATAACAGAAGTGCTGTACGATAAGATCCCAAAAAAATTTTTTTTCATGTACCAAAATTATTATAAAAACTTCAACTGGAAACTCGACAAGCATACGTAATTTAATATTAGTATGAGTGTTAAGACAAATTGCTAAGTATTGTACCCGATTGAAAGTTGAATTGATAAAGAAAACAATAACAAAAGCTTTTGGGTAAGTAGGTATGTGGCTTATCTATGTAAGTATATCTATTCTACATGGTTAATAGTCTTCTAAAGTAGATAATGTGCAAATGTTATACTATCGAAAAACTCTCATTACAACCAGATTTCAGGAAATTAGAATGTATCCCATAGGGTTAAAAAGTTTCTTATAGCCCCTTACTCTTTGTTTTGAGAATAGATTTATGTATAGTTAGAAGAAATGATACATAAAGTTGCCAAGACTGCAACAATCTAGTAGACATATTATGTCGTAATATTAGTACGCTCTGGGGGCTCTGGTGAGTGCGGCGTCAACTGCAGGACCACACGGCCGGCGATCTTGTGCGCGCAGTGCAAGCCACACTGCGTCACTTTGTGCAGAGAACATTGCGTGCGCGCGCTCAACGGTGAGCCGCGTCGCTGCGGCCCTCGTGTACGCTAATGTTGATACGTGTCATGTTATCGACCGCCCACCGAGCACTGACTATGTGGTCTCATATCCTACAATACTGTCGTTTACCTAGCATGCGCGAACCCAAGCATCAGGATATTCCACTGACCCACAATGACCGTTTACCACAATATCATTACCGAAGAAAGTTACACGAAATCAGAAAGTTTATATCTCAATTTAAAGCTATTATCGTTTACACGTATATAGGAATGAGTAAAATCATCCAATTTTGTGGCCACGTAAGTATTTATTTACAACTTCATCATCCCGGACATAAAGATGCAGACGTGAGCTGGGTTGAACGGTACAAGAATTCACTTGCATAATGTAATGTAATGATACATACAATGATGTGGTTTGCATTACTTGTAACGAATAAACGGCCAGTCACCAAATAAGCAAAATAAAAATGATAACCGTAAATCAAGAACATGTTCAATTTTAAACAAAATCTATATCTATTTAGTCTAGCCTACATCACGCTCGACTTATATATCATAGATAATTCACAAATTAAGTGTTAAGAGTCAACAAGCTCTAAGAGCATCCTAACTTGGTCTAACATACACATATCTACCTAAAATGGGCTAGGAATGACATAGAATTACTCTGTAATTGTGTGTGTGCTGTAAAGGTTACGTCTTGTCGCGATTTGGAATCAGTTATTGGAACGAGTTTCTTATCAAATAGACAGATTATATTTAGTTATTGAATATACAGGAGCCAGGAAATTATGAGTTCAGCAATCAAAATCATTTCACAGAATTGATCTGAATGTCGATGGAGGTCGGCGGCTCCGGCGGGTCGCTGTTGCAATGGGTGCCTTTGTCCGCGAGGCATCAATGTCGTCCTCGTTGCCGGCGGTACGAGTATAATGCGGAAACAATGCGCGGACCACATTCGTGCATCGCGACCGCGACCGTGTCGTGTTCGGCTGCGGCCCGATGTTTGTGCTCATAAAGTGTCATTATGGTAACAGTACCTCATTGTTGTTTTCGGCGATGCCCGTCTCCCTATTTTCTTCGCTCGCCGTGTAAAAGCTCGGCGCGTCACGGCGAGTTATAACCAAAATGGGTTACGACCGACTCTTGCGAAACTTTTACGGGCCATCGTCTCCGTTGAAATCTCGTTCGGTTTAATGGCCTTCGAATTTTAAGTGCTAAAGAAAGGTAAATCACTTTGACGTGTCTTGAACTTAAATCCGTGATTTGAGAAGGACTCGATGTTTTGGGCTCGTAATAAATGACGACCAGACGGAAATTTCTTAAAGATATTACAGATTTTTCTTAATAGTAAATAATCATGGTCGTGTATGATCATTTTAAGATTGAAAACGAATTCTTAAATGAATTTAAGTTCACTGAAGCGCGGTAGGTATATCCCGACCGTGAGAAATAACGACTAAACTAGGTAGGTACTTACGATCATAGCCAATTGTATTGGTTACCTAATATATCTATGTACAGTTGCAGCCTAATCTAATAGACTAGCGATTTCAAGGAAATGGATTAACCTAGTCTTTCTCATCTCTCCTCAACTAACATAATGGAACAATCGCTGCTCTAAATAATCAAAATGACATTTCAATACGTTCCAGCTTTAACTACCCGTTATTGCTTTAGTTCTTTAGCAAAGATCCAAGTAAATACGGACTCTAAGAGTAACAAGCTCATAATTCACACTGAAAAAAAAAACAAAATAATGTTATTTAGTACAACCGCTCTTAATAAAGACAGCATGATGATCGCACTTAGTGAATTTAAAATAGACTTACTAGCTAATGAGGTAAAGTTTCTAGGGGTATATATTGACAAATATTTGAATTAGAAAAGGGAATTGCAAGCCATTGATTCGTATATTTCCACAGCGTGCTATGCCTTACGCAGTCTTAGGGATGAAATAGACATAAAACACCTTAAAATGGTATACTTACTATGCTCTAATAGAATCAAGGTTGAGACATAGTGTTCAATTTTGGGGGAATAGCTTTAAATATAACTGCCAGAGAGCCTTTATACTCCAAAAGAGAGCCATACGAACCATGGCCCGGAAATTACAAATAGAGAGCTGTCGGCCGCATTTTATAAATTTAAAAATTCTTACTGTGCCTAGCCTCTATGTTTTAGTATTGCTGGTGAATTTAAAAAAAAACCGGCCAAGTGCGAGTCGGACTCGCCCATGAAGGGTTCCGTTACGTTACGATTTATGACGTATTAAAAAAAAAACTACTCACTAGATCTCGTTCAAACCAATTTTCGGTGGAAGTTTATATGGTAATGTACATCATATATTTTTTTTAGTTTTATCATTCTCTTATTTTAGAAGTTACAGGGGGGGGGGGACACACATTTTACCACTTTGGAAGTGTCTCTCGCGCAAACTATTCAGTTTAGAAAAAAATGATATTAGAAACCTCAATATCATTTTTGAAGACCTATCCATAGATACCCCACATGTATGGGTTTGATGAAAAAAAAAATTTGAGTTTCAGTTCTAGTATGGGGACCCCCAAAATTTATTGTTTTTTTTCTATTTTTGTGTGAAAATCTTACTATCTACTTACCAAGTTTCCACAGTATAGCTCTTATAGTTTCGGAAAAAAGCGGCTGTGACATACGGACGGACAGACAGACAGACAGACAGACAGACATGACGAATCCATAAGGGTTCCGTTGCCATTTGGCTACGGAACCCTAAAAATACCTGCATAAGTATGAAACAGATGAGGAGAGACAGTTGAGGCGCAGGAAAGATTTAAAAAACAGGTTAATACACCAACTTTATACTGTTCAACATAGTCCTCAATATCAAGCAGTGCGGATTTTTAACAGGTTGCCATTGGAATTAAAAACTGTAATTTACAAGAGCTCTTTTAAGTCAACACTTAAAGCGTTTCTATTGAGGAAATGTCTGTATTCCATAGACGACGAAATAATCGTTTTAAAAATTTGATTGTTTTATTAGTTAATAAGAGACTGAATAATATTAGCTTGTAATGTTATTGATTTTTTTTTTCTACTATTATTTATTGTTTTATGAATGTGTTAGTTTTATAGCTTTAATGATTTCAAACACAATGTGATTTGTTCCTGAATAAATTGAATTGAATCTATGTTCACCCCAAATAGTTAATCAAAGGATCGATACGAATTACAATGTAGCAAAGGACTTCGGTTACAACTTGAGCCGTTGTTTATTATTACATAATTCTCCTTTGTACTTTGTCATTGACCTCTTTACTTCGCCTGACTCAGGAATTTCGTTGCAATATTGAGCGGAGTCAATTACAAAAATGTATGCCAAACTTGTGTCGTTGATCGGTGTCTTATGACTGCGTTAATTGCAAAAAATTGTAACAGGATCTTTTCATTACCGGTATAATTCCACATAGGTATGCTTACATAGCACACCCATTGTAATGAGCTTAACTATAATTCTGGTGATAAGCACTCGATAGCCGTATTGATAGACAGCACAAACATTACAATCAATTAATGTGAACGTCTGAAACAATAGAAAGTCTCATCTAAGCCACTTTCTTTTCACATCCTACGTACCCGGAGCAACCCCGATATCGCTTTCTGTTTAAGCAAATTATAACAGAGTCGAAGTTATTATTAGCATTGTGATTACAGCTATTGTTTGTGAATCATAAAACAATGATTATTGAAAATCATTATGAAGATGTCAGCCACTGATCAAAGTTATAATAACAAACGATAAAAGCACGCTTGAACAAGCAAATATAATGGCCTTAATGATATGGAAGACAATGGGATGGTTCCTCAGGGCGCGCGGGCGCAGCGACGCGCCTCGCCTGCGCGCAGACGCACTTACGCATTACCACTTGACTGGAACTTGACTCGCTCGAATAGACTTGACGGAGGACGGAAGCTAAACTGTCCTTTTGTTTTACTAATATTTATCAAGATAATCATCTAGGTTCAAATAGTCTATAGACAAGTTCTCAGCACATAGGGTCGTCGAATTAGTTTAATGATTCAACACTGAGCACGTGCGCCATTGGAGAAAAAATAATTATTTATTTCAGTTTATTTATAGTTGTTCGTATAGAAAGGGCCGAAGAGGCGTTCAGTCGAGAACAGCGGAAGTAGCTCTCAGAGAGAATCGCGCGGCGCGTGCGCGACACTACGCAGCGGAAGCGGATATGGCAATTGCATTCAATAAATCTACACTGTAACTGAATACTTTAAATGGCACTTTAATATTCGCATTATTACTATTAAGATTATATTATAATAATGTGTGTGGCATAAAAATAATCATGTGTGTTATACTTATAACATAAAAGAAACGTGCTTTTTGTGTACAGTATGTAATGTTTGTATGTACCTACGTCCGAAAAATATAACATTCTTATTACTTCCGTAACATTCGGGTTCATACTCGAACAAAGGTTGTCTGGAATAGATTGCCACGACCGACAAAACCGCCAACTTGTTTTTACAAATCTTTTAAGTAAATATATTATGTAGATGTTATTTTTTGCTGAACAGTAATTTTATTCTAGTCTATCTGGCTATCTTTTACATGAATATAAAATACTAAAAATAAAGAAGTTTTTCATCAGCACATTATTAGAAACCGGTAACGTTTGAAATCGAATGGGTTTATAATTTAACATATTTGATTATAAACGTATAAAAGTGATTTATTAATAGGAACAGGTTGTTCGAGTATGGCGCATGTTGAATGGCGGTATAATCAGCGCTATTGAGCGGCCGTCACCTGCAGGACTCGTTGTTATTGTGACTGCGAGCTCCGCGGCACAACACACAACAGATCCGTACAGAAGGCTCCTTGCAACGAGCGAAAATCCACGTAAACATAGACGTGTAAGTACAGCGATTAAAAAAAAGCCACGAAAGTCTCGACTGTGTTTGCCTGGACGTAGACGCGTGTCTACGTGTGCGTCTGTTTTCGCTCATTATATGAAGTCTACCTTCTGTACTTATTTATGTTGTGGCTCGGGGCAGTCGGGGCTGAATGACGCCGGGGCCGCGCCTAGCCGCTATCGCGTCGGGGTGCCCCGCTAGGGTCGCCGACAATTATGTACTTAGGTAATAAACTGTCTCAAAGTTCCAGCAGTTTATGATTATGCTTATTGTAATAAGAATTTTCAAGTTAAGTTTTAATGAAACTATTTGTTTGTTCCTGTATATTTTATTTCGGTAATTCGTGTTACAATGTAATTATATGCTACGCCTACGCTACGGAACCCCTACGCTACTGTTTCGTAGAGCCCAGCCAACCCCGTGGCAAACGGAGTGCACGGTGGATTAGCTACGTTTGTGCAACGACAACGTTACGCAACCGCTTCTTAGACGCTACGGGTTTATGAGGCAGACGCAATGCAACTGCTATAGGAACGCTACACGTTTGCTACGCGCTACGCTTATGCTACGGAAACACGACGCATATCTGCTACGCCAGCTTTAGAGAAACGCTACGCTACCGTAGATGCTACGAATAAGACGCAATGCCACCGCTACGGAAACGTTACGCATTCGTTACGACAGCTCTACGGCAACTACTACGCTTCTACGTAAACGCTACGCAAACGGTAGGCAAGCATGAGACCGCTACTCAATCCCTATGTGGCCTGTCTGCAATCTTGCATAAATATTTTTTTGAGCATAATCCATTAAGTAACTAGTTGATTTTGCACTGCTTTTTAATATCGCAAGCACGCAAGTTTGTAATAATCTTATAAAATATTTAGTTTTGTTATTTATTTTTCAATCACTCACAAGCCAAATGTGGTCACCCTATATATTCAGATCCTATTCATATTATGATAAAAGCGGTCCCTAAACCCCGACCAATACATTTGTTAAGGAACCGGTTGATGTGTTTATTTTCAGGTACTTACTAGTACATTAGGTACAGGAAACTAGTTCATCAGCGTTATGTTACATACTTTTGGAAGAATGGTCTTCTTCCAGCAGGTCATCACACCTTTTTAACGAAGGGTTAGGCAGAGCTATAGTCACGAGCACCAATATTTCAACACTTGGCAACTTTTAATTACGATTTTTTCGTGAAATAACGAATGCAACGTTGAAACACGACACATTACATAAACCTATGGGTTCGAAAATGCTATATATGTTCGTAACAACATAAAATTGAATTAAAAAATAAAGGAGTAAATCGCTTTTGAATAAAGCCGAGTGTATACATACTTTTGCTCGTGACTGTACCTATAGTAGACACACGTGTCGCAGTCTAATGTAAGAGGGGGCGAGCCTTTTGCCATCAGGCGGGCTCAATTCCAGACTTCGGGTTACATAATCATAATCAGCCTATAATGCACTACTAAGACAGGCCTCCTCTCTGTGAGAGGGAGTGGGCCGTTTTCCAACACGTGGGCCCAGTGCAGGTCGGTGGATGTAGCATGTCTTCGAATTTTCGGTTCTAGGAAATGCCGGTTTTCTTCACCATTTTGAAAGCAGTGGCGAAATTAAATACACCAAGTAAAGTGCCTGCCCGGGTTCAAACTCACGACCTAACTCATGAGTCGGGGTCGATACCACTGGGCCACCACTGCTCTCACTCCGGGCTCCGGGTTGCTACTGAGAAATTCCTGTTAAAAAATCATAATACCTATCAGTTTACCCGACCGGAAAATCGAACCCAGGACCCCATCCTCAGCAGCAGCTCTTGCGACCACTAGACCAAGCCAAAGTATTGGCAGTACCTATTAACGACTGCTGTAACACATACTCAAAATATTATTCATTTAGTTCACAGACTTCGACTGACAACCTGAGAGGCCATTCCCGTATTTTAAAGAAAGTTCGCATTCCAATCTCAATTTCAATCCGTCAAAAAGTCTCTAGTTTACCTAAAACTTGACTTGACACTTGACTGTCACTGAGATTGCGACATGAATTTGAACGTTTTTGAAGTACGAGAATTGGCCTTCAGTAGTGAAACCCACAAAACGAGTGATCGCCTTGTAAAATCTATATGTATTTAACGTAAACAGCCTAATGCAGATTAACCATATTATGTTTTAACGAAAGTCAAAGTCAAATCATTTATTTCAAATAGGCACATAAAAGGCACTTTTGAACGTCAAAAATAAAATAAAAATAAAATTGATTCTAGTCGAAAGAGGGGTGTATCAAGCCATGGATTCAACACAAGCGTTTGGAATCTAACAATTAAACAACTGAATGGCATGTGAATGTGTGTGTGTGTATATGAGTTTGTAATTCCAAACCCGAACAACAGAAGTAACACACAGACCGTCTTACAGGTACACACTCCCGCACATCTCAATGTATGTTCACAATCGGTTCGCTGTATTCGTGACGATGACGCTTAAAACTGAAATAAGATCCGCCGATAAATCATAGGATAAGTTGCGCAAGCGCGCCGGATATCGCGCCATGACCGGAAACACTTGTTTGTGCGTACTCGCAGGTAGGTTCCCATTGCCGCCACATACACATACATACGTGCACACGGGAGGAGGTCCGCGGGACCCTTTACATAAACACGTGCATGCCTGTACGTACTCACCGTAATCCCCTCACTGAGATCCGGATTTTATTGCGTCGTTCTTCTTTGAATGTTTACAAGTCTTTCACATAAGAGGTACTCACTGTCGAGCAATGAACATTGAGCACTATGTGATGTGACCTACTCCCGAGTTACCTCGTACATCTACTTAACTTCACAGGTCTACCAAATTATCAAAACGGATCGATATTATCGTTTTTACAAGCCGTTGCCAATTCTGAAGCGTTTGGGGTTTTCTATTAAACATTGCTATAAATGCTGAATTATTTTGCATCGAGAGTACACGTTATGCTACCTATTTCATCTTTTGATTCTCCGTACCTTAACCAAAATATATGTCAAGATAATTTACTACGACGCAGTTCTATAAACAATGTATAACAAGTTTAGGACAGAATGAGGACACACCGGCCAATCTACGAACTTCTCGTTACATCACTTACGACAAATAATAATATATCAAGTTGTTCACAGATATTATTAATCAAACAATAGGCATTCCGTGAAACAGTGTGTCGGCGAGATGGGCGATAAGGGTCCGGTACTCCGGTAGCGCGCAAACGACTCCCGGTGCGCCCGCGCCGCACTGCATTGATTCAGACGCAACGAGTATTTCATGTTTATAGTTGAATGGTTCAGAATAATTGAAGAAGTTATTTATAAGTTTCCTCTTTAGAAGCGAATCGTGTGCGCGATCGGAGCCGGATGCCGCCACCCTTCGGAGGGCATGCCTTCACAAAGGCATTTAGTCTATTTAAAGACATCCTGCTTAGTGCGGGGGCCCGAGTCCGCTCTCGCACGTGCGTCAAGTGTCCTGCGCCCGCCGACCTGTCAATTACTGTCACCCTCACCTATCTGTGTGCTCGCTGCGTCTGTCTCCGCTGATAAACCGACGGAGTCCATCATTTTGAATAGCGTCTCTTAGCACAAAGTGCCACTCCGCAGGTTTTCACTCAATCATGCGATCGTTCAAGATACAAAATCAGATTATGCAGGTACTATTTGAATACATGAGTCGATGATATTTTCTCATAAAGTCGTCGAACAATCATGTCTTCAGGAAATTAATAGGTATCCTGTTTCGCTCAATCAAACACAATATTGCTCAACGATGGCTAAATTTATCGAAGGAATATATCTGACAATATAATGGAGTTGGAAACAATACCTACTGAGCGATTATAAAGAGCAGTGGAGCGAAGATTATGGCGTTCGCATGAGACAAGCACAGGCGCGGCCGCCGGCAGACCGCGGCGGCTAATGGCTCGGAGCAGTCGGAGCAGGCAGCACCGAGCCACTTGCGCCGACCACCACCTTCATCAATAACATCACTTGACGAACTCAACGATACAACAAACGTTTCAAAACTATTTCGGTATTTCACATTATTGCAAAATATGGTATGTAAATTATTCAGTGAAGTGTAAGAAATGACATGCGCTGTATAATTTTATCCGCTTCTGAATACATTGTTATTGTTCAAGGTGCATAAGTTTATACTTTGATTTACCTGGGATTACCTATGTACGTAGGTGTCACCATTTAGTTAGTTAAACATTTTATCAAAATGGACTGATTTACATGGCTTCCATGGGTAAATAGGAGTCGGAAAATCAACCCGCGCCGCGTTTGATGCGCCATAAACTGTTCTATAGATGACACATCCCGTTAGATCCTGTCTCTAATCCTCAATGTACCCGCTGAAGTGGTAAACATGTAAATCATAGCTCATAAACATGAAGTAGAAAAGCTTTGGGATAGTATACGTTATGTTGTGACTAACAAGCGCACGTACCATAAAATTTAAATATCATTGTAAGGAAATCGTACACCGGCTGATATCTCGAACAAGATCGCCCTGCTCGTACATACATCTATCTGTTTATTGTTTATTTTATTGGCAATGTCTCTCTGATCTAACAGGACATCAATACATATCGTAAAATCGGCAAACGTTATAAATCATCATCATAAGCCAGTCACTAAGCTTCGTAAAATACGATATTGTAACATTACCGCTCGTACTCGCTATATCTTTTTATATACCAGTGAATCACTGTACTCGAAACTGTAAATAGTAACAACAAAGTATGTTTAATCGTAGGTATTTAAAAAGTAAAAAAAAAACCTGTGGCATTATTATTTATTACATAATCAGGAAAGCTGAAACTGGATAGTAGCGACACTTATTTATACTTACGTAACAGAAAATAGTATCATTGTTGGTAAACATGGGTATTTTATTTTTACTTATACATAACAACAAGTGTCTATAAAGTCATCGTAAAATAGGGATGTAAGCATTTTTTCATTTGGTTTAAATAAAGTTCTAAATGTTCACTTAGGTAATTATTTTTCGTGGAAATTACTGTCATTAACGCAATATGATGCTTACGCAAACGCAGGCGTGAAAAATAATGTTATAGTTAAAAACGCAACTTACATTTTTTTTAATGGTTACCTCAGTTCTAACTACTTAGAACTACCTGTGCTCGCGACTTCGTTCGTGAGCATGTCGGAAAACAAATTGGATTTCATGGAACCCTAATTATTTTTCTAAAATAAAAGTAGGTAAGTTACTCCTTATTATAGTATCAGCTATCTGCTAATGAAAGTCCCATATCGTCAAAATAGAGTCCATAATAGAGTCCTCATAAAGTCCAAAATCATTCCAGCCGTTTCGGAGATTAGCCGGAACAAACAGACATACAAAAAAATATTGTTAGTACCGTATATACTTTCTTATGCATTTATTAAAAAGCTGTTAGTGTGATATTACAAATTGACACGTTAATTTCATTTATTTGTATGTATGTAGGTATAGAGAATTAAGTATTGAAGAAAAAGACATGTTGCGCTGACCCCAATTAAATTAAGATAAGAGTAGGAGAATTATGATGATGATTTAAAAAAAAAAATTGTTATGAGTACCGTATATAGTTTCATATGCATTTAGTAAAAAGCTGTTATTTTGATATTACAAACAGACACTTTAATTTTATTTATTTGTATAGATAAATTACTAACCCAGAATTTCCAATTAAGCAATCGAAATCAAACGTAAAGCGTGAAATTGAGAAGTTCATTAGCCCAAAGTAATCTAGAGTCGTTTTATGTTGCGGAATTCCGTCGTATTGAACGTGGAGGGATTGTGAGGAGTTCTGTACAACAGTGTGTAGGAGGTCGTCACCTGCGCGGGCGCTTCCCGAAGTGCGAGTCACACAAGGCGACCTCATATTATCCCACGTAAGCGTCGCACCGCACGGTGACAACCCTCCTTTACATCAAACAGAGCGTTGACCCCCGGCGCGCAGCTTGCTCCCCTCATGAAATTCAAAAATATCGGAACCATATGTTCTTGACCTTTCTCTTACTTTTACCGAGCTTAGTGAGAATAACGATCTCTTCCGATCCGTATCACATGGCAGGATATTGTACATTGTTAAAAAAAAAACTCAGGTGTGTCATGTTCTGGAGATAAGTTTCTCAATATACATAAGAAGTTTCTAGTTGGTAATACTGAATTGAAAAAAAAAAATTATATGTACTTAGTTTAGACAATATTTTATAATAACCTTATGAGTTATTTATAATATTATGATCCTTCCCTCAATTAGATTGTGACATTTTTATGAATACCAACATAAGTATACCTATACTTCTATCAAGTAAGATAAGCTTAGCAAAAGAGTGTACTTGATCTACTTCTAATACACTTCCACACACTTTTATATTATCTTCATTTCTTCGTGGAATATCAAGAAGTGTCCTTAATTTTTTTCAGCAAACGTCATTTAATGTCATAATACAATATTAAAACGAGAATAATTGTTAAATAAAAAGCACATAAATAACAATAACAGCCATTCTGTAATTATCGTGTAGCTGCAGAAGCCTTCCAATCAATTATATGGTGGCCACTCTGTGGTTATGTAGTAATTGAAACATACAACACCATAATTTGTTGATTAAAGTAATGGTGGCTACGCCGTACATCTCAATTTTCTCACATAGTTAAACTGTTTTCTACCATTCCTATTAATTATGGGATAAATAGATAATTTGACAAAAGTATCACACGAATGTTTTAATGTTGGTTTGGTCGAGTACCCGTGTTTGTTTATTAGGGGGTTTACACACATAGTGACATATGAAATACATATATTTTTTTATAGAAAGGCATTAACCGGTTGAATGCCTTAATTACAGAAACAATTAAAAAGCCATTGTGTCTCGCGTATAAAGTACATACACCTATACCGACTACCATAGCATAAATTCTCAAGATTCTGTCTTGGATGGCTTTACTCACTAAAAAGAAAATAAACGTCCATCCTTGTAGTAAAATAAAAACACCCGATCATGTCTTTTCAGGCCGAAATTATCCTTTTACCATAGTCAGAAGCAAGCTAATTCACCGGCTAATATGGTACGTTCGCGGAGAATACGTGACATGCGTATGCACATGATTGTTCGACCGGTTCTCTGCGCATACCTACGTAGATGCCATGCTTCAAATAATGTAAATTCATTACTCGGTAATATAACAACATTTCTTTAAACAACATTTAGGTAGTAAGTATATTTATTGATTTAACCAGTAATTATGTAGGTATTTACCAAACTAAATTGTTAATTGATATAATTTCGCGTAACAATGACATGAAATATTATTGTCTACCAGTTTACATAATTAAGTCTAAGTATAATCCATAAGGGCCTTATCATACTAGCGGAGTGCGAGCGTCCTCAAAGCGGAGCGGGCGCGCAACGAATACGTTACGGGCGCGCAATGAACCCGCTGCCCGTGCGCAGCGAATTCGTTCGGACGCGCAACGAGATCGCCGCGAATAGCAGCGTGGACGCTATTTTTTACAGTCTCGTACAAACGCCAGCCCGTCCGCCCCACCTGATTTCAGTCCGTAACGAGACACGAATGTGAAAGGACTTATGTATCATCATGGCATCATTGGGAGATTCGGATATTGATTGTTTTGGATTATTTTTTATTCGTTTGCTACAACACAAATTAGTCGCTCTCTTCCATTCGATTATATGATAATGGATCTTCCCAAATTCGTTGATGCTTTCGTTTTCGTCTCCGGCGTCTTCAAAGTAACAAAGCCAACAGCAGTGTCTCCTCGTGGGAATCCATTTTGTTACTGAATGTATTGTACGTCGCTAACTGGTTACAAACACGCGACGAAAACGTTGCGAATTTGCCACGCGTCCGCGATGTCTCCGCTGTGCAGCCGCGGCGTGTTCGCAACGCAATCGCTGCGCGCCCGCCCCGCCCCGCAGCCGCTCGCAAATCGCTAGTGTGATAAGGCCCTAAGCACTTCACCATTATTTTCAAGCAAAGCTTCTATAAAAGCAAGTCCTAGCTGCATATATGCATCAGCAGCTCCGAACACAATATACTCTATACACTCTCTCTCTCTACCTATTGTAGTTTGACATTTTTATAACAATGCCTAACGATCCTATTCTTAGAATGCAGCTCTGACATTGTTTCCGGCATCCATTACGTAAGTAAATCAATCGAGTTCAAATATCGCACAGGCCATCTCATTTTCTAATCGAGTCACTTGCATAATTGGACCGATTTGCACAGTAGTGGCCGCATCGGGCACGGGCAGGCTTCGGCGAGCTCAGCCACCGCTTGCGCAATCACAATAATCGATGCTCCGCCGATGAAACAGTGAAATCAATGCTGCGACGTCAAGTTACCGCATCGCTTGCTCTATATTCTTTGACATCATAACTTAATCAGATCTCATTAGCTCAGGTTCGCATTAGGCAATCATTATTGAAAATTATTAAACCCACTTAGTAACAGAATAAACTACACTGGCCTGCAAAACTAAGTCCTTACTACACTTTTAAAATTGCAATTTTTTCTAAACTATAGAAGTTAAAACTGTTAAAATAAAAAACTTTTTATAGCAATTTTTTTCAGCTTTCTTTGAAAGTATACATTAGTAACACTTTTTACTTAAAAAAAGATAAAACAATAAAAATTGACATTTTTAGCTTAGTGTCAAAAAACTCAATTAACATATTTTATAAGTATGTTTTACATGTTATTTAATTTTTAATAACTGGTATTGCCTTCTCGGGCTCTGACTACAGCTTCGAGCCGGTACTGAACAGGAGGTTTCGGAGTCGATGACGTGGAATATTCTCCCATTCTTCAATCAGGGCCTATTTTAGTGCCCTGAGGGTGGTAGGTGGTGGTCTGCGGCTTCTGACTAGCCTCCCTAGCTCATCCCAGGCTTGCTCAATCGGGTTGAGATCAGGACTTCATGATGGCCAAGCCATCACGCTGATACCAACCTCCTGAATATACTCTTGCACGACCTGAGCCGTGTGTGGCCGGGCATTATCATGCATCAGCATCGATCCATCACCCTTATTTGCTAAATACGGCCCTGCATATTCGTTGAGAATCTCTTGGGCATATCTTTCCCCAGTCAGAGTGCCATTTTCTATGGCCACTAACTCTGTGCGACCTTCTGAAGATATGCCAGCTCATACATGTACACTGCCTCCACCGTGCTGGACTCTTTCTGAGAAGCAGTCTTGAAGGTATCGCTCACCAATAGACACTTCGCTTTCCATCAGAAGTGTAAAGTGAGAATTGAGACTCATCTGTGAACAAAATTCTTGACCACTCTTCTTCATCCCACTGTATCTGTTCACGGGCGTATCGCAGTCTTGCTATTCGATGCTCTCTCTCGAATTTGGGGCCACTCGCTGGTCTTCGCGGTTTCAAATTTGCTTCAGCAAGTCTTCTTCTCACTGTACAGTCACTAATGTAGTCCCTTCTGGTCTGAAGTAGCTGTTGCTGGACTTTTTCCACTGAGCCACAGCGGCCGAAGTTCCGACACAAAATATGATTGTGTAAGTAATGAAATAACTTATAATATTATTAATTTAAATACTATGTACAATTGTGTGTATATGTATATGTAAATTGTATATGTGTATATGCCGCTACAACTGCATTAAGGTGGCGATTTCTTCATACAGTGGAAACAATATAACGGTCTTCTCGGGCACTAATTCACCTGGGTCTGCCATTACTAGGTCTTCTCAAATGGTTTCCAGTCTCTTCGTACCTTTGCTCCACCTTTTGGACAGTTCGTAACGGCACACCCACCATTCTTGCAGTACGACGCATACTGATGCCTAATTCCAGAAAAGTCATGATTCTAGCACATTCTTCAGGTGAAAGAGGCATGACAAATAATATTTATGTGCTGATGTCTAACTAAGCTTTTGTAACAAGACTCATCGATCAAGAACCAATTTTAAAACAGAAACTAAAAAATGAATGGTAAAATTGTAGTTCGAAAAGGATTATATTTAAACCCCGACGCAAAAACGACGGGGTGTTATAAATTTAATTGTTTTAAAACTCTTTTCAGCCATTTCTTAAGGTTCTCGAATATGAAGTTTTTATATACAAAATTAAACTCTTTTTCCTACTTCCTTCCTTGAGTCCTTTTTATTTCAAAAGTATATCTTGTGTAGGTAGGTACTTAAAAAGTTATTCAAATTTTCAAAAGTGTGATACTTAGTTTTGCAGGCCCGTGTATACAGGGTGACAGGGAAACTCGACGTGTTCCTTCCAGGGCGTGACAGCGTGACCCATTTGCAACAATTAAGCACCCCATAAAGCCTACGCGAAAATTCATGGAATCCGAGAAAAACCGATTTTAATCCACGCCCTGGAAGGAACACGTCGAGTTTCCCTGTCACCCTGTATACACAGATGTTAAACTGCATTCAGATATGTTAAATATACGGAATAAGCGAGAGACAGGTTGGATGAATGCCTATTGAATTTTGTCAAGAGTGGTGACTGAACGAGCACAAAGACAAAATACGTAGTTTTTACGACGTATAATAAGATGTTCTTACTATTCAAAACGTAAACGGAGTTACAAATACATTCGTAAGAAACATGGGTAGTTAACAGTGGTGGCGGGGCGAGCAGCAGCCGCACCCTCGGGAGCTGCGCAAGCGGCGTTGTTTCTCGTGATTTAATTGTACCACACAGACGGTGACTCGCAACTGGCCTGTTTCGACTCGCTGCACAATTTCTCGCCACTTGGCAGCTACAAGTGTATGCGAACCTATAGTATTTGCATGTCACATTCAATCACTTCAATTTGCCTACAGCCGCTTGCTCGTAAAACGCCATTAGCATTAGATAGAGTTAATTAGATCGATATCTTAAGGTGATTAATAGTCTATTTATATTTAAGTTAAGTATAACTCAGGTTTAATTTAGTATACCATGTTGAAATTTAAAGTATTTTCTTAAAATAATTGACAAGTAGAAATTACGTATAATGAAAATTTTATGTTGCAGTAGCGAGGCGATCAATATTCGCTGACCATTCAGTTGCTGTAGGACGCACTAATTGAGACACAGCTACAATATCCGCCCCATGTTTATGACTCCCATATAGCAAGCTATCAAATAAATTCCGAACATGTAGGAGATACTGCCTCGCGTGTAGCGATTATAAGAACCTCATTTTGTTATCTCAGCATCATCCAGATATAATGTAACATTATAGAATAGTTACGTAGGATCACAGTGGCCGGTAGTCTGAAGAGAACAGTGCGTATAAACTAGCATGAAGGTGTGTGTCAGAGTGTGTCGGGCGCTAGTGCGCCACGGACAGCGGGTAGGTAGATAACTTATTAGGGTTGGTTCGCAGATTGCGTGAATGCGTTCACTTCACGGTCGCGTTGCCTTTGTTGGTGCACCGCGCTGGGTGGGCCGCTCTATCGCATGCTCCACATTGCTCGCCGCAGGTACCACTGTACCACCGCCGCACCGCTGCACCGCCGCACCGCTGCATCGCACCACACACCACGAACATAAATACGCAGACAATACGTTTTGCGCAATTTGTTTCGCTTTCTTAGATCGGGATTACGGCCGATAATCACGAGACTCTCTGTTCCCTTTATCACTCATTCGGAAGAATCGTAGAGTTAGTTTAGTAGACAAGATAGTATCCATGAAGATGTAAGATACCAACGTCCACCTTGTTCATCAAGCACTTTTACCTCCATACAGAACTGTAACATAGTACCTTATGAACTAAAGACCAGGGTAAGGAAACCAACGCAGCAACAAAACAAATTGGATGATTTTGAATCACCGTTCGTAGCGATTTATGAATCAGCGATAATGTTGTTTAAGCTTTGGGAGTAAGTATAAAACAATGTTAAATTATGCTATCGTAGTAACATGGCGTTTTGTCTGAGAAATAAACTAGACACAGATTATTTGAGTTGTCTTTATAGCCAACCGGTATTATGACTCAGCCGTGATTGTTTAATTCAGTGCTTCTAAACGTGTCGTGGCTCGTGGCTCGTGGCGCATGCGCCCAGTCACTACTACTACTTTGATTCATAAGCTTGCGCAGATATTAGTTTAGTTTGTATTTAGTAAATTAATATTTAGCGGAATTTTGCTTGAGTTTTAGTGCGCCATAGGATTTATTCTTTAAACATGATGTTGAATATATTAACAACTTCAAGTATATTGTTTTCAATTTTTAGATAGATACCTACAGTTTGAACAACATCATTCAAATGCTTTTTACGTTTCTAGTAAAGGTGGTGGTGGTTTCTATGGTTCCATACCATAATCCATAGTAAAACATGTATAGTTAGAGAATTGAAAAGAGGCGACCACACGTCACCTAAACTAGAAGATAATCGCGGGGGCATGTACCTGTTGCGTTGCGCACTCCTTTCATGGAATATTGTTCTTGTTATAGAGAGCACACGACACAAAGCGGGTTTATCTGGACGCATTATGAGAAGCATCTCCGCTCCCAGATCGCGCGATAATACTCGTCGTCGTCGACTCACAAAAGTATAGAGCGGCGCGGCGGCGCAGGCGCACGATGCATAGTGGTACGACGCGGCGGAGGAGCGCGGCGCGGGCGGCTGCGACCGATGTAAGGTGATCTCGAGCCGAGCTGACCTTTGTGCATTACGGGCAACCGCCGTCGATCTTCTTTGTGTCGCGGCTTGCTTGTCAGCGTCCTCGCAAGAAGGAACTTTGTTGTCTTTCTCGAAAAGAAAGTAGGTAGAGATATCGATGTAAGCATTGTTCCGCCTTCGAGTTAATTCAATATAGTGCTGCTGTCTATCGAACGCCATTTTTGTTTAACATTTGAATAGGTCTTATTGTACTCGCTGTTTGGCGTTCTGAATAGAGAGCAGGTGTGTCTTAGGAGGTTTACGGTCGCTGATCTCTGACGTCTCGTGAGTTCGTAACCTGAACATTATTCATAGTTTGGTTCGGGCTTTTCAACTTTAAGCGATCGAAAGTTCGTGGTCCGGTATCAGATTTAACAATACTAAAATACGCAACTGAATAGTTAATTACTTTATTATCTTGACTTTGATTGTGGCACAAACAGTGGAAACTTGTTTGCATGAACTGTACAAAAGCTAAAAAGCCATTAATATCTATCTAATCGCTTATCTACGTTATTTTATTACAACAATCGTATAAATCATGGTTGGAATAATGACGTAGCTAGAAAGCGATTTGGTGACTAAAATTAAGGGAAGTTAGTAACCTATTGTGAAATAATAAAACGATGAAATGCCATTGGAGATTACCATTTATATGGTCACCCGCTTCAAATGAGCGATGAAGAACTGAGATGTGTCATCGGATTTTACTATAGAGAGCGACATGTTGTCAAATGTGGGACTTTGTTGCGCGTGAGATCGTCGCGGCGTTGCGTGGCCAGGCATTCATATAAAGGCTTACTAACTTCATTCATATGGGAATGAGCTAAGGCTTTAGTTCTATTGATTTTTTTCATTTTAAGTTAGTAACGAATTCAACAAGTTATCATGATAATCATAAACAAATGTCTGTTTAGTAAGCGTTGTCTTGTCACATCACTAATGTAATGTTGGCTAGCATAATTTACATCACAGAGATATGCTAATATCGCAAATACTGCATGAGCACTCCATAGCTACTTATACATATATAATATAATATTCATTTGGATAGTAAACAAATAACAAATTGAGTAAGCAAGAGCTATTGAAACGTGGTACCTACTTAAATATTTGAACTCACAGTTTCCTCTAATTAAGAAAACTGTAGTTGCGTAGCATTGAAATTAAAATTGAGAATCTTATAAAACTAAGTTCGTATGTTCATTTTTTTTTATTTATTTCTAAAGCACTTAACCTAATTCACATTTAGTTTTAGCCACACAACGAAAACCTCTCAGGGTTTATCTGCATGTTGGCGAGCGGTTCATAATATCAATTCTATAAACAATGTTAACAATTTATAGGTTACATTAATACATAGGTACATACATTAGGAGAAATTTTGTGTAAGGAAACGCTTAGATTTGTAGGTACTTATAACTTTTCGAACTTGTTTTGTATAACGTTTGCGAGTTTTCTGGAAGTTTATTAATTTAATTGATGCTATTAAAGCTGTAAAAAGTAATATATCACCTAGGGACCGTTCAGCGTGGTCCGCAGATGACGCTCGCAGCGCGGCCGCACGGGCCCGCAGGCCGGTTGGCCGCCTCAGCTAGGTGAGCAATGACAGATGTGCCAATTTAGCCCGTGTCACCTCGCCCGCCTCCCTACAACAACTATTAACTTCGTCTGTATAGGAAACGGTCAGCTGGCACATTTTTTCTACCAATCTGGATCAGTTGGTCGAATTTTATGCGTCTGCTGACCCATATGTCTCGTCAACGTATTTCGACACACCAATGTAATAATTATACGCTATATAAATAAAAGAAACCAGGCCATTATGAGTATTAAAATTAATGAAGGAATTAAATAAACACCTGATAAATTGGGAAAACAGGTAGGTATTACTTACCTACCTAATTAAGGACATGTTTACCCATCTTATCTAGAAGTCAATTAACGCTTCTAGAGGCTGCAAAAATAATTTAATCTGGATAAAAAATAATACAATACCGTATTAATTCTCGATATTCCTAGTTTCCTTCCACGAAAAAACCATTGAAATAAATTAAACACCTTCAGAAAAAACAGACTCGACAAACAATAAGAAGCATTTATAACCGTTTAAAGAATTACTTACATTCGCTTATATGCATAGCACGACATTACAATGTAAGTAGGTAGTCGTGTACATACATACGTATACAGGCGCAACACGGCTCAGACTGTTCGGAGGGACACGCCACAAAGTATTCCATGAATGTGTAATCAGAGAGTTTATTGATCGTGGCAAGATTAACACCACTCCGCATTGTCTGAGTTGGCACGTCTTAAATTTTCCCTTTTTGTGCCAATAACTTAAGGAATTCACGAATTAATTTTTTTTCTTCACCTTTATGAATGTCGTCGTTTATCACAACTGGAAAGAAATATTCCTTCTTATGTTGCGCTTTCGTAACCGCTTTTCAATTGTAAATTGTGATATTTTACGACTATCTTTCGTACCCAAAATAGAATATCTTTACTTACACATAAATACATCGAGATTCGAGTTTGACCTCGCTGACACGACGAGGAAGTACCACCGAACTTGAGGGAGATTTCTTATATAAATTAAAATAAATATCGATGGCATTAAAAATTAATTTTGATTTACATATTCAATATATTAAATAGCCATGTCGAACAGCTTAGGTAAACTTACATAAACCATGGCAACGCGACGTGAGCTCGTAAAGTGCAGTTACATAGATGCGAGAATATATCTGAGTGCAGCCTGGGAAGATCGCTCGTTACATAATTGCAGCGCCACGGAAGGGCGCACAACGCACATGCGCATCCTGCGAGCACGTGCCGTCCACGCGGCCGGAAGTGCCTCGCATCGACCCACTTACCGCGACCTTCGCGTATTTCTATACTATCTATTTATCCCACTACTTGTACTACAGCTTTGTTACTTTCGCCAGCCCAATAAAGCACGCGCCAAATACACCGTGTGCTTACAACAGAGCTGTGGTTGGTCATTCGTAACCAGCCAATGTCATTGTCAATACCTGCCTCCGAGATCAGCAACTGCTGTCCGCTATAAACAAATTGAGACGCGATTTACGATGTAATATTACACTGGGACGTTCTAATTCTGCATAACAACTTCTAAAATACGTCATATATGGAGTAGGTATGCAATTATATACATACATAGTATTAAAATAACTAAAGTTCGGTTTTGATAGTAGGTTCCTTACATACTATTAAAATAACTGCATTACGATATCAATTTTACAATACGGGTTTTATTTACTGCCACTTACCATTATGTAATGGGAATTTTATTATCTACATGTGAAAATACACATCGGTAACGCAGGTATCTGAATATGATTGACACTTCAGGGTTGCATCAAGTTATTGTACGTTAAGTTTAATAATAAAAATCGTATCTACGTGTTATTTGCATAGGCACTGTTGACTGAACTTAGGTATGTCGATAAGGCTTGGACAGGTTGTGGGGGCTTATCTGTTGGCGAGGACATCCGCACGTTGTTCGGACGTGCGTTATCCAACTAACACAGTTTTATTATCGCGCATCCCCGTCTTCATCGCGATCGCATCGACATATCGGTGACCACGTGATAAAATGCTCGTTTCAAATCAACATCGCATTTGAAACACGGAAGTTTGTGTCATATCAAGGGCAACGGAGACAATGAAACCAAAGATAAAATAAAAGCTTATGTTGCTCTCTTTTATGTTATGGGTCATACAAGACTGCGAACGATATCATCATGACGCACTGTACCGTTTTATAAAGATTGCAATCACTAAAGCAATAAGCAGCGACAAGTGTTACACCCATCGTCGTCCCAGAGCACCACAGTTATCTCCTTTGAAATAATTGCTTCAAGAATTCTGAGGTAAAGGCTTGTTGTGTTTTGTAATCGCTGTTACCTTTTAGTATCATTTAATTAAGTAAATAGCCATTTATCTAAATTCGATCCTGTCTTGCATGATCATGTTTTCGTATTTCTGTTCTGTGCTCGTGATTATAGATCTGCTTTGTTATTTTTTTTATTTTAATTCTTGATAAATTATCTGTTATAAATATTATAACGCACGTGTTTCTTTCTTTCTTATTGTACATAATGTAAGTAGACTACCTATCGTGCGGGCCTGCGACCTGCAGCCTAATGTCGCGTGTTTCGTTAGTCTCGTGAGCAATATATTTTGACGAACTGCAAAATTTTGGTTCACGTTATTAAAAACGTGAGTATGTAGGATAAAACATCAAGTAGTCATCAAGTTTTACCGTAATTAAAAATATGCATTTATGAAATAAAAAATTACCAAAAAAAGTCGTTTTTAGCAGTAGTCAGCCACTTTGAACCTGAGTTCAACCTTTGCGCATCCAATAGTCAACGGATACTTGAGTGAATAAAGCACTAATCGCATCAACCCGAGGCGCGAGGGTATGAATTCTCCAATATTCTCTCAGGAAACTCAGGATTTCTTTTTAATTATGAAGGAGTACCTATGCTACTTAGAATTATTTTCTAGACAATCTAGTTGGTTTATACCACCACCACTTCATCAGTCTTTTATAACATCGTCTATGTTGGTGTGTAGTAGGCGATACGGGGACCCATTCGTCGCAGCATTTATAGAACCCCCAAATTAATGTAGCATTACGAGTATCTTGAAAAGTCCCTCGTGGGACGCTAAAGCTTCTTTCTTTCAGACCATCTCTAATTGCCGCCATAGCATTCAATAACTGGCCTTCCGTATAACGATGGATTAGATTTCAAACATAATGTTTTCGTCTTTCAGGTTGGAGCTGACATGGTCTAAAATAGATTTTCTAGTATTCGATTCTCTTGTACAATACTTCTTAGTGATTTTATTTAGTAATGTATGTACAGTTCCCTTCAAGAGTTCATTATATTGTTTAGTCTTTTTGTCTTTTAATATCTCCGAACACTATTGCCCTCTTTCTTTGTTGTAGTTGGGACTCATAAACCTCAAGAAAATCTGTGTAGTTAGTATCGCCGGGGTTGTATACCCCTACTTCCAGTGCATATCGCTCCAGTCGTATCCACAAATAGTTGTTTCCTCCTGTATACTTATCCTCTGATAAATTATGTTGGAGGTCATTGTGGACATATGCTGAAACTCCACCTCCTCTTGAATCGGTTCTGTAGTTGTAGTAGTGCGAGTAGTTGTTTATTTGTAGTTCCAAGGCTATTGTGTTTCAGTTCTTATCCAAGTTTCAGTCAGTAAAATAACATGTATCGTATTAGGTAGCGATTGTAGAATGCATTTGACATGACAACACGGTTAGCGCAGTGGCTGAGCGATCGGACTGCTGCGCTGCGTGTCGCGGGTTCGATTCCCGCACAGAACAAATATTTGTAAAAGTCCTACATGTATTTGTTCCGAGTCTGGGTGTTTTTCTATCTATAATATGTATGTATTTACAAAAAAAAAATGTATATAGTAGTTTATCAGCCATCTAGTTACCATAACACAAGCATTAGGTTGCTTAGCTTGGGACTAGATAGCGCTGTGTGAAATGTCCAGGGATATTATTATATTATTGTCCAGGGATATTATTTAAGTTCGTCAAGTTTTCCTTTTTTGCATATATACTTCGAGCGTTAAGGTAGAAAAATCTGAGCCGTGATTTGTGTGTACCCAGTTTTTTTCAAATGCGCCAAAACTGTTTTGTGGTCAATTCCCAGTTCTTCAGCTACGTCGTAATTACTGATAAGACCTTGCTCCACTTTTAAAAAAATGGCATCCATTTTATCCGTAATAGGGCGACCAGAGTGACGTGCATCTTTGACATCAAAATTTCCGGATTGAAAACGCTTAAACCAAATTTGTGCTACTCTCACAGACACTGCACTAGGTCCATAAACATCGCAAATTTTTTTCGCGGCTTGCGTTGCATTTTTACCTTTATGAAGTAAAATTTTAAAATGTATCGAATTTCTTCATTAGATTCACTCATCTTGACAGTACGAAAAACAAATGAAAATCACACATTTTCGTAATTTGAATTTGGAATTATGTTCTTTAAAATTTAAACTTTCAATGATACCAAAACCAGCCAGATACAAATAGTATAGCCAAAGAGATTTTATTACAAGTTCATACATACTATAATGCGAAAAGACTTTCCCCAACCTAATATTTATTGTGAAATGAAGCTTGAAAAGGCTGACCTCTGGTGCAGGGCTGGCTACTGGGTGTTTTACCCCATTATTTGGTGCAATATTCTAGTATAGTGAATCAGCAGATGAGACGACGCAAGCGTATTAACTGCATGGACTTATTGCTGATCTGTGCATATTTTTTATTATTATGAACACGTGAATTCAGGGGACTTTGACCTAGTCAACCCCTATTAACAAAGTCATAATATTTTTGATAGTCTTCTTTATCAATTAATAATCATGTTTTTTTTTTGTTAAATACAAGACATAAGTATGATATAATAATATCTGTCTTGAGTGTTATATCATGAAACAAGAAGTAGAACTTACCTCTACAATCGTTTTATCAAATCACATTTGTAACAATTACGCAACAAGTGAAATAACAAAGAAGTCCACAGGTAAACTAAACAACACCATTTGTCATGGTTAACTGGAAACACAGCAGTGCGATTGTTCCTCTTTAAACCTTGAACAATAACCTGTTCGAGTGCAGCGTCGGATTTTTTCCAAAATCTCCTTTTATTCGTATTCAAAAAGCTTAATGGAATTTCGTATTGCGCCAGTCGGCGTATTGTACAACGGCGAAGAATGTGGATAAAATCAACAACGCATTAAATCACACATACCCGATTATTCAATAGTAGGGTAAAAGAATATTCTTTTACGCCTCACGGTAAGAAAAAATGTTGAGATAAAATATCTCTCCACAAAGAGAAATTCGGTATAGCCGGGAAGCTTTGTGCGTGGGATAGACGGCTAGCAAATTCGTGAGTGGGTTTGAAGCGTTATGCAGTAGGTATGTGGCAATGCGCAGGGTGCAGGTAGTGTTGGGAGCTGTGTGCATAAATCTGCAGGTCGAGCGGCCACGGCCGGTGCGCGCTGTTCACGCCTACATCGCGGGCGCTGCAGCGGCGCTCGCGCCTGCCGAGCCGATCTGCACGTTCTTAGCATATCTGAATCTGTCTACACGCGGCGGCACACCGCCGCTACCAGATATGGGCAAAAATTGAAACACGGAACGTACATATCTGAGTGGGCCTCTGCCTACACATAAAGCGTTGCGTTCGTGCTTTCTTTATGTCCCGCCCCTGTATGGTAAAGAAAATAAAATCTGGTCGACGATCTGCATATCACGCAGGTTTCACAGGCTTTTTACTACAAATTTCTATTTAAGTGAAAATAGTTTGAAGTCTTTTAGGCAGCACTACTTACTTTAAATAAAACTGCTTGGTACTTAATCAGCAGCCCTCAGTCCTCAATTAAAACACTTAACATACCTGCGGCAATTTATTATGTATAGGTATGTACTTAGTTACTTACTTATTTAATGGCCAATGTCTCATGTCTGACGTATAAGCAAGCTTTCATTATAATATCGGTAAGGGTGTCTACAATTCTACATATCTATCTATCTATGTAACGGTATCTTTCAACGTAATTTTCAACAACTTCAGGACGTCCGATTAACTTGAAAATTTGAACACGTAACAAGAACCCACGACAATAAAATAATTTGGTATCTTGTAGCTGATCTGATAATGGAGCCAGGAGGTGGATGGTGGAACTTTTCAGTGGCTTCTAGTAAACCTCACGAGTTTGGGGTGATATGACTTGTTTGGACGAGTCCAACAGATTCGACTTAAATTTGTGTTTATGTGTTTATTGCATCATCTTAAATAACTTATTCTAGTTACAATGGGGAGAATCCATTTAAGCAATTAGTTTGCTTGTGTTAGGATGCTCCGCCCATCCCCAGGTTATAAATTGATTATTAAGTTATTGAGCCTTTTCAAGATAATGTAAACTTATACAAATAAAAACAAGAAAATAAAAACAAAAGAATGAAATGAAAACACAGTATTTTTATGAGAGGCAAAAAACGCGCTAGTGATGTGTATGTTATGTGAGTAGGACATGGTGTGGAGGTGAATGTGTATGTGAGTATTGGGTGTGAGTAAGTGTGGGAGTGAGAGAGTGGAAGTGGAGGGTTGTACCTACTCAGTATAACTTTTAGATTAATTATTTACTGTAATTTGAGGTAAAATGCAGTTTTTTTTTGCTAGCTAACCTTACTACGACTAGTCTTGGCCTGGGATCGGAAAATACTGTATGACATTAACTTCCATTAGCGGCAAAATATCGAAGCGTAATATATTAATTGTATACCTATTATAGTTTCATCGATTACACTATATTTTCCACTTCGTCATAGTGCTTTGACTTAAGCCATTTAGACAAAGCGTTTTTGCATTCAGGTTCAGTTGAAAACCAGCGTCAGGCACTATATATTGTCTGGCATTTTTGCTGAACTGGGCCTTTTTAGTTTTTAGGCCTAACTTCACAAACTCTACACCTTAGTCAAAATATATGGCTTGCATATTTTTTTTAATAGTAATAGGTAACCAGTCGTAAAAAAAGTAAGAACCAAAAAAATAAAGAGTAGTGTACCGACTAAGTAAGTAACTACCCAGTACCCACAGCAGTTGAAATTAATCAAACTGTCTAGATTTCGGCATTACAGATCGTAAGTACAATATGTCGGTTTTTGCGCGTCTCCTTACCTGCATGAGCCGTATGCCCGTATCCCACGGCCTCGGCGCCTCAACAGGTGTGCACCTGAGCTCAGACGCGCTTTTTCATTACGGACATACAATCAAACAAAACGAACTACATGCTCGTTTGAGAATGATGCCCGATTCATTCATCGTTCGCCGTGGAATTCTTTTATATTTGCTGGTCGAACTCGATCTTATTTTTATTGTCTCGTTCTTTCACATTCACGATATGACCGTACCTCGACGATGGATATGGAGATTGTCTTATTGATCATACATACTTATTTATATGTAGATCGACGACATTTGATTTTAATGAATAGGTACCGTCCTTATCGAAACTCTCTCCGATTAAATTAGACGGCCGACCCAAACATAGATGACATGGATGGACAGGCCATCTTTCAAGTTAAATGTCTGTTTAATACCTTAAACAATACCTATATTTGTAAAATCATAATAAAGAAGCATAGCAACTTAAACGCACGGCAAGCGCAAAAAACGTGAAATTGGAGAGTACCTACTAAGTCGTAATAGCATAACATGCATTGTTATGAAAATGATTACATTGAACCTATTATATCACGATTGAAACAAATTTATATCTTGAGTGGTCACACGTGACATTTTGGGATGTAATTTGCAGTTCCATAATATTTTAGTAGTGCGCGTCACGTGCTGGCGGTAACCTTGATAAAGTGCTGGTCAACACATTGCGGGCAGGGCGTTGTCGCATACCGATGGCCCATTTAAACCCGACACTTCCACACGACTCGCCTGCGCTCTTAACTTTAATTCTTTCGCACTTAATTCCACACAAAATATTTACAGAACCATCCTACATTATTAATTCGACAAACATCGCACCTAACCTACTGATTCCTTAACATAGATTTCATGGTATTTATCTATACCTACTTTAAATAACGACAGTTTCTCCTACACTCATGAAGTTAACCTTGAATAATTCGGCCGGGACATGGTTAATATTTATTTTATATATTTACATATGCATAGATATCTGTAGAATATCATAAACAAACAGATCAACAAGTCGCACTGTTAGCTTTATACCATTTTATCGATAAATTTGTTCTTGATTTACAGTGCCCATAAAAGATAAATGCAGCCGTAACCTTGATCTACACACATCTTGATATTGGAAAATGTGAGCAAACAAAGGTGGGTTAGTGTTGCTTGCCAGTTCATATTCCACGAATTAATAACGTTTGTGTCAACAATAATATGGATTAACCTTCAAGATTAAGTACAAGTAGATAGGTACTGTGGTTTTGAATGTGGAGTACTTACCTACGCGTTTTCTCCTAGTACCTTCAGATAGAAACGCAATGTGGTGTGAGTTCTCTATAGTCTAAGTATAGCATGCTCCAGAGTTTCTGCACCTCGACCGCAGAATAAAACGGGATGTATTTCCAAACTAATAGTAATAATAATCTTCAGAGTTAAATCGATCAATGAGAATCTGGTTCATTTTTGGCAGAATACAATTATGTTTCACGTTTGGTGTGTATAACCAGTAATATACTTTCTCACGCAGTCAGACGGTGATCCAAGTCGTTTTTACATACCGATTCTCTTTGCGAAATATGTTTACCTGAATCAGCTGATTTTGGGTTTTCAACGGCTTGAATGAACACAAAAAAAAATATTTCACAGCCGAACTACCTGTTGGTGAATCGAAATTGCGTTGAGACACACGCACCTTACTGTGGGAGAAAAATCAATGTGCGCTTAATATAATAGATAAGTATAATAACTAAGGCAGTGAGACTGCCGAGTTGTAACTTTCACATGTCATCGCCGAGGTCCAGGTACAGATGTTCTGCATCCTTATACCGAGTGAATTGGGTGTAATAGAAGAGTGATTTATTTTCTAATTAAATCGGAGCGTGTGTAGGTTGATTTAGGCGCATATTGTGGTGTCTGGCTGCGCGGTCGGTTGCGCTGGCGCAGCGTGGCATGGCGGCTCGCTATCGATGCCGGCCGATCGCGTCGTGTTAATTACTTTCATTAAGGGCAATTGTCCTGCTCAATCGGTCTGATCAGTCAGTTTGCCGCCGCTCGATATTTCTACTCAATACCATTAGCCCGCCTCGTAAGTCGTACCGTCGTACGACGCAACTCTTGCATGAATTGCGTTACATGCGCCTATCCGAGCATTCTGAGCTTTAATGTAGTTTGCGATATTTTATGTCCCTTACCTTTAGTTGACAATGACCAATGTTGACATAGAAATTCTCTTTTAGGGAGTTTTAAATTAAGTAAGTCCCTATCCCTTTAACTGTAACGCAGCATTTGGAATTTCTGCTGCACTGACCATACTGTAAAGGCTCCCGCAGACAGGCGCGACGCGAGTCTAGTAGAACAATTTCTATAAATTGTTCTACTAGACTCGCGTCGCGCTCTTCATGAAAATTGTTCTACCAGATCGCGTCACATCGTTGCGTCGTGCCTGTCTGCGGGACCCTTAACGGAGTCCACCATTCGTCTCACTTGAATCACTTCGTATATATGCGAATAAAGTTACTGACGTCAAAGTCGCTAGCGTGGGCCATACTTGTCGATTAGGCCGTGCAGTCAGCCTCAAAAAGCCTAAACCCTTCTAGTAGAACGACGTCTTTAATTCCTGCTCCCACATCTTGTTTACTATTCCGCTACCATCAAACTACTGATCCATCCCCGAAATCTCTTCTAGTGTTTTACCCTGGCCTTGCCCAATATCACTTCATTGTACTATTCACCACATAATATGCATACCTACGCTTACCCGCACAACACTAAACAAAATAATTATAGGTAATACAAATCATTAATTGCGCCTGCAGCGATGTTGAAGTTGCGCCGACGACGCATAGTTGGTAGTAGCCGTAGCAGGATGCGCGGTTGAGGTCTATGAACAATAAACTATATTTCTCGATAGGCCATTAACATATCATTGTAGTGCGCTAATCGAATGGCCGCAAGCGCGGGTGTACTCCGGCGCAGCCTGACCGCTGCCAGCCACCAACAACTAACGAAGCTACTCGTTACAAGTAAAACAGTTCAATGAAATAGGCAGGTACAGGCATTATCAGTTCTCTTTAACTTAACATTGATATTACGATACTAAAAAAAGTGCGAGTCGGACTCTCGCATAGAGGGTTCCGTACTTTGTAGGTATGTACTACAAATTTACGGTTTTCTAAATTTTTCTTTTACTTGTGTACACGATATTGCTCCTTGCTAAATTTCATGATTCTAGGTCAACGGAATAGATAGATTTTGATTCCCTTGCGAGTGTCAAAATATGCGGCATAAACGAACCCTGTATCTTTTGATTGCGTTGACTAGAAGTTTGATTTTTTTCACTGCGTCAAGGGATTGCAGCCTTGAGTATTTGATATTAATTTCAACTTGATAACTATATGCGTTCCTGAGAAAAAGGGTCTTCACAGACAGACAGACAGACGGACAACGGAGTGATCTTATAGGTTCCGTTTTTCCTTTTGAGGTACGGAACACTAAAAATGTGCAAATACGTATCTAGTAAAGTTTAATAATAACCAAAAGATGAAGCGTAAGATGCTTACTGGGAATTACTCATACATATTATTAAGTAAACACTGAGGGAGTAGAAAATGTTACGGGTGAATTTCCGGTAACACTCCCTGAACATTGAGTCGATATTCCCTATGTAAACACATGACTCATAGACGAACATGATTGCGACATTAGTCGTCATATGTCAGAATTTGCAAATCTTATAAGTTACCTACATTTTTTTGTTAGTTAATAATTAATTTTAGTGTTCATTATTTATCTTAATTTTTAAAAAGGCTGTGATAAAAAATAAAATCTATATAAGTATCAGGCTGTGTACCTTTGACTTCCATAATATTAACATAATAACATAACATAAACTTAAATTGCTATGTTTTTTGTGAAGGCGGTTTTTAATACATTTTTATTGTTTATTTTATTTTGGTTTTCAAGTTAGCATGAATGAAAGCTACCGAAATCTATATATATCAAAATAAATCCCTATTTCCCTTGGTCACGCCATAACTTGAGAACGACTTTACCGATTTCATCCATCTTTTTTTTAAGTTTTTTTTTAATACTTTGTAGAAGGTTCTTACGGAAAAAAAAATTAAGAAAGTTGCGCAGAAAATTAGATAATTTAAGTATTACGCTAAAACAGCTGAACGGATATAGATGAAATTTGACACATGGGTAGACCATCATCTGGAGAAGAACATAGGCTCCTTTTCAATCTGGATCGCAGACGAAGTCGCGGGCAACAGCTAGTCTCTTAATAATTTTAATGACCTGTACAGTTACCTACATCAGAAGGGCAGTTCCTGTATTTAAAAACGTTCGAAATCTGGCCGCATTCTCATCTCACCGACAGTCAATGTCAAAAAAAACCGGTCAAGTGCTAGTCGGACTCGCGCACCGTGGGTTCCGTACAAATTTGTATGTAACTAGAAATTTACGGTTTTCGGATTTTTCCTTTACTTGCGCTATATGACATTGCTTTTTGCCAAATTTCATGATTCTAGGTCAGGGATGGGGAAACTTTTTCCTTCGCGTGCCAATATAATACTAACGAAATATATGGCGGGCCAAGTTGTTTCATTTTTGGCTATGTTAATTACTGAAATAAAAATATTGATATGTATTTTTGAAACACTAATTTATTGTGCAATTTTACAAAATAACTATTGGAATAAAAAATAAATTGGAAATTGTAATTAAATTAAACTTTTAAGTTAGCTGCGAAGTAGAAGGTTGAGCAGCGCTGGTCTTTGTGGGGACATGTGACATGTGAACTGTTCTATGCAAGCTGGCCATTGCCAATGAGAATGAAATTACTAACAATACGAAATATTCTCTTGATTTTTGTTTTATGGTCGCGGGCCGGATTTCAAGCCTTCGCGGGCCGGAGATGGCCCGCGGGCCGTAGTTTCCCCATCCCTGTTCTAGGTCAACGGGAAGTATCCTATTGGTTTTGATTCCCTTGCTAGTGTATAGCATAAACGAAACATAAACGCCCGTATCTTTTGATTGCGTTGAATTAGAAGTTTGATTTTTTCACTACTTCAAAAGATTGCAGTCTTATTAAGTATTGATAATAATTTCAACTTGATAACACCACGCGTTCCTGAGAAAAAGGGTCTTGACAGACGGAGAACGAAGTGATCTAAGTCTAATCTATTTTTCCTTTTGAAGTACGGGACCCTAAAAATAGGTAAATAGATAGAGGTATATTTCACAGATTGAGACTGAGATTAGAATGCGACTGTTCTTAATAATACGGGAATTGCCCCTTACATAATAATATTACATGAATACACGACCTTTTTGGAAATAAAAAACGTGGAATTTATAAAACCGGCCAAGTACGAGTCGGACTAGTGCTTTTTATTGAAATTCAAACCTTTTATCCATGACATAGGGTTTGTAGTAGGTTACGTTAATATAAGGTATTCCCTATAGCTAATACATTTTAATTTTATGGGAACCCTCTGACGCGTATCTACCGTTTGAATGATTTTTAAAATAATGTTATTATATTATTCTAATTTTGTTAAATGTTGTTTTAGTAAAAACCGATTATAATTTATCAAAGATTTTTTTTTTTTTGTTATTTGTACGATACACGATATATGTATATCCAATATATAGAGGAGGGTGGATATATTAAGGACTTGTGGCTAAGTAATAACTGCCGCACGGGTAGATCGATCAGGTTAAGCTATACGCTTGCCGTAGTTGTTCCGTGGATGGGTGACCATCTTCACATACCAACCAAGACCCTCCGTGCCTCGGAAAGCACGTTAAGCCGGTGGTCCCGGCTATTATTCGTGGATGTTTGATAGTCGTCGTCGAAGCCTGAAAGTCTGACAACTAGTCTTACCAAGTAACTGGGTTGTGGAGGTCAGATAGGCAGTCGCTCTATGTAAAATACTGGTGTCCAGCTGCATCCGGTTAAACTGGAAGCCGACCCTAACATAATTAGGAAAAGGCTAGGCAGATGATGATATAAATATATCGGATAACTAATTATCAAATATCGGATATTTCGATATTTATTACAAACTAGCTTCTGCCCGCGGCTTCGCCCGCGTGGATGTCGGAAATTATCCCACGGGAACGTGCTAACAGGATAAAATGTATGTGCTTCCCCAGAATGCCATCTATCTCGCGGGCCCTTTGTGGCTAATTACAGTAGAAAACCAATTGTGTCTCATTAGTGGTGATTAAGAGGGTACCTTGATATCTTTACCTAAGTACCTACCTAATTAAAAAAATCACTCAATAACAGAAAATTAAATACCTACCTAAATAAACCTATTTCTGATGATAACTAATCTAAACTCAATAAATAAGCAAAATCCCTAAAAACTAATATCTATACGAATGACTAATCCTACCTAACAGTATTATAAAATAACCTACGGTCACTACGTACACTATCAAATATACCTACGACTCATATAAAAATAAACCTAAATAACTCTAAAAACTAAAAGGAATAAAAATGAACTCCACTGCGGGTGACCCAACCTACGACAAACTTAGTATTTGCGGTTGGTACAGTACAGACAGTGGTAATCGGGTATAGGGATCGAACCGCAAAATTAAGTTTGTTTTTTATTGTATATACTTTTCCGGGATAAAAAGTACCCAGTGTGGTGCCCAGGATATTAAAGAATAATTATACCAAGTTTCATCGTAATCGAACCGGTAGTTTTTGCGTGATGCCTGAACAAACAGACAGACAGACAGACAGACCGACAGACAGACAGACAGACAAAATTTTTTTTAATCACATTTTTGGGTTCGGTGTCGGTCTAGTAACACTCCCTGTAAATTATTTTTTTGATATTTCCAATGTACAGAATTTTCACTTCTACAGATTTATTATAAGTATAGATATCGGATTTTTACGAAACCTGGTAATTAACTCCAAATCATAACTTATTATCCTCCCTATTCAATTGCTAAGAGGTAGGTAATATGCAAAACAAATTACTAACAATATTTTTCTAAATACATACCTAAGTCATGTACCTACTGTATCGCATAACAACAATAGGTTAATTGGATAAAAATGCTCACAATTAACAGTAATAACGTGCACGAAATTACTGATATGAACACATAGAACATAGTCATAGATAACGAAGTGATTCCATCGGCAACTATTAACATTGTTCGATATAGTAATTTATAAAACTAGTGTGAAACACCATGATACGTTACTAACGTAAAACCGTAATAATTTACATAAATTATGACGCAATTCTCAAAGTCATCTACTTCCTCATGAATGGGTCGAGTAGGAAGGGTCGACGGGCGGGGAGGAGGGGGCACGGGGCAACCATATTGTAATTTGGACAGCCCGACCATCGCTCCAGTGGCGCAATTGGTTAGCGCACGGTACTTATAAGACAGTGTTCGTGAGCAATGCCGGGGTTGTGAGTTCGAGCCTCACCTGGAGCAGTCTTTTTGCTAAGTTTTTTAGATGTTTTTTTTAATGATTTCATTCATTCGTTTGGTATTCGATATATAACACATGCTTAAATAGGTAGGTTAGCTGCAAACATTTGTAGCATCGTTCTTATAAGTATAAATGTCTCGCGGAAATAATGTTTTAAATATGGTAAAGTTCATAGATAATTAATATTAGTTTTTAACTTATTTCCTTGTCAGTAGTCTGAGTTCCATAATTTAAAAACCGAATGAAAGAAAACTTCCGCAACAAACCGATATCGTAGTTTTCGACTAATTATCCTTTCATGTGAAAGCAAAAGGACAGGATAAATCAAAAAAAGAAATAGGAATTATATAAAGAATTAAAATTTCGGTAGGCGGTACATACTTTGGCATTGTTACCTAGGTACCTACTTGTACAGATATTGATTTTTTAATTTTATTTATTTAGATAACCAACAGCGATACATAAAAATATTTTACAAATATGCGTGTTACAGTTATTATGGCTAATTATAGGTTTCCCTGTATAACTGGGATATATGCGAACGGACTAATTCCAGATATTTCCAATTAAAGAACAAAAAAAAAATTCAATACAATACAATATTACTTTTAAGATTAGGATTACATTTTTGAAGAATTTAAAACAAAAAAGGTTGGATAAAAAAGATAGTAGGAGAAGAAGAAGATTGGTTGCTTTTCATTTATCTCCGTTTATAGTTTTAATTATTCGTTTTTTGAATGTCGGTTTGTTACAGTCAAATAAATCAACTTCAGAGAATTCTGAGTTATAGATTCGAGCAATGCGAGTCAGTACACAGTTCTAAAATTTAGATAGGTAATATCTTTTACAAACACGACCTTTTATTTACAAAATAAAAATTGTAAGTACTTATTTACATTGACGTTTAATTAGTATAACAGGTACCCATATGACAGTAATGTGTGAGCGTATGACGTGTATTGTTCTTGTGGGTTGAAAAATTGATGGCAACAAAGCTATTGCGCGCATTTTACAGCAGGCACTTACTGAAACTGTTGATTTATTGCATGTTAATTAAAAAAAAAACAGATTTTTATAAAATTTGGTATAAGTATTAGTACTTAAATGAATGTTCGGGCATCGCAGGAAAGTTTTATTTTTATTTTTTGTTTATTGGACCGTAAATTAACCATCAGTTTACTACTGTTTTCTCATAGCTAGTATTTTTGTTAATCTCAATTTACCAAATACTTATGCCAAATTATGCCATATTTTGGTTTGCCGTTGACACAATGCTGGTGAATTCTCGCTAGATATTTTGTATGAGCAATTAAAATTTGTTAGTTATTAAAACGAACGACACACAAAGATTAACTAGTATATCATTGTTTAAACAATTACACCACACACTGTTGTGAGCATGTGGTTTCTAAATTGAGTAATACTATTTCATTGAGATTGGTCCAATGCAAGTAGGTGCGACTTCCGTGTACGAGGACGCGAGTTCGATCCCCATGTCGCGCGCCACCGTTTTATGAAATGTTTTCGGGATTATCGTTTTTTGGGAAACAATAACTTACAATTCTATATAGAATTGTTCACAAACGATCTTGATACATTAGTTCTGTCTCACTCGGGCCAAGACCCTCTGTGGACTATTTTGGTGAAAATGAGCGTTACTAAATTGTTTTATTACCATGTAGTTTTTTTACACAGTTGTAGAGGTTTTTCTGTTGTTTCATAATCTTTTGAGTTTTTGGAGCCGAGAAAGGTGGGTGAGGCAATAATAAAATTATATATTGAACATCATGAATATATGGATCACAAATTCTCAAATAAATCGAGGCTGACGCTAGTGGATGGGGTGGGTATGTTATTTAGCGGCAATAGTCCAACGGTTTCTGCGTGATCTGGCGAGCGAGGTGGCCGTGAGTTCAAACTACAATCAAACCAAACCCTATACATTACTCACTAAGCAAAGAGACTTGGAGTGGTTGAAATAAGTGAACAGACATCTTCTGGGCACGCTCGTTCCATCATAGACCTCATCCATCGCTTTCCATCAGGCGTGATCGAAGACAAGGGCAGGCACATTTAGCAACGAAAAAAAAAATAGGATTAATTCTAATGTTCTCAGCCAGTATTTCTCAGTAAAATAATTTTAAATGATTATTTTATAAAGATAGTAACACCTACCTCATGTCTGTGTAGTACCTACACTGAAAAGTCCATGATCATGAGCGACATGAATTGAAGTTTATATTTAAAAAGAAGCTTCATGTTTTAAAATTCAATGACCCTTCTCAAAATCAATAAAAATCAAGAATGCAGTTGTAGCAACGGCCTTACTAAGTCAGTGCCTGAGGCCGCTACTGCGACATCTTGTCATTAATCCTGCACGAAGCGCAGGGTCTCAATGTATTGCCAAATTTGTCGAGAGCCGATCGCAGGCTAATAGCTCACTTATCTGAGCAAAGTCAATAAACTGAGACAATAGCCTGATGTAACCGCTTTCTGACCGGTATCGGGATCGCGGTACTGTACGATATTAAAAACACGTTGTCAAAAGAATCGGACGAGTTTCTAATAAAATGATTTTATTATTTTGCATGTGTACCTACGTAAAATATGCTATCGCATATCAACATCAAAACTAGGTTGGATTACGTAGGCATAACAATTAATTACATAATTATTGTTTTTTAAAATAATGTAAGTAGATAGTGTCTTTCAAGAACAGACAAGACAAGGAAGTCGAAAGACGAGTCCAAAATGCTTGGAAGACCTACTGGACCCTTAAAGAACACATGAAAGGTACTCCTTCTATCACTAAAAAGAAAACTCATCGACATGTGCATCCTGCCAGTCCTATACCTACGGTGCACAAAGTTGGTAATGGAGCGCAGCATTATAGGTGTTAAGCGTACAGATCAAGTTAGAAACACCACGCTGCGCTCCATAACTCAAGTAGCGGATGTTGGAGAAAAAACAGCCAGGCTGAAGTGGGAGTGGGCCGAACACGTCGTGCGAATGCACCCAGAGAGATGGGCAAAGATCGTCACTCACTGGACACCTGAAGGAGGACACCGCCGTCGAGGTAGACCACGGCGAAGGTGGTGTGACGATCTGGTAACGTTCGCAGGGCCAACATGGCCAGAGATCGCACAAGACATCCCTGTCTTGTTTGGAAGGAAAAAGGGGAGGCCTTTGCCCAGCAGTGGGACACAATGGAGGCTAACAAAAAAAAAAAAAACAATGCTATTTGTGTAAATGTTATTAAACAATAATTAAAATACCTAATTTAATGCGTGATTACTTTTTATAACTCCACTAGCATATAACCATTACAATACGAAAAACCAACTAATTAAAAAGCTGTGCCTAATACATAAATAGATGCTTCAAGCCGTCCTAATTGTCTTACAAACAAGAATGCTCAACAACAATTACCGACAACAGTTACCGCTGTGATTCAACCATTGTCCGTTTAAACGAATGTGTCGTTTCTACGACTAGTGCAGTCTATCAGTAGTCAGGTACGTCCAGTAGTCAGCTGGAGGGTGCACGACGTCGTCGTACTACACCACTAACTAATCGGGCAGCCGCTGCACGCTGCGTGACCCCTGATCCTGCCCGGCCGCTCGCCCGGCGCCCGCGCCGCAGCCGCCCCCTTCCTGCCTGCTATTTGTTTAACTCGTGCCCTCATCTGATTAGAACAACCGAACAACCTCTCGGAAATTGAAGATTTATACCCATTTCCTCAAAAATTCCTATGGTCAGTTTAACAATCATTCCGTGAACCAAGCAGGTTTCTGTAAATTCCTAATGATTTCTTTTGTCACGATTTTTTTATGATCCTTTACATGTAGAAATCGACCCGACCCCGGCATGCCGACCTTAAGTCGTGAGGAATGTAAATTGTTGACCGTGCGCGAACAACCCCCGACACAATATTACTTCTTTGATTTTTTCTGTCACCTACGAGAAAATATTCGGGAGGGCAGTGCTACGTGCGTAGCCAACGAGAATGTGGACACATTACAAAAGCCACGCATCCACAGTTTTTCAAGACTACTGATACGGACGTGCTCACGTGCCTACCCCTGGTCATTATTAATAGTTCCATTCCAATGAAATCGATCGAACCACTACCTACTTAATTGATTAATTGAATACAGCGAGATTGGAATGGATTGATTGGTGAGTAGGTACATACATACCTACCTAACAAGTTTATATTTAATCATAAAAAGCGTTTTAATCTTTAAAGAAATAATACTTTATTTTTGAAACCACATTATTACTTAAACAAAGAACTCTAAAAAAAATCCTAATAGTTAATTTGAATAAATGTTTCTAATATGTATCTCATTACTGCTACCAAACTTAGAGCAGAGCTCACATATGTATAAGTATTTAAATACTAATGATCTTGAACGTCTCCGGAAGTACAGATAACGAACAAAGTAAACAATTGCCATACAATTGATTCCATCTTATATGCGTATATTTTGATTTTAAATTGACATATAGATAGAAGGCAAACATGAACAAAGATAGAAAGGCAATAAAGATAAGGACCCTGTCCGGATATCATATGATCAGCAATAATATAGTCTAGGGCCATAAAATATGTACTTTGGGAATACGGCATGGCATTGTGCTGTGCCGATGTTAATAGAATATCAATCGGTAAGTACGAGTATAGTAGGCGTATTTAAACATTTCTTTTGGTTTTTTTTTTTCAGGTTTTCATCACAATTTTCATTATTTTCGATTACGACGATTACGATTCGACTTTGGTCTATGTATTTGTATACGAAAGCAGAAGACGAGGTGGCCGAGAGGTTAAGGCGTTGGACTGCTAATCCAATGTGCTCTGCACGCGTGGGTTCGAATCCCATCCTCGTCGTAACATGGGTTTATTTTTATTTTTATATTCCATCTGATTAAATATAGTTCCATTGAGTGTTACTAGTATTTATTTAAAGATATATTAACAAAAGAAACTATCGTTTAAAAATAAATTGATTTAACATTACGTTATTAATTTAATTCATCGTGATGAAATGTTGACATTGGAACATATTCTGTAATTAACTATTACAGATTAGTTTTCTTATAAAAAAAAACATTGTCATTCTAAAATGACTTAAGTAGATAATAATAATATGTATACATTGAACCAATGCCTTGTACGCTACCGGTCGGTAGCGACTAGCGACAGTAAAAGCAATGAATGATAGGTCAGAGATCAAGACTAGGTACGTGCAAAAACCGGGTTGTTTAAAAAAACCATTTTCGGGTATTTTGTTTAATAAACCGGTAAAACCGCTTAAATCGGTATTTTCTGTTTTGTTTTTCCATTTTTAATTAATTTTTTCAATTTTTTAAAAATTAATCCAAACTAATATTATAAATGCGAAAGTAACTCTGTCTGTCTGTCTTTCTGTCTGTCTGTCTTTGCTTCACGCCTAAACTACTGAACCGATTTGTGTAAAATTTGGTACAGACATAGTTTGGAACTTGAGAATGGATATAGGATAGTTTTTATTACAAAAAATAAAATAAAAAATAAAATTTATTCCGGACATACAGCGCCATCTATTGGTCAAGAGTCGGCATCAATTCAGCTACAACGGCTTACTAGCTTAATTTTAGCAGTATTAAAGTTGTCGAAAATTTACCACTGGCGGGACAAAAAGGGGTAATTCAGTTTGTTTCAGGGGAGGATTTGAACTTGAAACTGTATGTTACATTTTCACGCCTAAACCACTGAACTTCGGATTTGGCATAGAGATAGATGGCATCCTAGGGAAGCACATACATTTTATCCTGTTAGCACGTTCCCGTGTGATAATTTCCGACATCCACGCGGGCGAAGCCGCGGGCAGAAGCTAGTTTGAAATATGTGTAAAAATACATATTTTGTTAAGACAAAATATGTATTTTTACACAAGTACAACAACACAAGTATGTTTATTGTATGTATGTATGTATGTTTTGATCAAAATATATATTTTTTTACGTTTATCTCACTTATTTTTATAATAATGAAAATTTGTTTGGACTGAAATAAGCTACAAAATCGGCACCAAATAACGTGAGAAAGTGAAAATACTAAAAAAACGTGTGAAAATTTCCGCGGTTTATCGAATGCTGCAAAGTTAGCACAGGTCTTTCGAACCTGCGAACTTGGATACACGCTACTGGTAGTGGTCCTCATATTAAAAAAATCAGAACGAGCCGTTAGTTTGCGATTTTAGCGGTTTTTTTGTGTTAAATATGACTGGCCTACAGTAATTCTTATAGATTAAAAATTTAAAATTAAAGCAGCTAAACCAAATTACTATTTATTACTTTGATAGAATGACCGTAAGGATACAAGTGCATCAAGGGAGTCATCCATCATTTAGAGTACTACGGATTTTATTACACTGACCGAAAAATAAAATAATAATATAATAATAATATATCCCTGGACATTTCACACAGCGCCATCTAGTCCCAAGCTAAGCAACCTAATGCTTGTGTTATGGTAACAAGATGGCTGATAAACTACTTATATACATTTTCTTCTTTAATACATACATTATATAGATAGAAAAACACCCAGACTCGCAACAAATACATGTAGGTCATACAAATATTTGTTCCGTGCGGGAATCGAACCCGCGACACGCAGCGCAGCAGTCAATCGCTTAACCACTGCGCCAACCATGCCGTCAAAATGGCAGCAGCGTGGCATAGTAGTGCCACAAGGATCTAAATTAACGTGGCCGAAATAGGAACTAACGCCGCCTCGTCATCCTATCCAAGTTTGTCAGTGATTTTAATATTTTGTTTGGGAAAATTAAAGTACCTATTATGAAATCAATAACATAGAAGAAACATAAGCGAAAAAACCGAAAAATCCGGTTTTGTTATCCTAAAAAACCAAATCAGTCGGTTATCCAGTTTTAGGGTTATCCGGGAATCCGGTTTGCATGTCTTAGTCACGACTACGCGTAACTCGTAAGTGCCGACAGGTTATTAGCCTATTGAGTGCCGGCTCCGCAATAAACTACATTTTGCGCGTTTGACTACGAAACAACTTTGTTTTCTACGCGATGTTTACGTGACTTTCGTAGTGTGCTCCGTTCTACATAGTAGGTACCTAGCTGTTATGGGTAGTGTCGAGTGTAATTTACATGATAACACTTTAATATTCACGACGATTATTGATGACTAGCTACCGCTCGCGACTTCATCCGCGTGAAATTTCTTATTCCCCCGACCCACCCCGTCGCATCGCATCGTCAGCCCACTTCGTTTTCACTTAGCAGTCTCTCTTAGTTTTTTTCTTTTTGCTCTGCATCTAAGAGTCCTAGCGTCGGGTTTTTCCCAATAGTCAGATGTCATGTTAATGTCTAAGTTATGTTAGTAGCCTATAGTCTTCCTCAATCATTGGGCTACCTATCAAATGCAAAAATAATTTTACAAATCCGACTGTTAGTTCCAGAGATTAGCGCGTTCAAAACTAACAAACTCTTCCGCTTTATTATTAGCATAGATATAGATACAGATATGAATAAGGCATAATATGGAATCATTCTTTTTTAATGTAAGTACCTATATATACATTTTTAAATCATTCAAACCCACCACACTTCACGATACTTAGACCTTAAACCGCAATTTAAAATCATTACCAAAAATATTTTGATACAGTCTCAATAGGTCAGATAAGACACAAAGAATTCATGACGAATTAAAATTCCGCTGTAAGTGGGTACCCATACAATCCAGTCGTAAAGATAAGCTTGGGACAACTGTGTTTAGCATTGATTTTGGAGCACCGTTGATCACGAAGTGGTCTGCTTTCGTCACCGGACAGAAGTCGATCAATTCATAAATAACAGGCTAACGGAGCCTTTTAATTCACGACGCTATTAAATGCTGCATTGTATTTATAATAATGGTTAATTAAGGCTTTGTTTTTTGCTCCTGGATCCGGGTGTCAGGCGTAGCACTGAGTGGCGATACTGCACTAACGAAACTGTTTTATGAGCCCAACATTATAATGCAGACGTGTTGTATTTAACCCAGCCTTTTCCGAACTTATTCGAATTAAGCCTACTTGTTATAAATCCGGCTGCTTCTATCTAGGCTTTGTGTACGTTGTGTGTGATCAACTTTCTAGGCTTATTTAAACTGCCTGTAACCACCCTTTAAACATATTCTTTGTAGTAGATACTTATGCGCTCAAAATCCGATCTACCATCGTGAAAACGGATCTATTTACCCTCGAAAATGACGTCCCCATTTTCTAACAGTCCCGAAATTGAAACTTCCTCTTTTGTTTTTCCGTCTAAAGAATACAATTTACAGTTACGCAAAGTAGTGACAAGTTATTTGTGAATCATTTTGAATACCGTAATAATCTTCATCTTTACTCGATCTTCGACAAACAAAGATTTTGTAACAAAAGAAAAAGTAAGGAAGTTTCCTCAATCAAATCCAAAGACACGACAATTTAATCCGGTTTAAAGGATTTTCTTAAATGCTCTTATTCATCAAAGGTTCACAGGTACCTACAGTCAGCAACGAAAGTCGTTTCATTCTCGATACAGTTTTTTAATTATTATTAATTAACACAAATATTGACAACATGTAACAAGTACTAGTACAGACAATATGTAATAACAATGTTAATGTTTGACGACTTTTACGCACATAGGTAAGTATAAATAGGTAGGTAGCTACATATCTAATTGAGTGTACTGATTTGTCTGTATACTGTACCTACTGTACACATACTGTAGTGTGGGTTCTATACCGAATGTTCTCGATGCCTGAATGAGAACACCATGCACATTGATGAACACCTTAGTTTGTCTCAACTGATAGGTAAGTGAACTAAAAATGTAACCGGTTAATTGTAATGACTTTTCTTTTTGGCACAGTTCGTTGCTGTCACAATAGAATGGGCCACTGACAATCGTCGGCGCGCGGTCGCTGATTGTATCTGTCAAACAGGAGCGTTTGTTTATGAGCCGCGCAGCTACCGTGCGTCCGCCGGTGCCGCGTCCGCCGCCGACACCGCCCCGCTGTCATCGAGGACATGTCCGCACTCCACTATCAGCTGTCCATCACTCAGAACAACCCACTATTTTCTTCCAACTTTCTAATAGCACCACGTGCGAGAATTAGCATAAGTATTCAGGTAATTATTCGCATCTCAGATTTATTTGTAAGTAGGTACATGATTGACAATTGTCGCAAATCATTCGTGCTTGTCAGATTGGATTACCCTTTGAATTTCAACCAAAAAAAAACCGAGAAAGTTGTTCTATCAGATGACGCAAAGTGGGTGGGCTGCTGCAGCGGCCAGTGACAATTGTTACTTTCATATCAATAAGCCCGAGAGTTTCTTTAAGAAATCAAAACACCAGCATCTTGCATAGCTTAAATGCAGTATCTGAATGCTGACAACATTCTTAACTTGTAGGTACACTACAAAAGGGTGAAAGCATTTTAAATATAGGTTTACTAGCTTCTGCCCGCGGCTTCGCCCGCGTGGATGTCGGAAATTATCCCACGGGAACGTGCTAACAGGATAAAATGTATGTGCTTCCCCAGGATGCCATCTATCTCTATGCCAAATCAGAAGTTCAGTGGTTTAGGCGTGAAAATGTAACATACAGTTTCAAGTTCAAATCCTCCCCTTAAAAACTGAATTACCCCTTTTTGTCCCGTCAGTGGTAAATTTTCGACAACTTTACATACTTATATCAATACTGAGTTTCGAGTTACTCGGACCGCGCATTCAATTTCTTCCACACAAACTTAACACCCCTATATCCCCCTTTGAAGGGTAGTTTTGAAAAACTTATAATGATAAACTTTATTACTTACTAAGGCAAGTATTCTTGCCAAGTTTCAAGTTTATTAACTAAATTAATAAGATTTTTCATATAAACTGTATCCCCCACTTTTCACCCCCACAGGGGTGGAATTTTGAAAAATCGTTTGGGATTATTCATAACTTGATTCAAAGATTATTTATACCAATTTTCGAGTTAATCAAGCCACGCATTATAATCCTCCCTTGTGAAATTAACTACCCCTTTTCAACCCGTTAGGGGTAGATTTTCGAAAAACCCTGATACATGTTATTCTTTATTTTTGGTCTTAAGTATAAACACTGAGTTTCGAGTTAATCGGACCGCGCATTCAAATTATTCCACACAAACTTCAACACCCCTTAAATCATCCCCTGAAAAATGGACTACCCCATTTCAGCCCGTCAGGGGTAGATTTTCAAAAAACCCTGATACACATTATTCTTTACTTTCAATATTAGGTATAAATACTGAGTTTCAAGTAAATCGGACTGCGCGCTAAAATTCTTCCATACAAACTTTGAAACCACCCAATCCCTTATTAGGGGGTAGATTAGAAGAAAAAAAAATGACAATCTTCATAATTTATTTAGATAAGTTTTCGTGCCAAGTTTCAAGTTTATTAACTCAAGGAATAAGATTTTTCATACAAACGAATTCCCCCCTTTTCACCCTCTTAGGGGTGGAATTTCGAAAAATCCTTTCTTAGTGGATGCCTACTCTTCACGAAGAACCCACCCTCCAAATTTCATGTCTCTAGGACCAGCGGTTTAGGCTGTGCGTTGATCTATCAGTCAGTCAGTCAGTCAGTCAGTCAGTCAGTCAGTCAGTCAGTCAGGACTTTGAATTTTATATATATAGATTTGCATGTTATTTACTTGAACTAAATGTAACACATTTAATCATGATTCATGCTGATTTTACGACTCTTGAACACCTACATCACCCGTGGAAATGCGTTGCGAATCGCTAATACTTAAGAGTTTGCCTAAACCGATTTATCAAATTACGGTCACCGCGAACTGTGCGGACCGTACTGTCATATGTAATTCACGAGTGGTACAAAGAATTGAATCATAAATATTAATCAAGATCGCAATAAAATCAGTATGGCGCGGCTACGTGGTACCTGCGCAGGCGCGCGTCTCCGCGCGTCAAGCGCCGCATGCCGCGCCCGCGCCGGGCCGCCAGCCGCCCCACTTGCCAACACTTGCGACGTTTATATACCTATAAATTATTTTTAATAAACACAGTCAAGATCCATCTCTATAATATATTGCCAGAATGACAATCTTTTAATTGTGACAAATGATACCCAGTTGAGAAAACAATATGTCGAGCGTGGCGTATGGGCTCCGGGCACAAACGGTCGACATTTGCAACACCGCGTGTGGGTCGTACCTGGTTAACGATCGAAAGGTGATGCTTGTGGGACTGGTGCCAGTTGTAACGAACATTATGTATTGGTGCTCCGTAGAAGTTGTAGCAGAAAGTAACCACCTAATAAAATATAGCTCGAATTTAAGGAGAAGACTTTCTTTGATCAGCTCAACGATATTCAAGCTACTTAATTAGATATAAGGTTATTTGCTACATTAAACACTGTATTTTAAGTAAACAATGAATACAACCTCGCGGTATGGTCGATACTCAGGTTAAAATATCGTAACTACATCTTGTATTCGTGCAATATGACAGTCGAGAGACGGCGCTTGTTTATTAGTGACGCAGCTGCGGCCAACGATAGCTGAAACCTAAGATACTGTCGTATTAACCAGAGGTGGTGGATTACGACGTATTAAACATATTATACTGCATACTTAGCAATAGCATATTTAACCACTACCTTTCATATTTTCTTTAATTGATCAGCAATTCAGTATACATCTGTAGACTATCATCGTTATAAATAGTTAAGTCCTCATCATGGTTATCTTTCAGTTTTCAATCAAGGAAGAGTAGGTACGATATACGGCCATATTCCTAGCGGATAACAGTGAGCGTCAAAATGAAGGGACCAAATCTCCAATCTCTGTCATAATAACATATAATATATAAAAAAATAATACCATTAATCTACTATTTCCTACCTTTGCTATAATTTTAGCTACCTCATCATATACATAATATTTTATCAAAATGCGTCAAGATATCAAGATGGAGGGACCAAACTGATAGACTACTCCCTGGAATGTTCTACCTATTTAGTGTTATAATACCTTAATTCTACCTTAATAATATTGATTTTGGCTGCCCGAAACATACATCGTTTTAAAGATATCGATTATATAAGTTGGTCCCCCCAAATTGGCGATTCAATTGTTTAGTGCAACATGTAAATGGGCGGTTTATTTTCGATCTTCGAAGGATAAATATTTAATACCTATTTACTACCTTCTAATCGTGCAAAATTTCTTATTAACAAAATTACACATACATCTACCTTTATTATAATTTAGTGACGTCAAAGGTAGGAAATAGTAGATTAATGGTATTTTTTTTTTATATGTATGACAGCGATTGGAGATTTGGTCCCTTCATTTTGACGCTCACGGATAACACTCATGTTCCGGCTGTTCTATTTTTTTATATATTTTTTTTTACCAACGTGATTTCAAGAATAAAGTAAAGGGGCTGGTCGTATACTTTACAAGCTAACTCACTGAATGACTTACAGGATACGTCCTTTTCCGCAGTATTTCAATAGAGTGGAAACAATAATTTTACTGAAACGTAATTTAGTCGATATGAATATTATAATATTCAGCGAACGGTAGGTACACAATGCGCCGGTCGTCGAGATTTAACAACTGTAAATCAACAGTGACATTTATCGCCAAACAGTAAGTTCAAAGACAATGCGTTGGCAGATCGTTTGGGCATAATGTTACGGTGATAGTACAGTGGTGGTTGGTACAAAACAGGAATCCATGCGCATGAGTCAGGCAGTGAGGCGAGCGGCGGGGCGGCGGCACGGTGGCGCGGCGTCGCGTGCGCGCCGTGGCGCAACACCAGCGTGCCGCCGCACCGCACCGACACCCGCATTGACAGTGTCGAGGTGAGCTGCAGGGTCTAATAATAATACCATACCACCCTATTATTGTCCCACTGCAGGGTAAAATCATCTTCTCATACAGAGAAGGCATGAGCATTGATGACAACGCTTGCTCAAGACGGGTCGGTGATTTCAAAGGTGACCCGGCGAACGTCCTACCGCTATTTTTTTTTTCTTTTAATTTTCTTCTATACAAACCTTGTCCTGACAATAAATTACAAACACAAAAAAAAAGAATAATCCAATTTGTTGCAGTCGATCGGAAGTTATACATTTCGGTGATTCATTTTTATTTATATAGGTAGATATAGTCCAGATTTCCCCACAATGGTTTTCTTCACTGATTTCAGTAATATCTAAGATAAACTGATTTGAATTTAAAAAGTCACATTATTACTTACACGGATTTGAACACACAAACTCGTGCATGAGAGGCGAGGCCTTAACCACTGGGCCATCACGACATAAACGCGGAGGTGACTATCATTAATTAATGTCCCAGCCTCTTCCATATTTTTTTCACCAGAGAGATCGTAGTTATCTCTGTAGCTTTAAACATCATCGCATGTTTGCTACTAAATAAATTAATAGCATAAACATAGTATAATCAGCCTATAATGTTCCCACTGCTGGGACACAGGCCTCCTCTCTTCGAGAGTGAGTGGGCTGTAATCTACTCGTAGGTACAGACGCCAGCACATCAAGCTACTACAATCTGTCAAATTTCTTTAATAGATTTTCAACTTTATCGCTAAAGCTTTAGGTTCAAGGTTGATTGAGAAAACTTGACAGTTTCGGGTAGCTTGACCTGCTGGCGTCTGTACCACGCGGGCCCAGTGCGGGTTGGTAAATGCCACAGGTCTTCGAATTTTTGGTTCTAGCACATGCTTGAAAGCAGTGGTGATAAAATTATTCACAAAAAGTAAAGGGCCTGGCTGGTTTCAAATTCGAACCCACGACCTACAACTCGTAAATCGGGGCCGTAATAAGGCAATATTCTAATGTAAAGTGCCATCTGAATAATCATCAAAAACAAAGCGCGTGCTTTTACTAGGTCTCTGACTGTTCACGAAATAAAAAACCTGAATAAAAATACATGGCTTATGAGTAATTATGACACACTCGTAAAAATCGACACGTATTTTCAAATCGGATCTGTATTTAGGTAAGCTATATGATCGAACATTCATTCCTACATAATATGCATGCCAGTATAGACGGTTAAATTCATGAGTCTAATAAAAAAAAGTGTGGGAACGACACTTGTAACGGAACAACAAAAAGCCGCGGGTGTTTTACAAAAACAAACAAATATGCAACAAAATAAGAAAATACATAAAAAACTGTCAAGTAACGGAATAGGATATGGTAATATGAATAAGGGTAGTTCATGGCCTTGCTACGCTTTTTACGAACTATCTACATCTTGTTGAAAAATACTATAATACGGAGTCATTACTACGTATAGTATTTAGAACTTTGTGTAATGTGCAGCAATTGTCTGTCTTATTTGACAGCTACCAACTTAAAAATGCGTAGCCCGTAGCGTAGCGCGTAGCACTAGCTACATAATGAAGAAGAGTTCTTGCAAAAAGTACTTACCTGCATATAAGTAGTTCACTTGCAAGTAGGTAGGTAGTAGTAAGACTGTAGCGGTATCTACAACGCCACATGCGAACACGCGTCGTTCTGACGTCACGCAAATCCTGCATCTCGCAAGCAGAGTTTACCGCGCAATTAGCAATTATATACAAACTTCCCAACATCAATCATTGGGCAATGGCCTGCCAGACACTACACCCGTCTGGCCCGAGGATCCTCCCTTGTCTATAGAGTATGAGTGAACTTCAAACCCTGTTCCTCATACCTCTATACTGGTGACCCCGAACAGGAACGTCAGCGCAGCCTTCGTGCAAATACTTCAGCGTGACGTCATCATAATCACTCCTGCAAGCTTTAGTGGGTCTACCTTCAACGGGTATCCTGACCACCAGCATGCAGCGTCCGCGCATACCTGGTCATCACCCTCAGCCTCATCAGCAACCTTGGCACAGCACACTGCACTTTCGGCCGGTCATCAAGAAGAGCTTCCTCTCCTGATCGACGCAGCAGCCAGCCTCAACCCGGCGCTGTACGACATCCGACGCACTGGAGTATAACGCAGCGCCACCCCGACTCACTGGGGACATCTTCGCAGACAGTTCCGACTCACCGCGAACTATGCGCCACCCCGACTCACTGGGGCATCTCTGCAGACAGTTCCGACTCACTGGAACCTCAGCAGGACTGGGAAGCATCGCAAGATACAAGACTCAGCGCACTATCGACCTCCGGTCTCCGGAAGGGAGTGATGTAGCGGTATCTACAACGCTAAATGCGAACAACGCGTCATACTGACGTCACGCAAATCCTGCATCTCGCAAGCAGAGTTTACCGCGCAATTAGTGTCCAACTTCCCAACATCAATCGTTGAGCAGTTGCCCGCCAGAAACTACACCCGTCTGGCCGGAGGATCCTCCCTTTCTATGGAGGATGAGTGAACTTTACACCCTGTTCCTCATACCTCTATAGTACTACATATTGCAGTTCGGTAATCATCTTGATTTTCTGTACAAATGTTTCCTTGCTTGAGGTTTCTGAAAGATAAGATTTTAGTCGTATTTTTAGCGAAGAAATGTTCCTGTACTTCCTGTATCGATATTTGTGGTGTCTGAACTGTGCGCGTTTCTATCTGCGATGATTCAGTTTCGGGCACTCGCAGGTCCCGTCTTTATTTCAGATATATCTACTACTAAACACATATACTTCATAAGAATGCAGAAATATAATTATCTGCACTCTTTTAAGTAATAAAACGTCCAGCCACCGGAATAATAACTTCATAGAAAAATACAAAAGCAAACTAATTGGTAAAGATTCAAAGGTAGGGCGACCATCTTACAAAAAGTATCGGCCAGTGAAAGGTAACCTGATATTATTTTATTGATTCCCGCTAGCGCATCTCCCATCTCCCAGTAAGTCGGGAGCTCATTTGATGAATTCTCACGATGCGTTTGGGAACGAAGTTTTTTCTCGTTTCATTTCGTTCGGCAAACAATAGATCACCGAGCGCGGATGTATGGAGGGTTGGAAGTACCTCGCCGCTCCGACCGACCAATATTCATGTGAGTAGTTGCGTACGGAGTGACGTTGTTGTGTATTGGCCTAAATAACTTACGTAGTGTTTTAACTTCTAAACTGTATAAGCTTTTAAGGGACACTATAGTTTGGTTGCAATAGGTTTTTAAGATCTAAGCATTGCTGCACTGCACATTTTTTCTGCTTTTTTTAACCGTTGCCATCTCAGTGCTGGGCAAGGAGCCCCCCCGGTCCTTGATAGTAAACCAGCAGTCATGGCACGTACGCTTCTAATTCATCTCCCCACCTGTTTTTGGGCTAGCCTTGATGTCGCCTTCCATCTTCAGGAACACATTGCGTGGAGATATGTCCAGAGTTCACTGCATGCGGTTGAGGTGACCCGATTTTTCGCTACATTAGAATAATCCTATACTTTTTTTTAACTATTTCAGAATATTTCCTTGAAATATCTTCCTAGATTCTATATTGTAGACTGAAACGACTACAGAATGAACGTATTGCACCAGTGGCACAGTGTGCAATCCTCTGCGAGCCCAGTATACATGTGCGTTGCTCCCCGGCGCGGCGAGCTCCCTGTTCCGTCTGCGTGACTACAACTTGTTGCTGTGAACCAGTTCCTGAACTAGTGACCTGTCAAATTACTTCCTCAATTATTTATGCATTTTATTCATTTTATTTTTTGCATAACATTGCATCTTACCGTACCTGCATAATATTTTTTTAATATCAGTCGGAATATCATTTAAATAAATAATACTTAATTGTTACAGTTTCAAAGAGATTTTGCATATTATTATATTTTTTAGGCATATGCAGATTTTGGGCATACCGAAATTTGTATTCATGAAAATTAAGTAGTTATGGTAATTTTAGCTATGGGAAATGAAACTATTATTATTTCAAAGTTTGAATAATTTTTACAATTAATTCCATTGTCCCACAAAATCGTTGAATACGAATACTTAGTTACCACAAGTTTTAACTTTGTATGAACTTAGACCACAATGTACATTGTAAAAGTACAGTGTACCTGTGTGTCATAATCATAATCTTTAAAATGCAAATCAATACGTAAAGCTCATGTCATATCGATATCAAAACAATCAAGAGTCGGACCGAGCCAGATCAAATTGGACTTGTCTCATTAACTGTGATACATTTCGCTTGAATCACGAGGCGGGAATGTTACCTGACCGGTACAGTTAACCATATCCTACATTGCACACACTGTAATGATTATCCTCAGTGTATTCAATAAAAGATTCAACGGAAGCTGCTACCTGTCTCGTGAGAATTGACAGCGGATGTTGCAAAAGGTGCCCCCGTTTTTTTATGAGTGTTACATATTGATGAAATGGGATTAAGGGTGATTCCGTCTCCTTTTTAGTCATTCCTGATTCCTGCTCGTCAACTTATGATTGAAGTTTGAACAATCTGGTATGCAAGGAATCAAGGATTTCTTCAATTGAATCACAATGTTCTTACGTCGTACTTACCTTTGTAGTTTTGAACATATAGCCTAACCTACTTAAATATGTATTATTTATAAAAAGGTACCTTTCGACTTTTTAGTCGCTTAAGAAAACGAGTTCTTAGCTGAAAAGCACGAGAAGCATCCAAAATTGCAAAACAAAACTCGTATCTCAAATCTCCTTAGAAACAAAACTTCATTATTTTAAGCCGTAACTCGTGTGAAATTCTGTTCCCTTCACCTGCTACAGTGTCGCCGTTGAAAAACTCAAAGCAAAAAACACAAGAAGGAAACGTAAATGGTGCCGGTTATGATGAGTACTTACGATCAGACAAAAAAGTATTTAGAGTTGTGCACTTGTGAGATCCGTTCCCACAGTGCTTTATCGATCATAGGAGCATCATCTGTAAGTATCGATACAATATCGTGCCCGCCTTCATTTAAGCCGTAGAAAGTTCAGTAACCTTGATGTTCTTATCTTTATCATAATAAGGCATTAACAATATAAAAGCAATCTATCATTTGAAATTAATATGATCAGTGATCGGCGGCGCGGCGTGGCGGTGGTGCGGCGCGGCACGCCGGCACTCGATATCTGCATGCCGGCCGGAATGGCGGTTAATCAGGTGGCCCGTTATATTACATTGTGCTCGCCGTGAGCTCCAACCCGAGAGAACAGGTTGCTCCAATGACAAAGGAGCAGATTCCATCGTCCGCAATCCGCGTCTCCGAGCCCCACATTATAAATAGTCCGTCGAAATAATCCGTTGCTACGTGTCGCTGCGGCGCCCACCAACGTCGACCGGTACACTTCCATACTTAATGATATCTAACACAAAAAAAAACAATTCATAAAAAACTGCTAACAGTGAACATTCCGTTTCCGCGTGCAGCTTTGACCTTACGGTGATTGATGGTCCAAGAATTATTAATAGTTTATCTACGTAATAGATGGTAATAGTTGCGACCAAGATCGATATTAAAAACTTACTGTGTCATCTTCTCATTATTTTTTGTTTCAATTTAAAACAATAACTAAGAAATGGCCCCAAATGCGATAGTTACTTTTTATAACTTCGAAGTTTAATAAGGTATGTTACGCCCGTAGTTTCAAAATTGCTGTCAGAATGGTGTCAGGATACCTATTTATATCTCAACGGGAGAAGCGCACCCTAGGACATCAAACCTCTTTTTAACCTTGCTGACTGGCAAATACTTATATCTTCTATACTTATAATAAATCTGTAGAAGTGAAAATTCTGTACATTGAAAATATCAAAAAAATAATTTACAGGGGGTGTTACTAGACCGACACCGAACCCAAAAATGTGATTAAAAAATTTTTTGTCTGTCTGTCGGTCTGTCTGTCTGTCTGTCTGTCTGTCTGTTTGTTCAGGCATCACGCAAAAACTACCGGTTCGATTACGATGAAACTTGGTATAATTATTCTTTAATATCCTGGGCACCACACTGGGTACTTTTTATCCCGGAAAAGTATGTACAATAAAAAACAAACTTAATTTTGCGGTTCGATCCCTATACCCGATTACCACTGTCTGTACTGTACCAACCGCAAATACTAAGTTTGTCGTAGGTTGGGTCACCCGCAGTGGAGTTCATTTTTATTCCTTTTAGTTTTTAGAGTTATTTAGGTTTATTTTTATATGAGTTGTAGGTATAGATTTTAATTTTAAAGTATAGGTAGTATATTTGATAGTGTACGTAGTGACCGTAGGTTATTTTATAATACTGTTAGGTAGGATTAGTCATTCGTATAGATATTAGTTTTTAGGGATTTTGCTTATTTATTGAGTTTAGATTAGTTATCATCAGAAATAGGTTTATTTAGGTAGGTATTTAATTTTCTGTTATTGAGTTTTTTTTTTAATTAGGTAGGTACTTAGGTAAAGTTATCATATAGGTACCCTCTTAATCACCACTAATGAGTCACAATTGGTTTTCTACTGTAATTAGCCACAAAGGGCCCGCGAGATAGATGGCATTCTGGGGAAGCACATACATTTTATCCTGTTAGCACGTTCCCGTGGGATAATTTCCGACATCCACGCGGGCGAAGCCGCGGGCAGAAGCTAGTATAATAATAAAAACAAAATCCTACAGGATAATCCGTTGAGATTTTGAATATCGCTGAATCTCTTTTATATCGACGACATGATAAACTCGAATCCTTTTCTTCCATTTCTCTATCTCTTAATAGTTTTAGATATGTACATTGTATACTGATCCACCGCAACGGATTTTTTATTGTTTCTTTAATTATAAAAAGTTTACGCAGTCTATGCTCCACATAACCGTTTACACGGTTTGTGTCTGTGGTAAAAGACAATACAAAAAAGAGTTGCGTTTATAACGTACTTTAACAATAAGACCTAGCCTAAAATAAACCAGTATTTTCGTTGAGACAGGATAGGACTAGATTGACAGTTCGTTTTGATTATAAGTCTTATAGCCATTTTAAACCGGCATTTTTTAACTAAAACAGCTTATAAATAAAGTCTTAAGTAGGTACTGGACGTATAAAACACAATCAGCACCAAGAATGGTGCCGAGTATGCTGACAAACTACGATCTAGACTCTAGAGAACTAAATAGACGGAATACCATAGGATACCGGAGGAAACCATAGTAACAAATTTTTTCCCACTAAAATATTTCTCACAAATAATAAATTAATAAGAAACGCACTGTAAAATCTTGAGTAATAATCGTAAAATAGAAACAATCGACTTTCATTTTAAAACAAGGATGTTTGCGCCACCTGCGAGCCAGGCGCGGCCAGACGCGGGGCGCGCCGGCTCCACCGCCGTGCTTTACTACCGCTGCCGGAACAATGGACCTAAGGCCACGCTGTCGTCGGCTGCAGCACGTGGTGCCTATGTAGTCGACACAATGGCTTGGCGACCATCTGATTTAAATTACTTTACTACTTAATTTCGTTAAACGTGACATTAAGACAACGGGACGCTCTACCGGCGGCCCACTGTCACCGAGTTCACACGGCTGTCTCAAGATCTTCAACCATTCACACAGGTTCATTTGACGAGTACTTAGTTGTATTGTTTTTTTCTATCCCAGATGTTATTCCCATTGAGATTTATCTTCGTCTTTATGAAACATGAGTAGTTTGTTATCTGGAAACAGCTAAGTTTCATAGCCTATAGCGCGGTCTCTAGAGTTTAGGTACGGGTTTCTTCCAGGTGGCTTGCCTTCGTTTGGCTGACTCACTTTGTGATAGCTGATTATTACACAGTTTAGCAAGCGGACCATGTCGCTTGTAGTGTAGAGTAGACATAACGTGTACCTATTGACATAATATGTACGAGACACTGCGTTATTATTTGCCATGTAGTACCTACCTATGTACCTAAAATAATTGAAGATTAAAACGTATAGTGATCGATTCCACAAGTAGGTCATTCACAAGTCAGTCGTTTCCTCGTTTCGTCCCATTCCCCGTAGTCCCGTTAGGTATGGTATCCAAGATCAAAATCAAAAGTCATTTATTCAAATTAGGCTGAGAATCAGCACTTTTCGAACGTCAAAATTACAAAAGACAGTCCCCCAAAAACGCCCGCCCTTCACCACTTCCGAGTGCTATCGCTGGGAAGCTACGCCATAGCCAAAATACGATGGTACGATGATTCGCATCACTATCATCGTATCACCGTAACTTGGCTGGAGTGCTGCAGGGGTACTAGGGCCTATATTTCATACCCTGTGCGAAGCTAGTGAAACTCCACTAACGTGATGAGTATCGATATCAGAACACGATAATACATAAAAAAATATATGTAGTTTTTTTGGGACGAACGCTGATAGTGTAGTTACTTAATATCAGTTTTTTGTGTACACTTCACAAACGGTAATTAATGGTATCTTACTGTATCTTAAAGTTTTTTTTTTTATTAATCTTAAAATTTAGATAATCGATATCCATCACGTTCGTTAACTAATTTAATTAGATCTTGTATTATTATCAGGGTTGGGCAGTATTTGAATTACTTGTAATTAAAATACGTAATTGAAATACAAATACGTATTTGGTATTTGTATTTCAATTACTTCCTTAAAATGTAATTTGTAATTCGTATTTCAAACACCTGACGGCGAAGTATTTTGTAATTAGTAGGTATTTCAAATACTTGAGGCTTCAAAATACATTTTAACATTAAAATACATTTAACCTTCATTTAGCGATCGTGAGTGTGAGCGCGAGGCGAGAGTGCAATGATGGTAAAGCAGCTATTAGAGTTGGCAACACTGCACCTGTTATCTACACTATACGCTATGACTGTACGTCAAAATTGGCCAACAAAACGCAAAAAAATGTACGTCGAATTGTCAATGTCAAGCTAAGATGTCAAGTCATAACGGTTTAAGTTTAAAGTAATTTGTATTTCAATTAAAAATAGCTAAAATACTGTATTTTGTATTTTATATTTCAAATACCTTACTTAAAGATATTTTGTATTTTAATTACTTGCAGTACTGTATTTTGTAATTTGTATTTTAATTAAAGCAAAGCATGTATTTTGCCCAGCCTTGATTATTATTAAAGATGCGCCGAATAGTGGTTTCACCGTTTAACCGATACCGAATAATATTCGGTTAAGTTCTTACCGAACCGAATATACTGCCGGATAATTCAGATCCCCGTTCCATAGTTTAGCTTTTGCCAGATAGAGCTGAAAGCTTGGTCTTCTTGCATTATCTACCACTGCTTGATTATAAATATAACAAATATTCTTCATTTATCTTTGTTTTTTATTAGTGCCATAGTTGAAAAATCAACATAGTTCATTCAATATTCATAAGTAAACCTTTCCTATTACAATATAATTGTAATTTGCTAGTGGGATTATTGCAATTAAAAATTACTGTTCTTTTAAGATACTTGATTTTATGTGACTACTAGCTGCGCCCCGCGGTTTCACCCGCATAAGTTTCGATCCTATGGAAATATCGGGATAAAAAGTATCCTATATGTTAATCCTGGTTATAAACCATCTGTGTGCTAAATTTCATCAAAATCCGTTCAGTAGTTTTTGCGTGAAAAAGTAACAAACATCCATCCATCCATCCATACAAACTTTCACGTTTATAATCTATTATTATTTTTTACTTACAATAAATCTGTAGAAGTGAAAAATCTGTACATTGAAAATATAAAAAAAAAATGGCAGAGGGTGTTACTAGACCGACACCGAACACAAAAATATGATTAAAATTTTTTTTGTCTGTCTGTCTGTCTGTTTGTTCAGGCATCACGCAAAAACTACCAGTTCGATTACGATGAAACTTGGTATAATTATTCTTTAATATCCTGGGCACCACACTGGGTACTTTTTATGCCGGAAAAGTATCTTCTAAATACATATATAAAACTCAAAGGTGACTGACTGACATAGTGATCTATCAACCCACAGCCCAAACCACTGGAGGGATCGGGCTGAAATTTGGCATGCAGGTAGATGTTATGACGTAGGCATCTGCTAAGAAAGGATTTTGATAAATTCTACCCCCAAGGGGATAAAATAGGGGATGAAAGTTTGTATGAAAAATCTTATTCCTTGAGTTAATAAACTTGAAACTTAACACGAATACTTATCTAAATAAATTATGAAGATTGTCAGTTTTTTTTCTTCTAAACTACCCCCTAATAAGGGATTGGGAGGTTTCAAAGTTTGTATGGAAGAATTTTAGCGCGCAGTCCGGTTGACTCGAAACTCTGTATTTATACCTAATATTGAAAGCAAAGAATAATGTATATCAGGGTTTTTTGAAAATCTACCACTGACGGGCTGAAATGGAGTAGTAAATTTTTCAGGGGAGGATTTTACTGCATGGCTTGATTAACTCGAAAATTAGTATAAATAATCTTTGAGTCAAGTTATGAATCCATCCCAAACGATTTTTTTTAAATTCCACCCCTGTGGGGGTGAAAAGCGGGGATACAGTTTATATGAAAAATCTTATTCATTTAGTTAATAAACTTGAAATTTGCCTAAGTAAGTAATAAAGTTTATCATTATAAGTTTTTCAAAACTACCCCTCAAAGGGGGATATAGGGGTGTTGGTGTTAAGTTTATGTCGAAGAAATTGAATGCGCGGTCTGAGTAACTCGAAACTCAGTATTGATACTTTTAACAGAAAATAATGAATAATAAATATGTAAAGTTGTCGAATTATTTTTTTTTTTTTTTTGTTTTTTTTTTGTATTTAATTTATTTTGCCCTAAAGGCTGATTTACAATGATCAATTAAACCGAATACATTCGGCATTTCAACCGAATGATTCGGCCGAATACAAATTCCTCAAATTCTGCCGAATACGCCGAATACCAAATATAAAACGAATATTCGGCGCATCTCTGATTATTATTTTCAAACTCAAATGGGTCAATATCAACATAGTGCATTTTTTTTCAATTTTGGTGGCGAAATTTTTTCTTCAGTTTTCGTGAAAAGTAAGGACCTGGTATAGGAATAGAAAGTCCAAGCTAGAAGGATCTTCAAGAGGTCTAAGAATATCTCGATAACTTTTTGAGATATTTTAGTTCAAAGTCTAGTGTGTCCACCAAAATTGAAAATCGCCCACCAAAATCGAAAGTGCCCACCAAAATTTAAAATCAGTGGCACCAAAATTGGATTTTTCTGTCACAAACCTCAATCTTACTAATAAAGCTCATGTAACTAATCTCACAAATTATAGCCTGGAATTATCAATAGCTTTCATCGGTTAATAAAACTCTTTATTGTTAAAAATATTTATTATTATTTATCTGAAAAACTCATAATGATAATTATGAGTTTATGACACAACAACACGAAAATAAAAAACATTAATCTTTTTATTGTAAACAAAATTACTTGTCAACAACTACCTACAAAAGTTTCCCAAACAAAACTAAGAAATAAAGCATAATTAACAAAAAATAAAGGTAATTAAAAAAAAAAATACAAAATATTCTGATTAAAAATATGTTATATTCTGAGTCAGAACTATTAAAATCTAAGGCTGATGTTTTTTCAGCAGTTGCTGCAGATTTTTCGAACTTGAAAAACACATCACTACTCATATTTCCTTTTTAATTTAATTAATTTTTATTTGATAATTATTCTTGTTGATATATTTTATTTCTTCTTTGTAAAGCTCGATCCTTACGTTGTGACTTTTGTTGCTGTGAAACAAGTCTACCTTCTCGCTTTTTTTGGTGATATCTCACCCTTTCTCTATTTCGTAGTATTTCAGCCTGTTCGGGATTGCTCTTTATTCTTGCTTTTCTTCTTCTTCCTGCCATTCTCTTTTTAAGGAGCCTCTCTTCGCTGGTCTGTTTTGGCATTCTTAAAAGCAACAAAATAAAAAATATATGAATAAGAAACTTGGTCATTAACATGCCACCCTTATAATAATAGGTTTACTTACTGCCAAGTACATAACATTTATTTACTTTCAAACTGTCTTGCATGGCAACGTAAAAACTGGCTATATAGGTACAAACAATACATATACAGTACATACTTAAAACTTGGTGGCTCGTTTCCAATTTTGGTGGCGTAAAAACGCCACCAAAACCACCAAAATTGAGCCACCAAAATTGAAACCAGGCATAAAAAAAATCATTAAAAATAGGGGTTTTAAGTTACAATTAAATTAATATCACTGATTTATGCGTAACCCAAATCACTATCTATAATGTGTAGCTTATTATTAAAACACTTTAAAATTAACAGCAAATCGATCCACCAAAAATTGAACAATTCTTGTCCACCGTGCCACCCAAGATGATACTTACGTTTTTTGGCAGGAAATCACAGCATTAATCACATACCTGTTACGCGCAAGTGCCGAAGCACGACTGAGACATGTGAAATAATAAAACGGGATTGATCGCACACGCACGAAGGTTCATTTTATAGTATGTTGAATAAGTGCCACCAAAATTTTGATTTTTGCTTGGACAAACTTTGATTGAGTATCCTGTCCTTTTAAATTAAATTTTTCTAATATGGTTTAATTGTTTTTAGAGAATGTGTCTTATGCATATACTAACGAAATTGTTTATTTTTAATTGTAAATTAAATTGTTACTTTGGTGAATGCAATTATATCAAAAAATGGAGCTGGGACAAGCCACCTAACTTGAATTTTAAGGTATATTTTTTTTTCTCTGATTATTTATACACACTTCTAAAAAAAAAATGTGGCCCTAATTGAAGCAAGTTACGTAGTTCACTATAAAAAAAAATAAGAAACATCCTATCATTTAACACCTCGATTCTCAACGTGGACGCGTAAAATTTGCTGCGGGGATATTCACCCAAATCATTCATTTCAATTAAACCATTTACAGGCACTTTTGAATTGTCAAAATTAAATAGTCGGTCAGTTAGTCAGAAAGTTGAAGCTAGTTGCACATTCCAAAACGTAGAAACTCCACGGACACTCTTTTAAATCAACATATTTTTATAAAATCCTGGGTACATTATTCTTATTGCTTCTTTATGTGAGAAAAATGTAAAAAAGAAACAATTTAAAATATAAAATTAAAAATAAGTCCTGGCAGTTAAGTGACGACCAGTCTCAACCGACGCGACGGCGCCCGTTCACGAAAATGACGCGTGGATCAGCACCACCCAGCATCCATTTCGTAGGGAGCCGAATGATCCAACACACGCGCCAGTGCCACCACCACTGAGACATATTCTCAACTGCTATGCTCTTTCAAGTCAACATCAAAATATCGTAAAAAAAACAGATCCATGGTTCATACATTTACAAAATTTCAAAAATTCTTCTAAATTATACAAAACTAAAGTTTGCAATTTATTTAAGATATGAGAAGAAAAAAAATTGCTGCCAATCAGGAAGAGGTATTTAATATTGAAGTATTAAGAATAAAATCTTGATTGATTTTTATATTCGGTCCATGAAATAATACTGTATGTATACTATACTATACTGTACTACGTACTCGTATGTTGACAAAAAATAATTTAACCAGTATTAACCAAAGAGTAATTCAAAAAGTCCAATAAACTAACAACGGATCCAACTACTGTTCCTATGTCAATGAATATTCTATTTAAAGATACTAAATACTTAATCACAATGATAAGAGCTATTCACCATGAGAACCGCGTCGAAGCAGTCTATTTCATAATAATTGATACGGTTCATAAAATCATAACACCCATCAAGGTGGATCAAAATAGAATTCAGTTAGAATCACAGCTGGTGCGAGCGCCACAGATCATAAGGCGATTACACACTATTATGAAACATAAATGATTGTAACGCCCTCACTAAAAGGGTTAACCCGTGCGGCGGAAATTGATTTAAATTATGCTATTAATAATATTAATATCATGTTCCAGTAGGAGCATTTTTTCCAAAAAAGCTGCCCTGAATCATTACAAAAAAGAATTAATTATAGACACCTGAATTAATTGTGTACGTTGATTTTAAGAAAATTTATTGAATTCAAGAAAACAAATATTAATTTTGAAATAAAGGAACTAGTGATTAAAGTCGTTTTTATTGGGTTTTGATCAAATAGAACATTTAGTAGTTTTTTTTTTTTGTTTATGGACTCGTTTTTATCACCTGCTCTGTAAAAGGATTCCTGAAATCTATGCAACTAAAGGCCAATTAAAAATGATCAAAACTTAATCTCATCTAACCCTTTTATATCTGTTAGAAACTAGATAAGTATCAAACAAATTTAAGTAAGAAAAGTGACCTTCAAGTTCTACATTGATCAAGATTTCCGTTTATGACCTCCACGCGGGTGAAGCCGCGGGCATGTGCTAGTTTCAAATAAATAAAACACTAACTTAACTTATCGATGCAACCGAACGAATGATGACAGTATAAGTAGTTATGCGATGATGTTCGATCTTCTTTATTCGAATCACCTCATCTCTTGCGGAACACTATGTTTATCTTAATTATCACAAAGCAAAAACGAATACCTACACGGACTGAGGTACTACAATGTGTATTTTTAGATAGATTAGTAATCGACCCAATTTTAATGATAATTCACTCATTCGTAATCATTTACATACAAAAAAACTTAATATAGAAAACACAATGTCGGCGGTCAATTACTGACCCAGCAGGCGTTATCCTGGCCGCGGTTCAACAGATGGTTATTTTTTATCAGTCGCGGTGATGGGGCGCCGAGCGTGGAGCGCGGGGGTGCGCCCTATAACCGTATAATTACACGTTGTAGTTGCGCGCGCGCCGGCACGCACAATTGGCTTAAACGAGTGTTTGCTTTGATGTGCCGCCGGCCACGGCGGTTATCCACGTGCGGTCGCTACAACCCGTTCTCATGTTAAGCTTATTAAGAAGAGGCTACCCGTTTTACGGTTATTTATACGTACGACAAGAAATGCCTTCACGTGGCAGATTTAAAAGGCATCTGGATAAAAGCACTTGGCGGATTCCACGTACCGCGTTATGCCTGTGAGATTGCCCACCTACTCCTAATCTGTGCGCGCTGAGTCTCGGTTCCGCGACTCTCATTATGTATGTATATGCGTTATGATTAATCAATATGAACATCGTGTCAATCGAGCGACACTCGTAACTGTGCCGTGTACTATCTGTGTCATCTGTTTGTTATAAAGTGTACAGTTATGTCGCACAAATGCCAAGGGCTACATCGATCAACCCGGTGTTGGCGCAAGTGATTCTTAATCGACAGCCGTAGTCGAAAGTTGAGTAGCGACATCGTGATGCCGAACTTAGCCTCCTTCTTAGTACCGGTATACATAGCGCGTTGTGAAAAAGTCGCCTCGCTCGTCTCGATAACAACTGCGACACCGCATAAAATATTATTAATCTTCAGATCGTGACTAACGGTTTCGGATCATCGTTTACATGAGCGGAGGCTGGGAAGAAAGAATGACAAATATTGAAGCAATCGTATGCACGGTGAAGCTTTCAAAAGTGTGCGCGTGCGCAAGGCGACAGCACATAAGCAACGCGCGCGCTCGTCCACTCCGCTGAAGTTCAGTCATGTGACACCTCCGTTTGTACTGCACATGTCATGTTTGCAACACAATCGCGGAAAATGGAGAGCTTGAGTTTGGATTACATTTATGTAAACCATAACAAACAATTTTTTTTTTAAGGTTCCTGATTTCTGAAATATAGCTGTATAGTAGCTGCATAGTATTTGTCATGACTAGGAATACTGGAATTGATACTAGATTCATAATCGAAATGATTGAATATACTCGTATTTTGATTACTTACTTAATATTATAATTATAATAAAAATATATCGGATATTTTAATAATATAGTATTGATGTTTATCAACACTATAGTTTTATTCGTAGAACAAAAGCTATTAAAATATGAAATGATCTCGGTATCAGTAATATTTATCTAAATAATGTGTGAGATTGACTTTTCACCACGTCATCAATTCCATCGGCAAACAGTTCGTACAGGATGGTTCGCAGAAAATCAAATAGAATCAAAATATTTTAATTCGGTTGATCATAAACTCTCATTTTTTAAAATGTGAATACAATGATGTTGGTGTAGTCCATTTTAAAGTGTTAGTTAATAATAATGCAGGGCAAAATTAAATTAGCTAGCGAAACTCCGCAAACGATCACGTCTGCGGAGTTTCGCCACGATACCCATCAGGGTATCGTGGTGGATGGGCATTGGTCTCGACATGATAAAACAAAAAAGAATTGATATTTTTTTATGCAAGGGCTTTTCCGCATTAGTATTCACTTGAAACATTGATTTGATTTTTTTTGTACAATCTTCACCGACGTGATTGGAATCGATATCTAAACATGATAAAACATATTTTCTCAAGTCATACTTCAAGTAAAAACCCTACCAACGGTCGTTGAACCCTAAAATAAACCTCAAATCTTTTTATTTTATTTTATCGTGTTTAGATATATCGATACCTGATTACGTCAGCAGAGTTTCGCTTGCTAATTCAATTTGACCCTGTATAAAATAAGTCTTCTGCCCAATGGGATTTCCCATCAGCAAAAATGCCGAACTTCCGTACAAACTTTCATCCCCTACCTACTTAATCCCTATAGGGGATGAATTTTGAGAAATCCAAAATTTCATAATTCCACCTAGTTAGTGGTTTAGGCTGTGTGTGCATCTATCAGTGAATGAAAGAATTTAAGATTTGTATTAAGCACATACGTAATCTCTATCACAACTATTCAGAACTTGCCTGCCTTATTTAGGTATAATAATTGTGAAAATTGCTACCAACAGCCAAAGTAGTCTTTTCTGTTTGGTTTGTCGATCAGTGACCATCCTGTATGTTCACCGATTATTTAACGACGCGATGAATACGATCGCTTCATATGTTACGATTGGATATCTGTGGCAGGTGTTTTAGATCGGGCTTCTAACACACTCGATGGTACCTTATGCGGTTGTGCCCCCAAACTGCCGATGAGTCTACTTAACACCTTGATGGATCGTTTTGACCGTACAGATAGTTTACAGCGCTAATGAAACATAATAACTGTTGATAAGTATCATAAAGTGAACATAATGGAATTAATCACGGACCTTAAACGTTTAGCTCACCGGACTAGGTGAGTATCTTTAATCTGCCGGTGATTTATTTACACCTGCTACGATATTGTTCAACCACTGAACCTTAAACGTAACTACCATACAGATACGGTATATAAGTTTTCCAACTGGGAAATACATGGAACAATGAAATATATTACAGTTTAACATTATGGGCACGTCATTATTTTAGAATTGCACAATTACTGGCGAACAATTAATACTAAAAGTATTGGACATTCTAACATTGACCCGCCGCTACGCTTGTAGCAACCTTTCATGACACAGCGATCAAAGTTACACAACTTATTAATCCGGTTCAACACAAGAAGTTGCGGTAAGCATTCTCTTTATTAAAAGTTTATTGTTTTACATTTCATATTGCTACATGCGTTATTGAATACGTCTGTATCTAGGCTAACCGAGATAATGATAGATAATACGGCACAATGAAGCACGCGCCGCACCGTGCACCGGTTCGTTAGTGTAACTGTTGAGTCACGGACCCAAAGATCACCTGACGGGGTGCTTTGACAGCGCGCGAACCAACACGCACGCGCACCTCCGCTGTACGCTACAGGCTACTCAGCACACACACCGACCACCTAACTGTGCCTGAACTAATACACGTACAGTGTAAGCACTGAATACTATGAATCACATATTACATCCATGCTCTAAAGGAATAACGCTTCTCAAAAAAAAATAATTGCTCCAAGTGAATCATCACTTATGTTTATGTAACACGATAAAAAACTGCGCGTTTCATCAAATTACGTGTTGAAAGTTACAACAAAACATCGAAATTAGCACCTTGTTACTGTATCCTGCAGGATAATGCCTCTATAATCAAAAAGGTAGCAATTTAGCGTTTACTCGCCATAGCAAAAAGTGTGAGCAACAAAAAACCACAAAATGAGTGTGAAGCGAAGTTTGAAAATAGCCTTTATTACTCAGAAATTACATCAAAACTCAGTTCCTGTTATTAAATTCGGATATAGTATTAAGTTATGTAAAAAATAACACACATAACGTAAAAAGGTTTTCCAACGATCCAGGAATCAATAAAATCCACTAGCAGTCTGAAGGGTTAGTCTGGCTTAGTGCCCAAACCACTGCACTTATGATTGAAGAGCTTTTGTAAGTTGTACGTAAAACTTTCTTATTAGAAGAAGATGTACCTACTGAACTTTGCACGCGTAAGTGATGTTCAGCTACACAACATTGGTGGTCACTTGCAATATTTTCTATTGTACAATCATAAATAAGTACTTACCCATTCTGAAACTCTTGCATTTGACAGGACAGCAGAATGATCACCTATCTCGAGTCCTCTTTGTAATAGATACCACGCCGACCTTCGACGGCGTGCGGCCACTTCACGACTTTACACAAAGACTGTCAAGAATAATTAAAGTAATTACTGTTTACAGTAATTAATGACCCACATAACGTGATATGGTTTGATTGATCTCAGAACTGTGACGAGATAATTGTGGCTTGCTGGCGTTATTGCCACACGCCATCTTGCAGACGGTTTTCAATTAATGAATACGTAGGTACCCACTTCGCCATCACACCTCGCCTATCATCGCGTTGTGAAACAACGTTTTGTTCGACCGAGTCTTTTATATTTCAATTGTTTTAGCGCTCTAACGATAGAGTATCGGCTGACACTAAGTACTATGTTTCGCTTGCAATGTTATGCGATTGCGTTTTTAATACATTCTATGCGGTCATGACAGGTAATCTTACCTAAGTTTAATTGTTTCAATTTCAAATCATTTAGCTACTAAACAATGACAATCTTTTTCTAACAAAATTTGTTTGCAGAGCCGTAATTTTCTAGAAACCTCGTAGGTAGCGAGGGTGATTAGTGAGGCTTTTAAATAAGATCTTCGAAGCATCGTCGTAAGGGTTATCGATTGTAATTCTGCGTGAGTAGCGGTGCGCGGAGCGGCGGCGCGGGCGCAGGCGGCGACGAAGATAGCCGCCGGCTATCCGCGTACATAGACACTGCATTAGGGCTCCTACGCCCGCCCGGCGGCTCCTTTGCCGCCATAAGCGCATTTAACATGTAATCGCGCTTGCATTTCTCTTTTGTGTGCACAAATAAAGACTAAAAGAATAACTTAAAAGGCAGTTAATTATTTAAGCCCCATCGCAATATACATGTAAATATGGAATACGTTTTAAGCGCTTGCTTTTAGATATCAGATACAGATAAGGTCAACTGAGATTTATGCATGCCGTAGTTTACTATTGTGCACCGTATCAGTTAAAAGTTTCCTTCTCAGCGAATAGGTATTCTTTGTATACAGTCACAGTATCTAAGTAAAGTAAAACTGGAAGTGAAACTTTTGAAGTTTTTGCAGTCACCTGTATTTCTAGGCCGTGCTTGTGGCCTGTAGGAATATAAAATCCCACTCTGGATATAACAAAATGGATAGAAATGTTAGTATGGCTTAAACTTTCTAAACATTAAGTACTAAAATCGCTAAAATCAGCAAACAAGTCGAGTGAATCGCAGTCCTAACGAACCTTATTTTGCCGCAAAACTTGAAGAACAATGAAGCTGTTTTAAATTAAATCGTTATAAGGTTTTGTTCGGACTGGGGTACGTTATTAAAGACAGCGGCGGCGACAGTTTGCGTGGGCGCGATTGACTCGTCAGCGGCTATCGGCGCTCACCGGCTCACTTAGCGCTAACGTGGCGCAGGCTTTATCGTAGCCTGCGAGGCCGCCGCCGCCTGCGCTTCCAACATTCACTTAACTCAATCTCGACTAAATTAATATAAAGTATTCACCGAAGTACGTCTTCGCAGAAGAATTGCGATTAAATAAACGAGGAAAGTCTACTGTGGTCTAGGAAAGACAGTTTAATTCTTTGCATAGTTTTCTTTCCACGAGTAAAAGTCAATTTCTAATTATGAATCTCTGTTATCGTAATGAAAAACATCGTAGTTAAAAACTTACAAAAACGATGTGGATCTTTGTAGAAAAAGTAGAACCAGAAAAAAGAAAAGTTAGATACGCAAAGCTTTTACTAAACTAAAACTTTTTACTAATGAACTTAAACTACCAACAACATTGTTTTCAAAACAGACACAAGCAGTACAATAAGACTAAAACTGTATTCTAACTAGTTTGCACGATATAAACGAGTGGTAAATTAGCTCCTTGAATCTATTCTTGTAGTGAAATAAAGCCACTTTCTATCTTTTATTTAGTGTCGCGCTGCCAAGCCCTTTATCTCGCTTGACAAAGAGGCGGGTAATTGCCATTCGTACTGCGCCAGGGATTTCATTAAAACTTGATAAAACTATTTAAATATTAAGGCTAAGTATCTCTACTATAAATTATCTAAAGTTTATTAGGTTTTACATGATTTTGGAACTTTTTCTTTGTAATTATACAACTTGAATATTCGCGATTTTGATACAGTTACTCGTATTAGCTTTTAGTCATTGTTGGACCTATTCTTGGTTTAGTTTCACTTTTTTACTCACGCACGACTTTTGTTCGGAATTGTCCAAACTTGGCTGGCGTATGTTTTGCATAAACTTATCAGGACAACGGGGGAAACCCATAAACAATAATTCATTTCTTCTTTTAGACATATTACATGGGAAATAGTTTATTTGGAACCCTTTTAGCTGATTTGCGGGCACACAAAATTATAACAGCTCTGCATAATAACGGGTGCAATTTCGTTTTGTTCGTCTCGAGTGAATGTTTTGTCGATACCTAATCGCTCTCCCCTGTGAACTTGAAATGAAGCAATTCTGAATCTGGTACACCCATGAGAATATTTTTATTTGGTATATTATTATTTAAATTTCCGATTGTTCCTTAATGAGGGGATCGAAATTGTAATAACGGGTAGCGCTTACATTAAACGTCTTTTATAATAATAACCTGCAATATTAAAACGATTTGGATATATAACTCTTTAATCGGCCCGAGGTGTAACAAAGGACACAATTCTAACTGTAACCGTTGAAAAATAAAGGTGAAGTTACAAAATAAGTACATTAAGTACTATAGTTCCATACAATAATAACAACGTTAGTATTCATTAGAATGACTTAATTCGATGGTTTATTTCATTAACTAAGCTCCACAAAGGTAAGCAGAAAAACGAAAGTTTCATAAAAACTTTTTAATTAAATATTTATTCATTGGTTTGGGACTAATAAAATAGCGTAGAATCATCTTAAATTCATTAGAGAACGTAAATGGATATTGGTTAATGAAAATTAATCGAGACTACCACGCTTGGAGTGAAGGGGTGGTCGCAACAGTGATGTGATGAGCGGCACTAATGCACGCAGGTAACACCGAGGTGGAACTTCACGTTAATAATATCACGTTTTGTTACTATTTGGGTGTTTTATTAAAAATACATACAAATATATCTGTCTTCTATAAATTTGCCACATTCGCAAGAAGGCTAAATAATGGTGTAGTGAAATTACGAAACAAGTACTTTTTTCGTGATTTCACTCCCCTTACATGTAGCTAACAAAGGCGATGCACGATAGAGGAAAAAACAAATTGCACATAAGCGAGTGCGTCGTATCGTTGTATAGTGAGTTTTTTAAATAAATTATTTTTATTATAGATATTGGATATATTTTATTACGTGCAGTTGTCAACTTTGGTTTACGTAGTTAATTTAGTTTTTCGAGAAATACTACCTAAATAACAACTTATTTTTGCGAACGGTGCATGTGTAAATATTCATCCCAACTACGGAACCCTTCACTGCGCGTGATCCGCACACAATAGGCAAATTTTTTTTTTTAGAAATTGGAAGGCTACCTTTTTCAGTCTAAGCTGGTGTGAATATTATTAATTGATCTCCGATAGAATAGAATAGAATAGAATAATAGAATAATTTATTTTGCCAGAAACATGGTAACACTGCACTGGTGATAAAACTTTTAACCTAATGCTTCGAAAAAAAAATAAAAAAAACAGTTTATTTGTAGTACTTACTTAAGTTCCTGTACTGGTGAATATAATAAACACTGCGTAGCTGTACACAGTATGTTTGTCTATTAGTCGCAGCACTGACGTCACAGAATGTTTGTTGCGGCGCGGCGCACGTGCGTGCGCGCAGGTGACAGTATCAGCACGCCGCGCATCTGTGGCGCTTTGTATATCTATCGCATTTTTTTCTGCTAACCTTTGATTTATTGTGTTACTTGTAAATAGTAACCGTAGCAGCCGGCCCTGGGGTCACCTCAAAGAATGTAACTACGTCATATGTACCTACGCGAAATAGATCATTATTATTATTATCTCAACCGACATGATTCTAACAGTAATTAATTGTTACCTATTCAGCAGGCTGCAGGCTTTTACAGGTTCTTATATCTCATGCCTGAAAACCGCAAAAAGAAAAACAGTCTACTTATCGTAGCAGGTCAGGAAGTCAGTTCAAAGGAACGTCAAACGCATAAACATGTCATCCGTAAAAAAATGTAAATAAAGTGAAACGTTATGAATTCAGTACATGCTCCGAACTCAACTAGTAGTTCCTACAAATAGGTTTTATTAATTTTAATTTTCAACGAGATTTCTCGTTGTATATTATGTAACCTATATTTAAAATCCACTCCTATTGCAAGAATTTTGTGTTCTTGCGCAAGCAAAATTTAACAAAAACAGGTGCTCAATTATCCTACACTGCTTACAATTATTACAATTACAATACTTGAGACACATTTTCTGAACAGTTGTTTACTTGGATTTTGTTTGCGTGACAGTCTAGAGATAGTTGTGCTAAGGGCCAGTGCAGCAACAATTTCATATTTGCATATGTCACAAGAATGTGCCAATCGAAATTGAACCATATGTGGTTGTATTAAAGCGTTTCGTGTTGTAAAAGTTTTGTTTGATAAACAAAGTTATCTGTGTAAAGTGGGAGCGCGAGCTTACTCACCGGCTGGCTGCGCACGTGCGCGCGCGCCGCCTCGCCGCCGCACCGCGGCCGCGGCTGCGCTAATCGTTCCCAGGTTAGTGCCTTACTTAACAATCATGTCGATAACTTCTACTCTACATTTAATGATGACACGTGCTAGTTAGACACTGCTGCACGTTATCATGAATAATCTAACTACATTTTGGTAAATCGTATTCTTTCCGTTAAAAAGACATCAACGCGCAATCACGCAAAATCAACATTATTTCAAAAAGTGTTTTGAAATAATTATGATTAACTGAAATATATTTAACAGGTCGTTGTAGGAATTAGACCGATCGTCTTATTAACCAGTTAGCCATTAAAATACCATTACCTACTTTGACACTGGCTACTCATTGGTGATTTGAGTTTGTAACACGTTACTTTTGAGTAGCGTCGAGGACGACAGGCCTTAGTCTCAAGCATTTTTGCTAAGAAAGGATGGTCATTCGATAATTTATTCCTGATTATCGTCCTTTAAAGAAAATAGTTCTCTTACAATAAAGCCTGTGTGACTGGTTTGAAATGATTTACTTGTATGATATTACCAAAAAAGCAGTAATAAAAACTATCGATATGTTCAAATTTGAAATGGGCCAAACGGCACTAGAGCCGGCGTCTCGGCTCGTAATCGTAAATATCAGACATTTAACACACAGTGGTCTCGCCGGCCGGTGATTATAAATAGATTGTTGCGATACTGACGACGTGTCACCCCCTCCAAAATCAGCAAAATTCGCCGTCCAAGGCATGTTCTCGACGAACCCGATGACCCCATAACCCTCCTCCAGGAGAGCGATAGGGCAACCAGTACAGTATACAAACAGAAACAACCGACATTCCGACCTCGCCGCCGAGGTCCCTCGCGACGTCCCCAAGTAAATTCTCCCCCCCGACCCTTGCCCGCTGAAGTGCCAGCCCGCGCCGTAGCTGAGCCTGTAGCTTTAAATTCCCCGACTGAGACCTCTGAGTTTGTTTCGGCCTTTCTTCTCAGAGATAGTCCTAGGAAACGCCGCGCTCATCAAAGCATTAATACTAATCCGATCCAGCCTGTCCCCTTGCTGCCCTCTCCCAGCGACGCCCTAAGCCGAGGTTCGTACCCCACAGGGGGTGCCCTTAGCGTGCAGTCGCTTAGCTTTAATCTAGATATAGCCCTGGCTGGAGGCTTTAAGAATTCTTAAGGCAACCACAGGATAGTCCGGTTAAGTAGTCACGGCCTCTCAAGGTCAACTACGAGATGCCATATTCTAAAAAAAAAAAAAAAAAAAAACTGACGACGTGTTTACAGCCAGTATCTGTCGATAGCTGATCCAATAGCGACCACTAACGTCATGCAATTAACATCATGGAATGAACGCCGAACAGACAAATAAGCTATGAATGAATCTGATGGCCGCGATCAATGAATACTTGCTGACGCCTAACGTTTTCCTGCGATACGCCTTAAGCGTAATCAGTTTATTAGTCACGTTCCTTACTACTGTTAGTACTCATAGTAGTCACTCGCGATTCTTGTTTGAAAATTAAACCGGCTCTCGTTCAAAATTATCTAACCATTACAAATTCTAATGCACTTAAGTATTGAATAAGTTACTTCGGTAATACTTCCTCTTCTTGTACTGTGTAACTACAATACTACTACTAAGGATAACATACTTCTTGCCTCTAATAACATTAAGATTACCGATTCAAAAAGTTGTGTCTACTTAATTTTATATTATTTTCTTAATATTCATAGGCCTTATAATATGTTCTGTAATAGTCGCTATTTTGCGCATTAAAATTTAGATATAATATGCCTTTAATTCATTTTGATGTTCAAATAAGGTAGTCAAGGTTTTTTAAGCTTCAAATACCTCACTCGACTTCTATTCTAAAGCCATTTTTCACCGATTAAAGTCCGTTCAAATTCATCAAACTAACCGATGGTCAACTTAACATCACTCAAAAACGGCACCACGGAAATAAAGTGCAGTTTGTAACAATATAATAAGGAGGACGCGTCAGTTAACATCTTCACTCAGTTATCTGCGCTGTCAGTAACAAGAAATAATGATGTACGTATAATATTGCGCATTGCGTGCAGGAAACGATTGTAAGCAATACCATAGCGCTGAGAGACTGTCACAAGTTATAAGCTGCCTGGCACCAGTTGGATTTTAAAGGATATCCAGATGCATCGCCGGCTGACTAACAACGTCAATCGTAACCCCTAAAATCCAATAGTAGGAAACCATTATATACGGCTGGTGGCTACGGGCTGCTGTGTTGTCACCCAGCCGCATTATAATACAGCAACAATAAGTAATCAAAACAATAACAATAATCACCCTCTCCGTCAAAGTTTACCTACATGAGTCATGTCATGACTCATGAAGCAGCAGTCATGCCTTTTCTAAACTGTGTTGGGGCCAGCTTCCGGATGCAGCTGAATATGTATTCAGCGACAAACAGTCAAAACATTACACGCCAACTACTTAGCGTGAAAACTGAAAGAATTGGTTTGGTAATAACAATAATTTATGAAATAACTTGTTTCGCCGCTGACTTGCACCACTGCGCAGGAGTGCAGATCAGATCGGTGCGCGGGCGCCGCTCGCCGATTGTTCCTCCGTCCGGCGCGACGAGCGACATGTCATCCACTGCTATGTGCTAATAAGATATATTGACATAACTCTCCAGTTTTGAGTCCAACTGCATTTAACGGCACCATTTATTACCTACTCATGCGTACTGAATTACAATAACTGCTTATTATACATATATTCTTTTATTATTGACTAACTTTAACATAATGATTTACCATGATCTAATAATATATGCAACTAAAATGTAATTCATTGGATTGGATGATGGGTTTGTATGACTACTGTTTAAAACTGTAAAACGGGGTTCAGTTTTTGTCCAGAAATAAAAGCAGGAAAAACCCGTTATTTTTCTCTTAAATTTGTTTACGGTCAATTTTTAAATAATTGATGTATTAGATAGAATTAGAAAAGATAGATTTTTTCTAGACCACATCTGTCTACATTAATGAATCATAATGTATCATTTCATGCGAATATTATGCGGTCTAGGTAATTCAGAGAATCAGTTTACAGCACAGAGGCTACAGAATTATCTAACGCCAAACTGACGTCAGCTGACGTACTGACGTAGCTTATGAAAAAAACTGAACTGTTGCGCGGGCGCACCGGCAGGTATGCGCACGCGCCATCTCGTAGCACTCTGTCGAATGTGTAGTAGATTTAAACGGGCAAACGCCCGGACTGGCTCCACCCTGGCCACTTGTTCCATTGTTTGTAATCCGTGCAAAATTGCGGAAATAGAGGCCAGTTCTATAACTAGTCCTATAACTATCGCAATAAATAATAAATTCTGCTATTATTGGGTTTACGTCGTCGCTACCAAGAATCGGTGCCTAGCTCTAGATATAACTACGTTTTTGCAATAAGTTGTTTACCATAAACACTAATAATAAAACATTTCAATGCTTGTTTATTACCTGTTTTTGGTCCCGTTGTACTTACATGTTTGAATAACCAGGCAATAAAATATTTTCATATCATAACTTTCGTGAGACACATTCATATTTATTCATGTTTACGGTTGCACTGACGTGTTCTGGATTGCCCGACTTGATCGGAGATCCCGAAACAAACACATTAATACCGTAGGTCCGCAAACCTGCGTAGTGTAGTACGTCCCTTATATGTAAACAGGTACCTACTATATTGATGCACTGGGTTTAGTGCTTACGGGCAATAGATCCATATGTACCACATTATAGATACGTACATAATAGGTTTATCTAAGGTGCCTTGTTGTCGATATCTACTGCAACAAAACATTAACTAAAATGCCTTTAAACTTCCTCGTAATGGAACTAGTCCAGCTCCAGCTGTTACGGTAATTGTACAGGATCAATATCTAGACGAATGTGAATTTCGTAACTCGATTGTGAGGTGGTCAAGTTGATCGATGATGTGTGCGCGTGCGCGGGCACCGCTTGTCAATTAGGTTAGCTGAGTTCAGGGCCTGAGCAACGAGCGCGCCTATCTGCGCTACGGATCTGGCGACGTTTGCGCAACTTCATGTTAGAGAAAAACACGATTTCTATAAAAATCTTCTAAACGTTATTATCTTCAAAATCCTTCGATGTGCAGTAGGTATGTCATAGCGGCACATAGTCGCACACAAAGCATTCTTCACCTAAGTATTCGCACAAAAACTGGCATGTGCTGACGCACAGGTAGAACGGTGAGCACAATGCAATCGATTCTTTATGTCACAAAATAAATAAAAGCCGTTTTCACATAAATTCTGAGCACAAAAAATGTCGTCAAATAAAATCACAACGACGTTCATTCATCTTGTATATCTAAATGAAAATAGGCAAGAAGTTTACCTACTACAGTTTAATTCCTCGGTATAAGATATCGATACAATTTGTTAGATAGCAACTTAGTTAATAATAAAATCGATTGCTATTTATAATACTTAAGCACTCATATTTTTTTCGTTTTAAATCAATTCATTGAGCAGTCTTGAATAGTCTTTATGAATAATGAAACTCCAGATCATGATTATATAAAAGAGAATATATTGGATAATCTAATTTGATAATTTATCAAAACATTTCCACGTGCACCACATCAACTGCAGGATTTTGCAGTATCAATGGCAGTTGACGCAAGAGTGCGCGCGCGCCGTCGCGTCGGCAGCTGCTCGTCTGATCCTTCCCTTACAATGGATTCTTTGCAGGTTGTTGCAACGCTGCAAATGGTCTCACTTTCGAAGAAATTCACCTTCGCCCAAATGCACCCCGCCACACAATGTACGACTGTGATTGTATAACATCGATTTTTTTTGTCGACGATCGTTGAATATAAAAATATAATATGTTCATGAGTATGGTTACTGGTTATCATTATGGAAACATACTTAAGTATAATATATTATCACGCCTGTATTCCCCGGAAGTTCTGCCGGTCGATTCTGTAAAAATCTCACCGTGAAAACTCAAGTGAAGTGAACTTGATGTGAGTTGTCAGTAGTGTCAATCCCTAGCATTATTTGGAATGACAGTTCACTCCACGCTCACTTCACCTAAGTTTTCACGGTGAGATGGTTACAGAATCGCACTGCAGGCACATGCATATCGTCCAGGTACATTTCGTCAGTTATGTTTAAGTCCCATGAGGCCATGATAATAGAGAGAAAGAGATTGTTGGCGATTGTTTTCCACCAACCGGACACAAATCCAGACTCCGGTCTGCTAATGAGATATTCCTTGTGAAAACCCCACAACACGCCACGGTTCGCGTTTATAGGACTCCTACGCAAAATCGATTGTGTCTTATGCTTTGTCTAGATATTACAAGAGCTTCATCACGTATGCACAACAGCAATTCAGGAGTGGCTTTGAGTGGATATAGGTACATTGGCACTCTATGCCCATGACATATCCTGCGAGAATTCCGACTATTTCCAGACGTTTCTTAATAATAACCAATCTTATAACAGTAAGTATTATTTTTGTGTAGTTATAATGATGAAAGAAAAGTCATGAGCGCAGCATTCGGGCTGGTTGATTACGACCAAAGTTATAAATTATGTATAAACTTTTTTACCTATATTCATTAATTTAATATAAAAATCAAAGATGAAATACCTACATAATAGTGATCCTTATTTCAACCGCTTTTCCTACAAACGGCAACAATAAATGTGACTGTTAATTCTTAAAGCGTTGCACAAGGCGGGCGTGGTTTAATGTTACTCTTGTGGAAACAGCTGTACGCTTCCCCTTCACCTGAACACCTATGTGCCGAGCACGTGTTGTATGTGCCCTCGCCTCTTACGTAAATACGATTCGTGTTTGAAGTCCTTACATCCGGAGTAGGAGCGAGTACCGGCGACTTCGGTACCTACAACTTGATTTTATTTGCATAGCCACATGTGCCGCGCACATTGAATATGGAAGACCTTAGTGTGGCCATTGTACCGATAACGGATGAAACACACTATTTTTGGTGAAGTGAAGCAATAGAATATTATACCTACATCAAACACACCTGCCGACTACTTCCGATGATTTGTTGACATAGCAACGTGATCTGTCCAATATAACCGTGTCCGGACCCTCGGTAGCCATATACCTACTTGTGACATCCTGGCTGGGTTGAGTGTAGATGACTTCAAATGCGTTATGAATTTAAGAAGCTTTCAGTGTCCTTATCGTGATAATTGTTTCAGTCAGCAATATAAAGTCCCTACAGAAATCCTTATTTCAGTATCTTAAACTTCGATGGCAAAATAGCTGACCCCAAAATAGTTGGGAAAAGGCTAAGCAGATGATGAAACTTCGATGGCAAAAGAGGCAGGAGGACATACAAGACTTATGTTTAATTAGACATTTCATTTCAGTCAGTAAGTAGTAGTTAACTAAAATTGGTAAACAACATATAAAGTTTCAGAAGAATACTTGGAAGACTAGAATTATGGTATATTGTTAAAACAATAATAATATTCGAAGACATAAAAAATAAACTTTGATGCTGAATAGATTTACGCTCGTTTCAAGCAGAACCAAACCCAGATATATTCCAGTAACATTATGTAAAATTCAGTACCTACATAAAAGTTATATACGAGTATGTAACAAAAACAGTATATTTTGAATATAGCCCTTGGCGTGACACTGGAATTGTAACCGGCAACAATTTATCACGTTGCTTCAGACAAGAAGCTAGTTCGTACACCTCGACAAAATCGATCGGCAGATAACAAAAGAAGCTCGATAAAAAAGTAGTGCATATTTATGTTGAATTAATTATAAACCAGTATACATTTTTTGAGGGAATAACGATGACTGGTTGTCGGGTCGTACGGGCTCTCCCTTTCAAAGTACTCAATCGGAAGCTGCGTGCAGGTGTGCGGCGCGCCCAATCCGTCTCCGAGATCACACGATGTGGAGCACTTAAAATACGTTACACATCAATTAACTGAACTATTCCATAAATCTTTTTTATTGAATATTCATAATGTAATGTATAGTTAGAATACTCTCACGTGAGCAAGTCTGTATTGATTTTAAATGCAATGCAGTTATAATCCTACTTCTTTACATTTCGGAAATTATATTTATTCTATGTTAAAGTAGCCCATAATCGTGCCCAAGTGCATACCTACAAACATGACGGATTAGCCGATCGATTCTAAATTCTCACCGTGAAAAGTTAGGTGAAGTGAGCTTAGAGTGTGCTGTCAATAGTGTCAATACCTAGCATTAGTTGGAATGACAGCTCACTCCACGCTCACTTCACCTTTTCACGGTCAGATGGTTACAGAATCGCACTGCAGGTTCCTAAGTACAGCATATTAAATTATTAAAAAGTAATTAACCCTAGTTGTCGAAATACATAACTAAGAAGGTTTTCGTATTTTAGGTGACATTACATATTTACACGACATGTAATTTAAGTAATTGAAAATTAATATAAGACAACGGTGTTGACTGAGGAATGCACTTAGTGGAATCACCTCAGTGAACCCTTATGTATTTAAATATAGTTAGTACCCATGCTTCCCCTAACTGAAACCTGGCAAGCGCCAAAGTCAAAGTCACAGTCAAAACTTATTTATTTTGTAAAAATAAGTGTAAGTACAGAAATAGGTATAGATCACTATGTTTTGCCGTTAACGGAGTACATAATATATCAATGAAGTAATGCTAATACTTCGTAGAAGGTTCTTATGGAAAAAAAATTAAGAAAGTTGCTTCACGCGGACGAAGTCGCGGGCAAAAGCTAGTTATTATTTTTACATATATAATTCTTCTGTACGTGTGTTTGTCGCCTAACTCCTCCTAAACAGCTGGTCCGATTTGGATGAAGTTTTGTGTGTATATTTCAATGGGTTCCTGGATGGTTTAAAAACACAATTGGACCTGGTAGGTGGCGCTGATTTTCCGGGCAGGACGACGTCTGCCGGGTCCGTTAGTTCCTTTTAAATAATTTTCATGCTGTCCATTGAACCTGATTCAATTGAAGTTTTTATTTTTTGTATTTAGTGCCTAATTAAAAAGACAGACAATTTCTCAACCGCGCACACTTGCATTGAAATAAAAATATGCTGGTAGTTCCTGAAACTTGCGACGGAAGATGACTTTTTCCTTGAAATAAGAATATAGTAATTGCTAAAAGTTTTTTTATCGTAATATTCTTTCCGTCAAACAGGCATGTATCTAATTAGGTAAAACCAAATGGTGCCAAATGTGCTACAAGTAAGCATCAGAGTCTGTCAACTTCTCAATCGCGTCACTTAATTACCTCAGAGCTTCTGCTTATCTAATCAGGTTCTGAAAGAAGTCGGTGTGAACACTGGCCCACTTGTGTTTGCTATACCGCACGTGTTCATTCCCGTAGGTACCCGTCCCCCGTCTTGCGAGGGCTCGCATACTGACTATGGGGCATTAAGCAACTCATAGATAAACACCACCCATGTGTGGCCCTTGATAATGTTTATAAAGAAAATCTTTGTACTCCACTGGTGTACCAACCAATACTAAGGTACAAATTGTATATGTAGAGCGTAGAAATCTGATAGTAGAAACGTGGTTTCCATGGGGTATGGGAAATATTATGCTCATATTCGTAAATATTATTTTTATCGTAGGTATCATTATTTGCTGAACTTAATTAGGGTGTAAGGAAAGGAAAAGAATTATATTATTATTATTAGTATAAATTAAGTAGGTATATTCCATTAGGATCATGCCAGGTGGCGTTTTGGGCACTTAATTTGTGCCTGTGACAGTCGGACAGACATGGGTAAAATTCATGAGTGTTTATTTACGTTTATGTCACCGGATAATTGCAGACATCGTCTGTTTATAATACTTGTAAATCGCGCGAGATTATATAGACTGTCAAAAAATTGTTTTATCACTTGATCATCTCGTTTACAATAAAACGCATCCAAATTTGAGAGCAACGGTGGCCCAGTGGCCCAAGCTTACGAGTTGTAGGTCGTGGGTTCGAACCCAGGTAGGCGCTTTACATTGAGTAAATAATTTTACCACTGCTCTCAAAACGGTGGAGGAAAACATCGTGAGGAAACCGGGATGTGTTAGAACCGAAAAATCGAAGATATACCGACCGAATTTCGGCCATGGCGACCAATCTCAACCGACAATGAGGGAAGAGAGAGAGCACCAGTTTATGCAGACACAGGTGCTCTCTCTCTTCGCTCACACTCATCGACCGATGGGACGGCAATCCTTTATGATCGGAGAGAGATTAGGCGCAGGACCAACGCTTAACGTACTTTCCGAGGTACGGGGGTATCACACCGCCAACTTCCAAACTCCGGGCTAAGTTGTGTTACTAAGAAATTCTTAATGGAAAAACCCAATAACACTACCCGGCCCGGAAATCGAACCCAGGACCACACGCTCAGCATTCACGCTTGCGACCACGAGACCGACGACGGGGCTATTGATTCTAAGTAACGTCTAAGTGTACTTAAGTACCCCGAATACTAATAAACAAATATAAAGACAGTAAAAAAGTAAATTACATACCTACCTATTGTTTAATTCGATAATACGTTTTCATTTCCGATGTGGTGCAACAAGCATGCAGGTACCACATTAATAGTAATTTATACGACAGCAGAGGGTAGCGTATCAAACAACATACTACATTTGTAATTGTTACGTTTTTGTTGGTCATCCCCATCAATATGGCACAGTCGTTAATTTCATTAAGAGCTTATTAAGCGGGCACGCGACCGATGACAGTTGCGCCCTGCGCGCACGCGCGCGATCTAATCGAAAAACTTATGGTCCGGAACCGTAACACTAGTCAACTCACTCTCATTTATTTACTCTGTAATTTCTACATTGATGTTCGTTTTGTTGTCAGCTAGTCCAACTACTTGGAAAATAATTCCTTAGTCCTAACTTTGGGCATAGTCCGGGGTTCCGTAGTCGGGATTAATATTTACGCATTCACAATATTGATTTTACCGGCAGCAAAATTAGGTAAGGTAAGTATGTATTTCTAAGTATTTTTCAAAGAAACTGAAAAACGGTTCTTTGAGCCGTAACCGAAATTATCCCATTTCTCAAGTACTTAGGTACTACACGACCTATCTTATTCATAACAGTTTTCTTTGCTAGCGGTTTTTTTTAGAATTTTCCTGCGTTTTTACAAAAATTAGTAACAATTTTTGAGACTGCATGTCTCACCAACTAGAAATTCCATTTAGGACTTTTTTTCTTTTTCCTTTATAGCATACAAGGAAAGAAGTAAAAAGAAAAATAGTCCTGCTAAACATCTAGACACCTACTTATATTGGGCAATTGACTGTGGCCTACAGACGGACGGACGCACAGATCTATACGGACAAAACGAAATTATAAGGGTTCCGTTTTTGCCATTTGGCTCCGGAACCCTAAAAGGCCGCAGACATGAATCACACATAGGTACATACATTTTAAATACAATAAAATAAATACCTGCCTACCCCCATGGGAAGAACGCGTGAGTTTATGTAGGTATGTAGGTAGGTATGTGAAATAAATAATGCAGCAGTTACTCTGAGCTAGCACAAGTAAAGACGCGTTTATGGATAGTGCTAACCAGAAATACACCATGAATCAAATGATTACTTCTAAATTATATACCCAAAAACATGTTACTTACCGAGTATTAAATACAAATGATAATATCGGACATGCGCACGCGTTTATTGTGGTCACGCACAGCTCATCACGGCGTCAGGTGGTGGTTGGCCACCCCTGCAACGCCGACCCGAATGCATATTACGTCAGCTAATTAATTAATATTTTTTGTTAGACAATTTTAAAGTAATATTAACTTTAATCATAATCAGTAATCGCTGACAAATGCCAAATGATGACATCAACAAATATTTTTCAGATAGTACGAGTATATAGATGCATCTTGTTGCTTAGATATACACCGTAGGCTGAAAACTGATTTTTCTTTCAGGTCAAGGGCGATCACTAAGATAATCTACTACTGCTATTGCTACCACTCCAGGGTCTGAAGGCTGAACGTTTAGACACCTGAAGTTCCAGAAGATTGTATAAATATTTCGAATTGGAATGAATAAACTAACCGTAAATCCCATCCAAACTACGATTTTTTAGAAAAGCCACGGTGCGCCACGCTCGGAATAGGTATCTTGATGCATCCTGTAACAGGTCTGAAAATTTTTTTTACTGGTGAGCTCACACTACCTATATACAACCAAACATGGATAAACATGTTTCAATGAAGAGATAAGCAATTTTAAATAGTGTCAACGTCTCTATAACAGAAATTTTATGGTATGATAGGTAATAATCATGGACTCGTTCCAAAAAAATTCTTTACCTGAAAAATGTCATGTTACGTTTTTAGTGGTTTATTTAGGTGGCGCGTTGTCTGTCTGACAGAACTGTTCTACGCGTAGATAGACACCTACTACACGATGCCAGGTACCAGGTAGGTACCGTTATTATACCAACATACATAATTATACCTACATAGTAATATCCAGAAACTTAAACTAAAAAAACGTTTTATTTGAATCCCGTTAAGTAAAAGCATATTGCTCAATAAAGCGCACACATAAAGCTGCTTCCGGTCAGTGTATTTGTATACAAAAGTTTACCCATTATCCCACCCCACATCGCACTCGAGAACGGTTTGTTTAGATTTAGATGGGGATTTGCGAATGATATTATTAATTGCGTGGTTCCCACAGCTTCCAGAGGGGTGAGCTGCCACGTCGGCTCGTTGATTTGTGTGTTATTGTTGGCGTGGTGGTGCGATCGGTTTCCGCACGCACTCCCACGACAGGGAGCAGATGCCGCGCGGCCGCGCTTCGCCCGGCGCCCGCCCGGCCGCGGCCGGGGCGCAGCCACTGTCACTCACATTGTTGTCTCACCAGTGACCCCCGTGGGAGCTGTGGGAAATGAAGCCGCCTGTGGGAATAACAATGCTCATCACTGTTGCACAATTATGCTGAGTAGATACTTTTCAACCCATAGTGTATCTATTGAGCTGTTGATTTTTCAATTAATAAGTATTAGGTAAATAAATATAATTTTTACATAATTAAATAAGTTAGACAGGTGTGAAATAGCGTTAGCGTATCCTAACTTGCCGCTTAACTGAAATTATTGACACTTATAATGGTAATGTATAAAACATTACGATTGAAAAGCTTATAAATAAAGGAAAATATACAAACAATTACAAACAATCAGACACTTGACCCGTCAAAACAGCACATTATTGAGTGTGTCGTATATTCATGATCGGCTGCCGATGGCATCAGACGCCATTGCATATGCGCCGCCGTGCCCGCGCCCCGACGCCTGCCCCGCCAACCTCGCCAGCAGATGCTCCATTAATATTGTATCAGGCATAACATTCAACATCAATTTATAGTCCGGTTGCTATACCGTCAAACTTTTCATCGACACATCTGTCTACTGAAACATGGAAATTTATCATCTCCTGAAAACATTTAAGGAAATTTATGAGGTACCTACTGGTGTCTATCAATATCTTCCTAGATTTTCTATTCATTAAACGGGAAATCTAGACATGGACACATAAATTATGCATGCACACGTCTGGTATACAGTCAACAACCGTTTATAAATGACGAAGATGCATCTATGATTCCCAAAACACGCTCTCACTTGTACCTACAGGCGTACGTATTCACTGGAAAATATTGTGCTGAATAATTTGACATTAGTTTCCGAGTTCCATTATTCAGCTAGCACGATTTTATTGAACAAGTAAGGTATATATTTATATTTATACCCGAATTTTTATAATACTTTGTTTAGCAATAAGTACTTAGCTACCGATTTTATTATTTCAGGTGTTTTGTCTCAGGCAACAGGTATGTAATAAAAGGAAAACAGGCTGCTAATATTCGAATGTGTAACAATATCAGTAGGTACTCCGAGGATATTAGCGTCATCCGTCCTGAATTAAGCGCTCGTGTCGTCGTCGTTGAACTTTCATGCATTTCGTTCTGAATAATGTACCAATTTGAATGGTCGGTATAAATCATGATAACAGTTTCGGTTACCAGAATCATAATATGTTCAGTAATAAATGCTTTGTTTTTGCAACTACGAACGGAGATTGATGTGCAACAATTACGAGATGCTCCTGAAGCATACATTCAAAATGTGTTGCATCAACAAACAGCTTTTTTTAAGTCTGTGATGCTAATATGTAAGTGGAAATAAATGGTAACACAGAGGATCAATCCATCGTCCCACTTTACATTTCATCTGCTTTTATATCGGGTGTCTAAATTTATATCGAATGCGATTTTTATGATCTGTTTTAACTTTAATATGCTAATATTCAGAATGTGTATTGTAACGAATGACGCTTCCTATAACTTACTAAGTTTATAGAAAAAAGCAAGGATTTAGGTTATTAGAGACAAATTTATTACCTAACTTCACCGAAATAGGTGCTAACGGCACGCGTAACATCTTTTATAGTGCTTTTTGAGGAGAAAACTACATCTTGCAACCTCTTTGTGCCTAAAGTTTTTCCAATATCCCACCTTAGCAGCTGGATCAATGGTGCAACCTCATCCCACATCATACCTACTACCTTCAGATAACCCTTTATAGTCAAGTCTTAAATTTTAAGAGAAAGGTATTCAGCAATTTTTTCTCCTTTATTCATAAACGATGCTTAAAGTTAAGTAATGATTAGCGACTGTTTAACCACACATTTTCGGGGTTTAAACGTCACTTAACTTTAATCATGTATTATAAATAAACCCCACTATGTCTTAGTACCTACCAATATAAATTATAAGTACTTACTTACATCGGTTTGATTTAATATTTTACCATACTGGGGCGAAGCCCTAATGGAGGATAATGTTTTAACTATTATAACTTTGAAATCAATTGTAAAATACCTACCTACCAATAACTTTTTTGTCTTGGATACTTCAATCACGATCAATATATATACAGGGTTAAATTTATTAAATTAACTAGCGAAACTTCGCAGACGTGATGGGGTATCTAATGACGAAAGAAAAAACAACAAAAAAAATCCTTTAACTCGTAATTTCAAGTAGGCTGGCTACTCTGTCTTACGGCTGCTGGTAGTCCTAATTTTGTCCGACCCTGTAGGTAGGTAGGTATATTAAATAGTGTCGTATCATACACTTTCATCTGGTGAGTGCGACGCCGGAGCAGGACCGAATGCGTCGAAGTTAAAATCAATTACGCCTCCGCTTTAAAGCTATGAATATTTTAACTGTTCCGTGTGATTGACTCATTGTTGAGTTTCGGTGTCATAAGACGTACCGAACGTACGTGTTTGATCCGGAAAGAAAGTTTGTTATTGTATTGTATCATAGACTAGGACACCTTCATATGTACAAGCGCAAATCTAGGATTTCGCCCAATTTCAACAGATCTGCTCTTATTGCACCGCTTTTAGCACGCGTGCTTATTACTTTGCATTCCCACATTAGAGCGGGAAATTGCGCCACAGATAACTATAGGCATAACTAGAGGTTTTTCGACCAGCACCAGTAAGCGATCATTATCAGGATTACTGCACAAACATTTAGAAAATATGAATTCTATCATTCACTTCCACTATATGAAATAATTATAGCTCTGGGAAAAGATGGATAGCTACTCCTTTCTGCAGACTAAAATTGTACGATTGTCGGAATATTTGGATAGCTCATAAGATGCATGAGGATGCTTTTAAATATTTTATTGTGGGTTTATGATGTAAATACCCCGACGATATTCTAGTTTTGCTACTTTACTTCTATTCTTTACTCACAAGTGTTTGATATATTCAAACTTCTGAATGCCGACAAACCTTCACAAAAGGGTCAGCTTAAAATTAAAATAGAAATAGGATTCTTTGGAGATAGAAGCAACATTATGATCACTTTTGGGTACTTTTCTGAATCAAAGACATTACGTTTTATTAGCCAAAGGGCAATCAATCAATCAATCCGTCAGATATTTATATATCTAAATATTCACTAACAAGACAACAACTCATAGCACAGAATAACTTATTCGCTATGAATATCGTTTTAAAATTTTTTCAAATCTGAATTTTCAAGTTATCAGTGATTTAAGAAAAGCCCACAATGCACACGATCATACAAAAATCTGCTGGAGATTACTTTTTTTTTCGTCCATCTTGAAAATCTGAAAGCGGACCCCCTCCTGACCACGGAGCTCGTACATAATATCTGAAACTTTTTAAATAATATAAAGTAGTGTCTGATCATGCCGCACTTACTCAACTCATCAACTTACTCAAAAACAAATGTGACAACAAAAATTAAACCAAGAGTAACCTGACCACTAGGTTGCAAACTATTTATTTTTTAAATAATACTAAAAACAAATATCAAAATGCATTGGAAATATGAATACCTAGCAATTAAAACAAAAAGAACATGTCACAGGTCAACTATTTTTCAGTAGTATTAACAACGCGTGTAGGGGACGCACACTACGAAATAAAGGGATTTTTACATCCAATTACATTCTATAAGTTTGTCGACTGGTATAATCGTGCCAAATTACAGCTTTTTAGAACAGAGTCTATGAATGAAACCGCAGACAGTCAAACAGACAGACGAACAAGGAACCCTTATCTATAGTTTCACCTATAGATAAGGGTTCCTTGTTTTACTACGGAACCCTAAAAAACGATTTGATACTCATTCTGTAAAGTAATTTTTACAGTCGAGTATTCGATAATTTTTTCATTCCTAATTTTAAAGTCGATGTTGTCGTTTTTACCTTGGGTCAGTAAATTGATGCGTAGGTAGGCAGTCCACGTTTCTGGGAGATAAAAAAGGTGTACGCGGAAATATTTGGAGGTCGAGGAGTGCGGGTTCCTGTGTCAAGTGTCACGGGCAGGCGGAGCGGAGAGGCGTCGAGGGCAGGAGGCACGACCAGCCATTGTCCGCACTCGCACGACGAGACGAATCGCATCGCAGGCATCATGACCCATTAAACGCGGTCACGAAATCATTTTACCAGACTCTTTCTTTGACACCAGCCACCAACTTGAACTGCCAAAAACCTTGCTTTGTTCCCACGAACTCTCACTGTGAAACTATTTTTAGACGTTGAATCGATTTTTCCTGGTGAAAATGAGACGCATACATAATGTTGTAACTATAAATAATTATGCATAAGTACCTATTTAGGCAAAGAAGGTAACTGGAATACTTACAGTAGGTAAGTACTCTATTACAGTGCAGCCGACGAGAGAATGCGTTCTCGACACCTGTCAGATTCATACGAACGAATACGTGTTTGGCAAAGATCTTTATTAACTACTGTCAACAAGTTTCACATTAAATTCAATTTTGTATTAATGGATTTAGAACTTTAGGGTTTTTTTTTCTCTCATTTTGTTTTTTGTTTTCTCCACACGTTTTCTCATATCACATCTGACATTGGCAGAATTGTCGACATCGGCACCATTGCCATAGAGAAAAATAGATAGATAGTTTATTAACTACTAAAATTGTCACATTGACAGGTATCAGGAACGCATGCTCTCGACGGCCGGACTATAGCAGTAGGTTAGAGCGGCGTTAGAGCAGAGTATATAGGTACTTCTTAAGGGTCCATAGCCAAATGACAAAAAAGTAATTGCCGTTTTGTCCATCTGGACGTCACACACTCACTTTAAACAGAGACTATCGGTGAAAGAAAGAAAGGTGTAGGTATACCATGAACCACTAAACAATGGAGACCTGATACTTTTGGCATTAAAGATAATACTTTCCACCATAATTATACTCTATCGATCTGTCTGCTAAACGCATTGATATCTACTACCATTCACTGGCAAACAAAACGCTGAATGTGACTAAGTGCTAATTTTGGAAAAAAAAGTCTTACTAAATAACGTATCCCACAAAAACATTTCATGTTAAATGTTGCCAAGACGAGACCATGAAGCTCGCACTGTACACTCAAAAAGTAATCAGATCTCATGTAGAGCCAAGCTTCTAACTCTACATCATTTATCATTTACACGCCCTAACTCTACAAGGCCTAACTTCGCAAACTCTACACCTTAGTCAGAAGTATGTGGCTTGACCATTTCGCTACATTCACTTGAGCGTAAGGTGAAAAACTCTCATACTGTTATACAATGGCTCTTGTAGTAACAACCTTGTTTGACACGGTACGGTTGGCGTAGTGGTTAAGCGATTGACTGCTGCGCTGCGTGTCGCGGGTTCGATTCCCGCACGGAACAAATATTTGTATGACCTACAAGTAGTTGTTCCGGGTCTGGCTGTTTGTGTATGTGAGTTTAAATGTTTGTAAACGCACCCACGATACAGGAGAAAGTCCTAGTGTGAGGGAACGTATAAAAAAAAAACTTTCACCCCCTTTTTTAAGGGGTTGGGGGGGGGCGGTAACGTTTCAAGTTTTAAGATTTTTTTGTTGTTTGTGTACTATTACTAGCTTACATACCAAATTTCAGCTTTCTAGGACTAAAAAATCTAAAGTATAAGAGCTTGCAATTGAAACTTTCTAATAAGTCAACCACTGACATCATATTACGACGAAGTGCTTCGAGAAAAGGTAGGTAGTGCCCTTGCGCTTCGCTTGGCTCGTCTTGACGGGGGCACTCCGTGCCCCCAGATTGGCGTAACTTTACGGTCAATCACAATAAAAAGAAATTGCTCAAATCCGAACTTGGACGCGTGCGTCGGAATATGACTTTTTTAAAATTACCAGTACAGAAAAGTATCAGCCGCACAGGTCGATCGGTCAGGTTAAGCTACGCTTGCCGCAGTTGGTCAGTGGATGGGTGAACTTTACAAACCGGCTGTCATTCGTCGATCTTTGACAGTCGTTACGGGTACTCAGAAGCCCGAAAGTCTGACCACCAGTCTTACCAAGGGGTATCGTATTACCCAGTAACTGGGTTGTGGAGGTCAGATAGGCAGTCGCTCCATGTAATATACTGGTATTCAGCTGCATCCGGTTAGACTGGAAGCCGACCCCAACATAGTTGGGAAAAGGCTAGGCAGATGATGATGACTTATTGATAACTTTTACTTAATTTAGAAGACGCAAGGGTGCTAAACACTGTTTATGTCACACGTATCTATATATACAAAATTCAAAGTTCTGGCTGACTGACTGAATGATACATCAACGCACAGCCTAAACCGCTGGTCCTAGAGACATGAAATTTGGAGGGTGTATTCTTTGTGAAGAGTGGGTATCCACTAAGAAAGGGTTTTTCGAAATTTCATCCCTAAGTGGGTGAAATAGGGTGATTTTGTTTGAATGAAAAATCTTATTCTGAGAGTTAATAACTTGAAACTTTGCACGAATACTTATCTAATTAAGTTAAGAAGTGTGCCATTTTTTTTTATAAATTACCCTCTAAAAGGGAATTGGGGTGTTTTAAATTTTGTATAGAAGAACTTTAGCGCGCGGTCCGTTTTACTCGAAACTCAGTATTTATACCTAGGATTGAAGAATAATGTGTATCAGGGTTTTTCGAAAATCTACCCCTGACGGGCTGAAAAGTAGGTGTAGTGGTAGGTAGTCAATTTTACAGAGAAGGATTTTACAGCGTGCCTTAACTCGAAAATTGGTATAAATTAATCTTTGAGTCAGTTATGAACACATCCTAAACGATTTTTCAAAATTCCACCCCTGTGGAGGTGAAAATCGGGGATACAGTTTATATGAAAAATCTTATTTATTAGGTTAATAAACTTGAAAATTGCCAAGAATACTCGCCTAAGTAAGTAATAAAGTTTATCATTATAAGTTTTTCAAACCTACTACTCAAAGGGCTATATTCCCATTTTTTTTAAATAAATTACCGTCTAAAAGGGGATTTGGGGGTGTTAAAGTTTGTGTAGAAGAATTTGAACGCGCGGTCCGATTAACCCGAAACTCGGTGTTTATAATTAAGACCAAAAATAAAGAATAACATGTATCAGGGTTTTTCGAAAATGTACCCCTGACGGGGTGAAAAGAGGTAGTTAATTTTACAGGAGAGGATTATAATGCGTGGCTTGATTAACTCGAAAATTGGTATAAATAATCTTTGAGTCAAGTTATGAATACATCCCAAAAGAGTTTTTAAAATTCCATCCTTGTGGGAGTGAAAAGCGGCGATACAGTTATATGCAAATCTTATTCATTCAGTTAATAAACTTGAAACTTAGCAAGAATACTTGCTTAAGTAAGTAATAAAGTTTATCATTATAAGTTTTTCAAAACTACTAAACTACTTCAAAGGGGGATATAGGGGTGTTAAAGTTTGTGTGGAAGAATGTGAATGCGTGATCCGATTAACTCGAAACTCAGTATTAATACTTTTGACAAGAAAGAAACGATGATAAGTTTTTGGGTCTTTCGAAAATCGACCCCTGACGGGGCAAAGGGGGGTAATTAATTTTTTAAGGGGAGTATTTTACTTCGTGGCTTGATTAACTCAAAAATTGGTATACATCATCTTTGAGTCAAATTATGGAAACATCCTAATATTTTTTTTAGAGTTCTACCCCTGTGGGGTGAAAAGACGGGATACAGTTAATATGAAGAATCTTTTTCCTTTGGTTAATAAACTTTATACTTAGCAATATTTGCCTCAGTAATTAATACAAATGGTCACTTTTAGTTTAAAAAAAATCCTCGCAGAGGATTTAGGGGGTGAAAAAGTTAATAGGTAAGAAAAACATTAAACCGCTCGGACGGATTAACTCGAAACTCGGTAAGAATACATAAATCAAAAGTATGCATTTTAGGGGTTTTTGAAAAATCGTCTCTTTTTTAAAAACCAAGCCTATCGTGTTAAAAGAGGACGACAAGGTTTATTTAAAAAATCTTATTCATTTGATCTATAAACTTAAAAAAAAATGTATATACCTAAGTAGTTTATCAGCCATCTTGTTACCATAACACAAGCATTAGGTTGCTTAGCTTGGGACTAGATGGCGCTGTGTGAAATGTCCAGGGATATTATTATTATTATAATTAACTCGAATTAAATAAATAAATGATAAAGATCGTAAACAAACGAGTACATCTTCGAAATTTTTAGAGTAAAGTACACGCGGACGAAGTCGCGGGCAAAGTGCTACATAAAATTGTAAATTCTGTCTGTACATTTTCACGCTTAAACCACTGAACGGATTTCGATAAAATTTGCCAAAGAGATAGATGGCATCCTGGGAAAGGACATACTTTTTATTCTGGAAGCACGTTCCCGTGGGATAATTGCCGACATCCACGCGGGCGAAGCCGCGGGCATGTCTAGCTAGTCGTATACTATTTTATAGCACGTGTGACATAAATGCTCACTTAAGTCACACTTTTCTGTGTAAAAATGGACTACTTAAGTCACAGACAAGTGTGACTTAAGTGCGGGTTTAAGTCACAGAGTGCTATAAACTTACTTTCGCGACTATTTCGGGACGAATCGACGTCGTAAACAGAAACATAGGGTCGTAGCCTGCCGCAGAAATCTGCATACGGCTAGCGCGTCAAAAAGACACAAACGCCATGTTGCCAGTTCGCTATCGCTTAAGTATATACAACTGAGAAATGGACTCTTTCTCTCCTCGGTCTCACCTATAGATAGATATACAACTATTTGTATTGACTACAGGCAGGAAAAATAAAAAAGCTGGACAGGCTATGAAAAGATAGGAGTAGGTAGAATAGGTGTAAAGAGTAAATTAAAAACTGAAAAGTAAAATAGTCGCAAGATGTAACAATCATTATTTGGTCTTGTTGTACACCTGTTGTTTACTTCATGTTCGCGCGTCAATCATTGTGGTATATTATGTATACCGGCTGACTTTGTTTACCGTCTGGACTCAAACAGGATACAAAAAGGTGAACGGAGTAGAAGCCTATGGCACAGAAAAGTTTTTTTTTTTCAAAAATCTATAATGAAATTAACCTAGCAGTAAATACTATTACGACGTCTTTTAGGAATGACGTGCGTAGGACCTACGCACCACACTCAAAAAATCTGCGGTGTTAACGACTTTAGCGACAACAATTATGTCGACCAGTACTTATTTTATCTGTTTCAATGGTCAAAATTAAACCTAGCTTAGAAACGAGTTGGCGAGCAACGAGCGAGTGTATAGTTCGGATAGTTTTATCGTTGGGCTGACTGGCGACGGGCGATTAATCCCACCATTCGCTCGGGGTCTGAACAATCTGCGATCAACGATTAATATAATATTTCAGGGCCGTGTTAACCATATTGGGCACCAGGGTGCGAAAATCAGCCTGCGCCCCCCTAGCCAACTTTACAATAAAATTAGGTACATTAATAGTAGATTATTAACCAAGGGGATAAAGCAGTGTCTTCTGTCGCGGGTGACGATTTAAGTAAATCGCGAGCGTAACGAAGGACTCGAGGTTTACTCCCGAGCGTAGCGAGGATGTTAAAAACTTAAATCACGAGCGAAGCGAGGGATTTAAGACGAGTCCTGAGTGTAGCGAGGGATTTAAGTGTGTCCGTTTCAATGGCGCGGCCACGACGTTTTTTTTTAAAAAAAAAACCATGCCAATATTTTGTAACAATTTGTAAAAGTTGATTCCCAAAACCATAAATTTGTCAAAGCTATGGTTAAAAAGTTATAAGGGTTTGAACGTGGCCGCGCCATTGAAACGCGGCGAACGGCGCGGCCACGGAGATCTTTAAAACTTAGCATTGCAGAGACCTGAAATTTAGGTAAATATCAGATTGAATTTGTAAAAAAATTGTAAAAATATAGGAAAAATTCCTGGGTTTATATTTTAGGAGCTGCAAGACTTAAAACCTCATGGCCGCGCCATCGAAACGGTGTGAAACACGTTATGGCCGATATCTCGCTGAAAAAGTATCGCAGACGTCTGAAGTTTTTTGTAAAACCCAGATTTGAATTTGTCAAAACTAGTAAAAATACAACAAAAAATCCTAGGTTTATATTTCAGGAGCTGTGAGACTAACACCCCATGGCCGCGCCATTGAAACGGTGAAAAATACGTTATCACCGATATCTCGCTGAAAAACCATCGCAGAGGTCTGAAGTTTTTTGTAAAACCTAGATTTGAATTTGTCAAAATAGGTAAAAATGCACAAAAAGATCCTAGGTTTACATTTCAGGAGCTGTGGTACGGTATCGCGTAGAAATAACTCGTGATTCTCTTTCGATGAAAGTAAGTGATAGCGAGATCTTTTTTTTTTGTAAATAACATCAAAACGTGGTTTTTTATCGTAGATGGCGCCACATGTCTTAAGAATATTTTCTTCCAAATTTATTGTCAAATTCTCAATTAACGCGAGCGAAGCCGTGGAAATAATCTATTGAAACGATAAGATACAAAACTATGTTTATTTCTTTAAAAATAATAAACCTTTTTTATTTAACCTTAATAACTAAGTTACATTAGTTTAAGAACTTAGTTATTAAGGTTAAATAAAAAAGGTTTATTATTTTTTGCTTTTCAGTTTTTTCGGCGGTTTAATTTTTTTGTTAAAAAGTTTTTATTTTATATTTTTTTGTGGCTATAATCTAGGTACTAATTGTTTGCCAAAGGGTAATAATACACATCTCAGCATGCAAATCTGTGAGTGAACAATAAATCACCCCTATTTTCCCACCCTTAGGTTTGGAATTTCTTTTCCAAATTTATATGGGACCAACTTTGGGGTATAATACCCTTTCCAATAAAAAAAGAATGATCAAAATCGGACTACTCTGTAAAAAGTTATGTGTAATAATAAAAAAAATAAAAATATACGCGTCGACTTAAGAACCTCCGTTTTTGTTCGTCAGTTAAAAATAGGTGGAAAGTGTTCTGTAAACAATAAGCCATGGTCACCCTATCGACATATTCAAGACGTATTGATGATTCCGTACACAGCTCCTGAAATGTAAACCTAGGATTTTTTTGTGCATTTTTACCAATTTTGACAAATTCAAATCTGGGTTTTACAAAAAACTTCAGACGTCTGCGATGCTTTTTCAGCGAGATATCGGCCATAACGTGTTTCACACCGTTTCGATGGCGCGGCCATGAGGTTTAAGTCTTGCAGCTCCTAAAATATAAACCCAGGATTTTTTTCTATATTTTTACAATTTTTTTACAAATTCAATCTGTTATTTACCTAAATTTCAGGGCTCTGCAATGCTTAGTTTTAAAGATCTCCGTGGCCGCGCGGTTCGCCGCGTTTCAATGGCGCGGCCACGTTCAAACCCTTATAACTTTTTAACCATAGCTTTGACAAATAATAATGACAATTAAAAGTAAAAGTTAACATTCGAAACATTGGTCCAATTATTGATAGAGAGAGTTACATTTTTGTTTGGCACATTTATTGTTGATGAGTTGATTTGAGTATTTCTCTGTTCTTGCGTCTGAGGAACTTGGCAAATTCCTAGACTAATATTTTTTTGTCGGAAAATAAAGGCATCAAGCTCATACGGCCTCATCGGTTTTCGTAATTTTATTTAATAATCATAACTGCTTAATAAATGTTTACCACACATTCTATACCACAAAAAGCGAACATAACAATAGTCATTTTTAATCTGTTAAAAACAGGGAAAGAAAATTGTACTGAATTTCATTCATCCTCTAGGGGGAGAATGTGATTTAAATTTGGAATACTTACTTACCGAAATTCATACTGAACTACATCTGTGTTTACATTATTGAGTTTTTATATAAAGCATTGTACATCTTTTTGAAAAAGGAATACGCATTTATTATGCAGTTATGATTATTAAATAAAATTACGAAAACCGATGAGGCCGTATGAGCTTGATGCCTTTGCTTTTCCGACAAAAAAATATTAGTCTAGGAATTTGCCGCGTTTTTGTTTTCTTCAAATACATAAACGTTAAGTTTATTTTTTCGCAAATGGTACGAAAAGTAGAGTATTTTCCTCGGTGATAAAGCTGTCTTTGTCTTGGGTGAACTTAAATCCCTCGCTACACTCAGGACTCGTCTTAAATCCCTCGCTTCGCTCGTGATTTCAGTTTTTAACACCCAAATCGTCACCCGCGACAGAAGACACTGCTTTATCCCCTTGGTTAATAATCTACTATTTGGCTTTTGTACGCATACTTGTTGATGATTTCGTCTGTTTCTAAATCTACTTCTGATTCGAATTTATCAGTCTATCTTGGGGCATGATTGACCGTTAGTAGTTTTTTATTAATTTTAGTTTCGAAAAGGACCTTTCGCCTTCTGCTACTGTCACAGGAAGTGTTAGATATACAGGGTTACTGGTAATTCGACGTATATCCGTCAGGGGCTGATAAGGGGGCCAAAATGCAACAAATTGAACCCCCCATATGTATGGCCGAAATTCAATAGTTTTCGAGATATTTGAATTTTAAGGGTTTTTCGATATTTACCCAAAATTTGACATTTAATTCCAAATAAAAAAAAAACTACATATTTGAATGGGTACCATTAAAAATTATGTTGTAGCTGGCACTTCAATTAAGCTATGGACATAATTAAAACTACTTAATTAAACAAAATAATTAAAATAATGAGCGATATGAGAATAATATCTTACCAATATTTTCATTTTACGCTTCAAAAATGTTGTCTCGTCACAAAAATTTCTATGACATTAATCGTACAAATAACTAAAACAACTTGCCTATTCTGTAAGCTTTCCAAAAAGGTATAAAAGTCAATTTTAAAATACATAATTCGTGGCATGGCATGTGTTTGAATCGGCGCGGAGAGAGAAAGGGTCATTTGTATTTGTGTGAAATAAAATGCATTAAAAATGTACGTCAAATTTTATTAAAAATTTTACACATCTTGTTCAAAATGAGCCCCTCGATTACGAATGCAGGTTCGAATTCTCTTCCTAACTTCGGTTTTCGTCACTCTTGATGTGAACGTTGTTCTCATCTGTTGCGCCGCATTTATTATTCGCTGTCGAAGTTCTTCGACTGAATTTATTGGGGTCACATAAACTAATTCCTTCATATGACCCCAGACGTAAAAATCAAGTGGTGTGATATCAGGGCTTCGTGCTGGCCACGGAATTGGCCCTCCCCTCCCAATCCATCGGTTTGGATATCTCTCGTCTAGCCACTGTCGGACAGTAATCCGGTAATGTGCTGGGCAACCATCATGTTGAAACATGAGGTTGTTTTTTATTTCTTCGGGAACATCCGCCAACAAATCGTCTAGGTTGTTTCTCAAAAACTCCTCGTAATTTCGGCCGTTCAAATTTTGGGGCAAGAAATGAGGGCCCACCAAATAATTATCAACGACACCCATCCATACGTTCAGGGAAAATCTCATTTGCGACGCAGTTTCTTTTAGTTTTTTTGGATTCCTGCCTGCTTTAGATGCCCAAAAATGTAAGTTATGGTAATTCGTTATACCATCCCGGTCAAACTTTGACTCGTCAGTCCACAAAATATTTCTTAGGAAATGTTCCTGGTCAGCGTCAGCGTTTAACATAAACCGAGAAAAGTCGAGTCGCCTGGCAGGATCTCCCTCGTGCAATGTTTGGACAGGTTGATAATGGTATGGGTGTCTACCTGATAGATGAACTACCGACCACACTTTCCACTGGGACATACCGAGCTGTCTTGCAACAATGTTCGTTGAGATATTTGGGTCATCAATAAAACACTGAAGAATGGTGTCCTCTTCGTCAGCCGTGTACCGTCGAGGTCTGCCAGCGTTGAATTGTGCTCTCTGAACACTGCCAGTTTCAGACAATCGTCGGTAGGTGCTCCCGAAAACAGTAACGTGGGGAAGTCGACGATCGGGAAAGCGGCGCGTTGGTATTCTCGCCGAGCCGCAGCCGCGTTTCCATCGGCAAAACCATAACAAAACATTATGTCTGCGTATTCGTTATTAGAATACGAAGCCATGTTATCCGAAATAACAATGATAACAAAAAGAATAACAAGAGAAACAAGAATTAACAATAATGATCGATAACAATTTAACGCGATGAGAGATTGGTTAATAGCAAGATAACAACACACGTGCTTGCGCGGCGTAGAGTCGAAACTTACTAAGGATTAGGAAGGCGACGTGAGCGCAGCAGGCGCCGTGTAGTCCCCCGCCCGCACACCCCGCCACAAGAACAACAACAAGAATTTCGCCAGTAAAATCGGTTGTTTTAGCGAGGATCATAAACTAAAAACACAGATGATTTCTCTCCCCGCGCCGGTTCAAACACATGCCATGCCACGAATTATGTATTTTAAAATTGACTTTTATACCTTTTTGGAAAGCTTACAGAATAGGCAAGTTGTTTTAGTTATTTGTACGATTAATGTCATAGAAATTTTTGTGACGAGACAACATTTTTGAAGCGTAAAATGAAAATATTGGTAAGATATTATTCTCATATCGCTCATTATTTTAATTATTTTGTTTAATTAAGTAGTTTTAATTATGTCCATAGCTTAATTGAAGTGCCAGCTACAACATCATTTTTAATGGTACCCATTCAAATATGTAGTTTTTTTTTTATTTGGAATTAAATGTCAAATTTTGGGTAAATATCGAAAAACCCTTAAAATTCAAATATCTCGAAAACTATTGAATTTCGGCCATACATATGGGGGGTTCAATTTGTTGCATTTTGGCCCCCTTATCAGCCCCTGACGGATATACGTCGAATTACCAGTAACCCTGTATAGGTACTTACGTAAAGATGTTGAAACATTAGGAAACACTGATATTAAATTGTTGGAATTAATATAATTTAGTAGGTACGTCGAGTGGAGTTGTGTCTTTATTTATAAAATAAAAAGTAGGTAAAGGCAGTAATTCTAACTCATTAAATAGATCTTCCCCGTCAATATCCGATTTATTTTCATTTGTTAACTTTTCTTGTAAGTCGAGACATGAATTGTGATTTTTTTTTTTTGGAATGTTTAAAACAAATAAAAACTTTGACTTTGACTTTGGTCTCTTCAATTATAAAACTACCAATTTAAGAAAGTTGGCACAATGTACTGTGCGGCCGCTTTTATGCAGTCATTCGAATTTGTTCGGTTAATCATGTGATTTCTTTTCCTATTGTTTTTTTCTTATATCTGAGTAGTTAAAAGGATTTTTCAGCTGAAACTTTAAGGATAAACCATTTAATAAAGGTACTAATTATTAGTTGAATCATAATTACCGTCAACTCGTCTCATCGTATCCAGATTTTAATTAAAATGGAATAACTCTCTAGGGAGTTGGAAAAGAAACATCTAATTTCACATAATGCTTTGAGTTCATAAAAGGTACAAGGTACCATATTTATTTATTTATTTTATTTAAACTTTTCGCACGAAAAGGTACAAAAGCGGACTTAATGCCTTAGGCATTCTCTACCAGTCAACCAAGGGTGGTGAATATTAAATAGCAGGTGCTTTGGTTGACAGGGACAATGATAAAAAAAACTTAAGACTATGTACCTACATAAATAGGTTATATACACATACATACTATTACTATAATATAAACTTATAATATATATATATATACAAAATCAAGGAAGAGAGGTGTCAAGATGACTACGCTATTTTTGAGTTTTGAAAATAACTGCAATTTCCGCTTAAATGCACACCGACTGGTGGCCGTCCTGATATCAAGAGGAAGCGTATTCCAAAGAAGAATGGTCTGAATATGAAAAGAAGAATGAACAAAGTCAGACGTATGAGAAGGACAGAGTAAGAGAAGATTGTTAGAAGAACGCAGATTCTTAGCGTGAAGAACATAGATATGGAAGTGAGATACGAGATAAGAAGGAGTGGGAGAGTTGAGAAGGGAGAAAAGCGTGGTCAAAGCGCGCAAACTTCTTTGGCGAATGGACGTCCATTTGAGCTCGGACCTCCTCGGTCATAATTTCTGAGGTTGAATATGAACCGGATACCATTGTTGAGCAATCTGACGAGCTTATCCAGCAAACCCGCATTCAAGTCAAAGTAGCACACGTCACCATAGTCGATTATAGGGAAAATCAAAGTCTGCACAAGCATGGTCTTCGTCTTAGCGGGCAAAAAGTTTCTCAAACGATACAGGGATCGCAGAGTACCGTTGACATTTGACTAACACTAGAGACCAGCCGATCGATTCTGTAAAAATCTCACCGTGAAAAGTTAGGTGAAGTGAGCTTAGAGTGAGCTGTCAATAGTGTCAATCCTTAGCATTTAGTTTGGAATGACAGCTCACTCCACGCTCACTTCACCTAAGTTTTCACGGTGAGATGGTTACAGAATTGCACTGCTGGCGTTGCCAACTAAGCGTTGAGTCAAGATACAAACTGAGACCTTTCACAGTAGGTATGTGTAATGGGTATGACGGTACCATTGAAAACAAGAGGTGGAAGAGAGGTAAGCGTCACCCTACCCATCATGCGTGAGCTTCCAATTACAATGGCCTGACACTTCGAGGGGTTTACTGACACCCCGAAACTATCAGACCTTTTTGATAGCATCTAAGTCACGGTTTACATCTGCTATAGCGTTTGACAAACCCTCTACCCGCTCAGCTGTATATAATTGAAGATCATCAGCATGTAGATGATACGAACACCGAAGACAGTGAGTTATAAAATTAATGAAGATGGAGAATAATCATGGAGAAAGAATACCGCCTTGTGGAACACCAGCATCCAGGTCACGCCAACTCGATGAGCTCTCATCAACGCGAACCGAATCTGCTGCCGTCCCCGATGATAAGAAGAGAGCCATTCCATGGCCTCCGACGAAACCATAAGGTGATAGAGGATAGAAAGGAGAATATCGTGGCTGACGGCGTTAAAGGCATTGGAGAAATCAGTTAAAACGGTAATTTTAGTATCCTTCATCGTCTCTCTAATGTCACCAGTCACTTTAAGGAGAGCGGAGGCTGTACTGTGCCCAGGCCTGAACCCGGAAAGGGGCTAACGAGGTTGTTCCGATGAACAAACCCCGTAAACTGCTTGTGTACGCAGGCCTCGAGCACTTTAGACAGGAATGGGAGGATGGAAGTAGGTCGAAAATGACTGGGTAGGGAGGGATTTGAAATTTTAGGGAGTGGGCGGACATAGGCCATACGCCACAGGGATGGGAATTGTCCAGAATCAAGAGAAAAGTTAATGATGTGGGTAATCGGAGGGAGAAGGCTATCAAGGATCCGAACGACCATACTACGACTGATGAGGATTTTATGGACAGGATAATCTTTTTAATTACGTCCAAGGTCACCGGAGAGAAGTGAATTGGTTCTATGATGGGACTCACTAGGCCAGTAATGAAATCAACCGTCTTGTAACCGTGGTTGTAAAGTGACTGTTGATATCATCAAGAACTATTGTATTAGGAAATTCCACATGCCGTGGTCTGCCGATACCAAGAGTACCAAGGAAGTTCCAGATATCAGCAGGTGAAGAAGAAGAGATGTTCTCGAGAATATGGCGGCGTGTGGCGTTGCGTATTATCTGATTGCACCGATTCCTAGCAGCTTTGAAAAAGTTTTGATTTTCTTCACTGCGATCCTTTTTAAATTTACGAAAGGCCCGATCCCTGCGCCTCATCGCTATTCGTACCCCTGTCGTCATCCAAGGAGCAGGAGGACGCCGAAGTTTTATCTGCTTAACAGGGGCGTGTTTGTCGTAGAGAGCAAGGACCGCCTAATCGAAAATGCGCAGTTTTTCATCTACAGCTGTCGCCGCTGCCAGGTGTTCCCAATTGAGGTCTGACGCATCCTGACGAAGCTTTTCAACGTCCGCATCGCATGTGCAGTACTTTTGGGATAGGTTTAGGTGGTTTTAGGACATATGAGAGAAAAATGAGGTCATGATGGGAAAATCCAGGCGCGGGACACTGACCATGAGAGGAAACAAGGGAGGGTGCGGAGGTAAGGATTAAGTCGAGCCAAGTGTCATCGCCTGAGATATTAAAATGGGCAGGTTGCAGTGAAAGGATATGGAGACTAACGGACTCAATGATGTGAAGAAGTTTAGGTACGGGATCGGGAAGTGTGATGGGCAAGGTCAGTGTTGAAATCGCCCATGATGACGCAATGTGCATACTCTGAACCTATGGATTCAAGCGCCAATTCGAGGTTGGAAAAATAGTCAACGGCGGGTGGACAATAGATCACGCCAAGAAGGGTCTTGACGCCTTTGACATAGACCTCCAAAAAGAGGTACTCAGCGGAAGTATGGTATTGTGAGGGAGATGAGGTAATGATTTTAAAAGGAAAATGGATACGAAGATAGATAGCTACACCACCCCCTCCCTTTCCAATTCTATCATTGCGGATAAGACTGAAGCCTGGGAGAGAGTAGGTGGAGGAGAGAAGATGAGGTTTGAGCCAACTCTCAGAACCAGAACGGCATGAACATTGGTGTCAGTAAAGGCGTCCAACAGATCACTGTAGTGACTAGGACATAATTGGTATTAAGATTCTAGGCTTTCTCATTGAAGCGCAAGGTTTTTGAAAATAAATATTGCATTTTTTTGGTGTCGATTATCGAAAAAATAAAATTGCACAAATTAAGACCCACCGTCGTAAAAAAAAACGTAGTTATAGGTATGTTAGGTATGCCGTTTAAGAGATACAGCAATTTGCTAAACGTTACCCCAGCGGCATCTTGAATAACCCTGAAACCTCAAGACGTGCAAATTTAATTTTTTGGGTACAATTATGCACAAATGATATCTATCTAAATAGATAGTTTGTATTCAGCTACGACCACCGGTTAAAAAACATGCCGCTGGGGTAACGTTACTCCAGCCTAATCTGTTTTTCGTGAATATTTTTGGATCGGCTGGACGCACTAATTACCTATAAATTTCGGGCACAATTACACGAGATGAGGTACTAATTACCTGTCAAGCCGAAATCCTGAAAAGCGACCACATTCCGCTGGCGTAACGCACACTAAAACGGGAGGGACCACGGGGATTTTCTTTCCCCGTGGTCCCTCCCGTTTTAGTGTCTTCCAGGGACTACGGAAGGGACCACGGGGCACAGATGAAACGCACGAGGATTTTCAATATTGCATGATTTTAAGAATTCAAACAAATAAGTTGCTAACCCTTGTCCAGTAGTATCAGTTACAGGCCAAAAACTTTAAAAAAATCCACTACTTCAGCAAGTTTTGTTGACGGGTTAAAATAAACAATCCTTAGAATAACAGTAAGTTGTTCTTTCTTCTGTTGACATAAATAGTTTAAAAAAGTAATTCTCTCGCGGGCTGCCCTGGCTCTTCCTCTTTAACATTTTTAAATTGGAAAGAAAAACTTGACTTACCTGGACAACGTTAAATTAATTTCCACAAAACAAAATTTTTACACCCCTTGCACATAATTAGCATTTCACTACATGAATTAAATAACTGTTTTTCATTACAAAATAAGTAGGTATGCCAAACGATACGTATGGTCACTTACTATGGCTGTCGCTATTTTAATGGTAGTGGTAGACAGAAACTTTTTTTGACACAATTTGTATTGGTAACTAGAACCTTTATGCGGGCGGCGATATGTCAAAAGACGGGCGTCGCGTGTCAAAGGGCGCGTGCGCAGTTACGTGTGGCCACAAGCCCTCTTTGAATTTGCCGGGTGTGTTTGTTGGAATATAAATTTACTTCCTGTAGTAATAAGATCTAAACTCGCTTGCACATTGCAAGTCGAATATGCCGAAAGCGAGGCGTATGTCTTGTAAATAATATTGGTGCCTATATTTTTATAGGTATAATGAATAATTCTTAATTACTTTTTAAAACTGATTGTGATTAGGATTACGCCTGGTATGTGTGAGATATACGGCGAGCGGCTTGCGCCTCCTAATACCCTGGGCCGGCGTGCCACACACTGACACACTCCTTGCAGGCCCGGGTAAAGACGGCCCTGTAATATGTATCTCTTTTATTGACACGGGACCTAAATCTATTGTACGTTGTTTCATAGGCAAGAAAAAAGTCGATAGCTAGTCGGTTCCTCGTCGGCGATGAGACAGGTGCCTCAGATACCTACCTAATTGTTGCGATGTCGGTAAAGGCGCCGCTCCACAGCGGCACACGGCTGTACTTAGTTTCGCTTTGTATTAAAATATAAGCAGGAATGTCCACTACGCCCCACAGCCACGCTACGCACGACACAAACGAACCGAAGAAAACCTCCGTCCACTGATAGGTAGGATGTGCGTCGTGTACATCCGACTTAGCAGTGGTCACAAAACTGCTTGACACCTTTCACACTTATGAAATGAACGCCCTGTATCTCTGAGCTGCGTTTCATCTCTGGTTAGAGATTCTTTGAGTACAGTAGCTTGGCTTACAAAATCAAAATACGGTCTAATCCAACTTACCAACAAAGTGCGGACTCGTTGAATCATAATCTAGGTACTGACAACTTACGTACGAGCACTTAATAACAAAAAGAAACATATTTTACTTGCACTTTATTGTTAATTAAATAAAAATAAAACACATAGTTATTGTAACTACTACAATATTTTCATATACAAAGAAGATCAGTGCCTCATAACAAAGACTCTTATTTAGTCAAGTTATACTGTTACCTACATACCTAATGTGTGTATTGTATTCGTTTTCTACGATTTGTATTTGTTTTTATTCGATACATTAGCAATATCAGTTTAATGAATGAAACTCATCGCTTTTCATTCATCCATATTTCTGCACTATGATACAATCGGTTTAAAAGATTTCATAATACTCAAAGGCTATGAATTACCGTTTCGAACTTTAATTAGGCTGATTTGCCTTGTTTGACCGACTGTAATAAACAGTGATCGGCACCCTAATTGCGTAAGACACAATTACGGAGTCGGGTTCATTTTGACAGTTCAACAACATTCATTGCGTTATTTACGTGTTGAGCAGACAAATTTTTCAAACTTATGAAGCAATGGATTAGCAATTTGCTTCAAAATGATTCAGATTACGATTGATTGTGTGTTTTACGCAATTAGGGTGCTGATTAGATAGTGCAATTTAGGGTCAACAACCACAAACAATATCATTAGTATGGATAAGCCCACAGAAATCTAGGAATCCCGGAATTTTATAATTGTAAAGGATTTTTTTTAAATAAAATGGACCCATTTAAGTAGTCGATATTAAAACTTACTTATAACCTGCGGGGTATTGTACACACTAACAGTAGCAATGTCTTTCATTTTGACAGTTTAACCATATTCATTGCGTCATTTACGTTGTTCAGCAGACAAATCTATGTGCTGCTATAGCGTCATTACAATCCGAAGTATCACTCGAAACAATATCCACAGGTAAAATCAACTAAACTACAGTAACAGTAGCAATGGTTTACATTTTGACAGTTCAACAACATTCATTGCTTCATTTACGTTGTTCAGCAAATTTTTCAAACATATGAAGTAATGGATTAGCAACTTAAAAATGATTCAGATTCCCAGCGATAGCACTAGGAAGTGGTGAAGAGCGGGCGTTTTTGGGGGACTGTCTTTTGCAATTTTGACGTTCAAAAAGTGCTGATTCTCAGCCTAATTTAAATAAATGACTTGATTTTGATTGAAAGTGAGTTACGCAATTACCCCGCAGTAGGTATGTGGCAAATTCGCTATTCCCGGGGTACCGGGATATTGCTTATCCATATTCCGATATCGTCATTACATCCCAGTATGTGCACCCCAGAATCCGATCACTGGTAGTGAAGCCTTACAGCGGCGATGACAACTCTATAAAGAAAATGACAGAAATGCGACAAGTCGGTATTCAATAACTGTATCGTGGAATAAGATGTAAGTAGTGCTAAAACAATTATTATAGAAGAATTACTAATTATCTCATTAAAAGCAACCAACAAAGCTACTTTACAATGAACAACTTTCTCTAAGTATAATTATTTTAGGATTACCAATAAGAGTTTTTAACATAACCATTATTAGCTTTATTTTTCCACTCGCTAGGTATGTTTATCTACCATTTTAGATGTATGCGTATGAATACAACAGAACAGTTAAAAATAAATTGTAACTTTTATGTACTTTACAAATCAATGATTTAAAAATATTATGGGCTGACCCCAAACCATGTTAGGTATGAATATTGTTGGAAATAATAATATGATCATAATATGATTGTTGGAATACTATGATAAAGTTATATAACGATAAGTATTCTATATTATTTACATATTGTTTTTCTATGATCAAAATATAATAAATTCTTCCCACCAACCAAAATATATTCAATAAAAATATATTACCTTAACATATTTTTATTCGTATATATTGTGGAAGCTTATTTAACAAGAAAACAGTAACAGGCGCAATAAAGTTATAAGACAGTCCTTTATTAGACAGTCATTTATAAGACAGTCATTTACATAATACAATATAATCGGTTAAAATTGATAAAATTCAAATACTGTCTTAATGAATTTTACTCAGACTTACTTTTAACAGTGTATAGGATTTGATTAGTTTGATGTATCAGATATAAAGCACTCACGAAGACTGCGTTGGCCCTGTAATCATATAAAATATGTGCATTAGTAATTACTAATTAGTATTGTCCTTCTCTATTGGGTAAACTTAATAAGTTCAATAACAATTGCGTTAATAGTAAGTGCACAGGTATGACTAAATATTTAATGAAATCATTATGTTGCAATCTTTAAAAATTCAGTAACTTTCAAATACCACATAATATTGTACTGAAATGCTTATAAACCTTAAGCACCACAAACTAGCATGAAATACACTGGTTTCTTTTACATAATAACAGTAAATAAAGTGAACTCACTGTCCCTCCTTGAAATATTCCTTCAAAGTGTTAGAGAATCTCTTGGAATATTTCACAAATTCTCGCTTCCTTTGTTCTAGAACCTGTTTGCCCGTTCCTGGTGTGTATGTGGATACTTCATTCACAGCATCCAGTAACTTCTTGATTGCTGAAGCAATTTCTCTGTGGATAGAATTAAACTTGATTGAAACAATAAAAAGAAAAAGAAGATGTACTTACTTTATCAATTTATTAACACAGAGCATTCCAAATCGCTAGCTAGACAGTGGTCTAGCCAACTAGCCTATCATGTATCAATGTCAAGCATCTACCTTGAGATACTATTTTTTTTAATATATGATTTTAAAAAATTGTATCTCAAGGTAGGTGCACTCTTACTTAATAGTCTCCAAAAAAGTCTTCCGGTCAGTAATTTCATCAGGAATGCGACTCAAGATTTTTTTCAAAGCTGTAGACTTTTTGTTCAATTCTTGGAATGCTTCTTCAGTCCTGTTCAGTCTTAAATCTGCACCTGTAATTAATTCAATACACATTTAATCACTGACACTGGTGAAGGAAAACATTGTGAGGAAATCTGGCCTTACAATTAATATATTCTGACCAAATAATGATATACCAAACCGCCTTGAGCAAGCGTGATGATCAATGCTCATAACTTCTCTATATGAGGCCTTTACCTGTAATGGGACAGTAATAGGCTTGTATTTTTATTATTAACTTGCGACCCGCCCCAGCTCTGCAGTGTTTTTTATCACTTGACAAAACATTGCGATTTATTTATTATAATTATGTAAGTTTATTATTAATGTACTAGCTGACCCAGCAAACGTTGTTTTGCCATATAAATTATTTCTAGCCGCCCGGCGCTACTTAGTTCGCGTGGTGTCCTACCCTACTCCTACACAACTCCTAACCTACTTCTACACTATTCAAAACCCTTAATTTAATACGTGCTTCAATTCGAGTGGACCCGAGTCTACCGTACCGAAGGGACGATCGTCAAATGTTTGACAGGAAAGTAGGTAGAAAAGTACATATGGGAAAATGAAATTGTTGTTTTTACTATCTTCCTCGAAATTTTTCCATATTTACTCACCGTTTAAACCTTCCCTGGACTACGACAAACATTTCAAAACCAAAAACAGCTAATTCGGCCCAGCCGTTCTCGAGTTTTAGCCACTCAAATGAACAGCAATTGATTTTTATATATATATAAATGATAAATGATTTTATTTTTGTAAGTAGGTTTGTACAAACACTTTTACACGTCAATCATATTTTAAAACTAGATGAGGTCGGCGTTTCCTATCTGACTAGTCTGAGAAGAAAGGCCGAAACAAACTCAGACGTCACAGTCTCTTTTAAAGTCCAGACATAATCTTGGTCAGATCATATGAAGACCATGTAGGTCGATGTCTGAGATGGTCTTTTGAGGAAAGAACCACACAGATTGAGAGGACCTGTCCAGTCAGTGCACGCATTTGTCAGAAATCGTGCAGCTCAACTCAAAACTTAAGGAGCTCACTGATCCGACGAACAATACCAAAGAAAGGACATTTGGGTAGGCCACATTAATTACTCAAACTGCCAGACCATGACAAAAACTAAGAGAACAGAGAGAAAAATAATATAAATACAATGACCCACATAGTCTTCACATTCACAATAATTAAAATAATATAATACTTTACTAAGTAAGCAAATGTCATAGTATATATAAAATTCATTAATGTCAGTGTATATAAAAAAAAAAACAACAACAAAACAGAGAAAAACAAAATAAAAACATTCAATACGTAAAAAATTTAAAAAAATTGGAAGCAGCTTAATCCCAAGCCGTTTTGTCCTCGATATAATCCTTAACGGTATAAAAGGCTTTCTGGCACAACTTACGTTTAATAAATGATTTGAATTTATTAAGGCTTAGATCTTGAACTGGGCTTGGAACTTTATTATAAAAGCGTAAGTAAAGTAAAGTATAGATTATGCACATAAATCTTCCAGAATAAATTCTCTTAGTGTTGATGGATACTGCACCAGAATTCGTTGTAGAGATTAGAAGAACAGTGCGGTCACAAGGACAGACACATAAAGCGAATTAATTTTATTCTATTATGTATACATTGGTTTAGGTCTTGAGGTATATTTTTTACTAAGTATATAAATCTTTGATAGTTTTCATAGTTCACAGTAATGATGACGATGCAAACTCACTTAATCTTTTCTTTATCTTAGTTAAAGTGTTGTCACTAAAATAACCATAAAATACTGAAAAGACTACTAACACTCAGCCTCTGTCAAGGTTCCTTGAAGCCGCAGCAAGCTTTCATTCATATTGACAGGTATATCAGCTCTTCGCATGATACCTGCCACCAAATCATAGTTCAAGCCCGGGACGGCTGCTTCTGCCTTTGTTAGAGCAGCACGGAGTGTCTGAGAAGCTCCCAAATCATACTTCTCTAACTGAAAAATAACATTTATTTCTTAATAAGACCAACTTGTGTTCTTCCTATCAGTTAACAGTAAGAATGTCCTTCCATCTATAATTGTAATGAATCATTGATATCTAAACAGGCAGCTTGGGGAGCAGTGGTGACCCAGTGGTAATGGACTTACGAGTTGTAGGTCGTGAGTTCGAACCCAGGCAGGTTACTTTGTGTAAATTATTTCATCACCACTGCTCTCAAAACGGTGAAGGGAAACATTGTGAGGAATCCGGCATGTCCTAGAAACACATATTCGAAGACATGTGACCTCCACCAAACCGCACTGGGCCCACGTGGTGGATTATGGCCCACTCCCTCTCACAGAGAGGACGCCTGTGTCCCAGCAGTGGGAACATTAGTTATATTGTATTGATATCTAAGACATAATTGATTTATATTTAGCACAGCTAAGATTTAAATCAAATCATGAGTACTTATCACAATCTTATCTTGTTACTTTAGATACTTAATGTAAGTGTTATGTACCAACTTGAACACTATATTAAATATTTACACACAAATTACATCATTGCTCACATTGCAGGAATGGGTAATTAATTGATGACAAATAATACATATCATAATATATGTCAAATTTCACAAGATTCACTGATAATTAAAAAGCTGTCACAATCACTTCCTAGTTAATTACATTCTTCTAGCAATATGAAACAGACCATTTACGAATCCGTCATGACTCCGTAAAAGTTTATTTAATTTAAAAATACATATCGACGTTTGTTTTCCCCAAATTCACTCACAATACATATTTTCACGAAAAGAAAACGATCTGAATAGTGAATACAACATACCTGAGTTAAAACGGGACGTATGAGAACGGGTAAAACTAAAGAAGTAACAGGTAGTTCATCACCCATTGTCATTGTGGTTACGAAAATGTTATTTATCAATATACAAAGTTGCAGCTCCTAGTTTTTCGTTATTAATGGAAAAGACTAGGAGAAAGAAATTCACTAAATATTTATTGGCAATCAGCAGTTTGACAAATACTACTGGCAGGAAATTGACAATTCACAATTATTCACACAAGTCACAAAACTGTCACAAAAAAGAAACGATCGGATACGTCTTCTCCAGTGTTGTCAACTCCAAAAAATCAAAAGTTATTTATTTGTCGGAATCATTCGTTTGACTATTCGGAACGTTAGCGCCATCTCGTGGCGCTAGACAGAGTCTAGCCTGAGTTCGTGGGGAGACGAGAGCAAAATCTACAAAAAGCGGTGTGAGCAGAGCTCTCGAGATCATAGAAACATTGGGCATCGTACGAACAACATGTGGATAGAAACTGTCGCGCGTTCCGTATCGTTGTGTGTGTATGTGATTCGCTAGTGTGACTAACTGGTTCGTAAATTATAATCTGATTTGAACTGTAAACCGTGTTCCTATTGTGTAATAACCAACACTACCCATAGTACGCCCACAGTAATTAAATTATGCCTGACGTTAAGGAGAGACAGACATACCTTCTCCTACATATTCAAAAATTAGACTGAGAATCAGCATCTTTTGCGAAAGTAAGTTTGTTTATTATTTTGTTTGTTACCTTTTTACGCCTAAAGCACTGAACTGATTATCCTGAAATTTTGCATATACGTTGTCAGGTGTACAGAAACAGACATAGGGTTCCTTTCATCCCGAAAAAAAGCGTTGTCCCGAGGAAAACAACAATAACTTAATTATGATAATAGATGGCGCCACGTGGCTTACAACCCAAATTGATTGTCAAATTCTAAATTAACGCGAGCGAAGCCGCGGGCAAAAGTTATATGAATATTTAAAAAAAACAGCCAAAGAACATCGGGTGACAACTTTTGCGCCTCCTTGTATCTTAACCACATTATGTACACGCGGCGACACGTAAGCTATAAATTTCCAGTTTTAATTACTGACCTTGCATTGTATAGGTTTTGAAGTTAGCTTAAACTGGTTATGTATAGCTTGGTGTGTAGCCGTGCTTATAATTAAAATGTGTTTGGTGTGTAAACGAACCTTAACACATTATATATAAAAGTACTCGTATATGCCTTAACAATCGAATTCGATAGCAAAGCGAGCGGTTGTGAATAGCCGCGCTGGACTGTCATGTCACTGTCAGTCAAATGAAGTGAAACTGTCACTCTGTCAGTGTCAGTTGCTGTCAGTCTAGCACAGTTTCATCACCTAATTGGACAAATTTTGTGATTTAAATTAAATACTTTAGATAAAAAAAGCTTATAAATGGCGAAAAATACATCTAGTTCTGCCTTTCGTAAGATCGATATCGATCAATATAATGAAGATAACTTTAGAGAAGATGAAGCGGAACAATCCATACCCACTGGACCGGATGAAGTAGAAGTTTGCACTTTACTGAATCAATATCCTTTTTAAAATAGATTATTACTACTTAGTAATAAAACACAAGAACGACCTTACGATAAAAACCGTACATCTGGTAATGTACTTTACGTTACTTTGCTTCGCGTAAATCATTCATTTTCCTTTTGTAACAATTCGTATGAATCATCGTATTTTAACAGTAGGTATGTCTGCGTTTCAAGTATGTATTTATGGATATTCAATTCTAGTTTCGTTGTTGTAAACATGCTATAAATACCGTAACGTCCATGGAAACTTAATTTACTAAGCCTAGTGTATGACGAAAATGTTGTAGAACAAAAACAGACCATCTGCAGCTGTTGTCCTACAATTTTTAAATATGTTCTGCAAACACTTGGTAGGTAGTTATTTGAAAGAATCTGTGATGTTTTGACTTTTGTCATACTTGACTATGTTGTACCTACAACATAGTTGTTTTGTAATGAGATGGTGGACTCAAAACCTTTGAGCCCATTTTAGTATTCCGAACTTCTAAGTAAACTGCTAATACAAGAATGACTAGAATAGACTCAGTTATAAAATTAGTTTTTGTATTAAGAACTTGAAATTCGTCAAAATAAAGTTCAAAATAAAAAAATGGCTTGATGGTTTAAACCTAGGTCTAACCTTGTTTTGTAACAAGGCTTGAAAAATTCAATGCTACTGCTACGTATGGCCATTATTATGTTTATTATCCTTAACTCTACAATACAGGTCGGTATATTGATGCCCTGAAAGTTGTCTTGAACAATGCTCCAGTAGGATCAGCCAACCAGCAAATCAAAGTAAGTCATACTTGTATTATTTAGTCCAAAAATTATCATAATAATGTTTTCATTCAACTTAAAAATCTGCCCAGGAGGTCCATGGTTAGTCATGTTCTCGTAGTTGCACTATAAAGGCAACAAAGTTGATTATTATGTGTTGAATAATACAACATAGACTAAATTATTGTCATTGCACATATAAATAATATTAATTAGCTTTTTATATTTTTAAATCCTACATGACATATTATAAACGTAAATGTTTGTATGGATAGATGGATGTTTGTTACTCTTTCACGCAAAAACCATTGAATGGATTTGGATGAAATTTGGTAAACAGATATTTTATAACCTGGATTAACACATAGGATACTTTTTATCCCGATATTTAAACTCAAGCGCTGCTAGTGTTTTCATATTTTTTGATATTCTAATACTTAAAAATATAATTTATATGTAATTAGATAAATAAAGGGAATCAAGCAGGAATTATCTTAATTAATTTTAACTAATCAGTAAAATATGAGACAGGGGTGATGTTATGTTGTGTATGGTATGTTCATACATTCATCAGAGATGTTTTCTTTTCAGGATAATGCACTGCAAATAACTTTGAAAGTCCTTCTTGCCATAAAGTCTACTCAAATCGAAGAGGCAGTGGGAAAGCTGTGTTTGGATGATGTAGATATTCTGATGAAATACATTTATAGAGGATTTGAATTCCCCACTGAAGGATCAAGTGGACATCTGTTGCTGTGGCATGAAAAAGCATTTAATGTTGGTGGATCCGGTTCCATAGTCAGAGTACTGTCTGATCGAATGAGAGTTTAATTTTCTTCTTACAGTATTTATATTTAAAACTTATTGAATGGTTTATGTATGTCACATTAAATATTATTTTCAGTCACAAAATTCTTGTTTGTGTGCATGATTTTTGTATAAATTCTAAGTCTTAGTGCAGAATAATGAAGGCACAACTATTGAAGCCATTGTTGATGTAATTTGTGCATTTGTGCTCCTGTCTGTCTGTAAATAGATAAAGTGAATAGTATCAAAGATGTTAACATATGCTGATATGCACATAAAGAATTAAAGCCACAAATAATATTAAACTTACCTAATTAATAAAACACAACATTATAAAACAGTGAATGTTCATCATCCTTTTTCCTTCCTTGATTTGTTATGATATGTATACAGTCAGGGAAAATCAAATGACATACTACGTCAATTATGCTAAAACTTCTAACACTTCGCTGCATAATGCGACTAAGTAACTTTTACTTCTAGGGATTGCAATCCGGTATCTGTAATCCACTAAATCCACTCACAAATTTTAACAGCAAATGACATCAATTTGTAATTACCTACTGAAAATTACCCAATTTGGCGTTTAGTTTTTCCACGTCTAATTTGACCAAGCCAAAACCCTTGGCGGTTCTAAAAGAAGTGACGAATCTATCGTCGGAAGTAGGTATTGAGAAAAGTGATGAAAAAGCCCTAATAGGCACAGACGTTACATGAAATGTAACACAGTTTAAGACATTCGCCTAGTTATTATGTTACATTTAATGTTGCACGACAAGTATGGCTAATTTGTATTTCATATTCTGTTACGTTTCACCAATCAGTGCGGCATAACACATGGAAATGTGTATCCAGGGTCTGGTCAGTCTGTAGACTAAAAAATTATCACGCTATATGCTATGGATAGGATGGAAGGACAAAATCAGGAATGAAATTATCCGAAAAAGAACCGGAGTTACCGATATAGCTTGCAGAGTAAGCAAACTGAAGTGGCAGTGGGCTGGCCATGTTTGTCGAAGGACCGATGGCCCGTGGAGCAGACGAATCCTGGAGTGGAGACCGTGTATCAGCAAGCATAGTGTGGGACGCCCCCCAGCTAGATAGACGGACGACTATGTCCAGCAGTGGACTGCGATAGGCTGTGTGATTGATTTGCTATGGGGGATAAGCAATAGTGCAATTTGTTCGGATTCTTATCAAGTTTAATTGTAAAAAGACGAGCCAAAAGGTTTGAATATTGGAGATAGTTACTGTAACCTTTTAAACGATCATCATCATAGCTTTATGGAGCTAAGCAGTCAATGATGACATACCTATACAGGGCGTCCCACGAGAACGATGTAGAAAGACGTGCACGTTAAAAGCATCCGTTATAGAAAACATAAAAACAATTCGGAAATTAAAAATGAAGATAAGCTGTGGCAGCTAAGAGATGACCAGTCCCTACTGACGGCGCCCGTTCACGAACATGACGTATGGATCCACCATTTAGGTCAACCATTTTGAAGGGAACTTATGTAATGATCCAACACACACGCCACCACCAGCGAGACATTAGAGTGAGCATGACATACCTACTCCCAGCCGCCAGGGCACACTCAAGACAATGAAAGACGTACCTACCCAGTAAATGGTAGCTTTATAGCAAGTAATAGTGCTTATACGTGTAGGTACCACGAAATTGTACAATTTTTTCCAATGTTCAGCAGCTCCAACAATGTTTCCGAATGCTAATTAGTTTATGCGCATATAAAAGGTTACATGCTCTGTGTGCGCCCCTGTGGAGCAGGACCAGCGTTGAGCCAAGCATTTTCATCAGCGATGCTAAGGATGAAATCCCTTATCTTATAATATGCTTGGCTACATAGTGTGCGTTTAATACAAGCTTTAAATTTCGTTTCATTCAGTTGAGTAGGTATGTGGGGAGAAATTTTATTGTAACATTTTAAACAGTACAAAACAGTACCTACCCCATGAAGGATGAGTCGTACTTTAGCCATGAAAGTAACTGAAATGGACTAGCCTCGCAGTATCTCCATTAGTAAATTGACGGATTTTTCTTACAGCATAAGCTGCTGAACTTAGCCGTCCTGCAAGAGATGTTAAAATATGAGGACCCCATTGCAGCCTTGAGTCAAGCGTGATCCCCAGGAAAACAGTTTTGTGGATGAATTCTACTTTCTCTTTGTTCAATACTATGTCACAATCACTACTTTTAACATTTGGTAAAGCAAATCTTATGCATTCAGTTTTTTTCCCATTTATTACCAAATTATTAGCAGTGAACCAATTTTGTACCTGCAGTTGGGCGTTATTTACGTCGTCAAGATTTGATGCACGCGCTCTATTTATTTTAATCGTCAGCAAATAACACCATTTGTGTTACTAAAAAAAGGAAAGGAACTAATATCGAGCCTTGTAGAACACCCATTTTTACTTTTAAAGAAACTTGGCAGATGTGATGGGTATCCGAACGAAGCCGCGGGCTAGTAGATAAAAAATAGGATAAATGTCAATAAAATCGTAATAATTGTGTCGACCTCAATCAACTGCGTAATGAGTAGGTAGGTAGAAGGTAGGTAGTTACTCCTGTTTAAAATGCCTACGAGCTTCGCCGCGATTTAATTGGGTTCATCGGATCCTATGCTCAAAAGAAAACCTAATTTATCCGAGGTGATAGAATCCACAGAACTGGTAAGAAGTTCCACTTTTAACTGTTCTGTGATAAAATCGACTTCGCTTCGGTCGCTTTAAGGTTCGTTAGGGACCTATTGAGTTTGCACCAAAAAATTAACATGAAAAAAAAAGGATACCTAAAAAAACTTTTTTGCAAAAAAAAATCAACCGACTTCCAAAAACGACACTACAAAGTGAAAAATAACTTTAATTTCGGAAGTCGGTGTCGTTGGGTTCACATCTTCGTTGTTTGCCACCGACTTCCGAAATTAAAGTTATTTTTCACTTTGTAGTGTCGTTTTTGGAAGTCGGTTGATTTTTTTTGCAAAAAAGTTTTTATTTTTCACTTTTATGTTGTAATTTTTACCAGTAATTATTGTTTAAAACCAAACTACTGAACCGTTTTTGATGACATTTCTATGGGACCATTTGGGAAGTAGGTATACTCTTTCCAACAAAAAAAAAGAATTTTTCAAATCGGTTAGCAAGCGGCGGAGTTATGCGCGAACAAACAAAAAATAATAATAATACAAACATCCTAATTGAGAACCTCCTCCTTTTAAGAAGTCGGTTAAAAATTAGGTGGAGATGAAAAGATGGACGGCGCCGCCTCCTGCCGAGACGACCGCGAGGGCTAGTTCGAGGTGGCGCGGGAAAAGAGTTCAAGGAATGATTAGGGGGAAGCCTTTGCCCAGCAGTGGGACAGTACACAGAACAGATAAAAGAGGTTTTATCTGTTCTGTGGGACAGTAGATACAGGGTAAAATAAAACTCAATACATACCCGATATATTTTACTTTATGATACAGACCCAGAGGGCGTCATAAAATGGATCTTGCATGATCTTGCCCTCGCTCTCTGCTGCCTGCTCTTGCCACTGAATATTTATCGAGTTTTTAATTATCCATGGTTTACCCTATTTCCATTCCAATTTTCCGGTCGGCGTTAAAGCATTTAGAAGAGAGTCGGATATCGTGCCTTTAGTGGTGCCCTGCAGGTACTCCCTGTACCTGCCTAATCAAGTTTGCCCCGTGGTTTAGGTTTCGCCTCTCTTATACGAGGTTCCAGTTAATATCCGATACTTCCGTAACTTCCGTTAATATCAAATACCTACCTACCAATGTGACTTTTTCAATTCATACGTACCTAGGTACTATACGAGTTTATTTTGAAAACTAGCTTCTGCCCGCGGCTTCGCCCGCGTGGATGTCGGAAATTATCCCACGGGAACGTGCTAACAGAATAAAATGTATGTGCTTCCCCAGAATGCCATCTATCTCGAGGGCCCTTTGTGGCTAATTACAATAGAAAACCAATTGTGTCTCATTAGTGGTGATTAAGAGGGTACCTATATGATATCTTTACCTAAGTACCTACCTACCTAAATAAACCTATTTCTGATGATAACTAACTAATCTAAACTCAATAAATAAGCAAAATCCCTAAAAACTAATATCTATACGAATGACTAATCCTACCTAACAGTATTATAAAATAACCTACGGTCACTACGTACACTATCAAAATAATATACTACCTATACTTTAAAATTAAAATCTATACCTACGACTTATATAAAAATAAACCTAAATAACTCTAATAACTAAAAGGAATAAAAATGAACTCCACTGCGGGTGACCTAACCTACGACAAACTTATTATTTGCGGTTGGTACAGTAATCGGGTCTAGGGATTGAACCGCAAAATTAAGTTTGTTTTTTATTGTATATACATTTCCGGGATAAAAAGTACCCAGTGTGGTGCCCAGGATATTAAAGAATAATTATACCAAGTTTCATCGTAATCGAACCGGTAGTTTTTGCGTGATGCCTGAACAAACAGACAGACAGACAAAAAAATTTTTAATCACATTTTTGGGTTCGATGTACAAATTCATGTACCCCAATAACAATTTTGACAGAAATGATGGTGTGCCGTGGTGTAGGTACCTACTGATCACATCTGCGTTCCCCTTTAGAGCGTACAGGCGTGATGTTATGTTGTGCCGCGGGTTGTTCGAAAGAGATACCGTGGCCCCTGGCATAGGCAACTGAAGGAACACGGGTGGGTTTTAGTCAGTAAAAGTCTGAGACGCCCTTTCGCTCAGCCCAGAACGGGAGGGGTCATAATGATGATTTCCCAACCAAAAAAAAAAAATGTTATGTTGTGTGATTGCGTAAACAATGCACATAAGCGATAGCAGCAATCGCGGTTGATTTGCTGGCATTTATTGAAGAATTCCGTGGTCTGTCTGCGAAACTCAATCAGATCTTTACGAAATTTAAATGGGACCATTTCGGAATAAACCTCTTTCGAACAAAAAAAGAATTTTGCAAATCCGTCGATATATGAGTTATGCCCGAACATACATAAAAAAATATAAGTAGGTAGGTATATTATATACCTAAACATCGAACTAAGAACCTCCTCCTTTTTTGAAGTCAGTTAATAAAATGTATTAAAGATTAGATTAAGATTTTTGAAATTGACATTAGAGCGAAATCCGAAACTATTGGTAGTAGAGCAAAGTGGTCAAAGGTGGAGGAAAATAAATTACATTTTCAGTTTTATGAAAAAGATTCTGCCTGTAGAACCCTTTAAAACAACCAATTCATAAACCAAACCGAGGTTCCTCCTCTTTATCTTTATGAAATCGCTTAAGAACCTTTACGGACGCCGAATCCTTTAACACGGAAAATAATAATAGTAGGTACCTACTTACGTAGGTATTACACGAATAATCGCGACTTGACCCAGCTCCGCTACGGGGCATACGTAGGTACCTATCTACCGCTTAGTAACTGCAGCTGTGGAATACTGTTTTCCTGTCTCTTTCATTCCGGTTAACCAGTAATGTTTAAATGATTATATAATCCATATTTTATAAGGGTTAACCCTAATAGCTGTTAGTATATATCGGTAAGGTCTTACCAGGTAAACTTTAAACCCGATTAATCGGTCCCTGGTCTAATCATATCACGAATGTTCACGATTTTAATAGCTCTGAATTCGGTCACAATTACTGCGAGTCTGACCACTTCTCTAGCCTGCTGAAGAAAGTAATTGGACGGTCGCAGCGTCGAACGTAAGCCTGTCTCTCGGCCAGAGAGAATGTGCGATATATAAGCAACTAAGCTGACTCGCCATTCGGTAGTTTTTTAACTGCACCGCAGACGCACACTTGTACGACATGGAACTACCGGTTAGTAAACAATTCAATTGCTCTCATTGCATTACCACGATTTCCATCTTTTTTTTTGCCAAGTCTAAAAGTTGTCAATCTTGTGTAACTTCTTGTATAATACTTCCTGTTACGTTACGTTACGTACGACAGAAAAAAATGATTATAGTTGACAATATAGTTGCCGATTTTATCAATGCAACACTTACATCAACTGTTACGAATGTAATAGGTATCCCTGCTGTTAATTAACTACAAGTGTTATTGCGGTTTTTCACAAAACAGCCGAAATGTAGGTAACACCCCTGCCTAAACAAATCTCAGGCTTGAAGTTATATTAAATTACATTGATTACATAATTTATGATGGCATTGGCATTAGGTATAATTATGTATTATACCTACTTTCTAAACTTTGAAAATTAAGAAGTGCGCATTATTTACTAGGATTTTCATCGAGAGCTAATAAAAAATAGGGTAATTTGGTATTTATATATTTTTTCTCCTTTCAGAAATTAATAATATTGCTGTGCTGCTCGTATTATGGGTTTGCATCACAACATTCACACCACGTCCACACCATACCTGTGGAAAACTATGAAACTGAACTGCAAGTTCTCGGTGAACACGTCGAAATTCCTGAAACCCCCGTCAGAGTGATAAAAATCACGAAAACTGTAGCTGTCAAGGTACCAGTGCCATATCCAGTGAAAGTGATCCAAAAAGTACCGTACCCCGTTCACATTAACAAACCTTACCCAGTACCCGTGCCACAAATAGTTAAGGTTCCCCATCATGTTGAATCTTCTCCGCAAGTGCACGCACACGAAGCGCTCGGTAGCCAAGGAAGCCAGAGCCACTTTCCTGGCAGTTCCTACCAGGTGCAAGAAGCACATTCCCGTGACGGACATTCAAACGAAGACTCTTATGGACCTGAAACTCAATCCTACAATGGAGGAAACTGGGGCCACAGCCAAAGCTTTGCTCCACATAGTGAGTATTCTTCGGAGGGATCCTCTGGTAATTCTTACGGAGCACCGTCAAACAGCTATTATGGAAATGCCGGCGGGAATGATGCAGAATCTTTTGAATCCAGAAATTATGATCAAGCTATAAAAGATTACCTACCTAAACTGAACCCAAGTGGAGATAGCGCTGGGCTCAACACTTTTAACTACAATTAAATCAGTTTTATATAAAACTTTGTAGGAACGTACCTGACTGGACTGTTTATATAATAGTTTTACGTTTATTTCCTGTACATAAATGGTTTTTGTTGTGAGTGTGACTCGTATGAACGGTTTGTTCAAACAGTAATATTATTGTTAACTTAGTTTTTTTTGTTATTTTGTTGTTGTTGCTAGATGTGTATAGCGTGTTATTAATTTTCCAATAAATTATTACAAATAAATAATATTGAAATCCATTTATTTTCCATTGTCATTATCATTTATCATCACATCTAATAAAAATGTTTTAAAAATACATACATTCATACATAAGGTCACGCCTTCTTCCCATGGGGGTAGGCAGACACTACAGAACGTCACCTTCTACGATCCTTACTGTTTAAAACGGACGATTCGTTTTAAAACTGTTACTCTATAAGGAATTATGCATAGACAGCGTATGTAAATACCTTTCACAGCATGTGAACACTAATAACAAATACAAACATTAATTAGGTGCTTAGCTAGTTTAAATATATCTATTGTACCTACTTACTAAATGTGTGACGGGAAGGTGTAGTCCTCTTGTTATTAAAAGTTTTACAAGTTACAATGTATAGTAAGTAATAACATTACACCGTCAAACATATATACAATTCCATTCTCTTGCAAAAATACGAACTAAATGTTATCTTAGATAAATAATAAAACTTTGATTTACGTAACGTATGTATAATATTATCTATTTAGGTATCAGCAAAACGCAATGAATACACAACGGTACACAAATCTATGAAAAAGGATAACGTAACTAGGTTTCCACATTTGGTTTGCAACATAATAAAAATAATATCAAAAAGTAACAAAAAGGTAACTTTAACAACTTAATTTAAAAAGGAGGAAATAAATTCACGCATTTTCCTATATATTCTTCATCCAAATCACCGCATTATTCGTCAACGATAGGATCGGCTTTAATGATGGGTCGCACCACCTCGGGCTTCTCATCCTCGTCCGATACGTACATCCGGGTCAGGTCGGAAGCGACTGATGCCGTCTCGCACGCACTGGGAACAATTCATAAATTAATTATTAACGTAACCACTCGGACCTGTTTCACTGTATGTTCTCGTATTTGGTTTCAATTTATATGTTACTGTCACAATAATGAAAGTTCAGGAAGTCCAGGCTACTATTACATGTCGCCAAACACATTTTTTTACGTATGTAATAAGTAAAAAAAGAACATTCTTATCATACCTATAATGTTCAGAGTCAGGGACGGGCAAATTAAAGTGCGTGGTTTCTTGTTTGATGCTCATGATTGTGGGCACCATGAGCGCGGCGCTGGCGGCGGCGGCCGGGCCCGCCGGCGCGGCGCCCGGCTGTAGCGGCGGCACCGACACTGCCGCGTCTTTCACAGGCAGTTGCATAACGATGGCCGACTGAGCGTATTCGTCGTTTTTAATAATAGTACTAAAAAAAATAGGACAAGTTTTTTAAGTGAGTGTGTTGTCACCACTGATCAGATTTGAAAGGAGAGCGATTTCATAATAAAAAACCAAAACAGAGTGTGCTAGAACATGTGTATAAAAAAGACAGCATTGAACATCGCATTTCTTATCTATATATATAAAATTCAAAGTCCTGACTGACTGACTGACTGACTGACTGACTGACTGACTGACTGACTGATAGATCAACGCACAGCCTAAACCGCTGGTCCTAGAGACATGAAATTTGGAGGGTGTATTCTTCGTGAAGAGTAGGCATCCACTAAGAAAGGATTTTTCGAAATTCCACCCCTAAGAGGGTGAAAAGGGGGGAATTCGTTTGTATGAAAAATCTTATTCCTTGAGTTAATAAACTTGAAACTTGGCACGAATACTTATCTAAATAAATGATGAAGATTGTCAGTATTTTTTTCTTCTAAACTACCCCCTAATAAGGGATTGGGGGGTTTCAAAGTTTGTATGGAAGAATTTTAGCGCGCAGTCCGATTTACTCGAAACTCAGTATTTATACCTAATATTGAAAGTAAAGAATAATGTGTATCAGGGTTTTTTGAAAATCTACCCTTGACTGGCTGAAAGGGGTAGTCAATTTTTCAGGAGAGGATTTTACTGCATGGCTTGATTAACTCGAAAATTAGTATAAATAATCTTTGAGTCAAGTAATGAATACATCCCAAACGATTTTTTTTTAATTCCACCCCTGTGGGGTGAAAAGCGGGGATACAATTTATATGAAAAATCTTCTTCATTAGGTTAATAAACTTGAAACTTTTCAAGAATACTCGCCTAAGTAAGTAATAAAATTTATCATTATAAGTTTTTCAAAACTACCCCTCATAGGGGGATATAGGGGTGTTGAAGTTTGTGTGGAATAATTTGAATGCGCGGTCCGATTAACTCGAAACTCAGTGTTTATACTTAAGACCAAAAATAAAGAGTAACATGTATCAGGGTTTTTCGAAAATCTACCCCTAACGGGTTGAAAAAGGGTAGTTAATTTTACAAGGGAGGATTATAATGCGCGGCTTGATTAACTCGAAAATTGGTATAAATAATATTTGAATCAAGTTATGAACAATCCCAAACGATTTTTCAAAATTCCACCCCTGTGGGGGTGAAAAGCGGGGGATACAGTTTATATGAAAAATCTTATTCATTTAGTTAATAAACTTGAAACTTGGCAAGAATACTTGCCTAAGTAGGTAAGTAATAAAGTTTATCATTATAAGTTTTTCAAAACTACCCCTCAAAGGGGGATATAGGGGTGTTAAGTTTGTGTGGAAGAAATTGAATGCGCGGTCCGTATTGATACTTTTGACAGAAAATAATTAATAATAAGTATGTAAAGTTGTCGAAAATTTACCACTGACGGGACAAAAAGGGATAATTCACTGTATGTTACATTTTCACGCCTAAACCACTGAACTTCTGATTTGGCATAGAGATAGATAGCATCCTGGGGAACATACATTTTATCCTGTTAGCACGTTCCCGTGGGATAATTTCCGACATCCACGCGGGCGAAGCCGCGGGCAGAAGCTAGTAATTTATATATTTAGCGACCTCGCTAATTAATTCTTATGCGCGTAGATTTATAAGATTTAGTTTTTGTTGGTAAATCTTATTAGCGTACTAAATGTTCTTCGCATAGATGAACAATATTCAGGATCATACTAAATATCCTAGAGAAAATCCGCAGACGTAATGGGTATCGATATCTAAACAATAATAAAATTGATGATAAAAAGTGCGTGTCGGGCCACGCGCTGTGTAGGGTTCCGTAGTTTTTATAACAGCCAAGTTCGGGTCGTATTCGCTGACTAATAGCATAATAAAAGCAAACAAGTAGGTCAACTCAAGCCCCGAGCGAGCGATAATAGCCTAAACTCGTAGGGCTGTCACTTATACTTTATTCAATCGTCAAAAATGCATAGTCAATCTCTATACAAAACAATGTTCCCCTGTAGGGTAAGCATCAGGGACCTTTAATACAAAGTTTTTTTAAATTATTTTTTCTACACACGGCTACACATCAAGCTATGCAAAACCAGTATTAGCTGACCGTTCATTGTGAGAAAATATCATACAAAGTGAGGCCAAGACAAACTGGTTTTATATAGCTGACGTTTAGCCGTGTGTAAGTACATAGACCAGAAGCCGACTACATTTTTTTCATTGCCTACGTCATCTTATCTGTTTAGTTATTTGAAAAATTCGATCGAAATATGACTTATAAAAACGTGGTTTTACTGAATCATTCAAATAAAATGAAATGATTATGAAGTCTTTGTAGTTAAAGGAGGTAGGTAGGTACACGTACAAATTATTTATTACGAGCAGCAGGGCAGCGGCGAAGCGTGCGCGGGCGCGGGCGATATTACCGGCGTCACAGCCACGACTGGCGCACCTTTAGCAGCGATAAATTTTGTCAGTGTGTGCGTGCGACGACGCATACGTACGAGCGCGCTCACATACAAACCGCGCGCGGTGCGAATGTATGAAGATGTCGTACTTGTTTGCTTTTACTATGCTAATAGTTTCGTACCATGCTCTAACTAACTAAAAGCCAAATATGACTACCTACTTAATTTGACTTCCTATACAAATCCTCACCTTTTGCACGGAAAGTGGATAAGCCGGTGTAGCAACTGTTTTTTTTTTTTATAAAACTTATTTAGGAATGAAACAATAGCGCGATACAACTGACGCTTAGCGCCATCTATCGATATTTCTATGGAGTTGTTCGAAATTTTCGAGTCTAATACAATTTGGTCGACTATTACTCGTAAACTTGTAAAGCCCACTTGACTGTGATAGTTTTCCTTTAAACTTCGTTATATATAGGTACTACTGCCGTGACATTTGAATTTCTAACTACAACCGTTTAGTTGGTAGAAGGGGGGGACACTTGACTCGCGAAAATTGGTACTTTAAAGCTTGATAAGTCACGACCGGTTTACTTAAGTAAAAAACGGTCTTCCCAAACCCCTAATATTTTTGAAAGACCTATCCAACGATATCCCACACTATGGGAAGGACGAAAAAAAAATTATCATCCTCACTTTAGATGTAGGGGAGGTTAGGAGGACCCTAAATAATTCTTTTTTTTTTCAAAATTTTATTTTACCACTTTTTCGGCGTCATTAACGTGTATACTCATGCCGAATTACAACTTTCTAGTACCAATAGTTTTTGAGCTAAACCGCGGACAGACAGACAGACAGACGACATGGCGAAACTATAAGGGTTCCTTGTTGACTACGGAACCCTAAAAATGGGGTCAACGACCGCTGGTAGTGCAGTTACTTGAAGCATGAGTTGAGAAAATCAGTTCTTTTTGTTTTATGGTGTTTACCCACTACGTATGTGTAGTTCACAAATAAATAAAACGTGAACGTAAATTGAAATGTTTGTTATTTCTTATTGAGAAATAAAATTGGTTCGTTGGTCTAGTGGCCGCAAGCGCTGCTGCTGAGCATGAGGTCCTGGGTTCGATTATCAGGTTGGTCAAGTTTTTCAGTTTTTTCAGTTTCAATGGGATTTTTCATCATGAGTTTCTCAGAAGCAGCTCGGAGTCTGGATTTGTGCCCGGTTGATAGCAATAGGCTCGCCCTCTATTAAAGGCGAAATGTGGGTATACAACTCTACCTAGCCTTTCTAGGATCTACAGGCTTCATTTTATTTTATGTTATGTGTAAATATAATTTAACCACAAACCGTGTGGACAGACTCATGAATACCAATTGATTTAACAACTATTTTTTAAGCATATTCTGTTTACCTTCCCAAGTTGAGGGCTATTTTGTACTCTTGTGACTTTTGCACCACTTCCAACCAGTTGTTCTTATCGACATCACCACTATCCGAGTTAAACGAAGAGCCAGGCCTGAAACAGAATTCATATTTAAAAAAATATATAACACTGATGTAGTGCAATGAAAACGTTTAGTTTTGTGTGTCTTAACGAATAATAAGTCTGACTTCTTGCATATCTATACGAAAGGAATGCTACAAACAACAGTATGTAGTTCAAATTGAGTCATTCTTAATTCCGCTAAACCACCAACTACTAACATTTAAATGTACAAATAAGTAAGTAATGATTCTCGAAACACGACAACCGTTTCGTGCTGAGCGGATGATTAGGTAAAATCAACCGCACATTAGTGGTAACACTTGTACTACGAAAACCGACCTTACTACCAAGACATAATGGCAATTTTTTACTACAGATTTGCTGTTACATAATGATGGTTAATAGATATAAAAACGGACTCAAAACGGCGAAGGAAAACATCGTGAGGATACCGGCATGACATAGAACCAAAAATTCGAAAATATGTGACATCCACCAAACCGCACTTGGCCCACGTGGTGGATTACAGTACAGCCCACTCCGTCTCACATAGAGGAGGCCTGTGTCCCAGCATTGGGAACATTGTAGGCTGATTATATAAATGTAAAAAAAACGAATATAGGACAATTATACTCACATTGGTGTGAAGTTAACCATAGTGGCGAGATGTTTCTGTTTGTGTATTTGATATACATTTTCTGGACTCTCTATCATAGCGACATCTTTCGTGATATCAGGCAACAGTAGTAAACTTTCTTGTTGCGTTGAGTTCGAAGTGCTCTTGTCCGATATATCATTTAAGGAGAACTTAAGTTTAGCTGCAAAATACATTAAAATATCATAACCATGTTACTTTCAAACACATAAAAGATGTCGGTCACTATTTTTGCGTCTCTTGAAATTTTTCGGGACCCTGGGGTCCCGGACCTTTGGAAGGCGTACGAGGGGCCTAAGCCAACTCGCAGAGGCCCGTTAGGCGTTTTTAATGGAATGAGGCACCAACCGAAGATAATCGCTTTTCGCATTATGCAAGTGCACCCAAGGGCAAACCCCGGTTGCTGTAGGACTATTGCAGGATATGAGAACAAAGATATTGGATTATTGGTTTGGATGGCTACAGTGAACTGGTTATCTAGGACTATGGAAAGAATATAGCCCCTTTATTATTAATTATTAAAAGCCTATTATGTCCCAATCACTAGGTATATTTAAAGGCTTGCTCATGTAAAATTTTCAGGATTTTAATAAAAAGGATTTATGTCACAAAATATTGAATAGAGGATACTAAGCTACGAATGCAGTAACTTACACTTATCTATCGGCGATATATTTCCTGCTACATCATACAGAAACTCCGCAGACCAGAACTGGGGTATCCGAATGAATACTTTCCCGGAATCCACAGGCATGTGGAATCCTAACTTATGCAGTAGCTGCAGGAACTTCAGATCCTTACAAATGGATGCTTGCTTGCAGTTCCACGGCACCAGTGGCACGGATTGATTGAGAACTAGAAACATTCATAACATCTACTTAATAAAAATATTAAATTTATTCATTCAGTGACACACAACAACCTAAACCACTGGGTCTACAAGCACAAGAGATCCTTATATACCTAAGGTGATCACTAAGGAAGGATTTTTGAAAAGGCATCCCTTATAGGGGTCAAATAGGATGATATTTTGTATGGAATTTCGTCATTTTTGCTAATGGGATGCCTGTCTTTACTAATATTATAAAGAGGTAAAATTTCTTTGTATGTAGGTGGTAAACTCCGGAAATACCAGTCGGATTTGAAAAATTATCTTTGCGTTTGATAGCCCAATTCTTGACGAAGGTTATTTAGCATGGGCGAGCGATGGGATGCGACGCGATGGGAAGGGGGCCGAAATTTCAAGCGGGCGCAGTCGCGGATATAAGCTAGTTGTAAATAAAATGAATGCATAAGGCATACTCTCAAATTATATAACCCTCAATTGGACAGAGACCGAATGATAAAAAAGAACGGACGATAGTGCATTACAAATTCATCGTAATCGCAACGAGCTCGCTGGCTTGTTGTGAAAACTGGTATTGAATGGCTACGTTGGGCGATGTGTTGATTCGAATCCACGTCAAGCCACGCTCTTATTGAAAATATTCTTTAAGATGGTAATAAATTTAATGTTATAGCAGCATAATATTTTAATACTCGAGGGTCCCATACCTATCTAGCTGTCTGAACTAAATTCTAAGTCGATTGACGAAGTGAAAATACAATAAATTACTATTGTATGGTAGAGATCCCTACAGCGACCGAACGGAAAAGAGCTGATTAACTTCAAAAAGGGTGAACAGTTTTTCATAAAGCACTAAAAGAAATACTAAAAGAACTAAGCAAGAAGACGAAGCTAAGAACCAGCACTATTAAACCAGCTTTCTGATAAAAAAAAAACCGCATTGAAATCAGACTGGATCGGATATCAGTGACTTTGATATGTCGCTAGTAGGTACCTACTAGTGCAGCAATGAGTTCAATATTCTAAAAACAAAACTTACGAAGGGAGTGATATGAGACCGGGGACAGTATGTGTAAATCATTCGATTTCTTCAATTTGCTTAATTTTGTTTCATTTTCATCTGCGGTATATTCACTTTCACTTTTTCTGGATAATTTATCCAAGTATATTTTAGCGAAACAGGTTTCCAACAATACTTTTTGGACCCAATCTAAAAACTTTGACTTTCCATCTTGGGTTAGCTGTTCACAAAGCTTATTAATTTCATCATCTCTCATCTCTTTCATAACCTGTACAGTTTTGATATTCCTGTCGATTTCCCCTTTCACATATTTATCGTAATCTTCTTTGTTTATCAGATTCTGCGTATAAAGCTCCTTAATTACAGAATCTCTCGATTTAATGAAACCATCTTCCTTATACAGAGTGATGATTTCGCCAACTACGTCGGGTAGAGCACTACACTGCATATAATTCCAATTTAATGATGATAGTTCATCTTCCGACCACCTGCAAACATTGTACAATAATATGAAGTCATTATGCAATAAGTTCTAAAAATTATGTGTAGGTACCTAGTGATTGTGTTTATTACAATTATAATTTAATGTTAATTACTTTGTATACCTACTATTGTATAGAATCAAGTTTTTCTAACTGAACAGACAGCTGTGCTGCTGCGGAGTTTGTTGCGCCACATCTTCCCAGCGAAAGCACTAGGAAGTGGTGAAGGGCGGGTGTTTTGGGGGACTGTCTTATGTAATTTTGACGTTCGAAAAGGGTTGATTCTCAGCCTAATTTGAATAAATGACGTTTCTTTTTTTTATTAAAATATATGAACAGAGGATATATGTAATATAACGACACGGTTGGCGCAGTGTTTGAGCGATCGACTGCCTACAGGTAGTTGTTCCGGGTCTGGCTGTATGTGTAATTAAAAAATATATATTACCTCGTTTCTATCTTTCCTTGGGAGGCGAAGTTTGCACTACAGTCAGCCGGGTGTTCCTTGTCCACAGTCTCAGCCTCAGTGGTGTCAGGTTTGGTTTGTGTCGCTGGACTGACGGTCGGCTTTGGTACCATTGTGACATCATCGAAATTCTCAATTTCAATACGAACGTTCGCTGTACTTTGTAGAGATTGGGGTTTTTTGATGAAAGTGTTTATCACATACTCAATAAGATCGGACCAATCCTAAAACATAAGATATAAGGAAACACATCAAAACCAGAAGTGAGGGAGACGTAAGATTTGCTTACAAGGTCATAAGAGATGGACAACCATTCCACTCAACTTGAACATCCAAGCCTATTTCACAAGTTTTAGATTTAGTTGGGAGGTATAATATATTTTTTTTTCTTTTAAATAAGCTATTATTTGCACATACTTCAAAATTGAGCTTCTTGGACATCCTACAAGAGGAGTTAAAAATGCCTTGTATTTTAATGTAAAATTCAAACAATGTCAACTCTATAATCTACCTTCTTCAGCAAAAAAAAAATGCTTTAAAAAACTTACGTCACAGATCTCGAATTCTGATTTCCAAATGGAAGTAAATGTCTTCAAAATCTTTGGCTGGAATAAAGTGATCAAGCTGTCAAGCTCTCCCCCCACATGATGCATTAGTGTAAATATACAGTCGTTGACGAACTCTCCGTTAGCGGCGTAGTCCTCCAGCAGCAATCCATACTGGTACATTATTTCAGATGTAGCAAACCTATTGGAAATCATATCTTATAATAATAATTAACACATACAAAAAACAAAACTTACTTAATTAATTACAGTAACATTTTTTAAAATTAATTTTATCTTATTTGTGTTAGAAACATTCAATAACAGATAGGCGATATATCTACAGGGTGACAGGGAAACTCGACGTGTTCCTTCCAGGGCGTGATAGTGTGACCCATTTGCAACAATTAAGCACCCCATAAAGCCTAGGCTAAAATTCATGGAATCCGAGAAAACCCGATTTTAATGTATTTTTGAAAAATTTCCAGAATTCGTCACTAAATATCGCTTATCTCTAAATTCTCTAATTGAGTGGCTTTCATAGCTATTCCATTGGCTACGTAATACTTACTTTAATACACCTATTGATGTTACCAAATTTTCTAAAATATCAAACTGTTAAAAGTTAAAGTAAGAAGTTCATTAACTATTTTAAAAAAATCATCTACGTACACGAACTTTGACACCAGTTATCTCAAAATTTTGCTAAAACAATAAGCGTACAAATTACGGGGAAGACATCTTCATTTAATCAGCTATGCAATGAGGTACTAAAGTTTCATAAATGTTTAAAGGTGCCGATGAAACAGTCGATAATGTTGGCAAAAGTCGAATTTGCAAATTGTTGAAATATTTTAAAATGATGTGATAATCGAATGAATTAACTGGTTTATGTTATCCCATTACCTCCTCACCACCCAGCAATCATTTCTACGTCATGAAGCTAGATCGTTGCAACCAGGTGGCAAGCTGAGACGCCACTTTCGAGTGGTTAGTATTACTCGTAGGTGATGAGCTAATCACTGATCACTTGTCGTTAAGTTCGCGTATTTTTACCCTGATTTTTAAATTACTGCGCACCTATAAACTCTTAAATTTTAAACATACTTCGGTTTTTAGGGTTCCGTAGCCAAATGGCAACGGAACCCTTATGGATTCGTCATGTCTGTCTGTCTGTCTGTCTGTCCGTCCGTATGTCACAGTCGCTTTTTTCCGAAACTATAAGAGCTATACTGTTGAAACTTGGTAAGTAGATGTATTCTGTGAACCGCATTAAGATTTTCACACAAAAATAGAAAAAAAACAATAAATTTTGGGGGTCCCCATACTTAGAACTGAAACTAAACGGAACCCTTCATGGGCGAGTCCGACTCGCACTTGGCCGGTTTTTTTAAGCTTTAGACAAATAATATTTTATTTATCATGTGGTTAACCTACAATGTGGTAGACTCATCACATCATATTTGGTCGTTTAGAGAAAGATCAAGAAAAAGCATTTCCTTAATCTTTGACGACAGATTGATGATTGTTGTTATTAGTAGGAGTAAAGAGTTCACTGCCGCCAACTTTATGCCTAAGACAACTTTTTACAAAGTAATGGTCCAACCCAACCAATTAAGTTAATCTATCGCAATTCACAGCTGGACCTTGACCTCTCCCGAGCTACTTGCATGACATAAAATGATGTGCTTCACAAGCCCCATAAGAAATTATGAATGTAGTCGCTGTTGGTTACTTAGAGCATCTTAACTCGTCTGGTACTGCTAGTGCACATTTTAGTAAACAGTTATTTATTTTACAGAAGTCTCAAAGTTTATGTTTATTATAGAATTAAGAGTTTGTACGTGCACAGCAGCTTAATCACAGGCGAACCAAGCGACAAGTGATCAGTGATTAGCTCTTCAACTACGAGTAATACTAACCACTCGAAAGTGGCGTCCCAGCTTGCCATCTGTTTGCGACGATCTAACTTCATGACGTAGAAATAATTGCTGGGTGGTGAGGAGGAAAAGGGATAACATAAACCAGTTAATTAATTCGATTATCACATCATTTTAAAATATTTCAACAATTTGCAAATTCGACCTTTGCAAATATTATCGACTGTTTCATCGGCACTTTTAAACATTTTTGAAACTTTAGTACCTCATTGCATAGCTGATTAAATGAAGATGTCTTTCCCGTAATTTGTACGCTTATTGTTTTAGTAAAATTTTGAGATAACTGGTGTCAAAGTTCGTGTACGTAGATGATTTTTGAAAATAGTTAATAAACTTCTTACTTTAACTTTTAACTGTTTGATATTTTAGAAAATTTGGTAACATCAATAGGTGTATTAAAGTATTATGTAGCCAATGGAAAAGCTATGAAAGCCACTCAATTAGAGAATTTAGTGATAAGCGATATTTAGTGACGAATTCTGGAAAATTTTCAAAAAAACATTAAAATCGATTTTTCTCGGATTCCATAAATTTTCGCCTAGGCTTTATGGGGTGCTTAATTGTTGCAAATGGGTCACACTATCACGCCCTGGAAGGAACACGTCGAGTTTCCCTGTCACCCTGTATTTTCTTCATAAGGCTGATTTAATAACGATGGTTATTAATAATCGTGATTGAATTTTTATTTTTCAATTTTTAGTTGTTTATTTATTTATTAATTTTAGGATCTCCAACAAAAGATATACACTAAACATTAGATATAATTAATGGACGACAAAGTATTAAGTAGATGTACTCCTTCAATTACAGGAGACCACAGCATGCAATGTTGTGGTCCCTACCCCACTCCAATTCGTAGGTATACCACTTACCTACTATAAAAACAACAGTGACTGGAAGTTTTATAACATCATCAAATAAAATACGAATTATTGAAGCTAAATCAAAATCTACCCAAATAAAGTTTATAAAATTTGTATGGGAGACTACGGCGCAAACTTCCACTACCAAATGAAGAATTTCAAAATCGTAGGACAATTGATGAAAATATCGATGAACATACATAAAAAATACATAAAGACGACCATAGAACCTCCTCCTTTTTAGAAGTAGGTTAAAATAAAAACATTGTTGAGGATAGGTACATACTGTCTGATATGATCAAGCATATTCGTAGAACCATTGTATTCCGGCAACTTCATAGCACCGTCCAAGAACATCAGCAATATGTGGTTTGTAACTATGACATCCTGAAACACAGAATAACAAACACATCTATTATATTATCATACTCAGGGCTAACGGAGAGATGGCTTGCTCTTGCATGTTTACAAGAGTCAACTGCCCAAACAGCGCCCTAATTGCGTAACACTCTATCAATCTGAATAATTTTTGCTAATCCATTCCTTCATATGTTCGAAAAATTTGTGTACTCTACAACGTAAATAACGCAATGAATGTTGTTGAACTGTCAAAATGAAAACCATTGCTACTGTTACTGTAGTTTAGTTGATTTTACCTGTAGATATTGTTTCGAGTGATACTTCGGATTGTAATGACGCAATAGCAGCACAAGAAGTGATCTGAGCTCTTCGGTCTCACACATTTTAAGTTGTAACTTGAGAAGAGCATCTTTATCCTCGTGGCATATGTGTGGAAGCTTTTTGTACACATCAATAGCTTGTATTATTTCCCTTATAGCAGTAACAACCTGAAGACAGATATAGTTTATAATAGATTCCGCTTTCTGAAATAACTCCTGCTGTGATTTAATTACCTAATAATGTTGGTTAGCGATTTAAGAGTTACGAAATTAGGTTAACATCATCCAAAGGGGATTGAACATTTTTATATAGAGGCTGGCATACCTACCTACTGTCGCGCCATTTTGAAAATGGCTCGATAGCTGAAAATTGCTCTATAGCTGAAATCAATGCAAACAGAAAACATAGACCAAGCCCCGTAAAGTGTCACGTTTCCGAGATATTAACGCTGATCACGTGACTCAATCATCAACTTTGAGCGTTAATTTCTCGCGCCAAAAAAAAAATTAAAAATTAACGTTCAAAGTCGTTCACAGTAGGTCTGCCACACAACGAATCTTCAAAGCCCTTTCAGAGGAGATTCATGAATAAAAATAGTTTTTTTTTTTTTGGAATGAGATGCACTGCGTTCCGAGAGTAATGTGCGCTTAGTTTAAAAGTGTACATAAAATACAGTTGCCAGCACTTAAGTTGGCTAGAGTCATTAGTCGTTCCCCTCCTATCTTTAACATTCTTGTAAACAGACATGTTTAAAAACCAATAACCATTTGGCAATAACCACAGAATAATGACAAGCAATTAATAATAAAAAATAATAATAATAATAAAATTAAAAAATGTTTGTCTGTCTATCTGTCTGTTTGTTCAGGCATCATGCAAAAACTACCGGTTCGATTACGATGTAACTTGGTATAATTATTCTTTATTATCCTGGGCACCACACTGCGTACTTTTCATGCCGGAAAAGTATCTTCTAGATATATAAAACTCAAAGGTGACTGACTGACATGATCTATCAACGCACAGCCCAAACCACTGGAGGGATCGGGCTGAAATTTGGCATGCAGGTAGATGTTATGACGTAGGCATCCGCCAAGAAAGGATTTTGATAAATTCTACCCCCAAGGGGATAAAATAGGGGATGAAAGTTTGTATGAAAAATCTTATTCCTTGAGTTAATAAACTTGAAACTTAGCACGAATACTTATCTAAATAAATTATGAAGATTGACAGTTTTTTTTTCTTCTAAACTACCCCCTAATAAGGGATTGGGGGGTTTCAAAGTTTGTATGGAAGAATTTTAGCGCGCAGTCCGGTTGACTCGAAACTCAGTATTTATACCTAATATTGAAAGTAAAGAATAATGTGTATCAGGGTTTTTTGAAAATCTACCCCTGACGGGCTGAAATGGGGTAGTAAATTTTTCAGGGGAGGATTTTACTGCATGGCTTGATTAACTCGAAAATTAGTATAAATAAACTTTGAGTCAAGTTATGAATACATCCCAAACGATTTTTTTTATATTCTACCCCTGTGGGGGTGAAAAGCGGGGATACAGTTTATATGAAAAATCTTATTCATTTAGTTAATAAACTTGAAATTTGCCTAAGTAAGTAATAAAGTTTATCATTATAAGTTTTTCAAAACTACCCCTCAAAGGGGGATATAGGGGTGTTAAGTTTATGTCGAAGAAATTGAATGCGCGGTCTGAGTAACTCGAAACTCAATATTGATACTTTTGACAGAAAATAATTAATAATAAATATGTAAAGTTGTCGAAAATTTACCACTGACGGGACAAAAACAGGTAATGCGGTTTTTAAGGGGAGGGAACTTGAAACTGTATGTTACATTTTCACGCCTAAACCACTGAACTTCTGATTTGGCATAGATATAGATGGCATCCTGGGGAAGCACATACTTTTTGTCCTGTTAGCACGTTCCCGTGGGATAATTTCTGACATCCACGCGGGCAAAGCCGCGGGCAGAAGCTAGTTATTTAATATTTGCGTAAGTTTGAACACTTACCAAATGAAGTCGCCTTATGTTAGGCTTTAAATCATTTCCATCGAGTTTTATGGCCAGTTCAAACTGTTCACATAGGTTCACTCCCTCCGCAGTCAGGTACGACACGATATCGATAGACAGAACCGATCCGACATTCTCCAAGTCGAGTTCGATTTGCGTGGCGAACTTCAGAAAGTAAGTGATCAACCAGAAGAAGTGCGAGGTGTCTATTTCTAGTTCAAGATTAGATAGAATTTGGTTATGAAGTGTCTGGACTAATGAGTTATATCCTTTCAAAAGAAAATCCACAGTGAACTCTTTTAAGACGTTAGAAATGTCATCATCTGTAGGTGTCTTGTGCGATAATCCTTGAACGTTAAGTCTGGAAGAACAAACATCAGTATAAGTACATGTTCAATAAGTGACTGCGTGAGAGTTTAAGACTTACAGCGACATCGTCGAACGAACTTACATGTTAGATTTGCCTCTCTTGGCAATTTTCTTTCGCTTCCGATCGTGCATGGAGACGCCTTGGTGTTGCGCGCGCGCCTTGGTGTTCACCCTCTGCTTGGGGTTATGTGGCTTCTGGTGGACCGGTTTCTTTAACGGTAAGTCATCCTCATTGCTTGATGTAGAAATGGACTCTTGGTTTTCAATTTGTGTGCCATAACCGCAATCAGATGTTTCAGAAATCACAGGTTGCTTTTCAGTGTTGCCAGAAGACTGACCATAATTTTTTCGGTTAGACTGTTCGCCACTGCTGCAAGACATCGCTATTCCCTTTAATTAACAAAAGTTTAGAATAAATATGTTTTTAATGAAATAACTAAATTAAATGAGTAACAACGACAAACTATAAAAAATACAGCGTACATTATCGGAGTGCACTATATTATTGTTGGAACTTTCCAAACAGTTATTTTTCTCATACGTATCGGACTCTTTTTCTTCAGGTGTCCGGAACGGTGGGTTACCATTCTCACTGGTGTTGTTAATTTGAGAGGACGCGTCCCAATCCTTATTTACAGAATTGTTATCATCGTTACTCTTGCCGCTGCCACCAGTGTCTGATGAATCTGACGTCTGTTCAGAGGTACACATTGGTGAAGAGTCACTACCTGCGATGAAAACGTATTATTAATTAAATAAAAAGATGTTTAGCGGATGCGAAATGAGTAGGTACCTATTCTTATAGAATTATAATCATAAAAATCATCAACACTACTCTCTAAGTTCCTATTACTCTATTGAATGACTATTTCATGAAATCATGACGTTTGACAATCGGTCAATTCTAACTCAACGAGTCGTATCGCTGATTGTAATGATTGTCTAATCTGTAAAGCTATATTTGTTTATGCCGCGAATCTTATTTTAATCAACACACAACCCGACCTACAAAATGCAAAAAACTTAGGTAAGTTGAATTTCGCAGGCTAGGCGTACCTACCTATCCTATGAAAAATGTACGGACGCAAGCCCTAACAACTTATTTCCGTGAATTTTGGATTCAGCTGAGTACCCGTGTAGAAAAGTGTAGATTAAATATTTAAAAAAAGAAATACCTCTGTCTGGTGGGGAAGTATTACTCTCATTATCTTCTGAACTTTCGCATAAAGAGGTTTCAATCCACACATTGAGAAGTTTATGCAGGGTAACAACATGTTGGTCTTTGTACAACAATGCTATTAGTTGAACCATTGTTACTGCCCATTTATTCTGGAAGAAAAAACAAATACAAAACACACATCACGACTCTTAAAACTTTTTCGCATACCTACATGTGTAAATATGTTACTTGTATCACTGCCACACTGTTAAATACACATTCAGTCTAAAACAGATTAATACAAATTAAATAAAGCATTCATTTCACATCAAATAATATTTAAATAAGTTTACCTTATATAAGAATATAGTTTTGCATCACTTACCGCATCAGGAATAATCATTAACTTAATGAGAATTTTATCAATACTTTGACTAAATATGTTCCACAGAATTTGATTCTGTATAGCGTGAGGAGGCCCATTGTAGATTTGACCACTAGGCTCCTCCGGTATGTGTAAGATGTTCCGCAGTAACAAAAGGCTGTTAGTTATATTTGTGCAGTGGTCAGATGTTAACTTTGCTTTTCGTTCGCAGTCAACATTTTTCTTTAAAAAGTCTATAATCACTTTAGTCGCACGCTGGTTCGTTAAAGCTACTTTGGTGGAAGAAAGCAGATTATTTATTTCGAATATTGTATGTCTTCCAAAATCATTTCTGGAAATGATGTCTACAGATAGCAAACACTCTATTGGAATTGTCAAGTTTACTAGTATTCTAATTAATAGCTCTATCGTTGCATCTTTTTTCGCGTGAATTAACAGTGGTATTAGATCTTTCTTGATATTTTGTCCAAAGCTAATACTCCTACGATATGTCCGCAGGTATTTATCTTCTGTTAGGATATTGTGAAGAATTGTCTCCAAAGCAGCTAAAATGTATAAAAAACACAGTATCACTTAGTGAGCGAAAGTAGATATTAAACAGTTGCAAACTCAAGCAGCAGTAAGAAAATAAATACCATTGCAGTTTTCGTTCACGTGATATCCATCTGGATGCAGAAATCCAAGGTTGCTGAATGTGCTATGAATTTGTGGACTTCGAAGAACCCATTCCATCTTGTATCTGAAACAATATGATTGTTTATATTTGATAGTTGCCTTCTCAAACTCCACTGCAGGGTACGCTTTTGTTTAGAACGCGGGGCACAAACAAAAACATTGCTTTGCTGGTTTTGCACTCGCAAATTAGTACATATAAAGTGATCTGTTAACCTCTGACCCGCTAGGACATCTTAGATTACTTAATTGAGTTTCAACGTTATGAAAAATAATTCTTAATAATTATATTGTAAAATAAATTTTACGCTAAATAATCCGTCAGCCATCGTTAGATAGTGTTTTCCCGTTTCCACCTCACCCTAATTGTTGGCAAAAATGTAACCTACCCTAAAGTTATTTTGCGCTTTGTAGTCTTTTTTTAGAAGTCGGCTGTCTTTTTTTCAAAAACGTTTTTTACTTTTCAGTTATGGCATCCCACACAAAGTCTTGCCATGTAGACTCTTACAGCTCGAAAAGTACCGCTTTTAGATTCAAAATTGTTGCATTTCCGCACTAGTGCGGGAAAGTCGCCACACATTACCTACTTACTAATCAACGATGTGATTTATGACTTTTATTGCTTATTTTGTCCTAAGATAACCCCCTTTCCAATAGAAGAATAATCGAAATCCTTCGACCTGGTAAAGAGTTATCACTGAACATAAATTTAAAAAAATTAAAAGAAAAAAAAAACATTTTGAAAACAAGCTTTTATTACTTATTAATAAAAGGACTAAAAAGTTAAAAGTAATTTAAACCTGATAAGAAATAAATTATTTTTAACTTTTTATTTCTTTTTATTACATAATAAGTAATAGAAGCTTGTTTTTAAAAAGTTTATTCTTTTAATTTTATTTTTAACTTTTTAGTATTTTTGATGCGAGATTGACTACGGCGTACTTTGTAGCGCGTAGCATTGTTTTTCCGTTATATGAGTTTACTGCACTTAAGCTACCTGTTCATCTTTAGTCCCTGGTTAGGGTTACCATCTAGCACCAAAGTTCTCGTCAAGACGAATCAAACGAGCCCAAACTCGATGGGGTTGTGTCGTTTAATTACCGAGTTCCTATGGCCATCTTCCAGCTACATCATCATACCCTAGTTACCATCTAGCACCAAAGTACTCTCCAAGACGAATCATACGAGCCTTAACTCGATGGGGTTGTGTCGTTTAATTAGAGAGTTACTATGGCCATCTTCCAGCTCTATCATCAGACCCTGGTTACCATCTAGCACCAAAGTTCTCGTCAAGACGGATCAAACGAGTCCAAACTCGATGGGGTTGTGTCGTTTAACTACAGAGTTCCTATGGCCACCTTCCGGTTCCATCATCGAGATCAGCTTCATATCATAATAATTTTGCATTGTCATCATGCAAAATTTCAGCTCAATCGGTTGAAGATACCTGCTTCAAAATTGAGTTGCAAGAGTCCACCCAAACAAACATACAAACATACATTCATCGCAAGTTAAATAAAAGCTTGTAATTAAACAAGTTTCCGACGAAAACGAATTGAGAATCTCCTACTCTTTTAGAAGTCGGTTAAAAATCCTTCAAGACTTTTAGCCTACAGAGCGTTTCAAAAAAATAGACATTCATAGGTACATACATACACACGAAAAACATGACCCTCCTTCAATGGGTAGTCGAGTAAAAGCTAGTCCTGCACCGGCTTACATCCCTTGATTATAAAGGCACTTTCTCGCCGAGAGCATTCGCCTGTAATGTAACAATCCAAGATGCCACTGTAACGCCTAGGGCTTTGCAAGTAGACTGCGTAGGCTGTGAACTGCTTGGTAGTGTAGCTAGTATAATTGAAACCTGTAGGTCGCATGTAAAGGATACACTATAGGCGAATGCTCCCTTTAGATAGTTTCACGAGAAAAACTTCACACAAAAAATAAGCATACATACAGTATGAAACCAGTAGTCAATTGAGCTACATAGTAGAATATTGTGCAAGTGCATTCTTATAATGTGCAACAGGCAATCGATCATGACCCTATGGCATTAAGGCCTGCACCCTAATTGCGTAACACACGATCAATCGGAATCGGTTTCATCAAATGAAATTCATTTTGACAGTTCAACAACATTCATTGCGTAAGTTACGTGTTGAGCAGACAAATTTTTCGAACTTATGAAGCAATGGATTAACAATTTGCTTAAAAATGATTCTGATTCCGATTGATTGTGTGTTACGCAATTAGGGTGCTGCTCTTACAAATAAAATTCCTCGTCTAACCAGAGATCATCCGGATGAAGATATGGAGAGGAGAATTATACAATTTGGGAGTTTTATGACATGAGAGCAGGAGTTTCCCAAGGATCTGTTTTGGGCTTCATTCTCAACTAAATTAAAAACAATACTGTTCAACACAATCGTCCATGCAGATTCATTTAGACTAGATGATCATTTTTCAACAACTTTTCTATAATCTGTTTTGAATGCTGGTATCAAGTGACGGGGTGAATAGGAATTCAGGGATGAATCGGGGCGAAACTTTAAAATTGATTTTAACGTTGAAATAATATATGTAGGTTGCCAGCAAGGATATGTTTACTGTATTATAATTGACGATTAAATGTCCTTGCTTTGCTGGCAACAAACTACACCCCTGAATCCCTAATCACCTCGATTTTAACGTTGAAATAACATATGTAGTTGGTTGCCAGCAAGGATATGTTTACTGTATTATAATTGACGATTAAGTGTCCTTGCTGGCAACAAACTACACCCCTGAATCCCTAATCACCTCGATTTACGGTATTCATAGTTGTCTATTATCTGCAGTAACACCTTTACGTGTCTTGATATATCTACGAAACTATTTATTATAAATACTTACTGCTCATGGGTGAATATAATTAGTAGTAGATATAAATTCCCATTAAGTGTCCGAATGCAAACACACAACAAGAACAATGTACCACAGCTTCTATAAAAATACTTTCAAGAAATCTATGAACTGGTTGCCTGTGTTTTTGCTGGTAAACACCAGGTTCTTTATGATCTTTTCTTTTAATTAAAAGCATAAAAACTTTCGATAAACAGGTAAATTGCGCCTTGAATTCAGGAATAACTGTACTGAACTAGGTGTAACCCGCACGTGAGCAAAACAACGTTCGTTATCCAAAGCGCCAATAGTAGGTCACGCTCACGCGGTCGCGTGTACACTGCACGTGCGGTGCGAGAACGAACGTCGTCAACCGTCAACTCCGCGAAGTGCCACTGTGCCACCTACCTACTCCCCCCACTCCCCCGTGCCTCCGGTGACGTCCGTACTACGCTGTTATATGTACTATAACGCCACGGGCGGCCCACGGAGAACAATGAATGGCAAAAATTACTTCGAATTTCTTCAGTTTACATTGTATTAAACCGTTTATTCCTACTCTCCAATAATTAAAAATCTCATTTCAACTATTATTAATATTTAAACTTATTATAGTATATAACTTTGTATTGTACATGCTGTGGTCTCCTTTTTAATACATGAAGGCCAATAAAATTCTCGTACTTAAAAAACGTTGAAATTCAAGTCGAAAACTTAACTCAGCGACAATCAATGTCAAAATCTTGTCAAAAACTGAGATTAGAATGCGAACGTTCTTAAATAAATTACGGTCATTTTTTACATTTATATATAAAAACAAAAAAAAACTTGAGAGGTGTCAAGGGACACCCGGATGGAACGAAGTTCAAAGAGAGAGACAGACAGAGAAACACGCGCACGCCGCACGGCTTACAACTATAGCAAAAAGTGTCATTCCAACTTTTGGTCTTAATTTTTTCCGTCTAGCCTCCTTTCGCAACGCGCGATAAGAAACTTCGTTCCATCATCATCTGCCTAGCCTTTTCCCAACTATGTTGGGGTCGGCTTCCAGTCTAACCGGATGCAGCTGAATACCAGTATTTTACATGGAGCGACTGCCTATCTGACCTCCACAACCCAGTTACTGGGTAATACGATACCCCTTGGTAAGACTGGTTGTCAGACTTTCGGGCTTCTGACTACCCGTAACGACTGTCAAAGATCCACGAATGACAGCCGGGACCAACGGCTTAACGTGCTTTCCGAGGCACGGAGGGGTCTCGGTATGTAAAGATGGTCACCCATCCACAGACCAACCGCGGCAAGCGTAGCTTGACCTGACCGATCGACCTGTGCGGCTGTTATAATTTAGCCACAAAAAACTGAATAAGTAGGTAGTAGTAAATATAGTTAGTATAATATCGTATAATGGATCGTTACCTTTCTGGATTTATCTATTTAAACATGATACATAGTTTATATAACAAAGTCACTTTTCGTGCTTCACGTGCTTGTCTGTATAACCGTTTACATAGTTCTTCTAAACTACACACTGAATTTTGATGCGGTTATTACTATCATTTAGAAAATGTATTACAGAGGGTTTATGTATTTAATGCTTTACTATGTAATTTTGATAAAGCACAGAAATGCCGATGTTTTAACACGTGTGAAGCAAGTTCGGGTCGCTAGTTAGTACATTATATAAAAGGACTAGCTTCTGCCCGCGGCTTCGCCCGCGTGGATGTCGGAAATTATCCCACGGGGACGGGCTAACAGGATAAAATGTATGTGTTTCCCCAGGATGCCATCTATCTCTATGCCAAATCAGAAGTTCAGTGGTTTAGGCGTGAAAATGTAACATACAGTTTCAAGTTCAAATCCTCCCCTTAAAAACTGAATAACCCCTTTTTGTCCTGTCAGTGGTAAATTTTCGACAACTTTACTTACTTTTTATTAATTATTTTCTGTCAAAAGTATCAATACTGAGTTTCGAGTTACTCGGACCGCGCATTCAATTTCTTCCACACAAACTTAACACCCCTATATCCCCCTATGAGGGGTAGTTTAGAAAAACTTGTAATGATAAAGTTTATTACTTACTTAGGCAAATATTCTTGCCAAGTTTCAAGTTTATTAACTAATGAATAAGATTTTTCCTATAAACTGTATCCCCCGCTCTTCACCCCCACATGGGGTGGAATTTTGAAAAATCGTTTGGGATTATTCATAACTTGATTCAAAGATTATTTATACCAATTTTCGAGTTAATCAAGCCACGCATTATAATCCTCCCTTGTAAAATTAACTACCCCTTTTCAACCCGTAAGGGGTAGATTTTCGAAAAACCCTGATACATGTTACTCTTTATTTTTGGTATTTAGTATAAACACTGAGATTCGAGTTAACCACGTCGTCGTGTCGTATTACCCAGTAACTGGGTTGTGGAGGTCAGATAGGCAGTCGCTCCATGTAAAATACTGGTATTCAGCTGCATCCGGTTAGACTGGAAGTCGACCCCAACATAGTTGGGAAAAGGCTAGGCAGATGATGACTGAGATTCGAGTTAATCGGACCGCGCATTCAAATTATTCCACACAAACTTCAACACCCCTATATCCCCCTTTGAGGGGTAGTTTTGAAAAACTTATAATGATAAACTTTATTACTTACTTAGGCGAGTATTCTTGAAATATTTCAAGTTTATTAACCTAATGGAGAAGATTTCTCATATAAACTGTATTCCCGCTTTTCGCCCCGACAGGGGTGGAATTTAAAAAAAATAGTTTGGGATGTATGTAACTTGACTCAAAGATTATTTATACTAATTTTCGAGTTAATGAAGCCATGCAGTAAAATCCTCCCCTGAAAAATTTACTACCCCATTTCAGCCCGTCAGGGGTAGATTTTCAAAAAACCCTGATACACATTATTCTTTACTTTCAATATTAGGTACAAATACTGAGTTTCGAGTAAATCGGACTGCGCGCTAAAATTCTTCCATACAAACTTTGAAACCCCCCAATCCCTTAATAGGGGGTAGTTTAGAAGAAAAAAAACTGACAATCTTCATAATTTATTTAGATAAGTATTCGTGCCAAGTTTCAAGTTTATTAACCTAAGGAATAAGATTTTTCATACAAACGAATTCCCCCCTTTTCACCCTCTTAGGGGTGGAATTTCGAAAAATCCTTTCTTAGTGGATGCCTACTCTTCACAAAGAACACACCCTCCAAATTTCATGTCTCTAGGACCAGCGGTTTAGGCTGTGCGTTGATCTATCAGTCAGTCAGTCAGTCAGTCAGTCAGTCAGTCAGTCAGTCAGTCAGTCAGGACTTTGAATTTTATATATATAGATTAGGAAAGTGTCCCGACTTCGATTGACATATTTTATCATGGCCCAGCCCAAACTGCGAAAGCCCTATTTACACGGTGCAAGTTTCTGGAACCTTCAAGAGCAATAATCGTCATATGCCCTACATCATGTTCAATTATTGCTATTCAAGAATCGCATACAAGTGTTTAGGTCTATCTATGTTCAGTGGACTGCTACAGGCTGAGTTGATCGACTGATGCAAGTGTTTACACGTGTACGATTTCCATAAAATGGCGTACAATAATTGAATGCGGCTATTTACACCAAGGCTGGGCGGCAAGGAATTGTAAGGCGATTATTGCATAAAACTTTTACCTCGTCTAAACAAAGAGTTGTACAATACAAGCTTGTACCATTTTAGGACGTGTTGATACTCTTAGTACCTATTGCCCTTATTAGCACTGCCAAACATTTCATTCAGTTCTAAACGTCTTCTCGAGATTTTTTAAACTATCTTCGTTCGTATGTTTCTAAGCGCTTCCTGTCATCCGATTGACCTTTGTAACGTGAAGCTGGCCAGATTATGCACTATGCAGCCAGAAATTGACCAAAACAACTTGGTACTCAACCAAACAAGTTAGCCCCGTCATGTTTAGTCTGTAGTTTATTTAAACGCACTAATCTCTGGATTTCGGATTAGCAAAAAATTATGTTTGCATTTTGATAGCCCAATTCTTGAAGAAGGCTATTTAACATCACTCTAGGTCCCTTAGGAGGCGAGCAAAAGGAAAAAAGTCAGAAGGAAGGCTAAGCAAAAACGAAATAATGCGACGCGACGGGGTGGGTCGGGGACAAGAAATTTCACGCGGACGACGTCGCAGGCAGAAGCTAGTTTTAGATAAGTATCAATATTAGTTGATGAAAATGTGGTCCCACAAAGATGTGGGATTTTTTTTAATTTCAAAAATTTTGTGAATACTTTAAGGCCATAGTATAACAAAAGCGGCCAAGTGCGAGTCGGACTCGCCCATGAAGGGTTTCGTTGAGTTGATTGAATGAAAGGTAAATTGCGGTTTACGATTTATGACGTAAGTATTTAAAAAAAACCGGCCAAGTCAAAATCAAAAAATCAAAATCAAGTCATTTATTCAAATTAGGCTGAGAGTCAGCACTTTTCGAACGTCAAAATTACAAAAGACAGTCCCCCAAAAACGCCCGCCCTTCACGAAGTCGCAAGTGCGAGTCGGACTCGTGCACGAAGGGTTCCGTACCAACCATTATCTATAAAAATCAATCATGAGTTGATTGAATGAAAGGTAAATTGCGGTTTACGATTTGTGACGTATCAAAAAAAAACTACTTACTAGATCTCGTTCAAACCAATTTTCGGTTGAAGTTTACATGGTAATGTACATCATATATTTTTTTTAGTTTTATCATTCTCTTATTTTAGAAATTACAGGGACACATTTTACCACTTTGGAAGTGTCTCTTGCGCAAACTATTCGGTTTAGAAAAAAAATATATTAGAAACCTCAATATCATTTTTGAAGACCTATCCATAGATAACCCACAAGTATGGGTTTGATGAAAAAAAAAATTTTGAGTTTCAGTTCTAAGTATGGGGAACCCCCAAAATTTATAGTTTTTGGAACGAAGTTCCTTATCGCGCGTTGCGAAAGGGGGCTAGACGGAAAAAATTAAGACCAAAAGTTGGAACGACACTTTTTGCTATAGTTGTAAGCCGTGCGGCGTGCGCGTGTTTTTCTGTCTCTGAGAGAGAGAGAGTCTCTTATAGAAAGCAAGCCAGTTATACTTCGTTCCATCCGGGTGTCCCTTTTTTTCTATTTTTGTGTGAAAATCTTAATGCGGTTCACAGAATACATCTACTTACCAAGTTTCAACAGTATAGCTCTTATAGTTTCGGAAAAAAAGTGGCTGTGACATACGGACGGACAGACGGACAGACAGACATGACGAATCCATAAGGGTTCCGTTTCTTGCCATTTGGCTACGGAACCCTAAAAAGGATCCAATCCATACATATAGATGAAAATGAGTTGTGTACGAGGGCGACACTGAAAGTTTTTAGAACTGGCCACTTGTAAACGATGTATTAAAAACTTGAGAGGTGTCAAGGGACACCCGGATGGAACGAAGTTCAAAGAGAGAGAGAGAGAGACAGACAGAGAAACACGCGCACGCCGCACGGCTTACAACTACCTATAGCAAAAAGTGTCGGTCCAACTTTTGGTCTTAATTTTTTCCGTCTAGCCCCCTTTCGCAACGCGCGATAAGGAACTTCGTTCCAATATTTGAGAGGTGTCAAGGGACACCCGGATGGAACGAAGTTCAAAGAGAGAGAGAGAGATAGACAGAGAAACACGCGCACGCCGCATGGCTTACAACTATAGCAAAAAGTGTCGTTCCAACTTTTGGTCTTAATTTTTTCCGTCTAGCCCTCTTTCGCAACGCGCGCTAAGGAACTTCGTTCCAAAAAATAAGTACGAATTTTGAAAAGGGAACTGCCAATATTATTGGTATTTTATTAATTTGTCATTTGTTTACGATTTGGCGGCAAATTGAAAATTGTCTGCGTCACGTCAGTATGAATTTAACCCGAGAAAATTTTCGTACAATGATTTTTTGTGACTTTCGATGTCATTTAACCGACTCATTGCCACCATCATTTTCATGCATACTTTAGCCAGGCCCCGAACATTGGACGATGACGCGCCAGGCGCGTCATGGGCCTACCATCAAGGATGACGCACCTAGAGCGTCATTGGCACCCTGTGATGTTTTATGCGTATTTCGCCGTTATCATGCGTCGTGTGCTTCGATTCGTATTCGTTGGTATTCAAAGGAAATATGGCCGCACAAGGTAGGATTTATTTATTTTAGTAAAATGTTACGAGGGTCGCCAACATTTTTGTAAATTTACTTGTATTAGGCATTTGTTTGTGATAATAAACGTATTATTTGTAGATAATCAGCAAGCAGACGATTTTTTTCCTGAATGTAGTTAATCGATAAGCATGAGCATTACCAACAAGATAACAATAAAGAAAACGATGTTTTTCCCGAATGTAGTTAATCGATTTTGCATACCTATTTCAAAGAAGCGTAAATTCATGGGACCATGTACCATAACCAATAGTCAATATACAAATTATAATTCAGACACTAGCATTGAATAAATTATGGATTCTGAAGAAGAGGAATGTGAGAAAAAGAAAACAAAGTTTAAAGTAAGAATATCTAAGGAGGAACCTAAGTCGCTCCTTAAAAATAAGTCAGACCCTGATTGTTGTGCAACAGAAAAATACCGTGCCGTAAAATAATTTGCCGTTCAGTGTCAGGCTGTATGTTGAACAAAATATGATTTGCGACCGTAACACGGATGTATTTACAGAATTATAATCATTCAAATCATTAAGACAACCCTCTAAGTTCAAATAATCCCATTGAATGACTATTTCATGAAAAAGCCATTTAATGGGATTAAATTAAATTAGAGGGTTGTATTGGTGATTTTAATTATTATAACTCAGATAAGTCATATTTATTACGGTCGCGAATCATATTTTAATCAACATATAACCTGACACTGACCTACAAATTGCAAAAAACGTAAGAAAATTTTAATTTCGCGGGCTTCCACCTTAAATAATATTACGCCAATATACGGGATGGTAACCGTTTTCACGTCGGTGTCCGTCCCATCCCGTATAAGTTTGTAAACTGTTACAAAAAGTTTGCTAACCCTGACCTAAAAAAAAATGAGATAGGTATGAGCGCCGCGCCGCCGCCGGCGCGCCGCCGTCGCCGTGGGTTCACGTCGACGCGTCGTCGCCGAGTGGCGAACGCGGCGCGCCGTCGCGCGTCGTCGCGACCAGTCGCATCGCAACTCAACTAGCTTTCCCGCACACACGCGCGGCCAAGCCCGCATTAGTTCGTCAGTTGAGTCGAATATTTCACCGAGTGAACGTGTGTTGTTGTTTAGTGTTAACAATGGCAGCAGCTTCGACTACTATTGATGTATAAAACGAAAATAACTGCGGTGGAGACGTTCTACAGTACCTACTGCAAAGACAGGAAAACTTCTATGCCTGCACTGTATGCTCTTACACGCCCAATTTTGAATATACCAGCCACCAGCACGCCCCGTGCGAGAGAGTCTTTTCCACAGCTGGACTCGTGATAACCTCGAAACGTTCACGACTAAATCCTTTGAGGCTAACTAAGATAGTATTTATCCATGACAGCTATGTATTTGGTGTAAGTATGTAGGGATTAAAGTTACGTCCGTCATATCTTATTATAATTGTGCTGTTGTTATTGAAATTTTGATATTTTATTTTTTCTATATCAAGAGCCAGCAATACTCACTTAGATGATACTACTTTAATTACTTATATTCTTTGTTCTTAGTTTTTTACATTATTATAGAATTTAATTAATTATACATATTTAACAGTAATGCTGATATTTTTTTTTTTTTTTGGTTTTTATTGTATGTATAGATAAGTAGATAGTGATGTGATTAAAAACGCTCAGTGTAGTTCAACTGAAAATAATGAAATTATTAATTTTCACTAAATGTGATCTCCAATTAATTAGAAGACTGTTAAATTGTAATTAACAAATACGTTCCTTTATCAAAAAATATAAATCTCTCCCTGGTAAAAAAATATCTAAGGCCCACGGCCGGCCACGCCGCGCCGCCGTCGCCGCCGTGAAAATTTTCAGGCCACGCCGCCGCCGTGGAATTGGCCATCGGCGCTCATATCTACTTCGAATTGACATACATAGAACCTTCATGGTTTGAGATTTTGAGTGAAACTTTTTTCACATGGTATCTATGAAGTTCTTCTTTTAAAAAATGTGCAACATTCGATTCGATATCGACTTTCAGTTGTTTTTTTTTTATTCAGCTTAGACAAGAAAGATGGATACTTCGAAAATTCGAGTTATTTTTTAATACGAGTTCCGACGCGGAACTAACGCTGCAGAAACAGCTCGCAATAACAATGTTGCGTTTGGAGAGGGGACTTCTAATGAACGCACCGTGCATTTTTGGTTTATAAACGCTTTCGTGATGGAAACTTTGATTTGAAGAACGAACCACGTGTAAGACCGCCCACACAGGTGAATAACAATGAATTGAAAGAGATGGTGGAAGCCGATCAGCGCCAAACTACCCAGGAATTAGCGGCATGCACATCATCAGGCGGGAGGAGACGCCCGGGTGTCACCACTGTCAGGATCGCCCAGAGGACACGGTGGAGCATACGGTGGAGGTCTGCCCTGCTTGGGCAGAGCACCGCCGTGTCCTCGTAGAGGCGATTGGCAGCGGCGGCGACCTCTCGCGTCCGGCCCTGGTTCAAGCCATGGTCCGGGGTGAGAGGGAGTGGGAGGCAGTCGCCTCCTTCTGCGAAGCAGTCATGCTAGCGAAGGAGGTGGCGGGGTGGGCGAGGGAACGCACCTTGCGCACCTCACGCCTCAGCCGCCGCGGGAGACGCTCCGGGCGTCGGGAGCCGCGTGACGACTCCCGGCCACCGTAGGCGCGGGCATGCGGGCGGAGAGTAATGGGTAGCTCTCCGTCCGATCAGGATTAGGCCCGTGCCGGACGGCGTGTACGTGTTCCACGCGCGCCTCAAAGAGATGTCAGCAAAAGTGACGGGGCCCCATAGGGCCGAAGCCTGCCAGGGTAGCGGGAACATCCGAAAGGGTTTACCGCTGCCCTGGAACATAAAGGGCTAAGGAAGGAACACGGGTGGGTTTTAGTCAGTAAGAGTCTGACACTCCCTCCTGCTCCACCCAGAGCAGGAGGAGTCATTTGATGATTTCCCATCCTCAAAAAAAAAAAAAAAAAAAGACCTCACACAGCATGAGAAACCGTTTTAACTGTTCAGGAACTGCACTTAAAAACCATTCGTCACCCTCCGTATTCGCCAGACAATTTTCTACGTGATAAAAAATTTTCTTCTCAAGAGGCAGTAGAAAATGCTTTCACACAGTTTGTCGAATCTAGATCATGAGACTTCTATCGCGAAGGCATAAATGACCTTCCTATTAGATGGCAGCAATGTATCGATAATAATGGTAATTATTTTGATTAAATAAATATGTTAAATTAAAAAAAAAACTAATTTCAAATTTTCAGTACAAATCGGCAATTTCATACTTTATTTATTTATTTAACCCATAATATTTATTGTTTTGTACTTTTTTGTGAATAAAATATTTGAATTTAAAGATTAATTTTAAAATGTTGCTTAAGGTTAAGTAATGATTAATTATTACGTGTGCTTAACCATTTAGACATTTAAATATTTGTAATCTTAAATCTCTTTGGCTTAACCATAACTATACAGCAAAGCTTTTGAATAAACCAAAATTATACAACACAAAAGAATTATGACTTCAATGATAGGTTTTTTTGTGTACACACTGTACACTGAATGAAACAAGTCTGCCTTCCATAATGTAGAGATAAGTTTTGTGATAAAATTAATTTTATCTTACCTTTTGAACTGTTTACTGGAATGAGCAGAAATAAATGTTAAATAACTGTTTTGAATTCAGATCCAAGATTTTTATTCAACACTACTGACTGTACCTGGAATGAGGGTTGGACTGTGTGAAAGATAATATGGCAAGCAAGGGAGTGACTACCGAAGTGACGATTATTATGTACTAAAGAAAAAGACCTTTTGCGCCGACCCCAAATAAGTAAATTGGGATAACGGCAAGAGAACTGACTGTACATATTTATTACCACTTTACCTTTAATGCAAACTGTACTCTGTGGCTGAACGTCTCGCGTACTTAGAGCACAAATTACTAAATACCACTTAAAGTTAGACTAATAATAGACATAATGTAAACAGCTGTCTCACTGAAGTGTCTTCCTTACATTAATGTATACTAATCTTTTATACACTGTGGAAGTGCTCGAAGATCGTCCACATTTATTCTATGGTCCACACACCGATAACCGAACAACAAAAACAATGATATGTACTCGTATCTACTGTTTCTCAGGGCACAGAGTACTTTTACTATAATTATTATGTCTCAGTGGATCACACTGGGAAGTAGGGTGACCACAGAACACTATTACTCCTAGCGGAGCGGGTGACTGTGACACACTGCTGCAGTCAACTGACATTCGTAGAATCCAGTGTTGCCAACTCAATTTTTTAAAGAGAGCTAGATTACCTTCGAAAAAGAGCTAAAATAGAGCTGAATTTTTAGAAAAAAAAGAGCTAAAATAAAAGATAGTTTAAAAATCAAAATTTTCATGATATTATATATTATCTTGTTAGATTGATAAGAAAGATTTAAAAAATACGATTATTCGTCGTCAGAACTATCAAAATTGTGTGTCAAATTCACTAATTCTAATCCACTTGTGCTTGGTTCTGAGTTTTCCACATCATAAGTTGCCATGGTACCAATTTTATTTTAGGACTTCTTTTGGCACTTCATAGTTGTGGCAGTATTTTTTGTGTGTATGGCCTACTCGATGACATTTTGCAGGTTGCACTTTGCTATAATTTATTTTAATTCGCACTACAACTACACAAACAATTAACACAGTACTCCACCACGATCGTACACCAATTACCAAAATCAAGGAATGAATGATCGAAACTAAGTACTTAAATGAAACGAACGAAATAAAACAATACGGGGATTCCCCGTAGTTCAACGCATAGACTAAATATGGCTCTATGTATTAATTTTTGTACTCGTTGGTCGTCTGCATGAAATTCGGATACACACCTAAAAGTTTGAAAGAAAAAAACACCAAAAGCTTTTTTTTTCATGTATTCAAATGGAGCTAAAATTAAAAAATTAAAGAGCTAGAGAGCTAAAATTGTTTTTTTGGAGCTGATTAATTGAAAATAGAGCTAAATTTAGCTCTAATAGAGCTAAATTGGCAACACTGGTAGAATCACAGATATAGTGTTGCCTATCGATAGTCGACTATCGCTAAACTATCGATAGTCTATCGATAGTTGACGTCATATCAATAGTAGTTTCACTATCGATAGTTTTGCAACTCTGCAGATAACTTAGAATGTGATGTGGCCATAATGAAAGTTTGGATTGATTACCACTTTACCAGGCTCCTGCGCCAAATTCTATTATGCCAGATACACACGCAGCAACTTTAGTCACCCGCGCCGATGCCGCGGCTGCTATTTGCTGGCGAAAATCTAAATCTAAATCTCACTTCCACACAGCTTTTTAACCCCCGACGCAGAAACGACGGGGTGTTATAAGTTTGACGTATCTGTGTGTGTGTGTGTGTGTGTGTGTGTGTATGTCTGTCTGTGGCATCGTAGCTCCCGAACGGATGAACCGATTTTGATTTTGTTTTTTTTGTTTGAAAGGAGTATTTGTCGCGAGTGTTCTTAGCTATGTTTGATGAAAATCGGTCCAAGATGGCCGCCGCCACAAAATGGCGGATTACATATTTTTTCACAACTCCCTCAATATGGGTATCAAATGAAAGGGCTTGACTAGTAGAATAGTATACACTATGACAAATTTCCAAGATGGCCACCACCACAAAATGGCGAATTACAAAAAACCTGATTAAATACCAAATTACCTGAATCTTAGAACGCAAGAAAATAAAAGAAATGAAATAATAAGGAGTCCCTACAAAAAGCATAAAATAAAAAATTAAATTAAAAATTTTAAAAACCCCCGACAACGTGACACCCTATAAAAAGAAAAAAATAACCTTGAAATTATGACCCTACGTAAGTACGTATGAAATTTTTTGATTAAATATTGTCCTGTCGGGGGACCGCTACTATTTTAAACTTTAACAGAACGTTAGGCTAATAATTAGAGCGGTCCCCCGACGGGACAATATTTAATCAAAAAATTTCATACGTACTTACGGAGGGTCATAATTTCAAGGTTATTTTTTTCTTTTTATAGGGCTTCACGTTGTCGGGGTTTTTTAAACTTTTTATTTAATTTTTGAATTAATCTTTATAGACACATCTACTGTCAATATCTGTGGTGTGGACGTAAGGACGTACTTAAGGTTTTGAAGTCGCTGCGTATATCTAGTTCTAGCATAATTAGGCAGTCGTTTAGTTTGGCCACGGACTGTTTTTTTTTTAATTCAAATGTTTGTACGTGAAAGGACTTGATGGGAAGCCTTTGCTTAGCAGTGGGATGCTAGGCTAACAAAAAAAAACGGGTTGCACTCGGAAGTGCCGGCAGAAGTGAAAACTTGAATATTAACGTTGTGCACTTTTAGCCGACTTCTAAAAAAGAGGAGGTTCTTAATTCGGATGTTTGTATTTTTTTTATGTTTGTTCGCGCATAACTCCGTCGCTTGCCAACCGTTTGAAAAATTCTTTTTTTGTTGGAAAGGGTATTATACTTCCCAAATGGTCCCATTGAAATTTCGACAAGATTTGATGATGAGTTTCGGAGTTAGACAACGGAATTCTTCAATAAATGCCAGCAAAATCAACGACTATTGCTGCTATCGCTTATGTATGTATTGTTTATGCAATCACACAACATAACGTCACGCCTGTACCCTCTAAAGGGATACGCAGATGTGTTCAGTATACCACGGTACACCCTCATTTCTGTCAAAGTTGTTATTGGGGTTATTGGGTAGATTTCACTTTTTAGGTACAAAAAGTGAAAACTAAAAAAAAATTACAAAAAAAAACAACCGACTTCCAAAAAAAACCACTAAGAGAAAAATAACTTTCATTTCGGAAGTCGGTGTCAAAAAACGAAAATGCGGAACCTGCGACACCGACTTCCGAAATTAAAGTTATTTTCTCTTTGTAGTTTTTTTTTTTAATTTGGTTGTTTTTTTTTTCTTTTTTGTAAAATGTTTTTTGATATTGAATACGGTCTACTCTCCCTCCATCTTACGAATTTTCGATCAGGTCACGTGTCCTGACGCGAGTTTAACATTTTTTACCCATCACAAAAAACTCTCTCTCCGTCTTACGAATTTTCGATCAGGTCAAGTGTCCTAACGCGAGTTTAACATTTTTTACCCATCACAAAAAAGTGCACAACGGCGCTAAAGAAGTTTTCACTTCAAAAATAAACCTGGTTGCACTGCGTGTACATACATACAAAAATTTCAATTCTGTCGTTTCTTAGCTGGCAAGTCTCATGTTTTATCTCATATTTTGGTAGTTTTGGTGCTTTATTTTGCAACACTGCTGTTTAATAATGTTGATTGCTTTGCTCTGACCGTAGACAGAGGATAGTAGGTAGACTAAGACAAGTCCTCAGCGTATGCAGTATGAGATAGCGATAGTTCAACATAAGCACATTACTGCAGCTTTAATCGTCTTTTTAGATGAAATTATCGCAATATTTTGCTTATTATTGACACAAAATAGTCTTAAGTACAATATTTTTTAAATTTACTTGCTGAAATAGGTAAAAAATGCTACTTACCGATAAAAGGTTGTGTTTGGTTAATTTCGTTCACTACGACTTTTACAGCCGATTACATAGCAACTTACCATCATTACACACTAAATATTACCTTTTGGAATATCAATAAAGTCAGAAATTACACAAAGTATGCGTTTCACAGTTTATATCAACGCAAATATTTTAACACCACAATTTGTTTGGCATCGAATGGCGTCGATGCCAAACAACAAAAACCGATACGCGCATATAGATAGAAAATGCATGCTTTGTCCTGCTCACACATACACATTGTGACATAAGTGTCGTCTCACTTTCGCAATTATTATTATTTTAACAGCATGTCTATTACTAATTACTATCCTCTGTCTACGGCTCTGACCCATGGCTCTGACCTATAGTATAAAATAGTGTGTGTTTAATTATCTGGATTGATTAGATCAGTGATGCCAGACGTACGATAATTATCGTACATGTACGATAATTTCGACACTCATACGATGTACGATATAATATGTATTATCGTACGCCAAAGTACGATAATTTCCAACCTTCCTCCGAAGTGGGGTGAAAAGACTATTATCCAGTGCCTTAAAATCAGAATAAAAGCCAGAATAAGAAACAAACTTGCAACAAAAACTGTTAAAGGGGTTTTACTTTCAGCGCAATGCGTAAAAAACCAACCAAAAGAATGCTGTTATGGTTATAGACCAACTGATAAAATGATAATTATCACGAATGAATTCAGCAGTCCTTTATTCAAAAACGGCTGGCGCTGGTGCAGACGTAGAAGCAAATACCGATACCGATGATCCCACTCTTAGATAATAAAATAAATACCGTAAGTTATTTTAAAATTTCTGTCTAATTTCACAACTTTCTAAAATTCCTATCCTATTTCTAGTTTTGCGAAATAGCGCGTTTCGCGCGGTTTTGGTAGGTATACGATAATTTTTCATCTGGTACGATAATTTTCGAATATTGATACGATAATTCACTCGAACTCGTCTGGCAACCCTGGATTAGATCCATCATTGACATTGATCCACAGAACACTAATACCCCATTGATCATTCAGTTGTTGTGAAATGTGGGTTTATTATTTCTAATGAATGAATTTTAAATATTCTGTAATCTGTTTAAAACCTGCAGACATGACGAAGAATTTTAAGGAATTTGATAAGAACTCGTCAGATGAGGACAGTTCATCTAGCATCTTTATCGATTCCAGTGATGATGATGATGCATTATCAGATAATAATGGTTAGTATAATAAGGCACATAATGTTTTATTTGGCAATTTATTAACAGGCGCGTTTGGCCACATAACCTCGAGACCAACACTTGAAAGAAACGACGATGTGGACAACAATAGATAATTCATTAATCCACTAAAAACGAAGTTAATACTTGATATTCGATTTTATTTTTAAGTGAGATGATTGTTAGTATAATTTAGAAGATGTGGGTTTGCTACTGTTCATTTTTTTTATATGGAAAAGCAAACAAATTGGTCATCATGGGTAATCTTTACGCCAAGAGGTTATGATATCATTCTATTTATGTACATAATTATTTGCTTAATTATATACGAATTAATCGAATGCATACCAGTATGGACTTGTGGTATGTTTATAGAACTGTGGGGCTGTACCAGAAAGAGTACTAAGCAAGTTATGACTGGTGTTGTTCTCTTCACAAAATATCAAGATACTTTTGTTTGTTAAATAAATGGAAGTTTAATATTATATGAACTACACAGTTACAGACACAAACACGAAAAACTATTTCAATTTATAATTTGTATACATGGTAGTATAGCAGTGCTAGCTATTACAAAACATCAGTCATACATTTTATAGACAACCCCATACTGCCTTCTACATGACGAACATCACCATTAATCCATGACATTGTGATGTGGTACCCTGTGGCCTCAGGCCTGATCGGCTCATGTACTCTTGACATTAAAAATAAATTAATATCATGGTATTTTATGATAGTTTATAGATCATGTGTGGGTGCTAGTGTGAAAATGGCATAGTAATAGAATCTTTTATTTTCAGATCCAGATGAAAATGATATGAGTGAAGATGAAACCAGTGAAAACAAAATTGATGAGATAGATGAGGAAGATGAGGATGATGTTGTCAAAGCTATAAAAGCTGAAAAAAATAAACTCCGTGATCATCCTCCAACCATTATATGTGAAGATTTCATTGTTGATATATCGCTTCATCCTTCCAAGAATTTAATAGCAATTGCCAACATTGTAGGAGATGTGCTATTGTATGAATATAACAATGAAGAGACAAAACTAGTGAAAACATTAGAGTTGCATTTAAAAGCCTGTAGAGACATAGAATTTGATGATGAGGGAACCACTTTATTCTCAACTGCCAAGGTTTGTAATGTTTTCTCCTTTAAAAATGAATAATATATGGGGTAATCGGTATATGGTGCTTTACTTGAGATGGATGGTACTACAGCTAATTTGCAAAATTGACCCTGGTAACTTGGCATCCAAACTGGGATAAAGGTCTAACCAGATGCAGAATGATGAATATTTTACATGGAGCGACTGCCTATCTGACCTTCACAACACAACCCAGCTCCTGGGTAACACAAATATACTATACCCTTGGGCAAAACTGTTTTTCCGGCTTTTTCGGGCTTCTTTGGCGAATGACTGTCAAAGATCTACGAATTTCAAACAGGAGCAACTGCTTAACATGCTTTCAAAGGTACAGAGGGGTCTCGGTATATTATAGATGGTCACCTATCCACAGGCCGACCGCAAGCGTTGCCCTTACCTAGCCTTGAAGTTCGACCTGTGTGGCTGTGATTATTTAGCCACCAGCCCCTCTATGTGACTGTAATACTGTATAATGATGATAAACATACTAAAATATTTTTTTTTATTTAAAGGACAAGACAGTTATGGCCACGGATGTGGAATCAGGGAAGCTGAAGAGGTGCTACGAAAATGCACATGATGAACCAGTTTACAGACTTTTGAATCTAGACAGAGATAAAATTGTTACTGGTATTTTGATATTTTTGAATACTAGACATTGTTTTTATTCATTGTGAGATGTTTTTTTTTTAATATTTCGATTTATTTTTAATCAGGTGATGATGGGGGAACAGTCAAATTATGGGACATGAGAAAGCCTGATCCTGTTTTTAGTATAAAAATTGGTGAAGAACATGTTAGTGATATGATAACAAATGATGCTCAGAAGTATCTAGTTTGTGCAAGTGGAGATGGTGTTCTAACATCAATTGATCTTAAAGGAAGGTAAATCTATTGGACAGTTTACACATCATAATAATAATTGGAGTCAGGTTATTCCGGATTTCTATTTTGTCTCAGTAAGGTGTCCCACCTGTGCGCAATTTTCGAAACAGATTTTAATTTTTGCATAATAATAGTAGTTTAATGATTATATTTAAAAACGAAAGTAATGCTAATACTAACAGTTGGTACTTAATTATTGTTTCAGTAAAATTTACACAACATCGGAAGAATATGATGCCGAGTTAACTTGCTTGGGATTGTTTAGATCCGACACTAAGCTACTTGTAGCCTCATCAACAGGAAAATTATATTTATTTAATTGGAAAGAATTTGGACTACACAGTGATGAATATGTTGGACAAAAACATGCCATTCAGTGCATGATACCTATCACCCAGAATATTGTGGTCACGTCAGGTGAAGATGGCATTTTGAGAGCAGCACATATGTTCCCGCAACGGCAGTTAGGTGTGGTTGGCCAACACAGACTCCCTGTGGAACACCTCGACATAAGTCACGATGGCCAATATGTCGCTTCATGCTCTCATGACAATGACGTTAAATTTTGGAATATCTCTTACTTTGAATCTATTGATACCATTATTGACGTTAATCAAAAACAAAATAAAAGACGAGATTTAAGCAATAACTTACCATCAAGCAGTATAAAGAACGCATCAGATTTCTTTTCTGGATTAGTTTAATACAGTAAAGAGTATATTTTTATTTTTTGTTTTCTTTTTACTCATTTGCAAGATGTTAGATCACCAAAAGAAGAATACAACGAAGAAAACATTCAGAAAAAGACGGAGTGTTCCAAAAAGAACAAAATTATATGTATTACACTAGGTGTTGCTGCGTGGAGGTCGAAAAAAAAACCGTGTGCTTTACCCGTAGACAGAGTAGTTTCTCTGTCTACGGCTTTACCCCAGCAAAATAATGTCGAAAATAGTCATTTAAATCTTATAAATAATTAGTTGCCCAGCTTCTGTAATTGTTGCGCACATTTTTTAATTTGTTGCACTTATAGATTTTTAGTTATTTCAAGAAAAAAAATTCCTGATGGGGTAACGTTTATAACGTTACCGCAGCGACAAAAGCGACGGGGCCCCATAGGGCCGAAGCCTGCCAGGGTAGCGGGAACATCCGAAAGGGTTTACCGCTGCCCTGGAACATAAAGGGCTAAGGAAGGAACACGGGTGAGTTTTAAGATTTCCCATTCTGAAAAAAAAAGCGACATTTTTTTTTATGAGAATGTTAAATAAATAACAATATTATAATATCTGTAGGTACTGTGAAAACATTATTATTATTATCTTTCGGCTACTTATTCAAACTCAAACTATTTATCTATACTTATAATAAATCTGTAGAAGTGAAAATTCTGTACGGACGCCAGCAGGTCAACCTACCCGAAACTGTCAGATTCTCCCAATCAACATTGAACCTAATGCTTTGGCAATAAAGTCGAAAATCTATTAAAGAAATCTGACAGATTGTAGTAGCTTGATGTGCTGGCGTCTGTACATTGAAAATATCAAAAAAATAAATGGCAGGGGGTGTTACTAGACCGACACCGAACCCAAAAATGTGATTAAAAAAATTTTTGTCTGTCTGTCTGTCTTTTGGTCTGTCTGTCTGTCTGTTTGTTCAGGCATCACGCAAAAACTACCGGTTCGATTACGATGAAACTTGGTATAATTATTCTTTAATATCCTGGGCACCACACTGGGTACTTTTTATCCCGGAAAAGTATATACAATAAAAAACAAACTTAATTTTGCGGTTCGATCCCTAGACCCATTACTGTGTCAACCGCAAATAATAAGTTTGTCGTAGGTTACGTCACCCGCAGTGGAGTTCATTTTTATTCCTTTTAGTTTTTAGAGTTATTTAGGTTTATTTTCATATAAGTCGTAGGTATAGATTTTAATTTTAAAGTATAGGTAGCATATTTGATAGTGTACGTAGTGACCGTAGGTTATTTTATAATACTGTTAGGTAGGATTAGTCATTCGTATAGATATTAGTTTTTTAGGGATTTTGCTTATTTATTGAGTTTAGATTAGTTATCATCAGAAATAGGTTTATTTAGGTAGGTAGGTATTTTATTTTCAGTTATTGAGTTTATTTTTGGAACGAAGTTCCTTATCGCGCGTTGCGAAAGGGGGCTAGACGGAAAAAATTAAGACCAAAAGTTGGAACGACCCTTTTTGCTATAGTTGTAAGCCGTGGGGCGTGCGCGGGTTTCTCTGTCTCTCTCTTATAGAAAGCAAGCCAGTTATACTTCGTTCCATCCGGGTGTCCCTTGACACCTCTCAAGTTTTTTTTTAATTATGTAGGTACTTAGGTAAAGATATCATATAGGTAGGTACCCTCTTAATCACCACTATTAATGAGACACAATTGGTTTTTAGCCACAAAGGGCCCGCGAGATAGATGGCATCCTGGGGAAGCACATACATTTTATCCTGTTAGCACGTTCCCGTGGTATAATTTCCGACATCCACGCGGGCAGAAGCTAGTCCTACATATTTTAAAAGATAGCATAATTTAACTACTACGCGGTCGCTTAATGAATTTTAAGTAAACACGGCTACAGATCAAGCTATACATTTCCAGTATAAGCTGACACTTTTGTACACGTCTGTACTAAACTTGTAACACCATCCTACTTAATGTACCTACTACGCGGTCGCTTTTTTGTTAAACTTGGTCGGGTTATCACGGTCTTGCACTTCCTAAAGACTTTTATTTATTATCTCGTTAATTATTGTATACGTACTACGCTGAAATTGTGTCCGTTTCAATGGCGCGGCCACGACGTTTTTTTTTAAAAAAATAAACCATGCCAATATTTTGTAACAATTTGTAAAAGTTGATTCCCAAAACCATAAATTTGTCAAAGCTATGGTTAAAAAGTTATAAGGGTATGAACGTGGCCGCGCCATTGAAACGCGCGGCCACGGAGATCTTTAAAACTAAGCATTGCAGAGACCTGAAATTTAGGTAAATAACAGATTGAATTTGTAAAAATATAGGAAAAATTCCTGGGTTTATATTTTAGGAGCTGCAAGACTTAAAACCTCATGGCCGCGCCATCGAAATGGTGTGAAACACGTTATCGCCGATATCTCGCTGAAAAAGCATCGCAGAGGTCTGAAGTTTTTTGTAAAACCTAGATTTGAATTTGTCAAAATAGGTAAAAATGCACAAAAAAATCCCAGGTTTACATTTCAGGAGCTGTGTACGGAATCATCAATACGTCTTGAATATGTCGATAGGGTGACCATGGCTTATTGTTTACAGAACACTTTCCACTTATTTTTAACCGACGAACAAAAACGGAGGTGAACGATGCTTTTTCAGCGAGATATCGGTGATAACGTATTTTTCACCGTTTCAATGGCGCGGCCATGGGGTTTTAGTCTCACAGCTCCTGAAATATAAACCTAGCATTTTTTGTTGTATTTTTACTAGATTTGACAAATTCAAATCTGGGTTTTACAAAAAACTTCAGACGTCTGCGATGCTTTTTCAGCGAGATATCGGCGATAACGTGTTTCACACCGTTTCGATGGCGCGGCCATGAGGTTTTAAGTCTTGCAGCTCCTAAAATATAAACCCAGGAATCTTTCCTATATTTTTACAAATTCAATCTGTTATTTACCTAAATTTCAGGTCAAAGTCAAATCATTTATTTCAATTAGGCACATAAAAGGCACTTTTGAACGTCAAAATTAAAATTAAAATAAAATTGATTCTAGTCGCCCCTTCCAAAAGGTAGTTTTCGTATGGAGAAGAATGGGCAAGAAACTCCACCGTTACTCTTTTAAAATGTTTTACAATATTTTGCATACATTAATTATATAATTATATGTGAAGACGATGCACCTAAACATAAAATTACTATACCGCAATAGGTAAAAGAATTAAAATGAATTAATGAAACCATGACATATAAATTTACTATGTGATAGGTACATGGTGCTCACATATTTACAAACATTCCAAAAGTAGACTATTTTCATAAATAAATAATAAGGAGTAAAAGTCCGGGTGACAAGCAATTACAGAATGCAAATCAATGTCAAAGAGAATAAAAAAAAAAGAATAAATTATACAATTACATTAGCAACCAGTTTGATTTTGTCTAGACTCTAGAGATTGTCCTATGGAGCAGGACCAGCATGTTTCCAAGCATTCTTATCTTGGATATAATCCTCTAATTTGTAATATCCTTGCTTATAAAGTGTAATTTTAATATAAGTTTTAAATTTTCTTTCATTTAATTGCAATATTTCACAAGGTATTTTGTTGTAACATTTAACACAGTACCCCATAAAAGATGTATGTACAGACGCCAGCACATCAAGCTACTACAATCTGTCAGATTTCTTTAATAGATTTTCGACTTTATTCCTAAAGCATTAGGTTCAATGTTGATTGGGAAAATCTGACAGTTTCGGGTAGGTTGACCTGCTGGCGTCCGTACTTTAGATAATCTGAAAAAAGGTTGATCTAATTTATCTTTATTTCTAGTATTAAAATTATGTCTATCGCTTATTTTATTAAAAAGATGTCGATTTTTTCTTACATACATAATATTTTCATAAATGATTTGGCAAGATACCGTCATAATATTAACCCTTTTAAATAGTTCCCTAAGAGATTCGCGGCGACGTAGATTGTAAATGGCTCTGACAGCTCTCTTTTGCAAAATAAAAATGGATTCAATGTCAGCAGCCCGACCCCACAGTAAAATGCCATATGACATAATACTGTGGAAGTAACTAAAATAGACCAAACGAGCGGTTTCTTCATCTGTTAGCTGTCTTATCTTTCTAACAGCATAAGCGGCCGAGCTTAGCCGCCCCGCAATAGATGTTATATGAGGTCCCCATTGTAATTTCTCGTCTAGCGTGATTCCCAGGAAAACTGTTTGATTAACAAATTCTAGTTTTTGGCCATTCAATATGATGTCACATTCGCTATAGGTACTTCTAACATTAGGTAATTTAAATCTAATACATTTAGTTTTTTTTTCATTAAGTAGGTACTAAATCTCTCATTAAGTACTAAAGGTCTCTGCAATGCTTAGTTTTAAAGATCTCCGTGGCCGCGCGGTTCGCCGCGTTTCAATGGCGCGGCCACGTTCAAACCCTTATAACTTTTTAACCATAGCTTTGACAAATTTATGGTTTTGGGAATCAACTTTTACAAATTGTTACAAAATATTGGCATGGTTTTTAAAAAAAAAAAAAACGTCGTGGCCGCGCCATTGAAACGGACACCTGAAATTTTACAGGTATAAAATTGAACTAAGCCACTAATTATTGATATAAAATTCAATTTATATAATATCCACATACAGGTTTATCGGTGGCCAAATATCTCCGCGCGCATTGTGTGTGACCGTGAACGTGGAGAACTGAATATCATCATAATTTGTTAGTTACTTACAGGATACTAATAAAACTTCACATACATTTATAGCAGCAGCAGCAGTTAATACAAGCTACAAAATATAACGTTTAAAGTAAGTCTATAAAGCTCTTGAGTGTTAGGACCTATTGAAGTGTTTTTATATTTAATTAAATAACCTTTAGACGGTGCATTATTTTGGTTTTTTTATTGCACAACTAATTACAACTAATTCCTAAGAAAAATATGTAGGTACAAAAGATGATAAGAATCCATTCATACAGATCCAGCAAAACCACAAACGTACTCCAGCAGGATCTCGAATAACTTCGCAGCCGAAGAAAGAACAAATTAATACAAAATAAGGTGCAACATTTACCTCGTCGAGACAACAAATAAAATTATATATAAAGCTAATATTTGTTTCAATATTCCCATACTTAATAAAAAAAAAATGTCTGGCTGCGGTAACGTTATAAACGTTACCCTAGCAAGAAATGTTTTTGTGAAATAACTAAAAAAAAACTATAAGTGCAACAAGTTTAAAAATGTGCGCAACAATTACAGAAGCTGGGCAACTAATTATTTATGACTATTTCCGACATTATTTTGGTGGGGTAACGCACACAAAAAAAAACCTGTAAAATAAAAACAATACTTAAATAAAAATGGCGCCTGGTCAAGCTGCCGTACTCAAAACATCTACTGGCGTGTGCTGAACTGCTGAAGCGTTATTATGGTGAAGAAGGATCACGCTTTATTACCTACTGTTGATGAAAATTTTAAACTGGTGACCCAGTGGTAACGGCCTTGAGAATTGTAGCTCGTAGGTTCGAAGTTCGAACCCAGTGGCAGGCGCTTTACGCGTAAATTATTTCATCACCACTGCTTTAAAAACGGTGAAGCAAAACATCTTAATCAAGTTTTAAAATGAAAAATTGAAACGAAGTATCAGTACCTACCTATTTAGGTATTTAAAGGTATCTCAAAAAACAAAAACCAATAATAGAAAAAGAATTGTATTTTGATCAAATCGGTATTATTTAAAGATCTCAAATCTCAATAGGTTTAGTTATGTAAACTCTCTGACTTAAGTACCTATAGTTATCTGTGATGTAAACTAATAGTAATAATGCATCAGAAAGATTTTAACGGGAAATCAATTCTTACATATCGCGTGTTTTCTCTAAACATAGGTACGTTCATTAAGTCGCGGCTGTCGCGGCAAACCGTAACATCATGGGGGCACAACAAAAAGTATACATGAAGAATTATTATTATAAGTACCTACATACAGGGTGTTATTGACAGCCCTCCACAAAAACACAGGATTGATTCAGCTCCTTATTCTGAATCATATCCCACTGGAAATTTTCTCAGGAAAAAAAAAATTATGCCGTTTTTCCGGCTGATATTCCTTTATTTCAATGTAAAATTACGTTCTCTGTATGCAACACTCCATTTATGTAAATAAAACAGCTGAAAACAGCGTCGCTCAAGCTCGCTGCGCTGTCGTCCGCTACGTGCGTTTTGCCACGGTAACGATACGTTGCGTGTGAGGTAATAAAACTAATCTGGTTTTTTGGATTCCCTTAATGTTCCTGAAAGAATTACATGTACCGGTCATCTTAATATGATGTACTGAAGCCACCCTATCAGTTTGCGGAGGGCTGTCAATAACACCCTGTATAATTTTAAAATATTATCAAAAAACCGGCCAAGTGCGAGTCGGACTCGCGCACGAAGGGTTCCGTACCATTATACATAAAAATCACGTCTGTTGTATTGGAGCCCCCCTTAAATATCTATTTTTTTTATTTTATTATTATTATCAAAGTAAAAATAAAACTGAGTATTTTGTGAATATTTCAAGTGCCTACCTATTGCCATTATTGATATCGAGCAAAAAAGGGCAAAAAAATCGCGTTTGCTGTATGGAAGCCCCCCTTAAATATTTATTTTATTTTGTTTTTAGTATTTGTTGCTAAAGCGGCAACAGAAATACATAATTCGTGAAAATTTCAACTGTCTAGCTATTGCGGTTCTTGAGATACAGCCTGGTGACAGACAGACGGACAGACAGTAAAGTCTTAGTAATAGGGTCCCGTTTTTACCCTTTGGGTATGGAACCCTAAAAATCACAATTCTTCATGTTTACTTTTTCTTCTATGTGGAAAAGACCAAAATTCGGAAGGTAACCCTCTGGCGTCTCTTTCTCTCTTCACAAATGCCGAATATGATGACACACAGTTGCCAATGAAATAGTTAGCTTGACCAAGAATGGCTAAATCTTGATGTGGATTCGTTGGCTGTAATCTGATAACTGATACTTCAGTATGATGTAGTGCTTTTTTGAAATCATTTATCATATGATTTGAGTCTGATGCCACAAATATGTATTTTATGTTATCCAGTTTCTTGATGGCCCTCTTCACTTGCCTGAAATTTTGTCATAGATTAGTACCTATTTAATAGTGTTTTTTAAACATACACTCGTACCGCCATGTGGCGCCATTCTGGCGTAGTAGGTCACCTACACTTTTATGTTTTGAGTTTGGTTAGTGCGACATGTGGTGGGTGGCCAGCACACCACAAAGTTCACGCCAAAATATTTGTTTAGGTTTAGGTACGTAAGCGGGAACAGTCATTTTGATCTATATTTTCTTGACCACTAAACCAAACATCATAAGAAATGTATTTTTAGAATCCTTAAAAAGCTCATTAATAATAATAATAATATCCCTGGACATTTCACATTATATCAATATCAAATACAATCTGATAATTTTAACTTTTTTCCAGTTGCATGCCTAAATATACATTCCAGCTATGACATGCTCTTGAACGGTTTAAAAATTTTCTGCATGTAATTTTTTTTTTTTGTATCCGCTGGCAGGCCTGTTATCATGCAACTTTTTTAATGTGGATCGAATTTATGATATTCATGGCGGTAAGACTGATAAAAAATCAGCAAAAGTAATTTCATTCATTCAAAGAGCTTACTTGATTATATGGGCAGGCTGTGGTAGACACATAGATAATGATAGTGGCCCTCTTTCATTTTTATATCCCACACACTGTGGGGCGGCAAATAACATAGTGCTGTCTTTAACATGCTGACAAGCTTTTACCCAATCCTGCCCATTTCTCAAATGTATACCCAGGAAACCACCTCCATTCATATTCTTCTTTATAAATAATCTTGTCTTATTTACTATATCATCACTCCACCATAGGTGCTTTTGTAAATGGACATTTTCTTTTTGTACTGGGAAACTTGCAGGGGCTCCTATGATTGATAAAAACATTATTCAATAATCATTAATACATAAACATGTAAAAATGTTTGATATAAAAGTAATATTGATTTATTACTTGTTGGTTTTTGTTATGATGGTGAATATTTAGTAAAAATAAGATTTCTAAAACTATAATAACAAGTAGGTAATCTGTAGTAACTAACTATGATATCAGCATGTCTGCTTGTCTGCTACAAATGTTGTGATATATTACGGTCTGTTCCAAAAGTACCTGATGAAAATGTAAACAAAAGGAACAGAACACAAACCTGTGAATGCCAATTAGTATTGCCACTTACAAATTTAGTGCTTTGATTTGATTATTTAAATACTTAAACCTGAAAATCGAATTATCCATCACCTTTTGACAGGGTTTGTACTTTGTTTACACTTGCATCATATACTTTTGGTACACAGACAGTACCTATTGGCGCCTTAATCAAAGCAAAGTTAAAAAAGCAGCTGAGTTCAGGTAAGATTCTGAAATTCTGAACTTTTTGCTTGAATTTACATTGGAAGAACTGTAGCAGAACTGTGCAGCGTTCTCATCTACAAGTTTGAAGGAGATAAGTAGAATTGTATTTACTGTATGTTATGTGAACAATTAAAATATTCCAGTCTAGCATATGGGGTTTTTGCTATGAGAGAGCAAAGAGAGAATAATAATAAGAATGCACTTACCAGTAAAGGCCAGAACAGGCCACTGTTCAGGAAGATATTTTTGTTTCCATTTATCTATCATTGCTTTGTTATATACATCATAATTTAGAGGCCCATAAAATTCAGAATCAACAAAATCAATGTTGAATGTATCCCAGAATGGACCAAATGGGTTTCCAGATTTTGCATTGCAACTTTTTTCAAGTTCACCCATTCTTTGAGTGTAACAAAATGAGATTCGATTCGTAGCTGGCCAAATAACAGAGGCCACATCATTCATGAAGTTCTCCATTGTGATCACATTATGATATAAAGATAAACCTTCGACTTTAAAATATGTATTAAAAGGTACTTGTACAGATTTAGGCTCACCAAATCTGTATTCCACCCATGGAGGAAGAACCAAAGTTCTATTCAAACCTTTACTAAATGCCAATGCTCCCAAAAAGTGATCTGCTTGATTACCAAATCTGCCTAAAAATTAACATTCATTGTAATAAAAGTAGAAGGATTCGTATGTACTACATAAAGTAGAAATGGATAGATTTATTTACAAATTCTTGAATAGTGTTTACTTACCCATACAAGGGCAGTATAGAATGAAGCCATTATTGTCATAACAGAAAACACTTTCGATGCTAAGGAGAATATGAAATATTAAAAGGATGAAGTGTTTTTGCATGTTGAAAAAACATTGGGTATTTTAGTTTCATAGAAAAATAATCTTAATCTGCTCTACCGCTTGCGGCCTGCGGGCCTGAGTGAGAGTGTGAGTGAGTCCTAGACAGAGGATAGTAGCCGTAGTGTTGCCTATCGATAGTCGACTATCGATAGTCTATCGATAGTTGACGTCATCGATAGTCTATCGATAGTATGATACAGGGCAATAGTATTGATATACAAAAATAGTATCGATACTATCGAAGACCAGCATATGTTTAGGAGCAATACTATCGATAGTATCGATAGCTCACACTATCGATAGTTTTATAAACGGCGATAGTATTACCTTCCAATATTCAATTAATTTATTAGGTAGGTAATTGACAAAATCATACTGATATTAATTTAAAATATGTTTAACTTACGCATCATTACAATCAGCTACCAGTTTTGCTAGTAACGGTGACACAACATAAGGCACAGTGAGTGAGAATAGTTTAACACTACTTGCTACATAAGCTATAATTGAGAAACGATACTATCGGCGGTTATTAAACTATCGATGGTGTAATACTATCGATAGTTTTACAAACTATCAATAGTATTGATAGTTTTAATTATTTAATACAACGATACTATCGATAATATCGATAGTACCGATAGTATTACTTTAAAAAAATCGATACTATTGATAGTATTATAATGTAATAGTATCGAGCCTATCGATACTATTGCTTCCAATCAATAGTATTAGTTAATTTGTGATATCGATAGTATCGATGGTATCGATACTATCGATAGAACTATCGAAATTATTACTAGTTTTCGAGGTCATCTATCGATAGTGAAACTATCGATAGTTGGGCAACTCTAATAGTAGGTATTAATATTCTTTATTTTGCAACACTGCTGTTTAATAATGTTGATTGCTTTGCTCTGACCGTAGACAGAGGATAGTAGGTAGACTAAGACAAGTCCTCAGCGTATGCAGTATGAGATAGCGATAGTTCGACATAAGTACATTACTGCAGCTGCGTGCAATTAATATTGCCATACTTAGACTTTTACCCCAATCATGTGGGTAATATGGTACTTATTGAGTACTTTGATTGTACTACGTCTACGATTTTTGATGTTATATTTTATTTGATATGGTGATAAGCCTAAAATAAAAATAGGAACGAATGCAACTAGCTTCAAAATGTCGTGAGCAGATTCGGGAGTGACGACTTGGATGCCAGTTAACTCGGCCCGTAGGTACACTCAGTCCACTTATTTCTTAAAAATGGTTCATTCGAAAAACTAAAAACAAAAATTAAAAATGAAATACGTTCAGTGGTAAAAACAAATAAGTGCTGGTATCCCCGTTAAGGTATTATCCGACTATTGACAAAAGACACGAAGTAACATAGATAACAGCCTAACATAAAATGCTTCACACTTTGGTCGGTTAATACGAAAAACAAGTTAGGATTTAATCGTCTTGTTAGATGAAATTATCACAATATTTTGCTTATTATTGACACAAAATAGTCTTAAAGTACATTTTTTTTTTAATTTACTTGCTGTAATAGGTGAAAAATGCTACTTACCGATGAAAGGTTATGTTTGGTTGATATCGTTCACTACGACTTTTACAGCCGATTACACAGCAACTCACCATCATTACACACTAAATATTACCTTTTGGAATATCAATAAAGTCAGAAGTTACACAAAGTATGCGTTTCACAGTTTATATCAACGAAAATATTTTAACACCACAATTTGTTTGGCATCGAATGGCGTCGATGCCAAACAATAAAAACCGATACGCAAATAGAGATAGAAAATGCATGCTATGTCCTGCTCACACTTACACATTTTGACGTGTCGTCTCACTTTCGCAATTATTATTATTTTAACAGCATGTCTGTCTACGCCTAAGCCGATTGGCGCCGACGCCGATCACAGAGTACATTACGCCGATTGCCAGTTTGCCATGCCACTGACACCTGACACTGACAGCAGCACAGACTAAGGATGCGGTCCGAGTGGCGCTGTAATCGTTTTGAGCATGCTTATTCCCGTTCCGAATCAGCGTGAGCACGATAACAATGTCTCATGAATCGTCATGATAACATGCGCTATCTTGGGATAACGCAAACCATGGGGTCCGTAACTTAACTTCCAGGGTCATATGTTCGATTAATGGAAAGTCGACTGAACGATTTTTCGAATGGAATTTATTGCGAAACAACCTTTTATCGCCAAACGCTACTTCGACTGAATATTAAAATAAATTCTTAAAGCTTCCAGCCAGGGCTACATCTAGATTAATACTAAGCGACTGCACGCTAAGGGCACCCCCTGTGGGGTACGAACCTCTGCTTAGGGCGTCGCTGGGAGAGGGCAGCAAGGGGACAGGCTGGATCGAATTAGTAGTATTAATGGCGTTTCCTAGGACTATCTCTGAGAAGAAAGGCCGAAACAAACTCAGAGGTCTCATTCGGAGAATTTAAAGCTACAGGCTCAGGTACGGCGCGGGCTGGCACTCCAGCGGGCAAGGGTCGGGGGGGAGAATTTACTTGGGGGCTTCGCGACGGACCTCAGCGGCGAGGCGGCGGAATGTCGGTAATTTGTGTTTGTATACTGTACTGGTTGCCCTATCGCTCTCCTGGAGGAGGCTTATGGGGTCATCGGGGTCGTCGAGAACATGCCTTGGACGGCGAATTTTACTGAGTTATCTACACTGGACAGCAAATAAACCAAGCCACCCGCTACATTGGAACTCTGATTCGATTTTCTTAAAAAGTATAAAACTCACAACTATCAAAGTTATACCTACAGAAAGTGCGTTTCATGATGATTAAAATGAATGGAAAATCACTGGGATCAATCAATTTATTAAGTGTTTACTAAGGATTTTACAAAGAAGAGTCTTTTTCCAATCGTGTAAATCATTAGCAGTGATAGGAATAGGTAGTGCCTATTTGCCTAAACTTCGAAGAACAGAGACAAGAAACGGAGACTTCCTTAGGACTAAATTTTTTCCGGGACATCTGTCCCGAAATTCGGTTCAACACTTTTAAATACATTAAAAAAATATGTTATTTGGAATAAGTAATTCGTCTATATTCACCTAAAGTTTGTGACTAGACATAGCATAATAAATAACATTCACAGTCGTTACACAACCATAAAATTTTTTGAAAATTTTTTTTGGAGATTTTTTGTAAATGGCTTGTTGATCTTAATACTATGAATCACAATGTTTGTATAAGGTAAGGAGCCGTACACGTTTCGAAGTAAATATCTTCTTCCTAGCGCACTCTCGGCTACGTTTAATGAGATTTCTAAAGTTCAAGTGTATAATTTAAAAAAAAAAACATTTTGTCTTTAAAATAATAAAACGGTAATTTTTTATCATATTAGCATTCTCTATAGTAGGACGAATTTATCATTTCAAAAACAAACGGTATTTGTATTTTATCTTAATGAAATATATTTCTAAAGTATATTAAAAAATGTGCATGATATTAAAATAATGGCCTTATCACATTGTTTAGTAACACACTTAAACTTTAAAAACATCATTTAATCTTTATTGCACCGAAAGTAGAATACGACTTTTACGGCAGCGCATTTCGTTATCTATTCTTAGAAATTACAAAAAGAAACCGCCATTGTCGCATACTAGCCAGATGTCCCCGAAAAAAATTAGTCCTAAGGAAGTCTCCGTTTCTTGTCTCTGTTCTTCGAAGTTTAGGCAAATAGGCACTACCTATTCCTATCACTGATCATTAGTAATCATAAACTGAAAAAAAAAATTAAAGCCAGAATCAAAGAAAAATTATAAAAAAGTTTTTGGTCAGTATTCAGTATTCCCTCCCCTTGCTCGGATAACTGCCAGCATCCTCGTATTCATCGATCTCACGAGCCTGACGATGAAATCTTGAGGAATTGTATTCCACTCCTCTTCAATTGCGATTCACAGCTCTGGAAGCCTTGTTGGAGCAGGTACCCGGGCTCGAACCCGACGTTTCAGCTCATCCCATAAGTGTTCTAAGTATCGGATTCAAGTCCGGGCTTCGAGCTGGCCAGTTCATCGTACGAATGCCGACGTCGTGTAGATACTGGGTCACCACATTAGCAACATGAGGCCGTGCATTATCATGCATCAACTGCATATCCTGCCCGATATATCCTGCGTAAGGTAACACATGGTCTGCGAGGATTTCAGTAATGTAGAGATGAGAAGTCAATCCACGTGTACGGCCCGTCGGTTCGATGAAAACTAACGCTGTATGTGCGGTTAACGAGATGCCCCCCCAGACCATTACAGATCCTCCTCCATAAGCAACAATTTTCTCGATGCAACACTGAGAATAACGTTCTCCAGGGCGACGATATACTCTCTGACGTCGATCACTTCCATGTAGACTCACCCTGGTCTCATCAGTGAAGAGTATATCCCACTGCTCTAACGTCCAATCCATATGCTGTCTAGCAAATTCAAGTCGTGCTCGACGGTGGGCTACCGTTAATGCTGGGCCTGTTGCAGCTCTCTTTGGAGTCAGGTTCCGTTCAGCTAGTCTCCTTCTGACGGTATCAGAACTTATGAACACTTGGCGTTCGTCACGCAGACTTTGTTGGACTTGAACTGCGTTGAGTCGGCAATTTCGCAGAACAGTAAGTTTTACTTAATATACTTTTACTTAATATACTTTATTGATACTAAATACCTTTTGTTACAATAAGTAGTAAATGTAGGTTAAACGATTGTTTGTAAAAAGGTTTCTGGAATGGTGGTAACCCTGCCTCCTAAACTAGGGGAAAACCTGTGCCTTAGGAGACAGTGTTCTACTGTTAGTTCGTGCACAAAAATAGTCCTTTTCATCGCACCTTGTTCGTAGTGAACCTAATTAAATACATGAACGGTTTAATATGGAAAATAATAATAATGATAATAATAAAAAATAAAAGGTAACAAAAGAAAATTTAAATGAAGAATATGAATATGTAGTTTGATACAGTGACTGCGTGTGTGAGTATGCGTGTGTGAGTGGGGGTGAGTGCGCGTGTTTATGTATGTGTGTGTATTTGTTGTGTGAGTTTGTTAAATAAGTACTAACATGGATTGGATGACTGGACTAACATTGGATGTAACGATCATCTGCTGCTGATGTAGCCCTAGGTGTGCCCGTACCTGGACGGCGATCGAATGCTCCAGTCTCTAGGTATCGTCTGTAATCTCGTTGCACCGAAGATCTGCTAATTCGAAGTCTTCGAGCGACCTCACGTTGCGCAACACCTGCTTGAAGTAGTGCTACAGCTTAGGCTGCCTCCTGAGGTGTCGTATCCAATATTGACCGAAAAAAGTAGCATAAATACACGCGTCTGAGTAAACGATGTATAAAAACTAAAGAAATTATAAGAAATATCCGACTACCTCATTGTAGAAAAAAATAACGCTAATCGTGAACTCTAGCAAAAACAGAGCAAATCGTTAGCATTGTGTTTGTTGCTTGATTACAATGTGAGTAGACGGATACTTTAAAATAAATTTATAGTCATTTTAATCATCATGAAACGCACTTTCTGTAGGTATAACTTTGATAGTTGTAAGTTTTATGCTTTTTGAGAAAATCGAAACAGAGTTCCAAGGTACCGGGTGGCTCAGTTTATTTGCTGTCCAGTGTACAGACGCCAGCACATCAAGCTACTACAATCTGTCAGATTTCTTTAAAAGTATTTCGACTTTATTGCTAAAGCATTAGGTTCAATGTCGATTGGGAAAATCTGTCAGTTTCGGGTAGGTTAACCTGCTGGCGTCCGTACATGTTTGAGCTACTGAAGTGAAAATAAAATTGTCATTGCATTCGGGGGACCTCTTAAATTAAATAAGGAACTTCGTTCCAAAAAAGTGTTCCACAGAATGGTCCCCCGACTGCAATAACAATTTTATTTATCTGTTTAGTCAGGTTTTTTACTTTTTAATTCGTTTTTTGGCAGGGCAGTCGCGTTTTTGGAACGAAGTTCCTTATCGCGCATTGCGAAACGTCAGTGGGCTAGATGGAAAAAATTAAGACCAAAAGTTGGAACGACACTTTTTGTTTGCTATAGTTGTAAGCCGTGCGGCGTGCGCGTGTTTCTCTGTCTGTCTCTCTATCTCTCTCTTTGAACTTCGTTCCATCCGGGTGTCCCTTGACACCTCTCAAGTTTTTTATTTTTTTCCTAGTGTTTCTCAGGGTTTTTATTCTAAGGATTTAATTTTAGAATTAGTTAGATTTAGAAATTTAAGAAATTTTTTTTTGCATTATATTTCTACTGGATTAACTATATTTTTTGAGACAGCTCGTAAGTCTTGAGGTAGGTACATACCTACAACAGAGAGAGCGCGCAAAATGCAGTTTGCGTTATCGCTACAATATAGCCGTAGAATAATAATAATTACTAAAAGATCTAGACTAGATCATCGTTTAGGATCACAGAACATAATTGTGCGATGTCTGCTTGTGACAGCATTAGAAAGAAGTTAAAAAAGGTTATTTTTAATGCACACTTTGTAACAAAAGTACAATAAACATTGTTACATTACGATAGACGCCGAATTTATTATGATCTATTTTTACAGCAGCTTAAGTGTACTTAATTGTAACCATTTTAACTATTTATCTTATGAAATTATGTGGCTTTCATTTATTTATATTATTTATTTAACTCCAATTAAAAATTACAGTGTCAAATTGTCAATGCTAAAAACCTAAAAGAAGCAGGGGTGAACATGAACAATACCTGGAACGTTATTCGTTTCACTATAATTCTACCGAATTTACAAATTAACGTTGGTGAAACTTCTTCATCTTCATCATCAGATGATAGTGACTAAATTAGATGATCAAGACGAAGAAATGTCACCAACGTATTGTGTTGTAAGTTGTTATTTAAAATAAAATATTTTAAAACATGATTATTATTTCCATTAATCTTAATTTTTAAATCATCATTGTGATCGGTTGTTTCATTCATTCATTTTGTTGTAAGTTTGTAATGTGTGATGAAGACGTTATTATAAATAAAGCATAATTTTAAAATATTATTTTTACTTTGTTTATATTATACGTCCATATTTGTTAAAACAATTTTAATTAAGGTGGATGCGCTGCAGTAGCCCGCGAAATCAGACGAATTTCGAGCAATTCTAATTTAAAGGGATGTATTGATGATTTTTAAGGTTAAAATTGTATTATTGCCTACATATTTATTATTGTTGCGCATCATATTATTTTTATTAAGATACAACCTTACACTGACCTGCAAATTGCAAAAAACGCAAGAAAATTAGAATTTAAGCATCTCTGTTTTATCATAACTTTGAAATAAAATGTTTTGCATTCCTGCTTCTACGAGCCTCTTTTTTCTAATGCTATTATAAATGGAGTATAGGTGATTTCCAAATATTTATTTTTCTATCAAGAGATCTGACTATGTGATCTTAAGCAATCTCTCAAGGGAAACAAAATATAGGTAGGTATGTACTTTTTTTGTTGCCTAGTGTAAAGCTATCTTCCCACTGTGCGTGATATCGCGGACGGACGCGGACCAGCTCGCACGACGCTAGGGCATGCAAACCGGATACCCGGATAACCGAAAAAACCGGATAACCGACTGATTTGAAACTCCGGTTTTTTTGGATACCAAAACCGGATTTTTCGGTTTTTACGGTTTATCTCCTATTTGATTTAATAATACAAAAAAGTATTAAATTGTATCACTGACAAACGTGGACAAGACGGTGAGGCGGCGTTAGTTCCTATTTGCCACGTTAATTTTTATGCTTTATTTTTCTTACGTGTCACGGACGGAAGCACAGCAAATGCAAAGAATGCAATAGAATATTAAAAGCGGCAGGCAGTTCTACATCAAGCTTACGAAACCACTTGCGCAGTAAACACTCATTAGACTTAAAAGAAAATGCCAAACCTACAGCAGAACTAACTCCAAGCACAAGTGCAGTAGACCCATATGTTTTCAAAGATAGTCAAGATACACAAATGGACCCTTCAAAACCAAAAAAACATTATTACACATTTTTTCACAAAATTACATTCTGTTGAATATGTCGTATCAAAGATGGCTGCTTTGGATGGCCTGACCTTCAAAAGATTTTGTTCTTCCGAGCAGCTTAGAAAACTTTTTAACAAAAGTGGATACAAATTGCCAAGCTCACCAAATAGTATAAAAAATATTGTCATAAAAGCAAATAATGAGTTAAGGAATTCAATTATAAAAGAATTAGAGGAATTGAAGTCAGATGGAGTGAGATTTGCCTTGACCTTACACGAGTGGACGTCTATCAGAAACCGGCGATACATAAATTTATTTTCGCCGCATTTTAGTGACAATGCTGGCTACAAAAACTTAGGGCTAAGCTTTATTCTATGTCAAAAAATATTTTAGTATAAGTGGTAAACTGGTACATTATTTTAAAAATAAGTCAGATAAATGTAAAAAATACATATTTTGATTAGACTCCAACATTTTCACTTCTTTACACACATATTTCTCATTTCCTTAGTAAAAATTGAAAAAAAAACCGAAAAAACCGATTTAACCGGTTTCAACGGTTATGTAAACAAGAAAACCCGAAAAAGTCGGTTTTCTTAATCAACCCGGTTTTTGCATGCCCTACACGACGCACCGTGTGAAGGGTCTCGTCCGTGGTAGCACAGGACGTCTGTGGCGGTGCGCCGGTATCCATCGCGAGGCGGTAACTTCAAAGGTGCGGTGCGACGCGATCCGACACTTATAAGTTTTTCCGAATCATTCCCCATGATCCCACCCCGGTAGGATCACAGGACAGGGAATATTTTATGTCATTCGTTAATTTTCTACCGTGATCAATACAGAAAATAAAATTGGATATTTAAGTACCTTACCTTAAACGACTTTTGTTGTATGCTGATATCCACCAGCGACGTGGTTTCTTTTTACATTTACTAGATCGCATAATTTGGTAATTGTTAATTAATACCACAGCCGCAGCTGCAGCGACGATACGTTCTCTTTCACTTTGCATTTTGAAATGAAGCCATCAAAAGATCTACACAGACCGACACGCACCGTTGAAAGAGCCCCGTCTGTGTGCGTTGTCGTCGGCTGTGCGTGATAATCCGCAGAATCACGCACCGTGGGAACCCAGCTTAATAATTAATGTAGGAAGGAAAGTATGAAATCACTAATCTGCCTTGAGCAGGCATGGTGATTGATGCTCATGAATTCTCTGTATATGAAGAGGCTTTGCTTTGGAATGCTGCATATGACAGTATCATCAATGCTTTGTTGGGATTTCTACCAGTAAAACTATACAATGTGAGAGCTACACGGGTTTGATTCAAAATGATAGTATAAATTAAATGCAAATTTTAGTTAGTTATTTATTTTAAGCCTTAACAGCGTAAACACGAGGAGGGAAAAGAGACTTCTTTCTAATCTCTTTCCTGGTCTTGATTTTAGATTCGTGCTTGGTAAGAGCCTTACGCATAGCACGGGTCTTCTTGGTCCTCAAGTCTAAGGGCTTGTACTTCTTGTTTTTGTAATGATTTCTGAGGTTAACCTTCATTTTCTGGTGGTACACAATGTATACTCGTGCAATCGCTTTCCTCACGACGCGTCTAAAACAATGTAAGATAACTGTGAGAATCAGTGTAAGCAAAATTAATCAAATGTTATTTATGTGTGCTAGTATCCTTAATTACAATATTTGAATTCCATTTTTTTCTGTTGCAGCTAAACCATAAATATAATTAGGTGCAGATATTGAAGTTGGTCAATCAACTTCTCCTGCTGGTATGAGTATTGCATATCAGAGGGGCAATACTCGTAATTTTAAGACTGTTCAGTCTCAATCTGTCAAAAAATACTTCTAAATTCCCTACATTTTGACATTTGTTTGTCGCAGAGATGAGACTGCGACTAGATTTTGAATGTTTTAAATTACGAGGATTGGCCTTCTGGCTGGTGTCTGCAACACCATGTTTGAGCAGGTATTTTGCAAATGGAATAGGTATGAGTAAACACAACACAAATTCATATTTCTTTAATCCTAGCAGTGACACTTGATCTGACTAGAATAAGACTAAGGATATATAAATATTTTTCATTGGCCGCTCTTAAGATGACCCTCTGATCTATCTTTCAAATGCATAGGCCTCTTCTTTGACACAGTTAATAAAAGTGTGCAAGAATTAGTGACAAATATGTCCATAATAATATAATAATTTCAATGGCAATGGCACGTAATTTCAAGAAGCTGGCCAACTGTGAGTGCCGTTATTAATATTTTAACAACATTAAATAAAGTAGTGGACTTTATTTATTCTGAAATAATGGCAAGTAAGTACTTATGTTTGAGCAATGTATTCACACGCTGAAATTGACGAATTTCAATTAAAAACTTACATTTTGGAGAGTTTGGATGCAACGCCTCCAGTCACTTTAGCAACACGAAGATTCGTCAACTCTGTTTTCAATTCTTCGAGCTGCTTGAACAGCTCCTTCTTGTCTTTAGTGCGTAACTCAGAGCACTTAACCTTACCCTGAAATAAAAAAGGATAACACTTACTCAACAACTGGCGATTTCACTCCACTAATTATACACATATTAAGAAAGAACGAAAATAACTAAGTGTATCTGAAAACAATGTTACAAACACATTGTTGAAACAAAAACATTTAGCACCATAGCACCATAACATTATAACATTGGGGTATGGCCTACGGCCGGTCTTGTACGACTTCCATACAGCATTCCGTCAAGAAATATATAAATTCAACAATATAATTAATTTCACTAATTTGTTTTAACCCTCGACAATCTTTCATTAGAAGAAGATTGGTTTTATTTAAAAAGATGAAGAATATTTTCACAAACCATTTTGAAAACGTCTCCACTCGCGTTTTTGACGTATAGAAAAGAACAAATAAGAGCGATAATCAGTGTTGCCCACACATAATACAACTATGAACTAATACAAGAATTTACAGACAGAGGGGCAATTCTCGTCATTTTAAAAACGTTCTGACAGTCGGATCTCAGTCTCAATCTGTCAAAAATACTTAAATACCTCTAAATCCCTACATTTTTAATAAAAAAAATTGACATTTGTTTGTTGCGTGAGAGAGATGAAACTGCAACTAGATTTTGAACGTTTTAAATTACTAGAATTGGCCTTATTCCGTTGACGTCGATATGATTTCATCAACACAACTCTATAAGATCAAGTAATCCTACTGAACGACTATTTCATGAAATCTTGACATTTTAGGATTGTGATAACTTATCAAGTTGTATTACTGATTCTAATGATTATAATTCTGTAAATACATATTTGTTATGGCCGCGAATCATATTTTAATCGACGTACTATATATTTATTATATTCTTACATGTTTCTCTGTGGACAGGCTTAATATATATATATATTATACTAGCTTGTGCCCGCGGCTTCGCCCGCGTAGATGTCGGAAATTATCCCACGGGGACGTGCTAACAGGATAAAATGTATGTGTTTCCCCAGGATGCCATCTATCTCTATGCCAAATCAGAACAGTGGGCGTGAAAATGTAATATACAGTTTCAAGTTCAAATCCTCCCCTTAAAAACCGAATAACCCCTTTTTGTCCCGTCAGTGGTAAATTTTCGACAATTTTACATACTTATTATTAATTATTTTCTGTCAAAAGTATCAATACTGAGTATCGAGTTACTCGGACCGCGCATTAAATTTCTTCCACACAAACTTAATACCCCTATTTCCCCCTTTGAGGGGTAATTTTGAAAAACTTGTAATGATAAACTTTATTACTTACAAGTGAGTATTCTTGAAAAGTTTCAAGTTTATTAACCTAATGAAGAAGATTTTTCATATAAACTGTATCCCCGCTTTTCACCCCTACAGGAATAACTTGACTCAAAGATTATACTAATTTTCGAGTTAATCAAGCCATGCAATAAAATCCTCCCCTGAAAAATTTACTACCCCATTTCAGCCCGTCAGGGATAGATTTTCAAAAAACCCTGATACTCATTATTCTTTACCTTCAATATTAACTATAAATACTGAGTTTCGAGTAAATCGGACTGCGCGCTAAAATTCTTCCATACAAACTTTGAAACACCCCAATCCCCGTATTAGGGGGTAGTTTAGAAGAAAAAAAACTGACAATCTTCATAATTTATTTAGATAAGTATTCGTGCCAAATTTCAAGTCTATTAACTCAAGGAATAAGATTTTTCATACAAACGAATTTCCCCCTTTTCACCCTCTTAGGGGTGGAATATCGAAAAATCCTTTCTTAGTGAATGCCTACTCTTCACGAAGAACACACCCTCCAAATTTCATGTCTCTAGGACCAGCGGTTTAGCCTGTGCGTTGATCTCATCTATCAGTCAGTCAGTCAGGACTTTGATATATATATGTGTCAGTCCAGGCATAAAGGGTCCAGTAGTGGGGTATTGAGTTAAGACTGGATTCGGTATCTAGAATAGTCAATTGATAGTATGGATTGAAAAAATAATCAAAAAGTAGCACACGTTTTTTTTTATCAGACATTTGAAGTTGAAATTCTGAAAAAGCTTGATTTGAGAAAAAGCATTTTGAAAGTTTGAGTGAAAAAAAAACACACTTTTACTTGCTTGTTACGTAGATTTTTATTCATTATTGTAGATTGATATGTTTTCCATAGAATCAACTTATAATTATACTTTTGACATCAAAACTAAAACAATTATTATCAAAATAAAAGAAGGATACACAGTCTAGTAAAAAAGGTCCACTTGCCGATATTTAATAAAAAGTTAGTTATTGCGATAGTAATTAACAATAAAAAACTAAAATTAAGTATTCTTACTCTATTTAGGAACTAACAAAATAACAAGACAGGCTTTTTTCAAACATTACTGCAACAGAATAATGATTATTTTAGCCACTGGTACCTTTTATGTAATGTCATAAAAGGTACCAGTGGCTAAAATAATCATTATTCTGTTGCAATAATATTTGAAAAAAGCCAATACAAACATAAAAATAAAACTTATTCTATTTGGGACTCCAACTTACGTTTTGGACAAAAATAAATTCCTCCTCGCACCTGATTCCTATGACCAACCTGTTTGCAGTACGAACATGTTGGTTTTTGTCGAATACTCTTTTCAATTGATGGTTTCTGAAAAGAGTACTCGACAGATGTTGTTGGGACAGAGTTGTGGTCAACATCAACATTTGGAATGGGTTTCGGGCATAAAATGTCTTTAGATTCTTCACGTACAAATTCACGAATCTTATTATAAAGATACGATTTTCTTTCGTACGTCATGCCTGCAGGGGATTTTTCTAAAGGAAAACCGTATACTTTATTCGGGTTCAAAACCTTTGATACAGTTGGTTGACTGTCAGTATATTTTTTGTAACATAACATGTGCCCTCTATTATCTTCATTTGTTTCAAAATGACTAAAATGCAGAAGTTGGTTAATAGTTACACAATCAGGTTGAAAAAAATTGGCCCAGTCGTAAGTTTTCACAAAAGTTTCTCCTTTCTCATCACCAGTTAGAACAGCTACTATAGATTTTGTTTTCGGACAAGCTTGAACAGCAGCTGCAAGAATATCCTTTAAGTTATTGCATTCCCATTTTCTAAAACTTTTTTTGAATAGACCGAAATACATGTCGGGTGCAAACTTCGTATGACCCACGGGAAGGAAAGATATACGGAAACTTCGGTGTCTGCCTGTTAAAACTCGCCATGTTGCATATTGCATGACATAGTTATTTTTATTTTGTCCAGCACAATTATCTGCATGACAAACAACATCTTTTTCGCCTATACCAAAATTTTCGAAAAAATGATGTAGCATTGAAATTATTACATTAGCTCCTTTCCCAGTAGCACAGGGTTCAGGAATTACGTACAAAACGAACTTTCTCAAAGGCTCTGCAGCAACACCAAATAAACTGACTTTAAATCCTGTCAAGAAATACAGTGGCCCAATTTGTTGTGAACTGTGCGGCAAATGCACCTGTTGGGCAAAATCAAAAGAGTAATGCATGACGCCATCATAAGAACATGGTTCATGAGGTCCAAGAATAAGAGTAGAGTCCGTTATTGAATCAGTCGCAACTTTGATTACATTGTTATAATATTTTCGTTCATTTTGCACTAAATCAAGGTGCTGCCTCGACTTTTCTACAAGCTGTATTTTTTCCTTTTCATCTAAACCACCCATTCGTCCCAACGTGGTCACGTTTTTCTGACAAGTTGCACATAGATCTGTTTTCGGTTTCTGTATAACGACATATGGACAAAAATCTTCCCAAAGATCATACCAACTACTTCTACTAATAGGAGTTTTATCGAGTAAAGCTATAGTTTCCAAATATTTGTTGTACACATACGCTTTAGACATACTACAAGGTAAAATTATTAAATCAGATTTAAATTGGTGGCCTGGTAATCGGCCCGGCAATACTAAACCGTTTTCATTAGCAAACTGTCTTATAAAAGTGATTGCGTCTGATCTAGTTTGCAAATTAATACAATTGTAAGGTCGTTTACGTGACCCGTGGACCTTTGGAGCAACACCGCTGTCCAGAAAGTTCTTTTTTACATTTTTTAACCTTTTCAAACCAGTGGCATATACATATTGGAAAAAAATCTTGCATACTGAAACACCTCGAAAGAAATACTTTACCGTGTATTCTTTTCGTTGCAAGTTTCTGTTTTTTGAATGTAATGTATTTTCACTTGTACGTAAGAGAGCATTTAAAGCTCCTTTCAAGACCAAGTGATGATGATTGACTCCTTCATTACAACGTGAATTTAATTCGATACAATCTAACCTACTACTTAATATTACATCTTTTTGAAATTTGGACACACAATTATTATTACATCCACAGCCAGTATCTAAGAATGAGGCCTGAGTTACATCGTCTAGAATTAAAGGATCATCATCTAGTAAAATATTACCAATTTGCCGCTCTTCGAGCGGCTCACAAGCACTAAATTCGATGTCACACGATAATTCTGTACCCCGTTGACTTTTGAACTCTAAATTAAAATTTTCATAGTCTTCATGTTCTACAGACGCTGAATAGCTAAACTCTGAAAACAAATAGTTGAAATATACATACTACACAGGTCATTTTTTCATACTATGTCTATGACATAGGTACCTAACACAACTTCTTAATTGGTATTAGAGTCCTTGCTGTAGTCATAAAGAATATGTACTATTGCATGCATACAATGATCACGTCGATCTTTTTTGATTTTACACAAGGCTCGGCTAACTATTTTAGCAAAATCATAACACTCATGTATTTCATCTTCACTGATTGCTTCTGTATTAGTGCTTTTTTCATAATACTGATCCGTTTCATCCATCTCAGATGTCGACTCTGTGAAATTATTTTCTAAGTTGTAAGTACCTGAATAAGGTGCAACGGTTTCTTCTTCTGTTGGTAAATCCGGCGTTGTTGCGGTCGAGGCCAAAACAGGTAGTGTGTTTACTTCCACCTCCATAGAAAGTGGTACAGGTCCATCAGAATGCTTAGATTCATCACTAGAGCTGGAACCTTCGGTTGAATCTTCAATAATTATGTTACCTAAAAACAAATTTGAATTTAGTATAAATGGGATGAAATTATGACTAATTGAGATTCATTAGCCTATCAACTTTGTCGCGGTCAGTTTTCAGTCTATGTGGATGCAGCCGAATTATTATGATTAAAGCTGCTCTCTTTTAAAATGTAATAAATAAGTAGGAACGTAACGTAATCTACGCTTAATCCATAAATCTCTAAATCTCTAAAATCCATAAAAAATCGAATTTAAAGACGACTGCTGTCTGTAGGAGGCTTCGCCCCTGTCGAGGTCTAAATATGAAAAGTAGGTAACAGCTGTAGATACACACAAGAACTCCGTAACATTCCGATACCCCGGTTTATAGAACTAGCTTTTCGACCTCGGCCCCGCTAAGCGTAATAACGTTAATAATATTATAGCCTATGACTGAATAATGCAGCTTTGTATTGGAGAAAGAATTTTCAAAATCGGTTCAGTACTTTTGGAGCTTATTCGATACATAACACAACACGTAACAACAAACATAGTATTAGTAGATATAATAGACAACGTAAAGACTTACCTTTATTCATTTTTATGCGCACTTTTCACTCACTCAATTTAAAACAGCTAAGATAATAAAAACTGCTATATTTACACAAAGACTGTCGGATATTGTTTCCTTTCCGGTGTCAAATGACAAATAAATTATTGCATCACAGGCAGATCTATTTATAGGACACGTAGGTAGCAAAAAACGATCAGGGAAATCCCCGCTATGTCGAAGTGAAGCAAAGTAAATCCCCTTAGTAGTTGCATAGTAGCAGGGAGTTCCCCGCTTTAAGGGACCTTTTACACGTAGTTTCAACATTTTAATCTTAAAATATAATTAAATTATTAGAAGTGATCAGTACGGGGTATTGAAACGTATTTTATTCCCAGAATATCGACATGCCACCCACTGGTACCTTTTTAGTAAACTTTTTTCATAAAGTTTCTGGTACTTAGAAACATCGTATATAGTCATTTACTATATGAAATTGTAGATAATTGAGCATTTATTTATAACCAATTAAAATCGCGAAATGCAATTTTTATACCCAACTTTACAAAACCTCTTATATCTCGGAAACTAAATGCCGCGCACTGGACCCTTTTCGCTTGGACTGACACATATATATAGATTTGTTAGCCTATAGTGTCCCACAGTTTAAATATTTTTTACCATAAAAGTTACCATTTTGTAGCGAATCGAGCGGTTGTGAATAGCTATGTTGGGTCCTGGGGGCTCACCAACAGCTCAGAAGTTGAGCTGCACTGCTTTTTTGTACTAAGTCCTTGGTTTCCTCCACTAAGCCATAGAACAAAACAGCAGTGCAGTTCAACTTCTGCCCTGCTTTAAGAGGTGATGGTAAGCTCCATAAAGTATATTATGTTCTGTGATGGTAAGCCCCGTGTCGCTGTCTTGTGATCTAACATACTAATTCCATGTAGAGGCGAAATTAGTATGAATAATGTGAAATTAGTATGTCTAGTAATGTACCGTCACAAACAAATCAAAGTGACTTGAAATGTCATGTCACTCACTATGTCATTATGTCAATGTCAGTCTCTTGGTCTTGTGAAGTCTTGTCCTTCCAAATAAATATTGTTCCGGTTCCTTGCTCTTGTCATGCGTTGATATAGTCAATTAAACCATAGTAATTTGTCAGTTTGTCTTCAGTAAACATAATTTTAGACTAGTATTTCATTATTTGCTATTGCAAGCAACTGCCAGCTGTAGTGTGAGTTTTGTATGTCATAAACACATATGACATAGCATAAGACATCAAACTTCCATAATCCTACTCAATAGTACTCATACTTTGATCCATTGCATCAATATGAACGACAACAATGACGTTTTTAGTATTAGTTATAAAAAATCCTTACAATACTGGGCAGACATTCCACCTACGGTTGATGGAGTACTTGGGGGATTTGGATTTATTTCGAATGCAGACATTGAAGGATCTGAACTGTTCTTAAAGTCTTTACTTTCTTCTGACAATCCCCCTTCTACGAACACGGCATTAGACTGTGGTGCTGGCATTGGTAGAATAACAAAACAGTTATTATTACCTCATTTTGATCTAGTTGATGTTGTGGAACCTGATGAAAAATTTGTCAATTCCATTAAAGAGTATGTGGGAGAGCTGTGCTCGAAATTAGGCACCTTGCATAAGGTTGGCTTGCAAGAGTTTATGCCTTCAAGGAAATATGATGTAATATGGAATCAGTGGGTATTAGGATATTTGACAGATGAGGATTTAGAGGCTTATCTCATACGATGCAGGTAGGTAGTTTATTTAAAAATATTGTTATATTACCTACAACACCTATACCTAAATTATTATTAGGTTTTAGAATATTCAGTTGATAAAACCAATGTATTCTTCATTTCAGGGACTCATTATCTACAAGTGGCATCATTGTTGTAAAAGAAAATGTTACTTCATCTGGAAAAATAGAGAAGGATTCTACTGATTCATCAGTCACACGAACATACAAGGAATACATTAGAATATTTAAAAAGTGTTACTTGAAGAGAATCAAACAATGTAAACAAGCTAACTTTCCTAATGGCATATATCCTGTGTATATGTTTGCACTAGTACCTAATCACAAAGAATTAGAGAGGTCAAAAACTAACACAAATAGTACATTTAATACCCCTACAACATTGCGAATCGGAGCCAGATCTTCACTCACTCGCACTTAATGTCACGGAGAGAAAAAAAAGAAAATATGATGAAGAGAGTGTTGACATAAAGGCGCTAATCAAAGAAATGTTTTTGTCTTTTTCGAAAGAACAGGAAAAAAGGTTTCAAGAACTTAGAGAGAGCATGGATCTAATGTCCAGTAAATACGATGACTTTTTACTGAAGATCACCACTCTGGAGAAAGAAAGAAAGGCGGACAAAATCTTGATTAAAGAATTAGAGGAAAAGCTTGAAACAGCTGAGCGTAAGACACGCGGAACATGCTTTGAAATTCGAAATATACCCATGCAAGATGGAGAGACTAAAGAATCCTTGGCAAAGGAAGTTTTTCAACTAGGAAAGACCATTAATGTCAATATTGAACACCACAATTTAAAAGATATTTACCGCCTCAAATCAAAAGATGCCTCAAATCCGGTAGTTGTGGATCTCACCACCATATTGCTGAAAGATAAAGTCCTTGGAGCGGTCAAAAGCTTTAACAAATCAAAGGCTAAAGGAGAAAAACTGAACACTACCCATCTAAACCCAAAGTACCTGCTAAAACCGCTTTACGTAGCTGAGACCTTAACACACAGAACACAAAAGTTGTACTACTTGGCAAGACAATTTAAAAATAGTCATGGCTACAATTTCTGCTGGACGGCAAACGGAATTGTTTACCTTAAAAAAACCGAAGCCTCTACTCGTATCCGCATAAATAATGATTCCGACTTAGATAAATTAAGAATTGAAGCATGACTAGTGTTTGTATTCGCAAAATTTTGTAAAATATGGATTGTATTATCGATATTTTTTGCTCTTCGAGTATTTTTTGTATTTGTTTTGCATGTTACTATCTTAAACAAAATGCTAAATTGTAATTGGTTCACAAATAGTACACTCTACACAACTCCTAAACATCACACTTTCAAGTACACAAGACCTCACCACACAAACATGTCTCATTTGGAATATAATAATACTTACTACAATGCTTTTAATGAGATGCTTTTAAAACGGACTAATATTAATGGCAAAAATATAATTATCTCATTTAAAATTCAATGACTTAATTGATTTATCGAAAAATATTGACAGCATATCAGTATCTCATTCGCAAACAGCAGACATTGATGAATGTCATAAATTATTGTTCCCGCCGTCGGATCACCTGCTTCTACTCACTCAGAATATACGCAGTGTTGGTTGCAATATGCCAGGGCTGGAAGTCTTACTTGCGAGGTTGAAAGTCAAATGTGATATTATCATATTGTCAGAATGTTGGCTTCCTCACACCTCTGTAATTCCAAACCTTGCAGGATACTGTCAGGTGGGAACTAAAATAAACCCTAAGCAGAATGACGGCGTTATAGTCTACTACGATGAAAATCTTAGCCTTATCATAGATGAACCAGACATGCAGGAATGCAATTGTTTGGTAGCCAAAATCGATAAACGTATAGCTATTATCTCCCTATATCGTTCCCCATCGTATAAAAGCATCGATGCATTTCTATCATCACTAGATAAACTCCTACAAACGCTAACAGAATTTGAACATATAATTATAATGGGGGACATTAATATAGATATAACTCCTGATAAAATTAATATAAACGGTGAACGCTATCTAACACTTGTTGCTACCCATGGCTTGTTACCTGCCCACACTTTAGTTACTCGTAGTAAAAGTAACACTTGTTTGGATCATGCGCTTATAAAATCAACTTGCCCTGTTTCTACGATAGTACCGCATACATCATTAACAGACCACTATCCAGTCATAATGAAAATGAGTTTAAAAAAAAATACGCCAAAGTTTGCAGTCACATCAATTACAAAAACCAATCATATAGGCTTAGAGCAAGACCTTAAAAAAATAGATTTTAGCCAAATTAATAATATAACCGATCCAAATTTATCCATGAACTTTCTTACACAAAGTTTTCAAACAGCTATTATTAACAATACAAAGCAAATTTCTCTCTCTAGACGCCACAAAATTATAAAACCATGGATTACACAGGGATTGCTGCGATGTATTAGAAACAGGGATAAGTTACATATAAAAGCAAAACGATCACCAAACAATGACATAGCAAAGATAACATATATACGTTACAGAAACTACTGTAATGTGATACTAAAAAAAGTAAAAAGGACATATGAAAAAAATCAACTCGCAGCTGCAAAACATGACAATAAAAAAATGTGGAAAACAATTAAAGACATAACGCACACATCTAAAATAAATAGTCACCCTAAAGAACTGTTGAAGCTCACAGGGTTTCCAGAAATGTCACTAAACAAAGTAAACAAATACTTTGCAAATGTAGGAAGCTCACTAGCTAATAAAATATACCAAAAAAAAGTAAATACACCTAACCACAACATAAGGGATAAAATGACTAAATATGGAACTACCAACTCGTTTGTACTCCTTGATACATCTGAAGACGAAGTAGAACGTTTAATCGTTAATATGAAAATAGATTGTGCCAGTGGTTGGGATAACATTAGCTCTAAGTTTCTAAAAATCTACAAAAATATAATAATACCACCGCTTACAAAAATTTTTAACGTTTGCTTGCAAACTGGAGTGTTTCCTGACTGTTTAAAAAAAGCAGAAATATGTCCCATTCATAAGAGTGGTGACAGAAATCGTGTCGAAAATTACCGGCCAATTAGCATCCTACCGTCATTATCGAAATTATTGGAACGAATAATAAACGCTAGATTAATGGGCTATTTAGAAAAAAATGATTTACTTTCTAAAAACCAATACGGATTTCGGCAAGGAAAATCTACGGATCAAGCAGTAAATAAACTTGTGAATTTCCTTTCATCTAAATTAGATAGTAAGAAAAAATGTCTTACTATCTTCTTAGACTTGGCAAAGGCGTTTGACACGATTTCTGTTTCCATCTTACTTGAAAAATTAGAAGGGCTCGGAATAAGAGGAAATCAGCTAAAACTTATCAAAAGTTATCTCTCTGGGCGAACTCAATCAGTGCGTGTGGGTGGCTTCAAGAGTGATGACCTTACGGTCACTCATGGAGTACCACAGGGCAGCATACTGGGACCTACTTTATTCCTCGTTTATATAAACGAACTCACAAGTCTAAACTTAACCCAGGGCGAAATAATATCTTTCGCAGATGATACTGCTCTCTTATTTTCTGCCGATACATGGGACGAAGTCCTAGATGCTGCTCAGTTGGGCTTTAATACCGTAGGAAAGTGGCTTCAGAACCATATTCTTACGCTGAACGTGGATAAAACCAAATATGTTTGTTTTGGCATCACAAACTTGCATTATTCTGATACTTCTAAAAGTATTATATCGCATGATTGTCAATCAAAAGTAAACTGCACCTGCCCATCACTCGAGCGTGTCCATTCAATTAAATATCTTGGAGTCACTATAGACAGTAAGCTTAGTTTTAAAGACCACATAAAGTTACTGTGTGGTCGGTTGAGAAAATTGATTTATATTTTTAAACACCTGAGACACGTTGCCGATACTGTATTGCTGAGACAAATATACCTTGCATTGTGTCAATCGCTTATAACGTACTGCATATCATCCTGGGGAGGAGCGCTGAAGACAATACTGAGGCCTGTTGAGATCGCCCAGCGAGCAATTTTGAAGGTTATGCACTTTAAACCTATGTACTTTCCCACTTCGACTTTGTACCAGATTTGTCGGGTTTTAACAGTGAGACAACTATTTATCTTAACTATTACACTCCTACAACATAGTAAGCAAACTTATGATCCGCTAATCTTGCAAAGACGTAGGAAGGACTTAGTTTGCCAAAGAGACACGCTCTTTCACACAAAGTTTAGCAAACGCTTCATTCCCTTCCTTGGACCCGTCATATACAACAAATTGAATAAAAATATAAACATCTACCCTCTACCAAAAGATCAATGTAAGAAAAAAGTTAGTGACTACCTACAACAACTTACCTATGATGAGACTGAACTCCTGATGCACATATCACGGTGACTTGAATGTTTTTGATGTCGTGTTATGATTTTAATTTCAATTTATTCCAAATGTTCACACTAACATATATACAGATAAACTCACAAATACCTAGCTCTCAGTACACTTCACTCAAGTACTAACACCCTCACACACACGTACACACACATACACACACCCTCTCATAGACACTTGCTCATTTACAGATTTCTCATTTAGCATTGTATAATAATTTAGCATAATAATAGTTCTACACGTATTATAATCAGATAAAAATAGTACGACCAGTCCTTTGTGTTTGTTAGCATTATTTTAAAAATATTCGGGGGAATGGCACTGTTAACCGAAATACAGGCATTTACCTAGTTCGGTTACAGAAGCTAAATCCATTTATTTGTATATAACTACTGCTAATCTGGTTTTGTAACATAGAACTAAGTTTTTTGGGAAATAAATTTTATTATTATTATTATTATTATTATTATTATTATTAATAATTCTTGTAATATCCTAGAAAATAAAATAAACTTTTGAAATAAAATTTAAGCTAACTACTTTGTTTTGGATTTACTGATAAATGTGTATTCCTTCCACTATCATTTTTATGGTTAAATTTTATTTTTGAGGTAGGTAGGTTGTTTATACCTGGTGCCTAGACCAGGAAAAACGAAAAGAAACTAATAAAATCCTAATACTTTTTCACATTTCTATGCTTTTACTATAAATTAATAGACTTGCTAATAATTCAGACAATTCAGTAAGTATTGTGTGGTTTTTTTAGGTAGTGTGGTTTGGCACTTGATCCGATATGAACCCAGAGAGGGTTCAAATCCGGTCAAGTACTAAACCACACTACCTACTGGGTTCATATTGGGTCAAGTGCTAAACCACACTACCAAAGGTTAGGTAAAACAAAAATCCAACTGCAACTAAAAAGTTCATGCAGTCTAATGCAGATGGTGGTATCAAATCTGAGAAAGCTAAAATAACTGACTCGTATGTGTACCAGACTGCTTGAAAAGTGAGCTTGTAGTTTAACGCCTGGAACACCTGGAAAATAGCAGAGATCCGCCCCATCTTCAAAGGTGGCAGACGGAGCCTGTGTCAACAACTATAGACCAATTTCCATTCTGCCAGCCTTATCTAAGGTATTGGAGAGGATCATGAAGAAGCGCTTGGTCGACTACCTGGAAGACAACTCACTGCTATCACCTTTTCAATACGGTTTCCGATCTAGCTTGTCGACCAGCGACGCCATTCACGGTTTAACTAAGTTTGTTTCTGAAAAACTCGACAAAAACAAAAATAGTAATCTTTATGGACCTTGCCAAGGCCTTTGACACAGTCTTCGTCCCTCTGTTGGTGAGGAAACTGGAGATCATTGGTGTAAGGGATACACAACTAAAGCTTTTTTCCGACTACCTCACCAACTGATTCCAGAGAGTTAAAGTGGACGAGTGGACCAGTAGTGATCTTCCTGTCGTGCACGGCGTCCCACAGGGCAGTATACTCGCTCCCCCTTTATTTTTGACGTTCATCAACGACCTCTGTGAGCTCAAGATGCCCAGCGGAAGGGTCATAACTTTCGCTGATGAGATGACACAGCGCTTTTGTTTGATGCCGACACCTGGCCCGAGGTTTACAGTTGTGCACAGATGGGGTTGAACTTGGTGTTGTCATGGCTAGCTAATAATAGTCGCTCTCAATGTAGATAACACAAAGTATATTTCTTTCTACATAAAAAAAACCTACTTATCCGCTCCTTAATCTCAAAATTACCGCTCATTCATCCTCGTGCCTTTTATCTCATAATACTCATTGCTTATGCCCCCACCTTCATAAAACAGATTCAATAAAGTACTTGGGCGTCATGCTAGATAACACACTAAGTTTTTACTCGCAGATGCTCTTTCCACTAGAATCCGTAAACTAATATTTGTGTTTAAAAATCTTTGTCATGTTGCAGACACTGGCTTATTGCGATCAGTCTATTTTGCATTATGGGGTGGTGCAATAAAAACATCAATGCTCCGGATCGAACGTACACAAAGAGCCGTTCTAAAGGTTCCCAATTTCCTGCCTTTCTTATTTCCCACCAGAGAACTTTATGAGCGAACCGGACTGTTAACTGTAGGTATGTACGTCAACTTTTCATTTTAAATACGATCTTGCGCAAACACTCTCTTCTCAGTACCTATAATCCTACTCTATTTAAAGGTAAGCGACATAAACACGCAGTTGGTCCCACAACTCGATTCCATACTGCTTTCTCCCGTCGACATTTCGGTTTTCTTGGAAACTATGTGTATAGGTAACAAAATTAACGGAATTTTGTCTATATAGGTACGCCCTACCCAAACAGCGTTGCAAAAAAATACTCTCAGCCTGGTTACAAAAATTGGACTATGATGCCACGGAGCAGCTGCTCATAGTTCCTTCGTACCTAATCTATATACTTATAATAAGACTGTAAAAAAGTTGTGTCTGTACATTGAATATATTTAGAAAACAAATAATTGAGGGGGGTTAAGAAACAGTAATAGAACACGAATCTAATAAAAAAAGTCTGTCTGTTTATCTGTTTGTCTGTTTATACACGCTAATCTCCGGAACTACTGGACGGATTTGAATGAAACGTTTTTTGTTATCAAGTTACTAAACCTGGGCAACATATAGGCTATAATTGATTTTGGAAACTGGAACACCTGATGCAGAACCGCAACAGACCAGCTAAACTATAAGAGTTACAAAAATGGCGCCTTAGAAAAGAATGTTGTGTCTGATGAGCATTTTCTGCTGAGAGAATAAAATTGAAGATCCGGAAGATGACACCTGATGTGGAACTTTTAGAGCACAGCTTAACTATAATATACAATGTGTAACTGAATTAATGCACATTATGAAAGTAGTTTGTTCAGAATCGTTTACTGAGTCGATTTCTGTATTTTTTAATATAGGTAATATTTTATCCCAAAAATAATTAAAACTACCTACGTAAATTACTGTCACACTTCCGCTGTACTGTCAAAACAAACCAAAATGGATGAAATACCCACGCTAAGCTAGACCCTTATAGGAATGCGACTGTGTCGTAGACAGAGGATAGTGCATGCGTAGATTTGTTATGTGACCATAATTTTCTCCCACAATCAGTATAACTATTTTATTAAAAAAACAAAGTTTTTTACATAATAATAAAAATTCAGTGTATGTATTATGATTATAACATAATATTCTAATTGGGGTGTCCGGTAGTGTGCGTTAATTCCGGGACATGTTGTATATAGGTTTGACATCTTAGCAAAAGTTATTCAGTCTGATGAACATTTTCTGCTGCGAGAATAAAACTCGAAGATCGGCACATCTGATGTGGAACTCTAAGAGCACAGCTAAACCATAACATTATATAGGAATGACATCTTTGCAAAAGTTGTTCAGTTTGATGAGTATTTTCTGCTGGGAGAGTAAAATTCGAAGATTGAAACATCTGTTGTGGAACTCGGAGATCACAGCTAAACTATGGCATATACAGACATGACATTTTAACAAAATTTGTTTGATCTGATGAGTATAAATTTGTTGCCTCCGAAGAGGAACTTATACAATCAGTATTTGGGGACTTTCATAGCATAAGAAACCAGGAAAATTCGTGGTTATGTGAACGCGCCATATTGACCCCAAAAAACGAACAAGCTGCATCAATAAATGAAAAATAAATGGGGGAAATTTATTGGAGATGAAGTCGTTTACACTTCTTTTGATAACGTAGTCGATCAGGACGACGCCACCAATTACCCAGTTGAGTTCCTCAATTCACTCAAAGTTTGTGTTCCGATAATGCTGATGCGAAATTTGACACCGCCGAAACTGTGTAATGGAACCCGACTTACAGTCGAGGCTTTACAACGCAATATTATTGTAGCTGTTATCCTCACTGGGAGTGGTGCCAGTGAAACTGTGTTCTTACCGCGCATACCACACGATACTGTACGCACACAGTTTCCTGTGACTACATGCTTTGCCATGACAATAAACAAGTCACAGGGACAGACACTGAAAGCTGCTGGTGTTGATTTGAGAACCGGCTGTTTTTCTCATGGCTAACTTTATGTTGCTTTCTCAAGGGTTAGCAACGCTTCCGGGCTTTATATTCTGGCACCCGACGGAAAAACCAACAATAGTAGTGTAGAGAGTGTGTGAATGTGGGGGTGTGTGTGTGTGTGGGGGGGTGTGTGCGTGTGTTAGGGCTTCCAAAATTATGAAAATGTCAATTATGTAACTAATTACCTACGCAACTTTTTTCTCCAATTACGTAATTTTTCCTATTTTTTTTTAATCGATTAGGTATGTACAGACGCCAGCAGGTCAAGCTACCCGAAACTGTCAAATTTTCCCAATCAACATTAAACCTTAATACTTTAGCGATAAAGTTGAAAATCTATTAAAGAAATTTGACAGATTGTAGTAGCTTGATGTGCTGGCGTCTGTACTTATGAATTTTTGTAAATATTGTAGATAGAGTAGGTATCTAAAATTTTTACAATTATCTTTTAAGTACTATTTTTCAAATTCAAGGAATTATCAAAATAAACACAATATTTTAACAAAAAAATATTTCTTTCAAGAACTTATCATCGACATCAGTTAAGTCAAACCATTTTTTTTCGTCCCGAATAGGTACCCAAGTAACAAAAATTGGTACTTGGTACTATAAAAGTCCTGAGAACGTTTTGGAGCGTGCTAAAAGGCTCCATAATTAGTACTATAATGGTGTTGTAAACGTTTATAAAACCCCAAATAGGCCCGAGTTTTATCACTGATTTATTCTATAAACATTTACATAAAGGCTCTCACGGTGATAAATCAGCTCGATAGTTGAGATGTAAGAGTGTAGTGAAACGCTTTTTAGTACTAAAATAGTGCCACAAGTGCAATAATGTCACGAATTTTCACTATAAAAGTAACCAAAACATGTCTAAAATGCTATTTTGCACTGTAAACGATTTGAGAGATCTTTCTTGACACTTATATTGTTCACCATTTTTGTTCGTGTTGTGTCAGTCGTGTTCCTCAAGAAAACAAAAAATATCGCTAAGTTATGATTCATTTCATTTGCCATTGTTGCCTAACGTATCATTATAATAAAAAGGACATAACGCACCTCTGCCATAACTTGCACTTGCGAAAATAATTGTATCGATAAAATCATTATGCTGATTTCGAATTTGACAATGCGCCCTCATTATTTTTGTGTTTTAATTAAATTTTAATTAATAAAATAAGGAGCTTGTCCCGAATACGGATCCTATAGTACACATTGGCTCCAGCCGTACCTACTGCTAATGTGCTATCGCGGCAGAAAATCAGTGTTACTTTTCAAATATTAATTTAAAAATATTTATTTTGCTTTTTTTTTCTTGAATATTTTTTTAATTGACTTACCTACGTAATTACCATCGGATATCGATTCTGAAAACATCCCTACTTGGAACAACAGGGTTTTTGTTACACATTGTATAATATTCTCTACTAGCTTCTGCCCGCGGCTTCGCCCGCGTGGATGTCGGAAATTTACCCACGGGAACGTGCTAACAGGATAAAATGTATGTGCTTCCCCAGAATGCCATCTATCTCGCGGGCCCTTTGTGGCTAATTACAATAGAAAACCAATTGTGTCTCATTAGTGTTGATTAAGAGGGTACCTATATGATATCTTTACCTAAGTACCTACCTAATTTAAAAAAAATAAACTCAATAAGAGAAAATTAAATACCTACCTAAGTACCTAAATAAACCTATTTCTGATGATAACTAATCTAAACTCAATAAATAAGCAAAATCCCTAAAAACTAATATCTATACGAATGACTAATCATACCTAACAGTATTATAAAATAACCTACGGTCACTACGTACACTATCAAAAATATACTACCTATACTTTAAAATTAAAATCTATAACCTACGACTTATATAAAAATAAACCTAAATAACTCTAAAAACTAAAAGGAATAAAAATGAACTCCACTGCGGGTGACCTAACCTACGACAAACTTATTATTTGCGGTTGGTACAGTATCGGGTCTAGGGATCGAACCGCAAAATTAAGTTTGTTTTTTATTGTATATACTTTTCCGGGATAAAAAGTACCCAGTGTGGTGCCCAGGATATTAAAGAATAATTATACCAAGTTTCATCGTAATCGAACCGGTAGTTTTTGCGTGATGCTTGAACAAACAGACAGACAGACAGACAGACAGACAGACCGACAGACAGACAGACAAAAAAATTTTTAATCACATTTTTGGGTTCGGTGTCGGTCTAGTAACACCCCCATTTACTGCCATTTATTTTTTTGATATTTTCAATGTACAGAATTTTCACTTCTACAGATTTATTATAAGTATAGATATAGATATAGATAATATTCTTTGGTTTTCCACCAAAGAATCTAACGAGATATTTGAAAGATTGTGTGACTGAAATGCAAAACTATTGCCAAAATCTATCCGACCATTTTGAAAACAAAACCCCATGCAAATGATGACCACAGCTGCGTCCGTAAGTAAAACAAAAGAGGAATGGTCCTTACGAGTTACGATGGTCAGATATAGATTTTGGCGATAGTAGATACCTACTGCTGGCTGAGGGTATAAAAATAAAACAAAAAGAAATTAAGGTTGAGGTAATATGTTTTATTTAAAGTGGAAACTTGTAAATGGACTTAATTACATATTATTTAAGAACACTATATAGGTACATTAGCTACAAGTTTCCCGAAGAGAATAAAATAAAATAAATACCGAAACCTAAAACGTTTAAAAATTGGTATACACATGTTACAGACTCAATGAATGATGCTCTAGTCAAGGTCTACAGATAAATATTTTAAAATCATTTTAAATGCTTTTATTAAGCCGTTCTAAGAATGTAGCAAATGCCAACAGTTTTTTTACGCCATTTGCTTTGTTTTCATATTAAAATTGAATTTTATTGTAAATAAAATGTTTTAAAAAGGGGCTTTAATCTTTGGTAAAGACTGGCCCGTACCTACAAGCCAAGTATCATAATGACCAAACCTGAAAATTTATCTGTAAAAACATAAGATATGTTATAATTCTACAGTTTTTATATTTTTGTACCAAAATCGTCTTTATTTAAAGGGCGCATGAAGTATTTGATGCAAATATACCTACACACACTAAACAAATAGGTACCTACCTACTAGCAACCCTAATTTACTCATACAGAAAAAAAGAAATACTTAATCGTAACCGTTGTTGTGTTGCATTGCTTAATAGTTTCAACTGCATGGTTTCAACGTATTGTTCTATAAAACATTTCTATGGGACGAATGTCCAAAAATAAATGTAACTTAAGGTTAGGTTAGTAATTTGACTCCATTTTATAAATTAAAGCTGCTTTTCGTGTCTGTCTCTGTGACCGCCGTTGTTCTTCTAAACTATGCAACGGATTTAGATGCGGTTTTCAACATCATTTACAGAATTTGTTCCGTAAGGTTTATTTATTTATACTTTACTGTAGGTACACCACAAAACTACTATACAAAAAAAAAAACAACAATATAAAACAATAAATAAGCTATACTTACATACCCATAATAACGAAATCTCGATGTTTTGTTATGTCATAAAAACCGTTAGTTTTGGCCTGCTTAGCAGGTGTTTGCACAAGATGGTGTCTCAATTACAATCTCTCCCGTCAACCAAGCTACCCTGAGGGACCCTGATGGCCTGAACGATGCATGGCATTGCGAATTATTTGCCCAGTGCGTCCCTTTACCTCGAATGACTTTCGGGAAGTTTACTTTATTTCTCTGTTGATACCTACCTCTAAATTGAACCTATGTTTGACTATTATGTCATGTTGGCACGAAAGGTAGGTACGCACGACACATCAAGCTATACAACGCACCCTAATTGTGTAACACATTATCAATCACAATGTGAATAATTTTAAAGGATGCTAATATCCATTGCTTTATATATTCGAGAATATTGTCTGCTCAACAACAACTGATGCTGACTTATGATTCGAAACACCTATACCTACAATGCGAGGTCAGCTACAACTGGAATGCGATTGTCGCAACCCAGTGTTGGGCACGCCACAATTGCGGCGATAAATCCCCTCTTTGAGGAGTGGCTAGACAGGCGCCACGGTGCCCTCAACTTCCGCCTGACACAGGTCCTCACCGGACACGGTTGTTTCGGGAGTTTCCTGTTCAGGATAAAGCGGGAGGAAACGTCAGGGTGTCACTACTGTGTGGATCACCCGGAGGACACGGTGGAGCATACGGTGGAGGTCTGCCCGGCTTGGGCGGAGCACCGCCGTGTCCTCGTGGCGGCGATCGGCAGCGGCGATCTCTCGCGTCCGGCCCTGGTCCAGGCCATGGTACGGAGCGAGATGGGAGGCCGTTACCTCCTTCTACGAAGCAGTACCTAATGCTCGCGAAGGCGGAGGTGGAGCGCGTGAGGGAGAGGCAATCTCTGCGCCCTCACGCCCCTAGTCGCCGCAGGAGACGCCCTGGACGGGAGTCAACAGCCGACTCCCGACCACCGTAGGCGCGGGCTTGCGGGCGGCGAGCTGCCCATTGCTAGCCGCCCGCAAGCCCGCGCCTGGTAAGGACCAGGCCCGGGTCGACGGCGCGTTGTGTTCCACGTGCGCCTCAAAGATGTCAGCACGAACTGACGCTGACGGGGTCCGTTAGGGCCGATGCCTGCCAGGGCTGCGGGTTGTTCGAAAGAGATACCGTGGCCCCTGGCACAGGCAACTGAAGGAACACGGGTGAGTTTTAGTCAGTAAAAGTCTGACACGCCCTTCCGCTCAACCCAGAGCGGGAGAGGTCATTTGATGATTTCCCACCCAAAAAAAAAAGCTACAACTGGAAATGTGATGCTTGACGTGTCGTCGTGATTAAAGTTAGATATTATTCATATCTGCTGATTGGAGACGTGTTTATGTTATAATTGTTAATTTTTATGTAATTTCGAACATATTCACGATCATTTTCAGTTAACAGAGACCAACTCTCTAACTCTACTAATACCTCTAAACTCATACAGCTTTGTATGATTCTCTCTATAGAAATCATTGTTAAGAAATCGGATTGCATTATACGCAGTTCTTTTAAATAAATGAGTGGATTTTTGTCTAGTATTTTGAACATTATCTCGTCGGTAAGTTGTATTGCGGTACCTAAGTGAATGAATTCTATATTCAAGCAATTTGTTAAAATAAATAATAATTGCTCTTCTGAACAAGTAGATACACAAGTAATCTTCTTAAGGTTACGAAATGGTGTTATTTCTAGATTTTTTGTATAAAAGGACGTGTGCTGTATTAAGATGCAATTGTATAATGTTAAGGATTCTAAAAAAGGACACATTTGACTAATATACATCAGAGCATTTATATCAATTTGATCAACATGTTCCAGGTGTAAATGAACAAGATTACAGCCCTTTACTTGAAGAACTTGTTTTATCTGATCTGCGTAGAAGTCGCATGATAACAATTTAAGTTCTCTAAGATCCCCCAGGCCTATAAGAACCAATAAATCACTTTGCAAGTCTCTATTGTGAAAAACGGTCATACTTCTTATAAAGGGACACATTTGTATTGCTAACTGCAATTGATTGCTTGTCGCGTAACGACTGACATATGTTTTCAAATTTAATGTCAGCACTTCAGAGTAATTTATGTCAATATGCTCCAAAAGTCGACCGATTTCGTCACATCTACCAATATCTTCGATGTTTTTGCACTTTAAAAGCACTTTAAGGAAGCCCTCTAAAGTCACAAAAGTTCTGTATAACTGAATACTTCTCAAGTTTTTAATTTTCACAACAATATCCATACTGTCATTGGCAACGAATTTCGAACAAGACACGTCCAATTTTTCTAATAATTTACAATTGTCAACGATACATTGTAATATGTTATTTGTACAGTCATAATTCATAGTTAAATACTTTAAGCAGTGCAGTTCCTTTAAAGAATTAATTATGGTACCTTCCATATCTACAGTTTTCCAACCGCCGGATAGTGAACCTAGATTAAGACATACGAGTCCGTTTAGCATATTTAACTTAGAATAAAATACTGACCGCAATATCTTTGGAATGGTGTCAATAGAAACTACAGTTAAATTTTTGGTAAATAATACTTCTGCCATTTTTATAATAACATTCATTTGACTGACAAATTTCCCCATGCTACGTCGAAATCCTAATGCCTGCTTAGTTTTCTCAAGGAGTTCTGACAATGCTCTAATAGTTTCATGGACCAATAAATCATGCAGCATCCAAGGAACGTTAATATCTAAGTACGTCCGTATGGTCTCAACATAGCGCGCCAGTGTTGCTTGGGCTTCGTTAGTGTCTCGCTGCGTAAGCATTGTAATTGGCAGCATTAGCTCCTCAGCCTGTTGAGCCACCCAATCTCCAAGTCTACCTAATGCTAGGGTCTCTAGCTTTTTAGGTTGCTTGTACCTTGACATAATCACCTGAAAAAGTAAAGTATAGTTATTATGTCGGTGTACATACATGTTTTCTACACTTCTGCTAAGATTATGTAAGGTAAGTTACATTTTATGTAGTTTGATTTCAGTAGGTGGGTCAGGCCGTAGATTTTGCCACTTTTTTAAGAAAATAATTTCTTAAAGTTTGATTGCTTACAAAACACAAGATAGTAGGTAAATTGTAATGAAAGTATTTGAATTGAGTTAGGTATGTCTTAAACTCTTATTCCATATTGTTAAAATAAATGTAAGTAGTACAGACGCCAGCACATCAAGCTACTACAATCTGTCAGATTTCTTTAATAGATTTTCGACTTTATTGCTAAACCATTAGGTTCAATGTTGATTGGAAAATTCACCTCGATGTCGAGTTATGCCTATTTATAAGCTTGAAAAATCGCGCTTTAACGTTACTTCTATGTAACTTCGATGTTACTGGTAACGTTGATTGTATGTTACTAACGTTTCAGTCTCATCCTCCTCCTCGTCCATTTAACTTATTTTTTTCTATCACTGAACTTCACACACTGGGCGAACTGTACCTACAGTTCGTTTAGCTTATGCATCGAAACCTCCCCTTTTTTGAAGTCGGTAAAAAATAGCGCGTTATGCAATTGGTCTTACAAATATTATGCGTTACTTCTATGTTAACTTAACATACAAGTGTCTATGTTGCTCTATGTTACTAAGTGGCAAAATCTACGGCCTTACCCAGGTACGATATGACTCAGGGCTAATCTTAGGACAAAATAATATATAAATTAGGATAAATAGGTAGCTAGATAGTCAATCGGGGAACGCGAAGCCTGCTTTTTAGGGTTCCGTAGTTAGAAAACTATAACGGCTTAGATAACTTTATTAGTTCAGCCGATCGATTCTGTAAAAATCTCACCGTGAAAAGTTAGGTGAAGTGAGCTTAGAGTGAGCTCTCAATAGTGTCAATCCCTAGCATTAGTTGGAATGACAGCTCAATCCAGGCTCACTTCACCTAAGTTTTCACGGTGAGATATGGTTACAGCCGGTCGATTCTGTAAAAATCTCACCGTGAAAACTCAAGTGAAGTGAGCTTGATGTGAGTTGTCAGTAGTGTCAATCCCTAGCATTATTTGGAGTGACAGCTCACTCCACGCTCACTTCACCTAAGTTTTCACGGTGAGATGGTTACAGAATCGCACTGCAGAATCGGAGTTATAGAGGCCTAACTTGTAAAATGCACTTACTTGGAAAACTTCGTACCTACAAAAATAACGAAATACCTAATAAATGTAAAATATCCTTCTAAATCCACGTGCCATTATGGGTGACTACGGAACCCTATTCTATGCGTGGCCTGACACGCACTTGGCCGGTTTTTAACCAATGTTTATGGCCTATATCGATACGGCACTGTCTTATGTCACGGTATTGAATCCCGAACGTAACGAAAGATTGTAGCCTCTAGAGCTCCCGAACGTAGCGAATGAGGGAGCCCTGAGTTAACTCCTGAGTGAAGCGAGGGTATATTATCCTGAGCGCAGCGAGGGATTCAAGCTCGCTCAAGAAGAAGTCACCTTTATCTTCGAGTAGGGCTGCCATCACCTCCAAACTCCACGATCACCCCAATTAGGTACAGACCCCGGACAAAAACTTCGAAAACCCCGGTCATTTGGGTGAAATTATACAATAGCTAGGTATGTAATAACATAAATTATTTTAATTACAAAATAACACCCTCGAAAAAAAAAATATTACAATATTTTTTTTATTTATGTAATTAAAATATATGACATGTGATAGATACCCTAACATATCTACACAAAAACACAGATTGTAGAAAGGTACAGCTAAAACTAAAAGGTAATTTGAATTATGGAGTGTAAAGATACCTCCATATTTTGAAAACTTCACTACTGTCTCCGCTGAGATTGATCGCCACGGCCGAAATTCGGTCTGAAGGACTTTATTTATTTACTACCCTTATCTACCTAAACCTCCTTTCCAACTATCAAGATGTGTGTTCCTATTTCTAGGTATCTCTATATGTGCGTACGCGTTGCAATAATTTTAAGAATTAAAATAGAAATGAATTGAAATAGCTTAACTTCTGTTGACAGCTATTTCTCATCATTGTATTGTGGTAGGTAAATATAGTAGGTACTTACCGACATAATTTCGTTCCCCAACAATTAGTGACGTCAATGTAACCAGTATTATGATTATGATATAATATTCAGTTTAATAAGACGATTTTTCCAAAACCGCTAACAAATTAAACCATGAGAACTAAAAGATTTAGTTTCTACTATCTTAAAAACAAATGCCGTGTTATGAGTTGAGCGACGTGTTGCGCATGCGCATATAGTATTTTTAGCTTTGTAACAGAACTCTGGGCTGTATCGCTGTCTATAGATGTTGGATTAGACTGATGTCATGTCATCACGCATTCAGTCACTTGCCCAGCTGGTGTTAGGGCCGAGGAGAGTTTGAAGAAATGACGAGGTAGCATTCTGAAGCAAACCACGACATGCAAAGAAGATAAGTTAGGTAGTAAAAGCACAGATTACTAAATAGTTAGTAAAAGCTCCTTCAGAAAGAAAATGTTCGTTTGGACTGCTGTGACTAATCGCCTAGTACGTTGCTTTGTACGAGGTTGAACCGGTGCCTCAGAGAGTTTGGGAGCAATGACGGACGGAGTGCAACAACACAACTTACGTATGAGACGAATCATATGAGTATCTAACACTTAGCTAAATATTAAAGCAACGCTATGTAGGTATAGTATGTATTGTCAAACTGAAACAGAAATTTGACGGTAATTATGCTGTTTAAAACACAATTTTGAAATCGATGGCAATTATTAAGGTTGCTCTCATACTTTTACTTTATGGAATGTACATAAATTCTTTTAAAAATAAGCATAGAATAATTAGTTATTGAAGTGAAGAAATCGATTGTTGCTTTTGCCGAATTATAGATCCATTGATAGCAATGGGTCCATAATGGGTCAATAAAATAGCTTCATAGCCATATATAGGGCTATGAAACTATTTATGACTAGCTTCTGCCCGCAGCTTCGCCCGCGTGGATGTCGGAAATTATCCCACGGGAACGTGCTAACAGGATAAAATGTATGTGCTTCCCGAGGATGCCATCTATCTCACGGGCCCTTTGTGGCTAATTACAATATAAAACCAATTGTGTCTCATTAGTGGTGATTAAGAGGGTACCTATATGATATCTTTACCTAAGTATCTAGCTAATTAAAAAAAAAACTCAATAACAGAAAATAAAATACTTACCTACCTAAATAAACCTATTTCTGATGATAACTAATCTAAACTCAATAAATAAGCAAAATCCCTAAAAACTAATATCTATACGAATGACTAATCCTACCTAACAGTATTATAAAATAACCTACGGTCACTACGTACACTATCAAATATACTACCTACCTATACTTTAAAATTGAAATCTATACCTAAGACTTATAAAAATAAACCTAAATAACTCTAAAAACTAAAAGGAATTAAAAGATCGCACTGAAAAGCACGGTTTAGAATTGCAAGTAGCAGTTAAAATAAGAATAAGAACGAACGCTCGCCACTCGACACATCCGTTCAAATCAAAGTTCAAAAAATGTAATGAGCTCGCTCAGACTCCGTCCTTATATACGGTTAGCGATCCGTGGCGGCCGCGCGCCACGCGCGTGCTGCGAACGGTGCAAGCCAAATTCAACCTTCAGCACTACATTTAGACAACACTACGACAAACTTATTATTTGCGGTTGGTACTGTAATCGGGTCTAGGGATGGAACCGCAAAATTAAGTTTGTTTTTTATTGTATATACTTTTCCGGGATAAAATGTACCCAGTGTGGTGCCCAGGATATTAAAGAATAATTATACCAAGGTTCATCGTAATCGAACCGGTAGTTTTTGCGTGATGCCTGAACAAACAGACAGACAGACAAAAAATTTTTCAATCACATTTTTGGGTTTGGTGACGGTCTAGTAACACCCTGTCATTTATTTTTTTGATATTTTCAATGTACAGAATTTTCACTTCTACAGATTTATTATAAGTAGTATAGATAACAATTAAATGTTCTTAAATACTTGAAACCTCTATTCGCGGTTTCAGGTCATATTTTCTGAAATTCTATGTGGTCCGAACTCCGATGTATAGTCCCAGTGGATAAGGATTTAACTTTCCTTGGGTAAGGAGAACTGCATAATTCACAACCACTCGACACGCTTCCGTACCGTACCGAACATTAATCATAGTTATCGTAGGAGAGTCCTCTAAACGCTGTTTATACCTTAACTCCAAAATCCGAATATATTGTCAGTTTAGGTAAAACAAATAGACGACCGCTATTCTTCCGACAGCTGTTTGGCAAGACAAATCAGGTTATCTAAATGTGTAATTTGCGTTACGATAGCCCCTCGGATGGTTGTGAATAGTTAGGGCCACCGCACACTAGAGACACGACAGTTTTTAGACAATCTTGTTTCACATCATTGAGATACTATGTCAATGTTTCACATAGACAAGTCAGCTTTAAGATTAAAGAGAAACAGTTGTGTCTACCACACGGCGCATACCAAGACGAAACCGTTTTGTCTACGACGACGCAACGCATACAAATGTATGCATAAATTCCACCTCGTCAATTAATTTTTCAACGAGTTCTTCGTCTGTAAACATGATGGGACGTGTTTACGCTCTGAACGCTCGGATCAGATCATCAGACTAAGGTACGGACGCCAGCAGGTCAACCTACCCGAAACTGTCATATTTTCCCAATCAACATTGAACCTAATACTTTAGCAATAAAGTCGAAAATCTATTAAAGAAATCTGACAGATTGTAGTAGCTTGTTGTGCTGGCGTCTGTACATCGCTAACATTGCTAGACGGTTTTGTCGTTGATGTGCGCGCTCGCATACACTTCAAAGGGAAGCCGACAGTCGTTAGTCAGACTTGTCGCCGTGCAGTTGTTGTATGCATTAAACAGCTTTGACTATGAGACATTTTGTTTCAAATGTGCGCGTTTAGTACTTTTTATTATATCATCATTTTATTTATATTATCTGTCTTGAGACTGTCGTGACTGTAGTCTGCTCTCAGCCTTATGCTGCATAGCTGAATGACCAACACATCTACATGGAAGACCTACCAAGGCAGGCGCAGACTTGGCGTAGTGCCGTGCAGCGTGGTTTTCACTGCCAAACTAATATCAATAAAGCCTAAAAGACATAGCTTTTCTTTGTAGGTAGTGCTCAGAGAGCTTTGGGGAAGAAACAAGTGTAAACTAAAAGATAGTTAACTCAAATACATACTAAAGAAAAATGAACAAAACAGCGAACGAGTATGTCGTGACTGTGACAAGAAGGCTTCCACTCAGCATGATACTGTGCTATGGGGGACAAAACTACACTTGTAAATCCTTTTTAAAAACAGTCTTATTGATTTGAAATACAAAAACTAATAACAAATCAGAGCTAAATACTAATTAGAAGTATAAAAAACATGAAATAAATCTCAAGTTTCTAAATAACTACCTACCTACTTAAAATTTCTACTTTACGTTTTTTGCGTAGCGGTCCCGCTACTGCTTGCACCCTGGTGCTCACTTGGTCTTGTTGCCGACACTGGTGGACCCCAAAAATAGTTGAGAAAAGGCTGGGCCATAGATAAAGTTTTACATTTCTATGGGCTGGGCTGGTGGGCAGATGATGAACACACTGGTGGTGTTTTTTTGGTCTTTGACGTTGTACTTTATAGTACATACTAATTCCATGGACTTGACATTGCATTGACATGGACAGTTTGTTTGGTTGATACTATGACATTTCTTGATTGAATCATTGAACTGTCATGACAACTGGTGCTGTGAATTGGTGTTTCATAAAGACGCTAGTTTATTACGTTTATTTGCCTATCGTTTAATTTATTCGTTGCAGTGATCTTGTAAGGATTTACTTTAAATTAATTATTACTTGTGGCTCTGAATTTAAACTTGAACTTAGATCGGTGCTCATCAAGCAATACTTTTCAAGTTGGAAAATAGTTTTTTAATGTACTCGTAATTGTTTCAGTTCTCTATTGTCATTGGCAACGTAAGTGATGGCTTTGCCGTTACCTATACCTCCGTGTGCTAAAAGAGATGGTCTTAGTGGCTTAAGTTGCGAACATTTCGATTATGCTAGTACTATGGCTACAACGTTGATGGCACCGGTCAAAACAGAACGTGAAATACTTGAGCATTCTATGTCAGAAGACGACCCAAATGCAAATACGCAAGTACCAAGCGTGGTGGGTAAGCAACCTCGCTGGGGTCCGCGACATCGTGGAGCACAAGAACTAGCTGAACTTTATAGTCCAGGTCAGTTGCTTTCAGTTGTTGAAAAAGTTGTTCTTTATCTGTATGGGACTTAACACTTACATTATTCACATCAACAATGTTTAAGAATAATGTCAAAGTTTCTAAAACCACCTGATAGCTTAAATACATATCTTTTACTGAGGTTCGCAAAGTAGCGAACCTCAGTAATTTACCATGTTTTGATTTAAAACAGCAATCTAAGTAATTCAAGGGAAAAAGACAAAACAATTATCGTAGGGTATCAAACGCTTTATTTGGTTAATACAAATTCTAGTGATTTGAAGTAACATTAATTTTCTTTTTATTTTATTAACTAGTACTCTAGTATGTGATACTGATAAGTAGTCACAATGGTAGGGTCAAATTAAATAAGTTAGCAAAACTCCGCAGACATGATCGGTATCAATATCTAACCATGATAGAACAAAAAATTAATTAATTTGATGATGTTTTTTTTGTGGGGTTATCATCCGCAGTTAGAGTAGTCACTTTAAATATCAGTATAAAAATCGTTTTTTTGTCTAAACTTTACAGACTGATGGGTATCAATGTACATAAGTTATAAAATAGATTTTCTCAATGCATACTTCAAGTAACAAGACTAAAAGCAACCATTGAACTCCCCAAAAAAACTACAAATCTTTTTGTCTAATCATGTTTAGATATTAATTCCCATCACATCTGCAGAGTTTTTCTAGCTAATTGAATTTGACCCTGTATACAGTGTGGACTTTTGAGAAGGGGTAATAAGGCATGTATCCAAACCATTGACGCTACAGATAAATGGTCATAGGCCTTATATTTTATTTATTTTCACATTTACTAATATAATAGCTACACCACGTGGTCTCACCCGAATAAGTCTCAATCACGTGGGATTATCGGGATAAAAAATATTCTATGACTTAATCTAGATCATGGTCAACCCATGTGCCAATTTTCGTCCAAATAATTTCAGCTGTTTTAGTGTGAAAATGTAACAAACAAACACAAAAAATCAAATCTTTTCTCTATATTAGTTGTATTTCAAATTGCTATAAGAGGACCTGTGTTTTCTCCGGTTTACCAGCGAGAAACATATTTAACCCTAGATCACAAACCATATGGTTGATAGATTACATGTGCCCTGTGCTGCGCTGCTGTATGCTAGGTTCCTGCCCTCCATTGTTCCGAACACTTCCAGTACCATCCTAAATATTGACATTGATTGCCCACATGCATTGATAATAATAATAATATAATAATAATATCCCTGGACATTTCACACAGCGCCATCTAGTCCCAAGCTAAGCAACCTAATGCTTGTGTTATGGTAACAAGATGGCTGATAAACTACTTATATACATTTTTTTTTTGTAAATACATACATATTATAGATAGAAAAACACCCAGACTCGGAACAAATACATGTAGGTCATACAAATATTTGTTCCGTGCGGGAATCGAACCCGCGACACGCAGCGCAGCAGTCAATCGCTTAACCACTGCGCCAACCGTGCCGTCGATCGATTGTCGATTGACCCTCGATAATTAGACTATCGCGCAGTCGTTGACTGACAGATGAAAGGTTAACAGTTTTGTGACTTTTTAATATAAACTGTATGTTATTTTGTGATGTTATTTGGAAATAAAAAAAAAAGTTGCATTTATTTATTAAAACTTTGGGCACATGTAAAAAAAAACTACATTTTCACCTCAACCGGGGTTGATTTTTGCGAAGTCGTTTGGTACGTTATTTTTTGACACCATCCATTATTTGACTTAAGATTTGTAGTACTATAAAATCTTCGTTATTACGTTTTTCGCCGATTTTTTAAAACGGGGTGTAGATGTGTAGTAATTTTTCAGAGGTCAATTTTACTGCATGGCTTGATTAACTCAGGATTGGTATAAATCATGTTTGAGTTACGTAAGTTACGGAAACACCCCTAAGGTTTTTCAAAATTCCGCCCTAGTGGGGGTGAAAAGGAGGGATACAGTTTGCATGAAAAAAATCTTAATTATTTGTTTAATAAACTTCAAACTTGGCAATACTGGCCTCAGTAATTAATAAAGTGTGACACCTTTATTTTTTTAAAACAGGTTCCATTCCTAGCTGCTAAACCCTCACGGGGGATTTAGGGGCTGCCTGTCAAAGTTAGTAAGGAAAACTGGAATTTTACATATACGCGCACTCTGGTCGTGCCTGGTTTGCTTTTCATTTCAGCCCGTCAGGGGTAGATTTTCAAAAAACCCTGATACACATTATTCTTTACTTTCACTATTAGGTATAAATACTGAGTTTTGAGTAAATCGGACTGCGCGCTAAAATTCTTCCATACAAACTTTGAAACCCCCCAATCCCTTATTAGGGGGTAGTTTGGAAGAAAAAAAAACTGACAATCTTCATAATTTATTTAGATAAGTATTCGTGCCAAGTTTCAAGTTTATTAACTCAAGGAATAAGATTTTTCATACAAACTAATTCCCCCCTTTTCACCCTCTTAGGGGTGGAATTTCCAAAAATCCTTTCTTAGTGGATGCCTACTCTTCATGAAGAACACATCCTCCAAATTTCATGTCTCTAGGACCAGCGGTTTAGGCTGTGCGTTGATCTATCAGTCAGTCAGTCAGGTCTTTGAATGTTATATATATAGATTGTGTAGTACGTTCTGATTTATGAATTGCAAGTGTGTGCGCGATTTTTAGCTTTTACTGAACTACATGTGTAGTAATGGCGCGGTAGTGGGATCGTCTGAACGATATGGAGTTCTGATACATTTCCAACTACAGGGCATATCTCCTTCTATCCTATATCTATGACAAAACCCAAAGCAAGTATAGGCGACTTTTCTATTTCGTTATAATAATCAATTTAAGCAAAGCGCTAAATCGTTACCGTTTCAAGTTAAAGTTGATTTTGTTTTGGAAGATTTACCCACGTACTTACAACATGTCACAGAAATCAACGCCAAGCCGAAAACGGGCAATAGGCCAAGTCGTGGCAGTTATCGGAAAAATATAAAAAAAAATCTTGGTCATGTACTTTTCAAATTTTATGGATTCAAAAATAAATTTCAAATAGTGACACCCTGTGATGATCTTTCAAGTCCTGTGACTACAAATATGAACGTTCGTCAGTTTTTAGGGTTCCGTAGCCAAATGGCAACGGAACCCTTATGGATTCGTCATGTCTGTCTGTCTGTCTGTCCGTCCGTATGTCACAGCCGCTTTTTTCCGAAACTATAAGAGCTATACTGTTGAAACTTGGTAAGTAGATGTATTCTGTGAACCGCATTAAGATTTTCACACAAAAATAGAAAAAAAACAATAAATTTTGGGGGTCCCCATACTTAGAACTGAAACTCAAATTTTTTTTTTTCATAAAACCCATACGTGTGGGGTATCTATGGATAGGTCTTCAAAAATGATATTGAGGTTTCTAATATCATTTTTTTCTAAACTGAATAGTTTGCGCGAGAGACACTTCCAAAGTGGTAAAATGTGTGTGTCCCCCCCGTAACTTCTAAAATAAGAGAATGATAAAACTAAAAAAAATATATGATGTACATTACCATATAAACTTCCACCGAAAATTGGTTTGAACGAGATCTAGTGAGTAGTTTTTTTTTAATACGTCATAAATCGTAACGTAACGGAACCCTTCATGGGCGAGTCCGACTCGCACTTGGCCGGTTTTTTTCTGTGATGTAACCATGAATAAACCCTTCTGTAAATTACAGTTAAAAATTAAAACATAACTGCCTCTGTTTTAAATAAAATGTTAGATTTTTGCCCAACATTGAATTCAAAATTATTTAATGTACTAGCTTCTGCCCGCGGCTTCGCCCGCGTGGTTGTCGGAAATTATCCCACGGGAACATGCTAACAGGATAAAATGTATGTGCTTCCCCAGGATGCCATCTATCTCGCGGGCCCTTTGTGGCTAATTACAATAGAAACCAATGGTGTTTCATTAGTGGTGATTAAGAGGGTACCTATATGATATATTTACCTAAGTACCTACCTAATTAAAAAAAAAAAAAAACAATAATAGAAAATAAAATACCTACCTACCTATATAAACCTATTTCTGATGATAACTAATCTAAACTCAATAAATAAACAAAATCCCTAAAAACTAATATCTATACGAATGACTAATCCTACCTAACAGTTTACGCAAACATTAACGACATCATTCGACGAGCTCTTGTCACCGTCGGCGTTCCAGCTGTATTAGAACCCAATGGATTGGCACGCGACGATGGCAAGAGACCAGACGGCATGTCTTTATTTCCATGGAAGGTGGGTAGGCCTTTAGTGTGGGATGCAACTTGTGTCGATACTCTTGCGCCATCCCATCTTCCAGGGTCGGCGTGCTGCGCTGGTGCTGCTGCTGCGGCTGCAGAAAACCTCAAGCGGCGTAAATATAATACCCTTATTAATAATTATATTTTCGAGCCGTTTGGGGTTGAAACCCTCGGGCCGTGGGGTCCGAGTGCGCATGGTCTTTTTAAGGAAATCTCGAAAAGACTAGTTGACACTTCCCATGACCCAAACATGTGGACGGGAATTTTGAACAGTAAAGTTATTGATCCAATCGAACTGCCGGAGAACTTAAATGCCCAGGGTTATTTGGACTTTTTAACCTCCGACGCAAAAACGACGGGGTGTTATAAGTTTGACGTGTCTCTCTGTGAGGGTGTGTGTGCTTGTGTGGGGGTGTGTGTGTCCGTGTGTCTGTCTACTCTGTCTGTCTGTGGCATCGTAGCTCCCGAACGGATGAACCGATTTTTAAAAACCCCCGACACAATAATAAAACTTGAGAGGTGTCAAGGGACACCCGGATGGAACGAAGTATAACTGACTTGCTTTCTATAAGAGAGAGAGAGAGACAGACAGAGAAACACGCGCACGCCGCACTGCTTACAACTATAGCAAAAAGTGTCGTTCCAACTTTTGGTCTTAATTTTTTCCGTCTAGCCCCCTTTCGCAACGCGCGATAAGCAACTTCGTTCCAAAAATGGTATAAACGTAGCCTAAAATAAAATAAAAAACTTGAGAGGTGTCAAGGGACACCCGGATGGAACGAAGTATAACTGGCTTGCTTTCTATAAGAGAGAGAGAGAGAGAGGCAGACAGAGAAACACGCGCACGCCACACGGCTTACAACTATAGCAAAAAGTGTCGTTCCAACTTTTGGTCTTAATTTTTTCCGTCAAGCCGTTTCGCATAAGGAACTTCGTTCCAATAACTATGAAAAAATAGTTACGACTAGCTTCTGCCCGCGGCTTCGCCCGCGTGGATGTCGGAAATTTACCCACGGGAACGTGCTAACAGGATAAAATGTATGTGCTTCCCCAGAATGCCATCTATGTCGCGGCCGCGGGCCCTTTGTGGCTAATTACAATAGAAAACCAATTGTGTCTCATTAGTGGTGATTAAGAGGGTACCTATATGATATCTTTACCTAAGTACCTAACTAATTAAAAAAAAAAACTCAATAACAGAAAATTAAATACCTACCTACCTAAATAAACCTATTTCAGATAATAACTAATCTAAACTCAATAAATAAGCAAAATCCCTAAAAACTAATATCTATACGAATGACTAAACCTACCTAACAGTATTATAAAATAACCTACGGTCACTACGTACAATATCAAATATACTACCTATACTTTAAAACTAAAATCTATACCTACGACTCATATAAAAATAAACCTAAATAACTCTAAAAACTAAAAGGAATAAAAATGAACTCCACTGCGGGTGACCCAACCTACGACAAACTTAGTATTTGCGGTTGGTACAGTACAGACAGTGGTAATCGGGTATAGGGATCGAACCGCAAAATTAAGTTTGTTTTTTATTGTATATACTTTTCCGGGATAAAAAGTACCCAGTGTGGTGCCCAGGATATTAAAGAATAATTATACCAAGTTTCATCGTAACCGAACCGGTAGTTTTTTGCGTGATGCCTGAACAAACAGACAGACAGACAAAAATTTTTTTAATCACATTTTTGGGTTCGGTGTCGGTCAAGTAACACCATTAACCCCTGCCATTTATTTTTTGGATATTTTCAATGTACAGAATTCTCACTTCTACAGATTTATTATAAGTATAGATATAACATGAAATTGTGACCCTACGTAAGTACGTATGAAATTTTTTGATTTAATGTCACTGGGGGGGGGGCGGGGGGGCGTTGGGAGAGGGGGTCTTTGAAAAAAACATATGTTACGTACATACGTAACATATAAAAATAAAAAATTATTTTGGTCATAAAAATCATAAATATAGAAATCCAACAACTGAATTTTATTTCACAGGCACCTAAAACTAACAAATTATTTTTTTCCTCAATTAAGAAGTAGCAATTAGTAAGTGTCATACCATTTTGGAATCCAGACTAAACGCGCCATCTTTTAAAGTTTTGCCAGAATAGAAATACATTTTTTTTACAGTACAGTCGGTTAAAGTTGGGTGTTGTAATAATTTTGAATTCAATGTTGAGCAAAAATCGAACATTTTATTTAAAACTGAGGCAGTTTAGTTTTAACTTTTAAGTGTAATTTACAGAAGGGTTATTCATGGTTACATCATAGAAATAAACTGACGAAAAGTTCATATTTGTAGTCACACGACTTGAAAGATCAGCACAGTGTGTCACTTTTTGAGATTTATTTTTGAATCCATAAAATTTGAAAAGTACGTGACCCAGATTTTTTTTAAATATTTTTCTAATAACTGTCACGACTGGGCCTATTGCCCGTTTTTGGCTTGACGTTGGTTTCTGGGACATGTTGTATACTTGTAGATTTGAGGCCCACGTTGGGTGCCAAGTCACAAGGCACTTGTTACCACTAGATGTTAATAGATAAAGTTTTTAGATAACGGAACTCTCAACCTTTTCATGTCTCTCAACTTAAATGCTTATGCATTTGGAGATATTGGTCATAATAAGTTTCGGAAGGATTTACGTAATTGGAAGACATTTTTTTAAATCTTTCTTTTCCTACTCTTAGTTCCACAACTATCGTCGTGACTGATGGTCAGATATCTATTTTATTGAAAATCCTATCATTGTTGTTAATATCAGCCGGTATACAATGACTGGTTCATACGTAGCAGCACCTCCTCTACTATTATGATTAGTTTATGATGTTTTTGTGCTCTTTTCGTACGTCAGACCGTATCGTTATCACATGCTCAAGGTCGTCTGAAAATTATAAATAAATCTAAGATAATCTAAGCTAATCATAAATACATATTAGGTTGGGGAAAAAGTCTTTTCGCATTATAGTATGTATGAACTTGTAATAAAATCTCTTTGGCTATACTATTTGTATCTGGCTGGTTTTGGTATCATTGAAAGTTTAAATTTTAAGGAACAAAATTACAAATTCAAATTATGAAAATGTGTGATTTTCATTTGTTTTTCGTACTGTCAAGATGAGTGAATCTAATGAAGAACTTCGATACATTTTAAAATTTTACTACAAAAAAGGTAAAAATGCAACGCAAGTCGCGAAAAAACTTTGCGATATTTATGGACCTAGTGCAGTGTCTGTGAGAGTAGCACAAATTTGGTTTAAGCGTTTTCAATCCGGAAATTTTGATGTCAAAGATGCACGTCGCTCTGGTCGCCCTATTACGGATAAAATGGATGCCATTTTTGAAAAAGTGGAGCAAGATCGGCATATCAGTAGTTACGACGTAGCCGAAGAACTGGGAATTGACCAAAAACAGTTTTGGCGCATTTGAAAAAAACTGGGTACACAAAAAAGCTCGATATTTGGGTACCTCACGAGCTCACTGAAAGAAACCTAATGAACCGTGTACCTTTATTACGACGTAATGAAACCGAACCATTTTTGAAGAAGCTGATAACTGGTGATGAAAAGTGGATCACGTACGACAAGAACGTGCGAAAAAGGTCGTGGTCAAAGGCCGGTCAGGCTTCACAGACTGTGGCGAAACCTGGGTTAACTCGCAACAAGGTGATGCTGTGTGTGTGGTGGGATAATAAGGGCATTATTCATTATGAGCTGTTACCACCAGGCAGTACCATCGATTCTGAACTCTACTGCGAACAACTGATGAGATTAAAGCAAGAAGTTGAGAGAAAGCGGCCGGAATTAATCAACAGAAGGGTTTTTCATCATGATAACGCTAGACCTCACACATCTTTAGCCACTCAGCAAAAATTAAGAGAGTTTGGCTGGGAGGTGTTAATGCATCCGCCGTATAGTCCTGACCTTCAGAATTCTTTCTCAGTCCTCTCGTGATGTTAACCTGACACGGCCTGTCAGGTTAACATCACGAGAGGACTGCCAAAACCACTTGTCGCGGTATTTTGATCAGAAGTCCCAAAATTTCTATAGCAATGGAATCATGTCCCTACCTACAAGATGGCAAAAAGTTATCGAACAAAATGGTACCTACATACTTTAGTTAAATGTAAATAAACTATATTAAAAAATGTTTTGAATTTTCTTAAAAAATGCGAAGAAACTTTTTCCCCAACCTATTACATTGCTAATTAATAATTCCTTTTGTACTGGGACTTCCCAGTTGTGTAATTATTAAATATCATGTGATGCTTCCCAGGCAGGTAAACACTTAAGCAATGTAGAGGCCTTGACACAACTTCCAAGGATTATTTCTGGACCTAATGGGTTCCATTGACTAAATAGTCCGCTAGCAAATATTCGCCGGTCATTTATCTGTGGTCATCTGAAGGTCAATTTATTTATTTATTTTACTTTAACATAAAAACGGCCCTTGACCAATTACATTAGTTAAAGACATAAAAATTTACAATAAAAATATACTATAATAAAGAACAGACGTATATCATAAATTACTAACAATAAACTAAATACTATTATTTTATGTACGTTTGCCCCGCACGGCCCCCCAGAATTTGTGTTTTAGGTGTGCACTAATGCAATGTACTCGCCTCTAGGAGTATATGTACTGGTTTCTTTTTCAATGTACCTCTGTACTTTTGAAGATATTTGCAAAAAAAGGGGGCCGTGCTGAAAACGTTTGGCTGGCACGGCCCCCTTTTTTTGCATGTAACTTGAAAAATATATAGCGTATTAAAAAGTTTCTTAAGCTCAAGGAATGTACTCTATTAACACGTTATATGTACCGCAACAGATATTGTGAATTCGTAATGACAAATAATATATAGATGTGGATAGGGGGCCGTGCTGGATTTTTTTTTTTAAAGAATATATCTAAAAAAGACAAAACAATCTTAGCCAAAAACGATTACAAAATAATTGATGTTTGGCAAGTAACATATGTACCGCATTGGTTTCTCATACAACTTGCTAAATTTGAAAAATAAACCAATTTTAGTTCATTCAGCACGGCCCTCTATAGATGCCTATATCTTTTTAAATAAGACATGTTTGTTTACAAAATTCGTCTTTCTGAATTATAATTAGGAGTACATTCGTTCCAAATAAATTGCGAAACTGCTGTATTAGTACTTTAAAAAATAAATAGGATCAAAAATATCATATATTACAACTGATGGGGTGACCATGATTCCTTTATTAGGTACATATTTTCTATCCTACCTATGTACCTATATTAATTAAATTATGTGACTACGTTGAAATAATAGTAGATTGTACAAGTAATGCATAAAAGAAGGGATAAAATAGCTCGTTTATGCCCGAGTTAAACACTGCTTTTCACTTCGATTGCGAGAAAATGAAACAGGCATAAAGTATATAACAGTATTTTTACTATTCAAAAATGTTGCAAAATTGAAGATGAGAATAGCTAATTCCCGCCACGAAACTTTATAAAAGATTTTTTTTGAATTTTCAACATGATTTTGTTGTGTCATTCGACTTGGGTACCTACTTCATACTGCCAAGTCATAAAAATGTTTCTTTGCGTTTTGAAATAATAAATGACCACTAGGTATTTTATCTGGTTTTATTAAATTAACGATACAAAACACGGAAGTGATATAAATTAAAGCAAATGAAATAAAATAACGACTTAATCTGCGACGTTTTATTGCACGTGTGGCTGTTGGGCTTAATTATCTTGGCTTAGAAAAAAAAACTATTTCAAGCACGGAAATGGATTGCTAAAATAAACATGTAAGTTTTAAGTTATAATATAATTTATTTATACTAACTAATAGTCGGTTGCTTGCTGATTGTTTCTCTTGTAGGGCATCACGTTGTTGTTGCGTTTCGAGTATTTGTGTATAATGAGTAGTAATTATAAAAAAGTGTTGAATAATTAGGGTATAAAAAATAATTACTACATTATATTGACCGTTTTTTACTAACATAAAAAACTGAAATTATAAATTTAAAAAACCCCTGATACAAAATAATAATAAAAATAGTACGAATATAAAAGCCTAAAACAATTTGGAAAAAACTATTGAATAAATACAACAAACAAATAGAACAAAATAGGTGTAAACGTGAAACCCTATAAAAAGAAAAAAATAACCTTGAGATTAAGACCCTACGTAAGTACGTATGAAATTTTTTGATTATATGTTGTCCTGTCGGGGGACCGCTCTAATTATTAGCATATCGTTCTATTCAAGTTTAAAATAGTAGCGGTCCCCCGACGAGTAACGTAACGTAATTTTTTTCTTTTTGTAGGGTTGCAATAAAACGTCGCAGATTAAGTCGTTATTTTATTTCATTTGCTTTAATTTATATCACTTCCGTGTTTGGTATCGTTAATTTAATAAAACCATATAAAATACCTAGTGGTCATTTATTATTTAAAAACGCAAAGAAACATTTTTATGACTTGGCAGTATGAAGTAGGTACCCAAGTCGAATGACACAACAAAACCATGTTGAAAATAAAAAAAAATCTTTTATAAAGTTTCGTGGCGGGAATTAGCTATTCTCATCTTCAATATTGCAACATTTTTGAACAGTAAAAATACTGTTATATACTTTATGCCTGTTTCATTTTCTCGCAATCGAAGTGAAAAGCAGTGCTTAACTCGGGCATAAACGAGCTATTTTATCCCTTCTTTTATGAATTAGTTGTACAATCTACTATTATTTCGATGTAGTCACATAATTTAATTAATATAGGTACATAGGTAGGATAGAAAATATGTACCTAATATATGGAATCATGGTCACCCCATCAGTTGTAATATATGATAATTTTGATCCTATTTATTTTTTAAAGTACTAATACAGCAGTTTTGCAATTTATTTGGAACGAAAGTACTCCTAATTATAATTCAGAAAGACGAATTTTGTAAACAACCATGTCTTATTTAAAAAGATATAGGCAACTATAGAGGGCCGTGCTGAATGAACTAAAATTGGTTTATTTTTCAAATTTAGCAAGTTGTTTATGAAACCAATGCGGTACATGTTACTTGCCAAACATCAATTATTTTGTAATCGTTTTTGGCTAAGATTGTTTTGTCTTTTTTAGATATTTTCTTAAAAAAAAAAAAACCAGCACGGCCCCCTATCCACATCTATATATTATTTGTCATTACGAATTCACAATATCTGTTGCGGTACATATAACGTGTTAATAGAGTACATTCCTTGAGCTTAAGAAACTTTTTAATACGCTATATATTTTTCAAGTTACATGCAAAAAAAGGGGGCCGTGCCAGCCAAACGTTTTCAGCACGGCCCCCTTTTTTTGCAAATATCTTCAAAAGTACAGAGGTACATTGAAAAAGAAACCAGTACATATACTCCTAGAGGCGAGTACATTGCATTAGTGCACACCTAAAACACAAATTCTGGGGGGCCGTGCGGGGCAAACGTACATATTATTTTCACATAAATGCAGGCATTATGTGAAAATAATAGTATTATATAAATATACATTACCATTAAGTCAACAAATTTGTCGGCGAATAAATCGCAGTCCAGGTTGGCTTCCACAAGCTTATTTAACGCGGCCAATACGCGCGGTACGGGAGACGCAGCACGGGCTGCAGTCCGGCGCGACGGTAAGCTTAGCAGCTGATGCTTTCTGCTACGGAGATAATTATCCGGTGTGTGGAGTCGAATCAGCTCATTATGGATGTCAGGAGCATCCGTTATCCCTCTGCAAATTTTAAGCATTACGCCTACCTGGTCGCATGCCCTTCTGGTCTCGAGCATATGATATCCCAGACATCCTAGGAGGAACTTGGTAGGATATAGATAGGGATAATAACCGCGAATTCTCCTGTAGAGAAACCGCAGGAATGCTTTTTGCACTTTCTCAAGAAGAAGCGCATACTTTGCTTCATGCGGATTCCATACAGAAGAACTAGGTTCTAGCTTGGTTCGGACAAGTGTGCTGTACAAAAGCCTTATTACTTGCTCGTTGCGAAAGTCACGAGGATTGCGGAGAACAAATCCTAGTCTTTTAAATGATTCTTTGGCGACAGCAGAGACGTGGTCATGAAAAGTAAGCTTCTGGTCAAATGTGACACCCAAGTCCTTCATGTTGGTTGATCTAGTTATTTTAGTACCATTTAATTTGTATTCGAAATCAATTGGGTGTCGCATTCGACCAAAAGTCATTACATAGCATTTGGACACATTGAATTCCATTTTATTCTGAACTCCCCATTCATATATGGCATTTATATCATTTTGTATAGCTTCGCAATCCGATACGGTGCCGACAACACTATAAAGTTTGAGGTCATCTGCGTACAGAAGGCACTTAGCAAATTTTGTAGAGGATGGCAGGTCATAGACCATCAGCAGGAATAGTAGAGGCCCGAGAATCGATGAAACGCCCTGACTTACGCCAGAGCGTGTGTGGTAGGGACGAGATACGTAGATACCCAGTCTTACAAATTGCTGATGGTCACGGAGATAATCAGCTAAAAGTCGGAGTAAGTTTGGACAGAAACCAATGGCCCTGAGTTTCTGGAGCAGGATATCATTATTAACTCTGTCGAAAGCTTTACAAAAATCAAAATAAAGTACATCCACCTGCCGCTTATTGTCAAGATGTTTTGATATGTACTCCGTAATTGTCAGTAGGTTAGTATTGACAGACCTCTTGCATCTAAAACCATTCCATCCAACCATCAATCTGGGACTGGGGCTGCCTCAAGGCCGAATTAAACATAAGAGGGTTGAGGGATGACGGGTGAACTGCCGGTCGCGGATTGACAGCCAACTACCGGCTGAAAACTAAGTGTGTATGGAAATTGTAAATTAATAGTCAGCATGATGTGTGGACTATGTAGACCTTGGTCGGCGCGGTGGGTTGCCCGATCAGACAAAGACCTGCAGGCAAACTAAGTATATATGTGACCCTTAATACCTAAGTCCCGTTCTTTACTATAAAGGAGTAGGATCATCATGTTTGGACCGAAAACCCAGTACTCGATAAGAACAACTGTATGCCAATAGATTCCATACAATTTATGAAACAACCATACCCAGGTTGCAATCCCCCACATCCACGGGGCATCGGAGCTATGGGGTGACGACGAAAGTTGGTATGAAAATCTCAATGCGCGATCCGATAAACTTGACTAGTAATGTTTGTCATTAGAAGTTTTTCAAAACTACTCCTCTAAAAGTAAATTAATACCTTATAATATATCATTAGTTTACTAGGTTTTTCGGCCGGAGGCCCGTTCTTAAACTAATTAATCAAATAAAAAAAAAACAATGGTACTTTAAATGACTGTAAAAACCTCATCAAAATCCATTGTGTAGTTTAGGTTTAAATCGGATTGTAGGACTTTGCAGTTGGAAAAAGTGATCTCCCATCAACGGTCTACAACACGGTTGCACCAGGCGTCAGGTGCAAAATATGTAAGTTTGTAATCACGAAAAATATTTTAGTAGTAGTAGGTAAGTGATATTTCTTCAAATTAACGATTTTTCGGCTATTTTCCTTTTTTTGTGTACCGAAATCGTAGTAGGGCAGCAGGGCTGGAAATCTGTATTATTGGTGTGATACCGGTGCCAGACGTAGTAATACTATTGGTATTTCTAATCAGTATCGGTACTTTACCAGTACCAAACAAATATTTCCGTAAGTTAGTGTGAGTTTGCCGATTGTCCCTGCTACCTACTACAGTATAATATGAATAAAGGGTCGACTCTTCTCCATGGACCGCACACCTGGGCCTCAAATCTGCTATTACAATAGTGTCAAAACGGTCTATCATTGATTTCATAATTGTTGATTTTGACAAGTTTGGTAATCTACTACTATAATGGCGTCGATGACTTTCCAGTGGTCACCCACTGACACTTCATTGAAAGAAATGGCATAGAATGGTAATCTCGTACATAATGACGACTTACTGACTGACTTAGGCGGTAATCTGCTAAAAAAGAACTATGTTCTTATAAAATACTAGCTGCTGCCCGCGACGTCGTCTGCGTGAAGGCTCTACAGCACTAAAAATACCTAAGATGCCAGTGTCGCTATAGCATTATAAGTAAACAACTTTTAAAATTGCATTAAAATATAAGTTTTTTTGCGAAGCAAGTGAAGCGAAGCAAGTGAAGAGAGTTATATGGGAATCCTGCTGAGTTCAGTCATAAGATGTGCCTGAAGGAAATAGAGAAAATAATGCAAGAATACATTCCAGGACACAAAAGAGTAAAAATACGTACAAAGGTATCATACCTTACAACACTTCCCTATAAACTACGTTGGTAGTTATGCTGCCAGGAGCCAAAATGTAAAGAGAGTCAGGATTGGTGACGCGAGAGCAAGCGACGTACAGTTGCCCGTGTGAGAAGCAACTCGTCCTGAGGTCGACACCCGCTGCCCTCAGTGTCTGCCCCTGCGACTTATTGATGGTCATCGCGAAGCAAACATTCACGGGGAACTGTACGCGCTTGAACTGGAACGGGTAGTTATGAGGTATGAAAGGAATGCGTGGTATAAATACTGCCTCGCCGACGCCACAACCCGTAAGAATTTCCGCCTCAATGGTGTGTCTGTGGAGCGAGATGACTTTAAGGCGGGTCCCGTTACACAACTTCGGAGGAGATAGGTACAGAAGAAGCATAATCGGGACACCGACCTTCAGCTTGATGGTATGCGCTGGAAGTCCACTTGCTGACAGGGAGTTCAGAAATTCCACAGGATAATGTGTGGCGTTATCTTGCTCGACAACAGTGTTTATCGAGGTGTAGACCACTTCATTCCCCTCAGTTTCCGAGAGAATGCATTTGTTAATTGCTGCAGCCTGATTATTTTTGGGCGTCAAAATGGCCCGCTCACACACCCAAGAATTCTGCTGGTGCAGTATACGACTGATGTCCCCGTACACACAGCGAATGAGTTCTTCTAAGCTGGATACCACTCTACTGAGAGACTCTGGAAGCACCACCTGTGCACCTCTCTCTTCTGGTAGAGTGCCTTCGCCAAGACTTAGAAGGACATCGGAGAATTCTTGAGCACATGCATTGCCGCCGAGCTGAGCTCTCATATTAATGGTCAAGCGCAGCGTACGAACTCGTGACCAAAACGAAGATCGTTTCAACGAAGCATTCACCTCGTCAGCCCTCGATCCCCGCGTCACCACGGGAAGCGTTTGCCGGAAATCGCCACTGAACAGAACTATGACATCACCCATCAAATGTTCGTTCCTGCGGATGTCCTGCAGGGTTCTGTCCACGGCCTCAACTGCCTTCCTATTGGCCATCGTAGACTCATCCCATACGATCAAAGAGCAATACTTGAGCACGTGTCCCTTATTGCTGTTACGTCACACACCAAAAACAGGCGTTTCGGCGCTCTCTAAATCGATGGGAATTTTAAACATGGCATGTGCTGTCTTGCCGCCCGGAAGTAGTGTGGCAGCGATTCCCGACGACGCTACAGCAATAGCAATTTTGCCTTGCCTCCTGACCTCTGCAAGTATGCCAGTGGTAACAAATGTTTTTCCTGTTCCACCAGGAGCATCCAAGAAAAACATTTTACCCTGGTTTTGCCCAACGCTTTCAAGGACGGTGTCATAAATGTGTTTTTGCTCTGAAGAGAACAAAGCGACATAGTCATTTCGTATGGTGGTCATTTCGCCCGGATCGTAATTTGTCTCAGCGTTATACTCCCGATTTCCACGGTCTTTATACGGTGATGATGTGGGAGCTGATAACCCATATTTGACCAGTGGATTGCCGCCGATAGAAATGACCACATCTTGAAGTGAACTGAGACAGGTGTTCAGCACGCGTTCATCAGTTACTTCGACTTCGTCTCCAGTAACACGCCTCAAAGCTCGTAGAAAATCTTCAGACAGATGATGGCGATACTTCTCCCACAAAGCTACCAGGTTCGCGACTCCACAAAACACCAAGATGACGGCAAACAGATGACGCATGCAGCTGGGACTGTCACTGACGCTCGCCTCCGTGAGGGTATCATCCCAATTTTGGTCACCGTCGAGAAGGTGACGTGCTACGCAGGCTGCGCGGTAAGTGGGATACTCCACGCCATCAAATGTCCTCAGAAAGGCGAAAGACGTTGGGCCTCGGACAGTGTGAAGTAACAACCGCAGAAAATTGCATTCGCCATTATTCGGATGCACGGTATAAACCCTACCCAATGCGGTGTCCTTGAAAATTCCCGGAAAGCCTTCCACAGCACCTCCTCGTCGACGTCGGTTAAATACACCCCTTTGCTCGTCGTACGTGTAATATGAAGGCACCTCGTCATACGTAAGGGATCTGGCAAACTGGTCGACTTCACAGAGCGTGTTTTTTTAAATTGTCTTCCTCAACTCTGCTCAAGATTTTGAGGGTTTTGTTGGAACTTGAATTTGTCGAAACGAACTATACCATACAACTTTTATGAAGAAAATGCACATTGACATCTATGAATTTTAAGAATAACTAACTACTAACCTCGCCAACATGATCAAATTTAAATTATTTATTTCCAAAAAGTGTTAACATGTAACTTGATTTGATTTTTATGAAATCTCATAGATGGCGCTGCTTCAAAAATTTCATTATACTACTAACATTAATTAAACTATGTTTCTCTGCCCAAGTTACTTAAATGGCGTAGTTTTTATAGTGTAAAGCTAGATAATAGCATGGCTTACTCAAAAACAACATTTAAATATGCGTCGTTAGATTACACGCTGTGACAGAATACGTAGGTAAGAAAAATAAAGATTCACAGCTCCTCCCCCGTAGGTGATAGCGTGATAATATGTTTCCAGAGTTAAATTATGGTTTACTAAATAAATAACATGTCATTTTGTGCATTCAATTATTTTGTGCATTAAATTACGAACAAAAACCTTTTAAAATCAATATTGCTTACCTCCTATAACATACGGCGTGATAATATGTAGCCTAAAGCCTTCCTTGGTTTACAAAGAACATTTTTGCTGAATTTCAATTCAATCTATCCAGTAGTTTTGGCGTGAAGCCGTACCATACACACAGACAAACAGACAAACAGACAAAAATTCTAAAAAGTCACTTTTTGTCATCAGTTACGTTTTTCTAACAAAAGTCACTTATTTTTTCTCGAAAATTCTCAATGTACAGTTTTTCTTTCGTTACTGTTTTATTATATGTATAGATGTTTAGTGTAATCTATCTATACTTATAATAAATCTGTAGAAGTGAAAATTCTGTACATTGAAAATATCCAAAAAATAAATGGCAGGGGGTGTTACTTGACCGACACCGAACCCAAAAATGTGATTAAAAAAAATTTTGTCTGTCTGTCTGTCTGTTTGTTCAGGCATCACGCAAAAACTACCGGTTCGATTACGATGAAACTTGTAAAATATGTTTAGTGTAATCTATCTATACTTATAATAAATCTGTAGAAGTGAAAATTCTGTACATTGAAAATATCCAAAAAATAAATGGCAGGGGGTGTTACTTGACCGACACCGAACCCAAAAATGTGATTAAAAAAAATTTTGTCTGTCTTTCTGTCTGTTTGTTCAGGCATCACGCAAAAACTACCGGTTCGATTACGATGAAACTTGGTATAATTATTCTTTAATATCCTGGGCACCACACTGGGTACTTTTTATCCCGGAAAAGTATATACAATAAAAAACAAACTTAATTTTGCGGTTCGATCCCTATACCCGATTACCACTGTCTGTACTGTACCAACCGCAAATACTAAGTTTGTCGTAGGTTGGGTCACCCGCAGTGGAGTTCATTTTTATTCCTTTTAGTTTTTAGAGTTATTTAGGTTTATTTTTATATGAGTCGTAGGTATAGATTTTAATTTTAAAGTATAGGTAGTATATTTGATAGTGTACGTAGTGACCGTAGGTTATTTTATAATACTGTTAGGTAGGTTTAGTCATTCGTATAGATATTAGTTTTTAGGGATTTTGCTTATTTATTGAGTTTAGATTAGTTATCATCAGAAATGGGTTTATTTAGGTAGGTAGGTATTTAATTTTCTGTTATTGAGTTTTTTTTTTTTTAAATTAGTTAGGTACTTAGGTAAAGATATCATATAGGTACCCTCTTAATCACCACTAATGAGACACAATTGGTTTTCTATTGTAATTAGCCACAAAGGGCCCGCGACATAGATGTCATTCTGGGGAAGCACATACATTTTATCCTGTTAGCACGTTCCCGTGGGTAAATTTCCGACATCCACGCGGGCGAAGCCGCGGGCAGAAGCTAGTAAAAAATAATCTACTTATTCACCTAGGGGATAAAGCAGTGTTTTATGTTACGGACGCTGTATTGCATCAAGGTGTTCCAAGATGACGACACCTTTATACCAGGGGAACATAATCTACTTTTCACACCTTCTTCGAGGTAATAAAAACCAATTCGGTTTACGAATGAGTAAATTATGAAACGAATACAGGATGTGCAGTTTCATACACTATTTTTATCTAAACTAATGCAATTTCATCAGAAACACAATAAATATTTTCATAATTATTACGCACCAATCCGACATTCTAACCCCGGTAGCGTTAGAATGTTGGATTGTTGATCAGCTGTTACGATTACATGCCGCCATTACCGCCATAGATAATGTAGCAACCGCGGTCGGGTGAGTCTTAGAGCCTGCGCGTACTAGCGTCAATTAAAACCTATAAAGTGAGAATTATTTGATCCAGCTGTACCTTTATAGAAAAAGTATTTGTATAATTAACAAAAAAAAATGTTTTCATACGATTTTTTTTTTTCGAGGTTCCAAATTCGAATCACATTATCGACCAGCGGCTACGCCTAGGGCTAAAATGACTTGCTTTACGTAGATTTGCACGACATATAATTTGACATTATCGAGCAGGTGGTGTGAAAATACATTAATTGTCTATATTTCTTTCCACAATTAAGGAAAAAAAAAACATATGCATGTGTTGAGTAAAATATCCCTAGACATTGTTGATGTGTTTATTACTTATATATATAGTAATACTTGAAATGTGGAGGTTACTAAAGCACTTATTATTTTTTGTGCTGTCATGCATGCCTCAAATAGGAAATATTGATTTTACAAAATGTAAGTGTTGACTCACCTAAAGTTGGAGTTGCTACGGTTTACTTGTATGAGAAATTAAAATTTAAGGAATTGAGACTGAATTTTTGTTTTAACAGGCAAAAGACTACAAGAATGGGTCTGTGTGGTGATTTGTTGCACGTTGTGTGTGTGTGCTGGTATTCTCATGGCCAGACACGTACAAGCGGATGCCTCATTATTTTTAGCGGCAATTTCTGGTGTTCTAACAGCAGATTTTGCTTCAGGCGTAGTGCATTGGGCTGCTGACACTTGGGGAGCAGTTGATCTTCCTGTCATAGGCAAAGTAATAATTATGCTCATTAAAACTTTTACGTACTCATTGTTGGCTATGTTCTTGTTACTGTGCTATGTCTATACATATTCACATATGCTTAATATTGTCTATAGCTATACCACTCATTGCAGATATTTCGTGTTCCTTATAAATCATTTGTCATATCTTGATACAAGTACACGCACATTTGCTATCAATGATTAGATAAATAGAATTTGTATAGCGAAATAAAAAAATCATACATTTGAAATAATTGCTCTTAAAACTTTCTTAATGCTAAATCATGTAAAATTAAGGCACTCACCAACCACAGCCCATATAGAATTATACCATAAGTTTTGATGTACCATGCACTGCGATCTACTACAGCGGACAGCCACACAAATAATCTGTTCCAAAAGTATCCGCTGTTAATGTAAACAAATGGACCAGAAAACGTACCCGTGGATGCCAATTTGTAGTGCCACTTACAAAAATGGTTTGATTTGATTTTAAATCCCGAAATTTCTCATTATAAATCACCATTTTTTTTTTTTTGAGCATGGGAAATCATCAAATGACCCCGCTCTGGGTGGAACGGAAGGGAGTGTCAGACTCTTACTGACTAAAACCCACCCGTGTTCCTTCCTGAGCCCTTTATGTTCCAGGGCAGCGGTAACCCTTTCGGACAATCCCGCTACATAATAAATCACCTTAGAGATGATTTAGTTTTGACAATTGAAGTCAATTTTTAACCACAATTTCCTTCGATGTGATTCGATTACAACTTATGTTATTTAAATATAATATAATCACGCCTGTCTTTTCGAAGGGTTAGGCAAAGATGTACCTACTTAATGAATGAGCGTGCACGTGATGTCGTTGTGGCACCACAAAGACATGGACGGGAGCGGTCGAGTTTCTGGTGTGGTACACCGTACATGTAATAAATACATTTTCCTGGATGATTTTTTAATTAGTTTATGTTATTCAAACAATAATTAATGGGAAAAATAGCAAAATATGAAGTTGAAAGTTTCTAAATACTGATGAAAGTTACTAATTGAATCTGAACAGGATTTGTTTACACTTTCATCAGATACTTTTAGAACAGACTATAGTATGCGTTGCATTCTGACGGCATCACACATGCGTAGCTTGTCAGAGGCGACGTCACATGCGTTGCTCAAAGAGGCTGAAATAAAAAACAATTTACCAAGTTAAATTTTGTAATTTATTCCTAGTTATAATATTTTTTTTGTAAGTATTATATTTTGATAGTTTCAATATTTTTTTTTAAGAAACTGCTAGTTAGAGACTTTCTTTCATATTATTTGGATGAAAATTAACAGATACTTCAATTAATTCCATTTTTCACTTTGGAGATATTTAGGAGACATTGTATTCTTATACTTAGACATTTTTTATTATTTATGTCAAAAGCTATGCCGCATAAAAATATACAGGGCTTTTAATTCGCCCTATTCCTTCCAGGACATGCTAGTCCATCCTAGTGACCCCTTTGCCATTACTTTAAGCACCCGAGAAATTCTAAGTTTTGTATTTCTGAAAATTTCCCAGAATTCTTCAGTAAAATCAGTTTTCATTTAACTCTCAAATTGAATGGCTTTCATTACTTTCAATAGCAATCACCAGTCTGTCGTCATAAAAATCAATGGTGTCTACATTTCGCATCTTCAGTTTGCGAATAAATTTCTTTCCACAGTACGGGCGTCAAAATCACTCAAAATACAAAACAGATAACCAGAAACATTGCCGATATTTTCAATAAAACATTCATGATACTGTCATACGTTGACATAGCTCCACAGAGTTATAAATAAAAAAGGAATCGTCCACGCCTATTACCCGACTCCCGATCTATGTATGTATGTATGATTATTTTTCTTAATTCCCAAATACTGCATGCCATGTCATGCATTTTTCTTACGTTATTTCAACCTCATTGCATTGTCAGCTGCACAGAGCTCTATCTAACTCGTAGAGGCATTAAAATAACACTGCCCACTACCTAATCTTGTGGACTTGAAATGAGACCTGCCTGCCTGCTGTATAGCGAACACAACCAAGTTGCGGCCGGTCTTAACATTAAAAAACAGCCATTTCACAACTCCTCATATTATTCAAGAACATTTCATGACAATCACGTTGTTTGTTTTGTATTCTAACCAGTCCATAAAATACCTACCTACTTATCAGAAGTAAATGAGGCTCTTCAAAGGAGTTACACGTTCTGGAAGCAATAAGTCGAATTGCAAGTAACCCTATATCTTTTTTTAATGTTCAATTGGAAATGAAGCCGGTCAATACCCTTTGTCAATTATTTTGAAATGCGCAAGTGCAAATGAAACCGTTTAATCCAACTTGAAAATTATTGTACCTCATTTCGAGCCCTTTTGAAATGAAAACAAAAACTTATCTCGATGATTCGGGTGATTCTTTGAATCCTCGTGCTTTTGACTCATTGATCTGGCGCATGTGACAGTATGTCATAAGAAACATATATCAAAGCACTAATTTGCACCAAGTAGTTTGTGGTTCTGTAGAGTGTGTTGATGAATTAATTGGCCAGATTAATTTAAATGAAACAGATTAACGAACAGATAAAAGATAAATGCACTAAAAAAATGTCGGGTTAAAGGGAATGTCCACGATAATTAATATACTGTGTCATATACGGTGTTTTTTTTTACCTACCGTACCTCAAAAGGAAACAACGGATCGCTTATAGGATTATTTCGTTGTCCACATATCTTTCATTCAAGACTCGTTCCTGAGAAAAAGGGGTCTTGAATCAAGACCCCTTTTTCTCAGGAACGAGTGGAGGTATCAAGTTGAAATTGATATCAAACAACTTAGGCAGTTGGAGCTGTAAAAAATCAAGCTTCTAAGTCAACGCAATAAAAATATTGCGATTACTACATATTTTGATACTTGCAAATAAATCAAAACCTATAGGATACTTCTCGTTGAGCTAGAATCATGAAATTTGGCAAGAGGCAAGTAAAGGGAAAAAATCCGAAAATCGTTTTTTGTAGTTACGAGTACCTATATCACACAATAATATATTAGTTTTTGCGATTGCAAACTTTACATTTACAGTTTAATTCAACAACCCTGACTTAGATCGATGTATGGGAGAACATTTTATTTCAGCTGCAAAGTTAAGTTTGTCTTTCAATCCGGAATAGGATAGTCAAAGGTCATACCTAAGTTTTATCTTATTCAAATTGATCGGGTCTGCACTCAATGACAACTAGGTTTCAAGGTACCTAGACATACATATACTTAGACTGACATGAACATAATTTTTTTACTGTCTCAATGCTCAAAAGTGAATATTTAAAAAGTAGGTACTTGTACTTTACCATTCTGGCGAATCATCAAAATGCTCTTATTTAGCCTTACAACTGGCAACCAGAAGGCATTGCATTAAGCAAAGTAGGTACCTGCATGGTTACCGATTAGTGGAAATGCATATCTACAAGAAACAATGCAATTTTTAAAATAAAAATAAAATGCAAGATACTCAATTGAATCGTTATCCCTGCTGATACGACTTAAAATTTTGCAAAAATACGTCGTACTTAGTTGTCTTATCTTTGCTTTACCTGTTACAGAATTTCCTGCGCCCATTTCGTGAACACCACATCGATCCGACATCAATTACTCGACACGATTTTATCGAGACTAATGGCGATAACTTCGCGATTACCATTCCTGTTTTAGCAAGGATTGTGTGGCAACTCCTTACCTATGACGATGAAAACATCAATACACAATTTCATTGGATTGCTTATTGGTACTTGTGTTGTATCTTCGTAGCAATGACCAACCAGGTAAACTTTTTTTTTTACCTTTTTGAATATAATTAGGGACAGTGTGGATACAGTAAAACGCGGGGCAATGATAATGTAGGGATCTATTTGAAATATTGAATTTCTAACGTTTGTGCGTTCTTTTTTTGATTCCGTAGCCAAATGCCTAAAACAGAACCTCGGTCTGTCAGTCTGTTGTCCCTCCGTCCGGATGTTACACAGTCATTTTACTCGAAGACTATAACCGCTTTATCGATGAAAATGAATATGTAGGTACCTAACAATGGTGTAGTGAAATTACGAAAAACAGTTATCGTAGGTGTGGTAGGGTATAGTTAGATCCCATAATTTGATAATTAACAAGATTATGATATTTTATAATTTCAATCTTTTTTTTTTGAGATTTGGGTTATTTTCGGCTTCATAACTTTGTTTAAGGGCCTTACTCTCGTTTAGTACCGTAATACGGTCACTTTATGAAGAATATTTCTCATTAACGGCTTGACTAAAAGATCTGTAAAAAATATATGTTTGCTATAGATTCATGAACAACATTTCTGTAGAAGGATTTTTTCGTATGGCTAATACTTTTGCCTTAAAAAAATATTTACCAACACGCTATTTTTTTCTGATATTCGATATTACTTCTAAACGGCTTTGATGTTTGGAAATATTTTTACACTGAAAAATCGATGGTTAGAGGTACTACAGATTTGTCTTAGCTTATGTAAATCAATTAACATTTGCAAAGGAAATGTCCCCACTTTGAGATCGAGCTTCAGAGGGGCTCTGCGCGGGCGCGGGCGGCAGTCGTGCGTTAGCATTGAGACGGGATGGCTGTGTCGCTCGCTGCTACGCTCCGGCTATCGACCGACTATGCGCGTCTGTCTGTGTTAGTGCAAATATTTACGAACGAATTGTATCAGTGTGCGTTTATTGACTAGCTCGCTGCAGATGGCCCATTGCTATTGTGCGCGTGGACGCTTACGAATACTTACGATAGTAATACAAGTAGTCTCTACTAATATTAAAATGAGAAAAGATTGGATTTGATCAAAATAAAAGTCCAAGATGGCGGCTGCGAAAATTTTCAAGTTTTTCATCATGGGTGTCGCTTTCATATTTTTCGAGGGTGACAAAACCGATAGTGAGGTCAAAATAAAAATCCAAAATGGCGGCTGCAAAAATTTTCAAATATTTCATCATGGGTGTCGTTTTCATACTTTTCGAGGGTGATAAAGCCGATAGTGAGGTCAAAATAAAAATCCAAAATGGCGGCTGCAAAAAATTTCAAATATTTCATCATGGGTGTCGTTTTCATACTTTTCGAGGGTGATAAAGCCGATAGTGAGGTCAAAATAAAAATCCAAAATGGCGGCTGCAAAAATTTTCAAATATTTCATCATGGGTGTCGTTTTCATGCTTTTCGGGGGTGATAAAGCCGCTAGTGAGGTCAAAATAAAAATCCAAAATGACGGTTGCGAAAATTTTCAAATTTTTCATCATGGGTGTCGTTTTCGTGGTTTTTGAGGCTGCTGAAGCCAATAGTGAGGTCAAAATGAAAATCTAAGACGGCGGGTGCGAAAATTTTCAGAATTTTCGTCATGGGTGTCGTTTTCATACTTTTCGAGGGTGATCAAGCCGATAGTGAGGTCAAAATAAAAATCCAAAATGGCGGCTGCGAAAATTTTCAAATATTTCATCATGGGTGTCGTTTTCATGCTTTTCGGGGGTGATAAAGCCGCTAGTGAGGTCAAAATAAAAATCCAAAATGACGGTTGCGAAAATTTTCAAATTTTTCATCATGGGTGTCGTTTTCGTGGTTTTTGAGGCTGCTGAAGCCAATAGTGAGGTCAAAATGAAAATCTAAGACGGCGGGTGCGAAAATTTTCAGAATTTTCGTCATGGGTGTCGTTTTCATACTTTTCGAGGGTGATCAAGCCGATAGTGAGGTCAAAATAAAAATCCAAAATGGCGGCTGCGAAAATTTTCAAATATTTCATCATGGGTGTCGTTTTCATGCTTTTCGGGGGTGATAAAGCCGCTAGTGAGGTCAAAATAAAAATCCAAAATGGCGGCTGCAAAAATTTTCAGAATTTTCGTCATGGGTGTCGTTTTCATACTTTTCGAGGGTGATCAAGCCGATAGTGAGGTCAAAATAAAAATCGAAAATGGTGGTTGCGAAAATTTTCAAATTTTTCATCATGGGTGTCGTTTTCGTGGTTTTTGAGGCTGCTGAAGCCAATAGTGAGGTCAAAATGAAAATCTAAGACGGCGGGTGCGAAAATTTTCAGAATTTTCGTCATGGGTGTCGTTTTCATACTTTTCGAGGGTGATCAAGCCGATAGTGAGGTCAAAATAAAAATCCAAAATGGCGGCTGCGAAAATTTTCAAATATTTCATCATGGGTGTCGTTTTCATGCTTTTCGGGGGTGATAAAGCCGCTAGTGAGGTCAAAATAAAAATCCAAAATGGCGGCTGCAAAAATTTTCAGAATTTTCGTCATGGGTGTCGTTTTCATACTTTTCGAGGGTGATCAAGCCGATAGTGAGGTCAAAATAAAAATCGAAAATGGTGGTTGCGAAAATTTTCAAATTTTTCATCATGGGTGTCGTTTTCATGCTTTTCGGGGTTGATAAAGCCGATAGTGAGGTCAAAATAAAAATCCAAAATGGCGGCTGCAAAAATTTTCAAATATTTCATCATGGGTGTTGTTTTCCCACTTTTCGAGGGTGATAAAGCCGATAATGAGGTCAAAATAAAAATCCAAAATGGCGGCTACAAAAATTTTCAAATATTTCATCATGGGTGTCATTTTCATAGTTTTTGAGGGTACTACAGCCGATAGTGAGCTCACAATGTAAATCCAAGATGGCGGCTACAAAAAATTGTTTTTTTTTTAAATCATACATAAGGAACTTCGAATAACCTAAGTTATTCCGATCAAACTAAAATTTACTAATTATTACTTGATTTTAGGTACACGATACTTATTTGACAATAATATAGTGTGATGAGTTGCCAAATAAACAATGTTATTTATCACGAGACCGCATGAGTGAGTGAGTGACAGATAGATTGCAAAAACAATATCCTATACGGTTAAGACAAAAGAATACTGTATCATTGTGTATTAAAATTCAATTGATTTAATACAGATAACTTATTATTGAAAGATTATCTATTTATCCAGTTCTTTATTTAGATATTTAAGAAGGAAAATTAGTTTTATATGTAACCAACACCTCAAATTGATGACTGCATAATTAGTTACAACTAAAACTAAATTTTTGAAGCCGCCATTTTGGATTTTTATTTTGACCTCACTATTGGCTTTATCACTCTGGAAAAGCACGAAAACGACACTTATGAAGCAAAATTCCAAATTTATTGCAGCCGCCATTTTGGATTTTCATTTTGACCTCACTATTGGCTCCAGCACCCTCGAAAACCACGAAAACGACACCCATGACGAATATTTTGAAAAGTTTTGCAGCCGCCATCTTAGATTTTCATTTTGACCTCACTATTGGCTTCAGCAGCTTCGAAAACCACGAAAATGACACACATGACGAAAATTTTGAAAATTTTCGCACCCGCCATCTTAGATTTTCATTTTGACCTCACTATTGGCTTCAGCAGCCAAATTTTTGCAGTCGCCATTTTAGATTTTCATTTTGACCTCACTATTGGCTCCAGCACCCTCGAAAACCACGAAAATGACACCCATGACGAAAATTTTGAAAATTTTCGCACCCGCCATCTTAGATTTTCATTTTGACCTCACTATTGGCTTCAGCAGCCTCGAAAACCACGAAAATGGCACCCATGACGAAAAATTTGAAAATTTTTGCAGCCGCCATTTTGGATTTTCATTTTGTCCTCACTATTGGCTCCAGCACCCTCGAAAACCACGAAAACGACACCCATGACGAATATTTTGAAAATTTTCGCATCCGCCATCTTAGATTGTCATTTTGACCTCACTATTGGCTTCAGCAGCCTCGAAAACCACGAAAATGACACCCCCCAAGTAGCACATTAGCGATGAATTAGGTCATAAACAAGCCACATTATAGTCTACAGCTTTTATGCAGATGTACTAAAGGATAGGACGAGTCTTTAGACTGTATTAAGGAAAGATTATACACTATTAAACAGCATAGCTGACTAATGACTTTATGATGGCGAAAAAATATACTAAAAGCATTTAAGTAGAATTTGAAAATAATCTAGTCCAGCTTTTGGCTGCATGTGAAACTACTAGCTGGTTTAGAAGTCCAAAGCTTGTTAACGACTGCTTAATACGAAAAATTCACCTCTCTTGTAATGTTGCGGGCTGCATTAAAGTATCGAATAATGCCACTGGCTTTTAATTGGTGTACACTAATTCTATTCTAATTCTACTTCAACGAGCTTGTTAATAGCTGATTAAAAGTGGATATATAATCTCTACAAATGCCGTTACATTTATAAGAGAATCATTAATTCACCCTGAGTTGTAAATTGGAGTAGGCGTACTCCATCCTAATGCCAATGCATAAAGTGTAGCTGACAGCTATTTTACAGCTTTCGGCGTTATTTAAGAGTAAATCTAGATTATTGGTGTTTAAATTACGTCAGATTTGATTTTTTTGATTTGATATTTACAAGCCAAGCGTGACGTTTACGCATAGTGAGGGTTCCGCACAAATAGATTTTGATCAAAATATTGGCTTATAATAATGATGCAGCTTATGTTTATAAGCCAGTGTCGTTTTCGTATAGTGAGGGTTCCCGACAAACAGATTTTGATCAAAATATTGATGAAAATTTAATTATAGGCTACAAAATAACAGGTTTAATAGACATTTTTGACTACCCAGTAAAGTCATCTACTTTTGACATATGTAAAGTAAAACGGCCTAACGCAGAACGTATTGAAGTGAAAATACATTTTCTGGATGTGAAGTTTAAATTTATAATGTATTGAGCATAAAAACTACTAAACTTGTATTTCATACCCCTTTTACATATTTTGTAATCAATTATGGAAATAGATTTTTTTAAATACTATTATTTCAAGTAAAGTGTATGTAATTCTGCTGAGCCTTAATAAGAAAAAAAATAATAATAAGAAAAATAAAAATTGTTTTAGAAATTTGTAAGTACTGTTTTGTTATCAATATGAAATATAATTTGTGGAAATACAACATAATTACGAAAATGCTACTTTTCATAATCTGAATTATTTTCTAATCACAGCCACCAGATTTGGTATCGATATTATAATAAAAATCAATCAATTTGTCACTTTTTATTCGCAATTTTAAAGAAACGTTTTTCCTGGCCGTCTCAAAATCCCGTTATGCTCCACTTGGAACAATTGTTAATCTTTCCTTTCCTTTTTCAACGGTTTTGATTATTTTAAACAGCATTATCAATCCTGAAAACAATATTAATGTAATTAGCAATCATAATATAGTACGAAAAGGGCAAAACAAAATAAAAACAAATCACATGAACTGAAGGTTTGTATGTAAATTATGTACGATTGGCTCTCCAAATACCTGCCCTTGCAGATCCGAAAGATATCAAAAGCAAAAAGTTATGTTCAAAAACGCGCCAAGTACACTACCTCCCGGAAGCGCGGAAACGTGCAAAAGAAGAACACAACTTTTTCAACTTATTGTGCGACTGTTGAGCGAGCCAAGCCGTCTCTTAACGTGTTATTTAAAAGAAATTAAATATCTTCTGGGCCTGCAACGGTATTTCGAAAGCCAAACATTGTAGGTAATAATGAAATGGTTTTCTGTCGAGATTTCTTTATCCCTGAAAACCTATTGTATACTCTCTCTTTATACCAATACACAGTAAGAAAGCTAATTAAAATCCTTTATCCAGCTAGCGTAATGCTTTAAGCTGGTACATAGACTTGGCAACACCACTGTTACAGTAAATAACTTTTCAAAAGCATTTATGGAGAATTTGTGCTGGATAACAAATGGACGCCATTTTAGCATTACAGAAATGATTTGTTACTAAATATCCAGATGATTTCTTATAGATTTCAAGGATATTTGATAGCTTTTAATTCAAACAATATATTTTCCACTCATTTCCTAATGGAACACAATAAGTTAGAAAGCAATAATTTGAGTGATAAATCTATTAAGTTTTCGTACACCATATATCTTGTGAAATATTTTCGTTAAAACGGTATAATTCTGATGGCGCGTGAAATATTTGATGTAATTACCTATACACATTTACAGTAAAATGGTACTCGCAACTCAATTTACAAACAAGGACACTCAAAATCAACGTGAAAACTATTAAAAATATCTTACCTTAAATAATGTCCGCCCTCGCGCTTTAACAAACTGTCGTCTGTCACAAATACACAAAATAAATTAAAAAAAAACATTTTTGGTTAGGATTTATACTTTAATAAAAGCTGTTGACAAGCCTCAAAACATCTAAAAGCTGTTGAAGAGAATTAAAGAAGCTGAATCTTAGGCTGCAATGACTGTTGTATAGCTGTATAAGCCAATGTACAGGCCTTGTACAGCTGTTTCAATGATTATACTGCCGTTAACCAGTCACTTTAATGCTCAAGGCTGGTTAATTTGGGGCCCAAATCGGAATTACAAAGGCTGCGTAGCTAACTACAAAGCCCTTATGCAGGAAACTAAAACAGCCTTGAGTAGTCACTAATTCTATAATCAAGTCACTGTGCGGCTGTCATGTGCTACTTGGGCCATGACGAAAATTTTGAAAATTTTCGCACCCGCCATCTTAGATTTTCATTTTGACCTCACTATTGGCTTCAGCAGCCTCAAAAACCATGAAAACGACACCCATGATGAAAAATTTGAAAATTTTTGCAGTCGCCATTTTAGATTTTCATTTTGACCTCACTATTGGCTCCAGCACCCTCGAAAACCACGAAAACGACACCCATGACGAATATTTTGAAAAGTTTTGCAGCCGCCATCTTGGATTTTCATTTTGACTTCATAATCGGCTCCAGCACCCTCGAAAACCACGAAAATGACACCCATGACGAAAATTTTGAAAATTTTCGCACCCGCCATCTTAGATTTTCATTTTGACCTCACTATTGGCTTCAGCAGCCTCGAAAACCACGAAAATGACACCCATGACGAAAATTTGGAAAAGTTTTGTAGCCGCCATCCTGGATTTTCATTTTGACTTTATAATCGGCTCCAGCACCCTCGAAAACCACGAAAATGACACCCATGACGAGGTTTATCTACTAAACGGCCGTAGGTAATTATTTCAAGGTCACTGCCGAAACTATAACATCGTTCGATTGGCTACGGAACCCTAAAATGCTATTTAGGTACAGTGCTAGTTAGGTAGGTTTATTACTGATTAATTATTCAAATTAATTAAATATAATAATTCAAATTGGTGAAACAGGATCACATTTTTTATAAAATCTCATTTTTATGTACTTAATAAATCCTCTACCTACAGTATGCAAATAAAATGTTATTCGATTCCTAAGAAAATACTCGAAATAATTTTTAAAGTTTTACCCCCGCAGGAACTAAGTTTTGATTTTAAATAAAATCGAAATTTCTAAATGAAAAATGCTTAAAATATACGTAACATACGTATCAATCTATACAAAATATATCAGACTTGCATCCGCAATTCCCTTCTGGAATCGTAGGCAAAAATAGCGACCTGCGGGCGGCATGTCTGTGCCTCTGCATACTCTTTGATCGTCGTTTTAGTTCAGCGCGCCACCGCGCGCGTTTTACGTTTTCGGGAGTAGAGCGTTTAGCTCCGCCCACATGCGCAAGGTCAGCGAGCCCTATATACACCTTAATCGCAGTAAGAACTTTGTACTGAAAAACAAAGTTCTTATAACAAGTATTATAATATTTTTAACAAGTATTGATTAGCGATCACAAAAATAAGCTTGTATTTCATAAAATACATACTTATTTTTGTGATCGTTAATCAATAATTACTGTGCAAATACTCGTATTTATCCTAACTACGCCTGCGTGGTCCGACACGCACTTGGCCGGTTTTATTTTTCGATCAATAATCATCAATACTGTAGTAGTTAATGTGTAGTTAGTCATTGGATGTCTATCAATGTCACAGAGGTCGCTTTATTATTACATCAAAATGGTTTTGTAAAGTAAAAAGTGGATAGGTATACCTGCGTGTAGGTACATCTCGTTCAATAAAAACGTACCTTCAAATAATAGACAAATTTCGTCTGCTATTTAAATAATAGTATTATTGTATACTTACTTACTTCCAACCTCTAAAACGATTTGAGGTACTACTCTGTCAAGAAAGTACCGGGAAAAGATCAATAATACACAAAATGTCTGTTATTCATCCAAATTTATTTTATCACCTTCAAAGTATGCTCCTTTAGAAACGATACACTTGCGCCAACGAATAATCCATTCATCAAAACATTTTTTAAACGCTGCTTCCGGAATTGAGTTCAGTTCTCGCCGCGAATTCTCCTTTATGTCTTCTATCGATTGAAAACGGGTGCCACGAAGTGGTAATTTGAGTTTACGAAAAAGAAAAAAGTCAGCAGGAGCCATATCTGGTGAATATGGTGGTTGCTGGATGGTATTTGTTGAGTGTTTGGTCAAAAATTCGTTCACAATGATAGCCTTGTGCGAAGGCGCATTGTCGTGGTGCAAAATCCAAGAATTTTCTTTCCACAAATCTGGCCTTTTTCGTCGAATTTGCTCTCTTAAACGCCGCATAACGCTCAAATAATATTCTTTATTTACCGTTAGACCTTCCGGTAAGAATTCAGAGTGCACAACACCGCGATAGTCCAAGAAAACAGTCAACATGACTTTGACTTTTGGTCGACTTTGGCGTGGTTTTTTCGGTTTCGGTTCAGTTGGAAGGCGCCACTCCGAAGCTTGTTGACTAGTTTGCATGTCAAACTCGTAAACCCACGTCTCGTCACCAGTAACAATGCGTTTCATGAATGTTGGGTCCGAACTGACTCGTTCTAGCATGTCCTCAGCGACTTTCATGCGATTGAGTTTTTGGAGAAAATTCAGATCTTTTGGGACTAGCCGAGCAGCAACATGTTTCATACCCAAATGATTAGTTAAAATGGTACGGATCGACTTGTGAGATACAGAAAGTTCGGCGGCTATCTATCTCAGAGTTGAATGGGGATTTTCAGTCACTATTTTCTTCACTTTTGCGATGTTAACTTCAGTTGCAGACGTTGACGGCCTACCAGAGCGAGACAAATCTTCCATCACATCTCGACCGCTTTTTGAACGCTTTGAACCACTCATAAGCACGAGTTTTTGATAAAGTCGATTCACCGTAAGCCTTCTGTAACATTTTCAGTCACTCCGAACACGAAATTCCATTGGCGATGCAAAATTTAAGACAAACTCTTTGTTCGATATTTTTGTCCATTATGAAATTCGCAATACACACTATATATGATATTACTAAAACCAGCACTGTATTTAATATAAATAACAGATGCAACTCAAACTCCGCGCCAAAATGGAAAACAGTTGTGCCAATCTAACAACTACAAAAAAACAAAAATTTGAATTTGGAACCATAAACAAATCATCCATTCCCGATACTTTTTTGACTGAATGTATATTGGTTTCCCGACCGGTATCAAGAAAGAAAAAGAGATGTTTCAGTGTGCCCCGAGTCGGGGCACACTGAAACATCTCTTTTTGTTTTAAACAAAAACATTGCTTTTGAAAAAATAGCTAATATTGAACTTTTCAATAATATTATTCTACGGGTAAAATTAAACGCGAAGCGAAGACTTTAACATCACATTTCCTGTATTTTTTTAAGGTTTTACGTTTTCATATCTATTAACGTTTTTATGTTAAGGTCGGCTTTCCTTTTTATTGTTCCCGACGAAAATGTATAAATACCCTTTATCAAAATAATTACCCTTTTTCGTTTCATTGTAGGCACTGCCTCTCCGCACCTCCACTGTCCCTAAAGATAGTATCCGATTCGTATTTTACATATCTATTACAAATAAATATTTATTTACAGATCCATAAATGGTCCCATACATATTTTGGTTTACCAATATGGGTTGTGTGGTTACAAGAATGGCACATAGTGTTGCCGCGTCGTCATCATCGTATTCACCACGTGGCGCCGCACGAGACTTACTTTTGCATCACCACTGGCTGGCTCAACTGGCCTTTGGAAATACTTCACTTCTGGTCTATACTAGAGACTATGATCGAAGCAGTAACTGGTTGTAAACCCCGAGCTGACGACATGAAGTGGGCGCAGAAACGTTCCTAGAACAATGTCCAGAATGGTATTCATTTTTTATAAGTACAACTAACACTCGTCCACATCTACTGAATCAATTAATAAGAATAGGTTTAATATTTTGCTATGAAAGATGAAAGCGATTGTGAATTAAATAAGGGAAATATTTAACTGATCCTTTAAAAACGTATTGGCCTTCTAATGATGTACACTTTTTATAATGAATGAACCTCTAATCTTATAAGCTTCTTTTTAAATTTTTGGCCTTTTCTCCGAGCTGGTCATGGTAACTAAGATACCCCGACCAAACGGGTTAGGTTAGGTTAAAACTATGACGAACCACGCGTGAGCCAAATTGGTCGCAGTAACTAAGCTGGGACACCCTGACCATTTGGTCGTCAGGGTGTCCCAGCTTAGTTACTAACCCATTTGGGTTAAGTAAGGTTAGAACTGTGACCAACCACGCGCGAGCGAAGACGGGGCGGTGCCGCGGCAGCGGCCGGCGAGCGCTACATCCAAGTCGGTCGCAGTTATTTAGCTATTTAGTATTTTTAGGACCCCAAAATAGGATTAATTAGAGGTTCACAAAACAGACGCATTCATTATATATTAGTCTTCTATTATATTCTTATGAAAGCAAAATGGGAAATACTTGAGGTTCGATTATAATACATGCCATTAAATAGTAGAGTTTTATATTTCTTAGAAAATCATTCCAACCAACCCGCCAGTAGCAATAAGATGAATTTGATTATAATTAATTAAGATGTAGGTAGTGTGATTATATAGGATACTTGTCACATTAAGGACGCTGTAGGTAAATTTGAACGGCCTAATAAATGAGACAAGTGGTAAGTATAACATAAACTCATTAATAATATATTTTTACTGGTGCCTATTTCATTGTAGGTATATCTAATGGCTATTGGCGGGTGAGTACCTGAGTACCCATACTTTGTTGCCCATTCTCTTTTTGCAACTACCTATTTTGATGACAGAAATATTTTTCTATTTTAATCTAGTCGTACCAACAAATATAAAAACTCGCAGTACACGTCGTAATTAGGTAGGTTTGTACTTTTATTAGTACAACACCCTAATTGCGTAACACACAATCAATCGTAATCTGAATCATTTTGAAGCAAATTGCTAATCCATTGCTTCATAAGTTCGAAAAAAAATTCTGCTCAACTCGTAAATAACGCAATGAATATTGTTGAACTGTGAAAATGAAACCGATTCCGATTGATTGTGTGTAACGCAATTAGGGTGCAGATCTCCCAATCAAAGTATGCACTTCGACAATTATCGTCTAAGTATCTTCGCAAAATACGAACTCGCGATTCAGGAATCCGTTTCCAAAATATTAAGCTTTAAGGTGCAATTTTTTTTACCCCTCCCTACCAGCTAAACCGTTGTTTGTGGATATGTGAAAAGTATTAAAGATGTAGGTAGGATATATAACGAAGTGAAAAGGAAAACTATCACCGCTAAATAGGCTCTACAAGTTAATGATGTACAGAAAAGAAACCAGAAATAAAGTTACACGATATTTTATAACATTTCAAATTACAGCTGTAGGTACCCTTACTACCTATCTATCATGAATACTGCAACAGATAAAATGAACTTAACTATTAATATAAAACAATTACTTTTGAACTTGTAACAATGCCTTTACAAAAATTGATATGATAAGTAAGTTAATTAATCTCTTAGATATTTAACTTAATTTAATTCTTTAAAAGATCACGGAGTACTAAACGACACGAGACTAACTTATCATTAACACATGAGGACACTCGCTTCTGAATTATAACGGAGAAGGTTTTGTTATCCGAAACAAGGCTAGTTCTAAGTCAGGAATAATGAGAGGACTTACGTTCAATAGGCCTGTTTTATGTGGTTAGACCATCGATCACTAAATTAGTGATAGATGGGTTAGACTGTTTCATGTAAGGATCATTTCATTGTATCGCAAGAATTCGAATTTACATGTAGGTACACGTAGGTATACCTACAGTAAGTACATATGTATACCTACCTTTACCTATATTAAAAACCGGTGCTAAATTTAAAAGTAGCATAACGTTTCTTACTTATATTAATATTATTAATATACAGTGTATTTGGAGATCGATTACCGATTTTTTATTGTAGGTACCTATAAATTCACTGATAGACAACGTAGGTACCTACAGCCTAAACCGCTAGAAGCTTAAAATTTTGCACAAGAGTTCCATATACGTACAACGAAAGTCATCAAAAAGAAAGAATTTTTGAAAATTCATCCCCTAAAGGGGTGAAATAGCAAATACAATCTGCAAACACCACTCGAATGGCAACCATATTGTATTTAATTAAATCGTATGAAATATTCAATTAAATAAAATTACTGTCCCTATTAATTTACAATATAAGAGACAGAACAAAATCTTGTTGCGGAACAGAATTATGCATCTACGGCACTCGAGGGGTGTTGGGTATTATAATAATGGTCCTCGTACTGGTCCCAGAGTGCATAAATAGTTTCCCAAACCCTCGTGATGAGAGAATCTTTTAAGGCCTAACAATTTCCCAATTTTCCAAAAAAATAAAAATACATGGAGCGACTGCGTATCTGACCTCCACCACCCAGTAACTGAGACCAATAGCTTAACGTGCTTTCGTACGGAGGGGTCTCGGTATGTAAAGATGGGTTACCCATCCACGGACCGACCAAGGCAAGCGTAGCTTAACCTGGTAGAACGACCCGTACGGCTATTGTAACTAGCCACGAGACCCTCATGAAGAATTTACAGAATCTAGAAGAATTTATTTCTCATGATCATCCACGTCGGTGCCTTTTAAATTTATTTTTATTCATATAAAATTATTGAAATAATGTCTATTGTACTCGTATGTCTATTGATGCAAATTATTGTTGGCTACGGCCTTGTTACGCAGCCAAATGACAATTGGAAGGAAGGTGTATTCTGTGCTCCACTAAACAATGGCGTTGTGAAAATACAAAAAAAAATAGTGAGGGCACTCCCCATACATCTAACCGAGAGGGATGAAAGAAAAAAAATTCAAGACACGAGTGTCTTGGGTATCGTTTGATCCCATAACTAAAAAGGTATTCATTCAGATGTTTCTTTATGACATTTTATTTATGTCAATAGTTTTGGGATATGGGATGTTTTCGCTTACAACCGCAGCCGCAGAGATACTGTTTTTCTGGTTCTTAGAGAATCTCTGAAATAAAAACTTATTTCTATATGCATACGTAAATATTCATCCCGATATATTATCGGAACCCTTTTCTGTGCGTGGTTCGACACGCACTTGACTTTATTTTGTAACACTGGCTATTCGCGGGCGCTATGCGTCATATTCTGTCAATTTTTGGTCGCCGCGTATAGTCCTGCGATTCCTTTCTGCAGCACTATGTGGCTTGTTCAAATTTTATTTTGAGATCGTTATTAGGTATCTATCTGAATCATTATAAAAAAAATCGTAAAAAATCTTTTTACAATTTGAAAGTGAAAATAATCTTTTATCTATCTATCCTCTCCTGTTTCCATGTGGGTGCTGCAAGCTGCAATGTGATAATTATCATAATTATATTAGCTGTGTGATATAAACGCCTAAATATTGTGTAATTTAGGAAAAAGCATTAACTTTTACAGTGCACGAACCACGTAACTACTACATACGTAGTAGGTACATACCTAAGTAGGTACCTAGGTTACGGTCGTCGAGCTTGCTTATATGTACCATTTTTGTGATGTTCAAGAATAAACAATAATGAAATAAAATAGACAATAATATCTTTATGAATGTTGACTGTAACTTAGTTTTTATTTTATTATGGTTTAGCTGTTAATAAAAAGTACTTATAGGTAAATCAATTCTAATTCATGAAAAAGTATTTATGTCAATTAAAATTTAACATACCTTCAGTCGTTTGCCAGACAAAATTGTACTCTTATACAAGGTGGATTTTTGAGACGGAACAGTAAGCAAGAGCAGTTGCCTTAACCGTTGTAGTGTAGCTACAGGTAAACGTTCTTGATGTGCTTAAGTTTGTCAGTTATGGCTAACTGCATTCACAGATTTTGGATAAATGCTACAGTTAACTAGATAAACGTTAATTCTAACGTTTAATTTCAGCCGACGTACGCACGGACGTAAAAAAATCGCGGCGGGATTTTATCGCGCACTCGACTTTCAACTCTCGATGTTGATCCTAGCATTGAGAATCCTACAGAGCGCTTACCGGCGCGCGGAGTGTCAATAAACCACACTGTTAGATATTCAACTGTCGGCGCTAAGCAGTGCGTTTAAAAACCCAGTGCGCGAAAAAATCGCACTGCGATTTTTGTTTTTTTGAAGAAAAAATCTGCAAGTTCAGCAGAAAGTAGGTACAGTCAGCAACAAAAGTCAATTAACTCTGTTACTTTTACCACTCATCTAAATTGATACAAAATGATGCGATACATTGGTTTTCTCTATTCCGTGTAATAGCAAAGAGTTAATTATTCTTAAACTAGCTTCTGCCCGCGGCTTCGCCCGCGTGGATGTCGGAAATTATCCCACGGGAACGTGCTAACAGGATCTATCTCGCGGGCCCTTTGTGGCTAATAACAATAGAAAACCAATTGTGTCTCATTAGTGGTGATTAAGAGGGTACCTATATGATATCTTTACCTAAGTACCTACCTAATTAAAAAAAAAACTCAATAACAGAAAATTAAATACCTACCTAAATAAACCTATTTCTAATGATAACTAATCTAAACTCAATAAATAAGCAAAATCCCTAAAAACTAATATCTATACGAATGACTAATCCTACCTAACAGCCTATAAAATACTACCAATAAAATAACCTACGGTCACTACGTACACTATCAAATATGCTACCTATACTATAAAATTAAAATCTATACCTACGACTTATATGAAAATAAACCTAAATAACTCTAAAAACTAAAAGGAATAAAAATGAACTCCACTGCGGGTGACGTAACCTACGACAAACTTATTATTTGCGGTTGACACAGTAATGGGTCTAGGGATCGAACCGCAAAATTAAGTTTGTTTTTTATTGTATATACTTTTCCGGGATAAAAAGTACCCAGTGTGGTGCCCAGGATATCTATACTTATAATAAATCTGTAGAAGTGAAAATTCTGTACATTGAAGATATCAAAAAAATAAATGGCGGGGGATGTTACTAGACCGACACCGAACCCAAAAATGTGATTAAAAAAATTTTTGTCTGTCTGTCTGTCTGTTTGTTCAGGCATCACGCAAAAACTACCGGTTCGATTACGATGAAACTTGGTATAATTATTCATTATTATCCTGGGCACCACACTGGGTACTTTTTATCCCGGAAAAGTATATACAATAAAAAACAAACTTAATTTTGCGGTTCGATCCCTAGACCCGATTACTGCGCCAACCGCAAATAATAAGTTTGTCGTAGGTTAACTCACCCGCAGTGGAGTTCACTAAGGTTATGCTCTAAATGTAGTGCTGAAGGTTGAATTTGGCTTGCACCGTTCGTATAACACGCGTGGCGCGCGGCCTCCACGGATCGCTACCGTATATAAGGACATTTTTTAACTTTGATTTGAACGGACGTGTCGAGTGGCGAGCGTTCGTTCTTATTTTAACTGCTACTTGCAATTCTAAACCTTTTTATTCCTTTTAGTTTTTAGAGTTATTTATGTTTATTTTTATAAGTCGTAGGTATAGATTTTAATTTTAAAGTATAGGTAGTATATTTGATAGTGTACGTAGTGACCGTAGGTTATTTTATAATACTGTTAGGTAGGATTAGTCATTCGTATAGATATTAGTTATTATGGATTTTGCTTATTTATTGAGTTTAGTTATCATCAGAAATAGGTTTATTTAGGTAGTTAGGTATTTTATTTTCTGTTATTGAGTTTTTTTTTTATTAGGTAGGAACTTAGGTAAGGATATCATATAGGTACCCTCTTAATCACCACTAATGAGACACAATTGGTTTTCTATTGTAATTAGCCACAAAGGGCCCGCGAGATAGATGGCATCCTGGGGAAGCACTGCATACATTTTATCCTGTTGGCACGTTCCCGTGGAATAATTTCCGACATCCACGCCACGCGGGCGAAGCCGCGGGCAGAAGCTAGTTAAAGAATAATTATACCAAGTTTCATCGTAATCGAACCGGTAGTTTTTGCGTGATGCCTGAACAAACAGACAGACCGCCACAGGCGACAGGCCGTTTTGCGTGAATGTGACGCATGTTTACCCCCAACTTGTTTTTTTTTTTGAGTGTTTATGTCCTTTTTTTTATGCGTCATGTTTGCCGCAAATAAATGCATTTTTCTTTCTTTCTTTCTTTCTTTTTCTTTACAAAAATTTTTTTAATCACATTTTTGGGTTCGGTGTCGGTCTAGTAACACCCCCTGCCATTTATTTTTTTGATATTTTCAATGTACAGAATTTTCACTTCTACAGATTTATTATAAGTATAGATAGAAGATATTCTGTTACTACATGTTTTTTAAGAATATTTTGCTCTATAATTAAGTTTTAAACAACTGAAGTGTTGACCGACTTTTGTTGCTGACCGTACATCAAAATAAAACATTTTTTAAAGAGCTTAGTGGTTCTGGTTTCCCCTTACTGTCCTGGCTAAATAAGACACTATACTAGCCAAAGATATACCTACGATATTTTTAAATATCATCAAATAGCCTTCATGCCTGTCTGTGACAAACAAAAATTGTGTTTGTTATTAAGATGGGGCAGTAAGGGCAGGTACCTTAACTGTAGCACACTTTCCCGCAATTGCGGCAATGCAAAGTGAAAAGCACGCATATTACCTACACACTGCACTGTGAACATAAAATCGGTTTTCGTTAACAGCCGATTCGAGTCAAGTGTCTTGTAAAAACTAAGTGTTATTCTAAAATATTCATACTAATATTTTGCTCTCGTATAACTTTTTAATACTCAAGTACCTACACTAATTATATTTAAATTTATGCTAAACGAGCAATGAAAGAATTGTCATGCAATGCTTTAATACTTTATTGAATGATGTATTCTTGACACAGAATAATGTTACGTTACGATAATAAAAATAAAAACTACAAAAAGAATATTTTTGTTTAATTTTTCTCAAATACCTACTGGTGCTTCCAGTTGCAAGCGGGACGTTTTTAAGCATGGTCCTATGTTCGATTCCTAGTAGGAAGTACCTAATGTGATTTGCATGGCGGGCCATTAGGCCGAAACCTGTCGGGGGGTGGGGTGTATTACCAAACGTGTAGGCCACTCACCGCTTCATTCCAAATGTCATCCTCATCCCGCCAATGTACTAAAGTCCGTAAATAAATGTGTGTCATTTACAATGACACACATTTATTATACTATCTTGTACTAGGGTTACCATATCTCAGGATATGTCCTGAGATTTCAGGGTTTTGGACTCGTTCTCAGGATTGCGGCTGGATTTTTTTAAATATCATGAAATCTTAGGATTTTTTGAATTTTCAATAAAATACACAGCTTACATTTTAAAGAAAAAAAAAAGTTAAACACTAAAAATAATCTTCTTTTGGTAATAATTGCACAATTAACATCAATAGGTACTTATTTATCCAAGTAGGTAGGTACTTAATTCCTGAGAGTACTAGTGGCCTCTACTCTCCTGAATGGGGGTCGTGGTGTGGTCGGGGATGGTAATATGCCTCGGTCGGCGAATCCTACTTATACGGGAGGGAGTGTATCGGGCAGCCGTCGCAATCAGGTGTTTGGGGTGCTTTTAATTAAAGCAGAGTGGGAATTCTAAATCTAAGTGTAGACTCTCATTGCGGATATAGGAGGGAGCTACCGTGACCTTTTTGAGGAAACTGTTCTGTAGGGTCTGCATCCTATGGAGATGGTGTGGCTTAGCGTGTGCGAAGACGACGTAAACATAGGTACATGATGGGACGGATGACCGCGGAGTAAATGCGGAATTTGCACTCCAGTGCCAATTTACCTACTAAGAGCGAAAGCGGCGAACGAGCCGTCTTTATGTGCTCACTGAAGGTAAGGTGGTGATCAAGGATCATACGTAGGAGTTTAGCTTGCTCCCCCCAAGGGATGGGCTTGCCATACATTGCGATCGAACTGGGCAGGGGCGGGGCGAGTCAACGCGATTTTGAGAAGAGAACCGCCAGACTCTTAACGAAGCTGACCTGGATTCTCCGTTGGCTCCACTTGCGGAGGTCTGGAGAGGGCGAGCGATAGAGTTCTGACAGCGACCAGTTTAGAAAATGGTAGTGTCGTCGGCGAATAGAGCCAACTGAGCCTAATTCTTACTATTGGGAATGTCGCCGGTGAACAGAGTGAAGATTAGGGGAGATAACGCTGATCCCTGAGGGACTCCGGCACGGATGGGGTGAAAGGAGGAGATCAGGAGACTGCACCCTCGATGCGATACCGGAAAGTGCGATCCGACAGTCTCGTAAGATGAGCACGAGACGATCTAGCACTCCGAGTAGATAGAGCTTATAGGTACAGGGTTATTGGTAAAACAGTAACAACCTTGCAGGACTAGATTACTAACATCATAAACAACAACTTTTGTTCCATGACTTTTTACAAAACTTAAGAGCGTTTACAACGTACGGCATTTCATACAAACTTTCTTAACTTTCAAGTCCTTGTTTTTCGAAATGCATGAACCGATTTTAATGAAACTTCATACCTACGCATAAGCACGATACATAGGTCTAAAAAGTTAGTAAAGGACATTTTCGAAATGTCTTATTTAAAATAAGATAATTGGGAATCTCTGTTTCTATGGAAAATTTAAAGTCGGTCGAATTTAGCTGTTACACTATTTTTAGAAAATGTTCTCAATTAACTTTTTAGACCTATATTATCCTGCTAATGCGTAGGAAGTTTCATTAAAATCGGTTCATGCGTTTCGAAAGCAAGGACTTTGAAAGTTTGTATGAAATGCCGCACGTTGTAAACGCTCTTAATACATTTACTTACCAAAAACAAACCTTTAAGATTTCATTATTTATCTAACCCCTTTGTTTACCTAACTAGCGCTTTCTTTTGCTTCGCGTTGAGTTCGTAACAGAAAATCGAATATTTCAATTCATTAGGGTCTTCAAAGGGTGGGAGGGAGTCTCTACGTTTGACTTCAGCGTCCATCTTGCTAAGGTGCGCTTGGTCTACTGGTTGAAAGCCGGGAGTGCATTTTGACTCTAAGCTATCGGCAAGACATTCGGGCCCTTATCGGGGCTATCAAAAGCGACGCTCTTGTCGGGGCAGATGAGAAAGGCATGGCGACCTCTTCAGGGGAACGTAGTATCCTCCGAAGATGCCAGAAGGCTCGAGCTAACTGAGCATCTTGTCCCACCCCTCGAAACACCAGTCCACTATGCATTTTTTTACAGCACGCTGTAAATGACGCATGTGGGCTTTCTAATTGTCTCCTGTATAATCACAAAAAGTTCAATTAGGTATGCCCTTATCTTATTGAAGGTGCGATATACCTACCTAACTCAAAATATACAATTATTTGTTTTATCATTTTATTTGACTTCGTTGGTTTGGCGGTTGCAAGCGCTACTGCTGAGCATGAGGTCCTGGGTTCCATTCTCCAGTCGAAAACAGGGTATTAGGTTTGGCTAGGTTGATGGCAATAGGCTCGCCTCCTATTGCAAGGTACTTAAACGCAACTGGTGACCACACCTCTGCCTAACTCTGAGGAAACAGGCGTCATGTTAAGTTACGTAATCCATTATTAAATTAGCAGACGTGTGTGCAGCTTTTTGCCGACTGCACTTTACCTGGCGATTCGATTAAAACTGACGAATCGAGGAAACTGGCTAAAACTGGAAACTTGAGTCGACGTAACTGCCCGCAAAACTGACCAATAAGCTCAATGAGCTAATCAACGAAACTGACGAGTTAATTATATTAACGAATGAAGGAAACTGACTAGTGACACGCGGACTCCTCATCTGAAACATAACGTATTAAGTACCAAAAAACTATGCATGTCAGATTGAGGAATGATGTGATAAGATAGCGTTGCTGTTTAAAGGAAGATGTTGTGGTAAGGATTGAAAAGAGTGTCCTTAGATAGTTTGGTCATGTTGAGATGATGCGACTAAAAAAGGAATTTGTAAAAAAAGATGTGAATCTACGCCAAGAAGGGATCCCCTAGAAAGACATTGAGCGTATTGGTATGTTCTTCAGAAAAGTAAAGTTTGCAACTGCGTAGTACTCGCAACTGACGTGCGTGTATCACAAACGAATAAGAACGTTAACTTCGATCGTAGAGGGGGCCATCTGTAGTTTCTGGCTACCCCCATAGGAAAAAGGCGTAAACTCAAGTTTATGACATGTATTAATGTAGGTACCTAATTCCAAGGTTTTGTGAAATGTACCATTGACATAGAAAAGTATGGACTGGAAATACCTACAAAAAAAGGGTGCATACCTACAACTCATAATGTCTCATAAAATGGCTGCCATTGCTAGGGTTGTGTCCATCAAGGAACAACTGTTATCTCGTTGTTACTATAACGAGTAACGATACTATATACGAGTTTTACTAGTTATCACGTTTGGATTACGATGGATTTTGGTGCTGTGAAGTGTGAACCACAGGCCGGACCTAGCTAGGTCACTCGGACCGAATAAGACGCAAGATTATTTATGTTAACATCGCAGAATATACGGATATTGTTTCAGCAGAGGAACTAGTTCCGGAAACTATTACGATAAGTCGGCAACGGTACAACACTATTCCATTATGACATCTGTTTGTAAACAAACCAATGAATTAACAAATATAATAAAAAGGCCTGTTAAATGGAAATGAGCCCAAATATCAATACTTTAGCCATAAATTCATGATCGCGTTACAATTGTATCATCGATTGTGTATTATTGTATATATTAATGCATGAAAACCGGCTATAACCTGTGCAAAGTCAATTGAGGTTGATTTTCATTCTTTCTTGCACCACACTTCACAATACAACACACAGGCACGTTGCACTTCTGTTTTCCAACATTCACATGCAGTTTTAAAAGGTAAAATCCTCGTAATTTTCTCGCAAATCTCAATAATACAAAAAACAAACAACCATTTGACAGCAAAACTACCACAAAACTCGTCGCATAAGATGGCTGCTACGGCACTTACCTACAACTGTCACTACGTCAAGACAAAATGTTGCCATAATTAGCAACAACTTAAAATATAGTTGTCTCTTTTATCAAATAAGATTATCTCACTAGAAAGAATGAGACATAACGATATTTCAAATTCTGGATCATATTTCACTCATATTTGTATAAGCAAATGTATGTAACGCGGCATCTCCATGTTTTTCCTATCTCAATGGAAATGTACAGACGCCAGCACATCAAGCTACTACAATCTGTCAGATTTCTTTAATAGATTTTCAACTTTATTGCTACAGCATTAGGTTCAAGGTTGATTGGGAAAATCTGACAGTTTCGGGTAGATTGACCTGCTGGCGTCTGTACTAAAAACAAGATGGTAAAAGTTAGTTCTGTGTTTTTTCACATTCCAAAAGATTCTTTTTTTCTGCATTGGCAACTCATCCGATGTTGACTATTCTGTCTTTCTGTCACTAATTCACCACTGACAAGTGACAAGTGTCATGTCCATGTCAATGTCTGACATTGCAATTCTTATTCTAACGTAATTTCATCATTCATTCAGTGTGATTGTGACGATTACGGTTGAGTTTGTGACGATTGGCACTACACGCCACTAGGCCCACAGTTTTCATCATGGTCATAATGTGATAATATTTATTGAGTGTTGTGTTCTAGTTCAAAATTCAGACCATAATAAAAACATGAAGGAAACAAAGGAAAGGACACTGTCTGGTAGCAGCACAATGCTTAGTAATGAATGTACGGTCGCTTTTAGCTCGATAAATGAGAGACCGGTGGACGATATTTCATTAGAATTTTTCTATAAACCTCATACTATTACGCTGTTGGCCGTATCTATCGCATCAGTAATCTACACAGCATTTGTAAGGTATTCCACATTAAAGCATATTTTTTTTATAATTAAGTTACGATGATAACTTATGATGTAACCACCACACTTCTTCAGACACCACAAAACCATTAATTTCTAACTAAAACAAATATTTATATTTTTCCTTCTTGATGTGTCTGTAAGTACAGTCCTTCAGTACCTATTGTGTTTCCCAGTCAAATAAACAGGTACAATATATTTTGTTGAGTTTAAAAGGCAACTTACTATTTAACATATTCAATACCTATTAGTGTACTTAAACTGAATAAGTAGATACCTACCATACAATAACTGAGAATTATATTTTATAAATAGAGCTTAATAATTACAGTGCACATTTTCTTACTATTTCAGAGATACATCCAGTATTCAAGACAATATATGGTCTGGAATATGCTGTGTAGTATTTTTTTTCCTTATAGTATCAGTACTTACATTCCCAAATGGACCATTTACACGACCACACCCAGCAGTTTGGAGGATTGTATTTGGCTCATCGGTACTCTACTTGCTGGCACTATTGTTTCTTTTATTCCAAAGTTATTCTACTGTTTATGAAGTCATGTATTGGATAGACCCAAATCTCCGCAACTTCCACATTGATATGGATAAGGTATGTTCTTTCATTCATCAATATATGTCAACCTTATCATTTTCAACTATACTCTGAATATATTTATTATTCATGTATAATCCACCATACTAAACTGATAAAAAATAATATATAAGCTTAGTGGGCACAACCAAACTTATTTTCTTTCTTTCTTTCACTTAAAAAGTAAAGATAAACTATTTTGGGAAGAAGAAGCAACAATACTCTTTAGCTTAAATTGCAATCATGTCTTTTTTAAGATCTTTGAACTAAAGTTATATGAGTAAAGATTAATAATATAAAACTCATTCATAGCCAGGGTTGTTGGTTGATAATACCACATACATCTAACTAGTAAGTCTTTGCAAATTTCAACTATGACTGTCAGTTGCTTCTCTTTGCATGTAACTTCGACTATTAATGCTTAGTTTTTCTCAATTGTAATTCTACTCAATCAGCATAATTTATAACCTACTATCTTTAGCCCGTGGCTTCGCCCGCGTGGAGTTCGCAAATTATGCCATGAGAACACTACTTGGATAAAAAAGTACCCTATGTGCTAATCCATGGTCTACCTGTGTACCCATCGAAATCTGTTCAGCCAGACATATGTACTTTCGAATTTATAATATTAGTATGGTTGTATTAAATTATATACAAATATTTATGTTAGATTTTATATTTTTCAGGAGTATGCGGTTAATTGCTCAGATATAAGCTTGGCAAAATTCTGGTCTCACGTGGATGTATTTGCTTGGGGACACTTTTTAGGGTGGCTTTTTAAAGCCATATTATTCAGGCATGCAGGATTGTTATGGGCTATCTCTATAATGTGGGAAATAACCGAAATAGCATTTGCACACTTGCTTCCTAATTTCTTAGAATGTTGGTGGGACTCGGTTATATTGGATGTTTTAATTTGCAATGGTCTAGGAATATGGTGTGGGCTAAAGATATGCAAAGCCTTAGAAATGAGAGAATACAAGTGGGTCAGTATAAGGTAAGACTTTAATATGTATTGGTTGTTGGTTGTTCTACAAAAAGTTTTGTTTGTTCTGAAAGACATCCGGAATAGAGAACTGATGGTTCCTTGGTAGGAAAAATATATTTCCATTTGCAAAGTTAATTTTTCTTTGTTTGGGACCGCATAACTAAGTTTGTTAGTAGATAAATATTCTTTAATATGTAGGTACACCATAAAAGTTACACATTTAATAAATGAAGAAATTTAACAAGGGGTGACACAATGGGCGGACTTATAGCTAAAAGCGAATAAGACAACCTTTAGAGATATAGATTTATTTGATTTCCAAATAACTGTGTTAAATAAAGACACTGTTTTATTTTTCGTGCATACCAGGTGGATTTTTGAGACGGGGCAGCTACCTAAATGCACTGTAATTGCTTATTGCAGTCACAGATTTTAGAGAAATGGTACAGTCATTAGGCATTAGAAATGTTTTTTTTATAATATGCTTTTATATCTCTTTCATATGATAATGCAATTGACTTAGTCACCCCATTTTAAAATTTTAATCCCTCATTTCGGCTCCGGTTACAAAGAAACTAACAATATATTTTCAATTGTTTTGCTAATTTGCTTGTATCATAGGTGGACAAGGATTATTTTTATCTATTCCAAATTTCAAGTCCATAGCATTAGTAGTTCCTGAAATAAAATGCTGTGACAAACAGACACTCAGTCAGACGAAGTCACATCATTATGGTTCCTTTATTACTCTTTTGGTCCGGAACCCTTGAAAGTGTAAAATCTAATATTTTCTAAATAATTATTATATTCAAGTAAGATATTTATACTAGCGACTCGCCCCTGCTTCGCACTGGTGTAATGACGAAATGTCAAAACATTGAGATTCCTGTGCTATATCTGAGTAATAACTATAAATGTAGGTGTGTACTACACTTAAAACTTGCGGAATAAATGCTCTAAATTCTAAATGATAGTGAAACCTCATCAAAATCCATTGTTTAGAAGGTCACACAGACAGATACGAAAACTAACTTTGTTTTATACTACATACTATAATTTTATACTACTACATACTACATTTTATAGCGATCCGCGCTTCGCACGCGTATAATGATGACATGTCAAAACCTGCAGATTTTTGTTAAGTATGTTAATGTAGGTATAAACGTACACTCTTACCCCATGTCCCAACCAAAAGCGATCATCGTGCGTCTAGACGCGATCGTGTACTGCTAAGATCAAATACTGCAAATGATCAGTAGGTATCGTATTTCTAAAATCCAAGGAAGTGCAAGTAATTGTAATTATATAAATTACGTTAAAATAAGTCCAAAAATATAGCCATTTCTTTTGATTTTACACGTTGTTTGTTATGTCCGTAAGGATTGAGGAGCCACATCAGATTTTTTAAATCTGATCTCACCATTATTTAGCAGCAATGTTAGCAATATAGCTGATTTTGCAGCACGAATTCTAGATTTAGCAGCAAAATATGTCACTAGTTATATTTAATGGAAAAGTGGCTCCTCAATCTAAACGTCTGAATTGAGGAGCCACCTGGAACTCGTTAAGTAATAGACGAATATTTTTGAAAATTTTGCATCATTTAGTAGCAATTGTGCATATTACCATCTAAAAATTTAGCTTCTGTAGCGCAAAAATGAAAGAAAGTACAATACTATTAGTATGGCTCCTCAATCTACACTCAAGGGGTGAATTTATAATGGATGTGAGCGGTCTATTAATATATTCGACATAATGATCATTTAGCAGGTGTTGTGTTTGTTTTTGCAGTAGGTATAGGAATAAAATAGTAAAATGAGTAAATTTTTTAGATGAACGCATTTTCTTTGGCTCCTCAATCCTGACGTTCTAATTATATATGTTTGACTGTAGCCACCTGAGATCTCAACGGAATCTAAAGCCAGAGATACTAACATTTAGTAGAAATGTCTGCTAAATATATCTGCACAGTTCAGCAATGTATATATTTTGGATTCTGAAAAAACAATACTTAGGTAACTATTTTCTTGTAAATTCAGTGTGAAGGGTGACCATATCATACTCGTATTAATGAAACCAGGATAAGTAATTTATTAAATGTATATTTTCATAACAGGTTATATCTTCTTGAGTGTAGATTGGGGAGTCATACTAAAAGTATTATACTTTCTTTCATTTTAGCGCTACAGAAGCTAAATTTATAGACGGTAATATGCACAATTGCTACTAAATTATACAAAATTTTCAAAAATATTCATCTATTACTTAACCGAGTTCCAGGTGGCTCCTTAATTCAGACGTTAGGATTGAGGAGCCACTTTTTTAAATTAAATATAACTACTGATATATTTTGCTGCTAAATCTAGAATTCGTGCTGCAAAATCAGCTACATTGCTGCTAAATAATGGTGAGATCAGATTTAAAAAATCTGATGTGGCGCCTCAATCCTTACGGACATTGTTTGTTTGCAGCATTTAAAAAGGGGAATTTGGTTGTAAGAAAAATATTATTCCATAACATAAAAATTAAGAAAACTTACCTAACTAAAAACATTATGGTTGTCTTATTTATATTTTCATGGTGGAGAGGTTGAAAAGTAGGGAAAAATACGAAATCCATTCGGACGAAGTAACGGGCAAAGAGCCTACTAGAATAATGTTGATACCTATATTATGCTTTTGTTGAACTCTTGAAATTTATACAAAATAGGTTGTAACCATAGATCCGTGGTTGTAACTGTTGCATTTTGCAGAATTATATTCTGTATCAAAACTGTTTTTTTTTAGGGATATTTCTTCTACTACTGGAAAAATAAAGCGAGCTATATTACAATTCACGCCTGTACAATGGACACCGGTCCGATGGTTGGATCCTACAAGCACATATATGAGATTCTGCGCATTGAGCCAATTGGTGGTGTTTTGGCAAATTTCTGAATTGAATACATTTTTCTTAAAACATATATTTGAAATGCCACCTTCACATCCTCTGGTCATCGCACGACTTTGTCTAATAGGAGTTATTGTAGCTCCGTCTGTAAGGTAATGTATTTTTTTATTACAATTTATGCAGTATGTACCTATTTACTTATTTTATTGTTCTTGATACAGTAGGTTACTCAGTACAATGGTCTTTGTAACTTTACCAGGTAGGTAGCTACCATATTATCCATATTTTACGTGAAAACCAGGGGGCCTAAAAAGGCCACTTTAAGCAATACCTCTAAAAGCTATTTATTTCCTGAATTCCCAGCAGATTATTAGCAATTCCTATAATTTTCGTAAAATGTCATTTCATATTTGGTGTAACCATAGCCGCATGAAAAAAAATAAAAACCGTAATTTTATCGGTAAATTTTTCATTAGTTTTTATTAATCATATTGGTTTTTTATTTCTACAGTTTAAATGTTATTTCATTGTGATATCAATTGCACACAGTTCATATTATAAATTTTCAGTTTGTGACCATTTTACGATTTTTAATATGATTCATATTGTTATCCTATTATGATTCTGCCAAAGTGGCCTTTTTAGGCCCCCAGTTGTGTTCTCGATAATGTTAATTGTATAATAATGTTCATTTGCAAGAACCTACATACATAGTCCAGGAAAAGTAACGAACCTAATGATAATATTATCATTACGTTCATTTTCCTGCTCAGGAAAAATCCAGCTATGATTATTATAATCATCATCTGCCTGGCCTTTTCCCAACTATGTTGGGGTCGGCTTCCAGTCTAACCGGATGCAGCTGAATACCAGTATTTTACATGGAGCGACTGCCTATCTGACCTCCACAACCCAGTTACTGGGTATTAATACGATATACCCCTTTGGTAAGACTGGTTGTTGATTATTATAATCATAGACAGGAAAACCGTTATCAAGCTGGATTTTTATGCGCATACTATCGGCGAGAGACTTACTAAATATTTTAAGATGAACCTGTTTCATATACAATTTAATTATGAAAGTAAACTGTCATAAAATAATGAGTCATTTGTAGTTAAGAAAAATTTCTGCAAAAATGGTATAAATATTTTTTTAAGTCATTGACTGCCACCGCGGTCACACGGTGTCCGCCAACAATAGATTTTCTATTGTGTGTGTTGTCTGGAAGTCAACGTGTTAATTAAGGTACCTAACGGACTTACAGTTTGCCTGATCGGGCGGTCTGCCGGCCAAGTTCTACATAGCCCACTGACTACAGCGATTATTATCTCCCCTCCAGGTAATGATAGCATACTGGTTCGGGCATTCTCCACTTATATGTATATATATAGTTTTGAGTCGGCAGTCCACGATCGGCAGGTCCTGCGCCTGACGCCTGACGACGATGCCACAAGTGCTTTAACGAAAGGCCACGCTCGCCAGGCCACCGTCTGACTTTCTGTAAATCTGTTTGACTCGGCCCTGAGGTCACGGCCTGTTCGATCTAGACGTGTCAACACGCATACGGACGGGCCGGTATCTTAATACGGCACAGTTTAACACACAGTTCACAACAGGCTAATCTCAGATCTTCAGATGACTGTTAGTAAGTGGCGGACTGTTTAGTCAGTGGGGCTATGATATATATATGGATAATTTGAATCCTTTACGGTGGGGTATTAGTACATCCACGTTTCCCCAGTTGTATTCCAACTGAGTACGAAGCCAGACTCCGGACAGCTACCGAGGGAACCCTAATGGAAAAACCTAACAACATTTCGCCCGACCTGGTCTGGTGATCGAACTTGAGCTCGGAAGCGTGCTTGCGACCACTAGAGTTCACTAGACCAATGAAGCAGTCTTATTTTTACCCGGATCAATGGGCTAGCATCGAAGGTGGTGTGACGATCTGGACAGGTTTTGCAGTGGCCAGAAATCGCAATATATGGAGACAGGGCAGGCCATTGCCGAGCGGAGCATAATTAGTGTAAATGGAAGAAATTCCAATATTCAGTTCTGACACTACCGTATTTCAGATAACCGAACTTAACGTCCATTAGTCGCATTAGAAAAAAGCGCTATTTTGTATTGCGGCTGCACACCTACCTAAGTCAAGTAGTACACGCCCGTGATAGATTTAGGATATTAAATACTTTTTTGTTTAACAGTTACCATGCATGTCACGCTTAGACTAGTGGTCGCAAGGGCAACTTCTGAGCATGGGGTCTTGGTGTCAAAAGGTGATTGGGTTTTTCGGTTAGAAATTTCGCAGTAGCAGCACGGAGTTAAGATGGCTGTCTCAGAGAGCATGATTTGTCGCGTATTTGTTTGTCGCTACTTTGATACGGAGTCGATGTCATCAGGTAGCGTCGGATTGTCGTCCCATCCGACTATGAAAGTAAGGGAATGAGAGTGCACCTGTGTTTGCGCACAGATTTGTGCACTATAATAAATATCTCCTACTTGGCTAGTCTTCGTTGAGATTTGGAGACTAGCCGCCGCGGCCAAACTTCAGTTAGGGGGATATTATTTATTATGCATGTAGGTTTAACTTACCTTTCTGTTTCATTGGTTTCAGACAATATTACACGTATGTTACGGATCCAAATTGTAAGCGAGTCGGTACCCAGTGTTGGGTATATGGAGCTATTATGGTGACCGAGTCTATGTTATGTATCAAGAATGGCAAAGAACTTTTTGGTCAAGCTCAAGTGGTCAATGTAATTATATGGCTAGTCATTCAAATTTTAGTTTCTATTGGCTGTGTGTACGGTGTAGTGTTATACCATAGATATTTTGAGGTAAGAAACTTTTTTTAAATACTACTACACTAACAAACTACACTTACTACACTCACTATACTTTTTTCTTTTTTTTAAGTATTGTTTCCATAGGTACCTTCGTTTACGTGTTCGTCAAGTTTTGTCCCTGATTGTACCTGGGTACCTACCTCGTTAATTAAATTCTTAACGTTTTTTTTATAAATGTTGTATGTGGCCTTTGTTTGTTAATTTATTTATTAGGCACACCAACGACCTTTTATTAATTTATTACTCAATAGTTTCACTTGGACATTGTTCTTGTAAATAATAATGTCAGGTAAAGGTGTGGCCGGGTACACAACAACACGTACATTTAAGACAATAAGTAAAAGATTAAAGTACCTGATAAATTATTTATACAAGCGGGTGCACACCCGATAGGATTTTCTATCGTCAAAAATGAGGAACTTCCTCACCAACTTTCATCCCTTTTTTGGATGAATTTTCGAAATTCCTAAGTGCTCAACTTCGTTATATGTTTAAGGAATTATTGTGCAAAATTTCATGCTTCTAGACCCAGCTGTTTCGGCTGTGCGTTGTCTGTCAGTCAATGAAGTTAAGATTTTTGTGTGTTTAAGTTTTATGAAGATTTTTTTTATATATACCTACATTCCATAACAAAAAGTATGGGAAAAGTTTTTATGCGATTGGTCGCTTATCTAGTATGTATTTCAAGATCACTCTTAACAACTCTCAAGACAAGACGCACAGCAGGCGCTATCCGCCTGATCCGATTTATTTTTGTTTATGCTGTTTTATTCTTTTACAGCCAAATAGTGATTCCAATGCAGAAAGTCCAAAGAAAGTTGACTAAAAGTCGGTAAGTACAAGCTTTAGTCCAATCTACTATTTGTAAGCTGTAAATTCAATCGACATACATTCGTGACAGTAAAAAATAAAGAAACCTATTTTTTTCTTAGATTTTCGCAATAATCTAGGTAGCTCAGGAAATAAGCATAGGAAATATATCTTTACCTAATGGAAAATAAAAGGTTGATTTTTTAAATTAATGTATTCCAACTTCACAACATTGTCAACTTTTGACATGATCGTATACCACATGACTACATGGCATAGACCTTAAAGGTCTCTGCACTGCCCGGGCGGGGCGGGACGGGACGGCGACGCGGCGCTGGCGCGGCGGCAGTGTTCACACTGCGGGCGCGATCAAGTCCCGTCACGCCGCGCCTTTCTTTCATCAAAAAAGATGTTGAGCGATTCAGACATGGAAACGCTATTGCTCATAGTTGCGCTAGCTAAGAAAAAACAACGTAAACGGAAATGGGTGCATGAAATAAATAAAAAACGCGCTCGCGTCCCGCCACGCCCCGCCGCTTCTGACTTGTATTCCCGCTCGGCGCGGCGGCGGCGGCGGCGGGGCGCGACGGTTACCGTCTCATCGAGCGGGGCTGCTCTGTGTGGCGTCGTCCGTAATATCTAGTACATTACAACTGCTCAGCGTCGCCCGCTGTGTGCAGAGACCTTAATCAAGTAAAATTGATACGATAGGTTCTTCAACAATAGTGAAATCGATCCTCCTTGGCCTCTAGTTGTATACAATTCGTTTATAGGCAATCTTTGTTTACTTTAATAATAACAATATATATAATATCAAATCATCATCTTCTTTCCCCAATAGTAACTTGATAACTTGGCTTTCCATTAGAATGTAGATTAATAGCTTTCAACAATACTACTAACTCTAACGACTGCATCAACTATACTGGTTGAACAGTCTTTAGTTTTGGCCTCGGTCTTGGTTTCGGCCCACAGCTACACCATCGGAGCCCGAGACACGTTGTCTCGATCTCCTGTTGCTGTCTTGCGGTCTCTGTTGCCGCGCGAACCGCCACTTTAACAATATTATGTCCCCTAAAGTTTAGTGGTATAGGGCCCGGAATGTTTAGAAGAAGTTAGAGGTCGATTTATACTAGAATAATTATTGTCATTATGCATAGAAATGTGACGACCCTTAACTGAAATAATGATGACCATGATACATAGAATTAGAACATAGTGAAGTACGTACGTATAGTGATGTGTGCATCAAATATAATACTGCTTTTGTATCCTTGTTTCAGAGCTGACATCTTGGATGTAAGGAGATTTTCATTAGTTTATTCTGTGATGTGTATGACCATTGGAAAGGTCAACCAGGTGTAGTACTAATAGTGAATTATGTGTGTGAGTGTGACTATAACTGTAACGGTTATACCTACTCTATATGACTAGGTATCAAAGACTCTTTGGTAATGTTGCGCGTGCAGCGGAACCGGTTAATAGTCAGTACGACGCAGATCGCTGCCATTTTATGCTCGAATTAAGCTGCCGCTCCATTTAAGAAACTATCAACAGCCGAAGTCAACATGTTATTTTACAATATTACTTACGTACTGCAATATGCGTACAACGTCAACTATACAGATAAAAATGTGTTTATCTGCAGTACCTACCTACCTACCTACCTAGGTACCAAACTATGTTGAGGCTTGAAATAGAAACAGCGCATCTGCGCATTCACCATACAGTCAAGTTAATAAACGACGAATGTGTCCAACGTTTCTAGCATAGTAAATATAATTATATAAGTAAGGTGTGTATTTTTCCTTCTACAATATTTGCGAGGCCCTACCTACTTTATAAGTTAGAATTTTAAGATAATTGTGCAAATGTGCAAGAAAGTAACAACGCTGCAGAACTACGGGGGGCAAATAGTTCATGTAGACAGATAAAACAAATGTTTTTTAATTAAAACTGTCTGAAAACCAGTCTTACCAAGGGGTACCTATCGTATTAGCCAGTAACTGGGTTGTAGAGGTCAGATAGGCAGCCGTACCCTGTAAAATACTGGTATTCAGCTGCATCCGGTTAGACTGGAGGCCGACCCCAGGATAGTTGGGAAAAGGATAGGCAGATGATGATAATTTGTGTAGTACAGCCTAACGCAAGTCAGTAGATACATAAATGAAGTCGTGTCTCGTATCCCAACAAATTTAAATGATCAATGGCGCCGATTCCCTTGTTCACAAACTAAACTAAATTTAAGTTCAATGCATCTTTTTCTTTCTATTTCATTAAGAAAAGGACAGAAAATAAATATTAGTTTAGTCCTGTCAAATTAGTCGGCGCATGACGTAAATTGACGTATTTTTAGTAGCCATGTTTTTATTCACGTCTAATCTGTCCTAATTTACAGGACTAAACTAATATTTTATCTTCTATCCTTTTCTTAATGAAATAGAAAGAAAAAGATGCTCAGAACTTAAATTTAGTTTAGTTTGTGAACAAGGGAATCAGCGCCAATATCTTTGAAACTACGCAAGTTTCTCCGTCACAAATTCAGGTTATCATTATCGTCCCCAGGCAGCGGAGATACCTACATGTGTCCAGCCAGCTTGAACTCAGGCTGGCTGGACATGAAGTTTTTATTGATTTCTCGTTAACCGTTAGGTACATGTGACGCCATAAATCAAACGTTATTAGTTTATTACTGTTACACATTGCGTCACTAAATGTTAGTAAAGAAACCATATTCGAAAACGCTCCCGTTATTGAGATTCGGAAGTGCCAGCCAGAAGTTTTATACGTAAATTCAAGCTGGCTAGGACACAGATTTTTGCATTTTTCTACTAAACTGCTGTACGTATCACAACACTTTTAGCTCGATGCCTGTTACAAATTTATGTGACGCCCGTTGCACACTGTGGAATTTTGCTTCAATTGCGGTCACCTACATTTTATCTCATCATCGTATAGATCTAGCTAAGAACTAAAACTTCTGTCAAGGAACCATGATTTTATTATGTTTGGTTTTAAAGTTATTTAAGCTTATGCTGACGTCAGCAAAAAACTGTTTTAATTTGTAGATTTCAAAATAATAATATGATTTACATAAATCACTGCTTTATTACAGTACCAATACGAAATCTAACTCTATACAAAGTTTAGGTATTGCATCTCCAATGTACACAGAGAAATCGACTTTTTTTTATTTTTTACTAAATTGCGGTTTTCTTCGTATTCCTATCGATTCCGTATCTGATTTTAATTCTGAGCATGCATAATATAGATGTAAACAACACTAAATAAAAAACAAAGAAGTTTACAATGGGACTTCGGAAATATTTCATTTCTAAAGTTTCCATAGAATTTCTATGGAAATAGGGTTGTCAAATTGCATACCTATTTTATTCAAATAAAAAGATGTATTATTAAATAAAATTGCTGTTTCATTTTGTTTATTCTTCGCCATCCGGTTATGGTAAAGTAGGTGACAGCCCTAACCTCAAAAATAAAAATTCAATAACTCGGAAGTCCCGCATTATCCACACTTGATTTTTTAAAATAATATAGCATAATATAATATAAAACTATTAATGTTAAAAAAAAAATGCGGATACAATGAGACTAACCAAATAAAAAATATTTTTCATTTTCATTTTAAACTTGATTTTTCCTTCTACTTACGATTATTTTTTATTTTTTTTCCACTGAACTAGTAGATATAACAGTCGTTTTTAAGACCTCCTCTATGTAACTTACAAAATCATATATTTGAGACGAAATAATACATTTCTATAGTTTCTATGGAGTTTTCTCGAGTTTTCAAATAACTTCAATACTAAACATAAAAAAACATGGTTTCTTCCCAGAAGTTTTAGTTCTTGCCTGGGTCTGTACGATGAGAGGACAAAATGTAGGTGACCGCAATTGAACCAAAATTTCACAGTGTGCGTTGATATGCAAAAAGTCGTCAAAATCACTTCCGTTACCAAGATTGAGAGACCAGCGAAAAGTGGTTTTTCAAACTCGAAACTATTTATCTATACACCGTGATTTTTAAGTCGTCTGACAAAGGTGGTCCACTCAATGTATCCGACATAAAATACCTCTAGGCGTGTTTTTTTTACCATTAATTAAGATAATAGGTACAAGGAAAAATAATTAATACATTAGAATTATGAAACATCCTGTTAATAATGTTTACGTATCAAACAGTAGAACATACCTAACCATCGCACGAGTCGAGTAGATAGATCTTCGCTCGCAACAGAATGTTTCAACTACGTTATGCATCATAATAATGAATATTTTTTTCTTTTTTTTTTCTCTTAAATGCCATTTTTTTTGTTATGAATGTGTAGCAGTCATTGGATACATGCAGCCCCGGATCTACGATTTTTTCGAACCGGGGCAAAACCTTGATAGTGGCGCCCCCTCCCTTCAGTGTTTGAGAAAAACTATTAAAACGGCAGTTTTAACAGTTTTTCTCAAACACTGAAGGGAGGGGGCGCCACTATCAAGGTTTTGCCTCGGTTCGATTGGCAAATGAGTAGCATTTTTGTGCCGAATTCATTGCATCTTCAATTTTATCTTTTGCTCTCTTTCTGTTTTCAGCCCCAGAAAGCTTTTTTCTTGGTGCGCTCATCGCTTGGTTTTTCCAACCTAAAAATATAAATAATATGTATCTATAGTTTGATGAAAGCTGAAGCTCACTGAAACGTGGTCCTGATTGCAATGTTTAGTAACTATAGGTACTTCTGGTTACCTCTTCTTGAAGATTTCATTTTATTGTATTGTAGAGTTTACTTATAACTAAAATACTAAAAAACCCAGTAAATTAAAATATCCCACTAACTGGTTTCTATTCGCAAACGCAATCAACGACATAAACAAACAGTGTTGCCACTTGACGTTCGACTGTTTGAATTTTTTCGGCTCGGCTCGTATAGATGTGACGGGGATTCCCCTGGCAGAAAGATCACGGGTACTATGGAAATAGAAAAGTTTGTTTTTCAAGCATATTATATTAAGATTCGATTACTTGATAAAAACCTATGAGATTGTAGGAAAAGAGGCTTCATTTGTTCTATATTTCGAATTCTTGTCTCAAGGATTTGGCGCCCCCATGAAACTGCCGCCCGGGGCAAGTGCCCCTGTTTGCCCCCCCCTTAGATCCGGGGCTGGATACATGAAGTGGGCTGCCGTTGTCAGACGACTAAAAAGTCACGGTGTATACTGTTTTAGTACATTTACAATCTGTGTAGGTATAAAAATTCTGTAGGTACATTGAAAATATCAAAAAAAAAAATGGCAGGGCGTGTTATTATACCGACACCGGACCCAAAAATGTGATTAAAAAAAGTTTTGTCTGTCTGTCTGTTTGTTCAGGCATCACGCAAAAACTACCGGTTCGATTACGATGAAACTTGGTATAATTATTCTTTAACTAGCTTCTGCCCGCGGCTTCGCCCGCGTGGATGTCGGAAATTTACCCACGGGAACGTGCTAACAGGATAAAATGTATGTGCTTCCCCAGAATGCCATCTATGTCGCGGGCCCTTTGTGGCTAATTACAATAGAAAACTAATTGTGTCTCATTAGTGGTGATTAAGAGGGTACCTATATGATATGTTTACCTAAGTACCTAACTAATTTAAAAAAAAAACTCAATAACAGAAAATTAAATACCTACCTACCTAAATAAACCTATTTCTGATGATAACTAATCTAAACTCAATAAATAAGCAAAATCCCTAAAAACTAATATCTATACCAGCTATACTCTAAGTGTGTTCCGCGGAACCCTAGGGTTCCGCGATACCTCTGTAGGGGTTCCTCAAGAATTTAGAAAAAAAATCAAAACACCTCTCTCTGGTCGAACCTTTTGACACCGCGGCCGCGCGTATGTATATTTATTTATTTATTTGTATTTGTATAAACATGTGTTACAATAACTGGTACAATATCTCATAACTTTGGTATCAACATGTAGTATACATGTTGATACCAAAGTTATGAGATATTGTAGGTATACTTGTGAGCGCGCAGTCCCTTTGATAAAAGCCGCCTCTGTATTAGACGCTATAGTTGTCAACAAGCGACTTTCGACTCTAACTTAAAAAAATAAAGTCGAGATTGTTTACAACGTAATTTTTATATTTCTCTTTTTATTTTTGCTTTTTGTTTATCAAAGGCGCCGACTCGAGTATTTTCGAGAATATTCGAGATCGAGTCTAGGACTAAGTATAAAAGCGGCGATCGCGTGTCGCGCCTCGTCAGTCAGTTGACAATTAGCGTTCGGAGCGATAAGTTCCTGCCTACCTACTTATAAGCTTGCTAGCGAGAAACTAGTGTTCATTGTTCTACTGCCTGCTGTATTCGTTGTCTCAGTTTTATACATTTCTTCATTGTACTAAACTTAGTCTCTTATACGCAGTAACGATTGTGCATTATTTAGACCCCACTATCCTGACGTGTAACATTATAAATAAAGAAGAATGGAACGTTGGCTTAAAGGTGTTAAACGTGTTGCAACAACATCTTCTAATGACGCTGAATGTTCAAAAGCAGTACGCACGGAGAATATAGCAATCACCGATCCAGACGATGATGCCGCGACGTCAAGCTCGACGGTTTCAAAGACGAAAAAAAGGAAGTATGATGAATCATATATCAGTTTCGGATTTGTTGATTCCAACGGCTCACCTCTCTGCATGCTATGTAGTAAACTGCTTCCTAATAGTTCCATGGCACCTGCCAAATTGCGCCGACATTTAGAAACTGTGCACCCCGAGTCTAAAGACAAGAATAAAGAATTTTTTGTTCGTAAAAAAGATCAGTTATTGGAAAGTCAAAAAAATATGATGCATGTAACACAAACTATCAACGAAAAGGCCACGGAGGCATCATATTTAGTTAGCTATCGCATTGCACAAGCAGGTGAAGCGCACACTATCGCTGAGAATTTAATAAAGCCATGTGTATTAGACATAACAAAATGTATGCTCGATGAAAAATCTGCAAAGCATCTTTCTACTGTGCCGCTATCAAACGATACTGTTTCACGGCGAATCCATGATCTGGCAAGCTACGTCAAACAAGAACTAGTTACACGTCTACAAAAAACACGATTCGCCTTGCAAATGGACGAGTCAACTGATGTCGCTGGTTTGGCTATCTTGCTGGTTATCGTGAGATATCCATATGAAAGTTCTTTTAAAGAAGACATGCTTATGTGTTCACCGCTGCTCACAAACACTACCGGGGAAGAAATTTTTAATAAAATAAATATATTTTTTGAAGAAAATAATATCAGTTGGAACAATTGCATTGACATTTGTACAGATGGGGCCAAGGCGATGACAGGTAAAACAGCAGGAGCAGTGTCACGAATAAAAAATAAAGCGCCTAATTGTAGTTCCAGCCATTGTATTCTGCATAGACAAGCACTTGCGATGAAGCAAATGCCGTCAAATCTAAAATTAGTTATGGATGAAGCGGTAAAAATAATTAATTTTATCAAATCACGACCACTACAATCCCGATTGTTCTCATTATTGTGTGAAGATTATGGCAGCAAACATAAAACACTGCTGCTCCATACAGAAGTGCGATGGCTGTCTCGAGGTAAAACTTTAACAAGGCTATTTGAACTTAGAGCCGAGTTACAAATGTTTCTTTCAGCAGATACTTCTTTTAATTTGAAGGACCGTTTGTATGATAAAACTTGGTTGTTCCGATTGTCTTTTATGGCGGATATCTTTCAAAAACTGAACGAATTGAATTTATCATTGCAAGGTAAACAGACAACAGTGTTTCAGGCCTATAACAAAATAACTGCCTTCAAAAGAAAATTAGATTTTTGGATTATTTGCGTTGGTAAGAAAGAAATAGAAAGCTTTACGTCACTCAGTGAGTTTGTTAGCGATAACGACTCAGAAATGTTTCAAAATGATGTGTTTGGAGAATTGGTCCAATATCTCAGAACGATGCGCGCATCTTTTGAAAAGTATTTTCCCGAAGAACAGAATACAAAAATGAAACTGAATTCATGGATTCATAATCCTTTTTTACCTAACTTGGAAAAGCCCGAAAGTATGTCAAACGAGATATATGAATCTCTTTTAGAAATGTCATCAGACACAAGTATGGAGTCACTGTTCAAAACGACGCCTCTCAACGATTTTTGGTGCAGAATCCGTGATGAATATCCAATGCTTGGCAAAATGGCTCTGAATATTCTTCTCCCGTTCCCAACAACATATTTGTGCGAAACAGGATTCTCAACCTATGCAGCCACGAAAACAAAATATCGCAATAGACTGGACGCCGAACCTGATATGAGACTTCAACTGTCTTTTATCAAACCTGATATCAACCAATTGATGAAAAATAAAAAACAGTTTCATACCTCCCATTAGTTAGATTTTTTTCTTTTTTAATATCTTCTATTATTGTACTTGCCATGTGGTAAAGTAAGTAATAATTAGTAACTGTTACATTGTAATTTTATTATGCTTATTAATAAAGAATACACTTTTAAAAACTATTGTTTTATTGTAGGGTTCCATCAAGTATTTTGCTTCCCAAAAGGGTTCCGTCACCAAAAAAGTTTGAGAACCACTGATCTATACGAATGACTAAACCTACCTAACAGTATTATAAAATAACCTACGGTCACTACGTACACTATCAAATACAGGGTGTTATTGACAGCCCTCCGCAAACTGATAGGGTGGCTTCAGTACATCATATTAAGATGACCGGTACATGTAATTCTTTCAGGAACATTAAGGGAATCCAAAAAACCAGATTTGTATTATTACCTCACACGCAACGTATCGTTACCGTGGCAAAACGCACGTAGCGGACGGCAGCGCAGCGAGCTTGAGCGAGGCTGTTTTCAGCTGTTTTATTTACATAAATGGAGTGTTGCATACAGAAAACGTAATTTTACATTGAAATAAAGGAATATCAGCAGAAAAAACGGCATAAATTTTTTTTTTCCTGAGAAAATTTCCAGTGGTATATGATTCAGAATAAGGAGCTGAATCAATCCTGTGTTTTTGTGGAGGGCTGTCAATAACACCCTGTATACTACCTATACTTTAAAATTAAAATCTATACCTACGACTTATATAAAAATAAACCTAAATAACTCTTAAAACTAAAAGGAATAAAACCGGCCAAGTGCGAGTCGGACTCGCCCATGAAGGGTTCCGTTACGTTACGATTTATGACGTATTAAAAAAAAACTACTCACTAGATCTCGTTCAAACCAATTTTCGGTGGAAGTTTATATGGTAATGTACATCATATATTTTTTTTAGTTTTATCATTCTCTTATTTTAGAAGTTACAGGGGGGGGGGACACACATTTTACCACTTTGGAAGTGTCTCTCTCGCAAACTATTCAGTTTAGAAAAAAATGATATTAGAAACCTCAATATCATTTTTGAAGACCTATCCATAGATACCCCACATGTATGGGTTTGATGAAAAAAAAAAATTTGAGTTTCAGTTCTAAGTATGGGGACCCCCAACAACAGTATAGCTCTTATAGTTTCGGAAAAAAGCGGCTGTGACATACGGACGGACAGACAGACAGACAGATATGACGAATCCATAAGGGTTCCGTTGCCATTTGGCTACGGTACCCTAAAAATGAACTCCACTGCGGGTGACCCAACCTACGACAAACTTAGTATTTGCGGTTGGTACAGTACAGACAGTGGTAATCGGGTCTAGGGATCGAACCGCAAAATTAAGTTTGTTTTTTATTGTATATACTTTTCCGGGATAAAAAGTACCCAGTGTGGTGCCCAGGATATTAAAGAATAATTATACCAAGTTTCATCGTAATCGAACCGGTAGTTTTTGCGTGATGCCTGAACAAACAGACAGACAGACAGACAAAATTTTTTTTAATCACATTTTTGTGTTCGGTGTCGGTCAAGTAACACCCCCTGCCATTTATTTTTTGGATATTTTCAATGTACAGAATTTTCACTTCTACAGATTTATTATAAGTATAGATATCCTGGGCACCACACTGGGTACTTTTTATCCCGGAAAAGTATATACAATAAAAAACAAACTTAATTTTGCTGTTCGATCCCTAGACCCAATTACAATACCAACCGCAAATAATAAGTTTGTCGTAGGTTAGGTCACCCGCATTATAGTTCATTTTTATTCCTTTTAGTTTTTAGAGTTATTTAGGTTTATTTTTATATAAGTCCTAGGTATAGATTTTAATTTTAAAGTACAGGTAGGATTAGTCATTCGTATAGATATTAGTTTTTAGGGATTTTGCTTATTTATTGAGTTTAGATTAGTTATCATCAGAAATAGGTTTATTTAGGTAGGTAGGTATTTAATTTTCTGTTATTGAGTTTTTTTTTTAAATTAGGTAGGTACGTAGGTAAAGATATCATATAGGTACCCTCTTAATCACCACTAATGAGACACAATTGGTTTTCTATTGTAATTAGCCACAAAGGGCCCGCGAGATCGATGGCATTCTGGGGAAGCACATACATTTTATCCTGTTAGCACGTTCCCGTGGGTAAATTTCCGACATCCACGCGGGCGAAGCCGCGGGCAGAAGCTAGTTTCAAATAAACCAATTACAGGCACTTTTGAATTGTCAAGGTCGGTCAGTCAAAAAGATGAAGCTAGTTGCCCATTCCAAAGTGTAGTAGGTACCTATGGAGAAGAACGGGCAAGAAACTCCATGGACACTCTTTTAAATCATAATAATATTGTTACAAAGTATTGGTTACATCATTCATGTTCAAAATTATGCACGTGAGAATGATGCAGAACGTTAAAAGCGTCCGTAATGAAAATATAAAAAAAAAACAATTTCAAATATTAAATTAAATCAAAATAAGCCATGGCAGCAAAGACTTGACCAGTCCCTACTGACGGCGCCCGTTCACGAACATGTCGCATAGATTAGCACCATTCAGCTCAACCACTTTGAAGGGAGCTAAATGATCCAACACATGCGCCACCATCAGCGAGACATTACAGTGAGAATGACATACTCTCAGCCGCCAAGGCACATTCAAGTCAATGAAAGATGCACCCAGTAAATGGTAGCTTTATAGTATGTAAAGACGCCAGCACATCAAGCTACTACAATCTGTCAAATTTCTTTAATAGTTTTTCACCTTTATCGCTAAAGCATTAAGGTTCAAGGTTGATTGGGAAAATTTGACAGTTTCGGGTAGCTTGACCTGCTGGCGTCTGTACATCTTCGATTAATAATAGTACTAGACTCCCGATAAGCGCTTCAAAAACGGCCCGAAAAATAAGACCACAAATACTTTTATGGTCTTATTTCAAATTAGTATGTTTTTAACCTTATTACTTAGAATTTAAGTTTCATTTTAGAATAAATGACTGAAAATTTAAAAATAGAATGATTTTATTTTCAAGCGACATTTTAAATATATTTTGCAATGTTAATTAAACTTTATGTTAAAGCATTAAGGTTTATAATAAAAGGGTTAGGTATAGGTTTTAAATGTTTCCTTACGTACCTACTTGATGTTTTCATAGATATATTGACAAGTTACCGTCATGATATTAATATCTTTAAACAGTTCCCTTAAAGAATCGCGCCTGCGGAGGCCATATATTGCTCTGATGGCTCTTTTCTGTGGAATAACAATAGACTCGATATCTGCAGCCCGTCCCCATAGTAAAATACCTTAAGACATGATACTATGAAAATAACTGAAATAGACAAGCCTCGCGGTATCTACATTAGTAAATTAACGGATTGTTCTTACATCATATGCTGTTGAACTTAGCCGTCCTGCAAGAGATGTTATACTTATGAGGACCCCATTGCATCCTTGAGTCGATCGTTATCCCCAGGAAAACAGTTTTATCGACGAATTCTTAAGTCGAAAGTTTCTCTTTATTCAATACTATGTCACAATCACTACTTTTAACATTCGGTAGAGTAAATCTTATGCATTTAGTTTTTTTCCATTTAATACTAAATTATTAGCAGTGAACCAATTTTGCACTTGCAGTAGGGCGTTATTTACGTCGTCAAGATTTGATACACGTCTATTTATCTTAAAAATTAAGGAAGTATCGTCAGCAAATAAAACCATTTGTGGTTGGTTTCTTAATAAATGGGGCAGGTCATTTATGTATAATAAAATGAGGAAAGGACCTAATATCGAGCCTTGTGGAACACCCATTTTTACTTGTAAACCAAGTGAATTGACACCAAGCTGGCTGGACACGTTTTCGATCGATTATGTAAGATTCTGTAGCGTTACAAATTCTGGAATAAGGGTGTTTAGCCGTCACATAAAGTGCCATAGTGACCTATTTTGAAGATTTGTCCAGCCAGCCTGTCACATCATTAACTTGAAACTCGAAACAAAAAAATCTATGTATTTAAGTATCATCTGTACCTACTACGCCATACATAACGCAACAAGACTTGTAAGTAATAAGCCGACGGTATGTTCCTAACTAACTATTATTCCGAGAGCGAAGCGAAGCGAGACGGGAACTTGAGGACCCCCCACAACACGCGGACAGATAAGGTTTCAAGAGGATTGCGTCATCCCCTCTGTGTTTGGGTTCATTTCAACCCTGCAGACAGAACTAGGAGCCCAGCTAGGCGAGGCTCGGGCTTCGTCAACTCTGCTTAAAAGTCGACGATTTCTATAATCAAAATAAAAATAATTTCAATCTTAGGCCCGTACAGAACCTCACTTAAAACTCGAGTATTACTTAAAACTCGTTTAGAGCAATTTGATTGGTTAAAACTAGTCTTATGTAATACTTAGTCTTGAGTAAGGTTGGGGTCGAGCTGTGGGGTTAATTTGTCCGGGTCGAGTTGTCTCAGGGTCGATTTGACGCAGAATCTTTCGAACATGAAGCAATGAATAACGAATTTATTTGATAAACCTTAGGATTGTGATAGAAAGTTCGGGGTGCAGATCTCCTCAACTTTAAGGCGAAAACGCCAGGGTAGCAAGAGCAAGATAATGACACCAAAATAGTCGTACCTACAATCTTTCACGGGCAAACAATAAAAATACCTAACAGGTAATTTTCGGGTTATTATTTGGTGCAAACTGAGCATATAGACCTATATGCTGTTTGACTCCTCTGCTTCATTTGACTTAAAAAGCCGGCCAAAAGTATTTATTGGTATTTTAATAACTATTGTAATTTCAACTCTAGAACATAAGTACCTACTCCAAATTATTTAGAAGTATTTTAGGTGAAGATATTAGGACTTTTAAATTACTTCAGCCAAAAATTCTTGTTGTTAAAATAATACAAATAGTTAATTTATAAAAAAAAATATTGTTAAAAATCAGATTCGCTATCCTCGTCGTGATCTCCATCAACTTCATCATCATATTCACGTGAAATCGTGGAAACTCCTTCGAGTACTGTTTTAAAAACTCCAAGGCTTCAGTAGAAAAAGGTTTTTTTGATTCTTGCCAATTTTCATTCGACTTAGGTATACACATCAGATGTCAAGAGCAATCGATTCATCATGTCTTCAATGCACTTTCTTCGCGAAACTTTTGCCGGTATAGGCATTGATATATAAAAACTCTTTTTGGGTTTTTTGATATATAAAAACCCTGGGTTTTTATATATCAATGGGTATAGGCGAAAATGTTTGTTGCGCGCCTCTGCTGCTTCCTCCGATAGCTGCCCGATTGGGAGTAAGCATGTTTAATGACTAAAGCGCCATAATGTCAAAATTTTATTAAGAGTGGGCGTCATTGGGTACCAGTTATACAAACTGACGTATAGTTCTGCTGTGGATTGCAGAAACGATGACAACTTTTCTGTGTCAATGTCCAACCCACTTGCCAGCACTTCCAAAATAAGTAATAATAATAAGTTTATTGTACAAAGAAAAAAAACACAAGATTAGACATACAATAAACATGATTGTACAAGCAGTGGGCAGAGGCAAGTTGAACAGCAGGCTCCTGAACTAAGTAAAAGGATAGGTACTTGTATCTCAAGAGCCAAAGTTCCGCATAAACATTGATTATTACCCCAATCAGGTTTAAGTGACGAATTTAAGCTTAAATCTGTTTAACTCATACTTAAAAACAACGTAAACTAAAAAATAAATACAAAATAAAAATACCCGTCTTTGAAGAAAATTTTTTAAGTGAAAATAAATGATATTTTAGTCAGTAATGTCACAGTATTACAATATTTCCCTACAGTAGGGCAACGCTTTTGATGTCGCGCGATGCCGCCGCCAGTGTAGGTATTTACGCTGTCTCATGCGAATATGCTAGGGTTGTCAACAAATCTATACTTATAATAAATCTGTAGAAGTGAAAATTCTGTACATTGAAAATATCAAAAAAATAAATGGCAGGGGTTGTTACTAGACCGACACCATAATAAAAGCAAACAAGTAGGCCAACTCAAGCCCCGAGCGAGCGATAATAGCGTAAACTCGTAGGGCTGTCACTTATACTTTATTCAATCGTCAAAAATGCATAGTCAATCTCTATACAAAACAATGTTCCCCTGTAGGGTAAGCATCAGGGACCTTTAATACAAAGTTTTTTAAATTATTTTTTCTACACACGGCTACACATCAAGCTATGCAAAACCAGTATTAGCTGACCGTTCATTGTGAGAAAATATCATACAAAGTGAGGCCAAGACAAGAGGTTTTGTATAGCTTGACGTGTAGCCATGTGTAAGTACATAGACCAGAAGCCGACTACATTTTTTTCATTGCCTACGTCATGTTATCTGTTTAGTTATTTGAAAAATTACGATCGAAATATGACTAATAAAAACGTGGTTTTACTGAATCATGTATTTATTCAAATAAAATGAAATGATTATGAAGTCTTTGTAGTTAAAGGAGGTAGGTAGGTACACGTACAAATTATTTATTACGAGCAGCAGGGCAGCGGCGAAGCGTGTGCGGGCGCGGGCGATATTACCGGCGTCACAGCCACGACTGGCAGCCCTGGCGGCTGGGACCTTTAGCAGCGATAAATTTTGTCAGTGTGTGCGTGCGACGACGCATACGTACGAGCGCGCTCACATACAAACCGTGCGCGGTGCGAATGTATGAAGATGTCGTACTTTTTTGCTTTTACTATGCCGACACCGAACCCAAAAATGTGATTAAAATTTTTTTTGTCTGTCTGTTTGTTCAGGCATCACGCAAAAACTACCGGTTCGATTACGATGAAACTTGGTATAATTATTCTTTAATATCCTGGGCACCACACTGGGTACTTTTTATCCCGGAAAAGTATATACAATAAAAAACAAACTTAATTTTGCGGTTCGATCCCTAGACCCGATTACTATACCAACCGCAAATAATAAGTTTGTCGTAGGTTACGTTACCCGCAGTGGAGTTAATTTTTATTCCTTTTAGTTTTAGAGTTATTTAGGTTTATTTTTATATAAGTCGTAGGTATAGATTTTAATTTTAAAGTATAGGTAGTATATTTGATAGTGTACGTAGTGACCGTAGGTTATTTTATAATACTGTTAGGTAGGATTAGTCATTCGTATAGATATTAGTTTTTAGGGATTTTGCTTATTTATTGAGTTTAGATTAGTTATCATCAGAAATAGGTTTATTTAGGTAGGTAGGTATTTAATTTTCTGTTATTGAGTTTATTTTTTAAAATTAGGTAGGTACTTTCTATTGTAATTAGCCACAAGGGGCCCGCAAGATAGATGGCATTCTGGGGAAGCACATACATTTTATCCTGTTAGCACGTTCCCGTGGGATAATTTCCGACATCCACGCGGGCGAAGCCGCGGGCAGAAGTTAGTGGGAAATAAAACAATTATGATTATTACCTCCTTTATTTTGATATATTATTATTACTATTATTATGTAATCATTTATTCATATGTACATTCATAAAATTGTGATTATTAAATCTAATGTAATTATTTATTCATAAATATATCTATACTTACTTATATTAAATCTGTAGAAGTGAAAATTCTGTACATTGGAAATATCAAAAAAATAAATGGCAGGGGTGTTACTAGACCGACACCGAACCCAAAAATGTGATTAAAAAATTTTTTGTCTGTCTGTTTGTTCAGGTATCACGCAAAAACTACCGGTTCGATTACGATGAAACTTGGTATAATTATTCTTTAATATCCTGGGCACCACACTGGGTACTTTTTATCCGGAAAAGTATATACAATAAAAAACAAACTTAATTTTGCGGTTCGATCCCTAGACCCGATTACTGTACCAACCGCAAATAATAAGTTTGTCGTAGGTTACGTCACAGTATCTTAGCCGTGTGCAGTGCACCTAAGTTATGCTCTAAATGTAGTGCTGAAGGTTGAATTTGGCTTGCACCGTTCGCAGCACACGCGTGGCGCGCGGCCGCCACGGATCGCTACTGTAGGTATGGACGAAGTCTGAGCGTGCGCATTACGTCAGTACTTATTCTTATCTATGGCATTACATTTTTTGAACTTTGATTCGAACGGACGTGTCGAGTGGCGAGCGTTCGTTCTTATTCTTATTTTAACTGCTACTTGCAATTCTAAACCGTGCTTTTCTATGCGACCTTTTTATTCCTTTTAGTTTTTAGAGTTATTTAGGTTTATTTTTATAAGTCGTAGGTATAGATTTTAATTTTAAAGTATAGGTAGGTAGTATATTTAATAGTGTACGTAGTGACCGTAGGTTATTTTATAATACTGTTAGGTAGGATTAGTCATTCGTATAGATATTAGTTTTTAGGGATTTTGCTTATTTATTGAGTTTAGATTAGTTATTATCAGAAATAGTTTTATTTAGGTAGGTAGGTATTTAATTTTCTGTTATTGAGTTTTTTTTTTTAAATTAGGTACGTAAGTAGGTACTTAGGTAAAGATATCATATAGGTACCCTCTTAATCACCACTAATGAGACACAATTGGTCTTCTATTGTAATTAGCCACAAAGGGCCCGCGAGATAGATGGCATCCTCGGGAAGCACATACATTTTATCCTGTTAGCACGTTCCCGTGGGATAATTTCCGAAATCCACGCGGGCGAAGCCGCGGGCAGAAGCTAGTATTTACATATGTTGCACTGCTAAATATTTACGTGACACTTTATTTTTGGATGTCCTTAATTGTCTATTATAAAATTTAACTACGTTATGTATTCGCATTCGGATGGACAATCTGATAAGAAAAGAATGAGGAAAACATGAACATGGCTGTGAAATAAATTCTACAGTAGGTACTTAGTATTTCAAATAATCTATCTAAAATATTGTTTCCAACAAACGAGTGGAAATTCTGTCTAAAACAGGCTTGCAGTTTAGTACCTACAGTATTCAATGAAATCAGCTGGAGGTACCTGTAGTCCACCAAACAAAGGTATCATGCATAGTATTGTATTGTATGCACGTTTACGTAAGTAAAAATTACTTGTTGTTGGTTCCTCAGAATAATTTGACGCGTAGTTAATCATTGATAAACATTTGTGTTCATCTACTGGGATTTCGATGTCGATTTACATCCATACACAGAACAGTTTGTGCGCACCATTATAGAATATGTAAGTATAATAAAATTATTACACAAAAAACACGCCCGAGTCTGCCCTTCGCGCTCGGTACCGCAAACTAAGCGTGTTTGCGGTACGCGGCCCGCGCCGCCCGACTCCCCGCGAGTTCCCCTCCGTTGCTCTGCGCAAGTAGGTACATTCGTCGCGCTACTGTAGGGAAATATTGTAATACTGTGGTAATGTACAGACGCCAGCTGGTCAAGCTACCCGAAACTGTCACAAATTTTCCCAATCAATCTTGAACCTAATGCTTTAGCGATAAAGTTGAATATCTATTAAAGAAATTTGACAGATTGTAGTAGCTTGATGTGTAGTACTTAAACTAAATTACATACCTTCAACAGAAGAATCCATAGTAGTGTTTTTTTTGCACTAAACATAACAGTTTGGCAATGCACAGAAAAGTGATGATAAAATTGTATGCGCCGAAAAAATAACGAGTAAGTAAGTAACTAGTACAACAGATAAATTCCGACTGAGATGGAAAGCGCGTGGCGTACGGTAGAAGCGTAGTTAATCCGTTATCGTTTGGGTGGGAGAGTCCTATTGTCTTATATATAAGTAATAACAAAGGTAATGCTTATCATAAATTTTGTGATTTGGACTTATGGCCGGTTTTTTAAGTAAAATACCCGTATGTGGCGGACTTCGAACATGTTAGGTAAAGTAAAAAAACAATATTGTCATTCTTCGTAAATTAATACAAAAGAATAGTATGTTTCCGGTAGAGGAATAATCCATTTTTCAAAAGATTCCACATAAATCTATTTAAGCGCGACCAGGGACTCGGTCACGTCGTCAGCGTTAGTATTGGCTTCGCAAAGGTTTTTCATAGTGCAGATGTTGTTGCTAGTACTTGCTAGAGAGCACTAAAAGAGCGACACTAAAATGATAGTACTAGGTACCGCGTCTAATCGATGCCGGCGCACGACTACTCCGTGCTATGCTATGTGAGCCAGAAGGTAGCGATACGAACTTCTTGACTAAACAAGACTGTTCGTGTCCCGAAAGAAATACAAAAAAATAATTGTTGTGTTGTACAAATATATTAAATCAAATTTGTTGTGTACGTTACCCCAGCAAGAAAGTGTCTCCTAGAGTTATATGAGTAGAACGTATAATTGGTGCCTTATCTGCTGTAAATGTGCCCCCACATAAAAAATGTGTGCCCCTTGTCGTTTTGGAAAAAAACGGAAAAAACGATTCTTGCTGGGGTAACGTTTTTCTAGCAGGAAAATTCTAAACGAATGATCGGAGAGAGAAAAATTGTGCATGGCCAGAGAGCTTATATGTGTGCCAAAATGTGCCCCAAAAATAAAATCTGTGCCCCTTCAGGTTTTCGAGATATTGCATTTCCTGCTGGAGTAACGTTTTGATGAATCGTATATCTCTAAAACCATTGCATGTGCCCCTGTAGAATAAACATACAAGAGTAGCTCTTAATGTGTGCCCCTTAGTGCCCCAATTATATTTAAGAAAATATATATAGTTTTCAAGTTATCGCGGTTTTATGAAAACACGAAAAAACATCGCAGCGCCTAAATGAGACAAGGCATAAGTTCGCTGAAAACTGTATTCGGTCCTTCTTGACGCTAATAATAACCATACAAAGTTTCAAAACTTTTCATGCATGCGTTTTTGAATAATCTTGCTAAAAGTCAAAACGATGGTGTCATAACTTTGACGGCAAAATACAAGGAACCGGCTCAATCCCAGATGTGTAGGTGTAAACCAAAATCTTGTGCCTTTAGTCAAAAATATATGGGCACACATTTTTTATGTGGGGGCACATTTACAGCAGATAAGGCACCAATTATACGTTCTACTCATATAACTCTAGGAGACACTTTCTTGCTGGGGTAACGTACACAAATTTGTTTATCTATATACTTATAATAAATCTGTAGAAGTGAAAATTCTGTACATTGAAGATATCAAAAAAATAAATGGCGGGGGGTGTTACTAGACCGACACCGAACCCAAAAAATGTGATTAAAAAATTTTTTGTCTGTCTGTCTGTTTGTTCAGGCATCACGCCAAAACTACCGGTTCGATTACAATGAAACTTGGTATAATTATTCATTATTATCCTGGGCACCACACTGGGTACTTTTTATCCCGGAAAAGTATATACAATAAAAAACAAACTTAATTTTGCGGTTCGATCCCTAGACCAGATTACTGCGCCAACCGCAAATAATAAGTTTGTCGTAGGTTACGTCACCCGCAGTGGAGTTCACTAAGGTTATGCTCTAAATGTAGTGCTGAAGGTTGAATTTGGCTTGCACCGTTCGCAGCACACGCGTGGCGCGCGGCCGCTTCGGATCGCTACCGTATATAAGGACAGTTTTTGAACTTTGATTTGAACGGACGTGTCGAGTGGCGAGCGTTCGTTCTTATTTTAACTGCTACTTGCAATTCTAAACCGTGCTTTTCAGTGCGACCTTTTTATTCCTTTTAGTTTTTAGAGTTATTTAGGTTTATTTTTATAAGTCGTAGGTATAGATTTTAATTTTAAAGTATAGGTAGTATATTTGATAGTGTACGTAGTGACCGTAGGTTATTTTATAATACTGTTAGGTAGGATTAGTCATTCGTATAGATATTAGTTATTATGGATTTTGCTTATTTATTGAGTTTAGTTATCATCAGAAATAGGTTTATTTAGGTAGGTAGGTATTTTATTTTCTGTTATTGAGTTTTTTTTTTTATTAGGTAGGTACTTAGGTAAGGATATCATATAGGTACCCTCTTAATCACCACTAATGAGACACAATTGGTTTTCTATTGTAATTAGCCACAAAGGGCCCGCGAGATAGATGGCATCCTGGGGAAGCACTGCATACATTTTATCCTGTTGGCACGTTCCCGTGGGATAATTTCCGACATCCACGCGGGCGAAGCCGCGGGCAGAAGCTAGTTATAAATAAGACAATACAGCTTGCCCTTATCCTGATTACAGTTGTGTAAACTTAATTTTCTAGAATATGTAAGTGACAACCGCCACAACAAGATAGGTAGTTACAGTAATGGAATTTGATTTGATTACAAAGCAAAGATTGCTTGATCTATGTTGATGATGGTATGATTTTTTTTATTTTCTGAGTTTTTGACGCGCGCTGTGCCTTCGAAGTTGAAGGATAGGCAAAAGTATGAAGCCTAATATAAAAAAAAAATATATAAAAACTGACTATTTTTCTTACTTAGAACACAAATTATCTATTATTGTTTGAAGAAGTCAACAGTTTCATGAATTACAATGGTATTTTATCACATTTTATTTATTTACTCACTAGCTGCATCATCCGCGGTTTTACCCGCATAAGTTTCGATCCCGTGGGAAAATCGGGATAATCAAAATCAAGTCATTTACTCAAATTAGGCTGAGAATCAGCACTTTTCGAACGTCAAAATTACAAAAGACAGTCCCCCAAAAACGCCCGTCCTTCACCACTTCCTAAGTACTATCGCTGGGAAGAAGTGGCACAAAAAACTCCCCAGCAGCACAGCTGTCTGATAAAAAGTATCCTATGTGTTAATCCTGGTTATAAACATATGTGTGCCAAGTTTCCTCCAAATCCGCGTAGTAGTTTTTGCGTGAAAGAATAAAAAGCATCCATCCATCCTTAGTAAGTTTCGCATTTATAATACCATTAGTAGGATTATAGTATAAAAAGGGTCGAATTAAATAAGCTAGCGAAACTCCACAGCCGTGGTGGGTATCGATATCTAAATATCAACATGATACGACAACGACCGCTGATGAAATCGATACCAATCACGTCTGCGGAGTCTCTCTAGCTAATTTCATTTGATCCTGTCTGTAATTCGTAGGTCTTTGACAGTCGTTATAGGTAGTCAGAAGCCCAAAAGTCTGATAACCAATCTTACCAAGGGGTATCGTGTTACCCAGTAACTCAGATAAGCAGCCACTCCATAATATAACATACTGGTCTTCAGCTGCATCCGGTTAGACTGGAAGCCGACCCCAATATAGTTGGAAAAACGTTGGGCAGATTGAATTATCTGTGGCTTACTTTCAAAGGGCCCTACATACCACCACCTTTAACAAAACAGTCTTGTTGCAGGAAAGTTGTGTTCAACTTATAATAATATTACTCTTATTCGTATCATGACCTCAACAAAGATATTCTTTCATTCCTGCTTCGTGCTGGGAAACAACGAACGATTAATCTATTCCCTGCTATGAAAGCAAAGAAACAACTGAACTGTAAGGTGCTCTCTTTCACAATTATTGCACACGGTCCGAATCGCACCTGAAAAGTATAGTCTTGTAGTTAAATATAACTTGAATTAAAAAAAATACTTCTCAGAAAATTCTCATTTAAGACTAATGAAATAATTGTCAGAATGAAGGGGATTGCGTGTGAGTGAGTAACGCGATTAGAGTGCAGGTCGAATCGATACCCGAAGTTTGAAAGTAGGCGGTGTGATAGGAAAGAACGCCTCCTGTCTAAGAAAGCACGTTAAGCCGTTGGTCCTAACTCCTACGCCTGATCTCTCTCCGGCTGTGTCGGAGTGCGTGCCGTCCAATCGGACTATGAGAGAGAGGGGAGAGGGAGTGCACCTGTGTCTGCGCACACACTTGTGGTCTTTAATATCACCCGCGCCGAAGGCTAGTCTCCGTTGAAATTGGCTGCCATGGCCGAAATACGCTCTGGAGGATTAATACGACTGAAAGTAGCGGTACGACTATCGGACCTATTGCAAGGTAAATAATATTACTCGCTGCCCTGCAACCCGCGTATAATGAAAGACCAAATTTGCAGACTGTTATAAAGTATAATAGTGTTAAAATACTACATATATACCTATACATCAATTAATTTACCAGAGCAACAGTTACAAGGGTAAAAGTTTTTAAAGTCAATACTTTTCTTATTAGTATCAATTAAAGAATTATTCTTAAGATTGGAAAGTAAAGTCATAACATTCTCCATATCCATTCGCTTTGACTCGGTTTCAAAATAAAATGCTAATTCTTTATCTTCAGCAAATCGAGCGAGTAGTCCACCTAATTCTTCCAACTCACGTTTGAGCTTTCCACATTCTTGTTGAAAAACATTTAACTGAGCACTTCTTTCCTCATCTCGCCGTTTCAGCAAACTTCTTTGCTGCTGGTACAATGCAACATATTCACAAATGGTATCAGTTTCGTTCTGAAGCTGTAAAATGATGTGTTCTAGCCTGTGCTTTTCATCAGATAAATCAGCAACTTCTCCCATTATTTTTAGGAAACGGTCCTGAAGTTTCATCATGGCATCAGCCCTTTGGAGATTATCACTATGGCTGATTTTCTCACCTACTTCCTCCATTAAAGGTTTGTATTCGGTTTCCGAACGTTCATCCGACTCGACTACAACGCCATCATTAACTTCCGTATTTAGATCTAGTACTTCTGGGACTAATACATTTCCGTTTCTCTCCTGATTCATTAACTCTTCACACTGTTTTTCGATTGCTCGATAATTTGATTGTAATCTCATCATCTCTTCATCCTTGGCTTTCAATTTAATTTGCATATCTTTTGCCTTTTCTTCTACTTCAGATAGTTTAATTGTAAGTTCCCTATTAAGATACTTCTCAGCTGATATTTTTTCTGTTAATTCCAATTTATCTTTAGTCTGAAATATTTTATAATTGATTTAGTCTTTACATGATGTTACCAATTCATGGTTGATATTAAATATAATAGGGTTTAAAGTATGAAATTGCAGTTTTATTGTAATAGGTACTTCGAATTGACATAGAACCTTCATGGTTTGAGATTTTTGTGTGAAACTTTTTTCACATGGTACCTATGAAGTGAGAGGGGACTAAATGATAAATGATTTTATTTTTGTAAGTAGGTTTGTACAAACACTTTTACACGTCAATCATATTTTAAAACTAGACTGCTAATGAACGCACCGTAAATTTTTGGTTTTTAAACGCTTTCGTGATGGAAACTTTGATTTGAAGAACGAACCACGTGGAAGACCGCCCACACAGGTGAATAACAATGAATTGAAAGAGATGGTGGAAGCCGATCAGAGCCAAACTACCCAGGAATTAGCGGCATGGTTTAACGTTACCTTACCAACAATATCAATAAAATAAAAAAATATGAGAAATGGGTGCCTCATGATTTGACTGATCTGCAGAAAGAAGCGCGTGTTGAAACTTGTGTCGCCTTGTTGAATCGATACAGAAATGAAGGAATATTGGATCGAATCGTGACATGTGATGAAAAGTGGATTCTTTACGATAACCGTAAGCGAAAAATGCAATGGCTGACCCCAGGTCAAACGCCGCAACAGTGTCCTAAAGCAAAAATTACCAATAAAAAGGTAATGGTAACCGATTAGTGGTCTCAGCATGGTGTTATTCACTATAGCTTTCTCCGATCTGGTCAAGCAATAACGGCAGATGTCTACTGTGCTGAACTCCGAACAATGATAGCAAAACTAGCAGTGAAACAGCCCCGACTCATGAATCGATCTTCACCATTTTTTTTTTTTTTTTTCAGGATGGGAAATCATCAAATGACTCCTTCCGCTCTGGGTGGAGCAGAAGGGAGTGTCAGACTCTTACTGACTAAAACCCACCCGTGTTCCTTCCTTAGCCCTTTATGTTCCAGGGCAGCGGTAAACCCTTTCGGATGTTCCCGCTACCCATCTTCACCATTATTGCTCCATAATAACGCGAGACCTCATACAGCACGAGAAACCGTTTTAACTCTACAGGAACTGCAATTAGTAACCATTCGTTACCCTCCGTATTCGCCAGACCTTGCTCCAACGGACTACCATTTTTTTTTGTGATTTGGACAATTTTCTACGTGATAAAAAGTTTTCTTCTCAGGAGGCAGTACAAAATGCTTTCACACAGTTTGCCGAATCTAGATCACGAGAGTTCTATCGCAAAGGCATAAATTACCTTCCTATTAGATGGCAGCAATGTATAGATAATAATGGTTATTATTTTGATTAAATAAATAGGTATGTTAAATTTTAAAAAAAAATCGAATTTCAATTTTTCAGTACATATCGGCAATTTCATTCTTTAACCCCTAATATACAAGTAAATTTATACATAAAAGATGCGTATCAATTATTCGTGGCTAACTGCAAGAGCAGTTTCGCACTACTACGTCCTATCCGAATCCGAATTGAGAATGTTCTAAATTCGGACGGACTGATTTCGGATGTACTGCACAACCCCTCATTCAAATAGTACTATGGCTACTTCGGACCGTCATTTCTCAGATTCGGATCGGATATAGTGCGAAACCGCTCTGACAGTCCGCTCGCGCGGCTGAACACGATCAGCATCTACTTCAGTTATTTTAACTCTGACGGCAAAATTAAAATGTCATATCTACTAATGCTAGCGACTTTACATTTTGAACTTGAGTTTTAAATAATGCTCGCCCAACTACCTATGTTGCAATTTTTTTTTTAAATATATTTTTATTTTGTCTGCAACAGTCATATGAAAGGGCTGCATTTGCCTGTTACAAAATATATTTTTCGCATCGTTTCTGAAAAAAGTCCGTAAGAATACCATTCCATTATCTTATAAATCTTATTTTTAAATAAATCTAGTAGGTGGATGGTGGGTGGTAAGTGTAAACTGCATTCGCGATGTATTTGCCAAAAATGTAAACAAATATGAGTTTATGGAAAAATAACTTTAAATCAATGAACAATAAAGTTCAGTTTACGCTACAACATCAAACATTTTTATAACCTTTTAAATAGTGTGTCACACTGAAATCTACTTATTTACTACTAGGACAAAGTTGATATTTGTTTAACTTGAAATAACAACAATTGAAAACATAGGTACATTTGATTAGATATAACAGGAAAAATAAAACGTTGTCTCCAACTAGCAGTTTTTACAAATCACCGTCGCAAACCTTTGAAAATTGTTTTCGGACGGGGGTCCACCCGTGAGCGCCTAAAATAAGTATTTGTGACGGACAGATAGACGAACTCGCACCATAAGCGTTTCTTTTTTACCATTTTGCAACGGAACTGTAATAAATTATTGGTTTGCCGGGGCGGACGCGCATAATTGATACGTACCCTAAGCTGTTGATAGTTCGATCTTATGACGGTTAAACACAAGGTTTTAGTTAGGTACATTTAACAGTAAGTATTTAATATTTTTTTTAATTAAGGCAATTCCAAAGGCGACGGCAGACTGCGCGAAGCAGCAGTGTCGCCCAACCGCAATGACAAACCGTAGCAACACTACAGGTTTCCATACATATTTCTATGAAAAACCTTCAGTAGATGGTGACAGTGCCGCCTGCTGCTGCGGTCTACGAATAGTGATGAGGCTGTCAATAACATTGACAAGACGGTATTTTTTTGTTTGACGAATGAGTTTCGCGACATTGAGAAAAATGCTGCTTCGCAATTTGACGTTGCGATCAGAATCAAAATTGCAACAGCTCTGTCGCCTGGGTTTATTGTTAACCGCAACGCCGCTGTCGGCTGTGGTCTCCCGTAGCATTCGGAATTGTACTTTTTAGGGAAATTATTGGTAAAAACCAATGACGCAGTTTTAAAAGAATTAGACTCTTAAGAATTGTAATGCTATATACCATTTTCACAAATGCGTCTTCCAATCCCTGGACATCTTGTTTTAATTTCTTGTTTTGTTCGGTAGCCCTTTGCGCAGCCACTTTATCACTTGTCATATCAGCATTTAATTTTGACAGACTGATATTGTCATGATTACATTCTGCTTCTTTTACTTCTGATAGTTCCTTAACTTTAGCAACACTTTCGGCATATCTATTTTGAAGTTCTTCATGCTTGCCCCGCAATTCGCCCAAATCATCCTAAAAAAACAATATTCTAGTAAAATATGTACAGGTTTAATTTGAGGCTTTATACTACTGTAATCTGTACTACAATAATTACCACACTTATGCCTTTACAATAATTTTAAATTCATGGACTTATTCTCGTAGAAATACATTACAAGTTAAAAACCATTTCATATTTACCAGAGCTTTTCTTAAATCATCTTGCATGTCTTTCACAATGGTTGTGTTACGATCCACTTCAAATCTTTTTTTATCCTGGTTATAATTCTGTATTCTGATTTCCATGTCACCTATTTGCTCAATTAAACTGTTTTCTCTATTTGATAGATTTTCAACTTCTCGAGTAAGTTCTTCATTTTTCTTAATTACTGATCTCAATTGTTCATTCAATTCAGCAACATAGTGTTCATAATGTAGGTTAATCTGATCTCTTTCTTTTTGTAACGAATTTAGTTGCTGCTCTAAATTAGAATTCTTTTGTAATATGGCTTCTGTTTTATCACTGTTAATGATTGTAGCAGTTGGTGGACTAGCAGGTGAACCATTTGTTAGTTGTTGCAGCTGCAAGGCTATAAGATCATATTGGTTTTGGAGATTAAATATTTGATTGTGAAGGGAATCACTTTCTGCCTCTTTAGCATTTAAAACACTTTTTGTAAATTCTAGTTGTTCAGCCAAATTACCATTTTGTTCTGATAATGATAAGTTTACTGAATTGAGTTCATTGAGTTTGGAATCTTTTATCATCATTTCTTGAGTAGCATTCAAGTATTTGTTGTTTAAATGTTCAATTTCATTCTCTAGTTCATTGAGTTTTTGCTTGCGTTTTGTATAATCACTTACTACTAAAGCATGCTCCTGTTCTAGTTGGCCAAATTTTGTCTGTAAATGATGTACTTGCAATTCCAGATTTCTTTTATTTGTAATCAAGATTTCTGTTATGTTTACATCTGCTTCTGGAATGACTGGAATTGAACTATCTTCTGTAACATCACTATTTTTTATATAGTTTGTATTGCTTACAGGTGATGTCACATTGCTTGTTTCGAAAACATCACTGTGTTGATTGTACTGGATATCTTTTGTGCTTTCAGTAACAAAACCGTCATCACAATTTGATTCTGAATGCATAGGATTATTCCTCTCATTGATTATAAAACCTTCTGATTTGTAAATAATATCATCTTTTTGTCCAGAAACTTGCTTCTTTTCCTGATGATCTTTCAGCTGAAACATGGCAATCATAATATAAGATAAGAACGGTCACTGCCTATAGGTTCGACCACACATGCATCATAAATATATGTATATGTTACAGGAAGTGTGATTAATTGAAAATTATTAATCATTGTCTATCATTATTAATAATTACCGCAAGTTGAGGTAAAAGTAAGAAATTAATCACATCTATTGGTGATTATTATTAATGTAACCTTAGTACCAATAAATGTAATAAAGGACATCATTCATTCATACCTAAAAATTAAAGTGCCGGCCACAAAAAAAACTACTACTGTTACTGTTTTCTTATGGGAAAATATCTCTGCGTTTTTCGTTACCTATTATAACGAATGTCTACAATTAACCCCCTGGCTGCTATTTGAGATTGAAAATGCCAAAAATCATACTTTTTTAACAAGTGTTTTAGGTACCTATGACATTTAGAAAATACCAACTTTTAATTGAATATAACATCCAAGAGGATTCTAAAAAATTACTGGCGACAATGTCAATAGGGAAGAAATAATTATCGAGTCGGAAAGCCAAGACATCGAAAAAGAGGAGTGTACTACGTGAGCTCGACAAATGGATGTGCGAATAACACTTGTGCGACAAAACTGTACTGCGACTCACCATAGTTCGAATGCACGCTTGTGCGACACACTGAAGCTCGACATCACGCTAGTGCGACATAAAGACACATTAGTATTTTATTTTATTTTATTTTATTTGTTAGGTACACCAACGACCTGTTCACTAGAAACGTTACATAATAGAAAATAACATAAGCATTGAGTTATGGTGAATTAGTCATTTACAGGCGTACACAGCACTTACATAAAAAATAGCGTCTTAAATATTACGTTTAACAAAGAGGTTTAACAAAGATACAAAACATTAAGTGAGACACAAAATAATAATAATAATCGAAATTAGAATGAAAAATTAAAATCATAATCAGAATTATCATTAGAATCAAAATTAAAACATTAAGATTAAAATTTAAATTAAAAAAAATTAACAGTACAGTTGATATTAAAAATTCAAAACGGTATAACGAGATAACACGTGCAATAAAAGAACATTCCAAAATTGTTATAGTGGCAGGTACATGTGGCAAGTAAAAATTAATTAGAAACAAAAGAATAAACAAAACATTAAAACAATTATAATCATATGTATATCTGATGACCTTGATAGCTCAGTTAGTTATAGACTCTTAGTAATGTTCTCGGATTCGTTTCCGGGTTACAAAACTTGTTAGCACTTTTAACAATATACTACTGACATCTCTTTGAGGCGCACGTGGAACACAACGCGCCGTCGACCCGGGCCTTGGCCTTACCGGGCGGCGAGTTGCCCATAGCTTGCCGCCCGCAAGCCCGCGCCTACGGTGGCCGGGAGTCGGCTGTTGACTCCCGTCCAGGGCGTCTCCTTCGGCGACTAGGGGCGTGAGGGCGCAGTGATTGCGTCTCCCTCACGCGCCCCGCCTCCTCCTTCGCGAGCATTACTGCTTCGCAGAAGGAGGTGACTGCCTCCCATGCACTCTCGCTCCGTACCATGGCCTGGACCAGGGCCGAACGCGAGAGATCGCCGCCGCCGATCGCCGCCACGAGGACGCGGCGGTGCTCCGCCCAAGCCGGGCAGACCTCCACCGTATGCTCCACCGTGTCCTCCGGGCGATCCACACAGTGGTGACACCCTGGCGTTTCCTCCCGCTTTATCCTGATCAGGAACCTCCCGAAACAACCGTGTCCGGTGAGGACCTGTGTCAGGCGGAAGGTGAGGGCGCCGGGGCGCCTCTCTAGCCACTCCTCAAAGAGGGGACTTATCGCCGCAATTGTGGCGTGCCCAACTTTGTAGGTACCGCCTTAGAATCACTAACAACTACAAGTAAAACTACAGTACAAGTACAACTTTTCTTTTCTTAATTTTTCGTTCCGTAATAACCTTCTACAAAGTATTAGAATTTTTTTGAAAAATATATAAATAAAATTGGTAAAGTTGTTCTCAAGTTATGGCTTGACCAAGGGAAATAGGGATTCATTTTGATATAATATAGATAGATTTGTTCCTAGCTTATCTATCAACACTGTAACACTGTAATCGTGTCATACTACTGTAATACTGTACCAACGTACTGTCGAATCATAGTACTGTCAGACAATTGTTTTTGCACTACCGTAGTGTCGAACTACTGTCGCACAATCGTTTGTCGCACTAGCGTGATGTCGAGCTTCAGTGTGTCGCACAAGCGTGCATTCGAACTATGGTGAGTCGCGGTACAGTTTTGTCGCACAAGTGTTATTCGCACATCCATTTGTCGAGCTCACGTAGTACACTCGAAAAAGAGGCTGTCTCATCAATAGCCACCACTTCTGAAAAAATTCAAGAAGTACGAGGTTTTGCAAGTCTCTGTCCAGAAGCAAGCTGAAAAAAATTTAAAACAATCCAACACAAACCAGTTGCAAAAATAGGGGACAGTGTTAGGGTACGGGTACCAGAAGTAGATCGAGCCAAGGGACATAGCCTAAACATAATCAATGTTATTATGTTAGTTACTGATAATAACTTGTACAAGCTGGAAACAAAGTATATTTATTTTGTTACTTTTATCGACGAGAGTAATGAATTATTAATAACAACTGCTAAAAGTGATGAATTTCAATTTTATATTCACATTTACCAAATCATGAGGTAATTATTAACAATGATGGATAATTATTAATAGAAAAAGATTTGTCAAAATAATGTCTGTGTTCCTACATTCAACAGGGCTAGGCATGTTGGATTACAGGGGGCAGTGCCCTCTGTAATCCAGTCCAATCCGGTAATCCGGCCCCAGCCTAATCCAGTGCCGGATTACCGGGGGTCCACTGTAGTTCGAATATAAGAATGTAAAAGAGTGTTAATATTGTCTTCATAGCATGGAAATGAAATAGCTATCTTAATATTGCCTATATTTCAAATAAAACATTGGTCAGTATCATATATTTTCCCATTATTTTACTGTTACACAAATTTATACGCATTATGCACCAATATTTACACAAACAAAATCTCTGTGGCAAACATGATAGAAACACCGAGCCGAGTGGGGCGGATGGATGGTGATGGTATTGGTACTGAACCAATAATATTTTAAGTAGTTTTTTACTTATAATATCATTGTACTGAACAATGCTGGTATGACGTGTCACATTATGATTAAGATAATGCTAAAGATGTAATGATAAAGAAATATGTAATAATGAACTTAAATGACTGGACGAAATTACGGTTTATCAAGTCGTTGTATCAAGTGTATTCTGGAAAATATAGAATATATTTATTACCTTCTTTCGTGCTAGCGCTAACTTGGCTGCTCGGTCTTCCATTGTAGTGATAGTTGAACACTTTTAACTGATATCCAACAGGAGAAACATTACACACAATCGTAAAAATGCTGTGAAACGTAATGTACGGTAACTAATGTAGATAACGAGTTACTTTGGAATATTATGATGACAGTACGTGTCAGACTTTCAGTTTCGTATTTTCATTCACCGCCACTGCCAGTGGCCACTGGCCACATCGCCACATTCTTGACATTGCTGCATTCTATTGCAACTGTCAGTTCCATATCTCTGTCAAGTGTCAAGCTGTCATGCATGTACCTAAAGAATTAGTAAGTACTTTATAGACTACCATATTAAATTACGCCTGCACAGTATCATATTTATTTTATACAGGCATGCATGATTTGTAATTTGCAACAATTAAGCACTCTAAGCCTAGGCGTAAATTCATTTCCCAGAATTCATAATTAAATATCACTTTTCTCTGTATACTCTCAAATTGAATGACCTTTTATTGCTATTCCATTGTATAACCGATACCTACTTTTTTTTTTTTTTTTGAGAATGGGATATCATCAAATGACTCCTCCCGCTCTGGGTGGAGCAGGAGGGAGTGTCAGACTCTTACTGACTAAAACCCACCCGTGTTCCTTCCTTAGCCCTTTATGTTCCAGGGCAGCGGTAAACCTTTCGGATAGTCCCGCTACCCTGGCAGGCTTCGGGCCTATGGGGCCCCGTCGCTTATGCTGAGGATTGTCCCCGTCGCTTATTATGATCTCTTTGAGGCGCGTGTGGAACACGTAAACACGTACACGCCGTCCGGCACGGGCCTAGTCCTGATCGGACGGAGAGCTACCCATTACTCTCCGCCCGCAGGCCCGCGCCTACGGTGGCCGGGAGTCGTCACGCGGCTCCCGACGCCCGGAGCGTCTCCCGCGGCGGCTGAGGCGTGAGGTGCGCAAGGTGCGTTCCCTCACTCACCCCGTCACCTCCTTCGCTAGCATGACTGCTTCGCAGAAGAAGGTGACTGCCTCCCACTCCCTCTCGCCCCGGACCATGGCTTGAACCATGGCCGGACGCGAGAGGTCGCCGCCGCTGCCGATCGCCTCTACGAGGACACGGCGGTGCTCTGCCCAGGCAGGGCAGACCTCCACCGTATGCTCCACCGTGTCCTCTGGGCGATCCTGACAGTGGTGACACCCGGGCGTCTCCTCCCGCCTGATGATATGCAGGAACCTCCCGAAACATCCGTGTCCGGAGAGGACCTGCGTCAGGCGGTAGGTGAGAACGCCGTGACGCCTCTCCAGCCACTCCTCAAAGAGGGGTCTTACCGCCGCTATCGTGGCGTGCCCTGCGCTGGGTTGCGATAGCCGTTCCTTCCATGCCACCATGAGATCGCACCGGAGGTTCGTCCGCGGTTTGCCGCGGGTGCGGAGTTTCCCCCCGGCGTAGTGCCTCCGCGCGCCAATCATATAGGCGCGCAAGGACTATCGCCTCCAGATCCCATGGCGGCAGTCCGGCAAGGAGGCTTGCTGCCTCGCCCGAGATCGTGCGGTAGCCCCGGATTAGCCTTACGGCTACCACCTTTTGGGGCGCGTTCAGGTAGTGTGCGGCTCGCAGCCGCAGTGAACGCGCCCATACCGGGGCCCACGGGGGCCCTTTGGCTTTGGGGGCCAAACGTCGGAAGTGCTCGACGAAGTTCCATCGGCTGTCGAGGATGAGACCCAGGTACATCGTGGTCTCGACGCCGATGTGAACCCCTCCAGCCGATACCTACTTCAAAAGTGTTTGATGTAAACAAATATTCTAAAACATTTATAACGGTTAAAGGAAGAAGTTTAATAACCATTTTCATAAATCATCTACTTACATGAACTTTGACACAAGTTATCTCAAAATACTATGAGAATAAGGGCTGATTTTTTTAACGCCCGATAACTTTTATTCGAGGAATAAAATGGACGTTAGACAGTTTTTGTATGAAATAATTGTCAAAATCCTTTTAAACGCCAGAGCATAAACGCACGCGCGTGCCCTCCACGCCAAGCCACAATTTCACCGCAAATACCTACAAAAAGAATATTGTATCAGTAGGTATATCGATAAAATTTTGGAATCCCTAAATTTTATCGATATACAATATTATTGTAACATTTCTGTCCGTAATTTTCGATTAAACACTACTCATGACATTGAAATTTTATTTAACCTCGCATTAATTCCCACTATAGTAGTCATTTCACGGCATTAACAGAGTTTATCAATGTAAAAGCAGAAATTAGGAGACAAAAAAAAATACAATTTATATTATGGTACTGCACTATTCTCAATCTGCTGTCTTGATATTGTGACAATGGCGCGGGCTGCCAGTCATTATATTATGACTTCCTCGCAACCGATTTAGGGATGTAGCAGTACAGAATGTCGTTTATAGATTCTATCTAATAACAGGTTTCGTAAAAAACCGATAAGTATTTTTATAGTAAATATCAAAATATCCGATATTTGATATATATCGAAATTAGGGATCTAGCAACATAACATCAACATCTCGCTTATCGAAACTTTGTAGTATGACATTATTTTGTAATAAATAAACATTTTAAATTAGCTTTTAATCATTTTAATTTTAATCAGTTGGTATTAAAAAATAAACAATATTCGAATAGATAATAGAAAAATCAACAAAGTGAAATATGTACTAATAAACATGCATTATAAATTATTGTTCTATTCAATAAATCGTCTTAAGTACCAACTACATATTTTGGACTTCTTTTCATCGACTTGGGCTGAAACTGCGTTAAGGCGGGACCCGCAACGGCCAGCCGTCGCGCGTCGCGGGCGCTTTTATTTTTTACCATAGATCCCATAAGTTGCGTTCCAGGTTCTTTTAACAGGTGGATTTTTGTTTGTTCCTAAGTATTTAATTATTTATAATATGGATATCACTGTGTTTTTTAAACAATTATAATTATGTTATATTGTTTTTGTAGAACAATGGTATGTATGTCATTCGATTTATTATGAATCGGGCTATTTTTTAGGTAAATAAAAAAATAGGCTCATCGCTTTAGATTTTGAAATAATATTGGTTTTGTTTTTTATTTACGTAATGTAAACAAACAAATAAAATAAATAATTATTGAAAAACATCAGTCATTTAAGTATGGGTTCATAGAAATATCACTGTTATAATATACTAGGTACAGACGCCAGCACATCAAGCTACTACAATCTGTCAAATTTCTTTAATAGATTTTCAACTTTATCGCTAAAGTATTAGGTTCAAAGTTGATTGGGAAAATTTGACATTTTCGGGTAGCTAGATGTGCTGGCGTCTGTACTATACCTACTACCTTAAATAAAATATCTAATAGACTTCACTAAAAATGATCCCTGCGCATATGACGGCACGATTTTGTCGTCTATTTGTGACCATGGCGTACAAGGGACTGATAATCGGTGTTGCGCTAGGGATGCGCGAGATGAGATTAACGTATATCGAAATTAGACTTGACTAGACATTGTTTTCGATTCTATAACTGCTATAGTGTGGTTTTATAAGAATGAATCTAATAACTGGTTTATCCAGATACAAATTGATGCAAAAATAATATAATCACATAAATTTAACACGTAAAAAAAAATCGCCCAATGAAAAATCGAGTATTTCCATTCAGGCCACAGGGCTCACCGGTGAGCCTTATCTTACTGAACCATTCGAGCCATGGGGGTCACCCGTGACCCGCGTGAGAGGTCCAACATAAACGCTTCCTACGAGCCACAGATTGCAGCTACCAAACAAAACGCGTATGGAAGTAAGCCGCGTGGCCCTGTATCCGAACCGGACGGCGGCGTGGTTTTCAAATCCAACAAAATCTTGTAGTTTTTATCAAGGTTTTTGCAATGATGCTAGGGTTATTCCTAAAGATACGGTAGAAAATATTATTTCGATATAATAGCTGTAATAAAATTATAAAATACTTACTTATAAAATATTTATTACAAATACAAAACAACATAACATTTTCTACATTATCAAGTAAAAATCGGTGACATTATTTATTCAATACTTGACAAACTTCTATAATATGGGTAATAAAAATAATTTATGAATTTGAATAATCTATCTAACTGGAACTCCTCTTGCGTCTCAAAATCTTCAAAATCATTCATTTTTGGCGGAAAAAGCGTAAAAGCCGATCGATTCTGTAAAAATCTCACACGTGAAAAGTTAGGTGAAGTGAGCTTAGAGTGAGCTGTCAATAGTGTCAATCCCTAGCATTAGTAGGAATGATAGCTCACTCCACGCTCACTTCACCTAAGTTTTAACGGTGATATGGTTACAGAATCGCACTGCTGTCAATTGTGTCAATCCCTAACATTCATTGGAATACATGTTTTCTTTTTCCCCTACATATTTTGTCTAGAGTTATAAAATTAACCGTTGTAATGGAATGTTAATTAGGTTTATTCGGGGTGAGAGCCCGGTGATAAAATATCGAACTACTACTTAAACTATAACTAATATCTTAACCCACCCCTCCCCTTCGTCAGCAAAAGTAAGCAAAGCTCTTACCGCTCCCCCCACATTGGTATGTACAATTGATTGATTCATGAGCAGCAGTTAGAAGTCTAGAAATAAGGAATAGGTTTGGAATAGAGGACTAACGCACATAATATCCCTGACACGGAATTCAACATACAGTAAGTTATAGTTAATACAGTATATTTATTTAGTAAGTTTAAAATTTTTACTTCACGGAAATTTTCGTAATCATGCCAAATTGCTTAGAGTTACTAAATTTTTTTTTTTAAATTACGTATGAACCTGGGTGTTTTAAGGTCCATGGACATCATTTTGATACTGTCTAGTAAGTCGAAAAATGCCAAAAGGGTCATTTTCGCAAAAAGTGTACACTGTATTAAATGTGTCGAAATTTAAAAATTTGTTGTAATTCGTTTATTTTCATTAAATTTACAATCGATATTCTTTTCACTATATGAAAATAAGAATAAAACCTCTTATTCTTTGTTAATTAGTTAAATAAAGGTAATTTATTGTCCTTGGGGAACAAAATTTCTTCCATTCCGCAACTATAAACTTTCGGTTATAGGAATAAAATAAAACACACTTGGATTTAATCAACTAGTATTATTTGTTAATAATATTTTGTACTTCAATACAAAATAAATTAAAATTAAAATCAATTATAAAAAACACACTTTTTTATGAATTTAATGTCCATTACGTTACTCTTTGGACGAAATTAGTTTAATACTTTTTGGTATGTTACTCAATTAGGACACAATTTATAGGAACTCTTTTTAATTATATTCATCAAATTATTAGCCTTTAAATTATTAAAATCAGATTACAATCAGATGGTATTTCGCTCTAAAAATAATATTTAAATAAAAATATAAAATAGGACAGTCACGGAATTGACTGTTCCAGTAACGGAATAGAATTCATAAGAATATTGTACATTAACAAGAAAACTTGAAAATAGGATTATACTCAAAATATTGCAAATTGTACTCTTCTGATACAGTATGAACAATTTATACTACGTACTACGTAAATCAACATTATTATTAAAACAATACATATACAAAATAACTCAAATTCAAAAAATTACAATAAGTATAAAAAAACAACATATTAAAACAATATTATTATAACTTAAACAATATTATTGTTACCTATTCCAAAGTTATAATTTTATTGCACATTGAAAAAATGAGATCAAATTTTCACAAAATAATAATTATATTCTTCACCAAAATATTTTCGACATGTACAACTTGCGGCAACAAACTTTTCTTTAGTACCTGTAAAAGAAATATGAGGTAGGTACTTATGTAACATTATCAACCAATTTGTAGTAATATTATAAAAATGCATAAATACTTTTTTCCTAGTACCTGTGTCATTTGAGTACGTTATGAACATTTATACCTAATACTTTCTCAATATTATAATTCTTAATCAGAGACACAAAGTAAATTGTCATAGTAAATCGACATGAATATAATGTACCATCTTCCTAAGAATTCCATTCCGAAAGTTTTTAGTTCCAATTCTACGTTACCTGCGTTTTGGTTACGGAATGGAAGTATCGGAAGTCTACCATTGCACATTTTTGTTTCATTTATCTTTAACTAACACATCCGATCAACAAGCTTGGTATCAAATTCGGATCACTGAAAGTTTATAAAGATATCAAAATAATTTGCAAGAAATAAACTTGTAAACTTACTTTGAAATTGGTTGCGGTTGTGGAATATTAAAAACGGACCGTTACTGAGGTGCGCACTCGTCGTCCGCTAGTCGCCGTTAAAATGGACGAATCATTGTGGGAATCCAATGACAGCTTTACAAATGTTGCCCATCAACAAAAAATATGCATAAACGGTAGTTTTGTTTGCGATCTTTCGTAAAAAATGTGGTTTCGGAAGGGAATTTTCCACTTTAGCTAATTTATGTCCTCACATATATATAATTATTTAAATATTGTGTGTAATGTTACACTGTTTCTGCAATTATAAAACAAATCGTAAATAACTATACTTTCCGAAAAATCAATCACATTAGTATAAATAAGTCAACAAAATATAGAAAAGTTATGTTATTTTAATGAAATTGGTAGTAGGACAGCGCTAAAATAGACACCTTCTATAAGCATTTTTGAAAATTAAGCTAATATGAATGTGTTTTTAAGTAGCAACAATATATAATATTGTTAAAAACTGACCACAGATCCTTATTTTTAGTGTAGTTTTTCTTGAACGTGGATAATATTTGTTAAATATTTAACAAAAGTTGTGGGACACGCCGAAAACACGATGTACACTTTTTGTGAAAATGACCCAAAAACAGTTTCAACAAATCACCTGTTACCGTAAAACATGGCAACTTTGCCCTTGACATTTGACTTTGCCCAGTTGTGTATTTTTTTAAAAACTTAATACATACCAAATTTGTCTATAGTTAGTAAGAATATTTTGTCTATGGTGAAAAATTCATCATTTTTCTGGCAACACTGTGTGACGCGCTGTCACAGATGTTACTTCAGTTGTCTGCTCCCGTATTATTATTATACTCTTTGGTTGTCTGCAAAGAGTAAAGTAATATAGAGGGAAGTTGTCTGTCAGACGTCGTTGAAGTTAGGGTGTTTTTTTGGCAAAAACTTTAAAAAAAACTTTTTCGAGAAGTGCTACTTGGAGTTATCGCAGGTAAGTAATTTTTATACATCCGTTATTACATTGGAAATTAATAATATAGACTAGTTTTCTTCGCTAAATGCGTCATTTAATCATAAAATATAACGGTGGGCAAAGTCACAAGCATATTTTTTGAATATCGTTGACAACATTGCTCAACGTTTCTTTTTCACTAGGGTTGTCACCCGAGGTACATTTTTTAACCGAGTAAAAAAGGAGGGTTCGGATTTGATGAACAGTTAACAATGTTGGTAAACATATAAAGTTTAAAAACACAGTCGGGATTTAGAAGATATGGGGGGTCGTATCTTCCAAATTCTGACTGTGTTTTTAAAGATTTTTGTTGATGGGTTTTAGGTTCTTAAAAACTATATGTATTTACATCGAAATCAAACTACCTAGGTACTCTTGTTTTACCGCTACCGCGATAAAATTCATGAAATAATTTCTAATATAATTGTTAAAGTATTTATCTTCTCTCGTCTTTATTTTTTTTTAGTTTTTGAACACTTTACAAATAAAGCATATTATGTAAAAAATTATGTTATATTATTTCCCTTTTTAATTTATCATTATAATATATTATAATATTCCACACTAAAAATTATTAAATAGTTAAGTATTGTCAGTGGTGACAACCTTAAAACAATCGCCATTTTGTACGAAAAATGTTCTAGAAGGCTTTTTGACTTTGCCCACTCATTTTTAAGGGTCAAGGAATGTGAATATATGGCGTATAATTTAATACATTATTGCATTGCATAAGTATTTTCATTCAGTCCTTTTGGAATAGTGATAAAGTTCATAGTAACGGAGATCTGTAATGTGGGCAAAGTTACTAAATGTATAAGATTTTTTGCCCAACACCTATAATTGTTATTTTCACTAATAAATATGCTTTCTTTTTACTATTTTTAGTTTTGTGTATCGAGACATGAGCATATAGTATTATGTGGCACCGAAACAATAATCAATTTATTAAAATTTTCCAAAATATCATTAATTAAGCATTTATTTTTTAAATTTATGGGCAAAGTTGCCATGTTTTACGGTACTAGGTTTTGAATTTGAGCAGCCGAATGTGTGGGTTGCCATATGTGTAAGAAAGTAAATAATTACTGCTTACGTAATCACCATCATCTAGATCCCCCCACATGGGGGCATGTCATCAAAAATAAGCAAAGACCCCCCGACCCCCTATAGTCATAGTATAACGAGGGGAAGTAGGCTATCTCCGGCCCAATCCGCGATATACCTATCGGTGATAAACAAAAAATTGGAGAAATAAAGCTAGCTGCCTTCATGGCCACAACTTATCCCATCAAGTTGCGGATCATCTATGCGTTATTAATCATTTAACACGTTGCGGGACGCACTGCATTAGCAGTAGATTTGTCGGTGTTGAAAATGACAGTACGGGCACCGCCGTACAATTTTAACCTCATCTGAACTGAGGTACGGGCATTACAGCGAAATTTTGTATAGAGGAACAAGGAAACCCGTTTTTACTGTCATACCACATCAATACGGCTATGAAAGTACTATCATCGTATATTATTCTTTAGTATTGCTCTAGGGCGGTATGGATAAAGCAGTGGTCGGAACTTGTATGGACAATTTTACTGTCATATCGCATAATTTGAAAAAGTCAGTACCGTCCCGCAACGTGTTAATGAAAAAAAAAAAACAAAAAAAAATTGTTGTGTAAATAATTCGCAATATTTTTTTTACTAATTCCTACTAGATACTTGTGAGAATCATATAAAATAGATTTTACAGAGTGGACATGTAAGTTTTTTACCATTGAATTCAAAAATATGGGTGAAAAAGTCCACTTTTATCTAAACAATTAATTTAATAAAATTATAGAATGAAGTTCCTGTGATAAAAATGAATAAATTAAAACAAAACTACTTACCCTTATGTACACAATCCATCACAAAAACACTATCACAAATTTCGTTTAGTTACTTAAATAATGGAATCAATGATGGTGTAAAAACGCAAATGAATGCACTCTGAATGATCAATTCTTTAAATACTTACCATAATGACGGTCCTAATGAGGGTAGTTACGAAAATTAATAGGTGTATTCCTTAATGTATAGGGCTAATGAGTTCATATTAGTAATTAACTACTAGGAATTGAAGAGTTGTTTTTGTCCAGCTAGTTTGTTCTACACGAACCAGAGTGCGGCGTGGCGAAAATAATGCTCTGCGTGCGGCCCCCAGCACGCATGCGTGTCTGGCCTGCACGCGGGCGCAAACACGCATGACAATAAAAAGGCCCATACACACGGTTAAAAACAAAATTTAGTTTGTTATCTATATCTATACTTATAATAAATCTGTAGAAGTGAAAATTCTGTACATTGAAAATATCCAAAAAATAAATGGCAGGGGGTGTTACTTGACCGACACCGAACCCAAAAATGAGATTTAAAAAATTTTTGTCTGTCTGTCTGTTTGTTCAGGCATCACGCAAAAACTACCGGTTCGATTACGATGAAACTTGGTATAATTATTCTTTAATATCCTGGGCACCACACTGGGTACTTTTTATCCCGGAAAATTATATACAATAAAAAACAACTTAATTTTGCGGTTCGATCCCTATACCCGATTACCACTGTCTGTACTGTACCAACCGCAAATACTAAGTTTGTCGTAGGTTGGGTCACCCGCAGTGGAGTTCATTTTTATTCCTTTTAGTTTTTAGAGTTATTTAGGTTTATTTTTATATGAGTCGTAGGTATAGATTTTAATTTTAAAGTATAGGTAGTATATTTGATTATAGTGTACGTAGTGACCGTAGGTTATTTTATAATACTGTTAGGTAGGTTTAGTCATTCGTATAGATATTAGTTTTTAGGGATTTTGCTTATTTATTGAGTTTAGATTAGTTATCATCAGAAATAGGTTTATTTAGGTAGGTAAGGTATTTAATTTTCTGTTATTGAGTTTTTTTTTTAATTAGTTAGGTACTTAGGTAAAGATATCATATAGGTACCCTCTTAATCACCACTAATGAGACACAATTGGTTTTCTATTGTAATTAGCCACAAAGGGCCCGCGACATAGATGGCATTCTGGGGAAGCACATACATTTTATCCTGTTAGCACGTTCCCGTGGGTAAATTTCCGACATCCAAGCGGGCGAAGCCGCGGGCAGAAGCTAGTTATAAATAAATATGTAGCGGTATCTACAACGCCACATGCGAACAACGCGTCATACTGACGTGACGCAAATCCTGCATCTTGCAAGCAGAGTTTACCGCGCAGTTAGCATAGATACAATTTCCCAACATCAATCGTTGGGCAATAGCCCGCCAGACACAACACCCGTCTGGTCGGAGGATCCTCCCTTTTCTATGGAGGATGAGTGAACTTTACACTCTGTTCCTCAAGCCTCTAAACTGGTGACCCCGACGTGATATCAGCACAGCCTTCGTGCAAACACTTCAGCGTGACGTCATCATCATCACTCTCGCAAGCTTCAGCGGCGAGTCACCCAGCCAGCCAGCATCCACGGCTTCAACGGGTATCCTGACCACCAGCATGCAGCGTCCGCGCATACCTGGTCATCACCCTCAGCCTCATCAGCAACCTTGGCACAGCACAGTGCACCTTCGGCCGGTCAACAAGCAGAGCACCCTCTCCTGGTCGACGCAGCAGCCAGCCTCAACCCGGCGCTGTACGACATCCGACGCACTGGAGTATGACGCAGCGCCACCCCGACTCACTGGGGACATCTCCGCAGACAGTTCCGACTCACCGTGAACTATGCGGCAACCGGTTCCGACTCACTGGAACCTCAGCTGGCCTGGCAAGCATCGCAAGATACAAGACTCAACCCATTATCGACCTCCGGTCTCCGGAGGGGAGTGATGTAGCGGTATCTACAACGCCACTGCGAACAACGCGTCATACTGACGTCACGCAAATCCTGCATCTCGCAAGCAGAGTTTACCGCGCAGTTAGCATAGATACAATTTCCCAACATCAATCGTTGGGCAATAGCCCGCCAGACACAACACCCGTCTGGTCGGAGGATCCTCCCTTTTCTATGGAGGATGAGTGAACTTTACACCCTGTTCCTCAAGCCTCTAAAAATACATAAACAAGATAGGTATTTTATTTCTCTATATCCTAAAGGGGTAAAACTGTTTGGTGTTAAAAGATCTCATTATTGCACGTTTTAACTGACAGAGACTACGAGCTACGAGCCCGCACCCATACGTCACCCAAGCAAGATCAGCCATCCGTACCAACCCATCCGTAGACTAATGTGTGCCAACGTAAAAACATGACCTAGTTTGGTACCTACCGTGGCCGGGCCCCAATGAAGCTAGCATTGGTTCAGACGGGGGCTAGAGGAAACGTGTAAAGACCTCTTTTTTACTTTGGATAATTCAAATAAAACTAATGTATTAGTTCTATGTTTATTTATGATTTGTCACATAATTATATAATACATTTCATCAATATAGCAGTGTAAAATAATAAGAGTACATGTAATAAATAATTTTATCACATTCAGTGTTTGACTTAAATCTTACAATAATAACTAATTAAAAAATGAGAATAATAATAAAACCAGGAATAAATTTAACACAATTTCACTCGTCATTTATGATTTAATATTTACTCGACATTTCTAACTTACTTTTAAAACAAATAGTAGTCAAAAGGAAACTGAGCTACAGTATTTGCAAGAGATCTCTAAAGTGTCAATAGTTTATCGTATAAACTAAATTATGAAATTCTAAACCACATTTCAATATTATTGTTATCCATTCTGGAAGTGATTGCTAACGCCGTATATTTTACTTTGTTCCAATTACAATAGAATCCTTCTTATTTATTACAACAATGTAACGTCGATGAAAATTTGGTATAACTGTGGTCACTGTGGATCTGTGTAAGTGGAATATCCAGTCTTCTGTTATTATACAAGTTTTAAATAAGAATATTATTCTTATAACTAATCTAATTTATTAATTCATAATGTAGAAACAGCTGGAATTCGAAAAACATAGAAAATAGATTAATTTATTCAATAAAAATTATTAAAGCAAGTAATATAAACCTTCATAGATATTATTTGTAAAGTAATAGCCACTGGCGGTTACATTTTTAAGGATCCTGCTCCGGGTTTGCGCCGGCGGCTATATGCGTAAGACAGGAAAAGTATGTACGAAAGATTGGATACCGGCGTGGGTCTACTACCTACCTAAGCTTGAAATCCGTAATTTCGGACGAAGATGTAGTTTAGTAAATGCCGGCATGTACTACTCCGTATCACTTACAGATATATCATTGATCACTTCAGGGCCCGAACTAACAATGAATAACAACACTATTTGACAGTTGTCCCTACTCCTGTTAAGTTTATTTTCCGTCCGAAAAATTAAATTTGACACTTTGCTTTGACGTATCGTCTACTTTCGGACGGGTCCGTACGTTCGTTCACGGACTTAGAGAGTAGATCCCTAGTTACGCAAGCGGACACAAATCCGCAACATAGGATTGAGGCCCTAACAAACACAGTTATACTTTGAATATATATTGGATCACGGTGATTGCTAATAACATCGTTCGAGCCATATTACATTTTAATGGTTTGCATTAATTGACTCCGTCGATTGGCGTCCTGAGCTTGATCTTAATTCACGTCGCGGGCATGTCGATGACATTTCTTCAGATGACTTTCGGCTTTTCTTTTTATTGCATCTGCGTCCCCCATCATGCGAAGACAAATCACCAATATTAGTATCATCGTCATTGGAGCAGTTGTCTTTTTCATTTTCTATTTTTGCATTGCAGTCTTCACCCAATGCGATGTCTTGATTTAGAATGGTAGAATCATCTGGATAAGAACTTGGTAGTTTTGCTGGTGATTTTTCATCCTTACCTAAACCAGATGTTGAAGTTGTCATTTCTGTAGCAGTCAATTTAGGAACAGTAGTATCGAAATCAGGTTTCATTCCAGTTTTAATTACAGTTGAAGGAGCTATTAAGTCTTCAAGGTCCATTTCGCCTGTGTGCGTCGAGTGATCAGGTTGCTTTTCCATGGGTGTTTTTTTCTCTGAAGCAGAATTCTCTTTTACTTTTTTAGTGGGATTTAATTCTGTTGATGACAGTGCTAAATTTTCTGGTTCATTCATAACTTCTTCATGGGGACGTTTGTGAGCCAAAGAAGTACCTAATGCTCCGTCTTCAGACATTAATGTCCTAGAAATATATTCTGAAGAATTTTTGATTAATTTTTCGGAAACGTCCTTGTCATCTTTACCTTTTTTAGACTCTGCAGAGCTCACAAGGCTAGCACTAAGAGCACCAGAAGCCATTTGTTCTAATAACATTTTACTTATATCAATATCTTTTTTATCACCCTTTAATAGCTTTTCCTGGACAGCCGCAAATTCCGGAGGCACTTGTGACCTCATTGCATCAAAAGGCAGTTTCTTTTTATCGGTCTTAGAGAGATCGGTTGCTATGGTTTCGTGGTTATCATTATCCCGCGGTCTCTTTTCTGGCCTCATAATCGATTCGTAATTTAAAGATTGTTTTGATAAAGATTCTAAGAGATAGGGATCTGGTGGCAAATGCATTTGTGAGAGTTGACTTGATTGCTGTCTGTCAGACACTTTTTGCTGTCGAGAGGTGGATGAATTAGTAACAATAGTTGACGACCGCGGTGTAGTGGTTTTCGCAGTACTACGTGAAGCGCTATGGCTTGAACCTTGTAATGTAGAAGCACCTGAACTTGCTGCTATATTGTTACTCAATAACCCTAATGCATCATATGCTGACGACATACCAGAATGCATACCGAATGGATTTAGACCACTTAGCCCTAATTGAGGATACAACATATTTGGATTAGGAAAAACAAATGGAAACTGTGAGTTGGATGATTTAGAACTAGAGGGATTTACACTCTCTGTAGTTTTTCGAGATTTTGATTTACTTTCACTTGAAGCGCTGGACCCAGTAAGATTATTTAAGTCTAAAGACGAGAATCCAGGAAGTCCCAATCCAGCTAAATTCGCAAATATATTTCCACCGGCTATGTTACCTAACAAATTTGGCATACTATTGAATGAGTTTAACAGAGGGTTATTTTTAGGATCAAAATTTCCCAAACTTGAAAGTAGCTTTGGGTCGAAGGTGTTCAACAATTTTGGATCGAATCCTGTTAAATTAGAAAGAGTTGCAGCTAGTGTTTTCGGATCAAATGCACTAAGGCTAGACAGACTTGCCAAAATAGCGGGATTTAAACCAGCCAAACTTTGATTCATATGAGAATTCGATGACATTACATTGGGAGACGGAGAATCAAGTGTGGGTGGTCGTCCTTTTTTGCGTTCATTCATTCCACTGCTGGATTGCATTGGGGAATGTCTTTGACTGCGAACATCCTGAGGCAACTTAATGTGCTCTTTTATACCTTCAGTCCATTTAGAATCTATGTCATACATAGGATTTTCAGCAATCCATTGGGCTAGATGCTTAAGTTGAGGTGCTTTCGGGCCAGCTATTCGCTTTCCAGTTACGCGGTGTACTACTGGTACGTGCTCTTCAGGAGCAAGCCGTGGTGCTACACCTCGGCGACGCGTATCCACGCTAGCCTGTTCAGCTAACCACTTATTTACCTTTGCTTCATGAGAATACGATTTCATCGGAGGTACAACCGGAGCTTTAGGAATCTTAGCTTGCTCTAAAGATTGTTGCAGAAACGAAGACAACTCCTTGGAAGAAGCCTGTGGAGACGGCACATTCGTCACCGTAACTGAAAATGGTTTCTGGATTGAAGAAGCCGCGGATGAAGTAGGAGGTGCTGCTGGAGTCACCGTCACGTCGGGCAGCACGTTGGCACTACGTCCGCGCAGGCTCTCTGACGAAGTAGTAGGGCTCTTACATTTAGCCGCTGATAAGCCTAGTACTATTTCGTCTAGCTTCTTCCTTTTCTTTTCTTTTCCAACAATTTGTTCGGGTGCAGGCTGTAAAATTAAAATAAAAGCTAGATTGTTATATAATCCTCAATATTGTTCTTTTACGGGAACCGAGACGAAGCTACCAGTGATTGTGATGATGGTTGATGATAGTATAAAAAAAACCTGGACAAGTGCAAGTCTAACTCGCGCACCGAGGGTTCCGTCTCATTGTTGAGACGGAAAGTATGTACTTACCAAGGCAGGTAAGTATATCAAACATGGCTCTAAGTAACTATAGAAAAGGAAAGCCAGATTGAAGGACATAATTACCTTGATAAAAAGAAAACTTTGATTGAGCGTACATAGCGACCAATTTGAGTGAAATAAAGATTTGATAATACTTATAGATATGGCCTATGACTTTCTGATTCCAGATTGAAGGACAAACTTGCCTTTGCAAACAAGATAAATATATTCTCCCATACACCTTTTGTCTTAACAGACAACAATGTGAGCCTATAAGGGTTTATGATTTTTCCTTATCAGAATTCCTAAAAATATATAAATTGTATTAAACCAAGTCGCTTTCCATGTTTTGTCTGTAACCACTTAGTTTTTCCAAAATACACGAATTTTATCATTTTATTCCAGAAAGAAACATAAACTGACAAAACAGTTGATTTATATACATAAATCAGCTGTTATGTCAGTTTATGTATCGAACAGCTGATTTTTTTTTCGCGATTTCATGTTTGTTTCCATAGTGAAAGTTGATCAGAATGATGGGTACAAACAAACAATCCCTCTATATGAGATTTAGGAAAGCTTGTATGAATATGTACGTATTCCGATGGTTAAGCCTAGAAGAATGAAATTTTCTATTAGTCTACCCCACCAGTGTCCTAAAACTATAAACTTCATTAAGGAGTCAATTGCAAGAGTAACTTTTAATTACAACAATAAAATCGAATTACAACTCACCACATTCTTTCTTTTCATAAGCCTGGAAAGAGTGTCGTCGAGTCGGCTGCGCGAAGGCACGGCGGAGGGTGCCGCGTCGGGACTCTGCGTGCGGCGAGCCACTGAGAAGTCGTGCACGTCGCTGAGGTCCAGCGGCGCGGACAGGTCCACGGGCGCGGCCGAGGGCGCCGGGGCCGCCTGCGCGCGCTGGTGCGCCGGCGGCGGCGCGCTGCCGTCGCCCGGCGCGGCGCTGGCCCCGCCGCCCGTGTGCGCGGCCTGCGGCACGGACAGCAGGGCGTGCAACTTAGCGCGGTCGGTCTCAACGTCGATGGCGATGTGACGCTTAGGCCCCAGCTTGCGCTCGTCGAGCGCGTCGGACGCGACGCGCGCGTCCTGCTTCGCGGCGGCGGGCCACTCGCGGTTCTGAACGGCGTGTGCAATGTGGTGGAGGCGCGTTTCGAGCGCACGCTCTGAGAACCAGCGCTCCGGAGGCAATGTCTCCTCGATTCGCCCGAGTTTGGCTAGCGTTTCTAGTTCAGAGAGGGCGTCTGTGTCTTCCTCGGTATTCCGATCGCAATTATTGGAGGTCCTCTTGCTTCGTCTCAGCGACATGCGCGTCTCGCCGGCAGCCTCTTCAGAGCCGGCTGCGTCTTCCTCGTCAGAAGATATCTTCTGTGTTTCGCTCCTAGTCGCGCTCTTGTGACTCGCATACCACTTGCTAGCGCAATCAGCGAATGGCATTTTGGGATCACAGAATAGCTTACTGTATGTATCACCCAATCCGTGCCTGAAAAAAATATTTATGGTTAGAAAAAAAGAAATTAATCAACTGTTAATGAAGTTAAATCTAATTTTAGTTATAACTGGATACCAGAGAACTAATAATTAACTTTTCTATAAAAGACTTACGCCTGGTTTCAGGAACTAAAATCAACACAAAAATTTGCTTACAAAAAGATGAAGCGCGCGTAACATAAAAACGTTCAAAATCTCGTCGCAATCTCATCTCAGCGACAATCAATGTCAAAAATGTAGGGAAATTAGAAATATTTTTGACAGATTGAGACTGAGATCAGACTGTGAACGTTCTTAAACTTAAGAGAATTGCCCCTCTGCTGTAATTGGTTAAATTAATTATAAACGGCACGCGTCGATAATTTTAGTTCCAGAAACCGGGCGTTCCTGCTTAATATGCCATCGTTGCTCATAATAATATTTGGAAAGTAGATCGTTCTTTGTTTATATAAACCCCTCATTAACAAACCCCGAAAAAAGGTATGCCAACCTCAAACTTAGAAAAAGGTATAATCAAACTGAACTTGGTACTAGTTGCAACTTCGCGTTAATTATAAAGGAATTAGAGGTTTCAAACATTTCTTTGGAGGCGTGAGGAACAGGGTGTAAAGTTCACTCAACCTCCATAGAAAAGGGAGGATCCTCCGACCAGACGGTTTTTGTGTCTGGTGGGCAACTGCCCCACGACTGATATCGGGATGTTTGTATGTATGCTAATTGCGCGGTAAACTCTGCTTGCGAGATGCAGGATTTGCGTGACGTCAGTATGACGGGTTGTTCGCATGTGCCGTTGTAGATACCGCTACAATTTCAAATATCGTACACAGGCCGCACGTCAGTGGTAACAAAACAAGTGTAAACTGGTAAGCGGCTTTCAACGGCGGATGTGTCTTGAACTATTACAGTTATACTTAACAACTGCGTATGTACCTTATCCTACAAACGAAATAATGTGTTTGCCTTCGTCACACGTGGCGAAAAACACAGCAAAAGTACATGGAATTCAAAGCAATGCAAATAAAACTTACTTGCAGACACCTAAAACCAACAGTTTGTCGTGTCGAGCCGGTTGCCACCACGGTGGAGTGTCAGGTGACCGCTCACATAAAGCCAATCGAGTATCTAGTGCAGGATGTGGAGCGACTTCTTCACGTAATACTCGTAGAAGATCAATCCTGTTAAAAGGAATTAGATTAGAAACTAAATACGATCTTGGCGCAAAACGTCCGATTCGCAAAACGTTCGGTTGAAGAAAAAGTTCAATTCGAAAACCTCCGGTTTAAATGTTGCTTTTTATGTAATTTTGGCCGTCGAAAAAAAAATCGTTTTTTAAAACAAACGAATTTTTTTTCGGCGGCCATAAATACATGATGTAAAAAATTACATAAAAAGCTAAATTTGCATGACGGTAAAGCCGTAAAAGAAGTCTGGAGTAAATTAAATCAATTTATAAGTACAGGGTTATTTTTTTAATGAAATTATGGTTAGTAAGCAAAATGGTCAAAGGAACCGTTATCTTGATATTGGAGAAAAAAATAAAAACTAAAAGTTCCTTTTTTCAGATCGGCGCCATTACTATTAAACAGTTCGAAGGGAACTTGTGTCTCAAACAAAGTGACCTCTGCTCTGCCACCGACGAGGCTGTGGAAGTGGCTAAATTTTGGGCTCACAAAATTTGATATGCAGTTTTTCCCATTGACACGCACGAAAAAGTAGATTAGAAGAAGGAAGAATTTGTTTTATTTCGGTTGTTAGTTTACGTGTACGATTTCGCTTGTTACTTTACGTAGAACGTGAATTTGACAAACCACCTAAAATATTCCAAATATACTTGGAAATAGGCCGTAGTGAAAACATTATAAAAACTTATGTCCGTAAGGATTGAGGAGCCACATCAGATTTTTTAAATCTGATCTCACCATTATTTAGCAGCAATGTAGCTGATTTTGCAGCACGAATTCTAGATTTTGCAGCAAAATATATCACTAGTTAAATATAACTAGTGATATATTTTGCTGCTAAAGCTGCGTAGCTGTTTTGCTGGCGTATTTTGCTGCGTTTAGATTGAGGAGCCACCTGGAACTCGTTATGTAATTGAAGATGAATATTTTTGAAAATGTTGTATCATTTAGCAGCAATTGTGCATACCTTCTAAAAATTTAGCTTCTGTAGCGCTAAAATGAAAGAAAATACAATACTTTTAGTATGGCTCCTCAATCTACACTCAAGAGGTGAATTTCTATTGGATGTGAGCGATCAATTAATATATTCGACATAATGATCATTTAGCAGGTGTTGTGTTTGTTTTTGCAGTAGGTATGTATAGGAATAAAATAGTAAAACAGAGTAAATTTTGTAGATGAACGCATTTTCTATGGCTCCTCAATCCTGACGTTCTAATTATATATTAGGTTGGGGAAAAAGTCATTTCGCATTATAGTATGTATGAACTTGTAATAAAATCTCTTTGGCTATACTATTTGTATCTGGCTGGTTTTGGTATCATTGAAAGTTTAAATTTTAAAGAACATAATTCCAAATTCAAATTAGGAAAACGTGTGATCTTCATTTGTTTTTCGTACTGTCAAGATGAGTGAATCTAATGAAGAAATTCGATACATTTTAAAATGTTACTACAAAAAAGGTAAAAATGCAACGCTATACTACGCAAAACTATAATTCTACCGAATTTAAAAATTAACGTTGGTGAAACTTCTTCATCTTCATCATCAGATGATAGTGACTAAATTAGATGATGAAGACGAAGAAATGCCACCAACTATTTAAAAAAAATGATTATTATTTCCATTAATCTTAATTTTTAAATCATCATTGTGATCGGTTGTTTCATTCATTTATTTTGTTGTAAGTTTGTGTGTGATGAAGACGTTAGGTACTATAAATAAAGCATAATTTTAAAATATTATTTTTATTTTGTTTATATTATACGTCCATATTTGTTAAAACAATTTTAATTAAGGTGGATGCGCTGCAGTAACCCGCGAAATCAGAAGAATCCGGAGCAATTCTAACTTAGAGGGATGTATTGATGATTTTCAAGGTTAAAATTGTATTACATATTACCTACATATTTCTTATTCTAGCGCATCATATTATTTTGATTAAGATACAACCTTACACTGACCTGCAAATTGCAAAAAACGCAAGAAAATTTGAATTTCGCCAGCTACCGCAGCGCATCCCCCTTAAAATTGTTTTATCATAACTTTGAAATAAAATGTTTTGCATTCCTGCTTCTCCGAGCCTCTTTTTTCTAATGCTATTATAAATGGAGTACAGTGATATATTTTGCTGCTAAATCTAGAATTCGTGCTGCAAAATCAGCTACATGTCTGCTAAATAACGGTGAGATCAGATTTAAAAATTCTGATGTGGCTCCTCAATCCTTACGGACATTAAAAACTTTACATATTTACCTCAAACAACGCTTACATTAGTTAACAGCATTTTTAATTTATTGGCAATTATATGATTACTGTATTTGGGTTGTTTTTAGCAGTCAAAGTACAAGTTTCAGACTTTACGACTTCATAACGAATCGAACTGTCAAAACCTTCCAGTTTTCGATCTGTCGGTAGGACTCCTTCGATACAGTTTACAAAGCAAGTTTATTCAAAATAAGTAATATCATACCATTACCTTTCAAGAGTAGCAATAGCTCTCTCTTCTCCTATAGGCTCTGCTTTTAAATCTGCTCTTGTCGGTAGCTCAGCTTCTCCAACAGAAAGTCCACACTGACGTTTGCACATGGCCATAAATGCCTTTAAATAATCCGTTAAAGCGTCATCACTTTTAGTGTCCAATCGTGCAAGTGTTCTAAAACGACTCCAGCGAAGACTTTTAGTGGTTGGGTCGAACTCCACGCCATAGGAAGCGACGGTACGGCGGAATGCTTCTTCGTCTGCGCGCGTCCAACGCCATTGTGAAACCTCATCTCTGGCCAACTGATCCATCCGCTCTCGGCGCTCCATCTTCTGAATGAAATTCTTACTTAATAATCTTATACATGTTTGATCTTAATTATAAATATTGCTTAGAGTTAATTTATAATTAAACGTCAATGTGACCATACATTTTTTCTCATTAAGTTAATAATGTATGTGTAATAAGCAAGTGATGTGAGTGTGTGTGTGTGCGTGAGCGTCATATTTTGAATATGGTTTTTGATGTTTGTAAGTCCACTGTGTGTGTGTTGTGTGTTACTTGTTCGTATGTGTCGATGTGACGTACTGTGATATCTTATTATATAAGAACGGGCTTTTTGAAAGATGGGACTAAGTAGGTATACTATCTCATTTCTAAATATTTTAATACGCAGGAGACAACTTGTGTACGAAAACAAATGTTTATGTGTAAGGTTTCCAAAAAACACGCGCAGGAGACACGGCTTTACGTACATGCCGTAACTATTTTATGAACGGAATATAGCAGAAAACATTTTTTTAAATCGGTTTTTTCTTTTAAAGTTCATTTTTATGAAACATTTGTGATCTCTTAGAAAGCTGCTACGCTTAACACTTTCGACTCCACCCACTTTTCATAGAGCTCATGCTGGATGCCGCCATACATATTGCAAGTGGACCCTCCAGGGGGGTCACCGGCATTACGTTTGCGCTAAAGTGAACCCTCGAGGAGGGTCGGCGGCATTAGGTTATAAACCGTATTATAAAACACTGTAAAACGAAGTAAAATAGTGTTTTTACAATGTCTTATTGCAAATACCCCCAGGGATACTAAATATAGTATCCCTGGGGGTATTTACATGTACTAGTGGGGTGGAGACGTGAAATATTGAAATATTAAAAAATTAAGAAAAGTATGATCGCTCGCTTTGATCCCGAGACAGGGGTGTCCAACCTTTCTGAAATATTCACGCAATGTAATAATTTTTTATTGTATTGAATAGGAACAACAAACAATTACCTACATTATGCAATATTAGTAGTTTTTTAGTATGCAATATTAGCCTTCCGATCTTTGTCTTTCATTCATGTTACTTCGAATACTTACTTGTTCCGTTCCGAAGATAATACAATTAATTAGAGATGAGCTGATGCTGTGTCCAAAATTGTTGAGACACTAGGTACTATCGTTTTGAAATGAAATGTAGACGCTGAGATTGGATAGCAGAAAGATATCATAACGAAAATCGAACAAAATTAGCAGAAATTATTAACATATTTTTATCAATTTATATTAAAATTTGCTGGAAAACGTTATGTTTTTACAGAATAGTCATAATATTTCCAAACAAATAAAACTTAAGAGACATTGTAATATATTAATGATTTCAGTTATTATTATTATTCAGCAAATAACCTAGTAGGTACTTATCATTTCAACCGCGTATCATACTGTGATCAACCATACGAATGAGCAGAGCTGCAAATTGATTAAAAAAATGTGCATTTTTTGGGCCTAAGCACTGATAATTTCTAGTCGTCGTACATTGTCTATGGACTGTTGGATTTGGGCGTTTATTTATTGTATTTTTATTTAAATATTTGAACACAGTAATGATTTACAACAATTTAGTAAGAGGAATGCATGTTTTTAGATAAAGCAGTATGTCATTACATCACAAGGGAAAACGCTTAAATGTTACTTTTGAATTTAATCTTTTTGCGATTTTGTAAGTACTGTAGAGGCTTGTCTGCCGAAGGCAACCTCATATGTTGCAGGCCGGATATAATTTAGCGCGAATGACATTCGAACGTTCAAGCGAGTGTCAAAGATAGAAGTTTCTAGAATAAGAGGTGACATTTAGACGTGAAGATGTGAAAACATTCTATAAATATAAATATAAAAGGGATCATTGTGTTTGATTCCTCCCGGTACCTTGGAGGGCTCGTCTAGCTCTCCACAGTACCTACCTATGCATGTTAAAGATTTTTGCAGATTTAAAAAAAATGCAAGCTAGGTAAAGGCATCGTAATATTTTTTCAATTCATTCAGTTGTTATAAACATTGACAAGCATTATTTATATTTATTCCAAATTTCAAGTCTATAGCATTAGTAGTTCTTGAAATAAGCAGCTGTTACAAAAGAACGGACAGACAGACAAACGAAGTCGCACCATGGGTGTTCTTTTTTACCATTTTGATACGGAACCTTGAAAAGCTTCTATTTTTAAACTCTTCCTCGTAATTTATAATCTCAAAATAAATATGTTTATTTTTAGTGAATATTTGTACCTAACCGCAAAATGGTTGAGCACCCCTGAAATACGGGCATCATAGCTCCCAATTATTTTTGAAAATAAAAATGCTGGTATTTGAAAACCAACGAGTATACTGATAAATCTTGTTAAAATATACGACTAATTTTATTTTCATAGTTTATAATGCTGTGTGCGGGTTTACGTCACACAGTGCTCTAAAATTTCATAGTTTGTTTGTGTTGTGGTTGTTTGTTTATTTGTGTTTGTTGTTTGTGTTTGTATTAAAACGCAATTATATAAAAAATGCTTTTGTATTACGCACCTTAGCTCTTTGTTGCATTTTAAGCTCCTCTCTTTTGTAGTTTCTTTGATATGCAGTGATTAGTCTCCGGAGTCTCGTATTCAAATCTTGCATTGAGGGCCATAAATGTCCACCACTACTACTTTGAGTACTATCATCATCAGGCCGAGGAGAAGCCGCGGGGGATGTTGCTCCAGCTCCACTAGATACATCGTCTGTGCAATCTTCGTCTCCTACTACACTACCTCTCACCTTCCTTTCTTCACTCCTGTTACACATCATATACATGTCAGTCAGTCAGACCTCATTTTTAAGATAAGAAATCAGATTTTTTAGTCAAGTAGAACGATGAAAATCAAGCGAATATCCATTCACTTTTTCGTTAAGTTCGACTTAACGAAAAACTGAATGGATATTCGTCGACGCACTAAGCCGCCCCCTGCGTCTATTTCGCAGTTTTGATTAATTTGTCAATGTTACTAAATCAAATGATCAAATGTCGCTGTGTATAGTACTTTTTATTTATTAATCAAATAATTAAACCAGCGAATATTTGACTGTTATTTGCAACATTGCCAACTTTAAAATGCACCCCCTCTTAAAATGCGTTTAAATTTTCTTAAATATCGTATTTCAGGATAAAAATTTAGCCTGAAGTGTATTTTCGCATGATGCAGTCACAATGAAGCTTAATAATGCGGTGCCCGCACGACAGCCAACATTATATAGTTCGTATTTAATATCGGGTAACGTGCGGGCACCGCATAGCGGTACTTATGCTACGCAGAGATTTTACTGGGTCTAACTAAAAGTGACCGAGGTTTTAGAAGGGAACTGTACCTACATGTATTCCCGTAAATCATATCAATTATGTACTGTTACAGTTTCTCGTCATAGGAAGATATGTAGACAATAAATCTTTCAAACACCGTCTCAACTCCAACTTTCAGTTCTACGTCAACAAATAGTCAGGTCACACACTAGGCGTCTACCAGACCAGTGTACAACGCGACGCCACTATCAGATCTACACACTACGAGGCCTATATACATCTTAGATTTACGACGACGTGTTGCCGGTGGGTCTTCAACGTGGGGCCCACGGATGGTACTACCGTAGAGCCTTAGTTTGTTGGAATTGGGTGACAAATGGGCAACGAGTGGTTCAAGCGTCATACAGAAATAATTTTTAATTACTATCCAAAATTAAATGATGTTGAAAATAATAAAATACTTTGTTTCTTTTACTCTCACTCAGTACTTAAATAGTATTGAGATATGGCATCACAACATTGTGTAAAAAAGTCTGCGTTTGTGGATACCACACCGCTGCACCCGCATTTCGTTACGCTCATTTACCATAGTAAACGTGGCAAGCATACTAGTCGACGTTTAACTTCGTAACCACGCTGAATTGATAATACTATCGCGAAAAACATTTTATTGTAAAAAATTCTAGAATGTAGTCTTTGAAAAATACCAACCGGGATTTACCTACATAAAATTTAGATGGTGATTAAAAAATAATCCTGTATAATTCTTTCTTTTGAAAATTCTACTACACGTAGCTTTATTTTGAGACGAGTTGGTGTCGAGTAGTTGGGTGTGAGATGGCCATAATGGCCGAAAACGAGTTCTGTATCCCAATTGCGTAATACACTTTCAGTTACAAATCCATTGTTTATTCGCGTCTGCCAGCCTTTTCCGAACTATTTTGGGGTAGACTTCCGAACGTTATAGGGCAGGCGACGCAATGAATGTTGTTGAATTGTCAAAAAGTGTGTTACGCAATCACCCTGCTGGATAGTATTGCAATAAATAAATGCAGAAAGTATAATTTGGATGAATGATTGATTATTTTGCTACTTTTGTTTTATTTAATCACGGATAAGCCTGATTAGGTGCGAAATTCTCATAAAAAAAGAAAAAATATCCTATGTACTCACTTGATATCTGTACATTCAGCATCATCTGGTGGCCCCAGTTTGTCTACAAAGCAAAGTTGTGGATCTGAACGCATAGCCAAATAATTTTCGTAACCATGGACGTATGTTCCTACAAGCAAGGACACGTCACACTCACTATCCCACCACAGGCGTGGAGGTGTGCTGTCCACACCACGAGGTACGCGCATTCCCAAGGAACTGCAAAAGGAATAAAAATCTATCTTAGCACACGACGTTGTCAACTTTTGGGATGTGGATTAGGCACACATTGTTACGGTAGTCGCTATGGTCAATGATCTTAAGGGTGTTTTACATGAAAAGATAACAACCACTTCTGTTGTGATTGTGAAGGCTGTCGATCATTATCATTAATGTCTGCCAATGTAAAGAGCAACCAATAGTCGTGCAAAAAGGATGCTGGTGCATAAGGAGACCTCTTATTCTATTGAAACTCCGTACTAAGCCAGGTCAGCGCAAGGTCGAAATGTTACCACTGAACTACGAGCTGTTTTTGCCAATACTAGTTCGAACGGTAACTTGCCTGTGTTGCGCATGAATAATACGTGTTCTTTACACGGTGCTAGTCAATTATTGCTTTAATTTTCTGGTATGCAACAAGCAATACTGCAACCTGCATTGTGTAATTGGCAAACTTTCTAATATAAAATGAGAGAAATATATTTTTTACCTGGCATGGACTCCACTCTCGATTTGTGTCGCGTAGTCACCTATGACCTCATGTTTTATGTAATACATCATACGTACTCGTAGTAAAACCCTGAAAAATATAGCCATGTTCAATTTCGATATCTTTGTATATCATTTAAATAATATGACAAACCATCCTATTCACAGAGTACATTATGCTCCTATTTCTATGCTACGCTCGCCAGGCTTATGTCAATATAAAAAAAAAACATTTTAATAATATGTAGTTTGAGAGCATAAATTATGACCGACATTTTTGCCATATCGTTTTACGACCAAAACCGTAGAAGATCGATAGATTTGGTTATTCCGAATCCAAAAACACTAATTAAAAAAAAAATACGTCACAACTGCATTTTCAAATAAATGTAAAAAAAAAATACTGTACTGTTTCACGGCAATCTGGCCATTTTCAAAATGTAGTTGTACGGAACGATAGTTTTTAGATACCGTAAACAATTTTCAAATACCAGTAGCTTCGCACGTACCCACCCAGGAGACCATTTGAGAAAATTACAAATGGAGCAAAATAAAAAACCCACAGCATACCGTCTGAAAATCTTGATTTTTAAGTGAATGTTGGTCAGTTGATGCCAATAAATCATATTTCAGAAGGAAGTATTGAGTCTTATGTATTGAAATTTTAAAACCACTTTGAACGTGTTGAAATAATTTACCGATCGGTAACATAGGATGCTGTCTAGAAACTGTTGGACATGACAAAAAAAAAAGTTGCCCAGATGTAGAAAAAAATTATATCAATTTTTTTTTGACCTTGCATAAATCTCGTACTGTAGAGTCGATTACACAAAAATCTAATCAAAAAACGATTCGAGATGGACGTAAAATAAAGTGAATGACATTATTGCCGATCTTGCAGAGGACTATGATACCAATGACATTTTGATTTTTTGTGTAACATAAATTTTTGGAATTAGTTGCTACATCGGTCTAACGTTGCGAGAAAACTAAGAGTCCAAGTCCGTTTTTTCAAGCGTTCTCGAGGTTGGCGTACATGTTAGGTTAGACAATAGGATGACCATAGATTTGAAGACATATCTCGTGGAAACGTGAGCCTTGTCGCGCTGCGCGTGTTAGCTCGCTGGGAATGGGAACACGCCCAATATAACGCCATGTCATTAATTAAAATACATCCAGCTATTTTGGTGCTACGAAAACTAATAAAGAATCTTATACATACAAAGATACGCACGAAAAACATAACCTAACATTCTTGGCAGTCGGGTAAAAAAATATGTACTTACTTATTGGCATGTCTAAATAAATGCTTTTTGTAACTGTTTTCCAGATACAATTCACAGTCATATTTTTCTGTCGAACTCCAATGAATCGGATCTTCCCATTTTTGAGGATCATTGGATTTAGGCAAATCCTTTGGTCTGTTTTTCTTTTTTGCGTTTCTTCCACGAGGCACAGGATTATGTAGTCCACTATGATTTCTAGAGATGGTAACTTCTCCGTTTTCACAAGGTTCTATTAGATCCCATATAAAATTTCTTATTTTCTCATCGCCTTTATAATGGCGTAAACAATATAAAACCTGAAATTGAAACGACATACTTAACCAAACAAACCAATGTATCTTGTGGTGTCGCAGACATTACGTAATATTATCAGTACAAATTTCAACTCAGTCAAAGTCTTAAACTTCTTCGGTATTAGCATGGCAAATCATCATAAGAAAACGAAATTTCAAGAAGTAAACAGAAAATCTTCTTAAAATATACGGTAAGCAAAGGATCCAGCCGTTTCGGAGATTAGCTGTATATAATTTCATATGCATGTCCGGCAATCAATCGCACAGTGTACTGTGCCTTTCAAACATCATTTTACGGTCTTTAACTCAGGACGGACTAACGTAAGGCAAAAGTTTTGTTAGCAGCAAATGTTCTCCTTGGAAAGCTTCTTCCATTAGTGTGAGGATACATAAATACATTTTATGGCTTGGGCGCCAAGAAAGTTCTTAAAACTTCGGTGCCCTAGTAGTCGCCTATTCAGTCATTAACTCCGAACTGACTAACAAAGGTTCTCCTTTATAAGCTCTTTTCGTTGGTATACATCTTATGGCTATTGGGCTTTAGGGCAGATAACTGTAGTTTGTTCCCCATTCTCCTTTTAACGTTTTTGTTTATTTAATAATTAATTTAAAACAGTGCAGTCAAAGGTGAAGCTACCCGAAACTGTCAAATTTTCACAATCAACCTTGAACCTCAATGCTTAATAAATAAAGTTGAAAATCTATTAAAGAAATTTGACAGATTGTAGTAGCTTGATGTGCTGGCGTCTGTACACCACATTTTCACGCGTTTTTAAGACTCGGGTTGTTGAATTGATTTTATTTTTGAAGTTTTCTTGTTTCTTAAAAACTTAACCACACTAGCCTGTTGAAATAATAATTATATTATTATTATTATATCAACAACATGCAATGCGAATCAACGCACTCACAAAGACACGCGCTGTTACACGAAATCTTAGAATAGAAAGAAAGAAAATAATAAACAAAATAAAAACCAGACAAGTGTTGTGCCCGGCTGCCCGCGACTTCACCCCTATTAATTTGCAATATCGGATTGAAGGACAAACTACTATTGCATTGCAGTTGACAAAAAACTTTTGATACAATGGACCGATTTGAACACAATAAAGGCTAAATGTTACTTCAAGATACGGTCAATGAATTTTCGATTCCGGATTGAAGGACAAACTTAACAGTTAAATATAAATATTCTCCCATAAATCTTTCCAAATCACGGTTGATGCTGCAATTGCAAATGTAAGTAGTAATCGCAATATTCGGATTTAAACTCACTATTATTCGCGCACAGTCTTCTATAACAGGAATTGTCCAACCTTTTCTAAACTGATTTTTCTCTACGATTTCTTCCCACCGCGCCCACCTGCAATAAGAATTCAAGGAATCAACATGTGAAGCAGCAGTTTACCGTAGAACATAAAAATGTGGCGATCAATTTTGTATGGTAATTATTTACTTCCCTTCCGAAGGCTAATTACCGTAGTTAAAAGGACGTCGCACACTACGCGGCCATTTCACAACTTTGGCCGCAAAAGCTCCGACCAAGATGCGGACGTTCATAGTAAAGATCACGAAGTTTGGTAAGGTAGTCGAAAGGCACGTCGTGCACCTAGTGCGCAATGCGCATTGGGTGAAGAAACATTGCTTGGGTGCGGCAGCCACTGACCGTGTTTGTGGCCGCGACGTGCGCGAAGCATTGAGATAGTAACAAACTTCAACATCACGCGTCACAAAACAGATCAGTTCAGTCTTCAGTTATGAGGACGTAGCTTTGAAACCACTAAGCATTATGAACAAAGAAGATACATCTACCTCTTTCACACTAGCTCGCAAATAATTGGCAAACGTTAAGTAGAGGGAGAAAGTGTTATAACTTGCTAATGCAAGCTCGGTGTTATCCACCATTTTTGGAACGAAGTTCCTTATCGCGCGTTGTGAAAGGGGGCTAGACGGAAAATATTCTTACGAAAAGTTGTCACGACACAATCGCTACGAGTGCTACGCCGTAACCGATGCGTAGATTATCCGCTACGCAGCTACGTCGTCGCAGAGCTACATTAGTAGATTATGCACCGAGGGGCTAAAGTTGTGTCTTATGTCACGGGCGTCATATTGAATCTCGAGCGCAATGAAGGATTCGGGATTTAACTCACGAGCGAAGCGAGGGAGTTAATACAAGAATCCTGAATGCAGCGAGGGATTCAAGCTAGCCCAAGGCAAAGACACCTTTAGCCCAGAGGAGGATAACTTTTTACACCTACTGTGAGAAAATAATAGCCATAGTACGAAAAACAAAATAAATTAAATAATGTTACAGCCAATTCCTATTACGGTATTACGGCGCGGTACGGTATTTGTTATTATTAATGCCAGTTTTAATGTTATTCCATTCCTTTTTAAAAATGGTTCGTAGTTATCTAATTATTCTTACAATATTATGTCTTCGAAAACATGGCAACGATATGAAGAAGCAGTCGTTATGATTTTGTAGGAAATCGAGAATATCATCCACGCGTAGTAAGGGTATCGAGAATAGCTTTCCTCTTTCTGGCACCAAAGGGTGTGTGTTAGTACTATACTGCCAATTTAGCTGAGCATGTGAGATTCCAAATTCAAATCACATTATTGACCAGCGGGTCATAATGAAATCCAGTACAACATTATTGACCGGCTGTGCCCCCGGCCAATAATGACTCACTTTAGGTTAAGGTTGCTTGACATATAATTTGACATTTTCGAGCAGGTGGTGTGAAAATTGATTTATAGAAGATTTTTATTGGAACGAAGTTTTGGAACGAAGTTCCTTATCGCGCGTTGTGAAAGGGGGCTAGACGGAAAAAATTCTTACGAAAAGTTGTCACGACACTTTTTGCTATAGTAAGCTATGCTATAGTAGTCTGTGAACTTCGTTCCATCCGGGTGTCCCTTGACACCTCTCAAGTTTTTTTAGTCAGGTGGAATTGTATGCAGCCTATGAATTTGAAATATTGTTCATATTCAATTATATTTCAACTGACACGGCGACGTGTACAGGGTGCAAACATGCAGGCTTCACCATGCCGAAATTTACGCATTCTGTACATCTACTACTAAGGAAGCTACTATTAAAGCCGGTTGTGTCTGCAACTTCATCTTGGATGTCTATAATATTTATTAACGGGTCGATAAAACCACAACCAACCTCGTTGTCTCGTTCCGACACATGTGATGTAAGCGTGGAGTACATTCACCATTTGGATATGTGTTGGGTGCCAAACATCACATAGTGTCGTCCTCAAAATTTAGGTTCATTCAGACGCACAGTGACCATTTTTCGGACATCAGTTTTTTATTAGAAATACAGATATAATTAGTCATTTAAAACGTCAGAGTAGAACTCCCGAGTGACAAATATGCCTAATTTTGTAGATTTTTTATTTTTAAATCTCACAAATTTTCGTCTGGATAAAGTTTATTAAAAATGTACACCTAAAACTAATTGCAATAAAAAGTAATTAATTAGGTAGTTCAAAAGTGTATTTTAAGATTCATTTTATAGAGCTTAAAATAATCGCGTAAGTTGCTTAGAACCGGAGAAATCATATTTTTTTAATTTTTAGTTTTTATTTTTTTTCTCAAGTAATCCGCTATTTTAGGAAAAGATATTAATACTAAAATTCAGATCTGTTATTCTTCTATTACTCACAAAAAAACTATGTCCTAATCTCGTGGAGTCTAGGAACTACAGGCGATTTTAGTTTTATCCGGATTTCTCCTCATTAGGGTTGTCACTCTTTTAATTAATTAAATATGCGGATATGAATAAAACTGACAATAAAATTGATGTTAGTTTATTTCAGTGATACGTTTTATGCGGCATGGGAAGGGGTCCACCCTCGGAAGGTATTTTGCTAAAACCCCATGTCGATGCATGTAACGTTGAGGAACGGGGGTGAGGCATCATGGAGCCGTACCAGACCCATGATGCTACTTTGCCTCAGCAGAATCTGACCCGCTCTGCTGGGGAATATCCTTCTGGGCTCCGACCAGAGGACTTAATGCTAGGAGAGAGGAGGGCGCCAACCCTCAAGCTGGTCAGCGAGAGGCATTTGAAGCTGTGGATACCGCCGCAGCCGGCTCTCTTCATCCTCCGGGAGTGTCCGCAAGTTCATAAGGAGATGAACTCAGAAAAACATTAACTCGATTGGACGTTTTTAAAATGTTTACAAAGAATACAGCCTTAGAATTTAGCCTTAGTTTTGAAAAGCAATTTAATATATTAGTTTTAACAAATCCTAAAAAATTAACCTATATAATTTTCTTAAAAAAAAAGTGGTCCCATCGGATAAAGTGACAACCCTAAAAAAAACGAATTTTTGACTATAACTTCTAAACTCCACGATATTAGGATGTGATTTTTTTGTGAGTAATAGAAGAATAACAGATGTGAATTTTACTATAAATATCTTTTCCTAAAACAGTGGATTACTTGAGAAAAAAAATAAAAACAAAAAAGTGAAAAATAAATATTTCTCTTGCTGTAAGAAACTCACGCAATTCGTTAAAGCTCTATAAAATGAAGCTTAAAAGACACTTTTAAACTACTTGATAAATTATTTTTTATTCCAATTAGTTTTTGGTGTAGATTTTTTTTAAACTTTATCCTGATGAAAATTTATGATATTTCAACAAAAAAAATCTACTTGATTAAGCATATTTGTCACTCGCGAGTTCTACTCTGACGTTTTAAATGACTAATTATATCTGTATTTCTAATAAAAAACTGATGTCCGAAAAATGGTCTCTATAATACACTGTGAGACGTAATAAAACCACGCCACATCGCAGCGACAAAATATGGACAAACAGTGGTTACGTGTGAATAGACTATTCATCTTCATACAAATTAGCGCCCGTCGACACGTAGTGTCCTTGAGGTACGTATGATCGGGCCCGTAAAGCAACCTACCACTTTCCCAATATTATAACCAAGTTCCAACTCACCCGAATGTAAGTAGACCTCTTTCTATTTTAAAACATTCTGATCTTGTCCATGACCCATAAACAACCTCTTCATCCACAGGAACACCTTCATGACGGGGTATATAATCATCGCTTGCATATCTGCGTCCCTTTTTACCAAGTTTGTCTTTCTTTCTTTTACTCCTTAAACTTATTCCTGAAAAAAAAATGTATTAATTTGTCTACACATTTCTATCGTCCGTCCTTTCAGCCCTATCTGACGACCATAAACCAAAAAGGTATACTATTTAGGCATCCCTAAAAGAAATTATGAAAACCCATAAACCCAATCACTATCAATCAAAATTATTTATTATTTAATTATGTATTGGCCAAACCTCTGCTAAACAATACAATTAGTTGATATTACAAACGTGATGATGACGAGTATTGCGCCTATGTAATTTTTACGGTTACCATCGAACTAAAGTTTTCAATAGAAGGGTCAACATACACGACGCTTCGTGAAGCGTCTTTTTACACCCGCTATAGTAAGAAATCTCTGTTTTTAAATCGTAAAACCCATATGAAGCTCGGGTGGGACACTAGTATGATATAATTACAAATTCTATATTTAAAAGAAGAGAAGATCAGTAAATATTCTCACCTTCCTCATCCTCATCAGAATCTGGAGTGACCTCCATATCAGACATTTCCATGGGACCATCATCATGGCCGTATCTTTTAATGACTGTCCGTTTCCTGGGTTCTGTTACTATCAAATCTTCGTCTTCTTTTTTTTCTGTAGTATCAATTTCTGCTTTTTTGGCCCATTTATTCCAGAAATCAGGATCTCTAATGTCAATATCTGAACGTTGGTCTGCTGCAGAAAAACTAGCTTTAGAAAATGTTGATCCTTTTTCTGACTCCATCTGAATAACTTGAGTTCTGCGCGCTAATATCATTTCAATATCTTCCTCACAAAATTTGTCACCAGCATTATCTTCGTCCATTACAGCGCCATATGCACCTTTTTTAAGCAAATCTTCAATTTCTTTTTTAGAAAGTTGCTTTACGCCTGTTTCTTTTCCTTGGATTGTATTCATACTCTGTAATATTGCTTTGTCTAGGCCAAGCTTTAGTGACGCCTTATCAAACATCTCTCTTTCGTACGAATTGCGACAAATTAATCGATATATTTTAACCATTTTTTGTTGTCCTATACGATGGCATCGAGCTTGTGCTTGTAAGTCATTCTGTGGATTCCAATCGCTGTCATAAATTATAACCGTATCCGCAGCTGTTAGATTTATGCCCAAACCACCTGCTTTCGTACACAACAGAAATACAAACCTATCAGAGTCCGGTTTAGAAAATCTATCGATTGCTTCTTGTCTCAAATTACCCCGTATACGTCCATCAATCCTTTCAAAGGGATATTTTTTAAATAGAAGGTAATCTTCTAAAATGTCTAAGCATCTAACCATTTGGCTAAATATCAAAACTCGGTGACCACCTGCTTTTAATTTTGGAAGTAATTTATCAACCAGTACCATTTTACCAGACGAGTCAATGAGTGCTTTGTAATAAGCTTGTTTATCTTCCCCATTGGCTTGTTTATAGTCAAATTGTATTTGGTCTTCTGCTCCATTTAGTAGATATGGATGAATGCAACACTTCCTCAGTTCCATCATAGTATTCATCAAATTGGGAATATTAGCTGCCGAAGCAGTACCTTTTTGTAAAAAACTGAAATTTCTCTCAAGTATTGCTCTATAATACTTTTTCTGTATGTTTGTTAATTCAACTTCAATTATCGTTTCTTCTTTTGGAGCCAACGTTTTTTCCACGTCTTCTTTTAATCTTCTTAGCATCATAGGTTTTAAAAGTGCTTGCAACTTGACCACTTCCGATTCACTCTTAAGTTGACCAAATTCATTTAAGAATGCATCACTACTAGAAAACTGTGATGGTTCAAGAAAATTAAGCAGAGAAAACAGTTCATTGACATTGTTCTGCAGTGGGGTGCCAGATAATAAGACCCTATGCTCCAAATGAAGCTGACGTAATCCCTCCAACAATTTACAATTGCGATTTTTCAGTCTATGAGCCTCATCAATCACACATATTCGCCAGTTAAACGATTTTAATTCCTGGAAGTCTGTTACAATTATTTCGAATGTTGTTATGAGAACGTTAAATTTAGTAATTTCTTTGATAGGTTCACCTTGTTCGTTCTTGTAATAAAATTCATATTCCTGCAGCATACTCTTACTCTGTTGTGAACCATGATAAACGACAACGTTCATTTCTGTCCATCCTTCAAATTCTCTCTGCCAATTAGGTATAGTAGACAGAGGAGCTATAATTAAGAAAGGTCCTCTTACACCATATTCCCAAACAGAATTTACAAATGTTAGACTCTGTATAGTTTTTCCTAATCCCATTTCATCCGCTAATATGCAGTTGCGATTATTATGCCAAGAGAATAACAACCAGTTAAGCCCTTCGAGTTGATAAGGCCTTAATGTGTTTCCTCCTTTATACAAAGGTGATTCTTTTAACTGGACCCACTGATCTGCAGACGGTCGCTTCTTAAACTTCCACTTTTCTTTTGGGGGTATTTCACTAAAAGTCTTATACTGCCTTATCTTATCGACATCAATATCCTCTTCCAATTCCCATGTACTATCTTCATATTGTAAGCTTTTCCATTTGACTAAATAATGTTTTACAACAGTATTATTTGCAGGGTCTTGATTTTCTGACATATCTAGAATTCTTTCCACCTCTACATAGTCAGGATTGAACGGTTCGTCATCTAATAACTCAAATATATTCAATTGTTGAGCTTGTTTCTGCTTAAATCGTTTTATTTTTGAAAATATTCGTTTATCACCTTTGTAAAGTTCTTCTTCAGTTTTCCATTCACAATGTAGATATGAAAAGTTCCTGTACTTTACAAAATATTCCTCTACATCAACCATAACCGGCTTAATGTTTCTGACTTCTTGATCTTCTTTATTGATATCCGCAGTTATTTCTGCTTTAGTAATTTCTTGACTGAGCTCGATTTTGTCACTAATGTCCTCTTCCTTAATTTCCTTTTTGGCTTCATTACTCATTATTGGTTCAATATCATCATTGGATTTACAAGAAACAACCGTTTCCTTTTCGTTGTTAGAAGTATTAGCTGACGATTCACTGGCATCAATTTCTAGTTTTGGTATAACTTCACTAGTTGATGGTTCAATTTTAAATTCTCTTTTTCCCATACGACAAGCTAACACATGTTGGACTATCATGGCATCTTCTTCCGTTGTATTCACGTAAATATAGTTAGGTTTAGGTAAACCTTCAGATCTGCTATTCTCTTTGGTATCTAAATCTTCAGATTTAAATTCTTTTTCGACCTTGGGAGTGGCTATTGAAAATTCATCATCAGATAAACGTATCATGACATCATCTGTGTATTTTTTACGTTGTGTGTTTCTAGCAGATCTTCTTTTTAAACTATCGTCACCTTCCGGTGGCGGCGACGGCGGGGGTGTTGACATCATATCATCAGGTTCGCCATCAGAATCAGGAATTAGCCCACCACGTTTCTTTCTTCTTCCACCTAAAGATTTTCTTAGAGTTAGTTTTTTGCAACTTCCCCCAGCAGACGTCCGTTTTTTTGAAGACCTTCTTTTTTGAGTTATTGAATCCATATCATCGTCTTGCTCCCGTTTAGCTTCAGCTTCTTCTAACAAATCTTTGATTGCTATTTTTGAAACCGGAATGTCATCAAAATCCGTTACGTTGGATTCATCTAAGGAAAGTTCAGGAATAATTTTCGATACATTGGGAGTTTCAATGTTAGAAATATTTTGAGTCATTGATAGTTCACTTGGTGTAGTATCCTTGTCAGTTTCTAATAATTCATAAGACGTTGTAGTGTCCGCCTGTATTTCCAAAGCATCCTTCTTTGAAATTCTTTTCTTTCTAGGTGCGCTTGGATCTTTCGGTTCCCGTTTTTTACGTTCTTTCACTGGTTTGTCACCTAATTCTTTAACTTTAGGTTCTTTAGGGGTTCGGGGCTTTCGCTCTTTGTTTTTCCGAGGTCCTCTTTGTTTTCTTACTTTACCACCATTTATATCATCTATAGAAATTGCACTGCTGTCTAAGTTAGTGATATCTTCATTCAATTCTAAATCAAGTTCTGAAGTACTTTGTAATCCAGTCCCAGCTGTTACACAATCTTCAGAAACAGGTAGCTGATCTAATGGTTGCGCCGTAGCAGCAAATTTCTCCTTCTTGGCTCTTGGCTTTCTGGGTTTAGCAGGTCCTTTGCCACGACCTCGTCCAGTTGTACTAGTAACTTGAGGACTTTCTACCATTTTTGTTCCATATACAGGATTTTGTAAAGTGCAATTTGGGCCTCCATTACACTTATCGTTAGATTCATGCTGCTGAATTAAGGCTAATCGTTCTTGTAGGCACCTAACTTTTTCTTGGTTTTCATTAGAAGGCGGCAAACAGTAGATATCTTGTATTTGTTGTTGTAATGACATCCTCTCTTGTTGATGAGACGCTGGATATATGTTTGGGATATTAGGGTGAGGCATTGAATTTGGCCCTAACATTAACATAGTTGGATTAATGTTATGAGGTATATTTGAGATAATGCTTGGTGGGTTTGGTGGTATTGGTGCATGCAAATTAGGAACACTCATTGGTAAGCCTACTGGAACGTTAGGAATATTTGTTGCTACATTTGACTGAGCAATTGGCGGCATATTACTGGGTATGTTAGGCATATTTGTGTGAATATTACCTGGGATTGAAGGAATTAGTGGTATACTACTCTGCTGATTGTGAACAGGTATACTAGATGTTACAGTATTAGGAAGGTTTGCATGTTGCATCGTATGATTGGATGGTAAATTTGCTTGTACGTTAGGTGGTACTGCTTGCGTAACAGATGTGGGACCACTTTGGTAAGTAGAAGATACATTATGAGCAGCACTGGTGTTAACAGAAGATGGAATACTAGTTGGTAGATTTGCTGATAAACCTTGTGTTACATTAGGCATATTTGCTGAAACATTTTGTAGGTTGTTTGCAGAATATCCCTGATTTCTAGCCACATTATTGCTTGGCATACTTTCGTATTGGCTAGTTGTGTTAGCATTTGTCATTAATGGTACTTGCATTTGTTGAGATGCTCTTATTTGTGAAATATCACCGATTGAAGAATTCGTGTTTGTCATTGTAGACAGAGATAATGCCGTTGCGTGAACAGTTTTGCTTTCTTGCGTAATAGTATTTTCAGTTGATTTCTGTTTAGGTTCTAACTTTTGGTCATTGTTATATGTTTTCTGAAAACTAATATCAACATTTTCATCTTCCTTTACCAAAGCAGTATCCATTTTATTGTCTACAGATTGACGAGGTCCAGATAATTTTTCATGATTATCGACAGTTTCTACATTAGCAGTCGAATCGTTACAGCTTACTAAAGAACTATTACTTGTTGATGCAATGACAGGTACGCTTTCTTTAAGGGTGCTGGCTCCATTAGACGGGGGTAGAAAACTTCGAGGTGCATTAACATTTTCAGCTGACCGGACACCTTCTGTTTCAATTTTATCGATTGGTTTCGTATCGGTATTTGTGTTAGACAAAGGTATATTTTTTGCCAAGTCTGATTTCAGCGGTGGGACTATTGCCGTAGGCTCAGAAACCTTGGGTGGTTGTTCGCTGTTCTCAATTTGTGTCATGCTACTTGCTGGAGTTATTTTGCTTTGGTTCCATTGAGATGGTGAAGAAACAACATGTGCCACAGCTGGAGACGATGGGTTACGTTGGTATGGGTATTCGGTTCCAGATGGTAAAACCATTTGTTCTAATGCTTGTAGAGTATTCTGCGAAGGAAAAGATCCTGGAGTAGGTGGTGTGCCTGTAGAAACTGGTGACTGCACCATATTGCGAGCGCCATGTGGTGATGCACTAGGACCCTTAACCGGCGACATTACAGGCCGAGGAGATAGTTGAGATTGTGATTGCTGTCTGGGTGATATTTGGGCCCTAGGCGACATTTGAGGCGAAAGCTGAGGAAACGGTGGGCGATACTGTGGACTCCCAGTTTCTAACCCTGATGGTTTGACAGCACCATACTGATTTGAAACATTGACATCTAAGGGATGTTGTATTTGATGAGATTGGTAATTCATTGATACAGAGTGATGAGGTGATGCGTAAGGCATTTGTGCCGGTACTGAGGAATGCGACGGCGCTACTGAGGATGGCGGCACTGGTGACTGACGAGGTACATGATGTAGAGGTGGCGCACCGGGATGATGAAGATGCACATTGGGGTGGTTTTGAATTCCTGGTGTCATACCACCTGAATGACCACCCATACTTTGATGAGATTGGTGTTGTGGAATTGGTGCATGGCTTTGCTGACCATGAGGTATACCATACTGATGTGGATTTACATCCATTTGCTGATGATAAGTAGGATGTTGACTAATTCTGGATGCAGTTGGAGGATGCATTTGTGTGTAATTAGGATAGTTCTGAAAGAATAAAAAAAAACACATCACAATACAAATATTTTCGGTCCTAAATAAAACTATACGAATTCCTTGAGCTGACTAAACGATTGATTGACATGCCATCTTATAAAAATTCGGACAAGTGTGTGTGATGAATTTTTCCGCATGCACAATATTAATTCTATCGACGGCAAAAATATTTTTTTATTTAATAGTATTGCTCAAAAACAAGGTTAAATTTGCGGAAGGAACCAAAATAGTCAATATCTTAAAAAGTATTGCCTATATTACCTTAATTAATAAGAAACATAATACCCCCCCACACATTCTTTTTTATCCCTTTGTGACGTGTGCCACCCCTAATTATTTTCGTTTACAAAAACAAATCTGTCATACATAATCATCAAGACCAAGAACAACTACACTCAGCGGAAGTATATGTATAAGTCGCGAATTTGTGAACAAACTAAACCTATTCTATGCTATTTTTTAATGACATTACATGCCAATTAGTACCAGTACAAGTGAATAATTTCACAATTGGGTACTTTAAAATGGATTTGTGTAAGATATTATGCCAGAGCTGTCTTAGGGCCGGCGCCCACTTGCGGCACGGCATGGCAAGGGATTTTTATGCGCCGAATAGAAATATAACTTAAATGTATGACAATAAAATTGAAATTTCAATGATGATACCAAAGGACGTCGCGGCATGCCTAAGGATACCGCGGCATCATTGCTGCCGATGAAAATTCAATTTTATTGTCATACTTTTAAGTTATATTTTCTATTTTTTTTTTTTTTTTTCATGATATTCTGTTTAACTTTTTATTAATTTGTAGGTAATACCAATGTCGAAAAAAGTTTACATGCCATGTAACGCACCATAGGCCACTTAGGCTTGCTAGTTAATCGTCGAAGGACGAACTAAGTGTCAGGATAAATAAATTGATTAGCATTTGAAATTACTTCTCACACGCCTACCCTACCTACATACTGTTGGAGATGCTGAAGATTTTAAAATACTATTTTTGCATTATATAAATTCAATCTCCTAGTATTGTATAATTGCATAGAACGTATGTGAGTACTATGTACATACTATAAAGCTACCATTTACTGGGTACGTCTTTCATTGACTTGAATGTGCCTTGGCGGCTGAGAGTATGTCATGCTCACTCTAATGTCTCGCTGATGGTGGCGCATGTGTTGGATCATTTAGCTCCCTTCAAAATGGTTGAGCTGAATGGTGCTAATCTATGCATCATGTTCGTGAACGGGCGCCATCAGTAGGGACTGGTCAACTCTGCTGCCATGGCTTATCTTGATTTAATTTTTTTTTTTTTTTTTTTAATATATATTTTCATTACTGAAGCTTTTAACGTTCTGCATCGTTCTCACGTGCATAATTTATAACATGAATGATGTAACCAATACTTTGTAACAATATTATTATGATTTAAAAGAGTGTCCATGGAGTTTCTTGCCCGTTCTTCTCCATAGGTACCTACGCTTTGGAATGGGCAACTAGCTTCATCTTTTTGACTGACCGACCTTGACAATTCAAAAGTGCCTGTAATTGGTTTATTTGAAATAAATAGTTTGAGTTTGAGGAGGCTGTAATTCTCATTGTACCTCGAAAAGCTTACAGATTAGCTATTAAAAGGAATCTAGACTAGACTCTTCTTTAAAAACATTTTGACCAACTATTATTCACAGAAACCAACTAAAAAAGCTACTTGGCATCTATTCTCATCAAAAAATCGGTTATTTGATCACAAATTCGCTCTTAGGGTTTGAGCCACTTTTACTGCCGTCGCGTGCATACAGATTCTGAACCGCTACCCGTGGCGCAGAAACCAACTCACTCACCCATAAACGTGATTTAGCATGAATGCGAGGGTAAGTCAGTCTATTCACGAAAAAAAAAGAACCACTCAGGACAGTTTCTAACCTAAATGTTAAAAAGCTAAAAATAATTGATAGTCTGTGTGACTATAAAAGTTTTCGTGGCGCAAAACAACATAATAGGTTGGGGGAAGTTTCTTCGCATTTTTTTAGAAAATTCAAAACATTTTTTATTATACACTGGACAGCAAATAAACCGAGCCACCCGCTACATTGGAACTCTGATTCGATTTTCTTAAAAAGTATAAAACTCACAATTATCAAAGTTATACCTACAGAAAGTGCGTTTCATGATGATTAAAATGAATGGAAAATCACTGGGATCAATCAATTTATTAAGTGTTTATTAAGGATTTTACAAAGAAGAGTCATTTTCCAATCGTGTAAATCATTAGTAATCATAAACTGAAAAAAAAAATTACAGATACAAAGAAAAATTATAAAAAAGTTTTTGGTCAGTATTCAGTATTCCCTCCCCTTGCTCGGATAACTGCCAGCATCCTCGTATTCATCGATCTCACGAGCCTGACGATGAAATCTTGAGGAATTGTATTCCACTCCTCTTCAATTGCGATTCGCAGCTCTGGCAGCCTTGTTGGAGCAGGTACCCGGGCTCGAACCCGACGTTTCAGCTCATACCATAAGTGTTCTATCGGATTCAAGTCCGGGCTTCGAGCTGGCCAGTTCATCGTACGAATGCCGACGTCGTGTAGATACTGGGTCACCACATTAGCAACATGAGGCCGTGCATTATCATGCATCAACTGCATATCCTGCCCGATATATCCTGCGTAAGGTACCACATGGTCTGCGAGGATTTCAGTAATATAGCGATGAGAAGTCAATCCACGTGTACGGCCCGTCGGTTTGATGAAAACTAACGCTGTATGTGCGGTTAACGAGATGCCCCCCCAGACCATTACAGATCCTCCTCCATAAGCAACAGTTTTCTCGATGCAACACTGAGAATAACGTTCTCCAGGGCGACGATATACTCTCTGACGTCGATCACTTCCAAAAAAGTAGCATAAATACACGCGTCTGAGTAAACGATGTATAAAAACTAAAGAAATTATAAGAAATATCCGACTACCTCATTGTAGAAAAAAATAACGCTAATCGTGAACTCTAGCAAAAACAGAGCAAATCATTAGCATTGTGTTTGTTGCTTGATTACAATGTGAGTAGACGGTACTTTAAAATAAATTTATAGTCATTTTAATCATCATGAAACGCACTTTCGGTAGGAATAACTTTGATAGTTGTAAGTTTTATGCTTTTTGCGAAAATCGAAACAGAGTTCCAAGGTACCGGGTGGCTCGGTTTATTTGCTGTCCAGTGTAGTTTATTTACATTTAACTAAAGTATGTAGTTAGTACTATTTTGATCGATAACTTTTTGCCATCTTGTAGGTAGGGACATGATCCCATTGCTATAGAAATTTTGGGACTTCTGATCAAAATACCGCGACAAGTGGTTTTGGCAGTCCTCTCGTGATGTTAACCTGACACTGCCTAAAGAATTCTGAAGAGACCGAAACAGGTGGAAATCTGAAGGTGCAAGGTCAGGACTATACGGCGGATGCATTAACACCTCCCAGCCAAACTCTCTTAATTTTTGCTGAGTGGCCAAAGATGTGTAAGGTCTAGCGTTATCATGATGAAAAACCACACCCCTTCTGTTGATTAACTCCGGCCGCTTTCTCTCAACTTCTTGTTTTAATCTCATCAGTTGTTCGCAGTAGAGTTCAGAATCGATGGTCCTGCCTGGTGGTAACAGCTCATAATGAATAATGCCCTTCCAATCCCACCACACACACAGCATCACCTTGTTGCGAGTTAACCCGGGTTTCGCCACAGTCTATGAAGCCTGACCGGCCTTTGACCACGACCTTTTTCGCACGTTCTTGTCGTACGTGATCTACTTTTCATCACCAGTTATCAGCTTCTTCAAAAATGGTTCGGTTTCATTACGTCGTAATAAAGAATCACAAATGAGTACACGGTTCATTAGGTTTCTTTCAGTGAGCTCGTGAGGTACCCAAATGTCGAGCTATTTGTGTACCCAGATTTTTCAAATGCGCCAAAACTGTTTTGTGGTCAATTCCCAGTTCTTCAGCTACGTTGTAACTACTGATATGCCGATCTTGCTCCACTTTTTCAAAAATGGCATCCATTTTATCCGTACTAGGGCAACCAGAGCGACGTGTATCTTTGGCATCAAAATTTCCGGATTGAAAACGCTTAAACCAAATTTGTGCTACTCTCACAGACACTGCACTAGGTCCATAAACAAACATCGCAAATTTTTTTCGGGCTTGCGTTGCATTTTTACCTTTTTTGTAGTAAAATTTTAAAATGTATCGAATTTCTTCATTAGATTCACTCATCTTGACAGTACGAAAAACAAATGAAAATCACAAATTTTCCTAATTTTAATTTGGAATTATGTTCTTTAAAATTTAAACTTTCATTGATACCAAAACCAGCCAGATACAAATAGTATAGCCAAAGAGATTTTATTATAAGTTCATACATACTATAATGCGAAAAAACTTTTTCCCCAACCTAATATTTGATTTAATTGTAAACATTCCATCTTGTCTCAATGGTGGGAAGGTTTGGCGGCAGCTAAGTGGAATAAAACGTTTTTGAGGCGTTAAGCCTAAATCTATTCTTGACGAAGGGCCAAACGATGCCTTTTTTGAATTCCCTTTGGAATGATGTGTGTAAAACTCTGTTTTTTATAACTTCCATTTTTTGTGTTACCCGGTGTTAAACTTAAGCGATGATATGTATAGCTAAATATAATACATCATTATATTTACCTGCTGTTGCCCATATATTTGCTGTGATGTTGGTTGTGAAAAATGTGGTTGTCTTGGTAAATAAGATCCATTCTGTGCTTGTAGACTTCCTAAATTAGCACCCTGTTTAAAGACAAACAAGAAATTGAAAGCATTATTGTCATAGGACCAGTGACACCGTTGACAATGAGTATGCGAAAAATAGCCATAAAATTAAATATTTGTAAGGTAAGGTAAGTTTCACGCTCATCTCTTACCACGCATGCTTGCACATACATCCCTGGTCGAACGGCAGGGTCCCCCTTCCACCAGGGATGTACTCTCTATTATGTTCTGGTAAAACCAGGTGACATCCGAGAACCTTGGGCGACTTTGATAATTATTCGAAATGGAAATGTATTACTTAGTTTTACAGGCGACTTTTTGTTTCTTCTATAGGGATTTGAAGGCATCAGGCTATATTTAGCCAATGTGTTAATGAGTTTAAGTGAGTTCTGAGTGGAGAAAATAAAGTTTAAACTTATTTTTCGTGAAAATGCGTTCAAGTATCTAGAACGCATTTCGTAAATGGCAATGAAATAATTGGGTTTTATCAAAGCACTATCTTAAAATCTTCAATATCAATTTATTTAATGGGTTTCCTACATTGGTATTATTTAAAAATTCATAAATTTATTTAACGGGTTTCCTACATTGGTATTTATTTAAAAAATAATAAATCTATTCCTTTTTATGGTATTCAATATATTTATGGTATTCTAGGTTATAACGTGCAAGAAACTATTTTACGCAAACTAAATAATTATGTATATATAAGACTTTTTGTTATTTTGATCTTTAAGGTAAATAGTATTTAAGTAAATTAGGTATAAAATAACTAATTAATCAATTTTTGTCATTATATCAACACTTCTAATGTTAAATATTGTTAAGAATTTTATTGTCCTACCATTACCATAAAGTATGCTCATGCCGCCTGTGATACAGATTTATCCTAGTGCAGGCATCTAACATTATTATACCTTAGTAAGTTATTTCTAAGACTTTTATGTAAATATTTTACCAATTTAATACTGAATAAAATATTATTATTCAATATACATAAAAAACTACCAACCTGTTGAGGAGGGTATTGATGCATTTTTTGTTGGTGTTCATAGCTATGTCTGTAGCTTGGTGTGATAGGTGTATATCTATTCGCACCTGGGGGACCAGACCATACACCCATTTCTCCAATACCTAAAAATTATTATAAAATAATAGTTATCAGCGCCAGCACATCATATTACGTATTGAAAATTTTTACAATAAATATTATAACAATTAACATTGGATTGAACCTTTAATATAAAAAATAGATAGATGATAAGTTATCATAACAAATTAAAGATAAATCGAATCGGTTTCTCAAAAACTGTTAATAATTGTAACCTATTGAAACCTTAAAAATGTTTGATCTTGAATTATCAACATCAAACAAACTATGTAATATTTACCTGGTTGTTCCGGCATGGCATACATAGGCTCTGGACCAGGATGATATCCTGGATATGCGTGTGAAGGATGCACATGATGTGGTGGATGTAGCGGGCCATGAGGCGGCTGAGGCAACCGAGGACGCGGCGGGTAGCTTCCGTAGTCATGGTAATCGGGCGCAGGAGGACCTGTACCTGAATTAGGCACTGGTTGAGCACTGCCAGCTGGAGGCCCTCCAAACGAAGCCAGTTTCTGAATTGATCCTTCTTGTGGTACAGTATTTTGACTGTAAGGCTGTCTGTAACTAAAAAAAAAAAAAAGTTTGGTAAAACATTTATCAATATTAACAATTTAATTAGTTGTGTTGTTCGTAGTCACCTATTATCAGGAGTATCTTTACTATCTCCAGCTACTCCACCCGACGCGCCACCAGCAAAGCTGTCTGATCCACCAAGATCAGTAAGTCCTTCCAACATACCGCTTCCATCATCAAATAAATTATATGAGTCCATCACTCTATTAAGAGTGAATTATGGTTTCTTTACTTTCAAGAAGTATCCAATAAATATTGGGTACGTCCATTTTATCCTGCAAAATAAAAAAAAGGAATTTTACTAACTTACGTTATTTCCCGACTGAGTCAGAGGGAGGTTAAGTTTTTCGAGGGTATATCTTTGCATGTCTATTTCTTGGACACGCTTCGCAAACTAAACTGCAGAATTTGTTTTGACGGTACGGTATATGGAACGGTATGTTTTTGCAAAGGTTGTGGTTATTCCATCGGCGCGTTATTTTAGCCTAAAATGAATTTGAATAAATGAAGTTTAAAAAAGACTTTAGGGCATTCGACGACACGCACAATGGTCCACTTGAAGGACTAAATACGGAAAACAAACCCAAAACACAGAACATAGAAGGGCATTCGACAAAAATGTATGTGGCTTAGTCCAAATGTCCGACACAAACGACAAAACTGTGTCACTAAGGGCTGATTTTTTCCAACGCCAGATAATTTTATCGGAGGAATAATTTTGAATTTTTGACAGTTCTTCCATACAAAAACTCGACGTCATTTTTATTCCTCGAATAAAAATTATAGGGCGATGGAAAAATCAGCCCTAAATAGTAAATTAAATAAGGACTAATAATACTTTGCTATAAAAGAAAAACGCAAGTGGCCAGGATCATCCATCAGTAACTTGCTTTAAAATATAAACTTGTGAATTCTGAAAATCCTTATTACAAGTGTCTGATCCAGTTCTCGAAAATGACACACTTTGTACTGGGATCAGTCATCATTGGACCCATCATTATCTGCCTAGCCTTTTCCCAAATATGTTAAGGTTATCTTCCAGTCTGACTGGATGCAGCTAAATACCAGCATTCTACATTGAGCGACTACCTATCTGACCTCTACCCAATAACACGGACTATTGTCGCCAATAACTTTGATACAGTGAAAGCCTGAAAAAGAAATAAAAAATTCTCGACTAGCACACGACTTGTCACGAGGTTGTCGGCTGTCACTGTGCCTATTGTCGTAACGACCAATGGCCTGATGGTGGAAAGTCTCTACCAACATAAATCTCGTTAGGCAGCGGGTTCTACGACCTGATTTAGAAGGCAGGACTCCTCGATACAGTTCTTATTGTGAGGAGGTTTTCCGTCTCTGGAGCCCTAACAACCGGTAGATTTGGGGCCAAAAAAAAACACAAGCAAACCTACTAATATTATAAACGTTTGTATGTTTAGATTTTTACTCAATCGCGCAAAAACGGCAGAATGGATTTCGATGAATTGTGGCTCACAGATAGTTTATTATATCCTAAATTAAAACAGGATACTTTTATCCGTGCGTCTCCGTGGTACAATTTCTGACCTCCACGCGGGCAAAAGCTAGAATTTAATAGTGTGACATGTATATTAATGAATAAAGGAAACAAAAATGATATAATAATCTTTTAAAACATCAAATATTTATGTGCCTCAGTGACCAGGCTTAATGAGAAATTAGACGATTTGCGTTTCGGGTAGTTGGACATTTTGCAACAGATAGTGAGGCACCAAAAGACCTATCACCAAGTATTCACCAATCGATGTGTTTTATAGAATTACTAGCTTCTGCCCGCGGCTTCACCCGCGTGGATGTCGGAAATGATCCCACGAGAACATTATTGTTTACTTTCCATCCTAGGTATAAATATTGAGTTTCGAGTAAATCGGACCGCGCGCTAAAATTCTTCCATACAAACTTTGAAACCCCCCAATCCCCTTTTAGGGGGTAGTTTAGAAAAACAAAAAAAAAAAATACGATTTTTTAAATGAACCTTGTCGTCCCCTTTTACCACGACAGGCTTTGTTAGGGTTCCGTAGCCAAATGGCAAAAAACGAAACCCTTATGGATTCGTCATGTCTGACTGTCCGTCCGTATGTCACAGCCACTTTTTTTCGTAACTATAAGAGCTATACTGTTGAAACTTTGTAAGTAGATGTATTCTGTGAACCGCATTAAGATTTTCACACAAAAATAGAAAAAAACAATAAATTTTGGGGGTTCCCCATACTCAGAACTGTAACATTTTTTTTTCATCAAACCCATACGTGTGGGGTATCTATGGATAGACCTTCAAAAATGATATTGAGGTTTCTAATATAATTTTTTTCTAAACTGAATAGTTTGCGCGAGAGACACTTCCAAAGTGGTAAAATATGTGTAACTTCTAAAATAAGAGAATGATAAAACTAAAAAAAATATATGATGTACATTACCATGTAAACTTCCATCGAAAATTGGTTTGAACGAAATCTAGTTTTTTTTTAATACATCATAAATCGTAAACCGCAATTTACCTTTCATTCAATCAACTCATGATTGATTTTTATAGATAGTGGTACGGAACCCTTCGTGCGCGAGTCCGAATCGCACTTGGCCGGTTTTTAAAAAAAAAAGCGTTTGGTATTTTTCCATTGTATGACTTGAAAGATTGTTTATACCCATTTTCGAGTTAATGTAAGCAAGCAGTAAAATCCACCCCATAAACTTTATTACCCTTTTCCACCCCAGTAAGAGACAATTTTTGAAAAACCCTTAAATCACATACTTTTAATTTTTTGTTTAAAGTATTAGTACCTACCGAGTTTCGAGTTAATCCGTCCGAGCGGTTTAATTTTTTTTCTTATCTATTAACTTTTTCACACCCTAAATCCTCTGTGAGGAGTGTTTTTAAAACTAAAAGTGACCATCTGTAATAATTACTACCTATATCAAGTTTATGAACCAAAGAAAAAAGATTTTTCATATAAATTGTATCCCCGCTTTTCACTCCCACAAGGGTGGCATTTTGAAAACTCATTTGGGAGGTATTCATAACTTGACTCAAAGATTAGTTATACCAATTTTCGAGTCGAATAAGCCACGCATTATAATCTTCTCCTGTAGAATTAACTACCCTTTTTCACCCCGTTAGGGGTAGATTTTCGAAAAACCCTGATAAATGTTATTCTCTATTTTTGGTCATAAATGATAAATGATTTTATTTCGTAAGTAGGTTTGTACAAACACTTTTACACGTCAATCATATTTTAAAACTAGATGAGGTCGGCGTTTCCTATCTGACTATACTCCATTTACAATAGCATTAGAAAGAAGTTAAAAAAAGTTATTTTTAATGCACACTTTGTGACAAAAGTACAATAACATTGTACATTCGTCTATCGTAATTAACATTGTTACATTACGATAGACGCCGAATTTATTATGATCTATTTTTACAGCAGCTGTTACACTTAATTGTAACCATTTTAACTATTTATCTTATGAAATTATGTGGCTTTCATTTTCTTATATTATTTAACTCCAATTTAAAATTACAGTGTCAATGCTAAAAACCTAAAAGAAGCAGGGATGAACAATACCTGGAACGTTATTCGTTTCACTATAATTCTACCGAATTTAAAAATTAGCGTTGGTGAACCTTCTTCATCTTCATCATCAGATGATAGTAACTAAATTAGATGATGAAGACGAAGAAATGTCACCAACGTATTGTGTTGTAAGTTGTTATTTAAAATAAAATATAAAAAAGACTATTATTTCCATTAATCTTAATTTTTAAATCATCATTGTGATCGGTTGTTTCATTCATTCATTTTGTTGTAAGTTTGTAATGTGTGATGAAGACGTTACTATAAATAAAGCATAATTTTAAAATATTATTTTTATTTTGTTTATATTATACGTCCATATTTGTTAAAACAATTTTAATTAAGGTGGATGCGCTGCAGTAGCCCGCGAAATCAGACGAATACGGAGCAATTCTAACTTAAAGGGATGTATTGATGATTTTTAAGGTTAAAATTGTATTATTACCTACATATTTCTTATTGTCGCGCATCATATTTTGATTAAGATACAAATTGCAAAAAACGCAAGAAAATTTGAATTTCGCCAGCTACCGCAGCGCATCCCCCTTAACAATTGTTCATAACTTTGGAATAAAATGTTTTGCATTCCTACTTCTACGAGCCTTTTTTTTATAATGCTATTATAAATGGAGTATAGTCTGAGAAGAAAGGCTGAAACAAACTCACAGTCTCTTTTAAAGTCCAGACATAATCTTGATCAGATCATATGAAAACCATGTAAATCGATGTCTGAGATGGTTTTTTGAGGAAAGAACCAAACAGATTGAGAGGACCTGTCCAGTCAGTGCACGCATTTGTCAGAAATCATGCAGCTCAACACAACACTTAAGGAGCTCGACGATTCGACGAACAATACCAAAGAAAGGACATTTGGGTAGGCCACATTAATTACTCAAACTGCCAGACCATGATAAAAACTAATAGAACAGACAGAAAAATAAAAAAAATAAAATGACCCACATAGACTTCACATTCACAATAGTTAAAATAATAGAATACTTTACAAAGTAAGCAAATGTCATAGTATATAATATAAAATTCATTAATTTCAAAGTGTATATATTAAAAAAAAACAACAAAACAAAAAAAAAACATTCAATATGTAAAAACTTTTTTGCAAAAAAAATCAACCGACTTCCAAAAACGACACTACAAAGTGAAAAATAACTTTAATTTCGGAAGTCGGTGTCGTTGGGTTCACACTTTCGTTGTTTGCCACCGACTTCCGAAATTAAAGTTATTTTTCACTTTGTAGTGTCGTTTTTGGAAGTCGGTTGATTTTTTTTGCAAAAAAGTTTTTATTTTTCACTTTTAAGTTGTAATTTTTACCAGTAATTTTGGTTTAAAAACCAAACTACTGAACCGTTTTTGATGAAATTTCTATGGGACCATTTGGGAAGTATACCCTTTCCAACAAAAAAAGAATTTTTCAAATCGGTTGGCAAGCGAAAGAGTTATGCGCGAACAAACATAAAAAAAAAAAAAATACAGACATCCGAATTGAGAACCTCCTCCTTTTTTAGAAGTCGGTTAAAAATTGGAAGCAGCTTAATCCCAAGCCTTTTTGTCCTCGATAAAACCCTTAACGGTATAAAAGGCTTTCTGGCACAATTTATCTTGAACGGAACTTGGAACTTCATTGTAAAAGCGTATACATTGGTATCTGAACGAGCCACCTATTTTCTTGAGCCTTGTTGTAGGTACAACAAATTTGTGTTTGTTCCTAGTATTTATATCATGGATATCACTGTAGATCCGGAAGATCTTTTTCCATTAACATCAACGCTCTGAATCCTCTTATTCAAGTATGAAGTAAGAAGATCCAGAGCAGCGTTCCGGATCCCGTAATGGCGGAGTTTCCTGATTAAAGTTTCGTAAAGAACGCAATTTAAGTATAAACACTGAGTTTCGAGATAATCGGACCGTGCGTTCAAATTCCTTATTTATATACCCCTTTGAGGGGTAGTTTTGAAAAACTTTATTACTTACGTAGGCAAGTATTCTTGCCAATTTTCAAGTTCATTAAACTATAGAATAAGATTTTTCATATAAACTGTATCCCCGCTTTTCACCCCCACAGGGGTGGAATTTTTAAAAATCGTTTGGGATGTGTTCATAACTTGACTCAAAGATTATTTATACCAATTTTCGATCTAATCAAGCCACGCTGTAAAATCCTCCCGTGTAAAACTGACTACCCCTTTTCAGCCCGTCAGGGGTAGATTTTCGAAAAACCCTGATACACATTATTCTTTACTTTAAATTTTAGATATAAATACTGAGTTTCGAGTAAATCAGACTGCGCGCTAAAATTCTTCCCCAACCAAACAAACCAAACTTCCCAAACTTTGAAACCCCCCCAATCCCTTGTAAGAGGTAGTTTAGAAAAAAAAAACTGGCAATCTTCATAATTTATTTAGATCATTATTCGTGCCAATTTTCAAGTTTATTAACTCAAGGAATACAATTTTTCATACAAACGAAATCCCCCCATTTCACCCTCTTAGGGGTGGAATTTCGAAAAATCCTTTCTTACAAGTTGTTCACAAAATGGATACCATACTCCAAAAATCTAGGTCCATAAAATGATCATCAATGAAAGACGGTCACAGTTTTGAGAATAATATTTATAACCGTGGAGATGATTTTTACCGTATATCTTCTGGATTACTGAGATTAAATGCCCAATTTAGCATAATATCTCACATCACTAACAAATACGAGAAACGCCATTTAGGCGCCATAAAAGTCTGACACGCCCTTACGCTCAGCCCAGAGCGGGAGAGGTAATTTGATGATTTCCCACCCAAAACAAAAAAAAGTGGAATTTCGAAAAATCCTTTCTTAGTGGATTCTAAATCTTGAGATCCTCTCTTCACGAAGAACACACCCTCCAAAAATCATTTCTCTAGGACCAGCGGTTTAGGCTGTGTGTTGATGTTATTAGTCAGTCAGGACTTTGAATATGAGAGTCAAAATGGCTGGTGTACCTTAACTAATCAAATTATCCCATTTACCAAAGAAATGTACCTAAATTGTACTATTTAGTACCTAGGTTTAAAAAAATTGTACCCTCTTCAGAACGAAATTGTATCAAAATTTAGGTACACCCGCCATATTGACGTCAGAATGGCGGGTGTTTTTTAATATATCAATATTTATCCATTACTTATTAAATACTAGCTTCTGCCCGCGGCTTCGCCCGCGTGGATGTCGGAAATTATAATATAGTATGTGCTTCCCCAGAATGCCATCTATCTCGCGGGCCTTTTGTGGCTAATTACAATAGAAAACCAATTGTGTCTCATTAGTTCACCACTAATGAGAGAGAATAACAGGGTACCTATATGATATCTTTACCTAAGTACCTACCTAATAAAAAAAAAACTCAATAACAGAAAATTAAATACCTACCTACCTAAATAAACCTATTTCTGATGATAACTCTGTCTCTCTCTCTATCTATACGAATGACTAATCCTACCTAACAGTATTATAAAATAACCTACGGTCACTACGTACACTATCAAATGTACTACCTATACTTTAAAATCTATACCTACGACATATATAAAAATAAACCTAAATAACTCTAAAAACTAAAAGAAATAAAAATAAACTCCACTGCGGGCGACGTAACCTACGACAAACTTATTATTTGCGGTTGGTACCTACAGTAATCGGGTCTAGGGATCGAACCGCAAAATTAAGTTTGTTTTTTATTGTATATACTTTTCCGGGATAAAAAGTACCCAGTTTGGTGCCCAGGCACAGTGTATTATTTTGCCTTGGTTGCGGACATGCCTGTTTTATTTTTTATCTTTATAGATTAAACCTTAATAAAGCATTCCAAAAAATACCCCTTTTGATATTTCACTTAAGGGCCTTACTCTCGTTTAGTACCGTAATACGGTCACTTTATGAAGAATATTTCTCATTAACGGCTTGATTAAAAGATCTGTAAAAAATATATGTTTGCTATAGATTCATGAACAACATTTCTGTAGAAGGATTTTTTCGTATGGCTAATACTTTTGCCTTAAAAAAATATTTACCAACACGCTATTTTTTTCTGATATTCGATATTACTTCTATACGGCTTTGATGTTTGGAAATATTTTTACACTGAAAAATCGATGGTTAGAGGTACTACAGATATGTCATTGCTTATGTAAATCAATTAACATTTGCAAAGGAAATGTCCCCACTTTGAGATCGAGCTTCAGAGGGGCTCTGCGCGGGCGCGGGCGGCAGTCGTGCGTTAGCATTGAGACGGGATGGCTGTGTCGCTCGCTGCTACGCTCCGGCTATCGACCGACTATGCGCGTCTGTCTGTGTTAGTGCAAATATTTACGAACGAATTGTATCAGTGTGCGTTTATTGACTAGCTCGCTGCAGATGGCCCATTTCTATTGTGCGCGTGGACGCTTACGAATACTTACGATAGTAATACAAGTAGTCATATCTAAACTAATAATATTAAAATGAGAAAAGATTGGATTTGATCAAAATAAAAGTCCAAGATGGCGGCTGCGAAAATTTTCAAGTTTTTCATCATGGCTGTCGTTTTCATATTTTTCGAGGGTGACAAAACCGATAGTGAGGTCAAAATAAAAATCCAAAATGGCGGCTGCAAAAATTTTCAAATATTTCATCATGGGTGTCGTTTTCATACTTTTCGAGGGTGATAAAGCCGATAGTGAGGTCAAAATAAAAATCCAATATGGCGGCTGCAAAATTTTTCAAATATTTCATCATGGGTATCGTTTTCATACTTTTCGAGGGTGATAAAGCCGATAGTAAGGTCAAAATAAAAATCCAAAATGGCGGCTGCAAAAATTTTCAAATATTTTATCATGGGTGTCGTTTTCATGCTTTTCGGGGGTGATAAAGCCGCTAGTGAGGTCAAAATAAAAATCCAAAATGGCGGCTGCGAAAATTTTCAAATTTTTCATCATGGGTGTCGTTTTTATGCTTTTCGGGGGTGATAAAGCCGATAGTGAGGTCAAAATAAAAATCCAATATGGCGGCTGCAAAAATTTTCAAATATTTCATCATGGGTGTCGTTTTCATGCTTTTCGGAGGTGATAAAGCCGCTAGTGAGGTCAAAATAAAAATCTAAAATGGCGGCTGCGAAAATTTTCAAATATTTCATCATGGGTATCGTTTTCATGCTTTTCGGGGGTGATAAAGCCGCTAGTGAGGTCAAAATAAAAATCCAAAATGGCGGCTGCGAAAATTTTCAAATTTTTCATCATGGGTGTCGTTTTTATGCTTTTCGGGGGTGATAAAGCCGATAGTGAGGTCAAAATAAAAATCCAATATGGCGGCTGCAAAAATTTTCAAATTTTTCATCATGGGTGTCGTTTTTATGCTTTTCGGGGGTGATAAAGCCGATAGTGAGGTCAAAATAAAAATCCAATATGGCGGCTGCAAAAATTTTCAAATATTTCATCATGGGTGTCGTTTTCATGCTTTTCGGGGGTGATAAAGCCGCTAGTGAGGTCAAAATAAAAATCTAAAATGGCGGCTGCGAAAATTTTCAAATATTTCATCATGGGTATCGTTTTCATGCTTTTCGGGGGTGATAAAGCCGCTAGTGAGGTCAAAATAAAAATCCAAAATGGCGGCTGCGAAAATTTTCAAATTTTTCATCATGGGTGTCGTTTTTATGCTTTTCGGGGGTGATAAAGCCGCTAGTGAGGTCAAAATAAAAATCCAAAATGACGGTTGCGAAAATTTTCAAATTTTTCATCATGGGTGTCGTTTTCATGGTTTTTGAGGCTGCTGAAGCCAACAGTGAGGTCAAAATGAAAATCTAAGATGGCGGGTGCGAAAATTTTCAGAATTTTCGTCATGGGTGTCGTTTTCATACTTTTCGAGGGTGATCAAGCCGATAATGAGGTCAAAATAAAAATCCAAAATGGCGCCTGCGAAAATTTTCAAACTTTTCGTCAGTGATGTCGTTTTCATGCTTTTCGGGGGTGATAAAGCCGATAGTGAGGTCAAAATAAAAATCGAAAATGGTGGTTGCGAAAATTTTCTAATTTTTCATCATGGGTGTCGTTTTCATGCTTTTCGGGGTTGATAAAGCCGATAGTGAGGTCAAAATAAAAATCCAAAATGGCGGCTGCAAAAATTTTCAAATACTTCATCATGGGTGTCGTTTTCCCACTTTTCGAGGGTGATAAAGCCGATAATGAGGTCAAAATAAAAATCCAAAATGGCGGCTACAAACATTTTCAAATATTTCATCATGGGTGTCATTTTCATAGTTTTCGAGGGTACTACAGCCGATAGTGAGCTCACAATGTAAATCCAAGATGGCGGCTACAAAAAATTGTTTTTTTTTTAAAATCATACATAAGAAACTTCGAATAACCTAAGTTATTCCGATCACACTAAAATTTACTAATTATTACTTGATTTTAGGTACACGATACTTATTTGACAAAAATATAGTGTGATGAGTTGCCAAATAAACAATGTTATTTATCACGAGACCACATGAGTGAGTGAGTGAGTGAGTGAGTGACAGATAGATTGCAAAAACAATATCCTTTACGGTTAAGACAAAAGAAATGCGTTTCCGTGAATACTGTATCATTGTGTATTAAAATTCAATTGATTTAATACAGATAACTTATTATTGAAAGATTATCTATTTATCCAGTTCTTTATTTAGATATTTAAGAAGGAAAATTAGTTTTATATGTAACCAACACCTCAAACTGATGACTGAATAATTAGTTACAACTAAAACTAAATTTTTGAAGCCGCCATTTTGGATTTTTATTTTGACCTCACTATTGGCTTTATCACTGGAAAACCACGAAAACGACACTTATGAAGCAAAATTCCAAATTTATTGCAGCCGCCATTTTGGATTTTCATTTTGACCTCACTATTGGCTTCAGCAAACTCGAAAACCACACCCATGATGAAAAATTTGAAAATTTTTGCAAACGCCATTTTAGATTTTCATTTTGACCTCACTATTGGCTCCAGCACCCTCGAAAACCACGAAAACGACACCCATGACGAATATTTTAAAAAGTTTTGCAGCCGCCATCCTGGATTTTCATTTTGACTTTATAATCGGCTCCAGCACCCTCGAAAACCACGAAAATGACACCCATGACGAAAATTTTGAAAATTTTCGCACCCGCCATCTTACATTTTCATTTTGACCTCACTATTGGCTTCAGCAGCCTCGAAAACCACGAAAATGCCACCCATGACGAAAATTTTGAAAAGTTTTGTAGCCGCCATCCTGGATTTTCATTTTGACTTTATAATCGGCTCCAGCACCCTCGAAAACCACGAAAATGACACCCATGACGAGGTTTATCTACTAAACGGCCGTAGGTAATTATTTCAAGGTCACTGCCGAAACTATAACATCGTTCGATTGGCTACGGAACCCTAAAATGCTATTTAGGTACAGTGCTAGTTAGGTAGGTTTATTACTGATTTATAATAATTCAAATTGTTGAAACAGGATCACATTTTTTATAAAATCTCATTTTTATGTAATAAATCCTCCTACCTACAGTATGCAAATAAAATGTTATTCGATTCCTAAGAAAATACTCGAAATAATTTTTAAAGTTTTACCCCCGCAGGAACTAAGTTCTGATTTTAAATAAAATCGAAATTTCTAAATGAAAAATGCTTAAAATATACGTAACATACGTATCAATCTATACAAAATATATCAGACTTGCATCCGCAATTCCCTTCTGGAATCGTAGGCAAAAATAGCGACCTGCGGGCGGCATGTCTGTGCCTCTGCATACTCTTTGATCGTCGTTTTAGTTCAGCGCGCCACCGCGCGCGTTTTACGTTTTCGGGAGTAGGGCGTTTAGCTCCGCCCACATGCACAAGGTCAGCGAGCCCTATATACACCTTAATTTAGGAGATACAAATATTTTAGTGAAAGGTCAGTGACCTTTTTGAAAAAGTTTTTCGTCTGTAATTCTTGAATAAAGCAAATGTCAGCCTCTTGTAAAATACAAATGAATTGTTGATTTGAAATATATATAGTGTAAAAATTGCAATTTCCTAATGTCACAGGAACGAGAATAAATAATTATTTTGTTAATCAACGAAAAAAAATAATATAAAATTAACTACTTAACGGTCGTGTTTTTTTTTGTTTGCGTAATATACAGGGTGGGCCAGAGTAAAGTTCACTTTTGAAACCTTTATAAAAAAAGACTGATAGTACTAAAACAATTTATTTAAAAAGTAACTTAATGTAACATTATTATAATTTATTTTTGGAAAATAACATCATCTAGATGTGCTCCCTCTCGCCGGGAGCACTCTTCCAAGCGGTGTTTAAAATTTTCAAAAACGCGCTGGCACGTTGCTGTTGATATAGCCGCCATTTCCGTTCGAATGTTTTCTTTCAAGGCGGTAATTGTCTCTGGTTTATTGGAGTAAACCTTATTTTTGAGGTATCCCCACAAAAAAAAATCCGGTGGAGACAAGTCGGGGCTTCGTGGTGGCCACTCGATATCACCCCTCTTAGAGATCACTTTACCGGGGAACATCTCCTTTACGACCTCCATACTGACATTAGACGTGTGGCAGGTGGCGCCATCCTGCTGGAACCAAGTCAGGGAGTTGTACTCCTGCAGCCCAGCAAGAGTTGGTCTTAAAAAATCTTTTAGCATTTTGACATATCGCTCCGTATTTACCGTCAATGCTTAGCCGCTAGAATTTTCGAAGAAATAAGGCCCAATGAGCCCTCTAGCTGAAACCGCTGCCCAAACCGTCACTTTCTGGCAATGAAGAGGCTTTTGATGTTTGCGTGAAGGCTGTTCAGCGCTCCAATAACGGCAATTTTGTTTATTTACAAATCCGCTCAGGTGAAAATGGGCTTCGTCTGAGAAAAGGATGTTCCCGAAGTTGGAAAACCGCTCTAACATGATGGAAGAAAATCTCTCTCTTTTTGTATGGTCATCAGGGTTGAGTTGCTGGACTAATTGGATTTTATACGGATGAAGCTTTAAATCGTGTAAAATTCGTCGTAAACTGCTTCTTGAAATTCCCATAGCTGCCGAACGTCGCCGTGTAGAGAGTTCCGCATTTTGCTCAACAGATTGATTAACCTCTTCAATCGCTTGCACTGTGCGTACTGTGCGGGAACGACCTCGACGTTTCTTAGGAAGCGTCGAACCAGTTTCTTGGAACCTCTTTAGCCATTGCTTAAGTAACTGAGTGCTAGGACACTGGCGGATATTTCGTAAATTAAATTTAACTCTGAACTTACGCCGCGCAACAATATAAGAACGACCATTTTCGTAAAACGCTTGAATAGCGAACGCGCGATGCTCACCCGTGAACGGAATCATGGCGACTAAAATTGCGAGAGACGCGGCAACCGATCATACCCCGCGCACCCCGCTACCTGCCGCGAGCAACGGTTTTTTTTGACAAGGGAAAGTGAACTTTATTCTGGCCCACCCTGTATTTATGTATAGTACCTTCAACTTGACAAAATTGTATATATATATCTAGCGAGATCTCGGAGATATTGCGTTTCTAAGTTTTTTTGAAATTTCTATGGAAATAGGGTTGTCACAAAGTAGTAAATATTTAAGTTGATAGTTCAATCGATTAAATAAATTATGCTAGCCAATGCTAAAAGCTTATGACATATCCTCGCTATCGGATTGGATTACCATTTCGTCAGTTGTCAGCGTGATATCATGTGCTTCAAGGCCTTCGGTTTCTAATTGGCTGTAGTGTACAGACGCCAGCACATCAAGCTACTACAATCTGTCAGATTTCTTTAATAGATTTTCGACTTTATTGCTAAAGCATTAGGTTCAATGTTGATTGGGAAAATCTGACAGTTTCGGGTAGGTTGACCTGCTGGCGTCCGTACATTGTCTGTTGTTACGCTTAAGGGTTGAAGCACTGATTTCGGTAAGGGCAAAGATTTTTTGTGTTTATGACGTGTACTAAATGTTAACGAGGATATGCACGGAGAAATAAATCTAAAATTGTGGTTTTTCTATCTAATTTCCGGGTATGGTGTTGTCGATCATAGCGCCAGTATTTGTTTCTCGACTCGCCTGCTTGCTCGGATAACATACCTATGGGTAACTTGTTGGCATCTATGATTTGCCGGCCATGCATTAATATTTTGTGCATAGTGACGGACATGTAAAACCAATTGTATTTTTCCACATACTTCGCAGCTATAGATTTACAAAAGTCGTCAAATTTTGCCGCATCTATTATTAAGCCACTCGACAGCACTACTAAAACAGTATGCAGGTCATCCACCAGCCATGTCTCTACACCTAAGATATCTGCAAATGTTTTCCGATGTTGCTCTGACAGTGCTGTTCGTGCTGTTTCCATCATTGGTTGTCCCCGAATTTGGACGAACAACATCAACCAACAGTGACATTTTGGCTCTTATTTCAGCCTGTATTTTTTTGTTCCGCTCCTCTACAATTGTGGCTTCCGGTGATTTTTTTTTTTTTTTCTCACTTCATAACTGCTGGGTCATTTTTGTATCCCAAGTGCAGTAAGAACTCAAAAATTCTTATCCAGGCATGTAAAGGACTTAATCCATGACGTAAGGCTTCTGGATTTACGGGTTTGTTCATGACAACATCCAACTTATTAAACTCTGTCGCTGTAGCTCCACAACAAGCACAACGTAATTGTGAAGTTGTTCCCGTAATAACGTTAAATACTTTACCATCTATAACGGTTAAATATAATTTAGGATCTGAGATTATACTTTGACCTTCATCAGTCTCCGCATAAAGTGGTATTAATTGATTTATTTCTGCCTCCACCCGACTTTTTTCTTCGAGAATAAGTTCTTTTGTCTCATTTCGATACTGGATCTTCAACAGACGACAAAACCTGTATGATTGTGGGCTTGGGTTAGACCACAACACAAAGCCGTCATTAGTTTTCAGTTGTAAAGTGATATACGTTGTTGTAAATAAACAATTTTCATTTTCGTTATCACCATCTAAAAACTTTTGTTTGTAAAAAGACTGTCCTGTATTGCCATCGAACCCCCAAGAACCCTCAAATGTACAATATATAATGTTTTTGTGCTTTTGTTTGCAATATTGTGAAATTTTTTCAGTACCTAATTTTATGTTTCGGCGGAATGTGTGTAATAATAAACTGTGAAGCGAGACAGTTGCTTCACTTTCAGTAATACTTATTTCTACTTCCGGATAACACTTTTTTTAGCTATTTGTAATTTATAATATGGAGGGTAAGCTAAGAAGCCTCTGTCTTTCAAATCATTCTGCATGATGGTGTAATCTTCCACAGACAGTTTTCTATCGATTACGAAAGAAAGGGCTTCATCAGGGGTATAGGGAGTGTCACTGTTGGTTGATGTTGTTCGTCCAAATTCGGGGACAACCAATGATGGAAACAAAGCACGAACAGCACTGTCAGACCAACATCGGAAAACATTTGCAGATATCTTAGGTGTAGACATGGCTGGTGGATGACCTGCATACTGTTTTAGTAGTGCTGTCAAGTGGCTTAATAATAGATGCGGCAAAATTTGACGACTTTTGTAAATCTATAGCTGCGAAGTATGTGGAAAAATACAATTGGTTTTACATGTCCGTCACTATGCACAAAATATTAATGCATGGCCGGCAAATCATAGACGCCAACAAGTTACCCATAGGTATGTTATTCGAGCAAGCAGGCGAGTCGAGAAACAAATACTGGCGCTATGATCGACAACACCATACCCGAAAATTAGAAATTAATTTCACCGTGCATTAGAATCATCCGATCCTTATATATCCTCGTTAACATTTAGTACACGTCATAAACACAAAAAATCTTTGCCCTTACCGAAATCAGTGCTTCAACTCTTAAGCGTAACAACAGACAATGTTCACTACAGCCAATTAGAAATCCCCGCTTCTCCAGATATTTTGTATAGAAATGGGGTTTCAGCATTTGTCTAACGAGGGCGGACCCCTTCCCAATCCCACATAATATCCTTCATCGAAGATTGATCATAAACAAAAGTAATGATCGAATTCAACCGTAAATATTTTTTAATTTTGACTTTAACTTTTTGTACCATTGTTCCATAAAAAAACTTAAACAAATAAAATAAAATTGTGGCGTGCATAGTTTACATAAAACTATGCACGTCACAATTTAAACCGGCAATTACTAATACCTGAGTCGAAAATAATGAATCACAATGAGTAATGTTTGCATGAAGTAAGAATTATATGTTGTACAAAGGTTTGATTGACAACCCTAACTCACAATTTTAAAATTTAATATTTCCGAAATCCTGGGTTTGTTGCATCTGTTTTTTTTTTGTGGCGATAGTTATTATAGTGATCTACATTAAGGCATTTAAAAAAAACGCGACCGTGAAGAGAATCGCCGGAAAAAAAAATTTACAAAATCATAGAAAAAAAATTATTGTCACCTGTATGACCAAGATTTTTAAAGTTTTTAATAAAAAACTGGTTCCTATACTGAATTTCTATCACTCCTTAAATCATTTAGCGTAAAGATCAAATCCAAAAAAGAGATGTGTTTCTATGGTTTTTATGGATTTTTCTCGATTTTATTAATTTCTCTTAAACTATAGTAGCTAGAGTCGGCGGAGTTTTAATAAGAGTTTTGTTTGATTGTTAGCTTTCCAAAAAACACATAAAATGAGCATGTCCGCAACTAAGGTCAAATTACACACTGTGCCAGGATATTAAAGAATAATTATACCAAGTTTCATCGTAATCGAACCGGTAGTTTTTGCGTGATGCCTGAACAAACAGACAGACAAAATTTTTTTTAATCACATTTTTGGGTTCGGTGTCGGTCTAGTAACACCCCCTGCTATTTATTTTTTTGATATTTTCATTGTACAGAATTTTCACTTCTACAGATTTATTATAAGTATAGATAGTTATATCGAAAAAATGTACCTAAAATGTACTATTTAGTACCTATAGTCCATTTACAATAGCATTAGAAAGAAGTTTAAAAAGGTTATTTTTAATGCACACTTTGTAACAAAAGTACAATAAACATTGTTACATTACGATAGACGCCGAATTTATTATGATCTATTTTTACAGCAGCTGTCACACTTAATTGTAACCATTTTAACTATTTATCTTATGAAATTATGTGGCTTTCATTTATTTATATTAATTAACTCCAATTTAAAATTACAGTGTCAATGCTAAAAACCTAAAAGAAGCAGGGGTGAACAATACCTGGAACGTTATTCGTTTCACTATAATTCTACCGAATTTACAAATTAACGTTGGTGAAACTTCTTCATCTTCATCATCAGATGATAGTGACTAAATTAGATGATGAAGACGAAGAAATGTCGCCAACGTATTGTGTTGTAAGTTGTTATTTAAAATAAAATATTTTAAAAACATGATTATTATTTCCATTAATCTTAATTTTTAAATCATCATTGTGATCGGTTGTTTCATTCATTCATTTTGTTGTAAGTTTGTAATGTGTGATGAAGACGTTACTATAAATAATGCATAATTTTAAAATATTTTGTTTATATTATACGTCCATATTTATTAAAACAATTTTAATTAAGGTGGATGCGCTGCAGTAGCCCTCGAAATCAGACGAATTCGGAGCAATTCTAGTTTAAAGGGATGTATTGATGATTTTTAAGGTTAAAATTGTATTATTACCTACATATTTCTTATTGTTGCGCATCATATTATTTTTTATTAAGGTACAACCTTACACTGACCTGCAAATTGCAAAAAATGCAAGAAAATTAGAATTTAAGCATCTCCCTTAAAATTGTTTTATCATAACTTTGAAATAAAATGTTTTGCATTTATTTATTTATTTAAACTTTTCGCACAAAAAGGTACAAAGGCGGACTTAATGACTGAGGCATTCCTGCTTCTACGAGCCTCTTTTTTCTAATGCAATTATAAATGGAGTATAGGTTTAAAAAAATCTTACCTTCTTCAGAAAGAAATTGTATCAAAATTTAGCTACACCCGCCATATTCACGTCAGAATGGCGGGTGTTTTTTAATATATCAATATTTATCCATTACTCATTAAATATAATTATATCGATAAAATGTACCTAAAATGTACCCTATATAAAACAACACCCACACTTGATCAGTTGATTAGTTCCCGAGAAATAAAACAACTGTTTCGTAATTAGTTAATATTATAAATATCACGAAATATTGATCTAGACTACGTGAAATATTGATCTAGATGCATCTAGAGACTCTAGGATGCACCTAGACTCTAGTTGCATCTAGATCAATATTTTGCGCAGTCGGGTAATGTGTTTATCAGCCTATATATGTATGTATGTTCCTTTGTGGCGCTGTAGAGACCAAATTCGTGGCCCGATTTTGATTATGTGAATAAAATAAATCTTATATAGATCGTAAAAAACATTTGTAACAAGCTTCGTAAACGCAGACTTTTGATAAAGTGTGATGTGGGTACTTGATAAATTATTTATAATTTGTTCTCTGTTTATTAATCATACATGCTCCATAGTTTATTGCGTAGTTTCTAGACAATGATAGCATTGGTAGTCAAATTATTACGTAAAAAAAAAACGTTTTTTTTTCATGAACCGTGGCTCCCCATTATATTTTTTTTTATTTTCACCAGCCTATGTTAGCCGGGATAACGCAACGCTTCAATGATACCACAAACATTGATATCGGTTAAGCCAGTAAGAAGTTATGGTGGAATAAAGAAACTCACATGCATGAACCCTGAAAACATAACACTCCTTTTTATGGCAGTCGTGTAAAAAATGATCAGTAACATATAAATAAATATATTATCTGTAATCTGGATCAATTTTTTGTGATAGTTATTACTATCACAAATAAAAATAAGTAAGTACGGAATGTAGTTGTTTTATATCTCGAGAACTAATCAACTGGTCATGTGTGGGTGTTGTTTTATATAGGGTACATTTTATCGATATAATTATATTTAATGAGTAATGGATAAATATTAATATATTAAAAAACACCCGCCATTCTGACGTCAATATGGCGGGTGTAGCTAAATTTTGATACAATTTCTTTCTGAAGAAGGTACGATTTTTTTAAACCTAGGTACTAAATAGTACATTTTAGGTACATTTTTTCGATATAACTATATTTAATAAGTAATGGAACTATATTTAATAAGTAATGGATAAATATTGATACCTATATTAAAAAACACCCGCCATTCTGACGTCAATATGGCGGGTGTACCTAAATTTTGATACAATTTCGTTCTGAAGAGGGTACAATTTTTTTAAACCTAGTTACTAAATAGTACAATTTAGGTACATTTCTTTGGTAAATGGGATAATTTGATTAGTTAAGGTACACCCGCCATTTTGACTCTCATCTTTGAATTAAATATTTATATATATAGATTATTACTCATCTAAGCATTTCGTACATTAAACTAAGTCGCGTGTCCGTATTGAAACTACTAATACTTGCACCTAAATACGATAAAATATAATATAAATAATAAATATAATAAACAAGCCTAAAATTTATTATTTCCACTTTCAAAAAATTAACAATTAAAATAAATTACGAAATAAGATTGTTACCCATAACCAATTTTCACGACACCCGTCCGGCACTTTGTGCTAAACATGACATACCAAAAACTGTGTATTGTTCAAAAATAAAATAAGGCAAATGGCTTAAATTCTTTTAAAGCAGCAGAATTTTCCGCCTTTATTGTTTATAAACCCATCAGTGGCGTCCCAGTGTTAAAAAGTGAACTCCAGAGTTTATACATAATATGCATAAACTTGTCCAGTAGGGCAAATTACGTAGGGGAAAATACTGCTGCTTTAAAAAAAAATTAAGCCATTTGGCCTTATTTTATTTTTAATTATTTGAAATTTGCCCACCAAAATCAATTAGTGGGACACATTGGATGACAAAATTGGGAACATTCCACTTTGTCCCACTGATGGCATTAATAAAAAAAACTAACAATAATCTTACAATTACGCAAGTAACTAATTACATCTAATAATAAAACCGTTACCGCAGCTAGGTCTCTTCCAATTTTCAAATCTTGCATTATATCTTCCTGACGACGTTTCCGGCTTGCATAACCAAGGGGAAAAGCTATACGCTTATGACATTACTATTAACATATAGCAGTACAACTTATCCCGTCCAGTTACACAGCAATCTTCAAGAGGATGATAACGATTTTTCACCTTTCAAACTAAACATTGCTAACACTAATGAAAAGTAACAAAAAGTTGCAAATAAAAATATAAGTAAGTAACATATTCAAGACTGACGTATTTAAACATAACAAAATCTTCATATATTATCTTATTCTTATCTCAGTAACTGTAGTCATCAATATTACGACGAAGAGCTGTTAGAGGCGTTACTAGCATGTTCGGGCCGGCACGATTCGGCACAGCCAGGCGGCTTAATCGTACAATAATGTAGATTCTTCGGGGAAAAACGCTCGGCTTAAGCTAAGCTTAAGCGGAGCCGAATATGTGTAGTTATTGCTTCCGAGTCGGCTGTGTTGTGAGAAATAGTGCAGAGTCGAATGTGCCGACCCGAACATGTTACACCGTTTGTCCACCCGCCACCGTTTCGGCGTGCGGTGGACTCGCGGCCATAATAAATGTATGTATCGCTGCTTCGGCGCTGCGCCGTCATCTTGTACGCGTTGACGTCCCGTTGACGTGGCGGTGGACAAACGGCCTTAGTCGTTAAGAAAATGTGCAACTAAACAATGTGTTATCAATTCTTAAATTGTTCGACATTCCGCGCATTCGTGCTAGGCTAGGCACTGGACTGTCATGATTACTATACTGCGCGTAATTAATAAACCTGGGCTAGCTCCTAAACTATACATCTAAATAACATAGTATTTCGGCAAGAATCGATCTGCACTATTTACCTACCCACTATTACTACACTCACACACACACTCTACACTATACTAACTAAACCTTTTTTATTTGGTCAAAATTAATACTATGTAGGCTAAAAGGCCTTCCTATATTGATCACAAATGATTGGTATATATATATATATTTTTTTTGTCAACCACTGTTGTAAAATATTGGCCAGTTGGCAAGGTTGTAGCATGCAGGTAGACAAGGTACTGCTTTAGGAGCTTTGTAGTTCTTATGAAGTTCTAACTTAGCCCTGTTTTCGCTAATACAAGGCAACACCTAAAGCGAAAGCATAATGTAATTCTAGTGATCAAAAATTTACCAACCCGAGGTGGTTGGTAAATTTTTGATCACTAGAATTAGGGGTGGCACTCCCCATCCGTGAACCAAGGCATGAAAAACAAAAGTGAAATGCCACCCCTAATTCTTCTTATTAGGATCAAATTAACACCCCAAATAAATTACTTGCTTTTTTGGCGAACAATGTCATCATGCCCCAACATGGCAAAAAACAATTCCAACATTAATTATTATTTATTGGCATTAGAAAGAAGTTAAAAAAGGTTATTTTTAATGCACACTTTGTAACAAAAGCAAAATAAACATTGTAACATTACGATAGACGCCGAATTTATTATGATCTATTTTTACAGCAGCTGTCACACTTAATTGTAACCATTTTAACTATTTATCTTATCAAATTATGTGGCTTTCATTTATTTATATTATTTAACTCCAATTTAAAATTACAGTGTCAATGCTAAAAACCTAAAAGAAGCAGGGATGAACAATACCTGGAACGTTATTTGTTTCACTAAAATTCTACCGAATTTAAAATGTTACCTAATTTCTTCATAAGTTGTGACAGACGAGTTTTTCTAATTTTACCGGTGTATGTCGTCTGTCAAATTGATGTCAATAAAACTCTGTGATTGTCATTCACTTGTGAGTATTTGTGATTGGGACACCTTGTTTATTATTACATGCCGAATTTTCGTGATTTAGTTGTTATTCATTACTGTTTTTCCTATGTTATTGTTTTCGTATAGTTATTAGTGTTGTTATTTCGATGTTTGTACTGTTAGACATTACTATAAATAAAGTATAATTTTAAAATATTACTTTTATTTTGTTTATATTACGGCCATATTTGTTAAAACAATTTTAATTAAGGTAGATGCGCTGCAGTAGCCCTTGAAATCAGACGAATCCGGAGCAATTCTAACTTAAGGGATGTATTGATGATTTTTAAGGTTAAAATTGTATAATTACCTACATATTTCTTATTGTCACAGATCATATTTTGATTAAGATACAACCTTACACTGACCTGCAAATTGCAAAAAACGCAAGAAAATTTGAATTTCGCCAGCAAGCGCAGTGCACCCCCCCCCCCCCCCCCCTTAAAATTGCTTTCTTATAAATTTGAAATAAAATGTTTTGAATTCCTGCTTCTACGAGCCTCTTTTTTCTAATGCTATAATAAATGGAGATCTCGAAAAACCTCCGTGATAGAAAGAATAATAGTAATCTTAAAAAGCTTCTGTTCCCCTTAAGATTGGAACCCTACTGATTATGACTGACAAAAATATTCTGTTTGTTTGAAGTGTTGGGCTGGGTGACATAATAATAATAACTTCAGCATATAATATCTATCAGCATAATCAGCCTATAATGTTCCCACTGCTAGGACACAGGTCTCTATGTGAAAGGGAATGGACCACCACATGCTGGGTGCAGGTTGGTGGATGTCACATGTCTTTGAATTTTCTGTTTTAGGACATGCCTCTCATGATATTTTCCTCCACAATTTTGAGAGCAGTGCTGATGATGAAGTGCCTGTCTGAGTTTGAACCTATGACCGTCAAGGCAGGTTTCCACTGGATCACAACTGTTCTAAAATATTGGCCAGTTGGCAAGGTTGTAGCATGCAGGCAGACAAGGTACTGCTTTAAGAGCTTTGTAGTTCTTATGAAGTTCTAACTTAGCCCTGTTCTCGCTAATACATGGCAACACCTAAAGCGAAAGCATAATGTAAGTGAAAACTTGTATTAGCCAACTTGAAATCAGCATTTTGAAATTACAATTACTTACGGTCAGCATCTAAAATGACCATCTGACCCGATTAAAACTTTAGTTTATTAATCAAAATACAATGCTTATAATAAGTAAACTCTTATTAGTGGTAAATTTATTTGTTTAGATGTTAAAAAAAATACCTACTGATAACGATTTTGTTTTTTCACTGACAGAAAGCTACACAATAACCTAGTGTCATAAGATTGACGATAACACAAGAAAATTTACGCGGACGAAGTCGCGGGCAGAAGCTTTAGTAAGTTACATGAAATATTGAAAAACAGTGCATCAAATATTTTAAGTCAATTTAGATGGCTACCAATACCAATGATATTCGACTTTCGTCGTTGACCGACGAAATTTAATAGATAAGCACAGATTTTCTCCAGAATCTTTCCAGAATCCAAATTAAGCGTAGTGTTGAGGACGTCGTTGATTTCCGACGCAAAAAGGAAAGCCCTACCTCTATACCTCTGAAGATTAGTGTTAAAAATATAAAAAATATGCATCGTAACTAAATTAGGCACATGAACATTCAATAAATGCATAATATCTGCGCGACTACACCAAGTAGAAACACCAATACTAGGTATGTATACAATACATGCGAAAAATACTGACAGTGGAGTTAGATGATAGTCAATCATTAAGTTTAATTCACATTTTAGAAGGAAGAATGAAATAGAACACGTAAATTACTACCAAATAAATCACACAATAAATAATGTAGACAATACTTACTATAAACGCCACACAACAAGTTGTTCACAAAATGGATACCATACTCCAAAAATCTAGGTCCTTATAATGATCAATGAAAGACGGTCACAGTTTTGAGAATAATATAACGGTGGAGATGATTTTTACCGTATATCTTCTGGATTACTGAGATTAAATGCCCAATTCAGCATAATATCTCACATCACTAACAAATACGAGAAACGCCATTTAGGCACCGTCCATTTTGTTTCCAAAATGAGTTTTTTTTACATGTGCGCTTTCGATAAATGTTGCTATATCAATAAAAATAAATCAATCAAGATTTAAGAAAGAACCATCAAGCTAAAGCGCTTATTACACTATCCAATTAAAAGGAATGCTAACTAGGAAATCGGCAGATGTAATCGCAGTTAGAACAGATTGGATGCAATTTAGTGTAAACTGGAGGTCCAACCGCACTACTTCCTAAATTGTGTACGATACTTCTTCACGAATGCGTCTGCATGCGTCATCTGTCCGATTTAGAATCCATTTTAGTGTACTGTAATCACTAGTTTCCGACTTCCTAGTTAGTGTTCTTATTTAGCATTCGTTAAATTGGTCAGTGTAATAAGCGCTTAAACAGGCTAACCAAAAACACCGGTCAAGAACTCAAGACAGGTCAGATTATTATTGTAGTAGTTATTTTATTATAGAAAATATGCCAGCACATAAATTGAACACATTGTTTTGGAAATAATATTAAGTAGGTACATACATAACTACATCGACATTGCCAATAACAAATCTGTATTCGGCAACAAAGGTTCAAAAGTTCAAGTTTCAATGAAAGGCCTAGCGCATACAGACAACTTCTACATCGACTAAACTGTTTAGTCGAGTTGTGTACTTCTCGTGAATTCCACGCAACTAAACTATTTAATCGATGGAGGGGCACATACAATATTGATTAGTCGATCGACGATTTTTTTTATATACAAACCGACCAGTCTTCTTTCGACAACGTTCAAGACAAGGTGCTACAAACAAGAAAGTTCTAGTTTGTGCTTTGCTTTATAGAATTATACTTTTTTTTTCAGATTTGTCTGAATACTCTTTCAGTCTCATTAAGTTGAACCATTGAGATAGGAAATAACATGGAGATGCCGCGTTATTCTATACATACATTTGCTTATACAAATATGAGTGAAATATGATTCAGAATTTGAAATATCGTTATGTCTCATTCTTTCTAGTAAGATAATCTCATTTGATAAAAGAGACAACTATATTTTAAGTTGTTGCTAATTATGGCAACATTTTGTCTTGACGTAGTGACAGTTGTAGGTAAGTGCCGTAGCAGCCATCTTAGGTGACGAATTTCGTGGTAGTTTTGCTGTCAAATGGTTGTTTGTTTTTTGTATTATTGAGATTTGCGAGAAAATTACGAGGATTTTACCTTTTAAAACTGCATGTAAATGTTGGAAAACAGAAGTTCAACATGCCTGTGTGTTGTATTGTGAAGTGTGGTGCAAGAAAGAATGAAAATCAACCTCAATTGTAGTTGCACAGGTTAGTAGCCGGTTTTCATGCATTAATACATACAATAATACACAATCGATGATACAATTGTAACGCGATCATGAATTTATGGCTAAAGTATTGATATTTGGGTTAATTTCCATATAACAGGCCTTTTTATTATATTTGTTAATTCATTCGTTTGTTTACAAACAGATGTCATAATGGAATAGTGTTGTACCGTTGCCGACTTACCGTAATAGTTTCCGAAACTAGTTCCTCCGCTGGAACGATATCAGTATATTCTGCGATGTTAACATAAATAATCTTGCGTCTTATTCGGTCCGAGTGACCTAGCTAGGTCCGGCCTGTGGTTCACACTTCACAGCACCAAAATCCATCGTGATCCAAACGTGATAACTAGTAAAACTCGTATATAGTATCGTTACTCGTTATAGTACCAACGAGATAACAGTTGTTCCTTGATTGACACAACCCTAGCAATGGCAGCCATTTTATGCGACAATATGAGTTGTAGGTATGCACCTTTTTTTTGTAGGTATTTCCAGTCCATACTTTTCTATGTCAATGAGTTGAACGCAGGCCTTTTTTATACGCTATTAATAAACTCCTCCGTGTCGTCCGTAATAGTTCCCGCCATGGCGACGAGCGACGTGGCGCCGCCGCCGGCACCGCTTCAAACGCTAATGGGAGTGAGACTGACAGTCGTGTATGGACTATTTAGTCGATACAAATTAAGCTTTTGATCTATAGTTATCCAACTTTTTTATCAAAAGCAAATCGATTGGGCTTTTTGATTTTTTTGTGGAACAACTGTCGTGTTGACAGTTTGCGCAAGTTCTATGATTGCAATGAGGCAATACATACATTCCTATAAACTTATGAAACACCACAAAATAGTTGTTCAATTAAAATTGTATGTATGCGCTAGACTTTAATATCGGTCAAATGCGAGTCGGACTCGCTCCGATTCTTGGTATTTTAAATTACCAGCGAGTCGCCGGCAACCGGCGAAGAAAGTCGCTGCGTATTGCCTAGCATAACTGCATAATCACAGACAAAGTAGTATAATGAACAATAAAGTCATCAACACAACTCTCTAAGATCAAGTAATCCTACTGAATGACAATTTTATGAAATCTTGACATTTTAAGATAATGCTAACTTAACAAGTTGTATTACTGATTCTGATGATTATAATTCTGTAAATACATATTTGTTACGGCCGCGAATCATATTTAATCAACGTACAATTTAGTACTGACCAGCAAATTGCAAAAAACATAAGAAAATTTGAATTTCGCGGGCTACCTTGGATCATCCACCTTAATTTATCTGTCAGCCACTGCAGCCAAGCTAGCTAATGCCATTTACACACCGTAGATCCGATTGCAAAATCACACGCGAGTCCACACACACAGATTTTGACATCCGATCTGTCGCTGACGATCGATGGCATTAGTTAGCTGTAGCACTTGTAGCAGTGTAACAAAAAAGTACTCTTTGAGTGTAACTAAAAGTTGGCAACTCTTGCGGTGACAGCGGTGTGCGCTGAGCTTCGTTCTTTATAATTTATTGTGATTAAAATTTACATTTTGTTTTGTATGTTTTTACAAGAAGAATACCTTTAAACTTTGAGGCAAACGTTTAAAAAAAAATTACAAATGATGAAATTAGTTGACCCAGTGGTTCGAAGTTTCAAAGTGGCAAAAGTGTTTCGAGAAAACACGGACAAAATAAACAGTATAGACTTTTCCCCTAGCGGGGAAACGTTAATATCTTGCAGTGAAGATGATCAAATCGTCATATATGATTGTGAAAAAGGCACACAAATGATCACAGTGAATAGTAAAAAATATGGTGTCGATCTTATACATTTCACACACGCCAAGAACACTGCTATCCACAGTTCAACCAAAGTTGATGATACCATAAGATATTTATCACTTCATGACAACAAATACATAAGATACTTTCCTGGACATACAAAGAAAGTTGTGACTCTTTGTTTGTCACCTGTTGAAGACACATTTCTTTCTGGATCTTTAGACAAAACATTGCGTTTATGGGACTTGCGTTCACCCAATTGTCAAGGTTTAATGCACTTATCAGGAAGACCAGTAGCAGCTTATGATCCTGAAGGTCTCATATTCGCAGCTGGGGTTAACTCAGAAAGTATCAAACTGTATGATTTAAGATCATTTGACAAAGGTCCCTTTGTGACATTCAAGTTGAATCAAGAAAAGGAATGTGACTGGACTGGATTAAAATTTTCCCGTGACGGCAAAACAATGCTGATTAGTACAAATGGATCCATTATTAGATTAGTTGATGCGTACCACGGCACTCCGTTGCAGACATTTACTGGTCATCTTAATAATAAAGGCATACCTATAGAAGCATCATTTAGTCCTGACTCCCAATATATCTTTAGTGGCTCAACAGATGGAAGAGTTCATGTCTGGAATGCTGATACGGGTTATAAAGTGTGTGTCTTGAATGGTGATCATCCTGCGCCAATACAATGTGTACAATTCAACCCTAAGTTTATGATGCTGGCCTCTGCTTGCACCAACATGGCATTTTGGTTACCTACATTAGATGATGTTTAATATTATGTTTGCTAGTATTAACAATTCTAAAAAAAGTATTATCATCAATGATAAAGTACTTGCAAAGTTTAAAAATGAGGGAATTAATAGAAGAATCTTATTATACTCTGTTAATTTTATGATGATTGACATGACACCATACTATACTGACAAAAAAAAATGTTATCATTTACACTTTTTAACAGAAAATAATGTTATAGTGGGTGGACAATAATATTTCTTTATTAACACAACATAACATCATGCCTGTAATCCCCGAAGGGTGAGATAGAGAAAGAGAAGGGAAAGCTTAGGGGGGAATTCATCATTAGATCCATATTAATAAACAAGCAATAAGTCCCTTCAACATGTTGTGTGCCCATAATTATAATAATATTAAGCATCTGAACCAATCTCAATCACCATGAAATGATCAGACTTAAATCGTTTAAAGATAATAAAATAAAGAAAAAATTAGAATTGGTTCATGTATTTAGTAGTCGGTCTAATTGCATAATGCACCAACAATCACAATCTCATTTTATATTTTGTTAATTTAGCAGTATTCATTAATTGCATTGAAGAGCAAGCAAGTTTTTTAAAATTCAGCAATTGTTAATGAATTCTTTCAAAATGAAGGGGATTGTGAGTGAGTTATGCATTTAGAGTGCATTTCAATCCTTGGTGAGAATACTGTTGAAAATAGCATGAAGATGAGTTCATGTTTATTTCTATAATGTAACTATGAATAATTTTATTGTATAAATAATAATTGTGACTGAATACTTATTCAGGTTTCGATCAATTGGTATAAGTACCTACCTATTTAGTATAAATGATAGTTTTATCATAAGTACATTATGTGTATTAGAACCCTAGTAAAATGCATTTAAATAGTTTTCATTCCAATTTAATATTCGCCTATAAATTGTAGGTAAAATCTAAATCCTACTTTGTCACCTAAATGTAACTCTACAGTACATACTACTAAATGTCTTGCTATCATTTTAATAAAAGATTTCTATTCTGTGCATGTCAATTTTTGAACACATTCCTAACTAAAACCAGTTAGAAGTGTTAGAACACTATTAAAAACTGTTTTAATACCAAACAATGACTTTCTTTAAAAAATGTGGCCCTGTTATTTACTATGTTTTTACTGTCAAAAATAAAAGACTACCAATACTTCAGTTTTTAGGGTTCCATAGCTGAATGCAAAAACGGCACCCTTTGGTATCCCTACTATGTTTGTTAATCTTTCACGCAAAAACTACCAAACAGATTTATAATGTTTTACAGTAATATAGCTATACATCAGAATAACACAGCCGATCCGGTTAGACTAGAAGCCGACCACATAGTTGGGAAAAGGCTAGGCAGATGATAATGACATCAGAATAATACAGGATACTTTTTATCCCGATTATCCCAAGGGATCGACACATAAGCGGGTGAAACTGCGGGGCGCAGCTAGTAATATATCATCGTGACCGTATGTCACAGCCATTTTACGCTATTGACGGCATAAGCAGCCACAACCACAATTTGATGAAGATGACGACTACCATCCTGTTAATGTACAACAGGAATGCTTACAAGCACCGAAAAGTTGATCTTGAATTCTTGATAGAGAAAACCAGTAAAGTCCGTCTCACGAAAGGTGAGCGTCAAAATGAAGGGACCAAATCTCCAATCTCTGTCATACATATATAAAAAAATAATACCATTATTCTACTATTTCCTACCTTTGCTATAATTTTAGCTACCTACCTACCTTGATGAGGTAGGTTATAGGTAGGTAGGTATACATAATATTTTAACAAAATGCTTGGTCCCTCCATCATGGATCTTGGTCCCGCGTGGATGTCGGAAATTATCCCACGGGAACGTGCTAACAGGATAAAATGTATGTGCTTCCCCATCTATCTCGCGGGCCCTTTGTGGCTAATTACAGTAGAAAACCAATTGTGTCTCATTAGTGGTGATTAAGAGGGTACCTATATGATATCTTTACCTAAGTACCTACCTAATTTAAAAAAAAAACTCAATAACAGAAAATTAAATACCTACCTAAATAAACCTATTTCTGATGATAACTAATCTAAACTCAATAAATAAGCAAAATCCCTAAAAACTAATATCTATACGAATGACTAATCCTACCTAACAGTATTATAAAATAACCTACGGTCACTACGTACACTATCAAATATACTACCTATACTTTAAAATTAAAATCTATACCTACGACTCATATAAAAATAAACCTAAATAACTCTAAAAACTAAAAGGAATAAAAATGAACTCCACTGCGGGTGACCCAACCTACGACAAACTTAGTATTTGCGGTTGGTACAGTACAGACAGTGGTAATCGGGTATAGGGATCGAACCGCAAAATTAAGTTTGTTTTTTATTGTATATACTTTTCCGGGATAAAAAGTACCCAGTGTGGTGCCCAGGATATTAAAGAATAATTATACCAAGTTTCATCGTAATCGAACCGGTAGTTTTTGCGTGATGCCTGAACAAACAGACAGACAGACAAAAATTTTTTTAATCACATTTTTGGGTTCGGTGTCGGTCTAGTAACACCCCCTGCCATTTATTTTTTGATATTTTCAATGTACAGAATTTTCACTTCTACAGATTTATTATAAGTATAGAATAGATATAGATGACACAGATTGGAGATTTGGGCCCTTCATTTTGACGCTCACCACGAAAGAAGTGTCGTAGACGCGGCGTACATTCATACGAGTCATGCGACGTTCCGCGTATTTCATATTATGATTCCTTCCCTTAGAGATTAAAGTAATTATACCTTCCCCTCTGTAAAAAAATGTCTGACACATCTCGGACCTTTGGAAGGCGTACGAGGCGAGGGGCCGAAGCAGGGGCGTAGCATCCGCTGTATCAGCCGTTTCGATCAAAGAGTACTTGATATAATAATACGGAAGGTATCGATGATAATGGGGCCCCTGAGCTCCGTCGTGACGTGTGTAAGCAAAAATTCGTAAAATAATATCTAGAACCTAAAATTCTTTTTGATAAATGATATTTATTCCTGTAAATTGGTGTGGTTGGTTGGTTGGTTTTATTTGGTTTTCATTTCTAGCATTTTATTATCTAGTACCTATGTGTTTGTTATCCCAGCGTAGCGTATGGCACTCGTGTGTTGCAGGCTTGCAGCTGAAAATCAGCGTCAGGCAGGTGGTACAGTCACGAGCAAAAGTATGTATACACTCGGCTTTATTCAAAAGCGATTTACTCCTTTATTTTTATTACACGACTGCTCAAAAAGGAGTGTAGGTACCTAATCTATTCAGGGTTGATGTATGTATTTGAGTTTCTTTATTCCACCATAACTTTTAAATGCCTGAACATTTGGATGTATAGGGTATCGTTAGAATCCTTACATTATCCCGAGTGACACTGGGTATATATTAAAAAAAAATCAATATGGCGGCAGTATGGCTCCATATTGAACTATTTATTACAATTACAATATGGGTATGTCAACCATAAAAGATAGACATATGCTGTCGTGGGATATTTTTTATATAATTTTAAGGAGAACATTTCCGTCATACATGGTTTCTGTGTAGCTTTAACCATTAAGGTTGCACACACGACGGAAGCTTAAAAAATGGAGTGACTTCTCCCGTTTTCCCAACATTTCCCTTTACTGCTCTGCTCTTATTGATTGTAGCGTGATGAAAAGTATACTATAACCAGCTCAGGAGTATGAAAAATAATTGTACCAAGTTTCGTATAACGGTTATACAGACAGACAGACAAAAATTTTACGGATTGCATTTTTGGCATCAGTATCGATCCCTAATCACCCCCTGATAGTTATTTTGGAAATATATTTCATGTACAGAATCGACCTCTCTACAGATTTATTATAAGTATAGATATAGATTAGGCATGATCCTGAAAGAATTATAAAATTAATTAAGACTTGCAAGTATTTATGTTACTTTATCTTTTTATTTAAAAGTTATGCGTCGTCAAACATAAAAAATATACCTACCTATGAATTGTGAAGCTCCTCCTTTTTTTCGTCGGTTAAAAAAAAAACAATTGAAAAAAGAAATTGCCTATTCCATCAAACAAAATCCTTTCATTTAACAAGTAGACAGTTTAAAATACGTCAGTGCACATTGAAAAATTGTAACTGAAACACCAATTAAAAACAAAAAACTATTCATAAAAACCTGCCAAGAGCGTGTCGGGCCACGCTCAGTGTAGGGTTCCGTAGTTTCCCGTCCGTCACAATAAGTGTTCCCACTTATGAGTTTAAAGGGTATCCATTATGTTCGCGCTCCAGCAGCGCTCCGCGCTCCTGCAACTGCTCCCGGTAGTGGGTACGTGCGCAAACACTTTGTACAACTTTTAGTCTTTTTTGTACAAAAACTGTTGTTTCCATCAAGTTCAAAATGATTTTCCTAGAAAGTCCTTATAAAGTTCTACTTTTCAGATTTTTTTCATATTTTCTAAACTTATGGTTCAAAAGTTAGAGGGGGGGGGGGACACATTGTTTTTTACTTTTGGAGCGATTATTTCCGAAATTATTGACATTATCAAAAAATGATTTTAGTAAACCCTTATTCATTTTTAAATACCTTTCCAACAATATATCACACGTTGGGGTTGAAATTAAAAAAAAATCACTTCCCACTTTACATATATACCCTAATAAAACATTTTTATCCAATTTTTATTTTACCACTTTGTCGGCGTGGTTGATATAGGTACATATTGGTACCAAATTTTAGCTTTTTTTCTAGTGCTAACAGTCACAGAGATTAAGCGAGGACGGACAGACGGACGGACAGACAGACATGGCGAAACTATAAGGGTTCCTAGTTGACTACGGAACCCTAAAAAGGAACTTAAAGATTGAGATCCACTGACCATTTCTTTGTAAAATCCGTAGATAGAGAATAAACTAGTTCATTCTCTAGTTCATTCATTCTAGTTCATTCTCTATCTACGGTAAAATCAATATCGCGGTTTATAATTTAGAATTACCCGAGTCGACTAATTCCGATAAAAACAAAAAACTTTGAGCTAGGGTGTCCTAAATCTACTAACAGTACCTACACTTAGACGAAAATCTATCGAATTAAATAACAACCAGTTAACTTACCAGAAGGCCCATTCTCGTAATTTAAAACGTTCAAAATCTAGTCGCAGTCTCATCTCGGCGACAAACAAATGTCAAAAAGCTGTCAAAATGTAGGGAATTTTTGACAGATTGAGACTGTGAACGTTCTTAAAATTACGAGAATTGCCCCTCAGATTTCTTAATTGTAGATCTTAAATCCGATAAACCAAAAAAGCGCGCGAAATATCACTCGTCGTTCACAAAAATGTCGATAACACACCAACACTCGCTCACAGATACTTACTTTACTCTTTGCTCACAGCACCTTGAGCAAGCGCGGGGGTGGATTGGACTAAGAAGATGGTTGCTAGAGCAAAAAATATTGCTGCGATTTCGAGAAATGTGTAATTATTTGAATATCCCGATTTTCGGAATTAGCCGAATGCACCTCATTTCATCTTTGGCTGTGCAAACGATTTAATCAGACTTTGGTAAGACTAAAGACTGAGAATGTCTAAATGAGTGAATGGTTTCGTAGATGATTGAGTATTAGAATTCTTTCATCATCACACTAAAATGTAAATTCAGTATTACACTAAAATGTATAAAATAAAAATAAAAAAAATAAAAACGACTGCCCTGCCAAAAAAACGAATTAAAAAGTAAATAAAAAACAAGTTGTATTTCCTGACTAAACAGGTAGGTACTTAAATAAATTATTTTATTTACCTGTTTAGTCAGGGAATGATTTACGAATGACAGCCGGGACCGACGACTTAACGTGCTTTCCGAGGCACGGAGGGGTCTCCGTATGTTAGGATGGTCACCCATCCCTGGACCATGGACAACACGGTTAGCGCAGTGGCTGAGCGATCGGACTGCTGCGCTGCGTGTCGCGGGTTCGATTCCCGCACAGAACAAATATTTGTAAGTCCTACATGTATTTGTTCCGAGTCTGGGTGTTTTTCTATCTATAATATGTATGTAACTATTTACAAAAAAAAAAAAAAATGTATATAAATAGTTTATCAGCCATCTAGTTACCATAACACAAGCATTAGGTTGCTTAGCTTGGGACTAGATGGCGCTGTGTGAAATGTCCAGGGATATTATTATATACTAGCTCCTGCCCGCGGCTTCGTCCGCGTGGATGTCGGAAATTATCCCACGGGAACGTGCTAACAGGATAAAATGTATGTGCTTCCCCAGAATGCCATCTATCTCGCGGGCCCTTTGTGGCTAATAACAATAGAAAACCAATTGTGTCTCATTAGTGGTGATTAAGTGGGCACCTATATGATATCTTTACCTAAGTACCTACCTAATTTAAAAAAAAAACTCAATAACGGAAAATTAAATACCTACCTACATAAACCTATTTCTGATGATAACTAATCTAAACTCAATAAATAAGCAAAATCCCTAAAAACTAATATCTATACGAATGACTAATCCTACCTAACAGTATTATAAAATAACCTACGGTCACTACGTACACTATCAAATAATATGCTACCTATACTTTAAAATTAAAATCTATACCTACGACTTATATGAAAATAAACCTAAATAACTCTAAAAACTAAAAGAAATAAAAATGAACTCCACTGCGGGTGACGTAACCTACGACAAACTTATTATTTGCGGTTGACACAGTAATGGGTCTAGGGATCGAACCGCAAAATTAAGTTTGTTTTTTATTGTATATACTTTTCCGGGATAAAAAGTACCCAGTGTGGTGCCCAGGATATTAAAGAATAATTATACCAAGTTTCATCGTAATCGAACCGGTAGTTTTTGCGTGATGCCTGAACAAACAGACAGACAGACAGACAAAAATTTTTTTAATCACATTTTTGGGTTCGGTGTCGGTCAAGTAACACCCCCTGCCATTTATTTTTTGGATATTTTCAATGTACAGAATTTTCACTTCTACAGATTTATTATAAGTACTAGCTTCTGCCCGCGGCTTCGCCCGCGTGGATGTCGGAAATTATCCCACGGGAACGTGCTAACAGGATAAAATGTATGTGCTTCCCCATCTATCTCGCGGGCCCTTTGTGGCTAATTACAGTAGAAAACCAATTGTGTCTCATTAGTGGTGATTAAGAGGGTACCTATATGATATCTTTACCTAAGTACCTACCTAATTTAAAAAAAAAACTCAATAACAGAAAATTAAATACCTACCTAAATAAACCTATTTCTGATGATAACTAATCTAAACTCAATAAATAAGCAAAATCCCTAAAAACTAATATCTATACGAATGACTAATCCTACCTAACAGTATTATAAAATAACCTACGGTCACTACGTACACTATCAAATATACTACCTATACTTTAAAATTAAAATCTATACCTACGACTCATATAAAAATAAACCTAAATAACTCTAAAAACTAAAAGGAATAAAAATGAACTCCACTGCGGGTGACCCAACCTACGACAAACTTAGTATTTGCGGTTGGTACAGTACAGACAGTGGTAATCGGGTATAGGGATCGAACCGCAAAATTAAGTTTGTTTTTTATTGTATATACTTTTCCGGGATAAAAAGTACCCAGTGTGGTGCCCAGGATATTAAAGAATAATTATACCAAGTTTCATCGTAATCGAACCGGTAGTTTTTGCGTGATGCCTGAACAAACAGACAGACAGACAGACAGACAGACCGACAGACAGACAGACAGACAAAAAATTTTTTAATCACATTTTTGGGTTCGGTGTCGGTCTAGTAACACCCCCTGTAAATTATTTTTTTGATATTTTCAATGTACAGAATTTTCACTTCTACAGATTTATTATAAGTATAGAATATAGAATAGATATAGATTATAGAATAGATTATTATTACTAAGCGTATATAATAATTATTATTAAGCGTAGTTTAAACTTGAATCGACTCGTGCAGCTGTTATTGCTTAGCCACGAGCCCCTCACCTTCTAAGTCAGTATGCTATATTCTTTAATTTGTAAAAACAATAACGTCTGTAGCTTCACATTAGGGTAAAAAGGGCCCCCAAAAAAATTTGATACATGGCTCCATTAGGATGAGCTACGCCACTGGGCCGAAGCCAACTCAGCTCACAAAGGCCCTTGAGACGTTTTAAATAAAACGAGACTCCAACCGACGATTAGCTTTGTTCGCACTATGCAAGTGCACCCAAGGACAACCTCTTGGTTTGGTTTGTGGAGGACTATTGCAACCCCTAGGCCACCCAGTTAACCAGTATTCTTTCTTGCGTTAGGTAGGTCGTCAACTCACGACCAGGGTCGCAAGTTGAGATGCCATGCGCTGTTATGACTTATTTCTAGTATTTTTTTGTAATAATTTTATAACCGATCGCAATGAAGCTCCAAAAGAGGGAATTGTTTTGTTTTTACAAAATAAATAAAGTAGCATACTTGGTAGGTCATTGTGATATTAGTATGAGAATGTAAGATCCTTCCGACTCGGATGCGGCTTTATCAAAGAGCGAGCGAAGCGAGCCCGAAAATAGGAGTACCTATTTTGAAGCGATATGTTAAGTTTTCATTGCAACTTTTCTATAGGAATGCAATAACGAGCTCGAAAATTGGTGACAGTGCTGATGCTAGGTTAAGCTTAAGCTTGTGATTTTACTAAATTAATTAATGTACCGCGCCTATAGATTTAACGTAATTTGTTTCTCATATTTTTCATTACCTACATTTTTACTCATTAATCTTTTCAATAAGAATTTAAGTTTTTGGATAATGTTTACGATTTTTTGTTTCTTCCACTAGTCGCGTTTGTCTGTAGCTTGTAAAGTTATGATGTTTAATTTAAAACAATGTTTATTACCTGTATTTATTATTAAGGAAACGTGTGCCGCCCCTAGACAGCAAAAATTAAATGTCAAGGGTTAGGGTGTCGAGTAAATGTTCCTTGAGGGCCTAGACAGAGGATAGTAGGTAGACAAGACCTCAGCGTATGCGGTATGAGCATATCTTATAGTACTCCTTGGGTATGAGATAGCGATAGTTCGACATAAGTACATTACTGCAGCTACGTGCAATTAATATTGCCATACTTAGACTTTTACCCCAATCGTGTGGGTAATATGGTACTTATTGAGTACTTTGATTGTTACTACGTCTACGATTTTTTGATGTTATATTTATTTATTTATATATACTTTATTGTACACCACAAAAATACATAGCATAGAAAATACATGGCACACTACAAAATATACAATGGGCGGCCTTATCGCATTACTGCGATCTCTTCCAGGCAACCTTAGAATGGACAGTGATTTTCCTTGACATAAAATGCTATTTAACGATGAAAAGTTATGTTTGGTTGATTTCGTTCACTACAACTTTTACAGCCGATTACACAGCAACTCACCATCATTACCCACTAAATATTACCTTTTGGAATATCAATAAAGTCAGAAATTACACAAAGTATGCGTTTCACAGTTTATATCAACGAAAATATTTTAACACCACAATTTGTTTGGCATCGAATGGCGTCGATGCCAACCAACAAAAACCGTTACGCAAATAGAGATAGAAAATGCATGCTATGTCCTGCTCACACATACACATTTTGACATGTTTCATCTCACTTTCGCAATTATTATTATTTTAACAGCATGTCTTTTACTATCCGCTATATCGCTTGAGGGTGTCAAGTCCAATAAAAAGTCACAAAAGTGATTAGCGGCTGCTGTGCTATCACCAATCACAGTTTTTTATTCAGACGACAGAACCATAATAAATTTGCTTTTACTATGACAGAACACAACACAGACAGACTCACACAAACACAACAATACAGACCACAGACATATAGTACTTCTGTGACAGGTGACAGAACGTCAGAACTGACAGAGATACAGACAGACCTCCCGTATTATTATTATACTCTTTGAGACAGACTGCTCTAACTACTGCTGGCTGACCCAGTTTAGATTACATATTGTCTGTGACTGTGGATATATTTTTATAGAGGTAGTAATAGCTTTCTTCGTATATCTACATTCTACTGTGACTTGTTATCGATGATAGTTAAACAGATGTTGAGTAGTGTCAAAGTACAAGAGATTCATTATCAAGATTGTGAAGTAAGTTTATTGATAAAAGTTCATTCCTACTTATCTAGTAGGAATGAACTTCAATCAAACTTTGAATTTCCTATAAAGTAAAATAAAACTATAAGCAATTATATTGCATGGTAGAGTGGATTTTAAATAAAATTATTGAAGTTCTAGATATTTAAAATTTTATTTATGTTAATGTTGAGTTCGGTATTCTATAAATTAAATTCTCATTTCTGTCTACACCTGCTAATACATAATATAGGTAATAATATCATCATCATGATAAATGGATTACTTTTCAGGAAAATAATAAAATGTTACGTGGGATTAATAAAGTTGTAAGTACCGTTTTTTAATTTAGAATTAAGTCATGACCTTTGAAATGACCATGAATAACGAATTGTAAAGACTAGGTTTTAAATAGCTGATTTGGGTCTTAACTTCTGGTGGTGTCATTAGCCTCCTGCATGATAGAGGATTATCGCTACCCCAACTTTTTCTCAAATAAAACAAGTAAAAATTGTTTTTTTTTTTCTATATTGCTGGAATTTAAGCGAGCTAGCCAGAGCGATAGGGTGCCCCGATACTGACCAGTTGGGGTTAAGGTGGGGACTGTTGGCAGTATGGTTGACGTCTTTGTGCACTTGATGTACCTCATCCCCTGCTAAAAGTGACATACTTTTTATTAATAGAATTATGGGCGTTGGTAGCCCTAGGTTAAATGGTCTGACATCTTATAAAGTATGTATGGCCCAAACTTGTGCACATCAGGTAAACATATAGAGGGTGGCAAGGGACATCAATGCGTAACCTATTACCATAGATTTAGTACATGATTCTGGACCTCTAATGACCCCTATGCGTTGAAATTTTTTGTTGGTTATTTAAAAAAAAGTATTTCATACATTTTCACCGCATAAGTTCTGCACTTTTGGAGGAAACAGATAAAAAAAAATAACCAATGATAAATTTCAACGCAATAGGGGCCGCTCTTCAAGCAAGTGCATTGTCGAATAATTATGTATTTACATTTTTCGTGAGCTTTTAACTTGAAAACGTAAGTTTGTTATTTCAAGAGTTTCATTTAAGAATCTAATAAAAAAAAAAATACTTAAAAATAAATAACTTGATCTTAAAATTTCAGTTTGGCCACAAGGGCTATTTATTAGAACCCTATGTGACGTCCATGCACATATCCTGCAATTATACCACTGCAAATCCGCAAAAAAATGACCAGCAGCTGCCAAGATTACCGGTACCAAAACTAAATGATACTTTGACGAGGTACCTTCTCACTGTCCGACCAATTCTAAATGATGAAGAGTTCGCGAGGACTACAGCTCTCGTAAAAGACTTCGAGAAAGGATCAGGACAAAAACTACAAGTAAGAAATCTGTTATTATGTATAGGTACCTAATATTGTATGTACTATCGCGGTCTTTTCCGCCTGCTCACTTAAGAATTTTTTTGCCTAAATCCTGCGGCGGCGCCAAACCACGCCCCCTAAAAGTTTTGGCCTATTAGGAAAGCGATAACGCAATTAGTTGCAACCTGCACTGCGCAGCTTAGTGACGTATCACGTGTACTCCTTTTTTTAATTTTACGAACGAACTATTTGACATGGGCGCGCTTACCGGACCTTTTGAATATTGGCCATTGAGCTGTTTACTTGAGTAAATTATTTTAATTATTTTCATGGTAAATTGTGTGGTTTTAAAATACCTTAATTTATAAATAAAACTTTATTAACGATGCACAGTGCAAAGTTTATCATGGAAATTTTATCTTGTGTAAGTAATTGAATACTTTCTAGTTTGTTTTACATCAATAAAAATATAAGATATATAAATAATAATATAATATATTTATTCAAAAAATTATAAGGCATAAAAATTAGTACTGTTTTGCTTAAATTTAACAAACAAACAAAAATAATAATAATAAAAAAAATAAAAAATAAATTTGTTTTTTTTTTCTTTTTAATTTTTTTTTTATTATTATTTTTATTTTTGTTTGTTAAATTTATAAAAAAATAAATAAATAAAAAAAACAAATAATAATAATATATTTTTTTTGTTTCTTTTTAAATTTTTTTTTATTATTATTTTTATTTATTTTTGTTTGTTTGTTAAATTTAAGTAAAACTGTACTAATTTTTATGCCTTATAATTTTTTGAATAAATATATTATATTATTATTATTATTTATTTATCTAATACTTTTATTATTAATTATTTTATGAATACATCAATAAAAGTATTAGATAAATAAATAATAATAATAATATAATATATTTATTCAAAAAATTATAAGGCATAAAAATTAGTACAGTTTTACTTAAATTTAACAAACACAAAAAAAAATAAAAAAAATAATAAAAAAAATGAAAAAAAAACAAATAATATTTTTTTTTATTTTTATTGCTTGTTTGTTAAATTTAAGCAAAACTGTACTAATTTTTATGCCTTATAATTTTTTGAATAAATATATTATATTATTATTTATTTATCTAATACTTTTATTGATGTAAAACAAATTAGAAAGTATTCAATTACTTACACAAGATAACATTTGCATGATAAACTTTGCACTGTGCATCGTTAATAAAGTTTTATTTATAAATTAAAGTATTTTAAAACCACACAATTTACCATGACAATAATTAAACGAGAAACAAGCAGAAAAAATATTCAGTTTTTAAACTTGAATGAATGACTGATTTATTTGCAAGAATATAGGTAGCTAACATAAGATCGGTTTTACTATATTCGGCATTTCTGCCGTGCAAATATTTAGATTTTACATCTTGGTTATACTTATCACTATATACTTGGTAAAGCAATTACTTAGACCTTTATGAGAGTGGTATGTGTTACTGCTTTGTTGTGACGGGCGAACTCGGAATACTTTCTCGCTCACACACGCACTATTTGTTTCAATGTTATTGATTACAATTATTTGCAGTGAAATTTACTATTTGAAATTCATAATTTATATTTTTAGCCGTTATAAATTAATTAATGTGCATAATTCAAACAATGCGAATTTTTATATGAATAAATAAATAAAAATAGTTGGTTTTAAGTAAAAAAATGCTTGCCATTGTTGTGTAAAAAGTATTTTGTTGGTTAATAATAACCTACTTAAAATTCCGTGCAAATAAGTAGGTAGTGACTAATTATTAAATAATTCATTTCTAGAAATTTTACAATAAGCCTAAGCCGAACAAAAGAATCATAAAATTCAATAACCGCAGTGGGCAAAAGTCGGTGGCATCCTTTGATACTTTTGTTATACCGAGCGGGTTTCGGTAATTACATAGAGGTCTTTCTCTCATCATTTATAAGATAAGATAAGAAGCATCTCTTTGTTTGACATTACAATGATGCCCCAGTGCAACTGATAACAAGTCATTTTATGTATCAGTAACATGTGTGTCAGCAACATGTCAGACGAGAGTTTAAATTAATTTATATACAGAATGTGATTTGTGATATAATAATAATAACCTCGTGAAAGCCGAGAAAGATAAACAAATCAAGTATCTTGACTTGGCTCGCGAGGATGTCGACATGTGGGATGTGGACTCAGCGATCATTGTTCCGATAGTTGTGACAGCCAATGGCTTAATAGCCAAGAGCCTCGACCAACACCTGAGGAGGCTCTCGTTGGGCAGCTGGATCAAGGACTTGATTCAGAAAGCGGTACTTCTGGACACGGCTCGCATCGTCAGGAGGATCCTCTCTCTGGAGCCCTGACCGCCGGTAGCTTGGACCCTGTTCCCGATACCGGTGGGCTACTACTTTTTATATTTTTAAATGTTTTTTTATCCTTTTGTTTATAAAAATATTTAAAAAAGTATTTTGTAAGTATTTAAATGAAATAAAGGAGATCATAATAATAACGTTTATTTATAAAAATGGTGCAGATTTACAACTGAATGATGAATTGATGACTGAATAAAAATAAATACAAACCATACAAGCACTTTTCTTACCATCAGTACTTTTGCGCCTTCTAGGTATACACGGAGGTAGATATATACGGACCGAGAAAGTTGGGACTAGGGTTCAGTATGGACGAAACCTGAAAACTGATTTGTTTAGAACTATTTAGTCGTTTGTTGCGGTCGGGTTTTTTGAAACAAGTCAGTTTTTTTTTAATGAAGCCACTTGTTATTAGACTATTTATTCCTTGTAGAGAAACACTGTCCGGCTGTGGATCAGACGCTATGAAGAAGAGGGTGTCTAAGAGGATAGGCCGCGGGCACCACGTCCATATCTGATAACCTCCAACGTATGGTAGACACTATTTCACAAGCGCTATATTCTCAGATGACAAATGTTTTACGTCGAGCCAACATTGTCGTTGACACTTGTGGCGCGTGATGAATACACGCTACGAACCTAGAAATAGACATGTGCAAAACAGTGCACCACGAAGTGATGTGATATGTCATTACATTTCGTGCCGAGTAATATTACATTACACCATCACTTCAAACATCACGCGTGATGATAGGATGTCGCGCCATGCGATAGCACACCATCGCGCATTCTAATGTAAGGCAATGTTCTAGTGTAATAAGACATGGTGTCAAGGAAATATAAACCCTTTATAATAAAAATAGAGTTCTAAATAACATAATAAGTCACCTGACCGGGCGAAATACGAAATCGCACGCGCCTAGTTCCGGACTTCCGATATAAACCGAACATTGTCGATGCGATGCGTTCGGGAGGGCTTGGTTCGAGCGAGTCTGCGAGTCATGTCACGAGCTACTGCGCTGCTACCGCGCGCGTAATGTTTAGTGTGATGGTGTGATGCTTATTTTAGTCGAGTAATGTGTGATGTTACAGTACGCGCTCGGGTGATATTACGCGTGATGCATCACTCGCATTACTTACACATGCCTACCTAGAAACGTGATTCCTAATCATGATTCTGGAAGGATATGCGCTAATATGTGGGGCTGGATGAGTGCTGATGGTCCCGGAGAGCTTGTCAATTTCCCAGGGCGATTAAATGGCGAAACTTACTGCAAACTATTACAAAACGTAATGGTGCTTACTGTGCTCACAGTTTATCCGAGAGCAGAGCTCCCGGAATTTATTTTTATACAGGACATTGTTATTCTCCTTAAGTTTTTGGCGACTTAATCGCCAACGGCTTATGAAATGAAGGCTAGGCCACACCAACTTCCTAGTTCTAAATTTAAAAAACCGCGTTCTAACGCGTTCAATTATATGTTCTGAAGGGCATGTCTTGAATTTTTTTATTACCATACAACGTTATACTGAACAGAAAATTGCAAAAAGCCTAAGAAAATTTGAATATTGTTAATTGTGTGTTTTACCTACTTACTATGTCCAATATTTTATGAATATCTTTGTTCAGTTCAGTTAATAAATAAATAAAACTGATAAAACTTCAAAATTGTATTTTACTTTTTAATTAATGCCTAACCGACAATAGGATTTATCAAATCAAATTTCTAATTAGAAAAATAAAGACAAAATGTATTATTAACTCAACGAATAACGAATCCCAGATCTATCTATACTAATATTATAAAGAGAAAAACTTTGTTTGTTTGTAATGAATAGGCTCAAAAACTACTAAACCGATTTAAAAAATTCTTTCACCATTCGAAAGCTACATTATCCATGAGTAACATAGACTAAATTTTATTTTGGAAAAAAATAGGGTTCCGTAAGATATTTGGGTTTTTTGGACACAAGGTGTAAAAAATCACCCAGAAAAGTTACTTATTTTGCGTACGCTGCCTAAACTAGAAAAGATAGAACCATAAAATGTTCAAATTAATTGTAGATCTTATAAATATCTACAAAAAAGTCCGCGACACACTATACCTATCTATGTCGAGTGAGGCACAACAACCATTTTTTTATTTAAAAATCTTGAATTTTTTTTGGACTACATTTAAACGCATTTATTTTACTCATGCTATTCATCCTTATCAAAATAAATTATTTCATTAGTAAGTACAGTTTATGTAGATAATATTTGGTCGTTGAATGATTAAAATTGGTCGTTTGGTTTTGAAGTTATGGCGAAATTAAAATATTACGATTTCTGCTGCACGGCCCGTTGCGAAGTGGGCGTCACCAACGCCGTGCACGTGCAGGAATAAGTTTACAAAAATCAAGTCATAATATAACTATTTACATCACATCCATGATCTGTATAGTGTTATAAACTTTTCATAATTTTCGCTAAGTTTAAAAAAATCATCTTCTTACTTCTATTTATTTTTAAAAAAAATATTATGTATCTTTATGGGTTATTTTGATTTCATTTTTCGCAAAGTTTAAAAAATACATCTTTTTCTATTTACTTTAAAAAATTTTTTTTTTTTGTATTTTTATGGGTTATTTTGATTTCCTTTTGAGATACGCAATCCTGTCACAAATCAGAAATCTACGCGGACGAAGTCGCGGGCAGAAGCTAGTCCATAATATAATAAATAAGTAATAGCAGTAGCTTGAAAATAAAAATAAATCTCGAACGGCGCGTGCGTCACCGCGTCGACAGTGCAGTCGGCCCGTCTTATCTTTCATTCGTCTATTCAAGGTCAACGGGGCGGGGCTAGAGAGCGCTTCTATGTTTTGAGTGCAAACAAAAATGAACTTAGTGGTGATCAGGCGGAAGTGTCCGTGATAGTACGTTTGCCCCGCACGGCCCCCCAGAATTTGCGTTTTAGGTGTGCACTAATGCAATGTACTCGCCTCTAGGAGTATATGTACCTGTTTCTTTTTCAATGTACCTCTGTACTTTTGAAGATATTTGCAAAAAAAGAGGGCCGTGCCAGCCAAACGTTTTCAGCACGGCCCCCGTGTAACTTGAAAAATATATAGCGTATTAAAAAGTTTCATAAACTCAAGGAATGTACCTACTCTATTAACAAGTTATATGTACCGTAACAGACATTGTGAATTCGTAATGACAAATAATATATAGATATGGATAGAGGGCCGTGCTGGAAAAAAAAAATATAAGAAAATATCTAAAAAAGACAAAACAATCTTAGCCAAAAACTATTAAAAAATAATTGATGTTTGGCAAGTAACATATGTACCGCATTGGTTCCTCATACAACTTGCTAAATTAAAAAATAAACCAATTTTAGTTCATTCAGCACGGCCCTCTATAGTTGCCTTAGTTGCCTATATCTTTTTAAATATGACGTTTGCTTACAAAATTCGTCTTTCTGAATTATGTATAGGAGTACATTCGTTCCAAATAAATTGCGAAACTGCTGTAAGCAATGATATTTTAGAATATCATTGGCTGTAAGTGTATTAGTACTTTAAAAAATAAATAGGATCAAAAATATCATATAGGTATGATGCCGCGTTTACATATTCGCGCGAATCGCGAGGCGAATCACGAGGCGAATAACGAACACGCATGTGTAAACAGTCAGTTCGCTATCGCGATTCGCGCGATCGCGTTGGGAGCGGTTTTTCGGACGCGAATCAAAGGGCACGAATAGCGAACACGAACTTACTGTTTACACATTCGCCTGCATTCAGTAGACAGCTAGCGCCCGACCCAACAAAGTTCTAGGCATTCTAAAATTCGCACTTCATTCCATTTTGTCTACACGTCCAGACAAAATGGAATGAAGTGCGAATTTTAGAATGCCTAGAACTTTAAAATAATAATATTTTTTTATTTCATAAAAAGGAGATTGTGGTACACACAGTACGCATACATAAAGTTATTCATTTAAGTTTGTTTCATGTCAAACACAATCTGATGAGTGATGGGTGAAGTTCAGCTTTCCTAATACCTAGCAGTCCCTGTCCCTTACAAAAGTTACAATAAACTAGTACAATTATATATATATTTTGAATACTCAAAACTCAAAAAACCTCAAAACTCAAATCATTTATTTCAATTAAACCATTTACAGGCACTTTTGAATTGTCAAAATTAAATAGTCGGTCAGTTAGTCAGAAAGTTGAAGCTAGTTGCCCATTCCAAAGCGTAGATCTCTATGGAGAAGAACGGGCAAGAAACTCCACGGACACTCTTTTAAATCAAGACATTTTTACAAAATCCTGGTTACATTATTCTTATTGCTTCTATATGTGAGAACAATGTAAAGAAACAAATTAAAATATAAAATTAAAAATAAGTCCTGGCAGTTAAGAGATGACCAGTCTCAACAGATGGCGCCCGTTCACGAACATGACGCGTGGATCAGCACCACCCAGCTCAACCATTTCGTAGGGAACCGAATGATCCAACACACGCGCCACCACCAGTGAGACATTTAAGTGAGCATGACATATTCTCAACTGCCATGCTCTTTCAAGTCAACATCAAAATATCATAAAAAACGGATTCATGGTTCTTACATTTACAAAATTTTCAAAAATGCTTCTAAATTATACAAAACTATAGTTTGCAATTTAATTAAGAGATGAGAGAAAAAAAAAATTACTACCAATCATGAAGAGGTATTTAATACTGAATTATTAAAAATTAATCCTTATTAAATAAAATAAACACTAAAAAAAACAAAAAGGGGAAGCATCTCTTCCAAATATTGAAATTGTGATCAACTATTATTATTATATTATTATTATTAACTTGTAAGCCCAACTGCCTGTGGAGCAGGACCAGCATTAAGCCAAGCATTTTTATCTACTATATACTCTTCCAACTTATAATATGCTTGTCTACATAGTGTGCGTTTAATGCATGTTTTAAATTTCTTCTCATTTAGTTGAAGAATATCGAGTGGTATTTTATTATAAAATTTTACACAGTACCCCATAAAAGAAGTTTTTACTTTAGACAATCTGAAGCTCGGTTGATCTAGTTTGTTCCTATTCCTAGTGTTAAAGTTATGCCTGTCACTTATCTTACTAAAAAGATGTAGATGTTTTCGAACGTACATAATGTTTTCGTATATATATTGACAAGGAACCGTCATGATGTTAATTTTTTTAAACAGTTGCCTTAGAGTTTCGCGTCTGCTGAGATTGTAGATGGCTCTGACAGCCCTCTTTTGCAGAATGAGGATAGAATCAATATCTGCAGCCCGTCCCTACAGCAAAATACCGTAAGACATGATGCTATGGAAGTAACTAAAATAGACCAGTCTTGCGGTTTCCACGTCTGTTAATTGACGGATTTTCCAGACAGCGTAAGCGGCTGTACTTAGCCGCCCTGCAAGTGATGTTAGGTGAGGACCCCACTGCAGCTTTGAGTCAAGCGTGATACCCAAGAAAACCGTACTTTCGACGAATTCAAGTATCTCCCTATTCAATACAACGTGACATTCACTACTTCTAACATTCGGTAAAGCGAATCTAATGCATTTAGTTTTTTTCTCATTTAATACTAAATTATTTACAGTAAACCAATTATGGACCATAAGCATAGCATTATTTACGTCGTCAAGCTGCTCTGCACGTCTATCTACTTTAAAAATCAGTGATGTGTTATCAGCAAATAACACCATTTGTGGTCGGGTTTTTAGTAAATGAGGTAAATCATTTATATATACTAAAAATAGGAACGGCCCCAATATTGAGCCCTGCGGCACACCCATTTTGACTTTTAAACCCAATGAATTCACACCGTTTATTTGAACTTGCTGAAATCTATCATTTAAATATGATTTTATTAAGCTAACAGCTAGTTTACCCAGTCCGTAATGCTCAAGTTTCAAGAGCAGTGTTTCGTAATTCACGCAGTCAAATGCCTTGGATAGATCACAAAAGATGCCTATTGCATCTTGTGCCTCTTCCCATGCGTTAAAGATGTGTTTTAATAAGGTGACACCGGCGTCAGTTGTACAACGTCCTTTGGTGAAACCATACTGTTGATCGTGTAGGATATTGTTACGATTAAAATGATTGAGCATTTGATTTAACATTACTTTTTCAAACACCTTGCTGAAAACCGGCAAAACCGATACGGGTCTATAATTATTTATGTCTTTGCTGTCCCCAGATTTGAAAAGTGGAATAACTTTAATGAACTTCATTAAATCCGGGAATACCCCTTGATCTACACACAAATTAAATATTAAAGCTAAGTAGGGTGCAATTGTCTCAATAATGGATTGACAAACTTTAGTAGACATGCCCCACAGATCTTCGGTAATTTTGATCTTAAGTTGCCTGAATGCTTTTATAATAACTATAGGGTCAATATGTTTAAATTTAAATTCCACAGTACAGGCTGAGACATTCGCTCTCAATAATTCTATAGCTAGTGCGGGCGAGGAATTTAACGTTTCTGTAGTTTTGATACTACAACAATGATTATAATTGAATATCTTTATTGATTGTTTATCTTTATATTAATTATCAAAAGGAAGCGCTCATTTGGACCCCAAAACATCGCAATAATAAAAATAGACAAAAGACAAACAATGCATGGAACCGTATATCAACTATATGGGATAGGCTATTTTCCTAAAAAATCAAATTAGTCCGTCAGTATATTGAACCCGTATTTTTTCTTTTGTTAATTATATAAAAAATGATGAAGATATCGCCCGTTAAAGTTCCGCGTGACGTCACTTGCTTACGACACTTTTGCAAGCAAGTGACGTCGCGACCCACTCCCAAATTTTGACGCGCTTTATTTTTGTCATTTTTTGTTTGATTGACAAAAGAAAATATACGTGTCCATTATTTTTCAATAATCTAACTGACGGACTAAATATAATTATTATTTTTTAACCCAGACAAATACCCTATTGCCAGTAAGCAACTTAAGAATAAACAAGAATTCAATTAGATGTAGCGCGCATGCTGCAATTATTTTCACGTCATCCATGTTCGTGTGCGAATGTCAACGCGAATGTGTGAACAGTAGTTCGCGACGGCATTCGTACACGAATGATTCGTCGAATGACGAGGCGAATAGCGAACATGAATGTGTAAACGCGGTATTACAACTGATATGATGATTCCATATATTAGGTACCTACATATTTTCTATCCTACCTATGTATATTAATTAAATTATGTGACTACATTGAAATAATAGTAGATTGTACAAGTAATGCATAAAAGAAGGGATAAAATAGCTCGTTTATGCCCGAGTTAAACACTGCTTTTCACTTCGATTGCGAGAAAATGAAACAGGCATAAAGTATAAAACAGTATTTTCACTGTTCAATTCAAAAATGTTGCAAAATTGAAGATGAGAATAGCTAATTCCCGCCACCATTAATAATAAAAATAGTACGAATATAAAAAGCCTAAAACAATTTTTAAAAAACTATTGAAAAAATAGCCACAATTAGAACAAAATAGGTGTAAACGTGAAACCCTATAAAAATATTTGCTAAGATAATCAAGCCCAACAGCCACACACGTGCAATAAAACGTCGCAGGTTAAGTATAGTTATTTTATTTCATTTGCTTTAATTTATATCACTTCCGTGTTTTGTATCGTTAATTTAATAAAACCAGATAAAATAGTGGTCATTTATTATTTAAAAACGCAAAGAAACATTTTTATGACTTGGCAGTATGAGGTAGGTACCCAAGTCGAATGACACACACAACGCGCCGTCGACCCGGGCCAGCCGATCGATTCTGTAAAAATCTCACCGTGAAAAGTTAGGTGAAGTGAGCTTAGAGTGAGCTGTCAATAGTGGCAATCCCTTAACATTCGTTGGAATGACAGCTCACTCCACGCTCACTTCACTTAAGTTTTCACGGTGAGATGGTTACAGAATTACACTGCTGATCCTTACCGGGCGGCGAGCTGCCCATTGCTCGCCGCCCGCAAGCCCGCGCCTACGGTGGCCAGGAGTCGGCTGTTGTCTCCCGTCCAGGGCGTCTCCTGCAGCGTCTAGGGGCGTGAGGGCGCAGTGATTGCCTCTCCCTCACGCGCTCCGCCTCCTCCTTCTCGAGCATTACTGCTTCGCAGAAGGAGGTGACGGCCTCCCATGCACTCTCACTCCGTACCATGGCCTAGACCAGGGCCGGACGCGAGAGATCGCCGCCACGAGGACGCGGCGGTGCTCCGCCCAAGCCGGGCAGACCTCCACCGTATGCTCCACCGTGTCCTCCGGGCGATCCACACAGTGGTGACACCTGTTTCCTCCCGCTTTATCCAGAACAGGAACTTCCCGAAACAACCGTGTCCGGTGAGGACCTGTGTCAGGCGGAAGGTGAGGGCGCCGTGGCGCCTCTATAGTCACTCCCCAAAGAGGGGACTTATCGCCGCTGTCCAACTTAGTACCGCCTTAGAATCACTAACAACTACATTTTCTTTTCTTAATTTTTCGTTCCGTAATAACCATCAACAAAGTAATAGAAAATTTTGAAAATGATATAAATATAATCGGTGTAAAGTTGTTCTCAAGTTATGGCTTGACCAAGGGAAATAGGGATTCATTTTTATATAATATAGATAGATTAGTTCCTAGCTAATCTATCAACACTATAACAGTCATACTACTGTAATACTGTACCAACGTACTGTCGAATCACAGTACTGTCACACAATTGTTTGTCGCACTACCGTAGTGTCGAACTACTGTCGCACAATCGTTTGTCGCACTAGCGTGAGGTCGAGCTTCGGTGTGTCGCACAAGCGTGCATTCGAACTATGTGAGTCGCAGTACAGTTTTGTCGCACAAGTGTTATTCGCACATCGAGCTCGCGTAGTACACTCTTATCTGTTCCTCTTAAATGTTCCCATATTTCAAATGCAACTTCAAATGCTCATCTGATCTCTCATTCCGTGCTTCTCATCGCTGTATCGCAAAATGTAAACTTTCTTGTTTATGTTTTTCAATCAAATATGTGCGAACGGTTTGCACGGCGAACGGTTCGTAAAGATGTGTCGAATAATTCGGCAAAATATCTCGTTGGTATGAAACCACTTGTTTCATATTCACTGACTAGCTGAGGCCTTCCACTTCGCTTTCGACTGGCAAGGCTTTTCCTGATATCTTTTGACCCTCCGACTCACAGTAGGTATTTCTCTAAAACAAAAAAAGAGTACTGTTAGGCTACTAGCAAAATACGAATATTACCAATTTGAAACCAAATTATTTTGAAAATAGAAATGTTACATATTACCTATATCTATTATACTATCTATTATCTATACTTAATGTTATATTTTATATTCATAATTATTTTTCATCATTATTTTAATAAGACATCATAATTAAATGACACCTCGTAATAAATAATTCCACCAAAAATTACATGTGTGTGTGTGATACTGTTGATTTTTCAAGGGTGTGCAAAGAAATTTGTAGGTTAGGCATTTCCCACCCTAGCTACGCCAGTACGTCTACACTACTTTCAGAAATAAACATAATTTAAATTCATCAACGTTCTCATGTGTCGATCTTTACTTTCAAATAACTCGGCAACGTGACAAAGCAAAAGTTTACGAGACAATTTTCAAACTTACAAAATAAATTAGCATATGCTTAGGCTTTAAGGTGGAAGCACATTTGTCCCTGCCGAACGAACGGAAGCTTCTGAAGGCCTCACAAAATGACAAACTCGACAGTTGCCAATCCCGAGTGCAATGCAAAAAACTTTGTACATAGGTACTTGCATCATAATATACTTTTTTTTCAGATGTTGTTAGAAAAGAGGGCACAGGAACATCTGAACTGGCTTGAGGATTGGTGGTTAAATACAGCATATCTAGAATACCGTGATCCAGTTGTCGTGTATTCCAGCCCTGGCCTTGTTTTTCCTTTCAGAAAGTTTCAAAGCCAAAACGATCAATTAAAGTATGCTGCTAAGACTTTACTGGCTGCAATGGATTACAAGAGCTTAATAGATAAGTAAGTTTCTACCAATCATATTATTAGTAAAAATACGTAGATCGGTTACCTATCCAACATTTGATCTTCAAAAAGGGCACGGATTTTTAATAAGTACGTACCTACCTATTATACACTCCTTTGCAAAAAAAAAAACGGGCGGTTTTGTTTTTCCTACATTGTTGGTAATCATTTAGTTCTAAAGAGGTTTTAAGAGCCAAACTATGTGGCTGGCACTTAATAAAGAGTCTGGGTATGAAAAAAAGCTAATTCCAAATTCGAAACTTTTGTTTTCTATAATAATAATCCCTTTTTCAGTTTGTGACCACAGACTAAGAAGAGAACCCTTTTTGTGACTTTTTACTTACTTTTCGCGGGTTTGCGGTTAAAAGGTTATCAGTCAACTAAAACTAACTTCTCGGTATTTTTATTGGAATAATTTATATTAGTCGCATAATCCTGCCTTATTGTGACTAAAACAGATTATATCTATGTGTCGATTGTAATGGCAGAAAAAGCAATAAAAGCTAGTAAAATTATAGCGCTGCTGGAAGAGGGGTGTAGCCAATGTTACGTCTCACAGCGGTTAAACGTGAGTCGTTCAACCGCCCAAAGAACCTGGACTCGATATCAAGAGACAGGTTCCGTTCAGAGAAGGCAAGGTTCTGGGAGAAAACTTTGCAAACAACCACGATACCTACGTCCGCTTTTTAGTAACTCAGGCGCTGCGGAACCGCAAATGCAGTTACCTAGACCTCAAAAGAAACCTTGAATAGGTACGAGGAGCACAAGTTAGCCTATGGGCAGTAGAGGAGGAGGGTTTTAGCGGCTGATATACGCAGTCTACGACTAGCGCGGGCCCACAAGTTACTCCGTGAGCACCGGATTGCTCGATTGAGGTTCGCCAGAAATTGCTTATCTTGGATACTAGGTAACTGGAGGGGTGCTGTCCAACCACTTCCACAAAACATCAGGGAGGTTAAACGTTCATCTCGGCTGAGTGGGCACACATTCTACAGGACACCATCAAAAGCCTGGTGGAAAGCATGCCAAGGCGATTACATGCCGTAATCGCTGCAAGGGGAGGTCATACCTACAAGTTATTAATTTTTTTTTGTCTTTTTTTTTATTAAAATACACTCGTAGTCTTAATTTCATTATACATACCCATAAAAATACTCGTAGTTTTAATTTCATTATACCCGTAAAAATTTCCATTTTAACACGACTCTCTGTTTACATTGACCAAAACATCGATTTCAGGATTTAAGTGTTAAAAACTATATTCTCATTTATAATATGAAATTTCTAGTCATTTATAATATTAATATTATCCATAGAAAAGCCAATTACTGTAAGGTGCCCATTTTGTTTGCAAAGGAGTGTATATACCTAACGCTCATCATATCTATTTTTACCATGGAGTAATAGGCTTAGGACTGAAAACCAGCGAATATTGTTGGCATAAATATGATTTTTGATACTTTCAACTCAAATAGCAGCCAGGGGTTAATTTAAGATATTATGTATGTTGTAATAATAAAAACATGTTTGGGATGTTATATTCAATTAAAAGTTAGACATTTCATTGATGTCCTTTATAGGGCGGCACACCGCTGTAATACCAAAGTGTACCTACTACCAAAATAAAATCTTTGATTAATTATGTTGACCTATAGACGTCAAACAGGCAATACTATCCACTCTATCAAATGAATTATTACCTACTTTATCTTTTGTTATTGTACCTACCTATACGATATCTTTTTATTTTAGCAACAAAATCCCGGTTGAAATGATGGGTAAGAATCCACTGGATATGGTACAATATAAAAAGGTATTTGGAACATGTAGAATACCACACGAGAAACGAGACAAGTTATCATTTAATAATAGTAAGCACGTCACCGTCATCCATAACAACCATGTAAGATTTTTTCAATCCTTTATACCTAATCATTTAAAATCAATTTGCAATTTTCACTAGATGCATCGCCACTTAAACTGATAACCTAGATTAAATCACCTTGTATGGACGCAACATGTTATGTGGTACAAATGAAGTGAAACCATTTATGAATAATGATTTGAAGTATGTGTTTGAATAAAAGGCACCAATTCTGTCTACTTTCAATCCATATGTGGAATACTCATTTCTTGTCAAATTAATGGCCACCAGCAATGGCAACATCATGATCATGACTGCATAAGAGCCTTTGTATTTTAAAATATCAAACAAAATTACATGGACTTGAAACACATTGTATTGGCAGAAATACTTCCGTCATCTGTGAAAGTTGTTGACCTTTTTGTACCATGTCATGTTAGCCTTGTCGAATAGTTAACTGGCATTTATGTGTATACAACAGTGTTAAACATATAAAATTCATCAGTTTTAAGTAATTTTTCTTCACCTCGATTCTGATCATGCGTTCGTTAGCATTGCAGTGTAGGTACTTATTTGTTTTTTTCTGTTGTTAGATATTTCATGTTGACCTCTGGGGCGAAGACAACGTATTGCTGAATGAAGACCAAATTGCTCAACAATTGAAAAAAGTTGTGGATCGTTCTAGCTCACCAAATAATGAGGGCATTGGAATTCTTACTTCTGAAAATCGTGACTCTTGGGCAAAAGCTTATCAACTCCTCGCGAAAGGTACGCACATATAGATATAGAGTGTGTTTTTGTAACTGGAACAGTATGGAGGAATCCAATTTTATATGAGAAACGATACGAGGAAACTCCTAAGAACGAGTTCTTTTTTCATGAAACCAGTTTTGACATATACGTACCTACTTGTGTTTTATATTTCTATAGAAACGATAAAAATTTACAAAAAAAGAGGAAATGCGTTTCAAATGTTCCAATCAAGGACCTTTTCTAAAAATGTAGATTTAGCAAATAAATGTTGGATTTTATTGTATCGAAAGAAAAAAGTCGGGACAGCAGAAGTGGGTCAATATAATATTTATTCATACAATTTGACGGTACGGTTAGCGCAGCTGCTGCGCTGCGTGTCGTGGGTTCGATTCCCGCACGGAACAAATACTTGTATAACCTCCAAGTAGTTGTTTCGGGTCTGGCCGTTTGTGTATGTGAGTTTAAATGTTTGTAAACGCACCCACGATACAGGAAAAATTCCTAGTGTGGGGAAAAGTTTAAAAAAAAAAATTGTGAATTGCTAAACTTTATAACTGTATCATTGATCTGTGCCGATTTGTTAATGGTGTCGTTATCTTTGATTTTGTTTTTTAGTTTTTGCCACCGACTTCCAAAATTAATGTTATTTTTCATTTTTTATTGTTAAGTATAAAAAACAACTTTATTTATATTTTATTAATTCCCACCATTAATAAACCGATACAGATTAAAAGTTTTTTATTTTCCACTTTATACTTGTGGTAGGTACCTACCTACTCTACACAAACGTATACCACTACTTGCTATACAACTATGAAATAAACTTAATTTATTGAGGCATCCACAGGCAAGCCCGGTTAAGCAGACGACAGCCTCATAGGAAAAAAAAACAATGCACACAGAAAACATAAGACCAACCAAACCCCGTAGTCTCACGATCAAAATTGATTACGTGCCTCAACCATCAACTTTGAATTTAAACGGTTAATACCTCGGAAATGTGATAGGTACATTACGGGGTTTGGTCTTATCATGTTTTCTGTTTGCATTGATGTCAGCTGTCGATTTATATAGGTCTCATGCATGGCCGCCATTTTCAAAATGCCGCGACATTATGTATGCCAGGCTCCATATAAACATCTTCAAACCCCTTTATATGGGACCAGGAGTACCTAAGTGTCTCTCGCGCAAACTATTGAGTTTAGAAAAAAAATATATTAGAAACCCACAATAACACACACACACGTATGGGTTTGATGAAAAAAATTTTTTGAGTTTCAGTTCTAAGTATGGGGAACCCCCAAATTCTATTGTTTTTTTTTTTCTATTTTTGTGTGAAAATCTTATTGCGGTTCACAGAATACATCTACTTATCAAGTTTCAACTGTATAGCTCTTATAGTTCGGAAAAAAAGTGGCTGTGACATACGGACGGACAGACAGACAGACATGACGAATCCATAAGGGTTCCGTTTTTTGCCATTTGGCTACGGAACCCTAAAAAGTAGGACCATACAGATGAACATAAGTACATAGAACCTCCTCCTTTTTTGAAGTCGGTTGAAAATATAAAATATCTTAATCATTATTTCAGACAAAACAAACAGAGAATCTTTAGCAGACGTAGAGAAAAGTCTAGTTGTTCTTTGTTTGGATGAGGCTGTTGGCTTGTGGAAGTGTAATGATGCAAACGCCCGTAGAAACCTAGCCGGAGCACAGACAATACATGGTGGTGGCTCGCGAAGTAACGGCGCCAATCGTTGGTTTGACAAAACTGTACAAGTAAGTACGAATAACAAAACATCACGCGGCTACGCCTGTGTTCCCCGAAGGTATAAGCAGGGGTGTCCCTAAAGTACAGTCACATTTCGCCAGTTATGTCCATGTTAGGTAAGTCCCATGTAGTAGTAGGCGCACCTATTGCCTTCAACCGGGCAGTAATCCATATTCCAGGCTGCTACTGAGAAATTCCAGATGGAAAAATCCAGTCACACTTTACCTGTCCCGCAAATCGAACCCAGGACCTCATGCTCAGCAGTAGCGCTTACGACCAATAGAGCGACGAGGCAGTCACGAATGAACTATGAAAAAATCATCGTATGGAAATGTGTTTCATGTAGGGGATCCTAAACTAAACGTATCGAGCAATTTTATAATAGGTACCCGGGCGTTAATATGGCTCATTAAGTTTTATAAAAAAGACTATCACACACAGGAAAGGCACGTATGATCGTCAGAAAGTACGTTCTCCGACAGCGGTAAACAAAAATGTATTCTTGTTAATACTGAACGTATGGAGATTTTACTCGAGGTGGAATGGACGAGATTCCTTTTAACTTCGAGAAGTTACAAAAACAATACTCATTGATTTAAAATCGTCATTATTATCCAATTTTCAGACACACGATGTTGCATATCAAAACGCAATCATAAACGCCTGCATTATTTGAAACAAAATTTACACAGCAATGTTTATGCAGTGTTGCTGGCGACATGATAGATAAAGTTTAGTATAGGTACTCGTTTCCCTCGCAAACAAATTGCGCCATATTGTTTAAGCTGGCCAAATGGAATGTCGCAGGTTGCTGGCACCATGCTAATCTATACTTATCTGTACATTGAAAATATCAAAAAATAAATGGCAGGGGTGTTACTAGACCGACACCGAACCCAAAAATGAGAATAAAAATTTTTTTGTCTTTCTGTCTGTCTGTTTGTTCAGGCATCACGCAAAAACTACCGGTTCGATTACGATGAAACTTGGTATAATTTTTTTTTTTTTTTTTAATGTTATAAACTAGCGCTTGACTGCGATCCCGCCTGATGGAAAGCAGAGATGCAATCGTTGATGGTAAGCGCACTAATTTATTATGAGCCTATTCACTCTAGCCTTGAAAACACCCAAATTATAATCGGACGGGAAGACCGCTGCAGCCAAATTGTTCCAGTCCTTTGATGTACGCGGTATAAACGACGAGGCAAAACGCTTCGTCCGGAAATGCAATGCAAACGCGTCGTCGTCTTATTCTTTAATATCCTAGGCACCACACTGAGTACTTTTTATCCCGGAAAAGTATATACAATAAAAAACAAATTTAATTTTGCGGTTCGATCCCTAGACCCGATTACTGTACCAACCGCAAATAATAAGTTTGACGTAGGTTACGTCACCCGCAGTATTATCTGTGCGACCTTTTTATTCCTTATAGTTTTTAGAGTTATTTAGGTTTATTTTTATAAGTCGTAGGTATAGATTTTAATTTTAAAGTATAGGTAGTACATTTGATAGTGTAGGTACGTAGTGACCGTAGGTTATTTTATAATACTGTTAGGTAGGATTAGTCATTCGTATGTATATTAGGTAAAGATATCATATAGGTACCCTCTTAATCACCACTAATGAGACACAATTGGTTTTCTATTGTAATTAGCCACAAAGGGCCCGCGAGATAGATGGCATCTTGAGGAAGCACATACATTTTATCTTGTTAGCACGTTCCCGTGGGATAATTTCCGACATCCACGCGGGCGAAGCCGCGGGCAGAAGCTAGTGAGTAATAAATAAACACAACACAAGTAGAATGATGATGAATGATGGAAAGAATGTTGCGGGTTGATTGCTCACATTGTTTTCAGTGTATGGCTTTATGGTTACTTGCAACATTTTAATAAAGCTCGATTTTCTAATTGCTTATTTCAGTTCATTGTTGGTGCTGACGGAGTAACGGGCCTTACCTATGAACATTCACCAGCAGAAGGACAGCCCATAGCTGTTTTAACGGATTTTATAATTAAATATATGTAAGTTCTTGAATTTATATTTTAATAACCTAATATGTATTATAACTAATAGAATGTATTAAAAACAGTAAAAAGTACCTATTTGTTTCTTGATTTCAATACAAGGCATATTAAAAATAATGGACAAGTTTTGAATGAGGTAATTGCATATTCCCTGTTGTGTACTTAAGTCGCTCTTCTCGTAATTGCTTTATCACCCTAGGCTTAAATGTCACTTGCACGCCATAAAACGACAAAGTCTGTTGTCATCCCACCATCTCGGAAAGAGTATTTTTAATCTTCAATATCTGAGTGGAAAAGCCGTTTTTATTCTCTAGAGGATAAAGTAAATTTAATTTAGAACATCGTGTGCACTAAGTTTGTGAATTAAAAAAAACATTAAACCTATTTACTGCTACCTCTATGGTGCCGAATATATCATACAACTTTTTTTTAATTTGTTAAAAACTCAGACTCGGAACCTTCTTGGTGTTCTTTTTTCAATTTACTTTGTACGCGGTTCTTTACGCGGCATTTTTTCACGTCATTGTTAAACCTTATATTAAAAACAAGAAACTTGAAAACAAGTGAAAAAACTAAAATGAGTGATTCTAGCGACGAGGAAGTTTGCTTGACGCCAACTGAATTGACTGAAACTGTTAATAATGCGCAAATGAGCTTTCTCCCTCAACAATCACGCGAGAAGTATTTAAAACAGTACGATATGTTCAACACGTGGCGACTAGCAAAAGGAGCCAAAACTTTCTCAGAAAACGTTTTGCTGGCATATTTTATAGAATTATCCGAGAACAAGAAAGCAAGCACTCTATGGAGTACGTATTCGATGCTAAAAGCAACAATAAAGATGAAAAAAGACAAACATATCGATACCTATCCTAAATTAGTGGCATTTTTAAAAAGAGCTTCATTTGGTCATCAACCAAAAAAATCGAAGGTTTTCACAGTATCTGATATTGAAAAGTTTCTTAACCCAGTTGTTACTGAAACTTTTTTTTATCTCGTATCACAGTAATTTTTTAGTATTGTTACCTTGATGCATATAGTAAACATGGAAAAATACCAAAAAAAATCTGAGTTTTCAGGAAAGCTTGGAAAATGCGGATCGTTTTAACGATCAGTAGTAATAGGCAGGTAGGTTAACGCTCATATAACTACCTCTTTATCGATTGTATCCTATTCTAAATTAAAGAAACACAGTTATTACTATGAAAAAGGCTTTATTATCTAATTGAAAAACGCTAATTAACAAACAAGTTGATTTAAGAGTATGGTAAGTAATAAAACATGTTTTAGGGTGCAAATGAATTTTACATTTTTGACAAGTGAAGTTCGTATTTTTTTTTGCAAAGCGAACATTATCATTCCACTTGCAAACCAAAATATGCTCTGGTTGGCTAGACTTGCACTTGAATGTGCCTCTTTCTGTCTTCTTGAATTCTTTATTGGACGGCAAAGGACACTTTGTTGTACGGTCCTCGCGAATTGTTCCAGTGGCTTTGAGGCCTCTGTTACTCAATTCGTGGAAGAGTGGAATAGAAATGAAATTATCAAAGAATAAGTGACAAGGTACACCTGTGTGAATAAATTGTAAATGATCAGCAAAACGCAAAATCACACCAGCTCCCATACCTAACTGTCTATAAGCCGGCGGAATAATTGCTGCATGGCCTTGGTACGGATCAAACCATAGTACGTATCCCAATCTAGTCGCTCCAACCCAGAACTTATATCCCCATCTAAACGGTTTCCCACGTATATATTGTTTACAGCTGTGTCCTCCATAATAAGGTACCATAGCCTCGTCAACACTGTAAATTTCTTCTAAAGGAGCCATATTCAGGAATATTTCGTTCAGGATATCGAAGAGCGGTCTCAACTTTGCAAATTTGTCACTATGGCGATTTCTCCAAGTATAATTTTGATTTTTTGGCACGGCTGGATCAACAAAAGGAACGTCTGACGTGCTGCTAATGACTGGAGCTGAATTAGATGTAGATGGCTCAAGTTGACGACCTTCCACAATTATGGGTTCTTCGGTGGTTCGGCTTCTTTTTGCTCAAGAAGACAAGGGTAAACTGACCTCGTCACTGACGGAACACATGTATTCTATCTCAGGAGGAGCTCTTAGCTGAGAACCTAGATTGAAAATATATATATACGTATGTATAACAACTGACATGAGAAAATAACGTAAAGATTTATATGAGATCTATATCAAACCTGGAAGATTGTTTAGAGTTACAAACTGAAGATTCCGGTGATGAGGATCACCGGAATCTTCATCTGTGATATCAGCATTCGCGTTACCTGGTGGTAAAATGGTTATATTTCTCGGAAATGGGGCATCATCATCTAATTGTTCCAATTCGTCAATGATTTGATAGAGAGTCAAAAATACATCCCCAAATTACTACCGATCGTTAAAACGATCATCAAATATAATGTCATTTGTTTTTTATAAAAAATATGACAACATCAAATTTTATTTCACAGTTTTGTTAGACAGGTTATAAATTTATAAAAAACGTGCATAAAATAAATTTCAATCATTAGCTAATTTGTAAACACTTACCGTTGTGAAGACATAGTGAAAGTTAATTACGCGAATACGAATTAAAATACAAAAGCACTTCAAAATTATGATCATAAGATAATTATCTATGCACCTAAACACTGTCAAACGATCACTGCGGCGGTTGGTAAACAATAAGCAAAAGTTATCCGCTCGTTATTATTTATAAATTGAAGGTATTCCCCATACTTGTTTTTGATCTTTATAACGATCGGTCGTTATAAATGGGTTAACGAAGCACCCGATTCCGTATATTTGGCGGCAAAAGTAAGTCAGTTGCACATTCAGTATCTACTTAAGTATATAAATCTCAATTAAATAGCATACTTAGTAGATGTTGATAGGCATAATTATGCGTTCATATCAATTTTATTCATTTATCTACTACAATACTCTTTACGTTACAGGTTGTTCTTATTATTGGAATAAACGGAGCATGTCGAACTAATGAACTAACACAACTTAATGTCAAAAACATTGAGAAACATTCAGATGACTTACTATTAATTAATTTACCTAATACAAAGACAAAAAGAGACCGCAACTTCGTCATTCGCAAGGAATACGTAACGATTGTTGAGAAATATCAAGCCTTACGCCCGCCTAACACTCCAATCAATCGATTTTTTCTACAGTATCGCAATGGAAAGTGTGTTAGACAGCCTATGGGTACTAATAAAATTGGCAGTATCCCACGAGAAATAGCAACATTTCTTGAACTTCCAGAACCCCTGTTGTACACGGGTCATTGTTTCCGACGAACTTCAGCCACACTTTTGGCTGATTCCGGAGCTGATCTCCTGTCCCTTAAGCGCCAGGCTGGAAGGAGGAGGCTGGAAGTCCAATGCAGTTGTAGAGGGATACATAGAAGATTCCATCCAAAATAAGTCTAAAATATGTGAAGGCATCGTAGGAGCCATTACACTGAAAGAGCCTCAATCGGATCCTTGGACTGGCCCTTCTACATCAAAAATAAGCCGTTATGAAACACCTAACCATCTCCCTCTCTCTCCAACATTCACGCCAAGGGAATCCGATGAATCGGTACAACTATTAAGTATGACAGATAGTTTACCGAAAAACAGTACACAAGTGACTAACACCAATATTACAGTACCAAACAAAAATATTACACTCAATTTAAATAACTGTAGCAACGTTACTTTAAAATTTTCTTAATTATACCTTAGTATTATTTTGTTATAATTTAAAGATTATTCTGTAATACTTACCTGTCATAATGTAGTAATTAATACCTAAACTGAAATAAAAGTGTACCTATCTTGTGATTGTAAACGTTTTTTTTTTTTTGCATTTAGTCATTTCCTCGCTGAGGTGGAATGAAAAGTTACGTGTTGCACTCGAGTGCAAAGATTTTTCACCTCGTGCTCTTTTGATTCCCTCGCTAACGCTCAGGATTCTAATTTTTTTTTTTTTAATTTTAGAATCCTTCGCTTGCTTGGTCATCAAAATTGAACACGCGGTTAAAAAGCAACTTTGCACTCTTGTATAACAAATAACTATTGTTTTACCGTTAGATAATTTCAACCTACGTCAAGTTTCAATTTTATTGGAATTGTAGTTAAAAATGGTAAAGGAATTAAAAGAGTTGACTGTACTAACATTTTGAATCTCAATTCTTGTTATGTTTTGCCATCTTTTCGTTTTTCAGTGAACAAAACAAAGCTCCTGAAACCTCGTCATCGAGTCCTAAACAACCGACTCAGTTGAAATTTAATGTGACCGCAGATGTTAGTGGCATGATTGGAAATGCCAAAAAGAATTTAGACGGGTAAGTTTCTTTTTTTTGACATAGCCTACAGTCAGCAGATTGTTTTTTTTTTTTTTGAAGTTTCAATTCGCAGCTGACTCTCCTGTACCTCAATAAATTAAGGCCGTAACACAGGGCGCGCGTCAGCGTGGGACTGCCTACGGCTATTTATTACTAAATTCGTGCCAGTTTTAAACGCGCATTGGGCTTGTCGCCTGCCGTCTGAACCTGAGTTTCCTTCCCTTGTAGCACGGGAAGTGTCGTTGCATTTTATTTCTCATCAAGGCACGTCATGTCCGTCATCTATCGAGTACTGACGGTGCGCACGTTCTTTTTGTTCAGGTAGTATGTGTGTTTCTTCCTCAGAGACCACCGTGAAACCGAATGAACAACACTATCGACTCAAACGAAGCGGCAGCATCGTTATTATATTAATATCAGCCGGTATATTATTATTATTAACTGTTTTTTTTTGTGATGTGTTTATGCATGTAGGATGTTGTAAAAATTAGTAATGCATATGCTTATTAGTAGTCCATGTCCCGGATGTTAATGACTCTCAAGTCTCAACGAATTGTGTAAAACGGTATGGATTGTGTTTGTTTGCCTATATAGCTGTATTACGCGTAAGCCTATCCATGGCTCCAATACGGTGTCATCTTATAGGGTAATAGTACAGACGCGCCCATACATCAGACAAAACTAGTTTACATCGAAGAAACCGATAGTTACAAACCGTATTTTAAAGAACTGAAAGTTTTAACCCAAATGTGTATTTAAATATGTTTCAGCTTAGTTCAAAACTTAGAATTGAACTGCTTCCAGTACGACAAGTATGGAAAGAACTTCATCAAGTCGCAGAAGTTAAGCCCAGATAGCTATCTACAGATGGCAATGCAACTAGCATTCTACAGGTATGAAATATCCATGGTAAACTACTACTAATTTTAATTTTAAGAGTTAAGGTAAAATTGTACACTATGCTACATATATACCTACTACTAAAACGATACACGCAAGGTACAGCATTTTTCTGTATCATATCTTTCTGTCACTTAGATTTAGATACGTTATTCGCTAGAGCGGTTCGCTCGTAAGAATCCGCCCACATTCGCATCGAAAGCACTTTTACGTGCGCCTGTGGGACTTCTCGCTCTAGTGAATTGCACTTTTGAGCGATAGAAAGGTACTTATAGAGAGAAGGAGGGCTCGTGGCTAAATAACAACACCCGCACGCTGGTCGATCGAAGGGTAAGCCACACATCCTAGGGCACGCCACCCCAAAGACCCCTCTTTGAGGAGTGGCTAGGGAGACGTCACGGCGTTCTCACCTACCGCCTGACGCAGGTCCTCTCCGGACACGGATGTTTCGGGAGGTTCCTGCACATCATCAGGCGGGAGGAGACGCCCGGGTGTCACCACTGTCAGGATCGCCCAGAGGACACGGTGGAGCATACGGTGGAGGTCTGCCCTGCTTGGGCAGAGCACCGCCGTGTCCTCGTAGAGGCGATTGGCAGCGGCGGCGACCTCTCGCGCCCGGCCCTGGTTCAAGCCATGGTCCGGGGTGAGAGGGAGTGGGAGGCAGTCACCTCCTTCTGCGAAGCAGTCATGCTAGCGAAGGAGGTGGCGGTGTGGGCGAGGGAACGCACTTTGCGCACCTCACGCCTCAGCCGCCGCGGGAGACGCTCCGGGCGTCGGGAGCCGCGTGACGACTCCCGGCCACCGTAGGCGCGGGCCTGCGGGCGGAGAGTAATGGGTAGCTCTCCGTCCGATCAGGACTAGGCCCGTGCCGGACGGCGTGTACGTGTTCCACGCGCGCCTCAAAGAGATGTCAGCAAAAGCGACGGGGCCCCATAGGGCCGAAGCCTGCCAGGGTAGCGGGAACATCCGAAAGGGTTTACCGCTGCCCTGGAACATAAAGGGCTAAGGAAGGAACACGGGTGGGTTTTAGTCAGTAAGAGTCTGACACTCCCTCCTGCTCCACCCAGAGCGGGAGGAGTCATTTGATGATTTCCCATCCTCAAAAAAAAAAAAAAAAGCCACACATCCTAAGTAAAATGTAACAGTTCCTTTACTCCATGCCACTCAATACATGTCCGTTTCGTACAATCGTACGCAAAGGACATAATATTTCCCATAAAGGTTGAAAGCGAATTATAGGTACGCTATTAAGGTTTTGGTCCATCTTTAGCTTTTTTTTTAGGTTACACAAAGTACCTGGAGCTCATTATGAATCTGCAGCAACAAGAATGTACGTCGGAGGGCGAACAGAAACCATACGATCATGCTCAATCGAATCCATAGAATTTGCAAAAACGATGTTGAATTCTCAAAGCAGCCCAAAAGAGAAAATTGCTTCATTAAAAGGAGCTATCAATTCTCATAAAAACTACACGGTCCAGGTAAAAATAATATTAAGTTTAGCATAAGTATAATCAGCCCATAATGTTGTCCCACTGCTGGGGTAAAGTATTTTTGGACCTAGGACATACCGGTTTCCTCACGATGGTTTCTTTTACCGTTTCGAGAGCAGTGATGATGATTTACATAAAGTAAAGCGCCGGTTAGGGTTCGAACCTACGACCACAACTTGTAAGTCGCGGCCGTTAGGTACTACTGGGCCACCACTGCTCAATATTAAGTTTAGTACTTTTTCAGGCAAGAGCTAGCCAACGGGGTGATTGCGTATAACACATAAACAGTAGGAATGGCTTTCATTTTGACAGTTCAACAACATTCATTGCGTTATTTATTTTGTTAACCAGACAAATTTTTCGAACATATGAAGCAATGGATTAGCAATATCCTTCAAAATGATTCAGATTGAGATTGACAGTGTGTTACGCAATTAGGGCGCTTCCGCTTTAAATATGAATTGTAGCTATACAAAAAATTACATACTTAACATGTTATCTCGTTGAATTTTTATTACAGGCACTCCAGGGATTCGGTGTAGACAGACATTTACTAGGATTGAAATTAACTGCAATTGAAAATGGCGTTGAAATACCAAAATTATATTCTGATCCTGGATTTACAAAAAGCGCTCATATGAGGATTTCTACTAGTCAGGTAAGTTTAATTAAATGCGACGTACACACACTTTCCTACATTTTGTCACTTCTTCTTTATTAGTATTATTTATTATTTTGTTTGCGCCTGGGCGCTTCTTGCGGAGCTCCACATCGCTGTCAATGTGGTGAAGCAGTCGACTGCCTCGGACACCATGGCCTATCCTGCAGCAAGAGCGCTGGACGGATGGCAAGACACGCCAGCATTAAAGACATCATCCGTCGGGCTCTTGTTTCCGCCGGGGTGCCAGCTATTTTAGAACCCAATGGCTTGGCACGCGACGGTTGAAAGAGGCCTGATTGAATGACCATAATGCCTTGGAAGTTGGGTAGGCCTTTGGTGTGGGATGCAACCTGTGTCGACACCCTCGCGCCATCCCATCTTCCTAGCACGGTGGGCTGTGGCACATCTACAAACACAACATTCGATCAAAAAGAAAGAACAAAATAATACTTATTTAACATAGGTACACTGATTTATTACTATTTTTACAAGCTAACACTAAAATATATATACAAATATATAATATACCTACAGATATCTTACATCTAGGTCAGACAGAGATGTTCAATAATCTGCGGGGTAATTGCGTAACATACTATCAGTAGCAATTGCTTTCATTTTGACAGTTCAACAACATTCATTGCGTTATTTACGTTGTTGAGCAGATTTTTTTTTTCCAACATATGAAGCATTGGATTAGCAATATACTTCAAAATCATTCAAATTGAGATTGATAGTGTGTTACTCAATTAGGATGCTGTTCATAGAAACAAGTGTGGTGGTGGTGGGTGTGTATAAACACTATACATACTATTTATTTTTTGTATATTATTGAACAAATAAATTATACTTATACTTTAGCCACATCCACACTGTGCGACAAATTATACAGAAGTCCGAAGAGAATAATCGGCCTCTACGTCTTGCCTTTGTGGACTATGAGAAAGCTTTTGACCCTATCAAGCTACACCCTAATTGCGTAACACACTCTCATTTACAATCTGAATCATTTTGAAGGATATTGCTAATACATTGCTTCATATGCTCGAAAAATTGGTCTGCTCAACAACGTAAACAACGCAATGAATGTTGTAGAACTGTCAAACTGAAAGCCATTGCTACTGTTAGTGTGTTACGCAATTACCCTGCTGGTCTGTTTTGGAGTCTCTGCAGTGATGCCAAGTCGACGTCGGCAGAGAATACACCTTCTTTCCAATTTTCATCGATATAGTGCAAAAAGTCCCCAAGAAAAATGGCTGTGTGATTACGGATGGACATGACGAAATTATAAGGGTTCCGTTTTTGCCATTTGGCTACGGAACTCTAAAAAACTTCTTACAAGTATCCATTTATGAGTTCAGACTAATTTCTATTACTATCTGTTTATTCCAGGTCGCTTGCAAGTGTGATGGATTTATGTGTTACGGGCCACTAGTGCCTGACGGCTATGCAACATGTTACAATCCCAGAGATAACGACATCAATTTCGCCACCTCCGCATTCGTCGAACATCCAGACACCGATTGTAACAAATACAGAAATGCTTTGGAACAATCCCTTCAAGACATGCATGATGTTCTTTTAAAGAATGTTCCTTCGAAACTTTAAAACATTTGTATACTTACCTTTGTGCATTAATCTATAATCGTATTACTCCATCTATAATAATCATAATAATATGGCGACACTATATGGCCACTGTACCTCTTAAAGTATAGTCGACCTCGTAATTGCTTAACTTTTGACAAAATTGAAACTTCACTCAGGTTGAAACTATCTAAATATCATATTGGTGTTTTAAAGCAATTACGAGGTTGATTATGCAAAACCTGCGGAATTAAATGACTAATGAAATATTTGTGTAAAAACTTAGATCATGTTTTTTAGCAAATAACTAAAAAGTTCACTTTTTTTACCGCTTCCGCTTTTTCTACAAAATAGGCCTGCGTATAAACTTGGCGCTGTACCTGTCTTATTTAGAATTATGCTATTTTGTTGTTGTATATTTACAAAACAATGCACCTGCCATTTTACCTCTCCACCACTTTTGATGAACTGGTAGAGAATACCCAAGGCATTAAGTCTGCCTTTGTACATTATGTGTTGCCTAAAGTATAGGTAATAAATAAGTAAGACGTATCTGTGACACTTTAGGGTGCGAACGCACCTAAACCTACTGTTTATGTTATGTACCTACTACAAAGAATTAGTGTCTATGGTTGTGGGACTAAAATAATTTTGATAAGTTTTAAAAGGTGTCGGATATTAAATTTGTAGTTTATTCCCAAACAATCTGATGAAAGTGTAAACAAACCCTGTTCAACGCAATCACTGTCTAAAAGCCTTAGTAACACGTTCATCTGTATTTAGAAGGTTTTCACTTATCTTACCACTTTTTCCGCCTATTATTGTTAGAATAACATTGCCTATTAATAAATGATTATCATTGAAAAATCTACTAAGTCTACTAAAATTTAGGTTTTAAAGCACCTATTCAAATAATCAAATCGAAGCACTAATTTTTAAGTGGCACTACAAATTGTCTTATACAGGCGCTGATACAATTCAATTCAATACGTTTTTGGAACGAAGTTCCTTATCGCGCGTTGCGAAAGGAGGCTAGACGGAAAAAATTAAGACTAAAAGTTGGAACGACACTTTTTACTATAGTTGTAAGCCGTGCGGCGTGCGCGTGTTTCTCTGTCTGTCTCTCTCTCTTTGAACTTCGTTCCATCCGGGTGTCCCTTGACACCTGTCAAGTTTTTTATTTGTTTAAATTTCATCAGATTTTGGAACGTATATACCTACCTACTTATTATCAAGAGGAAGATTTTTACAGTTTCCGTTTTTGTAATTTATTGTAAGGCTAAATGTATTCTGCTTTTTTAATAAAAAAAAGTTATATTTGTTTTACATATTCATTTCATCATATTGTCAGTATAAGAATTTCTTTAACCCCGTGTCTTAATACAAAGCGATCGGAGAACCAAAACGCACACATTGTTGGCACGACTACGAGTTCGGCTTCGCTGAATAAAAATACGACATTTGAGCATGTCATAGGTACGAGGATCGCTTATAAGTAATAGGATACGCTCTAATTAATATCAATTATCTACCTACACACCGCACACGTTGTGTATTCAGAACTCCAGGTTTTCTAAACTAACTAATCAAGAAACTGCACTTAGCTGAGTACTAAGTTTTTAAACACACACTCGTGTTTTAATAACGGCTGATAAGAAACGTTTTAATTTTTTGTGCCTCATTTCGAAAAATCTGTAAGTTCTTTTTGGGTTTTTTCAACTGACTATACTCATAGCCGATAGTATTTGTTTCCTGTGTGGGTTTCGATTTTTAATATGACGCGCCTAAGTAACATCTACGAAAATAAAAATTTGCTGTTCATTCACGTTTGATTCGGCCTTATTTGATGAGCAAAGCCAAGAAACAATAATTACTACACACATTCGGCCCGTGCCGATAGGCATTGTTTTAAAAAAAAACTAACTAGTTTCGATATCTTGTAAAAGTTTTTTATGTCATAACGTTTAGTTTCTGGAACCTTCAAGAGCAATAATCGCATGTCATACCTAAATCACGTTTTGCCATTGGCCCCGTCGTGTTTGGTCTTGTTATATTTAGCTTGACAAGTACTAACGCCCACGGTGGAGCAATCTGATGATGGAGCTGGAAGGTAGGATAGGAATTTCTCAACTATGCACGATAGCTCTTTCTTGTTTGGACTAATTAGATTTGTTTTGACAAGTAGGTACCTACTTTAGCAATGAATGAAGTCCAGGGTCTGATAGTGGAATTGGAAGGTGTCCAAAGGAGTTAAAACGTTCTTAGTTAGTACGTTTTTAGTTCAATAGCTCAAAAAAAGCTTATATAAAAATGTTTCTTTTCGTAATTTTTATTTTAAAAGCACATTAAAGATCTTATTAATTACACCAATACCAGTTTTAAACGATAAACTTGAAATACTTCAAGCTCACTTCACCTAGATTGTCACGGTGAGATTGTGCAGGTTCGGCTGTTGATTGTTATTAAAGTTAAAGAAGATAAAATGAATCCAAGATGTGATTAAAGATAAGACTATGAGGATGAGGAATATTCCAATGATGACAAAGTGATATTTATATTGAAGAAGCCAGCACATTCTACTACTTTCAATGAAAGCTTGTTTACGTAAAATAAATAGTATGATTTATAGGTATAGGTACAGGTCAATAGATGTTTGTCATTTACACCATACGGATGTTAAAAGTTATACAGGCTACTCAATAAATCGTTTATGAGCAATAAATCAACATTTATTTGTATCTCTATCTCTTTACTGAATTGCAATTTTCAATAGTGTGCAATATTCTGTACTAGCTTCTGCCCGCGGCTTCGCCCGCGTGGATGTCGGAAATATACCCACGGGAACGTGCTAACAGGATATGTATTTGTGGCTAATTACAGTAGAAAACCAATTGTGTCTCATTAGTGGTGATTAAGAGGGTACCTATATGATATCTTTACCTAAGTACCTACCTAATTAAAAAAAAACTCAATAACAGAAAATTAAATACCTACCTAAATAAACCTATTTCTGATGATAACTAATCTAAACTCAATAAATAAGCAAAATCCCTAAAAACTAATATCTATACGAATGACTAATCCTACCTAATAGTATTATAAAATAACCTACGGTCACTACGTACACTATCAAATATACTACCTATACTTTAAAATTAGAATCTATACCTACGACTCATATAAAAATAAACCTAAATAACTCTAAAAACTAAAAGGAATAAACATGAACTCCACTGCGGGTGACCCAACCTACGACAAACTTAGTGTTTGCGGTTGGTACAGTACAGACAGTGGTAATCGGGTATAGGGATCGAACCGCAAAATTAAGTTTGTTTTTTATTGTATATACTTTTCCGGGATAAAAAGTACCCAGTGTGGTGCCCAGGATAATAATGAATAATTATACCAAGTTTCATCGTAATCGAACCGGTAGTTTTTGCGTGATGCCTGAACAAACAGACAGACAGACAGACAGACAGACAGACAAAAATTTTTTTAATCACATTTTTGGGTTCGGTGTCGGTCTAGTAACACCCCCTGTAAATTATTTTTTTGATATTTTCAATGTACAGAATTTTCACTTCTACAGATTTATTATAAGTATAGATAGGGATATACCTACTTTAAAGGTCCATTCGCACGCTTTAAAAGCGAAATCGATGCGAATAGGTAGGAGCGGATGCTTATCTCACTGTAACAAATGACGCTTCTGACGCTTCTGAGTCACATGCGTAATTTGCTAGAGTATAGAAACACTGACCCGTGCTTTTGTAATGGATTACGTGAGCGGAACTTGGATTTTGTCTAGGCCCCATGATTCGTCTAGAGAGAAGCATTGGGTGCGTGTCTACCTAATTATGGGTGTCTCGGCATTGGATTTTGGTCTGCTGTAGGTAGGTACCATAAGAGTTATCGTTGGGTAGACGCCATTTAATTCGCCGTTATGTAGGTACAATCATGACGAAACCTACTATACTTAGATGGGCATCTACATACTTAGGCTTAGCTAGGGTTAACATCGCTTTTTGGATGTCAATAAATATTGTGATATGTATGAGTAGGGTTTTTATAACTTATTTTCTATTCGTGCCGGGAAGGTTTGCATAGGTACCACATAGCCTAAGACTTTGCACGATGTGTACAAAATCAAAAACCTTAGGTATAAAATACAAATATTTTGGAAAATATAGCTGTAGGTACTTACTACCTTTGCCCGCGGCTCAGCCCGCGTGGAAGTCGGTAATCATTCCACGGCAACGTAGGTACTAGGTACCAGGATAGAAAGTAACTATGCCCTATGATTATCTATGTTTAATACGGTTTATGTAGTAGGTATTAATCGCATGATAAAACAGGCATGTCCTGATACCAAAAAAATCGAAGATCTGTGATATCCACAACGCGCACTGGGCCCGCGTGGTGGATTCTGGCCAGTCCCTATCACAGACAGGAGGCCTATGACCCAGCAGGGAACGTTATAAGCTGATTCATCCCTCGCCAGCCTTAACTTTTCCCAACTATGTTGTGGTCGGCTTCCAGTCTAGCCGGATGCAGCTGAATATTAGTATTTTACATGGAGCGACTGTTCTAGGGTGGATAAGCTATTCAAACCTTACCTGCGCGAGTTTAGTAAACTATTTTCAAAAGAATCAATTTACGTTTAAGCAGCTTCAAAACCCTAGAGTCTGTTGACAGTGCCATTAAATCACTCGTTTAATAACAATGCAAATTAAACTCAGCTCAAGTTCAATAATACATAGTATGATTGTGAATCGTCACACCATGGAGACTGGTTACACTGAAAAAACATAGTGGTCATAAAAGTGAATGATGCCTTTAAAGGGCGCGTTCATATGACATAAATTTAATCGCGTTGGAATAGATTTTGAATCGTGCACGCGTTGTGCACTGTGCAGTCGCCTTTTTACATTTTGTCATAACGTAGGTACTATACATTCTTAATGACCAAGCACACGCATCGCGATGGCAACGCGGTTGATAATCGGGCGCCGAGCGTGCGCGGCATGCTTGATCACTAAACATGTGTCCTTAATGACAAGAGACGTAAAGAATGAATTCTAAAGTCTCTGAGGAGGAGAGCGGCGAATGCGCGAAACACATGGTGTCGCGCTCAGAATATCGAGTTCGTGTGAGCGCGCCCTAAAGGTGTAGCAGAAGTTATAATAATAATGCGATATTAATGTCAACTCGCCGTACTGACACTAACTAAAAACAAAAGCAGATTTCACATAATATATTGCACGCAGGAATGACAATAAAGCAAAAAGCTTAAAAATGCAAAGGTACATTATTTTTTACAGAGTTTTTTTTTATTGTCGACTTGATGCCTTGTGTAAAAAGAACAATTCGTACACATTGTTTTGACCTCGTAACATAATTGTCCCGGCAGAAAACATGTTATAAATGAAATCTTTAGATAGACCTTATTCAGAGAAGAAAAACTCTAAACCCCTTATTAATAAACGCGGAGTAAAGTTAAAACCAGTATTGAGTTTAATTGTTTAACTATACATTTTTCGAGGTTTAAGATTAGTATAACTTTATTTCGAATTTATAAGGTAATAACTCCTTATTACCTTATAAATTATGTAAACAAACAACTAAGTACCTACTATTTTTGAAATATTGCTTTTGATAAGAAGAACCTGTCACAGTATTCATTGTGTCTTAACTCATAACCGTAGGTAATTCGGAAACCGTGGTTAGCTTCTGTTTTTTTTAAATGTTTTATTTATGGCTAACATGAGATTTAACCTCATTAGCAGCGGATTAACTGATCGGCACCAAAATTGCGCAGAATACAAGAAGAATATTCATAATTCACTGCTTTGTTTGAATTATTCGTCTGCTCGAAAACGTAAATAACGCAATGAATATTGTTAAATTATTAAAATCTAGAAACTTTGCAATTTTAGATGTATTTAGGTACCTGCGCAATTAGGCTAATGATATAAAAGTGAAATTGATACCAATATAAACGCAATACTACTGTGGTGATAGATTGGCCGAAATAACAATAGCAATCAGTTTTGATACATCGCGATCGTTGTATTAATTTTCTTTCACTTCTTTGAATAAAGTCTATCCTTAGTTTTTCTTATAATAATTGTCGTCTCTTGTGATTAATAAAATGCTTTTAATTCTTCTGCAGTGTTCAAAAATATAGCTACATAAAAACTTTACTAACATAGATCATAAATAATAATACATTTACAATATGGACAAGCCCAACATTCTGAATAGGTTTGCAGCAAATACATTTGTCAAACAGACCTAGTCATTGCCAAATGACTTAATACAGTTATTACATTTTACGCATTAGCGCATGTAAGGGTGTGTTCCATTAGGAGCGCACGTTATTACTCCCACATTTCTTATGAACTGATGGGAGTCGAACCTTATTTATCTTAAATCTACTATTTGTTACTATTTATCTATTTATGCACGTGTGACTCCCGGGAGTAACAATAGTAGATAATATTTACTGTCTCATTAGTCAAAATTTGGTAGGTATATACTCCAGTTCCTCTATTTATGAGAAAATAATATCGCTATCGTCATCAGTAAAGTAAATAAAAAAAAACGGATAAGTGCGAAAACGACACGCACCCTGAGGATTCCGTCTCAACATTGTGCCCGGTTGCTCGTATTTCCAAGTCCGGAATGAAGAACAAAATTAACTTTGTAGTCTAAAAAAACTTGAGAGTGGACTGATTTGAATTAAATGTAGACTAAATGTAACTTCAAGATACAGTTTCCAATTTCGGATTGAAGGTCAATACATGTTCTTCAAAACATCGATCAACATCACGGTCGCAAGCAATTGCAAGTGTAAGTTTGTAATGGCAAAACAATCGGATTTTTTTCCATTACTGACTGTAACCTTGCTTATGACTTTTATGCTGGTAGCTTAACGGGAACTACCACGACAGGACTAAACTAATAATTATCTTCTGTCCTTTTCTTAATGAAATAGAAAGAAAAAGATGCACTGAACTTAAATTTAGTTTAGTTTGTGAACAAGGAAATCGGCGCCAGTATTGACCTTTTTTTTTCCTTTTGATGTAAAAGAAACCCTAAAAAAATCTTATATTTAAATCGGCAAAGGGTAACAAACCGGTCAGCATCTCTAAAATTTTCTCATGTATAGAGAAACCGGTGTTCGCGTGGTCAACCTGGAGAATATGCAAAAAATTTAAAATGCTTTACTTAAGCGAATGGGATTTTCCAAAGATCAAGCGACATAGATGAATGGATACCACAAAATGTGAAACAGGCAACAAACAAACAATTCTAGAACTCCAAGCCTGGGGTTGGTTGAAAGTAACACAAGTTCAAGAGACGATCGTTGAGGATATATTAACGGATATACTGTTCTAAAATAACGCATGATATAAACATTGCTTCGAAATAAAAGTACTATCACTTCCATAAAATGAAGAAAAGTTTTATTGAAAAGTCTTATCGTGCGCTCCCAATGGGACACCCATAACATTCTAAACACAAATATAACGTGGAATGTACACTAATATAAATTATGTCAAAACAAAACAAAATTTATGACAATTAAATTTATTACTAGGATAATAATTCTTAACCATAAGTATGATTTCTGTTTAACTCTATTTATTGCGAGATCGGTTAGCAAGCGCAATTGTCCCGCGCGGCCGGAGGCGCGGCGAGCGGGCGGCCCGGCGATGCCGGCTTGTGCTGCACGCCCGACTCCGCAGCGTTCAGGTCCAGTCGCCCATCTTGAATGCTCTGATATATTTTCTTAGCTGTCTCAAGAAAGGCTTCCTCCACATTTTGACCACTGGAATTAAAAACCGCGACAATAAATACTATCAGTGTGGACTATCATCATCACAAAATTATTGTACGAACATTTCCAACAGGGTTAAGAACTGAAAGGTTCTCCGTGCGATGGCAGCACTGTTGAGTGTTATTTACTGTCATTTAAGCTGTCATTGTGTTTCTATTAATGTTTAGTTTTAACTACAAACATGTGTGACGTGGATCTTTTACAAAATTAAATAAAATAGCCATAGGTAACTCTAATAAACATTCATTCGAGTAATCAAAGATATCAATCAAGAGAAGAATGTATATTTGAGATATGGTCATGGTTAAAGTAACCATGACCATATCTCAAATATACATTCTTTCTATTTTTCTATCTATCAATAAAAAAAATAATAAACATTTACATTTAAACATTTTTTTTTTCTTCCATAAGTTTCTATGTCAAAATGTTAAAAGGAGCCTTATGGTGCGTCTACTCTGTCTGTCACAGTTACTTATTTCAGCAACTAGGTAGGTACTTATGCTATTAACAAAAAATTTCAAGCAAGCATGATTTAAAACTATTCGTTTTAAATCATGCTTGCCCACACGATCGCAATAAAGGAAGAAACTTAGCAATATTGCTTTTGTTTTCAATATGATTGTTCTACGAATATCTAATTCAATGGTTATATTGAATTAGATTATTTTTTATTTTTAGATTATTATGAATTAGATATGATATATAATAGATACACCTGCTGTCAAAAATACCCACGTCGCGTAGGTTATCACTAAAAAGACCGTTCAGAAAAATCTAAAAACTTACGTCTTGGCGCTAGCTTCAACAAACATGAGTCCATTTTCATCAGCAAATTGTTTTGCTTCTTCATATGTAACATCTCTTTGGCCATCTAAATCTGATTTGTTGCCAATTAAGAATATCACAGTGCTGGGGTTAGTCAAGTTACGTGTGTCTGTAAGCCAGCTACTTAGATGATTGTAAGTGGATCTGAAACAGCAAAACATAACCTCATAACATCACGCCTTGTTTCTCCTCGCCTTGTTTCCCTTCAAGGGTTGGACAAAGGTGTACATATTGTACACTCACTTTTCGATAGTTATGTTTAAGTCCCATATCGAACCATCGGAGAGTATTCCGCCTGGGCACGCGTTACCATGGTCGACTTGGAAATCTCTAAATAGACTTCGAACCCAAGCCGGCCGGGGCAAAGACAATCTCCACAGATGGAGGTTCACGGACGGCTCAGATCTCAAGTGCATAAGCGGCACCTCTCCACAGACAATGGCCCACCTTATATCCTGCGCCGCATACCCTGTCACCTATGCACTTGATGACCTGACTGCGACAGTGAGCGGAGTGCGCGCAGCAGTGCGGGTTGGTAGATGTCACATGTCTTCGAATTTTTGGTTCTAGGATATGCCGGTTTTCTCACGATGTTTTCCTTCGCCGTTTTGAGAGCAATGGTGATGAAATTATTTACACAAAGTAAAGCGATTCGAACCTTCGACCTATAACTCGTAAGTCGCGGCTGTTACCACTGGGCCAGCACTGCTCGGAGACAAGGTTAAACGTCAATAAATCTATGAATATATAACAATGGCTCTTGTGATACAATGAATTGATGATAGGAAATCCTAGTACAAGAGCCAGAGCTACACTGATGTTTGTGTCTTGAAGACAAAATAAATAAATAATTATTGTAACTTAACTTTAAGCAACGTTTTAAATAATGAGGATTACGGACAACCAAACCCGAAATCTTTTTGGTATACACGGCTTCTATGTATAAATACTTAGAAGAGCAGAATATTTGTTATTTGCCTAGGATGAAAGTATTTACAATAAGATGAGACATAGTATACAGGGTGGAACGTAAAAGCGGGCCTAAGTGGTGAAAGTACCCATATCGATGATACCAATTTTTACTCCAAGGAAAAAATTAGATTTTTAAACAGTATTTTTAGCATACATTTTTTTTTTTTTTGAGAATTTCCCTGAACCGGTTCTTATCGAACCAACTCAAATCAAATGCGAAACGTTAAAAACAGAAAAGAACAAAGTTGAAAATGAAAACCCAACTACGACGAAAACTCCAACTAAAAAGGTATAAACAAGACATATTATAAGATGTAATATAGCTTATGACCCGCGTGACATCATGTGTTGATTACTACTTTTAGGAAATCAAAATGATATTGTGTTCAAAATGATCTATATAGAATAGAACATAGAATACTCCTGCTAATCACTTAGCTCACTTGCTCCGAATTTGCTTCGCTTCTTTTTTTTTTTTTGGTTTTTCGATTTTTTTTTTGCTCTGTATTTAAGTAGGTAGATACCTACAGATACCTACTTAAATACAGAGCAAGTGAGCAGGTTAAGGCAAAGTTAAAAAAAATATATAAAAAGTACAAAGTCATACCAAATACTTAAAGAACAATGGACTAGGAAAAAACAGAATCTATTATGTGTTATACGTCTGTCATAGCGGTTTTCATCGACAATAAGCAAGATAGGAATTTGAATTTTGAATGTAAAGATCTAAACGCAGTAGTGTGACGACCGCTTAGATACTATGTTGCTTGTGAAATAGGTGTGCCTTCTGTGAGAACTTGTAGAAATTTAAATGATGGAATAATCACCTTCTAGTTATGTCGTATACCATAAGAGCTCCAGCAGCACCTCTATAGTAAGACCGAGTAACGGCTCTAAATCTCTCTTGTCCTGCTGTGTCCCATATCTGCAGTTTGATTTTTTGCCCCGCAACTTCGATAATGCGGGTTCCGAACTCTACACCAATTGTGTGTGGACAATCAGCCATGACTGAAAACAAACAGTTACCATTTTAAAGCAAAAGAAAACATACAGATCTTATATCTTAGGAAAAACTCTATTGCTATCTGGGGAGGCTTGTAAATGGCTTGACATGACTTACCTCATTTTTACTTCTATGTTGTTAGGTGTAAGCCACCCAAACAATAAAATAAAAGGTCCCTAACACACGGCCCACGGAAGCTACGTTTGCGGTCCTAGCTCGGCTTTTACTTATTTTGATTACCTATAATTTTCTAAACAATAAACTACATAATAAAGCATGTATCAAAAAAAATATCAGCCGCTCCATACATTCGGGTCGAGTAGGTTTGTATGGGACAGTTGATAACGTTTTCGTGATTACGGTGTTGGTTCCATAGAGAAAGTTGTTCAGTTGAATGGTCTGTAGCACACCCGTAACTATGACCACACCTTTCTAATACATGCTATATATTAGAGCAGTTATTTTCTCGAATGAAAATAAAACAGTCAAGGACGTTCACCTTAAGAACCGTTTGAGAATCGCAACAACCACTATTGACCATTGGGCCCGATGTTGTGTCATGCGATGTCCTAATAGAACGTGATCACGCGACCATGGCAAGTTCGCCAGAACTTATAAAGCTTATAACATCCTTTTTATACAAGCTGTTGTTTTGCATCCTCGTCAAATTTCAGGAGGCTGTTATGAAAAACATAAATAATCAAATAAAATTACGATCCCTGGTAAATAATGAAAACATACTTGTTTTTTAGTTATTTTAGTTTAACAGTATTTCAGAATACACCACTTTCAAAGAACAGAATCGCGTTATGGTATCGTATAAGCGGCCGCGTTTTTATGTGTGTGTAAAAGGGCAGTAACAGTGCGGTCTCACACAGGCCGCGTTTTGAAATGCGTGTCTCACACAGACCGATTTCCGAAAATTAGGAAAAAAACTACTTATTTTATTATAGAATCGTGTTGAGAATCAGTAGCATAGTTACCTCCTTGAATTTGACGAGGATGCAAAACGACACCTTGTATAAACGAAATCCCCCCTTTTCAGCCCCTTCAAGAATGATTTTCGCAAATTCAGTTCTTAGTACACAGTTTCGTTTTAAATTACAACTACCGGCTACGTATCTAGTTTCATTTCGGGCTGCCCCAACTTCACGTTTAGCGTATAATTATGTTGCTCCTCAAGAAAGGCAAGCAATGCCTTAGTAAAGGTAATCTCATAAAGGAGTCTTACCGACCATGGAACTTTTCTTAACCGCAATTTACTTCGACCTACCCCGCATAGGGCTACAATAACTCACACTGCATTTTCTAAATCTAAACTATTATAATATTGAGAAAAGTTTTGATTTTTTGTATGTTTGTTCGTTACGCTTTCACGCAAAATCGGTTGAACGTATTTGAATGAAATTTGGCACATGGGTAGACCATGACCTGGATTAGAACATAGGATACTTTTTATCCAGATATTCCCACGGGATCGAATCTTATGCGGGTGAAACCGCGAGGCGCAGCTAGTATAACAACTAGGAAGCCTCTGATAATTATTTTTCTGTTAGGTATATTTTTATACCTATAGCATAATCAGCCTATAACATTTCCACTGTTGGGACACAGGCCTCCTCTCTGTGAGAGGGAGTGGGCCGTAATCTACCACGCGGGCCCAGTGCGGGTTGGTAGAACATGCCGGTTTCCTCACGATGTTTTCCTTCACCGTTTTGAGAGCAGTGGTGATGAAATTATTTACGCAAAGTAAAATTATTTACGCAAAGTAAAGCGCCTGGCTGGGTTCGAACCCACGACCAACAACTCGTAAGTCGGGGCCGTTATCACTGGGCCACCACTGCTTTTTATACCTATGCATATATTTTGATTATATGATTGAATTACTATAGTCCATTTACAATAGCATTAGAAAGAAGTTAAAAAAGGTTATTTTTAATGCACATTTTGTAACAAAAGTACAATAAATATTGTTACATTACGATAGACGCCGAATTTATTATGATCTATTTTTACAGTAGCTGTCACACTTAATTGTAACCATTTTAACTATTTATCTTATGAAATTATGTGGCTTTCATTTATTTATATTATTTAACTCCAATTTAAAATTACAGTGTCAATGCTAAAAACCTAAAAGAAGCAGGGGTGAACAATATCTGGAACGTTATTCGTTTCACTATAATTCTACCGAATTTACAAATTAACGTTGGTGAAACTCCTTCATCTTCATCATCAGATGATAGTGACTAAATTAGATGATGAAGACGAAGAAATGTCAAAAACGTATTGTGTTGTAAGTAGTTATTTAAAATAAAATATTTTAAAAACGTGATTATTATTTCCATTAATCTTAATTTTTAAATCATCATTGTGATCGGTTGTTTCATTCATTCATTTTGTTGTAAGTTTGTAATGTGTGATGAAGACGTTACTATAAATAAAGCATAATTTTAACCTACTTGTTTATATTTTACGTGTCCATATTTGTTAAAACAATTTTAATTAAGGTGGATGCGCTGCAGTAGCCCGCGAAATCAGACGAATTCGGAGCAATTCTAATTTAAAGGGATGTATTGATGATTTTTAAGGTTAAAATTGTATTATTACCCACAGAACAGATAAAAGATTACCTACATATTTCTTATTGTTGCGCATCATATTATTTTTATTAAGGTAGGTACAACGTTACACTGACCTACAAATTGCAAAAAACGCAAGAAAATTAGAATTTAAGCATCTCCCTTAAAATTGTGTTATCATAACTTTGAAATAAAATGTTTTGCATTCCTGCTTCTACGAGCCTCTTTTTTCTAATGCTATTATAAATGGAGTATAGTTGAATCCATACTATAAATTTTAACAGAAAAGTTACAAAACTTTGTTTGAGAAAGTCTTTAGTTATTTACAACAATAGCTTGTATTGGCCCACTGAGGAGGAGGCCTTTGTCCTATTCTATTAAAAGATAGGAACTAGTAAGTTGCACAGATGACTTACTTATGATATGCCAATGATAAAGGTAAGGTAAGGTTTATACAATAAGAATATACTAACATTTCTTATCCGTAAACTGGTGCAATAGGCATGATTTGCCAACTCCCATATCACCAATGATAATATATTTAAATATGTAGGAGTAGTTGTATGGTCCTGACGTCATTTTGATTCTGAAAGTAATAAAATACAGAAATTCAACAAATCACACAATATTATAATCAACTTAATATCTAATATCACATTCATACAATCAACACGAAAAACAAGTCCGAGTCGCCCACGAAGGGTTCCGTACCACAAAGCAAAACCCGCCGAAAAAAAAATCGTTATTTGTATGGAGAAACCCTTTAATTTATTTTTATGTACCACAACGCAAAACACGCCGAAAAAAAGACATTATTTGTATGGAGACCCCCTTCAATTTATTTTTATTATTTGTTGTTATAGCGGCAATAGAAATACACAGTCTGTAAAAATGTCTACCTATTACGGTTCATGAGATATAGCCCGCTGACAGACGGACGGACAGTGGTGGCTTAGGAATAGGGTCCCATTGGCACAATAACAATGGTTTAATATATTTTCTAATTTACAGTATTATTATGGAGTGTGGATTAGTGTGGAAATATACAAAACTTTGGTAAGTATGGATTTGCCGTTAATTGTACAATAATCAAGGAGTGGAGTGCAGAGAGACGAGAGCATCTTTTCATGACAAGTATACAATAATCATGGCCAGAAAGTGATCTTCAGCCCTTCACATTTGCATTTAACAAAAGGCAATAACCATAAGTAGGGCCTTTTTGATAGTAAAATGTAAAAATAAAATTTAATATGGCGGTAAAGCTAAAAACCGGCCAAGTGCGAGTCGGACTCGCGCACGAAGGGTTCCGTACCATTATCTATAAAAATCAATCATGAGTTGATTGAATGAAAGGTAAATTGCGGTTTACGATTTATGACGTAGGTATTAAAATTAAACTACTTACTAGATCTCGTGCAAATCAATTTTCGGTGGAAGTTTACATGGTTGTACATCATATTATATTTTTTTTAGTTTTATCATTCTCTTATTTTAGAAGTTACAGGGGGGGGACACACATTTTACCACTTTGGAAGTCTCTCGCGCAAACTATTCAGTTAAAAAAATAATAATATTAGAAACCTCAATATCTTTTTTGAAGACCTATCCATAGATACCCCACACGTATGGGTTTGATGAAAAAAAAAATTTTAATTTCAGTTCTAAGTATGGGGAACCCCCAAAATTTATTGTTTTTTTTTCTATTTTTGTGTGAAAATCTTAATGCGGTTCACAGAATACATCTACTTACCAAGTTTCAACAGTATAGCTCTTATAGTTTCGGAAAAAAGTGGCTGTGACATACGGACGGACAGACAGACAGACAAGTCGGGTTCATCTATAAGGGTCCGTTTTTTGCCATTTGGCAACGGAATCCTAAAAACGGCAAAGTGCGAGTCGGGCTCGCTAACTAAAGGTTCCGTACCAATATAGAATATTATTAACGCTACATATTTTTAGGGTTCCACACCCAACAGGACCCTATTATTAAGGCTCTGCTATCTGTCTGTCTTAGGACTGTATATTTGAACTGTAATAGATAGACACTTGAAATTTTCAGTGTGTACTATTATGCCCGCGATAACAACAAATAATAAAAAATAAATAAATGGGCCCCATACAGAAAACGTGTTTAAAAAAAAACCTTTGTGCTCGAGACAGACTTGCACTTGGCTTTTTTTTAAATATTACATAGACGGTTGAAAGGCTAATTGGTCTAAGCGACATTTTTTTGCAATACTGAGTTATATACATATTCGGAATCAGCAAACCTTTCTCTGTTGTTTGAGTCAGGTTCTAAAAATTTTTTTTTAAATGTCGCCTTTCAACCGTCTATGCATCTATACATAAAAAAGGCAAAACAAACGGGATGATTTTTAGGCCAAAGAAATAAGACACTGCTTCACACAATTTGGTCATTGTCTTTTGCTTGCAAGATTTCTAACACATAAGCTAGTTTCAGGGCTTTTAGGAACCAAAGTACAAGTTTCAGACATCCAACTTCCTCTCAACAGAAAATAGCTGTTGGTAGTATTTATGTCTTCATATCAACTGTTTGAACCAAAAAAAACAATTGAACTGTTAAAATTATCCAATTTTCAATTTGTGAATAGCTATTGGAGGACTTCTTCAATAGTGTAGTGTTTACAAACCAAAATAACATAACAGTGGTGCCAATTCCCTTGTTCACAAACTAAACTAAATTGGAGTTCAGTGCATAAATTTTTTTCTATTTCATTAAAAAAAGAAGAGAAGATAAATATTAGTTTACTCCTGTCAAATTAAGATACTCCTTATCAAGTATAGATGTGATTAAAAACATGGCTATTGAAAATATGTATGTTAGGCGCTGACTAAATTAACCATAAGAAATGAATCTAATACTGTACTATTGAGTAAATAAATAATTAGTTAGGTAATCATCACCTGCCTAACCATTTCCCAACTATTTTGGGATTGGCTTCCAGTCTACACCAGTAGATGCACCAGTATTTCACATAGAGCAACTGCCTATTGACCTCCACAACCAAGTTGCTGGGTATCATGATATCCATTGGTGAGACTAGTTATTAGGCTTTTAGACTACTAACTACCCATTAAAACTGACATAACACCAAATTAATGTATTATTTAGCAAAAGTGCTTTCATAAAACATGCAAATGTTAATTGTGTCATAACAACAATTTAATCTTATATTCTACTAAGCAAGCAATTGTAAATACTTTATGAAGCTAAACTATTTTGAATGTATTTTGACCTTATTTCATAGTTAATAGCAACTATAAAAAATAAATCTAAACCAAAAATATTTTAAGCAATTGTCATTTTATTATCTGCTATCAGTTAGCATCGATAAGTTACCAAGAGGAAATCTATTATAACTACATGGTAAGGCAAGGCAATATATTGTATTACAACAATTTTAATTATAGTGTCTATGGATGTCCAAATATCTGCAACCTTGATGAGGTTTGCTGAAAAGATTTTTACTTTCCGTTTATTATTGATGTATGAGTCATCACACATTGAATTCAACGAATTTATGTTACAAAACATTAACAGTTTATAATATTTATCTGATAAAATACATAGTCACACGAAATATCAAAATCATTAGGTACGTACGTAGCAATGTTTATAGGAAAAACTGGGGAGTTTATTTGTAACTATGCACGCAGTTATTTGCGTTCAATTACGTCCCTCTGCTTTATGGGTATCAAAACACTTGTAGATCAATATGTAAACCGTCTAGTACTTAAAAAATCAATGCACAATCTATATCTTACTTTGTTAAAAACCACAATGCAACGTATAAAATTAAGTGAATCTTAATAATCTTTTCGCAATGCAAAACAAAGGCTTCCTCCTTCGTCAAATATGACGTATTTCAATCGGTTGTTGCCATATCAAATATTAAAAGGTTACATGCTCTGTGTTAAATATCTTACACCTTTTTTGAAAAAGAAATCCTAAAGAGCTTATTACACCATCCTAAATATCGGACCAAAATATTAGTATCATCGTAGGCCGTAGCCCTAGCGGGGTTGGCTCTATAGAAATTAAAAAGAGAAAAAGAACGTGATATTTTTATTCATATAGTTTGGATAATTTTTGTTCCAAAGATAAGACATGTCCTTATAATTTTGAATCACCTCCTTTTCTGTAGGTAGTAATTTTGTTTTGCGTACTTCATACTGCATACAATCAACGAAAAATATGCGCCCGCGACGACAGGCGAGCGGCGACTGAGCGTCCTAAATGTGATTACACCCTTCCGATTTAGGATGCGTTATAGATTTAGGACGTCGGAAACCATTCTTGTCCTAAATCGGATCCTTCCTTCCTTAATGCGATTTAACTATCCTGAATTTAGAAACGACTAAATATCGGGTCCGATATTTAAGATGGTGTAATAAGCTCATAACTCTCATCCAACTTCTATTGTAGAATATAGAACGCTGTAATTAGTTATAGATAGTGATTTCGATCGTGGAATTATTATGTTCTCTAATGATATATTATAGAAGCATCTTCGTCTGTCACTTTTAATATGACGGAGTTATTTTGGTGCGTAGCTGAAATTGGAACTAACGTCGTTTCATCTTGTCAATACAATTTTCTCGACGTCGACAGACAGTATACTATTGTAGTCTTTGACGTCGACACATTTTCACAATGTGTACCAACAACGCCCCCCTGTCAATGTCATTCAGGCGCTAATATATATTTTTAAAAATTGTGTCACTCTAGTTAACCTAATCTATCTATATACTTATAATAAATCTGTAGAAGTGAAAATTCTGTACATTGAAAATATCCAAAAAATAAATGGCAGGGGGTGTTACTTGACCGACACCGAACCCAAAAATGTGATTAAATTTTTTTTTGTCTGTCTGTCTGTTTGTTCAGGCATCACGCAAAAACTACCGGTTCGATTACGATGAAACTTGGTATTCTTTAATATCCTTTAGCACCACACTGGGTACTTTTTATCCCGGAAAAGTATATACAATAAAAAACTAACTTAATTTTGCGGTTCGATCCCTATACCCGATTACCACTGTCTCTACTGTACCAACCGCAAATACTAAGTTTGTCGTAGGTTGGGTCACCCGCAGTGGAGTTCATTTTTATTCCTTTTAGTTTTTAGAGTTATTTAGGTTTATTTTTATATGAGTCGTAGGTATAGATTTTAATTTTAAAGTATAGGTAGTATATTTGATAGTGTACGTAGTGACCGTAGGTTATTTTATAATACTGTTAGGTAGGTTTAGTCATTCGTATAGATATTAGTTTTTAGGGATTTTGCTTATTTATTGAGTTTAGATTAGTTGTCATCAGAAATAGGTTTATTTAGGTAGGTAGGTATTTAATTTTCTGTTATTGAGTTTTTTTATTTTATTTGTTAGGTACTTAGGTAAAGATATCATATAGGTACCCTCTTAATCACCACTAATGAGACACAATTGGTTTTCTATTGTAATTAGCCACAAAGGGCCCGCGACATAGATGGCATTCTGGGGAAGCACATACATTTTATCCTGTTAGCACGTTCCCGTGGGTAAATTTCCGACATCCACGCGGGCCAAGCCGCGGGCAGAAGCTAGTGAGTGAATATAATGATTCGCTGTACGATAGCTACTATTTATATTATGTTAAAAATATAAATAATAATTTTGAAGTTTGAATAAAAATCAAGCTTCTCACTATGATGCTTTAAGATAAGTAGAAGACTTGTAGTACCTACTAATCATTATGAACAAAGTGTGTGTCTGTAAGTAAGTCTGCAAGTGTCCGCATTGCATCGTGACAAGAGATAGTCGTTCTGTTTAAAATTGCGGCATGCACTGTTCACATAAATACCCTGGCATGATTACTGTCGTCGGCGATGTGATTTATAATAATTTTCTTAGGCTGGGGTCTGTCTGATGATCTGATCACATGGCCACTCGCTGACCGTGACCGACGACGTGTAGCCGACACCGACAATTAAAAGGTTACATGCTCTGTGCCGACAATGGCCAAATGCTGTGTTCGTAAATACACGCGGTTTCCATCACTAAACAGTAAACAGATTAATACATAATAGTAATAATAAGTCTCTGGAGCCCTAACCACCGGTAGCTTGGACCCTGCTCCCGACACCGGTGGATTACTATTTTTTTATATTTTTAAATGTTTTTTTTTTATACTAATATTTAAAAATGTAATTAAAATAAGAAATATAAATAAATAAACAACATAATAATAATTTATTTCAGAAACAACACATTTTTTTAAGGTTCACAGAACAATTTTCCAACATAAATGAACATTACAGAAAGAAGTGTATCGTTGGTGCCCGTACTAATGAATGAATGATGAAAAAGCTAATTGGGAAATTTTGGATTTTTGGATAAGGCAAGGTATTAGTGTTCTGTGGGCAACACTGTACTGGCCTGTCACATGTTCTGTGCTGTGATCACTGATCAGTGATGAAATCATGAAGTGAAATCCCGAGCTTAGCCTACTCCAATATTCAGCCACAGCCAGTCCATTATCCATAGACTAAACTAGTTACTAAAGAAAGAGCCAGTCAATCAAATAGTCAATGCACAGATTGCACAGAGTCAATGGTGGGTGAATAGGTGAAGCAGGAGTGAACGCAAATACGCAATTTAACAAGTTTTAACCAAAACACCCAAATAATTTAGCATGGCAGGCCAAGATCAGAACAACAGTAAACAAAATGGTATTATAGATAACAATGAGATTGAACCTACTGAACAGACTGAAGAAAATGTTGTTGAAGGTAATCTTTATTCAAAGGTATCTACTTACCTTGTTTGTATGCCTGTGTGTAACCCACTGAACCGATCATTATGCAATATAACAGGTAGGTAGCCTGGAACCTGGAGGACTTAGACGTGATACCATCCTGGATATTTGTATAAAAATGATAACATACATTTAATGATAGCTTCTCACTTAAAGTCTTGCATGGGCCCCCCGAGTGATGGTAACATTAGCTGACTTAAGTTATATAATTTCTATGGTCTGTTCCAAATGTATCTGATGAAACGGTGAACAAACCCTTTTCAGCGGGGTGGAGAGATTATTTTTTATCGAATTTAGTTTTTCCTTTACGATCATAATACAATTAATAGATTATGATCTTCTAGTGCACAATGTCAGCCTGCTGATTCAATATCTTGAAATGGTGCACTAGACCTAAAATTCAAAAATCAAAGAAAATTTGAGATGCAAATAGGTGTAAATTTCTTGAACTGTTTTATGTTGATTATTTCAATTGAATATTAAAACAAGAAAAATAAAGCAAAACACATCCTATCTAACTAGCCACAGTCTACGAGATAAGGTAACTGAGACTGGAGGTGGTGAAAAAAAACATTATTCTGTATTGTCCCACTGAAGCGCAAAAGCCTCCCTCTTCCTCACAATTCTGGACAGTGCAAGCCTCAAGCTCGTCCCAATACTGGAATTATGAAGTAACATAAGAGAGATATTGTCTAAAATGAGTTGTTTTGCTCTATCAAATTGGTATCACTATTTTTTACTATTTTATATATATTTTAGTGGAACAATGACTTAACTGGTGGTGCCCCGTATTTCAAAAATTTGTATTAATTAAACTACAAAATACAACTAACATTAAAGTATATATAACCAGGTATTTGGGTAATATTATCTATAAATATTATCGTAGATAAAAAGATATTAGATATGAGGAAAGAGTAAAAATAAAGTTTCAAATGCATTTTTCTCGGGTGTATAGTATTTACACTTCTGTCATTGTGATTCTAAAGGTGCGATATTTATTTAAAACTAGCTGGGCCCGCAACTCCGAGTGGAATAGTGACTTTCGGCAGCATTATTAATTTTTTAGGCTAATTATTTTGCAAATAAAACACATACAAACATTACAATAAGGTATTTACAGTATTTTACTGCAAATAGCTTATTTAAGTACATTTTTATAAACAGCGTTTTTAGTTTTCCCATTTTTGGTTTTTCCCAAGTTTCTTACTTGCGTTAATTTCAGTTTCACATTTTGTAATGCCTCTGTAATTCTCTTTATTTTCTTCTGTATTTTTATTTTCTGGGCCGTAACCTTTTTTGCCGACGTCATCATACAAAAACTTTCATCCCCTATTTTTACCCCCTTTAGGGTAAATTTTTTACAAACTGATGTTGTATTTATTTATATCTAATCAAAAGCCTAAAAAAAAGTTTCAAGCTTCTAGCTTTAAAAATGACGTAGTTTCCATACAAACTTTCATCCCCTATTTTAACCCATTACAACCCTTTTTTCACATAAAAAAGTAGCCTATGTCCTTTCTCAGGCTCTACAAGTCTAGACTATCTCTGTTCAGTAGTTTAGGCGTGATTGCGTAACATACAGACAGACAGCGTTACTTTCACATCTATACTACTTATAATAAATCTGTAGAAGTGAAAATTCTGTACATTGAAAATATCAAAAAAATAAATGGCAGAGGGTGTTACTAGACCGACACCGAACCCAAAATGTGATTAAAAACATTTTTGTCTGTCTGTTTGTTCAGGCATCACGCAAAAACTACCGGTTCGATTACGATGAAACTTGGTATAATTATTCTTTAATATCCTGGGCACCACACTGGGTACTTTTTATCCCGGAAAAGTATATCCAATAAAAAACAAACTTAATTTTGCGGTTCGATCCCTAGACCCATTACTGTGTCAACCGCAAATAATAAGTTTGTCGTAGGTTACGTCACCCGCAGTGGAGTTCATTTTTATTCCTTTTAGTTTTTAGAGTAATTTAGGTTTATTTTCATATAAGTCGGTATAGATTTTAATTTTAAAGTATAGGTAGCATATTTGATAGTGTACGTAGTGACCGTAGGTTATTTTATAATACTGTTAGGTAGGATTAGTCATTCCCCTCTTTGAGGAGTGGCTAGAGAGGCGCCACGGCGCCCTCACCTTCCGCCTGACGCAGGTCCTCACCGGACACGGTTGTTTCGGGAGGTTCCTGTTCAGGATAAAGCGGGAGGAAACGCCAGGGTGTCACCACTGTGTGGATCGCCCGGAGGACACGGTGGAGCACACGGTGGAGGTCTGCCCGGCTTGGGCAGGGCACCGCCGTGTCCTCGTGGCGGCGATCGGCGGCAGCGATCTCTCGCGTCCGGCCCTGGTCCAGGCCATGGTACGGAGCGAGAGTGAATGGGAGGCCGTCACCTCCTTCTGCGAAGCAGTAATGCTCGCAAAGGAGGAGGCGGAGCGCGTGAGGGAGAGGCAATCGCTGCGCCCTCACGCCCCTAGCCGCCGTAGGAGACGCCCTGGACGGGAGTCAATAGCCGACTCCCGGCCACCGTAGGCGCGGGCTTGCGGGCGGCGAGCAACGGGCAGCTCGCCGCCCGGTAAGGACCAGGCCCGGGTCGACGGCGCGTTGTGTTCCACGCGCGCCTCAAAGAGATGTCAGCACGAACTGACGGGGCCCTCTAGGGCCGATGCCGCCAGGGCTGCGGGATATTCGAAAGAGGTACCGTGGCCCTTGGCACAGGCAACTGAAGGAACACGGGTGGGTTTTAGTCAGTAAAAGTCTGACACTCCCTTCCGCTCCGCCCAGAGCGGGAGGGGTCATATGATGATTTCCAACCCAAAAAAAAAAAAAAAAAGGTAGGATTAGTCATTCGTATAGATATTAGTTTTTAGGGATTTTTCTTATTTATTGAGTTTAGATTAGTTATCATCAGAAATAGGTTTATTTAGGTAGGTATTTAATTTTCTGTTATTGAGTTTTTTTTTTAAATTAGGTAGGTAGGTACTTAGGTAAAGATATCATATAGGTACCCTCTTAATCACCACTAATGAGACACAATTGGTTTTCTATTGTTATTAGCCACAAAGGGCCCGCGAGATAGATGGCATTCTGGGGAAGCACATACATTTTATCCATTTCATTTTAGCACGTTCCCGTGGGATAATTTCCGACATCCACGCGGGCGAAGCCGCGGGCAGAAGCTAGTGTATAATATTAGTATGGATTATTGGTACTTATATGATTTTCATTGTTCTCATATATTATGGCTTCATCATCTTTTCCTCCAAATATATTGGGATCGTGACACTGTAGGGTACTACTTTACTAGATATTTTTTGTTTGTATATGTGTTTACCCTACCCAATTTACTAAAATATCATTGACCCTACCCATATAGATATACTACTTTCATTATAAAAAATAAAAAAATGGCGGCGGCTGGATATGCCAAGCTTCCTACCCCTTTCGCGGGCTACCTTTCTATCCTAACCGTGACTGACATGAATGGTTTTGCACCACGAAAACTGCTCTTTTATAGTCACACCGACTTATTTCAAGCTTTCTCACAATGAAATAAGAAATTGAAAAAAGGTTCTTCATTTTGTGCACATGCTTCGCAGGCTCAAAATTCACGTGCCAGATTCTATTATCTAGTCAAAACTGGGTTTGACCAATTTAACAGTATTGACCCCCATTGTTTTGACTGATATGTATGTACCTATTTACTTTTTTTTTTCATTTTCAGAATATGTTATGTTGGATTCTAAATTGGATGAGTTACATTCTGCATTGGACTATTTGGAGCAAAAAAATGATAATATACACGAAAGGTTGAAGGAGCTGCTGCAGTCGAATATCGATATCAGACATGAACTTCGCAACGAAAATGCAGAACCAACTGGAAATAATTAATTCAAATAAGTCAAGATTCTAAAACATTTGTTTTGAGTATTAATAATGTAATGATAAGAAGTTAAAATTGATTTATAGATGTAATAATCAAAAATGTACACTCTGCAAACCTATTCGGTTTACATCCCACACACACTGATAGCTGTGTCTGTATGAATAGCACACAAACGTTAAATAAAATGAGCGAGCTCTGCTTTTTATTAGTGTGCGTATATAGCACCAATAGGTATAATACCAATGTATAGTACCTAATCATTAATTTATGTAAGTAATCGAATGAGTTATAATATTTCGCACTTGTTCATTGTAACAGGTTTGGGTCAGTGGCTAACGTCTCTGGTTAGTGAACAAGAAGTCTTAAGTTTAAATCTCGGGTGCAAAACATTCTTTTCGCTTTGTAGGTAGTCATAATTTTCCTAAAACATTCATTACCTACTGAAAAAAAAGTTGAATTGATAACATTAGTGAAATTGCAAGGCGCTTATTAATATCGGTGAGTAATATTTCAACTCAAATTCTTAAATCATCTCACTTGCAAAACATAGTTATATTAATATAACAGAATATATTTAAAAAAAAAAACAAAATTTGATTCTGATAAAATTTATTTAGGCCAGCCCATTTTAATTGGGAAAATAATGTGAATATTTTTAGTGATGAAAAATGTTTTAAGTCCGATAATACGGATGGTCGTAAATAATATATCCTATTACATGTTGCCGTGATTCTCCTAGAACTAAGTAAGTAAATATCTCTATAATAAAAATATCTCTATAATAAATATCAATATAATATATATATTGAAAGTCCGTAGTTGACATTTATTTGCAGTTTACATTTTGAAATGTAAGTGATGTTATTGTTAAGCAGTTAGAAATTGTCATAATTTCTTACTATCTAACATGTTTAATCACTTCACCTCCAATTTCACTTTGTTTAAATTTGTATACTTTGAAAAAATATTTACGTCCATTCTTATTCAACAACAAAAACCTTGTTTTGTCTTATAAACTCGTAAAGCAGTTACCTATATAGTGTTCTACTCATCCAAAAGTTTGGGAATATGTTTAAAACAGTTTTCATTACTTAAATCATTGTATTGGCCACACGTAGTTTTTCATTTGCCAACATTATAAGCCCATGCCAAATTGAACCTTAAGCCAACTTATGTAAGAAATATAATAGTCAAAACGAGCTGCTCATTCACTAATGACCCAAGCGACAAGGAAAAATAGGGGCCACATTCCAACACCTAGTTTTTTTTTTTTTTTTTTTGTTTTATTATTTACCTTTTTAATTTGTTGCTTGAGTAATTTTATTTGACACAAAATGATGTCTTATAAGACAAAAAATAAAAACCTGTAAAACAATCTTCCTCTGCCGGGGTTTGAACTTGACACGTTTATTGGAACTCATTCATTTATGATACATTGGTATACATATGTGGGTATATCATACGCACACAAACAGTTTAGCGTTTGCTATTCGTACCCGACTGACCGACTAATTAATTTACGGACACTGACCATAACCCATGTGTGTCGGATGTAAACCAAATAGGTTTGCAGAGTGTACATACCTATCTAATTTATTTGTATATGTACCTACCTATTTAGTGTTTAGTAATGTAAAATAAAACTTAGTTTGTCATTACCTTGTGTAAAATTATTAAAATTCTCAAAACACGATCAACAGAGATTTGCAAAAAATATTTTCGTGAACACTGGTTGTAGTGAGAAGCTGTTCTCGCCCCCTTATCCTGGTTCACCCCAGCGCTCTAGTCGCCTGCTTCTACGGGGTAGTGATGACATAAAGGAGGCACTATGCAAGGCAAATTATAAAGGTTACATCCTCTATCTTAAACCGGAGCAGACGATATGATCTGCCATAGTGCGGCCTATGGGCCGTCCGGCCGAACTAAGTGTGCATTCGTATGCACACTTAGTTCATTCGACTTAAATTAAGTATAAATTTAAGAACTTAAGTACCATAATAAGGTTAAATAAAAAAGGTTTATTATTTTTGCTTTTCAGTTTTTTCGGCGGTTCAATTTTTTGTTAAAAAGTTTTTATTTTATAGTTTTTTGTGGATCTACTAATTGTTTGCCAAAGGGCAGGAGGCATTATGTGGCACTGAATAGAGTAATAATACACCACTCAGCATTAAAATCTGTGACTGAACAATAAATCACCCCTATTTTCCCACCCTTAGGGTTTGATTTTCTTTTTCAAATTTATATGGGACCAACTTTGGGGTATACCCTTTCCAATAAAAAAAGAATTATCAAAATCGGACTACTCTGTAAAAAGTAATGCTTGGTCATACATTAAAAAAAAAAAAAATACGTGTCGAATTGAGAACCTCCTCCGTTTTTTTTCGTCGGTTGAAAAAAGGACAAATTCATGAATTTTATTAGTTTGCCTAGATTTTTTGTAGGTAGGTACAGAGCCAGCACATCAAGCTACTACAATCTGTCAAATTCCTTTAATAGATTTTCAACTTTATCGCGAGAATATTAAGGCTCAATTAGGAAAATTTGACAGTTTCGGGTGAGTGTACTACGTGAGCTCGACAAATGGATGTGCCAATAACACTTGTGCGACAAAACTGTACTGCGACTCACCATAGTTGGAATGCACGCTTGTGCGACACACTGAAGCTCGACATCACGCTAGTGCGACATGAAGACACATTAGTATTCATAATCTTATGTATATCTGATGACCTTGATAGCTCCGTTAGTTACAGACTCTTAGTAATGTTCCCGGATTCGTTTCCGGGTTACAAAACTTGTTAGCACTTTTAACGTTAGACTACTGACACCTCTTTGAGGCGCGCGTGGAACACAACGCGCCGTCGACCCGGGCCTGGTCCTTACCGGGCGGCGAGCTGCCCATTGCTCGCCCGCCCGCAAGCCCGCGCCTACGGTGGCCGAGAGTCTGCTGTTGACTCCCGTCCAGGGCGTCTCCTGCGGCGACTAGGGGCGTGAGGATGCAGTGATTGCCTCTTCCTCACGCGCTCCGCCTCCTCCTTCGCGAGCATTACTGCTTCGCAGAAGGAGAGGTGACGGCCTCCCATGCACTCTCACTTCGTACCATGGCCTGGACCAGGGCCGGACCCAAGAGATCGCCGCCACGAGGACGCGGCGGTGCTCCGCCCAAGCTGGGCAGACCTCCACCGTATGCTCCACCGTGTCCTCCCGGCGATCCACACAGTGGTGACACCCTGGCGTTTCCTCCCGCTTTATCCTGAACAAGAACCTCCCGAAACAACCGTGTCCGGTGAGGACCTGTGTCAGGCGGAAGGTGAGGGCGCCGTGGCGCCTCTCTAGCCACTCCTCAAAGATTTATCGCCGTAATTGTGGCGTGCAACTTTGTACCGCCTTAGAATCACTAACAACTACAAGTAAAAAGTACAAGTACAACTTTTCTTTTCTTAATTTTTCGTTCCGTAATAACCACCTTCTACAAAGTATTAGAGAAAACTTTTGAAAAAGATATACTTAAATAAAATCGGTAAAGTTGTTCTCAAGTTATGGCTTGACCAAGGGAAATAGGGATTCATTTTTATATAATATAGATAGATTAGTTCCTAGCTAATCTATCAACACTGTAATAGTGTCATACTACTGTAATACCATAGTAAAAGCAAACAAGTAGGACATCTTCATACATTTGCACCGCGCACGGTATGGGAGCGCGCTCGTACGTATGCGTCGTCGCACGCACACACTGACAAAATTTATCGCTGCTAAAGGTGTGCCAGTCGTGGCTGTGACGCCGTACGTACGGTAATATCGCCCGCGCCCGCGCACGCTTCGCCGCTGCCCTGCTGCTCGTAATAAATAATTTGTACGTGTACCTACCTACCTCCTTTAACTACAAAGACTTCATAATCATTTAATTTTATTTGAATAAATACATGATTCAGTAAAACCACGTTTTTATTAGTCATATTTCGATCGTAATTTTTCAAATAACTAAACAGATAACATGACGTAGGCAATGAAAAAAGCTTCCTTATCCATTTGCATACAATTTTAAGACCTAATATAACTTGGCATACTTTTGTTTGTCCTAATTATATTTTCGCATAAATTATTTACGCATAACAGCTTACGCATAATTTTTTTACGCATTATTTCTCTAATCATAATAATGATTAAGCATAACATTCTAAAGTATATATTTTTTAAGCATAACATTATTAAGCATAACATTCTAAAGCATAACTTTATTAAGCATAACAATAATAATAAGGCGTAGTCGACGGGGCACAAGCGTGCATTCGAACTATGGTGAGTCGCAGTACAGTTTCGTCGCACAAGTGTTATTCGCACATCCATTTGTCGAGCTCACGTGTAGTACACTCGTTTCGGGTAGTTTGACCTGCTGGCGTCTGTCCTAACACTAAAACCTTCATGAATAAATTATTTAAATGATGGTGAAAACCGTATCAAAATCCGTTTTGTAGTCTAAGAACAACGCGGTATTATGTTGGCACCTATAGATTTTTAATGAAACAACTGCATTTCTAGCATTATTTATTTATTTTCAACATCTATTTCAACAAAACAATTCTTTGGAAAACAAATGATTGTGAAAACTTCTAAAAGGTGTATTTAGAATATCAACATATTCAGTGGCTATCCTTTTTAACAAATCGCAGGCCACAGTATCCACAAGAATGATCACCTGGCTTGTCCTGAAATAAATGTTTACACATTATAATAGAAATACGTTTAGGGCCAGTTTCTCAGTTATCGAACGAAAACAAACGAAAATGATCAGAATCAGAATAATTTATTTGTAAACATAGGTCCGATTACAACGGAGTGTGAGGTGTTAAAAATAGATAGATTCTCTATGTTTTGCCCAGAGGCGTACAAATATATATATAATTAACATTGTCAATTATCATCGCAGATCGCAGAATTAATGTGACGAATTGTCCAGCGTCCGCGAACTGCTGTGATTGGTTCTTGATAAATCATTCATTAAATCAATCACAGCCGTTTACGCGCGCTTAAGTTAAGGTGGATGCTCCAAGGTAGCCCGCGCAATTCAAATTTTCTTACGTTTTTTGCAATTTGCGGGTCAGTACTAAGTTATACGTTGATTAAAATATGAATCGCGGCCGCAACAAACATGTATTTACAGAATCAGTAATACAACTTGTTAAGTTAGCATAATCCTAAAATGTCAAGATTTCATGAAATAGTCATTCAGTAGGATTACTTGATCTTAGAAGTTGTGTTGAAGACTTTAATGATTATAATTCTGTAAATACATAATTGTTACGGCCACGAATCGTATTTTAATCAACGTACAAATATGTATTTACAGAATTATAATCATTAGAATCAGTAATATGTAGGTACAACTTGTTAAGTTAGCATAATCCTAAAATGTCAATATTTCATGAAATAGTCATTCAGTAGGATTACTTGATCTTAGAGAGTTATGTTGATGACTTTAATGATTATAATTCTGTAAATACATATTTGTTACGGCCGCAAATCATATTTTAATCAACGTACAACTTAGTATTGACCAGCAAATTCCAAAAAACGTAAGAAAATTTGAATTTCGTGGGCTACCTTGGAGCATCCACCTTAACAGATTACAAAGGACGGACAGAGTCACGGAGCTTCGCAAAACAATAAGCCCCATTAGGCACGGGCGATATTTTTTCCCACACTGGATTATCAAATCTGTCTAAATCCAACAGAGCGCATCCCAGCGCGTAAAGTAAACACTATTGTTCGTAATCGGTGTCTTTGGTTTTCTATTTTGGTTTTTAGCCACTGACTTCCAAATTTAAAAAAATAATTTTTCACATTGCAGTGATTTTTTTTTTTAATTACTTAGATCTTTTTATCTTATTTTATTTAAATTATTTTTCCCCGTTTAATTGTGGTACCTACCTACCCTACACAAATTCGTATACAACTACATATTAACTTGCTATGTAAATAACAGTGACGGAAAGTTATTATAATATTATCGTCAAAATACAGAATGTTGAAGTAAACTTAAAAACTACCCTAACCCCAACAAAGTTATTCAAATTTATAGGGGACGACTAAACAGGCATCCACTACCAAATGGAAAAAGAATCATGTAAATGCAAAAGCAAAATGGACATTGTTCTTTCACCATATTTTATGATCATGTTTACTGCTGCTGGGTGTATACATTTTAATAACTGGAATCATACCAAATTGATGTAAACACGTGGGTGTCCTTCAGGGCCACTGCCTCCATCACACCACACCACCCTCTCAGTAACTTGTTTTGGTGGCACTTCTGCTATCAAATTAACTGCCCAGTTGGGATTGACTTGCTTAGGGGCATTCATGAATCGTGCCAGCCGGTAGTCATCAGATTGCCATTTCTGTAAAGGAAAATATTTTAGGCTTTCACTATACTAGGCAATATACATTTATTAAGAATTGAAAGCAGGAGGTGATACAGAAGACGAAGACGTTTAGATACTATTTTATTAATTCATAATATCAATTGAAATTTTTAAGCATTAATATAGATATAGTCGGTGATTACAATTATTGAATGTGCAACATTATAAACGACGCAAATAATCAACAATTATTTTGCGTCCTTTTTTTATTAGTGACAAAAAAAAAAATTTTTATTGACGCATTTATTCCAATGTTTACTATTATGTAAGAACAGATTTATGTAGTCTTCACCTCAACACAATAACAATATACTTCATATTATTCACAATATATACCAATGCCATTAAGTGTTATATTAATTAGGAATCAAGCTAATAGGTTTATAATAAAGAAGTTATTAAGTACTTGGCCAGTATGAGTAGGAACATCTTGAATTTTAGAAGCCATACAACGGCGAGTAACATGTGTTCTCAACATAACACATTGTTTCACAGGGAATCGTGATACCGTATTATTCATAATTGTACTAATTGATGTTGAATTACTTTAAGTTTTTTAATGTGCACTTGCAGTTAGCACAGTTTCAGTAATCCACAGTCCCACATAAATTCTCAAAAAAAAACAATTTTTATTATGTAGACTGCTGTGAGTGTCACATGTGTCACTGTCAGGCACTGTAAGGTCAGCATGGAATTAGTATGTACTATATGGTCTGGAGTTTAAGGACCGTCTCGTCTGTGCAAAACACCTATTTTCATTTTGGGGTACCCTGATGCGGGCAATGAATTTATTTATAGTTGACACAGACGCAAGCGACATAGGACTTGGCGTTGTGTTGTCTCAGCGGAATGGTGATCAAATGTTTGTGATAGCGTACTTCAGCAAGTCATTTGTCGTAACCTGGGGGCTTACCATGAGCTCTTATAGCAGGGCAGAAGTTAAACTAAACTGCTTATTTGTACTATGACGTCTTATTAGCAGGACCGCAACAGGCCTGCTAAGCTGACGTTTACAAAAACTGTTCACCTTCTTAATGGAACTATTGTGTTACGAGACGGGAACTGCTTGCTGCGGTAAAGTCATTGCAGCACTTTAGCAAATATCTTCTGGGGCGGAAATTACGCCACTTACGAACTGACCATGCTGCACTGAAATGGCTTCGCACGTAAGGTTCAGCGTGAAAAATGTAAAAGACGCGTTGAATAGTATGAAGCGAGGCAGGTCACCAGGGCATGATGGTTTCAGTGTTGAGCATTTAAGGTCCGCTGGTGTACATACATTTGGTACACCTAGGTTGCTCGCCATTTTATTTAATTTTTGTGTGGGTTACTCTTGTGCCTGACGATCTCGTAAAAACTGTCATAGTTCCCATAGTAAAGAATAAATCAGGTAATTCATCCGACAAAAACAATTATAGGCCTATTTCACTGGGTGCAGTCATTGGCAAGGTGCTGGACATCCTGCTTGAGAGACAGTTGAAGATGCATATTAAACTCAACGACGCGCAGTTTGGTTTTAGAACCGGTTTGTCGACGGAAAGTGCAATCCTGTGTCTCAAACAGACTGCAGTACTACACGGACAGGGAGACACCTGTAAGTATATGGTTGTTTTCTGGACCTGTCAAAGGCATTTGATCTGGTGAACTATGACATTCTCATTAGTAAAAAATGTCGGTTGAAACAAACCTTCCACCTGAGGTTATACATATTGTTACGAGCTTCGGGTTCGTGACAATAAAAACTGCCGATATACAATAAATTACCAAAAATTACCCTTTCATTAAACAACACTAATAAACTAATAACAACCCAAACACACTTATTATAAAACACAATTGCTCTTAAGTCGCACTTGAAGATCGCTTTCGATGTTTTCGCATGCATCGCTGATCCAAGTCTGTTCCGGTCGTTTTGGAACAAAGTTCCTTATCGCACGTTGCGAAAGGGGTCTAGACGGAAAAAATTAAGACCAAAAGTTGGAACGACACTTTTTGCTATAGTTGAGCCGTGCGGCGTGCGCGTGTTTCTCTGTCTGTCTCTCTCTCTCTTATAGAAAGCAAGCCAGTTATGTTCGTTTCGTCTTTCCATTTCGCATTGAACAGTGTGGTATCGCGACGATTATTTTTGTTAACTGTATACAGGTTTTTTGCATAATAAATAATAATAATTAATCGAAAGGAACTTCGTTCCATCCGGGTGTCCCTTGACACCTCTCAAGTTTTTTTTTTATAATGGCGTCTCGTAGTTGACCTTGAGAGGTCGTGACTACTCAACCGGACTATCCTGTGGTTGCCTTAAGAATTCTTAAAGCCTCCAGCCAGGGCTATATCTAGATTAAAACTAAGTGACTGCACGCTAAGGGCACCCCCTGTGGGGTACGAACCTCGGCTTAGGGCGTCGCTGGGAGAGGGCAGCAAAGGGACAGGCTGGATCGAATTGGTATTATTAATGCTTTGATGAGCGCGGCGTTTCCTAGGACTATCTCTTAGAAGAAAGGCCGAAACAAACTCAGAGGTCTCAGTCGGGGGATTTAAAGCTACAGGCTCAGTTAAGGCGCGGGCTGGCACCTCAGCGGGCAAGGGTCGGGGGGTCGCGGGCGCGGCTACTCCCGGCCTTATATAGTGCCGCAGATAGTTCCAGAACCTTCTATTGTAGAAACATCTAGAATGTTCGAGTACATACCAGCCCCGACTGACCAGATGTCGATAGTTCTAGCATCAAAATTTCTAGAAGGATCTTTTAGTTCTACTACCTCATACTAGATGGCGCTAGTGGTAACTAATGTCACCATTACGTTAATTACGTATCACAAAACTTTTAGCTCGATGCCTGTTACAAATTTATGTAATGCCCGTTGATATACAAAAAGTCGTCAAAATCACTTCCGTTACCGAGAGATTGAAAGACCAGCGAAAAGAGGTTTTTCAAGCTGGCTGGACACGTTTTCGATCGGTTATCTAAGATTTTGTAGCGTTACAAATTCTGAAATAAGGGATGTTTAGCCGTCACATAAAGTGCCATAGTGACCTAGTTAAATGCGAGCTATTTTGAAGATTTTTCCAGCCAGCCTGAGTCACATTGACATGGTGCTGCTCAGCCCATCAATCTGTGGACTAGGGAAGTTGGTGGCCATATGTGAGAGGTATGCGGAGGCTCATGGCTTGAGGTATAATGCCACTAAAAGTGAGGTGGTGGTTTTTAAAGTTCGTAATAATATCCCCATGAATATACCACCGGTGACGTTATAAGGAAAACACCATTAAAAGTCGTCACTCATTTTAAATAGGTAGGTACCTCGATCATGTGGTCACGTATTCTCTCACGGATGACCAGGATATAGACAGGGAGCGCACGGCGTTGGTAGTCCGATGCAATACCTATGCTTGCCCGCAGGTTTACGCGGTGCACTGAGGAGGTAAAACTGACGCTCTGCAGAACCTACTGCCAGTCGTTTTACTCGTGCAGCTTGTGGGTTAGGTATACGCAGAAGGCTTACAGCGCTCTGCGCGTGCAGTATAATAATGTGCTGAGGATAATGTTGGGGCTGCCTCGGTTTTGCAGTGCATCGGGCATGTTCGCGGAAGCGCGAATAGATGACTTTCATGCCATCATACGCAAACGGTGTGCGTCGATGTTGCGGCGATTTCGGGGTAGCCCTAACAGTATTTTAGCTACACTGGCAGACAAGGTTGACGGACCTTTTATTGGACTGGGCTGGCATACATGTGCGTGCACATGTTCATGTAGCCAATTAGTGTATTTTTAAGTTATTGGCGCCGATTCCCTTGTTCACAAACTAAACAAAATTTAAGTTCAATGCATCTTTTTCTTTCTATTTAATTTTGAAAAGGACAGAAGATAAATATTAGTTTAGTCCTGTCAAACTAGTCAGCGCCTGACGTAAATTGACGTATTTTTAGTAGCCATGTTTTTAATAACGTCTAATCTGTCTATGGAGTATCTTAATTTGGGTTCCCTATCCATTTGCATAAAATTTTAAGACCTAATATAACTTGGCATACTTTTGTTTGTCCTAATTATATTTTCGCATAAATTATTTACGCATAATAGCTTACGCATCATTTTTTTACGCATAATTTCTCTAATCATAATAATGATTAAGCATAACATTCTAAAGCATACATTTTTTAAGCATAACATTCTAAAGCATAACTTTATTAAGCATAACATTCTAAAGCATAACTTTATTAAGCATAACAATAATAATAAGGCGTAGTCGACGGAGTCCCGCTTCGCGGGGCCCCTATTTCTGTCTGCAGGGTTTAAAGGAACCTAACACGAACCTAACCTGTCCGAGTCGGGGTGCCCCAATTCCCGAGCTCGCTTCGCTCGCTCTTGCATCCTAAGTTCTCATTGCCTTTTTAATAAATCGAGATGTGTAAAGAAAAAATACACGGACAAACACAATAGGATTGAAAAAAATATTAGTAAAAAAGATGAATATACCTACTTCGAAACTTGCATATTTACAAGCGATTGCTAAAAATATACACCTAAAATAAAAATACATAGTTAAGTTACACTCAGTATTGATACTTTTGACAGGAAATAATTAATAATAAATATGTAAAGTTGTCGAAAATTTACCACTGGCGGGACAAAAACGGGTAATTCGGTTTTTAAGGGGAGGATTTGAACTTGAAACTGTATGTTACATTTTCACGCCTAAACCACTGAACTTCTGATTTGGCATAGATATAGATGGCATCCTGGGGAAGCACATACTTTTTATCCTGTTAGCACGTTCCCGTGGGATAAATTCCGACATCCACGCGGGCGAAGCCGCGGGCAGAAGCTAGTGTATAATAAATCATTAACGTGGAAATCCAAAATAAACTCAACGTTTCCGTTATTTCTATTAATTGTATGCCTACATATTATTATGCTAATAATCATTAGGCCTAGTAACGTTATGCGAATTAAAATTATGCCAAAACAAATTAGCCTTCAAGATAATTATGCCAACTTATACTGTATCCCAAAAAAAAATATGGCAAAGTATTATTATGGCTAAACAAATTATGCCAAAATCGTTATGCCAAAGTATATTAGGAAAAAGAATATTATGCGAAAAGAAGGGATCCCCTTAATTTGACAGGTAAACTAATATTTTATCTTCTGTCCTCTTCTTAATAAAATAGAAAGAAAAAGATGCACAGAACTTAAATTTAGTTTAGTTTGTGAACAAGGGAATCGGCGCAATTGTTATTTAGGTACTTACATAAGATACGTTCATACTACCTAACACTATAAGGATCCACTGGTCTGAAATAAAATCTTTGAATTTGAATGATATAAGTTAAATGCGTTGCCGGCATTTTGAAAAAAATAAATTAATGGCGGACAGATAGGTATGCCACGGATCTTCAAACCCCTTTAGTTATAATTTTTTTTTTGCTTAATTATAGTATTCATTGTATTTATTGGTATATTGGCGTGGCTAGCTGTCATAAGGTAAATAATTTAATTTAATGTTCTATGTCTCGTAGTTTATCTAACTGAATAGACAGCCGTGCTGCTGGGGAATTTGTTGAGTCACTTCTTCTTCCCAGAGAAAGCACTAGGAAGTGGTGAAGGGCGGGCGTTTCGGGGGACTGTCTTACTTATATAATTTTGACGTTCGAAAAGTGCTGATTCTCAGCCTAATTTGGTCAGTGAATCGGCGCAGACTGAGCGGTGAGACACTTTTGAGCAGTTTTCATTGATTCATGCGATAATGAACTGAAACTTTAGATGTAGACGAAAACAGCAGTTGTGCAGCGTCCGTGTATTCAAGTAGGTACCTACCATTAATCAAGTTTAAACTCTGTTGAATAGGCAACAGCATTGAATTTCCTCGGAATCACCTGCACGGTGACCGCACATAAGTTTTTATCGTTGCTCGCGCATTTTATTCTCCTCGGCACCCGCTCCAGTCAGTACAAAGTCGCATGGACAGATAGTCCACGCGGTCACCGCACGTCGCTTTGTTCAGGCGCGAAGAATAAACGCACCATTACTGTACTACCTACTATACTACCCAATATAGTAATACACAATACTTCCGTGATAAAACGTTAACATTTTTTTATTAGGTTTATATTATATTGGTAAGTGTACAATCCATTTTATAATAAATACATATTACATAGGCATTATATTGAAAGTGAGATGCAAATTAGGCAAAAATATTAATATCCTTTGAAAAAGCATCATTCTCAGTAGACTTGACTAAAGAATTTTCTGTTCCACCATAAAAATCATCTGCTCGATCATCCAAAGTGTTTCTGAAAAAAAAAGATAGAGGTTTTAGTTCAAAATAATACCTACTTCGGGTAACTTGTTAATAATGGGATCTCAGAATGAGAGACACTATTCTGAATTTTTGCATGTATGTACCTTTATTTTGATCTTCAGTTCTACTGTAAGATTTTCAAAGTAAGTAGATATTTTGAATTGCAGTCGGGTTATATTTTTTTCAACCTTAGTGTTTTGAACTTTTGGAATCATCCCTAAGCCCTTTATTTTGTTACCCCACACGAATATAGTGTTTTTTTTTAAAATTTTAGTGGTACCTTTAAATAGTTCTCTTAGAGAGGAGATTATAATATCATAAATGGCCCTGATGGCTCTTTGCTGCCGAATTAAATTTTCCGATGCTATTTCTTTTAAGATTTTAATAATAATAAAATGATATATAATTAATGTCTTTGCCATTATTATTATTATTATATGTCAAAGACAATAATAATACTTAATCATTTATTCCAGTTCATATCATCTTTTTGTTTATAAAAATATTTAAAAATGTAATTTGTAAGTACTTATTTTAATTAAATAAAGGAGATAATATGAAATGTTGTCAATTTCGCCGAAGTTCGATTTCCTTCTTCGATATAGGTAAGCGACATGGACATGTTCAGTTGTAAGCCTTTTCTTATATAGGCTACGACAATATTCAATGTGTTGTAAACTTGTAACTTTCAGTCTTTCAAGTAGTCTGACTAGTCACAGCCCTCATAAGACGTAAATAGAAATTCAAGTGCGTTCGAGTCCAAAAGTTATTTTAAAAAATGCTCAGGAGTAAACATCCCTCACGACTTACCTGCTATTAACGTGATGCAAACTGACATCTCCAGAAAAGCTATCGGAGTCGTCATTTAACGATGTTTGGGAATCTATAAATATAAAAAATCGGTGATTAGATAGTTATTCATGTTCAAATCAAAGATCATCAAAATATCGAGTCCACGTATCACTGGTCAGTTTCCCTCGGTCGTCAGTTTATTTAATTCGCCAGTTCCGTTGATTAGTCAGTTTCACTGATTTGTCATTGTTACCGATTCGACAGTTGCGTTAACTCGACAGTTTTCAGTATTTGCCAGTTTTCGTCGATACGTCAGTTTTATTCAATTCGTCAGCCAAAGTACAGTCGGTAAAACCACCACACACGTGTGCTAATTTAAATAGATATTGAGATCTATTTGATAACTTTTAGCACAAATGACAATTAATAATTTAAAGATCTTTGTCTGTAACTAATCAACGGCTGAGTTTGCCAATCTGATTCTTTGAGAGACTCACAAGTAGCCGCCAAAGACTGCGGATATAGATTGGGATTGACTCTGTTTTCCCCGACGGGCTAGGCAGAGGTGTACTATAGTACACCCACCTTTTGTCTAGTTACGTTAAGTCTCATGTAATCTGTCATAAATACCTGAAGTAGTAAGGCGATGAGTGGTTAGGTACTCGGCGGACAAATATGGAGGCAAGTCGTCAGTCGCATCACCTGTTCCACCCTCAGCGCCAAGAGTCTCTACTACCGACAGCCACTGACCATTATGACAGCGAAACCTTTCCACCTAAAATAAAATGTTACACTGTTTTATTAAACGTTTTAGGAACAGGTTCGTTAGGCGCTCAGCTAAGGAGTGAACTCCCTGCCAGACTCTGTGGTTTGAAAGGTGACAGGTATATTTTATTTATTTACACAGTTTCTCGTACATCTCGGACTAGTTTATAGTAATTTGTGGAGTACTTTCCATGTACTAGCCCTGGAGCGGGAATGCAAAGTAAAAGGCACGCGTGTTCAATAAACTGCATTGTGAACGTAAAAGCGATGCCTGAGTCACATCAATAAAAGCCAGTTTTCGAGCAAATGTGTTGAAAAACCATTTACCCAACCAAACTTGTCATACAAATAGACAATATTATATACAAAACAGCGTGTCCGATTTTCAACTGTACAAACTTACAAATATGAACGACTTTCACTCATTCATTTCATTCATCACCACAAATTGCAAAAACTTTTCGCATACATTTCTCAGTGATCGGTCGGCCTATTTACGTATTCCACGATCTCAGTTGATCTAGAAGTTTTTTAAATCATTATACGAAATACATCGATTCGCATGAGTTGAGCTGAATGTTACTATTGTTACATTTTGTGCCGTACATGACCGATTATATCAATATTATTTTCAAGGAGACTATATTTAAAAGTTCCGTACCTTAATTCTGACTGCCCACTCATTTTGCATCTGTGATATGATGTCAAGGCAATTGTCGCACATCTTTCTTATCTCCGCATTCTTATCTTGCATCAGGTCAATAAGATAGGCTGGAGCTTCTGCAACACAAACCGTCTAAATGAACTACTTCGCCATAATTAATTGCAGACGTAGAAGATTGAAGAAGGGTATCGAGGTATTGATCTTTAGAGTATCTAGTTATGCATCTTAGTGTCAAAGTAGGATTTGTGCCCAAAATTGGGACTTCACGGCGAAAGTCCTCAACTATGATAAATAGAGAAAAGTGGTTAAAGAAACCACGCGCTCTACTTTGGAGAAATCTATGGGTACCTACTGCATCTTTAAGGGGTTTCATACCATAGAAGTAAAAGGCGGAATCCTTATAAGCTGACATTGCTGTCCGACTGTAAAGACCCTTTCTCAGAAGCAGGTACAGGCATCAAGTTGAAGTTAGTATGAAATACAAAGGTCTGCGATCCCTTGGAAGTGTATTCATGGATCTAAGTCAACGCAACCCTAATATACAGCCATTTATGTCACATGTTGATATTCGCCTAATCCATAGAGTATCCACGTCTTGTTAAATTAGAATCATGAAAGGGATTTGAACACTTTTCTATGAAAGCTGGCATAATCACCCCTAAGCTGGCATAATCGCTATTGATTTCTTCGAAGTTGCGAAGATACGAGTATTTAGAGGTAAAGATCGCTATAAGAGACCTGAAACTCAAATATCTCGCCAATGTGAAACTTTAGGGTACTAAGTATATTCCTAAACATTTTTTGTTTGTTTTTCCTCTAAATTCTTTCATTTAAATTATGCAACAACTTGCTCTTAGCCAGCTGTTTTTAAAACGCATTCCATTTTTGTTATTGTACCACTCTTATTAGCGATACTGTTGCTTGTAGAGATCAAATCCTGCAAAGGAGTGCTATTTTTTAGATCAAAAGTATCTTTATCTCGTACCTGTGCGTGAAACCAGGTAATCGGCGGCGCGCGGGTGCGACAGCAGCTGTCGGAAGGCGAACACGGTCTGCAGCACGTGGTCGTCGTCGGCCTGGCGCAGGCGCAGCAGCGCCACGAGCGCGTGCGCCGCGCCCGCGCGCAACAGTGCCGCCGCCGAACGCTCGTCGCCGCTCAGCGCACCCGTGCCCACCACGCCCTCCAGCACCAGCTCGGGGTCCACCGAGCTGTCTGCACACGATACCACACGCATCAAACCAGTAGTGCTAGCACGGATCTTTTTAATGATCAACATTTAACCTTTTTTAGCTACTTGCATATTGTAAGGTTCTAAATATTAAATTAAAGAAGTACTTTTTTAAATTAATAAATAAAAAATAAAGTAAATTAAATGTTTGGGGATTCCGTTATTACTCATTTCTATTTTGTTGGTCGGCTTGACCAGATTTCATAATATATAAAGTAGCTCACCCGCTTTTGGTTGCAATATAATTTGAGTTTTGTCTTTTTTTTTTTTTTCAGGATGGGAAATCATCAAATGGCTCCTCCCGCTCTGGGTGGAGCAGAAGGGAGTGTCAGACTCTTACTGACTAAAACCCACCCGTGTTCCTTCCTTAGCCCTTTACGTTCCAGGTTCCAGGGCAGCGGTAACCCTTTCGGACGATCCCGCTACCCTGGCAGGCTTCGGCCCTGTCGGGCCCCGTCAATCTTGCTGACATCTCTTTGAGGCGCGCGTGGAACACATACACGCCGTCCAGCACGGGCCTGGTCCTGATCGGACGGTGAGTTACCCATTACTCTCCGCCCGCAGGCCCGCGCCTACGGTGGCCGGGAGTCGTCACGCGGCTCCCGACGCCCGGAGCGTCTCCCGCGGCGGCTGAGGCGTGAGGTGCGTTCCCTCGCCCACCCCGCCACCTCCTTCGCTAGCATGACTGCTTCGCAGAAGGAGGTGACTGCCTCCTACTCCCTCTCGCCCCGGACCATGGCTTGAACCAGGGCCGGACGCGAGAGGTCGCCGCCGCTGCCAATCACCTCTACGAGGACACGGCGGTGCTCTGCCCAAGCAGGGCAGACGTCCACCGTATGCTCCACCGTGTACTCTGGGCGATCCTGGCAGTGATGACACCCGGGCGTCTCCTCCCGCCTGATGATGTGCAGGAACCTCCCGAAACATCCGTGTCCGGAGAGGACCTGCGTGAGGCGGTAGGTGAGAACGCCGTGACGTTGACTTTGTCTTAGATGACAATAACTTAATGTTTCAAAAACATGACAATCAGCTTAGATTCTGAATAGAGGTTTGCACCGGAGCAGTGAGCACCGGAGAATCACCGGTTATTTACCGGTGAATTTATTCGGTTAAAACACCGAATAAAAACCGATTGATCACCGGTTTTATTGGTGCAGTTTTCTTTTATTATAGTTGATTTAAATAAAAGGATTAAAAAGGATTTTTATTTTATAATCAAACAAGAAACGACGACGACGACTTCTTTTTTATAAGACATAATATTTCGGACATTAGATCAAAGCGTAACTGTCCATGTTTAAAATTCATTTGCAACTCGTTGCAATGTGTATGATCATTCCCCATATTTTCGGTTGAGTTCCTATTTCACTTTTAATTATAGGTGAAAACGGTAGCTGTTTTTTTTAAGCGTTTTCATTACACCCAAGTCTCTGGTTCATCATCTGAAGACGACGCCATCGTTTGTGCATTTTGTTCAAAAATATCTATATATATAAAATTCAAAGTCCTGACTGACTGACTGACTGATAGATCAACGCACAGCCTAAACCGCTGGTCCTAGAGAAATGAAATTTTGTGGGTGGGTTCTTCGTGAAGAGTAGGTATCCACTAAGAAAGGATTTTTCGAAATTCCACCCCTAAGAGGGTGAAAAGGGGGGAATTCGTTTGTATGAAAAATCTTATTCCTTGAGTTAATAAACTTGAAACTTGGCACGAATACTTATCTAAATAGATTATGAAGATTGTCAGTTTTTTTTCTTCTAAACTACCCCCTAATAAGGGATTGGGGGGTTTCAAAGTTTGTATGGAAGAATTTTAGCGCGCAGTCCGATTTACTCGAAACTCAGTATTTATACCTAATATTGAAAGTAAAGAATAATGTGTATCAGGGTTTTTTGAAAATCTACCCTTGACGGGCTGAAATGGGGTACTCAATTTTTCAGGGGAGGATTTTACTGCATGGCTTGATTAACTCGAAAATTAGTATAAATAATCTTTGAGTCAAGTTATGAATACATCCCAAACGATTTTTTTAAAATTCCACCCCTGTGGGGGTGAAAAGCGGGGATACAGTTTATATGAAAAATCTTCTTCATTAGGTTAATAAACTTGAAACTTTTCAAGAATACTCGCCTAAGTAAGTAATAAAGTTTATCATTATAAGTTTTTCAAAACTACCCCTCAAAGGGGGATATAGGGGTGTTGAAGTTTCTGTGGAATAATTTGAATGCGCGGTCCGATTAACTCAAAACTCAGTGTTTATACTTAAGACCAAAAATAAAGAGTAACATGTATCAGGGTTTTTTGAAAATCTACCCCTGACGGGCTGAAATGGGGTAGTCAATTTTTCAGGGGAGGATTTTACTGCATGGCTTGATTAACTCGAAAATTAGTATAAATAATCTTTGAGTCAAGTTATGAATACATCCCAAACGATTTTTTTTAATTCCACCCCTGTGGGGGTGAAAAGCGGGGATACAGTTTATATGAAAAATCTTCTTCATTAGGTTAATAAACTTGAAACTTTTCAAGAATACTTGCCTAAGTAAGTAATAAAGTTTATCATTATAAGTTTTTCAAAACTACCCCTCAAAGGGGGATATAGAGGTGTTAATAATAAAAACAAAAATCATGAACAAGAAATAAATGACTCCTTATCTAAATTAATAAACTGGCTTCAAATAAATAATTTAAAAATTAATCTCACAAAAACACATTACATGAACTTTAAAAATAAAAACGCGACATCTATTCCTTTAACTATTGCACACAATGATGAAACTGTAGCTGAGGTAGCAAATACAAAATTTCTGGGAATCCATATGGATTCGAATATGTCATGGAAAACACATGTAAATAGTGTATGTACCAAATTAAATCAATTTTCTTACGCTCTATACATGCTTAAAAAAGTATCCAACCAGACCGCGCTTCTTACTGCTTACCATGCGTATGTGGGATCCACGCTGTCGTATGGGTTACTATATTGGGGAAACTCGACTGATAAAGAAATGGCGTTCAAAGCCCAAAAAAAGTGTATTAGGTCTATATGTGGGTTGCGCCAAATTGATTCATGTAAACCACATTTCGTAAATCTCAAGATTTTAACACTCCCTGCTCTATTTATCTACCAGGCCTCAATTTTAGTAAAATCAAACATCACAAGCTATGATACGTTAAAAAGCAGAAGACTTAAAAATACCTTAAGAGATAAAGCGTCCCACACTAGAGCGTACAGAAATAGTGTTTTCTGTATGAGCACAAAGATTTATAACAAGCTACCTATGGACATTAAGATTATAAATTCAATTGTTATTTTTAAAAGAACGCTGAAAAATTTCTTAATTAAAAAGGCCTATTACTTAATAGCAGAATTTCTTGAGGAAAAATAATTTTGTACAATACAGTACCTATCACTAAAGTGAATATAATTCAGTAAAATATTTTTTAAAAGGATTATGGTAATTAATATATTAAATTATTACAATACTGTGACATAATTGAATTAATGAATAATGATAATTTTTAAATCAGGAAACTCATGACATGTGTATTTTTATTTGAGTATGACTTTAATAATTTATAATTAATATGATGTAAATGATAAAATTATATAATGTAATTAAAACGATGTCCTATGTAAAATTTAATATTTATAACTTTTTTCTTTTTAATTAATGAATGTAAATCAATTTAATGCATGTTTAACTGTTACAATTATAAGCATACATGCATGTTTAAATTGCAATGCCCTAACAGGGCCACTATGTTCTAAGAACTGATTGTCTTCTGTTAAAAACTTTATTTATGTACACATAGTTAGCAATAAAGAATTTGAATTTGAATTTGATTAAGTTTGCGTGGAATAAATTGAATGCGCGATCCGAGTAACTCGACTTGACATTGATTTGACTTTGTAAAGTTGTCGAAAATTTACCACTGACGGGACAAAAAGGGGTAATTCAATTTTTAAGGGGAGGATTTGAACTTGAAACTGTATGTTACATTTTCACGCCTAAACCATTGAACTTCTGATTTGGCATAGAGATAGATGGCATCCTGGAGAAGCACATGCATTTTATCCTGTAAGCACGTTCCCGTGGGATAATTTCCGACATCCACGCGGGCGAAGCCGCGGGCAGAAGCTAGTCTAAAACAAATTTTGTTTTTTAGGGTTCCGTACCTCGAAAGGAAAAAACGGTACCTTTATAGGATAACTTTGTTGTCCGTCCGTCTGTATGTCTGTCAAGACCCTTTTTCTCAGGAACGCGTGGAGGTATCAAGCTGGAATTTATATCAAATACTCAGGTCTATTGACCCTTGGAGCTGTGAAAAAATCAAACTTCTAAGCCAACGCAATCAAAAGATACAGCCGTTTATGCCAGAAATTTTTGACACTCGCAAGGTAATCAAAACCTACAGGGTACTTCCCGTGAACTCAGAACCTTGAAATTTGTTACAAAGCAACGTCTTATAGCACAGATAAAGGAAAAATTGCGAAAAGCGTAATTATTTAGTTACATCTATATATGTATATATAAAAATCAATTGCTGTTCTTTTGTCTCGCTAAAACTCGAGAACGGCTGGGCCGATTTAGCTGATTTTAGTTTTGAAAAGTTTGTCGTAGTCTAGGGAAGGTTTAAAAAGTGAGAAAAATGAAAAAATTGCCAGGAAGATGGTAAAAACAACAATTTCATTTTCCCATATAAACTGTTCTACCTACTTTCCAGTCAAACATTTGACGATCGTCCCTTCGGTACGGTAGACTCGGGTCCACTCGAATTGAAGCACGTATTAAATTAAGGGTTTTGAATCGACAACATGCATATATCCACATAATTCGGATTATCTAGGATTGGTAGATTAGGAGTAGGGTAGGAGTAGGGTAGCAGTAGGGTAGGGGTAGGGTAGGCCTAGGGTAGGGGTAGAGTAGGAGTAGGGTAGGAGAAGTGGACGGGTAGGGTAGGAGTAGTGTGGGAGTAGAGTAGGGTAGGGGTAGGACACCACGTGAACGAAGTAGCGCCAAGCAGCTAGAAATAATTTATATGGCAAAACAACGTTTGCCGGGTCAGCTAGTCATATAATAAAAATATTTTTAATAATTTTAAATTGTATGAAACCCTCGGTGCGCGAGTCCGACTCGCACTTGGCCGGTTTTTTTTTTTAAATTCCATTTATAATTAATAATAATTATAAGAAAGCAAACCCATTTAGCAAACAATATCGTTTTTATCCTATGCTTATAATTCCAACGCATTAACCGGACATTACCGGTGAATCACCGGAGATCACCCAATCACCGGTGAATTTTACCGGTACCTACGCAAAATTCCGCTCCGGTGCAAACCTCTAATTCTGAATTCAAGTTTAGAACAGTTTAAGTGCAGGGCTGACGAACCTGCGTTAATAATAATATAATTTATTTATTAGACATCAGAGGTCCATGGGTTAGTTACAAAAACACTTATAAACTACGTTAGTAAAAACACACAAAGAATAAAATAATGAAAACTTAACTTAACTTTATTCTTGCCTCACCAGTATTCGCATAAAGTGCTGCAGAAACGGCGAGTCAAATTTCTTTGTTTTTGTTTGATGGATAAAAGAAAAATACGTGTCCATTATTTATCGATAATCTAACTGACGGACTAAATATAATAATTATTTTTTTACCCAGGCAAATACCCTATTGCCAGTAAGCAACTTAAAAATAAAGAAGAATTCAGTTAGATGTAGCGCGCATGCTGCAATTATTTTCACGTCATCCATGTTCGTGTGTGAATGTCCAAATAATTCACCCCGCGAATGTGTGAACAGTAGTTCGCGACGGCACTCGTATACGAATGTTTCGTCGAATGACGAGGCAAATAGCGAACACGAATGTGTAAATGCAGTATAAGGTTGTTATGGTCGACGGTCTCCGGCCTAGTTCAGACAACAGCGTCTTTTGAACCTACGTAGTCTGGTCATAAGTTTTGTCACATATGGAAAGTTAAATAAATTACACAATGAGTTACGCACTACAACCATTTATAAATCAAATGAAAGGGTATAAAATACAGATTCAAACCACATTAAAATTATTCGAAATGTCCTCCTCTTGCTTCGATACAAGCCTTCAATCTGCAAGGCCAGTCATCAATCGAAGCACGCACGACGTTCATGTCAATATCGGCGACTGCTTTAATCAGGGATGCTTTAAGTGACTCCAAGTTGCGATGGGGTTTAGAGCAGACCTTCTCCTCTAAGTGCTGCCATATTTTGTAATCCAAGGGATTCAAGTCTGGACTGGATGAGGGCCAATCCTCATGCCTGATAATGTCGATTCCACGGGTCGTGAGCCAGTTTTGGGTACTTTTCGCCTTATGAGCCGGCGCAGAATCCTGCTGGAATACCCAGTGCCTGTTTTCGAACATTGTTTGTGAAAGAGGTTCCACAATGTTTGTTAGGACTGTGTTTTGATATACGAGGGCACTGGTTTTCACTCCTTTTTCACAAAAAAACACCTCTGTTGGACCCAAATAGGACACCCCAAGCCAAACCATGAATGACGAAGGGTGATGACCACGCTGAACACGTGGCACACGTCTGCTTGCTTCTTCACTAGAGTGTGCATATACTTTATCATTTTGTTTGTTAAAACTCTCCTCAACATTAAAAATTTTTTCGTCCGAAAAAAGTATTTCGCGGTATTTTTTTCCCGCGTACGTACCGCCTTAACAAAACCCGGCTTCTTTCGAGTCTGATTTTCTTCAGCCGTGCGTTAAGAAGATGTGCTGTTTTTTTTCTATAAGCACGCAGTCCTAGGTCTTCATTCAACACCCTTTTAACAGTAGTTCTGCTTAGTCCCATCTGCAGAGCCAACATTTTTTGCTTGCGGACAGGATTTCGTTGGATTCGCGCCTTCACTGCTTTGATGACCGCTGGAGTCCGAATAGTACGAGGTCGACCGCTCCTTTGTTTATCTTCTAATCTTGAATCTTCCCTGAATCGTTTGATAGTACGATAAATAAATCTCAGTGGAATTTTCAAATTTTTCAGCAGTTTGAAAATCTCAGTTGGCGCGTGACCGCAACGATGCAATGCAATTACTGCGACTCTGTCTTCTTTGCGCGTCCACTCCATTTTAGAAAATGAACAAAATTCTAGAAATTCTTTGTTTTTATTTTCTTTAAATATTCAAATTTCGAATGCCCATAATATTTTCCTCGGCTTGCATTCTAAATTCGAAATTTTACCTATGTGACAGAACTTATGGCCCGACTACGTATATGTAGCATACCCATAAAAATATTCTGTTCCAGGAATATTGTGAATTGATTTCCTATTCATCGTTTTCTGTTTTTATGTTGCAAATAAACATTTGCTTGATTATTATAATTCAATTACCTGGATCTAAAATCTTCATGATGCATGGAATCAAATTGTATCGTTCGACAACTGCGAATATATCGATGTTGTTATTAGTGTTCAGTATATTATTGAGAGTTCCCAAACATTCGACCATGAATTCTTCAGTTGCATCACCATTTGTGACAGCTCCTGCTATATCTCCAACAAATTCCTGCAAATTAAATGTTTTCAAAATACTATTTCATTCCTTTGTGATAGTGGCTTTTTTAAACCAATGGACCACAAAAAAAGCGTGTTAAAAAAACAATTGTTACGAATTGATATTTATATACTTACAGTATTCGAGTATCAATCGAGTAAGTACTGTGTATAACTATTAATTTGTAACAGTTGTGTTTTTCACATCTGTTAACATACATAAAATACGTATGTACAGTCATGAAGTAAATATAGTACTATGGACAGCTCGGCAATACTATCTGAGTTCATGATCCATCTATTAATATCTGTCGTGAAGACATACAAGTGGCAGCACAAATATCTGACATCGAACACCAAAACTATCTGACGAGACATGCGACGTCAACGTATAGGAAAAAGGATGTGTCACCTCTTCGAATAAAATAATATCGGACGTGTTGCGTTTTATATATCTGCCTGCTCAGTTAAATTCAGGAGAATGAGTTACCTTGTTGATCAAAAATATCTATTATCACTTTAGCACTTTTGGATGTCCAACAGCAAGCAATAAGATATAGGTGTAGTAAAACTTACAACAAAGAGCGCTTTATTCTGCGGATGGTGTGATAGATTGCGCACGAGCTTCATGAGCATAGCATTGCGGTGTCGGAAGGCGCGCGCTAGTAGGTCGCGCAGGCGTCCCTCGGCGGCCATTTGGTTGGCGGCGCGCTCGCACCATGCCAGGTTGATGCACAGCGCCAGCAGGACGTCCGTCGTGCCCGCGCCAGCCCCGCCGCCCTTCGCGCCGACACTCTCCCCGTTCACGTTCAACAGCAACATGTCTGTGAGCTGTGAAAATATTACTTATCGTTTTTTATTTAGGTAATAAAATAAAATTCAGTTGCAGCCTATTCACGGCACCAGATTAATTACTCCCAGCCAACTATCTATCTATCTATCCTAGCAGTGCATAATAGTAAGTACTTACCAATTTGACGCAATCAGATTGCGTAAACATCAATTTCACTCGATCATCCATGCTCAAATGGTATAAGATTTTCATTGCCAAATTAATATGCTTGTCATCACCTGTAATTTTAAATAGTTTAAATTTAAGTATTAGAAAAGTCAAGCAACAAATAATATAACACTTTTAGAAGCAACATACTTGTAAATTGTATAAACTTTGGCAGTAATCCCAACTTTATCATCTTGTTGCGTAGTTTAGTATCAAAAGTTAAATTAAACAACAACTTCAAAGTAACATTAACTAGATCAGCATTAGTTGAATTCATCAATGGCGCTAATTTTTCAACAATTCCTCTTGATGCCATACTTGTTTTATTTTCTATGAAAATAGAGAGTTTTTGTAAAAATGAAACAATAAGAATGAGGAGATCGATATTGGTATGTCTCTCCATCGCACCAATAAGCAGGCCAACAATATCTTTCTTGTGCATTTTCTCTTCCACTTTTATGTTATCTGCTATATTAAGAAGCATGTAAAAGGCGACCCTCAGTAATTGCTCCTGTCTCTTTGATAGTGTTTTTAATTTGCGTTTCATTTGTTCTTCATCGCTTTTTGATAAAAACTCGTCAGATGCACTGCATAGGTCTTCATGGTAGCTGGATACTAGTGACCTAGATTTTTGCATATTAACATCGGCGACAGCCCATGTGCCTGATTTGGGGCGACGCTTCGGTTCAGGAATACGACTTTTTGGTGGCTCATTCTAAAATAATAAATTACACTTGTATTACAAGTACAACAATCATTTATTTTGAGATGTAGTAACATTGAATTCTCACCTTGTCAGGTGTGACCACCTGCTTTTTTCCTTCAACTTTCTCCTTCCATTGATCATATCTCTTTAATTCATAATCAATAACATCCATACACAAAGATCCAATTTTATACTGAATAATGACAGGATGAAATTCATTATAAGTAGAGAAACAAAAAAATGTGTAGACTATGTTTGTGCTTAGTTCGATGCTCCTTTTCCATTCTTCTCTCAGAACCCTTGAAAGTGCACTTAATAATGCCTCTGAAATTTCAATAAAGATCTTAAATACTATTTCCCCACAAATAATAATTGGGACAGTAATATGGCTCTTTTCTTAAATTTGTCTCAAACTATATTATTCCTCAGTGCTAACCTTAGTTAAATATAAGGAGCTCTTGGCTTCGATCAATAATAGTACTAGATTCCCGATAAGCGCTTCAAAAATTGCCCGAAAAATAAGACCACAAATACTTTTGTGGTCTTATTTCAAATTAGTATGTTTTTAACCTTATTACTTAGAGTTTAAGTTTCATTTCAGAATAAATGACTGAAAATTTAAAAAAAGAATGATTTTATTTTGAAGCGACATTTTAAATATATTTTGCAATGGTAATTAAACTTTATGTATAAGCATTAAGGTTTATAATAAACTGAAGTTGTTAATATTAATAATCTTTTTTCTAAGAAATTAATGTAGATGTTTACAAGTGTGAAAACATGGCCACTGGAGCGACTGATTTTTGTTCCTGATCCTTAATCTAGTACTATTATTGATCGAAGGCTCTTGGGCAACATTTCATGCTTCTAGACCCAGGAATTTAGGCTGTGCTTTATTTGTCAATGAATGAATGTAACATTTTTATTAAACAGATAACTATCCAACTTACCATTTCGTGCTAGCTCTATTAAATTATCGGGATTTCTAGCAAGTTGCAGTATTAGAGCAGATCCTTTTATTTTTTCTGGGATATCATCATAAAGTAATTCCACATAGTCATCAATGCAATTTAATACTGCAACTGGAACACTCTCTACTGGACTCATCCTTGGAAGAAACCAAGTTTTATGCCCCAGGCAATCTTTAAAACGTAAATTGATTATGTAACATCTTGAATTCTAATTAACTTAAGCAACAATTGCATATTATCTCATTTCTTACATCATGTCCACCAACCATGACATGCCTAGTTCTTATTATTTATTTCATACATGGACCTCATTCTGAGTGGGGTTTATTTATAAACTTTGCTTAAAGTTAAGAAACATTTAAACATCAAAAACATATGGTTATCTAATTTAACTAGCCTGTATTGTCCCACTGCAAGGCAAAGGCCTCCCACAGATGGTTAAGCAGACCATAGTCAGTAACACACTCAACTTTAACAAATGTTTTGTAAACCCCAGTATGTCCTTAGCAAACTTAAAACTCCATAAAGCAAAACCAACAACAATTAATAAAAAAGATAGAAACATCTTTACTTCTACCAGTATTGCGTATTAGATAAAGTATAAAACATCGTTTAGAAAGTAAATCCGTCAAGGTAAGCAATTAAGTGTGTAACTCAGGAATAAAAACGAACTAAAAGACGTTATTAGTTCAATTGTTCAATATTACGGTCAAAGGGTCAGCCTAGGTTTAATTACTTTTCAAAATCAAATTAACTTGTTTCATAAAGAAAAATGTTGATCATGTGAAGTATAAATCTTTATCAGATTCTGGCGGAATATAATTTTGAAAAGAAAAATGACATCAGAATCTCTTCTCTACTTCAGGTTGTAAATAATTTGGCGTTAAAGCATGGCAATGGCTTTTTACTTACCTGACGTAGGTATTGAATATATCTAAAATCCTGCTGTAAGTATTAGATCTGAGAAGAGGAGAACTAGGTATTCATTTTATCGAAAAATCAATACAAAACACTGGTTTGATAAACATCAAATTCTAAATGTCACAAAAACATACTTCATGTCACTGTCAGTCATGGCCATGGAATGAGTATGTACTATTTAGTACAACTGGAATGGAATGCTCACCTCATTAGTCTATGATGCTCACAAGCTTCGATCATGTAAGATGGATCAATATTATTCACAGAGCATAATATATATACCCTAATAATAATACTATTGTGATCCAAGCTTACAAACACCGATTCAATGAAAGAGAAAACTGAATTTTGTCCTTTTCCAATAAGTGACCTTATTGATAATATTACTCGTATATTCTTGACCTATTTGGGGTTGAAACTTTCAAACTCCAGCCGCCAGAACGCCCACGGTTTAATTAATTAAATCTTTAAATGACTTGCCGTAACCCAAAGGCTGACTTTTACTTTGGTCAGAATCTAAAAATTGCCATTTAAGGTGACAATGCCACCAGTCTCTTGGATACATTACCAGTCGACAGAGATATGCAAAATTTTTCGACGTCATATTTTAGTTTGATGTGATTTCATTTCACATCCACACAAAGATTCAAAACGCTAAGGATTTATTTGAATTGAACCGTTTACTTTCAAATGAAGATAAAAACTGCCACTTGCTGCAAATCTGAAGTGAGCTACTGTCACTTCAGATTTCGCTATCATATAATACATTTAATGTGTATGTATGTACCTGTCACTATTCATACATTTTATGTATACAAGCGACGACTTTTACGTATAATTAATTAAAATGCCCCGTTGCGCAATTACTGTTGACTGCAAAAATAGGGGACCCTGTAGGAAAAACTCTAAAAAAAAAAATTGGCATACCTACATAATTACTATTATTTTTTGGCGTGACAATGTGCTAACCTTTTTAAACCTGGTGATGTTTGCAAGAGAACTAAGTTGGTTTTCATTACCTGCAGGAACTTGTGTCCTTTCTTACCTCCAGTCTTCAACAAAAAATAACTTATAGTCAACAAAAACCAATTAACATATAAATGATAAAAGGTTCATATTTTATTTACATTTTAATTACAGCTGCTTTTTTACCAGTGGTAGACGCTTCCCTTTGCCTTAGCTTGTCTTTTAATAGTTCTACACTTTAAGTCGTATACATATTGATCTTAGTTTCGTTTAATTTGTGATCGACCCTAAAGAAAACATAATCAAAACAATGGCGGATTGTAAACGGTGAACAGTGCTGCTCCCTATGATGAGCATTCAGTTTTTAACCCCATTAGTTTGTGGAGCAGGACCAGCGTTGAGTCAAGCATTTTCATCAGCGATGTAATCCCCAAACTTTTATTAAGCTCACAGTACTCCATGAACCCCATGAATGGTGAGTCTACTTTGGGCAGTCTGAAACCTAATTGAACTAATTAATTGGTCTCCATGTATACTGATGTCTTTCACTTCTCTAAGATACACAGATTTGGCGCTAGTAATTTCAAAATCTATGTGTGGATGTGAAATTTAAAATCGTCTGCAAGTCGCCGGCGACTAAATCAATTCGTGTGTATCTAATATTTAAATCCCAACCAAATTGATATTACTTAATCTACTAAAAGTTGCATAGACAAAAGAAGAGTAAGCTGATTGCCGTATCAGATGGGCATCACTACGCTAGACAAGGATGGACGGCGGACAAAAGAAGGAAAGACACAACCAACACTCAAGACTCAACAGTGCAGTGACTAATTTCAGGAATTTAGTATTTCTAATCAATTTAAATTTTTATTATTAGTTCTTGGAAGCATATTTTCGTGATAAACATTTCGAGTTTTTCAACTATTTCCTTGTGATATTACTGTGAATAATTATTTATTGACTTTAAATCCGCGATATGAATGTTCCGTGACGATACAACATTATTTGTGTATTTCCTTTCAGTGAGATAAGAACAACGATATGAGATAATTTGAAGGACTTATGTCCTTTGGATCGCCTGATTAATGGTATTTTGTGATGATATATTCTACAAAAATACTTTTCTAACATTATTAATTTTACGTCGCTCATTTCATACTTACAATTTGTTTATTTTGCAATAGTCGTCCGTCAATCAATACACTGCTGAACTCGATTTATGTTTCTCGCTGAACTACACTCTCCAAATCAATAGTTAGTAATCAAACAAATTATAAAATGTTTGCGTAAGTTATCTTACAAGTTGCAATTATTAGAGCAATTTCTGAGGAAAATGTATTTCCTTTACATTACTGTAATCGTATCAAAGACCCTGCTTATCAAGGCAGAAATTGCCTATCTTTTTTATCTAACCTAGTCATAAGTAATTAGTACTACTTACTCCTTTTGTTCCATGTGTAATTTTGAGATGAATGTCAAAAGCCCTTGCTTTCTAATTCATTGAGGTTTCAACAAGTTCAACAGTATTTTTGATATTAAATATATTTTTTTTAAATAGTGGTGTTCAGTTGCATCCGGTTAGACTGGAAGCCGACCCCAACATGTTGGGAAAAGACTAGGCAGATGATGATTAAATATATGAAAAGGCTTTTGTTTATTGATAATAATATGTATGCAAATTTATCATCACACATAGAAGAAGAGAGATCATTACAATCACAACATTGAGGTTTGACTCAGCACAGGCTGTCAGTACCTACTAATTTCTAATGATATATTTTATTAAATATGAAATATAAATAGGTTTAGTTATTCATATTGATTTATTTTTATTTTAGGTGAACAGATTGTAAACTGGAATGCTATTCCTATCATAATATGAACTGAAAAATTAATCACAATGACTGAAACTGTCCCAACTTTAACAACTCCAATCTCTTTGTCAACTTATCATCAACTGAGTCTTACAGGTATTTTTTGACTTTCACTTTATTATTATCTTCTTTATCCATGAAATATTCATATAAATTTAATTTAAAATAATTGAACTTAAAAATTGTAGATTGAAGAGGAACCTCCTAACAATATGAGCCGTGTTCAGAAGTATTTCTTTCTGAATCAAACATTATTACTATCACAGTGTTACTAACCCATACTGTTTTATTCTCATCTCATTCTTATGACAACTTGACGGTTGATTTAATTTCATGTTTTTGTATGCTGAAAAGATACTTTAATTTTAGAGAGTCACTTTGTTACCCTAACCAACAGAGAAATTATTTCCTATCACATTTAATCCAATTATTTCAGTGTTAAATTAATTACCATATTTGTTATGTGAATCACTGTAACATCAGCAGTAGACTTATATATATATTTTTACTTTAATATTAAGTTTCATAAGCAAGACTTCTGTGCAACACTTTAAATTGTAATGACTGCTGCTCTAAGTTTTTTATTGCTAACAAGACCTGTATTATTTTCTATTAGTTGAATCAGCAAACATCAAGAATTCGGGGCTCTTCAAACCAAATCCATATTTACAAGTGATAATCGATGACAAAATTTCAAGACGCACTGAAGTTATAAAAAGTACCTTGCACCCAAAATGGAAAGAAGATCTTACAGTGCTTGTAACACCACAGTCTCAGTTATTGTTCCGGCTTGCAGATTATCATAGTTTCAGGAAAGATAATGTGATAGGTGAAAAACGAGTAAATTTGTTGAAAGTTTTGCTTTACTGCAATGGAAAATGTGATAATGTGGAGCTGATCATAGGTAAATATAAAATTTTACTTACACCACTACCGGAATTATGATAACACCAGCAACAAAACATTTGAATGGCTGGCAAAACATTAAGTTATGCAAGTTTGTTTGTTTGTTTTATACATATCTACTTCTTCTAAATGTATCAATGGCACCTAAAAAAGTTGCTAAGAAAGTTCAAATATTATGTATGGCCCATAATTCAGCCATGTGAGCACTGTTTGCTGATGCTGTCATAAGATCCTCAAGTACACAGATGACATATGCAAGGTGATTGATGGACCATTGTCTGCAAAAATTAATAAACATTACTTAGCAAGTGCTTTGGCTTAGATGTTATCCCGTCTCAATCTTCCCCTTCTAGTTTGATAGATATGTGACTGTGACAGGAATAATGCATAGCCAAAGCACATTCATAACATTTATTAACATCGGCCATAAGAATAACTTGTAAATGGCAGGTGAAGTTCTACTCCTTTGCAATGTGACTCAGACTGGCTGGACAAATCTTCAAAATAGCTCGGATTTAACTAGGTCAATAGGGCACTTTATGTACGTACGTACGACTAAACACCCTTATTTCAGAATTTGTGACGCTACAGAATCTTAGATAATCAATCGAAAACGTGTCCAGCAAGCTTGAAAAACCACTTTTCGCTGGCCTCTCAGTCTCGGCAACGGGAGTGATTTTGACGACTTTTTGCATATCAACGGGCGTCACATAAATTTGTGACAGGCATCGAGCTAATAGTTTTGTGATACGTACAGAGGTTTAGTAGAAAAATGCAAAAATCTGTGTCCAGCCAGCTTGAATTTATGTATAAAATTTCTGGCTGGCACTTCCGAATCTCAATAACGGAAGCATTTTCGAGTATGGTTCCTTTACTAACATGACGTGACGCAATGTGTGACAGTAATAACGTTTGATTTATGGCGTCACATGTATGGTTTTACGAGAAATCAATAAAAACTTAATGTCCAGCCAGCCTGAGTTTAAGCTGGCTGGACACATGTATCTCCGCTGCCTGATGATCTACGGCTTACGAAATATGTTCAAAATTTTGTGACGGGGACGATAATGATAGCCTGAATTTGTGACGGAGAAACTGCGTGATTTCAAAGATATTGATCATTTAAATTTTCCCATATAAACACTACAGTAGGGTTACCAACATTGTAGGTTTTATGAAGGCCTAAGTATATTTAAAGGTGTTTTCTTTAATGGACGAAAATTCGTGTATTGGTGATACTAATACAAACAACTGTAGGTATTTAAAATTTAAATCGATAGAAGACAAAAGAAGAAGAAGAAGAAGAAAGTGAGAGAGTGTAGAAGTGAGGAAGGGGGGGGGGGAGTAATTTTTTAATGTTATTGATTATTTACGCGCAGATACCTACTCTTTTTAATACGTAGGTATTGGTGTTTTTCAAGGTAAGTACATAGGTAGATATTGTGTCAGGATAACTCGCTCGCATGCTCGAAGGTATTGGTTCGTATACTTGCCAAAATAGGTATTGCCATTTCATTATTATTCCACGTCAATATTTACGGCGACATAAAGAAATATGGTCAGTACCAACTCTTAACAAATTTCTGAACGTGCAAATGCGCAGCCGCAGACCGAACGCGACGGTTCAATAGCTGACATGGAAGTATTAAGTACTACCGTAGTACTTACAGTCCGTTCACAGTAACTTGTCCTCTGACGTTTGTCTTAAAATACAATATCGATTTCAACTTTTTAAATCAGTAAAAAGCGTAAAAAATGTATTTAAAGTTAAACGTCGGAGGTTAAAATAACTGAACGGAATGTAATACTTCCATGATAGCTGATGTTGGTGTCGCCATCTATTGCTTAAAGTTGGTACTACAAGGACAACTGGTCGAATCTTAACTCTTATTTAGGCCACAGATTAATTAATAGTTGTCTTACTCTGATTAGTGATTACACTTCGAAAAGTACATACAAAGCCGACTGTCGAGTTTAGGTCTCATTTTCAATTACCTAAGATAATGAACTAAACGCGAAGTACAAGTGGGCTCTCTTTTGCAGCGCTGGTAGTCAATTATTATTTTGAATTAACACATACTTACGCTTTTTACTGCGGGAAAACTTTTTATTCCTACGGGAATATCAAATACAAAACAGGCGTGGCTGCTACCGGCCGATTAGTCGATTAAAAAGAAATCCTTTCTTTATGTAAAAATTATGGTCACCTCACAATATTAATGGATGTTTGTATGGGAATATTTAAATGATCAATATCTTTGAAACTACGCAAAGTTTCTTCGTCACAAATGCAGGTTATTATTATCGTCCCCGTCACGAAATTTTGAACACATATCGAAGGTCTTAGATCATCAGGCAGCGGAGATACATGTGTCCAGCCAGCTTGAACTCAGGCTGGCTGGACATTAAGTTTTTATTGATTTCTCGTAAACCCTTACATGTGACGCCATAAATCAAACGTTATTACTGTCACACATTGCGTCACTAAATGTTAGTAAAGGAACCATATTCGAAAACGCCGGGAGCGTTTTCGAATATGGTTCCTTTACTAACATTATTGAGATTCGGAAGTGCCAGCCAGAAGTTTTATACGTAAATTCAAGCTGGCTGGACACAGATTTTTGCATTTTTCTACTAAACCGCTGTACGTATCACAAAACGTTAAGCTCGATGTCTGTCACAAATTTATGTGACGCCCATTGATATGCAAAAAGTCGTCAAAATCACTTCCGTTACCGAGACTGAGAGACCACCGAAAAGTGGTTTTTTCAAGCTGGCTGGACACGTTTTCGACCGATTATCTAAGATTCTGTAGCGTAACAATTTCTGAAATAAGGGTGTTTAGCCGTCACATAGAATGCCCTATTGACCTAGTTAAATTCAAGTTATTTTGAAGATTTGTCCAGCCAGCCTGAGTCACATCCTTTGCAGGCTAGTTTCATGTGATACTCGTATTAATGTACCTAATAAAATAACAAATTAATGATGAGGGAGCTTCTATTTTTATTTTAAGTATTTTTTTTCCTCATCTCATAATGTAATTACCGGTTTCATATGGGACCGATTTTATTATTTTATATCTTCTGCGTTTCTTTCGCCGCGTTTTCTGTAGACCGTTTCGAGGGCTACAGTGCTGTAGGACGTTATTTAAATATTTTGTTGATCAAAAAAAGAGCCATCAGTGCAATATTTATTTATTTTATTTTGGGATAAAAAACAGGAGTACAATTAAATTAAATGTTATACAAAATACTTACTAATTAAACAAAATACTTATCATACTACCAACAACATTATCCACTTATTACAATATGGCCTCCGCAGGCGCGATTCTCTAAGGAAACTGTTTAAAGATATTAATATCATGACGGTACCTTGTCAATATACATATCTATGAAAACATCATGTATGTAAGGAAAAAATTAAATCTTTTCAGTAAAAGAGGTGACAGACACACCTATAGAACTAGAAATAGGGACCAATTAGTTCAACCAGGTTTCAGACTGGCTAAAGTAGACTCTTCCTTCATGGGGTACTGTTTAAAATGTTACAATAAAATACCTCCCCACAAACTCCAACTCAATAAAACGAAATTCAAATCTTACATAAAACGCACACTATGCAGCCAAGCATATTATAAGTTGGGGGATTACATCGCTGACAAAAATGCTTGGCTAATCACTGGTCCTACTTCACAGGACGCATAAATAAATTGATTAGCATTTGAAAATACTTCACACGCGCGACATGCCTACCCTACCTACATACTGTTGGAGCTGCTGAAGATTTTAAAATACTATTTTTGCATTATATAAATTCAAATAAATACAAATCTCCTTGTATTGTATAATTGCATAGCACATAATATGTATGTGAGTACTATGCACATACTATAAAGCTACCATTTACTGGGTACGTCTTTCATTGACTTGAATGTGCCTTGGAGGCTGAGAGTATGTCATGCTCACTGTAATGTCTCGCTGATGGTGGCGCATGTGTTGGATCATTTAGCTCCCTTCAAAATGGTTGAGCTGAATGGTGCTAATCTATGCGTCATGTTCGTGAACGGGCGCCATCAGTAGGGACTGGTCAACTCTTTGCTGCCATGGCTTATTTTGATCTATAATTTAATATTAGATTTTTTTTAAATCTTTTCGTTACGGACGCTTTGACGTTCTGCATCGTTCTCACATGTATAATTTTTAACATGAATGATGTAACCAATACTTTGTAACTATATTATTGTGATTTAAAAGAGTGTCCATGGAGTTTCTTGCCCGTTCTTCTCTATAGGTACCTACTATGCTTTGGAATGGGCAACTAGCTTCATCTTTTTGACTGACTGACCCTTGACAATTCAAAAGTGCCTGTAAATAATTAGTTTAATATTGAAATGAAAAGTTTGAGTTCTTGGAGACTTGTGATATATCTATCTCTAGCCCGGGAGTACCTACATTTTCTGTAAAGAAGCGCGCGACTCGAAAGCCGCCCGACGCGGCTAGAAGGAATCGCGATGTCTCAGTGTCATCGCAACGTACGTCCTGCGTCATATCGCGCCCTTACGGTAGCCTTACTAACCTAAGTGCTTTAGTCAGCGTCACCATAAGATCGATTTTTATAGCTTGATTACAAAACTCTAATTTCCTTAAAGTAAAAATGTATTATGAATGTATTTGACACTCAAACCGAATGCGGGCAAGTATGTCGACAAATGCGGAGAAGCAACTTAGTTTTACACTACATACAAGTAAATGGAAACCTATTTTTTCAGATTTGATGAAAACCGTGTCCCAAGAAAATTCGTCCAGTGTAAGTGGGGAAGTAAAAGCCGCTGAATTGGTGATACTTCTGGACGGCCTACGAGTCGATCCATCAGTTTTAAGTCAGTCACATGAGTTACTCGGAGAATCTACTAACAGCGGTGGTCCCCTTAATGACGGAGTTCGGGCTCGGATCAGGATACGGAGTAATGCGGAATCTGCTATGCGATCTATTATTCGTTCACAAAACCTAAGAGTAAGTGTTGTGATAATTTATAATTAGCTGTATTTATGTGTGATTACTTATTTGACTTGAATTTCTATCAATAAATTAATTCTTAAATATCCAGCCTCCACCGGGCCCGCCGCCGCTCAGCAACGGCACACTGCAGCACGGAGGCCCGAGCGGCGTGGGCGTGGCGGGCAGCACGGTAGGGCCGGGAGGCGCGGGCGTGCCGGTGCCACTGCCGGACGGCGGCGCGGGCCCGTCGCACGCGGACGCGGAGCCGGCTGCGCCCGGCGTCGCCGTGGTGTACGCCAACCCTGCCGAGGAGCCGCTGCCCGCCGGCTGGGAGATGCGCTACGACGTGTATGGCCGCAGGTACCGATCACTTGTCTTTATTAACCTCTGATGTATAAAGAGAGGTGTTATAAGTTTGGCTCCTTCATTCTGTGTGTCTGGCATCGTATCTTCCAAACGGGTCCGATTTCGATGCTTTTTTTTATTAGAGGGCTGGTTTAGTCGGAGCGGTTCTTAGCTATGTTTCGAGAAAATCTGTTCATCAATTTTAAAGATAATCAGCAGGCCAATTCTCGTAATTTAAAAGGTCTTTTCTGTTTGGTGTAGGGATCTTTCTTTTTAAATGACATCGTCGAGATGTGCTCCGTCTCGTCGTTGGCACTCCTGCAATCGACCACGCAAACTTTGGAAAACTCGCTGACACATGCTGCGAGGAATCGCGCCTATTTCCTCGTGGATGTTTTGTTTTAATTGGAGTATTGTCGTCGGTTTATTGTGTTAGACTCTACTTTTCAGGTATCCCCACAGGAAAAAATCCCAAGGTGTATGGTCCGGGCTCCTCGGAGGCCATGGAATATCACCTCTGCGAGAAATGAATTTGTTTGAAACATTTCTTTGACTACTGGTAAAGTCACGTTTGACGTATGGCATGTTGCTCCATCTTGTTGCATCCAGGTCCTGCTGTTGTATCCTTCAAATTTATGTAACTGTGGAGTCAAAAACTCTCGCAACATCTTCACGTATTCCGCTGAATTCACAGTAATGTTATTTCCTTGACTATTGTCAAAGAAATACGGACCAACTATGCCCTTAGCTGATGCGGCAGCCCAGACTGTCGTTTTAGGTAAATGAAGAGGCTTTTGGTGTTTAGGGCGAGGGTTTTCCCTGCTCCAATATCGACAATTGTGTTTATTGACGTGCCTATTGATGTGAAAGTGGGCCTCGTCCGTAAACAATACATTCTCTAGGCTAGAGAAACGCTCCAGCATAGTGTCAGCCACAGACTTGTCAGCAAATAACTTACGTTGAATGTAATCGTTTGGTTTCGTCTCCTGCACGATTTGAAGCCTGTATGGGTGCAGTTAAGGTCCAGATGCAAAATTATACTAGTTCTTGGTATTGCCAGAGCCGCCGAACGCTTACGCGTAGATGATTTTGGATCGTTCCTTACGGAAATTTCAACCAGATGAATGTTCTCATCGCTTCTTCTTGAATGTGGCCATTCTGTTTGTTTAATATTTGTTGTGGAACCAGTTTGGCCAAACTTCTTGATCCAAGCTTTGATTAAATTACCACTTGGACACTCAATTATACGTAATCCGTATTCTATTCTAAACAGGCGTCGTACAGTAATATAGGAATCGTTGTTTTTGTAAAATTGTTTAACACAAAAAGCACGCTGTTTTTCCGTGAATCGCTCCATCGTGAGTAAAATTGCATTAAGTGACACATATTTTCCCGCCAACCGCGCGCCCTTCTGTCAAACCGTTTCTGAGATATTCAGTGTTGCTATTTGCAAAAAATTTTGGCCCACCCTGTATAATATATTGTTAACACTACATTTATTAAGAGTTAATAGCAGTGGTGGCTTAGTGGTAACGGACGCGACTTACGAGTTGAGGGTCGTAGGTTTGAACCCAGACAGGCGCTTTACTCAGTGTAAATTATTTCATCACCACTGCTCTCAAAACGGTGAAGGAAAAATGTTTTTCTTTCATGTCTGCCAACATCTACCCACCCGCGCTGGGCCCGTGTGGTGGTTTACAGCTCACTCCCTCTCACCGAGAGGACGCATGTGTCCCAGCAGGGGATCATAATAGGCTGATTATGCTGCATTTATATGGTAACCTTGACCTGATGCTGCTGCCAGGAAAGTTTGCAGAATACCAACTCCTCAACAACTTACAGCATACATATCGTGTTTGGGCTCATTCAATTGGTCTTGATGCGTGTGAAACGTACGATGCGTAAACGTGTGATGCGTAGTTGACTTAGAGATTGTGAACACAGTCTGATGATGGAGCAGGAAGTTGGTTACAGGACTCTGCCTAATAAGTCTTATTATACTAACTGAGTTTGGCCCCTTGGATTGATCTAGATGAGTAGTTAATAGACAGCAGGTGTAAATGTGTGATCTGATGATGTAGACAGGAAGGTGTTTGGTTAGAGGACGTCAAGTTTTTGAATCGTAGATCAATACTCCCACTCGTTTAAAGCAAGCAATTAATTTATTATTAGCAATTCTCGCACTTATTGTAATATTTGCTGGTTTAGAGCTGGTTATCACTGTTGCTAAAACGCTTAAAAAACAGTCTGGCAAGGCAAGCGGTAAAAATTCTTGGTCGGAGATTGAAGTAGACATTTCAACCTCCAGATACTACGTGGACCACAATACGCGGTCGACATCGTGGGAGCGGCCACAGCCGCTGCCGCCGGGCTGGGAGGTGCGGCGCGACGCGCGCGGCCGCGTGTACTACGTGGACCACAACACGCGCACCACGACGTGGCAGCGCCCCGACACGGAGCGCCTGGCGCGCTTCCAGCACTGGCGCGGCGAGCGGCGCCACGTGGTCGCGCAGGGCAACCAGCGCTTCCTGTACCCGCACCCACAGCCGCCGCACCAGACCGATTCCGAACACGATCTCAGCTCTACCGGTACGTTGCTTTTACCTAGAGATAATCTTATCTCCTTACTTATTCGACAAAAAATTCGTAACTACCTACTCTGGCCATCGGCATCGCGATAAAATAAGGTAAAAGAGTATTATTAAAAAGCTGCTCGCCTTTGAGGTATAAATTTTTTTCTTTATCTAACCTTATAAAACGTAATATGCCTCGTATTTTTGTTTGTATTCATGTAAATATCAGAGAGCCAAGTAAGTCATACATATTACGTTTTAATGACTTATTTGGTTCTCTTAGTGATACCTGTATAATATACAATCATGCATATTTACGTTATCATACTAGCTACGTAGAACAATCTTATCACCTTAATACCATTCTACCTATGTAGACTTATAGTAAAGAGTATGATAAGGCCTAGTAACAAAATTAATTATTTACCAATTTATTTCGAGAACTTTATAATTATAAACTAAATTTATATTAATATCTGCGCGCTGACCATCCACGTTGATTTGCACGTTAACCTCAGCATCACATCAACGAATCCCTATTACTAAGGGCCTATACAAACATTGTTTTCGTAGGGACTGTTCAGTGATATAAGCATGCTAAGCAGCCGTTCTGACTGACTGTTCCACAGCGCTCGTAGTGGTCGGTTGTGAAGTATGACTGCGCGACAGTAAAGATAGGGTTATGTTTTTCATGTGTATGTATGCATCTTTGTATGTGGGATTCTTTATACGCTCGTAGCATCCTAACGGCTGAATGGTGGTTAATACATGAGGTGTCTATCGACTCGTCTGGCTCGCCCGATGGTTAGGTTAGGTTTTGTTTGTATAAAATCAAAATAGCTGATTTTAGACATCAATAAGTAGTTGCTAGAATAAAAAGACTTGAGGATACGATTCCAAAAATACAGGACTAAAAAAAAAAAAAAAAAGAACCTTTTTCAAGCAGTCTGATTGTGTGATGTGGCATCAAATCAAATGTCATTTATTCAAATTAGGCTGAGAGTCAGCACTTTTCGAACGTCAAAATTACAAAAGACAGTCCCCAAAAACGCCCGCCCTTCACCACTTCCTAGTGCTATCGCTGGGAAGAAGAAGTGGCGCAACAAACTTCCCAGCAGCACAGCTGTCTGTTCAGTTAGAATATAGTGCATGTATACAATACTAGGAACCTATGTTCAGTAATTAACATTACAAGAAACTTAAATTATTTGCCATAAAATATGTCAGCTAGCCACGCCAATATACCAACAAATATAATAAAAACTATACATACTCAAGCTGAAAAATAATTAATTCAAATGGAAATAAAAACTTACTACCTAAATAAAAGCCTCCAGGCATAAAGGGCGTGACAGCTTACATATTTATGCATAGCTGGGTTCTGGTCACATAGCTGTCACTTGAGTCACAGATGAAAAACTAGGACCATCGAAGTAAAATAAATAAATAAGTTAATACTAATACTGATTCTGGAGAAAGAACATGAACATTGTCTTGAGTTAATTAGGGCGACCAACTATTCTTATCGTGTAAGTAGTCGTTGATGGAATAGTAAGCCTTTGAGCAAAGGTTAGATTTTACTTGAGCTTTAAACGCATTGAAAGGCAAGTCTAGCAAAGAAGAGGGTATCTTGTTATAAAAGGTTATACCAAGCCCAACAAATGAGTTATGAACCTTATGAAGCCGGTGAAAGGGGGCACGTAGTTTGTCCTTATTTCTAGTGTTAACACTGTGAATATCACTGTTTTTAGTGTACAAGTGCAAATTTTGCCTAATATATAAAATGTTGGCGAAGATAAATTGTGATGCAACCGTGAGAATACCAATATCTTTAAAAAAATCTCTTAGAGAAACTCTGGCACCTAGCTGGTAAATTGCTCGAACAGCTCGTTTTTGAAGGACAAATATATTTTGTATATCAGCGGCTTTGCCTCACAGCAGAATACCGTAGGACATAACACTGTGAAAATAACTAAAATAGACTAAACGAGCTGTATCAACGTCAGTGTATTGTCTTACTTTCCTGACGGCGTAGGCAGCCGAACTGAGCCTTCCTGCTAGACTTGATATATGAGGTCCCCACTGAAGTTTGGCATCTACTGTTAGTCCTAGAAAAATTGCCGAGCCTACTGTTTCAAGCACCTCTTTATTTAAGACGATGTTGGGTCCTAGATTTCTGACATTCGGTAAGGCAAACTTTACACATTTCGTTTTCTTGGCATTGAGAACTAGGTTATTTAACGTAAACCAATCTGTAACTATTGAGAGTGCACTGTTTACGTCGTCAAAATCTTGTCTATTCCTGTCTACTTTAAAAATAAGAGAGGTATCATCTGCAAACAGTACAACGTCACAGATGCCCTTCAAATGGAATGGTAAATCATTGATATATACTAAGAACAAAAATGGACCCAGTATTGAGCCTTGTGGAACACCTAACTGAACTGGTAGCCCGGAAGATTTCGCGCCATTAACATCTACACATTGGACCCTATTATGTAAATAAGAAATTATTACGTTGAGAGCCACGTTTCGGACACCGTAATGACGTAACTTACGCAAAAGCGTGTCATGGTGCACGCAATCAAAGGCTTTGGAGAGATCACAGAAAACTCCAATAGCATTTTGCGATTTCTCCCATGCGTCAAATATGTGTCTCAGCAGAGCAACACCCGCGTCTGTAGTTGAACGACCCTTTGTAAAGCCATATTGCTCATTATGGAGGAGGCTATTTAAATTAAAATGTCTTAGCAACTGCTTGAGTATTAACTTTTCAAATATTTTGCTAAACGCAGGTAAAATAGAAATAGGCCTGAAATTGCCAACGTCATTCTTATTACCTGATTTAAATAATGGTATGACTTTGCTACTCTTCATGAGGTCAGGAACAGTTCCTAAATCAACACATTTATTAAAAGTAACAGCTAGATAGGGGGCTACGATGTCTATTATATTACTTAAAAGTTTAATGGAGATGCCCCAATAATCACCGGTGTTTTTAGACTTAATTGTATTAAAAATATTAACTACATCACACGGGGTTACATGTTCGAAACTTAATAAAGGACTACATTTAGGTACACTACTATGCAAAAGGTCTTCAGCTTTAGACGGGGACGAATTTAAGGAGCGAGTCGTAGTTATCGGTATGTTGGCAAAAAACTCATTAAATGCCTCAGCTACGTCAGCTGCATTATTAACTAATTTGTTGTCGACCATAATCTCAAGTTGTTTTTCGTGACTGAACTAAAAAATCTGCCTAATGATTTCAGGAAGCAGTGGAGTGACAAGCAGTAGCGTGGTTGTGGCGAGCCCTGGCGGCTCCCTGGCGGCCCCCGCGCCGCCGGGCCCCGCGCCCCAGGGCCCCGGCGGCCCCGCGCCCCCTGGCCCCGGTGGCCCCGCGCCAGCGCCGCCGGGCCCCGCTGGCGCCGGCAGCTCGCCCGCGCCCGACGACTCGCTGGGCGCGCTGCCGGCGGGCTGGGAGCGCCGCGTGCAGCCCGACGGCCGGGTCTACTACGTCAACCACAAAAATCGCACCACGCAGTGGGAGGATCCGAGGACTCAGGTCAGTAGCACATCACTATGTTATTTTATTTTTTTATGATTCCATACTTCTAAAGGAAAAACCAGACCCGGTAAGCACACTAGCTCACTGCCGGCACGACACGGCAAAAAAAAATTATGCTACGAATATAAATATAATTTAATAGTATGGTAACAAGATAGAAATTTCAACGGCAACGAAGCCGTGATGTCCTTAGGCATGCCCCAACGTCCTTAGGCATATAACTTAATAGAAATTTCAATTTGAAATTTCTCCTTTGAAGTTGTTACTTTCGTAAGCGGAAATAACTGACTGACGTTTGGCGTGAACACGGCGATAGTGTATGGACTAGTACGGTAACTGACACGAATATCAGCCCAATGTTAGTCAGTTATTTTATGTAGCAGTTCATGATGCAGAGCATGATCATAGGATATCATCAGTGTAAAGAACCACCCTTTTCCTACCCATCAGTAATTCCTGGATTAACGACACTCCGTTATATGGTTATGAGCTTAATTGCAACGTGTTATTATCCATGACATTAAGACATTACTATCAATATATCAGGAGCGCCTAAGCAGAAACGTTAATGCTGCGTGGACATTTGTATTTATAGAGTGGTAAGAATCTCCGAAGGCTGAGCACCTTCTGAAGTAATTTTTCTCTGTCCTTTGCAATAGCTACATGTAGACTGTATAAACCACGATAGTTGTTTGTGTGTACAGGGACAGGAAATGAGCGCTCTGGAAGAAGCCCTGCCGCCAGGATGGGAGATAAGATTCACGGAGGAAGGAACGCGCTACTTCGTGGACCACAACACGCGCACCACGACGTTCCAGGACCCGCGGCCCGGCGCGCCCAAGGGCCCGCAGGGCGCCTACGGCGTGCCGCGCGCCTACGAGCGCTCCTTCCGCTGGAAACTTAGTCAGTTCAGATATCTCTGTCAGAGCAATGCCCTACCCAGTCATATTAAAATAACATTGTCTCGACAGTCGCTCTTTGAGGATTCTTATCACCAGGTAAATAATTCTGCTATATTTTTACACCCTGCTTATTCATGGTATCATTATTATTTTTAAATAATAACATAAATACTCAATGGCATATACTGAAAACATTTATCGATATTGAACATTTGTACTGACTCTGGCAAACAAACTGAAAACATTTCTGTAATATTATATGTATACATCCTGTATTATTCCGGAACCTCTTGAGAACAGTTTCTTCAGACAAACACACGCGGTTACAACACATGACAACTAACCGCCACCGCCTCTGTCTGAACAAATTCTTTTTTTATTTTTTTAGAACTGTTGAACAAACAAGACCTAATCCTAGTTGAGCTCCTGTCTCAATTTAAAATTGGATACGGTTAACGACTAAAGGATAGTTACCATAAAATAATAAATAAAGAGTGTTTATTTCTCACCCACCACAAGCCAAAAAGAACAATACAAACAATATTTTACACACAAGGAATAGCTGACGATTTTTTGGTTGTGGATCGCTGGTGCCTGTGGTGGGTAGTAACACCCGTAATACAGGTCACCAGGTCCCCATTTGTTTATGGTTACATAATTGATTACGTCTGATAATAGTGAGCTTATTATTAGAGTAAAAATAAATACAAAAACTATTAAAAAGTAAAACTATGTTGGGAGGTTTTTATGAATATAACTTTGTGTGTCTAAAATACCTGTCAGTTTTAAATCTTTGGTGCATAACTTTTTATTTGATCTAATAAATTAATATACAATTGGGCCTGTTTCCAATGTTTTTTATTTTTTAAATGAATGTATTTTTTTTGAATATTTTTATGTGACTCAATCATAATGATTATTTTTCTATTTCAGATAATGAGGTTGCCTGCATACGAGTTGCGCAGACGATTGTATATAATATTCCGTGGTGAAGAGGGGTTAGATTATGGCGGCGTCAGTAGAGAGTGGTTCTTCTTACTATCTCACGAAGTCTTAAACCCTATGTACTGCCTTTTTGAGTATGCTAACAAAAACAACTACAGCCTTCAGATTAACCCAGCTAGTTACGTGAATCCAGACCATCTCCTTTACTTCAAATTCATTGGCAGGTTTATAGCAATGGCGCTGTACCACGGTAGATTTATTTATTCAGGATTTACAATGCCTTTCTATAAAAGAATGTTAAACAAGAAACTTACTATGAAAGACATAGAATCTATAGATCCCGAGTTTTACAACTCTTTGGTATGGATCAAAGATAATAATATAGACGAATGCGGCCTAGAGATGTGGTACAGTGTGGACTTTGAAGTGTTAGGTCAAGTCATACACCACGAGTTGAAACCGTCCGGTGATAAGGAACGCGTTACCGAGGTAATTTTAATATTTACTAGAGCTTATAATACCTGTTATTTTGTGTTTATTCATATTTCATTATAACCGTTTTAACTGTTTTTAGATAAATAAGGAGAATTATCTTCAGTTAGTCACCCAGTGGCGAATGACCAGAGGAATCGAAGAACAAACTTCTGCATTCCTGGATGGATTTAATGAGGTAAGCCTGTCCGAACCATAATTTAATTATTGTTGAAAAAAGAAGTTGTTTTCTATAGTTCAATTCTATATTATTATTATTATGAAGTACTAGCTGCGCCCCGCGGTTTCACCCGCATAAGTTTCGATACCGTGGGAATATCGGGATAAAAAGCCTGTGTCCCAAATTTCATTCAAATCCGTTCTGTAGTTTTTGCGTGAAAGAGTAACAAACATCCATCCAAACTTTTACGTTTATATTAGTAGGATGAGCCGAAAGTGCAATGACAAGTGCACACAGAGGAAATAAATAGAAATCGTTTAAAATATTTAATTATTAAAAAGTAATTGTTTCAAATTCCTTTTTGATGATGTTTTGAACATTTTCATATTATTTTTTCGATTGATTTTGGTGGCAACACTGTAATAGGCTATAGAGATGGGTTATAACAGGTTAAACACGATATTTGTTATCACTGTTACTATTACACAAAAATAACAGATTCAAATATCTATTAATAAATAACAGCCTGTTATTTTTGTACCGAAGATTAAAATATCAATTGGATATCTTCTTTATTTCTTTTCGTTTGAAGTCGAAAATCGTTTCCGAAATATTGAATAGGAAGGAATGACGGGGTAATATGAATTATAGAATTATGTTTATTTAATAAGAATGAGAAGTAAACATATTTCGAAGTAAATAATAGATGTTTCTCTTTTTAGCAAGGGTCATTCTTTAATGAGGAGGAGAGACAAATTGATAATCTTGTTATTTTCCTTTCTGTGTGTGAGTGTGTATGAAAGTAACAGCCGTGGTAATAGTCTGTGAGCCTGTCACTGAGGGTACAAATCGATATTCATGTCGCCTAGCAGAACGACATTGTTTATTGGTGAAATTTCATTAATTTGACTACGCAACTCCTTGATGAACAGGGTCTTATTCGTAACAGGTGGTCTATACACGGCACACAAACCAATCGTTGAACCATAGTCCGTTTTTGGCTCGCCGGCTATACAATCGAAGTTACGTGTACGCGAAGGTAGTCTCGTGAAGCAAATGCCCTTGTGCACATATACGATGAGTCGGCCTCCCTTCTTAGAACCACGCAACTGAGTATTCATTTCGTAACCCACAAGTTCGAACTATGATTTAGTCCTGTCAGAGATGTTGCCTCGGTGATGATGACCAGGTGAATAGTTTGATCTGTGTATTCATTCCAATGTTTTTCAATTATTTTATCAAATGTGTCATCCATTTTTGGTGTTTATTAGATTGGTAAGGGGGAAACTAATTAATCTTGATGTGAAGGGTCTTCATATGTCCTGATTATTTTTAAATTCAGATACGAGCTTCTGTATATCGTTCTCGGATCGAATGTTGTAGGTTTTTCCCTTTTTACTAATATTTGTCCGTTCTTACACCATACGAATTTAAATATATTTGTTCCTTTCAGAGCAGTCTTTGTTGCCCAAAGTAGGTAGGCTGTTGTGGGTGATAAACTTTCTCTTAGGTATATTTTGTTATCCTCTTCACAAACAACCTACGTCTTTTCCAATAATATTTTGAGTCTTAGCGACTTGCAGCCATGGATCCCGACAGCCCTTCTTAAGGGTCACGATGATTACGGGGGGGGGGGGGGGGGGACTATTCCTAATTTTTTTCTATTCATGATTCCTAAACGTAGTGTAAGTAACCGACCTGAATTTTGGCTTCAGGTCGGTTACTTTGACGACGTCATCGGATTTTAGTTTTAATTTTGTACATAGGTTTTTCATGACACTACGTTTTCTGTTTCGGCTACCCTACAAATATTTATGTTGTTGGCTAATTGGCTTTGCTCAATGTGTCGGACCACACACACTTTAGGGTTCCGTAGTTAGGATGAATGCATTTTATAAATTTTAGTGTCGGCAATTGTATGTTTTGGAAATTCTTGATTTTGAAATATCTGAATACTTGTCAAAATTACCATTTTGCTTTCTCAGGTTGTACCTCTGGAGTGGCTGAAATATTTCGACGAGCGCGAGTTAGAATTGATGCTGTGCGGAATGCAGGAGGTTGATGTAGACGATTGGCAACGAAATACTATTTACAGACATTATACTCGCACGAGCAAGCAAGTTCTTTGGTTTTGGCAGGTTTGTATTATTTTTCACATGTCACATCACTTATGAGTAAAGGCGAAAGTATGTAGATACGATACTTTTGGCATTGGCGTTGTAATCGCTTTTAGGAAGCTCGATGCTGCGATTGTCCTCAAGCCTACGTTCATATGACAGGCATTACGCGCTTGAACGCACGTTACGTTTGAAATCTTTGAAGAAAGACGCGCGTCAGTATGTCAATACCTACGGCTATTTATTAATAGATTCGTGACACCTGATTCATTCTTTCTTTTTTTTTGTGTTTAATTTGACAACACGGTTAGCGCAGTGGCTGAGCGATCGGACTGCTGCGCTGCGTGTCGCGGGTTCGATTCTCGCACAGAACAAATATTTGTAAGTCCTACATGTATTTGTTCTGAGTCTGGGTGTCTTTCTATCTATAATAAGAATGTATTTACAAAAAAAAAAAATGTATATAAGTAGTTTATCAGCCATCTTGTTACCATAACACAAGCATTAGGTTGCTTAGCTTGGGACTAGATGGCGCTGTGTGAAATATCCAGGGATATTATAATGTAGCGGGACCATCCGAAAGGGTTTACCGCTGCCCTGGAACATAAAGGGCTAAGGAAGGAACACGGGTGGGTTTTAGTCAGTAAAAGTCTGACACTCCCTTCTGCTCCACCCAGAGCGGGAGGGGTCATTTGATGATTTCCCATCCTCAAAAAAAAAAAAAAAAAGGGATATTATAATTATTATATTATTATATTTTAGAGTGGTTTCGCACTACGTCCGATCCGAATCAGAATTGGGAATGTCTCTGATTCGGATCGAACGGAGTGTGAAACCGCTCTTACACTGTACACTGATAACGGTTTATGAAGTTATGAAATTTAATGTTCAATTCAATTTTAGTTTGTTCGACAAATGGATAACGAGAAGAGAGCAAGATTGCTGCAGTTTGTGACTGGTACGTGTCGAGTTCCAGTGGGTGGATTTGCGGAACTTATGGGATCAAATGGTCCACAGAGATTCTGTATAGAGAAGGTAATTTCATTGAATTAAAAACTAGGGTTTCCTCAATGTATTTGATTTGTTTTGTGCCCTATGTTGTACAGCGTGGCGATGAAGTTATCACATTAAATAGCACAGCGGTTAATACAAGTTGATATAATATGTCTGTTAAAGTAATAAAATAAACAATTATTTTAATATTTTAACACAAGTTTGATGGTATTGTTTTGATCCAATTATCACTCTATTCACTGAAGTTTAATAATTACCACTTATCTGTTTAGTTTTTAGTTAATTCACACATAGTCACACCACTTCACTTCCCTAACCTACCACGCCTGTTATCGTATTAATTACCGTGTTCTATTGTGCAAACAAAACAAGAATCTTTTATAAATGTCAGTAACTATTTATTATATTTGAATTCAGAATCACAGATAATTTACGTTCATTGCCGTTGATTATCATCTATAGCTATAAGTAGTCTATATACACACGAGCGACACGAGTCAACGGCACGACAACATGCAGCTCGTGTATTTGAACACCGTACTCAAATACACGAGCGGCACGTTGTCGACGGCTGCAGTTAACTCTGTCGTTGACGCGTGATCTGAATTGATTTTTGTGCGACGATTCGCAATAACAAGTTCCTAATAAAGTAAATATTGATTCTGAATTGAAGTTGTCTTGTTTGTTGTTTTATTGGTTATCTTTTATCTAATAATCTATTAAATATTTGATGTTTTGGCATTTTGCAGGTTGGAAAAGACACTTGGTTACCCCGGTCACATACGTGTTTTAATCGACTCGACTTACCACCTTACAAGAGCTACGAACAATTATGCGAAAAATTAAATTTTGCTATTGAAGAAACTGAAGGCTTTGGTCAGGAATAATGTAATTGTTATATATTATTATTAGAATCACTAAAATAGTTATTGTAAATTATTATAACATGAATGCACCACCTCAAAGTGAGGATAAATCACCAATGGAATTGGTGCTGTCATAAAAAGACCAACCAAATAATTATATGAATATATTTGTAATAAATTACTTCTATAATAAAACTATGTAGATATTGTTAGTGTATTATGTCGGTTGTTTAAGAAATATTTGTTTGAACTACCTTTAACACTCCGTTACTCGCGCCCGTATTTAGCACGTAATTGCTCGCTCGCTCTACATGAGAACAATTTCAGTTGTAAGTTTATTTTAGGAAATTTTAATGATTTGAAAAATTATTTTTAAGTATATCTTTAAATTATACTTTATTAAGAATCTTTAACAAAGAAAATAGTACTCTTAAACTTAATAGGAACTCAGTATTAGACTTTTCGATAACATAAAAGAAAATTAACAGTCTTTGTAAACTTTACTTAAAAATATCGTAATTTTTTTTATTCAGACATCTTTTCTACCTGATTTTCCTTTTGCTCACAACAGTCAAAGCACTGAAGAACTTGATGTTCAGGACAAATCACTTCACTATCACTTGCTACTGTATCTTATCTTCATATCTGTTTGTTTCTCCAACCACCTCGAAATATCCAAATCTACTACGACTACCCTCAATTTACGAAATTTCAATTTGAAATCATCGAAAATGTATGTGTGTTCTACAATAGTAGAACGCGCGGGTAACGGAATGTTAAAACGAAGTTCTAAAAGTTCATTAAATAATTTTTAAACAGTATTAGTTTTTACTTTCTGCCTTTTGACGAGGGATACATCGGTTACCAAGACCTCCCCCCTGTTTGTGTGGTAAAACCAGAGCTCTCTGATGCTCTTCGATCCGCGAGGCAATTGCGTAACACATCATCAAACGGAATAGGTTTCATTTTGACAGTTCAACAACATTCATTGCGTTATTTACGTGTTGGGCAGACCAATTTTTCGAACTTTTGAAGCAATGGATTAGCAATTTGCTTCAAAATGATTCAGATTCCGATTGATAGTGTGTTACGCAATTAGGCTGCCGGTCTATGTGAACGGACACTTATTGTAGGGATACACTTATTACACCGACAGCACGCCATGGAGTGGATGATCGCGCATGCTGCTGCAGCCGACCGCGTCCGCCGGAACCGGAACTGAGCGCATGCCGCGGAAGCTGATTGTATCCGCTGCAATCCGAGCGTATGCTCGCGCGTCCACCGGCATGCTCCTATTTATGCTTCATGCGTCTCTTGTGCGGAATTAAAGGCCTACCGTCCTGGGTTATTTGTCTTGGTCGCGTCACTACTATCGCCATAGGTACAGCATCTACAGAAAGTCGTACGTTTGCATCGATGCAGTCAGTGGCTTCTCAGCCGCGCCACTAATACAGGGCTGTAATTTCTAAAGTAATAAGATTTTTTTAAATTTCGTTTTTGGCCATGCGAAAAAGGACGACTTCCGCACATTTTTTCAGTGTTTCTATGTCCAGGTCCGGGCAGTTTATGAAAATCATCAAATATATTACGTATTAATTTGTCATGCTTTTTTGTTTTTTAGTCAACTCCGGCACGCACACAACTTACCAAAGTTTCATCACAATCGGTAGAGCCATTTTCGAGTTAGATTACACGTACCGTAAAGTACAAATACAATTAATCTAGAAGAAACATGTATTTTTAATCCATCACTGTGGCATGTGGCGCGGGCAGGGAGTGGTATCACACCGTGGTGGTAAGGTGACGCCATCTGCTGTCTCAGCTTTGCGTAAGATTGTGATTCCCTATTTCGCAAAATAACGTCATATTTAGGGACGTTATTTTGTTCTAAAAACCCAGATTGATCGTGCGGCCACGTAGACAGAGGATAGTAGGTAGACAAGTCCTCAGCGTATGCAGTACGTGCGTAGTATGAGATAGCGATAGTTCGACATAAGTACATTACTGCAGCTGCGTGCAATTAATATTGCCATACTTAGACTTTTACCCCAATCGTGTGGGTAATATGGTACTTATTGAGTACTTTGTTTGTACTACGTCTACGATTTTTGATGTTATATTTTACTTGATCTGGTGATAAGCCTAAAATAAAAACAGGAACGAATGCAACTAGCTTCAAAATGTCGTGAGCAGATTCGGGAGTGACGACTTGGATGCCAGTTAAATCGGCCCGTAGGTAGGTACACTCAGTCCACTTATTTCTTAAAAATGGTTCATTCGAAAAACAAAAATTAAAAATGAAATACGTTCAGTGGTAAAAACAAATAAGTGCTGGTATCCTCGTTAAGGTATTATCCGACTATTGACAAAAGACACGAAGTAACATAGATAACCGCCTAACATAAAATGCTTCACACTTTGGTCAGTTAATACGAAAAACAAGTTAGGATTTAATCGTCTTTTTAGATGAAATTATCACAATATTTTGCTTATTATTGACACAAAATAGTCTTAAAGTACAATATTTTTTTAATTTACTTGCTGTAATAGGTGAAAAATGCTACTTACCGATGAAAGGTTATGTTTGGTTGATATCGTTCACTACGACTTTTACAGCCGATTACACAGCAACTCACCATCATTACACACTAAATATTACCTTTTGGAATATCAATAAAGTCAGAAATTACACAAAGTATGCGTTTCACAGTTTATATCAACGAAAATATTTTAACACCACAATTTGTTTGGCATCGAATGGCGTCGATGCCAAACAACAAAAACCGATACGCAAATAGAGATAGAAAATGCATGCTATGTCCTGTTCACACATACACATTTTGACATAAGTGTCGTCTCACTTTCGCAATTATTATTATTTTAACACGTTGCGGGACGCACTGCATTAGCAGTAGATTTGTCGGTGTTGAAAATGACAGTACGGGCACCGCCGGAACTGAGGTACGGGCATTACAGCGAAATTTTGTATAGAGGAACAAGGAAACCCGTTTTTCTGTCATACCACATCAATACGGCTATGAAAGTACTGTCATCGTATATTATTCTTTAGTATTGCTCTATGGCGGTACGGATAAAGTAGTGGTCGGAACTTGTATGGACAATTTTACTGTCATATCGCATAATTTGAAAAAGTCAGTACCGTCCCGCAACGTGTTAACAGCATGTCTATTACTATCCCCTGTCTACGTGCGGCCATAAGAGTTTTTAAAACTACTGGGAAATCATTGCCACACCCCAGCCCTGTTGACACGGCGCTAATTCAATATATTATTCTACTGTACCTATTTTAGGATCACAGGGCAGTATCATACTGCATTCATTTAAATTTTTAACCTTATACCATAGCACGGAGATGCTTCGGCGGCCGGCCGCTGCTAGAGGGTGAATCATCAACACTTTCATGCAAACCTAGTGTGTCACCCACACACAGGTGTAACCGTTTACTCGCACTACAACACAAATGATGTATAGAAACATGGCTTCAGCGCCACGAATTTTATTAGAACTACCGTCTCCAGACGCGGCGATTCTGTCTGTGGTATGAACAGTGGGATATTGAGGAGTGATCCAACTATTTATTGTAAAATAGATCATCACCAGGTGAAATGAAACTTTATTTACTTTTTAATGATTGAAATTTTGGAACTAATCCTGTCGAGATGGCTTTCTTGGTGTACGTTACCCCAGCAGGAAAGTAGCTCCTAGAGTGATATGAGTGGAACGAATAATTAGAGTATAATAATCTCCTGTGTACACACGGCTACACGTCAAGCTATACAAAACCAGTGTGTCTTGGCCTCACTTTGTATGATATTTTCTCACAATGAACGGTCAGCCAATACTGGTTTTGCATAGCTTGATGTGTAGCCGTGTGTATGTGCACCACATAAAAAAAAATGTGCAATTACATACAAATGAAAAACACATTAAATTTGCGCTTTATCGGTTTGGGAAAAAAACGGAAAAATCGATTTCTGCTGGAGTGACGTTGTTCCAGCAGGAAAATTCTAAACGAATGATCGCAGAGAGAAATATTGGACATGGCTGTTCGGTGCACTTTTGAACCGAAAATAAAATTTGTGCGCCTTTAGGTTTTCGAGATATTGCATTTTCTGCTGGAGTAACGTTTTGCAGAATCGTGTACCGCTAAAACCATAGCATGTGCGCCTGTAGATGCTGACACCACATCAAACGAAGCACAATGGAAAAAACACACACACACACTATACGCACATCACACACACACACACACCACACAAACATACACACGCACCATCCCATACCTGAAATCACCTCTCTAGTCTCCACTCTGGAATTCATACTATGAGCTCCAAGATACAGACTAACTGTCTAGTTTGGGGCTCACCAGCAAATAACATATTGTAACCTAGCTGTAGGTAATATTTTAAGCCACTCATGTCGTTTTAACTTACTGTAAACCCGTGAACCCGCTTACTGTATTACCTGGACAATAAATATTTTTCTATTTTCTTTCTATTTCTAGATTAAACATACACGAGTAGCTCTTTATTTGTGACAGAATTCAATTTAAGAAAATATTTATAATTTTCAAGTAATCGAGATTTTATGAAAACCCGAAAAAATATTGTAGCGCCTAAATGGGAAAACGTATAAGCTCGCTGAAAACTGTATTCGGTCCTTCTTGACGCTTATAATAACCATAAAAAGTGTCAAAAGTGTACATGCATGCATTATTGAATAATATTGCTAAAAGTCAAAACGACGGTGTCATATCTTTGACGGCAGAATACAAGAAACCGACTCAACCCCAGATGTGTAGGTGTAAATAGTGTTGTAAAAGAACTGAGTCTTTATAGTCCTAAACTCCTAATATTGAGACTCGAGTCTTTTTTTGAAGACTCAAGTCAAAAAAGAATAAGTAAAAGCTCAAGCCTCTCCGAGTTTTTAGTCTTCTTAAAATAGACTCCAGTCTTGCCAAAGAGAACTCGAGACTGAGTCTTTTAAAACAGCTCACTCTTTACAAAAAGAACTCAAGATTAAGTCCTTTAAATAAAAACTTAGCTTTACTAAAAAGAACTAGCAACTGAGTCCTTTTAAAAAAGAGCTCAGTCTTACGAAAAGAACTCGTGACTGAGTCATTTCTTTAAAAAAATACAAAAAAAAAACATTCAGACGATTTGAGAAACTCCTCCCTTTTTTTTAAGTTGGTTAATAACGTGACGATGATTTTCATGTCTTTTTTTAGCCATATTTATTGTTTATTCGAACTTAATAAGTGATTACTATTACTATGACTGCAATCCTCTAATTAAACAATTCAAATACTTTATAACATGAGAGTCTTTTTGATTGGGCTGCAGTCCTCTCCTCTACTTTATAGTTCACGACTCAAGGAACTCAAAGGCTTTATGACACGAGTCTTTTTAATTGGACTGCAGTCCTGCTGTATAATTCACGACTCCAAAGACTTGAAAGAACTTAAAGGACTCAAAGAGCTCAAAGGACTGAAAAAAAAACGAAAGCACTTAGAATAAATCTAACGACTCAAGAAATTTTAGGACTGAAAGAACTGAAAAGACTCAAAAGAACTCAAGACTCAGGACTCAGAAGACTAATAATTAGTCGTGAGTTCTGCAAAAAGAACTCCTAACCGCAAAATGAGGACTAAAAGACAGTTCTTTTACAACACTAGGTGTAAACCAAAAACTAGTGTATTAAGTCAAAAATATATAGTGAAAAAATTCAGCTTGGAATGTGTCGCATTAAGTAAATATAAACAAAAGACCTAACATGTAAACAACGGCTGGTTATCCGACCAAATTCGAATGACTACATAAAAGCGAAGTGTTCTTTATTGGACGTATTAAACCTAAGCGGTACACGATTCTGCAAAACGTTACGCCAACAGGAAATGCAATATCTCGAAAACCTAAAGGCGCACAAATTTTAATTTCGGTGCACTTTTTCACACAAATATAAGCTTTCTGGCCATGAACAATATTTCTCTCCGATCATTCGTTTAGAATTTTCCTGCTGGAACAACGTTACTCCAGCAGGAATCGTTTTTCCGTTTTTTTTTTTTTTCAAAAAGACAAATTGCACAAATTTTTTTATGTGGTGCACATCCACAGGAGAATAAACACTAATTATTCGTTCCACTTATATCACTCTAGGAGCTACTTTCCTGCTGGGGTAACGTACACGCTTTCTTGGGGGCTTTTAAAATAGTTTTGAACCACTGTAAACGGGCCGCCCTGTATTTGGTTAAGTTAATAAATAAAAACGAAAAAAACAAATTAAATGCATTTAATTAAATAATATAGGTATGCATTATGAAGTGAACTATTCGTATAAGCAAAATAGATAATGTTAGTAATAAGTATTGCACTGGAGGTCTACCACCACCTCTTATAGCAGTATTATTTTAATCTTACTTTAGTGTGGGAAAGAGATGGAGATGGACTGCTTTATGAGGTGGTGGCAGGCCCCCTGATATTATAGTTTAGCACAGTTTCAGATTAGCAAATTCCTCTGCAATTTTCATTGCTTCCTCAAGATTGGTGTAATTATTCCCGGAAGCCTGGCCAGATTCTGCTTTGCCACCACCCTTTCCACCTATAACTGGGACAACGGACTGAATCCATTCAGAAGCCAACAAACCTTTCTGAATTGCATTTTTAGGCACTGCAGCAAGACAAAATATCTTGTTTGTTTCATTGTCCACAGAAAAGAACATAGCTGCAGTAGTTGGGCAGAGAAGCTTTACTTGTTTTAAGGCACCATCTAAAGCTTTGGTATTACCAAATGCCTTTAACTCTGAAACAATAACTTTGCTTTCTTTCTTCTGCTCACAAAGTTCTTTAGCTTTTTCTGCAACCTCTGTAATTGTCACAGCTTTTGCAGCTCTTTCTTTATCGTCAAGTTGCTTTTTCAAATTTTTAAGCATAGTTCTTAGCTCTTCTTTTTTCCAATACGAAATCTGAGCTTGAGATATGTCGTTTGTAAGATCGACAATTTTTCTAAGAATTTCCTTCTGATTCACATTGTCACTCTGATCTTTAATGAAATTAGCAACATTATTGACTTCATTTTCTAATGTACTCGATTTACTTATAGCTTTCATTGCCTCTGGTCCAGTCAAAGCAACGATTCGCCGAATTCCTTTTGCGATGCCTTCTTCGCTAACAATCACATAATCTCCAATGTGTCCTGTTTGATGTAAATGGGATCCACCACAAAATTCTACAGATGTTTCGTAGGCAGTTGATCCATCTGGATTTTTCTCTAAGTCTTCAACAGGTACACCAACAGATACTACGCGAACTGGATCCGGATAGTGTTCATCAAACATAGCTCTCAGACCTTTTATTTTTTTGGCGTCATTTAAGCTCGTATGTTTAGCATAAACAGTTTTATTTTTATGAATGATTTCTTTAATCTGATCTTCTGTTTCTTTAATTTGTTTTATTGACATTGGGCCCTTGTTGGTAAAATCAAACCTAAGACGGTCAGGCATGACAAGGGAACCACGTTGATCAGAATCATTTCCAAGAACTTTTCTTAACACATTGTTTAGAACATGAGTGCCCGTGTGATTATTCATTACAAGTCTTCGCCTTTCAGTATCAATATGCATTGATAACTTATCTCCAACTTTTAGAGAGCCTTCAAGTTTTCCAGTATGTAGTACATATCCTCCCTTAACTTGTACATTATTTACCATGAACTCAACACTCTCGTCGTCTATCTTCACCATATATCCCTCGTCATAAATTTGCCCACCCTGTTCAGCGTAAAAATTTGTTTTGTCCAGTATAATACCACATTCTTGACCAGATAAGACCTCATTAACAAATTGTTTGTCTCTTCGCAAAGCGACTATAGTTCCAGTACAAGGAGAAAAATTATAAACTGCTTCGTTGTCGGCAGAGGATGGCACATAGTTATATTTAGGTGAATCATCTGTTGGAGGTACACCACAGTCTTGTAAATGACTTATAGCATGTACGTCGAGAGCCAATAAATCTTCTTGACCTGCAACTTTTCCTTGTGAAATTAGTTGAGATTCTTTCTTTGCCTTTTCATAAGCATCCATGTCTATCGTAAGCCCGTTTTCTTCACACATTAATTGTGTTAGGTCAATTGGAAAACCGTAAGTATCATAAAGACGCCAGGCAACATCACCAGGTATAACTTTACCATTAAGTTTCTCAACCGTTCTGTTAAGTAAATTTCTTCCACGCGAAAGTGTTTTCAAGAATTGCACTTCTTCTTCATTTATAAGTTGAATAAGTGATAAAGGATCTTTTGTTATTTCAGGAAAAACATCTCCCAACAATTTGACAACAGTGTGAACTAAAGATCCAAAAAAGCCTGGTTTGGCATTTAGTTTTTCGGAGGCATAACGTACAGCTCTCCTTAAAATTCTTCGAAGTACATAGCCTCTACCAGTGTTGTCTGGGCACCCACCATCTGATAAAGCAATAGTTAATGTTCTTGCATGATCAGCCAAAACTCTATATGCCATGTCTATTCCATCGACATCTTCCGATCCTACTTTCCCAGAATAAGGTCTCGCTCCTGTGCCAATTTCAATTGCTTTAAATATAGGCATAAAGAAATCTGTATCATAATTAGCTCTCTTATTTTGAATAACAGACACTAATCTTTCCAGACCTAATCCACAATCAATATGTTTTTTCGGTAGTGACTTTAATGACCCATCTGTTTCTCTGTTGTATTGAATAAACACCAAATTCCAAATTTCCAGTACATCAGGGTCATCCATATTGACGAGATGAGCTGCATCACGTCCTCCAATTCGATCATAATGCAACTCTGAGCATGGACCACACGGACCTGTTTCTCCCATTTCCCAAAAGTTATCTTTCATACTACCGGGAAGAATATGTGCTTCAGGGAGACCTAATTTCAGCCAGATCTCTTTGCATTCTAGATCTGGTTCTAGCCCTGTAGCAGCATCTCCTCCAAAATAAGTAACATACAATCGATCCGCTGGCAACTTAAAAACTTCAGTAAGAAGTTCCCAGGCCCATGCACATATTTCTTTTTTGAAGTAATCACCAAAGGACCAGTTACCCATCATTTCAAAAAATGTATGATGGTAAACATCCTTACCCACATCATCTAGGTCATTGTGTTTACCTCCAGCTCTTATGCATTTCTGGGTATTAACAACTCGTACATACGAAGCCATATCAGAGTTAGGGTCCACGGACCCTAAAAAGACAGGTTTAAATTGGTTCATACCTGCATTGGTAAATAGTAGTGTTGGATCGTCCAAAGGTATAGTAGAAGACGAATGAACATATTTATGCCCTTTATTAATAAAGAAATCAATAAAGGTTTTTCTTATCTGGTTGCCACTCATTGCGGTATCCATTTTTGGGTAAATCTGAAAAAAAAGGAAAAATTTGATAGAGTGATACAGAAAAAATAATTGAAAACACAGTTTCTTTGTTCATATTTCTTTGAATAAATTATCCTCCTATCCAGGAGGATAATTTATTCAAAAATAAATAGAAAACAAACAGAGGGCAGGTTTGCCCTCAGTGTCCCAAAACATGCAGTCAAAGTGACCTCTGCGCTGCCACCGACAACACCATGGAAGTGGCAAAGTTTTGGGAAAACAACAGCGACTCGAAGTAGAAGATTTAGAAAATTAGTGGCGCCGGAGCAGGCGGTTTAAACTACAGAAGAAACAGATAGGTTACTGGTCGAATACCTGAAGGACAATTCTCGTAAACTAGATTTTGAAAGTTTTTACATTCAAAATCTAGTCGCAGTCTCATCTCGGCGACAAACAATGTCAAAATGTATGGGAATTAGAGGTATTTTTGACAGATTGAGACCCGTATACTAAATGTGTACTAAACACACCACTGCCCAACCCTTCGGGAATACAGGCGTGAAGTTATGTTGTTATTTGGTGACTTTGTAATAGACTTATGATTTAGCTGTTGTAATAGATGATCTAGCTAGCCATCTGATGATATTGTAAAACTTACTTAAAACTAAGTATATCAATTACCTGATTTACGAGTAGGCAAGTAGTTAGCTAATACGAGTCTAGTGAAAAGTTAAACACATCCTTGTGATTGTGGTTTCACTTGTTAGTAAATATTGATTGTAATACAAAGGAGGATAGTGGTTAAATGTTTCGATTTTGGTGATTGCTTAAAGCGATCGATGATCGAAATTTATTTAAATAATCTCCCCTGGCTGCTTTGAATGTGTGATTACTCTCCCATTGATCACGGATTAAGTACTTATACATATAAAATTGCATTAGTTCCAATCATAGCGTACCCAAGTAGTTAGTTCCAAGCATACTCTCCAATATCGCCGAAACATTAATCTTACCGGGTATGCCATGCCATGGAATAAAAAGTATTACCCAGTGATCTTTATTCACCGATCAGATCAAATTAAAAATCTAGTCGCAATCTCATCTCGACAATCAATGTCAAAAACTTGTCAAAATGTATGGAAATTAGAGGTAGTTTTGACAGATTGAGACTGAGATCAGACTGTGAACGTTTTTAAAATTACGAAAATTAGCCTTCTGTTGTTCTATAGCTTAAATGTCGAATAAATCAACTTGCGCATATTGAAATAAAGTCCTTAATAAAAAACTAACAAAAATGAGATTTACACAGAATGTCACAGTATAATTCTATGTAAATCGGGTTGGACCTCACGACTTTTTCAATTGTAGGTCCAGTTGAAAACCAGCGGCAGAAATTAGTGGTCTGGCATATTCGGTGAACTGATTCGATCTGGCGCTAAAATACTGTTCTTAAAATTAAGTTTTTTTTTTTTGTTTTTTAAAGGCAAAAGATGCAAAATAAACGCGGAAATGAAGCTGAATTTTGCTTTCTTTCATTACAATGATAGACAGTCAGGCCAAGCACAGCACAGCCCAAAAGTCAAGTGCAAGGTATGGGGAGGGGTCAACTTTGCTCGGCCTAAGACAGAGGGAGGCGGCATGGGCGCCGGAAGGAGGTGCAAAGGGGTATATTTCCAGATTCACTGGCGTCAACTTTGCGCGTTCCTAATTTTGAGAACCTTTGAAAAGTGCAGTGATGTAATTCTCCCCCTCCCCCCATTTAAAAGCTGCAGACGAAGATGAATCCCCATTGTGGGATTAACTAGGCTTTCTAGGTCTTACGAGGGGCTCGAATATATGGAAAAGTGGTCACCACCAATACACATGAGCTTTGTATGTATGAGGTGAATCAAAAAGTTCTTAGAACTGCATTATATATAAAACCTTTTTGGGAAAAGTTCGATATTCAAATTAAAGAGTGTCAATCACACAATATTTATGCAAACTGTCACTTGTTTTTGTCAGTTCGTTCGCACGTAATAAATTGTTTTGTGCAACGAGTTGCTAAAAACCCAAAATTACGGATAAAAGTGAGTTAAGTGCGGTGATAAAATATCTCAGTTTGAAAAAATGTTTACGAAGGAAATTTTTTTGGACATTCAGCAGACATTAGGGGATGATGCTGTACCCTATTCTACGGTTGCGTACTGGGTGGCTGAATTTAAAAGAGGTAGATCAAGCTGTAAAGATGACCCGCGTTCTGGGTGGCCTTCAACCTCCATTACGGAAGATGTCAAAAAGGTTGAGAATCTGCACTCTAATTGCGTAACACACAATCAATCGGAATCAGAATCATTTTGAAGCAAATTGCTAATCCATTGTTTCATAATTTCCTTAAATTTGTCTGCTCAACACGTAAATAACGCAATGAATGTTGTTGAACTGTCAAAATGAAACCGATTCCGATTGATCGTGTGTTACGCAATTAGGGTGCTGGTTTTGGAAGACAGAAAAATAAATATAAAACATATAGCTGAATTCCTAAAGATATCATTTGGTAGCGTTCAATCCATTTTAATTGATTCACTAGGGTTTAAAAAAGTGTCGGCAAGATGGGTGCCACGAATGTTAACCGACGAAAATAAAAAGCGACGTTTGGAAATTTCTAAGCGTAATCTCGAAATGTTCCAGCGTGATTTGGATAATTTTTGCCGTCGCCTTGTCACCGTGGATGAAACGTGGGTCCACCATTTCGATCCTGAAACTAAGAGACAAAGCATGTCTTGGAAACGACCATCCTCTGCATCCATTAAGAAATTTCGAGTTGCTCCTGCCGCTGGCAAAGTTATGGCCTCAGTGTTCTGGGATAGTGAAGGAATCCTTTTTATTGATTTCATGCCAAAAGGCCTGACGATTACTGGACCCTATTATGGAAATTTAATCCCGAAAGTGCGTGAAGCGATTAAAGAAAAACGTCGTGGAAAACTATCGTTGGGCGTGTTGTTTCTTCAAGATAACGCTCCTGCTCATCGATAGGAAGTTGCGCTCAACGCAATCCGCTGTGCTGGCTTCAATCTCCTTGACCACCCACCATATTCTCCGGACTTAGCCCCAAGTGATTTTCACTTATTCCTAAAATTAAAAAAGTCATTCGTGGAACAAAATTTTACGGTAATGACGCGGTTATGGCTGCCGTAGAGGAGTTTTTCGAGAGTCAAGAAAAACAATTTTTTTCACAAGGAATAAGGAAGTTAGAAACGCGTTATTCTGAATGCATTGCATTGGAGGGAGATTATGTAGAAAAATAAAATATTTGTGTTTAAATCTTTGCATTTTTTAATATTGATTCCAAGAATTTTTTGATTCACCCTCATAATGGTAGATTTAATAACACTAAACTTACGATTCAGAAAATCCAATATATTTTTAGGATTCCATAGCCAAATAGCAAAATGCAACCCTATTATTTCATCAAGTCTCTTCATGTTTGTGTTGTTGTTATTTTTTTGTCTGTTTGGATGTCACAAAGTAATTTTACTTGGAGATATTAGAAATTGTGTGATTCATACTTTCTTTTTCAACTGGTCATATTTTGAGAAATGGACATTGTACATCAGTACTATCTAATCATAATGATTTATATATATCTATATATATAAAAATCAATTGCTGTTCGTTTGAGTTGCTAAAACTCGAGAATGGCTGGGCCGATTTAGCTGATTTTGGTTTTGAAATGTTTGTCGTAGTCCAGGGAAGGTTTAAATGGTGAGAAAATATGGAAAAATTGCGAGGAAGATAGTAAAAACAACAATTTCATTCTCCCATATTCAAACTCAAACTCCTACTTTCCTATCAAACATTTGACGATCGTCCCTTTGGTACGGTAGACTCAGGCTTGGGTCCACTCGAATTGAAGCACATATTAAATTAAGGGTTTTGAATCGACAACATACATATATCATCATTACTCGGATTATCTAGGATTAGTAGGTTAGGAGAAAGGTAGAAGTAGGGTAGGAGTACCCTACTCCTACACTAGGAGTAGTGTAGGAGTAGTGTAGGAGTAGGGTAGGAGTAGGGTAGGGATAGGGTAGGGGGGTAGGACACCACGCGAACGAATTAGCGCCGGGCAGCTAGAAATAATTTATATGGCAAAACAATGTTTGCCGGGTCAGCTAGTAATAATATAAAAATAAAACAAAATTTTTACTGAAATCCTAATCAGGCTAAGGCTCAGGATCCTTGTCTAGGTAATAAACCTAAGCAAGTCAGGAAGGCTAGAACTATCCTGACTGGATTAGTATCCTAGCTGTCCTAACTCCGCTACTTTCCTCAAGTATATATAGTAATGTATTAAACTCTAAGCAAACTTTTATTGAGCGGTAACATTATTGTTATATTGTAAATACTAACTACTATACAAAAACAATAGTTGAAGCTAGATTCATCAGAAAAGATTTAAACTAATAATATTATTGTTTAACATCTTTTTTAACAGTATTAAATTACTAAGTAAACAAAATTTAAAGAAAATATTATAAGGTAAATAAAAAAAAAATATTTTATCCAATGTTTGCTATCAAATGGTTTTGTGATCAACTGATCATCAATCATATATCACAATACCTTACAATTGCATCATGCTGTTATGTACTGTATGTATATTTATGAAACCAGATTGTTCATACCAAGTTTAACAATTTATTCAATTACTGATAACTGATATCACATTTCTCATAAATCAATGAAAACATTAGGTTACTTGTTTTCAATACATTATCTATATTTCATTTAATAATAAATACGTACTAGAAATAAATAAAATTATGCCGTGTACCATATGGTAAATATATGGTATGTTCTATGAAAGGTTCTTTGATATCTTGTAATTAAAAGAATATTGACAGGGCGATCACAAATAAGTAAGTAATGATTAAATCCTGAATAACCTACTCATGAAAACTTACCGATTAAATTGTACAGGAAACTTGCGTTGGGACTACAATAACGCCAGCAACAATGACAACTCGCCTGTATGTCAGTCCAGTCGTCCAGTCACCACCAGCAACTCGACCACGGACCACATGTACAACAAAAAAAAAGGAATAATAATTATTTAAAATACTTCAAACTCGGCCTTGAGTCCAATATTAGTGTAGAGTCTATGCTTGAGTCTAGAGCATTGAGATAGGAAAAACATGGAGATGCCGCGATATTCTGTACATACATTTGCTTATACAAATATGAGTGAAAAATGATTCAGAATTTGAAATATCGTTATGTCTCATTCTTTCTAGTGAGATAATCTTATTTGATAAAAGAGACAACTATATTTTAAGTTGTTGCTAATTATGGCAACATTTTGTCTTGACGTAGTGACAGTTGTAGGTAAGTGCCGTAGCAGCCATCTTATGCTACGAGTTTCATGGTAGTTTGGCTGTCAAATGGTTGTTTGTTTTTTGTATTATTGAGATTTGCGAGAAAATTACGAGGATTTTGTCTTTTAAAACTGTATGTAAATGTTGGAAAACAGAAGTTTAATATGCCTGTGTGTTGTATTGTGAAGTGTGGTGCAAGAAAGAATGAAAATCAACCTCAATTGACTTTGCACAGGTTAGTAGCCGGTTTTTATGCATTAATACATACAATAATACACAATCGATGATACAATTGTAACGCGATCATGAATTTATGGCTAAAGTATTGATATTCGGGTTCATTTTCATATAACAGGCCTTTTTAATAAATTTGTTAATTCATTCGTTTGTTTACAAACAGATGTCATAATGGAATAGTGTTGTACCGTTGCCGACTTACCGTAATAGTTTCCGAAACTAGTTCCTCCGCTGAAACGATATCCGTATATTCTGCGATGTTATCATAAATAATCTTGCGTCTTATTCGGTCCGAGTGACCTAGCTAGGTCCGGCCTGTGGTTCACACTTCACAGCACCAAAATCCATCGTGATCCAAACGTGATAACTAGTAAAACTCGTATAAAGTATCGTTACTCGTTATAGTAACAACGAGATAACAGTTGTTCCTTGATTGACACAACCCTAGCAATGGCAGCCATTTTATGCGCCAATATGAGTTGTAGGTATGCACCCTTTTTTCGTAGGTATTTCCAGTCCATACTTTTCTATGTCAATGGTCTAGAGATGAGACGACATTTGTAGGTCACGTTGTCTTTTAAAAAATGTTAAGAATATACTAGACGCAAAAGTTATTTCATATCTATACTTATAATAAATCTGTAGAAGTGAAAATTCTGTACATTGAAAATATCCAAAAAATAAATGGCAGCGGGGGTGTTACTTGACCGACAACGAACCCAAAAATGTGATTAAAAAATTTTTTGTCTGTCTGTCTGTTTGTTCAGGCATCACGCAAAAACTACCGGTTCGATTACGATGAAACTTGGTATAATTATTCTTTAATATCCTGGGCACCACACTGGGTACTTTTTATCCCGGAAAAGTATATACAATAAAAAACAAACACGCACGCACAAATAGGTTTATTTAGGTAGGTAGGTATTTAATTTTCTGTTATTGAGTTTTTTTTTAAATTAGTTAGGTACTTAGGTAAAGATATCATATAGGTACCCTCTTAATCACCACTAATGAGACACAATTGGTTTTCTATTGTAATTAGCCACAAAGGGCCCGCGAAATAGATGGCATTCTGGGGAAGCACATACATTTTATCCTGTTAGCACGTTCCCGTGGGTAAATTTCCGACATCCACGCGGGCGAAGCCGCGGGCAGAAGCTAGTTTGTAATAAAGTTTATCATTAGAAGTTTTTCAAAGCTACCCCTCAAAGGGGGATATAGGGGTGTTAAGTTTATGTCGAAGAAATTGAATGCGCGGTCTGAATAACTCGAAACCCAGTTTTGACAGAAAATAATTAATAATAAATATGTAAAGTTGTCGAAAATTTGCCAGTGACGGGACAAAAACGGGTAATTCGGTTTTTAAGGGGAGGATTTGAACTTGAAACTGTACATACATAACTGTACATTTTCACGCCTAAACCACTGAACTTCTGATTTGGCATAGATATAGATGGCATCCTGGGGAAGCACATACTTTTTATCCTGTTAGCACGTTCCCGTGGGATACCTTTCACCATGATGGCAAATTTAAGTGAAGCTATTAGAAGAGTGTTAAATGAGTGGGGACGCCACTGTCGCAAAGGCGGTGGTGGCTTAACGCTAGGTACACACGCAGTGACATTAATAATAATAATAATAGGGCCTGATTCAGAAGGCAGTACTCCTCGATACGGCTCGCATTGTGAGGAAGTTTCTATCTCTGGAGCCCTAATCACCGGTAGCTTGGACCCTGCTCCCGACACCGGTGTATCACTATTTTTTTATATTTTTAAATGTTTTTTTTTTATACTAATATTTAAAAATATAATAAAATAAGAAAGTTAAATGAATAAACGAAATAATAATAATAATATCCCTGGACATTTCACACAGCGCCATCTAGTCCCAAGCTAAGCAACCCAATGCTTGTGTTATGGTAACAAGATGGCTAATAAACTACTTATATACATTTTTTTTTTTTGTAAATACATACATATTATAGATAGAAAAACACCCAGACTCGGAACAAATACATGTAGGTCATACAAATATTTGTTCCGTGCGGGAATCGAACCCGCGACACGCAGCGCAGCAGTCATTAGTTGCCCTCCCTGGCGATTTCAACAGGACAGCAAATTTGACAGCAGATTTCTCGCTAAAGATTTCAAAATCTGTGTGGACGTGAGATTAGAGGAAAGGAAATCATTCATTCATTCATTTTGTTGGCCGTTGGGACTAGCTATGATCACGCTATCTTTGCACGGCCTACCCCATTACACCCATTTATGCAAGTGCGAGTCGATGACATATCAAGCTAAACATTTCCAGTTTTAGTTGACCTCGCACTGTATAGGTTGTTCACAGAATGAGAAGTCAGCTTATACTGGAATTCTCACGCTTGAATGTTAATATGTCTTCGTGCGCACTACATCATCATCATCATCTTTATTTCAGCCCGGAATCACCCACTGCCTGTGTATAGGCCTCTCCTTTTTTCTGCCATACTTCCCGGTACCGTGCGTCCTAAATTAGCACACGGCAACACATGAAGCTATACATTTTATTTACAGTTTTAGCTGACTTCACATTGTATAGGTTTTCAAGTCAACAATCGGCGTTCAATAAAGTCAGCTTAAAAAACTTCTACTAGAGCTTGATGTGTTGCCGTGCGTACTATACAGGGTTACTGGTAATTCGACGTATATCCGTCAGGGGCTGATAAGGGGGCCAAAATGCAACAAATTGAACCCCCCATATGTATGGCCGAAATTCAATAGTTTTCGAGATATTTGAATTTTAAGGGTTTTTCGATATTTACCCAAAATTTGACATTTAATTCCAAATAAAAAAAAAACTACATATTTGAATGGGTATGTACCATCAAAAATGATGTTGTAGCTGGCACTTCAATTAAGCTATGGACAATTAAAACTACTTAATTAAACAAAATAATTAGAATAATGAGCGATATGAGAATAATATCTTACCAATATTTTCATTTTACGCTTCAAAAATGTTGTCTCGTCACAAAAATTTCTATGACATTAATCGTACAAATAACTAAAACAACTTGCCTATTCTGTAAGCTTTCCAAAAAGGTATAAAAGTCAATTTTAAAATACATAATTCGTGGCATGGCATGTATTTGAACCGGCGCGGGGAGAGAAATCATCTGTGTTTTTAGTTTATGATCCTCGCTAAAACAACCGATTTTACTGGCGAAATTCTTGTTGTTGTTCTTGTGGCGTGGTGTGCGGGCGGGGGACTACACAGCGCCACCAATCTCTCATCGCGTTAAATTGTTATAGATCATTATTGTTAATTCCTGTTTCTCTTGTTATTCTTTTTGTTATCATTGTTATTTCGGATAACATAGCTTCGTATTCTAATAACGAATACGCAGACATAATGTTTTGTTATGGTTTTGCCGATGGAAACGCGGCTGCGGCTCGGCGAGAATACCAACGCCGCTTTCCCGATCGTCGAATTCCCCACGTTACTGTTTTCGGGAGCACCTACCGACGATTGTCTGAAACTGGCAGTGTTCAGAGAGCACAATTCAACGCTGGCAGACCTCGACGGTACACGGCTGACGAAGAGGACACCATTCTTCAGTGTTTTATTAATGACCCAAATATCTCAACGAACATTGTTGCAAGACAGCTCGGTATGTCCCAGTGGAAAGTGTGGTCGGTAGTTCATCTATCAGGTAGACACCCATACCATTATCAACCTGTCCAAACATTGCACGAGGGAGATCCTGCCAGGCGACTCGAATTTTCTCGGTTTATGTTAAAGCAGCATAATGCTGAGCGATAGCCGTTTTGCGTGGATGTGACGCATATCAACCATTACTTATTGTTTTTTTCTTTATTTTGTTTTTTTATGTTCATTTTTGCGTCATGTTTACCGCAAATAAACGTATTTTCTTTCTTTCTTCTTTCTTAAACGCTGACGCTGAGCAGGAACATTTCCTAAGAAATATTTTGTGGACTGACGAGTCAAAGTTTGACCGGGATGGTATAACGAATTACCATAACTTACATTTTTGGGCACCTAAAGCAGGCAGGAATCCAAAAAAACTAAAAGAAACTGCGTCACAAATGAGATTTTCCCTGAACGTATGGATGGGTGTCGTTGATAATTATTTGGTGGGCCCTCATTTCTTGCCCCAAAATTTGAACGGCCAAAATTACGAGGAGTTTTTGAGAAACAACCTAGACGATTTGTTGGCGGATGTTCCCGAAGAAATAAAAAACAACCTCATGTTTCAACATGATGGTTGCCCAGCACATTACCGGATTACTGTCCGACAGTGGCTAGACGAGAGATATCCAAACCGATGGATTGGGAGGGGAGGGCCAATTCCGTGGCCAGCACGAAGCCCTGATTTCACTTGATTTTTACGTCTGGGGTCATATGAAGGAATTAGTTTATGTGACCCCAATAAATTCAGTCGAAGAACTTCGACAGCGAATAATAAATGCGGCGCAACAGATGAGAACAACGTTCACATCAAGAGTGACGAAAACCGAAGTTAGGAAGAGAATTCGAACCTGCATTCGTAATCGAGGGGCTTATTTTGAACAAGATGTGTAAAATTTTTAATAAAATTTGACGTACATTTTTTAATGCATTTTATTTCATACAATACAAATGACCCTTTCTCTCCCCGCGCCGATTCAAACACATGCCATGCCACGAATTATGTATTTTAAAATTGACTTTTATACCTTTTTGGAAAGCTTACAGAATAGGCAAATTGTTTTAGTTATTTGTACGATTAATGTCATATAATTTTTTGTGACGAGACCACATTTTTGAAGCGTAAAATGAAAATATTGGTAAGATATTATTCTCATATCGCTCATTATTCTAATTATTTTGTTTAATTAAGTAGTTTTAATTATGTCCATAGCTTAATTGAAGTGCCAGCTACAACATCATTTTTAATGGTACCCATTCAAATATGTAGTTTTTTTTTTATTTGGAATTAAATGTCAAATTTTGGGTAAATATCGAAAAACCCTTAAAATTCAAATATCTCGAATACTATTGAATTTCGGCCATACATATGGGGGGTTCAATTTGTTGCATTTTGGCCCCCTTATCAGCCCCTGACGGATAGGTATACGTCGAATTACCAGTAACCCTGTATAGTATGTACATACTAATCCCGTGCTTGTTTTCAACAAGTCATAAAACTAAGACTTGTCAAATGTCAAAATATGTATTGTGTAATCAGATCATTGACATCAATCATTGATTGACATTGAAATCACAATGAATCATATCCATTGAGATAGGAAAAACATGGAGATGCCGCGTTATTCTATACCGTTCTATACATACATTTGCTTAGACAAATATGAGTCAAATATGATTCAGAACTTGAAATATCGTTATGTCTCATTCTTTCTAGTGAGATAATCTTATTTGATAATTGTAGGTAAGTGCCGTAGCAGCCATCTTATGCGACGAGCTTCGTGGTAGTTTTGCTGTCAAATGGTTGTTTGTTTTTTGTATTATTGAGATTTGCGAGAAAATTACGAGGATTTTACCTTTTAAAACTGCATGTAAATGTTGGAAAACAGAAGTTCAACATGCCTGTGTGTTGTATTGTGAAGTGTGGTGCAAGAAAGAATGAAAATCAACCTCAATTGTCTTTGCACAGGTTAATAGCCGGTTTTCATGCATTAATACATACAATAATACACAATCTATGATACAATTCTAACGCGATCATGAATTTATGGCTAAAGTATTGATATTTGGGTTCATTTCCATATAACAGGCCTTTTTAATAAATTTGTTAATTCATTCGTTTGTTTACAAACAAATGTCATAATGGAATAGTGTTGTACCGTTGCCGACTTACCGTAATAGTTTCCGAAACTAGTTCCTCCGCTGAAACGATATCCGTATATTCTGCGATGTTAACATAAATAATCTTGCGTCTTATTCGGTCCGAGGGACCTAGCTAGGTCCGGCCTGTGGTTCACACTTCACAGCACCAAAATCCATCGTGATCCAAACGTGATAACTAGTAAAACTCGTATATAGTATCGTTACTCGTTATAGTAACAACGAGATAACAGTTGTTCCTTGATTGACACAACCCTAGCAATGGCAGCCATTTTATGAGACAATTTGAGTTGTAGGTATGCACCCTTTTTTTGTAGGTATTTCCAGTCAAATCCAGTCCATACTTTAATTTAATATGTCAATGATCATCGCAATACTACATCGCATTCGCATCTAGGATTCTAGGGTATTAGCATAGTAAAAGCAAATAGTGTTCTGTGCGTAGACAAGCATTCTCTGTCTACGGTTCTGTGGATCGCATTGACATAGATGATAGAATCATAGAAAAGATCGTAGCAGGAGGCCATTGAGATAGGAAAAAGAGTTTACGGGAGCTATTCTTCGATCAACAATACGAAGTGCTTTTCTATTTTTAATTTCTTAGACACCCAAAACTGAAATAAGTTAATTTTGTTAATATAACCACAGTAATGGCACTGTCCTCGGCTTTTTATAAGTTTTATAAAAGCTTTAGAAATAGGGAAGTTACAAAACAATTTTGTGGTTATTTACAATTCGCAACGAGTAGTAGCCTGGTTGTGAATGAGGATTCCGGCGCGAATGCATTGAAGCCCGTATCCGAAGACTTATCCACTTTCACCCCGTACTTTTCAAATACTTTTAATTTAGCAGCATATGTAAATCAATCTGATACATTGAAGAATTTAGTTAACCTTAATGTAAACTTAAGTAAAATCGAAAAAAAAACTTATGTTGTTGATAAAATTTTAAAATTGGATTTTGAGAAAGACATGAAAAACCATATATTGTATATAAACGACTTTATTGGAATGGAAGAAATTGGCAATTTTCTAACCAAGAACCCAATGATTTTATGTGAACCATTAGAAGACCTTCAAGTAAGAGTTAACTATTTATACTCAAAAGGTTTCAAAGAAAATCAAATCAAGAGAATTATTACAAAAAATCCCTTCTGGTTGATGTTCAGGTAAGTTGTTCTAAGTACTTACCTATTTATTTGAATGTATAGATATTAACATAATATTTACAAACTTCTAATACTAAATAATATAATAATAGTACTTACCTAATCATTTGTATTTTTTAATTTTATTTGGAACCTAATATTCACCATTGTTTACTTAAAAAAGCAAAAACGCATTAACATGTATTAGTTAAATAAATGGCTGCTTATGTTGTTTTAAACTGAGAAATTAAGATAATAATACCAGCTAGTTACTGTCTCCCTGAGGGGCAAGTTTCTTCTCATACAGAGAAGGCATGAGCATTAGTCACTACGCTTGCTCAAGGTGATTTGCCAATTTCAGATTTATTGTATGTAAGTTGCTCCTGGCTGACTTAAATTGCCAGCCTAGCTCCGTGCAGACGCGCCACAGGCTTTGCGGGGCAACCTCATTTTTCTGAGGATTTGATCCTGTTGGGAGGCCATGTAGCTTATCTAAATTTAATTATTAATTTTAAAAAAATATTTTCTTCTTCCAGCACAACAAGGATTGACAAAAGATTAGGGTTCTATCAACAATGCTTGACCTTATGTGGCAAAGAAGTAAGAGATTTGGCTGTTAGGCAACCTAAACTAATAACATACAATTTGCATGCTGTGAAATGCAATCTCTTTGTTGTCAAAGAAGAGATGGGCTTTGAAGACAGTGAGGTGAAAGAACTAGTGCTAAACAAACCTAAACTGTTAATGTTGAGTAAGTATTCTATTCTACCTTAGTTTAGCCTATGAACATGATAACGATTCCAAGAATGTAGTTGACCTCGTAATTCTGGTTTTTTTTCTGCTTTCAAGGCAGTTTGATAGTTTTATTTGTGCTGACGCCAGCGCGTCAAGCTACCCAAAACTACGAAATTTTCCCAATCAACCTTGAATCTTAATGCTTTAACGATAGAGTTGAAAATCTATTAAAGAAATTTGACAAACTGTAGTAGTTTTATAGTAATTGACTATACAGGCTGACTAAATTAGGGTGCTGGAATAATAAATTAAAAATATGTTTATATAATATTATCTTTATTACAGATCAGAGAAACCTGCTGGAAAGATTTAAATTCATCCACAATGTAATGAAAATATCACACCAAAATATACTGAAATCACCCGAGATATTATTATGTAGGAAATTTAGAATAAAACAACGGCATTTATTTTTAGAAAAATTAGGTCGCGCTCAGTATAATCCAACGAAAGAAAATTATATTCCAATTAAATCTCTGATTGATGGTTCAGATGCAGAGTTTTGCAAAATTTTTGCAAAATGCAGTGTTAATGACTATAATATATTTCTAAAAACCCTTTAATTTAACCAGCTTTACCTAATACAATTTTATTTTGGAAGGCATTCAATGAATGATACAAAAGAGCATCAAGGATTCCAGCGACTGTGAAAACTCCTCCAATTATAGCACAGATGTTTGTGGCAAAATGACCAATGGACCTAAAAAATATACAAATAAAATTATTCATTTATCACTCATAGGTACTAAGCACGAGAACTGAAATGTAATTTAAAATTACCTTTCTTTCTCGGTGTATTTAACCATAAGAGGCGAAAGTTCATAACTGAAAAATGCTCCTGGCATTCCAGATTCTGCATTAATATTGGACACTGATTTCTGATGTCTTGTTACTGAAAACTGGTTTGTGTGTAACACAGTCTTGTCTAACTTTACATACATAGTTGGGACTATTTTCAAATAGTATTGAAACATCACAGCACCTGAAACAGAAAAAAAAACAGTTTATGAAATCGAAGAGTCAAGATGCGCATTTCACGTGGAATTTTAGAAGAACATTATTTCAAGGGCAAGTTTTTCGTTGATTTTTATTAAATTATGAAACTTAATAATTGTACCTATTGTTTTATTTCATTTTTCAAAAATCTCATCACATCTCTCTTTTTTTAAAAAGGGCCACGCCTCATTATATTGTTATAATTATGACAACACTTGGCGGTGTGACACAACAACATCAGCGTTCGGTGATAGCAGTTATCACATGACGCTGATTTTCAGCTGCGGCCCACGGGTGCCAAGGGTCCGACCCATTGCAATAAAAAAAAAACAGCTTCCTATAGAGGCAAGGTGAGCTAGGCACAGCGAAAGAATGTCACGACTGGTTCTGTCTTCTAATTTATATTAATTTTTGGCATCTATTGTCGCTAAGATGAGATTGCGACTAGATTTAATTAAGGGGGATGCGTAAGGTAGACCGCGTAATTAAAATATTCTACTTTTTGCAATTATCAGGTTAGTTCAGGATATGTTTAACAAAATATGATTCACCTGAGATAATCTAAATTTCGCGGGCTACCTTAGCGCATCTCCCTTAAGGTGGATGCTCCAAGGTAGCCCGCGAAATTCAAATTTTCTTACATTTTTTGCAATTTGCTGGTCAGTACTAAGTTGTACGTTGATTAAAATATGATTCGCGGCCGTAACAAGTATGTATTTATAGAATTATAATCATTAAGTCATCAACACAACTCTCTAAGATCAAGTAATCCTACTGAATGATTATTTCATGAAATCGTTGACATTTTAGGATTATGCTAACATAACAAGTTGTATTACTGATTCTAATGATTATAGTTCTGTAAATATATATTTGTTAAGGCCGCGAATCATATTTGAATTAACGTACAACTTAGTACAGACCAGCCAATTGCAAAAAAACGTAAGAAAATTTGAATTTCGCGGGCTACCTTGGAGCATCCACCTTAATAAGTATTTGTGCCAAGTTTCTAAACCGAAGGAAGGTTTTCTTTCTTTCCGTCCATCTGTTAATATAACAGACTGGACGCACTGTATTGTTTATGAATGAGGTCGGAATTGGATTCTATATTATTTTTATTCTATATTCCACATATGGCAACAAAGTAAAAAAAAAAAAAATACAATCTATGCTTATGCTATGCCAATCCATAGTGTATAGTCTATGGCCAATCCTGCCAATGCCAGCTAAAAGACTGACGTTTTTCGTAAAGGGCTAAGTATATTGAAATAAAGTACGCTAACATTCTGACACTGGTAAAACGACTGATCAAAAATGCCCGTGCCAGGCGGAGTCTATCAGAGTCAAGGACCATCTTGTTTTGACAAAATGAAAATGGGCTTCATGATTGGATTTTGTGTCGGAATGGCGAGCGGAGGCCTATTCGGCGGTTTTACAGCTTTGAGGTTAGAACTGTCATAATACATTGTTTTTTTTTTTTGGGAAATTTTGCGTAACCTAATTTATTATTCGTTTCAGATATGGAGCAAGAGGAAGGGAATTAGTACATTCCGTTGGAAAAGTCATGCTTCAAGGTGGGGGAACCTTCGGAACCTTTATGGCCATCGGTACAGGGATTCGATGTTAATCATTATGGTGGTCAAATACTAATTTGTACATACAGTAATTTAAAATAGTGCTTAGTGTGCACCTGTCTATTCTTTTAAATAGGGTTTTAATATTATGATTCATTAACAGTTTGTTATTAAATATTGTTATTGAAAAAAATTATATTATTTTTCATGTTAGGAAGAAGTATTTTAAAAGACCTCAGAACTTTAGTTCAGAATACTTCTAATCAGTATGCTGGTTACCAGTCTTGGCGAGTGATAATATTATTACAGACCTTAATAAATATCCTCATTGTATCAGGGTGTCAGATTATGGTACCTTCCTGAATCTATCTATTGCTAGCTGTTTGTATGCTCTCAAATTAAATAAATTCAGATCTTTACAATATCTCTGTGGTAGCAGAGTGTACTAGCTGTCTCGGCAGCACTAGGCTGTGTAAAGTAAACCCACTTCTGCTGATTTTGCATCATAACAAGGTAAAGTACACAGTGTGTTAAATTCTACCTTACCTGCCAGAAAATGATTATTTCTTGTTTTCTGTTTGCATTACTATTTAATTAGCTGTCATACATTCATTATTTACTGAGCTGAGATATAGCCAGATGTTAGTGCAGGTTGCATATCTGGCCACCCTAGGCCCGGGCCTTGTTTGTCTTAAGTTACATGGCTTTGGTTGTCAGTCATATTCATGCTGCACCCCTTTAAATAAGAGTCAATTTTGAACATAGTACTGTCACCATTTGACCCACTTATACTGGCACTATCTGGCAGGAAGCTGATGTATACTTTTATTTTAGGAAAAGAATTCAGATGACGAGAGACGCGAAAGAAGTCGCGGGTGCAGCTAGTTATTTATATAAAAGTCTAAGAACTAATAATTATCCCTTACCTTCCTTGGCCACACCATTAATTCCATCTAAAGGTGCTGTGTTTGTACCTTCAATATCCGTCCCAAAAGATAAATGTTTAATAAAATGGGTTGTATTAAATACTGATGATGAATATGGCTGTACATCATGGACATGTACATGATTAATTGTAAAACTTTTTCCTGGAGCTATATGAAAACTTCCTCCAACCTGGAATGCGATATAAACATAATTTTTTACTGGCGAAATAAAGGAGGAGGTTCTTAGTCGACGCGTATGTATATTTTTTATATAAGTATGACAATCAACAAAGAAGCTACCTCACCATCATTTTATTAATGTAATTTAATTACAATGTAATTTAATTTACTTGTTTGGTGCCTACTCAAAATTAGATAGGTACACACTGCTACACGTCAAGCTATACAAAACCAGTAGGTCTTGGCCTCACTTTGTATGACATTTTCTCACAATGAACGGTCAGCTAATACTGGTTTTGCATAGCTTGATGTGTAGCCGTGTGTACTTACATTAATTTTGGAGCTTAGACAAGCAGGTATTTTTAATTTCTGTGTTTTGTTTCTTTTTTGGTTGCTTTAAGGGCTCATGAGCAGTTCACCAGATTCTTAATTTACCTGATTCTTGATTTACCAGATTCTGAATTGACCAGATTCTCAACACACCATATTCTCAATTCTTCAAAAGTACAATGAGAAACGCAATTCTAAAATGTAACTTCTATATTTTCTATCAATAAAATTATTTAATGAAAAATAATTAGGAAGTAGGTACTGCTATTTTAAAAGAAAGGTAGAAAGAATAATGTTTAATTGGACACAGTTTGTGAGACACAAAATACAAATAACAAAATAAAAAATTAAAATAATGTTCTAACAACATTTATCATTTTCTGTTATATATGAAACAAGTAACAACCCTAACATAGCCTATAACGCTTTTATAGAAACACTCTCAATGTTCTACTGTTTGTGCTTTCCTAATGAAACTGTAACCATACACGCAACAAAACAGTCATCGTGGATATCACGTGGGATCAAAATATGCAGTAAAAAGAAACGGCAACTTTTGTGGATATACAGATGAATTCCTAACGAAACAAATAGAATGAAGTTGACCAAGTACTCTAAACTATTTAAAAAACTTACAAAGCTGACACAATTTGCCCAAAATAGTTAATAGTAAAAACATCAGACAGCAAATCCAAGACCAGTTGGAAAATAATTAATGATTCAAAGCAAAACGTCCCTAGGAATCCTATATCACAAATAAAATATGATAGTAACATTATAAAAAAATAGCGGATGCTTTTAATACCTAGTTATTTTATTTCAAAGTTATCCCAATATCAGAATCGGGACATAACGTCACCTCGCAAATTCTAAATAGCCAAAAATTGTTTTTCATGCCACCCTGTCTACCATAGGACGTATTTAAAATAACTCCTTGAAAAATACAAATAGTGTGGGTCATGACGGAACATCAACAAAAATTCGTAAATTAGTATCTGCAGAACATAAAGAAATGGTATGCATCTAAGTCATTAATTTGACCATAAGCACGGGCTTTCCAGATGCTTTAAAAAAAATTATAGTTAAACCATTGTTTAAAAAGGGAAATAAATATAACAGAAAATTACAGACCGATCTCGATTAAATAAGAGTTTTCTCCAAAATTTATATTATACAAAGAATTAAGCAAATATTTGGAAAAAAATAATCTATTAGTGAACGAGCAAAAAGGGTTTAGAGAAAATCAAACTATTAATATGGCATTTTATGATTTTTTGTATAGAGTTAAATATAGATAAGACCAACCCTTTTTGCACAATATTCTGTGACAAGATCCAAGCATTCGATTACGTTAGGCATGATATACTCTTTTTGCACAATATTTTGTGACAAGATCCAAGCGTTCGATTACGTTAGGCATGATATACTCTTTTTGCACAATATTCTGTGACAAGATCCAAGCGTTCGATTACGTTAGGCATGATATACTCTTAAAATGGAGGCATACGGTGTTAAAGGCAACGTTCTAAAACTATTTAAATCATATTAGACAACAAAAAGCAACCCACAGAAATATGCTCAAAAAATACAACAACTAAACGTGAAGAAATATTCCAATCACATGAACTTGTAATTAAATATGGAGTTCCTCAAGGCAGTGTGGTGGGCCCTCCACTATTCATACTGTATATAAATGACCTACCTAAATCTGTTGATCAACCTTTGCTGACGACAGTACCATAACAATTCAATGCGATACTAAAGACAAATATAAAAGTGACATTAATAATTCTCTTACATAAATAATAAAATATTTAAATTAGATTCGACTGACAGTTGTAAACCGTATTTCATTAATTATAACATACTGACGTTATCGTCTCTGTACATATTCGAAGTTGTCATGTCTGCAAAATGTAATCGGCAATTATTTCCACGCATGGTAGACAAAGTCGGTCGCGTCAGACGCGAGATAACACTATGCTTTGCTCACATAGCTCCAAAACAGAATTAATGCGGAAAAGTGTATTTTGCATGGTGTCTTTAATCTATACTTATAATAAATCTGTAGAAGTGAAAATATCAAAAAAATAAATGGCAGGGGGTGTTACTGGACCGACACCGAACCCAAAAATGTGATTAAATTTTTTTTTGTCTGTCTGTCTGTTTGTTCAGGCATCACGCAAAAACTACCGGTTCGATTACGATGAAACTTGGTATAATTATTCTTTAATATCCTGGGCACCACACTGGGTACTTTTTATCCCGGAAAAGTATATACAATAAAAAACAAACTTAACTTTGCGGTTCTATCCCTAGACCCGATTACTGTACCAACCGCAAATAATAAGTTTGTCGTAGGTTACGTCACCCGCAGTGGAGTTCATTTTTATTCCTTTTAGTTTTTAGAGTTATTTAGGTTTATTTTTATATAAGTCGTAGGTATAGATTTTAATTTTATAGTATAGGTAGGTAGTATATTTGATAGTGTACGTAGTAACCGTAGGTTATTTTATAATACTGTTAGGTAGGATTAGTCATTCGTATAGATATTAGTTTTTAGGGAATTTGCTTATTTAGTTAAGTTTAGATTAGTTATCATCAGAAATAGGTTTATTTAGGTAGGTAGGTATTTAATTTTCTGTTATTGAGTGTTTTTTTTAATTAGGTAGGTACAAGATATCATATATGTACCCTCTTAATCACCACTAATGAGACACAATTGGTTTTCTATTGTAATTAGCCACAAAAGGCCAGCGAGATAGATGGCATTCTGGGGAAGCACATACATTTTATCCTGTTATCACGTTCCCGTGGGTAAATTTCCGACATGCACGCGGGCGAAGCCGCGGGCAGAAGCTAGTATTCAATAAACTTCCTAAGGGATGGAGGGAACTTAGTGTACACATATTAAAAAAAGCGGCTAAAATTATATTTAGTTGGGAAAGCATACTATAGTATTTTAGAATTTTTAAATGACAATGTGTAATGTTACGAATTTAACAATATTTACTGATATTTTATAATTAGATTAAAGGTCAATTTAATTCAAATTTATAATTTATTGTTTAAATTTAATTTTTAGTTTATGTGATTTAATAATGTTTTTAGCTTTGTTTATATACCTATGAATGACAGCTTACCTTTATATTTATATGCCACAATGGCCGAACATGACGGATGTTTTTTGTTTATGAACAACCTGCATGCCTTGTATGTATACTCATGTTTCTACAAATAAATAAATCAATCAATCAAAAACAATAGTGTGTGCTTCACGTCTGCGCCAAAAAGGTTTATTACAGCATTAATGCCAGACAGGATGCTGTCTGACGCTGGTTTTCTAATGATGTTGATGAACATGCATATGATAAATATAAAAAAAAACTTGAGAGGCGTCAAGGGACACCCGGATGGAACGAAGTTCAAAGAGAGAGAGAGAGAGACAGACAGAGAAACACGCGCACGCCGCACGGCTTACAACTATAGCAAAAAGTGTCGTTCCAACTTTTGGTCTTAATGTTTTCCGTCTAGCCCCTTTTCGCAACGCGCGATAAGGAACTTCGTTCCAATAGGCAGTCATGCCGACAGAAGTGAAAACTTTGGAATTACTGTGTGTTTAAATAATGTATTATGAATAATTAAAATTTCATAATTACTAAATTGAAATTATTATTACTCTGGTTTTCAAATCTCTTGGCTCTCTCATATAGTTTATTCAAAAGTCTGGTTTTCATATTTTTTATTGGGCTGCGCAAGCCCATGAGTACAAAATATAAATACAATTTAATTGAAATAATAATTAGTACTCATACACTTATACATATAATTTTACCTTGTATTTGTATTTACGTTAATGAACTTTATTTAATTGTTAGCAACATTATCATCGTTAAATTCAACAATACTTAAGATTATTTAACAATCAATAAAAAATAAAATATGTAGGTAACTAATAGACTAACTCGCTCACACTGCGGCATTTCTGTTCGTACCTATTACAAATCGTAAAAAATTTGTTACATAACTGTAAGTACAAAATTTGGTGAATTATTATTGAGAATCTGGTGAGTAGAGAATCGGGTAAGTTGAGAAACCGACTCATTGACACCATCATTTTCATGCATACTTTAGCCAGGCCCCGAACCGTCTGGCGCGTCATCGTCCAATGTTCGGGACATTGGACGATGACGCGCCAGACGCGTCATCATCTATATATATAAAATTCAAAGTCCTGACTGACTGACTGAATGACTGACTGACTGACTGACTGATAGATCAACGCACAGCCTAAACCGCTGGTCCTAGAGACTGGAATTCGTTTGTATGAAAAATCTTATTCCTTGAGTTAATAAACTTGAAACTTGGCACGAATACTTACCAAAATAAATGATGAAGATTGTCAGTTTTTTTTCATCTAAACTACCCCCTAATAAGGGATTGGGGGGGTTTCAAAGTTTGTATGGAAGAATTTTAGCGCGCAGTCAGATTTACTCGAAAATTAGTATAAATAATCTTTGAATCAAATTATGAATAATCCCAAACGATTTTTCAAAATTCCACCCCTGTGGGGGTGAAAGCGGGGGATACAGTTTATATGAAAAATATTATTCGTTTAGTTAATAAACTTGAAACTTGGCAAGAATACTTGCCTAAGTAAGTAATAAAGTTTATCATTATAAGTTTTTTAAAACTACCCCTCAGGGTGATATAGGGATGTTAAGTTTGTGTGGAAGAAATTGAATGCGCGGTCCGAGTAACTCGAAACTCAGTATTGATACTTTTGACAGAAAATAGTTAATAATAAGTATGTAAAGTTGTCGACAATTTACTACTGACAGACGGGACAAAAAGGGGTAATTCAGATTTTAAGGGGAGGAGGCGAAGGCCCCAGAACCTACGCCTCCCCCAGAGAAATCTCCCACGGCCAACGCCGAGTGGCAGGTGGTCGGGGAGAAAAAGAAGGCGGCCAAGACGGCCAGGAAAAAGGCACAGAGGAGGCGCCGCAAGGAGCGAGCCGTTGCGGCTAGGCTTCGTGCCCCGAAGACCGCAGCTGTAGTGATCACACTACAGCCGGAAGCGGAGAAGAAGGGCGTGTCCTACCGCGACGTGCTTGCCAAGGCGAAAGCGGCGGTAAATTTGCAGGAGCTCGGCGTTGCTGGGGGCATCCGGCTAAGGGTCACTGCGACTGGGGCCCGGATGCTGGAGGTCCCTGGTGCGGCTAGCGGCCCGACTGCTGACGCTCTGGCCGAAAGGCTTAGAGCGTCCTTAAATGCGGACGAGGCCCGAGTGTCCAGACCCACCAAGCGCGCTGACGTGCGCATCCTGGGTCTGGATGACTCTGCGACGGTGGAGGAGGTTGTGGCCGCCATCGTTAGGACTGGGGAGTGCTCTGCCGAGCAGGTGAGGGCGGGCACTCTCCGTCCTGACTCCACGGGGATGCAAGCCATCACGGTGAGCTGCCCCGTGTCGGTGGCCCAAAAGCTAGCCGGGGAGGGCCGAAGGCTTCTAGTGGGCTGGGTTTCCGCGCAGGTGAAACTGCTGGAGCCCAGACCACTGAGGTGCTTCCGCTGCCATGTGGGCAGCCACGTGGGGGCAAAATGCACCTCGGAGGTGGACCGCAGCAGTCTCTGCTTCCGCTGTGGTCAGCCCGGTCACAAGGCCGGCTCTTGCAACGCCATGCCGCACTGCTATGCATGTGCGGCAGCTGGCAAGCCGGCCGATCACCGGGCTGGGAGCAAGGACTGCGCTCCACCCGCCAAAGCCAGGGGCAGGGGCAAGCCCTCCGCCACCGCCGTCACCGCCGCAGCCGCCGCCACCACTGCCGTCGCCGCTGCCGCCTCCACCGTGACCGCCGCCGCATCCACCGTGGCTGGGCCCTCACAGGGGGATCGGGAGGGGGCTGATATGGAGTGCCAATAATGGCCCCATTACGCCTCCTCCAGGCGAATATCAACCACTGCGCCGCCGCTCAGGATCTGTTGCTCCAGAGCATGGCGCAGTGGTCGATCAACATCGCCGTGGTCGCTGAGCCGTATTTTGTCCCGCCCAGGGACCACTGGGTGGAGGACCTGAACGGCTCAGTGACCCTGATTTCGTCGGCCGCCGCCGGTACCCCGTCCCTCGAGGCTGTCAAGAGAGGACGGGGTTGCGTGGCAGCACGGTTCGGGGAGATAGTCGTGGTAGGGGTATACTTCTCCCCGAATCGAACTCTCGCCGAGTTCCACAACTCCCTTGCGGAGCTGAGAGTCGTCGTCGTCGGGTTCCGTTCCCTCCCCGTGCTCGTCCTCGGGGACTTCAATGCCAAGAATGTGGCTTGGGGTTCCCGGCATACGGACACACGGGGCAGAATGGTGGAGGACTGGGCCCTGGAGACAGGCCTGGTCGTCCTAAACCGGGGTTCGGTCCCAACATGCGTGCGGATGCGGGGTGAATCAGTGGTGGACATCTCGTTCGCCAGCCCTGCTCTGTCACCGCATGTCGTCAACTGGCGTGTCTTGGAGGAGGTGGAGACCTATTCCGACCACCGGTACATCCGGTTCGACGTCTCCGCCCAGCCCTCGAGCGCGCCGGTCCGACAGGCCCTGGGTGGTCCGCGGTGGGCGCTGAAGCAGCTGGACCGGGAGCTCCTCCTGGAAGCCTCGATCGTGCAGGCCTGGGTGTCACCACCGGACAGGCCTGCTGACATCAACGACGAGGCGGAGTGGTTCCGGGAGGCCATGTCCGAAATATGCGACGTGGCAATGCCCCGGGTTCAACCTGGACGCGCCCGCCGCCAGGTGTACTGGTGGTCGCCGGAGCTGACGTCTCTGCGCGAGGCGTGCGTGGCTGCGCGACGCCGGTACACAAGGCACCGCAGGCTCCGTATCCGCCCTCCGGATACGGAAGCCATGCAGGCGGAGCTGTACGAGGGGTACAGAGCGGCGAAGACCGCCCTCCGAGCGGAGATCCTGCGGGCCAGGGGTCTGGCCCGCGAGGAGTCGCTGGGGACTCTGAACAGAGACCCGTGGGGACGCCCCTATAAAATGGTTCGGGATAAACTCCGACCATGGGCTCCCCCGCTGACGCAGAGTCTTCGGCCCCAGCTCGTGGAGGACGTGGTGAGCGCTCTGTTCCCTTCGCGAGGGGAACATACTCCCCCGCCCATGGCTCCGCCTCCTGCGGTGCCAGATGCGGACCACGCCAACGACGACGACAATGCTCCGGAGGTGACCGAGGTAGAGTTGAGAGTGGCGGTACGCAGGCTGAATGCCAAAAATACCGCCCCAGGACCCGACGGCTTACCTGGAAAAGCCTGGGTCCTGGCCTTGGAGGCTCTCGGGCCTCGACTGAGGGGGCTACTAAGCGCATGTTTGGAGAGGGGCCAGTTCCCACTTCGTTGGAAGACGGGGAAACTGGTCCTCATCAAGAAGCCGGGGCGCCCTGCGGACTCTCCGTCCGCTTACCGGCCCATCGTGCTGCTCGACGAGGTGGGCAAGCTCTTTGAAAGAGTCATTGCAGACCGCCTTGTCGGGCAGCTGGTGCGGGTGGGGCCGGATTTGGCGGAAAGCCAGTTTGGTTTCCGCAGGGGGCGCTCTACGGTGGACGCCATCATGCGCGTGCGAGCCCTCACGACGGGGGACGCTGTGGCTCGGGGTGGGGTCGTCTTGGCGGTGTCTCTAGACATCGCCAACGCCTTCAATACCCTGCCCTGGAGCTGCGTCAGGGAGGCACTCCGGTATCACCGGATGCCGACCTACCTCTGTCGCACTGTCGAGGCCTATCTGACGGACAGGGCCGTCATCTACCCCGGTCACCGGGGAGAGTGGAACCGGCGAGAGATGTCGTGCGGTGTCCCACAGGGATCGGTCCTGGGGCCGCATCTGTGGGACATCGGGTACGACTGGGTGCTGCGCGCTGACCTCCCCAGCGGCGTCAGCGTGATTTGCTACGCTGACGACACGCTGGTCCTGGCGCAGGGGAGGTCGCACCAGGCGGCGGCCGAAGCAGCGACACGCGGGGTTGCGACAATCGTCGAGAGGATCCGGCAACTGGGACTCGAGGTGGCATTGCACAAGTCAGAGGCCATGTGTTTTCATGGTCCTCGGGACGTGCCACCGTCGGGTTCACAAATAATGGCGGGAGGGGTTCACATCGGCGTCGAGCTGACGATGAAGTACCTGGGACTCGTCCTCGACAGCCGGTGGAATTTCGTGGAGCATTTCCGACGTTTGGCACCCAGACTGGAGCGGGCCGGGGCTGCCTTGAGGCGGCTCCTGCCCAATCTAGGGGGACCAAACGCTTCCTGCCGGAGGCTCTATGCGGGGGTCGTGCGGTCCATGGCCCTTTACGGGGCACCGGTGTGGGCGCGTTCCCTGAGGAAGCGACCAGCCCGCCGGTTGAATGCGTCCCAAAGGGTCATGGCTGTCCGGCTGATCCGAGGATACCGCACGGTCTCCGTTGAGGCGGCGAGCCTCCTTGCCGGATTGCCGCCATGGGATCTAGAGGCCAAGGTCCTCGCCCACATATGGGAGTGGCGAGAGGAGGCAAAACGCCGGGGCGTAACTCCGCTGCCGCGAGAAATCACGGCACAGCGGACAGAGCTCCGGCGGGATCTCATAGCGGCATGGAGAGTGCGATTGTCGCAACCCAGTGCTGGGCACGCCACAATAGCGGCGATAAGTCCCCTCTTTGAGGAGTGGCTAGAGAGGCGCCACGGCGCCCACACCTTCCGCCTGACGCAGGTCCTCACCGGACACGGTTGTTTCGGGAGGTTCCTGTTCAGGATAAAGCGGGAGGAAACGCCAGGGTGTCACCACTGTGTGGATCGCCCGGAGGACACGGTGGAGGTCTGCCCGGCTTGGGCAGGGCACCGCCGTGTCCTCGTGGCGGCGATCGGCGGCAGCGATCTCTCGCGTCCGGCCCTGGTCCAGGCCATGGTACGGAGCGAGAGTGAATGGGAGGCCGTCACCTCCTTCTGCGAAGCAGTAATGCTCGCAAAGGAGGAGGCGGAGCGCGTGAGGGAGAGGCAATCGCTGCGCCCTCACGCCCCTAGCCGCCGTAGGAGACGCCCTGGACGGGAGTCAATAGCCGACTCCCGGCCACCGTAGGCGCGGGCTTGCGGGCGGCGAGCAACGGGCAGCTCGCCGCCCGGTAAGGACCAGGCCCGGGTCGACGGCGCGTTGTGTTCCACGCGCGCCTCAAAGAGATGTCAGCACGAACTGACGGGGCCCTCTAGGGCCGATGCCGCCAGGGCTGCGGGATATTCGAAAGAGGTACCGTGGCCCTTGGCACAGGCAAAGGGGAGGATTTGAACTTAAAACCATCCATCTATCCCATCAGACCCAAAAAAAAAAAAGCCAAATCAGAGGTTTAGGCGTGAAAATGTAACATACATGTTACATTTTCACGCCTAAACCTCTGATTTGGCATAGAGATAGATGGCATCCTGGGGAAGCACATACATTTTATATCCTGTTAGCACGTTCCCGTGGGATAATTTCCGACATCCACGCGGGCGAAGCCGCGGGCAGAAGCTAGTAGATAAGGATAATGCGTCATGGGCCTGCATCAAGGATGACGCACCTAGAGCGTCATTGGCCCCTTGTGATGTTTTATGCGTATTTCGCCGTTATCTTGCGTCAATCTGTTAAGAGAAAAAGTTCTTTGTGTGCTTCGATTCGTATTCGTTGGTATTCAAAGGAAATATGGCCTCACAAGGTAGGATTTATTTATTTTAGTAAAATGTTACGGGGGTCGCCATCATTGTAAATTTACTTGTATTAGGTATTTGTTTGTGATAATAATTGTTTGTGAAATAAACGTATTATTTGTAGATAATCAGCAAGCAGACAAATTTTTTCCTGAATGTAGTGACGCATTATTCACTAATAAGCATGAACATTACCAACAAGATAACAATAAAGAAAATGATGTTTTTCCGAATGTACTTAGTCAATCGATTTTGCATACCTATTTCAAAGAAGAGTAAATTCATGGGACCATGTACCATGACCAATAGTCAATTTATAAATTATAATTCAGACACTAGCATTGAAGAAATTATGGATTCTGAAGAAGAGGAATGTAAGAAAAAGAAAAAAAGTTTAAAGTAAGAATATCTTAGGAGGAACCTAAGTCGCCCATTAAAAATAAGTCAGACCCTGGTCGTTTAGTGCCAGGCTGTATATTGAACAAAATATAATTTGCAATCGGAACACGTATGTATTTACATAATTATAATCATTCAAATCATTATAAGACAACCCTCTAAGTTCATATAATCCCATTGAATGAGTATTTTATGAAAAAGTAATTTAATGGCTTCGATCAATAATAGTACTAGATTCCCGATAAGCGCTTCAAAAACGGCCCGAAAAATAAGACCACAAATACTTTTGTGGTCTTATTTCAAATTAGTATGTTTTTAACCTTATTACTTAGACTTTAAATTTCATTTTAGAATAATGACTGAAAATTTAAAAATAGAATGATTTTATTTTCAAGCGACATTTTAAATATATTTTGCAATGGTAATTAAACTTTATGTTTAAGCATTAAGGTATATAATAAACTGAAGTTGTTAATATTATTAAACTTTTTTCTAAGAAATGTAGATGTCTACGTGTTGCAAACGTGGCCACTTGAGAGACTTATTTTCGTTCCTGATCCTTAATCTAGTACTATTATTGATCGAAGTTTAATGGGATTAAATTAACTTAGAGGGTTGTATTGGTGATTTTAATTATTATAAAGTTAATCAGATAAGCCATATTTGTTACGGTCGCGAATCATATTTTAATCAACATACAACCTGACACTGACCTGCAAATTCCAAAAAACCTAAGAAAATTTGAATTTCAGGGGCTTCCACCTTAAATAATATTACGCCAATATACGGGATGGTAACCGTTTTCGCGTCGCGGTGTCCCTTCCACCCCGTATAAGTTTGTAAACTGTTACCAAAGGTTTGCTATCCCTGACATATAAAAATGTATTCTAAATTAATAATAGCGTTATTGCTAACGCTAACGGGTTCATACAAACAAACAAAATTAAATTAAAAGTTCTTTATTTTGTCATTTCGCTGCCATGAATGCCACATCTAGTAATACATCGAATTTTACTTTAGATCCGTGTTTACTCGGTTGGTGATTAGTTGATATTTACTTTTTTTTTATCACTAAGTACCTCCCTATTCATTATACACCCCACCTACCTAAATGTACCTACTTCCTTGTGTTCCTACTTAAATGTAATATTAATGTAATGGATCAATGGTTGTCTGAATAAATAAAATTATTATTATTATTATTGTAAATCCACTTTTATAACGATGTTATTGTACGCTCGTAAACATTTTGTGTAGGTAAATTTAGTTTCTCAGTAAGTGAATTATTGTTAATTCTTAATGAGAAATAATAAAGTTCTTAAACCACAATTAATGGCCAAGAGTATTGTCAACTTCAATGTTTAATTTAGGATAAAAAGTGGTAGTTCTCTTTGTCTCAATTTTTTAAAATCTGTTTTTAAGTCAGTTCGATGTGACGCGGCAGGTGCGTCAATGTCCTCCCGTGATATTTGTTTATGACGCGCCTGGGGCGTCATTGGCCATGAGTCGGTTTGATAATCTGGTGGGTTAAGAATCTGGTGAATTGAGAATTTGGTAAACTGCTCATGAGCCGCTTTAAGTACCTAATCAATGGCGACGCTCTTAGGACGAGGGTGACATCTATTAAAGCCTAGTTATAGACTAATTCAATGACTACAAGCTACAACTGTGCTACAACATTGAAGTTGTAAAGAAAAGAAGAGAATTAATTAAAAGGGATTTAGAGCGGTTTGCTTCAGCTTGTGGCTTAGTTCCGCTAGTTACTATTTATAGCCACAAGCATAGTAGCATTAGAATTGTAAATTTACAATTGTAATGCTGGCTAAGATTGGTGAAACGTAACATTAAATGTTACACAAGTGAGCCAACCAAATGCAACATTGTATGTAAGGCGGTGTTCACGCCCTCGTTCGATGCGACAATCAAGCGATTTACGTCAAGCGACGCGCGCGCTTCTTTATTGGTATGGCGTGTCATGCCATGAAGTCACCCAAACACCTTCGGTACCTAAGTTGCCGATAGAAAATTTCATCGGGCACAAATCAAATTGTGGGGGCTGAGCCTTTATCCAAGCCGGGTACAAATCCAGTCTTCGAGCTGCTATTAAAAACGCACTAATAGAAATCTAGCAGCAGCCGCCGAGGCGTCTCCGTGGGAAAACCTTATAACATTTTGGGGTTCGAACCCAGGACCACACGCTCATCAGTATCCCTTGCGACCGACGAGGCAACCGTGTCAACGCGCGCGCGCGGTGAATATACCAATTCACCGCTTAGGTACTAGAAATAGTAGTTACAAAACTATATTCCAGAAACGGCCATGCATGCAATGTCCACTGCCTACAAGGATCTTTTGGCGCTCGAATGACGTTTACGGGAGGCGCTGTTGGTAAGCATTTTTGTGCAGTAGTTTTGTAAAATTTATTGAAAAAACAAAATGGCGGTGTTAGTTCACGCGCGAAAAGAACCTTATAACGCTATATGGTACACATAATTATTAGGTATATTAATAATACATACTCTGTTGACTTCCATGTACCCATATATTTGACAGCCCTCTTTAAGAGCCAAATTGGTTTTTTCTATGGAGTCATCGTTTTTACATTGTTCTATGGTAGATAAATCAGGTAAGGCCCACCTTCTTAATCTGTATGCTTCTTTCACCTCATCACAGGTATTGCAACATCTGATACAAAAATATTAGCTAGGTAAAGCCTTGACAAATCACAAGCCACATTGTGATACTTGTTTTCTTTAAATGTTATCATTATTTGATTTATCTTTTATAAAGTTTCATTTCTATTTTGTGCAAACAGAAAATCATAACATCTATGAGTCAACAAGGCCTACAATGTTCTAACACATTGTAAGCCTAGCAGACTCTTGTTTTGATTCTTTATCCATTTTCTATTTTGTGAAGTACTTGGTACTTATTGACAGGCCCACTCTGTCCTCCCATGCAAGTAATATTGGTGTTTCTTGCTGGCTTTCTCCATAGGATATGTACAATTGGAACCATGCACCTAGCTTCTGATGGCCCTTGTAGGTTTATGTGAAATAAAGTGAAATGTTCAAAATCACCTAAGGTTGATGGATTAATAACTTACTGAGATTCATTAAGTGCTGCTCCATAACAACTTCCACATGTTATAATCGCGACATCAGAAATGTTTTGTTTTACCTAAAAAAAAAAAAAAATACAATATAATAAATTAGTTACAACATACACAGTTACTGTTAGCCTGCATCATCCCACTGCTGAGCAAAGACCTCTCCCCATGACTTCCAGCTCATATACAATGAGAAAAAATATAGTGACTAGTAAATTGTCGATCTCGTCTTTTTATGCAGGGAAAGCACCTCGAAGAATGGTTTTAATCAATGGAGAACTTAATTAGGGTTCCTTTTATTTTGGTAGCCAGTTTGTTCATAAGAAAACAAAATTTTAATAAATGTATTGTGTTAGGTATGATTTGAAGGAGTTTTTTCTAAGGATTGGAACACCATGAGAACAAATGAATCTATACTGGAGGAACATCACCTAGTGGCTACCAACAATATGCTGAAATAGAGTAGACTAAAGCATTATATGTCAAACAACACCACAGGGAAATATTTGTGCACACTATTTTGACCTATATTGATCAATATATTATTGAAATCGCTCAAACATTAAACTGGTCAGTATGCACTGACCATTACATGGCGTAAGTCTGCACAAGTATGTTGCTTCACATGAAATTAATCCACCCATATGGGAGTAAGGGCTTGGGTACATTTGGGCTCAGTGTTAAGGATAATCACAACTAATGCTTGCACATAGGTTTTTGGGAATCTGGGCTGTCCAGGCTGGCAATGTTCTTCAGTACTTACCTATATTTTGACGTATATAGATAGAAAGAATGACTGCAGTAAGTGAATGTTAAAATCATAAACAAATTAATGCAAGCAGAATTCATAAACAAATTCAATAATCTTACAGTGGTAGAAGTTGCAATTTCTTGCTTTTTTGGTTCTTCTATAGCATTTCCATTCAAATCTAGTCTCCTCTTATGGATATTTTGTTCCATTTGCAGATGCTGCTCCCCTGACGAGTCCATAGCATCAAGTACTAAGTCTGAAATCAAACACAAAATATAGTTAAAAAAAACATTGTGAGGGCTTTATCTACCTTGCCTGTCTACAACAATTTTTTGTTTCCTGCTCCTATAATCTTTAATAGTTTTTAATTTCTGTTACTATTGATTTCAAGGAAACAAATTGAGGTTAAGTACTTTTAATGTACCAACAATTGAATCTTATCTAATCTAACTAGCCTGTATTGTCCCACTGCAGGGCATAGGCCTCCCTCTCCCTTTTCCACACAATTCTGTCTTTTGCGAGTGAGAGAGCCAGTCCTTACAGTAGGAGTCAAGCTCCAATTGAAGCAAACAATTGAATATGCCTTCAAAATGAAACCATTATTAGCATTAATTGAATTAACCATTCAAGATAATAACCTCACTGAAGAATAATCCTTGGTGGAAAAGACACCCAGGTAACCTTCGAAGCATCAAATCCATAAAAAGATTACAGTGAAATTCCAAAGCAATAACTGCCAATGCAAGCTAAGTACATACTCAGATTGTATAAATATGTACAAAATCTCAAAATACAATTGATATTGATATGAGATTGCATGTGCCTGGGCTCTGATGGTATTGGCTGGCCCTCTATTACCTGCTAACAATTTTTTTGCAATGTTCTTATTTTTTAAAGGCTTTTAATAAACAACAAGTATGGTGAGTGCAATTAAAGTTAAATACTTACAATTACATGAGATTGATGGAACAATGATATCTAAATTAATTCGTAGTTTATGACCTCTTGAAGTGTCTACGAACAATTCCTCCGAAATATTAGGGGACATGTAAGTATATAGTTCAGAGAGGAATAATAACACCATAATCAGCCCACCGGTTACAGTAACTGCAATGTGAATACATTTCAATTAGTATTTTAACAAATATAACGATATTTAACAGGAAAGTAAGAGTTTATGAATGTTTTACTTGCTGCGCCGGTTGTGGTTTTTATTCTAAAGTCCTCTAATGTTTTTGCATAAGCATCTAATTGCTTAAATTTATCAATTAATTGGGATGACATTTTGTCATTCACTTGAGTACCAATTATTACTTTATTTGTTAAATTTCCACAATTCGTTTGTTTTCTTCTTGAGTTAAGTTTAACAACAGTTAGTCGCCGCCCTCAATCCGTCAATCCTACTGTCAAGTGTCAAATAGTGTCATTGTATTGTGTCAATCCAAAAGATAACCAAAAAAATGGATATCCAAATACATCAAATTGAAGTCTCGACTAGTCTATAGCTGTACAAGGATCTTTGGGCGCGTGGCTAAAATCGGAACTAGCGCCGCTGTCTTGTTTTTCAATACATTTTGTGTTGTTATGTTTACCAACAGCGCCATCCGACGTTTCGGCCTCGACCATAGACCTCGACACACTTGTAACACTGAAAAAAAATAAACAAAGAAATTACGGCAAATGTGGCAATTACACGCCGCGTCCGATCATTTGTCAAAATACACTAGGTGATTGACATGTAGAATTGCAATTGGCCAAGCCCAACAATGTGTTATTTGACCAATCAACACGCTTGTTGTTTTTGTTGTGGATTTTTCCCCAATTTCATGGTTACTATACTGTGATACCACCGTCTATGGTTTTGCGATTTCCTTACCCTAAGGCTACGTGTGCACTGACAAGTGGCTTGCTTAGCGCTTAGTGCCTTAACATCATTAGGTACACACGCTAGGCGACTAGCAAAGGCGCCAAAGGCGCAGTGCGGCCGGTTGCGAAAATTCTAGAGCGTTCGTTTCATTTCACTACTCGCAAGGTGACACATTAGGCTCTAGAAGTTAAGCAAGCCACCTGTCAGTTCGTACACGGTAGGCTAAAGCCTAGAAACTAGAGCCGCGCGGTCGAGCCTCGTGAGTTCTTAATGGGGACGTGTTGCAAACAATAGCAAAAGCCTCGCGAGGCTTTGAGGCCGCGCGGCCCGTAGTGGGGACGCGGGTTTTTACAGTAGGTATTAGTAGGTAATAGACAAGTCACTAAATAATTGACGTTTATCACGGTCCATGATGATAAAAAATTAAAAGTAAAAAACCCTTTTTAAAAACAGGCTTTTATTTAAATGCGCTAAAAAGAAAAAATAAACTTTTACTTTAAAACTTTTACTATCAACTTATAACAGCTATTATCATATCTATCTATCTATATATAAATATATATTATATATAAATCAATTGCTGTTCGTTTGTCTAAAACTCGAGAACGGCTGAGCCGATTTAGCTGATTTTAGTTTAGAAAAGTTTGTCGTAGTCCAGGGAAGGTTTAAACGGTGAGAAAATAGGGAAAAATTGCAAGGAAGATAGTAAAAACAACAATTTCATTTTCCTATATAAACTTTTCTACTTAATTTCCTGTCAAACATTTGACGATCGTCCCTTCGGTACGGTAGTCTCGGGTCCACTCGAATTGAAGCACGTATTAGATAAAGGGTTTTGAATAGTAATAGGAGTAGGTAGGAGTAGGGTAGGAGTAGGGTAGGAGTAGTGTAGGAGTAGGGTAGGAGTAGGGTAAGAGTAGGGTAGTAGGAGTAGTGTAGGAGCAGGGTAGGAGTACGGTAGGGGTAGGGTAGGGGGGTAGGACACCACGCGAACTAAGTAGCGCTGGGCAGCTAGAAATAATTTATATGGCAAAACAACGTTTGCCGGGTCAGCTAGTCTATATATCTATAGTATAAAAATGAATCCCTATTTCCCTTGGTCACGTCATAACTTGAGAACGACTTTACCGATTTCATCCATCTTTTTTTTTTTAAGTTTTCTAATACTTTGTATAAGGTTATTACGGAAAAAAAAAATTAAGAAACTTTCTTAATTTTTTTTTTTGCGCAGAAAATTAGAAAATTTGAGAATTACGCTTTTACGCTAAAACTGCTGAACGGAGTAAGATGAAATTTGACACAAGGGTAGACCGTGATCTAGAGAAGGACTTGGGCTACTTTTCATCCTGGATCGGAGACGAAGTCGCGGGCAACAGCTAGTATGATATAAAAGCTTGTCGCAAGATTTAAGTACTCGTAAGTATTTACTTAGTTTAAAAATTTTAATAGTTAAAATCAATCACATAAAGTGATTTAATTTACTTGTTTATCTACACAAGTAAATCTCGCGACAAGCTTTTATCTATCTATACTTATAATAAATCTGTAGAAGTGAAAATTCTGTACATTGAAAATTTCAAAAAAATAAATGGCAGGGGTTGTTACTAGACCGACACCGAACCCAAAAATGTGATTAAAAAAATTTTTGTCTGTCTGTCTGTCTGTCGGTCTGTCTGTCTGTCTGTCTGTCTGTCTGTTTGTTCAGGCATCACGCAAAAACTACCGGTTCGATTACGATGAAACTTGGTATAATTATTCTTTAATATCCTGGGCACCACACTGGGTACTTTTTATCCCGGAAAAGTATATACAATAAAAAACAAACTTAATTTTGCGGTTCGATCCCTATACCCGATTACCACTGTCTGTACTGCACCAACCGCAAATACTAAGTTTGTCGTAGGTTGGGTCACCCGCAGTGGAGTTCATTTTTATTCCTTTTAGTTTTTAGAGTTATTTAGGTTTATTTTTATATGAGTCGTAGGTATAGATTTTAATTTTAAAGTATAGGTAGTATATTTGATAGTGTACGTAGTGACCGTAGGTTATTTTATAATACTGTTAGGTAGGTTTAGTCATTCGTATAGATATTAGTTTTTAGGGATTTTGCTTATTTATTGAGTTTAGATTAGTTATCATCAGAAATAGGTTTATTTAGGTATTTAATTTTCTGTTATTGAGTTTTTTTTTTTAATTAGTTAGGTACTTAGGTAAAGATATCATATAGGTACCCTCTTAATCACCACTAATGAGACACAATTTGTTTTCTATTGTAATTAGCCACAAAGGTCCCGCGACATAGATGGCATTCTGGGGAAGCACATACATTTTATCCTGTTAGCACGTTCCCGTGGGTAAACTTCCGACATCCACGCGGGCGAAGCCGCGGGCAGAAGCTAGTATCATAATATAAATTGTGTAATGTAATGAGTAATGACGTTATAAGTTGATAGTAAAAGTTTTAAAGTAAAAGTTTATTTTTAACCGACTTCTAAAAAAGGAGGAGGTTCTCAATTCGGATGTTTGTATTTTTTTTTATCTCGGTCTCAATCTGTCAAAAATACCTTGTAATTTCTCTAAATTTTTTACAAGTTTTTGACATTAATTGTCTCTGAGATGAGATAAACCATCTTATCTTTAAAGGTACCTACCATTTATAGTCATCATCAGTCTATAACAGTCCACTGCTGGGCATAAACTTCTCCTATTGCACGCCATTCAACTCGATTTTCGGCAACTCTCATCCAGCTGCTACCAGCCACCCTGCGAAGATCGTCGCTCCACCTACCCTGAGGGCGTCTCACCTTACGTTTACCGATTCGCGGTCTCCACTCAAGAACACGTCTACCTCAACGGTCATCGGTTCTACGACTAATCCACAAAGCCAAGACATAGGGGTCGATTATACTCTTCGGACTTCTGTATAATTTGTCGCACAATCCTCCTTGAAACCCGGCCTTCTTGAGCTCCGGTGGCTGAAACTCGTCGAGTCTCACAACAGCAAGACTGTTGTGAGAATAATGTATATTTTGCATTTTAATCTGGTTTAGTTTAGTCTAACAATAATGGTGACCTAGTAAGGACCTAGCCTTATTACTCGTTATAATTTTTTTATTAAAGTAATCATGTGGAAAAAGCCTGATAGAAAATGAATAGCAATTAATAGTTTAATGAGCTTTGTGCTAGAAAAAGTGCTTTAAATTAAGAATGGAGTTTATTCAAAATATAGGTCTAATATGCTTTAAAATGTCTATACATGGTCGTTTTGGTTAGTGTATGCCAATATACCTATATAGTCCCCTCGTCATCGTCCTATGCAGCGTAGCTAGAGGCTGGCCAGGGGCACAACCTTTAGGGGGCGCACTTTGCAGACCCACGTCTGCCTCATTTCTGTGTAAATGGCCAAAACAAAAGTGAACCTATCCGAGATGGAGCAATAATATAATATAATAATTTTCGAGCTCGCTTCGCTTGTTCTTGCATTATTCTTTCTCACAATTCTGAAGCTTTTCTGCATAAATCGATAAAATAACTCCTACGAGTATTTCTGTTAGAACGATCAAAATAAAAACTAACCTATCTGAAGAGAGGGGAACGAAAATGTTCACGCTCACTTAGCTCGCTCTTACATCTTATGCATATGCTTGAGCTTTTCCGCATAAGCCCACATAGGTAGTCGTGTTTTTTATGTGTATATTCTTTAGATTTATGAATCGTTTCTCAGACCTTATTCTAAGCACGACTTGGTATGGTATGGTATGGGAGTATGAATTAGGTACCTACCTATCTATAACCCTTAATCGTCCCGAATAGACTGTTTGTAAAACCCAAAAAGAAAAAGACATAAGATTTTAATCTATCTATATACTTATAATAAATCTGTAGAAGTGAAAATTCTGTACATTGAAAATATCAAAAAAATAAATGGCAGGGGGTGTTACTAGACCGACACCGAACCCAAAAATGTGATTAAAAAAATTTTTGTCTGTCTGTCTGTCTGTTTGTTCAGGCATCACGCAAAAACTACCGGTTCGATTACGATGAAACTTGGTATAATTATTCTTTAAGATCCTGGGCACCACACTGGGTACTTTTTATCCCGGAAAAGTATATACAATAAAAAACAAACTTAATTTTGCGGTTCGATCCCTAGACCCGATACTGCAAAAACCGCAAATAATAAGTTTGTCGTAGGTTAAGTCACCCGCAATGGAGTTCATTTTTATTCCTTTTAGTTTTTAGAGTTATTTAGGTTTATTTTTATACACCGTGATTTTTAAGTCGTCTGACAAAGGTGGTCCACTCAATGTATCCGACATAAAATACCTCTAGGCGTGTTTTTTTTTACCATTAATTAAGATAATAGGTACCTACAAGGAAAAATAATTAATACATTAGAATTATGAAACATCCTGTTAATAATGTTTACGCATCAAACAGTAGAACATACCTAACCATCGCACGAGTCGAGTAGATAGATCTTCGCTCGCAACAGAATGTTTCAACTACGTTATGCATCATAATAATGAATATTTTTTTCTTTTTTTTTTCTCTTAAATGCCATTTTTTTTGTTATGAATGTGTAGTAGTCATTGGATACATGAAGTGGGCTGCCGTTGTCAGACGACTAAAAAGTCACGGTGTATAAGTCGTAGGTATAGATTTTAATTGTAAAGTATAGGTAGTATATTTGATAGTGTAGGTACGTAGTGACCGTAGGTTATTTTGTAATACTGTTAGGTAGGGTATAGATATTTGTTTTTAGGGATTTTGCTTATTTATTGAGTTTAGATTAGTTATCATCAGAAATAGGTTTATTTAGGTAGGTAGGTTATTTAATTTTCTGTTATTGAGTTATTTTTTTTTAATTAGGTAGGTACTTTTTTTTTTTTTTTTGAGGATGGGAAATCATCAAATGACTCCCGCTCTGGGTGGAGCAGAGGGAGTGTCAGACTCCTACTGACTAAAACCCACCCGTGTTCCTTCCTTAGCCCTTTATGTTCCAGGGCAGCGGTAAACCTTTCGGATGATCCCGCTACCCTGGCAGGATTAGGTAGGTACTAAGGTAAAGATATCATATAGGTACCCTCTTAATCACCACTAATAATAATGAGACACAATTGGTTTTCTATTGTAATTAGCCACAAAGGGCCCGCGAGATAGATGGCATTCTGGGGAAACACATACATTTATCCTGTTAGCACGTTCCCGTGGGATAATTTCCGACATCCACGCGGGCGAAGCCGCGGGCAGAAGCTAGTGTATTATAAGTATGCTGGCTAACTATGGATGCAAAAACATTTTGATTAATAATAAGTTTGGGAAAGTTTCTTCGCATTTTTTAAGAAAATTCAAAACATTTTTAATATAGTTTATTTACATTTAACTAAAGTATGTAGGTACCATTTTGTTCGATAACTTTTTGCCATCTTGTAGGTAGGGACATGATCCCATTGCTATAGAAATTTTGGGACTTCTGATCAAAATACCGCGACAAGTGGTTTTGGCAGTCCTCTCGTGATGTTAACCTGACACTGTCTAAAGAATTCTGAAGAGACCGAAACAGGTGGAAATCTGAAGGTGCAAGGTCAGGACTATACGGCGGATGCATTAACACCTCCCAGTCAAACTCTCTTAATTTTTGCTGAGTGGCTAAAGATGTGTGAAGTCTAGCTAGATATAGAAGTTATCATGATGAAAAACCACACCCCTTCTGTTGATTAATTCCGGCCGCTTTCTCTCAACTTCTTGCTTTAATCTCATCAGTTGTTCGCAGTAGAGTTCAGAATCGATGGTCCTGCCTGGTGGTAACAGCTCATAATGAATAATTCCCTTCCAATCCCACCACACATACAGCATCACCTTGTTGCGAGTTAACCCGGGTTTCGCCACAGTCTGTGAAGCCTGACCGGCCTTTGACCACGACCTTTTTCGCACGTTCTTGTCGTACGTGACTCCACTTTTCATCACCGGTTATCAGCTTCTTCAAAAATGGTTCCGTTTCATTACGTCGTAATAAAGAATCACAAATGAGTACACGGTTTATTAGGTTTCTTTCAGTGAGCTCGTGAGGTACCCAAATATCGAGCTTTTTGTGTACCCAGTTTTTTTCAAATGCGCCAAAACTGTTTTGTGGTCAATTCCCAGTTCTTCAGCTACGTCGTAACAACTGATATGCCAATCTTGCTCCACTTTTTTAAAAATGGCATCCATTTTATCCGTAATAGGGCGACCAGAGCGACGTGCATCTTTGACATCAAAATTTCAGGATTGTGTACTACTCTTACAGGTCACACTGCACTAGGTCCATAAACATCGCTAATTTTTTTCGCGGTTTGCGTTGCATTTTTACCTTTTTTGTAGTAAAATTTTAAAATGTATCGAATTTCTTCATTAGATTCACTCATCTTGACAGTACGAAAAACAAATGAAAATCACACATTTTCCTAATTTGAATTTGGAATTATGTTCTTTAAAATTTAAAGTTTCAATGATACCAAAACCAGCCAGATACAAATAGTATAGCCAAAGAGATTTTATTACAAGTTCATACATACTATAACGCGAAAAGACTTTTTCCCCAACCTAATATAAATTACCCTAAAAACTGTAGTAGTTTTCCCTTAAGCTACGTTCGTACTGACAGGTGGCTTGCTTAGCGCCTAGAGCCTAATGAGTCACCTCGTGAGTAGCAAAGTGAAACGAACGCTCTAGAATTTTCGCAACCGGCCGCACTACGCGCTTGGTGCCTTCACTGGTCGCCTAGCGTGTATCGAACAGATGTTAAGTCACTAGGCTCTAGCTGCTAAGTAAGTCACCTGTCAGTGCGTACGTAGCCTTAGGGGACAACTTACGTAACCATTCTCGTAAGTCAACATAGTCTTAACTGAATTTCCACGTTACGATTTCTTAATTCTTAACAAGCTTACCTACAGTCGACAAAGTAGCGCCTATTTTGCATGAGTGGTCAAATGAACATCTACCCTTTCCTAGATGGGGTGCAAAAATTTTCGAGCTCGCTCTTGCGTCCTCGAGGAAGAAACACCTATTTCCCTTTGAATGGCTTAAGGAAAATCTAACCAATTCGAGAAGGAGTGAAAAATTTACGATCGAATCCGACTTTATTTTAATTTTTTCTTAATAATCTTTTCTGTATTTATGTCGAGAAAGTTAATTTTATTTCTCTATGATTACTGATTAGACAAAAGTAAAATTCTACTCAGGGTGAGGGTGCAAAATTTTCGAGCTCACTTTGCTCGCCTTTTAGGTAATCCCAAGTTCTCTTAGTTGGTAAATGTTGTAGGAAGACACTAGAATTGTTATGATATGGCGCTGAAGCTACAACTTGCTGAAAATAATCCTGCCAATGCCTATGAAGCCATTATCGCTCGCAAACTGATGGCGAGAAAGTACCTCTAGAAGAGTAGGTTTCAGTTCTGGTTCTGTAGTCAGACTAAAAAAGAGGCGGGTTTTAATTTGTTTGTGTTTCGTACAAAACATACCTTGAAAGTCTTTTGTAAAAGCTTAGTTTGAGGTGGGGGCGGTATTGTTGGTTTTGTACGCGCAGTGATGCCAACATCCATTAATTCTCAATCCCAATTTATTTGGGGTCAACGCAACATGTTTTTTCTTCAATACTTCTCTATTAGTCGTCATCTCGGAAGCCACCCCCTTCCTAGCCATATCATCTCTAACAGTCCATCCATCGTTTCTTTGGTCTTTCCCTACTTTGGTCTAGCTATCCAAATTAATACTCAAAACTCTCCTCAGGACATTTTCCTAATCGTTCCGCAGTGTTGCCAATTGACTAATAAAAGATTGACTTTAAAAACTTGCTAAGTTGCATTCAGTAGCAAGGAACCTATAATAAACTTTATGTCACCTTCATCGAACTTGGCACCCATCTAGATTTCAATACATTTGTCGATGAACTTGGCCTCTTATACAGTTATTATTAGTTATATACAGTTTTTGGTGGGGCTACCTATCATTCGTTTTTGTGAAGTTAACCTAGATATAAACGTTGTTCTCGTTATTTTTCCTCACTCTATCCTTGTCATCCCCACCACAAATCGCAACAGATGCGAAAAAGTTCTAAGTCGATAGTGCAGGAAGGGTTCATGAAAAATTGTCTCTTACAAACATGCGACACACTCTCTATCTCTTTCCATCATAAAAAGGGGCGTCGTCATGACAATGCTAACTTTTTATTGTTTTAAAAACTGTTTATTTTAATTTTGACAAGTAAAACAATAACAAACAGAAAAGCGATTGCAGAAATCTCAGGTTATTTTCTATCATCCGTTGAAGAGTTCTATTGTCTCCGAAGGTCTTAATTAGACCTTCATCAAATTAAACCGGGGTCGACTTGAGAGAGTACCCTTTCAATCCTTTTTGAACGTCAAAATTACATAAGATAGTCCTCCAAAAGGCCCGCCTATTTCCGCGCCTATTTAGGCGCTATAGCTGGATAGCCTCCCCATCAGCAGTCTGTTAAATTAGATGAACTTGATGCTTAGTAATTAACATTACAAAATAACAAGAAAAATACACAAATCATTGAATTATTTGTCATAAAATGTTAGCTCATGCCAATATACCAACAAACATTTTGAAAGTAAATTCAAGCTCAAAAACTTAAATAATAGCCTCCAGGCAGAAAGGGCGTGCCCGCTTACATGTGCAATGCAGGATTATGTTCATATAGGTAGCTGAACTAGAAGTCACAAATAATAAACTAGGACCATCGTAGTAAAATCAATAAACAGGTTACTATGAATTAATAACAAAACCATGATAAGCAAGATGACGGAGTTATACGGGAACATAAAATGCAGATGAATTGAAAACCTCTTTCTATTTTCAGTCTTGCATTTTTTTATTATTCAGAAAGTAAATGAATCATCTCAGGTTCTATGTCTCAATTTTATGTAACTGCCTAGGTAGATACATAAATTCAAGCGCGGGTAGGGTGGAAAGGTGTAAGGTGTAAGTTTGACGTACCTAAATTAACTTCCCTATTCCAGAGAGCCTAGACAAGTGACAATCGCTTTCAAAAGTGCTTTTAAAGCGTTTCGTATTTCTGCAGTGCGATTCTGTAACCATCTCACCGTGATAACTTACGTGAAGTGAGTGTGGATTGAGCTGTCATTCCAAATAATGCTAGGGATTGACTCTATTGACAGCTCACTCTACTCACTTCACTTAACTTTTCACGGTGAGATTTTTACAGGATCGCTCGGCTGTGACAACTTTTAACTGGATTAACATAATATAATCTTTTCGTCAATTGTATCCATTTTTGACTTTTCCAGTATCGTTTAACTAATAAAAGTTCACTTTGTCGGCCCTCAGGTGTGTTGATAGGGGTTTGTAGGGACGGGAAAAGGTTTGACGACCAAATAAAATAAGATTACGTAAAATTAAAAATTTATTGTCCATATGTAGGTAATAACCTAATTTACTATGAAACGTCAGTTTTTACCTATATTTGCTAAAAAACCAGTAACGGCAGTAGGTATTACTTGAGCGGTAGTAACTTTTCACTTGTATTCAATATATCTAATAAAAACAATTTCACTGCAAGATGACGCCTTGCCACATTCATAATAATTACTGTAATTATTATTAACATTATTGAGTATTATTTACATGTGTACAGTCTTTTAATTTATCTTAAAGAGATCACTTCTTAACATTGAAGCCTTCACCCGTGGGGTCTAGAATCCATGGATAGTTGTTGGGGCATTCCATGCAAGTGAAAAGACGCAGAGTCTCCCCTGGTAACTCGCGAGTTGTTAGGGGGCATGCATTTGGTAAAGAGCAGAAAGGTTGACCTTTCACGTCACATTTGTCTTGTTTCCACTCTTGGAAATCTCTGAGTGACGTCAACTCTGTGGGGTTCTGCATCCACTGGATTACTTGAATGAGAGAAGTGAAGTAAACGTCGTTCTTTTCCAACATCTCTTCTATAAATTTAATAAGCTCATCTCTGAACTCTTTCTTAGATTTAAGCCATGAAGCGTGGAAGTGGAAACCTAGCGGAGCACGGTTGGTACTGTAGTGGCGGTTGAAGTTGTGACGCAGAAGACGGGCAAACTGGTCTCCGGTTTGGATGTTAGAGCAAGAGTCAACCACATGACAACCAGGAAGAGATTCATCGAAAGTTGGGTCGTCTCTTCTGTCCAGTTCGTTCATTACCATTTCCCAAACTGGGTGGCTTCTTGATGGGCAGTTGTGAGCATTACCATTGCATTTGTGGGGCATACGGAAGTATAGTGTGTATGGCCAGATGGGAACACGATTAAGGGGAGCGGTAATCGACGCATCGTAAACAAAGTACTGGTCAGCCATCATTTCGAATTGCCTATTTCCACCAACACGCAGATAAGGTGCGCGGACGCCAATGATTGATGAGTCAGTTATGTTAGCAAACCGTTCTACGATCAAACGCCCTCCAGCCATTTCAGCTAGCCAGTCGTCGTAGCTTCCACTGCTCCAGTAGTTTGGATCGTCCTTGTGAGTAATAGAAAATACGGAGATTTCGTGACCTTTACGATGTAATTCCTGAACGGCAGCGTAGTTTGTGTATTTGTGAGACACGAAGAACGTACCACGAATCTGGCAACCATTAGGATTTTGACGCTGTCCGTTAAATATTTGTTCATATAAGTCAATATTGTCAACGTTTACGGCACCATTGAAAGTAATTGTTATCATTTGAGGTACTTGGTTAACCTCAATTCCTCCTGGGATACGAGTTCCGTCTGCTGAGCAGAAACAATCGGGAAGTGCACACTGGTTGGGGTCGCAGTCAGGGGCTCTGTTGGGATCCACGTCGACCGCTGTAAAGAAAAGTAAAGTTACACATTTGTCTCAAAAATACGTTATTTTTATGCATTTTTTTTTTAATTCCTTATGTACTTACTGCACGCGTTTTCATCAGATTCATCTTTGCAGTCAGGCTTTCCATTACAGAACAGTTCCTTTTCTATACAGTCGCCACTTCCGCAGGCTAATTTTCCTTCAGGGCAGATGGGCTCATCCGTTTTCAGGATAGGCAAAATTTTCCTGGGTTCTGGAATACAGAATATAATAAATCTAACGAATTCGCATATTTTTATTTATTTTGGAGGTTTTCGGTATATCGCTTATACACATACGCAGGTGCCACTTACATAATTACTTCGTTTGTGTTTTCATTGTAACAGTGTTCAAGGGTCAACAAGAAAATAGAAGGAAATCAAGCATGAAACAATGATCAAGTTACAGAAGACAAAAAAGTAAGGAATAGGATAGCTGATAAATAAGTAGGTTGGTATTTATTGTCAATTATATTTAAATGGTTATACAGATTTATTAGATGATTAAACTGTAAAAAAGATAAGAAATATTGGTATCGTATTATGAGTCCAAGATGTTATTTATGGTGTATTAAGAAGAATTTTTATTTCGATGAAAGAAATCATCGGGTTTTGAGTGATGAATTTCCCATCCAACCAACGTTTATTTAATTAAAATATTTGAATAGACTAGCATTAAAATATATTTTAACTGACGCTGAATTTATTTTAGTGCTTAAATTCCATGAATATTGTATTTAGTTCAGACTTGGAATAATAAAATATCCATTACAAAATATATTTACATGCTATTCTAGGTTTTGAAACGAAATTATTATTTCAAATGGCAAATAACTTTTAGAAATACCTTATTGATATATAGCAAATTACTTTGGTTAAAGCAGATTTGGTGTATAATACATAGGTAGCTAAGTTAATGTTGTGAACTATTCAACGGTTAGTAATAATTAGGTTCCCTCCACGTAAAATAATATTTTGTATATTGTCGTTAGTCAGTGTCATGGTAATGAAGCTTAAGCCATAAGTTAGCAAGTTTTGAAGGAATGCGCAGTAGAACTGTAGAGTGTTTATTATAAATTCATAAACTCTTATTTGTTTCTCAGCTAAAAATCAAACTTTTATTGAGAAAGTTCAGATTTATAGAATTTCTTTGTGCACTGTGTTTTTTATCAACTTTTAGCAGATTTTAAGTCCAGTGGTTTACTTTTATTTTATCATTTGCGATCTCAAAATTTGTGAAGTAAGTACCTTAATTCCTTTTTAAAATATTTTTATATTTATATTTTAACTTTCGTTTATATTATCAATACAAATAGATGGAAAACTTTGTATTTCATTTTCATTTTGAGATAATTAGGTAGGTACTTATTTGTTTAATGTAGTGCGTAGGTAAATTAATTATGTGTGTATGTGCAACGTGTTACATGTCCATAATTACAATGAAGTGTGTACAAATGTTAATAGTCTGTGTTTGGTGTACTTTATTTTTGTTGTAGAAATAATGTTAATGCGTAATAATCGGGTCGGTCCACGGCGGCCGATCCCTCTGTCCGGGGCCTCATGCAATACACCTTAACTACAGTGCGACGCGGCCCCTTCACCCAAGCCTAGTTGCTCGCTACGCGCCAATAGCTTCATTTCGGCACTTACTCTCAAGTTTGTCACAGTTGGCCACTTTACCCTTCCAGTCGCAGGTTTGTTTATCAAGATCGAAAGCCAGTCCAGACGGGCAAGTGATTTGTTTAAGACCTGACCTAGTGCACCTGCGTTGACAAGAAATGTGACATTTAATTAAATGCATAATAGTAGGAAGTGGGCATTCGGAAGGCTAACAGGTACTCCGGCTTGCGACACTGGACCGGGTCCATAACGGAAGCTTAGCCCTCCGCATGTCCACTTCCGCCATACGACGGAACTTACTTTCTACTTTATCGCAATTCTTAACATTTGTTTTCCAATCACAAGTTTGACGGTCGATATCGAAGGCGAGACTGCTTGGGCAGCGCACTGAGGCGAGCCGAGTAACGCCGTTCTCACTGCCCGGGTCGCACCTGTACACAGCGATACTCTTAGCAAACTCTGCCAACACTTAATATGTAAACCTTATACCGATGAATAACATAAATACACAGTCCTGCAGCTAAATGAAACCAACAAGATTATATTATCAAATTTCTGTTAAGCATCGTCCACATTAGTGACATTTCAACGGACTGTGCTCTGTCACATTACCACGCTACTCGTAGCTAGCGTACAATGTACACATACACAGGGTTCGTGCGACGTGAGACCTTGGAATGGATTGGTGTGTGACATTAGATTGTTATTATTTTTTGCATCCGTATATTTATCACAGTCCGGTATATCATCCATTGAAATGTCACAAATGTGGACGTAGATTTAGATGTAAATTACACAGTTATGCTAGATATGCAAGACACAATTAAGGAACTTACTTGTTTTGGGGTAGGTGCTACTTAATTTCTTAAGCCCGTGTCCTAACCAAATCGATCGGTCGCGCAAATACGCGATCGCCACGTTCATATAGCTGTCACTGCGCGACCACTCGCTAGGGTTCGCCGAAAAAAATGAACGCGGCGGTCACATGATCGCGCGACGACCGCTTTGGTTTGAACGCGGCCTTAGTATTGTCCTAATGGGCAGTATATCATAAATTGAATGCTTTTTAACGAATATATGATATAATTTGTAGAGATGACAAAAGAAGCTTTGTCAAAACAGATACTAATACGTTATGTAGGTACTGCTGAAACTTGAGTCATCAATATTAAAAGTATAGTTACAGTACGTACACTAAGCTTTGACGTTGTACAAGTTCAATATTAACTCACAAATTCACGGCACGAGGGTGACCGTTCTGTGCACAGACTGGAATATCAGTCATTGCCTCACTGCATACTAAACAGCGTCCATAAATAAATCAAACGGCAAACAACGGTCCTTGGTCACATTCACAGCTTTAATAAATTAAGTGACTAAGTACCTAACTTAATGTTAATATTTGGAATTAGTCGACTATCAGCACCTTGCTGCAAGGAACTTTGTGCTAACTTTCTGTTGCAAGTAGGTACAGCTATGTCGTTTATAATACTAAGTGTAGGTATATAATACCCATAAAGCCAACCTTGCAAGCTTTCATTACGACTGACTGATTCATGGAACTGGTTCGGTTACTAACCAGTTTTCTCTAGACTCTGATAGAAACATGATAAAGTTATGACGACAGAATAACATTGCAGCTCAGTAATATTTCGAAACTACTATATCACAACATTCACAACGTGGCGTGGGTATATTAAGTCGTTACAACAAATGAAGTATGCTAAGCCGTAGTTGTGCAAAACATACCTGACTACATCGCGGCAGTCTCCTTCGGTGGAAAGACGGAAATATTCGTCAGCCGGGCGACCATCGCACAACTGTTCTGGGGTGGCGTCATCTCCTCCATCTTCCTCCTGCCGCTTAACTCGCGTCTCGCCATTCACTACAGCAAAAAATACGTCAGCCACTATTGATTGTTACGGGGTTAACAACTTGGATTTATATAACCATGTATCTATCTAATATTTTGAGCCAGAAACAGAGTTCCAACCAACACGCGCTCATTAGGTAACACCACTTAACGTAAGTCGCTATTACAACACAGCGGGTAAAGGAATGTAGTACCTGCAGTTTCATTGCAGTGCCGTACATGTAGGTATATAGATACATGCCGTGCTCATTAATTGCAGTAACTAAGCATATATAGTTTTTATATTCATGTTGAATGCGCCATGTTGTTCACTTGTATGCAATACGAATAACGAAAGCTTTAATTACGTGATTAGTTAATGATGTCTTTCAAAGCTGTGAAGTGTAACTGCGAGCTTTGTTATATAATTACGATTTGTTTCTCAATTGTTTAGGGTTTTTTGCTGGAGTTCTAAGCTTAGAATATTCTGAGTCAATTGCAGCTATATTCCATGTCGGCATTGAAAGTTGAAACGTTGAAAAGAAATCGAGGTCAAGCGAAGTAAACGAGCCACGTCGGTAGCCGGCGGTCTTTCTTTGTTACTTTAAAAGTGAACTTTAACTTATGTAAACGTAGTTATTCGACAACATAATATATTTAAAAAAATATTATTTTATTCATTTTCAAAATTGTAGTGTAATTGCAAACTAGGTTCTTTTTTATGTTTTGTGAGACTGATATAACATTATAAACTGTAATCACCATTAATCTTTCAAAATAAATGCAATATACGAATAATTAATTAGGAAGGTGTGAATTTAAAAAAAATATAAAACTCTATTAAAAAAACCATAGGTATTTCAATTGATTGATTAAAAAAAAATAGTTAGGTATATAACGTCATAATAAAGGTAAACAGCGGCTATTTACCGGCACACAAAAAAATCATAGAAGATAAAGATACTTTTTTGTGATATTAAATAGATAAAAATTAAATAGGTAAATATAATATGAATGCATCGAGCAAATTATACTTAAATATTTCATGTCAAATAAATATATTTATCCTCTAGATTTATAGCAGTCTATTTTGGTAATAAAAAAAAAGAATAGTTACCGAGACAGCTGAGCAACAACACACCAAGACACAGACACGCGTGTCGAGCCATGATGCTCGGCGAGGACTGGTCGCTGCGACGTTCGCCGTCAAGAAAGTGCAAGAGGTCTCCGTTGCCCCTCTTCACCTATTTGTATTTATATAACCTGGCAGCGCACACTCGACACCCAGCAAGCTCAGACACATCAGCCGTCCTATAGGTACTACACCTCCGGGCGTTATAAACTATTGTACTAAGATCACAGCTTTTAATAAGCCTTCGAAGCCCACGGGAAACAAAGTAAATGATAATGATGCTATTATTGCTAATGATTTCAGTAAATCACCTTCAAAACTTTCTTTTGCTTTTCGACGAATGCAGCTTATTACACGTTGCATTATTATATTTATCATCTATAATTTTACTTGTAATATTTTAATTTCTTGCCCGTTCTTCTCCATAGAGATCTACGCTTTGGAATGGGCAACTAGCTTCAACTTTCTGACTAACTGACCGACTATTTAATTTTGACAATTCAAAAGTGCCTGTAAATGGTTTAATTGAAATAAATGATTTGAGTTTGAGTTTGAAATATATTGTAGTGAAGTTAATGAATGATTAGGTACAATGGTATCTGTATCCTTTGGCAAAGTTTACGTGCTTGAGCTATATTACTCTTCAGGTGTTGCTAATAAATGTATTTCAGTTTACTTAAATAAGTATATTTTGCCAGTTCATTCGGAAACAATTGGATTTATATGTTTGGATTAACAATTGGATTAAACTAGCGACCCAAAACTTTATTCACATGTGACGTGTGTGTAAAAAAATAGAGATTTCTGCACCTACTAAATCTAAGTTAAATACTAATGAACTTAGTTTTTAAATCTTCCGAAATAAATTTAATGGACTAAATCATAGTGCAAACCGCATTCAAATCCAGTGTATAGTTTAAAAGAACTAAGCGGTCACACAGACAGACATTTATCTTTTATATCTATATCTATTTTATATACTTATAATAAATCTGTAGAAGTGAAAATTCTGTACATTGAAAATATCAAAAAAATAAATGGCAGGGGGTGTTACTAGAACGACACCGACCCAAAAATGTTATTAAAAAAATTTTTGTCTGTCTGTCGGTCTGTCTGTCGGTCTGTCTGTCTGTCTGTCTGTCTGTTTGTTCAGGCATCACGCAAAAACTACCGGTTCGATTACGATGAAACTTGGTATAATTATTCTTTAATATCCTGGGCACCACACTGGGTACTTTTTATCCCGGAAAAGTATATACAATAAAAAACAAACTTAATTTTGCGGTTCGATACCTAGATACCCGATTACTGTACCAACCGCAAATAATAAGTTTGTCGTAGGTTACGTTACCCGCAGTGGAGTTCATTTTTATTCCTTTTAGTTTTTAGAGTTATTTAGGTTTATTTTTATATAAGTCGTAGGTATAGATTTTAATTTTAAAGTATAGGTAGTATATTTGATAGTGTACGTAGTGACCGTAGGTTATTTTATAATACTGTTAGTTAGAATTAGTCATTCGTATAGATATTAGTTTTTAGGGATTTTGCTTATTTATTGAGTTTAGATTAGTTATCATCAGAAATAGGTTTATTTAGGTAGGTAGGTATTTAATTTTCTGTTATTGAGTTTATTTTTTTTTTAATTAGGTAGGTACTTAGGTAAAGATATCATATAGGTACCCTCTTAATTACCACTAATGAGACATAACCTGGGGAAGCACATACATTTTATCCTGTTAGCACGTTCCCGTGGGATAATTTCCGACATCCACGCGGGCTAAGCCGCGGGCAGAAGCTAGTTAATAATAAATATGTAAAGTTGTCGAAAATTTACCACTGACGGGACAAAAACGGGTAATTCGGTTTTTAAGGGGAGGATTTGAACTTGAAACTGTATGTTACATTTTCACGCCTAAACAACTGAACTTCTGATTTGGCATAGATATAGATGGCATCCTGGGGAAACACATACTTTTTATCCTGTTAGCACGTTCCCGTGGGATAATTTCCGAAATCCACGCGGGCGAAGCCGCGGGCAGAAGCTAGTTTAAAATATTTTTATTTTATTGGTATACATATTATTATAAAATTTGTGTCAGCAGTTTAATGTAATCTTACATAAAATCCCAAGACAGGAAGTTTTAGCCACGGCGGACGCAATAAGCCAAGCGGAAGATGATGCTGACTGAATTATACACACACCTTTCTTTACCTAATGATAGAGCATAAACGTAGGGAACCTGCGAAGTTACCAACATTTAAATTTTGATATCTAAATAAAGTGACAGTAGGTATTCTTTGAAAACATAAAATAGTGAAAGTTCTTCGCCTCTGTCATTTACAAGTAGATACGAAAAGGAAATTTTTCCATCAGTTGTATTAGAAAATCGCAGCTGTTATTTATTTTGTTCTTATAATATATCCACACATCCTGCAATTGCTAATTTTTGTATTTCCGTTTCGGCTTACACGAAAATACAATTTAATACCACGTGTCTTATAATTTCTCTGTGGTAGGTTATAAAATGTTTTTCAACATCGATGAGACTTGCTGAGCATTACTTTTAGTTTACTAGGGAAACCTGGATTATTTTTAAACCTTTTACGAACTCATTAAGACGAAAGATAACTGGACAACCGGTCTCCGTGTGGGTCTTATAAAACTGAATAGGAAGATACTAGAAGGTACTTACAGAACCTGGCACATCGGGTCTATCATTGACAAAAAATTTGATACGTTTTGCGTAGTAAGTAGGTAACTGATCATTTGAATATTACATAGGTACCAATATAATGTGTGAATTATACTATTACAATTTATTAAATGGTAATAATCACAGGTCGCAGTAGCGGGTGGGTATAACGGGGCCCCTAATAACATCACTAACTTGTTTTACGAGTCAAGATTCTGTGGTCACACATATGTTTTAAGTGAACATATCAACACGTTTGCCACGTGTGGATATGTCTACTTATACCACATTTCTTAGAATTATTGGCCTTAAAAATATACCTCACTGCTACGAATAATTATTTAAATTTTTGGGCTCTAAATAAATTCATGAACAGGTACTTTTTCTGCAATTAAAGCTTTCATTTAAAATTACTGTCAAGATCAGTAATGTTATGTTAGGAAATAGCTTCATATTACTTATGTACGTATTATGTAACATATTCTTAGAATAATATATAGTATACTTTCTTGTATTATTATCCTAACTTTTTAAATATGCTTTCTGTAGGTTTATGCATTGACACAAGGTTGGTGTTAAAATCGTGTTTGTTCACTACGTATGCAAGTTTTCGAGATAATCGCAACTTTGTTAGAGTCAGCTTCTATTTTAACCACGGGACACGGGCACCATGGGCACCCATATTTAAATGTGATCAGAGGGGCCATTCACGTAATTTTACGAACGTTCACAGTCTGATTTGTCTCAATCTGTCAAAAATTCCTCTAATTTCCCTACATTTTGACAGGTTTTTGACATTTGTTTGTCGCTGAGATGAGACTGCGACTAGATTTTGACCGTTTTAAATTACGAGAATTGGCCTTCTGATCTCGGTCTCAATCTGACAAAAATACCTCTAATTATCATACATTTTTGACAAGTTTTTGACATTGATTGTCGAGATGAGATTTTGAACATTTTTAATTGAAGAACTTGGCGATCTGATCACTGGGTAATACTTTTTATTCCATGGCATGGCATACAAGGTAAGGAGAGTAGGTACGCTATGATTGGAACTATTGCAATTTTATATGTATAATTACTTAATCCGTGATCAATGGGAGAGTAACCACACATTCAAAGCAGCCAGGGGAGATTATTTAAAAAAATTTCGATCATCGATCGCTTTAAGCAATCACCAAAATCGAAACATTTAACCACTATCCTCCTTTGTATTACAATCACTATTTACTAACAAGTGAAACCACAATCACAAGGATGTGTTTAACTTTTCAATATACTCGTATTAGCTAACTACTTGCCTACTCGTAAATCAGGTAATTGATATACTTAGTTAGGTATAAGTTTTACAGTATCATCAGATAGCTAGCTAGATCATCTATTTCAACAGCTACATCATAAGTCTATTACAAAGTCACCAAATAACATAACATAACTTCATATAGTATATGGGTTTAGTGGTATACCCACATATACGAATATGTTTGAGTACCATGTTACAAGTGGCCGCCCTAATGCTACCAACCGGCCACAAATCCAGCTTCTTCGAGCCGCTACTGAGAAATTCCTAATGGAAAAACCTAGTAACACTTTGCCCGACCTAGGAATCGAACCCAGGACCTCTGGATGAGCAGTCGCGCCAGCGGCCAATAGACACACCAGGCAGTCTAAATAAATGAAATATGAAGACTCGTCAAAGTATAATCACCTAGTCGCGGGAAACACTTGGATGAGGGACGCACGGAGCCGGGAAGTATGGGAGAAGAAAGGGGAGGCCTATAGCCAGCAGTGAGTGAACTCGGGATGAATTGATGATGATAATAGTCGCCTAAGTATTAGCAGCCGCGCGGCTCGATCGAAGGCTGAGCTACGCTTGCCGAGGTCAGTCCGACGACACCCCTCCGTGCCTCGAAAAGCATTTTAAGCAGTTGATTCCGGCTGTCATTTGTAGATCCTTAACAGTCGTTACGAGTAGTCAGAAGCCCGAAGCTCTGACAACCAGTCTTACTAAGGGGTATTAGTAATAGTTATGGAGGTCAGATAGGCAGTCGCTCCGAGTAAAATACTGGTATTCAGCTGCATTTGGTTAGACAGGGAGCCGACCCCAACATAGTTGGGAAAAGGTTAGGCTAGGCAGGCAAAGACTTGTCAGAGTTTTTGTTCGATTAAATACGTCGTTCATTATAAGACGATGTATCTACATAATCTTAGAATGTATTTAAGCTTGTTAAAATTTTTTGAGACATACCTATAATACATTTTTAGATTATGTATATATGCATATACTTATCTACTAAATATTTTACAACTGAGCATAGTAGATACTAGGTAGACTTATATGTTAATAGGTTAGACTAGACCTTCAGAAATTAATCGTTTTCATTTTATAAAAATTATAATCGTGTAGTATTAGGTTCCTTTTTTGCATACTTGTTGAGTGAGACTCACTTTCGATTAACGATAGAACCTGTTTTAAATAAATTTATGTCAATGTCAAATAAAGGTGCAAAGAAGATCCCGATATAAAGGTAATATGCAAATCCGCTTGAGATCGGTTTAATGTTATTAGGACATGATATGTAATTTATTTATTTAATCTTGTCAGTTAAATACAATTAAGGGCCGATTTTTCTATCGCCAGATAACTTTTAATCGAGGAATAAAATTGACGTTTGACAGTTTTTGTATGAAATTACTGTCAAAATTTCAAAATTATTCCTCGAATAAAGTTATCAGATGATTGAAAAATCAGCCGTTAATTGTTTTTTAAATTACTTATTACTATTCATTTATTTAGGAGTTATGTAATAGGGGTCACGTAAATATGCACAACTTTAAATCTTTCAAAATGTCTACATATGTAAAAGTTTATCTGAAAATGTCAATATATTCAGAGGTCACCTCTATTTTAATATACCTTCTGATTAGGAATATATATCTGTTAAAAGTCAAGGGCATCGAATTACCTGCCATCATTATGGAATATTAATTAAAACATTTACCTACTTGTGTTCCCGACTGATGACGGTATACCTACTGCTTTCTGTCGTATGACAGTCTGGGGGCCTACTCCGAAGTGCAAAGTACGAATGTTCGGATGGGACCGACGCATGGCCGAACCGAATATTATTGAAAAATGCGAAAAATATTCGGATTGGCTCAGTTGGGTCGGGACCATAGTCAATCGAAAGAGTGTAAGAGTGTAGGATCGGAACTGATCGAACCAAATAGTAACTTTGTAGCAGGAAACGGCCGAACATTCGGCCGATACTACTTCGGAGTAGACCCCCAGTACTTCTGTAGATATACCTACATCAGGACCTCGCCTATGACAGTTCAACAAGTGTAATTTGTAGTATATAGTTGTACACCTAGGCAAGCAACGTTTTATATTTGATGTATTTTATGTAGGTAAATAAATATGTCCGATATCTAAGAAGACGTTCTATTTGTGGTCATGTTGAAGGTAGACGAGTGTACTGCTGTACCTATCTACTTTTTGTTGATATAAGTAAGTTTTTTTAGATAAGTAATCCGTTTTAGTAGGTCTTAGCAGATTTATCTTTTTTTGTCTAAGAAATCGAAGGTATATAATGTATAGTATTTGATGTGTTTGCATCATCATAATTACTAGCAAGTGTAAAACAAATGTTTGTTTGTTCGTCATTTAGGCCTTTATTTATAAAGATGATTCGAGGTAAGTAGTAACTGAAATGACTATAAATCGTTAAAATTTGGTAGATGCAGTAATTGGTTTGGCTTTGGCTGTGCGTAATTTGGAAGAACATGTATTACCTTGATTGTAATACACAGAGCTGAGATTATTATTACTTCACTAGCTTCTGCCCGCGGCTTCGCCCGCGTGGATGTCGGAAATTATCCCACGGGAACGTGCTAACAGGATAAAAAGTATGTGCTTCCCCAGGATGCCATCTATATCTATGCCAAATCAGAAGTTCAGTGGTTTAGGCGTGAAAATGTAACATACAGTTTCAAGTTCAAATCCTCCCCTTAAAAACCGAATTACCCGTTTTTGTCTCGTCAGTGGTAAATTTTCGACAACTTTACATATTTATTATTAACTAGCTTCTGCCCGCGGCTTCGCCCGCGTGGATGTCGGAAATTATCCCACGGGAACGTGCTAACAGGATAAAATGTATGTGGTTCCCCAGAATGCCATCTATCTCGCGGGCCCTTTGTGGCTAATTACAATAGAAAACCAATTGTGTCTCATTAGTGGTGATTAAGAGGGTACCTATATGATATCTTTACCTAAGTACCTACCTAATTAAAAAAAAAACTCTATAACAGAAAATTAAATACCTACCTACCTACCTAAATAAACCTATTTCTGATGATAACTAATCTAAACTCAATAAATAAGCAAAATCCCTAAAAACTAATATCTATACGAATTACGAATGACTAATCCTACTTAACAGTATTCTAAAATAACCTACGGTCACATCGTACACTATCAAATATACTACCTATACTTTAAAATTAAAATCTATACCTACGACTTATATCAAAATAAACCTAAATAACTCTAAAAACTAAAAGGAATAAAAATGAACTCCATTGCGGGTGACTTAACCTACGACAAACTTATTATTTGCGGTTGGTACAGTATCGGGTCTAGGGATCGAACCGCAAAATTAAGTTTGTTTTTTATTGTATATACTTTTCCGGGATAAAAAGTACCCAGTGTGGTGCCCAGGATATTAAAGAATAATTATACCAAGTTACATCGTAATCGAACCGGTAGTTTTTGCGTGATGCCTGAACAAACAGACAAAAATTTTTTTAATCACATTTTTGGGTTCGGTGTCGGTCTAGTAACACCCCCTGCAATTTATTTTTTTGATATCTTCAATGTACAGAATTTTCACTTCTACAGATTTATTATAAGTATAGATATAGATAGATTATTTTCTGTCAAAAGTACCAATACTGAGTTTTGAGTTACTCAGACCGCGCATTCAATTTCTTCGACATAAACTTAGCACCCCTATATCCCCCTTTGAGGGGAACTTTATTATTTACTTAGGCAAATTTCAAGTTTATTAACTAAATGAATAAGATTTTTCATATAAACGGTATCCCCGCTTTTCACCTCCACAGGGGTGGAATAAAAAAAAAATTGTTTGGGATGTATTCATAACTTGACTCAAAGATTATTTATACTAATTTACGAGTTAATCAAGCCATGCAGTAAAATCCTCCCCTGATAAATTGACTACCCCATTTTAGCCCGTCAGGGCTAGATTTTCAAAAAACCCTGATACACATTATTCTTTACTTTCAATATTAGGTATAAATACTGAGTTTCGAGTCAACCGGACTGCGCGCTAAAATTCTTCCATACAAACTTTGAAACCCCCCAATCCCTTATTAGGGGGTAGTTTTTAGAATAAAAAAAACTGACAATCTTCATAATTTATTTAGATAAGTATTCGTGCTAAGTTTCAAGTTTATTAACTCAAGGAATAAGATTTTTCATACAAATTTTCATCCCCTATTTTATCCCCTTGGGGGTAGAATTTATCAAAATCCTTTCTTAGCGGATGCCTACGTCATAACATCTACCTGCATGCCAAATTTCAGCCCGATCCCTCCAGTGGTTTGGGCTGTGCGTTGATAGATCACTATGTCAGTCAGTCACGAGTTTTATATATTTAGAAGATACTTTTCCGGCATAAAAAGTACCCAGTGTGGTGCCCAGGATATTAAATAATAATAATAATAATTTATTTCATAAAGTGGTACAGTCTGTTACAAAAATAGGATGACAATTTAGGAATAGTTTACAACTGATGAGTAGGTAACAAAACAATTTAACGATTTGATGTCCTAGCTAGGTTACTTAGTAGCCTGTATTAAGGACAATCAGCACTCATTTCCCGAAAAATAGGACAAAGTATTGCTTAGACTGTTACATAATTATTAATAAAATTTAGAGCCGAATAACAAAAGTCCAATATAGCAATGTGTGTGCTCGCGCGCGTGTGTGTGTTGGGGTGTGTGTGCGCGTGCGAATGTGTGTGTGTTTAAGTGTGTGTGTATATTGTGTATTGTGAGTTACTTCATTGTTGTAAGAAGGGATTCGGTATCATCGTAATTTTTGGTAGATAGAAATTCAGTAATCCGCTTTTTGCATGTTAGCTTACAGCATGTTTGCAGTGGGATTATAGCGTTAATTTTATTATATAGAGATGGTCCTTGATAACAAAAGAATCTTTTTGTAAAAGTAAAATATGGATGAGGTACAGTATATACCCTGTTTCTTCTTCTGGGTATAGTCGGCTGATGTGCAAATGGACTGTTAGTGTGTTGATGTAAAATCGTGCTGAGTATGAACAATTGGCGAACGGTAAGGACCCCACATTTCTGGTAGAGGTCAAAAGTTGGATAAAGTATTGAACGAAAAGTGGCTACCTTCAGGACTGCTCGTTGTGCTACCTCAAGAGGCTTGAGAATTGATTTAGCAGCACCACCCCAACTTGTAATACAATATGAGATTACAGACTGACACATTGCAAAATATACGGACCGTATAAGATGAACGTTGGCAACGTGTCTAAGAGTTTTAAAAAGATAAATCAACTTGCGGACACGGCCAGTCAGAAGAGTGATGTGTGTTTTAAAGTTGAGGTGCTTGTCTAGGGTGATACCAAGGTATTTAATTGTGTCAGTAGATTTAATTAGTGGGCAGTTACAGTTTAAAGTGTTTAATTGGCAGGTGTGAGCTTGCAAAGTTACGGAAGTCGGAGGTTGTGATGTGATGTTGAGAGAGAAAGTGATGAGTTTTGTTTTAGAGGTATTTAAAGTGAGTGAGTGAGACGTGAGCCAGCTACGTTCGACATCAATCCCTTTCTGAGCGGTAGCTTGGAGACTAGACCACGAGCTGTCGAAGAAGGTGATGGCGGTGTCATCGGCAAAAGAAACAATGTTTCCGGAAGTTAATTTCAAATTACAGAGATCATTAATGAATACCAAAAACAAAGTTGGACCCAAGACACTGCCTTGCGGTACGCCGTAGGTGATAGGCAGTTCCTCACTTAGATATTTATCGATCTTGACCCTTTGTGAGCTTGAAAGAATAATTATACCAAGTTTCATCGTAATCGAACCGGTAGTTTTTGCGTGATGCCTGAACAAACAGACAGACAGACAGACAGACAGACAGACCGACAGACAGACAGATCGACAGACAGACAGATAGTCAAAAAAATTTTTAATCACATTTTTGGGTTCGGTGTCGGTCTAGTAACACCATTTATTTTTTTGATATTTTCAATGTACAGAATTTTCACTTCTACAGATTTATTATAAGTATAGATTACATAAGTCGGTTCACTGCGGATATTTGTATACTAAGGTTCTTAATTATATGGATATGTACTTTTCAGGAAAATCATGAAGAAAATATTAGATGTAATATTCATGGGTAAATTCTGGCTCTAACTGGCTCGCCCAGCGGCCGTATTTTTGTAGTTCGTCATCAGACTTACCGTGTTACCAATTTAATTAGTGGCGAACTTAGGTATCTGTACCTACTGCAACCTGAATACACGGAACTCTTAACAACGTAATTATTGTAATAAGTATTGCATGATTCATGTTTTTAGAATGCGTTTCATGTGCATGTTTTGTCGTTTTGTTTACAAGGATATCGGAACAATCTGGAACTTTAAAGCTTACGTCACACAAGTTACGTTGTAAACAACCGAATTTATAATGTGCATATTGAATGCGTCGGTAATAAATTAAGTAAGATGTGGGTTAGGTCCCTTAAATTACTATCCGGACTCCGGCACGATAAGGAGTTGGGACTTAATTGGTTTATTGTAGGTGCTTGAAAATGTTTACAGCGTTTGATAATCCTTTACCAAGTGCTGTTAGCATTTTCAGATTGGCATACAGTAAGACCCGTTATACAGGCTCAATTAATTTATGAAACTATTTTAAGATGACTGGAACTAAACGCCAGTTGATGTATGGATGGCCTTGCGGCAACATCCGGGTACCACAGTTATGTAATGTTCGAGGAACGAGGCTCATGAAATAAACAACAACGCGGCGCGGCGCGGCGGCTGATGCCGCGGGGTCAGGCGGCGCGCGCCGGCTGCGTGCGCCCGCGCCGCCCGTACCGCGCTCCATCGAACCTCCCGCGACTCTTCTCGCAACGGGTCAACGTGATGCGCTAGTGAATGGCTCGGCTACGTCTCACGTAGGCACGATGGATGTAATGTGACAGACAGATTTTAACTTCTGAATTCTAAACGCACCTACATACCTACTAGTTTGGGCGTCAGAGGCTGATCGACCTTTTTGCTTCTGTAGTTCTGACTATACTAACTGTTTCCATAATTAATATTCTTATGATAATTACTACGACAAAGAGCCCTCCGAAGCACGCCAGGACCTCCATGATTTGCAAAAAATCACCCACATCCGGGGTTCACTCATCAAATATATGGGGAGCCCCTAATTTTATATACTCAAATAGAGACTCGTATAACTACCCAGCTACACGCTCTATCAGATTGGAGACACGGAAGCAGACAACAAGGCTTTGTATCTTATTAAGTAGTATTTTCTACGAATTCGTCTCTAGGTTATTGTATTTTTTATTAGTGAAGATGTTTCCCTTCTATTCATAGAACGATTGAAAATGTTAAATGTTGCTACAAGTAGTTAGTTAGCATAGTACGGAGTTTCAATAGGATATGAGGCCAGTTTATACTGGTTTCGTACCACTGACGTGCGGCCAACTGTACATATTATGTACTTCGAGCCTTTTTGTTTAGTTTTGATAAATTTGCTTGACTGCAATTGAAAATAAATTCCAAATTGGATGCAAATCTAGTCAGTCACTTTCGTGAGATATGTTGTTCGTTACATAAGATACTGAAGATTTAACATTTAAACTGCCAATTGCTTATCGAAATGCGGTTGTTACGTGTATGTTTGACCTGGATGTTAAAGCTAGACCTACTTTCAGCATTAGAAGTGACCTAAGTATCAAGTGTGTACCTATAGCTATGGATTTGCATTGTTTCGTCTGCTTCCACGTTTGTTTTTTTTACTAATATTATAAAGAGGTAAGATTTTTGAGTTTGTATGTAAGGGTAATCTTCGAACTACTGATCCAATTCTTTCACTAATGCGAAGCTACAGTAGATATTGGCGAGTGTCTTTCAAATTTCTTGTTTTTTCATGAGAACGAAGTCGCGGGCGGAAGTTAGTATTTTATTTATATTTTGATTTAATTTTGTTTGAAGATGAAGATAATTCAACCAAAAAATTTTATTACGAAATCCATTTTTTTTTGCGACTGCAGACCTTTACAACAAATATCTATAAACATATCCAATTATTTAATTTATTAACATAATTATATTGATTAAGTTGGTATGTGTGGTTTCAAATCAAGCACTCACTTGGAATACTATTTTATTCTTTGCATAATACATATACATATATTTATGTGATTTGTTTTCGGCGATATAATATCTTTTTAACTCTTGAATAATATTGCGAAATAATACATTGTATTGATATTCATGAAGCAGATTAGTATTCAAAGAATATAATCTATTAATAACATTCAGAACATAATACCGCAATCGCAACTTATAATAATTAATAGTCTCATTTAAAATGAGTAGGTACCTACTTATTGATATTTAGTTCAAATTATTTCTAAGTACTTTGCCTAACTATTAAAGTTTAATGAATAATGTTGCTGACACAATTACTCAGCTCGTTTAGTAATAAGGGACATGAACTTTCCTAAGATGCACAGGGGAGAGCATGTAGAGGCTCACGGCTCAGAGTCACAGCCACTGCGTCGCAAGTAGGCGCGCGCGAGTCAAGGATTCTACAAGATATTTCCTTTCACTTGCGACAATGCATACATATTATACGTATTGGTATGTATGGCTATAGCGTGCTTGCGCCGACATCACAACATAGCTAGCCGGGGTATTTATAGACTATTAAATAAATATGCGCGTCGTATTATAATTGTGAAGGCTACAGGTTACACCCTTCTACTAGGCTATGAAATCTGATGATATCTAAGTTATTTGATGCATTAGCGCCGACGTAGGTACCCACGTAGACGCTAATGCATCAGATAACTGTTTTGTTAGGTATTCTCCCAAAAGCTCCAACTAGAATGTTTACTTCATCAGTTGTGCAGCCAATTACCACACAATAAACTTTAGGTTACATCCTCGGATAACTAACTTGTAATTAGCTGAACATATTATTCGATAAATACTGATCACAAAATAATTTTATTCTGTTCTGCTTTAGTTCTTTCGCAGAATACCTTACAAAAAGATAAAAATCGAAATCAATGTGTATGGGTTAAAATACTACACATTTTTCCTTGTTGTTGTAAGCTCACCAAGACCAAGCAGGAAAAGGACATGACTTCATACGAAGCGTCAGCGAGCACTGAATTAACCGAAATGTAATTTAACCGTGTTACTTAGATGCAATAAATTCGCATATTCATATTACCAGATACGACAGGAATTAGGCTGATCCATTATAGAATATACATTTCTGCAGGATATAAGTTAGCAGCTATGTTAAATGTTCATTATACTGCAGTCTATAAATCTTAAGTGTTCTAGAATGTTCTACAACTTCGAAGCCTCTGAAGTAATTAATATTCCAAGAAGTAGTGACTAGGTACCTACGTAAAAATCAATTGGTGTTTTGCGGCCAAGGCCTTTGCATTATGAATCAGGATCATGTTTAAAAAATACACAATGTTTGTGGGTTTTATTTTCTGGCTAGATTCCTCTTTGATTGCATAGGTATATACCTATAATTATATAATGAGTTTTAGTTAAAACATGTATTCAAATTTGACAAACCTGCCACTGGGCAACACTGTTCAAATCAGAATATTGCTGCTACTTGTGGTATTGGGTCAAATACATATTTATATGGATTTTCTTAAACAGCAGTTCAGGTTCTGAACTTAAAACAACTATGTAGGTACGTACAACACAACATCATTCGTTTAAAGTTACCCAAGGATGATCTGTAATAGTTTGCATGTATTAGTGTTTTTACAAGTAGTTTAACTTTACAAACACTACAAACGTAGCTTGTATGTATTACATATATAATTACGTTCAGAGACATTTAAAGTGGGAAGACATTTTTTTTGTACTCGTATTAGGTATTTAAACATAAATGTCATTTCATAATAAGCGTTAACAACAAACGCTTTGAGTGCGAGTGCGCTGCGGCGATGCTGAGGAACACTTTCACTGCTTTCACTGTCGCAGGCTGCATCGCGGCTCTGCGTGCCGCCATGCCTAATACCACCCGCGAGCGCTCCGTGCCCCAACTCTCTATTTATTTAGATGCTGCTAACAATACAATTGTTTTCATTGTCCTTATTCTCTACTTTGAAAAACATTGCGCGTTGCAAAACAAAATGGAAAGTTGGTAATGGAGTTGAGGATATGTACCTACATGGGTGGAGGTGATGATGTGCAACGCAAGTCCCGCCCACAGATGTCAGGCAGATTAACGTGTTGGTGGCGCCGCCGCCGCCTATTGTTCCACTCGCGCCTGTCACGCACGCATACCACGTGCATGTGTCAAACTCAGACGAACTGATGACATTTTGACGCGCAGATGTGGTAAGACTGTCACAATGTGGCTAAGCCGACACTTCATTGGATCATAGCGAGTGAGTGCACAGTGTGATCTAGCGAGCTTTTTACGTGATATTTATCACAAAGAGACGAGCAAGGTCGGCTGGAATAGTTAAAGAAAAACTTGCAAGTGCGACTTAAAAACGATTACGATCTCTTGTACTAACATCCGAAGAATAACTGAATAACTGATTGACAACTTTGGTTTCTTAAAAAGTATAGGTACATAAGTACTCTAGGTACCTACTCGATTTTGTTTCATGTTTGGCTGCGAGGTGGTGGGCGTTGGCGATGCACCTAACGGGTGTAAATCATTTGGTCAATACCCTTTTAAATCGGATTTGCATTTTTTACGGGCTGCCATGTTTGAAATGTTGTTGGGATACCGAAGTAGACATAAAAACTTTCCACGAGAGGCTAATGACTTTTGCACCCAGGTAGTCACTTGTTTAATTTTAGACGTTCAACTCGAATGACCCACACGACTTTATGTACATATGATTTTAGGGACCTACCTCTGCACAATTTTTTTTTAATCATATATGTAATAAAATAGCCCTGCGCTAAGAATTTTGTAATGTATTTATGGTACTTTTATGATTACTTACAGAGGATATCTCAATGATTAATATTATATTTACAAACGGAATGTAAAGGCAGGTACGAGATACACTATTGTATATCACGAAATGTATCTATTTACTAATAATATAATTCTTGAACTCTAACATGCAATTGATTTGTGACGAGTATGGCCGCAGGCGAAGATGGCCCGCGGCACGCGGCGCGCGAGGCGCGCGGGCGCGTAGCAGGCGTAGCGCGTAGCGCCTGTCTTGTGTGGCGTGCGTTCTCAAGGTACGAGTCTACGACTCTTCGAGATTTGTACCTATCTTAGTACAAATGTGGATTTGTAGACGTATGTAAGCTGCGGATAAGATATCCGTAGCTTACATACGTCTACAAATCGAAGCCTAGATGTTTCTAAATGTTAACCACATCCAGTAACATATGATCTATGAACGAAGTTATTGACGTATGATATTACAAAACCTAGCACTCGGAACAAAATAAATGTCCGTGTAGGCACGTAATATCATCAGTTATTGGAACTTGTATGCAATGTAAATTGTAATTTTCACGTTTCAATGATTTGGTTGAAGCAAAATACTAATACCTACGCAATTTAAAGTTTTTTTTACCCTACTTAGTATGGGTCAATTATTGTTGTAATTAAGTTGTTTCACACATACTAAGTATTTTTATTTATGTATAACGCTGGAACGTAATAAACTAGGAAAGTCATTCTTTTGTTGTAAATGATTTTACTTATATAAAAAAATACTACCATTATATGCGGAGCTCAAATAAAAATCTTACAGTAAATCTATGCGATCAAGCAGCCTAATCTCAACCAGCCTCCACGTCGTTGGTATACCAGGTACACATACAATCATATAGCCGAGGCGTGTCACTGACCGTCTAGCAGTGTTTGCTCTTTGTTAAAATATTCGTGCGGGTACTGGTCGGTTGTCGCCATCAGTTTTAAGTGCATTTTTTATACACGATTTTGAATGTATCACCAAACACTCTCTGTGTAAAACTTCTGAGCCGCTATAAAATAATTAAATATATTGGCACGCATGCCATGCTTATATTGGGAACACTAACCTTTTTGCTTAGTAATCTAAGAGTAACTACTTAATTTGTGCACGATGACTTCGACACTTAGCTTTAACAGCGTTAAATGCTCTGAAGTTCAACTCTAGATTCTTTATTACATTTGTCGACTCCGATCAATTCAACTAATTAATTCGTTGCATTTTTGATAAAACACTTGATTGAGGTAAAAAAAAGCACTGTAAATTTTTTGATTTTTTAATTTTTTATAAATTTATAAAACAGACTTACATTAGAAAAATCACATAAACTATTAAACAGACCTATTAAATATTTATGTGAGTCTATATTACATACAGTAAGGTAGGTACTTATGCTACGGACGGGATTATGACCCGGTACATTTGAGAATTACTGGAAAACATAATCGCAGTTGACAAAAGTTTAGTTACTTAGATAAAGTATGTAAATTCAATTTAATTTAAGTTCTCTTGTTAAATGATTTGACTGCGCCTATGTCATCCATGCAAATGACTCATTAGATTTTATATGAACTACTTAGAGCACGAGAGGCGTGAGATCATGGCTCTGTTAGTAATGGCCGTCACCCGAGGGGTCGTTCAGCCAGGGGTAGTAGACTGGGCATCTCACGCACGTCTGCAGGTTGATGGTCTCACCGGGTACCTCCTTGGAGGTGAGCTTGCAAGAGTGGGGTACCCAACAAGCTTGGTTGCCTTCAACGTCACACTTTTCCCTCCAGGGCTCGAAGTTCTTCGCTTCGGTAACAGTACGGGGGTTTTGGATCCACTGGATTACTTGTGTCATCGTTACAAAGTATACGTCATTGTGACTTGAGAGAATTTCGTCAATCCAGTACAAGAAAGCCTCTAAGAATTCGGGGTTGTTCTTAAGCCAAGCGGCGTGGAAGTACAGACCCAATGGAGCGCGGTTTTGATCGTAGTGACGGTCAAAGTTATGGTTAAGGAAGTTGTAGAACTGATCTCCAGTCAAAATGTTGGAACAAGAATCAACCATGGCGCACCCTGGCAAATACTCATCGTTGGTGGGGTCCTCACGACGGTCAAGTTCATTCATTACCATCTCCCACACGGCGTGGCTCCTAGTGGGGCAGCTCTGTAGGTTTCCGTGGCAACGGTGAGGCATTCTGAAGTACATTGTGTATGGCCATAGAGGGGGGTTGGAGAGGGGAGCAGTTATGGTACTGTCGTACAAGAAAGCTTGTTCTTCCATCATGGTGAATTGGTTGTTCCCACCGACTCGGAGATAAGGAGCGCGAACACCAACTACACTGTTATCAGTGATGTTAGAGAACTTCTCAATGATGAGTCGCATGCCAGCCATCTCTTTGCCCCAGTCGTCCACGGTAGCGTTGCTCCAGAAGCGTTCGTCATCGTTGTGTCTAAATATATGAAAATTACAATTAGTAAAATTAAATTAAATAAACTTATGAATGTTGGAATGTGTTAATTCAATTTTAACTTACGTGATTGAATGTACAGCGATTTCGTGTCCCTTTCTGTGGGTTTCCTGAACGGCTGAGTAGTTGGTGTACTTGTGCGAAACGAAGTATGTACCTCTAATGTCGCAACCGTTAGGATTTTTACGTTTTCCGTTGAAGATCTCTTTGTACAGTTCGATGTTGTTATTGTTGATAGCATCATCGAAGGTGATGGTGACCATCTGGGGCACGTCTCTGGCGGGCAGGTCACCGGGGATCACCGTGCCGTCCTCAGAGCAGAAGCAGTCGGGCAGCACGCACTGCGACGCGTCACATGGCGGAGCCCTGTTGGGGTCGTTGTCGATGTCTACGACAAACAGAAAACCATCATTATTTCTAAAAAAAAGACAATGTAAAATTCACACGAATAAATATACCAATACCTATGCAACTATGAACTTTAAATGAAAAATATCGTGAGAAAAAACACTAAAACTGTGCAACCGTTGGGTTAAGATTGTGAAATGCAGGCCTAAAGAAATTAATGTATTTTCGGTCACAATTCTTTGTTAGTCTATGCAATATAGCTATTGTTGCTTTAAACGTGATAAGAAGCTTTGGCGTCCAGATTGTGATATATGTAGTTTGTCATTGAGAGCTATTAACTACAAGTCATGTGCAGCTGCAGAGGCGTATGAATCTCGGGCCGCGCGAGAGTCGGAACCAGTATGGGTACTTTCGCTTGGTCAAATCACTCGACACAGCTGACACACACGTTGGATTTCACTTTTAATTCAGTAATACATTCGTACATACCTAAACCGCGTTTTGCGTTACGTACACAACATGTTGTTTTTTAAATCCCATGAGTAGAATATTTTACGTGTAAAAGCATTCAATTTTTGTTGCCATTTTATTGATGTTAAAAAATTACTTTATTAGGTAAGCCATTCTGTTCGGAGACTCAGCAGTCGTTTATGTTGACATGCACATACATTTAAGAACGTGAGCTAGAAGTACCTATTATGTCGCGCTAACAGACCAGGGTCTTCGCGGTTTGGTGAATGGAGTTTTGTATCCTTGTCATGTACATAATTACAATTCAAAGTGATTTCAAGTCATATAGCTCAGCAGAGAATTGTATTGAATGAATCGTGTTTGAACTTTGAAGTGAGGCGATGCATACCGACTGCTGGTCGTTTTTGATGTGTGAGGCCATATTTATTTACTGCTGAGCTTTCTACCTAAATTCACACATTCCATGTAGGTGTGTCTAATTTAAATAACGCCAAACGTTATCTTAATTAATTAAATAAATAACCAATTTGTATTACGACATAACATTGAGATGTTTTTTTAGGCCAAGTGATTGGCATTTCAGGCAGGTCGTTCGTCACGCATCACGAGCTAGTTCTTATCAAGTGAATTTGCCCGTTCAAGTTCATTTGCGTGTTTTAATTTTAGATTAGATTCAATTACTGGCTAGATAAAGTCACAAATTGATTCGTAAGATTCGTAAGGAGGACCGCGAGAGCGAGGGTAGGTACTTACCGCAAGAGTTTTCGTCGGAGCCATCGGCGCAGTCTTTTTCGCCGTTACAGAAGAGTCCACGCTCGATGCAGTTGGAATCACCGCACGCGAGGAAGCCATCTTGACATAACGGCTCTTCAGTGTACAACAAAGGCTTAACTTTACGCTCCTTATTTTTCAATTTGCAGTTTTTGACGGCGTCTTTCCAGTCACAGGTCTGTTTCTCGATATCGAAGAATAAACCAGCTGGACAACGAATGGCTTGGATACCCTGTTAGAGAAATAGAAAGGTTTAATTAATAATAATAACTACTTCGTTTCGTTAACTACTACCTACATAGAACAAAACTCTTTAAAGTGTTGCAAAAGCTTGAGACAGTAAATTCAAATTCCAAATTATGTTATAACCTCAAAACTATTTAAGTCGGCAGAAATATGAAATATTTTAATGATATCAGTAAAAAATTGTTAAATTAATAGTATAGCAATGTATGTTGTTATATTTGATTCTGCGGATCAAATTAATGCATGTTGTCCCTGACTGAGTGGTCTCTAATACGTGGTTGATTCCAGAGGCATTCGCGGAGGATATTGAACAACTTGAAAAATCATAGCAATTTTCATTATTACGAACGTGAACAAGCCGGCCGGCGACGCGGCGCAGCTTGTTCTTACATTACCTTGAATGTCGTAAGAACCCAACTCCAGTACCTACCCACTAATACGCAATGCTCTGTTGTTTATATTGAGGAAAAATTTCTAACGTTTATTGCGCTTCGCATATATTTAATTATACTACGAGTACCTTATTTGCACTCATATTAAAATTACAAACTAATTAAATATTAAATAATTGTATTCAAGATGGCAGTCATTATTTTCATTGAAACCGTTGGGTATTTTCAATGTGAGCCAGTTTTAAGGTAGCTTACATTCCAGTTGTTGTTGGTAGAACTTGTTATAAGGACATATTTACCAGAGAATGCGTGTGTAAGAGTGTAATTGTATATATAGGCACTCACCGAGGCGGTGCACTGGATGACGTCGCGACAGTTGTCGCCGTCGCCGGCCACCAGGCGGAACCACTCGCCGGCGTCCTTGTCCTTGCATAGTTCTACCTCCAAGCTGTCGTCTTTCTTCGCCGCTTCGCGATCGTCAGCTTGCCGCCGCCATCGGTGACTTTCGACATTCACTAAACAAACAATACATTAATGATCATGATGTATCATACCGATTTAAGCAACTGAAGAAACAAACTTGCTGTTCAACTGAAGTCCGGAAGTATAAAAAGGACTTCTATTTTTTTCTACTTTTTGATGTTAAAAACGAATTAACGTAATAACATAATAGATTTACATAATAACACGTGGTTAAACGTTATAAGTTCAGCATTTATTGTTTTTTTCGGAATTAGGACCGAAATGTCACTTGGAAACTAGTATCTAAATGTCAAAGGTGGGGTGAGCGCTCGTGACATTTGACTCGCTTCGAAATGTCAGCGCTTGGGCAAGCGACAAGGACGACTCTTTCTATGTCTTCGGTCTATACAAAATTGTACATTATGCATGGCATTTGATTTGTGTGCCGATTAGGCTGACGAAATTATTGTAATTCAGAAAGGTTACGGAATAGTAGATTTCCTTGAATCATCGTCGCGTTCCAGGAAACTTACGACGTGCCTATTAACAAACTACAATTATTATAAAACCTGTTATTCTACAAATGTTACTGTTGTATTTAATAACATTCACGATATTCTAATACAGTTAATTGTGTCTGCAAGGGTTCTCATACAATCATGCGTCAGGTGTCGACGTTGTCGTTTTTTGTCAATTGTGTGCTTCTCTTGGGTAATGTTTGCGAAGGCAATAAGAAAGACGTGTACCTATTGCGATTGCGAGCGGGTGAAGGAGCGCATGCGAGCCGTGTGAGCAGCTGGCGGCACGTAACACTAGGAAACTGAGCTCTCGCAACGTTATCTAACTATCTCGCTGTACCAAGCCGCCAAAGCTGCAGTAGCGGAAATAAATAGCTATATATTAAAAGATTATTTATAATATGGCCATCTTTCATCGGAAAATGGTCTTATTTAAAAAAAACCCTTCGCCAAAGATTAGAATTTGAGACACGAGAAGTTAAAGTGGTGCATGATTGTTCATAAAGCAAGCTATGTGGGTTAGATGTTGCACGCTGCCAATGCAATCGATAGCTCGATTAATACCTGACATGCTAGCGTGTATACACATACATAATTATATTATTTTCATTGTTTGCTATAGCAACAGCTTTGCACAACAACTGCTACGTTAATGTAGCACAAAATACTCGGCTGATTATAGTTTTTGCACATTTGCTTATTGCTATTGATTATTTAAAAAACAATTCAGAAAGGACCATATAAAAATCGGTTTTAACTATCATTAATATAAATTAGATATGATTTTGTGATATTATGATTCAAGGTCTTAACTTTTGCTTTTATTAATGAAGTAGTCAATCCACACCATTATTTGAACAAATGGCGCCCGGATTATACCTAAATCTATATATTTGCTAAAATATCATCTTGTCTAAACTAGTTTTATAATCTAATTTTAGTTTTAATCGTGTCAAAAGCATACAAATGAGCTATCCGGCCAAAATTATTATTTTATTTGTTCGATTCTGGTTGGAGTTGTGAAATCTAACTAGTTCTCTTTGACCCGGATCTACCACGTGTGTGATTATGAGGTATCGATAAGTTTAAGTAAGACTTGATAAATTATCCCCTACAATATGGAAATGTTAGATCTAAGAAAAGTAACTAAATAGCGATGACGAAATAAAAGTTTTTCTGGCTCTAAGAGTTAGCACCTTGTTATTCGTAGCTAAGAGAGCGCGTTGATGTCTTTTGCACTGAAAAAAATGTTCGCGTCAAATTGTTATTTTTTTTTTTATTTGGTTATTTATTTTGATTCAGTTATTTATTTACTTGTCATAAATATTACCTCATTCAGGACTTTATGTCACAATAGAATTTTCAGAAAACTATTTTTTGTTCGATATATTTTACTGCACTATTTGTCTGATGTATTTTACGGTACTATGAAAGTATGAATGTAATAATGAGAATAAAAAATCAAAGCGAATAAGCCATTCCTAATCAATTTCCTCTTGAGAAAAGGTAATTGATTGTTGTTCCGATATGTTTCTTGAAATAGAAATAAGATTTTCATCAAACTTATTGTCACTCAGAAGCGATACCGTTCCCCCAGAATTTACTATTGTATGAATAATAAAGCATGAATGTGGGAACAACTAGGTATGCGAGCAGCTCGGGCGTCGACCGGACGCGTTGTTGGAATACCAACGGCCGACCTTATGAATATTTAGCACCACCGCTCGACTTTCCTTCTGCGGCACTCCCTTCAAGCGAAGTTAACTATATAGTGATAACGGGAGACTGGCGTTTCCGCACGCGGAAGTAAACAGCGCTCACCTTGTCGACGTCGCTCACATGCGATCGCGGCGACCTCTGGGGCTCGCGACCAATATTCACGTTTCACTTTGTCTCCTTTGTGTGATCAACACGAGATATTATATAAAGTGTCGCCAATCTCCTCTTTGCCTTGAGATATGGCTCCATTATAATGTGAGATTTACGCGGAAAACCCAAACAAAGAAGAACCTACTCGTACGTGCTAGAAATACACGAGTGCCTGCATCGTGAACTACATTATACTATAGGCACTTAAACTTGACCGAGGCCGTGATTGCCGTATTGTATATTTCTTCATAAATGTGATGAAATCCATTTACAACATACTACATTTTGTTGTTAAGCTTGCGAGGAGAATATTTAAATTCAATCACTTAGCACATAATAATGTGAAATGATTAAGCTCAACGAATGAAACTTGTGTTATGTGATAGGCAAATAAATTAAGCAACTCCAACATTCACTTAAACAAATTTTATATAACTGAGTAGAGTGGATTGCATACCTATCTACAGCCACTGCACGCTGACGGATGATCAGCGCACGAAAAGGATGAACAAAATAAACTAAAAGTTTTTATTGTCCAAGAGCTGGTGACCCTATTTTGCTTGTTTGTGCAATTTCTGTTTTAGGAAATTTGAGTAAAATAACTTTTGCTCAACCAGCGTAAACCGTGAACGTGAACGTTTACAAAATTAGACATACGCTAAGTAGTTCATGCAAATGTTAAAATAATTGGCGCACACTAGTATTATGCGATGTTGTTTCGACACAGTATCGAGTTGTGCGGAGCCTGTCTATGTATCTCACGTGGTAGTTCTGTCGCAACCGAGTTGACCTAGAGACCTAAAGATCTGGAATCCTACCATAAGTAGGTAACTGATCAAAAGGTGATACTTTTTATCAGTTACTACCTTACGAAGAGTTATTTAATGTGTAAGTATATGATAGAAATGCTTTAATACAATTGAACTATTGTTATCACAATATAAATATATTACTGATTTAGTAGTTGATCTCGAAAGTATGTAGTTTCTATTATTTATAACGTCCGCTTGAAATTAAATAAATATTACATATTATCAAATTGTTAATCAATACTTTCCATTTATTTAATTGTCTACACGAAGCTGTAACCAATAAGAATAAAGCAATCATTTATTAAAGTCAAAGTTATCCAATTGATTAAAAATCATTCGCTTGTAAGTACTTAATAACGATCGCTCACGTCCCGGTTCCAATTAATTTTCCAGTCAATTATAAAGCCGATTTTTGAAGCTCATAATACATTTATCAAGTGAACACAAACAAATAAACCGTACTGTCTAAACATTATGACGATCTATCATAAATAATTAAGTAAACTACAAAATGTGAATATTCGCAGATTCAAGGTTAAATATGATAAATAATTGTTTATTTCTATAATAATCGAAAGGAAGCTATTATTGGTAACGCCCTTGAACACTTGACTCTTTTAGTTCACGTGAACTGTGTGACTCTATGACATTTAAGCTATCGCATCTGAGCTCTATAAATATGTCACGTATGTGTGAACGGAAACAATGATCAACTAACTTGTTTTATACGTATGACACCTAATACTGCATTTTATAATAGTATCTTTTTGTAACTTAAGTGAGTTAGGAGGATCGATCTAACGGTTACTTTGGAGCAATAAGATTCCAAATAAAATTAAGTAATTCATTGTTGTAAAACTATATATTTTTTCACCTGATGATTTTTGAAATGTCAAATGAAACCAATTGTGATTATATTTTTAAGCTTACATTCACACATTGTGACGATAACGGAGAGAACTTACTAGAAAAACAGTTATGTTTTCTTACGCAATATTTAAAGTACCCATCAATTAAATCAATAATGAAATTAGTCCAAAAGTTTATGAGCGTATAATATAACAATTTCATTGCATCTGACGAAATTGCTCATTCGCGAGAAATAAAGCGTGGTAAAGTTTACAGACTTTAATTACTGTTGTAGAATCTAGATATGATCTTAACTTTACGAGAACCTACGGCAAACAAAGAGCAAAATAGGAAAAGAATACCGGTACTCCCGGTATCTTCGTCTATATAAATTGTCACGTTTAAATTAAATGGGATTTTCTGGTTAATCAGAAATTAACTTTAACAAATAGAGCTAAAATTATTTTTTATATTTCCGAGATTTAGCAATCAAGCATTCTTTATTCCTAGCAATACATGCGACAGGATTTACATTCGTCGGTAATCGTTCCTTTGTTATGGGCTATGGATCGTAATGAAAATTTCCACCAAGATAACACTATGAGGACATTGTGCGGCTTTTCATCTTGAAACTAACATTAGTTCGTATTACTCGCATCGTGTATGCTGACGACATACACTTCATATTTTTACCTCCCTGACGGGTTAATGTTAATAAACAGTTAATGTACCGCTCACGGTGATATCTGATATTTATGTTACACGCCTGGCGTATTCATAAGTCGTCGCCCTAAATGTAAATTTCGAGAAATCAATAGGGCCAGCTCATGTAACGTCGCCTCGTCGTAGCAGTCTCGCTGCCCTCGACACTATGTCGAGTGTGACGTCACCGGCGCAGGCGTAGCGCAACACGGAACGAATGTGAAAGTTCTCCGCAACCGCAGCGCAGCCGCAGCAGGTGCTAACCAATAGTTCAACTAAACACGTCCTAATGACAGCCTATTCAGATGAAGTAATCAAACACAAATCCTTGTCCTCGACTCGTCACAGTTGTCTAGACTGTTGCTCAAACCTTGTTCACAAACATCTAAGTGGCAACTGGCACCCGATGTACCGAATGCTCAACGACTGTTACGGAAAGTTAATATACAAGAAATAACATGTTTTCGCAACATTGAAACGTTTAAAAATTACCAAAATCAGCTAAATTCTATGTTTGTTTTCACAACACCGACGCCAATGTATAAAAGATATATGATACACGATAGTGAGATGCCGTGAGTGACTATCCTTGAAGGGTTCGAGTCACTGTGCGTTGATGTCCTTTGGTCGTTCAATGCAAGGCGATCGCGGTCGGCTGCATTCATTGGTAAACTCTGCGGAGACACAGTCTATCTCGCGATTGTCGAGAATGGGCAACTTCACTGTTCACTATGTGCGACACTGTTCTGACGCAATCACTATATTATTGGCAGATGTGACGTCGAGCCACCCGTGACGTCGCGAGATGGACGGTGTCTGGATGCGTAAGATAAAGGTTAGGACTCACCGCAGGCGAACAAGAGACACGCGGCCAGAGTAGCGACACGGGCGTAGCGCGCCATGACGGGATCACAACAGGTCGTTGCGCGGCCGTCGTGCGGTTAAATAGTGGCCTCAATCTGCGCCCCGCCCGCCCCGCTCGCCCACTGCGCTCGCACCTCTGCCAACACCCTTCGCACTCATCAGCTGTGAATCACCTGCATCATCAGGACTGCAGCGCATCTGCACGTACGGGCCCGTGCTGTATGCTACACTTTCGTATTCAGTCATATTTCTTAGATGTCTTTAGTTGCGCCAGAAAACATATATTATGTAAGTATTATCCAATTTTATGAAGACGAATCAACGATAACGCATCACTGAAGTACCTACAGCTGCATACAGACTCTCGTGCTGATGCATTATTTTATTACACCTGTTGCAATACAAAGCGATTGTTTTTGCTCAGAGAATCAGGCATGTAAACAGTGTCATGATTTTTCAGCGCTTGGAAAATATATTGAACACATATGTGATGTACATAGGTAAATAATAGAATTTAGAATTAGACTGTATGTAGGTAAATAATAGAATTTTCACAGAATAACCTGTGAAAATAATAACAAAATTCACTATTAAAATAATAACCTTCAATTGACCCGAACTTTGACTTAGGTTTTGGGAAAGTCAATTTACCTACATGAATCCTTAATACATATGGCTTAAGATATTTATTTCTCAAAAAGAAACACTGGATCCATAATATAAACGTTCCTTGGAACGCGTATCGGAACGGTATGTTTGAAGTAAAAAGTAGGTACTCTTACAACATTGTTAGTCATTAACTCTTATCAATATATATTTATTTATATATATATTTTATTTAATTGTTGTGTCTGTGAATAAAACTTGTCAATATGTTAGTAAAATAAACTATGCTTAAATAGATCGATAGATAAGTAATAAACAATAATTTCATGATCATAGGTTTGCATTGCGCAAACACATTTGATTTGTGTTGGTAGGCGCGCCAACTCTCACGATGATCTTTATTGAGAGATGCAATTATTAAGTTGATTGAAAGATACAATTGCAACAACCGGCGAAGCGTGGGTTCGGCAATCTTCTGCTAAGTTCATCATCGCTCACAAAAATAGAACACTAGTAGGTATTTATTATTTTATTTACTAACTAGCTTCTGCCCGCGGCTTCGCCCGCGTGGATGTCGGAAATTTACCCACGGGAACGTGCTAACAGGATAAAATGTATGTGCTTCCCCAGAATGCCATCTATGTCGCGGGCCCTTTGTGGCTAATTACAATAGAAAACCAATTGTGTCTCATTAGTGGTGATTAAGAGGGTACCTATATGATATCTTTACCTAAGTAACTAATTAATTTAAAAAAAAAAACTCAATAACAGTAAATTAAATACCTACCTACCTAAATAAACCTATTTCTGATGATAACTAATCTAAACTCAATAAATAAGCAAAATCCCTAAAAACTAATATCTATACGAATGACTAAACCTACCTAACAGTATTATAAAAAAACCTACGGTCACTACGTACACTATCAAATATACTACCTATACTTTAAAATTAAAATCTATACCTACGACTCATATAAAAATAAACCTAAATAACTCTAAAAACTAAAAGGAATAAAAATGAACTCCACTGCGGGTGACCCAACCTACGACAAACTTAGTATTTGCGGTTGGTACAGTACAGACAGTGGTAATCGGGTATAGGGATCGAACCGCAAAATTAAGTTTGTTTTTTATTGTATATACTTTTCCGGGATAAAAAGTACCCAGTGTGGTGCCCAGGATATTAAAGAATAATTATACCAAGTTTCATCGTAATCGAACCGGTAGTTTTTGCGTGATGCCTGAACAAACAGACAGACAGACAGACAAAAAAATTTTTAATCACATTTTTGGGTTCGGTGTCGGTCAAGTAACACCCCCTGCCATTTATTTTTTGGATATTTTCAATGTACAGAATTTTCACTTCTACAGATTTATTATAAGTATAGATATAGATGAAATTCAGTACTGTGAAAGAGCGTTGCTAAGCCAATAATTCTAGAGTTAAAGAAACTGAATTTGGATTTGAGTGATTTTGTTTCAAAAGGGAAAGGAGAAACTAAAAATCCTTATTCAGACGCAATAATCAAAGGTATATCTGATGACCGAGCTGATCTTAGTCAGGGTACCTACCAGAATCGCAGAATTAAAATTATATAAGGTATTAGAAGGCCATATACACGCATCAGTGACTATACAAGGTATCCCGCTGTTGTTGACACCAGAGGGGTTTTCCGCGCTATTGGCGAACAACGCCCTTGCTGGAAGAAAACCGGGAGGATTGTGGGATACTGCCTTAACCTAAGTGTTCGCTGTTACAAATTAAAATTTGTTGCCTCTAGCTATCTAACATAAGGCATAAGAACAGGTGGTTTGGTATTGATACATAAGGAAACAACAAACTATCTCAAACACTGTATATTTATAAAAATAAATATAAAGTAATAAACCAAATTAAGTAGGTGTCTATAACTATATCTTAATATTGCCAGCCAGCTAAAATTTCAGCAGAAAGAGCTAGGGTCGTGGGAAGTTGGAGATAGACCCAGTACTGTACCGTTTTAAACGTTTCAATTAAATAATATAAGTTTCAAATTTAGATACCTTCCAGTTATTTAAATGTTATTAATTAGTAAATGTAGTAGTAATGTGTACCTAGTATAATTCAAACAGTCAACAGTTTGCAGTCATATATTTACTGGTAGTAAATATAATGATATGCAAACGGTTTTATGGCATAATAATAAAAGCCTGCCAGTAAATGTCAACAGGTGCATCAATCTTCAAGTCATCAAAAACCGCTAAATCAAAAGGTATTTAAAAGGTAGAACTCAAAGTACTTAATATGCATCATTTATTATTATTATTTTTATTTATTTTTTTTATGTGTCATTTTTATAATATATCATTTTAATGTAATTTATTGTACCTACATAATGGAATTGAATTTTCTGAAATAAATAAATTATTATTATTATTATTACTACTAATGTAGGTACCTTTAAAAAACCTTTATCCATCTTCTTTCTTATATTTATATCATTTTAATAGTATTGATTTAGGAGCAGGAACTTGCTTTTATCAACACGCTTGGCAGTGGTGATAATTATTTTAGATTTTTTTGCATTAATTTGCTGGATCTCATTCTTTTGACAAAACCATTAGGGGATCTCTTAAATATCCTATGGCCTATCGCCATTTTTCCTTTTTCCCTGGTCTTATAATTATATTTATTGAAACTTTACAAAATGTCCTACTGCGTGCAGCACGGTAGTGGAATGTGAAGGGCGGGCATCCAACAGAGACGTACGCGGAAGCTAGCGGGTGCGAGAAGCGTAGCTGACTCTGCTGTGTGAGGATGCGGTGTGCCACGAGTCTGGGGCAGGCAATTGTGGTCAACCAGGGATGTGGGATAACTTCATTTTCGTAGCCTCGCACGCGCCGCTCTGGTGGAAAAGGGCTTAGCGGAGGCGAGGTCTTGTACATATAAAACAGGCGAGTCGAGTGTTGCACACATCCGTCGCTACGCATCCTCGCACATCTCTGATAGAAACGTACCCTTAAAGTTGTACCATAATCTTTGCCATAACCTACTAGCTGTGCCAGGGACTTCGTTCGCGTGGATGTCGGAATTTTTTGTTATAAGGACCATAAATACTTTTATATGCATTTATTTAGTAAAAAGCTGTTATTTTGACATTACAAATATTAGTTTGTATGATGAATTTTTAGTTTGTAAATACTTTTAGTCAATTTAGGATATAATTTTGTTATTTTAGTGATAACTTGTAAACAGACACTTCAATTTTATTTATTTGTACTATAATACACGAGCTTAGTATTTTGCCATCAGCAGATCACTAAAACTTTTGTATCTTCATTTTAAAATAGGACAAATTTATCTAAATTGGAAAGCACACAGGAAGGGACATTCCTGTACATACCTACTGTGTTTTAAATTCCCACGCCTAAAAATAATTCGTTAAAGAAAGTCCGGGCTCCAGCGCTAATAATAATTAAATTTAATCACTTATTCAGGTAATATATATGTCATAATCCATAACTAGCTAACGACTTTTTATAACTATCACATTATCTAGTAATAGCCTAATTAATAGTTTAATAGTAATCAAGGCAATGATTCAATTTCTTTTTCCTACTAATTGCTTTTATCTATTTATTCTTACTTAAATAAATTTTGTAATGTAATTAATAACAGGATTTTAAATATGATATTTACGTGTGATTCAATTACGATTGAATAATGTAGTGTCGTATAGATACAGCACAGTTTAGTAGGTAGGTATAGGTATACCAATCTGCCTTTTAATTTCCTTGTTAATTAATTATTATCGGAATTCCAACACTATCAAAAGAATCAAGGCGAAAGACGGGCCTATTTGCAAAACCAATTCTTTGGCTTACATTCTGGATATAAAAATAACTTTTTTAATTTTATCGAAAAGGGTAACCTTTTGGAAATTAAGACTAAACGTAGTAATGGACTTACCTGTACGATAGATTCAGATAAATACCTATAAAGTTGCTGTTGCTGACCGACACTATGTTTATTACAAAAATTATTACATATGCGGATGACACAGCTCTAATAACCCATGGCAAGGACTGGTCTGAGACTCGCGAGAGGGCAGAATTCGCACTGAGAATGGTTATGAAGTGGTTAACCTCGAATCTGCTCACGCTCAATATCTCTAAGACCAAGTTCATCTCTTTTACTCCGGGTATTATTAGTCAACCTCCACTGTCGTTTAAGATCAGGGCCCATGTGTGTACAGTGGCCCACACCTGCAACTGTGCCCTAATAGAAAGGTCTGACAGCATCAAATATCTTGGGGTTATATTCGATGGTCTCTTGTCGAGGAAAGAACAGGTTAACTCTGTTGTGGTTCGAGTCAGGAAATTGATTTATTTATTTGGAAAACTTCGAGCGGCTGTTGATTTCCAATCCCTAAAAATGGTTTACTTTGCCCTCGGTCAATCAGTTCTCAGTTACTGTATAACTACATGGGGGGGAACCCACAAGACAATCATGTTGCGGCTAGAGAGGGCTCAGAGAGCAGTTTTAAAAGTACTGGCAAAAAAACCAATTAGAATTCCGACCTCTGAACTGTACTCACTTTGTGAGGTCCTCACAGTGAGACAGTTGCTCGTCCTACAAACAGTTTTTAAGAAACACCGGCTTCTGCCTTACGACTCTAAGCCCCTGCCAAAGAAGCGGCGTGCCGTTAGAGTTTGTAAAACTGAGCCCTGCAGGTTAGGGTTGGTTAGCCGCCACTTCAACCATATCAGCTCTAAACTTTACAATGACTTATATACAAGAATTAACATTTACCCTATGACTAAAACTACTGAAACTACTGACTAAATCTACTGAAGAGAACAGTGACTGATGAAGGCTTAAATCCTTGTCTTATGTAGAAACTGAGCAACTTATGATGTCATATACACGGTAAACACACACCAACACACCCCCACATACACATACACACTTCACCCCACCTCCAATCTACATTTATCTTCTACCATAGGTATAAAAATAAGTCGGGTTTTCCCTCCTGACGCTATAACTCCAGAACGCACGAACCGATTTCCACGGTTTTGCATTCGTTGGAAAGGTCTCGGGCTCCGTGAGGTTTATAGTAGGTAGGAGTAGGGTAGGAGTAGGGTAGGAGTAGTGTAGGAGTAGGTTAGGAGTAGGGTAGGAGTAGGTTAGGAGTAGGGTAGGAGTAGGGTAGGAGTAGGTTAGAATTAGGGTAGGAGTAGTGTAGGAGTAGGGTAGGAGTAGGGAAGGAGTAGGGTTGGAGTAGGGTAGAGGTAGGGTAGGAGTAGGGTAGGAGTAGTGTAGGAGTAGGGTAGGAGTAGGTTAGGAGTAGGTTAGGAGTAGGTTAGAATTAGGGTAGGAGTAGTGTAGGAGTAGGGTAGGAGTAGGGTAGGAGTAGGGTAGGAGTAGGTTAGGAGTAGGGTAGGAGTAGGTTAAGAGTAGGTTAGAATTAGGGTAGGAGTAGGGTAGGAGTAGTGTAGGAGTAGGGTAGGAGTAGGGAAGGAGTAGTGTAGGAGTAGGGTAGGAGTAGGGTAGGGGGTAGGACACCACGCGAACGAAGTAGCGCCGGGCAGCTAGAAATAATTTATATGGCAAAACAACGTTTGCCTGGTCAGCTAGTACTACATAGTAACCTCCACATAGAGTATATTCTCTTTTTTGTTTTCTTTCTTTCTTTTTTTTTTTTTTAATTCTTCAATTAATTATTAACTAACTTTCCTTGGGAAGTCTGGAACAATTACTTTGCATATATTTTGAGTTGGGCGTTGATAGCTGTGCCACAGTATTTTACTTTTGTGGCTATCTTCGTTTCCTTTGTAAATTGTAAACTTAAGTTGTTCCAAATAAACTTTATTTTATTTATTTAATAAGACCTTTAAATTTATATGTTTTAAATATATAATTTGTGCGTATCTTACCAATTATAAGATAAAATAGCATGAAAATAATCTATATATATAAAATTCAAAGTCCTGACTGACTGACTGACTGACTGATAGATCAACGCACAGCCTAAACCGCTGGTCCTAGAGACATGAAATTTTGAGGGTGGGTTCTTCGTGAAGAGTAGGCATCCACTAAGAAAGGATTTTTCGAAATTCCACCCCTAAGAGGGTGAAAAGGGGGGAATTCGTTTGTATGAAAAATCTTATTCCTTGAGTTAATAAACTTGAAACTTGGCACGAATACTTATCTAAATAAATTATGAAGATTGTCAGTTTTTTTTCTTCTAAACTACCCCCTAATAAGGGATTGGGGGGTTTCAAAGTTTGTATGGAAGAATTTTAGCGCGCAGTCCGATTTACTCGAAACTCAGTATTTATACCTAATATTGAAAGTAAAGAATAATTTGTATCAGGGTTTTTTGAAAATCTACCCTTGACGGGCTGAAATGGGGTAGTCAATTTTTCAGGGGAGGATTTTACTGCATGGCTTGATTAACTCGAAAATTAGAATAAATAATCTTTGAGTCAAGTTATGAATACATCCCAAACGATTTTTTTTAAATTCCACCCCTGTGGGGGTGAAAAGCGGGGATACAGTTTATATGAAAAATCTTCTTCATTAGGTTAATAAACTTGAAACTCTTCAAGAATACTCGCCTAAGTAAGTAATAAAGTTTATCATTATAAGTTTTTCAAAACTACCCCTCAAAGGGGGATATAGGGGTGTTGAAGTTTCTGTGGAATAATTTGAATGCGCCGTCCGATTAACTCGAAACTCAGTGTTTATACTTAAGACCAAAAATAAAGAGTAACATGTATCAGGGTTTTTTGAAATTCTACCCCTGACGGGCTGAAATGGGGTAGTCAATTTTTCAGGGGAGAATTTTACTGCATGGCTTGATTAACTCGAAAATTAGTATAAATAATCTTTGAGTCAAGTTATGAATACATCCCAAACGATTTTTTTTTAATTCCACCCCTGTGGGGGTGAAAAGCGGGGATACAGTTTATATGAAAAATCTTCTTCATTAGGTTAATAAACTTGAAACTTTTCAAGAATACTCGCCTAAGTAAGTAATAAAGTTTATCATTATAAGTTTTTCAAAACTACCCCTCAAAGGGGGATATAGGGGTGTTGAAGTTTCTGTGGAATAATTTGAATGCGCGGTCCGATTAACTCGAAACTCAGTGTTTATACTTAAGACCAAAAATAAAGAGTAACATGTATCAGGGTTTTTCGAAAATCTACCCCTAACGGTTTGAAAAGGGGTAGTTAATTTTACAAGGGAGGATTATAATGCGTGGCTTGATTAACTCGAAAATTGGTATAAATAATCTTTGAATCAAGTTATGAATAAACCCAAACGATTTTTCAAAATTCCACCCCTATGGGGGTGAAAAGCGGGGGATACAGCTTATATGAAAAATCTTATTCATTTAGTTGAAACTTAGCAAGAATACTTGCCTAAGTAAGTAATAAAGTTTATCATTATAAGTTTTTCAAAACTACCCTCAAAGGGGGATATAGAGGTGTTAAGTTTGCGTGGAAGAAATTGAATGCGCGATCCGAGTAACTCGAAACTCAGTATTGATACTTTTGACAGAAAATAATTAATAATAAGTATGTAAAGTTGTCGAAAATTTACCACTGACGGGACAAAAAGGGGTAATTCAGTTTTTAAGGGGAGGATTTGAACTTGAAACTATATGTTTCATTTTCACGCCTAAACCACTGAACTTCTGATTTGGCATAGAGATAGATGGCATCCTGGGGAAGCACATACATTTTATCCTGTTAGCACGTTCCCGTGGGATAATTTCCGACATGCACGCGGGCGAAGCCGCGGGCAGAAGCTAGTCATATAATGTAAGTATTATACAGGTTAAGTCGACCTAGATCCTTTAAGAGATTTTAAGTTTTCATCATTCCTAGCTGATTTGACTATGAAACACCCCACCCCAAACCTAACTCATATTGAGATATTGGATTTTGATTATTTTTTAAATAAAATGAAGGTTTTTTGTATAATTGTCCTTTTTTCGGATTTTGTGCCTCTAATTTATAATGTTTTTGCTATTTTTGTGTAGTAGATTAGTTTGTTTATTACTCACAAAACAAAAAAAAAAAAACAGGCAGCTGAACCAACTGGGTAGTAGTCGACGATTAAAAGTTTAAAAAATAAACTTTGTATTAACATTTTTTTTTCTTTTAAGAATAAGATCTTCAAAAAAAGTCTATGACAGTTATGCTGCAGATGTATTTTATAAATTCTACGTTTCTTTACTCACCTAACCATAGATATTTATCTATGTTAAACGTATACGTAACGTAAACGTAACGTCTATATTGGTTTTGTTTTCATTAATATTAAAGATTATTTTGCCTACTCAGTGTATTATTTTCTTAAAACGCCAAAATATGTATACCTAATGTGTATTTTAATGGCGATATTCAACATCTTTATTATATCCCGACATTTATTAACAACAAAACATGTTATAAATAATGGCGAATGTCGCATCCAAATACATCGTGATGTTTTCTACAAGAAAGGAACAACATTTTCTATGATAATTATATATTACTAGTAGCTTCCGCCCACGGCTTCGCCCGCGTGGATGTCGGGAACTATCCCACGGGAACGTGCTACCAGGATAAAAAGTATGTCCTTCCCCAGGATGCCATCTATCTCTTTGCCAAATCAGAAGTTCAGTGGTTTAGGTGCGAAAATGTAACATACAGTTTCAAGTTCAAAGCCCTTAAAAATTGAATTACCCCTTTTTACCCCGTCAGGGGTCAATTTTCGACAACTTTACATACCTATTATTAATTATTTTCTGTCAAAAGTATTAATACTAATTTTCGAATTAATCAAGCCACGCATTATAATCCTCCCCTGTAAAATTAACTACCCATTTTCAACCCGTTAGGGGTAGATTTTCGAAAAACCCTGATCCATGTTATTCTTTATTTGTGGTCTTTAAGTATAAACACTGAGTTTCGATTAAATCGGACCGCGCATTCAAATTCTTCCACACAAACTTCAACACCCCTATAAAAAACTTATAATGATAAACTTACTCAGGCGAGTACTCTTGAAAAGTTTCAAGTTGATTAACCTAATGAAGAAGATTATTCATATAAACTGTATCCCCCGCTTTTCACCCCAACACCCCAAAATCGATAATTGACATCGATTTTAAAATTACCCTTAATAATTATTAAGGGTACCTACTGGGTGCTTTCACACTCACTTTTTAATTTTTGTAGGTAGATACTTTGCCGAAACAGGTCCAGGGTGAGGAGCCAGACCAGGAGAGATACATGAACCCGCAGGGCCGCATGTGGTGAGCCGTTGGGCAGTAGCGACCCCCGGACCCTATATCCCAGGAGAAGTCTTGATCCTCACTCCTGGCTTGCCTTTATTGGCCAGCCGGAGTGAACAGTGACGAGGAACAGATCTCCTACCTTTTTCTTGCCTTTATTTGCCGACTTGAGTGGACATTCGCACGAGCAAACGTGCTCGGAAGTATTAATCGTTGGGACTCCTTTACCATACTTCCAGTATTGTCCTGATAGCCGTGGAATACCTCTCCACTCCTCAAGCACTTCTGGAGATGTTGCCCTCTTGTCGCTACGATACTTTGTGCTAGTGACAGTCTCCGGGGTCCATTATTAAGAGTACAAGTCACCCCCTGGCATTTTTTCCGTGAATATTATACAATATTGGTCAAGCAGGGGACATGGTTCTTCCATAGTTCAAGGTTTAGTAAATTCTAGCCATTCAAACACACAGCCCAATAAGTTTGTTTCCATGTTTTGCAATAGTCCTGCACCAAACCTTGGGTGGCATTGCATAGTGTATACATACAGGGATAATCATCGGTTGGTGCCTCTTCATCATTTAAAATTGTCTAAGGGGCCTCTGCGAGTTGACTTCGGACCCTCATACGCCTTTCAAAAGTCCGGGACCTCAGAGCCCCGAGATATATCAAAGACATTTAATTATTAATACCAGCCTATTATTGTCACATACGAGCGTCGTATGTCGTATTATGCGAAAAAAGGTGAAAGAACTAAACATTACGTGACTGCCGTTGCCGATTTATAGATCGGTAATAGTTACTGCTAGAATCATTGAAGCTAATACCGCCCAATACCGCCCATTTTTAACCCCCGACGCAAAAACGACGGGGCGTTATAAGTTGGACGGGGCGAAATTTGTTGGGAGTGTTCTTAGCTATGTTTGATGAAAATCGGTCCAAGATGGCCGTCGCCACAAAATGGCGGATTTATTTTTCACAACTCCCTCAATATGGGTATCAAATGAAAGGGCTTGACTAGTAGAATACCTACTATACACGATGATAAATTTCAAATCCAAGATGGCCGCCACCACAAAATGGCGAATTACAAAAAACCCGATTAAACACCAAATTAACTGGATCTTAAAAGACAAGAAAATTTAAAAAAATAAATAATAAGGAGATTTAAAAAACTCCCGACACAAAATAATAATAAAAATAGTATGAATGTAAAAAGACTAAAAAAATTTAAAAAAAAACCTATTGAAAAAATAGCCACAAATAGAACAAAAAAGGTATAAACGTGAAACCCTATAAAAAGAAAAAAATAACCTTGTAATTATGACCCTAAGTAAGTACGTATGAATTTTTTTGATTAAATGTTGTCCCGTCGGGGAACCGCTACTATTTTAAACTTTAAAAGAACGTTAGGCTAATAATTAGAGCGGTCCCTCATTTTTTTTTATTTTAACGTAGAAAATGACGGTTAATCAATGAAATGCAGTGCGAAATGAATTTCATAAATCACATAAATGTATTTAACAAACAGAATAAGGGTCGGTTGTTTCAAACAGTTGGTTAACATAACACACGTACGTCAAATAATAACAATTGAGCGTTTACGCATGGCACCGCAACGGCAGGGTTTTTCACCGGCGCGGTATCAAGACTCTTCAAAACTCACCGCCGCCGCGGCGCGGTGCCATGTGTGAGGGTTCATACAGATCCAAGGGTGACTAATACAGCCGCACCGCAGCGGCGGCGTTGCCGCTGCAGCTACGGCATAATGTGTAAACGGCCTAACGTAATCGTTATTATTTGACGCGTCAAGGCCATTATTTTGTGAAACAACGCTTCTTTTTGGTGGAACGGACGAACTGGACGTGAAACAACCCGCCATAATCATAGTCATATCTTACTTTTTACTTTTCTATTCTTATCTGAAGGAACAAGGGCCAGCCTGCACCCGCCCTCTCGTCACAAAAAATTAAGTATATGTCCATGTTCCGGTCCTCCACAACCACTTACGTTAGATCATGGGGATAAAAACTGGCACTTGCTCACTTCAGATGTCGCTGCTATCCAAAGTCCAAGAATTTGACAGCTGGCTGTCACTAGCCATACATTTTTTGTAACAAGCGACTCATTTTACGCAGAATTAATTAATAATAATATTTCCCGTTGCGCAGCTGTTGACTGCAAAAAACCCATATATATTAGCCATAGATGTTAAAATACAAAAAGAGTGAGAGAAAGCTCTCTGAAAAAAAATTAGAAACCCGATTTTTCATCGAGATTATGCGCCTTTTTAAACCTGGAGACTTTTACGGCATAAATTCTTATACCTACAGGTATAGTTACTGGCACGTAAGTTGGCAAGAGATTTTGTAGTGGGGGAAGTTCGCGCATGTAAAATGTATGAAATTGTGCGTGCGCAAACTTCCCCCACTACAAAATCTCTTGCCAACTTACGTGCCGGTAACTATAATGCAACCAAGAGAACTAAGTCCGTTTTTAACCGACTTCTAAAAAAGGAGGAGGTTCTCAATTCAGATGTTTTTATTTTTTATTACCTACAAGCATTCCTGGTGTAATTACTATAATTATAGTAATGGTGCATTGAAGTTTTTCAGTCATGAAGATCATCCTCGAGTTGAATAAAATTTACTTCAAGTTAACAAATGCAACGCCTATAAAAAAAATCCATTAACGCTGCTTTTTTACCAGTGGTAGATGCTTCCCTTTTCCTTAGCTCGTCTTTTACTAGTTCTACACTCCAAGTCTCAATCATATCTTTTTTTCGTTTAATTTGTGATAAACACAAAAGTCAAACAAAACAATGGCAATTTGTGGACGTTGAACAGTGCTGCCACCTTAGACGAGCTCTTAGTTTTTAACTTATTAAAAATCACGCATATTTCCCATAATCTAACTAAAATCGTACTATAAACGTAAAAAAGCAAGTTAAAATTGGATCGGTACTACCTGCGGATTTTCGATGAGTCGTTAATAGCTGCGTACTACTCATTTAGTAGATTAATAATGAACTGCCACATTGTGCTCATACGAAAAGAACACACTACCGATCTGTGTTTTCTTTGAAGATCAATCCTTTCCCATACGTGGACTGGTAATGCAAAAGAAACTTTGTGACACGTTTTTAACTTTTATGCAATTATTTTGCAAAAATATTAATTTGGTAATCTAAAACCATTATTAAGTTGATTTTTTCTATTTTTAACTCACAACCATTCTAGAACACAAAATTCATAAGGTATTTTTCTTACTGTCAACTGTGTTATAACTGTAGCTCCCAGGATCTTTTGGCGCGTGGCCAAAATAGGAACTAACAATCTTGTTTTTTTAATAAAATGTCCTATTAGTATTTAGTACATACGTCTTAATTACTTGAACATTTCACACAAAAATTGCACAAATGTTTACCAGCAATGTCCTGTCAATGTAAGTGCCAAAAGATCTTGTAGCACTGTTACCAGCGTTACCAGTTCATATTTAAAAAAAAAACTTTTTGACAGATCGATCTTTTGTTTATAACCTCACTTCATCATTATTTTGCAGTCTTATTTTGGAATATTGAAAAAGACATTCGTTGAATCTGTGCGTTGAATTGCAACTTATAATGACGGAAACCAGTGAGCATATGTTACAACTCATAGCCTATCAAGTAAAGATGATGACGAGTGTCCTGCATCATTTAGATATTACTCAGCATGAGATCAATGAGTTGCCTCCTGATACCAAAACATATGAATCTGTTGGCAGAATGTTTCTTCTAACGGATTTAAAAGAATTGAAGAACAACCTTGAATCACAGAAGGCTCACCTAACAGCCCGTAAAAAGGAATTGGGCGATCGTATCCTGTATCTAGAAAAGGATCTGCTAAAAATTAAAGGCAACATCAGTGCAACAAAAGTAGAAGCAAAGTGAATTTGATAAAGTGAATGGGTTCATTTAAAATAATGTTTTTAATTATAATATTAGTATGTAATAATAAACATTTTGGGACTATTCCGTTCCCTTTTACTTAATTTTAATATTGACTTTCATTTTTAACCTAACTAGGTAGGTACATACCTACTTAAATAAGCTTCAAAATAATCAAAGAGATTGAGTATCTCTAACTGTCTTTGCAAATAATAGAATGCTATTATTACCCGACTGCGGCGAACCCGAAAAGAAGGGTAATGGTTTTAGTTGGTATGTATATATGTGTTTGTCTGCCTCTGTGTTGTGTTCCTAGCGGCTAAACGAGCGAACGAATTTTATGGCATCCAAATAAAGGGCTTGAAGAGATAATTCCGAAAATATAACACACTAAAAGGTTGAAAATAAATACCTAACTTTTAAGGTGGAAATTGTAGTAATACTGTGTTTTGAATACTCCACGATATAATAAAAAATGTTTTTTTGTTATTGTATCTAAGAATTTTAATAACATTACCTCTCAACTTGTCAACTTCACACGCAATAATAGATATTTTTACATGATTAACGTCTGTCCTCGTATGAAAATACACTATAATAAAGCTATAGGTACCTACTTATAATATTATTAAAACATTGCTGATGATCGGAACAAAATGCTCATGGGGGATGCGCACAGTCTACATTAGGTATATGTATACCTTATAGAGACTTGGATTCTTAACTTAATATAATAAAACTAAGTACCCCACTACTGCTACCGGAGACAGGTCTTGCCCGATCCTGGCGACCAGGCCAGCCGCGCTCGGAGGCACGGAAGTGTTCTGAATCTGAAATCTTATGAACTTATACCTCTACCTTATGACACTAACGGACAGACATAGGTACTGAGAAATATAGCGGTTTTTATAGCACACCGTAGGTACTTATGGAAGATGCGTAACGTTACACATAACGTTAGTGCCTTATGTTAGTAAAAACCTAAATGACCCGTGAAACAAACCGTAAACCCATTAGATTTTATTGTTTATGTTATTGACTACAATTCCGTTTAGTCATGCCATTTCATTTTGTCTTAATTCTTGGCAAGTAAAAAATCCATTCCAAGAGTGTTCAGTTTACGACTATGTGGTTCTCCTTAATAGGTTTCTAAATTTTGCACAGAGAGGGGTGCAACGCGCTCAAGGTCATGAGTTAAATGTTTAATTAAAGGATATCAAGGTGTGCGTTACCCTGGCAAAATGTTGTTCATTTGAGAGGTGAGACCATAACAAATAATTAGTGTATCATGAGGGGCAATTTGTTTACTAATAGCAAAATTTGTGTGAATTGTGGTTTAAAAGTTTTTGAGAAAAACACATTTTGCTGGAGTAACGTTTGAAACGTTACCATGGCAAAATCGATTTTCAAAAATTCGTTCAGCCTGGAACCAAATACATGAATAGATAGAGATAGTGGCGTAGTACTTAAATGTTTGTAAATAGCAAAATTTGTGTGTGCTATGGTTCTTGAGTTATTTAAGATTTTGCTGCGGTAACGTTTCGGGATTTCCCAGATCTCGAAAACGGCTCAGCGCAGAAGATTGAAATAAATACAAATTAGAGACCTTCATTTGTTTAAATTTGTTTAAACGTAATTTTTTGATTTGGTTGTCGTAAACCAATGGAATTAAATGGTTTCAAAAATCAGATAAAAACGGATTTGCAAGTAAACCAAAACACTTTTAACCAAATAAACAGCTGTAAAAAATACCCATGGTAGACGCTTATAACGTCAAATATATAAAATTTTGTATCTTTACACGATAAGAAGAAGAAAAAACAAATTTGATTAATTTTAGACTGGTCGTATTATCGATGAATTACGCAGTTCCCAAATGATTAAGAAACGTGGCATAGGTACTTTAAAAAAATTAAAATTGGTCATGAACTTTCATTCCTGTTAATTTCAGCTTTCAATTACCTACGGCTGTAATGAAAGTTAAATCAAAATCAAGAATATGTCAGAAATTCTCTAATAAGCCGACCAAATTAAAAAGGTCACGTAAATTCCATTGGTTTACAACAACCAAATCAAAAACTAATGTTTAAACAAATTAAGGTCTCTATTGGTATTTTTTTCAATCTTCTGCACTGATCCGTTTTCGAGATCTGGGAAATCCCAAAACGTTACCGCAGCAAAATTAGCGATGTGCGAGTCGAGTTATTTGATTCGAGTAACTCGAATCAAACCGTAAACGAGTCAACTCGAGTTCAGTTTTTAACAACTCGAATCAACTCGGTCTATCGAACGCACACCTCACGACGGCGACGCGCGCGGACGTGCGTGGGGGCTTACGAGTTTACGAACGAGTCAACTCGATGCGAGTTGAGTGGAATAGAACTCGGGCTGAGTCGGGCTCGCTCGGCCAGGATCGGAAACGGAATTAACAACTCGAATCAACTGGGTCTATCGAACGCACACCTCACGATGGCGACGCGAACGCGCGTGTGGGCTTACGAGTTTACGAGTCAACTCGATGCGAGTTGAGTGGAATAGAACTCGGGCTGAGTCGGGCTCGCTCGGCCAGGATCGGAAACGGAATTGCATGAATGAAAAATCGCGGTGGAAGTTTATTTTGAATTTTTGATTGACATTTTGTTTTTTTATTAGTTGGCCGTTGGTGACCCGCGCGCGACCTGACCTTGTTGCTTTGTTAGTGATTAATATCTCTAAGTGTGCTTACTATAATAATTAAATATTTTTTATTTGACCTTGTTGCTTTGTTAGTGATTAATATCTCTAAGTGTGCTTACTTTAATAATTAAATATTTTTTATTTCAACTTCTTTCGTAACATATTAAAACCTGATCAGTGATCCAATGCTACATTGGTGTAGGCTTGTATCACCTTGTATTTAGCGTAGCGGCTCCGGCTACTAAAACAGAAACTTTCTTAGTTGCGAATGGACTCGAGTAGCCATATCACACCAACAATTCAACATCATTATCATTACCTATCAGCCTCGAGTCGAGCTGACTCGAGCTCCCCGAGTCCCCTCTTTCTCCCTACAGTAAACACCGAGTCGAGTCAACTCGAGTTGCGACTCGAGTCAGTACCCATATCAACTCGAGTAACTCGAGTCAAAAAAAATCCAACTCGTCACATCGCTAAGCAAAATCTTAAATAACTCAAGAACCATAGCACACACAAATTTTGCTATTTTCAAACATTTACTACGCAACAATAGCTATCTATTCATGTATTTGGTTCCAGTGAACGAATTTTTGAAAATTGATTTTGCCAGGGTAACGTTTCAAACGTTACTCCAGCAAAATGTGTTTTTCTCAAATAACTTTTAAACCACAATTAACACAAATTTTGCTATTAGTAAACCAATTGCCCCTCATGATACACTAATTATTTGTTATGGTCTCACCTCTCAAATGCGCAACATTTTGACAGGGTAACGCACACGATATCAAGTGCAAGTTCTCTCGTAATGCAGTTTACTAACTTGTTGATAACATTGGTTTAGCCAACAAAGCTAGTTAGGTAGGCATACCTAGACAATGTAGATAGGTATAATCTATCTTGCTGTAAGTACGGCTGATTATTACAGTACGGATATGGTGGGATCGGACTGTAGACATCGTTTAATTTAATATTGCACGCCCCTCCACTGCTTGTTGCATAGGTAGACATTTAAATTGTTTGTATAGAATTCTAGAGAACGGGCGTGCAGTTTTAAATTGGACGATCTCTACCTAGGTACTTGCTTTTTACCTAAATTGTTTTTACATTAGGTACAAGGTCATTATTACCACACAAAAAACAAACAAATAGTAGATATTGCTTTATTTAATAAATTATAGCCAAGAGAAGTTCAACCTCCAGATTTAGTTTGAGCTAGAACATGTATAAAATTATTAATAGATAGTCACAAATCACAGGAAGTGGGTAATATCACTAGAGAGAAAGAAAATAAAATCATCTTTCTACATACACCTAAATACGAATTACAGTAATAATATCACCACTGAGATACCTACATTGTATTTTATATATCTATGATAGATCTGTGTAAGGACCTACTCCGAAGACGACAACTATTATAACATCCTAGTAAATACTTTATAGTCTAATACAAAAGTACACAATCAATACTTAGGCTAAGAAGATATTCTAGGCGAATTATAAAAGCACAGTTTTAGTGATGATACAATATAATTCTATTATTGATACTAATATGTATGTATGTAGTACACAATTATCTACTTTTATTTGGTTACACACTGCCACAGACGCGTTCGTCTGTATGAGATTCAAGCGACACTGATACTAACTTTCTAAGTACCTAACGATCAATATCACAATATAGCTACTTAAATACATGAAGATTTAAAGATGAGGCAACACCAACTATATAAGATTTACTGCAAAAACGGTGTTATATAACTGTGAAACTCGTCTTTACTCGTGCGGGTAGGTATGATTGTGAATCACTATTTGTATCAGTTTATTCACGTTGCTTATTCAACAATCATACAAATGTGTAAAACCACAACATATTGCTTTTAACTGTTCATAATATAACAGAGGTGTAAGATATACACACATTATTTTTACAACTGGGGTTTTGAATTATCCCATAGATGATGTTAAAAATATGTGCTAAAACAAAGCTAATAGAAGCTTCGTGTGACTTGTGATGAGTTTCAAGCTTTTCGTAAACAGACAGTAAAGTCTCACAATGATCTGCCCCTGGCTAAGTATATACCTACGATTTAATATTTTGGTACAGGGGTCGCAAGCGCGGAGGCGTAGCGACAGGAACTAATGTAGGTTAGACATCATGGTATAGAAAATCGTTTATTAAGTTCAGGATTTATTTATATATTTTTGTTATTCAGTCTGAATTTGTACAGTGTTGAAATTGTCAATACGAAAATGTGGTGTGAATCAGAAACGAAATAAACAAAGACTCTACGGGAATTACCTACAGAGAACCGTGATTTAATATTCATGACAAGGTAAAATATTATGCACACTAAGTGTTTGGAAAATTTTGGATACTTAAAACAAGACGTCTTAATTAGAAATGATTAAAAGCGTTAAATAAAGCAATGCGTCGTGTGACGAGGAATTATATTTCGAAATCGAAATAATAAATACTACGAGCTCGTTTCATTAACTAACAATTTAAATAAAAATAACATATGTGAAACATTGAAAAAGTCTATAGACGGGTGGTTCCATACGTATCGTGTAGGTACATACAGCATGTACCTACATCTATATAATGTAGATAATAATTATATATTTCATTTGCAGGTGTAATTATAGTGTCTTAGTCATATCCCGCAAAAAATGAAATGACGGTTAAATGTTGAAATTTTTTATTGCGTGTTACACATTCGCAAAAAGTCCCAAATAACGTTTTTCAATACCTACCTACGACTTTTGCTAAAGTCTGCTATTGTAATATTTGGAAACTGTACCCACCCTATTTAATACCAACCAATACACATACATTTACGTTTTCATTTGCATATTGCTAGACCATTTTGGAAAAACTCCTATATTTTGTGCTGGTTGCGAAGTGATAACGATAATTACCCTGAATTATAATTTATTATTGCTACGCTTCTTATTACGTATTGATAAAATAAGACATTAATAATGTCCCATTTCTCAAATTTATAATAATTTATCCTTTAAATACTGCACAAGTAGGGCCTGATGAAAATATATCTTTATGACGCGACGTGATCACATCACATTATTCTCATCACATTGTAAAATTACTTTAAGTTAAAAAACACATTGTTTTCAAGGAGCCTTAGACAGTAGGACGATGAGTTTTTTTGTTACAAAAATCCGAAAGGGAATTACTTAACTAAATGACTTGTGTAGATTGAACTTTGAAAACAAAGAAACAATTGATGATTGTTTCCAGTTGGGCATGAATTAGTCACTGCTATGTAGGTAGCGATACATGTGATTAGACATAAACGTCACAGGCCTAAGCAGTATTAATATTAAACCTTACGTAACAACCATTAGACAGCACTCACTTTCTCATTATTATCAACCAAAGATAATAGGCAACTAGCAATTAAAACGCCTCGAAAGCAACATTGAAGCACTCAGTTCCAAACATTCTTTCTTCTTCTGGAATTTTACTTTGCGTGGAAATTATTCGGCGTAGGCATTTTGTATTTACATGATTACCGACCAAACTTGATTTAAGGATAACTATCTAGGTCAGGTAGCTTGGCCTACCTATAACCAGTAAACTAGTTGCCTTTATTAGGTATTTTATCATGGTTAGTTCCCTCCTATATTATTATTTCATGTGTTCTTAATGATCTTGAATTTATTTTCTGACGTAATATTTGTTCATCCCCGGAGACAGAGATACATTCAGTTAGCAATTAATTACCAAAAGTAATATCTTCCTATGAAGCTTAATATAATTTATTTATTGTGTATGTTTGCAGGTGCTGTCTGCATCAATACCTTTTTAATCATACCAGCATTTTTGCCTTTTTATCGGCACACAAAAGACAAGAAGGACACTTTAAATAAGACGACAGTACCTCATACATTATTGTGTACTGTTTTACCGATATGAAACAGCTAAATTATTTTTATTCTTGTGAGATACATCTGTTTTACGGCGTATTTAATATACAGGGTGGCCGTTACAGTAGCCGAGAACGATTTTAGAAGCCTCTTTCCAATGGCTTTCCGAAAAAGCCCCACCTGTGTTCTGGATTATTTATAGTTTAGGAAAAAACTTACCTCAAGGGGAAAAATTTTCTTCGACAAAAGTCGGTCCAGATTATCAGTCCCTAAAAATTAAATTAAGGGTGGCAAAGAATTCCCAGTAGTTTTAAAAACTCTGTAATCATTGAACATACATGGGGGTACTTTAAAAAAGCCCTCGGCGCGGCAATAGCTTTCTAAAAAATCTTTATAGCCCACTGTAAACAGGCCATCTTGTATTTAATTGAAATCTGCCTGCTATCAATGTAAGCACATGCATTCGTAACGTACCTACTAAATCCATTGACAACAACGACACAACTCAAAAACGACTACCAAATAAAGTTAAGGAGTGAAACCCTTGATGGAGTTTGTATTTTGATAGCTAAAAGGTATCACCGAGTTAAGAGGTTGTCAAGCTTGCACTATGGAGGGTACGGGTAGAGATACACTCCATAGCTTGCACCATCGTCGACCGCCTCATCACTTACATTCAGAAGAGATGGTGGTCAAACGCTGTGGTATCAAATATTTGTGAGTACTAACCGTGCCGGGCATAAAAAAGTTATAAAACCGTTTTGTAAATCCTGAGTTTTATCGAAACAATACGAGAATTATTTTCAGAGCATTTCCATTTATGTTCAACAGCAACCATTTTTACAGTTATGTCATTGTTGTTATGCAATAGAAGAAAATTACTTTTTAACTATTAATGAAGATTATGATTGTAACATGGAATGCGAGGGCAGTGTTCAGGCGGGTAGTAGAGGCAGGTCGGCGCCTGCACAGGGGCGCGCGTCTCCGGCGTCCGAGGCGCCGTTGGCAAGCAGTGCGTCGCCGGCGCCAGCCTCCGTCGCCGGCGGCTCTATCTGTAATGTAGTAACGAGAACTGTATACTTTGCGTCATCTTATGTCAACGTTATTTCCGGGAAATAACTCTCCTTTCTGCTTCCGATTTTTCCGCGTTGTCATTAGTAGAACTAGTCATAGAATAGAGTTATAGAAAGAAACTGTTAAATAAAGATGACCCGATGGCCCGACTTCGACAAAGCTGAACTTTTTGAATAACTTCATCAGCCTTCTTAAAGGCTGCATTGGTCGACTTTAGAAAGACAAACAGTATGCCAGCTCAGGCATTGAGTAATTCGAGAATATTTTACACACAACCTCATCAATAATACCTACAATTTCACATTACAAGCGAAACCAACATTATATAGATACTAAAATCGTTGTGTAAAGTTTTGATAAGATTATAAAACAACTAGCTTTTTACTACGGCTTTCCCGCGTAGAGGTCGGAAAGAATCGCACGAGATTTACTAACGGGATCATAATTATTGTGTCCTACCCCAGATTATGGACTACCTGTGTGCCTTTCATCAAAATCCATTCAGCCAGGTACTTTATTATATTAGTATAGATGTATACTGACGTTATTCATGACACAACTTATATAGCGATTATACTCGCTGTGTATTGTATGGCGTTTTATACGATATCACCCTCACTAGTAATTATTACCTAGTCAATTAGTAATTACAGAGCACCTACAACTTACTAATTCTGTGATTTATCTACACATTTTACACAGATACCTACCTAAAATATAATCGACGTAAGTATAGTGTAAACTAAATTTCTTGATGTAGGTAGTTACCCTTATCATCACTTTGCACCATGATTATAAGTCAGCGGCTTTATGTTTACACAAATAAATAGAATAATTACTTTAACGTACCTATGTCATGTATAATTTAAATTGACAAAAAAATTCGACACTTTTCAGCTTTTCGTCTTCTATACAGGCTGTGATACAGGGTAAATTTTTGAAGAGGGCGTAGATAGCCATATCCGAAAGTATAGTAGCGAAAAATACTGAAAAGCCGAGGCTCTTTTCAGTATTTTTCGCTACTATACTTTCGGATTTGGCTATCTTCGGTCCGGTATTCATAAAAAAGAAATGATTATTTTAGTTATGTCTGAATAGTTGAAAACATACAGTATTAGTTTATCTAAAATCAATACTTCTTCAGATTGCCATATGTCATTACTTCCCAGAATTTGATATGTCACTCTGTATTTATACGGAAATAAGTTTCCATTCAACTACACTTACTTAACCAATAAAAAAGCCGCTTGTGACCACATATAAGCACTACTAGAAATAAAATCTTCGTTTCAGCAGCTGATGTTCGGCAAAGATGATGTCGCGTACGAGGTGGTCAGCCTAGCCGTCCAGTGCGACGAGAGGCAAATCGCCCTGTCCGGGTAGACTGTCCACCGCGACGCGCACTGCTGCCACTCCCCCCCCCCCTCCCCACTCTCCCTCCTCCGATGACAATCCGTCATGGAGGCATAATTGTGTCATATATCCGTCGGTTACGTTACTATAATTGGCATTATATTTACAGATGTTTGTGCATGACACAGACAACATTAGATTCATAACGGTAATTCATTTGGAACCTACTGTCATTTTAGAAAAACAAAGACCAGGGATATTATTATCTCGTGGATATACTCTTTAAATTAGCAATATTACGTACAATCATAATAGCTAAACTACATAAATATTAAAATGAAAATAATCGGAGGTCACATTTTTAGTGCAAGTGCAGCTCATTCGTATTTGCCCCTGCATCGTACTAACATAAGTACCTATTTGGTAGCTTATAACTGAATAGATAAAATGTGTTCTATGTACACATTAGGTGTTACTGACGGTGTGTTTGTCCGCGGGGCCGGTGGGGCCGGTGGGGCCGGTGGGCGTGTCTCGCTTGCCCTGCAGGTAGTAGGTCATGAGCTGGCCCTTGCCCTTGACCGCCACCAGGCCGCGCTGCTCGAAGTAGTAGCCGAAACTTTGCAGTATCTCACAAGTTTCCTCGGTAACCTGCGCCAGACAAAAGTATCGACATGTTAACAAAAGCTTGAGAAAAAAGTTATCATGGATATTTCGGAGAAAGTCTCTTCATAACGGTAGAAAACTACCTCCCTAAACTAAAGGACACTTTTTACTTTAGTATTTAGAATGTGATGTTTCGTAACGTCGCGTCGTCGCCGTCGCTTTCTGTACAACCCTATTTATTCTTGGCATTGCATCTTTTGGAACATACCTGAATGCATCCAGCTTTGCCAGTGCTTTCCATCCGAGAGGCAACGTTGACAGTGTTGCCCCATATGTCATAGTGAGGCTTGCGCGCGCCAATGACGCCGGCGGTGATGGGCCCGTGGTTGACGCCCATGCGCAGCACGAAGTGGTTGAAGGACTGCTCGTTGATGGCGGCCAGCACGCGCTGCAGTTCCAGTGCGAACTCCACCAGGCACGCCAGTTGCGCCCACCGGACCAGCACCCCGTCTGACGGCTGCACAAACCACCACGCAGCATGTAGGTACAGCGCAGCAACGAGATTGATACGCTGACTATTAACTTGAGTAGTCCCGTAAAGCATTCTCTACTTAGTCGAATAACAATAGGTGTAGTTTTTCAATTTGCTTAACTTTCCTAAAATTTTGGGACTGTAGGACATCAATATTCAAACAGACATTAATACGCGTTGTAAGTGATTTCGGCTTTACTCAAGAGAAAGAGGTAAAGCAGAGTGCACACAGTTCGCTCTTGACATTACATATGTAATGCAGTCGGTGGTCAAGGAACAAGTACTAACGCCTAACGCAGTAAAAACGAAATAAAATGGCGGATATGACATATCGGTATGTTAATCTAGTTCACATTAGCGGGAACTCGAACTGTACGGAAGGAAGGAAGGTGTCCAACGAGAAGGTTAATGGCGCTCGTAAAACTTTGTTGCAATATGTTATTTAAAAATTCAATGTGTGCATTTCATATTCACGATTTACTTATTAGCAGTCATGTGACGCTATCAATGGAGTGACTTGGCATCCCAAGCAGCACATTAGCGGAAATTACAACCATAAACACGCTATATTTCGGTCAAAGGGTCTTAGCTGTACTAACGGATAATACTATTCTTGAGACTGTATGAGGGGTGATCTCTACACTGTTAAACAGCACGGCTAACTAATGGCTGTATAATGAAGAAAAAAACATCAAAATGCATTTTAGTAGAATTTGAAAGAACTTTTGTCCTTTCAAATTCTTTGCCTTTGGCTACGTATAATGCTACTAGCTGGGTAAGAAGAACAAAGCTTGTAAACGGCTGCTTAACGCGATAAAGTCACACTTCTTCTAAGCTGTGAGCTGTATTAGAGAATTACATTTTGCCATTGGCTTTTTTATGGTGTACACTAATTATTTTATAATGCTACCTCAATGAGCTTAATAGTAGCTGTTTAAAAGCATTTAAGACTACATGAGCTGTAAATTAGTGTAGCCTTACTCCACTTTAATTCCAAAGCGGTTATAGTGTAAATATTAGCTATTTTTAGCTAGAATTATTCAAGAGTAAACATAGGTTAAGTCTGACAACCAGTCTTACCAAGGGGTATCGTATTACCCAGTAACTGGGTTGTGGAGGTCAGATAAGCAGTCGCTCCACGTAAAATACTGGTATTCAGCTGCATCCGGTTAGACTGGAAGCCGACCCCAACATAGTTGGGAAAAGGCTAGGCAGATGATGGCAGATGAAACATAGGTTATTTATTAAGTTTGAAAATAGTTCCAATACATAAGATTTGTTAATCATTACCTATGTTAGAAGTTATTTAGCAATAATTATGTATGACCAATAACCATCTCTGATTGGCCTAAAATGGCGGCAGAATGGGCGGCAAGGCCCGTAATAATTTTTTATCAAGATTAGAGATCTCTGAGACGCCGTTGTATACTCTCACTTTACTCCTTTAACCAATTGTTAGAATAACTGAAAACCATTGATAAATGATAAATGATTTTATTTTGTAAGTAGGTTTGTACAAACACTTTTACACGTCAATCATATTTTAAAACTAGATGAGGTCGGCATTTCCTATCTGACTATTCTGAGAAGAAAGACCGAAACAAACTCAGAGGTCACAGTCTCTTTTAAAGTCCAGACATAATCTTGGTCAGATCATGTGAAGACCATGTAGATTGATGTCTGAGATGGTTTTTTGAGGAAAGAACCAAACAGTTTGAGAGGACCTGTCCAGTCAGTGCACGCATTTATCAGAAATCGTGCAGCTCAACACAATACCCACTTAAGGAACTCGACGATTCAATGAACAATACCAAAGGAAGGACATTTGGGTAGGCCACATTAATTACTCAAACTGCCATGACAAAAACTAACAGAACAGAGAGAAAAATAAAAAATAAAATGACCCACAGTCTTCACATTCACAATAATTAAAATAATAGAATACTTTACAAAGTAAGGAAATGTCATAGTATATATCAAATTCATTAATGTCAAAGTGTATATATAAAAAAAACAACAACAAAACAAAAAAATAAAAACATTCAGTATGTAAAAAAATTGGAAGCAGCTTAATCCCAAGCCTTTTTGTCCTCAATATAAGCCTTGACGGTATAAAAGGCTTTCTGGCACAACTTACGTAATGAATGATTTGAATTTATTAAGGCTTAGATCTTGAACGGGGCTTGGAACTTTATTGTAGAAGCGTATACATTGGCATCTGTACGAGCCACCTATTTTCTTGAGCCTTGTTGTACAACAAATTTGTGTTTGTTCCTAGTACTTATATCATGGATATCACTGTATTTTTTAAACAATTTTATATTTTTATGGGCATATGGACGACATTACACTATGAAAATAGCTAAAGTACACTAAACGGGCTGTCTCTATATCAGTTAAATTACGAATTTTTCTAACAGCGTATGCGGCGGAACTTAGCTTTTTTGACAATTTGTCTATATGTGGACCCCACTAAAGCTTAGCATCCAGAATTAAGCTCAAGAATACTGTGCTGTCTTCAGGATTCAATTCTTCGCCCTTTATCAACACATTAGTTTTCACCTGTCAAACGTGAGGTAACGTAAACTTAATGCATTTGGTTTTTTTCTCGTTTAGAAGTAAATTATTAGCATTGAACCAGTGGACAGTTGTACAGCTACCGTACAGTTTTCAGCTGATCAATAGACTTCATTATGGCCATTGAACAGAAAAAAGAGGGTCATGGGAATTTAGTAAGAATTATTGCTGGATAATAAATTAATGCCATTTTAATGCAAACAAGCCGGCATAATTATGAAAAAACCACTGATGTCTGTTAAATTTTCATGATACTTGAGAGCTATTAAAATAAAAACACACTATTTAATTGTTACAAATAGATAGAAATGCTCATGAAATGGAAAAAAATCGAGTTAAAATCCATGAATAATTCGTACACTGTATATATTTTGTATAATACTTTTTGTATAATACTTATTGTATAAATATTACCTATTATATTAACAGTAAAGTGGCACCTGCAGTACAATTTACCAATAGAGATACAAAACAAACGTGAAAAATACTTAAATTAGAATTAATTATTTGTCCACAGAAAGAGTTGACGCCGCGTAACACTTGCACTGCAACAATAGTTTTTTGTTGCTATTTCTTTGTAGATTTTAGCAATAGCCGTTAATGAGCCATAAACCATTTTTTGGCTGTCTAAGAGAATTAAAGGAGCTGGATAGTGGCCTATTGACAGCTGTCTAAGCCATTGTACAGCCCATGTACAGCTCTTACAATGCTCTGGACAGCTGTTAACAAGCTACTATAATTGGGGCCAAATTTAGAATTATAAGAACTGTGTAGCCGGATATACAGCCCTTATACAGAAAGCATAACAGACTCATGTTTTCAAAAATTCTGTTGTCCAGTGACTATACGGCTATGTGTGCTGCTTGGGCATGTAAATAACTGGTTTCAGGTGCAAAAAAAATCTTATATGTTTCATAAAAGTACATGTTATAAAACAATCATCCGCTGTTTTAAACCACTCAGGTCATTTTAACTTACTTTAACTCTATTATAGACTTTTGTTAGTTCTGGTTAAGTTGTTAAAATAAATGTATTAAACTCTCACTATCTGCAAATGAAATTAATGACTCACCTGCATTTGTCGCGTAGGATTTAGGCCTGACGCAGCCATGTATGTGGAGCCGATCGTTTTTATTTTGATTATGTCCTTACTGAACTTGGAATCTTCCAGCAACTGCAACGAGTATGTAACAAAATTACAATATCGTGATCATCAGCTAACATGATTTAGTAATTTAATTAAACAACGAATAAACAAAACATTTTTGAAACTGTGTTTTGGCATTAAGGTAATACTCCCTGTAGGTACATAGACAGTACAAATTTAATAAAAGTCCGCTTAATTATATACGTGAAAAAAAACAGTATAAGCCTAAAAAAACATAAAAACAAATTATAGGATTCTATTAATAACAGAAAAATGTTTCCAAGGTTATTCTAAACACACGAAAGCACATTTGACAAACTACAGTGCGTGCTACGCCGTAGCCGCAGTCGTAGCAAAGAGCGTAGGGGTTGTTACCCACCCTACCTGAAACGATTTCTACCATTTGTCACATGACTTAAGAAGCTTTGAATTTAAATAGAAAGGAATTTGTAGATACTACTGTCATAATTTTTTCATTGCAATTCATGACTCCAGGAGTATTTCTAACTCGGTCACTTCCTTGAATTTATTCGAAAGTTTATGATACATTCTGATCTCGATCAGTATGTAAAATAACACCAAGTATGTGGCTCAACCTATCGCCTGGTGACTAGTTTGTAACTATGCCCTTCAATCGCCTTTTACAACTTGTATAGTAGAAAGCAGTTTCCTTCACGACCGTACGTATCTATCTATTAATATTTTATCCGGAAGAACAATAGATATAATCTTAGGTCCAATTAATAATAGAAGAATGTAATTATATCTTGTTTATTACTTAATCGTGCAATGTTGACGAAACTTTCTAAAACTGATACCTACCTACATCTCAAATATAATTGAATAATAAGGTCTTGAGAGTTGAGAATGGGCGTGTCTCTCTATCTAGGCCATGAGGACAATGTTAATTCCTTGTTATAAATGACATCTGACCCCGGTTTAGTGATCCCAATAACTTCGTTACTTCATTCCACATGTGAGGTAACGGATCAAAAGTTATTATAACTTACATAATATTACTAACATTGTAAATTCAAAAAAGAGTTATGATATTTTTTTAGCCACCGTACTTTTATGTGTGTAATTGTTAGGTAAACTATAAATCACAATTACCTACCAAATCGAAGTCTGATATAACTTCGTTGAGGAACCGTAAACATTCTAGGCCTTGGTTATTGACAGTTTCTTCCGAGTAGAACTCTGCAACAAATGATAATTACATGTTTACAATTTTTTATTAACTTTTTCATATCTTGATTAAAGTCAACAGTAATAAAACTTTAGTACCTACATAATTACTAGATGAAATATTCATATAAAACAATAAAAATATATTAATTCAACTGGTTCATTAATTATAGTCTCCAGAGACAAATATGTTCAAGGCGAACTACGAAAGCTATTTTTTTATAGTAGTGTAGATAGTTGTGTTGTGTAGTTGGTTGTTGAAGATGCATTTATTAGATACATGACCTTTAAGACTTCATCAATTAACATAACTGTTAAGGTAACAATATAATATACCTATTTTTTAAATGTTATTGAAACGAATGCTGGTACGTGTAGGTACATAGTCGTTAAACGATCCCGCTACCTATGAGACAAATATTAAGTAACAATCAAGTCATAATAATAATACCAGCGTGTAACTGTACCCCTGCCCATACAGAACAGGGGCGTGGTTTTATCATCACGCTTGCTCGCTACGAGTTGGAACTTACAGATCATAATTTCCAGTTTTCGATGTCTCGGTCTAGACATGAGTTAGAGATAATCTTCGAGCCAAGTACATAAAGCAGTCTTACCTGAAAAGTTGGGCATAGAGGCGAAAAGCACGCCGACCTCGGCGTAGCTCTGGCTGTAGAGGTCGCGGTGGTGGTGGCGCGCGCCCATGAAGTGGCGCGCCACGTGCGGCGGCAGCACGTTGTGGATGAGCGCCTGGTTGCGCCGGCGCAGGTCACCCGCCTGCTCCGCCTGCGCGCGCATGCGCTCCCCGCGCGAGTGCCGTGCGCGCTCCAGGGACTCCACCTGCATTGTTGTCACAACTTGCCCGATTGTATAAACTTACATTATATCCTATATTGAAATAAATTGTAACGCATGTGATGGTGGAAGGATTAATATAGTGTGAAGCTGAGCTTCAACTACTGTCTTTCCATCCACTAAGTCCAAGTATAATTTAGATTCCAGGATAAACATCATATATTTTACATAGAAACTCATTAATCTAAATCTTGTGTTCGATCTAGGAATCGCACTAGACTAGAATTCAGTACGTACAGTCTCACTCTCGGCCACGTGCTTAATATGGTACAAGACGTGTCCAGGATTGCCTACGTTTTCTAAAGTACCTTCTACTTAAGTAATTGTTTGTTAAAAGTTACTGTAATACGCACGTATCTATTGAAAATGAGGAGCGCCAGTACAATGAAGAACAGCATTATTATGTTGCGTCCACCATGAATGCGAGCCCTGTAAGTTAAAGATGAATCATTCATACTTATGCCACCTACTTTAGGATCTCACATTATATTGGGTGGCCTCATTTATTCTGTCAGATAAAAATAGAAGAGAAACTCACAGTATAGCCAGCAGATCTTCATCGAAGTCGGTGGTGGCGTTGTACCGCACGCGGTAGGGATCGCGGTCGAGGCTGGGCCGCGACAGCAGCAGCGCCGGGTGCAGCAGCGCGGGCACGGCGTGCGCGCCCGCCAGCAGCGCCAGAAGCACGCCGCGTGTGCACACCCCCAGCGGCGACACCCACAGCGCGCCGCACGCCGCTCCCGCTCCCACCTGTGAACACAGATCACATATAAGTCATTTAACTCATTTTTGACCGAAGAACTAACGTCTATCTCCAAAAACAACCTTAACTTCGAAAAAAAGATACGATTATCTGCCAAGCCAGAGCTCTGTGGCTGCGTTCTGGCATAAACCAAAAATCCACCAAATTTCGACCCAATAATTAGCAACGAATAATTAGTTTTTGACAATACAAAGGCCATTGTTTTGTTTATAAATAGTTCAATGGAAAGTGAATTCGTTTTACTTCATGGACCGTTGACATTGACCCGACCTCATTGCAAGCGGGTAATTAAGTCGAGATGGCACGTGTTTGCGAGGAAAATGTCCCTAATTAGGAAAATAGGACATCGTTTTTCATCTTTCATATGTACATACCATTAATTAATTGAATAAACAAGAAAGTAGGTATTAATGTAACGTCGTACCTACAGTATTATTGTTAGAAACTAAGCGCATTACTTCCTAGAACGTTTCAACGTGGCTTATAAGATAGATTTATCTCAAATTATGCTTTCCAGCTGTAGTTCCATTGCATTTATAATGAGTTACGTGATTTATCATGTTGAACTACAAGCGAAAAAGTTGAATTGTACACATCAGCTGTTGTTCCCACGATGCGAGATTAAAAAAGTCGAATGGGGGAAATAGGTTACTATGATATTTGTAAAGCGACAACGATGAGAAACCTGTCAACAGTTGGGCGTTGTTGTTTTGTTGCATTCGTTTAACCCAAAGAACTTTGGTAGGTGTAAGTAACAGTAACTGTTTACGACTATGTGAGAAAGCTAGCCTAGGACGCTTGAAAGGTCAACTAAGTTATACAACATCCACATACCACTGAAATATATACAAGTAATCATTTTGGTAGATATATAGATGGTTTTATATAATAACTATGAGTCTGCAGCGTTTATAATTATAGCATAGGTAGAACTAACCTCCACATCTACATACTAAAATTAGTTTTTACATCATAGCATAGAAATATTAAGCCATGCAAAATGCATTTAATTTGTGGACTATGTTAGTATAAAATTAAATTCCTAAAAACTTAGTTCGTTGCGACAGTATACTCGTATACAATTAATTATATAAGAGTCTGGTCAAGTCTAGTGCTCATGCATTTTAGCATGTTTCTGATAATTTTCAACAGCTGCATAACTTAAGCCTGGTGTGTCAAATCGTCATATCGGTCGTTAGTTTGCCATCGGCATCAGAATGTGAAAGTAGAAAAGGTACTTCACGTGATAGTAGTAAGAAGGATGTATGCAGCGACGTGCTCCGCTGTGCGCGGGCGCGTCGTCTCGCAGGCCGTCCTCCAGAAGCATCGTCTCGAAATTACCGCAAATTATCTGCACAAACACAAACGTGCACATTTCAATCATCGGCTATCGGATTGGGTTTCCGGCAAAGCTTCTCCAATGTACCTAATTGAAATCGTAAGAAAATATATAGATAGGAGTAGCCATCTAATAAAAAAAAATAACATGTGTGTAAGTTCAATGATCTCCGACGTGCGCGGTGATACAGACAGTTGTAGCGATAGTGATAGCGATCGTGACAGAATCTCACCGCAACGGCAATAAAAATAACAAGTATGATAGTGAGAGTGGCGGCGATAGTGAAGATAGCTTAGATAGTGTATTATCGCGCACTTACCAGTGGCGCAATGTTCGCGGCCACAAACATCGCGATGTTGAACGTTCCGCATGTCAGCTTCCAGTACGGACTGACTGTTTTTTTCTGAAAAATTAACAAATTTTGCAAATGAGTGTAGCAATAAATATACCATCAACTGCAAATCCTAACATGTTCTGATAAATCCAAAATTTGCAATTAAGCCGAGAATAACGTTTCAAATAATGAAATACTACAAGAAGCTAACCTTATATTGTGAATATCGATAGCACGTGTAATAAACCACATTGATTAGGCCGGTCTCTAGCACGAGCGCGAGGTAGACGGCATGCAGCGACCAGGTGGGTGGTACTGCGAAGCTGGCGAGTGCGACCACTGCGGGCAGCAGCATGAGCGGCGGCGCGGCGATGGCCAGCGGGCACGGGTCGCTCCGTCGAGCGTACACCTCCTCCGCACCCGAAGCTTTAAACGTCAGGCATAACGTTGTCCCGTCTGCTAGCTCCCTGGTTATGTTATTTTTTCGTTAAATACATTCAGATACTAAACTTATTATTTACTAAAAAAGAAATCGGGTTAAATTATAACACAGTTACTGCCTATAAAAAATATCTGGAAAATGAAAATCTTTTGAATAAATAAGCATCAGTTTTATAGGTCCTATAAAACTGCACAAACCTACTTATTAGTAAATAAAACTATGTGCTTTTGAATGTTCCGAGGACTGGAATGGTAAATGTGTTTATTGACACGGTTCCATTACAAGCGCCTAAAATAGCATATTGTAACTATTTGCGATACACGCTGTCCGAACAGATCTATCTTCACGCGCCTATAATTCTACAAAAACGTAAGAAAAGGGAGATGTGTAGGAGGACTTGGATCACACCTGGGTACATATTAATCCTTATCTAGCGTATACTTTGAAGTTAATACAGGTAGGCTATTTTCTATTAAATATTATAGGTAGGTATACTCATGAAGTTTAAAGTTCCCATTTTCTTATAATTGTAGGTCATTCACAGCAGGTTTTATTGATCTAATGATCTACAATTAATAAACTATTTCTCATTTAAACTAATTTTTTTAACAACAGGTTAATTTAATTACTGCACCTGCCGTAACGGATGTTCTAAATGAACTCGCAGAATACATAGGTACATCCTCCTGCCTGCCACCGTCGGCGTCATTGTGGTAAATGTTAAGATGATTACGCAAATGTTAACATCAAAACTTACTGATGAGCCTACCTAACTACTTGTTTATGAAATAGCCGTGGATACTTAGTTTAATTTAATTACGTAGGAAACTGATGATTTACCATTTCTTTCCAAACCAAAATCCAGAAAAAAGCATGTTCTCTCACATTCAAACTCAAACTCAAAGTATTTATTTCAATTAAACCAATTACAGGCACTTGAATTGTCAAAGGGTCGGTCAGTCAGAAAAATGAAGCTAGTTGCCCATTCCAAAGCGTAGGTACCTATGGAGAAGAACGGGCAAGAAACTCCATGGACACTCTTTTAAATCATCAATATAATATGGTTACAAAGTATTGGTTACATCATTCATGTTAGAAATTATGCATGTGAGAACGATGCAGAACGTTAAAAGCGTCCGTAATGAAAAGTTAAAAAAAATAAAAATAAGAACAATTCAAATATTAAATTAAATTCAAATAAGCCATGGCAGCAAAGAGATGAGTAGATGACTAGTCCCTACTGACGGCGCCCGTTCACGAACATGACGCATGGATTAGCACCATTCAGCTCAAATTCAAATATTACTTAGGATTTCATTTCATTATATAGATGAATCCTTGTATTTTGTAACTAAGTTTTTGTTAGACTATAATCGAATTCTACCACTATTGTTATTCCAATGGGAGTGGTAGATTTCGATTATAGCCTCTCAGTTTGGTTCAGGGAGCAAAAACTAGAAAAACGGACATGCTAGTAGTTGAGCGATCCTATCAATTATACTCGAGATGGTTTTGCCCTTCACATTCCAGCGTATGTGTAAAAAGAAAAACATTATTATAGATACGCTATTTCACAAAGAAGACGTAAATCAATTCAAAACGTACACAGTACTGACTGATACTTTCAAAGATAAAACTAGAGAGATAGAAATATCTTTGCGTCGTTTAAAGAATAATTCCAATTAGTACTGAAAAACCAACTGATAATTAAAATACATAATTAACAATGGTGACCATCTAATTGTAAGCAAATGTGTAAATATAAATTAGCTGCCATTTAATTTTGTTTAGGTTGCCAGCCGCATAGTAAACTCAAATACATTGGGTGTTATATGAATTTTGTGTTACTTTCAGCTGTTAATAGGTACATAAACACATGTGAAACAAAAGTAAACATAAAATATCCACGTAACAATTGTGCAATTCGTGTGAACTTACTTGTCGTCGTCTCTATTCACCAGTTCTTCTTGCAACATGCTAAGTATTTTCTGTTCTTCGTTGTCCTTGCTCTCGTCTTGTGGCGACAGAACCTACGAATAATGTACGAAGCATGTCTATGTAATTGACAAGCGAAAAATCAATATGAGAGCTCATGATCGGCGTAGTTATAGCATCAATAATCAAAATATGTCCGAACATAATGAGCAATCGATTCGAGTGAGATTATTTTAACCTGCTACGTTAGCTAAACTAGGAACTATCTAGCTCAGGCCGCCTAGTGCCCTAGTGTCCTATTTATTTAGGCTGGTGGCGACGGAGCGGTGAGGGGGGTGGGGCAAGCGCAGTAGTGCACTCACCGAGTCCTCGTCATCGTCTCGGAGGTCGGAGAGCGTGTCGGTCGAGTCGCCTCCCTCCGCGGCCTCGCCCTCCGGTGCACTCCTCTCCTCGCCTCCTTGAAACTGCACGATACAATCAACGTGAATCTTGTGAAAATGACAACTTAAATAAACACAGTCTGAAACGTTTTACATATTTTCATCTTTGACAAATCATGGATAGCACCTAATTTATTGAAATGATGAAATACCATAATTATCATTAAAAAGGCACCGAACAATATGTGTCGAACTTTATGGAAAATGGTCTTTAGCATTTTACACCTAGGTATATATGGGTATGGGTGACCAGTGCATAATAACTATTGACGTCGCGCGTCGTACAAAACAAACGACATATTTATGTAAATTATACAAATTAGGGACTAGGGTGCAATAAATTTGGAATTATTTTGTAATATCTAATTGATTACAACTCCACTTTAAGCCGACCGCTAAATATAGAGGAAAATCATACATTTTTAATTTCACTTTGTCCACATTCTAAAGCTTTTTCGACCCAATTCGCTTCGTCGTCGTCCGTTCTATATAGAAAAGTAAAAGGACGTTTTATGTAACAGTCTTGGTCGGAGTATCTACATAATTAATTAAGGCAGTTTAGCTCATTTTCGTCGTTCGATATTCATCCATTATTTTGGTATCTAAGGTTAAGGTTACCTAAAGTCTGTTTCTAGGGCAGTCGGAAAAATGTATCATTTAGTAGGTGGGTTATAAACATCATAACGTTGTTTTGCATTTCTTTCACAAACAATATATATTTATGTGTAGTCTTGTAGGTATGTGTGTAAATAAGGTTAGGCGAAAACATAACAATTCAAAAGACAAATAGGATCAAGATTGGGCCCCTGTAAACTCAAAGCTAACTAATTGTCCGTTTTCCGCCTAAAAGCATATATAAGTACATGTACATAACATTTTTATATTCAAAATAAATAAAGAACATCTATGTACTTTGTTAAAGTGTAAAATCCTACTAATATTATAAACATGACAGTTTGTACGGATGGATGGATAGATGGATGGATGTTTGTTACTCTTTGTGCCAAATTTCATCCTTATCCGTTATTAGGATGAAATTTGGCACACAGATGGTTTATAACCAGGATTAACATAAGTACACTTTTTATCCCGATATTCCCACGGGATCGAAACTTATGCGGGTGAAACCGCGGGGCGCAGCTAGTTTGTATATTAAATGCATTTTGTACGTGCATATTAGACACGGAAAATAATATTTTCCGTTGCTATTTTCAATTTTGAAAAAAAAAAATACCTACTTCCTTGCAAATTGTCGGGTTGCTGAGATAAAGTAGCTTTTGAACAAATGGCCGCCAAAGTGAGTTTTTTTTAATAATAACTTATGTACTTCCTTGTTAAACGGACGTAATATAAAGCCTATTCGATAAATGGTAAAATGACGTGTATTTATGGTTCTTTACTATCTAGTTCCCTTCTCGATACCGTATTACGCATGTACACTCAATTAGATTGCAGCTTAGTTGTTAAAATCGATTTTCCGTATGACATAACAGTATTAATGACGACGAGTACCTACCTAACACTTAAAAATTGCTTATGTAGTTTACCAATGTAAACAACTATAATAAGCTAAATATATGCTATGTGAAAAGCTCGTACGGACAAAATGATCACCACTTACTATTACACAATAAGTACTTATTATTTATGTAAAACCTTTCTTCAGTCTTTCTCTTTTTCGCGGTTATATTTCGTACGTAGGTATAACCGTATAAGTCTGCCTACCCCAATAGTTCGATTAGTACACATACCTACATATTTCACATCGCACTCGCGACTAATTCTAGCTAATTAAAGCACTGAAACACAACATTGGCCATCTTGTTACCATAACACAAGCATTAGGTTGCTTAGCTTGGGACTAGATGGCGCTGTGTGAAATGTCCAGGGATATTATTATTATTATTATTGGCAAATTGCTTAATTTGATTGGTCCATTATGGTCTAAAAGTATTAATTACAGATAGGTACTTTAATTTTTTTTAGTTACGCTCAATTAATACTTTTGTGCTGTTTCATCTTAAAGTTTCTTCAATTCCAATTTGGATTCGATCGAAACACAAATACAAACTTGTGAAGCTCTGGCCATGCTGAAGTAAATCCCGTGCGGGATGCGGGACGAAGTTCGCTTGCGCCGATTGTGTCAACTAACTTGTATGAAGTTGTCGCGATACTAACCATTTTAAAACAATCGACGACGTGCGCTTTCGCATCAGCAGTGCGATTCTATAACCATCTCACCGTGAAAACTTAGGTGAAGTGAGCGTGGAGTGAGCTGTCATTCCAAATAATGCTAGGGATTGACACTACTGACAACTCACATCAAGCTCACTTCACTTGAGTTTTCACGGTGTGATTTTTACAGAATCGACCGGCTGAACTTTTGTGTATCGTGATTAGACATGAGTGTTTATTGACAGATGACAGGTTCTCTACTCATCGACTTTGATCACTTTTCATTAGTTCATTGATATGCCAAACAAAGCAGTCTTGTTTATAGACTTTGTTCACTTTGTATAAGATATCTAATAGTGAAAATATAGTAGACGTTCTACAAATGTCACACTATGCGTATGTGACAAGCAGGGACAATAAAAAAAACGGGTTGCACTTCGGGAGTGCCGGCAGAAGTGAAAACTTGAATATTAACTTTGTGTATTTTTGATATTTTGGAATGCGGTCTACTCTCCCTCCGTCTTACGAATTTTCGATCAGGTCACGCGTCACGAGCTCCATCTTACGAATTTTCGATCAGGTCACGTGTCCTAACGCGAGTTTAACATTTTTTACCCATCACAACAAAAGTGCACAACGCCGCGCCGCTAAAGAAGTTTTCACTTCAAAAAACTTTTTTGCAAAAAAAAACAACCGACTTCCAAAAACGACACTACAAAGTCAAAAATAACTTTAATTTCGGAAGTCGGTGTCGTTGGGTTCGCATTTTCGTTGTTTTTTTTTTTGCAAAAAAGCTTTTATTTTTCACTTTTAAGTTGTAATTTTTACCAGTTTTGCCAATTTTTTACCAATTTTGGTTTAAAAACCAAACTACTGAACCGTTTTTATGAAATTTATATGGGACCATTTGGGAAGTAGGTATACCCTTTCCAACAAAAAAAGAATTTTTAAAATCGGTTGGCAAGCGACGGAGTTATGCGCCAACAAATATAAAAAAAAAAAAAAACGAACATCCCAATTGAGAACCTCCTCCTTTTTTAGAAGTCGGTTAAGAATATTTAATAAACTACCAGATGCAATAAAGGATGAAACCAACGATACGACACTCATAAATAAGCTCAAGCAAATATTAATTTAAAAAAGCATACCTACTAAGTACACGATAAACGAATACATACATGAACAAATCTATTGAACACAAACAGACACCACACACAGTTAGTCGTGTAGATACATTCATACATACATAGATAAATATTATAATATGATAGATATATGTTTAATTGACCTTACCAAATAATTATTATGTACCACAACCTATAACAGACTGATCTCAATAAAATAAAATGTTATATTTACCTATAAAAATGTAATGTTGATATTTCTATATTTTAAAGATTGCTTATTGTTAATTTGTGTTCTAAATATATTTTTATTTTAATAATTAATTTTATACTTTTTGCTGTGCCCTACAGGGTCCATAATTGTACCTTAGCTTTAAGCCATTTAGCTTCTACAACATTACGGAATGCAAATAAACATATGAAAATGAATATCTATAAAAATTCGTCGTTATGAAATAACTCGGAATTCAAATACGACTTTGTTTGAAATAAATACAATATACCAACCTATTACCTACTTCTACTTAGTATTATATTTATTTATTTATTAAAGTATCCACCTGCTTTTGTACCTAATAACAACAAAAATCTGTCGAAAATTCGTTGGCAACGGCAACTGCAGAGTGAGCTGAAGTGCTTGCGAGTGATTCTCAGAAATACGCACGTCCACGTTTAGCGTACCTAAATGTTTATTTCTCATTACACGGTAGGTGCGTACCTCCTGAAGTAAACGCATCGAAATTACGCCTACACTGAAAGCTAGTGAACTGAAATATGACATGAAAAAACATACAAGGTCTATCATATGTTGTTATAACATCTGTAGCTAGCTAGATGGAATATGCTTCATTGTACATCGTAAAAATAGTAAAGCAGTATCTATCTCCATTGATATTATTAGGTAAGTATCTGTAGATAAACAAAGAACTTACTGGTTTGAGAACTTTCACAATAAAGTAAGTCTTGATTCCAGCTTGCCGTAGCATTTCTTCGCGGCGTTCACCATGAGCGGGCTCGACCTCAAAATCGTTGTTCAGAAAACTCAGAGTTACTTCGGAAACATGTACGCGTCTGTAAACAAAACTCTTATTAATAGAATGTAACTACGTATACATAAATAGGAACAGCTACTAAAGTCGCTGAATAAATAAATCTTTTACAACTAAGAATAGACGAATATACTACGTTTTGATGATTTTATCTGTACTTATCGCATCTTTGTGGAAGCTTTGTCTCATTTACTATTTAGAAAAAGTACCAACAAAGTTATTATTATTAATACACTAGCTTCTGCCCGCGGCTTCGCCCGCGTGGATGTCGGAAGTTATCCCACGGGAACGTGCTAACAGGATAAAATGTATGTGCTTCCCCAGAATGCCATCTATCTCGCGGGCCCTTTGTGGCTAATTACAGTAGAAAACCAATTGTGTCTCATTAGTGGTGATTAAGAGGGTACCTATATGATATCTTTACCTAAGTACCTACCTAATTTAAAAAAAAAACTCAATAACAGAAAATTAAATACCTACCTAAATAAACCTATTTCTGATGATAACTAATCTAAACTCAATAAATAAGCAAAATCCCTAAAAACTAATATCTATACGAATGACTAATCCTACCTAACAGTACCTATTATAAAATAACCTACGGTCACTACGTACACTATCAAATATACTACCTATACTTTAAAATTAAAATCTATACCTACGACTCATATAAAAATAAACCTAATTTAAATAACTCTAAAAACTAAAAGGAATAAAAATGAACTCCACTGCGGGTGACCCAACCTACGACAAACTTAGTATTTGCGGTTGGTACAGTACAGACAGTGGTAATCGGGTATAGGGATCGAACCGCAAAATTAAGTTTGTTTTTTATTGTATATACTTTTCCGGGATAAAAAGTACCCAGTGTGGTGCCCAGGATATTAAAGAATAATTATACCAAGTTTCATCGTAATCGAACCGGTAGTTTTTGCGTGATGCCTGAACAAACAGACAGACAGACAGACAGACCGACAGACAGACAGACAGACAAAAATTTTTTTAATCACATTTTTGGGTTCGGTGTCGGTCTAGTAACACCCCCTGTAAATTATTTTTTTGATATTTTCAATGTACAGAATTTTCACTTCTACAGATTTATTATAAGTATAGATATAGATTAAGCAGGTAGTCTAAATATAGGGCCCTTTTTATATTTGTTTTTTAAGATTCTATGTTAATTAATGTAATATATGTAGGTACTTAGTAGTACCGTTTTAATTACCTAAGTATAAATAAATAAATGCCGTAGGAATCCTCTGGATGCGAGAAGCAAAAAACCTATGCTTGGGGGGGGCCTATGTCCAACAGTGGACGTTTTTTCGCTGAAATGATGATGAAATAAATGAATAATGCTTCGAAAGCGGTACAAATACGTTAAACAAGAAACAAAATAAATCCAAATTATTAGTGTCCCTTATTTGTCAAAATCCCATAGTTGTTTTGTTATGAGTTTAATTTTAAAACTGAAAACTTCTCAAGAAAGTTAACACTAACCCAGCCATTCCACTGCTCTCCATCTTATTAGCGAGTTCGACATCTCGCGAGTAGACATCGAACTGCCACTGCCTCTGCCCCAGCACCCCCGCGAGCACTGCGCCTGTGTGGATGCCCACGCGCATGTCCACTGGCGAGTTAGTCGTCTGCTGAACGTATCTGTACAATACAAATTATGGTTCAACTCATATGTAACCCATATACTAATGGTCGTTGTATTGACATCCTAAGTCTTCATAACCTTACTTGATAGCTTTAACCATAGATAGTCCCATGTGCACGCAGAGCACGGCATGGTCCGGACGTTCAACAGGCGCGCCGCTGATGCAATAATAACAGTCACCGAGAATTTTGATGCGAAGTTGTTGATATTTCTACAAAATAAAATTACAATTTACGGAAGCCGAGCCTAGCGTAATAATTTACGGCGGACGAGACTTGGAGACGAAATGATAAATTAAATTTTCTTTACCTCAGCAAGTCGATCAAAACGAGCAAACAGCTCATTCAATATTGCGACGAGATCTTGCGCTGAATAAGTTGAGGAAATAGCCGTGAAGCCTACGATGTCGGCATACAGAATACTGGTGATGAACAAATAATATGTTAATCATAGTTGGAATTATATTTAATTTAAATATGATCTACTAAACTGGTCAGATAGGCAGTCGCTCCATGTAAAATACTGGTATTTAGCTGCATCCGGTTAGACTGGAAGCCCACCCCAACATAGTTGGGAAAAAGCTATGCAGAAGAATGATGTACTAAACTGCAGACATACCTGACATTTTCATGGCGCGACATGTAAATTTTTTTGAACTGCGTGTCAATCAGTCCCAGTTCTTTCCGCATCTGAACAGCAACGTGTTCTGGTAGCACCGATAGAAGTAGCCTCTCCTACAAATTATACCATCATGATAGTTATATTGTTTTCTAAAGATTTCATTCACCTTAAAGATTAGTAAGAAGGCAGGCAGTATACCTAAGATTTATCATCTCATATTTCATTTCATTCTTCCGAAAAAAACTATATCCTATTCGAGGAAAAGCGCCCTATTCATGGAAAAGACCGGCTACGAAAATAACGTTTAGAATTTTAGAGGGTTTGTATTTGAATGTGCGTCAGCGCGATCCGACATATTTTTCTGAAATATATGTAGGTACTCCGACTGTACACTTGTACAGTACTTCTATAAATGCAATATCTCTTGTTTACTTAAATTCAAACTGGAGAAATTGGCGTTGTCTCAACTTCAACTCATATCGATAAAAGTATTTTATTTGAAAGATCTGTTTGTTCCCTATATTTCATGGATGATGAAACCACGCATAGGTGTGAGATACATAATGTCATCGGCACACATCGCTGCGCATGAAGCCAGCTCGTTGACGTTTGCCGTGATTTTGTGGATCACAGGTAGTAAACGATTTGATTGCAGCCGGAGGCTTGCCTATTGAACACAATCAAACACGGTACACCTGTCGCGAAAATCGTTCAAATACAATGTACCTATGTATAGTGGAGTTTTGATTGAGGAAGTGTGAAAAAGAAATTCATGAGTTGAAAGTAAGTGGAAAAAAGTAACATGGTCTCAGATCCCGAACCATAATCTATGATTTGCTACATTTGGCTTTGTGTTCAGGAGTGTTGTAAATCTTCCAGTCCCTCCATAACAACGGTTGTGTTGCATTAAAACTGACATTTCGACAGGTAGGTAACCTAGTTCTTATGTAGGGCTGTTAGGTTGCAAATTAGTTGATTGAGCTCGGTTCATCAACTGCTTCCGTTGGACCAGCGGTCGTTAATACGACCGAGCCCAACTACTTCCATGTTCCAACGTCGATCGATGATCGACGACCGTCAATGTCGATCTCCGAGAAAATGTACAGTCAGACGGGCATCAAGAGCTACCGAAACAATAAATATTAGAACAAAACGAATTGGCAAAGAGCAAGTCGGTCTCGCCCGCCGAGGATACGGCACCTTGGTAGGAAATATATTTTTCCATTTTCAAAGTTAAATATTTTTGCAACCACATATTTACGTTTATCTGTAAAGCATTTTTGGTAATTACTAAAAAAACTCTAAACCTTACTACATAACTAAAACCGTTTAATTTTTCCTGTAATATTTACATAAACGTCAACCAACTACCAGATTTTTCGCTTTGCAAGCTTCGGAGAAAATGGTATTTTTATTACAGAAATTTTTCATCTTATAACAAAAACGAAATTAAAAATACTTATGATTTGTAATGTGCAAATGAAGATCTTTCACAAGATACATAACATGGCCCAATTACCCAACTGTAAAATTTCAACCCCTCAACCATCAAATTTTGGTTCCTATATTGCAATGATAATAACAATATTTTACTATTTTTTTACTTGTAAGTAAGTAGTCAAGCATCATTTATAACTATTCCTCAAGTCGATAGCATTATTAGTCCCTAGATTATTGAAAAGTTTAAGTTTCAATATAAATAAAACCTGAACTAAGTAATATCTTTCTAATATTTCTATTGACATGAAAGAATTATTATTAATAAATATGTTTTCTGAGAGATCTGCTGGACTCGACAAAAAGATTACTTCAAGAGTACCTAGGTAGGTAGGTACAGGAAAGCGAAGCATGTCTAGTGAAACTTTTTAGAACATTTCGCTTTGTGACTTTAATTATACGAGTATGTAGGATTTAGAACTATAAGTTTACTGACAAAATATGTAAACACGGATGTAAAGTGAAAACAATCACCTGTTCTTTGCTTTGTTGTTCAATCGTAAGTTTATCACGCAAGCTTCTCTTGGTTTCTTGAAAAGAACTACGCTGCTGCTTTTCACTGATAGCATATGCAGTTCCACCCAGTAAAGTAGCGCCAAGCAGCAGTGCACCGTTTGCAATTTGCTGTTGAAACGTTTGGAGAGTTAAGGACATACGAAAGATTAAGGTAGATATGTAAATTAGTTAATATGTACCTAGTAGTTAATTAAGGTGTCAATACCTGAAAATAAAAGTCGTCGGCCAGCCTGGTTTCAGATGTAGAAGCGTTGTAGTACTGCACTAGGAGATATCCGCAAAACGAAATTGTACTGTACAATATGAGCAACACATGATGTAACGGAAGTGTGGCGAGGGTAAAATATTGAAGCACTACTGCCCATCCTAGTAACTCGTTGTAGGAATCTCCCAGTCGTCGGGACGCGCTCACCAATAGCTGAGTCCACAGCACTAGCCACGCGACGTGGTTGAGGATGGAGCGCGCGGGGCGGACGCACACATATGCGGACGCCAAGATCAGGTTGGCCACCAGCGCCACCGCGACTGAGGCGTACGCGAACGACAGGTCGCGCTCGCCGGGCACCAGCACCGCGAACGCCTGCATGAGCGCACCGGTAGCCAGCAGCCGCGGTACGGCTCGTTGCCGCTGTCGCTGCGTGTACGCCGAGTACAGCTTTTCTTCTTCTCGGTCTGTGAATCCCCATGGCGGCACTAAACATATCCAACATGCTGATTTGTTCCACGCTCTCGCCTGCATTTGTTTCTCCATTGCTTTTAGTGTTTATTTATGTACAATTTCACCAGTTCAAGCGATTTATTGCTAAAAGTGTTCTCCATTATTGTCATGACTCTGTTTCAAAGTTAATTTAAAACTGAAAATGTGATGAAATGATAAAATAGTTAAAGTGATAAATAATGTCCTAAAATCTACAATAATATTAATGTATGTGTCAAATCATTATTTATTACTATGAACTGGATTTCATTTTGATGTCAAAACAGTTTAACCCCCTTGGACATCGGGGGGTGACGTGAGAGGGTGAACGAATGACCTGCTCCTAAATTGATTATTTATTCCATAAAATGTCTCAAACACACAACCACGACCATCACAAGATACCGTGTCTAGTCTTCCTGTTAGTGACATGATTCATATTTAGTAGAAGACTTTTAAATCATGAATCTGATTGTGTCAAAGGCAATCCCAAGGTATCAATATAAAAATCGATGCTTTAAGTCATATTTTGGAAACATGCTGCTTGTAATTCAGTTTTCATTTAACAAAGAATGTGTTAATAAGAAGCCATCGAGCTATCCTTAAACAATAAAGTTATGTATTGTAAACAATAGGGACCTCATATTAATATAAAGAAGCGTAAACTTGAACAACGTGTGTGCCATCGTACCTATATAATATGAACGTCAGAGAGATCATCAAGCGGAGACTTTCCGTTAGCAAGACGGCTTGATCGAGGACGCCTGTGTAATGAATAAATTACACGCTGAAACATTGTTCCGATATCCATTCATTAACTGGGCCGTTTGAAGTCACATAACGTACCCATAGTTTTGTCCACACTAATTTCAATATTGACAATTGTTACGATGGACGTAAGTCAAGTGACCGTGAAACTTAACTCACAAGTTATTTGTTTCACTTATCCTGCTCATTGCCAGCGCTGATGAGTTAGTTAGTCACGCGTTATAATAGTGTCGAAACTTTAAAAAAAACTGAGCTAAATTAACTTTATCTTCATTCTTCGGGGACTACCGAGATGACGACTGATAGAGAAGTAAGGAAGAAAAATATATATTGCGCCGAGCAAATAAATTGGGATACGGGCAGGAGAATGATGATGATGATCTTCAAATGATTTTGTTTTCAATATCAACTGTTCACTTTATGTGAAACTGTTGAGATACATTCGGCATTCATTTGAAAGATTTAATCCGTATTAGATGCTCATGTGCTAAAAGATAAAGCTCTGAATTGGGTCATCACTTTCATAACGAGTCAATAAAATATGCTAAATGACAGCTTAATAGTTTCCTGTTCCACTTGTATGTGCGAATTTCACATCACTTCATAAAACATGATTATAGCTACATCTCTATATCTACCTGATGATTAAGATATTTCGTTACTACTAGCTGTGCTGAGTTTCAGAGTTTCTGGTGTATACCAAATTAGGTTAATGAGAATAAAACTAGCTGTTGCTCGGCTTCAGCCGCGTGGTGGAGAACGATACAAATAGCACTCATATATGTGTGCTATTTGTATGTCACAAGAACGTGCTTACTACATTAAGTATTCTATGTCCTAATCCCTGTCTACCCGTGTGCCACATTAATTCATCTAAATCCGATGAGCCGTTAATTAACGCGTGATTGATTACCAAAAATCCAATTTCATACATCAAGACTTTCACACATATTATCTTTCTTTGTAGGAAGTCCTTAATTGTTTGCGTTTTCTTTGAAATGCTTGTTTACGGCAGCAAAAAGTAAAGCCATTTTATATCAGCAAGTAGTTCCTAGCTTCATAGGTAAGTACAGCTAAACTCTACCTACATTCAACTAAAAATATAATCTAAATTTAGTCGCTTTTAAAAAGCATTCCTGTTGACTTCAGGGGTGAGGTCATGGTCTCATCTCCACGTTATGCTTTTACAAATTGATGCACCCTTTGTCTATCTGTGTATTATTGTAAACTGCACCCGTCTGTGGTTTAAAAATATTCTATCTTTGGGCAGTTTGTTGTTGAATAAAGCGATAAATACACAATATCTTTACTAAGTTTGTTTCATAAAGAAAATTTTATGATAAGAAAGAAGTAGCTTCGAAAAAATTCTAGAATGAACATTTTCATAATTTCTTGGATTTAAATGGTCAGTTCAAATTAAAGCAAATAGACTATAGATATTAGAACTTTTTTAGAATAAAGCTACGGCCAGATAAGGCCTAGGAGCTTCCTGTTTAGTACCTATAATTAATTTCTCAAACTGCTGAGAACAAAACCATACGACAATGTCTGGCTCAGTCTACATGATATCCGTACCTAAACTTAGTTTAATTTTAATTCAATAAGAATTTTTATCAATTATCTACACTTAGATATTTACTCTACATAAATATATGTAATTTATCAAGATACCTTTTGTGTTAACGATAATTGTTTTTAATACCAAAACACCTCATCCAAACTGAAGCTAGTATACGATAATTAAACAAAACATATTCCTAGTCAAAGCAAACATTATCTATTAATTTATCTAGCGCGTACATTGAATGAAGACACTCTGGTCGGAGCCATGGTTATTGTCAACAAAGGGTTAGAACCGCTCATGATTAATATTTGAAATATACCACATAAAACCAGAAGAACATGATGCTATGTTAGTATGAAGGCGAGCAAGTGGCGTTTAGTCTCTTTATAGGCTCAACATAAGTATAAAATGTAAAGTACGTTATAAACCACAGTCATGTAAAATACCATTTTATCATTTCCTTTCGTTGTCGACGACATTATAACATTACAGATTACTCAGTTAGGTACTATTATTTATACGTAATTTAATTTCCCGCCTAAATTATGGTTCGGATGATGTAAGCAATCTCACTAAAACTCTTACTATTGACCCATAAATATTTAAATCGCGAGAGGATGACCCTTATATTACAAGAACGGGCGTAACTCAACAAAATGTAAACAGACTACCGTACGTTTTTGGTAGATTATTACAGGAGAACTAATTGTAATGGTGTCGAAATATTGAGCGCGTTGGGATCACAGGGCGCGGGTGATGCGGCGGGCACCGGGCGCCGGCAATCGGGCGGCGCGAGGGCGGTGCGCGCACGTGCTGGCGTGCAACTGCCGCGCGCCGTCGCCGCGCCCGCCGCGCACCCGCGCCCCGGTCCCGAGCCCCCGAGCGCCAGCACCCCAGCCACCCCTCGCAACCCATCCGCTTAGCCCATTCCACTACACATTGATTCCACTCACTGTATTTTGCTAACATTTCAGTGACTATTTCATTTTTGTTTCCTATTCAATAGTGAAGTTAACTCGAGTTAAGGAAGTTTTACATCAGTGATACTTTTTAACTTTTTTATTTAAGAAATCCACTGAAATATAAAGTAGCTACACTGTGTTCGTAACATTTGGCGTCCTTACTGATGATTACCTCTATGACAGTAAGTAGCGCAGAGCAACTGACTACCTACGACATATTTAGATAAGAGCTCTACATTAAAAGCCTGAACAGCTGCAATAGGTACCTCACCAGGAGGTATTGATTTCAAATCCAAAGCAATACAGAGGATATTCACCCACGATTTCATACTTGTGAATTGTTTTATCCGAGGTCGAGGGTCGAGGAGTCCCGTTCACATGCCTTTCATCTGTCTCTGTCATCGCATAAGCGCCTCTTGCTATGTGCATCTGGATTGAGGGCCCATTGTTTGAACCCTTGCGAAACGAAATACTTCCCTATAAACTAATTTCCCTGTAAGTCTTATAGGGAAATTAGTTTAATAATAGTAAAAACTTAAAGCAAAGGGCCATGAATTTCTTAAACGTGAATTAAAACTGTTATGATTAAATAACTTAGGCCCTCAATCCAGACGCGTGCATAAAGTGGCATAGCCTAAATCTCAGTAAGTACTTTCTCTGGGTTAATAATGTTTATTTAAGAATTTCTTAAATATTTTAAGAAATTCTCAAATCTGTAGAATATGACATTACAGATTTATGGCGGTATATCTAGGGCCCTCACTTCATTATTGTCTGTACTGGAGGAATCTGCAAAACATGGATTTATCTGAAGAAATACATAAATGCGACTTTAACATGTTTTACTTAGATGCCTATGTGAATTAGTTAAAAAGAAATAATGACACAAAAGTTAATTCAACTCAATTTATTCAGGAACAATTCACATTGTGTTTGAAATCATTAAAATTATAAAACTAACACATTCATAATAGAATAAATCATGGAAGAAAAAAAATAAATAAAAAGAAAATACATTAACAATAAAATTCAATAACCTTACAAGCTACTACATACTAATAATATTATTCGGTCTCTCATTAACTAATCAAATAATCAAATTTTAAAACGTGGCTAAGTCGTCGTCTATAGAATACAGACATTTCTTCAATAGGAACGCTTTAAGTGTTGACTTAAATGAGCTCTTGTAAATTATAGTTTTTAAATCCAATGGCAACCTGTTAAAAATCCGGACTACTTGATATTGAGGACTATGTTGAACAATATGAAGTTGGGGTATTAACTTGTTTTTAAAGTCTTTCCTGCGCGTACTTTCCCTCAACTGTCTCTCCTCATCTGTTTCATACTCATGCAGGTATTTTTTTTTAAATTCACCAACAATACTAAAACATAGAGGCTGGGCACAGTAAGAATTTTTAAATTTATAAAGTGCGGGTGACAGCTCTCTATTTGCGATTTCCGGACCATGGTTCGTATGGCTCTCTTTTGGAGTATAAAGGCTCTCTGGCAGTTATATTTAAAGCTATTCCCCTAGAACTGAACACTATATCTCAACCTTGATTCTATTAAAGCATAGTATACCATTTTAAGGTGTTTTATGTTTATTTCATCCCTAAGACTGCGTAAGGCTGAGGAAATATACGAATCAATGGCTTGCAAATTGCAATTCCCTTTTCCAATTCAAATATTTGTCCATGTATATCCCTAGAAAGTTTACCTCATTAACTATGTAAATTTTAACTTCACTAAGTGCGATCGTCATGCTGTCTTTATTACGAGCGGTTGTACTAAATATCATTATTTTGGTTTTTTCAGTGTTAATTATGAGCTTGTTACTTTCAAACCAAGATTTAAAACCTGTTAACACTGCATTAACCTTTGCGGAAAGCTCTTTTATGTTGTTAGCTTCAACTATTGCGTTGGTGTTTGTGTGTGAATTGTTAAGAAGTAAATGAAAGTCGAATTTGACTAAAACGTCTGAACTGAGAGCCCAATATTTTAGGCTTTTTTGACTAGGCTCAACCTCATAGATTATCGCAAATTAGAATAAGATTTTTAACAATTTTTAATTAAAATCGTCCGTTCTTCTAAATGTCATACTTTTAGAGAAAAATAATTTCCAACTTTTTATAAGAGAAAAATTTGTAGGGTGACCATAATGATCATAACTTACAGACGCCAGCAGGTCAAGTTACCCGAAACTGTCAAATTTTCCCAATCAACCTTGAACCTTAATTCTTTAGTGATAAAGTTGAAAATCGACTAAAGAAATTTGATTGATTGTAGTAGCTTGATGTGCTGGCGTCTGTACCTCTCTTTTTTTGGGTCCAATGACCTCTCCCGTTCTGGGGTCAGTGGAAGGGCGTGTCAGACTTTTACTGACTAAAACCCACCCATGTTCCTTCAGTTGCCTGTGCCAGGGGCCACGGTATCTTTTTCGAACAACCCTCGGCTCTGGCAGGCGTCGGCCCTAACGGACCCTGTCAGTTCGTGCTGACATCTCTTTGAGGCGCGCGCGCCTCAAGCTGCCCATTGCTCGCCGCCTACAAGCCCGCACCTACGGTAGCCGGGAGTCGGCTGTTGACTCCCGTCCAGGGAGTCTCCTGCGGCGACTAGGGGCGTGATGGCGCAGAGATTGCCGCTCCCTCACGCGCTCTGCCTCCTCCTGTGCGAGCATTACTGCTTCGCAGAAGGAGGTAACGGCCTTCCATACACTCTCGCTCCGTACCATGGCCTGGACCAGAGCCGGACACGAGAGACCGCCGCCGCCGATCGCCGCCACGAAGACACGGCGGTGCTCTGCCCAAGCCGGGCACACCTCCATCGTATGCTCCACCGTGTCCTCCGGGCGATCTACACAGTGGTGACACCCTGGCGTTTCCTCCCGCTTTATCCTGAATAGGAACCTCCCGAAACAACCGTGTCCGGTGAGGACCTGCGTCAGGCGGAAGGCGAGGGCGCCGTGGTGCCTCTCTAGCCACTCCTTAAAGAGGGGACTTATCTCCGCAATTATGGCGTCCCATCATAAATGATAAATGATTTTATTTTGTAAGTAGGTTTGTACAAACACTTTTACACGTCAATCATATTGTAAAACTAGATGAGGTCGGCGTCTCCTATCTGACTAGTCTGAGAAGAAAGGCCAAAACAAACTCAGACGTCACAGTCTCTTTTAAAGTCCAGACATAATCTTGGTCAGATCATATGAAGACCATGTAGGTCGATGTCTGAGATGGCCTTTTGAGGAAAGAACCACACAGATTGAGAGGACCTGTCCAGTCAGTGCACGCATATGTCAGAAATCGTGCAGCTGAACTCAAAACTTAAGGAGCTCAACGATTCGACGAACAATACCAAATAAAGGACATTTGGGTAGGCCACATTAATTACTCAAACTGCCAGACCATGACAAAAACTAAGAGAACAGAGAGAAAAATAATATAAATAAAATGACCCACATAAATGATAAATGATTTTATTTTGTAAGTAGGTTTGTACAAACACTTTTACACGTCAATCATATTTTAAAACTAGATGAGGTCGGCGTTTCCTATCTGACTAGTCTGAGAAGAAAGGCCGAAACAAACTCAGACGTCACAGTCTCTTTTAAAGTCCAGACATAATCTTGGTCAGATCATATGAAGACCATGTAGGTCGATGTCTGAGATGGTCTTTTGAGGAAAGAACCACATAGATTGAGAGGACCTGTCCAGTCAGTGCACGCATTTGTCAGAAATCGTGCAGCTCAACTCAAAACTTAAGGAGCTCACCGATCCGACGAACAATACCAAAGAAAGGACATTTGGGTAGGCCACATTAATTACTCAAACTGCCAGACCATGACAAAGACTAAGAGAACAGAGAGAAAAATAATATAAATACAATGACCCACATAGTCTTCACATTCACAATAATTAAAATAATATAATACTTTACTAAGTAAGCAAATGTCATAGTATATATAAAATTCATTAATGTCAGTGTATATAAAAAAAAAACAACAACAAAACAGAGAAAAACAAAATAAAAATATTCAATACGTAAAAAATTAAAAAAAATTGGAAGCAGCTTAATCCCAAGCCTTTTTGTCCTCGATATAATCCTTAACGGTATAAAAGGCTTTCTGGCACAACTTACGTTTAATAAATGATTTGAATTTATTAAGGCTTAGAGAAAACTTGAGAGGTGTCAAGGGACACCCGGATGGAATGAAGTTCCTTTCGATTAATTAGTGAAGGAATTGTAATAAAATTTTATTTTTTCTGTTATAATTTTTTTTTTATTATTATTAACAAATAAAAAAACACAGACAAAAAAACTGGCTTGCTTTCTATAAGAGAGAGAGAGAGACAGACAGAGAAACACGCGCACGCCGCACGGCTTACAACTATAGCAAAAAGTGTCGTTATAACTTTTGGTCTTATTTTTTTCCGTCTAGCCCCCTTTCGCAACGCGCGATAAGGAACTTCGTTCCAAAAAAAACAAAATAAAAACATTCAATATCTAAAAAAAATCGAAGCAGCTCAATCCCAAGCCTTTTTCTCCTCGATATAATCCTTAACGGTATAAAAGGCTTTCTGGCACAACTTACGTTTAATGAATGATTTGAATTTATTAAGGCTTAGATCTTGAACGGGGCTTGGAACTTTATTATAAAAGCGTATACATTGGCACCTGAACGAGCCACCTATTTTCTTGAGCCTTGTTGTAGGTAAAACAAATTTGTGTTTGTTCCTAGTATTTATATATCACTGTATTTTTTAAACAATTTTATATTTTTATGGGCATATATAGTTAGTTAGTTTGCCTTTCATTTTATGCAAACACTGTAAAAGCTAAATAAATGTTCTTTTTTTATTTGCTTAGGCAACTAGGCCCATAGTAGTACCATAAGGACTAACATCACATAATTAAAAATGATATTAAAAATAAAGGAAACAAAATTGTAAACAGTAGGTACATATATAATACTTTTAGCTGCAAATATTATGACTTTTCGACTATAGGTACGTTTTACAAAATGTACAGGTACTTACTATGAACATTATGGTCACCCTACAAATTTTTCTATTATAAAAAGTTGGAAATTAATTTTCTCTAAAAGTATGACATTTAGAAGAACGGACGATATGTTAAAATTTAATTAAGAAATAGTTAAAAATCTTATTGTAATTTGCGATAATCTATGAGGTTGAGCCTAGTCAATAAAGCCGAAAATATTGGGCTCTCAGATCAGAAGTTTTAGTCAAATTTGACTTTCATTTACTTCTTAACAATTAACTTTTGTGTCATTATTTCTTTTTAACTAATTTACAAAGGCATGTAAGTAAAACATGTTAAAGTCGCATTTATGTATTTTTTCAGATAAATCCATGTTTTGCAGATTCCTCGGTAAAGACAATAATGAAGTGAGGGCCCTAGATATACTGCCATCAATCTGTAATGTCATATTCTACACATTTGAGAATTTCTTAAAATATTTAAGAAATTCAAATTCAGGTTCAAAAAATGGGCCCTCAATCCAGATGCACATCCTCTTGCTCCCTTGATTACAATTCTTGGAAAGATTTCTCTAATCTTTATCTTGTTGATGATGATGAAAGTATAATTTTTAAAATAGGAATCTTTATATGGTCTTTATGAATCAGTATCTTAAGATGTACATTATAAACTAGGTCTTTAGGGTTCTATATTAGGATTCATTCAGACTGACAGAGACAGTTTTGACTTTATCCACAGACGAGATGGATCACATAGCTCCATGGTCAGGAGCAATCAATCTAGATATACTTACTATAGTAGCGTAGGTACAAATGTCTATTTTTCGGCTTTACGGCAAATTCAGTAGGTACTACTCGTATTAGTAGGTTTTCGGCGGTGATTGAAGATTTGTGAAGTTCTTTAAATGTTGCACAACCTAAATGTACCTCCTCATTATAGTTTTTTCAGATTTTTCCTCGCAGTTCCTCTAGTCCCACAATCATTAAAAAAAAACATTTTATTTATAATCAAACACTACCCAGAGTAGTGAGTAGTTACCCAGAGTAGTGGTTCTTACCTTGTAAAAGTTACCTTTAAACATGCATACATAACATTACCTACGTGACCCGCAAATAGCTTAACGATAAGATTTCAAGCGATGGTTTATGCGTAGATCATACTACGTTAACAGTACATGCAAGGAAAGCCTATGCGTGAGCCCTAAATAATAATGTGAAACTAACAATAAAACTGAAAACCTTAGTCATGATTTTGCTTAAGCTGAAAATACTTTAATTAATTAGGTTAAATAGCCTGAATCTATATTTGGAATTCATTGATTCAAACTCAGTAGACAGAAAATTAGCTGCAATTAATTTTAACCACTTCTTGGTATTACGAGATGTGATATAAATATACAGTTATATTCTGCTATTATTTTAGCTCATGTTTAACCAGTGAACTCATTAAGATGTTATTATAGCAACGCAATGTTATTATCAATCATCCAAGAGGCAGCTAATTTTACAGGAGCTATTTATCATGTGCTTTTGACAAAGAAACCCAGTTCTACTCATCACATTTATACATCAAGACATTTTTACTTTTACGCTCGTCCTTTTCGTGTAATAATAACGCATAGTCATTTACGTTTCATATGAATAAAATAATATAGCATACAAGTTTTTTTTTCTTGTGAGAACCTATCTTTGTTCCCGTGCGAGCTAGAGAGCCTCTACGCCGTAGACGCTGCGTAGCACAGTCTACGAAACAGTTATGTATGAAAATCTTTTTATTTTCACGGTTTCTATAAAAGTAATATTTTTGGTGTGTTCATTTCTTTCTTCTTCTTCTTCTTTGTAACGACCTCCTATATTAATGCGAAATATACCTACCTACAATACATAGTAAAATAATTATCTTCAGTAGTTAAAAAAAGAAAAATGTGATATTATGGAATAGGTAATATTACTTGTTTTAAGTGAAACAGTATAAAGTGACAAGTGAACAATATAATATAACAAAAAATAAATTGGTTCAAATCACCTGACTATTATTTTTGCCGATTATGCTGATGTCGGTTTACGATCGAACGCCATTTCTTATTTTTAAATATATTTGGAGGTCTCGATCATCAAAGCTTCATAGCTATGCAAGCAAATAGAGTAAATTGGTTTTTTGCTTTTTTTAGCAACCTGAAAGATGGAGGGTAATCTTCTCACTAGTTATCACGTTCTCAAGTTTTACATGCAGCAGTAAGCAGTAGGTAATTATATAGGTATAACTAGCGTTTGCCCGCATGGATATCGGAGAATATCCCACGGGAACGTACCACCGGGATTTAAAAAAAGGATTAAGGAAAAGTACCCTGTGTGTTAATCCAGGTAAACAATGTATTAATTCCGTAATAAATTGTTTTTACATAACTCTATTGGTTTACGCTGCCCACGCCAGTAAAGCCACAGATTTACTTACTAACAGATAAATTACTCCATGTACAGACGCCAGCACATCAAGCTACTACAATCTGTCAAATTTCTTTAATAGATTTTCGACTTTATTGCTAAAGTATTAGGTTCAATGTTGATTGGGAAAATCTGACAGTTTCGGGTAGGTTGACCTGCTGGCGTCCGTACTTACGCGCGCTAACCTACCAGCCGCCCGGGTCGCCCACGACCTATTTCTCAATGGGTTGCCGACAGCCGCGAGGCGCGTACGTAGGTACGCATATATTTCGGTCGACCTGACGTACTTAGTTCCAAATTCTTATGATATGGCTAGTTCTGGTGTATAATGTGCAGTTGATGGATTTAGATTCAGCAATAGAAGAGATAAAAACTTATCTTTTTTCAGCTTACCTGCTGATACAGAAATGTGAGTACCTATCTAATTTGTTTTCATATTGTTTTTTAAACAGGTAAATTGTTTAAACTTGCATATTTCGTGTTTTGTATTTTATTGGTAGGTTAATTACTTCGACTAAGCGTCTGAGATAAGAATGGAAAGGTCAATGACCTCCATTTATCAACAGTCATTTGAAAATTGCAGTAATCTCAGGAAGTATCTGGTTCGAATTGAAAAACTATTTTTGTTTTGGATAGTCCATTTATCGAGAAAGGCTATAGGCTATATAATATCACGCTACGACCAATAGGAGCGGAGCATCAAAGAAAAATGTTGCAAAAAGGGGAAACAATTATTCGTTTTGAGAGCTTCCGTTGTGTACGCTGCGTAAACGGTTAAAGTTACGCAAAAATCATGTATGACGGAATAGTTCCCCTTTAAATGTTCTATAAAAAAGTACGCGACAGCATAATTATGTCTATCTTTTAAGGTTGACTCACTATTATGGTAATCAAATTTGTTCTAAAATAATGCATTATTTGCGAAGGTGTTTTTATAAACAATAAAACAATTAAACATGATATCAATTCTTATCTAAATAAATACCGGTAAAATGAGGCTACTTTGCTCCGTGAAGGTAAAAATGCACCAAATTTAAAAAAACCAGCCAAGTGCGAGTCGGACTCGCGCACGAAGGGTTCCGTACCATTATCTATAAAAATCAATCATGAGTGGATTGAATGAAAGGTAAATTGCGGCTTATGATTTATGAGTTATGACGTATTTAAAATAAACTACTTTCTAGATCTCGTTCAAACCAATTTTCGGTGAAAGTTTACATGGTAATGTACAGACGCCAGCACATCGAGCTACTGCAATCTGTCAAATTTATTTAATACATTTTCAACTTTATCGCCAAAGCATTAAGGTTCAAGATTGATTGGGAAAATTTGACAGTTTCGGGTAGCTTGACCTGGTGGCGTCTGTATTATCATATATTTTTTTATTTTTTATCGTTCTCTTATTTTAGAAGTTACAGGGGGGGGGGGACATTTTACCACTTTGGAAGTGTCTCTCGCGCAAACTATTCAGTTTAGAATAAAATGAAATTAGAAACCTCAATATCATTTTTAAAGACCTATCCATAGATACACGTATGGGTTAAATGAAAAAAATTTTTTTGAGTTTCAGTTCAATTTTTTTTTTATAAATAAAGTATGGGGAACCCCCAAAACTTATTGTTTTTTTTTCTATTTTTGTGTAAAAATCTTAATGCGGTTCACAGAATACATCTACTTACCAAGTTTCAACAGTATAGCTCTTATAGTTTCCGAAAAAAGTGGCTGTGACATACGGACGGACAGAAAGACAGACATGACGAATCCATAAGGGTTCCGTTTTTTTCCATTTGGCTACGGTACAGAAGCCTAAAAAGATTATTTCGATCAAATCTCTAAAACTCCAAGGAAATTGAAATATTTTTTAACGCATTTCAGACGAATTATTAATAATTAAACATACTAAAACATTAAAAAGCATTTTATTTTATTTCATAAAGTGTACTACAAATACTTACTGACATCTTTATCGGAAGAGACAGCCCTGGCAATTCACAATAACCACGCAGCGGCCGGCGCGCAGCTACAAAGCAAAACACTACGCTTGTCCTTGGTTAGGTACATTTTCGTTTGCAGCGTCTAGCGAGTACTAGCGACTCGAAGGCCGCCGTGTGGTCACGTGTTGTGTAGGCTATTATAGCATACAAAATTTTCAATACCTACTGTATTGAAAATTTTGTATGGAGTGATTGATCTGTTAGTAATCTGTGGTAAAGCTCTCAGTAGATATATTTTTTTCCGACATCTACAACAATCATCGCCATAAATCAGCTAACTAACTTACACGTTACCCCAATGAATTATGCATCCTAAAGCATCCTCATGAACCATTTCGTCGATTTGTGATGAACTGTTTCAAAATCCGTGCGCCAGTTTTTGCGATTATCGCGTTCAGACACGGCGGGGGGACTTTCTATGATAAATTTATAATATGTAATGACTAGCTTTTGCCAGCGGCTTCACAAGCGTGGATGTCGGAACTTATTCCACGAGAACGTACCTAGTCCGGGATAAAAAGTAGCTAGCTCGCGGATGGATTTCGATACAATTATCAGTTAAATGATGAATGTTATAATATAATGTTATAGTCAATTCCGTTGACGATCATAATAATACATATTGTAAAGTTCTTGCACTTGGCGCATGAAGAGCTTCTGATTTGGATTTCAATTTGGATTGTCCCAGCCGAAGTATTCAAAGCATTGCTTAATAGGATATGTACGAAAATGATAAAGGAGGATTTTTACAATGCATTGCGTTGCAGCGCAGCCCACCCCAATCTGCGCCACCGTCTACCATAAGACCGTACTTATCTTACACAGAGTACGTGAGCTTGACAGTTTATAAATCCATGAAAAAGACTTACCTAAGCTGTAACCGATGCCCAGGAGCCTGTCTCTATGTATTACCAAAAACTGTCAGAAAAACAACTTATGGTCCTGTAGGCCTAGCAAATGTAACGTAAGCTAGAACGTATTTTTTTATTCTTTATAATCGTTTCGTACAGAATAGACTTTATTCATATCCATGGAAAAAATCAAACGAAAATGCTATAGGATACTTAGTATGTATGTGTATTTTCGATTCAACAATCGTTAGAATTTACGTTGCGTTAACGTCGCGCGATGCTAGGGCCTCTGATCCTAGTACCATTCCGAAGTAACAATAAGTACCTACGACTTTTCGTCCGTACCTATGTAGGTAAATGCCGTGTTCAATCAATCGTCTTTGTTTGTAAACATATGTAGGTTACAACAGTGCGCAAGATGTTACAGTCATTGTTATACATATTATAGTTTCTCTATGTTTTGCCATTTGGCGTACAAATATACATTTAAAGGAGGCTTTTGCCAATCAAGTAAATAAATTAGTTATATAGGTACTAGTATTATAAAAAAAACCGGCCAAGTGCGAGTCGGACACGCGCACGTCTGTTGTATGGGAGCCCCCCCTTTTTTTGGGTGGGAATTCATCAAATGACCTCTCCCGCTCTGGGCTGAGCGGAAGGGATGTCAGAATTTTACTGACTAAAACCCACTGGTGTTCCTTCAGTTACCTGTGCCAGGGGCCACCGTATCTCTTTGGAGGAACCCGCAGCCCTTGCAGTAAACATTTTTAATCTCACATACACAAACAGCAAGACCCGGAACAACTACCTGTAAGCAATACAAATATTTGTTCCGTACGGGAATCGAACCCGCGACACGTAGCGCAGCAGTCCATGGCTCAGCCACTGCGCCAACCGTGTCGTATGGGATTAGGTACCTCTTCCATTTACGTTCACGTATCGGTGTATGTACCCCCTTATCTATCCCGTTCCATCCAACGACCTACCTATCGCTATCTCTTTCTCACGCTGTGCTTGACGGCTAGAGTCGGACCGCGCAGAGGCCCGCTTACTTTACGCTTTTATTTACGCAAGCGGATGGTGTGTACAATATAATATGACAATAATTGAAAATTCTCGAAAACGTTGAGTAACGTTCGAAGGAAAGGTGAGTAGGTACCTAATTAAATATGAATATTTATTTTTCTCAGATAATTTCTTTCTCGTACGAGAATATTTTGGTTCCTATTTATCCGGTTTGTAACAAGATTTATAATTTGAAATTTGATTCCGATCTCAGGTTCAAACCCAGACGGATAGTCTCAAATCACGTATAAATTCGTGAGCAGAGACGATTGAGGTTACTATATTACTCGGTTTGTAGCCAGTCTTATAGTTTAACTAACCATAATCTCGAAGTAGACTCCGATCTCGGGTTACAGCTCAGACGGTTATAGTCTCAAATCACATAATTATAAATTTACGTAAACTCGAAGTAGACTCCGATTTCGGGTTAAAGCCCAGACGGTTATAGACTCAAATCACGTATAAATATTTACGTAAATTCGAAGTAGTTTCCGATCTCGGGTTAAAGCCCAGACGGTTGTAGTCTCAAATCACGTATAAATTTACGTAAACTCGAAGTAGACTCCGATCTCGGGTTAAACCCCAGACGGTTATAGTTTCAAATCACGTATAAATTTACGCGAATGGACCGACACCCGCTACGAAAGCTGGGCCGACCGGTCCCGAACTTTGATACGATCGGACAGAAAGTGAGGCCCGACCGGGCCCGGAGTCTGGCCCGCCCGACCGACCCCGGAATCTGGCCCGACCGGCCCGGAAGGCTGGTCCGACCGCGCCTGGGCCCCAGGTCTGCTATTTTTATAAATTCGTCATTCCAACACGATTCCATTCCCATCCCATTGTCATATTGCTTAAAGTTCGTAATCTGCTAAATTCTTAATGGCGATCATAGAATTGTGTCATAATGACATTGTCGTATTGTCATTATTATAAAACCCGTTAGTAGAAATGATTTTCTTCTCATATCACATCTGACATTGGCAGAATTGTCGACATCGGCACCATTGCCATAGAGAAAAATAGATAGATAGAAGTGATTTTCGAAAAACTACCATGCACTACTTTATTTATGCCAGATTTCATTTATATATATTTTTACATATTATTTAAGTTTTATACAAGTCAAGTGTTTTATTATATAAGTGAGTCATTCATTTATCATTATGTACGAGATTACCATTCTATGCCATTTCTTTCAATGGAGTGTCAGTGGTTGACCACTGGAAAGTCATAATGACGCCATTATGTTAGTAGATTACCAAACTTGTCAAAATCAACAATTATGAAATCAATGACAGACCATTCTGACACTATTGTAATACCAGACTTGGGGCCCTGGAGTCTGACCCGACCGGGTCCGGGGTCTGAACCGACCGGGTCGAAAGGTGATCCGACCAGATCTAGTACCTGATCCGAACAAGCGCAAAATCCAACCCGACCGGGCTTGACCAAATCGGCTACCACACTGACCCGACCAACCATTGAAACTCTTGGCCTTAAAGGATATCTCCCGATAATCGCCAATTACTAAGCGCTCTTTTTCTTTCTAATCGACCGATGGTGACTTCGCAAAATTTTATCACACTGGGTGAACTGGTCACGGGGAATTCCGATGAAGAAGAACTTTTAGCTAAAGTTAAATCTATCATCGAAGAGTCTTCCCACTGGTTGAAGAGACTGGAAAGTTATCGATTGGTCCAAGGAGGAAGTCCTCGGCAGGAAGATGATCCACAAGGTCTTGAACAAAATACGTTTCGCAGTCCTATCAGTGGAACTGGTTAAAGCCTATCCTGAAGCGAAAACAATCGGCGAATAAGCCTAATCAAAATCAGAAATCATTTATTTGCGTAAATAAGGTACAGAAGGTTGATAAAATGTACAGAATAATTGTTATTATTCTGCCTTTAATTTCGGCGTGCAAATATAAAATAAGGTTACATATTTTATTGAAATTAATTATTGATCATAATCATGCAGTCAGTAAACAGATAATCCCATAAAATTGTGTCACTGAATTAATTAAATGTCACTATAAAATTGAAAAAATAATAATCATAAATCATCATCTGCCATCATCTGCCTAACCTTTTCCCAATTATGTTGGGGTCGGCTTCCAGTCTAACCGGATGCAGCTGAATACCAGTATTTTACATGGAGCGACTGCCTATCTGACCTCCACAACCCAGTTACTGGGTAATACGATACCCCTTGGTAAGACTGGTTGTCAGACTTTCGGGCTTCTGACTACCCGTAACGACTGTCAAAGATCCACGAATGACAGCTGGGACCAATGGCTTATCGTGCTTTCCGAGACACAGAGGGGTCTCGGTATGTAAAGATGGTCATTGGTCACCCATCCACAGACCAACCGCGGCCGATCCGCAACCGATCGACCTGTGCGGCTGTTATTATTTAGCCACGGGCCCCTCTATCATAAATGTCAATAATAATCATATCAATAATGGGAGAGATTCGGCACACAATAATAATAACAGTAACAAATTAAAATGATCGTGCAATTTACAAAACTTACAATTTGTAATCCAAAAATTCATACGTACACTAAGCATTTTCCAATTAAAAACCTCGTCAAATTATTTTTAAATCTAGAAAATGGTAGAGTTTTTATAGAATTTGTTATTTTGTTATACAACTTTATGCACATAATATAGCTGTTTTGCCTGTAAATGTGAGATTCGTCCTCGGTTGAAATAGCTTATTAGTATACATAGATCGTGGGGCTTAGTAGCTTGCAGAAAAAGTCTCTTACGTTTGAAAACAAATATACAGGATTCTAATATATAAATACATGGTAGAGTTAATATTTTATATTTCCTAAAGAATGGCTAGTTTATTAATAAATTGAAACAATTTCTGGAATCCAAGTCATACTACTCAGTAAAGGAGTTTTTAGATGACAAATCGATTGCAAAATAAAATTATCTATATATCTCGTATATAGGTACCAAACATTATGAAATATAGGTATATAATATAATATGGAATATAGAAAATCTAATATGATATGATATATATCACTACCAATTAAATTAGTGACACCGAGAGAGATGAAGCGTACCATGTCATTTAAAGAACAAAAAAGCACCTGGATTTCGACCTTATCACTGGCGAGATACTCAAACGACTTCCTAGAAAGCAATAGTTTTTCTGACAATATTTAGAATTTACTATTTTCCTAAGCTGTGGAAAATATCACAGATATGCATGATGGCTAAACCAGGGAAACCTCCAACTGATCCTAGTTCGTATAGACCCATAAGTCTTCTCCCAACTTTATCCAAATTGTTTGAGAAGATATTCCTACGAAGACTAAAACCAATATTAGAGGAGGAAAAAATAATTCCCGATCACCAATTCGGATTTAGAGAGAATCATGCCACAGTGGAACAAATACATAGAGTGACGCACAAAATCAGGCAGTCCCTAGAGAAAAAAGAATATTGCTCGGCGGTGTTCCTAGATATTCAATAGGCGTTTGATAGAGTGTGGCACAAGGGATTACTCTTTTAACTAAAAAAACTTTTACCTAACTCGTTCTTCATGATCATGAAATCATACCTGTACCAAAGAAAGTTTCAAGTGAAATATGAAAGCGAGTACTCCAACCTGTATGTAATCGCTGCCTCAGTCCCGCAAGGATCAGTGCTTGGCCCAGTACTATACTCCATGTATACATCAGATCTACCAAACACTGATGAGGTAACGACAGCAACCTATGCGGATGACACTGCATGCCTTGCGAGTGACAAAGACCCGGACGTTGCCACACAAAAGCTGCAAACACAAATTAGTAAATTAGAACTATGGTTCCAAAAATGGAGAATAAAGCCTAGTATAAGCAAATCTGTACAGGCAACCTTTACCTTAAGAAAAGGCGAATGTACACCAGTCTATATGGAAGGAAAACAATTACCAACGAGTGACTGTAAATTATTTGGGTCTACATATAGACCGACGACTAACATGGGCCAACCACATCAAGGCAAAGAAAAAAGAGGCAACAATATTATACAAGACCTTCTCTTGGCTATTGGGACGCAAATCACAGCTATCTTCGAACAACAAACTACTGGGAGTCTACTCTGAAGTAGTATCGGCCGAATGTTCGGCCGTTTCCTGCTACGAAGTTACTATTTGGTTCGGTCGGTTCCGATCCTACACTCCTACACTCTTTCGAATATTGACTATGGTCCCGACCCAACTGAGCCGATCCGAACTTTTTTCGCATTTTTCAATAATATTCGGTTCGGCCATGTGTCGGTCCGATCCGAACATTCGCACTTTGCACTTCGGAGTAGCCAAAGCCATCATAAAACCGGTGTGGACCTAGGGTATAGAACTGTGGGGTTCTGCCAGTAACTCTAACATAGAAATCCTACTGAGATTCCAAAATATAGCTTTACGATCAATATCAGGCGCAGGGTGGTTCGTGAGAAACTCCGAAATCCATGAATACCTAAAGATGCCTACGGTAAAGGAAGAAGTAAACAAAAACTGTACGCGACCATACCAATGAACTGGCTAAGAACCTCCTAAATAACCAAACCACAACACGCCTAAAAAGATGGCATATACTAGACCTTGATCAGAGAGACTGAGAATGGCTCATAACATGCTTGTGTTGATGTCGGCTCGATGGAGCCACATTGTCAAAAATATATAACCTACGGAAACCACATCTGATTATGGCTAGATAAGCCGATTGCAGATTACATAGCGAGGAAAAAAAATATTGTTTGAATTGCCGCTTAACTCTCTTCCTCTCTCCTAAATTTTGCTGTGCCTGACAGGGTACCTATTGATATTTTACCTTTTTTATACCATCATGTAACACATATGGAAGGCAATAAAGATTTGAGTTTGAGTTTGTCTGTTACAGCTGCATAAATATGTCAGGAACTGCCTAATTCGATTACTGCGGAATTTTGACTGGGGGTTTTGCTTGCAGAATTAAAAAAGGTTGGAACGATACTTTTTGATAAAATTAACATAATTATTATTATCTTTGACCAATTCTAACTGATGTATGAATGATTGATTATTATTCTATAAATATATATTATTTGTTGCTGTCGGGTCAAATTTTTTTATTACCATAAAACCTAATACTGAGCTGCAAAAAACGTAGGTACCGTGGGCTCCATAACGAAAAAAAAATTGTATCTCCCCTGGCTGTTCTATTTTATTTTGGGATTCCATCAGTGAATGGCATGGATTTATATAATTACAGGTACATATTTCGCTTATTTCCGCTTTTTTATTTAGCGCTTAATTACATGGCAAATAATTTAATACGTCGGGACACCTCCGGACACACTGAACGACCTTAATAAAACGAATTTATTAACAGTTGGCAACATACTTGGTCGTGGCTCTGCCACACTGTCAATTTTGACAATACCGTTTCTGACTTCTGTCAGTCAGTTGAGTCAGTGTCAGTGTCATTGTGTCAATGTGGGTGGTTTGCAGTGGTTTGGTTTGCATAAAACATCGGCGTTCATGTATTGATTTGCAGATATATTTGTGAGAAATTGGCTGTTGTATTGTATCTGGGATTTCGGGAGTCGTATTAGATATTTTGTATTGAATTCCAATGGATACGCGAACATTGACGCTTTGAAACACATAATGCTCTAATTGTTATACAGTGATCCTTTAGTGTATACTTTCATAACAAACATGGAAAAAATATTTCTGAAACCTGTACAACCTAAAGTTTTCAAAGCGATCAAGGATTTAGACATTACTGCCATTAAGAAATTCACACTAGACGAACTGAGACCTATAATACCATGTCTAGTTCGTATGGCACTTATTGCTCCGCTAGACACAACCAGAGCTTGTGGTGAAGCCAAGAAAGATGTGCTTACTTTGCTATCTGGTATAGACCTAGTTAATTTTATTGTTTCTCTTTTGTCTATTGAATTTAATGCATTAGAAACGGATGTCAAGAAAGAACAACAAATGAGGTAAGGTATTGATGCATTGTATCTTTCCCAGGTGTGTTCCTAATACTGTGAGATTTAATATTTCTCCATTTCAGACTAAAAAGTGGATCGCAATGCACAGAAACATTTCTTATACAAAGTATAACCAATGGCATAACTAATGATTTTGAGCAGTCTGACTCGTCCCGGCGAGTTCGCCTGATTATATCAGAACTATTGCTCATGCAAGCACAACTAGTTGAGTACAATCAAAGCAAGAACACCAACATTGAGTGTTGTGTGAAGCCATCAGAATTGTTTGACAATGACGTGTACTTGGAAGAGATTTGTGATGTCATCAACATTAGCCTTGCAGAGCTGCCGAACTTACTCAATGTTATTGATATTGTCGAAGTATTGCTATATGTCCATAAAGGTCCTATATTGATATCATGGGTAGTAGCTAATATGCCTGATACATTACAAGAAGGTGGGTTTTATAATCATTTCATCATTTAAAGTTTACATTTTAAATTATCCATTGTCATTGATATTGTAGCTCGTCTCCGATTTGAACAAATTTTTCTTACAAAATGTATCAAAAACACAATCACGAGACAGCTCAATTGTTTGTATAATTAATATACAAACAATAGAGGCACTGTATGATTGTACCTGTGACAGCTCACAAATTCTAAAAACATTGACTATGGATTGGTTAAATTAAAGTTCCAGTGAAAAGTTATTATTGCGGCTTGCACAATCGAACAACATATTTAGTTAATAATAATATCCTTGGACATTTCACACAGCGCCATCTAGTCCCAAGCTAAGCAACCTAATGCTTGTGTTATGGTAACAAGATGACTGATAAACTACTTAAATACATTTTTTTTTTTTTGTAAATACATACATATTATAGATAGAAAAACACCCAGACTCGGAACAAATACATGTAGGTCATACAAATATTTGTTCCGTGCGGGAATCGAACCCGCGACACGCAGCGCAGCAGTCAATCGCTTAACCACTGCGCCAACCGTGCCGTCAGTTTACATGTTATTACACACGAGTTTTTTTGCTACCATACAGCCCACACCAAATTGAACCTTAGAACAACAATTGTAAAGAAGGCATATTGGAAGAAACAATATGGATCATTTGCTAATAACCCAAGCGATAAGCTCGCTCATTCCAACCAATACCAATGTTTACCTAATAAAAAAATAAAATGATTTTATTGGTTATATATTTAATTAACTTTCTAGTTTTTTGCTTGTGATTTTTTTTACTACAAAATAATTTAACAAAAAGTAAAAGCAGCAAAACAAAATTCGTCAGTTGGGATCAAACTCACGTCGTCTAGCTTACATCAGTAGCTATCGCAGGCGCTTACACCACTTAGCTCTAGGAACCTTGTTATATCAAACTAAAATATGGGCTCATATTGCTTCATTGTGTAGCCGTTTATTTCATCTTTAACTGCGTGTGTATATTATGTATACCCACACAATAATAATGACAGTCACCAATGTATGCGCTATTGAAACTAATTAAATGGGCCCACTGTACAACAATGTAGTATGCCATTTTTTCCTTAGCAGTCAAAAGTGATGGAATTTCATGAAAACTTAGAAACTTCAATGAGAAGCTTGAAGTTTGCAAGTGTCACAAGCAGCATTGTATCATACATGATAGTGGAATAAGAGAACTGTTGTAATGACCATAACTTCTATTTGTTTCTCTTGTGTTTCAGTGGCTGAATCCCTTGTAATGAATGCTGATAGAAGTGAGGAAGGTGGAATCAGAGCTAAGACTCTGAGCACCCTGTGTGCGGCCTGCCCCCACTTGGCAGCCGCAGTTAGGGCTAAAGCAGCATCAGCTTCCAGGTTGCCTTCATTGGTCATCACCCTCACCTTGACACACCACCAGGATGACTTGGTAAGATTCTTTTTTGCAGCTTTACCTAACTGGGAAGAATCCATATACAACAAAAATACATACCCCAGTCGAAACTACTTTTGTCTGCAAAAATCAAACAAAAGTACTTTTGACTGTCCTAGCAATTTACTTAAACGTTAGAAACCTTTTAGGTTAGTAGGTTTTTTTAGTCTTTGAAATACTTCTATTTTTTTCGTAGTGAATGAATAGCTATTTATTTTTAGCAATGTATTTTTCTGGTTTACAATAAAGACAAAGCACATTCTTACTTAAAGGGCTTTCCTTGTAGTATACATGTTATGTAATATGTATGTATTTTATAGTGAATGCCCTTTTACAGTGAACATGTTTTTTCCCATGGTGTTGGCAGAAACTTCAGAATGCCTCTTGCTTTGCTGGGACCCTTAAATTTTAGGATTTTCTCTTATTTCTCTGTACTACACTAGTAGGTTTGTAAAATGAAAATATAAAACAACATCATAATTTCTGAACAGGTTTCATTCATGTCCGGACTTTTACTTGGCTCTGATCAGACAACAAGAGCATGGTTCGCGACATTCTTACGTAACTCTCACAAGCGAGCCAAAGGCGATGGACATGCAGCCTTAACTAAACTTCGCCAAGAATTACTGAACAGGCTGAAAGATGCTACTGCCGGTGTTGAAGCATCAGCGTTATTGAGGTTGTACTGTGCTCTGAGAGGCATCGCGGGAATAAAGTTTCACGATGATGAAGTTGCCGGTCTCTTGAGACTTGTAACCCAGAAGCCACCACCTACACCAGCTGGAGTCAGATTCGTTTCCTTGAGTCTTTGTATGATTCTAGCCTGCCCCTCACTCATGGGTATGTATTAACCTAAAAAGTTATGCAAATGCATTAAATTTCACCAACATAGATGAAATACATCCATCACTTTGTAATCATACTATCACCATTAAGCCTAGCAATATAAAATTCTCACCAGATTTACATTTTCAAGGCATTTTTAAAATACTTTATACAATATTTTATTACTTTCCAGCTGCTCCTGACCATGAAAAGAAAGCCATAGAATGGGTGCAGTGGTTGGTCAAAGAAGAAGCTTACTTTGAGAGGTAATAAAATATAATGTGCTGGGTTGATTTGATGTAATAAATATACGCCGAATGCATTGAAGCAACTGCAAATGTTTTTTCTATTCTGTTACAGCAATTCCGGAGTCACAGCATCTTTTGGCGAAATGTTATTGTTGATAGCTATACATTTCCACTCTGGACAGCTGACTGCCGTGGGTGAACTCGTTTGCGCAACCCTGGGAATGCGCGTACCTGTGCGACCCAACGGGCTCGCAAGAATCAAACAAGCTTTCACACAAGAAATATTTACAGAACAAGTACGAAATAATATCACTTTGATTATTAATGTCATAATAGCAATAATTTGTTGAAATTTATTGACTTTTATTACCTTATATTTTATATTCCAGGTTGTAACAGCCCATGCCGTCAAAGTGCCGGTAACAGCGAATCTCAACAGCAATATACCAGGCTATTTGCCTGTTCACTGTATTCACCAACTATTGAAATCTCGAGCATTTTCGAAACATAAAGTCCCCATAAAAAAATGGATATATCGACAGATATGTAACTGCACTGCGCCCCTGCATCCGGTTATGCCAGCTTTAGTTGAAGTGTATGTCAACTCTATACTTATTGTTAACAACAAAGGCACCAACGAATATGTAAACAAGCCAATTATTGAAGAAGAAATCAGAAAAGTTTTCAGAAACTCGATTTTCGGTGCTAATTTCGATGTGCAAAGAAAACCATTTGCACCAATGGAAATCGATAATGGAGAGTCAATCGAGGAAAACATAGAAAAGCCAACTTTAGCATCTCAGTTGCTCCTAATTTACTACCTTCTACTGTATGAAGACGTAAGACTGTCCAACACAGCCACACTTATGGCTAATGGGCGTAAAGTAAAGAGCTACTCCGCAGCTTTTCTATCTGAATTACCGATTAAATACTTACTACATCAAGCACAGAAAGACCAGATGAGTTACGGTGGTTTATTCAGCCCCCTCCTTCGTCTGCTAGCCACTCATTTCCCTCAACTGTCTCTAGTAGATGATTGGATGGACGATCAAGTCTTTGGTGATTTGAATCGTCACCAAATCGATATAAATCTTTCGGAAATAGCTATCAATGATGCATTCCGAACCATTGAAGAAAACCCTTACAAGACGGGAAAGATTTTAAAAGCTATGCTTAATAAAAATCCTACAGATATATGGCCTTATGCAGAAACATTTGTTAAATATTTCAAAAGCGTACTTGGAGATCAAGTGCCGCGACACATCCAAGAGTTATACCACGAAGTTTGGTTACGTCTCAATACAGTGTTGCCACGATGTCTGTGGATTATGACAATCAATGCCTTATTGGACATCAATGGTGGCGTCAAGAATGTTACTATCACCCAAGAGAATGTTTTAGTAGATCCACTACAAGTTTTGCGTTGCGACATTCGGGTATTTAGATGTGGCCCTATTTTGAAAATAATTCTTAGAATTCTAGAAGCTAGTTTAGCTGCTTCAAGGAGCCAACTAAGTCGACATTTACTAGATAAACCTCTGCTCGAAAAAAGCGGCCAACTGACGTCAGACGCAGAGAGGGAAGAATTAAAGAATGCTTTAGTAGCGGCACAGGAGAGTGCCGCCCTGCAGATATTACTGGAAGCTTGTCTGGAGACGTCAGAAGACGAGGCTAAACCTGAACTGATGTGGTCTCTTCGTGAAGTTAGAAGCATCATTTGTTCTTTCCTACATCAAATATTTATCTCGGAACCATCACTAGCTAAACTGGTACACTTTCAAGGGTATCCCAGGGAGTTACTGCCGGTCACAGTTCAAGGAATACCTTCAATGCACATATGTTTGGACTTCATACCAGAACTTCTTAGTCAAGCGTCACTCGAAAAGCAAATATTTGCTGTAGATCTCGTGTCACATTTATCTATACAGTACGCCTTACCAAAAGCTATGTCTATTGCGAGATTATGCGTGAACACTTTGTCGACGCTTCTGTCGGTTCTACCAAGTGACTTGCGATTGGAACTGTTCCAACCAGTACTAAAATCTCTAGTGCGGATCTGTACTGCATTTCCTTCTCTATTAGAAGATATAACTTCCCTGTTATTACAACTCGGGAGAATATGCGAGTCTCAGGCGTCTCTCGGTCATTGCTGGAATGATACTAGTATACTAGGCGAAGGAGCCTACGTACCCTCGGAAGTGCAACCAGAAACAAAGGTTCTAGTTGCTGAAGTTTTATGCCGAGACATAAAAGTAACAATGTCTGAAATAGTTGAAAAAGCACTATTGAATGATAAGTTGTATTAAAATTAATAAAATGGACACATTATTTTTGTAAGTTGAAAATTATTTTAATAAATCTATTTAACATAATATAATATTTTATCATCATATTCCGGACTGCCCTAATCCCAATTTTTTTGGGGTTTGCGCAGCATGTCTTCTTCCTTACTTCTATATAAATAAATTAAATAAAAATAATATTCGTTTATTTCAGACTATTTAAATGTCCATATTTTAATAATAGAATTACTTACATTATCTTAAAACTATGTTAGTAAATAAAAATAAATTATTGAAAATAAATTTCCAGAACGATATTTCTGTTCTGGTAGGTATGTAGCGGTATCTACAACGCCACATGCGAACAACGCGTCATACTGACGTCACGCAAATCCTGCATCTCGCAAGCAGAGTTTACCGCGCAGTTAGCATAGATACAATTTCCCAACATAAATCGTTGGGCAGTTGCCCACCAGACACAACACCCGTCTGGTCGGAGGATCCTCCCTTTTCTATGGAGGATGAGTGAACTTTACACCCTGGGGGGTCTACTCCGAAGTAGTATCGGCCGAATGTTCGGCCGTTTCCTGCTACGAAGTTACTATTTGGTTCGGTCGGTTACGATCCTACACTCCTACACTCTTTCGAATACTGACTATGGTCCCGACCCAACTGAGCTGATCCGAACTTTTTAACTGGTGACCCCGAGTATGAACGTCAGCGCAGCCTTCGTGCAAACACTTCAGCGTGACGTCATTATCATCACTTCCGCAAGCTTCAGCGGCGAGTCACCCAGCCAGCCAGCATCCACGACTTCAACGGGTATCCTGACCACCAGCATGCAGCGTCCGCGCATACCTGGTCATCACCCTCAGCCTCATCAGCAACCTTGGCACAGCACACTGCACCTTCAGCCGGTCAACAAGCAGAGCACCCTCTCCTGGTCGACGCAGCAGCCAGCCTCAACCCGGCGCTGTACGACATCCGACGCACTGGAGTATAACGCAGCGCCACCCCGACTCACTGGGGACATCTCCGCAGACAGTTCCGACTCACCGTGAACTATGCGGCAACCGGTTCCGACTCACTGGAACCTCAGCTGGCCTGGCAAGCATCGCAAGATACAAGACTCAGCCCATTATCGACCTCCGGTCTCCGGAGGGGAGTGATGTAGCGGTATCTACAACGCCACATGCGAACAACGCGTCATACTGACGTCACGCAAATCCTGCATCTCGCAAGCAGAGTTTACCGCGCAGTTAGCATAGATACAATTTCCCAACATCAATCGTTGGGCAATTGCCCGCTAGACACAACACCCGTCTGGTTGGAGGATCCTCCCTTTTCTATGGAGGATGAGTGAACTTTACACCCTGTTCCTCATACCTCCAAAGGTATATCTTATTTTTACTGAATCCAAAATTAACAACCACAATTTTAAAATCCAACTTTAATACATTACAAGCAACATATTTGATGGTTCAACAGAATTTTGCAATTCCAACTGTCTATACATCCAAGCGCATTGATTCCTTGCTGCGTGGTTTCCGATGTCGTGGTATAATTGGGCCTGAAAACATACCAGTAAAAGTGCTAAAAATACAAGATTACAACCAATGATGTAAGTAAAAAAGAGGTAGAAAGGCTATACACGCTCGTTAAAACTTGGCTACTTAGCAAACCTGAACTCAGTGTCGCACCGGCGGCAACGGAAGCAACGCTTGTCTTTTTCGCCTATAATTACAACATAAGCTAATAACTCTAACCTGAATGAGTACATGATTCTGAACCACAGCGTTAAAAAAAAAAATCCACCGCTGTAACACAGTCCTCCTCTCTGTGAGTGGGCCGTAATCCAACACGCGGGCCCAGTGCGGGTTGGTTGGCCATAAAATATGTAAGCTAAAGTCTAAAGAGCCTTTGCTTGTCTTAAAAACTTAGTTAAGTTCAAGCCAAAAATTGAGCTTACCTGTAAATACCACGTTTGTAATAACCGAACATGAGCGCCAACTTTGGAGAAATTCTTTTTGACAAATTCTAACGCTTCACAACACGACTGCAGGACTTGCAGACGAGCTTCACCACACGGCGGCGCAGTTGCGATCCGACACTTCGTGTACAGCAACATAGCTAAAATTAAATGGAATCCTTAGAAAATAAACCTGTTACTAAAATCTAAATGGATTAACAGTTCTACGACATTCGTTTTTCAGATGGACGATTCACTTTTGAGAGTTTCGTCGACAGAACCTTTCAACATTGAACGATTCGTTGACACAAATGTTTGTCTATCCCCAGGTTTACACCAAGGCTACATTGATTCTACTTGTAATACTGTTTTATTTTATTGTTTACATCTAAAACAATTTGCGACAAGTTTTGTATACAACTAGTCTCCACATGTTTTAAGTGTAAGCAATGAACGAAAACAGTACTAAATGTAAAATAAATGTCGTAGAAGTGTTTGAGAATCAAATAATTATTTTAATTTAAAATTTTAATTTAATAATAATTAGTTATTTTGTACTGTTCAACTTTACCTCGCGCCATGTCGTACGCGCTGCCATCTGCCATAATAGTAGGCAGAGCTTTCCTAACAAGAGATAAGGCGTTTTTCGCACATCCCATGCTCAGTTGTACATTAGCTAAATGCATTTCAGCTGTGGCAGCTAAATTGTGCAAATGGTATCCCTTTGCTAACCACAAGGCTTCATTCAGCAACATTATATTTGTAGATTGAATATTACTAAACGAGTGTTGGACTTGTGACATCAATATCATGGCTTTCACTCTCAGAGATACAAAGTGTAGGCTGTCATCCTCAGTCTTGCAGTAATCTAAGATGTCGTACAAGGATTCTAGCGCTTCGGTCGCGTCGCCCTTCAGGTAATACATCTCGGCTTTTAGAATTTGACTCTCCCATCGATCTGAGGACGCCAACTGTCTGATACTCTGATAAGCTTCCTCCCATTTACCTATAAACGGTATAATATAAGGCAAACATAAAAGATCATTTTACAGGTCAAAGTTTATATAGGGTCAAATTACATTAGCTGACGAAACTTCACAGACGTAATGGACATCAATATCTAATCACGTTAAAAAAAGGTTTTATATCCTTATTGTTCAGTTAACTACGAGTCTCTTCGAAATATTTTTGTTTTATCGTCATTAGTCATTAGATAAGTACCGATATCGATTTTTATCACGCCTGTGAAGTTCCGTTAGCTAATTTAATTAGACCGTGTCGATGGAGTAGTATCGTGGAGCTACAGACCGGCGTTGAGCGCCCGCTCGGCGTGCGCGCGCGTGGCCACGGCGCGCGTGCGCGGGCAGCGGCGCCGCGAGCCCAGCGCCTGCGCCAGCGCGCCCGCGCCGCGCCACGCCGCGCACGCCGCCGCGCCCGCGCCGCCCAGCGCCAGCGCCTCCGGGGCGTGCCACACGCTGCCGCTGCCCACGTTGCACTCTGCACGCGACACGGTCAATAAACTGAACACTCATGATCATGTTAAAGCGGCAGACTGTACAGGTAAATACATTTATTTTGTTGGTTTTTATTTATATAAGGGCTTTTTGTACACATATGCGACGTTCGATCCATCGTATATATACGTGAATACTTAAAAATTAAAACCAAACGAAACTCAATTATTCATTCTATATCTTTCTGCACCAGACACCTAAGTTGTAATTTCAGAAATAATGTAATGTTTTTTTTTTCTGAACAATAAAGTTTTTATTATTATTATTAAATATACCCACCCTAACATCATTACACGCAGTAAACTATCAAAATAAATTCGTCGGCAAACGAGACGTAAGGCGTCCGTCGCCTCGCTTACGTAGGGTCCTCGCCACGTTCACCCAGCCGGAGGTGCTGAGCCGATCCGGTTACGGACCCACGTTTAGTTGACGCCTGGTTGGCGACAAGCTGATGATGTCAAGTGCTTATATGTGTACGATGACCGGGACCTTTAAAGTGGTAGTCCCAATCCAATTCAATTTATCATTGAAATTTAAATAAAATAATATGGTCACATACTGGTGTTAAGATCCAGTAGAAGTTGGCATGCCACCGATGCCATTTCGGTCTTTCCATAGAGAGCCCATAAAGCGGCCGTGTTCGCGAGCCCGGCCATCGTGAGGTCGGTCATCGAGTGCAGGTAGTTGATGGAGTCGCCTCTCATGATGACCTGTAAACATTACAATAATACAAAGTAGGTACAGCAGAAATAGCCAGCTTCCAGTATTTTCATACATTGATTGTTTTATATTTTAAACCGACTTCTAAAAAAGGAGGAGGTTCATTGTTCGCGCATAACTCCGTCGCTTGCCAATCGATTAGAATTTTTTTTTTTTGTTGGAAAGGGCAAGGGTATACTTCCCAAATGGTCCCATAGAAATTTCGACAAAATCTGATGATGAGTTTCGAAGACAGACAACGGAACTCTTCAATAAATGCCAGCAAATCAACGGCTATTGTTGCTATCGCTTATTTATGTATTGTTTACGCAATCACACAACATAACGTCACGCCTGTACGCTCTAAGGGGTACGCAGATGTGTTCAGTATACCAGTATACTCTCATTTCTGTCAAAGATGTTATTGGGCTTGTACAACTAAAAAGTGAAAAATAAAAACTTTTTTGAAAACAAAACAACCGACTTCCAAAAACGACACTACAAAGTGAAAAATAACTTTAATTTCGGAAGTCGGTAGCAAACAACGAAAATGCGAACCCAACGACACCGACTTCCGAAATTAAAGATATTCTTCACTTTGTAGTGTCGTTTTTGGAAGTCTGTTGTTTTTAACGTACAAGTAAGATATACGTGTATTATAGGATGTTATAGAAATAATAATTCCTATTATTTATCTACGTAGTACGTTTGTATTGAGTATATTCAGTCAGAATTTAGTTGGTATTAATTAAGCGCCAGTCAACCTGCGACGCATCTTACCTGAAATATATACGCAGGCTTTGCGCCATTGACAGCGGCGTGTTGTGCGAGCAGCTGTGCCGCTGCGGCCGTGTGGCGCGGGTGCGAGGGCGCGGCGGCGGGCGGCGCGGCCAGCGGCGCGGCCGGGGCCCCGGGCGGCGGGTCGCGCGGGGCCCGCGTCAGCAGGGCCGCACGGCGCGCGCGCCCGCCCGCCAGCGCACCCCACGTGGCCGCGCCCACCAGACACGCGTAGTCCGCCGCCTCCTGCGCACGCGCCAGAGCCTCACGCACCGCCTCCATCGCCACCGCCCTGATGACACGAATGCGACACATCAAAATGCGATGTCACGAGGAATTGAATGTGAAAGAAATATAAAAATAAATCTAGGTTTTTATTTTCTCGAATCCTTACCTCAATTTCACTTCGTCCTAAATGTTTAAGTCGGCGCAATAGCGTTTCTACACTCTTACTTTTTCTACTTAACTCATAGTTTACTCCATCTACCCTACTCCATCACTCCAAAGGCAAGACATAATATTTGTTGAGCTGGAAACACAGTTTCTCACCTGTGGCCGAAATGAGTATGCATCGCCGCCCTGTTTAGAGCTGCGTAGCGGAAGTTCTTGTTCTTATCATTGCCTGTATTGGTTGCCGACGAGTTGAATATGGTGCGATCAAAGTAATTATACAAGGAGTCCTGGGCACCACTGAACTCCTTTGTGCGGATACAGTTAAGGAAACTGAGAAAATGCTGAAAAAATACATGCTACAGATTAAAAATTGGACTGTTTAAAATGTAGGCTACATTACTACAGATAAAAAATTGGACTATGTAAAATGTAGGCTAATAAGCTTGGGAAATATATTTTAATCATTGCCAGTACAAAAATTTGACTCCACTTCATTATATACCCCTACTTACAATATCAGGATATTCAGGTATATCATTAATTATTTGTATAATTGTCTTCTGTAACTGTCTGGGCGGCATTGCTTTGTTCTCATTGATTTGTAACAAATTAGCTTGTTGTGCTGTAAATAGTTCTGCTTGCTTTCTTGACCACTGGCATTCTTCAAAACTGCTGGAAACATTAAAAAAATAATAATAATATTGTTTTACATTTCATCAAAAGTAGGGACTCAGGGTAGTTTTAAATGTGAAAATAGGAAGAGTATAACTCAACTCAGTGTGGCTGTTTGAAATGTCCAACTAGAAAGAGTATAACTCAATTTTGTGAACAATACTATAACTTACTTGTCTCTGTCTATTATATGCATTCGCATTGACAACTCCAATGGTTTAGATTCGTCAGGTACTGGTGATGTGGATGTGGTTTGCTGCTCCATGTTGTTTAATTTCTGTAATAAAAAACCTTCAAGGTAAATCAACTAGGATAAAGGGGATACATTGAATAAAAAAAAATTAAAGATCATCTTTCATTAGTATGTTACCTCCTTACTTAACGATCTCATCATCAAGCCAGGCCTGCCTCTCTGATAATACAAACAAAATGACTTGTACAGTGATACCACTTGCACAAAAGTTAATCTATCTAAGTGTAGTAATATTCTTCTTAAATATAGTCCTGAAAGTTAAGATTGGAACATAAATTAATATAACTACAATGTTACAACATGCAGCCAAAGTATAAATAAAATATGTTTTTACCTAATACACTGTACCTAGCCATGATACAAGGATTAGACTCGATCATCAGCTTGTCGATCGTTGAAGTAACACAGTCCATTAGAGCACTCACTCCGTTAACATAAATGTTCTGGAGACGCACACAAAAGTTCTGTAGGTGGACACTGAGTAGATTATAACGCCCATCAGTAAGTAAGGCCTCCAATTCTTTAAACTCCATATCTGGACACTATAACAAGATAAGATGTTCAGCAAAAGTAATTAATTTATCAGCTTAGTATTGTATTTAGTTGATTCATAAATATTGTTCTTATTTGAAATACTTTTGTGCAATCAATTAGTACCTGAATTAGTTTCAGAGCAAGCATACAGAAGTCTTTTCTATATTTAGGTGCCACAGTGCAATCTATCATCTTATTTGCTGAAACATTTAAAAAAATACACAACTTAGAAAGTCTTACAATACCAACATGGAACACTGTCCATGCGGAACAAAAGGATGGAACCCATTGTAAATAATTTTCTAGTAGATATTTTAAATAAATCATTTGCTACATGCAAATACTAACCTTCTATTTTCAACAGGCCATATTCCCTAATAAAAGCTACTACTGCTATTTTGTGAGGAGTGATATTTTCAATATTACCCTTGACATTAATTAGTTTCATAAAATCTATATTTTCACTTCCTAACTCCATTTTTACTGGAACAAGGAACAAAAATAAATACAGACCTTTATCTATATAAAAAAGTAGTACTCTTTGCTAAACCGGGTACCTACTGCCAAGAAATCACAGAGGATATTTATTATAAATTCTTTTCTTCTCTAGAAGTAGAAACCGTTTTCAAAATGTCAAACTCATATTAAAAACCGTAGACAGAGAATGAAAACAAACAATGTTCCACAGATTAGATAATAATAGTAGAGATGAGTTATTGAGTTCCCCCGTAGACAGAGGATAGTAGAGTTCCCCACTTCAATCAGCCTCTAATAAAAAAGTACGAGTTTACTCTGTCTACAGTGTCAATCAATCAATCAATCATTTATTTTGTTAAACATAGGTATGGTTACAGATATTATATAGTCTAAGATATGTGCACTATTTTTATAAAGGTCTCTGCACACACCGGGCGGGGCGCGGCGGCAGTGTACACACTTTTTTTTTTGGAACGAAGTTCCATAACGCGCGTTGCGAAAGGAGGCTAGACGGAAAAAATTAAAACCAAAAGTTGGAACGACACTTTTTGCTATAGGTAGTTGCATAGACTATACACTTAGAAACTTAGTTGTAAGCCGTGCGGCGCGGCGTGCGCGTGTTTCTCTGTCTGTCTCTCTCTCTCTCTTTGAACTTCGTTCCATCCGGGTGTCCCTTGACACCTCTCAAGTTTTTTTTTTTTGAGGATGGGAAGTCATCAAATGACCCCTCCCGCTCTGGGTGGAGCGGAAGGGAGTGTCAGACTCTTACTGACTAAAACCCACCCGTGTTCCTTTCTTAGCCCTTTATGTTCCAGGGCAGCGGTAACCCTTTCGGACGATCCCGCTACGCTGGCAGGCTTCGGCCCTATCGGGCCCCGTCACTTCAAAATTAGTAAAAATTACAACTTAAAAGTGAAAAATAAAAACTTTTTTGCAAAAAAAATCAACCGACTTCCAAAAACGACACTACAAAGTGAAAAATAACTTTAATTTCGGAAGTCGGTGTCGTTGGGTTCACACTTTCGTTGTTTGCCACCGACTTCCGAAATTAAAGTTATTTTTCACTTTGTAGTGTCGTTTTTGGAAGTCGGTTGATTTTTTTTGCAAAAAAGTTTTTATTTTTCACTTTTAAGTTGTAATTTTTACCAGTAATTTTGGTTTAAAAACCAAACTACTAAACCGTTTTTGATGAAATTTCTATGGGACCATTTGGGAAGTATACCCTTTCCAACAAAAAAAGAATTTTTCAAATCGGTTGGCAAGCGAAAGAGTTATGCGCGAACAAACATAAAAAAAAAAAAAAAATACAAACATCCGAATTGAGAACCTCCTCCTTTTTTAGAAGTCGGTTAAAAAAAATAATAATGAAAGGAACTTCGTTCCATCCGGGTGTCCCTTGACACCTCTCAAGTTTTTTTGCGCTAGCTAAGAAAAAACAACGTAAACGGAAATGGGTGCATGAAATAAATCAAAAACGTGCTCGCGTCCCGTCCCGCCCGCCGCTTCTGACTTGTATTCCCGCTCGGCGCGGCGGCGGCGGCGCGCGGCGGCGTGGCGCGACGATTACCGTCGCGTCGAGGGGGGCGGTTCTGTGTGGCGTCGTCCGTAATATCTAGCATTACAATTGCTCAGCGTCGAGTCGCCGGCGCCGTCCCGTCCCGTCGCGCCCCGCCCGTTGTGTGTAGAGACCTTAATATAACTCAGTAACTTCAATAAACTTCAGTAAATCAAACATTCCACTCGTAATGTTTAAACTATTCATCAATAAATAAACTTGTGAGAATGTCTATATATCTCTTGAATCTATATATCTTACGAGATCACTTAAATATAGGGGAAAATACCCTTCCTGCTGGTAAGGTGAGGAGTTGAGGCACAGAGTTTAATAATAATCATTGACATAGAAAAGTATGGACTGGAAATACCTACAAAAAAAGGGTGCATACCTACAACTCATATTGTCTCATAAAATGGCTGCCATTGCTAGGGTTGTGTCAATCAAGGAAGAACTGATAACTCGTTGTTACTATAACGAGTAACGATACTATATACGAGTTTTACTAGTTATCACGTTTGGATCACGATGGATTTTGGTGCTGTGAAGTGTGAACCACAGGCCGGACCTAGCTAGGTCACTCGGACCGAATAAGACGCAAGATTATTTATGTTAACATCGCAGAATAACGGATATCGTTTCAGCGGAGTAACTAGTTTCGGAAACTATTACGGTAAGTCGGCAACGGTACAACACTATTCCATTATGACATCTGTTTGTAAACAAACGAATAAATTAACAAATATAATAAAAAGGCCTGTTATATGGAAATGAACCCAAATATCAATACTTTAGCCATAAATCAATGATCGCGTTACAATTGTATCATCGATTGTGTATTATTGCATGTATTAATGCATGAAAACCGGCTACTAACCTGTGCATAGACAATTGAGGTTGATTTTCATTATTTCTTGCACCACACTTCACAGTACAACACACAGGCATGTTGAACTTCTGTTTTCCAACATTTACATGCAGTTTTAAAAGGTAAAATCTTCGTAATTTTCTCGCAAATCTCAATAATACAAAAAACAAACAACCATTTGACAGCAAAACTACCATGAAACTCGTCGCATAAGATGGCTGCTACGGCACTTACCTACAACTGTCACTACGTCAAGACAAAATGTTACCATAATTAGCAACAACTTAAAATATAGTTGTCTCTTGGATCAAATAAGATTATCTCACTAGAAAGAATGAGACATAACGATATTTCAAATTCTGAATCATATTTCACTCATATTTGTATAAGCAAATGTATGTATAGAATAACGCGGCATCTCCATGTTTTTCCTATCTCAATGATAATAATACGGGAGAGTTGAGGACTCGAAAAAGTAAACTTTACTTTGTCCATACTCAATGCTAGAACCACAGACTATGTAGGCTAGAACAAAAAAAAAATTGTCTATACCAGTTCCAAGTACTCTTGTCTCTTTGGTTGGTTTGGTTCCAGTTTCCAGTAATCCAGTTGCGATTGCGACAATGCATGTTGTTGTGATAACAATTTTATTTGATCATTTGTACTAAATATCCGCACATTTTGCGAAAATGCGGAGACAAAGTCTTAATTATTCATAATTTGTGATGGGATATACTTACAGTTTTAAGTTATTATTTTTGTTTTTATAGTAATTGTTTTACAAGCGGTAGCCATAATAATGGGAAAATCGGAGGTTGCGTTTACTATTTTAGTGTTATATTTTGTTGTAACGACTGAAACTTCACGTGTTACTGTTTATCCCGGTGATACATTACCTCACCATGGTCGTTGTGAGCCAATTACTATTCAGTTTTGTCAACAAATCAGATACAATCAAACGATATTTCCTAACATACTGAATCACGCTAAGCAAGAAGATGCTGGGCCTGAGGTCCACCAGTTCACACCTTTGATAAAAGTTAACTGTTCACCAGATCTGAAATTCTTTTTGTGTTCAGTATACGCACCCGTATGCACAATATTAGACACGGCTATACCTCCTTGTCGACATTTATGTGAATCGGCAAAACAAAATTGTGACGAGATTATGATAACCTTTGGATTTCATTGGCCCGAACATTTGGAGTGCACGAAGTTTCCTGTGGCTACTGATGAAAACGTGATATGTGTTGGTGATAATAACATAACTCATGAATCTCGAAAACATACTGAATCAAAACTTCCTAAAGTGAACTTTAAGAATAACAATGAAAGAGATCCAACCAAACTTCATGGAGCTAAAGACTATGGATTTGTTTGTCCTGTACAATTTAAAGTTCCTAAGAACTTGGACTTGGAATATTCACTTAAAGTTGGGGATAAAGTTGAATATGATTGTGGAGCTCCTTGCACTGGAATGTTTTTCAGCCAGGATGAGAAAAACTTTGCTCGATTATGGATTGGTATCTGGGCAACAATGTGTACAGTGAGTTGCCTGTTCACAGTTTTGACATTTCTCATAGACACAGACAGGTTCAGATATCCAGAAAGGCCTATTATATTCCTGTCAGTATGTTACCTCATGGTAGCTGCAGCATATGTCATGGGCTGGAGTGCAGGTGACAGTGTCAGCTGCCAAGGCCCATTCCCAACCACAATAAGTGGAGCGAGATTACCTAACATATCAGTAATTACACAAGGAACTAAGCATGAACCATGCACAATACTCTTCATGGTGGTTTATTTCTTCAGTATGGCCTCAAGTATTTGGTGGGTTATTTTAACACTGACATGGTTTTTGGCAGCTGGTCTCAAGTGGGGACATGAAGCTATTGAAGCAAATTCACAGTACTTTCATTTAGCTGCATGGGCTGTGCCTGCTATCAAAACTATATCAATATTGGCCATGGGAAAAGTTGATGGTGAGTATTTAAAACTTATTTATTAGCCTATTTACTTCTTTTAAAGACATTTGTTTGGTTTGACCAACTCATCATGCAGAACCACAAAAAGAAAATTAGAAAAAAAGAAAAGTCACTGTTAGCCAGGTCCGGTGGGTCAGGTTGGGTGGTCAATTTCCACAAATCCCGTAGCTTTTAAGGCAACCCGAGCGGTGTGAACAGGTGCGTAGTCCTGCAGAAACAGCACTCCACGCGCCAACTTGCCACTTCTATCTGTTTGACTGCTTCAAGTGCCTCACATAGTAGAAAGTATGTTCTTTCAAATAAGAAATACTGTGAAATAATTTCCAACCTTTTTAAAGTGGGCGAGACCGCGGGCAAACGCTATATTTGTATTACCACCTTACCACCTCAATGGAAAATTATTATTTTTTGTTTTTGTTTCAGGTGATCTGCTCTCTGGTGTTTGCTATGTGGGACTTTGGGATGCTGAAGCACTACGAGGGTTTGTTTTAGCACCACTCTGTGTCTATCTAGTTCTTGGAACTATTTTCTTACTTGCAGGCTTTGTATCACTATTCCGTATCAGAACTGTTATGAAACATGATGGAACAAAAACAGACAAACTAGAGAAATTAATGATTCGTATTGGTGTTTTTGGTGTTTTATACACGGTTCCAGCATTAATAGTAATTGCATGTCTTTTCTATGAACAAGCCAATTTTGATGATTGGATGGTAACTTGGCACCGTGATATGTGTTTGATTCCCCTGTATTCTATTCCATGCCCTTTCACACGTAGAGAAACAGACAGACCTAAATTTGAAATGTTCATGATCAAGTACTTAATGACTATGATAGTAGGAATAACTTCTAGTTTTTGGATTTGGTCAGGAAAAACATTAGTTTCCTGGCGCCAATTTTTCGATAAAATTAAGGGTCGAAGAGTGGAGGCATATGTGTGAACTGTAAGTTGCTTGTCTCATTTGCAGCTTTTTAAAAATAAAATAGAACAGTTGTTTTCCCGCTGTCAATGAGGCAGCTAAAACAATAAGGCAGTTATTATAACTTTAGCATTGAGATTACTCTTCAATATTATTGAAATTCAAAATAAGGCTGATATTGTAAATAGTTTTTTCTCATTTATAATTATTGTGTCTTAGGTATAACATTATTTTTTATTTTTTTTGTAATTATTTTTAAGAATAGAATATCAATTAAAATAAAATCATTGTATTTTTAACTTCGATTTTTATTGTTATGTAAAAACCCACGGAACAGATAATTATCTGTTCTGTGTAAAAACCTCTGTCCCACTGAGGGTTACCAAAACTGTATCTTGGCGTTAAGTGCAGGCCACACTGGGAACAAAGCTAAGTTCGTTTAGCTTCGCTCATGTAGCGGCCGCGTATGTCATAGGCGGTGAGCCTCCTGCCACCAACCGGGCACAAATCCAGACTCCAAGCTGTTTCTGATGGAAAACCCACAGAACAGATTTTATCTAATAACACTACCCAACCTAGGAATTGAACCCAGGACCTCATGCTCAGCAGTAACGCTGGCGACCACTAGACCAATGAGGAGATGTACCTCCCTTATTAATATTCCTCGTCACCCATGCTGCACTGCTCTGGGTATTCCTGCAACTACAGTGTAACTGCACCTGTAGAATCGGCGACTCCATACAAACAGCCGGACATAGAATGCTTCTAACATTTCTTATTATAGTATTTAGACTTTAGAGCAATACGAATCCATCGTTCGATTTTCGAACTTAGCAAGTTCGTATTTTTTAAATGTTCGAATTCTGTCCGTTTCTATGGAGTGGAGCCGGTAGACGACGTGGCGACGGTTATAGTTACCCTTAAAGTAATATATCGGGTACTCGGGTAGTATGTAGTTACCACTGTCGTCAGAATGCCAATTGTATGTAATGGCTCTTGGTATAATAATCTGTAGGTATTGCACAAGGCGGTGCTTACGTGTGTAAAGTCCCTGACTTGCGCTAGGTGATAATTTGTGTTACAAGAGCCAATACGAGGGTATTCCTGGGAGGAATATACTATCAAATCATAAAGGCCTGGTGTCCGCAATGAAACCGTATGCAATAAGATAAACAAAGGAGAACCAAAAAATTAAAAAGACTACCTACTGGTGAATAAGTATCTACATGCGGGTCCGTAACTTCGAGGGTCATATGTTCGATTAATGGAAAGTCGACTGAACGATTGTTCGAATGGAATTTATTGCGAAACAACCTTTTATCGCCAAACGCTACTTCGACTGAACAATTCATCGAATATTTATTAATCGATGGGCTGCTCTTTCGCATGAGTTTGAGTTATTATATAGTTTAATAATTGAAATAAAATGATAAAAAAAAGTGTTTTTGTCACATATTATTCCATACATAATCGAGGAAATCAAATAAGTAGGTACAGTCAACAGCAAAAGTAGATGATCAAAATAAGAAATTCAATACTAATGAACAGAGTTCGCGTCAGAAATGTGTAGCGTCGAAGTGATTCAAAAGTATGTGATTGTAAATTAAACCAAACATTTACTACTAGTAGGTACAGCTGCCATATAGTTGCGAACTCCGTTCATTAGTATTGAATCTCTGATTTTGATCATCTACTTTTGCTGTTGACTGTACCTACCTACTTTTAAGATATCGTACGTTCTTCCCGTAGATTTAGAAACATGAAATTTGGTGAAAAATAAGCTATAGCACAAATGAAGGGCAAAAGTTTATTATAAAAAAAAAACCATTTACGTTAAGATTTTCGCACAAAATTAAGGTACCTACCTAATCAAAAACCTTTTCGGTAGATTAGGGCTCTCTAACGCTCTGAGAACTCCACTAATAATCCAAACATATTAAAAATTTAAAAAGCCCCCGACAACGTGAAATCCTATAAAAAGCAAAAAATAACCTTGAAATTATGACCCTACGTAAAAAAATTCATACGTATGTAACGTATGAATTTTTTTTTATTAAATATTGTCCCGTCGGGGGACCGCTCTAATTATTAGCCTAACGTTCTGTTAAAGTTTAAAATAGTAGCGGTCCCCCGACAGGACAATATTTACCTAATCAAAAAATTTCATACGTAGGTATGTACATACTTACGTAGGGTCATAATTTCAAGGTTATTTTTTGCTTTAGGATTTCACGTTGTCGGGGGTTTTTTAAATTAAGTAATTTAATTTTTTATTTCATGCTTTTTTTAGGGACTCCTTATTATTTCATTTCTTTTATTTTCTTGTGTTTTAAGATTCAGGTAATTTGGTATTTAATCAGGTTTTTTCTAATTCGCCATTTTGTGGTGGTGACAATCTTGGATTTTAAACTTGTCATTGTGTATAGTATTCTACTAGTCAAGCCCTTTCATTTGATACCCATATTGAGGGAGTTGCGAAAAAAAAATGTAATCGGCCATTTTGTGGTGGCGGCCATCTTGGATTTGAAATTTATAGTGTATGCAGTGGTTCTCAAACTTTTTTGGTGACGGAACCCTTTTGGGAAGCAAAATACTTGATGGAACCCTACAATAAAACAATAGTTTTTAAAAGTGTATTCTTTATTAATAAGCATAATAAAATTACAATGTAACAGTTACTAATTATTACTTACTTTACCACATGGCAAGTACAATAATAGAAGATATTAAAAAAGAAAAAAATCTAACTAATGGGAGGTATGAAACTGTTTTTTATTTTTCATCAATTGGTTGTTAACAGGTTTGATAGAAGACAGTTGAAGTCTCATATCAGGTTCGGCGTCCAGTCTATTGCGATATTTTGTTTTCGTGGCTGCATAGGTTGAGAATCCTGTTTCGCACAAATATGTTGTTGGGAACGGGAGAAGAATATTCAGAGCCATTTTGCCAAGCATTGGATATTCATCACGGATTCTGCACCAAAAATCGTTGAGAGGCGTCGTTTTGAACAGTGACTCCATACTTGTGTCTGATGACATTTCTAAAAGAGATTCATATATCTCGTTTGACATACTTTCGGGCTTTTCCAAGTTAGGTAAAAAAGGATTATGAATCCATGAATTCAGTTTCATTTTTGTATTCTGTTCTTCGGGAAAATACTTTTCAAAAGATGCGCGCATCGATCTGAGATATTGGACCAATTCTCCAAACACATCATTTTGAAACATTTCTGAGTCGTTATCGCTAACAAACTCACTGAGTGACGTAAAGCTTTCTATTTCTTTCTTACCAACGCAAATAATCCAAAAATCTAATTTTCTTTTGAAGGCAGTTATTTTGTTATAGGCCTGAAACACTGTTGTCTGTTTACCTTGCAATGATAAATTCAATTCGTTCAGTTTTTGAAAGATATCCGCCATAAAAGACGGAACAACCAAGTTTTATCATACAAACGGTCCTTCAAATTAAAAGAAGTATCTGCTGAAAGAAACATTTGTAACTCGGCTCTAAGTTCAAATAGCCTTGTTAAAGTTTTACCTCGAGACAGCCATCGCACTTCTGTATGGAGCAGCAGTGTTTTATGTTTGCTGCCATAATCTTCACACAATAATGAGAACAATCGGGATTGTAGTGGTCGTGATTTGATAAAATTAATTATTTTTACCGCTTCATCCATAACTAATTTTAGATTTGACGGCATTTGCTTCATCGCAAGTGCTTGTCTATGCAGAATACAATGGCTGGAACTACAATTAGGCGCTTTATTTTTTATTCGTGACACTGCTCCTGCTGTTTTACCTGTCATCGCCTTGGCCCCATCTGTACAAATGTCAATGCAATTGTTCCAACTGATATTATTTTCTTCAAAAAATATATTTATTTTATTAAAAATTTCTTCCCCGGTAGTGTTTGTGAGCAGCGGTGAACACATAAGCATGTCTTCTTTAAAAGAACTTTCATATGGATATCTCACGATAACCAGCAAGATAGCCAAACCAGCGACATCAGTTGACTCGTCCATTTGCAAGGCGAATCGTGTTTTTTGTAGACGTGTAACTAGTTCTTGTTTGACGTAGCTTGCCAGATCATGGATTCGCCGTGAAACAGTATCGTTTGATAGCGGCACAGTAGAAAGATGCTTTGCAGATTTTTCATCGAGCATACATTTTGTTACCTATGTCTAATACACATGGCTTTATTAAATTCTCAGCGATAGTGTGCGCTTCACCTGCTTGTGCAATGCGATAGCTAACTAAATATGATGCCTCCGTGGCCTTTTCGTTGATAGTTTGTGTTACATGCATCATATTTTTTTGACTTTCCAATAACTGATCTTTTTTACGAACAAAAAATTCTTTATTCTTGTCTTTAGACTCGGGGTGCACAGTTTCTAAATGTCGGCGCAATTTGGCAGGTGCCATGGAACTATTAGGAAGCAGTTTACTACATAGCATGCAGAGAGGTGAGCCGTTGGAATCAACAAATCCGAAACTGATATATGATTCATCATACTTCCTTTTTTTCGTCTTTGAAACCGTCGAGCTTGACGTCGCGGCATCATCGTCTGGATCGGTGATTGCTATATTCTCCGTGCGTACCTACTGCTTTTGAACATTCAGCGTCATTAGAAGATGTTGTTGCAACACGTTTAACACCTTTAAGCCAACGTTCCATTCTTCTTTATTTATAATGTTACACGTCAGGATAGGTGTCCGTTTCAATGGCGCGGCCACGACGTTTTTTTTTTAAAAAAACCATGCCAATATTTTGTAACAATTTGTAAAAGTTGATTCCCAAAACCATAAATTTGTCAAAGCTATGGTTAAAAAGTTATAAGGGTTTGAACGTGGCCGCGCCATTGAAACGCGGCGAACCGCGCGGCCACGGAGATCTTTAAAACAAAGCATTGCAGAGACCTGAAATTTAGGTAAATAACAGATTGAATTTGTAAAAAATTTGTAAAAATATAGGAAAAATTCCTGGGTTTATATTTTAGGAGCTGCAAGACTTAAAACCTCATGGCCGCGCCATCGAAACGGTGTGAAACACGTTATGGCCGATATCTCGCTGAAAAAGCATCGCAGGCGTCTGAAGTTTTTTGTAAAACCCAGATTTGAATTTGTCAAAACTAGTAAAAATACAACAAAAAATCCTAGGTTTATATTTCAGGAGTTATGAGACTAAAACCCCATGGCCGCGCCATTGAAACGGTGAAAAATACGTTATCACCGATATCTCGCTGAAAAAGCATCGCAGAGGTCTGAAGTATTTTGTAAAACCTAGATTTGAATTTGTCAAAATAGGTGAAAATGCACAAAAAAATCCTAGGTTTACATTTCAGGAGCTGTGGTACGGTATCGCGTAGAAATAAGTCGTGATTCTCTTTCGATGAAAGTAAGTGATAGCGAGATCTTTTTTTTTTGTAAATAACACCTATGAATATGTAGAATTACCGACAGTAGGGATTATTTTTTTTATCATAATAATATAATTTTTAGTGCGTCTTGAATATTTCAATAAGGTGACCATGGCTTATCTTTTACAGAAAACTTTGCACGTATTATATTAGAATAAGTCAAGGATTCTAAATTAAATGAAAATCCTTACTATATATTATTATATATATATAATATTATAAAAGCGAAAGTAAGTTTATTTGTTACTATTTCACGCCTAAACCACTGAACCGATCATCCTGAAACTTTGCATATAGATTTTCAGGTGTACGGAGACGGGCATAGGGTACCTTTTATCCCGAACAAAGTAGTTTCCGAAAAAAACAATCAAAACGTGGTTTTTTATCGTAGATGGCGCCACATGTCTTAAGAATATTTTCTTCCAAATTTATTGTCAAATTCTCAATTAACGCGAGCGAAGCCGTGGAAAAAAATCTACTGAAACGATAAGATACAAAACTATGTTTATTTCTTTAAAAATAATAAACCTTTTTTTATTTAGCCTTAATAACTAAGTTACATTAGTTTAAGAACTTGGTTATTAAGGTTAAATAAAAAAGGTTTATTATTTTTTGCTTTTCAGTTTTTTCGGTGGTTTAATTTTTTTGTTAAAAAGTTTTTATTTTACAATTTTTTGTGGCTATAATCTAGGTACTAATTGTTTGCCAAAGGGCAGGCATATGTGGCACTGAGTAGAGTAATAATACACATCTCAGCATGCAAATCTGTGTGTCAACAATAAATCACCCCTATTTTCCCACCCTTAGGGTTGGAATTTCTTTTCCAAATTTATATGGGACCAACTTTGGGGTATAATACCCTTTCCAATAAAAAAAGAATGATCAAAATCGGACTACTCTATAAAAAGTTATGTGTGGTCGTATATAAAAAAAAAAATAAAAATATACGCGTCGACTTAAGAACCTCCGTTTTTGTTCGTCGGTTAAAAATAGGTGGAAAGTGTTCTGTAAACAATAAGCCATGGTCACCCTATCGACATATTCAAGACGTATTGATGATTCCGTACACAGCTCCTGAAATGTAAACCTAGGATTTTTTGTTGTATTTTTACTAGTTTTGACAAATTCAAATCTAGGTTTTACAAAAAACTTCAGACCTCTGCGATGCTTTTTCAGCGAGATATCGGTGATCACGTATTTTACACCGTTTCAATGGCGCGGCCATGGGGTTTTAGTCTCACAGCTCCTGAAATATAAACCTAGGATTTTTTGTTGTATTTTTACTAGTTTTGACAAATTCAAATCTGGGTTTTACAAAAAACTTCAGCCGTCTGCGATGCTTTTTCAGCGAGATATCGGCCATAACGTGTTTCACACCGTTTCGATGGCGCGGCCATGAGGTTTAAGTCTTGCAGCTCCTAAAATATAAACCCAGGAATTTTTCCTATATTTTTACAAATTTTTTACAAATTCAATCTGTTATTTACCTAAATTTCAGGTCTCTGCAATGCTTAGTTTTAAAGATCTCCGTGGCCGCGCGGTTCGCCGCGTTTCAATGGCGCGGCCACGTTCAAACCCTTATAACTTTTTAACCATAGCTTTGACAAATTTATGGTTTTGGGAATCAACTTTTACAAATTGTTACAAAATATTGGCATGGTTTTTTTTTAAAAAAAACGTCGTGGCCGCGCCGTTGAAACGGACACCAGGATAGTGGGGTCTAAATAATGCACAATCGTTACTGCGTATAAGAGACTAAGTTTAGTACAATGAAGAAATGTATAAAACTGAGACAACGAATACAGCAGGCAGTAGAACAATGAACACTAGTTTCTCGCTAGCAAGCTTATAAGTAGGTAGGCAGGAACTTATCGCTCCGAACGCTAATTGTCAACTGACTGACGAGGCGCGACACGCGATCGCCGCTTTTATACTTAGTCCTAGACTCGATCTCGAATATTCTCGAAAATACTCGAGTCGGCGCCTTTGATAAACAAAAAGCAAAAATAAAAAGAGAAATATAAAAATTACGTTGTAAACAATCTCGACTTTATTTTTTTAAGTTAGAGTCGAAAGTCGCTTGTTGACAACTATAGCGTCTAATACAGAGGCGGCTTTTATCAAAGGGACTGCGCGCTCACAAGTATACCTACAAGTATACATGTTGATACCAAAGTTATGAGATATTGTACCAGTTATTGTAACACATGTTTATACAAATACAAATAAATAAATATACATACGCGCGGCCGCGGTGTCAAAACGTTCGACCAGAGAGAGGTGTTTTGATTTTTTTTCTAAATTCTTGAGGAACCCCTACAGAGGTATCGCGGAACCCTAGGGTTCCGCGGAACACACTTAGAGTATAGCTGGTGTATAGTATTCTACTAGTCAAGCCCTTTCATTTGATACCCATATTGAGGGAGTTGCGAAAAAAAAATGTAATCGGCCATTTTGTGGTGGCGGCCATCTTGGATTTGAAATTTATAGTGTATAGTATTCTACTAGTCAAGCCCTTTCATTTGATACCCATACTGAGGGAGTTGTGACAAAATATATAATCCGCCATTTTGTGGCAGCGGCCATCTTGGACCGATTTTCATCAAACATAGCCAAGAACACTCCCGACAAATACTCCTTTCAAACAAAAAAAACCAAATCAAAATCGGTTCATCCGTTCGGGAGCTATGATGCCACAGACAGACATACACACACACACACAGAGACACGTCAAACTTATAACACCCCGTCGTTTTTACGTCGGGGGTTAAAAATAAAAATCACTAATCATCAAATTTAAACGTTATTTTTTATTTTTTTAAGAGACAAATGTAAGCCATCGAGCTCATGAAGTCAAGCCTGTCCATGTGTTCCTTTTAATTTAAAAGGTTTTTCAGCTTTTCTTCTTTCCCAACCTGCTTTTTCTTTTTGCTAGGAGAAACTGACTCATCTTGGGCTCTAATTTTTTCTATAATCAACTCATTCTTTTTTTTGTTCTTTTTCCATTTCTTTTATAGTTTTAAACTAGCTTCTGCCCGCGGCTTCGCCCGCGTGGATGTTGGAAATTATCCCACGGGAACGTGCTAACAGGATAAAAAGTATGTGCTTCCCCAGGATGCCATCTATATCTATGCCAAATCAGAAGTTCAGTGGTTTAGGCGTGAAAATGTAACATACAGTTTCAAGTTCAAATCCTCCCCTTAAAAACCGAATTACCCGTTTTTGTCCCGTCAGTGGTAAATTTTCGACAGCTTTACATATTTATTATTAATTATTTTCTGTCAAAAGTATCAATACTGAGTTTCGAGTTACTCAGACCGCGCATTCAATTTCTTCGACATAAACTTAACACCCCTATATCCCCCTTTGAGGGGTAGTTTTGAAAAACTTATAATGATAAACTTTATTACTTACTTAGGCAAATTTCAAGTTTATTAACTAAATGAATAAGATTTTTCATATAAACTGTATCCCCGCTTTTCACCCCCACAGGGGTGGAATTTAAAAAAAATCGTTTGGGATGTATTCATAACTTGACTCAAAGATTATTTATACTAATTTTCGAGTTAATCAAGCCATGCAGTAAAATCCTCCCCTGAAAAATTAACTACCCCATTTCAGCCCGTCAGGGGTAGATTTTCAAAAAACCCCGATACACATTATTCTTTACTTTCAATATTTTTCATACAAACTTTCATCCCCTATTTTATCCCCTTGGGGGTATAATTTATCAAAATCCTTTCTTAGCGGATGCCTACGTCATAACATCTACCTGCATGCCAAATTTCAGCCCGATCCCTCCAGTGGTTTGGGCTGTGCGTTGATAGATCACTATGTCAGTCAGTCACCTTTGAGTTTTATATATTTAGAAGATACTTTTCCGGCATAAAAAGTACCCAGTGTGGTGCACAGGATATTAAAGAATAATTATACCAAGTTTCATCGTAATCGAACCGGTAGTTTTTGCGTGATGCCTGAACAAACAGACAGACAAAAAAATTTTTAATCACATTTTTGGGTTCGGTGTCGGTCTAGTAACACCTGCCATTTATTTTTTTGATATTTTCAATGTACAGAATTTTCACTTCTACAGATTTATTATAAGTATAGATAAGTTACACTTCTTTCTTCCCAGGAGCCCATTCAAGCGGTGATGCCATGATTCGACTGAATTTTGGGAATTAGGCGTGTTTAATTCCAAACGATAGGTAATGGATAGACCATGTTTCAGGTGGGAACAAAGGTAGAATTCTTTGAATTGACACATTTAAGAAAAACGTAGTATTAGTGTCAGTTTTATTAGTAGTAAAAAAGAAAAACTGAAAAAAAAATTAAAACAAAAGGACAGGCTTGACTTCATGAGCGCGGTGGCTTACATTTGCCACTTTAAAAAAATCAAATAACGTTTGAATTTTTATGATTAGTAATTATTATTTTATGTTTGGACTAGCTTCTGCCCGCGACTTCGTCCGCCTAGATTTCGGATTTGTGACAGGATTGCGTATCTCAAATGGAAATCAAAATCTATACTTATAATAAATCTGTAAATATCTTACGGAACCCTATTTTTTTCCAAAATAAAATTTAGCGTATGTTACTCGTGGATAATGTAGCTTTCGAATGGTGAAACAATTTTTTAAATCGGTCCAGTAGTTTTTGAGCCTATTCATTAAGGTAGCCATTGACGATACGTCTGTTTCGAATGCTTCTAAATGGAATACTTCCTTATGGAGGTACTTCAGTTTAAAGGCACATTGACTTACTTCCATTTGGACGTACGCGCCGCCACTAAGAAGATAGCACGCTATCAAGTCGACGTCGTACGGAAGAATTATCACAATGGATTTTTTAATGGTGGCAACAGCAGTGTGTATTTCGATAAAAAGACAGAAAAGACGAAGGAGAAAATGGATGAAAGGCTAGTTGGAAAAAAGAAGTACATTTACACATACCAACTTATTGTCTGAGTTATCATTAGAACCCAGCGATTGGAGAAATTACTTGAGGATAGACGAACAGACTTATTTCAAATTACTGCAACTTGTAACACCAATAATAAAAAAACAAAATCTATATTTTTCAATGACTTCTAATACAAAGTCACGCGCAGACGTAGACATAATTACAAATAAAACAATCCTGTTTTCGTAGACTCAGCTCTTTCTAGCACTGTAGCACATGTACCCCCCGTCAATACCTAGCAAAAACTGAGACAAAATTTACAAAAAAATGGACGCGGTTTTGCCCATTCACAGACGATTCGAACGGCTTCCAAATTGCGTGTCGCACGTTTTTCACATTGACAGTCGGCCGCGGATGACGTTCATTTGGATTGGATACATGAATTTCAATCTGTTTGGAAATCCAAAGCTGGAAGGTGTCCATTTCATTGGCATACGTTTATCACATTCACGAAACCATTTTGGAAGACGTCCACTCCATTTGGATTGATGGACGTATCGTCAATGGCTACCTTTACAAACAAACAAAGTTCTCCTCTAGTATAGAAGTACCTATAGATAATGTTCGGTACTTCTGTTGATAATGGCGATATTTTTCTCGAATCACAGCGTTGTGCAGTGATTGGTTGTCGTTGCGGTGAACGCGCCGCTGATTGGCGCTTGCGGTGAGCATTTCTTCACTCTCTGTTGCATGGAACGGGATAGGAGGAAAGGAAATATAGTTAGCTGAAAACTGCGGTCGAATAGGAATTCTGCAATTTAAAATGTGAAATGCGTTCGGAAATATGATAGTAAAAATTTATATTACGAAAACTTGCGCAAGCAACTACAATAATAAAAAAAAAGAAATTTGAAAAGCTTATAATTATGGTGATTGTGTCCATGAGGTGAACAAGTTCTACAATGTAGTACTTCTGCTCTACAATATAACAATACAGTACCTACATCATAATATACCCTTCACTTTTATTAACCCGTTGAATGTGTTATGTCTCGCGTGGATCTACGTTCCGGCATATGAAGGGTTAATTGACATAACTATATAGTAGTATCATTAGTTTTTATTATGCAGCCTGTAATAATATGTATTACAGGGCAACTAGCCTCAACTTTCTGACTAACAGACTCTGACAGTTTAAAAATCCCTGTAAATGGTCTAATTGAAATAAATGCTTTAAGTTTGAGTTTAGACTTACCAGTGCTAGGTACTGGTCACTGTCCAATAATACAATTTATTCAAGTTCCCTTTGTATTAATAGTAATGGGTTGACACTCAAACAACTTTGTAATATTAGGATAACAAGAAATAAAAATAACTTTTAATGTATACAACTTATTTTTACTGCAGAATAAGATTAAATTACATAATTTATTAAAATCATATCATAACACCCAACTCCATAACAATCACTTAGTACTTACACTCTTGCTCCGAACAGACAATTATTAAATAATGTGGAAAATTACGCCCTTGTGTATTTACCCCAAATGTGAAGCATAAACACTGATGCAATGAAGAGCAGAGACATTACTAACACTGGAACTGGTCCCCTGCAAAGAAAAATAAACAATAATTAATAACTAGTAGTTGAAATACATTAATTTTATTTAATTTATTAGTTGTAGGGAGAAGGAATTACTGTTATTATTGTTCTATCATAATTTGATTACTATACTACATTTAAAAAGGAATAGAATAGCCATGGATATTTTGATTTAATCTTCTTGTGTTTCTATAAATTAAAATAGGTGAAATACTTCAGTGTTTCAGTTACATCTTTGTGTGATAAAAATGCTTATATTTTATTGAAATAGCTCTAAGAAATAATAAGACCTATGTAACGATTTTGTTTGGAAACACAAAGATATAGGTATTTTACTTTTTTTTTATACACAGAACTTATTTAGAGGTTTAGCTATAACTTACACTTTAACGCCAGGAGAATCATCAGTGTAGAATCGCCACATGCCACCTGATCCGGCACCTGTGCTGCGATTTCTGGCGGCAGTGGTAGTCGTTGTGGTTTTACGTTGACGAACAGTGCTACCGCTGGATGATCGTGGTGCTGTAGTCGCCTTGCTTGGTGAGCGACTACCAGATCCTACAGACGTGGAGCTTGGGGAAGGAGGCTGAAAGCAAAATACCAAAGATATTAAGTCCATGAACATTGGTCTCCATTCACCGATATTCACAATAATTATAAAATAACACTTTATTATACGCACCATATTTGAAATAATCTGCTTTAATTATGAACCAACCACAATATGTAGCGATGTCTGTTAAGCTTAATAATTTAACTCTCGAAATTACAAAGTAGAACAACTCTGAACGACTGCGTTGGCAACTAACATGCTACGCGTACAGATCGCATTTACACGTTGACAAACAATGTTGCCACTTGCCGGATAATTTCGTTCCATTATTTTACTAATTAATTATTACGCAACAAAGTAATAAAATAAGTATTAATAATAATAATAATAAACATTTATTTCAGAATCAAGTTCCATAGTTTGTTAGTACCAGTGTAAAATGCCTTATATCTAGTGTTAGTAAATAAACTAAACTAACGGGTAATTATATAAATTTTAAACTAAGTACACCCGCTAGAGACTTTCCCATCCCAATCTACTTCACCGCATGGAGTCGTATCCAGCGTCCCAGAATCGGAGAGTCCCAGCGGTCTGCCAACGTCCTCAGGATAGTGTTGGGGCTGGCGCGAAACCGATATAATAACGATGCGCATCTCTTGCGCATGACGGTTGAAAAGCTGTCAACGTTTGCGTCGGCAAACATACCGGACGCGCTGCAAAAACGCGGCAGCCCCAACAACACCCGGAAAGCGTTTATTTATTAATCATAACAAATAAATAAACATAATTTACGCACTATATAATATAACAAAAATGAAGAAATTACTGTTTTAATTTTTAAAGATATGAACAAAACTAATAAAAAACTTTTTTGCAAAAAAAATCAACCGACTTCCAAAAACGACACTACAAAGTGAAAAATAACTTTAATTTCGGAAGTCGGTGTCGTTGGGTTCACATTTTCGTTGTTTGCCACCGACTTCCGAAATTAAAGTTATTTTTCACTTTGTAGTGTCGTTTTTGGAAGTCGGTTGATTTTTTTTGCAAAAAAGTTTTTATTTTTCACTTCTAAGTTGTAATTTTTACCAGTAATTTTGGTTTAAAAACCAAACTACTGAACCGTTTTTGATGAAATTTCTATGGGACCATTTGGGAAGTATACCGGAGTATACCCTTTCCAACAACAAAAGAATTTTTCAAATCGGTTGGCAAGCGAAAGAGTTATGCGCGAACAAACATTAAAAAAAAAAAAAAATACAAACATCCGAATTGAGAACCTCCTCCTTTTTTAGAAGTCGGTTAAAAACGTTCAAAATCTAGTCGCAGTCGGCAACAAATAAATGTCAATTTCGGGAAATTAGGGGTATTTTTGATAGTTTGAGACTGAGATTAGACTGTAAACGTTCTTAATATTACGACAATATTAGCCTGAGGATTTTGGTTTCCAATAGTGCATTAAAAAAAATGATAGACCTGCTTACACCAAAAAAACACATAAGACGCGCAAAAAAAAATAGTATGGTGCAAACAAGTGGGCCTACTGACTGATAGGTAATTTTGACAGCAGATTCGTCGCCAGCGTTGTGTTGTCAAAATCGAGATTGTTTGTTGGAACTATGGAATAAGTATGTACAAGTACACTGTTAACAATCTGTTTGTCACTTTGAAACACTGACACTGACAAGCTTCCGTATTATTTTATTACTCTTTGCCTTTTTTTATTTGTGCTCTTTGGTCTTTGCTGACAAGGTTTGTTTTTGTTATCTCTCTCTCAGACTTTTGAGGTTATAGGGGGTTAAAGTTTATGATAAAAGTTAGTCTTGTTTGATTAAAAATATATTCTTTCACTGATGACAATACAATACAACCAAGTTTGAATTTTTATTCGTTGACACAATAAACACGATTTGATAATAGATTATGCTTTATCGATTTCACAACTTGAGCAACAAATTTTCTACCGTTGTTTCGCTATCAAAAATCATGAACAGTAATAAGTGCTATTTTAGATACATACAGAAAGAAGAAAAAGTCGATATTACCTTTTTATTAGATATTAAAGGTTCTGCTAGGCAATTTAATTTCAGCCGAAAGCCATCAGAAAGTTTGCAGGTTTTGCTCAATCGTATGAAAACCAACATTCAGAAAGTGATTGACAAAGGAAATAAAAAGAAAAAAGTTAGTCAGGAAGATGGAGTCCTTCACTTAGAATTTTATGATTCTAAGAATGTTTTAATCAATGAAAATAGTACTTGTAACGACCTGTTTACTATGAAAGGCCCAGTCAAATTAAAAATGTCAGATAGTTTCTATGAAGTAGTTTTTAATTCTCCATGGGTAGTCAGTATGAACTTACCGCAAAGCATTTTAGCTGGCTTTCCAGTTCAACCACAAAATTTTGAGACCCAATATGCTAAACAGGACAAGTGTACTTTTAATTGGTATAAAGGATTACCATTAAATGAAAAGGGACAGTCAGTAAATGATCAACAAATTCAATGGGAACTAACTGGCAACAAATTCATTCATACTCCTGAACCACAAGATGTAGGAATGAAATTAAAGTTTGAGTGTATACCAGGCAAGTAGTGTTAAATTTATATTTACATCTAACCCTAAGTACAGAGCCCAATTCTTCACATTTCAAGAATTCTTATACTTTTATAACTAACTTCGAACTTTTAGGAAATGATGGAACGGTTGGCCCTGCTGTTGAAACTATATCTAAAAATCTAATTGAAGCCGGACCTGGGAACTGCCCATTTGAAACTAGACATATGTTTACTAAACAAAAACTGCAACATAAAAGGTTTAAATCAACATTATTTTAATACAATTCTTTATCACCTGCTGATTCGTCTTATTATACTTACAAAAATGCTATTGTTTGTTTGCAGCTTCAGATGTGTATCATACAACATATTGGCTGATTTGTACTGTGACTCGGATCACACAAGAACAGTTCTACATCCGTACTGTCCCCCATACGCATTACACATTGATTATAGAAAACAACTCATATTGAAAGAATTACTTGGTAAGTGTTTTGTTGTCATCTATATATATAAAATTCAAAGTCCTGACTGACTGACTGACTGACTGACTGATAGATCAACGCACAGCCTAAACCGCTGGTCCTAGAGACATGAAATTTGGAGGGTGTGTTCTTTGTGAAGAGTAGGCATCCACTAAGAAAGGATTTTTCGAAATTCCACCCCTAAGAGGGTGAAAAGGGGGGAATTCGTTTGTATGAAAAATCTTATTCCTTGAGTTAATAAACTTGAAACTTGGTACGACTACTTATCTAAATAAATTATGAAGACTGTCAGTTTTTTTTTTCTTCTAAACTACCCCCTAATAAGGGATTGGGGGTTTCAAAGTTTGTATGGAAGAATTTTAGCGCGCAGTCCGATTTACTCGAAACTCAGTATTTATACCTAATATTGAAAGTAAAGAATAATGTGTATCATGGTTTTTTGAAAATCTACCCCTGACGGGCTGAAATGGGGTAGTAAATTTTTCAGGGGAGGATTTTACGGCATGGCTTGATTAACTCGAAAATTAGTATAAATAATCTTTGAGTCAAGTTATGAAAACATCCCAAACGATTTTTTTTTAATTCCACCCCTGTGGGGGTGAAAAGTTGGGATACAGTTTATATGAAAAATCTTCTTCATTAGGTTAATAAACTTGAAACTTTACAAGAATACTCGCCTAAGTAATAAAGTTTATCGTTATAAGTTTTTCAAAACTACCCCTCAAAGGGGGATATAGGGGTGTTGAAGTTTGTGTGGAATAATTTGAGAATGCGCGGTCCGATTAACTTGAAACTCAGTGTTTATACTTAAGACCAAAAATAAAGAGTAACATGTATCAATGTTTTTCGAAAATCTACCCCTAACGGGTTGAAAAGGGGTAGTTAATTTTACAAGGAAGGATTATAATATAATGCGTGGCTTGATTAACTCGAAAATTGGTATAAATAATCTTTGAATCAAGTTACGAATAATCCCAAACGATTTTTCAAAATTCCACCCCTGTGGGGGTGAAAAGCGGGGAATACAGTTTATATAAAAAATCTTATTCATTTAGTTAATAAACTTGAAACTTGGCAAGAATATTTGCCTAAGTAAGTAATATAGTTACAGTTAGTTTGGTTGTTAGTTAGTTAGTTATTATAAGTTTTTCAAAACTACCCCTCAAAGGGGGATATAGGGGTGTTAAGTTTGTGTGGAAGAAATTGAACGCGCGGTCCGAGTAACTCGAAACTCAGTATTGATACTTTTGACAGTAAATAATTTAATAATAAGTATGTAAAGTTGTCGAAAATTTACCACTGACGGGGCAAAAAGGGGTAATTCAGTTTTTAAGGGGAGGATTTGAACTTGAAACTGTATGTTACATTTTCACGCCTAAACCACTGAACTTCTGATTTGGCATAGAGAGAGATGGCATCCTGGGGAAGCACATACATTTTATCCTGTTAGCACGTTCCCGTGGGATAATTTCCGACATCCACGCGGGCGAAGCCGCGGGCAGAAGCTAGTGCAGCATAATTATACCTTTTAAACAAGAATATTAATAATTTAATTTGCAAGAATACCCAATTTTTTTAATATTGTTTGCAATTATACATCTATTCCACTGCACTACTGGCATTGGAATGTTGGAAGTGTGTCTTGAAATAATTCATATTTTTTATATGTTTCAGGATATAACAGTGATATAATATGTCTTCAAGAAGTGGACAGTAAAATATTTCGCAACTGTTTAACACCTATTATGGAATCTGAAGGTCTAAATGGTTTATTTTACAAGAAGGGAAAACAAGTTGCAGAAGGAGTGGCCTGTTTTTACAGGAGAGATAGATTCAAGTATGACTATGAACTTTTTTTTTTTTTTGACGATATATTGACTGCGTCATGCACATGTATTTAAAACAAAATGTGTTTTTCTGTTTTAGATTTTTAGGAGAGGAAAGCATAGTATTGGCTGAAGCTCTGAAAACGAAAAAATACCTTCAATCAATTTGGGCTAAAATTCAAAATAATAAACTTCTAACAGAACGATTGTTAGATAGATCTACAATATCAAGTGCAACATTCCTACAATCTGTTGACAATCCAGATGAGGTTCTCATAGTTGCCAACACACATTTATATTTCCACCCTGATGCTGACCATATAAGATTGTTACAAGGAGGTATAGTCATATACTGGTTAATGGACATTCAGAAGAATTTGAGAGTTGAGGTAGGGAAAATGCGTCTTTTAATTAATCTTAATATTTTTAAACATAATATGCAATTAGATAAAAAAAAAAATACTAAAAAAAGTGGAACACACTTTATAGCAGATGGATTTTTCTGGGACGTTTTTATTGAGTACCTAGAGAACAGGAGAAAAATTAAAAAAAAAAAATCGTCGCCCGCAACTTTTTTCTCCCTTTTCTGAGTAATTTGTAATTAGCCAAATTCCTGTTATGGTGAACCGTGTGTGAAAATTCATGCTATGGTGAAATTCACTACATATTTGGTCAATTTATTTGCCACCTATTGTACATACATTTACATGAGTTCGACGAATTATAAATGACTCGGAAAATAATAAAAGAAAAGAAAAGTTGTCAGCGTCAAATTTCCTTCTCCTCATCTCTAGAAACTTGATAAAAAAATACCACGAAAATCTGTTCAATCCTAACAATGTTCCACTTCTTTAGCTATTGTGACTATTTTACGTTTTAGCAAAAAGTTTTAATTAGACCACAATACAAAAAATAAATAATATTTGTTTCTGTAAGTAAATCTTTTAAGGTTTTTAAGACACTTTAACTGATCAATATTTTGGTCAGTCAATTTGTTAAAAAAAACTAAATGACGCCGGCATTTTCTATCCGACTCTCTGAGAAAAAATACCGAAACAAATTCAGAGCCCATGCTCTCTTTTAAAGTCTAAACATAAATACTGTCTCCACCACAGGCACTTTATAATCACTGGGTGTTGATAGGTCATATCCCAACACTCTTCAGTGTTCCGAAAAAACCAGTCACATGCAGCCTTTCGTGTCAAGTGTTTGTTGCATGTAATCTTCAGAGTGACATACCTAATCATATTATGAAATATTTCTATTTCAGTATCCACATAAAAGAGTAAGTGTCATACTTTGTGGTGATTTCAACAGTGTCCCATCATGTGGTGTATATCAGTTGTACACGACTGGTGAATCACCAAGTACTTTGCCAGACTGGAAATCTAGTAAGTAAAATTATAAGATATATATGTATTATATACAGGGTGGAAAAAGTTAATGGGCCCTGAAGGGAAACTAATTTTAATCCTTAAGATAGATTGTTTTACTTATAGGAAACATTGCTTTATTTTTTTAAAGAAACAAAACTGTATTCACTGATTTCTCGATAAGCTTACCGAAACCGGGCATCGAACCGGCAAAAAAAAAATTGACAAGACATTAAATGATTTACTTAACAATGGACGGGACATTGCAAACAAAATCGTAATCCGATACTTTTGGCCTAGTGATCAAAAGTCGCTCATTCTAGTGTGGTACGCCTGCTTGTCAAGTCGTATTTGTAGGGGGGAGACAGTTTCCTGTTCAGGATAAGGCGGGGGGAGGAAACGCCAGGGTGTCACCACTGTGTGGATCGCCCGGAGGACACGGTGGATCATACGGTGGAGGTCTGCCCGGCTTGGGCGAAGCACCGCCGTGTCCTCGTGGCGGCGATCTCTCGCGTCCGGCCCTGGTCCAGGCCATGGTACGGAGCGAGAGTGAATGGGAGGCCGTTACCTCCTTCTGCGAAGCAGTAATGCTCGCGAAGGAGGAGGAGGAGCGCGTGAGGGAGAGGCAATCTCTGCGCCCTCACGCCCCTAGCCGCCGCAGGAGACACCCTGGACGGGAGTCAACAGCCGACTCCCGGCCACCGTAGGCGCGGGCTTGCGGGCGGCGAGCAATGGGCAGCTCGCCGCCCGGTAAGTACCAGGCCCGGGTCGACGGCGCGTTGTGCTCCACGCGCGCCTCAAAAAGATGTCAGCACAAACGGACGGGGTCCGCTAGGGCCGATGCCGCCAGGGTTGCGGGTTGTTTGAAAGAGATACCGTGGCCCCTGGCACAGGCAACTGAAGGAACACGGGTGGGTTTTAGTCAGTAAAAGTCTGACACGCCTTTCCGCTCAGCCCAGAGCGGGAGAAAAAAAAGGGGGAGACAGTTAGAACACGCACAAGTTTAGTAAAGAAAGAGTCGCCATCTACTTTTCATAACGGAGAAGCTATTAGTTTAATAATCTATCTATATATATAAAATTCAAAGTCCTGACTGACTGACTGACTGACTGACTGACTGACTGATAGATCAACGCACAGCCTAAACCGCTGGTCCTAGAGACATGAAATTTTGAGGGTGTGTTCTTCGTGAAGAGTAGGCATCCACTAAGAAAGGATTTTTCGAAATTCCACCCCTAAGAGGGTGAAAAGGGGAGAATTCGTTTGTATGAAAAATCTTATTCCTTGAGTTAATAAACTTGAAACTTGGCACGAATACTTATCTAAATATATTATGAAGATTGTCAGTTTTTTTTCTTCTAAACTACCCCCTAATAAGGGATTGGGGGGTTTCAAAGTTTGTATGGAAGAATTTTAGCGCGCAGTCCGATTTACTCGAAACTCAGTATTTATACCTAATATTGAAACTAAAGAATAATGTGTATCAGGGTTTTTTGAAAATCTACCCCTGACGGGCTGAAATGGGGTAGTAAATTTTTCAGGGGAGGATTTTACTGCATGGCTTGATTAACTCGAAAATTAGTATAAATAATCTTTGAGTCAAGTTATGAATATATACCAAACGATTTTTTTTTATTCCTCCCCTGTGGGGGTGAAAAGCGGGGATACAGTTTATATGAAAAATCTTCTTCATTAGGTTTATAAACTTGAAACTTTTCAAGAATACTAGCCTAAGTAAGTAATAAAGTTTACCATTATAAGTTTTTCAAAACTACCCCTCAAAGGGGCATATAGGGGTGTTAAGTTTGTGTGGAAGAAATTGAATGCGCGGTCCGAGTAACTCGAAACTCAGTATTGATACTTAAGACCAAAAATAAAGAGTAACATGTATCAGGGTTTTTCGAAAATCTACCCCTAACGGGTTGAAAAGGGGTAGTTAATTTTACAAGGGAGGATTATAATGCGTGGCTTGATTAACTCGAAAATTGGTATAAATAATCTTTGAATAATCCCAAACGATTTTCAAAATTCCACCCCTGTGGGGGTGAAAAGCGGGGGATACAGTTTATATGAAAAATCTTATTCATTTAGTTAATAAACTTGAAACTTGGCACGAATACTTATCTAAATAAATTATGAAGATTGTCAGTTTTTTTTCTTCTAAACTACCTCCTAATAAGGGATTGGGGGTTTCAAAGTTTGTATGGAAGAATTTATCGCGCAGTCCGATTTACTCGAAACTCAGTATTTATACTTAATATTGAAGGTAAAGAATAATGTGTATCAGGGTTTTTTGAAAATCTATCTCTGACGGGCTGAAATGGGGTAGTAAATTTTTCAGGGGAGGATTTTACTGCATGGCTTGATTAACTCGAAAATTAGTATAAATAATCTTTGAGTCAAGTTATGAATACATCCCAAACGATTTTTTTTAAATTCCACTCCTCCTCCTACAGTTTATATGAAAAATCTTATTCATTTAGTTAATAAACTTGAAATTTGGCAAGAATACTTGCCTAAGTAAGTACTTACCTAATAAAGTATATCATTATAAGTTTTTCAAAACTACCCCTCAAAGGGGGATATAGGGGTGTTAAGTTTGTGTCGAAGAAATTGAATGCGCGGTCCGAGTAACTCGTAACTCAGTATTGATACTTTTGACAGAAAATAATTAATAATAAGTACCGATGTAAAGTTGTCGAAAATTTACCACTGACGGGACAAAAAGGGGTAATTCAGTTTTTAAGGCGAGGATTTGAACTTGAAACTGTATGTTACATTTTCACGCCTAAACCACTGAACTTCTGATTTGGCATAGAGATAGATAGCATCCTGGGGAAGCACATACATTTTATCCTGTTAGCACGTTCCCGTGGGATAATTTCCGACATCCACGCGGGCGAAGCCGCGGGCAGACGCTAGTCTTCTATATAATAGGTTGGGGAAAAAGTCTTTTCCCATTATAGTATGTATGAACTTGTAATAAAATCTCTTTGGCTATGCTATTTGTATCTGGCTGGTTTTGGTATCATTGAAAGTTTAAATTTTAAAGAACATAATTCCAAATTCAAATTAGGAAAATGTGTGATTTTCATTTATTTTTCGTACTGTCAAGATGAGTGAATCTAATGAAGAAATTCGATACATTTTAAAATTTTACTACAAAAAAGGAAAAATGCAACGCAAGCCGCGAAAAAAATTTGCGATGTTTATGGACCTAGCGCAGTGTCTGTGAGAGTAGCACAAATTTGGTTTAAGCGTTTTCAATCCGGAAATTTTGATGTCAAAGATGCACGTCGCTCTGGTCGCCCTATTACGGATAAAATGGATGCCATTTTTGAAAAAGTGGAGCAAGATCGGCATATCAGTAGTTACAACGTAGCTGAAGAACTGGGAATTGACCACAAAACAGTTTTGGCGCATTTGAAAAAAACTGGGTACACAAAAAAGCTCGATATTTGGGTACCTCACGAGCTCACTGAAAGAAACCTAATGAACCGTGTACTCATTTGTGATTCTTTATTACGACGTAATGAAACCGAACCATTTTTGAAGAAGCTGATAACTGGTGATGAAAAGTGGATCACGTACGACAAGAACGTGCGAAAAAGGTCGTGGTCAAAGGCCGGTCAGGCTTCACAGACTGTGGCGAAACCCGGGTTAACTCGCAACAAGGTGATGCTGTGTGTGTGGTGGGATTGGAAGGGCATTATTCATTATGAGCAGTGATAGGAATAGGTAGTGCCTATTTGCCTAAACTTCGAAGAACAGAGACAAGAAACGGAGACTTCCTTAGGACAAATTTTTTTTCCGGACATTTGTCCCGAAATTCTTGACAACACTTTTAAATACATTAAAAAAATATGTTATTTGGAATAAGTAATTCATCTATATTTACCTCAAGTTTGCGACTAGACATAACATAATAAATAACATTCACAGTCGGTACAAGCATAAAATTTTCTGATTTTTTTTTTGGATTTAATTTTGTAAATGACTTGTTGATCTTAATACTATGAATCACAATGTTTGTATAAGGAGCCGTACACGTTTCGAAGTAAATATTTTCTTTCTAGCTCACTCTCGGCTACGTTGAATGAGATTTCTAAAGTTCAAGTGTATAATTGAAAAAAAAAAGACATTTTGTCTTTAAAATAATAAAACGGTAATTTTTATCATTTTAGCATTCTCTATAGTAGGCCGAATTTATCATTTCAAAAACAAATGGTATTTGTATTTTATCTTAATGAAATATATTTCTAAAGTATATTTAAAAATGTGCATGATATTAAAATAATGGCCTTATCACATTGTTTAGTAACACACTTAAACTTTAAAAATCTTTAAAAACATAATTTAATCTTTATTGCACCGAAAGTACAATACGACTTTTACGGCAGCGCATTTCGTTATCTATTCTTAGAAATTACAAAAAGAAACCATGGTCGCATACCTGTGCGGCGCGGGAATTGGAATTGCATGCCTCAACGTAAGTAAAATAAATAATATGACATAGATAGATAAACATAAATTTGTAAGTTAAGTTTTTTCTGTCTGTACATTTTGTTTCATGCTTTCCAATTACGTCATATTTAAAAAGTAATATAAATATATATATATTTGTTACAACAATATTCTATGTGTTTTATTTTTCCTTTAGAGCCCGTGGAGGCAAAGTTATTATTATGGAGTTATAAATTATAAATATTATGTCTAGTCGCAAACTTTAGATAAATATAGACGAATTACTTATTCCAAATAACATATAATATAACATAAATACATTTTTTTATATATTTAAAAGTGTTGTCCCGCATTTCGGGACATATGTCCTGGAAAGAAATTTTGTCCTAAGGAAGTCTCCGTTTCTTGTCTCTGTTCTTCGAAGTTTAGGCAAATAGGCACTACCTATTCCTATCACTGATTATGAGTTGTTACCACCAGGCAGGACCATCGATTCTGAACTCTACTGCGAACAACTGATGAGATTAAAGCAAGAAGTTGAGAGAAAGCGGCCGGAATTAATCAACAGAAGGGGTGTGGTTTTTCATCATGATAACGCTAGACCTCACACATCTTTAGCCACTCAGCAAAAATTAAGAGAGTTTGGTTGGGAGGTGTTAATGCATCCGCCGTATAGTCCTGACCTTGCATCTTCAGATTTCCACCTGTTTCGGTCTCTTCAGAATTCTTTAGTCAGTGTCAGGTTAACATCACGAGAGGACTGTCGCCAACCAACCAAAACCTCTTGTCGCGGTATTTTGATCAGAAGTCCCAAATTTCTATAGCAATGGGATCATGTCCCTACACCTACAAGATGGCAAAAAGTTATCGAACAAAATGGTACCTACATACTTTAGTTATATGTAAATAAACTATATTAAAAATGTTTTTAATTTTCTTAAAAAATGCGAAGAAACTTTTTCCCCAACCTATTATATAAAAATCAATTGCTGTTCGTTTGACTCGCTAAAACTCGAGAACGAGACTGTGAACGGTCTTAAAATTACGAGAATTGCCCCTCTGATCTCAGTCTCAATCTGTCAAAAAGTATTTCTAATTTCCCTACATTTTGACAAGTTTTTGACATTTGTTTGTCGCCGAGATGAGACTGCGACTACTTGAAAAACATCGATTAAAGTGAATGAATCGATACGGACTTGAAACAATGTGAATTTTAAAAATCATCAGGCGTATCCCTGCCCCCATTATTATTTTTTCTTTCTTAAATTTAAGGAGCAAAATAAGACAAGTACATAATTTAACAAAAAAAAAAAAAATGTATTTATTCAGTTGAACTATCAGAACTGTTATTATTATTGTCATCTTCATCACTGCTGTCAGCACTCAGAGATATTATTAATTCATTTTCAATAATATTGTCTATTCTCACATCTCGTTAAAAATCTTGTAAAATTATTTTCTTTGTTTTCTCTACGACTTTTCTCCAGTCTTCTGTATTGACTTCTACACACGCAGTTTGTAGCAGAGTCATCATTTTAGCAGTACTGAAGGGTGGTTCAGTATTGTTCCGCGCTGCATGACCCTTTATTTGTGCCCAAATAAGCTCAATGGCGTTATACTTTTTTTTTTTTAAAACGTTGCCCCACACTAGGCATTACTCCTGTATCGTGGGTGCGTTTACAAACATTTAAACTCACATACACAAACAGCCAGACCCGGAACAACTACCTGTAGGCAATACAAATATTTGTTCCGTGCGGGAATCGAACCCGCGACACGCAGCGCAGCAGTCGATCGCTCAGCCACTGCGCCAACCGTGTCGTCACATACTGGCAATGGTAGGGAGGCAATCGAATAACTTCGTGTCAATGCTCTAGGGCTAGTTCATCGATTACATAGCGGACCTTGGACGGCTTAGTTGCTTTTACCAGATTTAACTAATCAACTTTTAATAAAGTTGGACTTGCATCCACACCATTTCTTACCAGCCATGAGACAATTTCTTGCTTTTTATTTGCTTGAGTTGGTGGTTTATCAACTTGTACAGAATGATACGGTGCATTGTCCATTATAACTTTCATGTGCGTCAGAACCGCGGGTGTACTTTTCAGATCTGCCTAAATTTATTGCAATTATTTGGTACCTTCTGTGTACCTTTACGTACCTCTCTTGAAAATCTGTGTACCTTCACCAGTAAAAAGATATTTAAAAAATTAGGTTCACCCGCCATCCTAATGTCAGAACCGCGGGTGTACTATTCAGATCTGCCCAAATTTATTGCAATTATTTGGTACCTTCTGTGTACCTTTACGTACCTCTCTTGAAAATCTATGTACCTTCACCAGTAAAAAGATATTTAAAAAATTAGGTACACCCGCTATCCTGATGTCAGAACTGTGGGTGTACTATTCAGATCTGCCCAAATTTATTTAAATTATTTGGTACCTCCTGTGTACCTTTACGTACCTCTCTTGAAAATCTGTGCACCTTCACCCGTAAAAAGATATTTTAAAAATTAGGTACACTCGCCATCCTGATGTCAGAACCGCGGGTGTACTGCTAACCAATATATGTAGCTAAGTACACTCTATAAGTAGATTTGGTACCTCTTGTGTACCTGCAGAAACAAGTATTAAATAAACAAAATACTGTCAGGTTGCTGCGAAAAGTTAAAAAAACGATTTTCTTTCAATGACGTTCTTACTATTTTATAAAATAGTAACGACGTCAATGAATAAATAACAATCTACGGTAATCGAACCCAGAACCTCCACGTTAAGCATGTATTGTGGCCATATCAGGAATCCCGAATCCAGAACCTGACATATAACATTCGGCCAAACAATAATTATATTAAATAATTTTTATTAATCTTTAGTTATTGATATAAAAATTGTACCGTAAATGATAAATGATTTTATTTCTGTAAGTAAGTTTGTACAAACACTTTTATACGTCAATATTTTTTTTTAACTGTGTGAGGTCATCGTGTTCTGACTTCTCTGAGAAGAAAGGCCAAAACTCTTTCAAAGTTCAGACGTAATCTTGGTCAGATCATGTGAAGACCGTGTCTGAAATGGTCTTTTGAGGAAAGAACCACACATATTTGAGTGGACCTGAAAATTATTCGAAACTAGGAGTTTGTTAACCATAACCACTTTTAAAAGTTCGTCATTGGATGGTTGACGATGGTCTGAAGTTGAGGACACAAGTAGCCCTTGCTCTGATCTGTTGGTGGTAGTCGCTATCATTATTCTATCGATCGTCAGGCATATTTTTTTTAAGTAGATCGTCCGTAGTTTCCTCAATACCAGCGGTATGAGTGTTGACTTTATATTTTGTACGTACGCAAGGTCGACTGATCTGTTTGTTACAAACTCGCAGAGCAGAGCTTGTAATATGGATACTAAGCAATGGATATCATACTTATATACTTTCTTTTGTAAATAAATACTTATTTACAAAAGAAATACCTACTACCTATGTAAGAAACACCCGCACCAACACAATCACTTATATTTATCACATAAATATTTGTGTCCTGTGGGAATCGCAGTCACGTCCTTGTGATCAGCTGCAGTCTGACACTTGGATCACTAGATCATAATAACGAAAATTAATTATTAGTAATTTGTATGTAAGTATAAAGAATTTTATAAATAAATAACTTGTAAACATTGACAATGCTAACCATTTATTGCTTTCCAAATTTTTTGGCACTTCTTTCTATCTATTCAAATGCGAAAAAAATTAAATTAAAAATTTAAACAACCCCCGACAGCGTGAAACCCTATAAAAAGAAATTTTTTTTTTCATGCTTTTTGTAAGGACTCCTTATCATTTATTTTCTGGCGTTTTAAGATTCAGGTAATTTGTTATTTAATCAGGTTTTTTGTAATTCGCCATTTTGTGGCGGTGGCCATTTTGGATTTGAAATTTGTCATAGTGTATAGTATTCTACTAGTCAAGCCTCTCTCTCTATATGGGTATCAAATGAAAGATTTGATACCCATATTGAGGGAGTTGTGAAAAAATATGTAAGTAATCCGCCATTTTGTGGCGGCGGCCATCTTGGACCGATTTTCATCAAACATAGCTAAGAACACTTTCGACAAATTCATCTTTCAAACAAAAAAAAACAAAATCAAAATCGGTTCATCCGTTCGGGAGCTACGATGCCACAGACAGACATACACACACACAGACACGTCAAACTTATAACACCCCGTCGTTTTTGCGTCGGGGGTTATAAAATAGTCTTAGTCACTTTTTTCAATATTATCGATACATTTATATCTAAATGGTAAAATCCCTACCACAGGACGGCACGGTTTGACGCAATGGTTAAGCGATTGACTGTTGCGCTGCGTGTCGCGGGTTCGATTCCCGCACGGAACAAATATTTGTATGACCTACAAGTAGTTGTTCCGGGTCTGGCTGTTTGTGTATGTGAGTTTAAATGTTTGTAAACGCACCCACGATACAGGCGAAATACCTAGTGTGGGGCAACGTTTAAAAAAAAAAAACAGGTTTTATACCTAATTTCTACATAATGTCACCCCGCATTGCCAGACCCACGGATTTGTTCATAGATCTACGGATTTTGGACCTCGCTCCGGATATTACGTATAATAGGTAGGTATACATACGAATACAAGATATACAAATATTTGCAAACATAAGTGAAATAATAATAATTTTGCTAAAACGAAACGCAACAGACAATTGCAAAGAAAATATGCGCTTTGTGACATACCTAATAGGTCTACTTACTTTACACAAAAAGCGTAATAGGTAAACTGAGCGCTATAATAATTCAGAGGCAAAGCAGGCACATTTAAAATGATTTTATTTTAAAATGTACATGCACACTGAAACTGATATGACACGGACAATGAATAGTAGCGAATAAAAATCTAAAATAGTAGCGAATAAAAATCTAAAATAGTTTTTACTGTTTGAGACAAGTTTTGCTTAATTTGTTTAGTTTTTGATATTTATTTACCACTAGCTTCTGCCCGCGACTTCGTACGCGGATCCAGTCCCTTTCTCGTTCCGATAGGAATTTCGGCAAGTGTTTGAACTGTGCGTTGGTATGTCAGCCAATAAATCAGTCAAAACCGATGAAGGATTTCGATTAAGTTTGATATAACTTAGATTAAGTGTTGTAGACTGGGTAGGTTATAACTCCATTAAAATAAAAAGGTAGAATTATTTTCATTCCGAAATTATGAAGCGAAATTAATATCAATTAGTTAACATTACTATTCTAAAAAAATTCTTTATAAACTATATTATTGGTTTTTCCGTCGGGTGCCAGAATATAAAGCCCGGAAGCGTTGCTAACCCTTGAGAAAGCAACATAAAGTTGGCCATGAGGAAAACAGCCGGTTCTCAAATCAACACCAGCAACTTTCAGTGTCTGTCTTCACTCGCGAGACAATGCCTGACGATCACGATCAGCCGTAAGCCGCGCATCACGTTCTTCACTGGTTTCTAGATACCTATAAGTGGATGTGCGGATACGCTGAGAACTCAAGCGTGATTCACTTTCCGTGAATGTTTCCGACTCGCGAGACAATGCATGACGATCACGATCAGCCGTAAGCCGCGCATCACGTTTTTCACTGGTGTCCAGAGATCTAAAAGTCAACGTGCGAATGCGCTGAGAACTCAACCGTGATGCTGTTTCTGTGAACGTTTCTGATTCGAGAGACAATGCATGGCGATCACGATCAGCGGCCAGTCGCACTTCACGTTCGTCACTGGTCTGTAAAGACCTAGAAGTCGACGTGAGAATACGCTGAGAACTCAAGCGTGATTCTCTTTCCGTTAACGTTTCCGACTCGCGAGACAATGCATGACGATCACGATCAGCGGTCAGTCGCGCATCACGATCCTCACTGGTCTCTAGAGACCTAGATGTAGATGCGTAAGTACGCTGAGAACGCAGGCGTGATTCTCTTTGTGTGTAAGTGTCGGAAACGCGAGACGATGCATGACGCTCACGATCAGCGCTAAGTCGTGCTTCACGATCCGAAGAAGTTTCCGTGGGGCGAGAAACAGCCTGATGTTGTCGACCAGCATCAAGTCTTGCCTGGCGTTCTTCATTCGATTCTTGGTATCTAATAATCTTCAATCTTTTAGCTCCTTTCAAACATTGCGAAAGATTTGACCTCTTTCGTAGCATGGTTATGGTTATTAATGTACTTTAATAACTTTGCAATTAAGATCTAAGTGACTGCTCCCCTGCGTTACCGGGTAGACCGTGTCTCGAAGATAAATGGAAAAGGAAATTAAACGCTCAAATAACATAAGCCCGACGGCATATCTTATATATATATAAATGGGAGATTTAGCCAGTGAAGCCAAGTTTTCAATGACTTACCATCGTCATCGAAAAGAAGTCCCAAACTATTACTGCCTTCACCACGTGGAGGTACTCCCAGCTTATGTTAATATATTAGTATAAAGTGATTTCCACATCAAATGTTCCTGATCCTTGATTTTTATTATCTCGGCGGAAAATACTCATCAGACCAAACAAATTTTGTTAAAATGTCATGTCTGCTTATGCCATAGTTTAGCTGTGCTCTCAGAGTTCCACATCAGATGTTTCAATCTTCGAATTTTATTCTCCCAGCAGAAAATACTCATCAGACTGAACAACTTTTGCAAAGATGTCATTCCTATATATGTTATGGTTTAGCTGTGCTCTTAGAGTTCCACATCAGATGTTCCGATCTTCGAGTTTTATTCTCGCAGCAGAAAATGCTCATCAGACTGAATAACTTTTGCTAAGATGTCAAACCTATATATATTATAGTTTAGCTGTGCTCTAAGAGTTCCACATCAGGTGTTCCGGATCTTCAATTTTATTCTCTCAGCAGAAAATGCTCATCAGACACAACATTTTTTTCTAAGACGCCATTTATGTAACTCTTATAGTTTAGCTGGTCTGTTGCGGTTCTGCATCAGGTATTCCAGTTTCCAAAATCAATTATAGCCTATATGTTGCCCAGGTTTAGTAGCTAGTTAATAAAAAAAGTTTCATTAAAATCCGTCCAGTAGTTACGGAGATTAGCGTGTACAAACAGACAAACAGACAAACAGACAGACTTTTTTTATTAGATTCGTGTTCTATTACTGTTTCTTAACCCCCCTCAATTATTATTTTTTAAATATATTCAATGTACAGACACAACTTTTTTACATTCTTATTATAAGTATAGATTTGAACTAAGTACCTATATTAGGTTTTCCAGTTGAAAATCGGCTCTGGCAACACTGATTACACTGGCCACCTACCGTGCAATAGCTGAATATATCTTACTAAAAATCCATGTTTGCAATTATTGCCGCTCTAATTTTGCTATATTATATACTAGATGGCGTCACTGAGACATGGGATCTCAGTTTTTCTATGACATTTCTTTGCATAGCCTCTCTATTGTATCTTAAACGATCTTAAATCTCTTTGAATAATGGCGTATCAAGATCGAAATAGAAGCAAAACAAAACAAAATCGATACAAATTTCCAAAACGTACGTTGAAATTCAAGATTGCAGTTCCGCACCGCAAACAAAGTTAAACGTTCTATTTTTAAACTTTTCGCCAGAACGCCTCGTGAAGGAAATGTGCATAAATTAAACGATTTTCTTATCTAACTCTTTAACAATGTACTTAGAGGTAAATTAGCAAGCTTGTACTTCCTAAAATGTCTTTGGATGTTTAATGTTAGAGTATAAGAAAATTATAACGTGTTTTTTACTAGTTGAAAGTGAACAGTTCTAGTCTAGGTAATGTTGATTAAAGCCCTTGTGTACTAAATATTAGATTTCATGGATATCTTGTACAGTCTGTTGTCAACATTATCTGACCCACCCTAAAAACAAACGAATTTGGACCCTCTACCTGTAACATTAAGGTTTATACAATTTATATGAGCTTATCAGACAAGTGCTCGAGGACTCGATGAACAAATACAATAACAATATGCAGATACGCAAATTTGATCAAATTTGCGTGATCATACTTACTGTGCTTCACTTTCGATATGCGTGGTGCGGAGTCCATCTTTTTTTATAAGTCTATGGATTTCTTAAACCTTTCTCTATGTCTCATAGCTTCAGATTTTCCCATACTGACCCATCTTACCATATTGTTTTTTTTCCACATCCATGCGGACGGTGTCACGGGCAAAAGCCAGTAGGTATAAGTAGGGAATAAGAGAAGCCATTGGACTACAATCCATTTTCTTTATTTCAGATAAGGATGAAGCTGTGTATGATTTAAGTTTGGAGCAAAATATTTCTTTAGCAAGTGCATGTGGAACGCCTCCTTTTACAAATTATACAGCCGACTTTGCAGATTGTCTGGATTACATATTTTATGACAAGACTCACTTAGAAGTAGAACAGGTAAAATAGAAATAAATGTCTGACTTTTATGAAAACAATCTTGTATTTGGAAATAACTTATTTCGTTCGTTATTTGTTGCCTTATTGCTAATTATATTAAAACTATAAACCACGCAACAAAAAATTTTATAATTAAAAAACAAAACCGGCAAAGAATAAGTCAGAATCGCACACCGTGGTAGGAAACACATTTTCTATTTTCAAAGTTAAAGTGGAATGTTTTGGGCAATACCGACTTGCGAGGGCGCGGGTTACAACCCAATGTAGCTATTTTTATATCAGATTTTTTTTATGACATGGAGTCCCAGATATCTGACATCATGAATAAAAGTATTTTTATATCATTATTCACTTACGCATCATATCATACAATCTTCATATACTTCAGCCACGATATTACCGTGCTTCAGCTTTTATATAGGTACTTTTTCTTTTAGCTGAGATCTGTCAAGCTCACTACAGGTCTTTCACAGTTATTTTACCTCTAACAGTAGCAACCCAACAGCAACCTTATTTTACGAGGGTAAAAATCATTTTGAGATGCTTGTAGTGCGACCCTAATACAAGAGATTAAAGGACACTGTGGTATTGACAGTGATGTAAAATCAAACGTAAAATAAATATGAATGGACTGTAGTCCTAACTCAAGCTAAGCACAGCAACCATAGTATGAACCTAAATAAACAAATGCGATTGTGTTTCATAAAGTATGAACATTAACTTTATTTTATTTATTATTATTATTTAAGGTTCAAATTCGTATGAAGCGCTTAGTACTTAGTTTATGTAAAGGCAAAGCAAGCTTTATAGAACTCGGCCTTAGACTTTAGCAGAATATTATTATTTGAATGCATGGTGCTAGGTATAGATCCTTCCCTCGACAACATGTTCGATATACGTCGAATATACGCATCACAAGAAGTAGAGGGCCGCGCGCGCGATTAAGATGAGAGTGCAACAAGGAGCTTATGGTTTAAATGACGTTGATATGGAGGCGCTGTTAGTAAACATTTGTGAAATGTATTAAAAACAAGATGACGGCGTTAGTTCCGTATTTGGCCACTGGCCAAAAGATCCTTGAACAGCTATAGACAATCTATCAACTGAGGTATCTAAACCCATGTTAATATTTTTGCAGGTGGTTCCTCTTCCGTCTATTGATGAATTAAAATTACACACAGCGTTGCCGAGTGTCGTATTTCCTTCAGATCACGTGGCTTTGGTTTCAGATTTACGATTTAAGTAGAGCATTAGTAAATACAATATTTGTTGTTGATTTTAAAGTTTATGAATATATATGTCGGAGTTGGTTGTCAATTACAATTGTGGGTAGTCAACAGAATTTGGTATGATTTGTGTTTATTATGAATTTAAGTGATTTTTACTATCAATTATTTTCTAATAAATCGAAACATAATTTATTGAGTACTCGGTGTACGCCCTAATTGATTTTTGGCAACTTATTTCGATAAATTGTACCCGTTGGTTTTATTCAAAACAACGGATGACATGTTACTTTGTTTTTAAAATGATTTACTTTGTGAAATCACCATTGTTTATTTATGACAATTATTCTTGTATTATTTGATTACTTTATAATGTAAGTCTTATTAGATTTAGCATATTTGAGTGTTTTGTATCAAGTAATCACGTGACGTGCGTCATCGGACAGAGTTGTCGTGGAGGGACTGCAAGGTGCGAAAAGTGCAAAAGAGCGTGCACTCGTTTTGCAATTTGTCACAAAGTTACAGATTCAGTCGGCAGGCAGTACCTATGTAATAAAAAAGATATTAAACAATTCAATTTCCCCATACAGTGGTACAAGATGGTTCGATCTAGCTCTTGGACTATACCTTATTAATTAAACTCATTATGTCTCCTAAACTAAGACCCGATTAAATCTATGACTTGGTGACAAATTGTGACTAATTAGCGACAAAATATGGGAGAAAACACATCTTCGCTAGGTGCCCTAGTTTTTGAGATATAAATGTGGCCCTGCTGGGGAGACTCTCCAGATCGGCCACCTATAAACCCTTATATCTTTTGAACCAGTGACCGACAAATTCTGATATTTGGCGACAAATTTCGACTAATTAGCGACAAATTTTTTGTGTTATCAAAATTAAAATCCATGATGGTGGCCCTGCCAGAGTCTGTGACACTCGGTTTACCTGGTACAGCACTGCTGTATATTTACATAGCTGTATTGGCTTGCTAAATAGCGAGTAGATACACTTTGAGTTGGGTGGCTTGGCCGCTATACGAACTGTGACCCTAAAGGGTTTGTTCGATTAACTGGTTTAATATATACCCATTCTTGTCTTTTGTATAGTGTATTTTTTTGTGTACTGTAATAAAACCCTGTAACTGTTTATACCGTCCTTTTTATCCCAATAACATGGGAACTCGAAACCCTGACGATATACCGCTCGGCACTCCTGGGGGTCTACTCCTAAGTAGTATCGGCCGAATGTTCGGCCGTTTCCTGCTACGAAGTTACTATTTGGTTCGGTCGGTTCTGATCGGACACTCCTACACTCTTTCGAATATTGACTATGGTCCCGACCCAATGACTATAAAACCTCTTGACTGCTCATACGGGCGACTCAGGCTCACGACACATAAATGAAATTGCACTTATATTAGATGAAACTATGAGTGACCATTTTAGTTTTGACCAGGTTTTGGATCTCTCCACACGTGATTATTTTGATAACTTTTTTAAACATTTCTGCTTATATCAAATTAATATTATGAGTTCTTGTTCAATTAAATGGTGTGGGAAATCGTCTAGAACATCCAGCTATAAAAAAGATGGCATAAATTTTCATCGGTAAGTAAAATATATTTATAATTTAATAATATTATGAACAATTGCAGGGCTCAAGATAAACTGGTTGTTTACGTTAAACGCACAAAAAATGTATACCGCGTTGATGTCTTTTTGAAAAGTCCCTTTCTCTCACTAGGTATTGTCAATAAGTCTGTCCCTTTCCATCTGTAGGTATAGATAGAAAGGGACAGACGTATTGCTGTAGTATTGTGACAACTTCAAAACACAGTATAATTAATAATATTGTCGATAAAAATTACGATGTTCCCCAACTGTAAAAAAAGTAATATTACTTAATGTTTACATTTTAGATTTCCAGATATTCCAGAAGTGAAAGAAAAGTGGATTAGTGCTGTTAACAGGGAAAATTGGTTTTCAAAAAAATATAGCGTTGTTTGTTCAAGGCATTTCACGGCAGATTGCTTTGAAACCTTAAAGAACCGACGCCGTATATTTAGTTCAGCAACACCGACTCTTTTTTTGCCTGTTTTGGTATGTTTTATTATTACTTAATTTTTTCAGATTTTGAGCATTGATTTGAATAAAGTAAAATTTACAGTGTTACGTAAGTGTTTTATTTGCACCCAGTTAACGCCCAATCAGTGTAGTTTTAAAAAAATGTAGAATTAATAGACATCGTTATGTTCGATTTTATCGATATTAGGTATTGTAGCAAAACTGACTTGTGCATCACTATGTTTGGAACATTCGTCCTGACATTGTTGCATCGGCCAATCACAACCGCTGTATTTTCTTCGTCCCCCGACCCGCAGTGGTGAGTCGTGTGCCTAGACGAAATCGGTCTATCAGCTCTCAATGTTTAATTCTCTTTGTCCCGACCCAACTGAGCCGAACCGAACTTTTTTCGCATTTTTCAATAATATTCGGTTCGGCCATGTATCGGTCCGATCCGAACATTCGCATTGCACTTCGGAGCAGGCCCCCTGATCCTACATATATTTTATATTGGTCATGTTCAGTTATTTTATTTGGAAAGTAATATTCTCCACTTAGGGCCGATTGTTCCAACACCGGATATTTTTTATTTGTGGAATAAAATTGACGTCTGACAGATTTTGTATAGAAGAACTGTGAAAAATTCAAAATTATTCCTTGGATAAAATTATCTGGCATTGGAAAAATCAGCCCTTAAATTAATATTTAACTTTACAGCACACAAATCTCGACGTTTTGACAACACATACGGATGTGTTGTCAAAACGTCGCACCCGCCCGCACGGGGGCAATCTACGGAGATTACCCCGCGCAAAGCGGGGGCGGGCGGGTGCATTGATACTATTACGAATCGATAGATAGAGTCCGTCTCACGAAAGAAGTCCCGCGGCAATAAGTAGAACAAATTATTATTATATACCCTAGTTTGTAACATTCCTACAACAACCCTTCTACCTCACACACCTTTTTCTATTGAAGATTGTGCATTTTATTAACCAATGTAAATTGATGTGCAAGGCTTTGAAGCCTTGCACATTTATTATCTCGACATCAATCATCATTCTATGACTGATCGATCATAGAATCTGTGTACAATGTTGCCAGAACCGATATTTAAAAATCCTTAGCTTAACCCTGAAATGTCCGTAGAAATCTATAGATTGCCTCTAGAAAAATCCGAAGATCTACGAACTTCCATTTGTCCAAGACAAAGAAAAAATCTGTATTTTTTTTATCTGTGCTTAGTTTTTGCAAACTTATTTACCTACTTAAGATTCCAATTTGAAGGCGTTGAGTTCAAATCTCGGAATCAAATCAAGATAAGTCTTTATTTGCTTTAAACATGGTATAAAGGTGTTACAGTCTGGTTTTTGTATATGAAAGACTAATGTGTATTTATCATTAAATAAATATTGATGTAATGTAATTTAAGTAATATATACATGTAATATATGTGTATAAAAAATATTTTAGGAAATGTATTTTCTTTGTACAAAAATAAACACTATTATATACTTATGCAAAACTTCTTGTAGATGTAACTTCTTTTTGGCTTATCGAAAAAATATAAGAAATACATAATATGTAGAGTTTCCAATGAGGTACTAAATTTTAATGAAAAGATAAACTAATTATAACGCCTAAAACTAGGTGAAATCAACGTGCTCTAGATTACATACTAAATTTCTTCTAAGTGTAACTTTTTTTTGGTTTATCGAAAAAATATAAGAAAAACATATGTTGAGGTACCAATGAGGTACTAAATTTTAACGAAAAGATTAAATAGTTATAACGCCTACAACTAGGTGAAGCCGACTTGGTCCAGCCATTCTGAAGTCAGAATGGCTGGCCACTTTCCTTGTAATAGTTTTCCCTCTTTAGCGAGGTACCAATTATTTGATGTCTGGTACCAAATAGGTACTAAAACTTGGTATTGCTCAAACTTCAAAAATCTCTCTTGGTCCAGTCATCCTGACGCAGACCTTTAACCCTTTAACCTTTTGAATGCCATTGTTACATATGCGTGACAACCAAGCGCGTGTCCTGTACGCCAAGGACACAAATATGTGACAAAAAATGCGGTGCCCTTTATCACGAAATAAACAATTAAATCATTACTTTTGTGTGTTTTTATTTGTATATCTTAAATATTGTGTCCGTTTCAATGGCGCGGCCACGACGTTTTTTTTTTTTAAAAACCATGCCAGTATTTTGTAACAATTTGTAAAAGTTGGTTCCCAAAACCATAAATTTGTCAAAGCTTTGGTTAAAAAGTTATAAGGGTTTGAGCGTGGCCGCGCCATTGAAACGCGGCGAACCGCGCGGCCACGGAGATCTTTAAAACTAAGCATTGCAGAAACCTGAAATTTAGGTAAATAACAGATTGAATTTGTAAAAATACAGGAAAAATTCCTGGGTTTATATTTTAGGAGCTGCAAGACTTAAAACCTCATGGCCGCGCCATTGAAACGGTGTAAAACACGTTATCGCCGATATCTCGCTGAAAAAGCATCGCAGACGTCTGATTTTTTTTTTGTAAAACCTAGATTTGAATTTGTCAAAACTAGTAAAAATACAACAAAAAATCCTAGGTTTATATTTCAGGAGCTGTGAGACTAAAACCCCATGGCCGCGCCATTGCAACGGTGAGGTGAGTGCATCGCAGAGGTCTGCAGTTTTTTGTAAAACCTAGTTTTGAATTTGTCAAAATAGGTAAAAATGCACAAAAAAATCCTAGGTTTACATTTCAGGAGCTGTGGTACGATATCTCGTAGAAATAAGTCGTGATTCTTTTTCGATGAAAGTAAGTGATAGCGAGATCTTTTTTTTTGTAAATAACACCTATGAATATGTAGAATTACCGACAGTAGGTATTATTTTATTTATCATAATAATATAATTTTTAGTGCGTCTTGAATATTTCAATATGGTGACCATGTCTTATTTTTTACATAAAACTGCACGTATTATGTTAGAATAACTCAAGGATTCTAAATTAAATGAAAATCCTTACTATATACTTATGTATTATTATATAAATATTATAAAAGCGAAAGTAAGTTTATTTGTTACTATTTCACGCCTAAACCACTGAACCGATCATCCTGAAACTTTGCATATAGATTTTCAGGTGTACGGAGACGGGCATAGGGTACCTTTTATCCCGAAAAAAGTAGTTTCCGAAAAAAACAACCGCACATATGTGTCACTGAGTAGAGTAATAATACACATCTCAGCATGCAAATCTGTGAGTGAACAATAAATCACCCCTATTTTCCCACCCTTAGGGTTGGCATTTCTTTTCCAAATTTATATGGGACAAACTTTGGGGTATAATACCCTTTCCAATAAAAAAAAGAATGATCAAAATCGGACTACTCTGTAAAAAGTTATGTGTGGTCGTAAATAGTCGTAATATAAAAAAAATAAAAATATACGCGTCGACTTAAGAACCTCCGTTTTTGTTCGTCGGTTAAAAATAGATGGAAAGTGTTCTGTAAACAATAAGCCATGGTCACCCTATCGACATATTCAAGACGTATTGATGATTCCGTACACAGCTCCTGAAATGTAAACCTAGGATTTTTTTGTGCATTTTTACCTATTTTGACAAATTCAAATCTAGGTTTTACAAAAAACTTCAGACCTCTGCGATGCTTTTTCATCGAGATATCAGTGATAACGTATTTTTCACCGTTTCAATGGCGCGGCCATGGGGTTTTAGTCTCACAGCTCCTGAAATATAAACCTAGGATTTTTTGTTGTATTTTTACTAGTTTTGACAAATTCAAATCTGGGTTTTACAAAAAACTTCAGACGTCTGCGATGCTTTTTCAGCGAGATATCGGCGATAACGTGTTTCACACCGTTTCGATGGCGCGGCCATGAGGTTTAAGTCTTGTAGCTCCTAAAATATAAACCCAGGAATTTTTTCTATATTTTTACAATTTTTTTACAAATTCTATCTGTTATTTACCTAAATTTCAGGTCTCTTCAATGCTTAGTTTTAAAGATCTCCGTGGCCGCGCGGTTCGCCGCGTTTCAATGGCGCGGCCACGTTCAAACCCTTATAACTTTTTAACCATAGCTTTGACAAATTTATGGTTTTGGGAATCAACTTTTACAAATTGTTACAAAATATTGGAATGGTTTTTTTTTAAAAAAAACGTCGTGGCCGCGCCATTGAAACGGACACTTGCAGGTGTCTATAGCATTCTCTGTCTACGCCATTGACATAGAAAAGTATGGACTGGAAATACCTACAAAAAAAGGGTGCATACCTACAACTCATAATGTCGCATAAAATGGCTGCCATTGCTAGGGTTGTGTCAATCAAGGAACAACTGTTATCTCGTTGTTACTATAACGAGTAACGATACTATATACGTGTTTTACTAGTTATCACGTTTGGATCACGATGGATTTTGGTGCTGTGAAGTGTGAACCACAGGCCGGACCTAGCTAGGTCACTCGGACCGAATAAGACGCAAGATTATTTATGTTAACATCGCAGAATATACTGATATCGTTCCAGCGGAGGAACTAGTTTCGGAAACTATTACGGTAAGTCGGCAACGGTACAACACTATTCCATTATGACATCTGTTTGTAAACAAACGAATGAATTAACAAATCTAATAAAAAGGCCTGTTATATGGAAATGAACCCAAATATCAATACTTTAGCCATAAATTCATGATCGCGTTACAATTGTATCATCGATTGTGTATTATTGTATGTATTAATGCATGAAAACCGGCTACTAACCTGTGCAACTACAATTGAGGTTGATTTTCATTCTTTCTTCCACCACACTTCACAATACAACACACAGGCATGTTGAACTTCTGTTTTCCAACATTTACATGCAGTTTTAAAAGGTAAAATCCTCGTAATTTTCTCGCAAATCTCAATAATACAAAAAACAAACAACCATTTGACAGCAAAACTACCACGAAACTCATCACATAAGATGGCTGCTACGGCACTTACCTACAACTGTCACTACGTCAAGACAAAATGTTGCCATAATTAGCAACAACTTAAAATATAGTTGTCTCTTTTATCAAATGAGATTATCTTACTAGAAAGAATGAGACATAACGATATTTCAAATTCTGAATCATATTTCACTCATATTTGTATAAGCAAATGTATGTATAGAATAACGCGGCATCTCCATGTTTTTTCCTATCTCAATGGTCTACGCCTACAGCTGTCACTACGTCAAGCAAAATGTTGCCATAATTAGCAACAGCTTAAAATATAGTTGTCTCTTTTATCAAATAAGATTATCTCACTAGAAAGAATGAGACATAACGATATTTCAAATTCTGAATCATATTTCACTCATATTTGTATAAGCAAATGTATGTATAGAATAACGCGGCATCTCCATGTTTTTCCTATCTCAATGGCGCAGGCTCTAAAAGAACCATTGAGATAGGAAATAACATGGAGATGCCGCGTTATTCTATACATACATTTGCTTATACAAATATGAGTGAAATATGATTCAGAATTTGAAATATCGTTATGTCTCATTCTTTCTAGTAAGATAATCTCATTTGATAAAAGAGACAACTATATTTTAAGTTGTTGCTAATTATGGCAACATTTTGTCTTGACGTAGTGACAGTTGTAGGTAAGTGCCGTAGCAGCCATCTTAGGTGACGAGTTTCGTGGTAGTTTTGCTGTCAAATGGTTGTTTGTTTTTTGTATTATTGAGATTTGCGAGAAAATTACGAGGATTTTACCTTTTAAAACTGCATGTAAATGTTGGAAAACAGAAGTTCAACATGCCTGTGTGTTGTATTGTGAAGTGTGGTGCAAGAAAGAATGAAAATCAACCTCAATTGTAGTTGCACAGGTTAGTAGCCGGTTTTCATGCATTAATACATACAATAATACACAATCGATGATACAATTGTAACGCGATCATGAATTTATGGCTAAAGTATTGATATTTGGGTTCATTTCCATATAACAGGCCTTTTTATTATATTTGTTAATTCATTCGTTTGTTTACAAACAGATGTCATAATGGAATAGTGTTGTACCGTTGCCGACTTACCGTAATAGTTTCCGAAACTAGTTCCTCCGCTGGAACGATATCAGTATATTCTGCGATGTTAACATAAATAATCTTGCGTCTTATTCGGTCCGAGTGACCTAGCTAGGTCCGGCCTGTGGTTCACACTTCACAGCACCAAAATCCATCGTGATCCAAACGTGATAACTAGTAAAACTCGTATATAGTATCGTTACTCGTTATAGTAACAACGAGATAACAGTTGTTCCTTGATTGACACAACCCTAGCAATGGCAGCCATTTTATGCGACAAGATGAGTTGTAGGTATGCACCCTTTTTTTGTAGGTATTTCCAGTCCATACTTTTCTATGTCAATGAAAAGAACGCACCTCGGTTGACGTATCAGTTGATGTCAATTTTTCAAATGTCAGTGTCATTTGTGAGTCATGTTAGGCGGTCTCGTTACGTGTACGGATAGACGGTATATTAAAAAACGGGGAATTTCCATATAACTTTTTTATTTGTTGAAACACGTATTGTCTACGCTCAAATTTTCAAAAATGTACAAAGTTTATACTAGAACGACCAGTTATTTCAACGGAAAACAGTTGGCAAATCCATTGTTTGGTAAGTTTGGTTGAACATGACCTTGAGGATTGTTTATTGTATACAAAGGGACAAGAATCCGACTAATAGTTCACCTTTGTTCAACCTTTCCAGGTGGATTCACTAATAACATTGGCCAGGACATTAACCGTATACACGTCACAACTGGTCTAAGATTCCCCCCGGCCGCAGCATTAAAATTGCCGACGAATGTCGTTGACATAAATGCTTCGGAAATGGGTATATTTTCGCCACAGAGAGAACGAGATATATCTGGTCCAGTTATCAGTTCTTGTTACAAAAAACAAATTGACCTGGGAAAAATTGACATAACTGTACAGTCAGATCCTCATGTTAACAAATATGACTGTCGTGGAGCTGTCAGTTTATCTTCTTCCATGCAGAGCAATGTTCCCAGCCCCTTCAGTGGTAACCATACCCATCTTAATATGCCTGGATCACAATGGGGTCAAGGACACAAGTATTTGTCTGATCATCTTCACAGTGCTCATTACTTGACTCTTAGAAATGAGTATCGCGCTAGAGCCTCAAAAGACGGTATGTACATAGACACAGTTAAATAATGCCTTGTTTATTTACTAAAAATACTGATTCAAGTATATTAACCCACATGGTAATATCCTTTTCTTCCATGCTTGGAATTCAAGATTTAATTTATATTTCACTGATGTAATATTATCTGTATGGATTATAGATATCAGTCTGTTTGTGCATGTGACTGAGTGTATAATATAATGTAGTGTCTGTAATTATGTCATGAAGCATGTAACACGAATTTATGTCATGAAGCATGGGCATAGCCAGCAGCTCCTCCCCTCAATTTAGATTGGTAAGAATCACTTCTGCTAGTGACACCCACAGTTGGGCTTACATTTTAGAGATAATTTGTATTTTGCCACTCATTCTGCTTAACTACCTGGCTAATCCCATGTGCGCCCAGGAATTTTGAATATTTCCTTATTAATTAAGTATTTTAATTTCATTTTCTTATGTATGTTTACCATCCTCTATCACAATACATTGCTAAATATAATAGAAAATGCATTTTGAAAAACAACATTCTGGTTTTGTTTAACAGCTATGACTACTGTTTTGAAGCAACTGTTTTTTTTTACACTAGTTTAGTTATACATACTCTGTTTAATTAAAATGAGTATTTGCTAATTAATCACTACTTTGTTTTGTATCTGGCATTGCCATAACTATGTGGCAGCTTACCAACTATTTCTGTCAGCTGATTATTGAAATTCAGTTTCATTGAGGTGCTCTAGACACCATGAAATTGATTAAATATTTGCTCAATTTAGGTATAACATTTTCTTAATTCAGAGATAAAAATGCATTTCGCTGGTTAGCCAAATATTTGACGAAATTACTAAAACGGTATTCTTGCTTAACACCTTGTCTGTTAGGGAGCTTATTAAGTTTGGTAATAATAGAAACAGTAATTAAGTCTCATTAGTGAGAGTTGAGCTCTTAATGATGGTGTTAATATTCTGTTTACCTTTTTTCAAAGCATAGCTGTTGGCACAAGATATATGAGTACAGATATAAAGCCTCCACTGAGTGCTAAAGAAAAGTTGAAAAGGGCCATCAAAGAATATGGTTCCACAGTGATAGTATTTCATGTTGGCATTTCACTGATATCTTTGGGGTCCTGCTATCTTCTAATATCTAGGTATGTTGTACTGCTATAACAATCTCATAATTCACAACTCATTTATGGCTATTATTATCTATTCAGTTATTTTATAAAATTATATGATTAAGTTAAATAATAATAATTTTGATAAACCTTTTAATATATAAATTTTCATCTTTTGTTTTCAGTGGCGTCGATTTAGTGGCAGTGTTCAAGTTCTTCAACATAAGTGAAGGCACTATTTTGAAGGCAGCATCATCAAATGCAGGCACTTTTGTTGTAGCTTATACTGTACACAAATTTTTTGCTCCTTTCAGGATAGCAATAACTCTGACCGCCACACCTTTTATTGTGCGACATTTGAGAAATATTGGCTTTATAAAGCGCAGTGTAACTACTGGTGAAGGGAAATAAATGTTTAAATAAAGTATTTCATGTCTTTAATTATTTGCTTATTATGGTCTTCTTAGGTTACATGTACCTATGTGGAGTGCCAACCCAAATTATTGGAGATTAATCATTTAATTTCAAATAATTTCATAGTTTTACTACACGATTGTTTAGCGGTACACCTTTCCAATTTTCGATTGATTGATTGGATACAAATTTTAACCCCCGACGCAAAAACGACGGGGTGTTATAAGTTTGACGTGTCTGCGTGTGTGTGTGTGGGGGGGTGTGTGTGTGTGTGTATGTCTGTCTGTGGCATCGTAGCTCCCGAACGGATGAACCGATTTTGATTTTGTTTTTTTTTGTTTGAAAGGTGAATTTGTCGGGAGTGTTCTTAGCTATGTTTGATGAAAATCGGTCCAAGATGGCCGCCGCCACAAAATGGCGGATTACATATTTTTTCACAACTCCCTCAATATGGGTATCAAATGAAAGGGCTTGACTATAAGAATACTATACACTATGATAAATTTCAAATCCAAGATGGCCGCCACCACAAAATGGCGAATTACATTTTTTTTTTCACAACTCCCTCTACCTATATGGGTATCAAATGAAAGGGCTTGACTAGTAGAATACTATACAATATGATAAATTTCAAATCCAAGATGGCCGCCGCCACAAAATGGCGGATTACTTACATATTTTTTCACAACTCCCTCAATATGGGTATCAAATGAAAGGGCTTGACTAGTAGAATACTATACACTATGGTGAATTTCAAATCCAAGATGGCTGCCACCACAAAGTGGCGAATTACATTTTTTTTTCACAACTCCCTCAATATGGGTATCAAATGAAAGGGCTTGACTAGTAGAATACTATACACTATGACAAATTTCAAATCCAAGATGGCCACCACCACAAAATGGCGAGTTACAAAAAATCTGATTAAATACCACATTATCTGAATCTTAAAACGCAAGAAAATAAATGATAAGGGGTCCCTACAAAAAGCATGAAATAAAAAATTAAATTAAAAATTTAAAAAACCCCCGACAGCGTGATCCCTATAAAAAGAAAAAAATAACCTTGAAATTATGACCCTACGTAAGTACGTATGATATTTTTTGATTAAATATTGTCCTGTCGGGGGACCGCTACTATTTTAAACTTTAACAGAACGTTAGGCTAATAATTAGAGCGGTCCCCCGACGGGACAACATTTAATCAAAAAATTTCATACGTAAGTACTTACGTAGGGTCATAATTTCAAGGTTATTTTTTTCTTTTTATAGGGATTCACGTTGTCGGGGGTTTTTAAAAAATTTAATTTAATTTTTTTGTCATTTGGCTACGGAATCCTAAAAGTCATACGTACGAGTCGGACTGCGTACCTCGGCGTTCCATAAAGTAAAACCGTAACAACAAAATTTAGATCAACATACAACCTGACAGTGAACTGCAAATTGGAAAAAAACGGTGAATAGCGAAAACAGCGAAATTTTTTACAGTTATTTGCGACGTTTCCAACTTTCAAAATGCACCCTCACCAAAATTTATTGTGTTCAGTACAAAATGTTTGTGAACAAAATGTGCACAAACAACATAATGAACTCCAATACAGTGCACCGAACTGCACGCCCATTAAATCTCCATTTTCACCGGCAATGCTCTGCGCAACTTTTGTAATGCTACGGGGCTACATTGTCGCGATAAAGCGAACTACACTTCGCGGGCTCTCTGTTTACAGCGAGACGTCGAGCGGTGTGCGAAAGAGACCTCGCGAAGTGTAGTTTGCCCTATAATGGCAATGTAGCGTATAGTGCACTGTGCAGCACATTAATTTGTAAGCGTTTACTTGAGCGAGTCCACCGAAAGAAACATTGCTGCCCTACACTTTGCAGTACCTACAGTGCCGCACATTGAAGGAATCTCGCCTTAAAACAAGCAACACCCAGCCCCGGATCTTCAATTTTTTTTAGGTGGGGCAAAAACTGCAAAATGCCGCCCCCGCCCACTTACATTTATTTTTACCTTTATCATCTCTTTGCCAAATCAGAAGTTCAGTGGTTTAGGTGTGAAAATGTAACATACAGTTTCAAGTTGAAATCCTCCCCTTAAAAAACGAATTACCCCTTTTTGCCCCGTCAGGGGTCAATTTATTAATTATTTTCTGTCAAAAGTATTAATACGGAGTTTCGAGTTAATTGGATCGCGCATTCAATTACTTCCACACAAACTTCAACACCCCTATATCCCCCTTTGAGGGGTAGTTTTGAAAAACCTATAATAAACTTTATTATTTACTAGGCGAGTATTCTTGAAAAGTTTCATGTTTATTAACCTTATGAAGAAGATTTTTCATATTAACTGTATCCTCGCTTTTCAACCCCACAGGGGTGGAATTTAAAAAAATCGACTCAAAGATTATTTATAGGTACTAATTTTCGAGTTAATCAAGCCAAGCAGTAAAATCCTCTCCTGTAAAATTGACTACCCCTTTTCAGCCCGTCAGGGGTTATTTTCGAAAAACTAGGGGAGTTTTCGAATGTAGCTTCATCTCTTTCGCACGCACGGTAACCACACGCGTGCTACCGCGATCTGCGATTCCTGCGGGCGAGCGGGCGCGTATTTTGAAGTAAACTATATACGCGGCTCGCGAATAATAAATGTTCGTGCAGCACGTCTCACTCCGCGCTCTGGGTATCGGTCGAGTTGATATGGCCACGAAATTTCTGTACTTGTACTATTATTTATTCCGTGGTCAAAGTTAAGTAAATGATGAGTTGTCCACTCGTCTGTAAAGTGTGAATTTGGCCGCCCTCTGAACTTGCCGCCCGGGGCATAGGCCCCGGCTTGCCCCCCCCCCCCCCTAGATCCGGGGCTGGCAACACCACCAATAAATTGTTAGGTACTATTGAAAAGCGGCGTTACTCTGTAATAAACTCATAATTGATGAAGCAATTCCGATTAATAAATTATGAGTTTGTATGATACATCACGGGCTGCAACCACGCACATAGGTGTACTTATACCTACTTAGGTATAGTACCTATATGTACCTGTGTGATTTACATGGTAGGTAAAATCATAATAATTGAAATACACACGAGTGGTGGGATTAGACAGGTACAGATAAACATCACGCCTGTTTTCCTCTAAGGGTTAGGCGCTTTACTTAGGTACTACTACGATAGATTCCACTTCGTCTAAAGTTTAGACTCATGAAGTCATTAATGTTATAGGAAGAGAAAAGATTTGAAAAATACCCTCTGTAGCTTCACAGTTGCGTAAAAAGGGCCCCCAAAAAAATTTGATACAGGGCCCCATTTGGATGAGCTACGCCACTGGCTTCACGCTAAAACGGCTGAACGGATTTGGATGAAATTTGGCACATGGGTAGTCCATAAACTATACCCGATCTTTTATATCTTTTTACCTATATCACAAGATATTAAGTTAGCTTAGGTATTAGTAGCAACTCTTAACCTTTAACTATGGACGTGCGGTCTCACAGGCCGCATGCAGTTTGTAATTCTTGGGCCCCTCTCCTCCCGCGTACCCCACGCGTATCCCGGTCTCAGTAGCTTCGGTTTTAGTGGCGAAACGACAGTTGAGAGTGAAGATTACGTCGCCGGCCGAATATCGCGTGAGTAATTTCGCTTTATATTTTGAGTGCGGTCTGTGAGACCGCGCGTCCACGTTTGTGTTATAAATTGACGCTGACGGTGATTTTGTTTGTTTCATATTTTGAGGATATTTTGTAAACAAAAATGTCAAAAATCGATCAACCAACGACTGCAGGCAAACGAACATCGAGTTCGTCCACTCAGAGAGCCAGTAAATTATTGGGATTAGATGATCCTTCTTTTGAAGACGAGTTTCAACAATTGCTTTTAGAATCGGATCAGTGCGGATGGGGATTTTGATGATTATTTGTTTTATGAAGCTGACATTGAAGAAAATCACTCGAGTGAACAACGACCCACATTTGTGTAGGCTGTAAACAGCCAATATGCGTACACTGCTCTAAGCCGCTATGCAAAGACTGCCAATAAATATGACCAAGTTGGGCCCTTGTCGAAATTTTTATGTTTAGTTTTGAGAAGATTATGTTAAGTTTTTTATGTTCTTTGTTCTTTATATTTTATTGTAAAAGAAGTTAAACTAGCTAAAAAAGTCATTTTCCTGTGATAATATACCTATGCAGTGATCTCAAGCTAAAAAGTCTGAAAATTGCCTTTTATTGTTATATCGTTAGATTTAGTTTATAATAAATACATTTTTCATTAAAATTACATCTTTTATTTACATTTAGTAACTCTTCTAAGGGATAAAAACGAAAAATGATACAATATTTACGCATCAAGATAGAAACCAGCCCGTAAAGATAGCGGTCTGTGAGGCCGCACGTCCATAGTAGTGTAACAAAAATGGAACGTCCATAGTTAAAGGTTAACATGTACAAAAATATGTAACTACCTTTTGGCCTATTTTATTGTAAACCTGTTTCTATGTTAGTTTTCAAGGTGCAAATAAACATTTATTTTATTTTATTTTTTATAACCACCTGGATTACGACATAGGATATTTTTATCCCGATATCCCCACGGGATCGAGTCTTAAGCAGGTGAAACCGCGGGGCGCAGCTAGTTATAAATAAATTCTGAATAGATAGGTGCCTACGTAACGGTTACTTATTGGTGTAAAACCCGAGTCAAGTCCAGACTAAAGACGTCAATAACATTATTGATAACAGTGTCAAATGTACATTATAACTATATAAATTAATTTTGTTTATTTAAATGGATGTATTGCCAGATAAATTCATATACGAGTAGGTAGTAATAAAGTATTTGATACAGTGTAGTTGAAGCAATAGCGCCTAAAATTATTTGTATTTTTACTTAACACAATATTAATTTATTCATAAAATGTTTAGTGGCAAAGTGATATGTGCTATTTACATCCTTTGTTTTGTCTTCATTTATGGTGTATGTGATAACAGGTTAGTACTTATTACAAATATTCATAGATACAACATTCTACGAAGTAGGTAGGTAGTTAGTTAGAGGTGTAGTCATCCTAGGAAAGTGTGTTTGGTTAGGTATGTCTGAACAGAAACATAAATTTTCACCCTTGTTATAATGTCAGCTTTTTCCTTTCTGAATAGAGCAGCGTCCGCCAATTAAAAATATTTGAATATAGTAGGCAGGTATTTGTATTTGTCTTGTCAATAATATCTCACACTTTCGGGTAGAGCGGCATGGGAAAAGCGTGAATTGATTATGGTCCTACATGCTTAGACTTACAGAGGACATTTTACTTGTTGCGCACTCTCTCACAGGATAAAAAAATCCAATTGGATCAAACCCTTTCAACATGCGCTGCTCTGTGTTCGCTAACAGCGCATGCTCCTTTCATGTGTCAAGTAAGTTTAGCCCTAATATAGTCTAATGTACTCTGTGGTTAGGCCCAAGCCCAACAAAGGCAAGGCCACGGTCAGTTATTCATTCTCCTTGGCTGTTTTGTACCAAAGTCCACGCATCATTTTTCTAATACCTAGATAGGTACTTATTTACAAATAAATTCATGCTTCTTAAGAAAATTGTTAAATTCTCAGAACCCACAAAATCTCCTTTCTTGGTTAGCTTTCTACATTAGGTACCGACATATTATTTCCAACCAAGTTGTTGCCTACTGATTAAGGCCAGGCCCATTTGTTTTGGTTCAAGTGCCTCTATCTATCGTGCTCGTGCATTATCTTTGTTTGTATAAATCGTATTCTTTTAGAGGTGCCTTCAAACTGTTTAATCATTGATGAGCACTGTTAGAGTCAATTTTTTGGTAGGTACCTAGTACTTCTAATAGTTTTCGCTCGGAAAAGCTCCAGCTGTCTATCTAAATAATATCTGTGGCCCTGATTTGGTATCATTTAGAATTTTTAGTCGTCACTGATTGTTAAGCTAACCTCTCTGACTTCATTTCTGTCTGTCAAAATGGCTGCTATCGAAAGTAACACGTGCAGGCTAAGTGAAAATAACGACGTTGACGATATCTCTGAAAATGAAAGTTAAGTAACACAACAATAATTATATATAAACAGACTGTAGTAAGTACCTAACTATCTAAGCAGTAGGTACCTACTTTGTAGTAAGCTACTTATCATAATTACCTACTAATTTGTTTTTATCTATCGTTGTCCGAAGAAGGTAGGTAGGTACATAAGTAATTAGATATATGTGCCAGTGTTATTTAATCATAAACACACTGTATGACTGTAGGACACAGGCTGTGTCCTACAGTGTGTTTATGATTTAATCAGTGTGTGACTGTGTGTTTTTTTCTTTGCCTAGCTGTATGCTGTGTCACACACACAGCATACAGCTAGGCAAAGATTTTTCTTTCTTTAAGTAGGTACTGTCTTATACTATCTTTAACAGTAGGTACATAACCAAGATTCAGGCAAACGCCTAGTTTGGGGATTACCTACCTACCATCAAAACTGTTACCTACTGGTAACTGTACTGATAACTAATAAATAAATACCTACCTATTATTTTCTTTTACAGCACTAGCCAAGTTGATGACGGGCTGTATCTGTTCGATTTCACAAAGAGCGATGACGTAGACGTTTGGCAAGAGCAATCGGATACTGTACGAGATGTCGGCATGTCCAAGGCCATATTTGTTATTCATAAAAATATAGGCTTTAGACGAGCCATATTTTTCGCACTTTTGAATCCTCAACTAAACGGTGCCGGATTTGCTGGAATAAGAGCTATTCAGTCGTATAACCTTACGGGCCACACAAAACTTCAAATGAAGTGTAGAGGCCAAGGACAGTATAATGGTTTCAAAGTTACTTTGCGGCACAAAGGATTAAATGACGAACCCAACTACTCGTTTGAACAATATTTCCAGGTAATGTATTACTTATACCTACCTACCTAATAGTTATTTTGATATAGGTACCCATCATTGCATTTAAATTAGCAATGATAATGATAAGAAAGATTCAGTCACACCAATGATATTCTTATCATCGAGTCACACATTCATGCCAATCTATGGCAGTTCTAAGTAAAAATAGGGTTAGGTTAGGTACCTATCACTTATGTGAACGTAGTACCTAGGTACCTAGGTATAATTTTATTATAATATGAAAATATACTACAAAAGCACCTACACACGCTAGATTTAAGCGAATAATGTAAGTAGATACTAATTGACTAGGTAGGTACCTACGTGTACAGTCGAGTTCTTTCATATCTGAGCATGTTCATGAATCAAAAATATATCGGCAATGGTAAGTTTCATAAAACTCTAAACAGCTTTGCCTTACAATAAATTGTAAACAATCTGACATCATAATTCCAAAAATCACAAATTTCTTGTACATACTTAAAAGTTTTCCTGTCAGCTGTATAATGTACCTATATGTATAACTTGGTGTAATTTTGTGGAGATGAAATAAACATTTTTATTATTATATTATAATTAATATTTCCCTAAATAGAAGTTCCCTACCTTATTTTAAATGTTAGGTTTTCAGAAGAACAAAATAAGAATTTCACAATAATAAAATAAAAATTAAATGCTAATGTGCTTAAGTAAATTTTATTTTTAAACCGGCTGAAAGTTTTAAACAAATATGTAGCTGCGTTGACCCTAAGATTTTCTCTCAACGTTGTCAGATTGATGTCAATTTGTCAAAATTACTCGTACTTCTGCTCCGGCAAGCAACAATATTAAATTAATGGTAAAGGACATTTAGTTGAATATACAAAGCTGTATAGATATTTACGAATCCTAGGTTGCACCAAATATATTGAAATCTAGAGTATTTAGATTTTATGTTCCGAAGAGTAGTCAGATATTTTTGACTGCAATACCGTAAAGCCCGCTACGGTCTACCGAAGAGGTGTACCTGTGCAGGTACTCCTGCACAGGTAGACCGGAGCGTTTATGGGAGTGGACCTGTGCAGTTTTTTGAACCTGGCGCAGACGACCTGTGCAAAATCGAAAATCAATCATTCTTTCTAGTGTCACCGTACGGCCATCGCAAAAGGAACTGAAGACCGCTCAGGTAGACCGGAACGTCCCCATACACACGGGTGGCAAACCTGCACAGGTAACCTCTCCGGTAGACCGTAGCGTGTATGGCCGGCTTTACAGTTCAATGTTAGGAACAGTTTATATGATAACATTTTATTGATGTGTAAGTTTGTATAGAACTGTACCTATGATCATTTTAACGCTTACAATATTTTGAAACATTGTCACTGCACTGCCAATATATTAGTGAACTCGACTGTACCAATGATCTTTTGTAAGAGTTCAGAAGTTCAAAATCCGTGAGCCATTTCTCACGAACATTTTAATTTCCCATAGTCTATTGAATACACTTGCATGATAATGCACTTGTCAAATTAGTTTAGAATAAGAGTGTTCGAATCATAGAGAAAATCGACTTTCGTTGTTGACCGTTCCTACTTTGTTGATTGGATTGGTCAACTTGTTTTTTTTTTCCAATTTTAATATTATAATTAGTGAGGTCCCAGTCCCAGCATAAACTCTTCATATTATATTGGATGCTCCAAGGTAGCCCGCAAAATTCAAATTTTCTTACGTTTTTTGCTGGTCAGCACTAAGTTGTACGTTGATTAAAATATGATTCGCAGCCGTAACAAATATGTATTTACAGAATTATAATCATTAAAGTCATCAACACAACTCTCTAAGATCAAGTAATTCTATTGAATGACCATTTCGTGAAATCTTGACATTTTAGGATTATGTTAACTTAACAAGTTGTACCTATTACTGATTCTAATGATTATAATTCTGTAAATATGTACATATTTGTTAAGGCCGCGAATCATATTTTAATCAACGTACAACTTAGTACTGACCAGCAAATTGCAAAAAACGGTAAGAAAATTTGAATTTCGCGGGCTACCTCGTCGCGTTGTCGCTTGTTACGTTCTCTCACCTCTCCTCAGCTCTATAGGCCTGCCAGCGCAGATCAACGTTTTTGCTTCTTGCTCGCTTGTTTTTCATCCGCGCACATTTCACGTAGTTTCACAAAAGGGGCACATTTGCGACCTTTGTTTTGATTTATCGTTCTTCCTACACCTATCTGTTTAGATGTAAAGTCAAGAGTCAAGTGCTGTATATAAAGCACTTGACTCCGACTGTCAACCTGTGTGTTGAGCTGCTAAGTGCACAGCAAGTGTTCGTTACAAAGGTATCGCATCAAGCTACTGCTGGGCTTAGGCCACAGGCCACAAAACAATTACCTATTGTTATAATTATAATCGTAATCGTTACTAAATGTCTGGGCAACAGATCCCCTGGTTTTGTACGCTCAAACATGTGTTTTATGGAAAAACAACTTACTACAATAACAACTTACAAGTCCGGCGTTTCAAAAATTCGCCACAGATGTAAACAACAATGGCCGCTCGAAATTGTTTATGATTTAGTGATGTGGTGGTATGAATTTTAAGTTTTGGTGCTATCGATGTTACGATTTTTTTACACATTAGTATTAAGTTGATATTCGTTAAGTGGAATCGTCAATCGCAAAAAGGATTTCAATACACTTTTCGCAATTGACGTGGCCACCAACTGGGCCCAACTCTAATAATTTACCATCGACTCGAAAAGAAGAAGACATAAAATCAGGGGCTCGGCGGTAAATTCCAATAATCTGTGTTTCAACTAAATGTTCTGCTGCAATATAAATACTTTGATCTATAGTTTGACCGAAACTGCTGTACCGCGCCTTAGGAATGCCCGGCGAGGCGGGAGGAATGCGGCGAGGTGGGGGCGGGACGCCGTGAGCGAATTTGCGGCCTGCACTGCCCCCCCCCCCCCCCCCCCCCCCCCCGTCTCGCCGCGCTCATACTGAAGGCGCGGTAGCGCTTAGTTATTTATATTAGTATTATTTATTATTAGTATTAGATTAGATATAGTTCAGGTAGTACTTATTTGATATTCGAACTAATTAATGAATATTAAATTTTCAGGCGCCAAAGGACGACTTTGCCATCCGTAATCTCAAATTTACCGAGTTTAAAGCTTATTACAGAGGTAAAAGAGTAAATAATGAGACATTGGACGTATCCCAAATTACAAGTCTTGGTATTCAAATGTATGGTGGAGTTTATCAACCAGTGAAGCAGAAAGGTCCAGCCACATTGGAAATAGATTGGATTAGAGCAGTTTAAATGAAAGAACTGAAGAAAACAATGTACAAAAAAGAAGATTACTACAAGAGCTGTTTTTTTTGCGAATGGTCTTTTTGGAACACTGTAGGCTCAATCAATCAAGCATGGGAATGTGAGCTTTAAATAGTATGACTTACAAAATAAAGATCAAATAAAGATATGTATTGTATTGATAACCTATATGACAGGGTAGACAAAAGAATGATCTTTGAAGGCGTTATTGATATGTATAACAATGCAAAACAGCTTTATCATGTTATGACATAATCATAAGTGTGACCGTTAAACACTAAAAATTATACTCAGTAATAGTTTACATATTAATAACTTTATTATCTAGAATTAGGTCATCACTAGATATTATAATCGGTATACACTCAAGACCAAAATTATTAAAATAAATGCTTATTGCTGTAGTTTATCGTTGTCGGGACGGCAACAACAGATTGAGTGCTGTCATAGCATCAGGAAATAGAGAGTGGTAGTTGACAAGCGGCACGTAAGCCGCCGTGATTACTCGACCGGCGAACCACCGTCCGTGCAGGGTGTTCACCGACGCCACCGCCGTCGCTATCGTTGGACATTTACAGTAAACATTTCCTTGTGGAGATGCTTTATCTACATACACGTGCAGTACTCCACCATGTTTATTGCATTCACTAATGACATCATCTCTTATTTCAATGTCCCAGCTAGGATTTGATTCCCTGAAAGTAAAAAGTTATGCATTGTTTTAGTATCAATAGTCTGTATCAAAAGTATTGAGATCTTTTTGCTTTAATTATTTGGATCCTTCAACTCAAAATTCAAAATTTAAATCACCTTGAAGATTTTTTCATGTGACAATTGAATAAGTAATTAATTTTATCACCTAAACTTTCGTTGATGGTTTTTTAACTACAATATAATAAAACAATAATTGTTAGAAAAAGTGTTAAGATATAAAGTTGAAACTTTCTGAATACAGATGAACCTTTTGGTGAGAGATTGCGCGCTTTTATAATTTTGTACGATATTATCGTGGACGTCTACGGCATCACGACAACACAGGGAAGTAAAATGTATGGAAATATATGAAGACGTTTTTTTTTCCGTCCACGATGACGAAAATAATATTTTATGGGTGTCGACATCCATGATATCGTCACTTATAATTATAAAATAATAAATAAATAATATCCCTGGACAAATCACACAGCGCCATCTAGTCCCAAGCTAAGCAACCTAATGCTTGTGTTATGGTAACAAGATGGCTGATAAACTACTTATATACATTTTTTTTTTGTAAATATATACATATTATAGATAGAAAAACACCCAGACTCGGAACAAATACATGTAGGTCATACAAATATTTGTTCCGTGCGGGAATCGAACCCGCGACACGCAGCGCAGCAGTCAACCGCTTAACCACTGCGCCAACCGTGCCGTCGCAAAAGCGCACGTTGCGTAAGAATTTAACCTGAACAGGGTTTGTTTGTATACACTACCATCAGAAAATTTTGGAACAAACCATACAAGATGTAATTAAAATAACTCAAACCTGAAACACCCCAACTAATTATTGTAATAAACTGATGTGGCAAGGAATTATTTATTTTCACAAATAATAATAATTATGAAAGATATTCATGGACACTTTTTTTAGCAAACTTTCGAGTTTGCTAAAACAAAACGGCACTGTTTAAACTGAGCACATGCTGATTGTGTCAAAGTGCCTTTATTTCGATTATATCTTGCGTAAAATAAAGACTAAAAGTAATATTTAATAATGTGCTATGAACTGGCTTTAGTGCGACAGCTTCCCCATTCATTTCACAAATTTTTACATAAAAGTAACACTTACGAGGCTGGATCAAACATATTATTCAGCATAAAACACTGTGTCGCAATTGGAGGTGCTACTTGTGGTTGTGGAGTAACTAGTGCTGATCCAGCACCCATCAATACTGATGCTGCAGCCGGTGGAATCTGAAATCAAACCCATCTTATGATTAATTTACATGCTGTGGTGTTCTTTGCTGTTGGAATATCAATAAGAAACAATTCTGCTCAGGTCTTAAACAATAACTATACATTCAATCCTCTGAGTAAAATTAATAAACACATGCAAGCTTACAGCTGTAATGAAATGATTTCCCATTTTCACACCATAGTGTAGAAATATTTCATGGTAAACATAGCACCCTTTACATTATTCTTTTACAACTTGGATTTTACCATTAAAAATAAAATTGATTGTATAATACACTATAGTTTGAAAAGAACCTCACAATATCAATATTATTGTCTAGTAATGTGGTGGAAGTTTAAACTGTACATTACTCAGCAGTGCCAAGAATAGTGTTTAAGACATCGCACTGAATTGTCCTTTTTCTGAAATCTGCATTCAGCTGTAAAACATAATATTTGTCATATGCCAAGACGGAGAAATAAGTATAGGAAACACAGGGGGAATTTTGGAAATAGAACTTCAGGGCAAAGACCGAATATCCTTTGATAGGTAATTACCAGAGGTTGGAGTACGTAGATTGATTTTTGGTACTTGTATCATAAATGTTCACAGAAAGAATAACATGGATAAGTAATTTTATCAGAAAGTAATTTTGGTATTTCCGGATCCAATTAAATATTGTTAATGTTGGTAGTGACATCATTACTGCTCAATTAATTTAAAAGAACGAGTGAGCTACCGGGCATGTCGTCGCTGGGCGTACGCATTGTTTTGATAACCGGGTAGTGCACCACCCATGATCCTTTGCTCTGATTGGTCGTTGGGTTGTGTCAAATGGTGACTGGGTAACGTTAAAAAATAATATGAACAATATAATATTGCTCATTTTAATACAATTCCTACCAAAGTTCCGTTTTTTTTTTAATAATCAACCAATTCCGAAAATCCGGAAGAATGTCCATATTATTTACGTTTATATATACGTTTCGGATCAATGACCCCAATTCAATCTACCTACTCCGACCTCTGGTAATTACAATATTACCTATCATAGCCTATAAGGATAATGTATGCTAGATTTCATTATTTACAACAGTTCCTAACAACAATCAGTTTACTCTATCAAACTCTCATATAAGTTTTTGGAAAAACTAAGTATTGTGCAATTTTTAATAACTCCAGAAAAAAAATCTAAAAATATTTCTCAACTCTATTTTTTTTTTTCTTCTGTGGTATTCCACAATCAGTTTTAAACTTTTAGTGTTGAGTTGGAGGTAGCATTGTCCTCTCAACTCTAATAGTAATTTGGGTTTCCATGAAACACCTGTGATGAAACAACAGTTTTACTCGAATTACTTCCGATTTTTTATTAGTATGAAATTGCACTAGGATATTTTTCACAGATTTGTCTACTGATTATGTCATGTGAAAATTCGATTTTGCTCAGCTGATAAAGCATTCAGTACAAAACTACAATAAACACCCTCCAACAAAAGTTATTAATGGAGTTGATTATATTCTAGTAAATTTTTTGGTTAAGAATAGATTATACATAGATTAGACACAACAAGTCATCATAATTATAAAAATCTGATATAAATATTAGACAATTTTGAGAAAAACAAGAAAATTTAACATAAAATTATATATTTTTACCTGTAATCCAGTGCCTTCTGCAAGTTTAAACATTAATTGTAATCGTCCTGTAGCACCAAGGTCAATACCAGCACGGTCCAACTCATCTGCGTCAAATCGAGTGCTAGAACCGCCATCAGTCCGTTCTGTTACATTGCCAACTTTCATGGGTCGTCCAGCTAATTCAAATCCGTTTAATTGTTCCATCGCCTTCTTCGCATCAGCCGCATGGTGAAACTGTAACATTCATAATTGTTATAAATGACTGTTAAATGATTACCTGCAGTAATAATGTGATGACAATTAATGATTGTGTTACAACACTCAACTTACAGTAAGAAATCCATATCCTTTGCTTTTTCCTGTTTCAGGGTCAGTCATAAGCTGAATATGATCAATTTTTCCAAAGGGTTCAAATATACCGCGTAGCATGTCTTCTGTAATGTTAAAATGCAATGAACCAACATATAGTCTTGTCGGTCCGTTACTGGTCTTTGGTGCTAAGTTCGGCAATGTATTGCCTACCCTGTTCTTTTCTGCTTGTGTATGTTGTACTATAATAGGAACTCCAAGCAATTTTTGTCCGGTCAAACCTAAAGCCTGTAAATCCAGTTTAAATTAAATAATGGTGAAATCTGATTAATTCCTAACTTTAATTCATACAAATCAACACAACCATCGTTTTTTTTTTATCAAAAGATGAATATAGAACTATCTATAGAAGGCAAATGACAACATACATTAAAAATATTTGGATAAAAACTACAAGTCTCTTTTTATTTTAAACTTTTAACCACCGTAGGCATTGATATTGAGACAAATTTAATGCCCATGCCGCCTCAGTCGTATTAAATTCGACTGAGCACCGATGTTCGTTTTTTTTTTCATTGCACGACCCTATTTGTTTTTTTGTTTATTTGTCAATTTATGAGTTGAGCGCTAGGGGCACGGCAATTGATGTAAAACCAAGTGGTCAATAGGGTAATGCTTAGTTATAAACACATTCCCATGAGTGAGGCTGTCCTAACTTTCCCATGGATATTCTTAAAATAACTGCTTACTTACCAAAGGTACAGATTCTGCATCTTTAAATTCGATGTAAGCAATGCCTTTAAATCTCCTGGTTTTATTGCAAGTGATAAGTCTTACATCTCTAACTTTGCCAACAGATGAGAAAAATTCTTCAAGATCTTTTGCTCTAATTCGTTGAGATAATTGCATACAGAATACAGTGCGCAGATCCCTTTCTTCAGGAGGTAAATCATCTAATTTTGGCTCAAGTCCCCTGGATTTCGACCGATATTCTTTGGCAGGGTCTCTTTCAACACTTTTTTCCCTTTTGATATTATTAGAGGTACGGTCGCGACTGCTTCGATCACGTTCTCGACTACGTTCTTTGTCCTTACTACGTCTTTTATCTTTGTCGCGCTCTCGTTCCTTGTCCTTTTCGCGGTCCTTATCCCTATTATGAGTCCGATCCCTATCTTTGTTATTATCCTTGTCACGATCTCGCTCGCGCTCACCACGCTCTCTCTCGCGGTCACGGTCGCCGCGGTCGCCACGGTCGCCACGCTCACCACGCTCACCACGCTCACCGCGGTCGCGTTCACCACGATCGCGGTCACGATCACGATCTTTGCGATCTTTGTCCCTTTCACGATCTTTATCTTTTCTGTCATCTCTTTCTTTTGAACGACGTGTTTCTCTTTCTTTCGATCTTCTTTTGTCTCTCGAACGGCTACGTCTAGAAAATAAATATCCACTTTGAAGATTGTATTCTACAGACATTTGCAACAAATTGGTTGCCTGACGGCACTGCAAGGGATTTTTATGTGAACCATAATACCTATAACCTAATTTGGAATTCAAGGCAATGTTGAATATTAAGAAAAAAAAAAAGTACCAATTTCGAAATTGTGACTATATTGCCATAATTAATTATGTTATTGTTTGTTACCAAAAAAATCCTTGCTGTGAGTAAATAAATTACTGCAGAAGTTGTTAATTCTTACCTTCGGCTCCCATCGCGTTCTCTATCTTTGTGCTTATCAGAATACTTGTCCGATCGATGCTTTGAAGAGGAAGTGTTATCCTGTCACACAAAGCACAAGGTAGAAGCAGCGCCACAGCAACACACGCCGAGTGAATAAATAAAAATTGCATTAGTTATTTCATAACAACAACATGGAGAACATATGCAGTATTTCAACAATGACATTTTGTGTAAAATGTCACTGATGAAACAACACAATTGCTGATGGTTTTTACTTTGCCTAGGCTACTGTTGACAGCTGGTTTAATAACCAGCCAATGTTCATCCATGTCATGGTAGTCTCGCTGCCCTGGTCTACACTTACCGTTCATAAAACCACTGACAAAGGATGCACACAGCGCTAACATCACACAGGGATACTTCTGCAAAAGATTTACGACCCATCAGCTCATGGTCCTTTTTTAAAAATACGCTCTATGAAAATTCTATTTTTGACTTTGTAACTTTTAAGTGATTTAAATAACAATGTTAGGTTGTGTTGAATTTTCAAATAATAAAAAATTAGGTAAGTATAGTAGTGGATACCTCTCTGTCTGTTCAGGTCGGTGAAGTATGCTCGACTATTACCACAAAGTTCTATAAATACAAGAAATGATACTCAAATGTAATTTTGTTTTATATTTCTTACCAGTTGCTGTTCAAAGATGAAATTAACTAGTTGTGAACTAATAAGATTAAAATCTCCCAAAAAAGTTAGTTTAAAACATCTTTAAACAGGTAAACCCTCAAAATGTATTTGACAGTCAATTATTATAAAATGCAAAAATTTATACATAGTAACATGAATACATAGTGATACCATTATTCTCACATTACAAGAAAATGAATCGGATTACATGCAATCTTCACAAATTTGACATAAAATGAATGAGTAAAAGGTAAAAAAAACATTGAAATACACTTTGAAGTGACTTCTGGGAGGCATTGTAAAGTTATTTGCGATGTTTGTTGATTTTCAATTTAACACTTTGTACTCTTTAAGAACCTCATTAATAGAGATAACAATAAAATATTGGTAGAATGACTAAAATACAGATATTTTTAATTAATAGTACATGGGAATAAATTGACATTTGAGCTGTTCGACTATACAAGACTTAGCTATGATCTAAAGGTACTTACCGATTTATTATAGGGTGCTTCCAACATAGCTTCTACATCTAAATCTTCGGCCATTCTAAAACAAAAAATTCCGAATGGTGAGATTGATAAGTTTAGACTACGCTAAGGCTCTCGGAACTAACGCATACGTAGTACGTTTCACACGCTTAATAATTATGTTGAGAAATTTTACGAATGCCCCGTTTCGTTTTTGTTAAGTTGTTTTGATTCGTGATAGATAAATTACTGGAGCAATGTGGGGAAATTACACCACACGGACACAAAATGGCGTCTACGTAACCGTAACGACTAGAAGTAAGGTTTGTTTGTGCATCTGGTTGGGTTTTTTGTATTTTATTAGGTACATTTTGTTTACACACTTACCTAGTGTATAGGATAGTACTCGATAGTAATGGATATGCACAAATGATGAAGTTTTTATAAATTTCTAGATAATTTTCGTAAAATTAATTAGAATATGAGTAATTTGGCATCAGTGTTGCCCATAGAGTAATCAGTAAAGTAAAGTAAAGGTGTTGCCATACCAGCCATAGACCACAGAAAAATTAAAAGCGGCTTGACATGCTTTCCAAACAAGTAAATAATTTAATGTCTTTGTTTCCAAACCATCAAAAACTCAAATGATTGAGCAGGGCGTTCGGCTTAGCGTGTGACGGGCTTGCAAGCTGCAATTGCTTTGGTGTAGTGTGCAGATCCACCGATCGTTGAGGTTCGGTTTTTGTGCGCAAATCAAAGAAAGCTTGAATACATTATTTTTGATTCATACAAAGACATTAAATTATTTACTTGACAATATCTTAAATCTCTTTGGATTCATACAATCAATTTTAGGTTAGAAGGTCTAAGGTACTGTACATCATACTAATTACAAAGATACAATCATAGTTACATCTAAAGGCTTTTGCTGTTGTTTGCTACACGTCTACAAAAAAAACGGCAGCCTTGCGACGCGTTGAGGCCGCGCGGCCTTTAGTGGGGACGCGCCTTTATAAGCACTGACGAGCCTCGGCCACGCGGCCCTAGTGGGGACGCGCCTTAATATATTCTTAATCAGCTATCCAAACTAATATTATAAATGCGAAAGTAACTCTGTCTGTCTGTCTGTCTTTGGTTTACGCCTAAACTACTGAACCGATTTGTGTGAAATTTTGTACAGACATAGTTTGGAACTTGAGAATGGACATAGGATAGTTTTTATTACAAAAAATAAAATAAAAAAATAAATTTATTCCGGACATACAGCGCCATCTATTGGCCAAGAGTCGGCATCAATTCAGTACTGAAAATTCATCGGAAAAATGTAAATAAATAGTAAAAAGGTATGAAAATATAATATAATACAACTTTTAGTACAAAGAAAATGCTCTAACGGAGTATAGATAATTCTATTAGTACCATATGTCGAGTTGGTGATCGCGCAATGGTGTCGATCGTTACACGAGTTCGGTTCATGCAATGATATATAAACTACGTCATTGGGTTCATGTTATTGTTTTAATTCATCGGAAAAAAGTAAATAAATAGTAAAAAGGTATGAAAAAAATAATATCAATATAATAAAACTTTTAGTACAAAGAAAATGCCCGAACGGAGTATAGATAAATAATCCGAGTTGTCACTATGCTCGATAGATGGCGTTGGGATCGAAATAGATCGCGCTATGGTTTCGTTACACGCATTTGGTTGGGTATCGGCCGAGCGCTTCGGTACTGTCGTGGAATTGTGGATTGATCGTTTCGTAAATTTAAAATTGGCTCCGTTGTATTAGTAGATTAAAGGGTTTATTTGTTGGGTTGTCTGGTGGTTGTTTTCAAAATTAGTTCCGTTGTATTTGTCGATTAAAAGGTTTATTTGTTGGGTTGTCTGGTTGTTGTATAATGTAAGTTTAGTTTGATCTCGATTATTAGTAGATACTAAAATTGTATGTCTAAATTCGTTTTAATTTTTAAATTAATTAGATCGTTCCTTTTAAATTATTTAGTTTTAAGTAAATGGCAATAGTAAATGTTACTAGACCGACACCGAACCCAAAAATGTGATTAAAAAAATTTTTGTCTGTCTGTTTGTTCAGGCATCACGCAAAAACTACCGGTTCGGTATAATTATTCTTTAATATCCTGGGCACCACACTGGGTACTTTTTATGCCGGAAAAGTATCTTCTAAATATATAAAACTCAAAGGTGACTGACTGACTGACTGACATAGTGATCTATCAACGCACAGCCCAAACCACTGGAGGGATCGGGCTGATATTTGTCATGCAGGTAGATGTTATGACGTAGGCATCCGCTAAGAAAGGATTTTGATAAATTCTACCGCAAAGGGATAAAATAGGGGATGAAAGTTTGTATGAAAAATCTTATTCCTTGAGTTAATAAACTTGAAACTTAGCACGAATACTTATCTAAATAAATTATGAAGATTGTCAGTTTTTTTTTCTTCTAAACTACCCCGTTATAAGGGATTGGGGGGTTTCAAATTTGTATGGAAGAATTTTAGCAAGAATAATATGTATCAGGGTTTTTTGAAAATCTACCCCTGACGGGCTGAAATGGGGTAGTAAATTTTTCAGGGGAGGATTTTACTGCATGGCTTGATTAACTCGAAAATTAGTATAAATAATCTTTGAGTCAAGTTATGAATACATCCCAAACGATTTTTTTTAAATTCCACCCCTGTGGGGGTGAAAAGCGGGGATACAGTTTATATGAAAAATCTTATTCATTTAGTTAATAAACTTGAAATTTGCCTAAGTAAGTAATAAAGTTTATCATTATAAGTTTTTCAAAACTACCCCTCAAAGGGGGATATAGGGGTGTTAAGTGTATGTCGAAGAAATTGAATGCGCGGTCTGAGTAACTCGACACTCAGTATTGATACTTTTGACAAAAAATAATTAATAATAAATATGTAAAGTTGTAGAAAATTTACCACTGACGGGACAAAAACGGGTAATTCGGTTTTTAAGGGGAGGATTTGAACTTGAAACTGTATGTTACATTTTCACGCCTAAACCACTGAACTTCTGATTTGGCATAGATATAGATGGCATCCTGGGGAAGCACATAATTTTTATCCTGTTAGCACGTTCCCGTGGGATAATTTCCGACATCCACGCGGGCGAAGCCGCGGGCAGAAGCTAGTACTAATAATAAAGCTGAAGAGTTTGTTTGAATGCGATAATCTATGGAAGTATGTACCAGAAAAATTCTTTTTGCATTTGATAGCCCAATTCATTAGGAAGGCTATAGGCTATTTAACATCACGCTATGACTTTTAAGAACTGTGCAAACAGAAAAAAGTCAGCAAGGACGCTAAACGAAAACGAGGAGATAGCGCGAGCAGGTGATGCGATGCGACCCCGGGTATGAGAAATTTCACGCGGACGAAGTCGTGGGCAGAAGCTAGTTACACATAAATATAAAATCCCCAAGGGTTAAGCAGAGGTGTAGTATGTACATACACACGGCTACACATGAAGCTATGCAAAACCAGTATTGGCTGACCGTTCATTGTGAGAAAATATCATACAAAGTGAGGTCAAGACAAACTGGTTTTATATAACTTGACGTGTAGCCGTGTGTACATACCTTAAAATATCACACCTAAAGATATACCCCGCACTATTTAACCGTACATTTTTGACGTTTTAACCTCACTTAACTATAATCATTGTTTATAAATAAACCCCATAAAATCTAACTTGTACTCTAACAAACAATACAAAACACAACTAGGTATGTACCCACAGAAATCTAAATAAATAAATTATAAGGTAGACAGATGCAGACTCATTCACCGCGACTAAATAGAACGTTATTTGTTTTTGGTTGGTTGTTATTTGTAGATTAGTGACGTGTGTTTAATCTATTAGCGGTGTTGTAGTTCATTTTGAAATGCAAGGAAATTTAAATATTGAGATGAAAGCAGATATTATCGCGCTGCGTAAAAGAGGACTTAATATTATATCACAGATATTTGATGAAACCGGACTGAGTGTGAGTGATTTAATTATTTTATCGATTTTTTTTTCTAATTAAAGTATAACTGCTGATCCTTTTAGTTATATTTTTAAATGTTTTATATTTATCATAAAGCCTAAATAGAAGAAAAAAAATGTTGAATATAAAATATAACATTAAGTATTGTAATAATAATATAATATGTAACATATCTATTTTCAATTTTTTTTTTTCAAATTGGTTATATTCGTATTTGGCTAGTAGCCTAACAGTACTCTTTTTTTGTTTTAGAGAAATACCTACTGTGAGTCGGAGGGTCAAAAGATGACCCCAGCTAGTCAGTCAATAATGAAACAAGTGGTTTCATACCAATGAGTTAGTTTGCCAAATTATTCGACACATCTTTACGAACCATTCGCCGTGCAAACGCCCATATTTGATTGAAAAACATAAACAAGAACGTTTACATTTTGCGATACACCGATGGGAAGCACGGAATGAGAGATAAGATAAGAGGAACAGATATATGTTTCAATATTGTTTGATTCATGCGCCAGCGTTTACATGATAGCATTGATAATAATGGGGGTTAAACAAAGTAATAAGTTATAAATAAATTACAAATTGATTTTAGTAATATTAAAATAATATTGTGTCATATCCGTATTAAGGATTATTTTGAGGTTTAGTTTCAATCTTCTTTTCATAATGAAAATGAATACTTAAGCTATAACCGCATAATAAAATTTGTATGACCTACATGTATTTGTTCCGAGTCTGGGTGTTTTTCTATCTATAATATGTATGTATTTACAAAAAAAAAAGTATATAAGTAGTTTATCAGCCATCTTGTTACCATAACACAAGCATTAGGTTGCTTAGCTTGGGACTAGATGGCGCTGTGTGAAATGTCCAGGGATATTATATTATATATTATAAATACGATTTGTTAACTTTGACGTTTGAGATAGGCAACTAAAGTTAAAACGAACGCACTGGCAGTATACTGAGTAATTTAATTGTATTGTGACAAGGAGTCCACACTTTTTTTATTTACGTGGGTAGATTTGCTAGTTGTGATTTCTTAGATTACCCACACACATTAGTAGTTAAAGCACAATATTATTATATTACTAAGATACAATATTTTAAGTCTAAAGGTTGTAGTTCACTGATTACCTGCTTTACTACAATAAATTGTTCTTTATGAGAAAATAAACTGTTTTGACTAGAAGTTTATTTATTTATTTTGTTAGGTAGTTTATAAAATTATAACGAATAAATAATTTGAAAAATCATTTTTATTTTAACTCCGTATAACAATACCAATATAATAATGAAAATAAAATAATTATTCTTGTTTATTAATCTATAAAAAAACGAATAACAAAATAACCGATAAAGATTATTGTTGGAATAGAAAAATAAAAATCCCAACTCGAGATTGGAACCCAGACCTATGCGTTCATTAATCCAATACCTACGTAAAGCTACCAGCTATCGGTACTTGATGAAATGATTTAGCATTGGTATGAACCAACCAGGGTCATGCGTAATTCTAATTACGTAGCCTGTGTGCAAAAGCGACGGAATGTTTTTTGTTTCGTTCGACGCCAGCCAGTGTGCGAATTATGAGGTGAGCGTTCTGTGTTGATACATCACTTTATGCACACAGACGTAGGTACGGCCTTTACCGCGCGTTCACAGCAATACAGTCCTTAAGGTCCTACATTAATAACCGCGACTGTACATACTTCTCTTTTCTGTCTTCTGTTCTCTTTTGTGCCGATCACAAATTAAACGAAAACTAGATAAAAATGTATTCAACTTGGAGTTAAGCTCAGTTAAAAGACGAGCAAAGGAAAAGGGAAGTGTCTACGAACATTCTACGAGTTTTCATTCTATTTGATTCATACTTACTAATTCCATGCCCAGAGCTGTATCAGAGTCGTCAGAGAGTCCTGTCAAATGGTTTATAATTAGTCTGTGGACTGTGTGGGTATGGTAGGTAGTAGGGCCTAGACAGAATAAAGTAGGATTTTGGGCAATTTTGGGCGTTTTTGGGTTCGGATCAGTTCGGATTTGACGAAAACCTGGAAAGAAAAGTTTACAAGGCATCGCATCGCATCACAGTTAAACCAGAAGTTAATTTTAATTCATATACTATTGCCGTTGTTATTGTAATATTTACTAGGTACAAGGAGGTAAGTAAAAATAATTATTTTCTAATTATTGTTTTTCTACAATGGATTATTTTTCATGTTAAAACTTCCATTAAAGATTCTTCAAAATTTTGATCTTACAATGGGCCCATTTAAATACGTGCACTGTATAATGTGGGTAATAATATATGGTCTTCATTTCAGGTTTCTACCTAAAACATGACAACAGCAGCAAGACCTACTTTTGACCCAGCACGGGGGGGCACAGGACGAGGAGAAAAAGATCTAAGTGCAATATCTCGACAGTATTCAAGCCGAGATCTCCCTGGACATACTAAGTTGAAATACAGGTAGGTGAAGTAACTCAATGTTTAGCATTTGATGACACTAGACAAACTTTCTCAGTGTAGTTGAACCTCTGTCATCAACAAGTCGCACTATGTTATTTCTCTAGTACTATTTCCATTCATTTGGAAGACAATCATTTAGACAACAGTTATCAGACAGTTTATCAAGTAAATAGTGAAGTTTTGCACTTTTTAACTGGTAACTGGGTCTCTTGTTGTTGATAGGGTTGTAACAATTTACATACAAACTAGTTTATTTATAAACTTCTGTACACCATGTTCCATAAATTAGTAATATCTTAGAAATACAATGAAAGCTTGTTACTACATGCTATATGTGATAATTTATAAAAGTATTTTCTTCTATTAATAAGACTGATTTACAACTGTATTTCATTTCATGCCCTTTTTGCAACAAATGTTGTAATATAATCATCGGTTATTTTTAGGGAACAGGGACAAGGTACCACAGATGAGTTACGATCAAGAGACTTCCGCAAGGAGTTAGATGAGAGGGAGAAGGAAGGTAAAGGCTCAAGCACCAGGAGACTTACTGAGCCCATAACTAAGAGACCTAAAATAGACCAAGTTCCTGCTGCAAGCTTGGACGCTGATGATCCTCTTGAGGGCGACTCATCAGATTCTGATGATTCTGATGATGACACTGCAGCACTGTTAGCAGAGTTAAATAAAATTAAAAAAGAAAGAGCCATAGAGCAAGCTAAAAAGGTACATCCCTTATTTTTATGTTTTAATACTGCGGGACACTAACTGCCCCCAGATGTAATAAATGTCTTGTTCAGTGTCCTTCAACTGATTAACCTATCAAACACTCGCCTACTTAAAGCTGTTTGGATGTAAGTGCTTAACGTTTTTCACAATTATATTTATTGTCATTGCAACTGTATTTGTCTTATGAACCAGTGGGGTCCATACAACATTTAAGAGGTTAACAATCACAAATCATTACATATGAGGGGCGTTCAATGTATTCTCGGTATTAGGGTGACTTGCTAATGATGTGGGTAATTAGACTAATGAATTAATTAATGACATTTATCTAAGGGTATAAAGGTAAAATTTCATATAGTTGTCATCATAAGTTTGCTAGTTATCCTTAGTTAACGGCAACTTTAATGGCTAACGTGACAATGTTGAAGAAAATTGACCACTGCACTGTTATAAAAGTAAGGAATATATCCTTACCAAACAAGGAAAAAGTCAAAAAACTATTTACGAAGAGTGGCTACTTACCAAGATTCTGCACTTTTGTTATCTACGGTTCAAAAATGGGCAGAGAGAGTATTGAAAAGACGACACTCGCTCGGGCGGCCCGGTTACTGCCTCTACGGAAGAAAATGTGAAGAAAATGAAAAAAGTTAAGAAGCTTATACTGGAGGATGCCCGAATGGAAATCAAAATGGTAGCAGCGGTGAACCACCTCTCCGCTGGTTCCATACACACTATTCTTCATGACCTTCTTTACCTTTACCAAAAGTCAGTGCAAGATGGGTGCCGCGAATGCTTACGGCGCTTCAAAAGCAAGTGCGAATCGAGTGCTGTAGAGAGTTTTTAGAGTTCTATGGTGAAGTTCCATCAAGTATTTTCGATCGAATTGTTACTGGGTATGATACGTGGGTTCATCAATTTGACTCTGAAAGTACGCAAGAGTCCATGCAGTGGCACAAGAAGGGTACTGCGCCCCCTAAGAAATTCAAATTCGTTCCATCCACCAGAAAATCATGGCCGCAGTGTTTTGGGGCTCAAAGGGAATTTTGTAGATTGAGTACACAAAAAAAAGGAGAAACCATAAACGCAGCATCCTACGCATCCACTTTAAAGACGGGGTAAATTGACCACCGGTGTGTTGCTTCTTCACGACAACTCCCCGGTCCACACGGCGCGTGTTTCCAAGGCCGTTGTGCGAGATTGTGGTTTCGAAGAAATTAACCACCCACTCTATAGCCCGGGCCCCGGCCCCGAGTGATTATTACTTGTTCTCTAATTTGAAAAAAGTCCTTCGTGGGAAACGATTTTCCAACGATGAAGAGCTAAAGGCAGAAATAAATGCTCATTTTTCAGAGAGGAAAGTTATTTTTTACAGGGTATTGAAAAGTTAATTTCGAGACGTAATAAGTGCATTGGGGGTAATGGCGATTACATTAAAAAATAAAATTATTTTAATTGAATTTACGTCTTTTTTCATGCCGGTACCGAGAATACATTGAACGCCCCTCATAGTATGGTGCAATTTTCCCAACATGAATATTCTTGATTTTTGCAAATAAAATTGGGTAAGCTGTCATTATATATATCGGAGAAGGTATGTCTGTCTCGTTAACATCAGGCATATTTTAATTACTGTGGGCGTACTATGGGTAGTGTTGGTTATAGCGCAATAGAAAAACAGTTTGCAGTTTAAATCAGATTATAATTTACGAACAAGGTAGTCACACTAGCGAATCACACACTGTAGGTACACAACTCAACGATACGGAACGCGAGACAGTTTCTAAGCACATTTTGTTCTTTCTTTCTTCTTCTAGCTGTAGCTCTCGTACCCCTCCACGAACTCAGGCTAAACTCTGTCTAGCGCCACGAGATGGCGCTGGCGTTCCGAATATTCAAATGAATTCCGTATGACTCCGACATATAAATTTATTTTTTATTTCAGGAAGCTGAAAGAAAGCAGGAAGAAGAAAGAATTCGGATGGAAAATATTCTATCTGGAAATCCTTTACTGAATTACTCTTCAGCAGGACAGAAAAATGATTTGAAGGTAAATCTTAAGTAAAAGTGACTTGCCAAAGGAATTTTAAGAAATAAAGTGGCAATAAAAAAAGAAAAATTGATAAAATTCCAATGAAATTATTATGATTTGTTCTAGGTGAAAAGGCGGTGGGATGATGATGTTGTATTTAAGAATTGTGCTCGTTCAGAGCCCGAAAAGAAAGGCAACACCTTCATCAATGACTCATTGAGATCAGAGTTTCACAAGAAATTTATGGAAAAGTATGTGAAATAGGTGATTCTGAATTTACTAAGAATATAAAATAGATAATTATTGTTTATTTTTAATCATTTTATTAAGAAATAAATCTGACTATGGTGTACAGTCACGAGCAAAAGTATGTATATACTCGGCCTTATTCAAAAGCGATTTACTCCTTTATTTTTTAATGAAATTTTATGTTGTTACGAACATAGCATTGTCTAACCCATACGTTTATGTAATGTGTCGTATTTCAATGTTGCATTCGTTATTTCTAATTGAAAGTTGCCAAGTGTTGACATATTGGTGCTCGTGACTGTACAAATATTCAAATAGCCCCTTTGGCTTGTTTAGTTTTTTCAGTGTTAATTAGGCATGGTACAGACCTACTGACTTATGGGCTATATTCATGAGAATTTCTGTTGTAAAACATGCTTTTCGAAATTCAGCTTGATGGTGTGATGTTGTGTGTAAAATAGTATGAGCTAGGAGAAATCTTGTGTACATTTGGGTTGTAATTTGCAATAGTTATAATGATGCTTCATTCAACTAAGGGCTGATTTTTCCAACACCAGATAATTTTTTGAGTTTTTGACAGTTCTTCCATACAAAATCTGTCAGATGTCAATTTTATTTGACGAATAAAAAATATCTGTCGATTGCAAAATCAGCCCTTACACAAATACCCCGACTTTTTATTAGACCTAAGTACCTCTATAAGATAATGTAAGTACTATGTAAGGATGTAGCTCGCGATTTTATTTTAATATACAATAAAAATATTTGATTTCTGTTTTGTATCTTTCTATATCCCATCTACCTATACATAATCATAATAGAATGGTAACGAAGTCCACTGCACACTTTACATACATACATACTACTACATTGCATACCTACTTTTGAAAAAAAGTAATTGCTATGAGGTGTGGGAACGAGTCAGATGCCAAAAATATACCTAGTTTTATAAAAAAATTGTGTTTGTCTGGATGTATGTTGGAGGGAGTCGCGTTACGTCCGCTACGCGTAACGTCGTCGCGTCGCGATTTTTTTATTTTTATTTATTCAAGGCGCATGAAAGTGATCTCATTAGAAAACTTACCTCGAAGTTTAGCGGAATTTAAGCGGTGATTTCGTTTATCCACCCCAAAAAATCCACCCTAAGGTGGATACGCGGATACGCATGTCCGAGACTTCACCCTAAGTCTATAAACTCCGTTTATCCAACTAAGCCTAGGGTGGATTCTCGGACATGCGTTACCGTGTATCCACCATAGGCATATCACCTTAGGCACAGATTACTAAATAGTTACCCTTAGGGTGGATAAACGGAATAATCGGCGAAAAACTTTTCTCTTCCATTTTCAATTATTGTAGTAGGTAATAGTGTAGAGTAATTCTACACTATTACTACAATAATGAATGAATTATTATTCATCAATTCAACGTCCACACGCGCTTCCGTTTTCCGGAAAAGAACGGGAGTTACCGACTTAGCTTGCAGAGTAAGCAAACTGAAATGGAAGTGGGCTGGCTATGTTTGTCGAAGGACCGATGGCTGGTGGAGCAGACGAGTCCTGGAGTGGAAACCGCGTATCGGCAAGCGTACTGTGGGACGCCCCCCAGCTAGATGGACGGACGACCTAAAGAAGGTGACTGGGACAGACTGGATGCGGAAGGCGGAGAATAGGGTGTTGTGGCGCAGCCTGGGAGAGGCCTATGACCAGCAGTGGACTGCAATAGGCTGAGTTGATTGACTGATTGACATGCGTTTCACTCCACATTACTTGCCACTTTAATGTTTTCTCTGAAAATCTGAATCGACAAACATGCGAAATATTTACACCCTCTTTTTAATAATATGGCACCTCATCCATTTAAATCATAACATACAACAATAGTTATAATTTATGGTGGGTCAATCATACGGATAGTAGGTAATAAAAAGCGGCCAAGTGGGAGTCGTCGGACTCACGTACAAGGGTTCAGTACCACCGTACAATATCTCAAGTTAAAAGTTCGTATGTATTGCCATTAATTACTAAGATCGAGCATAAGTCGTTGAAAAAAACACGTTTAGGTATTTAATTTTTATTATTTGTTATTATAGCAGCCATAGCAGTACACAATCTGTGAATTTCAATTTACTACGGTTCAAAATATACAGCCCAGCCCCAGCAGTCTCGACAGTCTTAGCGATCGCGTTACGACTGAATTCGGTCGCAAAGTCCCGAATTGACAGGTGTAATGTATGGAGTGACAGGACTTTGCGACCGAATTCGGTCGTAAAGCGTTCGCTAAGAATGTCGAGACTGCAGCCCCTGTGCTACACGGACGGACGAAAGGACAGCGAATCCTTATTAATAGGGTCCCTTTGGGTACGAAACCCTAAAACAGTTATAGAAAAGTCATGAAATGACACCTAACCCATTCGATTGGTGCGATACAATTAGAGGGTTTTTTTTGTGGCATTTGTGTCGGTTCGACATACCTACTGATGAGGTAAGCGACTAATCAAAAATGTTTGAATGCAGTTTTAGCTGCTTTAGAAATAATAAAAATAAAGGCTTCTTCCTTTGAGAAAAAATTGGTTATTTTAATTTTTAGGGTAGGTAGGTACCTTCTTACTTTTTTCCAAGGTCTTTCCACCAACTCTGTATATCAGCTTCATCATTAAGTTTTGTTATCTATTATATGGGTAATAAATACATATACAGGGTGTTATTGACAGCCCTCCACAAAAACACAGGATTGATTCAGCTCCTTATTCTGAATCATATCCCACTGGAAATTTTCTCAGGAAAAAAAAAATTTATGCCGTTTTTTCTGCTGATATTCCTTTATTTCAATGTAAAATTACGTTCTCTGTATGCAACACTCCATTTATGTAAATTAAATAGCTGAAAACAGCCTCGCTCAAGCTCGCTGCGCTGCCGTCCGCTACGTGCGTTTTGCCACGGTAACGATACGTTGCGTGTGAGGTAATAAAACAAATCTGGTTTTTTGGATTCCCTTAATGTTCCTGAAAGAATTACATGTACCGGTCATCTTAATATGATGTACTGAAGCCACCCTATCAGTTTGCGGAGGGCTGTCAATAACACCCTGTAGATAGCTGGTAGGTCGTAAGATTAAATGTGACCAAACTGAGACAAACTTCATCAATGATAACTAGGATTACATTACAGTGGAAAACAAATCATCGAGCATCACTAAGTATATTTAGTAGGTATAATAATAATAATAATAATAATAACTTTATTTGCATCAAAAATATAAGGTATATCTACTTTCTACTGGGTAGGTACTGCTAAGACAATTTTATTGGAACGGGATCACACATGAGGCAATCTCTCGTGTAATAAATTGTTACAGAAGCATCGGCGTCTTTTACATGTAATTAAAAGGTAAGTATGTACTACTTACCTTTTAATGGACATACCTATAGTGATACTTGTGATAGGTAACGAATAATGGTAGGTAGGTACCTAACTAATGGTTTAATTTTTGCAAAATGTGTTTTTTGAGCAATTTTTAGTTTATGTAATGATATAATATTATAATTGCTGATGGTCAATTAACTATTAGTTAAAAAATAACCATTAGATAAACAAAAAAAATATCAAAAACACATTTTGCAAAAATTTAACCATTAGTTACCATTTTTAACAATTGGTTGAGTTTAACTACGGATCAAAAAATCGGCCCTTAGTTAGTAAGTAAGTACCTACTTGTTACCTATAGGTACTTACATTATTTAGTTCCTACTGCGTTACGTGTTCTTGTTTGCACCGCACACTTCGGAAAATGAACATATAATATGCAGTCAGGCTGGCTGGACGTGTCCGGCTCAATGTTTAGTGTTTACGTTATTAAAACGGACGATGTGTGTAAGGCGAAGGCGGGGAGGAATGTGGCGAGCGCGGCGCCGGCGGCGGCGGCGGCCCACCTTGAGTGGGCAGGTTGACCGGCTGATCCCGCCGCGCGCCTCTGCGCTCAGTTCTCGCCAGTCGAGTGAGCGCTCCGACAGCGAACATGGCTGGCCAGAAGACGGTGTGCCTGTGCGCGTGTTTTATTTTGTTTACCGTAGCGGCTGATGCCGCCCTCTCTGGATTATACATCGACAATGGCGTTGATCAGACTGTTATACATCACTCGATGACTCGGCATGAACGGATGGTCGTCGAACACGAAATTCTGGAGCTGTTGGGTCTCGGAGAGAGGCCACGTCGAGCTCGAGCGCCTCCGCTGGACCGGTCGGCGCCTAGCTTCTTGTTGGATGTATACAAACAACTGGCTGAAGAACATGAGCAGGCTCGCCCCACACGCAGCTCTGAGATGGCTCTCAGCGGAGATGAGCAACACGCCATCGACGAGAGCGACCTCATCATGACCTTTCAGAGCAAGAGTGAGTTTAATTTGTGGATATTTAACCAAATTAGTTTTTATTAGATGCTTCAGATTTAATTTAGAACTGGATATTACACGTGGTAGGTATTATCCTGTTATGTAGTAATAAGTATATCTATTATTGTTAGGTATTGTTAACTCCTGAACAATATAAATGATGATGAGTAAAATGTGTGTAAAATGATGGCATTTGTTTATTGGAAAGAGAGGCCACCGTTCATAAAACATCATATGGCACTCGGTAATAGTGTAGCTTTCTATCAGTGAAAGCTTTTTTGTAATCGGATCAGGACTTCCAGAGATGACCTCTCCTTTCCTCAAACAAACAATTTTACCTCTTAACAGGAGTTACAATATTAACATTCAGAATTTAGGCATCATTAAAGTACTTTTAGCTTGTTCCAATTAATGAACGAGGATACCGCTACTCCAAGTCATTTCGAAATAACAGCGCGTTAAATCGCTTAACAAGACAAAGCCGGTAAAATAAATTGTTAAAAGTTAATGACACATGCTGTTAGTGTGGTCTTTTTCTTTTATTTATGTTCATTGTGGACCTCTTGTTTAGGGACGCCATCAGGAGCATTCCGTTATAATTTGTTATAAACTACCTGGGAGGTTCAGGTAAAGATTACTTAGTAGACAAAAATGTTGAGTCACCATTTTGGTACTTAAACATTCTTGGTATTGTGGATTCGGTAATTTATTACTGGCTTTTTGATTTGACCGCCGCCGGCGACTGTTTACACATTTATTTTTAACTTTTTTTATATACAGGGTGACAGGGAAACTCAACGTATTCCTTGAAAGGGGTTATATTAGAGGTCATTAGCAACAAATGGAGTCCAGTGAACTAGGGGTCAAAACTGGATGGGAAAAATAAAAATTTTGCTATTAAAGACCTTTTATTTTTGAGATTATATATACGTTTTGCAAGCATTTTTTTTAAAATGATCATTCATTTTTTAACTTTCAGAAAAGTATCAATTAAATGTTTGGAGTGGATTAGTTTTTAATTGTATTAAAATCGAAGAACCGACACAGCTCGGAAACCATCCTGTTTTGAACCCTAGTTAGCTGAACTAAATTTGTTGCTAATGACCTCTAGTATAACGCCTTTCAAGGAATCGCCGTCGAGTTTCCCTGTCACCCTGTATATTCTTTCATGTCCATTTGGGCACAATCCCTTGATCTCATAATCTCATCATCTCAATTTAGTAAGAAGGTACCCTTATACCAAATTCGAATAATGCGATCGTGCCTGATGTTTTGGAACAGACGTAAGTTAATTCTGGTTACTGGGATCCAACCTACTTTTTATCCTGAAAACCTAAATGTTTCTACGTAGACGTCTGAGGCGCACAGAGCAGTGGTATAATCATGCACATGTAGGTACATACTATTAAACGAAGAAACTGTCCACGAAGCCAGCCCTTTATAAGTTTGAGTAAGAGAACAAGATTAATGAATGTTAAGATTACTTTAGATACATAATATTGTAACTTGTAACGTAATATGGGTATTTGTACGTACTGGCCACCGGTTCTTTCTGGAATGTTATGTAGTGCTATCTATTCAAGGAAAATAATGAATGGCTCGTTCATAAACAATATTGTTATATATTTATTTATATGTGCTAACTATGTACATTTATCTAGGTCTGAGTAGGTAGGTACATAGTACGTGTTTATGTACATCAAGTCAAGATTTTATATAGTTATACTATACTGTTATCTATCATGGTCAAAGGCCGAACGATTTGCATTTCTGTTGCTTCCGTGGAATGCCTAGATCTCTAATATGAATAAGAATGATTATGAATTCGACTAATGAAATTAGGTAGATCCATATAGTCTCATATGGATCTACCTAATTTCATATTTCAGGATTCGGCTGATATATAATATGTTTTCAGACGGTTCTGGAGATTTTAATATTTATACATAATAATAATATCCCTGGACATTTCACACATATTTATCACATATTTATCACATTTCACACATATTGGATGTTCCGGTTCAGTCGTGATGATTGAGGCTTGTAGAACAGTAGGACTAACGACTTATCACCTCGATCAGTGTATCAACAATTTCGAATACTTAATTTGTATCTATAATCGTTTATATTAAAATTGGGATGATTTACTTACCTACCTACATTTTTTTATAGTCAGAGGTACTTATTCGAAAGGTTCTTATTGGGCTTCAACTCTGAACTCGTCTATTGCAGTCTACTGCTGAATATAGGTCTGCTGGGCTGCACCACATCACCCTGTCTTCCGCCTTCCGCATCATCCAGGTTTAGGCTTGCCTTATTAAAATAAAAAATTCTTTTATAATCTGTGTGTGTAGACATAGTGGCGCGACTGCGAACTTCATCATATTATGTATGAATAGGTAAATACATACATAATTAATTAAGTAATTGGTCGTAGTGAAGTTTATGTAGACACAAGACGTGTCTGGAATGTTTTCTGTTTAATGAATTACCTAACTAACTATGCAAGGGGACTGCATTTGCATGCACTTGTCACTCTAAAAAGCGTAGGTAATTACGGGAGTGAGTAATTTTAGGAAATCATAGAAAATTCTTAAAATTTGGAAAACTGACGCGGTATTTTAGTCTCCTGTATCTTTTGTAGGAATTTTAATATGGCTTATAATCTAATACATATTATAAATACATTAAAGTCACTTTTCGTGTCTCTCTGTGTAAACGCGTTGTTCTTCTAAACTATGCAACGGATTTTGATGCGATTTTTACCATAACGTAGAGACTTTATTCTGAACGGTATATGTGTAAGTAGATATACTTATTTTATAATTTTATAGTAGCGTATTAATGTATAATACGTGACTATAAAACTTAGATAGATATAATGAACAAATCTCGATGTTTTGTCATTTCGTAAAAACCGTGCGAAGCAGGGCCGGGTCACTAGCCTATGTAGGTATAACTGATTGTAATAATGATTCCTGTCAACATCGAGTCGAGAGGCAATATCCAAATTAATACCTACCACCTATGAGCCAAGGCTAAGAGATTCATACTCTAAAGATTGTGTGGAGACTTGATGAATATCTAACACCAGATTCATCAAATTTTCTCGCATGTGACGACGATATGATAGTTTTATGACTCGTTTGAAATTATTTTGGTATATTCCTTTTCTCTCCAAAGTAGGCACCTACCTACTTTGTAAAGTAGGTAGGTACTACGACGTAGTAAGAAATGATTTTGGTATGTTCTTTTTCTCTCCAAAGTAGACACCTACCTACTTTGTAAAGTAGGTAGGTACTACGACGTAGTAAGGTTTCTCCATGCTCATTATGTTTGTTCAAGTCTCATGAATAATCATAATTTCATAATAACTTATGTATTAAACATAACACTTAACTTTATATTTTTTATTTATTATATACACCTGTAGTTGGAGTCAAATTACAACCGGATTATTGGACACCTGTGCACGATCCTTCCTTAAAATATGACAAACTTATTGAATCTTACGTAGTCATTTACGAATGTCTATATTGCATAATGTATAGTAGATATGTCTCTACGTATAGTTCATGTTCTATTCATCATAAAATACTAGATGGACAAACTGTAGTTCTTCACTATTGTATGAGAATACTGTGGTGTCATCTACATCGCCACATGCGAAATACGCATCACACAGATGTCACATAAAATCCTGCATCGCGTAAGCAGAGTTTACCGCGCAACAAGCATTCATACAACGTCCCGACAACAATCGTCGGGCAGTAGCCCACCAGACACGTCACCCGTCTGGTCGGAGGATCCTCCCGTTTCTATGGAGGATGAGTGAACTTTACACCGTGTCCCTCATACCTCCATAATACTAAAGCCGATATCAGACGCTTCACTCGAGTGAATGGTTCACTATGTGTGAGTGAATGGTACTATTGGATATAGATTAACCATTGCAGATGTAGGTATATAGCGAACCCAGGCAAAAGCTGGTATTGAAAACAAAACTATAATAGAGCCATAAACATAATAGGCTTAAAATATTAATTCAGGTGCGTTTTAAATTTTCGTAGCCAAGCGTAGCACCAATGCTGCAATGCTACGACTACGATATGTTCGATGATCATCATCAGTGACATGAAATAATTTTATCTCATTATTAGTTAATGCAGTAAAAGTACTGAGCTTGTGTATGGATGTGGTTAGATAACAGTTCAAAGCTAGCCTTGAAAATAATAACATTAAAAAGGCCTTCCTGGTAGAGGTAGAGTCTACGGAAAAACGCAGCGAAGCACTTAATTTTTTTTATAGGACTGTTTTACTAAATATTTCAATAATTTATACACATATATATGTTTAATATACGAAATACATAGTAGAGTATGGTAAAAATATGATTTGGTAGAAGTAATTATCGGAATGGCTCGACTTAGCTACGAAGTTCTCCGAAATATTACATTAAGGATTTGTTTCTGCCCTTGAAAATCAAATGAGACCTAATAGAATTACAGAAGAGTGTGTTATGCAAGCCCAGTTGCAGTCCAAGCGCTCCATTAGTACCGGCAGAATCATCATGACAAGTAATTGTGTGAAAACAGCGAGCGAAGCGAGCTCGAATATTTCAGCATCCCACCTCGGATAGATTGGGATTTAATTTTGCCTATACTTATACAGAAATACGAGTTGCTTTGTCGAGTTATATGCAAAAAACTCAAGAATATGTAATGAGAACGTACATTGCAAAGCAAGCGAAGCAAGCTCAGAAATGTTTGTACCCCGTCTCGTATAGGTATGGTTTTCTTTTGACCATTCATACAGAAATAGGAGAACTTACTTTGACAACTTATGCAGAAGAGCTTGAGTTTCGGAATCTGGCGTTAACCTAACCTTAGTCGTTTCTCACTCTTATTATTATAATAATCTATTGTCGAATTATAAGTTATCATTGTAACTTTCCAGGGCATCACTTGGGCGCGCTACGTCACGGGCACGGGCGGCACGTGTGGTTCGAGGTGACGGGCGCGCCGGGCGATGCGTCCGCCCTGCTCTCCGCCGAGCTGCGCTTGCACCAAACCCCCACGCACACCGAGGACCCTGCCGCCCTCTACACCGTCGTCGCGCACAGAGTCATCAGCGTCGACAATTTGGGGTAGGAACAAGATCCTGCAGCCCTTTCATCGTTAGTTTACCTCTGATTTTGCATCACTGTCAAAATCAAAGTGATCTTTATTTTCGTTACAACAAGGTTGCTGTTGGGTTGTTGCCAGTGACTAGACTGTCAAAATCACAGTGATCTTTATTCACGTCACAATAAGGTAGTTTTTTTGTTGGGTTGCTACTGTCAGAGGTAAAATAATTAAAGTAATAAATAATTAAATAAACTGTGAAAGGACTGTACCGGCTCGACGGGCGTACCTGTGCTCGGACGTAGTCAGCCGATCGAAATAAACGCGTGTAAAAGAAAGTGAGCGCGTACACTACTTCAATCGAAATCGTCCGATGCCGTCCGATAACTCCCGATCAACCGACGAATCCGAGCTTCTTTGGATTCCTCGTAAGTTTGCCGGCCACTTATTGTTCTGCAAGTGTATTTCAATCTAACATTAGATGTTGAAAAATTAACTACTTAGTTGTATTTAAAATAGGACACCTGCAGTGCAATTCTGTAACCATCTCACCGTGAAAACTTAGGTAAAGTGAGCGTAGAGTGAGCTGTCAGTCCAACTAATTTTAGGGATTGACACATTTTGGAACTACTTTGCGTAGATAGGTATGTAGAAAGACACTAATTATTCATAGCATTGCCAGTTTGTGTTTTTTATATCTTCATGTTCTTAAAGATTATGAATTTTACTGTTTTCAGGAGTTTGCAAATGGAGAAGGTGGCAGCGGTGAACACGAGTGCTGGTGCAGAGGGCTGGCTGGAGCTGAACGTGACCAGTGCGCTGGGCGCGTGGCTCTCCTCGCCAGCTGATAACAGAGGCTTCTTCATCACGCTGCATCCCCACTCACAGCCTGGTACTGTCTTTAACCGCACCTCACGTGTTTAAATTTGCTTATTATTTTTTGGAAACTGTCTGCAGCCCTTCGGCAATACCTACCACTGAAACTGTTTATGGAATTGTAATACTTATTGCAAAGAGTTGTTAATCCAAAATGGGTAAGTTCTTCCATGGTTGTATCAGCTATACTTTGGCTGGGAGATCAGCAACCTTTTTTTTTTAACCTGATGTCGCACCTAACACACTATCAATTTCAATCTGAATAATTTTGAAGGATATTGCTAATGCATTGCTTCACATGTTCAAAAATAATGTAGTCAACAATGTAAATAACGCAATGAATGTTGTTGAACTGTCCAAATGAAAGCTATTGTTACTAATAGTGGTTGCCGTATGTATCTACAGACGATTGATTTAGGTATTTTGTTTTCCAGAACGTCACGTGAAACCAGAAGAAATTGGCTTGGAGGAGCCACGTGGAGTAATTGTGGAGGGGAAGCAGCCATTCTTGGTGGCGTTCTTCAAGAGCGGGCCCAAGCTCGGTGGCGCGGATGCCGGCGCGCGGAGGAAGCGAGAGGCGCGGCGCTGGCGCTCCCACGGGTACTCCGAGAACTATCTCAGAAACCCACTCACAGGTTTGTAGGGCTTACACAACATGTTACAAACACGCTGTCCTATTCGTGAGGGTGTTGATAGGTATCGTGCGGATGTCAAATTCGAAATGACCTAAATGAGTAATCATTACCATTATTAACAGATACATTTACTTTTTTATGGAAACATCGTAGGTACCTATTTGGGGGACTGGTGCAGTTTTAAGATATCCGTTCATCTGACAACTGCAACCTAATCACTGAGTGGAAACGATGTATAAGAAGTTCAGATAACGCCTCCAACTGCAAAAAGTACTCAATTTATAAATCCTGAGACCCGGATAGGTCTCGATGTGTAAAAAACAGTCATAGTGACCTTTGTTAAATGATCTAGAATTCTAGATCTACAAAATGTTATGATAAAAACCATGACATCCTCCACTGACACAGAACATTGATGACTGATGTTACTATCGCTAATCTGATTTGATGTTACCTACATTTTTCCCTTATCTAATAGTAATCATAGCATGATTAATGCTTTGACGGCACGGTTGGCGCAGTGGTTAAACGATTGACTGCTGCGCTGCGTGTCGCGGGTTCGATTCCCGCACGGAACAAATATTTGTATGACCTACAAGTAGTTGTTCCGGATCTGGCTGTTTGTGTATGTGAGTTTAAATATTTGTAAACGCACCCACGATACAGGAGAAATTCCTAGTGTGGGGCAAAGTTTTTTAAAAAAAGAAAAGAAAAGAAAAAATTGTTGCTCATAAATAGGAAGTACCTATAGACACGACAAATAAAAACAAACTTCGAGTGCTGGCAACACTAGCCAATGTCAATATCAGTCCGCAACTTTATATTTTATTTTATTGTTTTTTCGAATAAAAAGTGCCTAAAATATAGTTTAAAATATTCGGTGCATGATAGTACACTAGTGACAGTGTTATCATAAGGAGATTCTGTGCAATATGTTCAATGTGACGATCACAATATTTTGACTAAATGACCGGGAATTATATAATTAACCTATTATTAGACAGTGTAACAGTGTTCTTAAAGACGGAAATGACTAAATAGTGCCTTATAACGAACAAGAACATAGTTTAAACAGTGATATATACAAACTAGTACATAAAACCAGTAGTGATTTTAAAACTTTTCAAGTTCTAATGTAAACAGTCAGATGATTCATTCGGCACCATTGCCATAGAGAAAAATAGAATAGAATAGACATTGACCATTATTGACCAATCACAAACAGCTGATAAAAAATTTGACATTAAAAATATCGTTCAGAAACCGATCTCAGCGAAAAACACTCGACTTGATCACGAGTCTTTTGGGGCTTCATTAAGGCACGGTTGCCATGATAAAATAATAAACAATTAATAATTTGTGTAGCAGGTTTGACCTACTCGACGTATCGCCGGTTCAAATCTCACAAAGTGAAATACTTTTTGTGTTATATTAATTCTTTATAATAATACCAACGAGGCGTAAATATGAACTTCTTCGAGAATATTACTCTCCGGCGAACGCGTACCCGTACTCAATCACTCAATGAAAGTATAGTGGAACAATGTAATAATTCCAATGACTCGTCCATAGATGGCACCACACACAGCTTACCTACAATATCGGATGATGAAAACGACGAAGTCACACAATTAAAACAACAAATTGACCAACTCAACTCAGAATTACTGGCGGCCCATGAAGAAATAAATAATTTATCATGTGAAAATACTGAGCTAAAGAGAACGATAGACTCGCTAAATAACAAAAATAAACTTGTAAAAAGAGTAACTAAGAAGCTAATTAGTGACATTGGGACACCTAATAAGGAGCAAGCCACTCCTATTCGAATTTCAAATACACATAAGAAACTGGAAAGTTCTACAATAGCTTTAACTCCAACACATGTAAATACTGTGGTTGCGAAACAGATTAATACAATACAAAATAGTCCATCGGACACCGTTAAACCAAATATGGAGGTAGTTAACAATAAACACCAACAAAAACATAAATTGTGTATTCTGAGTTCTAATAAGGCAAACAAGATCCTATCAATAGCAGAAACAACATTCCCGAACTATAATATATGTCACTACCTCAAACCATATTGTGGGATTAGGCATCTCGTCAGCGACATCGATAAAAAATTAACTACTTTTACGACTGATGATTACTGCATAATTCTCATCGGCGAAGAGGACTTCAGCACAACAAACAACTATCATAACCTAATTGTTAATTTACGTGAAACACTTATAGCTGTGAATAACACAAATATTATAATATGTTTACCTACGTATAAATACAGCTATTACTCTAATATGTACAACTTAAGAGTAGAATTATTCAATAACCTTTTATACAATGACATTCAGATACACAACTATGCATTTCTATATGACTCTAATTACGATTTACCCTGTGATTATACAATGTTTTCTAAGTTAAATGGTGTAATTAATAATACTGGTATGAACAATATTTTTTGCAATGTAAAATATGATATTGACATGACCTTTCATAATTGTTTTTCTAATTCTAATAATATAGACAATATCTCACATAAAATAGATGCTCCTGAAACTGGGAACAATCAAAATTTTTTTCTTGTATAGCCATATTCATGTTATTCATCAAAACACAAACGGTTTAATAAGTAAATCGGACTTATTAAACTTACATATAAATGATCTTGCTAGTCTTGGTAAACACGTGGATGTACTTTGTGTTACAGAACACAATATGACAGAAGAGGACCATTGCAATCTTTGTATTCCAAATTATACTCTTGCTACCTTCTATGCAAGAAAGTCCCGGAGAGGTGGCTCATGCATCTTAGTAAATAATAAACATCCGTATAAAATTCTCGACTTAAAAGAATATTGCAGTTCTTGTATCTTAGAATCTTGTGCAATTGAATTAATCGAACATCAAATAATTATAGTCTGTATTTATAGATCTCCTAAGAATAATATCGACTCTTTAACTTCATTTTTCTATAACTTTGATGGAATCTTAAGGAAAATATGTACCAATTCCAAAAAAAAGGTGCTGATTTGCGGAGACTTTAACATCGATATTTTGAAACCCACGAAAATGTCAATGCAATTTCAAAATCTCTTACATAGCTTTAATATGAAATTAGGTGTGCGTGAACCAACCCGGCTAGATAGCGGTACATGCATCGACAATATTATACACAATGTAAGAGGATGTGTATGTGAGGTACTGGAGCTAGCCGTCTCTGACCATACAGCTCAAATTATAAAATGTCCTGTCAAAAAGACCTGCACGATCACACACTGGTTCTCTTATAAACGCGATTTTTGCCAGGAAAATGTCAAAAAATTTAAAGAGGCTCTCCAAAGTCTTAGTTTTAATAGTGTTTATAGCTGCAAAGATCCAAACAATGCATTTAAAGAATTTCATAGCCTATTCAAATTATTTTACGATCTGTGTTTCCCTTTAAAGAAAATAAAAAATATAACTACTAAACCGCAGAAATGGATCACAAAAGGCATTAAACTGTGCTCTAAACGTAAACGTGAGATGCTATGGACCTGCAGGCGGCATCCAAATGTAGTCAATAAACAAAGATATAATTCCTATTCCAAACGTTTAAAAACAATTATCAAATTGACCCAAAAATCGCAAAATAGCCATTTTATCAATAACGCTGTAAATAAAACTAAAGCAACCTGGAGGGTTATAAACTCATCAAAAAATAACATTCCAAGGAACAGTCCTTATAAACTCCTTATTGACAATAAATACGTAACAAATCCAACTGACATTGTAGAACTATTTAATAATCATTTCATTGACCAAATACAGCCAACAAACAATTCTGACCATAAAATAACATTAACAAATTCAAACATGAATTCATTATTCTTATCACCCACAGCCCCAATTGACATTAATAAAATAATTACGACTCTGAAAAATACGAATAGCTCTGGCTTTGACGACATTGAGACTAAGATAATAAAAAGCGTAGCTGTTGAAATTTCACCTGTTTTTAGCTTTATTACTAACCTATGTATAGAATATGGTGTTTTTCCCGAAGACATAAAACTGTCCATAATAAAACCACTACATAAAAAGGATGATCCTCAAAATATACAAAACTACAGACCCATTGCTCTTCTTTCAATATTTTCCAAAATAATTGAAAAGGTTATTTATAGCAGTATATACATGTTTCTTGAAAAAAATGGCATTTTAACTAAAGAGCAGTATGGTTTTAGAAAATGTAAAAACATAAACATGGCCATTTATGAACTGATCAATGAAATAGTTACAAATATGGACCAAAAAATACCTGTAACAGCCTTATTTATGGATATGACAAAGGCTTTTGATTTTGTTGACCATGGAATCCTTCTAAATAAGCTACATAAATATGGCATTAGGGGCAAAGTTTTAAACTTAATAAAGTCATACCTTATTGGCAGAAAACAGGTAACTAGTATTTCAGCAGTTGATGTTCAAACTAAAACTGAAATTAATTACCAATCGAGAGAGAGACAAATTTACTATGGTGTGCCTCAGGGAAGTGTGCTTGGCCCTTTACTATTTTTATGCTACATAAATGACCTTCCTAAAACCATACCACATCCTATGACCCTATTTGCTGATGACTGTACTATAGTGTTTTCTGGTAAAAATAGTGACTCATATGAAAATGACATAAACAGTAGCTTAAGTCTAATAATTCAATGGCTAAATAATAACAACTTACAGATTAATTTTAGTAAAACTCAAATAATGACATTTAAACAAAGAACTAAACCTAAAATTCTTGACATTAATTATGACCAAAATAAGATTATTAAAACGGAACGAACCAAATTTCTAGGTATTTGGCTAGACGAAAACATGACTTGGAATACACACATGGAGATTATGATAAAAAAAATTCATCAATTCTGCTATGCTTTACACAATTTGAATAAGGTTGCAAATCGTAATACTGTCCTTACAGCATATCATGCATATGTCTCCACAACTCTTCGTTACGGCATAATATTTTGGGGCAACTCTACCAATAGAGAAATGGCATTTAAGGCCCAAAAACAATGTCTTCGAGCCATATGTTTGTTAAAAACCACCGAAAGTTGCAAACCATTTTTCGTGAATTTAAAAATACTTACGCTTCCATCTCTCTATATTTATGAAATTTCAATATTTGTTAAGGAGAATCTGTCTAAATTTGAAAAACTTAATACTAGACGTCACCAAAGCACACTAAAGTCAAAAAAACACAATACTGCACTTTTCTCAAAGAGTTGTCTCGGCATGGGTCCAAAGATTTTCAATAAACTGGCAAAAACTTTAAAAAGCATGACCAACATAAACCATTTTAAATCGCATCTTAAAAAATTCTTGATTGAAAAGGCTTACTACTCTATCAATGAATTTTTAGATGATAGAAGCATAAAATAAAAAATGTCTGATCCACATGTTGTTCTATCTTGTTTGAAATAGTTTTATTTAGTTTGTAGTTTTTTATGCCTAATTTGTACGCCTTGCAAGGCAAAACATAGTGATACAACGCAAATTTTATACCATGTACCATATTACCTATGTTTAACAAATAAAATACTTTGACTTTGACTTTGACTTTGAAATATAACCGTCTTGTATGTCGTTTCAGATACGTCACATTGGACAACGAGAAGCTGTGAGATTCAGACACTCTACGTCAGCTTTAAGGATTTGGAATGGCAGGTTAGTGTCAAATTAAACCAGAAATCTAAGAAGTTGGACACCGAGTAGGATGTAGGCTAGGTGGAGCAACTATCTACGCAGGGCTCCTGGTAACAGCTGGATGAGAGTAGCCGAAGAATGATTTAAACGTGTTATAGGAGAGGCCTATGTCAGTAGCCTCATATGGGCTGATGATACGATTCGCATTATATGCCAAGCAAAACAATTTGAAAATACGGTTTATGGCCGATTCCTATAATTTACGGACCATTATTGGTTAAATTTAAGACTCTTGTATCTTTACCAATAATGAAGCAAGCTTTGCATAGTAGAGGGTCTAATAAGCAAAGCTTGCTTCATTATTGGTAATGATACAAGAGTCTTAAATTTATATCCCATATGGAAGTAGCAATCACAGGTAAAAGCAAAATTCGTTTTTGTTTATAGCAAGCGAGCATTAAGATGTTCAAGGTAAAATACCTACTCATCAAGAATTTAAGATTCTGGCGATCATGGCTTCCTGCCTATGAACTACCTTGAAAGTCTTTTGGTGTATTTTAATTTGGTATAATACCTACCTAGAAAATTATATATTTGAACTTCAGGATTGGATCATCGCCCCAGACGGGTACGGCGCGTTCTACTGCAGCGGCGAGTGCAATTTCCCTCTGAACGCGCACAAGAACGCCACCAACCATGCCATCGTTCAAACACTCGTGCATCTACTTAATCCTACCAAGGTTAGTGCTCTTGAAGAAAGAAACCTTTTACCTCTTACTAAAATTTCTCCGATATTATATCGAATGGAATAGTCCTTGCCTGGGGGTCTACTCCAAAGTAGTATCGGCCGAATGTTCGGCCGTTTCTTGCTACGAAGTTACTATTTGGTTCGGTTGGTTCCGATCCTACACTCCTACACTCTTTCGAATATTGACTATGGTCCCGACCCAACTGAGCCGATCCGAACTTTTTTCGCATTTTTCAATAATACTTATTCGGTTCGGCCATGTGTCGGTCCGATCCGAACATTCGCACTTTGCACTTCGGAGTAGGCCCCCTGGTTCGGATTTGGACTACGTTTTTCTGACCGTTTTCGTACACTTTTCTATATACTTTTTAGCTTAGGAGAGGGGAACCCGTGCTTTATTCGCATTTACTTTTAAAAAGCCAGTGAAACGAGGAAATGAAAAGAGCAGATGAACGTTCATTCCTATATAATTTTGTCGGTGTCGTGTGAACGTGGAATTCCACCATTCACCATTCACCGTTCACCATTCTCTCAACTGAAGATTCAATTTGCTAACGACGTTATTTCAAAGTCTGATATCTGTTCAATTGCGTTCTTATTTTGCATTTGAAACTATTCTAGGTTCCAAAGCCGTCGTGTGCGCCGATCAAGCTGTCCCCCATATCAGTGCTGTACTACACGGACGACTCCAACGTGATCCTGCGCAAGTACAAGAACATGGTGGTCAAGAGCTGCGGCTGCCATTGATCGAAGAAATGTATTCAACAAAACACTAGTCTCTTAACATTACGCTTCTAAATAAATTAAGATGAAGCTTTAGTTTATTTCATTAATTAGCGTAAGTTTGTGCCTATTTGAGTAAACGTCCATGTTTAAATAACGAGAAAATTATACTTATAATTAATTGTAAAAGCAGAAAATAATGAGCCACGTCTTGCATTTCTTTATGATAATTATATGAATGATGATCATCCCTAGCAGGGGTGATATTTTTTGTGATTAATTACCAACATATTATTAAAACCAGTGATGTAAATGGTATTGTTACTACGTCTATTATGGTTGACTTCTTTTTATTTTTATACAATGATAAATCAAATTATAAATAAATTTTATAATAAATCATTTAAAGGACCGCACTTGTGTCGTTTTATCTACTAAGGTCATAAAGATAGTTGAAAAAGTTTAACGTACAATAAGACCTTCGTGTTGCTTGGAAATAAAATTTACATTTTTATAACTGAAACATTCATTCACTTGTTCATCCGAGAAATCTAAATGTGTTGTTTTTAATCCCCCGAAGGACACAGAGGGATGTTGTAAGTTTAATGTTGTAACACTGTTTCCCTCTCGAAGAATATTTCTTTCATCTTCCCCAATGAAAAGTATCAAAAAACTTAAATTTTTGATAAATATCATTTTAGTGACATTTTTTGTATTAACGTTTATTTTATTTGCCAAGAACTGATAATAATCGATGTAGTTTACAAGGAAAAAGGATCTTTTCTCGTCTAGAATAGATGTTTGATTGACTTGAACTTTTATAGTTAAATTTTTATTAAGATTTATTGATTTATACGTACAAATCACGTATTACGTACGTATTTTCATACAAACTGATAATGTCAATTAATTGATATACACGTGCCCCACGTCAAGAACATTGAATTTTAATAACAACTTTATATGTATTTTGTATGCAACTGTGTTCGTGTCAAGTATCGATTTCCGAGAGCACAATTTAAAATAGGTACTAATGACGCTCTATTTCTTGTTCAGTATACAGAATGCATAAATAAGATGGTAAGGCCGCGGTGCAAGAAGGTGCCCTTATCGGGAAGTACTTCTGAGGTGTGCATCTCATTATTACGAACTAACCTACGCCTTGCCTATGCTTCTGAGGTAACCTGGACTCATAGCTGATATAAGTTTGAAATCGCTAACCCGTCTTGAGCAAGCATGGTGATCAATACTCGTGCCTTCTCTGTATAAGGAGAGGCCTTGGCCCTGCAGAGGGACAGTAATAGGCCTAACCTAGGGTATAACCTATGCCTTGCATACTGTCCTGACTATTTACTTTCTTATTTAAAAACCTCCGTCCCCAAGAAATTTTGGTAAATCGTTGTCTAATAATTTCTCAATTGTTGAATTGACCTATAAGTAATTTACTACTAAGATTTATTGAATTATTATTATTATTTATTTATTCCTATTTTCTATCTAAGCTAAGCTAGCGAGTTATAGGCGTTTGCCTGGTCTAGATTTTGCAATTTTTTTTAATATTTAACTTTACTATTTGCTTTATCTCCATAGACATACTATGGAGATGGACTGTTTACTAATGCAACGTTCCAAGTATAAGTAGGTACTAGGAACTTTGTGTATGTAGTAAATCGATTACTGATAAGAATATAAGTAATGGATTGTGGTTATGTACTATAGTGTTGCAAGTCAACGTTATGCATTGATAAGACCACGTGTACTCGACGTAAGATAATATTGCACATCACTTTAGATGAATTGAACCTCTACTTGAAGAGTCAGGCTCAGGATTGCAATTATCATTGATTTATAAGTGAAGTAATAAAGGGTAAAAGAACACGGACATTTCTGGTTTTATTTTCTTAGATTAGCTGGTCTGACTGACATTTTATTTTGGTGCGGGGTGTGCTAATTTTGACTGGAATTTTGACAAATATTAGCTTAGCTTATATTTTTTTAAACTTTTACGTAATAAAATTTATTTGTATAGTATTAAACTTACCTACTTAATTACTGTTTGTTTGTACATTAACTATTTTCTTAATGTTATCTTGCGTTGAAAGTGTTGAAACCCATTACGTAATATACGTATCAATCTGTATTTTTACATTAGCTAAGTAATTTATATGTGCCAATCGAATAAGTCAGTTTTGTATTGAGTATTTACACATCTTAGTTATTATTATTATGTACAATTTATATGAATAAGATGTAAAATTTTATAATTAAAGGATTTTACTTTTTTAAATTGTTATTTTTATTCATGATTCTCGTTTAAATTCAGCCCCGGATAAGGTGGATTTCTCGAGCTTTTATAACCATTCCTAGCACGAACAACTTCAGCTTCCAACAACTTCATCATTTTTGTTCCCTTATTTTAATTAATTTGGCGCGATCAGCGTAGCAATCTTCTTCTTCCCGTCGTCATCTTAATTTCTCCGTTCATCTTTCTAGCCATGTTATCTTGCACACAGTCCATTCATCGTTTATTTGATCGTCCCCTACTCATAAAGGCATCCACAACCACATTCATACTCAAAACTTTCCACACGACATTTCCTCATTCACCTCATCACATGCCAATACCATGACAACTGATTTCCTTACTACTTTTCATTCACCGGTACCACTTTCAGACTTCCTATTATACTCATTTATTATTCTATTCATTCGCATAACACCACACATCCCTGCTAGCATGCTCATCTCAGCTGCATTGATGCATCGTTTTTGTGGCTCAACGTTCTGATCCATAACATGCCTAAACAAATAGGTATTTTGAACATTATAATGTATAAACGCTTGTTTACACAGCGTTATGAGTAACTACCTATTTACCTGCATTCCTAAGAACCTAGTCTATTTGCACTGCTAGCCACTGCCATCCCAGTTAGGTAAACCCAGTGTTCACAACTCACCTAAGTACCTGTTTATATAGATAATAGATCAATTTTAAAACTATAAACTTCTTGCAAATTAGATGTTTAAAAGTGACCGTAGCCAAGACCAAAAAATAAACTTATTTTGTCTCATACCTATGGGGCAGGAATGTGCTTACTGGTACAAAAGCTATCGTAGAGGCTGGCCGGACGTTTAAGTGGTTGGATGGGTGGTCATTTTTAGCATAGCAAAACCACCACCATTTCCTTTCTTTCTGGCAAGGGAATTTCAGTCAGTGGGAGCAGGTAACGTCATAATAGCCTGATAACTCCTGATCGGTTGATTATAGTTGGGTGTCATTCTGTATAATATCATCGACTTGAACATTTCGATAGGTACTAGATGGTAGAGTTGCGTAAAATATGAAATATAATTTACTATTTAGGATACCTAGTACAGTCAGCAACAAAAGTCAATTAACACTGTTACTTTTACAAATCATCTAAATTGATACAAAATGATGCGATACATTGGTTTTCTCTATTTCATGTAACAGCAAAGAGTTAATTATTCTTAAATATTCTATTACTATAGGTTTTTTAAGAATATTTAGCTCAATAATTAAGATTTAAACAACTAAAGTGTTAACCGACTTTTGATGCTGACCGTACCTACACGAGAATGTGGTAAAAAACTTTTTCGCAAAAACACGAAAAAAGATTAAGTTTCGCAAAGCTTCAGTTCAGATCGATGACATAAGTAATGACACACAATTCATTGTAACCTAGTTTAAAGTTAATTTGGTACAAATATGCCAATAAGGAAACTTTTTGTTGCGACAATGCGAATAAACGTTCGAAAGCATAGGTATTACGCAGTGAATGTGAACATACTATAGCGTTGCTAAGTAGGTACCTGTTATGTTTTGCAAACTGACCGACAAAGCCGTCCTTAGTAGGTAATAACTGCACTTAATTAATTTATTCATTTACCGTCCCTTAAGCCACTTTGCATGTGCATGGAATTTAACATGAATGTGATGGCGTAAAACATGGATCATGTAGATGTTTTTATTATGGTAATTTATACTTACTCAGAAAGAATTAATACTTTTTGTTACGTGTCGCGCGTGTAGGGACATTATCTACGTGCATAACTACAGAGTACTCGTATCCTGACTTGTTTTCATTTCATCATTTCTTTCAGCTGAAATTAAATCAGTTATCAATATATTATCAATGATACAAATAGAATATTTGTTTACACTTTAAATTCTGAGTATACAATCAGTCGTTTCATGTTTTTATCGGCAGATAGGTATCTGATAAACTTTTGAGTCGATGTCTTTGTACAATGTGTATGTGTGACTCGCAACGCGAAGGCGATTTTTGCCAATTTTGAGGGAGCAGAGACTACGGGTTAACAATAATAATATAGGCTATTAAGCACCTTGTATTTTTTTAAGTTAAAGTAAATAGTGTGAGTAACTAGAGTGGTTTAAGTGATACGTAATTCATTTTTAGTGCTGAATTGTTTCGTGACGGGATATCGAAAAATAAAAAGAAACCGCAAGTGTAACAAAAGCTCTGGGCCGCGTCACCGGCGGACGACTTCAAGGGCGCAGCAGCCTCCACCGGCCGGCGCTGATCATATTGGAGCGAGCCGCGAAGCCGCATCATTGCGCCGCCGACGCTTTGCCATAACACACGTTTCGCACGTCTGGCTTTGAAAATAAACAATGCTCAGCACACCGATCGACACCCACCACCTGTTGTGAACATTTGTATGTGGATGTTGGTATCAGTGCCCCGAGCTCCGGGTCTTCTAATAACAATGTGGGTTCTACTTGTTGTGAGTGCAATTGTCTACGCCAGTGCCGATATCATCCAGGAAGCGAAGGTGTTTCATAAGTGTTGTCCGAAGAATCAAAGTTTAGTAAAAGTGTTAAATGGAGAAGATTTTGCCTCCTACCAGTGTTTAGATCGCGCAGGTGCTCAGAACGGTTACAACATAAGTATTACTCCGCTTTTTGTTGGCGAACATGTACCGGTGGAGTACGGCATACCTGAAGAGTGTGATGAATTACAAATGGTGCAGATGACATCGTCAGAGTTAGATAATCGGTTAAAAGAATTAAATAGCTGTTACGACAGGCTCGTGTTAGAAGTTGTGAACGACACACTGAAACCAAACATTCCTGAAGTTGTAGGATTAAGCTGTATTAAAAATGAAACATTGAAGACACCAAGAGACAAACTCATCGTGCATCACTACCGGAAATGTTGTCCGAGTGGACAGAGTTACGATAGTAATTTCCATTTGTGTAGAAATACTGACGTGAACAATTCAGAAGATTGGCTAGTAAAGCGCTTGAAAATGAACGATAATGATATTTATGAAGTTGATAATGGACTGAACTGTAAAACGGATGAGTATGGTGTGGAACTGAGGGAGACTTTCTTCTCGCTTCAAGTAGATGGAAGTAATCTGAAGGCTTTAAGTAAAAAAGGATACGGTGGTGGTGACGCCCCGCCAGGAGAGTGGTGCGTGGACCGGGAGTTCTACGGTGATGAGCTGGTCGCCCGCGTGTGCTCTCGTGACTATTCTCAGTATGGTGCATTCGGCGTGAGGAAGTGCTGTCCCATCGGATACCACTACAAACCTCGACGTTGTGGCGGCTTTGCTAGCACATGTAAACCAAACGTGGACGACGTCTTTTTTAACATATCTGACTATCTGGAGCCCTTGCAACGTAAAGATGAAGATATAGCAGGTAATATTTTTCATTACGTCGATACCTTCTTCTTCTTATAAATGATTAGAAATGGGTCATTCTACCGAAACACAAAAATTTTGTTCGCTTGAAATATATCGTAGCTCCGTAAATTTCAGCTGCTTTCAAAACCAAATTTTACAACTTCATGACCTTATCTAACATCTCAAATAACAACTTACAAAATTAATTAACAATTTTTTGTTATTTTTAGCAGTACAGTACGTGATTACTCACGTCCTGTAGAATGTTCGCAACATAGGCTGTAACATTGAAGTGTCTCTAAAAAATATTTAGAAGTAATTAACATGATTATCAAAATGATTAACGTATTAATTATATGACAAAGATGCAACCAGTATAATATAAAAAAAAAATATATCTTATTATTTAAAAAGTTATCAAACATTCTACAATGTTCGTGAAAAATAATCACGCCTGTAGAAATAAATTACACAAATTGTAGACTTTTTATTTTTTAAGTAGCAACATTATTTTCCATGTCTAGTAACCCATTACGATGTAATGTTATAATAGTTTCGGCCATAATTTCGCAAGTGATTGCAGTTCAGAGATTTTGAAAGTTAAAAAAGCGTTCTACATTAGTGTCAAAGTTCATTCCTCACTCCTGTACCCAACAAAAAAAAGTAAGTAAACAATTTAAAAATCTAATTTGAGTATGACCCCATTGATAAGTTGTTTAATTAACGAAATCAAGTGAATTGGGATTTCATAACTTCATATTTTGTGCCAGTTACGTATTTTTTATGTGAAAACTTCACTTCTGTAGAACTCAGTCCTGTGGATGTAGCTTTCTACAGAAGTGATGTATTTTTACAGAAGTGATAAGTTTCTGGTTTTCTTTGTATATTTTTACTTTTTTTAGAAATCACACTTACTCTTATGATTTAACTGACGTACAATGCTATTTTTATTGCAATTTAATTATTTTCCACACTGCACTCCTTTTTTATTATCTTTATCGACAGAAGTGACTTGTTCTCTACAGAAGTGATATGGACGGCTTTTTTTTTGCTTTTACAGTTATGGCGGGTAAAAGGCGATCTGAAAAAGAAAAAAAAGAGCGATTGAAAGAGCAAAAGAAGGCCTGGATACGAAAGAAAAGAGAAATAAAAACTTTTTTGCAAAAAAAATCAACCGACTTCCAAAAACGACACTACAAAGTGAAAAATAACTTTAATTTCGAAAGTCGGTGTCGTTGGGGTCGCATTTTCGTTGTTTGCCAGCGACTTCCGAAATTAAAGTTATTTTTCACTTTGTAGTGTCGTTTTTGGAAGTCAGTTGCTTTTTTTTTTGCAAAAAAGTTTTTATTTTTCACTTTTAAGTTCTAATTTGTACCAGTAATTTTGGTTTAAAACGAAACTACTGAACCGTTTTTGATGAAATTTCTATAGGACTATTTGGGAAGTATACCCTATACAACAAAAAAAGAATTTTTCAAATCGGTTGGCAAGCGAAGGAGTTATGCGCGAACAAACATAAAAAATATATATATATAAACATTCGAATTAAGAACCTCCTCCTTTTTTAGAAGTCGGTTAAAAATGACTGAAGCTGAACTCGAAAAAAGACGTCAAAAAGATAGAGAAAGATACAAAAAAAAAGAAAGAAGCAGGGAAAATAAAATTAATAAATGATTTTACACCAAGAGCACAAAAATTTACTAGAAAAAATTGGCGAGAGCGTGCACAAACTCATCGTAATAAATTAAAAAGATTTAAAGCTACTGAGCAGAGAGTTGTGAATGATCACACTCTTCCTTCGAGTCCAGTTCCACGGGGTTCTACACCATCTTCTAGAGCATCCTTGGGTAGAGTTGATCTATATCAAATTACAATTTCTTATGCTCTTTTCTGCCGACATCGTCCATTTTGGGTTTTAATTCCAAATGCCGACAAAAGGAACACCTGTTTGTGCGTGACACATACTAACATGGAATTGATGGTTAGTGCATTAAGAAAAACAGCAATAATAAATGAAAATACTGCGACCAGCTTAGTCAAAAGCATAATGTTCCCTACTTTTCAATTTTTTATTCTACAGGAATGTTCTTACTGCGTCATTTCTGTAGACTTTTTTGTTATTTTTTTTTAGTACTTTGTAACTTGGTTGAACGATTTGTAATTGGCATATTAAGTTTGTTGGCATTAAAAGCAATTCGAAATGATTATTATTTTATGTTAGCTTATATAATAACTTAGTAGTTTTAGGAAAACTGTCACTCATGACGAAATTCACATCACTCCTGTCGATGTGTTAAAAACAAAATGTGCAATTTTTTCATAATGTTATTGTGTTTGATCTCTGATTCTATTTTTAAGACAATAATTAGGTTAAAACTTATTATAATAAGAAAATAAAAAGTTGATATATGGAGGTATATGTAAAAACGAAAAAATATTTATTTTCTTTTCCACTCGGTAGAATGACCCAAATAGCTCATGCCATGGTAAACAAATTAGCAAGTCAGCAAAGTGGTAGTGAGGCTAACTGCCCAGGGCGCAAACGCAAATTCAATCACCACTAGAATACGAGTTTTTGACTTAGAATGTACATGATATTCAAATGACGAGTTCACGTTCAAGATCGATTTCCTTAGCACCCTAAAATAAAAACAGTCCATAAAAAAATTAGATCATCATAATTATTGTCCATAAAAAATTGCTATCAGACAGAAGTGCATAAACACCATGTAGCCCTAACCACCACTGATAGCAGACGTTGATTAGGTACCTACTTAGGTTAAAACATGATAGCAGTTAAAATAAATGAAGTACCTATATTTGTTATCATTATGTATCATTTTCCTACCAAATTGAAAGTGCTAATGGGAATCAAAGCAAAACATTTACAAAACGTTGTTTGAGGACGCACCATTCTATCGAGTTGACAGTTCAAACTCATCTGTTATTAGTTATAATAAGAATTACACAGTGGCGGGAGTTACCAAGTAACACAAAATCCCATACAGTATTGGTTTGCTTCAAGATCATAATGTATTTTTTTTAAATCACACTTGGCATAAGCGTAAAGGGTAGAATACCTAACCGACGATCCAACCGCGATCACCTTTATTAAAATCACACTCAAGATTTACAGAAATAAAATCTTTGTTTTAAGTCCAACATAGCAAATCAAATAAGTCCTGAAAAAAGATAACGTAAAGCGTATTACAAAAATTTTATCTCTGTGTTCAATCAACCCCACTGATGAGCTTTTTCACCCTCACGAGCTGTGAACAAGAAAGTAGTATCTACTTTTTTTTAGGTAAACGAACAAACTATTTATAAGACAATTACTAAACATATCAAAAGATAGTTGCCGTTTATTTACTATGTCACTCATTAGAGATAATGTCTATCGATCATTCATTATCTTTATTGCTTTGCAGAAAAAAATAACCTAAATAAAAATATAGCTGGAAATCTCAATCAAATCATTTTCGTAATACATCCGGTCTTGCTATTACTCCCAAGAAATTCCCATAAAAAAATCAGACCATAAAGCCAGCGTTGGGACCGTGACTGATGTGCCTCAGATGCATGGAGGCGGAACTAAAAAAGTTTTGATCATACAATACAATAGTGGGTGTACTTTTAGTATTAGCATTAAATTGCCAAAAAAAGTTTACATGTAGAGCAGGCAAATTGGTTTCAACCTGCTGAATTTGCTTATTACTCCAACGTAAATACGGGTTAAGGTTTGAATGAACAGGCATACAGGAAGAGAATGTATGGCCGTGAACTATTGCCGCCGTAAAAAAGGCACGTACAGATGCTTTTTTCGCAGAGGCAATAACTACAGCTTGACCATTCTTATGGAAAGGAAAATAACATTGCTTATACTTTTAGATGTCCTCGGGATTCGCACTGACTTGCACTGCCACGAGGGTCGAGTGGTGCTGAACAAGTCTGTGGCCCTGGACCGGCACCGGTTAACTTCCGACGGGCGGCTGATCTCGCCTATCAGCATCGGCGATTCCTATTGCTTCGAGGCCTTCGACAGCCGCAGCTGCCCTAATGGCAATATCTTCGTTACTGCCGTGAATTGTTTCGTAAAGTCACCAGAAAACGTGAAGAACTTCCAAATGTCCTTCATCGTAAGTCATAAGTGCTTATTCATCACTACACACTTAATTGATGTTCATGATTTCATATCTTCAAACGATAAATTGATGATAGATTCTGGAGTTGTTGAGATTATGTGACGGAAATAGTTGTTTTTTTTTATTGCGATACATTTTTTTTAAGTTTGTTTAGATTGGTGTGAGAGTCAATAGATCACACGGATGAATTGATTCGTGATAAACAAACGATCAGTGACTAAGACGTACCATACTTTCGGGAAATTACTTAACAAGCGATCATTACATTTATATAAATAGAATAAGGTTTAAAAGACAGCTACAGTTCTTAAGTTCGTTATTGTGTTTCGTGTCACCACCATCTTTACTGTGACGCAGCCGTTTAGATAAACGCCCTGACTTTCTCTGTGTTTGCAAACCCATGTTTAGGTTTATATCGGGGTTGTGGGCCATGAGGGAACCATCATCCAGAGAGATAAACAAAGGAGATGAGAACTCGAGCCGTGACGTCATTGCGCAGCGGGTAATCATAAACCTCCGTTAATTTCTCTGTTCACACACTGTAATATGATAGGATTTGACAGATTGGGGAGCTGTTAATTTCATGTGAAATTATGTCTGAAAATACAGGGTGGCAGGGTCATCGACGATTCAGTACATGATTCTTAACCCCCCTGAGTTCAGACCTGAGTATTTGGTTGGTTATTAAAATAAATATTTGCTGGGCCATACATTTTGACCGCGTAGGTATTGCACTTTTCTATGAAACAGCAGATATTGTTTGATAACCGACGAAGAATTTCTACGCTAGGGGTCAATCATGTGCTAAATTCATAGTTTCAGTTTGCGCGTCGATATCCCTGACACCCTGTATATTTACACATATCTGTAGCACTCAGTGGTAATAATCTCAAATGATCTCCAAAAACATGAATTCTGTATTTGGTTAAAAGAAAATGGTCAAAAATAACTAGGCGTTCATGCGTTCATGTCAAGTAAAAAAGCTGAACATAAAAGAATTCAGTTTCAATTCCCATTCAATAAAAAAAATCCAATAATTATTTTTTTGAATTAATAGCATATAATTTTAATTAATTGCGTCGTCATGTGTGTTTATGTAGGTAAGAAGCCGATATATTTTTAGAACCACACCACCACACCACACCACACCACCACACTTGAATTTTTTGTGTATTTGATTAAGTGATTTATAGCCACAATCTAATATCGGAGATGACGGTATACTCTGAGAACAATGTACACACATAATTTGGAAAACTCTTCAATAATTATTTACACAAATCAGTATCCTCAAAGCCAAGTATATTCACCTTGTTGATCAACGAATGTCATTTATCAATTTTAATTCACTCACACGCACAAATTTCTATTTATTTGCAAATATCATAACAGAAAAGTGTACACTATACGCACATTTCACAGTTACATGTAATAGGGGGCGAGTTTAATGCCATCACCCGGACACGACTCCAGAGGGTGTTCCTGTTATATCCCTGTAACAGTTTGCCCTGGAATTCTAACTCAGGATCCCAGGCTCAGCAATCTAGTGTTCGAACACTAGACCACCACGGCTATTTGTCAGACTTTCAAACTGCTATCAAATATTAGGCTGATACTCCACTGAGGCGGGCCGGAGGAAAATTAACCAATACCCTTTGCTTTAAGAGGCTCTTCTCCATTTCATAAAGGCTGATTTGGTTCTTTTTCTTCTGAAAAAATCAAGAGTCAGCCTTATGAATAATAATAGCTATACTATAGCTGTAGATAGCAAGTTTGACGTTTATATTTCCGTGGCAGCTGATCTGCATCTCCAGCGTGTGTCTGGCGCTGACGCTGGTGGTATACTTGTCGCTGCCGGAGCTGCGCAACTTGCACGGCCGCACGCTTATCTGCCACGTCAGTATGATGCTGCTGGCCTTCAGCTGCCTCGCTCGCGTCCAGTACAGCCGCGTGCCCAATAATACCGCCTGCACTCTTCTTGGTAAGTAATTTTTTAACATCGTATGTCTTGACTTTTTCTTCTGAAACGTTACTAGAGTCAGCTTCTAAGTAACCACTAACTTGTGAGAATCACTGAGATTCTAAGGCCGAATCACCTTTTACTCTATTCACCTACTTGTCAGATTAGCACGATTCAATGTATCATAAAAGGAAATACAGAAAGTATCAATCACGTAAATAAAGTGGATGAACGATTAGAATCATTTTATGGTCATGATAAAGAGGTTGTTCGAGCTTAATTCACTTTGTCCCCAGTAAAACAGTTTGGGGTTAAAAGCCTATAAACTGTTACATGACGGAACAGTCTTTCCTCTTTATACCTAAGAAAATGTATTGCGTGCGTAAACAAAGTGCATTTTATAATAAACAAGTAAAAAATGAGTTCACTTCCTGAAAATTCCATCTTTCGATGGCGCGAGAACTCTTATTTTGCGTGGGATATATTTTATTGTTATACATAAAAGGGAAATTAATAAACCAAACGATAAGCGATATACTTAATATTTCGATGAATGATAGATATGGACACAGTCTGTTTTAAATTAACTTTATCTCGTAAGTACATGATAACTTCTTGCTGCAATAAAAATCGAAGATAGAAGTGGCGACCTTATCTAAATCATATTTTAAGGCGTGTTATTAAATTTACTATGCTGCAGATATAATTAATGTACCTACTTGCATGTAGTTAATGAATACACGATAATTTGGCATCAAAGTACGTAAATCGCTATATTTACTCTCAACTACATAGTATCCGAATGTTGAGATTGGCACGCTGCACAAATAATAAGCAAATTATTCTCAACTAACTTATAAGATATGTCTGTACTAATTAACATAGAATGGAACAATGAAATAAATGATATCTAATATTCCCAAAGACTTTGAGAGTTGAGCCGAGTCTTAATTAACTTGTCATATTTTTTGTAAGGTTCTTTAAATACATTTCCGTATCAAATCTGTTTACAAGCGAGGTAGGTAGAGCAAAATCTGGAGTTTGGATACTTTGAATATATGGTAACAATCTAATGTCCACTGAACCGTATAAATAATAATATTCCATTATTCATGTTTTCTTATAACAGACTGTGGGTTAGTATTAATAGTAAAGGATAGGTAATAGGATACCATGTGATGTTTCGCGAAAGAATGTTCGTCAAAAAAGCTCGCGCATCGAATGTTTGCAAATCAAACTCGCGAAGCTTATGCTCGTGGCGAGTAATGTTCATTAAACAAATTACGAGGTGCTAGTATGCAACCCTAAGGGACACCATTTATAAAACATCGCTAACTGTCCTTAACTTGTCAAGCATCGACAAATGAAAAACAATTAACTATCTATTTGCTGCGAATCTCCCGGGAGTCTTGCATCGCTTTCTGAAATAATTATCTGCTGTAGTATTTCATAGTAGCATCAATGCATTATGCGGTTATAAATTGGTTGATTCTTTCTCAAAATATGACGTAAATGGCGAGTAATCAAGTCATTGAATGTGTGAATCTGATTAAGATTATATATGCTGAAGTACGGTATGATTCATATAAATATTGTTCTATAGTTTGCTTGTTTTTAATATGCTGCGTTATCAAGGAAATCTATTTAAGTGTTGTTTACGTCATCGAACCAATAAATTGCCTAAACAACCATTCTAAATTGAGCCTAAGAATGGAGTTGGTGAATCAGCCAGTAATCTGTGTTTTATTAAAAGAATAAGGTTTATATTTAGGTTCATATATTGTTAACACTGATTAAAATGCTTGCTTGTGAAGCGAATCAACAATTTGATGTTTTTTTTCATCATTCACCATTTGTACATAGATATAATATGATACTACAAAAAAATTCACCCCTAATCGTAAAAAAAGTAAAAACTATTAACTAAGGATGTCCAATCAATTGATTGATTATTTGATACATTTTACCCACAGTTGACCAATCCATTAGAAAAATTCCTTGCTCTAACGCCAAAAGGCTAGAAGGAAACCCATTTTATCCGGGCATCCACATAATCCATCACTAAACTCCTGTGACTTGATTTCAATAGTTGCTCATTTTTTATTGGCGGCTCTACTATAAAAACCTCTAAAACTAAGTTTCCACATGTAGCTAATCGCTACTAATCGGCTGGATTGTGATAAATCAATGTTAACGTAGCAGTGCGTAATTAAGATAATTTGAGAACCAAAGTAGTTCTGTAGGAACGTTGCCAGTCATAGTTGATCCATTACATGGTCGCTCATTGTTTGCACAGGGTACGGGATCTACTTCGGCTTTGTGGCCGCGTTCGCCTGGCTCAACGTCATGTGCTTCGACATCTGGTGGACATTTGGGTAAGTTTTGTTAAGAATCAACACAAACATTTAGACTGGCTACAATGCAAATGACGTGTGAATTGAAGAAGCCTACATTATGTGTATCATCATGTCCCTCGCCACGACAGCTATGCACTCTACCTACTGCGTACTCAACCCAGTTAAACAGACCGTTGGCCCTGTTACCATCATTCTCAGTTCGATCACACGCTTCCAGATGCGTGTGGTCAAAGTGTTATTGCAATTGTAAAAGCTAAACAAATAATTTCCTGCGATCAAAAACTTTACTTCGCACTCCTAATTTCAGAATGAGTACACATCGCGGGCCCAGATAGCGAGAGTTTGTTTATATCATAACGTTCAAGAAAATATTCGGCCGTGTAGTGCGCCAGACATTGGGATCGCTGCAGTCTTGAACTATGTATATTCCGAAGTGTTTCAAAAACAAGTTCACTTGCTATTGTCAGTACATAGCAAAAACTTAATTTCACACGTTCAAAGCTCACATTTTCAAAGATTGACAGCTTTTTATTAAAAATTTTGTGGTTTAATGAATGAAGATGTTTAAGTATACTTCAAAATTCTTCAAATGCTGTAGTTATTTATTCGTGAAATAGTAGTTTAAAAAATACGAGTAAATGAAATATTGGGTCGTGATTACCAGTCAATTCTGCAGCCTACACAACCGGATTTTACGGATGAGCAATGCTGCTATCTGTGCTAGCTGCGGTTTGGCTAGGAATACAGGCGCTGCGCCGGCGCTGTCGTGACTAACTGCTCGTTTTTCGTGAATAGCTACAAACAATTGCTTCCGAACTATTAAGATTTAAAGTCTACGATACAAATGAAATGATTTGTGGTACCTCAATGTCATCATTGATTAAACAAATGCTTGGAGTTTTGCTTGCCGTCGTTTGTCGCAATGTGGGTAAATGTTTGTTTTGTCTTAGTTATCGATGAGTTTACACACCGCCTCTTTGATATTTGCACATGGCGAGAATCCCCGGGGCCACGTTAAGACGTTTAAAATAAATATACAAATATAACAAATACCGCAATGATCTAATAGAAGTTAAACAAGGTTTAATTATAGCAAATCATTGTTATACTTATGTATTAATAATTTGTTATACGTAGTTACATTTTTATCCGATGGCGTGTTTTACGTAATAAGGTTTAGGATATGATAAATATGGTGTGATAATACATAATTTGTTATCATGAGAGGATGCGTAAAATGTCTGAATCATACATATGTAGTAGTCAACCAATTCATGTTTTATTCCTAGTAAAAATATTATAATTGCTCTTGGATTAAGTTATCAGTTTCGTCTTTACGAATTTTTGTCAGGAAAATGGGATAGAACTAGCTTAATAGATACCCCTGTAAAGGGTACTGGCATGGTTGAAACTTTTATTTTTCGAAAATGAAAATGTAATTAATTATAGAACCAACTGTTGAATAGGCATCTATAGCATTGCTTTCAGCTAATCCTATTGTTATGTGAAAGCAGACTACATCCGTTGGGTGGGAAAATCCGTTGCATGTTTCTGAAAAATTCCTATTTCCTCAAACTGTTTCAGTAGTGGACGTGCCTGACTGAGCGTAGTTATGAATGGGCGTAGGACGACATAGGTATCTATGCGTCTTACGTGCGTGATATCACTTTTTGAACATGCCCAGGGAATTACTCACACACTTACAGTCCTGCCAAGCTATTCTGTAAAAATATCAACGCGAAAACTTAAGTGAACTCAGCTTAAAATGAGCTCTCATTACATTTGTCGATCTGTCGATAGCTATTACTTCACCTAAGTTTTCACGGAGATATTTTTACAGAATAGCACTACTGATGCTACTGATTAACATTAAACACAACACAGCTCACCTCACCTAAGTTTGATGGGGAGATTTTACATAATAAATCGACGGATATAATGAGAGCTCACTTTATGACCTTTTACTAACATTTCATGGTGAGATTTTTAAAGAAGAGTCAGCATTTCTGTGTATAAGTTGGATGGAAAATTAATTATCCAATGTTCCGGGATCGAGTCGTTTACAGAAACAAGCTTTTTCTAACGTAACTTTCCCAGTTCTATGAATATCTTATATGTAGGACAAAAAGTTTTACCTTGATTAATTTATCATATTAATTATTCTAGTGAATCATTTTTTTAGTACCTATTATGTTTGTAAGTTTCCATCATTTATAGTATTTGGTTTTCTAAGAAAAGAGTTTTCAGAATTTTCAAGGGTAAGTACTTTAGCAGTATTGGTTGTTAGTTAATTACCTACGTAGGTACTCACGTCCTGAATACCTAGAGTCCCATCAAAATAATGCAGGTGATGTTAATCTTACATGCTTATGATGATTTATGACTAGTAATTATGATTGTCACCACCATTATCGTTTTGTGGAATTAAGAAGCCCCACCTAAACCTACTTAAAATGAGTACTAAAGTAGCAATAAGTCCACCTAGAATTAGTTATAAGAAAGGATTAGTTTTGTAAGGAAAATAATAAGACACTTTTATTTTTTCTATCGTCTTCTTTTTCGTATTAAGTTTCTGAATCTTTAAATCCAATGATCATTAAAAGCTTCCGGGTTATAAGTGCCGTCCGTGTTAGATAAAATAGTTGGGCAGTAATGATGTTTTTTATTTATCTATTATATTACATGCATTATTACCGAATTAAAAAACGCACGCCATATTGCTATACCTAATAGGCAAGCAAATAAGTTAATAAGTTTATCACCAAGCAAATCATTTGTAAACGTACATTACTTATCTATACATATACAACATAATAATCACGCCTGTTTTCCTCGAAGGGTTTTGAAGAGGTGTACAACGACATAACAGTGTGGGCAAAATTTGCTAACAGCTTTCAGCGTATTTTCAGAACTACGAAAATTCTGGAAAATTCGAAATGTTTCACCATGACACAAATATCTCACAACATTGTCAGCGAATAATATGGAATTAGTAATTACAGCTGGCGACAGACAGACATTTAGTAAAAGCTACGACTATTTTCCAGAATTTCAACTAATTAGACTTCATTACAGGGTAATGTTAAAGCTTAATTTGATGGTTTCTAATGTGAGATTGAAAAAGCCAAGCGTGCAGGAGACGATTAGGTCGTGTTAATGAAAACCGACAGGATAGGAAAACGCACTTTATGTTTCGGCACTGTGTGGGTGGGGCCTAATTAAGACGCGTCACCGACCACTCCAACATAGTACTGCGAATAATTACAATATAGAATAAAAATAACTTTATTATAAACGAAGTGAGAAGGTCGTGTAAGGTTGGCTGTTATGATTAGGGCACCGCTTCGTAGTTTTGTTGAAGGAAAACTCTGTTTTCGTGATCTTGAACTGCTTTGATTAAATTTAAGATATGGTAACCTGGAAAACTAAATGAAACTTGTCGTTACAATGACCAAATTCTTAAATTCTTGCTGCAACTGATATGCTGTTGGTGGAATGTCGTATTATGATATTTAGAACAATTTTTTTGCATATATGGAACCTTTGGCGAGCAAGTAAAACACGCTCCCAACAATATTTTAATTTAAATATGGTTGAGTAAGATAACATTCATAAAGCATACGTATGGTAAATGTTAACACGCTACAGTTCTGTTTACAATTTCCTAGTTCGGTTGAAGTATACACGATTAGAAGCACACCCGGGATACGCATATACGCTATAATGAACTTATTATGTTCGGAGCTTTAGTTATACGGCTTAATTTTTATCTGAAGCCGGGTGCTTATCATATATTTTGTCACAGTACTTTATCTTCGTGATTAGCTAGTCAATCCCCATGACCCGGCTGACTTAATGGGAGCAGTAAAAACCAATAAAGATCCCATGAGTATGTGCTATTAGCTCACGTCAGGGCCGTTACGACTTCCATGTTTGCCGTAATCGCCATAAAAGTAATGGGCATAGGAGCATTGTTATTTCAACAATTAAATTAATGTGTCTAGTTACTTTACGGATCTCTCTGTGTTTAACCAATCTGTGGTAAAGTTTTAATAAACACACATTAATTTAAAAAAATACCTCTTCAATATTCGAGCATATATTAATGCTCGAATATTGAAGAGGTATTTTTTACTGACATTGTTTAAGATACAATGTCAGTGGAGACTTCTCCGTAATAGATGTCTGTGATCGTTTGATGAGTTCTAAGACATTATAAAAAAACCGGCTAAGTGCGTGTCAGGCCACGCATAGAATAGGGTTCCGTAGTCAAGGCTTGCCATTAAAATTCTACTTTACTTATATAGCCTGTATTGTACGAAACCATACCGCTATTCAGAAATTTGGAATAAATACACAACGCCATCTATCGAGTGTCGTTGTAAACTTTTAAGCCCCTAACTTTATTTATCCTCTTTAGAGGATTCAAATTGAAATAAAATCGTGTCCAATAGATAATTCTTATGATTTTATTTTTTAAAATATATTACATGTTTACTTATTATTTTGTTATTTATGTACGAAGTTTTCCAAGTAAGCGCATTTTACAAGTTAGGCCTCTATAACTCTTGAACTAACAAAGTTACGAGTATCTAAACCGTTATAGTTTTCCTTCAAAGTTCATCACATGAAATACCACCGTGATTTTTCAGATTTTTCGAGCCAACCGTCTAGCTTTTAGAGGGGGGGACGCCATATTTTAACAAAAAAATGCTTTAAAGTTTAATATCTCGCAAACGGATACCTAAATCAAAATCGTCTTAGCAACCTCCCAATGTTTTTAAAAGACCTGTCTAGACGCGAGAAAAAAAATATCATCCCCACTTTACGTGTAGGGGAAGTACGCGCACGCTTTGTCGACGTATACATACGACATATCCATGCAAAGTTTCATCTTTCTAGCACTAACCGTTTGGAAACTATAAGGTTTCCGAGACGTGAACTACGGAACCCTAAAAATTGAGTATGTTTGCAGATGTATTAAACTATGTAAATAAGCACCTACTTTTGTCTCTTTGCTTGTGAATATCATGGAGACTAATGAGTCTGTTTCATTGGAACTAATTTAGTACTTGGAAAAGTTTAACATCCCGACAGTTGTTTTTAAGGTTTCGTAGTCAAATGGCAGAAACGGAATCCTCATAATTTCGCCATGGCCGTCTGTATCTGTCAATTTACTCAGAGACTATTTGCAATATATCGATAAAAATTGGAAAGAAGGTGTATACGCACCGCAAAACAATGATGTAGGGAAACTATGAAAAAGAAAACATTATCGTTTCGCCCCATGCATGTAACCGAGTGATGAAATGCACATAAGCGTGTAGGGTATCGTTGAATTCTGTAATTAAAAAGATCGTCCACAGTTTTTGAGATATGGGATATTTTCGGTAACAACCGCAGTAGAAAGTAATAATTTAGTTTTTCATAATTTTTCCGAGAAATACTATGAAATACTGAATATTTTTTTTGCCGTCGATAAAATTAATACTGTGCATGGGTAAATATTCAGCCTAACTTCGGAACCCTTCACTGTGCGTAGTCAGTTAAACACGTGGCACACACACACACTTGGCCGGTTTTTTTTTTGTTTTCCTGTTGTATTAGAAGCCAGTCTTATTCTCAACTGTTATACAAACTATTTGTTTAAAATATTCAAATGTTTCAATATTCCGTCCACCAGGAGTGTCCGCACTGTGCAGCCGATGCGCAAGGCGGACGCGGAGCTGCGCCGGTTCCTTTGGTATTCGCTGTACGCGTGGAGCACGGCCATCCTGCTCACCCTCGTCATGTTCCTCTTTGACAAGTACCCCGTCGCCGAGGTCCTCGACGCCAACATGGGAGAAGGAATATGCTGGTTCGGACAAGGTGCGTAACTTTTTATGATAATACAATAATTTAAAAATTCCATACAAACTTTCATCCTATTAAACCCCGTTTAGGAGATGAATTTTCAATCACAAATGTGCTCATAAGGATTCTAATATACGGATAATTCAGTTATAAGGAACTCTTGTGCTGAGCTTTATGCTTCTAGAGACAGAGGTTTAGGGTTTTCGTTGTCTGTCAGTGAATTTAACAATTTTAGCTTTCAGTTCATTCAAGGGTTGGCCTTAACATATCAGCACCGATGTTTACAGGTTAAGGTCCATAGTGATAGAAGAAGATATGATTAGTACCTAGCTACTAAATTATTTCACTGTGCAAGTGTTAACACTCCTAACATAGTCACAAGTCAGGTTGGTTAGGAGTGTTGGCATACCATCAACCAAGCTATCTGGTGACAAGCTATACCTTTTGGGAGGGGAAAATATACCTATTACAGCTAAGTATGGTTTCCGAGGAAAGCGGTTCCGACACATTATAATGACCGTCATGAAATTCTATTGTTTTCACCAGTAATTTGGACATCCGTTTATGTGACCGTTCCCCGCTTTCTCTGGAAACCAAAGCTTAATTGTTGACTAAGGTGGCTGTCGATGATGTATCCAAGTGAGTAGGTATACTTCTAAGTAGGTATAATAGTATTTTTTTTTACGTAGATTGGGTTTTACGTATGTAACCAAAACTGTTTACTTTCCATCGACACATCCCATTTCTTGCAATATAAACCCGTTACAGAATCACTCTAGCTCTAGCCAACTCACACTTGTTTCCCGTAATCCCAGTTTATCATTCTTTTGTGAGTTTGTTTGCAAACAATCGAAATCTCGGACGTTTTTATTGAAACATTACATGGGCGTAGTATAAATATCATAATAACTAAAAATACAATATTGAACATTTGGTAAAGATTTACAAAAGCTTAAATAAAGACATGTGGAAGACGTGAATTTATTTTCTGTGCCAATTATTATATTCGAGTGTGTAGAAGGAATTATTTGAAGATTTAATATGATTTATCAAGCTACCGATTTTGGAAGCTTCATCTAGCAACTCGACGTGACGCATAGTATAATATACATATACATATAAGTACAAAATATTATGAACATTTATTTCATAAGAATGTTTCGATGCTGATAAATGTGTAGTTTCAGTAAACGCCCGCGCTTTTAAAGTAAACTCCCGGTCCAGTTCTGCGTACAATCAAAATAATAAACAAACTTATATCGTCATTTTTCTTAAAACTACACAGTTTACACGAATTACGTTTTTTCATTCATTTATCACCTTGATGTCTGTATAGAAATTACAGTTCTCATGCTTTGTCTGAGCATAAATCCGGACAGGTTTGTGATTGTTTTCGTCTTAGTAATGAGCATAACAGCTATGCTAGCTACAACTCATCCTTTATGAAGATTCCTGAAGCATAGTTGTGTAAATATACAACCAAGGATTGGTTGACCGTGGCCATGAGCATGATAGCATTACTATGTTTACGTGTACATAGTAGGTGGGGTGCATACTGTACTTAAAGATATGAATACAAGTTAACATGCATGAGTAATTTATCTAATTAACATCGTTATTGTAATGGAAAGAAAACCTGATAAATAAAGCTAATTGTGGAATTAAAGTGTAATTTATATTCATATCTTTATTTGCATTCCATATTGTTTCAAGATCTTACAATGGTTAGGAAAACCATGAAAAAAGAAATACAATTTAAAACATACACATATGGTTTTTAAGAGAATAAAATGACTATCACCTAAAGTTCATCAACTGCAGTGCGATTCTGTAACCATCTCACCGTGACAACTTAGGAGAAGTGAGCTGTCTTTCCAAATAATGCTAGGTATTAACACTACTGACAACTCACATCAAGCTCACTTCACTTGAATTTTTACAGAATCGACCGGCAGAACGCTCTGCTGATTCTAGACTCCGCGTGCCGTTAGGTATTCAACAAAAAAAGTACTAAATGAAGGTTTTATAACATGTAGCAATTTTCTTTACAGTTCTTGTCATTTGTTATTGGTCATATGAAATGAAATGAAATTGCTTATTCTATAAATAAGATAGTGGAATGACTTTTACACCTTACACGTCATGATTATAACAAAAAAACGAGTTGCACTCCGGGAGTGCCGGCAGAAGTGAAAACTTGAATATCACGAATTTTCGATCAGGTCACGTGTCCAGACGCGAGTTTAACATTTTTTACCCATCACAAAAAAGTGCACAACGCCGCTAAAGAAGCACTCACTTCAAAAATATTTAAGTTAGATGGAGTCGAAATTTCCTATTTGACTACCCCTGAGAAGAAACGACGAAACAAACTCAAGGGTCAGTCACTTTTAAAGTCCAGACATTAAATATCAAAACTATCGTATAACAAAATGCAGGGTAGCACCCGGACTGGCCTGTAGAAGTAAGTTTCAGAAACAGTTTGATTAAACCTGGCCCAACAGACGGCACGCATGCATCAGCCATCGTGAGCTCAATATAATCTTATCATATGGAGCTCGACGACCCGACACCAAACAATACCACGAGAATACCAATATATCGAGGGATTGTATTAAGTACAAATATTTGGACGCTAAGAAAATTGGGCGAATACGCAACGTGTGACCCGCCTCATAATAATTGGTATGTCTAATTGACGAAGACGTCTACATTTACGTAGGTGTTGATTCATTGTCTGCGATAAAGTTAGCACTAAAACACGTCACGGATCATTGTCATTATAATAGTAAAGCGGTTGGCCAATATTGGGCAAGACTGGGAAAACTGTAGTTAGAACAATGGCAGGATTGGTAAGACAATAATTAGCAATACAGCAGGCGATGTTATAATTGATTTGTAAGAATAAAGAAGAGATGATTTGATTTTGTTGAATCACAGGTCGGCAATTCTGTCAACAGTCAGAAAATCAGCTATTCTTCTGCTAGTTGTATTCAGAACACTGCAAAATATAGCTACTCGCCGCAGTTGACAAACTGATTGCAGATTATCTATTTATCGCCTGTTATCCCCGAAGGCCGCTTCGACTGCCTCGTTTAGTGGGCTCTACTGCTGTGGTCCTGTGCAGCTAGAATCTGAATTTGTGTCCGGTTGATAGGAATAGGTTCGGCCCCTGTTACATAGGACTGAAACATAACTAGCTAAATGTGTGAGTACAGGTACCCCTCTGCCCAACCTTTCAGAGATTACAGGCGTGATGTTATGTTATCTATTCATATTATTTTTAGCTTCGGGTGAGACATAACTAAGATAAATGTAATCTAAAAACCTCGTGATGAGTGCAGAAAAGTTATTAGTTTGTTTTGGTAGTTTGTGTTTTCAGACCGTGCCTAATTGAAAACTTCCCAACAGAAATACCCAAATCATTGCGGTTAAAAACAATCACGACTATTGTTCAGAAAAGAACCTAATCATTCCGATCACTTCATGTTATGACGTAATTTTCGCTCCTAGTAATAAATAATGAGCAGCCTTTTGTGAACAAACTTTTTGTAATGTACTTCAAATACTCTTTATCATGTCAATCTCAATTTGAATTTTGAATTGCTTTAGTCTTGTGATGCCCGGTTCCTATATCGACAAGTGTCTATAGAGACATGTTAATGCCAACCAGTCATTTATCATTTTAAAATGTTGTACCGACTAAGAAATATCGTCTACGTCACGTAATTTTTTCATAGAATCTATGAAAAGATTCGGGATATGATTTTAAGTTTCTCTGAAAAGGATGATGGGTCCATGAAATTACTACTTATGCTTCAATATTGGAAAAGTTACAGAACGTGTTAGTTTTCACCCAATAAATGTCGGTACGATATTAGAAGTAGGTATTATAGAGATCCAAAAAAATAATCTTCGATGAAAGAGTCTTCTGATCTCGTGTCAGCACGAGTTATATATTATATTTTTTTCAATGATTTCAGCCTCCTCATGATAAGACATGCCTATTTGTGTTTACAGTTCAGAACTCGCGGACAGACTGGCCTCATTACATATACTTCGTGATCCCCATGGGCCTGGTGACGTGCACCAACTTTGTGCTGTGGATGCTGACGGCCCGCCATTGCGCACAGGTCAAGTCCGAGGTGCACCGTCTGCAAGCCGGCTCGGCTGGCGACCGTGCCAAGCGACGCTTTAGAGTCGACAGGGCAAAGTGAGTTTATAATCCACCTTTTTGTCATGACACTTTTTTGCCTAGTTTGTTTTTATTACCGTTAGTATACGGTAAGTACTTCGATCTGTTATGGATTAATTGATGTCATTGATGACAGTTATCACAGCTTATTTGCACCGCATCGTTCAGACAGTTAAGTGAAGTTGTTATTCAAATAGAAATACATGGAGCCGTGATCACTGCTATCTTGTTTGTTTTGCAAGTCTTCGTCTTTATCCAATTAAAATGTATAAACAGGTAGGTTGTACACGCTTCTGATATCTTGGTAGTCAAAGAATATCTCTCCAGGTTTATTTTTATCTGAAACACGTAACAATTTCAAGCTATTCGTCATCGTCTACAGAAACCGTGAGATGTTTTCAGAATTTGCGAATTATTAGGTATTTGTACTTACCTACTTTCAATGTTTATTTGGATTTCTACCAGTAAGCTGTTTATATGTTTTATATGTATTATAAATATAATATGTATTCGATAGATAACTTCATTGTAATATAATTGTAGAAGGTGAAGATAAACGCATTATTGTAGCTTCCGCTTTAATCTCCAACTATGCAGATAAATATTAGAATTGTTATTTAATATAATCTAGGTATGCTAAATATGAATTGAATTTAAATGAGGATGTTACGTGTTTAGCTTGTTTCTGTTTAATAAATGACTCCGGACTTTATTAATGAATGAAGTAGACGTCGACTGTGTGATGTCACGAAGGGCAATTACCCGCCTCGTTGAGTAATAATCACTTGGTGTAACTTAGTAGAATTGCTTGAGCATGATTGACACATTCTCAGTCTTTAGCAGACACAGAGTCTACGGTCATTTTATGTCGGTTATTCTCTGAAGCCTGATTTACACGTTGCGATTTAATTGCCTGTGGCATACCATAAGTTGACGCAGACATTAAAGTTTAAATTTTATCATAAGCCACAGGCACAGGCAAGAAACTTGCGTCATGTAAATGGGGCTTAATCGACGATGATTTACTTTTAAAACTAATTAATTTGCTGTGAAATCTATGTTTGAAAGGCTGAGAGTGATTCTAAGTGAACTTTACAGATAGCATTACTGGTGATGAACCAGTAAGCGCATTCCTATGCGTAAAAGCCGTAGTTCCGCTTCTAAAATTGACCACCGATACGTGAAAAATCCTTGACTCATCATTAAGGGAAGTGCGCACATTAGATAATTTGTAAGGACAATAAGGGCAATCTGGTGAATCATTAAACACATTAGCTAAAAACTATCAGCACAGATTACTTAATAATATTAGTTGCTATCACCGTAAGTGCACTCTGAACTTTTTTCTGGTAGCCATTTAGATTTTTCCCTAAAATCGTTCTATAATAATTCTAACTAATTGCAGCCAGACCAGACATTTTTAACACCAATTTCAGGTTATAAAAATGTCCATGGGTATGACACGTATTTAATGAAGACCCTAGAGAGACGGGGACTTCGTTATAAAATGTTTTATAATGAAGTAGGTACCTTGTATGCAAATGTAATTAATTATAAGTACTAAGTTTTTATTATGTCGCGAAACATTATCTGGTTTGACCTTTTAGTATTTAAATAGAACGAAATCACGAACTAGATAAAAAAATTAGGTACATGTAACGGGTGTGTAATATATGGTATAATAACAAATAGTATAACATCACTGGAAATAACATTCAAATGATATAATTTTCATATGCTATTATAAAAACAAATAACATAATTTCATGTGATCAAATGTTATATTTCATATAAACTTCATTTGCTCTAATAACATTTAGTATAACGTTCATTTCATATAATTTTCAATTTATATAATGACCTTTTTACATAACATTCAGTTGACCTAATTTTCACATACACTAATTTCCAACCAAAATCTCTGTAAACATCGGGAAACAGCATACTGTTATAACCTCATATAACCCAAACCATAACCCACAACACCAACAATAGAGGGATCTGCTGCGCTGCGTGTCGCGGGTTCGATTCCCGCACGGAACAAATATTTGTATGACCTACATGTATTTGTTCCGAGTCTGGGTGTTTTTCTATCTATAATATGTATGTATTTACAAAAAAAAAAATGTATATAAGTAGTTTATCAGCCATCTTGTTACCATAACACAAGCATTAGGTTGCTTAGCTTGGGACTAGATGGTGCTGTGTGAAATGTCCAGGGATATTATTATTATTATTTTGGTAAACTTTTGTTTCTTAGCTCTTCAGCTAGTTTAAGCTACATTAACGGGCCTAAGCCAAGTCAATGTAGCGTGTGTGTGGTGTTTTTTTTTTTTTTTTTTTTTTTTTTTTTTTTTTTTTTTTAAATGAATTATTATGAGGAGTGATTTTATTATTATTATCTGGAGCTCGGCGGCCGCTACCGCGGGCGATCGCTTCGCTCGCTCGTCTTCGCGCGTTCTGTTCTAACTAACATCACTGTTCTAACCTAACATAACCTATATGATTCAATAACAGTGGATGGTATATGACGCAGGTTTAAATAAAGTTTTTTTTTTCCCCTTTATAAAGTATCACAATTGGTGACACTTCATTTACATTACAATCTAGCCTATTAGCTAATAAGTAATTTAAATTTAACTTAAACTGCTAAGTACCTAACTATATAATCGTCCAATAACGTCTATCTTATTCACTATAAGTTATGGGGAAGACACTTGTTTCACGTGTTCTTTATAAGATTCAGCACTTGCACTACAGTTTGAGTTCACTTACACTGCACTAAACTAACTCAAAAGGTTTTACCCTTTTTAGTCTTCGCACTAATTCAGTGTTGTCAAGGAGTTAGATCGCCTCGACATTCAGGTCAAATAAGGTGAATTATATTAAGCGTTTCTTATAGATTCTGAATATAAATATATTGAATGTAACTGAATATTATACTAAGCATGTTCATGAAAGCAAGACCCTTTGGATAGCGAAAATACGCCTGCCTGTTATTGTCAGTAAGTATTTACTAAAATTACGGTAAATACCTTGGTAATAAATGAAAATCAAAGTCCAGTTTTTAAAAGTAGATATCTAAGTATACCTAGCATCATTGTTGAAACTGTTTGAAGAAAGTGAAGAAATTAATTAATAGAATAGTTAACAACCTTCAACATTTCTATAGCGTTCTTCAATATTACCTATTTGTTAGAACCAATTAGTAAAACTAGTTGTCCTATTTTTGAACACTCTGTATATCTATATAACCTTCATTATAATTTCATAAATTATTATCTATATAATTTGGTCATATTATTTTTTTTTGTGACGTACATACTTATAGGAAGCCAATTAATTAGCTTGACTTGCGATACTGAACACTTTCAATACAAAACAAACAATGGACGCGGATATTATTCGATTTTTTTTCCCTTTATGTGCTGTTTGTGTCACTACGTATTTAGTCTAGATACCTAGTATAAGTTTGGTTTTTCCAAATAACAGGTAAATTATGTTTAAAAAAAACCGGAGGAATCAGGGAAAGGGAATGCATTGTGCAGGGACTGACTGAGGTCATTTATACCTACCGTGTAACAATTTAACTTCCTCAATGGGCCTGGTTCATTATTACTTAACAGTTACGTTGTAAAAGTCCACTTGAAACGTCTCCAGTATCCGAAATGAACACTATTAATCATTCTTAACTTATCTCCATGAACATCAGATGTGCATTTTCGTCACATTAATTAGATCTGAAAGATTTCGTGCTGCGATGTTTTGTACCTAGATGTGAATGTTGATAGTCCGGAAAACAGGTGGACTGACCTTATGGCAAGACTAAACGGAATTAGTAACATTTTGCGCCGACGTGCAAATTTTATTGATTAGTGGGAAGGCCAGACTGAGATTTTCCTTGTTTTTCCTAACACAATGAAAACAAGGAGGGTTGATGCCTGAGGGCCTAGACAAACTGACATTCTATCAGTGATAACGATAATGAAATATCAATTTTTTTGACAAAAGCTACCGAAAAGCTTCTGTGCATCCTGGTATAAGTCGTTGGTAGAACTACGAAACGCTTTGTAAGCGATTGCCGCTTATCAAGGCTCTCCGGGGTTTTTTTACAGTAGGTACCTCTTTGGCGCCTTTTGTCACACCAAAGCATCTATGAACAATGACACACAATTAATCCATAATACTGTCAATACTGAGCTGATAATTCGCACTTTACATGCAGTAGCACGCAGTTCTAAACTATAAAGATGTTTAGTAGTTATTATTGTACGATTTTAACGTTACTGATACCACTTAAAGAACTATAAAACTAGTACCGTTTTTATGTATGATATCAGCTTGGTAGTCAGTATTTTGAATGGGTTTCGTTTACAATAAATGGAGCTGTGGTAGACATGTTGCTAAAGGAATTTGAGATACTGGGTAATGTCTGCTTTTCCCATTTCCCTGATACACGCGGAAAACAGTTTATTGAGCGATTATTTGCCTGAAGCATCCATCACGGTTCTAACATGTGCACGAGCAATAGTAAGGGAAAACTAATGACACAGTTTTTTATAATTAATAAAAATGTTCTATAAACATTTGTTAATGGAGTCTGTTCATATGGTACGGTAGACTGAGGCCACCGAGTGTAACTAAATACCTATACATATACATATTATATCACCTTAGTCTTAGTTAAGCAAATTACTAGGTCGGGTGAATACTTATCCCAATATATATAATGTATGTTAATATCGTTATCACGGCTAAACTTTTACAGGAGTGAGAACCAAAATTAAGTGTTTCGACACAGGGGACCAATTTTTTATTTAGGAAAAGTTTAAAATGGTCAGAGCCATGGGCGACGCTCTTTATACATAAAAGTCGGAACACGTTTCAGTTGTCAAACTATACAGAGGCCCAAATAGTTAGTAAAACGCCTAACCTCTAGCTAATTGTGTTTCACAGTAATTGGGTTTTAGAGGTCACCTCATAGTCGTTCCATGTGAATTACTGATACATACATATAATTAGACTAAAAACTCAACTAACGTGTGGTAATCTGTTTTGCTACTAAGGTGGAAAACCGTACGTCTAATATATCGTTAATACGTTTTCAGGTACATTTTGACTGGGAAACTTTGGGTGGTCATGGGTGCCGGCTGGATCTCAGAGCTGCTGTCGACCCTCGTGTCGCAACCGTGGTGGCTGTGGTCTATCATCGACCTCATCAACGAGCTTCAAGGAGTCTTCATCTTCCTCATCCTAGTTATCAAACCCAAACTATTTTACCTCATCCGAAAGAGGCTCGGTAAGGCAGTTATTGGTATTTTATGTAGTCTTAACAATGGCCCTAAATTCTCAAGTAGTTTACTCGTAAAACTCATTTTATGGCAGCGTTTACGTACCTATATGGAAGAAAGTACAAATACCTAAAGATCGATACAAATCTAATCCAAGAGATGTAACAAAACAGAGAAATAAAATATGAATAGTCATATTTTGGATCGTTTCTTGACATTAGTTAGTAGTTGTAAATCAAATAAAGAAGTAACTAAGTACCTCCCACGTCGAGAAGAATAGACGCGTGTTTTTCCTCATAATCAATCAATACAGTAAGAACAATGAATGCCAAATATATTTATCATAATTTATTTTGAGTGAAGTGATTAAAAACAGCTGTTATCTACATTCACAGAACTGTTTGTCTCAATAGTGAGTCAGATTCGATAAAACGATATCTTTATTTTGTCATTGTTTCAAAGTTTCACGATGTGTGAGAGATGATTTTGTTGTTTTCAGGTTGTTCAAGGATACCGATTGAATCAAGTATATATTAGAGAAAATATTAATTTTTGAACGTTGTATTGTTTGCTGTCTAATCTACACTTTTCTATTAACTAGCAATGCCACTCTTAACGTGGTCTGCCTAGCTCGTTGTTATGACCGATTCGCTTTATTAACTCACAACGCTAACATGCCAAGTCAGATTACGTATCTATATGCATTGTTGAGTTGTTGTAAATTATTAATTTAGATACCATTCTCTACTTAATCCTAGTTACTGTCTAATTAATGTCCTTTCTAAGTGCACCCTCTATGTTGTCATTACAACTCACACATCTCTTGTTTTGCAAATTGTTTCAAATACATGGTGTTATGAAAAATGTATAATTATATTATTAGTTTTTTTCAAACACGTCAAAACGTTTTTTTATATTTCCTATGTGAAAGCATGTAGGTAGAGATACTCAAAAAAAAAACTGTTTAGGTTTTGTGCTAAATTGTTAACACCATGTACATGACCGGTTATAAGTTTATTAGGGTGGGTCACTAAACTTCGGAAAAATAGAAGTTGCTCTATAATTTTCTGACGGTCCCTCTTTTGACTTGGATTCATTCTGATGTCTAATGATTAGTAAAAATGTTGAGTTTCATTCATGAAAAAAGCCTTTCACGAGAAAATATGTAAGTGCGATACTGTCTCTTGTAAATAGAACCAATTATATTTTAAGATTTTATAAGACGTGTCCACACTTCATTTTGAACTTGCGAAGAAAACTTCGACACCACTTTTTTATAAATCTATGCAAGATTTTGAAAAGTATTTTGGCCCACCTAATAATATGTTTGCTAGCTATTGGTGACTAATATTGTACTAATACGACAGGGCTGGAGAAGCCGGACGCGCAGAAGAACGGCCTGTCATCATCGTCTGCGCGGACATCATCAACGTTCCTGTCCCGCGCGCTCAGCACCGACGAACGGAACAACACGCGCCTCTCGCTACAGAACAATGTCAAGCAACCCTAACTTCGACACGATACACGGTTCAAGGATCTTTAGGCGCGTGGCAAACATGGGAACTAGCGCCGCCATCTTGTTTTTCACTACAATGTCATAAAATGATTTATCAACAACGCCCCCTTGTCAAAAGATCCTTGTAGCAATCAAGTCTTAGTCGATATCTGGCGTAGTCTGTGGTCGTCGCCGAGGCCGAAACAAGTGCAAAAAGCAACAAAAAGCAATACAATGTTAACATTTTGATATACCTACAGGCTGTTGTCAAATACTTATACTTCTGAAGATCATGTTCATTTTTATTTTGGTAGAAGATGATTCTTTCATTCACTAGTAATAATGTGCAGTTTTCCCTGCATACAGCAGGATTGCAAAAATAAAATAAAAAGTTTCAGATCTATTTCATAAAGCTGAATTTCGGCCTCGGCTTAGGGTGTCTCCAACACAAGCTCTCGACACAATAACAAGCTTATCATAGCATGTTCTTGTTCGCATTCAAAGTCATCATTTTCATATTAATTACTTTTCAAAATTAAATATTTTAATATTGGTCTAGTCATAGAATAAGCGATTAATAAAGTGTCATCATTCATTGTGTTTGTCTGTCATTGTGGCTCTAATTTAATGTTTAACATATAATTTTGAATGAAGTGCCTATTAGTATCTATGTGGCTATAATGAGTTCATGGAGGCTGATGTTGTAGAATAAATAATAGTTTCTATTGCAAACTAAAACACTGTTTAATTGATTTAGTTATTAACTTAAAATTGTTATTCCACTAAGGTTTTGTCTAGGTGCCGGAGTTGATTCATTGACAATAGTTTTCTGATTCAACTGTAACCTTGAAACAGATACAATAGTATTAAAGGTACTACTTATGGTAACCTACTCATTTAAATACCCTAGGGGGGCTGATTTTTTTGTTAATTTACTTTGTTTGACAATAATGTTAACCAATAAATTTCGCCCCCTTCGTGGTGTCACTGTCTAATTAATTAATTATACTCTGGGAACCGAACAAGTAGTTCAAGAAAAATTATAAAAAAAACTGTATCTACCCACTACAAGTATTTTTAAATGATCATAGAGAAATATTTACGACTTATACAAATTGTTGTCAACATAGTTATGAAACTGCAGTATTACGTTAATGTGGAGTTATTTGCTTATTTAGGTATCTACCTAATATATAATTGTATTATGTTTTCATCTCCCAGTCTCCGAACTTTTTCTTAAAATATTTTTTAGTTTTTAGCTCATTTGATAAAGTACCTGCCTGTGTGTCTATAATTTTGTTTCGTGTAAGTTTGATTGTATCTCTCGCAGCTACTTTTGTTGGAGACATATTAATGCATAAAGTATTTTTAATAATTCGACACATTATGTAACATTTCTTCACAAATGCTGCCTTATAATTGCAGATAATGTTTATTTCACTTTATTTTATCAATGCAAAGTATATTTTAACTAATTTTAGGAAGTAGGTACAGTATTTCTTAGGAAGTGCGCACATACCCGACTTATGTTTTTCTGAGATCTATGACTATGACTGAAAACCATTAGACTGAAAGTTGCAAATGGGCGTACCTGTAATCATTGTTATAAAATCAAAGTTATTATAGACTCTAATTAAAATATAATGGACTAAAAATAATGAATTGATGAATTCAATTCATCCATCATCTGCCTAGCCTTTTCCCAGCTATGTTGGGGTCGGCTTCCAGTCTATCCGGATGCAGCTGAATAACAGTATTTTTTAATAAATAAATAATATTTAATTCAATTAAATAATTAAATTAAATGTATAAAACAAGTGCCTTTTAGAGTCTATTGTGTCTGAAACCAGAAACATTTTGTTTGTAGGAATAGAATCAGCCTGAAGATATGGTCCTTTTGTATTAATTATAACTAAACATAAAAATCTGGTGCAACTGTATAATCATGCTTGAAAGATTAAAAATTAATAAAAAATCAGCCTGCATAACATAGCTGTCCGAAGGACTTTTATTATGTCCTCAAAAATTCAATGTAGGTATTTTATAACTAAATATTATGGGGATGACCAAATCACATTGACACTAGAGTTAATTTGTTCCAATTATGTAGGTAACCTACCTACAGTGCACAATGTATGTATAGATTTAATATTTAGATAAGTATACTTATTACATTTGCAACATAATACTTACACTTTAGAATGTATAATGCCTTCACGAATCTGTATTTTAAAATAGTATAAAGAAGTGGATAAGAAAAAGACGAAAAAATAAAAACATTCTTCATTCCATTCTTGTGGTACTTATTTACCGAGCCGACACTTTAGAAATACCTGTTTTGTCTGCTTCTTCTCCACCGTAATCCACGCCCCTTCTCTGTCCTTTACCTTCATGTCATATCAAAGACAGATTAGAATACTTTGCCTTTTTTAGGGTTCCGTAGCCAAATGGCAAAAAACGGGACCCTTATGGATTCGTCATGTCTGTCTGTCTGTCCGTCCGTAGCCACTTTTTTCGGAAACTATAAGAACTATACTATTGAAACTTGGTAAGTAGATGTATTCTGTGAACCGCATTAAGATTTTCACACAAAAATAGAAAAAAAAAAACAATAAATTTTGGGGGTTCCCCATACTTAGAACTGAAACTCAAATTTTTTTTTTCATCAAACTTATCTGAATAATTTGCGCGAGAGACACTTCCAAAGTGGTAAAATGTGCCCCTCCCCCCCGTAACTTCTAAAATAAGAGAATGATAAAACTAAAAAAAATATATGATGTACCTACCATGTAAACTTCCATCGAAAATTGGTTTGAACGAGATCTTTTTTTTTAATACGTCTTTGCTCGATATCAATAATGGCAACCACGCACTTGAATTATTCACAAAATACTTAGTTGTATTTTTACTTTAATAATAAATCATAAAATTAAAATAAAATAAATATATAAGGGGGGCTCCCATACAACAGACGTGGTTTTTATAGATAAGGGTACGGAATCCTTCGTGCGCGAGTCCGACTCGCACTTGGCCGGTTTTTTGGAAGGACACAAGATAGCTCCATAAAATCGTATGCAATTATACTAAAAAGTAGGTCTGTACGTAATGGTTCTATCTTATCTTGCTAATATTATAAACGTAAAAGTTTGTATGAATGGATGGATGTTTGTTACTACTAAACCGATTTGGATGAACTTTGGCACTCAGATGGTTTATAACCAGGATTAACATTTATGATAATTTTTATCCCGATATTTTCACGACAGATGCTGTATCAGAAAACTGTGAACAAAATACAAAATTATCCGATTGTCGCCTGTTAGTTTTATTAACTAGGCCTCTGGGCCTCAAGTCTGCTATTACAATAGTGTCAGAATGGTCTATCATTGATTTCATAATTGTTGATTTTGATAAGTTTGGTAATCTACTAATATAATGGCGTCATTATGACTTTCCAGTGATCAACCACTGACACTCCATTGAAAGAAATGGCATAGAATGGTAATCACGGACATAATGAATGATAAATGAATGACTTGACTTACATAAAACACTTGACTTGTATAAAACACTAATAAATAATATCTGGCATAAATAAAGTAGTGGTAGTTTTTCGAAAATCATTTCTACTAACGGGTTTTATAATAGGTAAAGGCAATACGACAATGTCATTATGACACAATCTATTACGAGAGCATTAACCGACCAATGATCGCCATTAAGAATTTAGCAGATTACGAACTTTAAGCAAAATGACAATGGGATGGGAATGGGATCCTGTTGGAATGACGAATTTATAAAAATAGCAGACTTGGGGCCCTGGTCCGATGATATTTTACGGTTCAAGCATCCTGTAAGTTATACTAACTGCAATAATCTCACACTGCAGAACACAATAGGATTTTCTTTACACGCCCTTGTCAAGTTCCGTGAAATCCATTTAGGTAAAGCTTCTATGTTGTGTGGGTCACAAACACACAAAAGCTCTGAGTCAAATAAATGGTTGTTGACCAAACCAATATTTGTACGGTTTTCGAGGATCGAACCCGGCCCAGACCTTCAAATATGGTACGATCAGCAAAATAGATAGAAAATTATTCGATACTGGATTACCAGGAAAATGATTTTGATTTATAGGCACCACCAATTTTGTAACGTGGGTAAGTGTGTGTGTGGTGAGAGTGAGATTCAAATAAATATTGAGTATTGAGCATTCTTTTACAAAAATATCAGTGGTACATATGTAAGCTTCACGTGGTATCTATTATGGGGACAGGGACCGTGTTAAATCTTATTAGGTATAGGTTTAACCTATTTTAGTTGCTGACTGTACCTACTTATGCTGCAGTGCAGATGAGTGAATGAGCCGATTGTTTTTAAGCCACAATATAAACTTGACTATGATGGTAGTTTCGAAAAAGAATGAATAATTTGCAGCAACTTTATGAGGCATATTAGCCTAATTTATTTTAGGCACAGACAGTTTTGTTCCAGGCTGATTAATGAAAACGGTTAACCAAGTTGACTTTTCATTGTCACTTGCAAGTTTCGGATAATTGCGGAATACTTAAACTAAAATAAACATACAACAATCGAGTATCTTTGTAAATGTTTTATTGCTTTTATACTTTTTTCGATAATTTCATCATGATATTTTAAACATCTTTTCATAAAACGATTTTTGAACGTGATAAGTGTAGAAAACAGACAGTGATGATCTTATAATACTATTTAATAATACTTTTGTGACAGGCGATGTCTGCTGAGTTATGTTATTTTATAATTTCAATTTATCAATCGTGGTATTATTTAAAAATAAATTGGTCCCACAGTTCACGCTAGAATAATTGAATTTCACGATGAATAGATAATAATTACTTACATAACAATGTGGCTTGGGATGTTATTTACAAATGATACAATACAAAACTAATCAGTACGTAGTGATTCCGTACGTACATGTTTAAGTGAAGAGATATTTTTACACATAATATACAGACTACTTATTCATCTAAAATACATATCAACAATGAGCAATGGATATGCTGCATCGAGCCTTACATTAAATAGTTAATTGTTTGTACCGAATAACATTTACAATATCCGTTCTGATACCTAAACTAAATTGTTTTCATAAATAGTAGAAATACTGATGACCACTATGAAAAATAAAACTTATAGGAATATAGTAGACAAACGTACTTATAAGTTAAATATGTTCTTACAGTGGTAATATTTTATAATAAATTGTAATAATTAAACTTCACTAGCGAGGTTTTTAAGACACCAAATAATTAAGTATACACCTTTATCACATGAACGTTAAGTTATATAACTACAAATATCTTACACTAAACCCTCTAAGTACCTAAATCAAATTGTTTAAAACAATGTTTTCAAAACGATCAAAATTGTTTTATGAAATAATATTTTACTGGTCCATAATTTTACTCACAATAGGTAGTCATTAATAAATATTAGGTTATCTACTTATAAGTTATCAACAAAATTTTATGTGTTTTAAACATGATTTCACTGAATAAAGTGTACAGTGCAGCTCAATATTTTTTAAAGAACAAAATCAATCTCCATAAAATGGCATAACTCCTCTGTAATGGGTTAAGCATCAATAGGCAATTCTTACATGAGTTCGTAACCAATCTGGATCTGGAAATCTTCGAAAACAAATGGATGAGACCAGACTAAAGGACTCTATATTTTAGTATGCCAGAGAGTCTTTTGAATGTCCTTCGAATAAAATGCCTCATGTCATCGTAGCGCGCATCGTTTGCAGAAAGGCTCCGTGTGAGAATCGTCTTACTAAATCCCTGTATCAAATACTTATACGAGACCATATTATAAGCAGCTAATAGTAAAGTAGCTCGTTTCGAACAAGGTCGTAAATGGAATGGCATCAAAGATCGAAGTAGGGTGGAGTTTACTACAGTCAAGAGCTGTTTTGTCCGGGTTGCACAGTGATGGGCACGGGCGTGCTGGTGATGGCGGCGGCGCGCGCCTTGGGGCTGCTGGGTCGCGAGTCCTCGGCCTCCGCCTCCTCGTCGCGTTCCGCCACCTCCTCCTCGTCGATGATCGATATGTCGCGGATGGACGGCCGGTGGGATCGTCGCCAACCTGCACAAGAGCATTTACTCATGACATATCTACATATTTTCCACATGATAAAACACAATTATGTCATATATAGCAGGAAAATAAGTATAAAACTCCAAGGCATGTAGATATACAGCTTATTACAAACAAGGTTGACTAGTGAGCAGTTGAGTCTATCGCGCATACCGTGAATTGTAAGATAAATAAGGTCGAAGTTTATCCGATTACCATTTTCTGTGTATTGTACTTATGTCGGTATTTAATAGTCATTAAAATGTCGAGGACAGTGCACGGTCCTTTTGTAGCTATAATAGTGACAGTATTATGCAGTGGTGTTTTCGGTTTAAATATTTACCAAAAAGATGCAGTGGCCGTCACCGATAAGCTTCCATACAATAATCTGGACCTAGAATCTCTCCAGCTCGTGGAACCATTGAAAGCTTATGGAAACGACGTTGAAGTTATACCGGAGGACGACATCAGTGCAATATTAAGAACATTCGAGGAAAAACAGAATGAAAATGAAGATTTCCAGACGGACAATATCTTTGGAGAGGCAGATGACGTCGTCAAACGCCGTCTGACACGGCAAACGACTCACCAATATTCACCGCTGTACCCACAACTACCATCAGGTCCTCCGTATAATCCGTATCAACCACAACCCAACAATAACCCTCCTGGTCAAAACCCATATCAGCAGCCAGGCTATAATCCTTACGGGCAAAACTCGAATCAGCAACAACCTGGCTATAATCCTTCCGGTCAAAACCCAAACCAGCAGCAACCTAGTTATAATCCTTTTACTCAAAATCCAAATCAACAGCAGCCTGGTTATAATCCCTCCGGACAAAATACGAATCAGCAACCGCCTGGTTATAATCCCTACGGTCAAAACTCGAATCAACAACAACCTGGTTATAATCCTTATGGTCAAAACCCAAACCAAGAGCAACCAAGTTATAATCCTTTTACTCCAAATCCCAATCAACAGCAGCCTGGTAATAATTCCTCCAGGCCAAATACGAATCAGCTGCCGTCTAGTTTTAATCCCTACGGTCAAAAATCAAATCAAACGCAACCTACTTATAATCCATACGGTCAAAACCCGAATCAACAGCAGCCTACTTTTAAACCTGGTCAAAGCCCGTTTTCGCAGCGGCCCCCACAGTGGAATTCAAACAATTATAATTCCTCGCAACCGGGTAATCAAAATTACAATCCTAATACAGGTTTCTCCAATCCTAATCAAAGTCCCTACAGCCCATCCTCTGGTCAGAATCCGTACAATTCTCGTCCTAACCTTTCACCCTATAATAACACATCTCCAGGTGATTCGTACAGACCGCCAAGTGGACAATATCCTTTCCAAAACCAAACATTTAACTCTCCATCCAACCCAGGCAGCTTTAGACCTCCAAGCGCTCCAGGTTCTAGTTTTACTACTCCATACACGCCTTATAATCCCCGACCTGGCCAACCACCTTACAATAATTATCCTCCGTCATCTGGTAACAGTTACCCTGTTCAACTGCTAAATTCGACTAGCCAACGGCCTCCTTATTATAATCCAAGTCAGTATCCTTCTTATAATAATTCTCGTCCTAATCTAGCACCGCTGCCAAGTTCTACTAATTCTTCTCCTTACTTTCCAGGACCTAATGGAAAGTTTCCCAGCAATTCTTATAATCCTAGTATCCCCAACTATCCTCCTCAGAATAATAATCAAGGCTAAAATAATTTCTTCTATTCTCAAAATAACAACAGTGCGTCGTATGATCCCCGGAGAGTTCCACCGCAGAACTTCTCTTATCATTATTAATTGTGTATTAAATTGTAAACATTTTTTATTTCTTATATCTTTGTACTTATAAAAATAAAACGTATTTGATCTTTGGTTCCGATTATTATCATGTTATTATATGTCTTGTACGTTGCTCGAATACATTATAAATAGATTTGATCTAGAAATATGTTATGAATTAAATGATTGTTGAAATTAAAAAAATACTGTTCGTTATTTTTATGCAATTAAAGTCAACTGATTGGAATGGGTCAAGATGCTATGTATAGCTATTTGTCTCAGTAGCTACCAAGTAACTACCTACTTTTGCAAACGAATTATCATTATTGTAAAAACTGCTAATCGAGAAACGGAATTTTGCACACAAACGATGCTTTATATTTATCCAGCGACTATTCTGAACACAAACATTATTTTGTACTAAGTAATTCCACATCAAATTGCATCTGTTTGTTTAAAAGACACAGTAAATTCCCTAAACATATTATCTTACCTTCCAAGACAGGTGGCTTAGTGGTTCTTGAGAGCAGTTTGGGGCCTGTGAGCGTGATGACGATGGCTCCAATCGGTGCGGTGATGACGATGGACATGATGCACACCGTGATGACGGTCTCTGCGTACTGGACCATCACTGGGTCGGGCTCCCCGCCGGCCATCTTGCGAACCTCATCCAAAGCAACTGGACCTAGAGCAGCCTGGAAGAAGAGAATAGAAGCCGCTTAGTATTTTTAGAATGTCAAAAGTGCTTCTTAATACAAAACATACATAGCACACATACATACAACAAATATACATGCATTAACATACATTTTTATGTGTATTTACTATGACTTTATTTTGAAGCTTTATATATGGAGCCTATTTATAAAATATATATGGAGGAATTAAATATATATGGAGCCTAGCATACCTACTGTTGCGCCATTTTGAAAATGGCGGCCACGCACGAGACCTATATAAATCGACAGCTGACATCAATGCACTGCACACGTGACTGCAGTTGATCATGTGACTCAATCATCAACTTTGAACGTTACTGTTTCGGAAACGTGACGCTTTACGGGGTTTGGTCTTATGTTTTCTGTTTGCCGTTTGTATTAGGTCTCATTCGTGGCCGACATTTTCAAAATGAGGCGACAGTAGGTAGGTATGCCACGGATCTTCAAATCCCTTAGTAGTTAAGTTTTTCAAATTTTCAACACAAGATAAGACTATAAACTTTGAAATCTACTTTTTAGTGAAATACTCTAGATGTTGGTTTAAGTGCTTTTTTTATTTACCTGTACTGTAGCTTTGGCCATCCACGCAAGACCGACGAAGATCTTTTCCTTCATGTTGAGGTTGCTGCGCACTGCACAGGTACTCGTTAGGATAGTTCGTAGTACCGCGCACGTCACCAAAATACCACCTCCGATCATAACCAAGCGAGGCTGCAGGTCTGCGATCTAAATATAAATAGTTTTCTCAAAATCAAATTATATTATGTATTTTTTCGTATATTTATGAGTAACTACATAGTTTTTGAACCCATGCGGTCCTAAGGCGCCATAAGGATTATGTCAATAAGGCAGCATAGTATCTTCAGGATTTAAAGGAATGGATAGATTCTGAAATGATCTATAAACTACCGAATCATTCGTTCGTCCACTGAACAACAGAGTTCTGCCTTCACATACCTACCTATTGCGGTATCTCATAAATTCATAATCAAACTATTAACGACAGCCCTTTTTAAGCCTAGTAAAATCATGAGTATGACATCATAAGTAGGCCACAACAAATGATACTGCATTGACTCCGATAGATGGTGATGTAATCATACATTCCACACACGAGCGTACGAGGATTATCCTCAATAAGTACTCATATAGTTTAATAAATAGTGATGAAACATATCTGAATCTAATTGAAGAATATAAACATTATCTTGAGATACGTTTCTGTTATTCAGGTGAATGAATCATCAGAGTTCACTCTACTGGCCGTTATCTCTATAAGTTCGTTACCGTGAACGTTTAAATAGATAATCACCAGTATCACAAACGGCTAAGTAATGACAAAAGCCTTTCTTCTTCCTAATGACGACGTTAAAGATAATTGTAAAGTTAATATGTATAATTAATTCTTACAACGACTTGAGCACCGGTAACTGCGAAGAGCATAGGTTCGAAGAACATCCAGAAGATTTCGAAGGCGGTGGCAACAGGATTGTCTTCCAGTTCCCAGCCGAGGTCTGTCCAATTCTTGCAGGCCACGAACGCAAAAGCGATGACAGCCAATGGTCCTGAAGAAATAAATGGTTTTAAGAAATACTAGGAAATAATAGGAGGCATTACTTCCACTCGAGAATTTATAACAAAACTAATCAGAGCCGAAGCATGTGCTTCTTCAGTAGGTACTAAGCTCAGAATATCAGTGAAACTTAAGAATTTGTAGCTCCCAGAATTAATAGAATTACATCTTATAAACATTACCACACGTATCACATCGAATACAAAACACGTGACATAGACACGTAAATATTAAACAGTGGACAAAATAAATCATGGGTATTTTTCCAATTCACATTGTTTCCTTGACTTTATCGGTTGTCAACACAGTCATTGACTTATAACAAGGCATTGTTCGTTGAAAGCCAGGCACTATACCGCGGAAAACAATCATCCGTGCTTGTTGACTACAGTTTTTACCATTACCCAGTTAATAAGACCAACGTGCTCGTCTTTACGTCTACCTTTGTGTTTGCAAACTCTGCAGAATAATGAGTTTTGTTTTATATGGCGGGGAACTGAAGTTGATTTACTGTTTGTTGCCGACTGTGGTTTTGAAAGTTTTACTTTATAAATATTTTGAAATTTAATGGGTATCGAATTTATCATGGGAAAAGTTTTTATGCTTTCCTACTCCAGACTAATGGTTTAGGATGCGCCATATATATTATTTTTCAAGTAAATTAAAGTACGCTTACCAGCACCACCCCAGCCGATCTCCTCAGAGCCCAGCACCATCGTCAGTCCTCCAGCCAGCAACAACAGCACGCGTAGAGGCACCAAGAAGGCGTCATTGCGCTCAGGAACAAACTTCACCAGGTAACCGCATAACACTCCCAGTACAATACCACCGATCACACTAAGTGGGCCCTGAAAATTAAAAGTAATGCATTTTATTATTGAGGTTGGATACAGTGATGTTATGAATAAACTGACCGGCACACCCTGAGGACTATGCTGTCAGTGTCGACCTTACGTTGGCTAGCGAGGCTGACAGACAGTAACCTGACCATTCTTTAACTACAACATGAGCTCATATATAGCTGGTGCTAATAGGAACGACAGAAGAAGAAGCGATGAGTGAAGGTTGACAACTGGACTATCTACGTCCCATAAAGAAAATGCGAGATCTCAGTCCACGTGGGGCAAAGCGAACCTTGTGGAATACTATGTATACTCGTACAATGTATGTACTGTAACCTAGCTGTAGTTTTCATTTTTTTTTTCTATATACAATCTAGTCGTTTCTGGCACTCGCCGGCCGCTATCGCGGCACCGCTCGCTTCGCTCGCTCGGCTCGTGCGTAGGAGGTCACAGTTTTAACCTAACTTAACCATTTTTTTTTAAATTAACCTCGTCTATCTAGTTTGCAGCAAGCCGGAGATATTACTTGATATGGCATCATAATACTTTATCTATTCTATATACTTATAATAAATCTGTAGAAGTGAAAATTCTGTACATTGAAAATATCAAAAAAATAATAATGGTGTTACTAGACCGACACCGATCCCAAAAATGTGATTAAAAATTTTTTTGTCTGTCTGTCTGTCTGTTTGTTCAGGCATCACGCAAAAACTACCGGTTCGATTACGATGAAACTTGGTATAATTATTCTTTAATATCCTGGGCACCACACTGGGTACTTTTTATGCCGGAAAAGTATCTTCTAAATATATAAAACTCAAAGGTGACTGACTGAAATAGTGATCTATCAACGCACAGCCCAAACCACTGGAGGGATCGGGCTGAAATTTGGCATGCCGGTAGATGTTATGACGTAGGCATCCGCTAAGAAAGGATTTTGATAAATTGTACCCCCAAGGGGATAAAATAGGGGATGAAAGTTTGTATGAAAAATCTTATTCCTTGAGTTAATAAACTTGAAACTTAGCACGAATACTTATCTAAATAAATTATGAAGAATGTCAGTTTTTTTTCTTCTAAACTACCCCCTAATAAGGGATTGGGGGTTTCAAAGTTTGTATGGAAGAATTTTAGCGCGCAGTCCGGTTGACTCGAAACTCAGTATTTATACCTAATATTGAAAGTAAAGAATAATGTGTATCAGGGTTTTTTGAAAATCTACCCCTGACGGGCTGAAATGGGGTAGTCAATTTTTCAGGGGAGGATTTTACTGCATGGCTTGATTAACTCGAAAATTAGTATAAATAATCTTTGAGTCAAGTTATGAATACATCCTAAACGATATTTTTAAAATTCCACCCCTGTGGGGGTGAAAAGCGGGGATACAGTTTATATGAAAAATCTTATTCATTTAGTTAATAAACTTGAAATGTGCCTAAGTAAGTAATAAAGTTTATCATTATAAGTTTTTCAAAACTACCCCTCAAAGGGGGATATAGGGGGGTTAAGTTTATGTCGAAGAAATTGAATGCGCGGTCTGAGTAACTTGAAACTCAGTATTGATACTTTTGACAGAAAATAATCTATACTTATAATAAATCTGTAGAAGTGAAAATTCTGTACATTGAAAATATCAAAAAAATAAATGGCAGGGGGTGTTACTAGACCGACACCGAACCCAAAAATGTGATTAAAAATTTTTTTGTCTGTCTGTCTGTCGGTCTGTCTGTCTGTCTGTCTGTTTGTTCAAGCATCACGCAAAAACTACCGGTTCGATTACGATGAAACTTGGTATAATTATTCTTTAATATCCTGGGCACCACACTGGGTACTTTTTATCCCGGAAAAGTATATACAATAAAAAACAAACTTAATTTTGCGGTTCGATCCCTAGACCCGATACTGTACCAACCGCAAATAATAAGTTTGTCGTAGGTTAGGTCACCCGCAGTGGAGTTCATTTTTATTCCTTTTAGTTTTTAGAGTTATTTAGGTTTATTTTTATATAAGTCGTAGGTATAGATTTTAATTTTAAAGTATAGGTAGTATATTTTTGATAGTGTACGTAGTGACCGTAGGTTATTTTATAATACTGTTAGGTAGGATTAGTCATTCGTATAGATATTAGTTTTTAGGGATTTTGCTTATTTATTGAGTTTAGATTAGTTATCATCAGAAATAGGTTTATTTAGGTACTTAGGTAGGTATTTAATTTTCTCTTATTGAGTTTATTTTTTTTAAATTAGGTAGGTACTTAGGTAAAGATATCATATAGGTACCCTCTTAATCAACACTAATGAGACACAATTGGTTTTCTATTGTAATTAGCCACAAAGGGCCCGCGAGATAGATGGCATTCTGGGGAAGCACATACATTTTATCCTGTTAGCACGTTCCCGTGGGTAAATTTCCGACATCCACGCGGGCGAAGCCGCGGGCAGAAGCTAGTTAATAATAAATATGTAAAGTTGTCGAAAATTAACCACTGACGGGACAAAAACGGGTAATTCGGTTTTTAAGGGGAGGAATTGAACTTGAAACTGTATGTTACATTTTCACGCCTAAACCACTGAACTTCTGATTTGGCATAGATATAGATGGCATCCTGGGGAAGCACATACTTTTTATCCTGTTAGCACGTTCCCGTGGGATAATTTCCGACATCCACGCGGGTGAAGCCACGGGCAGAAGCTAGTTTAGTAATAAACCTACATTTTATGGCAATCATAGTGGTTTATTTAGGCCGAAATAGCGCATTAATTTGCTCGCTAAGATTTAGTGATCATTTACTACATTTGGTGTTCGAATACAATTTGAAGTGCAAGAACTAAGGGTATCAAAGCATATTATGGTGGTCATTATATTTAACCCTATATCCACTCATGTCGTCTTAACTTGCTGTTAACCTGTGAACCTGCTTACTGTATTACCTGGATAATAAATATTTTCTATTTCTATGTGGAAACAAGCACTATAACATAGAGCTTCCAAAAATCTACATATTAGTCGACTTTGAAACCAATTTAGCCATAGAACATATTAGAAATGTACATGCCCCACTGCGAAGGCGGGGATTTGCCTGCCTACAAGTAACAAGCTACTGACATAGTAGCAGATTCAATAGTTCAGCGATGTAACAGGATGTCCTTTTGTTCTCTAATCATAGCGGCAGCTTGGTCTATTGTTGTGAATCATGAACACAATACCTACCTAATGCTGTGTAGTAAAAACAACAAAGACTTTATACACTCCCTTTAGAACTAACTTTGAGCTACCACTTTAGTAGATACCTACTAAAGTACTATATAGCATGCTAGTTGCTAGTACGTAGTACTTTGAGTTAAGTATCCTTCAGTATTTTAAGTTAAGTATCTTGCAACTGTAATCTGTTTTCCAGTGGATATTAGCGTGAATTCAACTATTTTTATGGTTTACTGGGATTCATCTGCAAGCAAAAAGTGACGACGAAATGTGTTGCAAGCTTTGTATCCAATTTGCTGTTGAAAGTGCTAAAGCATCTGGTCATTTGCAAATAGTTTCTTACATTGCACCTACTAGTGAGTTATTATGTGAAAATGTGAAGGACTCTGTGAACTGTGTAGGTAGTAAGGTAACACGTTACGAAGTTCCGGTTTTTAGTCAACGAAGCAGAATGAAAAAAAGTGCGTTTCTATTTCATTTTACAAATAATTTGGCCATAATGTTACCATTACATGTAGAATTGCAACTATATTGTAAATAAATTTTGAAAAGGAATATCAATAATTAAATTAATGAATTTATTAACATAATTACAAATGACTATGAGTAATGTTGCAGACTATTTCTACGCCCAACCTAAAACGAATAATCATTTAGACAAAAATGTAATTTACCATTTTGGAAGTTGTTTCATTTTCCGTTTTCCGCGTAGGTACACAGGGTGTCGATGAGGTTATCACATTGTGATGAGTACATATCCTGCTGGACGTACTTTGAACTTACGCCCTAGGTATTCTTTTATAACAATTATCATTCTAGTCGCGGGTCTATTTTTGTTTTATATTTATGGTGCGTTAAATGGGACGGGGTGATGGGCGTGTGTTGTCAAGATTCGTATTTTCCCGGCTCGTACGACGGAATGTCATGACTGTCCGGTGCCGGTATCGTTGAGGGTAGTTCACAAGTTGTTGTAATTTCTTTGGTTTTTGGACATTTTGTTAAGTTTCTTGTTTTGTTTGTGATAGGAGACGTTAAATCAGATATTATTTGTTTAAGCATAGTTATAGGTAGTGTTGTGTTGCTGATACTCGTAGTTCGTGCGAAATTGGACGCTTTCATTTTTATTATAAGTTTAATCTTTGAAAAAAATGTTTCTAACAAATATTACGCTATTTAGGCTCTGTCGCAAAATGTTTAATTTGTTGATTTTTTATTTGTGTAAATTGATGTTTTGAGTGACAGTAAATGTGACAAACTTCGATTTCTATTATTTACTAGCTGCGGCTTCGCCCGCGTGGATGTCGGAAATTATCCCACGGGAACGTGCAAACAGGATAAAATGTATGTGCTTCCCCAGAATGCCATCTATCCCGCGGGCCCTTTGTGGCTAATTACAATAGAAAACCAATTGTGTCTCATTAGTGGTGATTAAGAGGGTACCTATATGATATCATTACGTAAGTACCTAACTAATAAAAAATAAAAAAACTCAATAACAGAAAATGAAATAGCTAACTACCTAAATAAACCTATTTCTGATGATAACTAATCTAAACTCAATAAGTAAGCAAAATCCCTAAAAACTAATATCTATACGAATGACTAATCCTACCTAACAGTATTATAAAATAACCTACGGTCACTACGTACACTATCAAATATACTACCTATACTTTAAAATTAAAATCTATACCTACGACTTATATAAAAATAAGCCTAAATAACTCTAAAAACTAAAAGGAATAAAAATGAACTTCACTGCGGGTGACGTAACCTACGACAAACTTATTATTTGCGGTTGGTACAGTAATCGGGTCTAGGGATCGAACCGCAAAATTAAGTTTGTTTTTATCTATATACTTTTCCGGGATAAAAAGTACCCAGTGTGGTGCCCAGGATATTAAAGAATAATTATACCAAATTTCATCGTAATCGAACCGGTAGTTTTTGCGTGATGCCTGAACAAACAGACAGACAGACAAACAAAAATTTTTTTAATCTCATTTTTGGTTTCGGTGTCGGTCTAGTAACACGCCCTGCCATTTTTTTTTTATATTTTCAATGTACAGAATTTTCACTTCTACAGATTTATTATAAGTATATAGATAGATATAGATTTTAGTATATGTGCATGCACCTACCCATTTTACTGAGTACCCCTCTGTGTTGTACACCTACTGGCTCTTGACCAGTTTTTAAACTGATGAAAGGAATTAACGCCTGTTTAAGGAAGGGGACATTTTGCGAAAGGGACATTTTGCGAAAGGAACATTCTGAGAAAGGGGATTCTGCGAAAGAGACATTCTGCGAAAGGGACATTTTGCGAAAGGGACATTCTGAGAAAGGGACATTCTGCGAAAGGGACATTCTGCGGAAGGGACATTCTGCGAAAGGGACATTCTGCGAAAGGGACATTTTGCGAAAGGGACATTTTGCGAAAGGGACATTTTGAGAAGTAGATGCATTTTTTATTTTTAGGATGTAAGTATCTGACATTGGTTATTTTCTTATTTTAGCAGACATAATCAACTTGTATTAACAACCACTGTACTATTAAAAAAAAAAACAAGTAATTAAATTGGAATATTATTACAAGTTAATTAACGCTACAGTTATCGCTAAACTCTAGGTAGGATCTGTGTTTTATAAATAGGTATCATAATTAAAACTGTATAATTTTAAATGACATGCACATTTCTTCAACTTCAATTTATTATCAGACATATAACTGTAAATTTACGACTACTTTTGTAATATAATTTCTTTTCTAAATGTCAATTACAGTGTCAGAAATGGTCTTGATTGGATAACTCGTTAAACTCGATTGAGTTCGTTCCGTTGCTCAAAATCGTTCATTAATCTATCAGCCGTATTATGTAATCGCATTTCAATTAATTGGTCAAGTGACATAGTTTTACAGTTAATGAATGCTGTTAAAAATCTTGGTGCTTATTACTACACGTTTTTACGCAGAATTCCATGATATCCTAATTATAGGTAGATATATACGTGCTCAGAGTCAGGTTGCCTTTTAGCATGTTACAAAACTGGAGCCATTTTAGCTTGAGGCAACCATTTGGCAAAGTGAAAAGAAATACCTCAGCCATAAAACCTATTGAAGCTTAGTTTTAGACACCAGTTACGCTGCCCATGATTTATTCCATTAATTAATTAATACGTTGGTGGTTGCTCGTTAGTCTATTGGTCGCTAGCGCTACTGCTGAACATGAGGTCCTGGGTTCGTTTCTCCGGCCAAAGTGTTATTGGGTTTTTGCGACTGGAATTTCTTAGTAGCAGCCCGAAGTCTGGATCTGTACCCGTTGGATGGCAATAGGCTCGCCTCTTTACATTACTTGGGACTTAGACAACTGGCGAAATGTGGCATTACTGTGGGTAAACCGCTGCCTAGCCCTGCGGGGATTACAAGCGTGATGTTATGTTATGTATGTAAAGTAATACGTACTTGAATAATATTCATAGTAAGCGAAGCACTGGAGAACATGATAGACGAGATGATTCCGAAGACGGCGACACTGGCGGCGTCGTCCACGCCTGACACCGCGAGCACCAGGGTCGGTATGCCCTTGGACACCCCGTAGCCCTTCTCGCGGAGCCGGAACAGGCACGGCACGATCACCGCCGGGGACACGGCTGCGACGATCGATGATAGGAGGAAAGCTGGAATGGTGTAAATAGAAATTTAGATCCTGTACCTACATAGGATTAATAGTTAGATTTTTTCGTGAAATAAAGGAGCCTACACAAGATAATAAGTACGTGTAGTGTCAACGCCCCTGTAACCTGAGGCTCTTAATGCTAATATACCGGTAGCATATCCAAAGAGGTGTATAGGAGAATGACCAAAAGTCGTACCAAAAAGTCACATGCATCAAGATCAAAATATTTTCCTAATTTTTTACGACATTATGCGTCGGGGATTTGATTTTTGAACATGGAATTTAATTTAAAGTAAAAATGTGTTGATATTGTTTTATTCCCAGTACATGACGTTCCATTTCAAATGATATGATTAATATAGGTAACCTTGAATATTGAAAGTGTCATGATCACGTCTTATAAAAAACTTGTAAATAAATTATACTTTGCCGATTCTACATTAATTATAAATATCTAGAATATAATTTTCATTTAAACGATTATCACTTTTTTAGAGAAATAATGGCCATCCGGTTATGATATGTCAAAAAGAATAAAGTACCTAGTTTTTAGGTTATATCGATTTTTTTGAAAATCTCCGAGATCCGGGTTTAAAAAAAAAGAACTTTGTAGGAGATAGTATGATAACTGTAGTCTATAAAAAAACAAAGTTTGACTTTGATGCAGCATGGTACGGGATTCCATACATCCATGGGCATTGTCCTTTGCACTGTGCAAATTTACACCTACGCCCCCTGGAGTCGCACTACCAAACTGCTAGCTATTTGTTTACCTATATTATATTATAGTTCTGGCACATAACCTATAATCTCGTTCTGCGGATGGTGACGTGAAGGAAAAATTGTTTTTTTGAAATATGTAGTCAATTATGCATTATTAAATTGCTAATAGGTCCGAATAAACAACGTATCATGTTGCTATGGCAATATCTTCCTAAAACCAGTAATTGTGAAGATTTTACGGATCATTACACGATCTAACTCAGTCGACAGTCTGCCTTGTAATTCTATTGTGTTCGAGTCACATTATATATTTGTCGTCTGTACGTAAGTATGTACTATATACGTACCAACTACGTAGCTCTTAGCTACCTATTTAGAATGAAATGGTATTTGTACAAGACTATTTTGAAAAACATAATACGCTTTTAATTTATTTTAAAACTAAATGTTGCCCGTGGGTTCATTGGCAGTCTAGGGGAACCTCTCCATATATGCGGATAAAACTGTCCTATCTATTAATTCAGGACATACAGGTTTATAACATGCTAAATTGTAACCAAATCTTCAAACTGTTTATCTAAACAGAATATTATAAAGAGAGAAAATATTAAATTTGTTGTGTTTGTTTGTCACGCTATCACGCTAAAATGGCTGAAGGGATTTGGATGAAATTGGACACATGGGTAGACCATGACCTGGATTAGGACTTGGGATATTTTTTTATCCCGGTATTTCCACGGGATCGAGACTTATGAGGGTGAAACCGCGAGCGCAGCTAGTGTGTGCTAAAGTAACAGACATACCTACAAACACTACTTTTAACAAAGATAATTTAAGAGTGATATCAATGAGGGAATTTAGGGGATATTACTCACCCCAATTCCAAGGCAATCCCAAGAAGTATTTAGCAAGAACGGCGCAGAGCACAAACTCGAAAGTCCAGGGAACTAGAGCCAGCTTGATGACAGTGAGGAAGTACTTCTTCATAGCAGTGGGGTCCAGGTCCAAGCCAGCTCGCGTGAGGATGATGGTTAAAGCTATTTTTCTGGAACACATCAATTAACCCATAAATGTTTTGGCAACCTAAGATTACAATGTCTAAGAGCAAATTTCTGGGTATTCAGTCTTTTTACTGAAAAAGCCAAACTTATTGTGTTACAACCAGACAAAAGTACATTTATAATAAAAAATCTAGCTGACCCAACAGACGTTATCCTGTCCAAACATTATTAGTTAAGTTTTTCCCATTTTTCCAATTTTTCGGGAAACTTTTCCAATTTTTCTTTCCTTCAAAAACTTATTCGGACAATTACGAACATTTTAAAACAAACAATACGTAACCAAATCTGTCCAGTCGTTCGATACGCTTACCAAACGAACAAATTTTCATTTTTATTTATGAAGATAATCTAACTAAGTACCTGATATAGGACGCAACGTGTTGATAGGTCTCGTCAAAGTTGACGAGCCCGACGTTCTTCATGATGATGCCCACTATGAGCATCCCTATGAGGGCCGGCAAGGTGGTGATCTTCAGCATGAGCCATCCTCCGAAGTAGGCGACGAGGGTCAGGACGGCGAAGTTGAACAGCTGACCGCCGGGCGCGGCAGTGTCGCCCATCACGATCCATACCGTCACCCATACCAATATACCTGTACAATAAGTTACATCAAAAATATCTCTTCCGAATTCCCCGAAGTTTGCCCTGAAGCATATTATGAACGCAAATGTTGCCAGTTATTGCTAAACCGGGGGCAAATCCAGAATTTCCTGACCGAAATACCCGTAATACTGACCGACCCAGGGATCTAACCCACGACCCCAAACTTAGTAGTCGTGTTTGGTATTAACAAGGCAGTTTAGTAGAATAATTAACTTATCCAGCCGTTTATTAATCAGCTGTTCCGTCTACTTTCGGACAAAAACCTCTCGAAAGTATCTACAAATATTTGAGTTTCAGTGTTAGGCCGGGATTCATCAAAAATCACGATCCGATATGACAAATGTATAAATGTCTGAATGCGCTGTTACCTACAAGTTTATAATGCATGCCCTCGAAAGTTAGTATAGAATTTAGTACAGACACATACATAAACCCCAACAGAACAGTAGTTTTAATTCATGGGCGTCTTCCAATCTACGTTTTCATGGGCAACTGGTAATTGATGCATTTACGGGCGCCGCCGTTGCGAAATTATAAGTGTTGTATAAAAATAGTCATAGCTTACCAATAATTAATACTGCGATGTTTTGCGCGAACTGCCGGTAGGAAGGACATAGTGGGTAGGGGCAGACCTTCTGCCAATTCGGTGGCTCCCACGAGGGAATGCCGGATTCCTCTGAGTGACACTTCGCGCAACACGCGTACCACCAAGATCTAAACAGATAAAACGCATTTAGTTATTTAATTTACCAAAATAAATAGCCTAAATAATCGATCGATCGATCGTTAATCGTATCTAATTACTTGGGGAAAACAACAACAAAGTAAATATAATTTTACGTTGCATTGCAAGTAGGAAGACCATAATCACCTATTAGAACAACTGTTCATTAATTTGATCCTTATGTTAATATTTTGTGATAACTCAGAAATAAGAACATATTTTGACGTTGACAACACTACTGACCACTACATACCTAATGAAAATGCACATAAAGATGCCTACTCAACCCATACGTAGCAAGTAATGGAGCTACTCCCAGCTCTTATGTTAGCACTTCACTTAAAGCTAAGCAAATTGTGGCAGAAGTTGTGACGAGATTAGTGCTGCTAAGGTGAAATATAGGTTTGACCTACTTAGATTGGCCTAGATACCTTTTAATCAGATATATCTACGTACTATTCAACTCTTCGACCGTTAAAGTTATTTTCGTAACAACTTTTAGCAACGTGTATTATTTATTTTCCACAAGTTCGGCATAATTCACCTTTCGCGATTGTATGAGACTAAAGCCAATTGATTAGAATTTGAGTTGAAACTTGAAAGCGTAACTTTCTATTGAGTTTTCGAAAAGTTTCAAAATAACAAAAGATTTGGATATGATAAGTGTAAAAAATCATGCTTGTAAAATACCTTTCGATGTATTCGCTCTGTTGTGACAGCGCCTTCTTGGAGTAAACGGAAGATGTCGTGGAATATTTCTTAAATCTGCCCTCGATGTGTGTCTGGCGATCTGTGTACGAACAGTGGAGCGTCAGAAGGCGAGTGCCAGTCAGCGTGGCGATCGATTAAATCGTGGGAACCATCCGCCAGTATGTACAAGACACCTGCTGTTTCTACATCGTACCCTTATTACCGTCTGTCAATTGACCTTGCAACTGCTTTCATTTGTCTTCATAGTATGAATTGCAGTTAAGTTTATGGAAAATTGTAACAAGGTCTTAAAACCTTCCACCAATCTGGGTTATATTGGTTCCGGTCGCTAGTTGGCTCTCAAGTACCAGATTTTTTTGGGAGTACCTGCTTCGAATGACTGTAGTGGTATGAAAATCTGGCAAGAGTGGAATTTTTTGATGAATTGATAGATATTTTTTATTACATTGAGACTCGTACAAAATAAGTTACCTTTAAAATAAACGGTTACAGACTACAGTCACGTTTCTTGCAACATAAATAATTGCATTTAAAATAAACTAAATGTCATTCAGGTATTCGTCGCAAATTAATTTTGAACGGAAAATTACCCCAAGAGGAGTCCATGTCCGCGGCCATGGCATTGTGGAGGTTACTTTTGCGGCGCGAAGGCCCTTCCGCTTTTGCTGATACGCTTCCATTCCTGTAGATAATTAATACACATTATTATTTATATCAGAGTAAAAAGTAATCTCGCAGAAATTGTTGCACATAATAAACCTCATCGAAAACAGAACTCCATTTCGGAAGTCTGTTCAGAAGTAGTAACTACCCAACTAGCACACTAGTGGAAATAGCAGCCTATTTTGCAACTTTTAGCTTTACAGTAGCGCTTTAGGGGTTCAGAAAGTGGTTTTAAGTTCTACTATTGCTTCTGTAACTGCTCATAACTGTAAATATCACTAGGGGTAGCAGAAACTGAACCAAATGCCACTCTAGGTTTTATAAGTGTTCATTTTACAACCCATTTGACGTCTATAGCTTTAAAAGAGAGTTAAAACATGTATGTTAAAGCTTAAAGCTGCAAAAAAGCTTCTATTGCCGCTGCTGTACGCTTTGGAACTGCATAAAGACATTAATTGCAGACTTTTTAACGGAACTATATAAAAGATATATTTATCACTGTTCTGCCACTGATAGTTTCATTGCAGAAGTGATTTGTACTTTTGCGCAGACTTAAGTGAGAATTTGATCGACTGTTTTACTAATAGCAACATTAAGGCTTCACAATAGAAGCAGGAGAGTAATGGACATTGCCTACTCATTTGGATACATTCTGTTATTTTTATTGGAGAAATCATATTTTATAAAATATTTGAGCCCGTTTAAAAGAAATATGGATCTCAATACATGGAAGTTCAAACAAGGAACTGGTGGATATCGCAAGAAAGTACGGAGAGTTTATCAGAATATGCAGAAATTAAAAAAGGCAACTGTGTGTGAGAATTCTGTAATTGAAATATTAAATAACACGTAAGTTTTTTTTTACTCAATTACGTGAGAGTAATTTAGCTTTTATTTATAAAACTCTATTCATTTAATTTATTCTTTAAGGGATTCATTGGAAACAAACAAAAATAATGCGCCAAGTTCGAGTTCAACAAACACAAGCGGTGACAAGCGAGGGTCCCGTAGATTTTGTTTTCTCAATTGCTGATAACGGACGAGTTACAGAGGAAAAGTATTAGATTTTATTTTACCTAATCAAAGGGCAGATAAATATTTTTTAACTATTAAAAAAGAAGTGATGGAGGTGATATGTAAAGTTGAAGAAAATCAAATACATATTTATTGAAGTTTGATAATTTATTGTCACTGGATATATGGTCACTCGATATGAATCGGATTTATATTTTGTTCCTTTACTACAGGCATTATAACGAGTACAATCGAAGCGCCTCTTGTATAATTGTATTGGTAAATAATAAAAAAAATTGAAATAAATAAATACTTGAGATAAAGTCAACTTGTTTTATTGGCAAATTGGCCCATAATTGACATTATTAAAATAATTAAACTAAGTAAATTCTAAAATAACAACAGTATAAACAATATTTGCACAAAATTGTGTCTTTTCATGTGTCTGACATGGTTTTTTTTTTGCTAACAAACGTCAATTCATTTTTATATAAATATAATAATATGTATAGATAAATCATGTTAACATTACTATTATGTTGCCGTGCCCTAACCGGGTTTCATGTTGGAACTGACTTATATCTGTAACATCGAAATGTACACATGAATGCAATAAAGAGTTTGAGTTTGAGTTTGAATCGAAATAGACCAAATATTCAATCAAAATCTACATGTTTCTTTGGCAAATTGGCCCTTACATACATAATAGATATAGTCTACATGTTTACTGATAATAAAAATAAATATTCGAGACATTTCAAACACACAGACGCACTACCAACTACGCCAACAGGCCTGTCAAACTGTTCGGCCAGTGTAACACTCCATGTTTTTCCCACTTAGATGGACAGATGCAAAGTTCTTGTTTATTTTGTTGTTCATTATAAGTTTGAATTATTTTGAAAGGCATTCTGAAAACATGGTAAGACATAGTAATTGTTAAACAATTGAAAGAGCGAAAAATATAGAAGTAGCTACAAACGATCATCGTATTTTAGGGTTTTCAACGAGTTCTACGGATCTCTAACCAAATAACCATTAGTGTGGTTCGATACTGTAGTAAGTACTCGTATGAAATAAAAGTGAATGTAAAGACTGGAACTTCATTAGTGGTACAGGTATTACTTGGACCTTCAGAAGAGTGAAACTTAACGCTTTAACGCGCAGAGAGGAAGTATTAAGGTTGAAGTTGCAAGTTAAAGCTGCTTTTCATAGACGCCATGTTTACAAGACAATTATTTATCATTACTTGAGAAATTTATAGGTTTTTATCACAATTTGTAGTAAAATATAACTAAATATAGAACCAGCAACTTACTAAATACAAATGTAGTCAAGTACGTAATTTCAATATCGTGTAGGTATGTGATATAATAATATTTATATAATAATATTTTACATATTTTACGATATTCTGAGGTAATTATTGAGGCGCGTTAAAAATACTCCAATAATATCAACTATATGCACGATAAACTGATCTGCGTTTTTAGCCACTTGCATATAATACAAAATATAGCTCAAAAACGTATGTAAGTGTTTTTCACTTCACTTATTATTTATTTGTATTCAGTAATGTCTGACTCAGAAACAACAGATGTATTTAATAAATGAGAGACAAGGTGAATGATCAGTGATCCTTTATTCGTTCAGTTAAACCTGTCATTCATTCAATAAGCGCCACAAGTGCTTTAGTGTGGTGTTAATTATTAGTTGCAGCTCCTGTAGCGCTTTTATGCCCTTATTATGAAGTTCTAATGGAACTGTAGACTGCAAAAAGTTGTGCCCCTTTGGCTGCAAAGCGGCTGCATAAGGTCTGCAGTGCACGCTCTGGCGCTTGAGCTTGGCGCCTTTGGGAATAATCGGATTAGCTCCAAAGCTCTTAAGCAACAGTTTGTGCTAGTTGGGTACCGCTTTATTTGTTTTTAATGAAAATAAATTTGCATTATAGACTGTTCAAAGGCAACCGGTTTCAAACACATGCATATTTAAACTGTCACCACAAGTTTGACACTTGGTTACCAGTGAACGGCTTATGTTACAATGCGCTATTAAAAGAATAATGGAATCCTTTATATCACGTGTTGGAGTTTTGTCTGAAATGAGCGCTTTACTTGGTAAAAGTCAGTTTACCACTAACAATATGCAGACAATAAGACTGTGAAAAAAAAATGGTGTAAAGAAGCATGTAGGAGACTTTTGGAAATTATACAGGGTGGCAGGGACATCGACGCGCAAACTGTATCCATGGATTCAGCACATGAGTTTAGACCCCATAGCGTTAAAAATTTTCGTCGGTTATTAAAAAGAAATATCGCTGTTCCATACATTTTGAGCGCGTAGGTATTGCACTTTTCTATGAAACAGATGATTTTTTTTTTGATAACCGACGATAAATTTCGACGCTATGGGGTCGAAACTCATGTGCTGAATTCATGGTTACAGTTTGCGCGTTGATGTCCCTGCCACACTGTATAACACAATCGTATCTAATTCAAGGGTTGCCCTATTATAGCGAAATGTAGGTGCACTATAGGTGCACCTCTGCCTAACCTTTCAGGGAATACAGACATCATGTTATGTTATCTAATACAATATACATATTAGCATTTTTCTTAATAAAAATATTTTGAATGGAGTCGTACAGTTAGCCAGAAAGTTAAAGCTAATAGATACAGTGTTTGCTTTAGAGATTTTTGTAAAACGTACGATTATATACTGCATTGTATCGGTCTTTGAGAACCTAAGCTGGTTATCACACTGCGAGATGCAGTGTGATAACCAGCAGTGCGATTCTGTAACCATCTCACCGTGAAAACTTAGGCGAAGTGAGCGTGGAGTGAGCTGTCATTCCAAATAATGCTAGGGATTGATACTACTGACAACTCACATCAAGCTCACTTCACTTGAGTTTTCACGGTGATGTTTTTACAGAATCGACCGGCAGCTTAGGTCTCAGTCAAAGTTAAAAACCGCAGAACCGCACACCGGAGCGGTATCCGGTGTAGTGTGAAAAGCGCCCTAGTACAGCAATGGTTCACTTTATGGTCTCATAAAATGAAGTGGAAGATCTTTCGTAACTACATAATATAAGAATGTAGAAGAACGAAGAGAAAAAAAAAATGCTAATCGGTTCTTTAAATATATTTCCCGTCATAAATAATATTTTATTTTTACTTTCGTGAACGGTGTTCAAAAGTCCCATAAAATACCTAAGAATTAAAGAAAAAAAAATTTTTACTTTCACTTAATAATGCTGCGGTTTAGGTAATTGAACTTTATTATCATTTAGTTTATTTAAGTTGCAATTCTTTTGTGGTTAGTCTGCACTCACATACCTACTTTGTTTTATTAAAAGTAGAGCTTCTGCCCATATGAATATCAATGAGTTAAGTGACACATACCCTACACTTACAAGTTTTAGAAGTTACGGGTGTATCCTAATACGTGTCTGTTATACGAGCGTGTCACCTTGACAATAATTTATAATAATAGAGCGATTACTCATTGCCACGAGGTACATTAACAATCCAGTTTGGTAAATTAAACAAAGTTTTCACGCTTAGTCTGTCTTATTGTAGTAATTATTTCAATTGAAAAAATATTTGTGCCTCGTTTATTTAATTATAATATAAGTCACACTCACATACAAATTATATTTTTAAATATTAGAATATAAACATATTTAAAAATATTTAAAAAATAGTAGCCCACCGGTATCGGGAACAGGGTCCAAGTTACAGAGAGAGGAACCTCCTAACAATGCGAGCCGTGTCCACATACTCAACGAGAGTAAGAAATTAATATTTTTTTATATTAATTATTAATTTAAATTAATTTTGCCACAGGATCGCCTGCTTGAAGTTAGTAAAAAGTGATGTTATTACAGTTCACAAATTTCGTTTGTATGTATTACACATAATTATACAGTACACGTGCTTCGCGTTGACACATTGTTTGAATATTATCTACGTCAATTTATAAACATCGTTTCATTACGTTTGCGGTGTAACAAGTAATTTAAAATACTACCGAATATTATTGTCATATTTTTGCAATTTCTAGGACATTCATGTTGTAAAAACGACAGTGAATTAATTTCGTTAAAATTTAACTTCAAGCAATTTTGCACAGTATTGAGTTAAGCTTAGTTACCTAATGTTTAAAAGGCCGATATATTGAAGAACTCTAAAAATCTCGATTCTGATCACTTCCGTGTAGTTCCTATATGTATAATAAATATTTTCCCACGGTCTGATGTTACATGCGGAGGAGCTTGCGTGTAGCTACACCGCTTTTACAGTTTTCACGACACGTATAGATCGGTAACACAGATTAGGTACGACGTTAGTAATTCCTGTTGGTTAGTAAAGCTGAGCGTTATTCATTAAATGCGTTCAGTTTAGATCGCCAGATGTCTTCGTCTGAAATTAACTTTTTCAGGACTTCTGAAGGCAAGCCCTCATAATTTTATTTACTAACTAAATAAATAAATAATTTTATGATGTTATGAAACTCCTTTATCATCTACCCCTTATTAATGAACTTAAATGGCTGTGTTTAATCACATGCAGTTTGTTTCAAATAAAGTAAATCATAATTATTGTTTTGTTACTTAAATGTCTAGAAACTTTCGTTAAGTGCTAGACTTTCATGAATGATGTTGCTTAAGTTATATTTCTTTAAACCAAATAAATAAAGAACAGTCTACTACTTGCTATTCATAACATCGACTCAAAGACGTTGCGTTATGTTACACTTTTAACACATACGCCTAAGGTAATATCATTACATTACATACATGCAAATATACTGGCCTGTACCACTTTTATTTATTGTATTTTTTATCGTAGGTAATACTGAATGAGAGCTAATTTAAATATGATTAAAATGTGTTTTAGGTAGAAGGGAAAAGTATTATTATGTATTGCTAGTTTTCCGAGTGGCATCATAATATTTGCATGAAAACTTTTCTTTCGATAGATATATATTTCCGTTAGATAAATATATTTTAATTATTTTCATTAGTAGGTATTGTATTGTCGTTTCTGGGCAATAGGTATTTAACTTTTCATCCCCGATCAATCATTCATAAACGTTTAAATTCGATATTTTATTTGATTCTGATTTGATTAAAAATAAAATAATTAAATGTAAATATTATGTGTGACAATAAAACGTGTGGTGAGTACACACGGCTACACGTCAAGCTATACGAAACCAGTTTGTCTTGGCCTCACTTTGTATGATATTTTCTCACAATGAACGGTCAGCTAATACTGGTTTTGCATAGCTTGATGTGTAGCCGTGTGTACATGTACAACTGTTACAAGCCACGTGTCACAGTGGCATGGAGAACAGTAGAACAGAAATTATACAGTACTCAATGTATTGTTTAATCAATCCATAGCACAAGCGCAAGGTGAGTTCATGGCAAAGGCTTTATCGATAGCAAATTACGCGCAGTGCAGTGGGTCAATGTTTAGTCACTTAAATGTAACAGGCGATGGCTGGAAACTTTACTGTTTACGTGAGCTACGTGAGCAATAAGCGTTGATTTTATACGCGATATCCGAATGTAATTAATCCTAACGATGATTGATAAGTGGCGTAAAAGATTTTACGCCGCGTATTTTTAGAAAATCTTTTGAGGAGTTATTGTAAATAAACTTGAAACTATCAGAAAAACATACTACTATTATTTCTATTTACAGAATTTATTTAGTTTTCCCTGTTTACAAATGTTGTAATCGTGGCGTTTATACGTAAGTATAATAAATATGAATATTTATTCATGTTACAAGGTTGCGGCCAAATCTTTAGGGGCTTTTTTCAGTAATTGCTATAATGTTGCAGTAAGTTATGTATGACATTCAGCGCCTTCTTTTTCAGCAAGACTGTAGTGTTATTATTAATAATTGACTCAAAGTATTCGAATTTTCAATGAAATTACTTTTTCAACTGGTAATTACAAGACACGGTTTGATAATTTAACAAAGGGCTGATAGTAAATTATTCTTTAGAAGTATATTGTGACTGAAATTAATAATAAAGCATACCGAAAACATAAACCTATTGTGTTTTAAAGATAATAGCAGTCCACGATGACCGTCCCCTCTAGGGAGTCATACCGATGTCCATATATGAATAAAAACACGTCGGTAGTGCAGTCTGTGTGTTACCATGACGCGTTGTCCCCCAAGATGTCAAGCAATCTTTATACCTACGATGGATTGTTGATAGTAAATGTGGGTCATATAACTAGAAATATGCGTCTACAGTGACCTTAGCCATGGCTTCGATTTTAAATAGCACATGTTAAAGAAAAATAATTATGTGTACGGCTTTGCTATCGTGTCACAGTCAGCTTGGTCAACATGTTGGTGAATTTTTCAGTAAACCTTTGTTCAGGTGTTTTATGTGCGCTACTGCGAACAGAACCTTTTTAGGTAGATACATACTGGCTAGTGACGACATCGGTCTCGACACCTCGTAACGTGAGACCAAAAAGATAAGCCCTATAAGCTCACATTTGTCATTTAAATAAACATAGGGTGGGAAGTTATAATTTGACATAAGTAGGTAGGTATTATTATTATTTTGTTTTGCCAATATTATTTCAGTTTCCCTTCCTGCGGTTACTGACGGGATGGATTGTGTATAAATTGTGTATCGGATTGAATGTGATCGTTTTATTTCAGGAATATTTTGAACATGTTTATTAATCTGTTTTGAAAATTTAACACTTAATAAGATTACATGATTAAAACACAGTGTTTTTGTATCACTTATAACATGGAAATTGTTTATTTTTAATAAAATATCGCGTTATATTTAATTAATAAGTATATATTTTAAACTTACCAATGACGGTTGAGTGCATCTGTTTCGAGGGATGAATCTGACGGTAGGTAGCTGTCGTAGTGACAACTTAAGCTGCTGTGAGACATTCTACATGGTACTCAGAGAGTCTTATTCACTATAACTAGATTAGCGAGCGAATTTGAGGACTGGTTTACGCGGTGGCATGCCGCTCGGCTCAGCATGCTCCACACCTATGCCGCGGCGAATGTGCATCTTATAAGAGAAGGTTCGGCTGCGCGCGAGTCGGCCGCCGCGCCTCACCCCGGGCACGTGACTGCCTCGGTACGTTCAGTTTCGCCGGCCGGCTGGCCGGTCATTGGCCGACGTGCAAAAATTTTCCTAAAGTACAACAGTAGGCCCACTGCCATAAAAATGCGTTGCGAACTATTGCACGGGGCGCAGACACGGTGAGTCGGTGATGAGTGACTAAATGAGCCCGAGGCGTCGCGGCCGTGTTTATACTACTCGCTTCAAACAACGCTCGTATAACAGCGGCGCCCGCGCCGCCCGCACAGCCCGCTGCCTCCGATTCTTCCGCACGCATCGATACAATGTGTGCAATCGCGATTAAAAACAGCCAAGTGATTTGTTCCATGACTTCCATGTGGTTTAATATGTCGTCTGTTAACGATAACTACATAGGTATGTGATGAATTCTCAGAACAAACGTGGGCACATAATCCGCTCCGTTGCCTGTCTAATTATTACCCACGATAGCTCCGTATCGTAGCCACGCTGCTTGCTGCTAATTCGAGTGTGAATCACAATCATTCATTATACGTATCACCTTTTAAACACCTTTGTTATTTTAATTAAAGCGGATCTTGTATTTGTATATCACTTACCTATACGCAAAAGAACAATAGTTCACATGGTAGGTAAAAATGAATAATGTCGCGGCTTTGAAAAAATAACTATTAATAATTTTACTTGAGCTTGCTTCAAACACCAATAAGTGGTGAACAATATTTCGTGCGTTAAGAAATTACAATAAAAATTCCTTCTGTTAATACAACCCGTATCGAATATGTGAGTGAGACTAAATGCTCCAGTGCGACATAGGTTGAAACCTTTTGTTAGACGCGTCTGGTTCTTAATCTGAATGTTGTGAGCATGACATCTTAATATATTCAGTATCATCAGTAACTCCAGTCGTACCGTTTTTGTCAATTGTTTAAACTTGTCGAAACTTCGCAAATGAATGACTAAGTTATGAGTATATTACAATACCTATTTGAATGTGAGCACATGGTTACTAATGTCATTAAAAATAAGGAAATCGACACTAAAGACGCGAGGAGGAAATCGTATGGTTATCCGGTTTGCTATAAATAATAGAAGAAATGAGATAATGACGAGGAAATATGCGATACATCACATTATATGGTTCGATATGTACTTAATTTAGGTTAGGCACATAAAAAGCGTATTTAATTAATTTGTAGAATACGGGGGACCGCTATAAAAATTATAGAGTTAAATAATAAGCTAATTAAGTTATTAAATCGTAAGTATGTCGTTATCGTTACCTATTTGATAATTTGTGATAATTGTATAAGTTTATCAAAAGTGTTCAACTTTCCGAGGCACGGAAGGGTCTTGATATGTAAAGATGGACACCCATCCACGGACCAACCGCAGAAATCGTAGCTTAACCTGATCGATCGACCCGTGAAGCTTAATTATTTTAATGAAATAAATATAAGGTATAATAATTTATTATAAGATAAATACCAAGTATATTTAAAATGCATTAGGTATTCATAATTTATAGATACGAATATTATTAAACAAATGAGATGACCATTTTCAGTACGTATATACGCAGATTTACTGGTTATAAATATCTCCTAGGTAAACCACCAATGGACGGTATTTAATAAATCATGCGTAATTAGTCAAAATTCGTCTCAGGTTTCATGATTAATCATAAAAACCACCTACTTGTAGGTTATGCATAACTTAGAATAAGTTGCTACGACAAATCGATTACAATTTTTCAGTAGTTTACACGTTTTGATATACAGAGGCGGGACAAGATTAGAAGTCGCAAAGTTTATTTTAATAGCCCAGCTTTTGCTGAGTCATGGGCCCTAACCGTTCCGGGGCCTCCATCGCAACAAGCCTGTAGGCGATGGACCTCGTGACACGTCCCTCACGCTTCCCCTGCCCCCCATGGTACATTGCTCTATTCGTAACAAAAAAATCTGTCAAACTCATAGTTACTAGTTTACCAATGGAGTGTGACTAACGTTTAGTATTGTGTGCAACAGTCGTAATAATGTCCTGTACACAATAGGTGGCCTGCTATGATTAAATGTAGCGATCGATAACTTTTCCGTTGATATTTTTTTCATAAAAAAATACAATTTTAAAGGAAATTTGCATGAAAAAGAGTCATTCCTAAGTTCATTGCTATTTTCCTCAGAGGTGATGAAAATGTACACTCATCTACACAAATTCGTGGAGACATTGACACTGAATTTTATGATTGATAAAAAAGGTGATTTTTGGAATAACAAGTTAGATAGAGAGACAGAGAGAGGCCCAGAAGGAGATGGTGGGATGAAAGGAGGGAAGCGAGGCCTTTGCCCTGCAGTGGACACAAAGAGTACTTTTTATATACGAAAAAATGGACAGAAACAACTGCCTCCGGCCGACCGCCCGACATGGGAGCTTTACTGGCGTGCGCCGCGTAAACATTGGATGAAATTTGGCACACAGATATTTTATAACCAGGATTAACACGAAAGGTAGGTACTTTAAATCCTGATAGTCCGTTCCCGTGGGATATTATCCGACACACACGACAAAAACTAGTGATAAATAATAATATATAAGAAAGATTATTTTAGCCTCGTAATGATTGCGTTGGTGGGCCTTTATGAAAAGGTGTTATGCAAATGTAACGTCGCCTGCAGTACGCGGTATGTATAAATGAGAAACGAATGCGACTGCCATTTGCCATTCCGCCTGTTGCACTGACAAGGTGAGCAGGCGCTGAACATCTTTTACACATTTATTTAAAGACGTTTCTTGTTTATTATAAAAAAGTCGCTTAAATTTTTCCCTTTTCGTAATTTAATGGGCCATAACTTTCTCATAGTACGAGAATTGCATGTTTTATATTTAGAGGATTTACAGGATAACAGTTTTTTTTAAAAGGCACGCATTTCATAAAGCTGTCATCTTTACAGTAAGACGGGTCGGCAGAAGCCCGTAATTAGTCCTTAAAAGTCTTACCAAGGGGTATCGTATTATCCAAAAACTGAGTTGTGGAGGTCAGAAAGGCAGTACCTCCATGTAAAATACTGGTTTTCAGCTGCATCAGAATAGACAGGAAGCCGACCCCAACATAGTTGAGAAAAGGCTAGGCAGATTGAGATTGATCTCATAAAGCTGTGATGAGTTCAAGTTAATGTAATCTAGAGCATAAGCTTTTTAAATGACGAAGTGTTTTTCTATCTCTAAAAATAGACTCGATAACGGGACCACACAAAAACGTAATTGCAATTAGATTTAATTGAGACTCAAAGCACGTGACGCCTATAGGTACGCCTATCTGTCATTATTATTGCAATACAATATTGTTTGGACGCCAGTCAGTCATGTGATACCTAGTAGTCTTGGAAGCAACCAATTGACATGACCTCTATTATCCCCGCTAGTGTCTGTTGCCCGTCAGACAACAAAGGGATATATTATGAGTCAGCAGGGTTCTCTTGTGACTGGGCACGGTCTATGCCTTTCACTAACAACGGTCACGTGATGAGCGAAGGAAACTGCACTACTCGTGAGTAGGTGTATGTATCGGGAGGACTATGTGCGAGTGAGGCATTGCTCAGTGAAAGGTACGCAGTTATTAGAAACACTTGGATCAATCGTTGTGCGCTAAGTTTCATGATCGAATGTCGTCTGTTAGTCGTAAAATATCTTATTATGCCGGCCGGGACGTGCTCATGTTTAAACAATTTATGATAATTTTTGCATCATACATCAATCGTTTTTAAAATATATACACTCTAGAATAGTACTGAGTAAATTAACGATGCCTCATTATCTTTGTTAAATTAGATAGAGTGATAACGTAAGTTTAGCACAATAATCATTAAATAGGTCAAGAATAAAAGACTTCAACGCTCGCGTTACAAAAAGTGACAAATTAAAAATATATTTTACGCATTTTTCTTTTATTCTATATTCCTAATGATACAGACCCGTAATAACAAAAGGATGGATTCCAATAAGATCATTTTAATTGTACCGAGATAAAAATATTTATCAGAAAACTGTTCCTAAATGTAACGATGCCCTACGAAGATATCAGTATATTTTGAAGACTATGTTATTATCTCATGACCGAAAATGTGTTAAACATTTTGAACTATGGGACTCGAAGAGGGAATCGTTATTAATAAAAAAAAACCTTTTTATGTTATAATAATTGTTTGTTCCACCGTGCACACCTATGTGCTTTTTCAGGAGCACGGCCAAGGATGGCATTCATAACTTGAGCCAAGATAGATAACAGTGAACGCCATCTATGAACAGTTGTCATAACCTCGTTGGTACCGATATCGCACTGAACGCTATACTTTGCCAATGTAAATTACCGCAGTTGAACGCTCAATACGTATCGTACCCACTGAGTGTAGTATTAGTTCTGTACTGAAACTACAGGTGGCGCCAGTTTATCGTAAGTATTTCAGGATTTGCTTTTAGGTACAGATTTTTGAATACAACATCTACTTACTGCTTTTGGAAAATGGTAGGTAGGTACTCTTATAAGTTTTAGTGCAGGTAAGTCCTGACTTATTTTTATAATTACAGTAACCTACTAATGAATTGTAAAATAGACTCTGTAGAATCTACGCTAATCTTCATTCAAATCACATTATGTTCTGCCTTTCTATTCTGTAAAAATCTCACCGTGAAAACTTAGGTGAATTGAGCGTGAAGTGAACTGTCAATAATATTAATCCTTAGCATCGCAGATGGAATGACAGCTCACTTCAAGCTTACCCTACCTATGTTTTCATGGTTAGAATTTTTCACGGTTAGTTTGTTTATTATATATTTCTTATCTTTTATTGCTATATTTATACTCTCTGATTTCGTGTGTATAAACTCACGAAATCAATGTATGGACAGATTAACAGGAAAACACAATGAAATGATACTCGAACATAATAGATAAAATAATTTTGCATTTGCAGACATTTCCTACTCATTCCGTAAGTATGTTCATAATAAGATTTGGAAAATAAGCCGATGGTTGTTTGACCATCGGCTTATTTTCCAAATCTTATTAAAATGAGTAATTTAAATATTCTATCTATTATTTACATAACATAACATCACGCCTGTGTTCTCCGAAGGGTGAGGCAGAGTACAGCCACATTTCACGTGTTACGTTTAGGTCCCACGTGATAGGGGCGACTCTTATTCATTTTATTATTTATAAACCAAGTAAATATTAATTAAGCATGTTATCGCTAAGAAGCTATCTACATAGAATACTCGTATTTATTGAACACGGAAAATATTATTATATACCTATATTGTTTTCGGTTTCAGCCATTAGATTAAAAAAAAAGTAAGTAAGTAGTAGTAGTAGTATTAAGTTTTATAAAAGTTCTTAAAAAAAAAATAGATTTTCGGGCGAGTTTCACCAATGAAAGTGAATGCGATCGGCATACCTAATCCAAGTTTAAGTGTGCATACATACGAGCGGCACGCGTCAACAGTAGAAGCCACTGCTGAGCACTAAGAGCTGTCAAAATTCCACAACAATGATGACACAGATAGCTCTTGAACGTGGTTCATATGTGCTGATCGCGTTTAGTTTCGTTGGTGAAATTCACAATACTAAACGATTAGCCATTTCTTGTCTTGGTTATGCATACATCATTCGAAGCCTGTAATTAGAGTTTTGTTAACTTAATTTAGCATACTACAAACCTGTCTGATGGTAGGTTTTCTCGATCCTTACTCGATTCGTCGGCCATGATAGACACTTTTCTCTTTCCTTCAAGTGAGGGAACTGAAGGGCGCTGTTTGATAGCAGATGGGTTTGGCAGCGTCTGCGCAGGCCGCGGGTCGCCACCGACGGCGCTCGGTGGTTGATTTTGTAAATCACTCAAGTCGAAAGGATATTCCTTTATAGCAGTCATTCGGATGCTCGTCTTACGAACCTGGAAACACAATAATAAACAATTTAGAAATCATAAAATAAAGTTTTTTTTAGTACCTACCTACTTGAGAAGTTTTACAAAGTTATTCAAACAGGAGGTACCGACTACGGGGTTCCATTTTCGTATTGCATGTTCAGCGTGCACGTGTTTGACTAGCTATTCACAAAGCTGCTGTCTCCCAAAATCTGATGAAAAATTGACGCGGACATCCGGAAATAAGGAAAACCACAAAGGGTAAATCTGACATGTAACCGCATAGGATTTTTGGTTTGGTTGCATTATCATGGGGAAAAAAACAATGAAATGAAAACGTCCAATCACGCGCATACATGAATAAAGGTTTCTTGTCACTACTGTGATTTTGTAGTTACTCTTAGTAACAGCCAAATGGTATGCACTAGATGTATTATCATTTACTAGCAGCGCCCCGTACCTAAAAGCTTACCATAAAACTATATCCTACTTAAAAAAAAAGAGTTAATTGAAAGGGTGGCCCTTGGGGCACTCTAGAAGGGCACTAATAAACTGACAGGCAGCGATTTTGTTGCGTTATAGAATGTTCTATGTTGTTCTATGTTACGGGTTGGGTTTTCGCACTTTGTCCTTCAGGTGGACCATTGTGCGTTATAAAATATACGTAGAATAATTTAAAGATGGGTAAGGGACAGGCCGATTGCCGATGATGAATTATGAAAAATACTGTAAGCATTATAACCACCATATATTTGTAGTTCAATCCTGAGATTCTAATTTGGCACAAGAGATTCATTATTTTATAATAATAATACTTTGTTGTCGGTTTGATGGCATGTTTAAAACAACTGAACTTAGGTAAACCGGTCAAGTGCACTGCTTTCTGAAAAATCCTCAACATCGAAACTAGCAGCACAAACTCTTTAAGCGCCGTAGCTCTTCATAAATGATTAAAAGACAACTAAGACAATAGGAATTCAAATAATGAGTATAAATCAATGTACACAAAAATTATAGTACTTAATCGTAATCGAAAATTTTAATGCAATAAAAACAACATAAATAGTATTTTTCACACACCTAATAACTGTCGTCGCTTAGTCCGATACATGTTGATGATTACTGTCAATGTTCCGATAGGATAACTTTAGAAAGCGCGCGATAATCGGATAAAAGCTGCGCCCGCGCCGGTCAATGTCTGACAGTGGACTGAACAATTGCACGACTGAATGTTTCAGCTTCAGGGTGTCAGCAAAGAAGCCTCCGGCGACTTAGCAGATAAGTTCTAAGTGACAATGGCTCAACGTTCACTGAGGACAGGGTAAACTCAATGATGCTAATCACTTGTTTCATCACGAATGTTTTACATTATCGTCAATAGGGGAATATTAGAGGGGCTCATTGTTTACATTGTGCTAGTATATTGTGCTGATATGCTCTCCAATTAGTTCTTATTCTTCGGAGCCGGTGCAATATTGCACACACAAGTTGCAAGTTATGTGCACCATAAAATATGGTTGTACCTACTGCAAATGGTTAGTCAAATCGAGGATGGTGACAAGGTTGAGATAAAGACTACCAATTGGGAGGCGTTACTGCTTTTTATACCCTTAAATATATTTTGTATCTACATATAACGCTCTACATTACTTTGGAGTACATATTTTATAATTACTCCCCCGAGTATATATAAAATATGTCAATATATTTGATACATACATACATAAATATGTCAATATATGTGTTAGCTATATTTTGGTAATTTACGAGTTTCCCCAAAATAATGCCTTTTACCGGGTTTATTGACCTTATCAGTTTTTAGTTAAGAGTTTATTTGTTTAATCAGTCCTCATTGCCGAAATATCAAATTTTTTACATATAAACATAGATCAAGACAGAATTCTAAATGCTGAGTTTCTATTTTTGGGATTAATTGACAGCCTTGACTTATGGAACTTTTATTTGCAAGGTTGATTTGAGCATATGTTCACTATTTACAATACAAAGAGCACAATCTTAGTACATGACTGTACTGTCGTGTCTACATAATGTGTTGCATTCAGGACACTTTGAATTACGAGTATTGCGAGTTTGCGAATGGTGTGGTAATGAGGATGGTAATTAAAAGCTTCAACTGTGGGCTTTGCATTCCCGTCTGATAGCACTCAAAGAACAATATAGTTCAGGCAAGTATAGGTACATCTGGACCCGGATACTGTCTTCGAGATTAAATCTAGATCTAATTTAAACATTGATAAAAATAACAAATAAAAACCGAACAGACCTTCAGGAATGACATCCCACAAGACAGTTTCAATCATGTGAATAGCAAATGAATTGATTGAGAAATCATATCAGAATTTAACAAGTATAACATTTTGTTGAAATCAGATTATCTTATTAGATTATAGATAATCTATTTTAAGATAAATCTGTAACTGTAAGTACGATAAATCATTGTATAATCATGAATATTTGTTGCCAACGCAATACCCACAAAATTATAATCTATAGTATTTCACTTTTTTATAGCATTTAATCGACATTACATCTATGTATTTTTGCTCTACAGATGTTTGTATTTACCTCAAGTCACAAGGATGATAATATATATATAAACCCAACAATAAATACGACATCTACAGTAGGTGGTGGCTGATGCTGGACCTCCTTCTCCAAACACTTCATTGAGGCAGATTTACCCGTCTTACAAATAGTACCATTTAAATGACACATAGATAAAACCACATCGGTGATTGGGTATGATAAAATTTTTAGATATCCACATTGTAATCCATCGAGATCCACATTGTAATCATCGAGAAATGACTCTACCAGTTCCGCCCAGCAATACCGAAGTAACCCTGTTGAAATCGTTCAAATAAATCAGAATTGTAAAACATGTCTGGCAAGGGGTTGGAACTATCAAAAATGTCTGGCTAATGAGCTAACATCATCTAATTATTACCCAATTATTATTTTAAAAAATCAGCTTTACTATAACGTAAGTAGAATTATAATTTCATGAACATTGAGGGTGTCTGGCAAGGGGTTGCCACAATGTTAAGTGTCTGGCAATGAATGACGTGATTTTTTAATAATATTCTGAAGGTAATACCAAAAAATCACACTTTATTATTTGATGAATTCAGGTCGGTATTTTACACACCTTTAGAACCGTTTATCTGCCAAAGCCACGGTAACCCAAACTTCATAATGTTCCATCGTTCTTACCTGTGTTAGGAGCATGCGCTGACAAACTTTCAGCTTTTATAAAATAACGAAGGTCTGGGGTTCACGGGCTCTTGCTCTAATATAATAATGTGATAATATTGTTGTAGTTTTTATAAAACGCTTTATATGTACAGATTAGCAAATCCATACACATTCCTTACGTAATGAAATCACGCGAATGATTACCACCGTCGTGCATTGCTGGCGTAGATTAAGTTAACGTCTCCTTAATAGTTCAAACGCGTCCCATTGAATTATTTAGGTGAGTGTGTCTTAAGCTAATTGTCGGCGGGTAGTAGCGACAGCGGTCGCGGGTGTCAGCAGCAGCGTTTATTTGCTTAAGTGGTCTCATCACAATCACATGATCACTCACGAGAAGGCGACCACGAGTTTCCAATCATGATCATACGAACGTATGCGACGACACGCGCTCTCCTAACGCTTATCGCTTCCAAACAATTAAACGGATTGCTCACCCAATCATCGTCGTGACGTATGTGTTATGAGATCTTAATTAAAAGGTAAAGGACAATGGCCTTAGTGGACTAGCCATGAGACAGAGTGAGCGGCCCTTGGCTCTGGACGCTGTAGGTCACCGAGGTCAAGTATTCAGGCGCATTTTTTATGAATATCGTTTATGAGTTTCCTGTGCTGAATACAAATCGTAAGAAGTTACTTGATATATTTTCCTTAGTCATTGACGGACGTAGTCGGTTATCTCAATGAATCTACAAGGCAGTGTTCAGTTTTTTGTCACCCTACTATAACAGTTCCTACTATTCATTTAACAGCAAAACGGTTTAGGAAACGTCGCAGTGTCACGGTTCAAAGATTACAATAGGTAGAACATGTATCAAGTCTAGATCTGACTTGATCTCTTGATTGGAAAATTTCCTGTCATTTATTCATATCAATGTAGGTCATCTGCACTCGACAGTTTGTTATACATAGATAAAAAAGATTTGTTTTGAGAAGAATGTTAAAATGATGATATGCATATTGAGACGTGTTGCTGCATTCAGCTCCTAAACATAACGCAAAGACACAAGTACCTAATGAGTTTCCGAACATCATCACTTTGAATAGAAACAAAAGGCGCTTTTTTGCTAATAGCTCACTAAAAGAGCTGTAAATACATATATAATGGTCATTCTTTTAAATAACACACGAATTATTGCCAATATACAAGACGTATAAAATCTTTACGTCTCTCGTGTCGTTTGGATAATTTGTTTTTGCAAAAACAATATCTGAGCATAATCTACGTGTAGAACGAATTAAAAGTGCATATATATTGCTAATGTTTGTACACATACACACATTGTGAGGTTTCCTAAAAACGTGAAACTAAAACTAAGATGGCTAAGATGTTATGGTAGCAGCATCTCCTTTTGGCTACTTACATACTATATAGGCAAACAACTATCCGTATGATACGCTTAGTTATCCTGAGACTATAGTTCTATATAGTCTCAGGACTGTTCCTGGAGGCTACTAGGAGGCCTCCGTTCGGCAATGAACATTTAAAGGCTGTTCTCTATTTTGCTAAGATTCTATTTTTAATCTTGTGTTAAACATAAAACACAATTACTTACATCACAAGGATAAAAACACAGGCGAGTTTAACCCAAACACGTTCAACAAATTCCACGTTTTTATATTACAGATTTGTGTAAGTAGGTACAAAATCCTATATCCTAACCTTTTTAATTAGGTATGTTGTCAAACCTCAGGTCAAGTGTTTTGATTCGCTGTTGTTTTTTCGGCCACTCAATCACAACGACAGAGGTGGGTACCTATACTTACAGTTCGGCCGTCGTTGGAATGCGTTCTTGACACCCGTCAGTTTCATACTAAAGCATACATGGTTTTGCTAATTTGATCTTTATTAGTTACTAGAATTGTTGCAATAACAGGTTTCAGGAACGCGTTCTCTCGACGGCGGTAGTATAGCAATCATGAGAGTTGGTAGCAGATTAATTGTGCAAAAAATCAGAATTAAAAAACCCAGGGCAGTAACATGTATGATAGTACAATTTGTGAAAGAGGGCGCCACAACTATTAGCCAGCATAATATGTCTATGAAAATTAGTTACCTATTCACAATGATTGGCTAAGCAAGCAACCGTTTGTGTTGATAAATGTCAATGAGAACATTATGGCACTAATCTCTTTCATGTGACAGAAGGCCATCAATAAAGGTCTGGGTTCTAGTTTGTTTACCATGCCATCAACATGATTAGCACTACACCGGGCGGAGGGCAGCGGGTAACTCTGTCATCACGACTTGCACACATCTCATCCCCACAATGACAAGATCAAATATATTCAATAAATAAGCGTTGAAATGTACCGTTGCAACTAAATGTTCATTAGAATTGTCTTTTAAGTGACACGACGATGCTAACCTGCTAATCTGTAAAGCTCATAAATTACTTTGTATTTGTATAATATCTTACTTTTATTAGTATTGCTGTAATATAATAACACTTAATCAAATAATTACTTGCGATAGGTGACGTGCTTCTGTGGACATTTGGTGTTAAAGTATGAATTATAGTATTTGAGCAATAAATGATCAATCAGCAATTTTATTGGAATTGTAATCGATTGGTGTTCTAACATACTTACCAAGACCCCTCCGTGTCTCGGAAAGCACACACAGAAACATAGTTTTGAATGTAAAACCAAACATTTTTAATAATTACACGTTGTCGTTGTTTTTTAATAATTAATAATATGTTTCTGTACCCGCATGCGTAACACGCATATATCTTTTTTACATCGAAACAGCTAGGTTAGGTTAGGTTAGAACTGTGACCAGACAACGCACGAGCCGAGCGAGCGAAGCGAGCGGTGCCGCCGCAGCGGCCGGCGAGTGGCAGAAATATATTTTTGAATATAAAACCAAACATTTTAAACATATTATGTTTTGAATGTTGACATTTTACCCGTAGTTATTTTAATTTCGACGTTCAAATATGTACCCTATCATACATACCTATTTTGGCTTTGGGATGTAATTTCGGGATTTTGAACTTCGGGATTTTAAACTTTCGGGCAAATAAACTTTCGATCAAACAACCATTCGGCGTTTCAATTATCGGGATTTCGTCCATCGGTATTTTAAAATTCGGTCTTTTAAAATTCGGGATTTTGATACGTACCCATTTTTAACCATATTTTAAATGATGACTTTGACTTGTAAAGTGTAAATCAAATCAAATTTAAAGACTTGCGAATAGTTGACCAACAACAATAGCCATTCATAATAGTTGGCATGAAATTCGAGATCTGAATTAATTAATAGGCTTTCAGAAATCTCGGGTATTCATTATCTTTGAACATGCCCTATATAAACTATTTATGTGACCATTGTTTTCCATTGTATATTGATTTTAATAAATAAATAAAAATACGAATATACTTAACAATTGCATTATTTTGTACCTCATACGTACCTATTGTTGAGTATTGCTATATTATTTGTTTTATTTTTTTTCCCTGATTATTACAATCTTCTCAAATATAAACCTGTGCGAGTATTACTTTGGGGAAAACCAGTTAAACAACAAAAAATAAAAATGTTTTTTGTCGTACAGTTATCGTAACTTGATTAATTACATTTTTCTTTTACTGAGAAGTCATGATGTGAGATTGAATATTATTCGGAAAACTTATCGCACAGCGACCTTTATGTGGGTGGGGTCGCTTAGCGGTAAGTTTTTCGGGTTTATTAGGTACTTTTGTTTAAGGGGTGATTTTTCAATCGACATATAATTTTTACTCGTGGAATGAAATTGGCGGCTGACAGATTTTGTATGGAAGAACTAACAAAAATTAAAAATTATTCCTCCGATAAAATTGGAAAATCAGCCCAAAGTTTCATATTTGATGGTAACCAAATATTTAAAGGTTCAATCAACTTAAACAAAAGTATGGACGCTTCAAAACAGTTTGTTATCCTATTAACAAACTATTTTGTAGCATCCACAGTTTGGTGCTAGGTGATATCACATACCTAATAAAGAAAAATAAAGTATATATATCCTGAGTTTTTATTTACGAGGCATAGGTCGGTTCGGCAAATACTCAATTAATCAGTCTAAATGCTAAATTGATGTAATTTCCGTATACTGTCTTTTAAAAGCGGGCGAGTCGAGTACTTAAGGCAAATAGTCCAAGACTTGAGCATGACATTAGGCATATTGTACCTATATCCTGCCTACATTGTTTTGTTTCCTACTTACTTTAGTTAATAAGTTAGTAGAAATATCGCAAATAGCTAGCTATTAATTGTTATCTTCATTTATATTGTTCTTTTTTTATTCCTAAAGATTTAGCAGTTTTTTTTTATAGAATGTACTTGTACAACTATTACTATGTAGACGATATTTGTACGCCTTGTAAGGCAACGCATAGTGATACAACTTTAATTTATTTTATAACAACATGTACCATAACATTTTATCTAGGTATGCGTCACAAATAAATATATTTGAATTTGAACATTTTCGCTATTAATTGGTTAGCTGTTGAAATAACCATATCAGTGACCATTTTTATTTGTATAAGAATCGAAAGATAGTCTATTTTTTTTTGTCGCTCAGGGAGGAGTAAAGCTATAGTGCTTAGCACATACTCACATAGTTTTATTAGAACTCGCAACGGGATAGCACTCGAGAGAGTCTGGCATGTATCAGGTTCCACGTAAAATGTGATAAAAGCCTTTATTCGAGGCGTGAAGTGCAATATGACATACGTGCCTACTCAACCAACGTATCGTACAGAACAATATAACCTTATGAAGTGGGGAAATACACCTTGGATGGACCTTCATCATATTCCGGGTGTTTTCGCCGAGGCAGGCCTAAGAAACGTTCCTGACTGATTGCCGGAAAAGGCAAAACAAAGAGAAAATTGGACAAGTATGGGGGAGAGCTTTGCCCAACAGTATAGGTTAACAATATAGGTTAACTAATAATATAATGGAAAAGATAAGTTTAAAAATTAGGAATCTTCAACGTCTTCTTCTTTTTAACAGACATGTGTACATACATACATAAGATAAATGGTAAAATTAACACGATGTCGATATTATATACAGCTACTTGCCACATGACAATAGGTAACTATACAACTGCAGGATTCAGGTATGACACTTATTACTATAATAATGTTCACGGAATAAGTTATTTCCCATTGTTTTTATTTTTATGACATGCTCCACAATAGGCCTCGAGCCGCTTACTTATTGGCGCGGTACCTAAAGTAAAAAAAGAAACAAACTAAACAGTAGTCAGTACCCTATGGTTATTGTTTACATCGCGCACATCAATTGGGTACATACTTATATCAATTAAATTATACTTCACTATTAACGCTCTACGATTCTCGATTGGAAGTTCCGCTTCGTATGAATCACGACACTTATGAACAATTAGGTGAAAATATCACAAAAAGGAATAATAATACAGACCATCTTACTCCAGCTGATTATAGTTTCACTGTCACTTGTGCGAACTACATACAGTTGTACATATTCATAGTCTGATAAACAACAATGAATTGAGCGTGGCTATAGCCATGAGGCCGGTGGCGCGTCCTGTCGATTAGGTATGTGAGGACACTACTAGCGGGACACTGACAGCCAACCCACTTGGTCGTTGCACTGACTCGCTGCGTCCTATCCATGCCAATTGGATCACAACAGCGTTTAACAATCTCAACAATACAATTTCACAAACATGTGTCAATTTTTTTACAATATTTATTTTTGTTTACACATTATATTTGTATATGTTGTATGTGCAAAACGAACATTATCGTTGAATTATCATTGGTAATGAGGTCGAGGTGACTCCTGCGACGTCCTTCCTATGGATTGATTGAGTTGAATACAACTAACGGATGTTTCTTGTTTTAGAAACAATGCATATCTCATGAGATAAAATCATTTATGCCTGCTTTACTGACGTCTATGAAAAAGAGGAGGCTTATTTTTGAGCTGTCAGATAAATGTAATCGGAGAAACGATTTTGATACTTTGATAGATTTTCCATAATGTAAATATTCCTAGTATAGTATATGAAGAGTAGGTATGTTGTGATGGTAAAATAGGACCTTGTAACCCATTTGTGATTATTAGTAAGAACTGGGACTGTCCCAAAAATGAACAAATTGTTACACAACACAGCATCTGAACTCTTAATTGAATCAACCCACGATTTTCTAACGATGATTAGTGGTATGACGAGACATGAATGTTTAGACTCAATGGACAATAATGAGAAACAGACAGCAACTTTGTACTTTTCCTTTGTAATTAATATTCCTATTCCGTTTAGAGATATGTAACTTTGTTTGCGTGACGGTCGCTCTCCCAAGGTAATATCGTTTAGTAAGTATCATTTAGAAATATCAGTTACCGAATACGGATTCTTGTGGCTTACTTGGGATTATTATTATTTTCAAGATATGTCTGATAAGATTAAGCAAAAAAATTAAATAGGTATACACGGTGGAAGGTACATCGTGTATCGTGACACTAACAGTTGTTCCATACATTTAAACTGCGTAGGTATTGCAATTTTGTGTTTTTTTCTAATAACTGATGAGTTGGAAGGGTGATGCCCTATCTTCCCAAGTTCCAAGTTTCCCAAAATGATTTTTCATGCATTCATTTCCAATGTCCCCAAAATATAAGATTTAATTATTTGTGAAGATCACACTTGACCAATCCTCGTACTGACGTGTACAAAAGTGTTAAAATAAATAAAATCAGTACCTAGTTAAAATTTATGTTGTGTATGTAGAGAAAATATATCTTCCAAAAGGAAGATATATTTTCTCTATGGTGTTATGTGTTTTAGATATTTTCGAGATATATCCAGGATGTGTTATGGATGTATCCAGGGGTTGAGTCAGAAATGTATCTAGGTTATTCTAGAGAAAATATGTAGTGTGTACAATCTTTCACAATCACAGCTTGTATGTTCAGTAATGTCACAGTATGTACTATGTAATCAAGTACCTTAAAACTAAACAATTTATCTTTGAAAATAAATTGCAATGAAAAGATTACGTTTTTACCCCATTGGTTCAAAATAACATTAAGCAATACATACGTAAGCATTGATTTGATGACTGTACCATTCACGATTTCGGTCAAGACAGAGTCTTACAACTTTTAGTTAATAATAAAATCTTTGGGGAACTTGGAACTTGGGGAGATAGGGCATCACCCAGTTGGAATCACTGAAAAAAATCCATGGTAAGAGATTGTGACATGACGTCCCTTGTACTTCGTTAATAAATTCGATATACTTCGTTAATAATCCCACTGTATTTACAAGTTTATACCAGTAACGAGCAGAGTATAAATAAACCATACATTTAAACCCTTATCAAAGCATTTTATAATAAAAATGGTGACAAATCCAACTAGTAAATTCAGCATTTGGTATTCACAATCCGGTCCAGCTTAGAGCTAACGTATGGCCAGACGGACGCACGGACTTAATCCTTTTGAACCTATTGATTACACTGGCTACTGGCGGCTGACGTATGGAAAGCGTCACTAGCTTTCTCGATGTAGAAAGATTATATGCAAAGCGAATCGTTCTACCAATACTTATTAATAGGTCCTGCGATATAATTCTGTAACACATTAACCGTAGCAATGGCTTTCATATTAACAACATTCATTGCGTTATTTACGTCGCGTCGTTGAGCATACATTTTGTTAAGTAGTACAAAAAATTAAGATAGTATCTTAATTTTTTTATATACGTGTAAGTAAATATTGTTATTTATTATTTTAAGGGGTGACAGTTTGCCATATTTTCTATTCAAAAACTGTCAAACCGCAATATTTATTCTTCACATAAAAGTTAACTGACTGTTGAAAAATCAGCCCGAAGTCTGTTAGCTTATATTATGTGAATAGATTCGCAATATCCTTCAAAGTGATTCAGATTGGTATTGAAAGTGTGTAACAGAATTAGGTTACTTATAGGGACTAGTTTTGAAGTTTTATTTCTGTCTGCTGTCGCTGAAAACCAGCGCTGGGGCTCTGTCTTGCATAGGGTCACAGCATAATGCTGAGCGATAGCCGTTTTTCGTGGATGTTTCTCGCAACTATTTCTTATTTTCTTTCTGTTTTATGTGCTTTTTTGCGTCATATTTACCGCGAATAAACGTATTTTCTTTCTACTATGACGTAATGTGACAATTTTCTTACTTATGGCTAGCTTAGAAATCACGTGTATGCACGTAATTTTCCGACTAACACATCAAAGGCTAATTTTATTAATTATTATAACTTATGCCGCATGACCTAACTCTGAATTAATTTAAAGCGTGTAGGTGCATGCGCCTACACGTTGCATCAGTCACTTATGGTTTCATTTCCTATTGTATAAGTATAGGACTCTAAGGACACTTTCAACTTCAATTTAGTGATAAGGAAAGTAAAACCTTATATACAGGCCCTTTGTACACACACGTTTTTCTTGCCGTGAAAAAATACGGTTTATCTGCCGTGTGTAGGCACTGTTATTAGTGTTTTATGGATCACTATGGGAGCTTGTACACACGGCTACACATCAAGCTATGCAAAACCAGTATAGGCTGACCGTTCACTGTGTGAAAATATCTTACAAAGTGAGGCCAAGACAAACTGGTTTTGTATAGCTTGACGTGTAGCCGTGTGTACACGGACACGTTTTTTCTACGGCGTGGTTTATACGCCGTGTGTAGGCATGGTTCATCAGTGTTGTATGGATAACTATGGAAGCGTGTTGACGGACATGTTGTTTCTACGGCGCGGCTTATACTTACGCCGTACCATAATGAGACCGTGACGTGTACAAAGGGCCTTAGGATAGGATTCTCTCTGCTGCAGTCGCGTAAAAAATAGAAGAGAAGAGTTTATATGCTATGTATTTTTGTGGTGTACATGAAAGTATATGTAAATAAATAAGACTTAATAGGAAAATTAACTGACAGCTGATGCCCAAGATACAAAGTAGAGACAAAAGAAAAGCATACTGGGTTAAGATTTTTTTTCGATTTCGTATCTTAGCATATGAAAATAAATTACAATACCAATAACAGATTCATACTACCTGATATTTTTCAATGCCTTTTCCTCAATAATTCTTAAGTAATTATTTGCGTCTTAGAAATTACTTTTAGTTATTTATTAACTAATTTATGTTATTGGGATTTTATACTTACCTTTTTTTCCATTTCATTTTGTAACCTTCAATTACATATTGTTTAAGAACATTGTATAAATTAGCTGTAAATTTCCGGAAAAGAATAAAATAAAATATCCTAAAATGAATGAAATGTAGGATAACCTTAGGATTAAGGTCCAAACTTGTCAACACTTCAACAGCTGATTTTGATGTTGACAATCTATTTTATCGTACAATTTGAGTCGTCTTCGTTGACTTTATCGTATCAATCAATAATGTGTCATATATGCACTTGACATTGTTTAATCGAGGTATATCTACTCAATCGTGTAAACTTTGTTCGATCTTTAATCAATTCCAAAAGTATCTGATGAAAATATGAACCAATGGATCAGGAAACGTACTTGTGGATGATTCACAGCATAATCAGCCTATAATGTTGCCTATGCTGGCACACAGGCCTCCTCTCTTCGAAAGGGAGTGGGCTGTAATCTACCACGCGGGCCCAGTGCGGGTTGGTAGATGTCACATGTCTTCGTTTTTTTTGGTTATACGACATGTTGGTTTCTTTTCGATTTTTTATTTACGTGTAAGTAAATTGAGTGCTTTGATTTGATTATTTAATTACTTAAACCCGAAATTATCATTTTATATGACCTAAAAGCTGTTTTTCATTTGACAGATTAGGTTAACTTTATAATTTCAATTTTTTAATTTTTTTTATTTCAATTTATGATTTTTAATTATATTTTAATAGTGTTTGTAAAAAAAAGAAAAAACGGTGAGATATAAAGTTCTAAATAGACATGAATGTATTACCAATTGCCTTTAGTGAGTGATTGCATAATACTGTAACCGGAACAAAAGGCTTTGTTTTCACTTACAACATATACTTTTGGAACAGACCATGCTTCAATCTTACTAAAATAATATTCTCGAATAATAATATGATAATGTAGCTCATAAACCTTTAAAACAGTCAGAATAAATACTCGCAATTATATTGTTCAGTTATACAGATAATCCATGGCTGTAGATTACTGTAATCCACCGACAATCTCTTATGTAGATATGTAGGTAAATTCTATTGTTATGCCTATTAATAATAACTCCCTACTTATGTAAATAACTTAATTTAATCAATGAATTAATAGTTGATACAGATACAGAACCTATTTACCTTAGAGGTGATTTTTCAATCGATCGATAATTTTTATTCGTGAAATAAAATTGACGTCTGACAGTTTTTGTATGGAAGAACTGTCAAAAAAATCAAAATTATTCCCTCGATAAAGTTATCTGGCGTTGGAAAAATAAGGCCTAAGAATTTTATTTTCTAATTATTATTTTAATTACGTACTCGTTAGGAGCTATGAACACTTTAGTTTTCATTGTGTATAGTCATCATTCATCATTGCGTTTTCTTATAGATTTATAATAAATTATTTACTTTATCTTGCTGTTTATACAGATACCTATACTTCCCTTCGACTTAGCTAACCTACCACATTTAATGACAACATTCCAAGTGATTTTATGACAAAGATAATGGAAATTTTGTATGTGATTTTAAACGAGTCATAGCAATAAGACCCTTGTTGAAACTACATAGCAATCAAAATATGTTCCTCAGGTTATGTGGCGCCATCACCATGACAAGATCGTTATAATTGTATATGTAGGTATGGTAAGTATGTATGTGGATGGCTTACTTTTGACACTAGAATAAAGTAATTATGAATCGATTCATTTTTTATGAATTTAAAGTTGGATGCTATGTAAAAAACGTTATGAATAATGTCCTGAAAACACTTTTCACAAGTTTTTACATAGCTTGTGACTTTATATTTCCTTGTTATTATTAACAATGAAATATTTATACATAATTCATAAACTGATAATTAAAAAAAAATAATAATAATGTTCAAGTTTAATTTGGATAATTTAGTGCAAAATATATATCTATATTAATATACTCATTACACTAACAGACAAAGCACAGCCTAAACCGCTGCATCTAGAAGCATGAAATTTTGCTCAAGAGTTCTTTATAATTGGGCACAAGGCTTGTTCCATGTTATAAAACAATAACTGAGTGTATTTGAAACACTGTACCCCATACCTAGTAGTATCAAGCTCTCTACAAAATTGTTTGAAACGTTTCAAAAAGTTTTTATTTCAGTGTTCATTTTAACGCACTGGGTTTATGAATGCATTTTTATATTTCTTGCTTGTGACTTGTATTCACTTTATGGGTTTAAATAAATAACGAACAACACAGCATAACATTAAATAAATAACGAAAGCACACTGCTCACTTTGGCAAAAAGGCATTGGGAAAACTCACAGAGAGAAATATTACATACCACCCGTTTACGCGGATACTCTAGTCAGGCACATGGTCAACCACCGTACTTCAACTTGAAAGTAGTGATGTGAGGCGAAACGCTTTTCTATATAACGTCGAACGTCGTAAATTACATCAACAATAAACAGGTACAATAAACATTTTATCCGGACGGTTGATAGCATGCTATCTCGCGTCGTCGGCAGGTGATCACGGGCGTGATCCCCCAATCACGAGGCCATACCTTTTGCGATAAGGGTTAGGACAGACGAGAGTTCAGCGCGGCTGCGGACGGGACGGACTGCCGCGGCGGCACAGCGGCGGGGCTTGGCGCTCAGCTGACTGGCTACGTGCTCGCCCCGACTAAGGGCACTCGACAATAATTCACGTCTACACTTTTTACACGACCTCGGTTTTTTAGGGAACACGTGGTCACCCTGCATTCACACCTACTTATAAATCACCAGTTCACAATATATCGATCAAAATCTGACGTCAGTTTCATAGGCCATATACGGATTGTCTTTGTTTCACTTATTATGAGGTAAGTGTAAATTCTATGTAGTCACGAGATGGTGGCCGATAGCACCCGGAAAACGAGTTGAAAACGTAGAAGCTTGGACGCTACTGCTGCATTTCCACGTCCACCACTGGTTTTATACGGAACTCATGTAAACAATAGAGATGAAGCTCAACGTTGAGTTAGCATGTTATGGTAAATATGATATTTACATAGTAGTACTATAATTTTCAAGTAAGTAGTCGGTGGCCCTTAATAGTATAATGTGTCGTTTTCTTGAATCATCGAATGATGGTTATTATTGCACGGCATGATTTTTCTAAACTGCAATCATGTGACGTTGTAGTCCTTATTTACATTTATTGACTTTGATGCATCTAAGGTTATTCATACACATATCTTATTTAAGTCGTTTATAATCTCGCCTTGTGATATTACGAGGGTACATTAGGAGGCGAGTAACGGGCGTCGCCCTCATCGTTTGAACATATGAAATTCCCTGAGTGAGAGCCAAATGAAATTACTAAGTATTCATGAAATATTAAACTCGCTCTCAGATATTACTTAATAGGGACTTTAGGCGAGATGGTTACTTGACTACAACAACCTTAGACAATATACTAGAAAGTTGAATGTTACCATTATTTTTTAATCAGTACAAGGGCCTAAAAGAGACGGTAGAGATAAGTTTCAGTTATTCACTAAGTTCCAACTTTGAATTGAAGCTTCCATGGAATTAATTAAATAGCTGAGGTTAATTTATCTCCAGCTAAAAACAGGGATGAGCTTTATCTATTTTAAGTATATAATTATGTGGAGGACATTAAACATACTTATACACATAAGTTTACGTCGCGTTACTCTTTTTGTTTGTAAATTGCACTATTATAAACCGGAACGAAGTATGACATTTGCGAAATAAAGTAGAGCCAAGGATATCATAAAAATATTAGAAATATGTGGGTTATTATATATCACAATACACTGCGGCCGACGAGAGAATGCGTTCTTGACAACTGCCAGTTTCATACAAACGAATACGTGTTTTGCGAATTTGATCTTTATTAGTTACTAGAGTTGTCGCACTGACACGTGTCAGGAGTACATCCTCTAGACGGCCGGACCACAACAAGTGGTAAGTACACCTTATGATACTTGTCTAAATAGTACAGACGCCAGCAGGTCAAGCTACCCGAAACTGTCAAATTTTCCCAATCAACCTTGAACTTTAATACTTTAGCGATAAAGTTGAAAATCTATTAAAGAAATTTGACAGATTGTAGTAGCTTGACGTGCTGGCGTTTGTACATTGACTTCTAAATATCTCGGAATCATGTTTGCTATTGTAATTTTTTTTTTAACAATGATTTGAAATTTGAAAATATTGTCTATTTAATATTATTTAGGTTTCATTCTCCTTGTTGCAAGTCGAGGTTAACTAGTATTTTTATTTTATCGTCTGTTTCCTCTAAGTCATAATCTCACAACATTATCTATAGTCTATGACGCGCATTGAATGTCAAACCATAGACCATTGATTAGGTCATGAAAAATACCGCTACTCATTAAGATGCGTTGCCTAGTAGAAGGACATGTAGAATAGTATTAATTTTATGTTTGCATGAACCGTGCATGTGAACAAAATTGAACGTGCATGATGCACAATGTTAAATTTTTATTAAAATACTTCAGGATCACAGCATCATTAAGTTCAAGAAACGAATGATTTAGGTAATTTATATTTCTGCAAATCAACCAATCATTTTTTATTGTTGAGTATTTATGTACCTAGAGAAGTCAACCATGATGACTGTTGATATTTTTAAGAAGGAAAACTTGGATGAATAAAGGTTTGTATTCCTTTATAACACATACAACACTTGCTGGTTTGTCTGGTCAGATGAAGTTGTAGTTAATGACTTATATTAATGTGATTCTAAAGCACCAATATGTGATCGCCATCGACATAAATGTAGATTCGATGATAACGACTATAAAGACAAATATAATATGTAGAATGTATGAATGAATGTATGTATGTATGGAATGTAGATGTTCGACGTTTTGATTGGGAAGTCAGATCTGAAGCAATCAACCGATCACATGATGCAGCCAGTTTAATAATATGTAAAGAGGAAGGAGGAAAATTAAGGAGAGCCATCACGTGCTCCGTCTGTGAGTGGAACAATTAGGCTTACTTGTCTTCATCATACCAACTATGTGCAATAAGAATGAACATGTTCTGCGGTGCTATTCTGTAAAGTTCTCTTCGAACCTCATTCGAAAGTGCTCGCAATTCAAACTCAAAACTCAAAGCATTTATTTCAATGAATTGAAATGTATCATATCATGAATGAAATTTACAGCCACTTCTGAATTGTCTATGACTCGATCAGATCCAAACTGTCTGCGATACGGAATCCCTTAAGCGTATATAGAATGTCACAGACTCATGTTATCAGTCAAGCGGAGGCTGGTAGTACTGTTATCTCCCTCGAATAAATTGTCTGACATGTTTATTGCACCCATGACAAAAGAGTATCATGCGACAGGTATTATTACGACAAGATTGCAAAACAACAAACGCAATAAAGGATGTCCCCGATCACCAGTCGCCTCGAAGAAAGTAGTTGAGGTAGTGGGGTGTCGGATGCAGAAAACATAGGCCCAAGTGTGTATGTATGTGTAGTACCAACGCAGGCATAATTATGTCAGCCCGTATTTCCACTACTAACATAACACACTCACAACATGACTGAAAATTTAAATATAGAATGATTTTATTTTCAAGCGACATTTTAAATATACTTATTTTGCAATGGTAATTAAACTTTATGTTTAAGCATTAAGGTTTCTAATAAAATGAATTTGTTAATATTATTAAACTTTTTTCTAAGACATGTAGATGTTTACGTGTGTGCAAACGTGGCCACTTGAGCGACTGATTTTCCTGATCCTTAATCTAGTACTATTATTGATCGAAGATTGGACATTATTAATTTCGTACCCAAAAATTAAAATACCGGCTAGAAAAAAAAGAACTGTTTTCTTATGGGAAATAATATCTTGAGCATTTTATAGATACTTTTACAATCAAAGTCTATAATTAACCCCCGTCTGCTATTTGAAATTAAAAATGCCAAAAAGAAATTATAATAAGTGTTTGAAGCATAATATTTAAAAGAAATACCAACTTTTAATTGAATATAACACCCCGAACATGTTTTGACTATTACAATATAGATCTACAATTAACCCCCTGGCTGCATTTTATACAGCAGTCATTATGACTGATGTTCGACACTGATGTCCTTTCAATGCGCAAAAATATTTTTTTATACTCTTCGTGATGACCGATTGTGATGCAGTGTTATCTAAACTAATACACTCGAGAGCAATGAATCCGGGTCACTTAAAGAATGTTAAAAATCTCGGAAACTAAAAATGATAGGTTAATGCAATAAATTGTATTTAATAGACAATGTAATACTCCTTAAATGAAAGTAAAAAAAATATGAGTCACCATACATTTTATTAACACAAAATTACATAAAGAAAAAAACTGCTGATCTCTCCTTAAAACAAAAATAGGAAACATGAAATTTTTGAACTTTATTACGATTTTCTTGAATTTTAATACTTCGTATTGCCTCCTCGTGCTTCCATTACTGCGTTTACGCGGTTTGGCATGCTGTACACCAAGTTCCTTATACGATTTTGGGGAATATTCTCCCATTCCTCTGTGAGAGCAATTTTGAGCTCACGAAGCGTGATTGGGGGAGGGTTTCGTTGTTTTACGCATCTGCCTAGCTCGTCCCAAGCATGCTCGATCGGGTTGATATCCGGGCTGCGCGCTGGCCACTCCATACGAGTAATGTTCATCTCTTGAAGGTAGTCATTCACAATCCTACCTGTATGAGGTCGGGCATTGTCATGCATAAATATAGCATCCTCACCTAAATTGACCATAAATGGACCAACGTGATCATTGAGGATTTCTTCCACATATCTTACGCTAGTTAAAGAGCCGTTTTCTATGATCACCAGCTCTGTGCGACTTTCAGAAGAAATTCCGGCCCACACAAGTACAGACCCACCACCGTAGGCTACTTTTTCTTCGATGCATGCTTGCTTGAATCTTTCCCCTGGTCTTCGATACACTCTGTGTCTTCCATTGTGCTTGTAGAGCATACATTTTGATTCGTCGGAGAACATAACTTTTGACCAATCTTCAATACTCCAATTTACGTGGCTCTGGGCATATCTTAGTCTTGAAATACGATGCCCACGCTCCAGTTTAGGGCCGTTTGCAGGTCTAAGGGGTTTTAAGTTAGATTCAGCAAGCCGACTGTCTTACTGTCCATGCACTTGGGTTACTTCCTCCGAGGCGTCGAAACTGATTTGTGAGTTCAGTTCCTGTGAGAAAGTGATTTCGAAGCATGGTGTTCACCAAGTATCGGTCTTCTCGTGCTGTGGTACACCTGGTTCTGCCCGTTCCTGGTCTGCGTAGGTTAGAACCAGTTTCTTCGTAACGTCGGAGAACTCTTTGTACTGTTGACAGCGACACACCGACAGTCCTGGCTGTATCGCGCTGACTCCGGCCGGTTTCCAGCATTGTAAGTATTCTGGTGCATTCTTCAGGCGTAAGCGACATAATTTCAGCTTGAATAATGAATATAGAGCACTATCAACATGGTTTATGTACCCACATAAATGACAGATTACAAACAAAAGCAAAACCAAATGCTGTAATTTCGTAGTTCCATCTTCGAAAGTGGCCCTTTTTCAAATTTGTTTTTTTTATGATATAACTTTACAATAACTAAGAAGTTTTAATACCTTCATTTAAGGAGTATTACATTGTCTATTAAATACAATTTATTGCATTAACCTAGCATTTTTAGTTTCCGAGATTTTTAGGATTCTTCAAGTGACCCGGATTCATTGCTCTCGAGTGTATTAAAAAGCGAAACGATTTGAATTACTGTATATTTGTTTGTTACGCTTTTATGCAAAAACGGCTGAACAGATTTGGATGAAATTTGGCACATGGCGACCTGGATGAATACATAAGATACTTTTTATCCTGACATTCCGTCGGGATCGAGACTTATGCGGGTGAAACCGCGGGGTGCAGCGAAAACACACATAAATCTACGATTTGTTCATTTTTACAGCGTCTTTGTCGTAAAAAGTCAGCATACCTAATCGTATTGGAGTTTATATCGAGTTTACTCATTAGTGTTTGATTGTTACCTAAGCTCCTACTTAACTACTTGTCATTCCGTTGTTATCTTGATTAAGCATTATGCATTACAGTTGTTATGTCAGGCTGTACTTACTTACTCGTGGGATAAATTCATGATGTAATTTAAATAACTCAATACTGGAAATTTGTTCAGAATCGAGTGGAGAACCGATTACACTTCTATTCAATTTAGGTTGTTTTCTTAACAAACAATATTTTTGATAGAATCAGTCAAGACATTTATTTCTCAAAAACAGAATACAATAGGCTATTTTCCTAAAAAATTCTAATTAGTCCGTCAGTTACATTATTAAAAACTATTGAACCCGTATTTTTTCTTTTGTCAATTATATAAAAAATGATAAAGATATCGCCCGTTAAAGTTCTGCATGACGTCACTTGCTTGCGACAATTTTGCAAGCAAGTGACGTCACGACCCCGCACTCCCAAATTTTGACGCGCTTTATCTTTGTAACTTTTTGTTTGATTGACAAAAGAAAAAATACGTGTCCATTATTTTTCGATAGTCTAACTGACGGACTAAATATAATAATTATTTTTTTACCCAGGCAACTACCCTATTATTCACTTAGAACGAGAAACACTGGTTGCATACATATAAACGTTCCTTAAAACGAGTATCAGAGCGGTATGTTTAAAGTTAGACGTAGTCAAGTAGCATAAGTCATCATAAGTACCTATCACTTCGATTCATAGGACTCTAAAATACACTTTTTCACAATTATATTTGGTCATAGATAATTCCTATATCAATTAAAAATTAGTAAAAGAAAAATACAATTAAGTAAAGTAAAAATGTGGGGTGTCTAAGATTTCTGTTGTTTCAATTAGGTACACCTTGTGTGCTTTTAGCAAATCAATTTGGCAAATATTCGCCAAATAAAGTGCTCATAAGTACTTAAATGATAACCAGAAGAAGCAAGTAAAGAATTAAGGCTGTAAACAGTTGCCCAGCGTATACAACTACTCTAAAGGGATCACTCTATAATATGAGAATCATCTAAACAATAACTAACGCAACATTTGCTAAATGCATTTTCACGATTTTGTCAAGGTATGTTAGTGACGACAATTGATATAAGTTGGTAAATAATATTATTAAAGCATGAATTAGCATTATTTAGATAAAGTTTATTACGTTACCCGGATACAATACAATTAGAAAATGATCTCCAGTTTTTATTCCTACAATTCAAAATAGACGTGCTAATTTTTATTTACTTAGTATCAGCAAAACATATTGACGCATTTTACATAAAATTAGTAGTAGTAAGTGTGTTGAACTTTTTCCTTTTTTATACTTAAATTTTTTTTAAGTCAAGGCCTTATTTATATTAAACAAGCTAACACTAAAATATATATAATATTATGTACAAGTATATAATAAAAAATTCGTCCACATCGCTGTCAATACGGAAAGCAGTCGCCTACCTCGGACATCATGGTCTATCCTTCAGCAAGAGCGCTCGTCGGATAACTGTGTGGTATTACTGGTATTACATATAGTATCGAGAGGAAAATCTCTAGATTAGATAATAAAACTGTCTGCTCACTTGAAGTATTGAATAAACGTTCTTTTAATTTTCTATATTATTAAAGCATGATTAGAACAATTCAATACTAATTACATAAGTGTAGTTACATACCTTTACTCAAAATATTTGTATAATCCACCAAGCGCCCGCCAAGTGTGCAATTATCCTATTAACACTACCGAAGCTAAGTTACAGTAAACAATTAGCAGCAAGTAAATTACTTGAACTAATTCATAATTACTTGTTATTTATTCACTTTAGTACTTCTTTATTTGTTTGAATGTCTAGAACACATCGGTAGTTGGACACTTGTCTCTGCTACGGATGATTGAATGATTTCTTTGTACAATACAAAGGTGCTTGTTAAAAATATATATCTCATAGATAATCTGATATTTTTTAAACCAGCCACACTTTTGGACAGATTGAAGTGGCCATCACATTGGGTTTTCATCACGTGAGTTTACTTGTATCAAAATGTGTTTGTTTATTTTCAATGACAGTATTGGGATTGATTTCTGACGCTAAGTATGATGAATTCCGTACTGAAGGACCAGCACCCTAATTGCGTAACACACATTCAACCAAAAAACGAGGGCTTTGATGGATATTCCTATTCCATTGCTTCATAGGTGGGAAATTTCGTCTGCTCAACAACGTAAATAACTTAATTAACGTGTCTGAACTGTCAAAATAAAAATAATTGTGATCGATTGCCCTTTCATGTGTGTTACTCAATGGTAATTGCGTACGGGCAGAAATTCTGAGAGTTTTTTTGGACAAATCTTTAGAATTTTATCGTTCTGAGAGTCGCCACATTAAATGGTTTAAGATATTTATTTCTCATAAAAATACAATTCACTTATCATGAGAAATACAAGTTAATCATAATACTTGATACACGAACTTATGAAGAACGGTAGGTACTCGTAAATAAAATAGTAAGTAGTAGATGCGCAAATATTTTACTTACAATGTATAATGTACATATATGGGTAACAAGAAAAAGTTAGTGTACCATTACATAATTATCGTTTCTTAATAGCAAGTCAATAGCAATTACACATTGTTAATAATAGCAAGCTGACAATATTTTTAATTTGTTAATGTTTCAAAATGATAATATAGTTTAGTGCCTAAAGGTTTATTATACAGGGTGTTTGGTAGAAGGACCGACACAATTTTCTTAGGGATAGGAAGTATCATATTATCCTAGTTTTCACCCATAACACCTGTCTTAAGTGTCACGGTAGGTAATTGAGATAATAATATGTTTTGTTATAATCACCCTAAATATTGTCATAACTTTTTTGTTTGTGGTTGTAATAGAGCGCAATAATGTTTGGTGTTTTATATGTGCAATGTATAAATTTATGTATACCTAATTGGTTCTAGAAAATTACTTGGGTGCTTCCAAAGTCGTAAAACTGTGTTAAGGAACGAAAATTTTCAATTAAAAAATGTGTATAAAAAATTAAAAATAATACAATTTTGTGCTAGCAAATGACATCCCAATCCTTCAAAAAAGTTGTATCGGTCCTTCTACCAAACACCCTGTATATTTAAATATGTAAGTAATAATTTAATGTAGTAGAAACAAAAGAATAACTTACAGGCCAGACAATACAGCCTTTTGGCAATGTAAGGACTAATGACCTAAAGTCCTGACGTCGTCTGTCTCTCCATGTTCTACAGCTACGAACGGCCAGTCTGTCTACCAGCAGTATTGTCACACTTAGTTTTAATAAACAGTTTGGGGCTCACTGGCAACTAACACTACCAACTGAGGTTGTAGGTGTTTTAAGCCACTTATGATATTTGAATTGGTGTTAAACCTGTGTACCTGCTTATGTATTACCGGAATAATTAACAGTTTTATATTTCTATATAAATAAAATAAAAAGTTCATCTTCTAGCATTAATTTGTGTTAATTTCATTTTAATATTACGTCTGGTCTGGTGTCAGTAAAATATTTCTGGGTAAACATAATTTATTTCAAACCAGCTATCGCGTTCCTATTTGCCAATCTATACGCGTCAATAAGAAAGCGATAGCCTGGTTTTCTTTTCAGACAGGCGGAAAATGTACCTATCGGTTAAACCTCAACTAATGCACACCTACCCGCAGTGGCGATATGCATACGACTTCGTGCACTTAGTTTTGTGTGTGTGATTTTTTTCTCTACAACTATCTTTTTACTAAAACTGTTACGAAATCCTTATGGAATTTTGTCATGGTACTAGCTCACTACGCCAATCGGCAATATGTATTTTTAAGTTATAATATTGTATTTTCTTTGTAAGTGATTGTGTAATTTTTTTTAGAAAATAAATGTCTAAAAGCATATGAAAAATAAAACGCACTTTTTGCAAATTTAAGCAGAATTTCTAATTCGTTCTTATGGACTGGCCGCCGCATTCGAGTTTTACGAGCTGCAGGGCAGATAAGCGCTTGAATTTCCAATAGGTACATGCTTTTTTTATCTTCATCCTACTTGATTTTCTTATTTCCTTTGATTTTCAAATAAATGTTAGGTCACCGCAATACAACGGTTTACTTCTTAACAATATAACAACGAATGGCGGTCGCCAATCTTAATGTCGACAGAGGTGATTGCTGCTTTTTCTTAGCTGCGGTCCATAGCGAAGGGTCCTTAAAATATCTCTAAGTACCTACTAAAAAGTCGTTTTTGAAAAATTATTTAATCTGTAAGTATAGCTGTAAATATATGACTGATACGTACAGCCTGAGTAGTTAGTCTAGCTGCAACCTTGTTGCTTGGGTAATATTTTTATAGAGAGTTTGGGACATCGACGCGCAAACCATATAACCATGAATTCAGTACATAATTCTAGACTAGCGTAGAAGTTTTTGTTTTAATTGTTTCATAGAAAAGTGCCTACGCGACCTACGTGGTCAAAATGGAATAATTATATATTTTTTTAATAACTGCCGAAAAATATCAACGCTGGGTAAATCAGAATCATGCACTTAACCCATGGTAACAGTTTGCGCGTCGAAGTCCCTGCCACAATGTATAGTACGAAGAGGGAAGAAGAGGAATCCCTTATCTTTACGAACTCTTTTACAGGGAGTTCTATTATATTACAACCAACGATACGACATTTATAAATAAGCTCAAGCAAATATTAATTTAAAAATATACTACACGATAAACGAATACATACAAGACAAAAAAATCTATTGAACACAAACAGACACCACACACAGTTAGTTGTATAGATACATTCACACATACATAGATAAATATTATAATTTGATAGATATATTTTTAATTGACCTTACCAAATAATTATTATGTACGAGTACCACCTATAACAGACTGATCTGAATAAAATAAAATGTTATAATATAATATATATAATTATTAATATAATATACATAATTGAAAACTGCCTTGACTAAAGTCCTCCAATGTTCTTAAATGGTTGAGAGTTGAACTGCTGAATGAGTACCTATAGAATAATTATATAATTATAATACTAAACATATACTTTGGTGACGGTTACCTAAAATAAGTTTACTGAATGTATCTTGTCTGTTCTCATGTTAGTGGCGTTTTTTGTCTTTATGAGAATAAATGATTTAAACCTAAACCTATATTTACCTATAAAAATTTAATGTTAATAACATAATTATTTTAAAGATAATTGATATTGATTTGTTAATTTGTGTCCTAAATTTATTTTATTTTAATAATTAATTTTATACTTTTTGCTGTGCCCTACAGGGTCCATAATTGTACCTTAGCTTTAAGCCATTGGAACACCTCTACAACATTATGGAATGCAAATAAATATATGAATATGAATATTAGAAAAACCTGTACATTTCTTATATTAATTCCAGTAGGTTTTTCTATGACTTATCCCATTCTCAATCTGCGTTATAGGTACACACGACAACATATCAAGCTATACATTTCCAGTATAAGCCGACTTTTCATTGTACGCCTATACAATGCGAGGTCAGCTTATACTGGAACTAACAGCTATCTGAAGTGGTCCATCGATTATAGCTGACGCTCTGCTAAAGAGTGTGACCACTATACCACTCACGCTTATCGCGCATATTAACACGATCACGAGACGCCTTATCTGTTGAAAGATATTTCTTGGACCGCTATTTAAACATTAAGGATGAAAATGAGGAAAATATCATATCGAATCGAATAACTCCCCTTAACCTGGATGGTCATTAACAACAACGAGCTTAAGAAAGCACAAGTAGAATTCTCGACGACCCAGAACAATCACGTGTGGCTAAGATTGATCAGGAGAGCCGACCTAAAATTAAATGGTTAAAGGCTAGATAGAGGAAGTTTTGGACCGTGCCGTGGACGAGATCCGTAAACAAGTAGAGTAAACCACTTAAAGCATCTTTTTGACACCGGGGTGTGAATAATGTTAAATAATTACAGTCAAGGCCAAAAATAATGTCCTTACCGGGTGGCGAGCTGCCCATTGTTGACGGCGCGTTGTGTCCCACGCGCGTCTCAAAGAGATGTCAGTTCAGGGCCGATGCCTGCCACGGCCGTGGGTTGTTCGAAAGAGATACCATGGCCCCTGGCATAGGCAACTGAAGTAACACGGGAGGGTTTTAGTCAGTAAAGGTCTGACACGCCCTCCCGCACCGCCCAGAGCGGGAGACGTCATTTAATGATTTCCCACCCAAAAAAAGAAGGCCAAAAATATGTCATGCACTTAGCTCAATCCAAATACGATTTTTCCAACATGTTGAATATTGTTTCTCATTTTAGCAGCAATATCAACAAAAAATGCCTTTTGAATTCACTAAATTTTACATTATAGATATTTTTAACCGACGAAAAAAAAACAGAGGAGGTTCTCAAGTCGACGCGTATTTTTTTTTTAATGTATGACCACGCATAACTTTTTACAGAGTAGTCCGATTTTGATAATTTTTTTTTTATTGGAAAGGGTATACGCCAAAGTGGGTCCCATATAAATTTGGAAAAAAAACCAACCCTAAGGGTGGGAAAATAGGCTGATTTATTGTTCACTCACATATTTGAATGCTGAGTTGTGTATTATTACTCTACTCAGTGCCACATATGCCTGCCCTTTGGCAAACAATTAGTAGATTATAGCCACAACAAATTATAAAATAAAAACTTTTTAACAAATAAATTAAACCGCCGAAAAATTGTTTAAGAACTTAGTTATTAAGGTTAAATAAAAAAGGTTTATTATTTTTAGTTTTTTCGGCGGTTTGTTTTATTAGCCCTTTACGTCCTTTATTTCAATATAAACACATATAAATAATATTTTTAAATATTAGAATATAAAAAGTATAAAAACATTTAAATATATAAAAAAATAGTAGCCCAAGTGTGTGTGTGCCCAATAGTGGTCCAAGTTACGTTATTATTATGAGTATGATATGATGTCTTTTCTTTTGTTCTGATTTTCGAGAATGTTTCAGAATTATTTGAGGCTCTAGTATTTTTTTTTAAACGTTACCCCATACTAGGAATCACTCCTGTATCGTGGGTGCGTTTACAAACATTTAAACTCACATACACAAACAACTAACAGCAGTCGATCGCTCAGCCACTGCGCCAACCGTGTCGTCAAGTATTGACTCTATGTTAAAGCATATATTTCTCTAATAAAATCAATCTGCCTAGCCTTTTGGGGTCGGCTTCCAGTCTAACCGGATGCAGCTTAATACCAGTATTTTACATGGAGCGACTGCCTATCTGACCTCCACAAATCAGTAACTGGGTAACAATATACCCCTTGGTAAGACTGGTTATCAGACTTTTGGTGTCTTTTCTGACTTTTAATGGCTGTCAAAGATCTATGACTAACAGCCGGGACCAACGGCTTAACGTGCTTTCCGAGGCACGGTGGGGTCTCGATATGTACCTAATGGTTGGTTACCCATCCCCCCTCGATCTTACTTCTTCGATCGACCGCAACTTCGATCGACCCCTGCGGCTGCCATTATTGAATCACGAACCCCTCATTTATTTTATCCGCGAGCATATTTCTCTAATATCAATTACTTTTTTTTTTATTATTAAAGTGTTTATTGAATAATTCTAACATTTAAAACTAGCCCACACTAACAGGACCAGAAATCAAGTAGGTACGGAATTATTGCAAGAGATAAATCAATTCATGAATTTGTCTAGGTAGACAAATTAGGTAAATGTGTCGTGGTAACTACTGGTATACCTAGTTTAGGTTTTATTAGTGTTAAAAGTTACGTAACTGTTCAAATGAATCTAGTAATGAAACTGAACCTAGAGAGAAATTCATTTTAAAAGTAATTATTTTCTTGCAAATTCACATTTTCACATCTTAATTTTTTATGACTTCTTCAAAATAATATGGGTGTTAGTGCACTCTATGCAAATATTCTATGTGCTAACGACTACTATACTGTAGAAACAGGGACTCAGTATGGTATATATACTCCTCCAGACCATATTTACGCCATGGCGGCCAATCGCTACGGAGATTAGCCTTTGGCGCGGGAGATATTATAGAGCACAAGTGTGTGCGCAGAGACAGGTGCACTCTCTCTTCCCTTGATCTCAACGGAACGAACGGCACGCAATCAGACACGACCGGAGAGTGATCAGGCGCAGGACCTACAGCTTAACGTGATTTCCGAGGCACGGGGGTATCACACCGCCAGTTTTCAATCTCCGGGGGTTACTACTAAGAAATTCCTAATGGAAAAATCCACTTGCTTGACCTGCGAAACGAACCCAGGACCCCACGCTCAGCAGTCGCGCTTGCGACCATGAGACCAACGGAGTAACGGGGGTGTATGGTATGAATAGTGTACGTCAGAATAAGTTTAATATCGCCCTCTCACAGTCAACCTTAAACTATCAGATAGGTACATACCTACACAAAGTTATTGATTGCAACTCATGAAATGAATAGTTATTCTCACTCAACAAGGGCGGCCCAGCTGATTCGGAATAATTGTCAATTAAACATTCTTGCCTCAATTAAAGACGACACGTCATACTACATGTCATCACTGATGTTAACATTGTAAACTCAGCAAAGTATTATAATAATAACAAGACCCTCTGTATCGCGGTCTAGCGTGTCCCTACATCAAAACGTGTAAGCCAACAAGTTTCCATAGTGATCCATACAACAGTGATGACCGTGCCGACCATGTCTACACACGGCAAGAAAAACGTGTGTGTACTTACTAAGGGCCTAACAGAGCGCGGCTGGCTGCAAGAAATGATGCGCAACAAATTAAACAGGTGAGTACCGATGAAAAAAAAATAGAACTAATGCTGAAGGGTAATTGCGTAACACACTATCAGCAGGAATGGCTTTAATTTTGACAGTTCAACAACATTGATTGCGTTATTTACGTTGTTGAGCAGACAAATTTTTCGAACATATGAAGCAATGGATTAGCAGTATCCTTCAAAATGATTCAGATTGTGATTGATAGTGTGATACGCAATTAGGGCGCTGGAACCACCTACGCTCTGTTATGCCTTCGAGGCCGCTAGGTATAGGGATACCTACTAAGCCAGCACCACCTTAATCTACATGTAACAATCTAGAAAGAATTGTGTCGAGCGCAGTAGATGTATAGAATGATGAGTGCAGACACCTAATATTAATGCATTTGTTATTGGACTCTTACGTGACAGCATCGTATTTACCTACTCCTAATTAATTTTATCATTTAATAGTCTCGCAACTGTGGAATTTTTCATATAAATAAATCAAAATAGGTACATATTTATAAACGAACCCGTAGTGATATCTAACGTAAATAATGGAAAAGTGTGTGTTACTTACACTTTTTTCCATTATTTAGTGTAAGCATCTAACATCACATAATAAATAATCGTTATACTAACCAAACCAACAAGTTTCTAGCGTCAGGCATATCGGATAGCTGCTAGGCAGGTTTCACCACTTTCTTTAACTAGTAAGCTATGATTATAAAATGCACTGCGATAGCTAACTTATATTGAGGAAACCATCGTTGCACTGCACTTGCAAGAATACTGCACTTTGATAAATTAAAAGTTACGTCTCGGAGAAACTTGGCAATAGGTACCGATGCGGTCTACAATCAATGAATTCTATCAATTACATTCAAACTTACGTATTAGCAATGAGTTAATTGAACAATAAAGACAATTAACTTTGAAGTACTTTGAATTATGATAAGACGTAGGTACTCTTTTTCATAAGTGCGAATGATCTGAAGAATTTTAAGTACCAATATTTTCCTCTTCCTAGTCTAATTGAGGACTTCACAATGTTTGTTATCGAGACTCAATGAATTTTGTACAGTGGCATTAATTATTAATATCATACTTGAAAATAAATCGTAACTACTTACTATGATTAATTTTTAAATATGATATTTTGACAGCTGTTATTTATTAGCAGCGTTGAAATAGCTACCAATGTTTCTTGTAATGTTGTTTCAGATATTTTTGTAAAATATTTATAGATGCCTCATGTGTTTAGGTAGGTATAAGAAACTTACGTTGGATTTTTTTTAAACTCAATTTTTTTCAAATAGGTAATAACTTGTGTTGTAAAAAAAAAAACTAAAATGAGTAACCAGGTGACTGAGATTTGCTTAAAAAATTATAAGCCCCAAAGCTTAGAGCCCTTATCTCCGGCGGAATGACCGGATATAATAATTTTTTAAGCAAATCTCAGCCAGCATCGGCAGGTAATCTCCGTTTGTCACAATCTTCGTAAATGTGATAAATGGATCACATGGTTATCTCGTCAAAGTCAAAGCAATGGCATTTATCATTTATCTTAAGTAAAGATTACAAAAGGGTCATGTATTAAAATTTTCATACATTGAAATCTGATTAACTATAATATTTTTTTATAAACATAACATCACGCCTTGTTTACTCAAAGTTGGTCAGAGGTGTACAGTCACGAGCACTAATAGGTCAACACTTGGGAACTTTCAATAGCGATTTTTGCATGAAATAACGAATGCAACGTTAAAATATGACACATCGTCTAAACCTATAGGTTCGAAAATACTATAGAATCGTAGTAACATAAAATTTCATTGAAAAACTAAAAATTTCATTAAAATTTTTATTATATAAGCATATCCTTATGCCGATATGGACATAATTATGGCATCCAACTACGGGGCTGTACTAAGCCGACCAACATCAAAATTATACAAACATTCCAGAACATTAAGATACTCAGGAGTATTGTTAATGCACCCTGGTATACCTATAAGAAATGACGACCTCCATCGTGACTTAAAAATGGAACCCGTCACCGACATAATCCAAAAATTTGCTGAGGCCCATGAACACCGATTCCACCGACATGTGAACATCGAGGCAATTCAGCTGTTAGACCAAACAAATATAGTGCGAAGACTAAAACGAACAAAACCTTTTGAGTTAGTGTAGTATAAAAAGTGTAGAAATAATAGTGCCAATGACACACATAATAACACATGAACAAAGTGCTTATCATCATATCAGACTCTAAGAAAGTGGAATGGACTTGTGTAAAGTACAATAAACACTATTCTAAGTTTTAAAATAATTATCACGTAATAAATTAAGTTAGATTAAAATTGCTTATTAGTCTTATAGGCTAGATTGTAATTAATTATTAAGAACCTGGTTCTTAATAATTAGGATTATAAAGGATAAAAAAAAGTAATGTTGAAGTCCCAAGCAATAGCAGGCAAGCCTGTTGCCACCAATTCACACTCCGTTGCTAATGAGATTTTTTATATTAAAGAAACTGTGCATTTATTTGGAAAATAGACAGAATGGTTTTATGAAATTACCTGGAACGGAATTATTTCATAAACAAAGAGTAGGTAATCTTTGTTTATGAAATAATTCCCACTTCTCAAGTAATAAGACGTTGGAAAGTTTACAAACCATGCAATAAGTAGATCAAACCTAGTCGTTGTTTGTCAGCCTCACCATGTTCGATTGTATTATAATTTGTGGTACATCAATGAGCGTGCTGTAGTCTTGTTAACAAGCGTATTACATGGAAGCGCTAATTTGATTGTTTTGTCTACGATTCTCCACTGAGCATAGGTACGTCAGCATCACGAGGACCGCCGGCAATCGTTTCGTTTGACTAGCACATGTACCTACTTCCTTGTGAATTAATTTATAGTTATAAAATGACATTAATATTTATTATTATGTGCAAACACGACAGTGAATTTAGATTACCTATGACTTCACTTCTTTGGTACACTAGAGGTATGCATTAAATATAAGAACATACCGATGTAGCGGATCTAGATGTCCTCCCGACGTCACCGGTCACCTGCAGGTGTAGTTTGACAGCCTCCACGCCGGATCGCTTGGTTCGCTCGCGCGCCTCAGCAGCCGTCTCGAGGACACCAGCACTGTTCGTCTGTCGCTTTCCACCGCGTGAAATCTCCTGCTTCACTCCCTTTTTGTCCTGCTTTCCCCGAAAATCCTGTTTCGCTCGACGATCGCGCGTCTTCATCTTAAAGAATATCCAAAGTTCATTCTCACGTTTCACTAAAACATTGACCGATATGTTCACTAACGTCGAATACAATCCAATCGGAAGCTGGGTTGAGATAAGATATTTCTGTTGAAGGTGAAAGAGCTTAGATAAAAAATGCTACACAAATCAAGTGTCTGTCTACGTGACAGAAAAGGCCCTTTATGTTAGCACCTCGAGGTGGTCACGTAGAGTCCTTGAACCGGCGCGGGAGCGTGGTGACGGCGCAGGCGCGGGCGTGCGGACGTGTGTTTCAGTATTTACGTTTGTGGAGATGAAGTGGTCGCCGTCGAGCGTGGGGCGGCCGGGGTCCGCTCGGACTGGCGCGGGCGCAGCGAGCGCGCGCCGCTCTCCTGTGTCGCTTGTTTGATCTCCGTTTGTTAATTGAATGGGGTCTCGTATGACACTATTAGATGAGACGCTATCACAACATCATTAACACTAATGCACAGCTCAATAATTGTATTTAACCTAGAAAATGTTTAAAACATCTTTTTAATTTTGTAAACATTTAAATAAAAGGCTACGGTACTAAAGTATGCAACGAACATATTCTGGTTGTATGGTACTTAATTAAACCGGTATATGGTTTAAGAACTTTATTATTTCTCATTAAGAATTAACAATAATTCACTTACTGAGAAACGAAATAAAATGTTTACCAGCGTCTTATGCCTATACAACTGTTTACCCAAATTCGTGGGTGAATCAACTATCAAGTTATATAACCCTGTACCACCACTTTGAGTTTTCACCTTATGTACAAATTGATTATCGTGTCGATACACTCGAAAGTTTATAATAAATTAATTTTATTTTCACCTAAAAAGTAAAATTCATCAAATCCACATAAAAAAAACTTCTCGAGGTAACAGTGTCGCCATCTTGCTAGAGTCATACACAACTTATCGCGGCAATTATTATCTTCCGGTACGCAAACTACTTCAAGGGAAAATATACTTGTTAGTTCTGGAAAATCCCAACAGATGGCGTTAGTATGCACAAAAATGTCTGTGGAAGTTATACTTTACGTGTTCACGGAATATTTTTAAGATTTAGTAAGAGGAAATTACACAAGATAGCGATGGTTTCATTTGATTACAGCGTAGTCAACGGGTCCGTGTGTGTCTATAGCCCCTTAAATAAATCATGGTCAGGGATCGAGCGAATTTGCATCTTTTATTTCTCAGTTGGCTTGTAATCACAGAAATCTTACTTGAATGTAGTGAATACAGAATTATCATTATTAAGATGAACAGTTGAACTTAACAATAAAGGACAATGGACAGTTGTTTATTGAATTATACAATATCAGACAGGGCTTTTAATTATAAAAAAAACAGGCTTTTAATACAAGATTTGCTTGCAACCTTCTTAGAATAAACTGCCATAAAGTTTCTCAAGAGTGTTTAGGATTAAATAATATCGAATAAAACATCAATCAATAAGAAATAAGTATATGTTTTATGTATGTATGTATATACGAGTATGTAAATGGTATACCAAAGACTACCATCAGTATTGTCTCTGCTTTCCCTCTAAATCCATCCAAAGGTTGTCTTTTAAAGATCGCGTTTAGCGATAAGACCGCCCACTGTGTCAACCCTTGTAAAATTACTACATTTATATCTGTAATATTTTTGGTGTACGTAATAAAGAATATTCTATTCTATTCAATCAGTCAACTAAGCCTATCCCACTGCTGGACATAGGCCTCTCCCAGGCTGCGCCACAACACCCTGTCCTCCTTTCGAGTTCTCTGTCCGAGCCACTTTTTTAAGGTCCATCTAGCTGGGGAGCGTCCCACACTACGCAAAATCATCATCTGCCTAGCCTTTTCCCAAATATGTTGGGGTCGGCTTCCAGTCTAACCGGATGCAGCTGAATACCAGTATTTTACATGGAGCGACTGCCTATCTGACCTCCACAACCCAGTTACTGGGTAATACGATACCCCTTGGTAAGACTGGTTGTCAGACTTTCGGGCTTCTGACTACCCGTAACGACTGTCAAAGATCCACGAATGACAGCCGGGACCAACGGATTACCGTGCTTTCCGAGGCACGGAGGGGTCTCGGTATGTCGAGATGGTCACCTATCCACAGACCAACCGCGGCAAGCGTAGCTTAACCTGGCCGATCGACCTGTGCGGCTGTTATTATTTAGCCACGGACCCCTCCCACACTACGCAAAATAAAACATAGTTTTCGCAAAATATTTTATTGTCATTCATAATTAATCTGACTTACTTATATATAAAATAAATCCAAACTTATTCTAAATATTTAAAAGTAATTAACAGATTATCATTGACTAAATCACTTTGAGATATTACTGCAATTATTTAATGACAGCGTATATACCTAACTATATAACTACATAGTGAAGTACTTTTAATTAACAGAGATTTAAGTTAACTTAACAAGAGTAATCTCTATATTCTACATTAGTTTTTCTCACACATAGCAATCATTTTTATTTTGACAGGCGATTTACAAAAGTGACATTTTTTAACATCCTAAATATACCTTCGAACAATCAAACTGAAAGCGATTGCTATTGCTAGCGTCAAGTAATTAAGCTTGTCTTTTATTTTTAATATGGTGAATTAGGGTTTTAAGCTAGGGGATACACATATGTCATGTTGCATGTCACTGTGAACTGGCATGTGTATTCGTTTTACACGGAGTGACGAACATGGTACGTCCGCAACTTAATGGAAACGAAGATTTAGCCTAGCACGGGCGTATTTTTATCGCGTGATTTTTTTCCGCGCACTGGATTAAGCTCTGCTTAGCGCGGAGAGTTGAATATCTAAAACTGTGTTTTTCTTTGTCGTGCTGAGATGGGCTCTGTTGGATTTGAAAATCCAGTGCGCCGGTACAAGGATCTCTTGGCGCGTGACCAATATCGGAACTAACGTCACCACCTTGTTTTTTTACTACAGCTTCTGCGAGAATTTCACAAATCTTTATCAACAACACCCCCTGTCAATGTCAAACAGGTGCCAAAAGATCCTTCTAGAATTCTTAAATGTCACAGTATTGTGGTCGAGAGTCACATAAGGTGTTATAATCTCATACACGTTCACTTTGAACCAATAGGTTCTCTAATCAGAGATGAGAGATGGTCTATTGACCGGAATATGGCATGGAGTACTTCTTCACAATAAATAAACTATTTGATAATGAGATCCTTTGCTTGATTATCTTCAGTTATGATTCGGTTTCTGAAACAAAAATAGTAGCAATGCAGTTGCTTTATATTATTACAAATTCATGAAAATCACAATAATCTTTCATCAATATAGTACGTATTAGGGACAACTTTACAAAATAAAATGTACCTGCATAGGTTAAAAGATGACTTTTCCATTAAAAAACACTAGGTATAGAAACGTCAGGAGGAGACTCTTAAAGATGTACATAATATAGTGACCTTATTGGTGATGTTCTTCAGGAATATCAGATGCGTAATACCAGTAGGTAGGTTTCGAGTACGAAACCGGGAGGGCGTGAGTGAATGACCAGAAGGCCAATTCTCGTAATCTAAAACGTTCAAAATCTAGTCGCAGTCTCATTTCGGCGACAAACAAATGTCAAAAACCTGTCAACATGTAGGGAAATTAGAGGAATTTTGACAGATTGAGACTGAGATCAGAGGGGCGATTCTCGTAATTTTAAGAACGTTCACAGTCTGATCTCAGTTTCAATCTGTCAAAAAATACTCCTAATTTCCCTACATTTTGACAAGTTTTTGACATTTGTTTGTCGCCGAGATAAGACTGCGACTAGATTTTGAACGTTTTAAATTACGAGAATAGGCCTTCTGACTGTGAACGTTCTTAAAATTACGAGAATTGCCCCTCTGACGTATGAACGTAAACCAGCAAAAGGAGTATGTAAGGACGTTCTGTAGTTTCTGCTTGCCCCCATGGGACGAAGGCGTGAATATATGTATGTGTATGCTAATAATAAGTCAGTGTACAGCTACCACAACACCGTACCGCAGTAAACTTGATTTTGGAACTAAAGTCTGTTATACCTACAGTTTACCTGTTCCTATGGACTGGAAAAAGAAAACAAAGGACAACTCGGTAGGTGATACTTTTTAACTTTTCTTTTACTCTCAGTTTAGCGTGAAAGTTTTGTACTTCGAACAATGAAAATTGGGTCAAACTTTCGTAACTAGTTCATTTAACCTTATTGTATCGTACATTTGTATTATTACTTCCTAAAAGGTCCCGAAGTATCTTAAGTAAAATGCTATAATAGCTTGAGCTTCAAAAATTGCAATGATGCAAAAGTATTTGTTGGATCTTTGCCAACGACGATTTTAACAACTCGTTTCCTCCTTAACTTTTGCCATTTGTAAATAATCTTATGGCAATTGGCCGATTTGATACACACAGTATTATTAATTTGCTGTTTGTGTATGTGAATTTAAATGTTTGTAAACGCACCCACGATACAGGAGAAATTCCTAGTGTGGGGCAACGTTTTTAAAAAAAGAAAAAAGAAAAGAAAGAAAGAATTTTATCAGGATACATTCCATGATTTAACTCAAAATAATTCGAAGACATGTGATATCTACGAACCTGCAGGGCCCGCGTGGTAGATTATAGCCCACTCCCTCTTGAAGAGAGGAGGTCTGTGTTCCAGCAGCATTATAGGCCAAAAATATGCTTATGCTATTCAAAATAATCTGTTTAAAATTAGTCATCAATGCTCTGATTTTAAATTGTCTAGGGTCACACTATCAAGTCCTTGAAGGAATACGTCAAATTACAAGTCACCCTGTATACATAGTTCTTCCCTCCTTCCAACAAAGAAAAACATAATTACCGTTTTCACATTTTTTATGTTTCTCCTTCAGCAGTATGGGTCCTAAATGGTTGGTGAGCAGGAAGCCAATGGGCGTCGTGATCAATATGGCCTGCACAATGAGCCACATGAGATGTTCTGCGTACTCGATCCGCACGTCATCAGGGTCGCCACGGGCTATTAGCGCGTTTATTGCTACTGGACATAACACCGCCTGAAAAATAAAAAAGGTGTTTTTAAAATGAATTTAGCACGTGATTACGCACCCCCTAGAGAAGAAACTTTTCGTCGGTTATTAAAAAAAACAGCTGATTCATACAAAAATGTATGGAACAGCAGATTATTTCTTTATAACCTTACAAAGTGCATACTGGTTCAGATATCAAAGAAATCGATATATCCTCTCATCATCATAATTAGCATTAAGACCTGCTGGCCATAGGCCCGTCCAATTTCCATTTAACCCGATCCTCGACAACTAAATATCCTATTTAACGGGCGAATAGTTATTGTTTGATAAAGTCTATAGTGATGTGCATTCTCCATGTTCTCATACAATCCGACTCGATTTCTGAATGTGATAATGAAATCGATCATCTCGGATAACACATCTCTGTCGGATAACAGGTTGGTTAAATGTAGGTATGCGGCTCACACCTCCTCTGATGAAGGTAGGTATTGTTTGAGTCTGGGGTTGGTCACAGTATATAATATAATATACAGTCAATAGCCCTCTACCGTAGACAAAAGGGATAATGAGGTAAGATCCTGTGTGGTGTACAGGATTTTGTCTTGTTGTACCTTTTTGCAACTATGTGTAATATGGCATGCAGGAAAGATTCACTTAGGTACCTATCTACAAAACGGAGAGTTACATTATTCGGAGGTCCTGAATGGTGTAATTTTTACTCCAAAAACACTCAGTCGCAACTAAGTTTTACTTTAAACCAGCACCCTAATTGCGTAACACACTTTTAATCATAATCTGAATCATCTTGAAGGATATTGCTAATCCATTACCATCATTATATTCGAAAAAAAATCCGCTCAACAAGGCAAATACGCAATGAATGGTGTTGTACTGTCAAAATGAAGCCGTTGTTACCGTTAGTGAGTTACCAATTACCCTGCAGCCCTAGTATACTTGGCTAAAAGGATGAAGACTACTAATAACTTCTCAAGTACTACCTTAATTATTCACTACGATATGATTAAAGGTTATTGACCTGGGAATGAACTTTGGGTGACGGGTCAAGGATCCATTAAGAGGAAGGATTAACTCGAAGCGATGTCCCCACTCACTGTTCATTATCCGAAACAATATTTAAACTACATTTAAAGCGGATTTGATGTTTACTAAAACATTTTCAAAATCATAGTGACACAAGACTAGGGATTTGAAACTGGATAGGTGCCAATATGAGTATCAGTGCTGAAAATGAAAATATTGGAAGGAAAGAAGGCTCTAGAACTCGAGGGTGTAATCGCCACCAGGCAACGTGCAGCGAGCGGGAGTGATTGATTATTCTTTTTCGTTTGTCACTGATCGTTCATTCTCTTTGTTAGAAGACGCCTTAAATACCTATATAGCAGTACATTAATACTAATGTTAATATAATGTTCCCACTGCTAGGACACAGGCCTCATCTCGGTGAGAGGTAGTAGTGGGCCGTAATCCACCACGCGGGCCCAGTTGGTAGATGTCACATGTCTTCGAATTTTTGGTTCTAGAAAACCTCCCAATGTTTTCCTTCAGCGTTTTGAGAGCAGTGGTGATGAAATAATTTACACAAAGTAAAGCGCCTGTCTGGGTTCGAACCTACGACTTCCAACTCGTAAGTCGCGGCCGTTACCACTAGGCCACCGCTGCTCAAAGAACATTTATGAAGTTTTACATAAGGTTTTGGATAAAAAGTGTTTAGATACATACCTAACGTGACCATTTATTCTTTGACTCAAAACGGGACATTGGCGCCGATTCCCTTGTTCACAAACTAAACTAAATTTAAATTCAGTGCATCCTTTTCTTTCTATTTCATTAAGAAAAGGACAGAAGATAAATAATATTTTATTCCTGTCAAATAAAGATACGCCATAGACAGTTTAGACGTGATTAAAAACATGGCTACTAAAAATACGTAAATTTACGTCAGGCGCTGACTAACTGACTGTCCTTTTCTCGTCCGGCCGAATCGACTCTACTCTAATTTTCGCGCGGTTTCCGAAAACGGGACAATTTTGCGTCCCAGAGTTCATTTCGGGGACACCGTCGTGATTATAAAAAGGGACAGTCCCGTTCAAAACGGGACGTCTGGGCACGTTATACATACCTCTACAATGGACTTGGGCACCCAAGTGCAGCAGACAAACAACCTCTCCCTTATTGATAACTTGGAGCACACGAGGAATGCGACGATCAGTCTGACTGCTAGACAGACAAACAGTATGCCGAACCCCACAAGCATCACTTTCGATATATCCGACTGTATCTGCAATAAAACAAGTCACATTATTACTTTGTACTGAGAACGTTATAGGAGCTTAGCCTTTATAACAGTGATATATTATCGTCTGGCATAATAATTATTTTTATCATAAAGAGGGAGCAACGTTTAAATACTTTCACTTAGGTAATAATTAAATATTGTGCCAATTAAATACTTGATTTATGGTTTCATAAATGATTATGTTGAAAATAATCGCAGTTTGTATTCAGGTTATATTTTGATATCAAATAATCTTGTTAATCTTTTACGGTTATTTATAGCCCATTATTAGTTTAAAATAAGTACGGAAGGGCACTCCTTACTGAACTGTTATGTATATAAATACACAATCGTAGGAAAATGGAAATGATACTTTAGTTCTAAACAATGAAAGATACTGCTACAAGGATTTGTTCTGTTGGTACTTGAAAGACATTTACAGGGGTGCGATGTTGGTAAACATTTGTGAACTTTTTTGCAAAAAACAAGATGGCAGCGTTAGTTCCGATGTCGGCCACGCGCCAAAAGAACCTTGTAGCACTTTATGTGGAAAGGTTTGTTACCCTTTCCACGTTTTAAAGTGTGGTTTAAGCCTGTGTAAAAATTAGACGCATTGTTTAAAATTTGAAGCCAGAAGGAATCGTAATTAATAAACCTTTTGCCACTGGCATGTATTTATGTGCCCAGCGCTTCTATTTACCTAACTCCATTTAATTAGCTTCTGTAAATAATCAATATACGTACCACGAAAAAGGTTCCGGTGTAAGCGAAGAGGGCTGGCTCGACCGCTGACCACATGACGCGGTACGCGGTGGAAGCAGGGTTGTTGTTCAGTTTCCAGCCGGCCTTCGCCCAGTGCCGCGCCGCTATTGCGTTGCATGCCAATACTGCTATACCACCTGAAAGCATGATCATTTTAGGGTTAAGGTTTATTAGGAGACGAATTTTCAGCCACTAGACTCACCACTAGATAAGTAAGCTAAATAAGATTAAAATAAACCATCGTAAGATTAAGAAGAAAAAAAGTTTTTCTGAAAATAGAAAAACAAATTCATATTTTGTTTTTCTAATTTTGTAAAGCTTACAGAAAATACATTTCGTAACATCACGCTTGTCTTTCCCGAAGGGTTAGGCAGAGGTGTGCTATCTTTATTAGAGGAACCAACAATATTTAAAGCACTGTTTATCATTTAAATTAGGGAAGTAGCCAAAATTGATAACCAATATTTGTACAATCGTTATCACAAAATTGTCTAGTTATTGTCCACATTGATGACTCACGCTCAGGTGACTTTTCTTCAAGCAAACATGACTTTTATTCTTTGTACAATAAAACATCGTATACTTTTCGATCTTAAAGTAAACAAGGCTTTGGTAAACATATAAACTGCCAGTTTACATAAAAATATACGAGGAACAGTCCCGTGGTTTTCTAAAATATTATGTTTTCTCGTGATATTAAATCACTGAAATGAAAGATGTTGCAAAGACGGGCATGAGAAAAGTCAGCTGTTCGAGGCACAGAAAATAAGGCAGTAACTCCACTATAACTATCATAAAGTATTTTATTAGTTTTATAATGTTACGACATACTAAAAAGTAGTTGAGAAAGGTTAGGAAAGGTCAATGCTAAAAGCAAAATCTTATTTTAACGTAATTTTACATTTGGTTTGAACTAAAATCGTGGGAGTGTGATAAAAGCTTGTAACATATGATTGAAAAGCTCCGCTGAATCCTCGCTGCAGCACTCTGTCGAGTTTTCGTATATCCGTAATGCAGCTTATTTGCATTTGAAAAAGAAACATGGTTCGAACACCACCTATTTTGTAACACGGGAACCCATTTTACATGCACTCGTTTAAATATACCTATAGTAAAAGCTCTCTCCTTCCCTCGTTGTACTTCCGTGTTACGGAAATTCTGAAATAAGGCCGTATTTTCGTCTAGTACTAGCATAATTAGCCTAAAATGTTCCCACTGCTGGGACACAGGCCTCCTCTCTGTGAGAGGGACTACTATACTAGTACTAGGTCTCTTTGTTATTAGTATTTTCGTACATTTATTGGGATAATGCCAGGAGAATGATGATGATGACTTTTCAACTTACTGAATATCACCCCATTATTGTAAAGACATAAGGTGCAGAATGTGGAATATACAAACTGAGACTACGGGCTTCAGTGGGTGCACTAGAAGTCTGTTATTAATACATCATTGAACGTTAAAACAGGGTGAACTGGTTGGGTTAGGTTAGGGGGTCACCCCCCCCAGTGGGTTCCCGCATTGTCGAGGCGGGGGGGCTCAGTAGCCGTGGCTGCGCGAGCCACGGTGAAGCTAAGAGGGACCCAGGCGGGGGCCGCTCGTCCGGGCTGTGCGGTTTAGCCCGGGACGTAGCGGCCCACGGGTAGGTTGCGGTGCCGCTTGCGCGACATCGTGACCTACCTGAGGCGGGCCGCGATGTCCCCCGTGAGGGAGACATTGCGGCTGAGGACAGAGGCCGCGGCGGGAGGGGTTCTCCCTTCCTTCCGCGGCCTTGACGGGGCCGCCACCGTGAGATGGCGGACGCGGCGGGGCCGCAGGGGAAGAGGAGTGCTCGGTGTTTCGTTGCCGCTCTCCCTATCCTCTGCGGCCGTAGCTCCCCCAACGCGGGGGGCTTGCGGGGCCCGCCTTTTAGGCGGGCGTGGAGGCCAGCAGGCAACGGGTGCGGGGGCTCCGTTGCCTGTTTTGCACAGGCCTCCACCTTGAGGGACGGGAATGGCCAGGTGTTCCCGGCCATTCCCGTAGCCCCCCAACCTGGGGGGCATGCGGGGCCCGCCATACCACCTTGGCGGGCGTGCGCCGGGAGGGCCGTGGAAGTATTGAATTCCCATAGCCCTCCCATTACGGCGTTTGTAGGAACACCGCTGAGTTTTAGTGGGTATACTGTCCTTCCGACAGGGAGTCCCACATACCCCGTCTCGGTCCCCCGCGAGACGGGGATGCATAAAGCATTTCTCAGCGAGAAAAAAAAAAAAAAAAAAAGGGGGTCACAAAATATTATCTTAGTAGTAGCACAGTACTAACTATAGTTACACATTTTACTTATATTACGTTTTTAATTACTATTTGCATTGATTAGCCGAGATTATTAAACACATTTTATTGTTCTTTGTCACCAAAATTACATTACTTTTTCATGCGACAAAAGTATGAAAACGTTATGTAACCTTTTTGGTGACATTTGTATAAAATGCATTACTACTGGCTATTGCATGTCTAAAATAATTTGTAAAAAACCATTAGAGTGTTATTTTTAAAAACTTACTTTTATTTATGGTTTTCACATGAAAAAGTAATAATAAATCTGTGGCCCGGCTGTAAAGTTGACGGTGATAAAAATTTTACTCCGTATATTTTCTAGTATTTTTCAAACATTATTAATTAAGAAATAATGTTTTAATATGTACTCTATACCATTTTTGAAGACCAATATTACCATCATAACCTTTACATTGGTACTAAACCACGATGCATGAAAATCAAATACGCACATGACACAGAGATGTTGACACGAAGTCGGGCACGACAACTTCAAACTACACACCCAATACCTTCAGATTCGTTGCTCAGCTACGCCTCGCAGCTGCCGGAACCTGCTCCAGACTCGAGTCTAGTCACATCGGCCGCTGCAGTTGCGTTGAGCTCGAGCGACGAATAGTTTTCGCCGCCGACGACACCACCACCAGTACGTCGACGCGGAAGAGGCCCACTACCGGCCAGCTTAGGTCTTCGAGGCCCACCGGCCTCAGATAGGGTCCCCGCTACCGGTGGAAGTGTGCAGCGCATGAGATGGATGCAAACTATCAAAAAATGTCATGCGCGCATACTTTGGGGCTACAGAGGGGGGAAGTAACTTGACTGCGTACCGTGGTCGGATGCTCTCTCTGTTTCAGGTGATTGAGCCAGCTGTCAACGTGTCGGCGCAACAACTGTCCGATCAGGTGCGGGTCATCCAGCGTAACCATTTATGCTGGATGACGTTGTAGTTGATCGACTACGCGAATCACGGAATAGCCATGTTGAGCCTGCTTCGTCATTGGTCGCGGTGCAACTGCAATATTTACCCAGTTTTTCATCGCGACCTAACCGCGTTGATGAAGAGGATGATGATGTGGCTATATCCGTGAGTTCCCAGTGCAATGCAAGATTGAGGAGCGCTTTGGAGGATGCTTTCCGTGAGTACCGCTCTATTCCGCCTGGACTCAGACCACATTTACCTCGTTTGCCCATGCACAAGAAAAACCAGGCGCTGGGTGTGTGCTCTAGACTTGCAGCTGTCAAATTGTTTTAATGCCAGCAAAGACGTCACCGATATCCATTCAATCTTGTACTGTTGAGCTGTTGCAGCATGTCGTGTAGTTCATGTCAAATTCCCGAACAGTGACAGAGCTACACGACCAAAACCAGCTGTACCAACTTGGCAGTGCAGGATTGGGCGTCGTATCGGGGAGACTAGAGCACTCATCGGCAAGCTAATCTGCTTCAGGGAGGGCAATACTCGCCCTAGAGTGATGCGCTGAGGCGTGAGGCGGGCGTTCTCGGGGACTGATATTAGTTAACGAGAGTACTAAAGAGCTACTTCTCATTGATATGGCCATTAGCCAACAGGTTCGTCGTTCCCGAAAGGATCTGTCGACATGTTGGATAGATTATAAGAAGGCCTATGACTCGATGCCAGATACATGACTCATTAGGGTACTGGAGTTGTATACAGTAGATACAACTCTGCGCACCTTCCTAATGACGTGTATGGGGCAATGGGGGACGATCCTTCGCTATCCTGGATGTCGAAATATCCAGAGGAATAACGAGCCGATAAGGATCGAGCGAGGAATATTCCAGGGCGACAGTTTAAATCCGCCTTGGTTGCTTGGTTGCTTAGACTTGAGTTCTCTAAGCACGCTACTGGAAGAATCAGGTCTAGGCTATCGGCTGAGGAGAGGTGGTCAGGTTATATCTCACCTCCTCGACATGGATGACCTAAAACTCTTTTTGACTTGAAAACTCGATTTGCAACTGATGGAGCTACTGAAATTTACTGAAACTTTCAGTAGCGCCATCAGGATGGAATTTGGTGTGAACAAATGTACGGTCATGCATGTAAAGCGAGGGGAGATTGTGGAATCCGTGGGAACTCAACTCTAGGATTCCACAAACCTTAGAGCCCTCTCCGCATCCGAAACCTATAAGTATTTGGGTATGTTGGAAGCGTTGGGCATCAATATTACTGACATGAAGCAATCGTTGAAGGAGCGCTTCTTTGGCCGCCTGAAAAAAGTATTTAATAGTCTTTTAGCAGGCGGAAACAAGGTTAACGGCCTTCAACAGTTGGGTCGTGCCGGTTTTGATACTCTTTCGGCATACCTACTCAAATAGACTCAGACCGAACTCGACGACCTGGATAGGAGGGTCCGTACACTGCTGACTGCAAATCGAATGCATCACCCACGGTCATTACCCGTTTGAGTTCATCGTTATTTAGCTTTATTTTGAGCACAGTAGATGGGCATTTACCTGAAGCCTTAAAAACCAAACACTCGCTTTTTGTGCAGTTGTACAAGAGACCATGTATTTTGGCATAATTCACAGCAGAGAGACAGCTCTTACAAATATGTAAGAGCTGTCTCAATGCACCGTAAGCTGGGCTCAGCAGCACCATGTCGTCCGCATAACTGATATTATTAATGCAGACATTATCAACCGAACAGCCAACATGCGTGCTGCTGAGCTCAACCATCAGCTCATTATACAGATTGAAGAGCTTGGGAGACATCAACCCACCTTGTTTCGTTCCACACTCCAACCTGTACATGTCAGAGAGGCAGCTTGCCCATTTTGACAGGTCGAGGAAACATTTGCATATTGCATATACAGGTGTACTTCTCTGTGTATTTTTTTTTAATAAAAATGGGTAACTAAACTAAACTGGCTGCTTTACGTCAAAACATTTGTAAAAAGCCATTAAAGTATTATTTTTTTAAACTTAGGTACTTTTTATTTAACAAAGTGGTTTAATATTGTCAGCCTGTTTCAAACTTTTGTATTTTATTAAACCTTCTTGATTTTTTTGGAAATATTTCACTTTCCATATTTCATTTATGATTGCTTATTTCATTAAGAGCTGATTATTACAACGCCAGATAATTTTATTCGAGGAATAATTTTGAAATTTTGACAGTTATTTCATACAAAAACTGTCCAACGTCAATTTTATTCCTCGATTAAAGTTATCTGGCGATGGAAAAATTAGCCCCTAAAATAATAATGATTATATTGACTCGTACTGACGTTTTCGAAATGTCTTCTATTTCCAAATTCAATTAGCGGTGCTCAAGGCGGTGCCGGTGCTAGATGCAATCCGTCATGAACAGGTTCAGTCTTTCACGTCGTCACTATGAAATTGAGATTTCGTACTCGTACTTCGTTATTATTATGTAGTATAAAACAGCAATATAATTAGAATTAAGTTTATTTGTAATTACTGGATATTTCAGTGAAAAAATAAGGTAAGTTTTAATCTGGGTATAGTATAATAAACTATCGCTCCAATTGGTATGTTGAACCCTTTTAAGCCCCGTGCTTTTCCTGCAGAAGATTATAATGTAAAAATAGTACTGACGCAGTACAGTTAAACATATCAGTGAGTTATTAACATATCAGTGGTGGCTCTCTGTGGTAATGGCTGCGACTTATGTCTTGTAGATCGTGGGTTCGAACCCAAGCAGGCACTTTTCTTTGTGTAAACTATTTCATCACCATTGCTCTCAAAATGGTGAAGGAAAACATCGCGAGGAAACAGGCATGTCCTAGAACCAAAAAATCGTAGACACACCTCATCCGCCAACCCGCATTGGACCCGTGTGGTGGATGCTGGCCCAGTCTCTCTCACGGACAGGAGATCTATGTTACAGCAGTGGGATCAATAGACGCGGATTATGCAAAATTTTTAATCTGTAGAAAGAAAACCCAAAACACACATTACTTTACTAAAGAATGTAGGTACTAAACAGTGACAATTCTTTAGTTGTTTGACTTTGGTTGCGATGTGCGAAGTTTTTAGTGCCTCGTTACGTAGTGGTCGTGGTTATATTATGATCGTGAAAAACCGTTTTGTTGGTCAAGTGAGCAGCAGACTGCGGAAGTTCGTGTCACTTTTTTTATTAGATTTTTTGGCAACACGCTGCTTTTATCTGTTTTGTATATAGCAACAGGTCGCCCCTATCATATAGTTTTTTTTTATTGTGGACATTCTCATAGATACGCCACGTCACGACTATACACAGGGAAAAGTGGAGAGGTATGTATCTCGTATTCAATAAAACTACACGTTAGGTAATCCGATATTGCAGTCTGGGACCCAAGATATCTAGTGGAACAATTAACAGTGCCAGTCCTGTTAAGTCGTTAACACGTTCTATAAACATAATAAAACGGAATCCATAATAGGTATCACCGTACATTACTTACTTAATAATTATTTAAGTGGTGCCATACGTCGTGTATAAATGGTGTAATTAGGTACACCATTTATACACGACTTACGAGTTGTAGGTCGTGAGTTGGAACCCAGCCAGGCACTTTATTTTGTGTATTTAATTTCATCACCATTGCTCTCAAAACATGAGGGATGTCTTAGAACAAAAAAAAAATCGAAGAGCGCACTGGGTCCGCGTGCGCTCTTCGATTTTTTTTCGCGTCCAGCAGTGCGAACATCATAGGCTAATTATGCACTTATACTGTATATTATAAATGAAAGTCGTTTTTCGTGTCTGTCTGTGTGACCGATTCTTCTATACTAAGCAACAGATTTTTATTCGGTTTTTACCATAATTTATTCCGGAAGGTTTATGTGTATCCTAACTAATTTTATAAATGCGAAAATAAGTTTGTTTGTCGTAAAAACTAGGCATGGATCGATACCATGACCAGTTAAAACAATAAAACCGAAAATAAAAGATAACTAACCTGTGCCACCCCACCCGAACTGCGTGGTAATGAAGCTCGCGAACAGCCCGCCGATCAAGACGAAGAGCACCCTTAACTCCGTGACGTAAGCGTCTCGTGAGTGCGGCATGAACTTGGCGAGGCTGCCCCAGATGGCGCCAACAACTGCGCCCAACAACAGCGCACACGCCGCCTGCAGCCGAAAGTTAGCCAACGTTCTGCTCAACTTATTAAGATAACTTTGTGCTCTTCGGTGTTTTGGTAAGATTTTAGAATTACCGAACTACTGAGATTTTCCGGTGAGTTGGATTTATGATGACTTATTTTATTGAAGTTAGTATTAAGTTTCAATTCTAAAAATCGGCAAACATAATATACCTTCATGTTAGCATTCGTAAGTTAAAGGATATGAGTAAGTTCATTGGCAAAAGTGACATTAAGATTGATAGCATATTATTATTTCTCCCACTCAATATTCTTGTACTGTTTTAGAGTTCTATTACAATACGCTTTTTGTTATAGTAGGTAAATAACACATAAACTAGTACAACTTACCCTAGCGTAGCGGTAGGCATCATCGTCGTCGTACATGATAAAGCTGTGGATGACGCCGAACACGCCAACACTGAGAGCTGTGTCGGTCCCGCCCGCGGTACATATCAACTGCGGCCAGTTCTGACTTAGGTTCTTGCCGGCAGTCAGTCGCGTCACCGTCGGCATCAGGATAGCACATGACACTGACGCGTAGATCGATCCAAGAAGAAAACCTGAGGAGGAGAGCTTTGTGTTAGAGCCTTCAAGCATAAGCATAGCTTAATCAGCGTATAATGTTCCCACTGCTGAGATACAAGCCTCCTCTCTTCGAGAGGGAGTGGGCTGTAATCTACCACGTGGGCCCAGTAGAGCCTACAAACTGCACGAGAAATATCTACTGTAGGCATTTTTATTTTAATTAACAACTATCTATAAAATCAAAGCTTTATTTATGAATTTAGTGCGTCAATTTCTTTAGCAAAATACTAATTGGATTGAGATATCTACACTGGTCTACATAAAGCATTGGTGTTTCAAGTACGATTATTCGCGTTTTTCAACGACGCTTTGTTATAACAACGAAGACGAAATACTGCGACGTATAAAAATCTACAGTACATTTATTTACTTGTCAATTAGTCTAAAGGCACCCGCAGACAGGCGCGACGCACGATTCTATAGATTTAAGTAGAACAATTTCTATGACTACTTCGTGGAAATTGTTCTACCAAAATCGCGTCGCACCATCGCGTCGCGTCGCGTCTGTCTCGTAAAAAATTAAAAGAACGGCATTAAAGATATTTCTTAAGCAAATAAAGAGTTCAAGTTAGCGTTAACAATAAATACAAAAAATATCATAAAGGTATCATTGAACTGTACCTTGACACTTTTTCTTTACATTGATAAATTATTGCATGGAAGCGTAAACGTTTACAGTGTCAGGCTTCAGTGAGCACTGTTAATATTATTCAGCAAATATAATTTACTTATGTAAATTGAAGGCATGTTTATCTTTTCATATTTTACGCAGACGCACGTACGCTAAAAATCCAATATAATGAAATCATTACACTGTGGATGTCCATGTTGATTTAGCGCGAAGTATGTACATACGGGTTGGGTAAATAAGAGCGCGAAAGTAAAACAAAAAGTTGCCGTTGAAAACTTTTTCGCTTTGATGCTTTGTCCGGAAAATCGGGCCGTGTAGGTACTCGTAATTACAGGTTTACGCACGCAGCGGCGGCGTGCCGCTGGCGTGACGGTGGCGTGGCGGCTGCAGCGCGTCTCAATGGTGCGCTCTACGCGACACGTCATGCGGCGAAAATGCATTCAAATCTTTTGCAATACCAGTTCCACACCAGAATTTATTGAATTGGCTTTGTACCGCGCACACACCGCGCTCCATTGTGTTCAGCGTTCGTGACAAATTTTATTTTATTACACGGTTTGAGGTGTTTCGTGTTTTATCGAACGTTAGCTCGTGGTTTTTGCAGGCTAACGTTGGTTTTTAACGTTATTTTTCGCGTTGACTTGCCGCTTGCTAATAAATGGGTTGGTACGTTTTAATAACGGGCGATGAGAGCGTTGATTTATCAGAACTAATGTGTGACACGTTTTTCTATAAATAGAACAGTTTAAAAGACATTATTGTTTAGAGTATCATTGTACCTCGGCGAGACATGAGTGTTCTTATACTTTGTTCTGTGAAATCGGATATAAAATATGTATGCTACTAATAGATAAGTCCATCAAAGGCTGATAAACAAAAAGGTTCTTGTTGGAATTCCTGGAAAAATGAGCGCTTTTGAAACGTCCATATTCTGTGAATAATATAGAAAACCGTGTGGTCCCCGGCTTAGTAATGGAATGATATTCTCTTTTTGTGGATAGTTTCAATAGGCTACTGAAAGTTTTGAGCAGGTAGTTAATTTACCTACTTTTAGCTGTTTGCATTGTTTTCGACGATACTATTTATTAGTATTTATTTTATCTGGTATATATTTAAATGCGCAATAACGACTAATACGAGTACCACTTAATATATTGTTTACTTTAGGATTGCAGTACAGCTTCCAACAGCGTCATAATGTAATTAATTCAAGTTAAATGAATGACGTAGCTTCACGTGCATCCTCTTTCCTATAATTTCTCTCACACACTTACACAAGTTTACAATGAAGATATGAACTAATAACAGCCTTCATTGTATTCCAATTCCCACAATTTAGTATAATTATAGGTAAACTAAACTATATACCTAGAGTGACATTTTAATTGGGGTTTGCTTGCAAATCCCGCACGTAGTGAAGGGTGCAATGTGCATTGTTTAAAAAACATACTAAAAAAGGCTGAAACGTAACTCAAACGTTATTACTTTAACGGTATTTGTGGTACCTAAGTATGTACTACCACGAAACCCCTTGGCAAGACTGGTTGTCAGAATTTTGGGCTTCTCAGTACCCGTAACTACTGTCAGAAATCTACGAATGACAGCCGGGACCGGGTTTAACGTGCTTTCTGAGGCACGGAGGGGTTCGATATGTAATGGGGGATCACCCACCCATGAACCGATTGCGGCAAGCGTGGTTCAACCTTCGAGTGACCCATGCGGTTGTTGTTATTTAGCCACGAGCCCCTTCCTACCTCACACCTACCTCAAATACCGTTAGAATAATAACGCTTGGTTTAGCATAAATCCTTCTAAGTTTCAGCTACATTGGACTTTAGCAAGTTCCTAAGGACTTATAAATTTGTATCCTGATATTCGCAAAGAGCTAAGTTTATTTGTGATATTTTCACTAGTGAGCGATTTAAAGGCTTCTATTATAAAGTTTATATTCTGGCAATAAGCTAGACAGTTCTGACCCTGGTATCAAATTGTGAGTCTTTAAGACTGGATTTAGACCTCTAAAATACTGGATTAGATTGAAATAGTTAGGAATAGGTATTTTACCCCAAAGCCAGGGATATCCAAGCAGCAAGTTCATGCATACAGCTAAGGTCACGACCTCAGCAGTCCAGGGCAGCACTCCGAGCGAAGTCACCTGTTTCCAGTTCGTCTTCATATAGGCCAAGTTCCAGCCCAGAGAACCCTTACCCAGAATTATTACTGGGTATATTTTTCTGCAACAAATGATAATGACGATGATGTTATTTCTTCCTTTTACGGAGTTCGTAGAAGGACTAGTAGAAATTTTCATTAAAATTGATTTAATAAAAAAGAAATCATCGGTGTTGTAGTGTGAAATGAAATGAAATTTTATTATAATTGGCCATACTATCCTAAGTGTTATGTTATTAGTTATTAAATCGGTGATTTGGCTCACCTCATGAACCCATCAATTTCCGTGTAATGTCGCATATCGAGGTATCCAATATTTCGCGCTGTAATGCCCGTCAAGATGGCCGCCAACAGAGGTGGGAGCGTCGTGATCATCTGCAACACTTCTCCGGTGGCCCAGGCTATAGCGGCCACCACCGCTGGCCTGAACCACCTCCCGTTCCAACGCCAGTCCTCCCCGAATGCACACCATAGCAAGCCCCATGACGCTAATCCTATGGATTATGGAAAGAAACATGTTAAAAGAAGGAAAAGATTTTTTTTTATATCTCTTGAACTTTCAGCATTGCAGTGTTATTCGTGACGAAATGTGGGTGTATTATATGTATGTAGTACTCCCCTGCCTAACCCTGCGTGGATTACAGGCATGATGGTTATGCTGTTTTGTTAATCCTGCTGTATGTGGTTGAAATTTTTGCATTTCCAAAACAGGGTAAGCTTTGTGATATGTTTGTTCAATTGTTCACGCACATGATACATTATTCAGTCAGATGTTTATACCAAAGCATAGGCATGAATTAAAAAGTTTAAGCTTTTGTTGAACTTGTTACAGCGGCTTTGTTACGGCTTAACGGAAAATCTGATTGACTATAGTTACCCGTATACTAGACAATATTGTGTAATAATTAACGATGAATGGCTGTTATCAGAGTTTTATCAAGGTTTAAGAACAATTGTTAGTTTACTTCGTGACTTAAGTATAGAGTTGACTACTTGAGACTGATGTCTAAAACTGATATAGGATCAAGGAGAAATAATAAATTAGTAGTCTTGTAGTCTTTATGGCTACGCAGTCAGCTTTCTGATACATTGTATGCATAGAAAAAGATGACAAATCTTTACAGAAGCAATAGGTAATTTGCATATTCAAATACAGGTACTTTGTGCATAGACGAGATTAGTACCTAGTTATTTCTAGTTAGATAGTTATCGCAAATTTTCTTTGTGCGGTACTAATATAATGTCTACAAGAAGTCATGTGAGAAGCTAACAAAAAGTTATTTATCTAGAGCGGCAGTGACGTAGGTTCAAGTTCACTGCCGTTACTGCAGCATTTTGGGATATGGATATTAGACTAACACTGCACACAAGAATGGTCTTTCTGCCCTCAGGAAACGATAGAGATTATTTTGAAACTATGAACACCAGTTAGAGAACTTTTGTTACTTCCCCGAGAAGATGCGGTTTCTACTAACTTCTACAGGCTTTTTATGGTTTTATGGTACTGTATAATGCTCCTAAACGTTCTGGGAACATACAATTTGCGTCTTAGAACTGAAACCTATATATGAGAAGGCCAATTCTCGTAATTAAAAACGTTCAAAATCCAAGTCGCAATCTCATCTCAACGGCAATCAATGTCAAAACTTGTTAAAAATTTAGGGATAATTTACCTAATTATATAATACCTCTAATTTCTCTAAATTTTTCTGTCAAATCTAATCTGTAATCTAATTTCTGTTTTAGTTTCTGTAGATTGAGACAGATTAGAATGCGAACGTTCTTAAAAATACAGGAATTATCCGCCTGGTTTCGGTTAGGGGTACTTACATTACAAAGCAAGGATTAAGTTCAACTTTTTCTACACAATTTGAATTTAAAACGAGATTCACTTTTTATTCACTTAACAGTACGATTCGTTCACAGAAATCTAGTAATATGTTGATGTATTCTGTAAAAATCTCACTGTGAAAACTTAGCTGAAGTTAGCTGTCAATAGTGTCAACGCCTATCATCAGTTAGAATGACAGCTCAATTCATGCTCACTTCACCTAAGTATTCACTGTTAGGCTTTTAAAGAAAAGACCACAGTATTTTTTTAAAATAATAAATCACAAAGCAGCGTAGTAGGTACTTACCAAGTATTAATAAAAGGAAGTAATGAAAAAAAGTCGCGGTAGCTGCAATGCATGCAGTATTTTCCTTTTTAACATCGTCAATTGCATTCTTTCCCGAACTATAAGTGAACATTAATTCAGGAGTTCTGGAAATAAAAGGAAAGCGACATCGTTTATTCGATCATAATTGATAGAACCAATTAAATTGTTCGATGCAATTAAACTGATCACGCTGAACACTCACTCAGATTCTCTCATAACTGTACTTTGACGACTCGTTATTGTTACTAATAACGTATTGTCTTCACTCATACTGTTTATTAAGTGCAATCTAATGAGGCACGCACATTAAAATGTACTCACTTACGTTTTAAGATCTTCGTTGTGTATGATATAGACACCCTTATCTATACCAGTTGTTGTATTTTTAGCTGAAAATAATTCATGTCATGTATTCTTAAGATCATTTTGCTTATTTTATATTTATTTTTGTTACTGGTGTCAGAAAATTGATAAAATAACTAAACGTATACAATGTGTTTTTTTTTTGATATCCCATAACTCTAGGGGGTTATTGTACTCATCATTATGAACAACTTTTACTATGGGACCAAACCTGAAAGCGCGAAAAAAAAATCAGCTGTTTCCAACATTTATGTTTGTATAACTCGTCAAAATGTAGGGAACACCAGATTTTTGTTTCGCAATTTCGGGTTTGGTCCCATAGTAAATGTTGTACATAATGATGAGTACAAATGAACCCCTAGAGTTATGGGATATAAAAAAAACACGTTGTATAATTAGCCTATAATGCTCCCACTGTTGGGACAGCGGCCTCCTCTCTTGAAGAGGAAGAGGGCTATAATATACTACGCGTGTCCAGTGCGGGTTGTCATGAGATGTCATATGTCTTCGAATTTTTGGTTCTATGACATGCCAGTTTCCTCACGATGTTTTTCTTCACCGTTTAGAGAGCAGTGGTGGTGAAATTATTTACACAAAGTAAAGTGTTAAGTTACTACTGGGCTACCACTGTTCATAAATAACTATAATGAAAAATTAAATCCCCAATTACAGCGAGTGCTTTAAAGAAACTAACAAGGTTTAAACCTTTCGTCGATATAATGAAAAGTATACCTATGCATTAATATATATACAGCCTTTAAAAATTGGTTTAGTCTATTAATGAAACATTACAAAATATTTCATTGAAGATAACCCTAGAGAAGGTATAGCATAATCAGCCTATAATGTTCCCACTGCTGGGACACAGGCATATATTCTCTGTGGGAGTGGGCAATAGTCCACCACACGGGCCCAGTGCGGGTTGGCGAATGTCACTTGTCTTTGATTTTTTGGTTCTAAGACATGCCGGTTTCCTCACGATGTTTTCCTTTACCGTTTTGAGAGAAGGTATACGTAGCTATATTTATTGAAAATCTAACAAGTCAATATACAGGGCAAGTATTGGTTGATCAATATTCTACGTAATGCCTGGTACCTACTGTGATTGTCAATACACATCAATCAACAGACGACAACGGTTGCTTTGATTGGTCTCTATATATTATCATAAACATGTACAAAGGAACCTTTACAGCTGTTTCTTTATCCAAGAAACACACGGCAAATAAATAGGCCCTATATTACAGAATCCTACTGCTACCGTATAAAAAAATATTTGTCAAACACAAGTACAATTTGCGTCAATGTAAATAAGAGTTTATGTCAGCGTACTTAGGGATGATAATCAGAGAAACAAATATTACTGAATTTAATGCAAAGCTAACTATCGCTAAAACAATCAGATTAATGTATATTAGCGTACTTGAGGAACATTTGTTTGGACCGCGTTGTGTAATTTCTGGCATCACAGAAATATGGTGGTTTTTATGATTATATAAACCATGGGTATCTCTGGCTTTTTGGTAATTATGAATGCGGTTTGTAAGTTCATTGTTCGTTGTGCAAAAAAGAGACTTTAGTTTGTTTCGCCATTTCTTCTCAGGTGTACTAGTCAGAAGGATTTTTTTTGTAATATGACGTGTAAAAGTGATTCCGATATCCAATTTACAGAACAAACAATTTCATTTAATTTCATTTGTAATGTTACCACCAGAACCTTCATTCTAATTAATTAAAATAAAACAATAAAACTAAACAAAAAATCTTTAACTTCTTGAATGTATAAATTCTATTTTTTTACATCTAACATTCTACTACCTTTTGCCAAAGGTAACTTTATAATAACATACTTAGCAGGAATGGGTTGGATTCGGAATTCCCATAGTCAAAATGTCAAGACTGAAAACGTACCCATTTCTAAGGGATCTTCACAAAGATCGAGTAAAACAATTAGGAGAAACCTTGGCATTAGTGTCAGATAACCCTTGAAAGATTAACAGCAGCCACAAAGTACCTACGTACTCTTGTGTCTAATTTTAAAACAATGGTACACAATCTTATCGCCTTTAAAGTGTTTCTTTACAGAAGGCTTTGCTATATTTACCCTTTTATATGATTTGCATTACAAGAGTGTACGTACTTTTCTTGTGCAAAGGTCTCTTAACTACTAGAACATTGAATTGGAAAGTCTACTACGTCTGAGGACTGCATTAGAATGAAATCGAGTCATTGACCCTTTGAAAAACTACAACAGAACTTTACGGTTATGCGGTAATTTGGAAAATTTCACTCTCCCAGAAATTCCTCGTAAAAATTCATACCGCGTTCTAGATCCTGTTTTTCATGGCGCCGTTAACCGTTGAAAACTAGTTTTGACCGACAACATTTAAGGCAAGTTTAGTTTTAATTAGATTTGGCGTTTGAGGGTGTAATAAAAAAAGATTATAATTAATACACTCTTGAAGTGTACTCTCTAATCATTAAACCAACAGCACTTGAAAGTGTCAGCAATTATTGATCTAACAAAAATCATGTAATCTGTATAAGTACCTAACTTACTCAGTACAAATATTTTTCTTTTTAATTTTTACTATACCAGATAGTTACTACCGTGTCATGAAGAGGCGTGATGTATTTAATGATATTTAATAAACTATTACTTTTTTACAGAACTTAATGGCATCGTTACAATGGGTGCCTGAAGATGGACAGAGCCTCCGAGGCACCCAAAAGGAAGTGGCGAGATGACTTGGTCAGAGGTGATCTCTACGTGATGCAGGAAAAGAGAAGGAGGGGCAGGAGAGGCCTTAGCCCAGCACTGGTAATGTTTGAGAAACAAAAAAACCTCATGAGCTTATCTTCGTGACCCAACTTGTGAGAGGCATACCTAAATACAGTAGTGGACTGCAGTAAGCGGGGTAGATTGTTTCTTTGATTACAACTGTGGGTTTCCTAATATATATTAATTTAAATGATTAAATGCACCTAGTTAGCAATGGTTAGGCTACATCATTTCGTCACCACATTCCTCACAAATTTGCCTTAACGAACTACAAGCCTGTTACTATGATTGATACGCACTCATCTTGTAACTATAAGATGACAGTGTACTACTATTTGGAGACGCTGTTTAAAGATACAGCGTCTTTCATATTAAAAGAATGAGCACAGAAGAATTTTAAAATTAAAAACCACCGACGCTTGCATTTTACTGGTTTTTATTAAGTTTTAATACAATGAGAACGCGACTTTCTGAACTCGACAATTAATTTTGGAAAGCGTTTGAACTTTTTCCGAATCCTCGCCTCCTACACCACCTCGAATTTTCCTCATCCATGTTATAGAATGTTGTCAAAAGAAACTTAATAAATTACGGAAATAGCTTTGGTTTGAATGTAATTTATTATTTTTGTGGCCGTGTCGGTAAAAGGTAGGAAGGAATTTGAGTATTTAGAAAATAAGAGTTACATTTTATTTACAGCCGTATTGTACTGGATAATTATAGTTTAATTTAGTAAAACTGTCTTCTCCTAATATTTACGATGATGGCAAATACCTACGACATTTTAATAATTCCAAGAAGTTGCTTTACTTGACCTAAACATGATATCTCAGATACGTACTTAAAATCGCATTTAATAAGCAGCAAAACGTTGAGACATCCTAGTTTATAGAATCTGTGCATATATTTTCCAAGATTTAGCAATGTTTTTTAATACAGAAATACCTTATTACTTAGATCACTTCCTAGAAGGACACCTAAATGCCCAGATACCTAAATGCAACAAGTTCCCAATTACTTCTTTAACAAAGCCTCGGTAACAGAGCCCTAAATAAATTAACAGCCAGTTCTCGTTGGTTTAATGCTCTTACTCAATAACCAGAGAGAGCCCAAGATATTCCTAGTACTGCAATAACTCGGAGTGGTAGACCACAATGTTAACAAAGGGTAGTAAGCCATCAGTCCGCCAGTTTGCCATCGCTTCAGACCGGGACATGTTCATATTGTTCATCGTGCACTTTAATAATGCATATTGGACATTTATCCGCTGCGAGGTATAAAATGGATGCCGAATAAAATGCAAATGGACCATGTTTAAATAAATAAAATAGGGGACGTATATTGGTTTTTCACAAATCCAATAGCGGTTTTTTGAATAAAGCATAACGAGGTATTTGAAATTCGTTGATGCAGGTGGCTACGTAATTTTAGGTGCTGACAAAAAATAAAAACAATAGCTGGTTAAAATTCTACACAATACTCTTTAATTGTATCGAAATTTCAACCGTGGGGGTTGTTTCGGATCTCGATAGCCAAATATTCTGGTCAAAATTTGATGGTAACCATACCGTAACCCAGAACCCTTCGTTATGGAAATCTATGGGAAAGTTTATGTATATCAGTAGACCTCTCCGGCTATTATGGTAGGTATTGGAATTAATACCCATAACTGTAACAAAATTTCCAACGTTCTATTTACACTTGATAATCTTAGTCAGATTTTATTATTATGATAAAATATTTTGTGCCGAAAAAATAATATGACGATTGTTTTAGCTCATTCTTGTCGCAATGACCAATCTCTCGTTAGTTGAACTGACTGGAGTTTGCTCGGCAGTGATTCTAACAGCCCATAAAGATATGTTGCTTTAAATCTATAAATAGACAAAGTGGATGGGAGAGAAAAAATCACCTTAATTACCACAATTGGGAAACCGAGTGGTGATTGCTGTATGTTAATGAAGGTGAACGTTATGTGATACTTTTTTCATCCATTTTCATCGAACTGCGTGATAGTAACTAACTAACTCGAAGCATCCTAACGGCTGGATGGATGTTAATACATAAGGTTCCTATTGACTCGTCTAGGTATACCTAGCCTATACAACCTGTATAGGCTTATATAGACTTTTATTAAATCAAAATGTCAGTTTTTAGACGTTCACTCATAGACTCACTTCTATGAGTGAGTGATGCAGTGGGTGGTATGAAATCTGAGATTGGAGCAAAATAACTGTCTCCAACTGCAATAAACTGCATGAAAAGTGATTTTGTTTTAAGCTCCTTAGTTGCAATCGGGTTTATTTTTATTAACAAACGCGAATCGACGATAATGATCCCGCCAATGAGTAAGTTTACGTCGGGTCATGGCGAGGACGGCTCATGAGAAGATGTCTACAGTTTGCACGCTATGGCCTTAAACAATGGCCGCGAGACACATTATTTTATGCCTTGATGAGGATTGATGTACCGTTCGATACATTCAGCAAATTACAAGTGTAATGAACGAGAAAAATGAGGTCGCTGATTCAGCTCGGCAGATTTTTTTTTTAATTAGTAGGGAAATAACAAGAAAAATAAAAATAGGTAGGTTCCTATTCTATTGACTAATCAACTGGATTTTAATCACAACTATAAACAAAGTAATGCGTTATTTTATTTTATCAGAATCGCAGAATAAATCGATATTAATTAGAGCGTGAAGATGTCACGAACTTTAGTTCAACGAGAAAATTGCTTCAGGCTTCTCAATCAGACGAACCAATGAACTGAAGAAATAGACACCAATCTTCTTCTATCGATTGCCATAACATAGGTAAATAGAAGAGAAGATGAATTTGCTTTTGAAACCAATATCATAGTAATTATTAAGCGTGTAAGTGTCAACCTCTTAAAGTAGGCACGAAACATTGTGAGACATTGATTCAGAATTGCTGGGTATGTAAAATGTAGTCTACATTATTATTGTTTTAAATAGCTAGTTCTACTCGCGTACACTTTATATAGGCGACAAGACAATTAATTACGGGCGTCTTCATTTATAACCAGTATTGTACAAAATTCAAGACAACAAAATGAGACATGGCAAAATTGATATTAATATTTCAAACGTTTGTTATTTTAAAGGCTGTTCGTATTAAATTGGTAGGTACCTACTGGGATTATTACAGTTTCTTCATGGATAAGTATGTATTCTATTTATAAAATAAGGATAAAGTGGTTTAATTGATAAAAAAATAAAATAAAACTTACTTTCTGTCATTTTGTTTAAAAATGAAAGCGTCGCTCACTTATATTTTCCAAAAAATAAAAACTTTGGTTCATTACACACGGACAATGGTGGACAGGAACATGGTTCATGCGGTATTAGCTGTGAGTACGTCGAGGCGAGCGTCGCGGGTCGCAGATCGTGCTGCCTGCGGGCACGTCACACGCACCACCAATAAATACCCATTATTATCATTTAGCTTCGTAATTTTCACTGCACAATAAAGATTGCAACTGACATTCCCAAGTGTCCGATTAATAGTAGCTAAAAAAGTGTACTCTTATCAGATTACACACGACTTTTTTAAGTACAATATTAATTAATTGCAAGTTGCTATTCTTGTCAGGCTATTAAGAAGTCCCGCCCTATCTCTAATCACCAACGTCACCGTCACTCTGAGAGGAGCGAATCAGTAGCAGGTTTGCTGATTGCTATGTAGGGTGAAAGTTCATGACTGACTGCGAACTAAACAGTGGAATTCGACAAATACCATACCTAATCTCCATTAGATATTGGCCATAGGTGCCGTGTAGCCGGTGTGTAGTAGATACCATACTAGTGTTTTTTAATCATGTTTCTTAAGTACTACATTCACTTTATAAATTCGTTATTGAGCCCTAATGGTTATAGAAAGCATCTCTGATTATAGGTTTCGATCCATCATATATGTAGGTATATCGGATATAATGGTTTATCTAATACATTTTTTTTTATCAAATCACCGGGGTAATATATTGCAAACACACTAACAGTAGCTTTTATAATAATAATAATAATATCCCTGGACATTTCACACAGCGCCATCTAGTCCCAAGCTAAGCAACCTAATGCTTGTGTTATGGTAACATGATGGCTGATAAACTACTTATATACATTTTTTTTTTGTAAATACATACATATTATAGATAGAAAAACACCCAGACTCGGAACAAATACATGTAGGTCATAAAAATATTTGTTCCGTGCGGGAATCGAACCCGCGACACGCAGCGCAGCAGTCAATCGCTTAACCACTGCGCCAATCGTGCCAACAAACAACAACAAAGCTTTTAAGTACTAACAGTGGCTTTCATTTTGACAGTTCAATAACATTCATTACTTTATTTACGTTGTTGAGCGGACAATTTTTCCGAACATTATGAAGCAATGGATTAGCAATATCCGTCAAAATGATTCAGATTGTGGTTGATGTGTGTTACGCAAAAAGGGTGCGGATCGAACGTACCCTGCGTTAATTTTAATTGCTTTTACTTGCAAAATACCCTTTTGAAATAATGCAATTATAATGTGTTTCATTCTTGAATTTTAAATAGAAATGAAATGAAAAGAGTGAACTGAAATGAGTAAAATTATCAGAAATCTCATTTAGTTTTATTCTTATTCTCAGAATATCTCAGTCCACTGCTGGGTAAAGGATTCTTATAAAGTCCTATCAATTTCTACTTAATAATAATGTGAATTTATGAATCAGACTGCAGTTTTCTTCCATACATAAATATGACTTTATTTATTTGATTCGTGGAATTTTAATATTTAATCTTGAAGCACATATAGTAAATTGCAATAAATGAGGAAAATTCCTTTAAAAAAGTTACTAACAATACCTATGTAGGCAACTATACTAAGTATGTACAGATACGTCACAGATGGGTATGACCTACTATTTCTAATTAATTTTAACCTCATTACTCTCATATTTCGACTACGTTTGTAATTGTAACAATATTTTTTCTTTATTAGTAGCTCAGCACTATCAGAAAATCAGCACTATCAATAGCTGAGCTACTAATAAAAATAAATCTCAATGTTTGCGTAATCTTCTAATGCGACATTAGTAGTGTCGAATAATTTAAATACCTTACATAGATAACATGCTACGATCGCAAATAGCAAGGCAGAGGTGATGATTGCGGCAAATAGATTTTATTTTTATCTAATCTACTACCTATACAGTCTTGTATCAGAAAGACCTACATCGTACGAAAAAAATATCAGTTCTCCCATACAAAACTTCAATACCCACTCGACCCAAGTTTATGGGTCAGCTGATTAGGTTTTTTGGTCACATGGAGACAGTTGTTTAGGTTGATGGTCTGTAAAGAAAGGTGTACACCTATCTGATACACGCTGTATAGTAGCGCTGTAGAGTATACGAAGTGGGCTTTCCTATTAATTTAAATCTCTGAATATCAATCTCCATGCGCCTGTAGGTGAAAATTTTGGCATGGTGCCCAGATTTTCTATGGTAAGTTTCAGGCAAAAGTTTCGGGACACCTGAAATATCGATGTCGCAAAAATACAATAAGTGCACTTGTGAAAACCAACGATATACCTACATATTTATTATATATATATTATTATATATATATATGCATATTTTAGCATTGCTCATGCAATGGAATCCTATGAAAACTTCAAAAGGTATGTTGACCTTCAATATATATTATTATCTTTCGTTTAACTATGATATAATCCTCGGCTATAGGATTTTTATATAGTTTAAAATTCAAGTATCACTCAAATCTAAAATGGAAATTCGGTGGTGCAAAATATTTCTCTTATAAAGTTTCTTTTTAAATTCTATTCACTAAGCAGCGGCTGGATTTAAATATTAGAGGCCAATCAATGCTAGCCCTATTGTGTTCAAAATTCTGATAGGTATTCGAAGTTTTTCAATAAATACCCTTTTCGTATTAAATCTTTAATTCAGCGAAGTTCGCCGCTTATTACATATTCATGGGCTATGTTTTAGGATAATAGCAAGGTGATTCAGGCCATAAGTAGTCTAGACAGGTTGTGGAAAATAAAGGCAGTGTTTTAGACAAATAAATTATTTATTGAACATCTATATACTGGAGTGAGCTGGTTGTGTTGTTTCGTCGGACGAGGTTCGATGACACCGGCGGTGATAATGTCTGCGTGCGGTAGAAATCTGGAAATGTAAAGAAATGGTTTATCATTAGTCGGTAACTAATAAGTGTTTACTATACATTCGTGAGAAGACGTTGCGACCGGTATTTTTGCAGCTTTTAAGTTGAAGCTATCCTGACACACGGAAACGATTCAAACACCTCGAAATCCTTACAAAATTATGTAGAGGAGTATAAACGAGACAAAGAGTGGTCGATCAGTGTTAGACACCATACAATCAAAATTACTAAATGTACTTAACCCACGGGACTCGGACATGGGAATGTAATCGACATTTAAGAAAACGGTACTAACTACTAACTAAAACCGACACAGCCTACCTATACTGAACGTGCGACGTCAACGAAACGTAAATTCGAAAGATTTTTTTATCGAAAATACAACAATGCGTAGTATTTTGGTTTATTTTTTTGGCACAAGATTAGTTTTTTGTATAAAGTCTAGAAACTGAGTAAATATTATGGGCAAAACGTATATTTTCAAATATTATAATTATTCAAACTTACGTTACAGTTACATCGCGCATTCGAAAGAAAGAAAGAATAATGTTTATTTGTATACAGTTCGTGAAACCCAAAACACAAATAATAATATTAAAAAGTGAAAGTAACGTTAACAACAATAGCGCCTCACGGCTGCACCAAAAAGGTTCATTTCACCATAAATGCCAGTTTGTGCTAAGCCTATATGCTGAGATTTCTCGCGAATCCATTTGCTTACATAACCGTAACGTTTTTATCAGATAAGGCCACGGTCATGGTACATAATGGCACAGTAGTAGTCGTAGAGATAAAAAATCACAACGAGACCATTCAAACAGTCGCCGATTAAGAACGCAGTGAATGCTAAAAGAAGGATGAATAGACTCTTTAAAAAAAAATCATCTACTTGTTCCTGTCTAAGTAAATTATAAATACAGTGGGGTCCATGAAAGGAGCCTCCCTGAGCGACGTATCTACAGAGACACCATACGTCCGTTGCGCACTCTGGGCAATCAGCTAGTTATTCACGCTGATTGGCTAATTTTCTCACCACGATGGCAATCCAAAGTCCACTTATAAAACCGGCCCTGTACGTAGTCTCGATTAACATCGAAGGGTTCTCACGAGAAAAATCTGAAATTCTTTCTGATTGTTACTGCGACATTCTTTGCGTTCAAGAGACCCATCGAGATGAAACCCAAAGCCGTCCACACATCCCTGCACTTACGCTTATCGGCGAGATCTGTCACCCGAAGCACGGTAACGCAGTGTTTGCTGCTCCCGGCGTAAGCATACTATCCACCAAGTGCTTAAACGAGAACCATCGAAAACGGTGATAGACATCATCACCGTTGATGTTGGTAACGGCACCATCACTTCCGTTTATAAACTACCTGGTACCTGGCACCACATTTAATTTCGTTCCGCCAGAACATTTCAGCAGCCAACCAATTAAAGTTATAATCGGTGACTTTAACAGCCGTAGCTCTGGGTCTACAATGACACGGACATTGGCGGAGAAGCTGTCGAGAAATGGGCTGAGACGAATGATTTGACGCTGATACATGACGCCAAACAACCGTCGTCATTTAACAGTGGGCGTTGGAAACGCGGATATAGCCCCGACCTAATCTTCGTCAGCTCATCTATCAGCTCACAGTGCACCAAAAGCGTATGTTCGGCTATCCCTCGCCCCCAGCATAGACCTATTATGTGCTGCATCGAACCGGTGGTGGTCCGACCTAAATGTCCCCTTTAAGCGCCGATTTAACTACACCAAGGCCGACTGTAAGTAGTAATAATAATAATAATATCCCTGGACATTTCACACAGCGCCATCTAGTCCCAAGCTAAGCAACCTAATGCTTGTGTTATGGTAACAAGATGGCTGATAAACTACTTATTAAGTGTTTATTAACTTGTAAGCTTCTACTGTAAGAGCGTCACTCGTTCAGTTGATCGTGTAAGGAAATTGTGTCACTCGGCTGACATTGTTGCGCTACAGGAGACGTTGCTTCTTCCACACGATTTGACGTTTATGGGTACCATCGACGACGAGTTCTCCTACACCGGTAATTCTGCCGTGGATACGTCTGCCGGGATTGTTACAGGTAGACCATATGGTGGGGTTGCTCTGCTGTGGAGAAAGTCAGTTTTTCCGTCGGTGTCGATTATAGTGTGTAAAAGTGTGCGACTCGCTGCGATTAAGATTAACGACAGGTAAATTTTAGTTATAACAGTGTACGTATATATGCCGACCGATTCATTTGAGAATTTGACTGAGTTTACTGAGTGTTTGGCTGAATTAAATGTTATAATGAAGAGTACTGATGTGGAAACCGTATTTATGCTTGGAGACTTCAACGCACACCCAGGTGAGCAGTTTTCTTGTGAACTATTTGTTTAACTTTTTGTGCAGAACAGATGTGGTCGTGCGTAGATATGGAACTTTTACCTACCGATGCGTATATGTTTATTGGTGATGCACATGAGCCCCGGGACATTGCCTGTGCCTTCCAGCGACATTTCAAGGTCGAGTCACCGCTCGGGTCGGCGTCGCGGGTGGCCCTGCTGGGGATCGTCCTGGGGACGTTGCCGTTAGATTCTCTGCCAAGGATGTGGCTGCTGTTATTAAGAAGATGGTCCGAGGTAAGTCTCCGGTACATGATGGGCTCAGCATTGAGCATCTGAGGTACGCTGGTGTACATCTGCCAAGAGTTCTCGCTTTGTTTTGCAACTTGTGTGTGAGTTATAGTTACTTGCCTGATGACACACCGTAATTGTTCCTATTGTTAAGAATAATAACTGGTGATTCTGCTATTATTTCTAATTATAGATCCATCTCATTAGCGAAGGTCATAAGTAAGGTACCTACTGGATAGTTTGCTTGAACAACAGTTGTTGTAAATCTGAATGACGCTCAATTTGGCTTTAGGTCTGGCCTGTCGACTGAGAGTGCGATCCTCGGTCTTAAGCAAACTGTTCAGTACTACACTGCTAAGAATACACATGTATATGCATGCTTTTTAGACCTCTCAAAGGCTTTTGATAACCATATCAAAAGCCTTTGCACACCATGCCATGTGCACACCAGTGTTATGCACATGGCATCAACTGAAACTAGAGCCAGAGCACGTCTGTTCACTTCGGCGGTCAGTATCCGAATCTAGATAATATTACTAAACAGTAAAAACAAAATATAATTCAATGCCAGACAAATTCGGCTAGAAACCCAAAATTTTTGTAAGTACTCTACAAAGATTGTAACTATTAATTGATGATTATTATTTTAATTGATAAAATCTATATCACGTGTACTATTCAAAGGCTTTGTTATAATTAAATTATATTAGTTAAGTTATGGCAAACCTCAACGCTACATACTAAGTAGTTGGGTACCTATGTGCAGCGGTCATAACTTTATTCCCATATTGCGACCGCTACACAAACTCTAAACACAAACCATACAACCCGCATATCATGTTAAATTATAATAGTTTCGCCATGCAAATACCGTGTCGTGGGTTAAATACGTGTATTCTACAATATTCGTGCAATATCTGGGTTGTCAAAATGGAGTTTTTATTGGTGTGGGCAAATCATCATGATCATGCCGTTACATAGTCGACAAGCTATAAAGCATTTTTGGAGGAATATTAATCAAATATTTGTGAAATATCCTGTTGATCAAAATTGTTCTTCCAAATACCTAAGTAGAGGAACAATTGTATCGTATTTAGCAATATTTAGTAGCAACCTAACAACACCATTATTAATGATATAATACATATTAAACAGGATTAGCTCATACATTAGTGAAAAGAGAAACGTGGAAATATATTAGTACCTACATAAAATAATTTAAAAAAGATACTCTTAGGGTAAACTGCAACATTTCACGTTGCCGATACCAATTCATTGACAGCCTCTTCACACGATCTACTTATGTTTACAAATAAAGATTGGTGATTGATTGATCATAATCTTCCGGGTCAACGATCACGTTAACACTCGTGAGGACAAGCCTAAATTCAATAGGGTAGTTGCCTGGGTGAAAAAATAATAATTATATTTAGTCCGTTAGTTAGATTATCGAAAAATAATGGATACGTATTTTTTCTTTTGTCAATCAAACAAAAAATGACAAAGATAAAGCGCGTCAAAATTTTTAAGATCGCACTCTCAGTCGACAGGCCAGACCTAAATCCAAATTGAGCGTCATTCAGATTTAGGTGCTCTCCCAACTGTTGATCAAGCAAACTATCCAGTACCTACCTTACTTATGACTGTTGCTAACGAGATGGCTCTGTAATTAGAAATATCAGCAGAATCACCAGTTTTATTCTTAACGATAGGAACAATTACGGTGTACATTAAGTCATCAGGCAAGGAACTATGACTCACACACAAGTTGAAAAACAAAGCGAGAACACTTGGCAGATGTACACCAGCGTACCCCAGATGCTCAATGCTGAGCCCAACATGTCCCGGGGACTTACCTCGGACCATCTTCTTAATAACAGCAGCCACATCCTTGGCAGACATACTAACGGCAAAGTTCCCAGGGCGATCCCCAGCAGCAAGCACCTGCGACGCCGACCCGAGCGGTTACTCGACCATGAAATGTCGATGAAAGGCACAGGTGATGTCCCGGGGCTCATGTGCATCACCATACTCACAGGGAGGCTCGACCCAGAGTTCAAGTTTTTTGTATTTTTCCAGAAATCACTAAAGTTCTTATTTGCATGATGCTCAGCTATATTTTTCATTTTGATCTGTTCTTCATTATTTTGACAACATTTTAAATCGATTTAAATATTTTCCTAGTTTCACGCATGTCTTTGAACACGGGTTCCCTCTATCTGGCATAATCTTGATGCTCCGAAATTTATTTGGCATAACACACTTGGCATAATCTTCTTTAAACGAATATTTTTAAGGCATAAACATGATTTAATATAATTATTGTTTGGCCGAATGTTTATATGTCCGAATTTACAAAGGCATAGTTTTAAGATAGCAGAATTTTATTTGGCATAATTTCGTTTAGCATAACGTTCACTTCGCATACTTATGAAAATGGCAGAATTTCGTTTGGAATAATTTTATTAGGCATATTGACATTTCTATACAATAGCATTTTTAACTTAAATTAAAACATTGTCGTGAAAAGTCAATAATATGTTGTGCTACAAATGTTAGTGACAGAAACGAATCGCTGCAAAACCGACTCCACGTAGTCTTGTCTGCCCTACCCCTAGAGTGTAATTTAAGCCCGCGTAGGCGCGGAGGGGCGAGGCGGCCCGCGAGCTGAGGAGCAGGTGGTATTAATGCCCGCCGCCGCAGCTGAGGCTGGCCGGCAAAGCCGGCCAGCAAGCCGAAGCTGCGGTGGTGAGCCTTGAAACCATCTGCGACGATAAGCTCGCGTGGGACCGCCGGAGCCCCGCAGCGCCGGAGCCATGACAGAAACCATGCCTGCTGCATGTTGCATGCTTGCATGCTTGCTTGCATGCTTGCTTGTATGCTGCATGCTTGCTGCATGCATGTTGTATGCTTGCTTGCATGTTCGCTTGCATGGTGCATGCTAGCTTGCATGCTACATGCTTGCTGCATGCATGGTGTATGTTTGTTTGCATGTTTGCATGCTTGCTTGCATGCTGCATGCTTGCTGCATGCATGGTGTATGCTTGTTTGCATGTTTGCATGCTCGCTTGCATGCTGCATGCTTGCTTGCATGCTGCATGATTCCTGCATGCATGGTGTATGCTTGTTTGCATGCTGCATGCATGGTGAATGAATGAATGAATTTTCTGTAATGATTATGGATATGAAATGTATGCCAAAAGATGATTCTAACTCTAAAATTTCTGAGATATGCCTTTTAATGACTATCGGTATGAAATGTATGCCAAAAGACGATTCTGTCTGTGAACTTTCTGCGATATGATGGTTCTACTTTTTAATTATTATGGATATGAAATTTATGCCTAAAGATGATTCTGACTTACAAAATTATGAATTTTGAATGTATGATAAATGACTGTCTGCCAAACGATTTTCTGCGAAATGAAGTTTATGCTATCCGCTGTTATGCAAAACAATATTATGACATAAAAAGTTCTGCTATAAAGGGTAGACCCAAATGAGTGTCTGCCAAACGATTTTCTGCGAAATGAAGTTTATGCTATCCGCTGTTATGCAAAATAATATTATGACATAAAGAGTTCTGCTATAAAGGGTAGACCCAATCCAAATAGGCATAACCGCGTAAATGAATGTCAGGCACCATTTCAAAAGATTAAATATCAGTAGTAACAAAAAGCATGCAGGGCCTGCCTCAGCGGACTGGGGAAAAACCACCCTGCACAACGCATGCAGATACATACTTTTTTTTACAGAAGAAACAATGTTAAAACAAAACGTCGAAAAATATCTACATAAATACCGATGACCAAATGGGAGCAAATTTTTAAAAAATCCGAGGGCCGTCACAACAGTTAATATAAAAAAACCGATAACCGAAGTACAATGTGATGAATCCAATGCAGATGAGATTTGGAAATCATCAAGAAAATGCGGAACGGGACAGCTCCCGGAACAGACCAACTAGTAATCGAGCTTTACAAAGCGATGCCCCAAATATTACAGGAAGCCGTCCCCAAACACATGAACAAAGCCTGGACACAGAACGACGCACCCGACAAATAGCTGGAGACCGTGCAGGTACCAATCCCAAATAAAAAGCGGCCAAGTGCGAGTCGGACTCGCCCATGTAGGGTTCCGTTTTACGATTTATGACGTATTAAAAAAAACTATTTACTAGATCTCGTTCAAACCAATTTTCGGTGGAAGTTTACATGGTAATGTATATCATATATTTTTTTTAGTTTTATCATTCTCTTATTTTAGAAGTTACAGGGGGGGGGGGGAGGGACACACATTTTACCACTTTGGAAGTGTCTCTCGTGCAAACTATTAAGTTTAGATAAAATGATATTAGAAACCTCAATATCATTTTTGAAGACCTATCCATAAATACCCCAAAAGTATGGGTTTGATGAAAAAAAAAAAATCGAGTTTCAGTTCTAAGTATGGGGAACCCCCAAAATGATTTTATTTTTCTATTTTTGTGTGAAAAACTTAATGCGGTTCACAAAATACATCTACTTACAAAGTTTCAACAGTATAGTTCTTATAGTTTCGGAAAAAAGTGGCTGTGGCATATGGACGGACGTACAGACAGACAGACAGACATGACGAATCCATAAGGGTTCTGTGCCATTTGGCTACAGAACCCTAAAAACAATAACCCTAAAGATACGAATGACTATAGCCGCATATCGGTTTGCAATACGGGTTACAGAATTTACGCCTCATACGTACTAAAAAAACTAGATGATAGAATAACGGAATTGGGCAACTACTAAGCGGCCTTTTTAAATAATAGATCAACAGACGACCACATCTTTGCACTCAAAAGGGTCTTAGACGAGTGATGGCGTGCAGGTAAAAGAATTTAAGTATGTGCTCGCCCTCAACATAGAAAAAGCCATTGACAACGTCGACCTCAATGCACTAAGAGATATCCTATTACAACGAACCAACAAATCACTAACTGACAGGATAATCAAGGTATGCATGAATGAACGAACATGCATCAAATGGCCACACCAGCAAAGCAGTTGGATGATTATAGGAAAGGGAGTAAAACAAGGTTGCCCTCTGTCCCCTCGCCTGTTTACACTGGTCATTGACGAAGTACTTAGAACCCTCGAGGAGGAAACCCAATTAATAACTTGACCAGGATCGTGAAATCTCACTCCCCCTGGTACTATCATTTGCGGACGACCTTATCTTCATTACAGATGACCTAGAAGGGTTAGAAGTTATCTTATACCATATTGAGCCCCTACTAGATAGTGTAGGCCTCCAAGTAAACGAAACAAAAATACTAATTAGGCATCCCATAGCTACACAGAAAACGACTTACGTGACCCTTAATGGAATAAGCATACCGACATGTGATGAGATTAAATACCTAGGTACATAATAACATCTACATTAAGCAGAAAATGCACTATTAAAAAACGTTGCAAACAGGCCATAACAAATGCCAAATCGTTACTACCATTCATAAAACACTCAAATAGGGACTGTGAAATTAGCCAGACTTATGTATCGAATGGTGATCGCTCTGTGCATGATACATGGTTTGAAAGTATCGGCACTTACTAAAGCTAACAGGTCAAGACTCAGAAAATATGAGCGAGTTATCATGAGAGACTTGATAAACCACTCTAGGAATAAACCAATACAAAAGAAAATGCCTGAAATCTTAGACGGAAAAACAGTAACCAAACGCATCAAGAACCACAGGATGTGCTACCTCACACATGTCTACAGGCACCGCGTACCACATCTGCTGCAGCAATGGAGTACAAGGCCAAATCCTAGAAGGTCGGCCGACATATCTACACATGGAACGACAACTTAAAACAAGACATGAACTACTTCGACAAGGGAATCGATTTTGGATGGATACGGCGGAAGAAAAAAATAAGATTAAGATTGCTTCTAGTGAGATATACCAAAAACGGATAGTAGCGAGAACTTCGACGATGACATTGAAAACAGCAATATCTAACACAACATAACACAGCAGAGCAATGACATACCAAAGAACCGAGAAAGCAGTAGAACCTCGCCAAAAGATTCACGGGTGAAGCTCGGCCTGAAGCACCTGGTCGCGAAGTCTTTAAAAGATGCCCATCCATTGACAAACATCACCAATCTCTCCACTAGTCCAATGCTTATTCTAGGATGCATAGCAAGACTTATGATGAAGACATTGAAAACAGCAACTTTTAACACAGCAGAGCAAGGACATAGAAAAGAGCCGAGAAAGCAGTTGAAACCTCGCCAAAAGATTCACAGGTGAAGCTCGACCTGGCCGCGACGTCGTTAAAAGATGCCCATCCATAGACAAATATCACCCATCTCCACTAGACCAATGCTTACTCTAGAATGCATATCCAGTAGGCTCTTAAATCCTACCCTTTCCTACGGGCACGTCTTCCCTACAATTACCGTGCCCCCGGTCTACTCTTTGATATACAATGGTCGCTGTAGCACCACGAACATGAGGCTACAGTAGCTAGTGCAAATCTTGGGGTTCATTCGATTAATCGAGTCTCGTCAAACCACGCTGGGATCGGTGCAATTCATTGTTTCATTCTATTGTTTAGATAATATTATCTACAGATAATTAATGTGCCTACCGTATAAGTAATAGGTAGCTAATAGGTTTTCTTTATACTTTGAATGGGTACTACGGACAATACCTATCCCTTTCTTTGCATGAACTGAAAATCTAGCTTTTCTAGGGAACCGTAGTTAGCCTTTGTTTTTGGAACAGTTTGTGGTTTTTCCTGCGGACCTAGTCGATGTACTGATAAGAAAATAAATAAATGGAATAATAATCGGTTGTCAGCAAAAATATTTCCTCATTGTCTGCAATTGACAGATTGAGATTGATTGATTGGTTGTTATTTTATTATTATTATTTCGTTTATTTATTTACTTATCTTCTTTTATGACATTTTTAAATATTTTTTTATCGTTGATCGAGGCCTTCGGCCATCAGGCCATTGGCTGATACGACAATTGGCACAATGACAGCCGAGCTCACATTCCACATGTCAACAATCTCGTGTGTTAAGTCGAAATATTTAATTTGTTTCTCTTTCTCAGCTTTCATGAGGTTCCCGTCATGTGGAATGGTATCATCAATAGCCATTGTGCGGCGCGCTAATCGATCTATCACCACTATATCGGGCTTATTAGCGACAATAGTCCTGTCAGTAATGATAGACCGATCCCAGTACAACGTGGTCATTTTCAAGAACTGGGTCGGGCACAAACTTGTAATATGTACCTCAGAATCCACAAGTTTATATTTCAAAGCAAGTGGCTGGTGAATAATCCTGGCTACTTGTTTATGCCTGTGCAAGTACTCGCCGTTAACCAGACGAGAACAACCAGAGATAATATGTCTGATGAACTCACCCGGACGGTGGCATGCCCGACACCCGTCAACCATCCCGTCCTTCGTAATATTTCTCCGGTAGCTATTCGTCAAGATAACTTCATCCACAATGGCGCAGACGAAAACTTCAGTTTCCCCGAAAAGGTCACCAAAACGTAACCCGGATACGGATGTTAAGAAATCTACACTGGGCTCATGAACAGCCCGATAGAAGCCCCCGTGAAGCTCCTTGCTTTGCCATACCTTCTTGCGGTCATCGGTAGTAAGTACTACAAGTTTACGACAGTTCTCTTTCGCCATGGAGAACGGGGTGAGCCCCTTGTCCACTGCGACCACATCGGTGCATACCCACTTCGGCTTTTAAAACATATTCCCTGAGACTGCACACCTCGCGGTTGTGGAGGGTCTTCGCATTTAAAAAGCCTCGACCCCCACACTTCGATACACAGTCTTGCGCGATATACAGTCTCATCACCGATGATCGTGGGTGATGCATCCGGTTTGCGGTCAGCATTGTACGGACCCTTCTATCCAGAGCGTCAAGTTCAGTCTGAGTCCGTTTGAGTAGCTACTCAAACGGACTATGCCGAAAGAGTACATCAAAACCGGCATGCCCCAACCGTTGAAGGCGAAAGGAAAAGAGACTAATTAATACCTTATATTATTATTAATTATGATTGCATCTCTAAACATTTAATCAAGCCTTTGTGAAATATTGAAACAGAAAACTATACTAAGGGCTGATTTTTCAATCATCTGATAACTTTATTCGAGGAATAATTTTGAATTTTTGAAAGTTATTTCATACAAAAACTGTCTAACGTTAATTTTATTCCTCGAATAAAAGTTATCTGGCGATGGAAAAATCAGCCCTAAGTCCACGATAACAATAAGTAGGTCTGGTCTGTAATAACATTTGTTTCTTCAGCGGTTACGATCAAGTAGAATTTTGAAAACATGCATGCGGTTATACTTCGAAGAAAGGTTTCAGGGGTATCAATATCCACCACACCATGAATTTCCCACGAGCACTTTGTTAATTGAAAAACTACGCATTTAAATGACACCTTGAATGTCCCATAGAAAAGGTACAAACCTTCAGGGGCGACCCTTGAGTCATGCGAGAGGAGCACAGGACCTAACGCTGTCGTCAGCGCAGATCCCAAAGTAGACGTTATCAGTATGGCAATAACGATGATATTCGAGTGTTGCGAAGCTATGCGCCTGTCTTTTGAGGTGGCATCCACCCACAGGGAATCCATTGCAACCCGCACGAGGACAGCCTGAAATTAATGTTTTTATTTAATGACTTTTTAATTATCTTCTCATTATAACAGCTTGGGGTTCCGTTTATTCTCTAAGGGGTTAATTTATAATTTTTATAATCAATAATAAGATGTTTTAATGTCGTATCTAGCTTGCCTGAAGCCGAGGCATTTAATTTGTTGCTGATAATGAAGTGGAACTGAAATAAAAGTTCTTATTACCGCTTTTCTTCGTACAAAACTCTCATTCGACTTTGTATTATAGAATAAAGTGTAATGAAATGAATAACTAATTACATATTATACAGATTGTAGCAACTATCGGAAAAACTCCGATCAGTTAAATATTGACTCGACTCAAAGAACATACATGTTCAAATAGGGTCTAGGATTGCTTAAACTAGGTGTTATGTATATGTTTATACCTACATACGAGTACAAACGGAAATTAAGTCCCGAGGGCTCAATAGTTCCTGATACTACATCAATCAATGCTGCTGAGCTGTGGTTCCAATCAAGTAATTATACAACCACATGCCATTACAGCGTATGACAGTTTGCGATAACCTGGCCGGGGGCACGACCGATTTAGCGTAAACGTCGATCAACCGAGGGGTCAGCTCAACCACAGAATAAGCTTTGTCCGAAGACGCTGGCCACTCTTCGTGCAGTGTGTACTGAGTAGTTTACTCCGGTATCGTTAAATCAATTAGGCACCTATCGAGTTATCGACTCGGCTTCGGCACGTCAAAGCTAACGGTGGACGCTTAAATGACTTTTACGAATATTACACGTAGGTGCTCTAGGTATTGCCGTTTGTCGATATGTATGGAATCTACGTGGGAGGTGTATACCAAGCTTTATTGAATCTAAGTTCACAGCTTGTAAAAAAGATAACTCTAGTAGAAAAAGGTTTTTGTTAGCGGTACACAAGTTAGTAAATCTGTCGTCCTTACTAATTTAATAATTAATTCGGAATCAGAGTGATGAGATCTATAATGTTCTCTTTGACGTGTTTTTGAAAAAACCTACTCTGACACTATAGTGTTAGTCATAAGCGGCGTAACTGCCTCCTTTTTTGTAAATTCCTTAATTTAATAACCGTATGAGCTCTTACGGCCCTTTAGCTTAGCGTGTTTATTTAAGGTTGAAAATGCATCGAAAATGTATCCCAAAAACAAACACCGTAAAGTACTACACGGTAGATATCTGAAAAAAAATCCGTTTTTATACGAAACAAATACTGGACATAACAGCAGTACTTAACTCCTATTTACGGTGGTTTTCATTACTAATGATAATTCATATTATTGTACCTACTTATCTACTGCTGAAAACGAGAGTATCTAATCGTTACTGTCGTTATGCTTAGTATATTTTGAACAATGCGCGCTTTGGCATTGATGCCATTATTTTGCAGATGTTTAATAATGGCATCGAAATGGGGAAAACTAATCACAGAAGATACTTTATTCGTAACTAGCTTCTGCCCGCGGCTTCGCCCGCGTGGATGTCGGAAATTATCCCACGGGAACGTGCTAACAGGATAAAATGTATGTGCTTCCCCAGAATGCCATCTGTCTCGCGGGCCCTTTGTGGCTAATAACAATAGAAAACCAATTGTGTCTCATTAGTTGTGATTAAGAGGGTACCTATATGATATCTTTACCTAAGTACCTACCTAATTTGTAATGTATATATGTTATAAATGTATTTTTGAGAATAATAATAAAAAAAAAAAAAAAACTCAATAACAGAAAATTAAATACCTACCTAAATAAACCTATTTCTGATGATAACTAATCTAAACTCAATAAATAAGCAAAATCCCTAAAAACTAATATCTATACGGATGACTAATCCTACCTAACAGTATTATAAAATAACCTACGGTCACTACGTACACTATCAAATATGCTACCTATACTTTAAAATTAAAATCTATACCTACGACTTATATGAAAATAAACCTAAATAACTCTAAAAACTAAAAGGAATAAAAATGAACTCCACTGCGGGTGACGTAACCTACGACAAACTTATTATTTGCGGTTGACACAGTAATGGGTCTAGGGATCGAACCGCAAAATTAAGTTTGTTTTTTATTGTATATACTTTTCCGGGATAAAAAGTACCCAGTGTGGTGCCCAGGATATTAAAGAATAATTATACCAAGTTTCATCGTAATCGAACCGGTAGTTTTTGCGTGATGCCTGAACAAACAGACAGACAGACAGACAAAAATTTTTTTAATCACATTTTTGGGTTCGGTGTCGGTCTAGTAACACCCCCTGCCATTTATTTTTTTGATATTTTCAATGTACAGAATTTTCACTTCTACAGATTTATTATAAGTATAGAAGATATAGATATGGGAATGGCTTAGACAGACGAATAAATCCACGAATTCCGAAAATTTCATACATGTCCTACACGACCAGTGTACATAATTTCAGAGGAAGAAAGATCGGAAAACGAAATACACTTGTGAGCGGTATCAAGTACCCATGTAGGTATATGCTTAGAGGATGCTTACTTTTGCAGTTAAAGTTGTACTAAGTTAGTTAGTCAGTCTAGACATTGATCTTTTTTTCATAGACATTAATCATAACTAAGTTAGTAATTTGTTACCGTTCTTATGGCTAGTAAAACTTGAGCAAATTCCATTTATTGAATACCGTAACAAAATTCCTAGACATGTGTAAAAACCGTAACTATGTGACATACGGCGCTCATGCTTACGGTAAGTTCATTAAATAATTATGTTGCACTAGCGGTAAAGATTATTTGTTAAATTAAAGTGTCAAGGTTATCCCCAACATATTAAACACTGATTTCAAAGAAACGATCGCTACTTTCGATTAAAATGATTAAAAAATAACATTTTCTAAAACTGCGAAAAACAGTTTACGCGCTATTGTCTCGAAACTATTCTTTGAACGAGTACAATTACGGTTGTCTTAGTTCGGAAGGCAAACATTATTAGTATGTTCCTGTAAAAAGTAGCGAAAAAATTGAACAATCAACAATATTGTGGCGCGGTTTGTAGCTATACAATACATTCGGTTCCCATAAAAAAAAGATTATTGTGTTCATGTCTGTGGCAACAATACAATATCAAATCGAAGGACGTCAAACGGAGTATTTATTGTAAGAAATAAGATACGATCACTAAGTGATCATCGTTTCCCGATATATGTAGACGTTTTGTAGAATGAACTTCCGTAAAAAGGATATTAACGATATCAAATGGAATTGTACTGTCTAAGATAATAATGATTTATCTACTCGACGACAATACATAATACAAATAAATAATACAATAGATTAATTTATTGGAAAGTTTTGTAATATCAATAATTATTTTCATGTAACAGAACTTTCCTATGAACACATTCATACAAATACTTAAACATTACTTATACTATCTTTTACAAAAGGTAAACAATGCGTGCCTAACATTTGTAATCAGTCATTTAACATAATTGCTTTTTAACCGACTTCTAAAAAAGGAGGAGGTTCTCAATTCGGATGTTTGTACTTTTTTTTTATGTTTGTTCGCGCATAACTCCGTCGCTTGCCAACCGATTTGAAAAAAATATTTTTTTTGTTGGATAGGGTATACTTACCAAACGGTCCCATAGAGAATTTCATCAAAAACGGTTCAGTAGTTTGGTTTTTTAAACAAAATTACTGGTAAAAATTACTACTTAAAAGTGAAAAATAAAAACTCTTTTTGCAAAAAAAAAAAACAACTGACTTCCAAAAACGACACTACATAGTGAAAAATAACTTTAATCTCGGAAGTCGGTGGCAAACAACGAAGATGTGAACCCAACGACACCGACTTAAATTAATGTTATTTTTCACTATGTAGTGTCGTTTTTGGAAGTCGGTTGTTTTTTTTTTTGCAAAAAAAAATCAGTTATAGTTATAGAACATAAAAAAAACAAACATCCGAATTGAGAACCTCCTTTTTTAGAAGTCGGTTAAAAATATTTTTTATGTGTCACTATTTACAAGTAAGTAAGTTCACTTGTAAACGAAGTAAAATGAGTATGTGAGAATCGTAGCAGATTGGCACCTACTCCTTTTACTTCTTTTACAAGTGAAGTGGTGTATGGTGTGTATGATGTGTAGTGGTGGCGTTTCGCCTAACCCCATGGGAAGAAGGCGTCAGTTTAATTATGTGCAACTTGTTTAAAACTGCAGGTTTCAATGATAAAAGTCAACCAACTTTTTGTCATTTTTTGTTTAGCAGCGCATACTGATGACTTTTTTGCGATCATGCGTAAAAAATCCGCATCATTACTGCGTCGGATGCGAGACAGCGACAGCAGACTCCTGAGCATTGTTGCGAGTAAGATTGAAGGTCACCTGATGAGGCACCTGTGCGCAGTGCATGTGCTGTTGCCGGGTGTCTCCAGAAGATGGCTTAATAGATATAACTAGTACTTTCTAAGTTATATTGGTTATTATTATTGTTCCTTGTTTGTTTATGTGTATGTCTTAGATAATGATACTAACATAGTTTTAAGTAATACTAACAAAATTATGGGTAATGTGCCTGACTTAAAGATAAATAAATAAATATACTGTCCCACAGCCGGGCAAGTCTTTCCATGAACTCTTTTCCTGCGCCACCTCAATTCAGCGGTAAGCGTCGAACCAACTAACTTAATTAAAAAAAAACTTGTATATAAGGGGTTTTATCTCTAGCTAGTGGGTTACCGGTACCATCTACGTGGCTTCTACGTAGTAAATGGCACTTAATACTGTCAAGTGTAGAGATGTAAGGGCTATGGTTAGTGAGATAAGGTTATAAGTCAGTCAGTTAGCCGGTAAGTGGGTTTCGCCTTCAGCCATTTATTGCCCGTGGTTGGGCGCTTAAGGTACCTACATAAATTGTTTAGCTACCTACTAAATTATACTCTATGGCTACACGTATATCTAAATCTAACCTTATGTTAAGATGACTTCTTGGTTTTGTATGGTTCTAGGTAAATAATGCCATCTAGATCCCTAAATTTCATGAAGGTGATTGTCCTGGGTAAATGAGGATCAATGTTTTCCTACCAGCCTTTGAATAAAATCATGTGTCTTATTTTGTACTGTCTCGTTGGTGTAGTGGTTAAAAGCGTGGTGGTAGCGTGGTGGCAGTGTGGTGGTGGCGTCGTCGACCACGAGTCCAACGGTGCAGTGAGACGGGGTAATGAGGTACCTATACTAGGTAGATGATACTTAGTTGTAATTGTATTTATAGGTATTTGTTCCGTGTATGATGGTTTGTGTACGTGAGATTTGTGTTCGTAAACGATTAGGAGAAATGTCTCTCTTCCTTTTACAAATAGATCATAACAGTTGTTATTTCTTGTAATTAGCATGTTATTTCTAACGAATGCACGTGTACCTACCTCTACTGTTTTATGTAGACTCGTATCGAAATAAACGCCTCTAAACGCAAAACAAATATACTTGATCAATCGTTTATTAAACTCCCATGCACGAAGGGATTGACGATGAAGCAGAGTATAATAATAGCTTAGTGAGCACGCGAATTAATCGTGTTGGGCCCATTCAACTTCGCCAAGTAAGCTCCTCGTTGATGAAGGGAACGAGCTGACGACGCGTTATAAGGGATACCGTACTTCTGGTTAAGAAACCAATATTTATGTGCGTAGACACTTCTAGTTGTGTATATGAAGCAGCATAATTGGAAAAATCTAGGTGTTTTACTAGGATTTTTGCAAAATACCGGATTATTGGATACTAAGAAAGATTTTCATAAAAGCACGAGCTAAAATTAGATTTTTTGCTAAAATCAGCTTACCTTGGGTAAATCGCAGACAACGAAGATGAATACAAACGCTGATTGGCTGATATGAACGGCACGGATTGGTTTAATATCTAGCTACATTTGAGCCATAATCTGACCAACCAGAATAAAGATGTTATGACTTCATAGGGTTTCCAATCGTCCTGAAAAGATTGGGGGTTTTTTGCAAAAGTCTAGTATGTTATGATATTAACTCATTATTACGAAAACCTTTCCTAGTTACCAATAATCCGCACCATAATATTGTGTAACACATTTTAATTCACAATCCGAGAGTTTTAAAGGAAATTCCTAATCCATTGCTTCATATTGCTTCATACTCAACTACTTAAATAACGCAATGAACGAAGCTGAACCGCCTTAAGCTGTTGGTCCTCTGCCTGATCTCTCTCCGGTGGTATCGAATTGCCGTCCCATCGGACTATGAGAGTGAGGGGAGAGTGCACACACGGGTGCACTCCGCACCTGTATCTGCGCACAAACTTGTGCACTATAATATTTCCTGCGTCGAAGGCTAGTCTCCCCTGAGATTGGTCGCTATGGCCGGAATTCGGTCTGGACTTCTGGAGGAGTATTATTATTAAAGTCGATATAATGTAGATACTAAAGATATGATCAAAGATTTATTTAGTAATCCCCAGCTTGTAAGTTTACATTAGCGTTGTATAATTATGTGGATGAACTAATAATGTTTTATTTAGCAGCAAAATAAACAGTGTTCTAACGCTAAAATAGCAAGCGTAAACAAAATTGTTACTTCATTGAACTGAATGAAAACTTTCCACCAGTTTGCAATGAATCGGTCTGAACAGTAAAGCAAAGGTTTTTTCACAAGAACAATACGAGTATTGTCACCATTGACTTGACTATCTCTCTCGGCAGTCTGCAGCCGAGTTAATGATATCGACCGATTTATGATCGTTCCCGTGAGCGGAAATACGATTCTCAATTGTTTGACGTAAATCATTCATTTTCATTACTACGGTGCCGGTGGCGGCTCTGTGGGTGGGCTTTTAGGTTATTACCTAAAATGAACAAAGATATTCAGAGTATTATAATTAATTGAACGGAATACAGGTGTTTTCGAGTAATTCACAAAGTTAGTTTTAAGGGTATTACGTCATAAGCATAATTAGCCTATAATGTTCCCATTGCTGGGACATAGACCTCCTCTCTGTAAGAGGGTGTGGGCCGTAATCCACTACGCGGACCCAGGGTGGGTTGGTAGATTACGGTATTACGGTAGATTGTCGCATGTCTTGTAATTTTTGGTTCTAGGATATGCCGGTTTCGTCACGTTTTGCTTCACCGTTTTGAGAGCAGTGGTGACGAAATTATTTACATAAAGTGCTTGCCTGGGTTCGAACCTGTAACTCGTAAGTCGCGGCCGTTTCTACTGCGCTACCACTGATCTGGGGATCAAGGGTTTTTACTTCTAGTGTCATATTTTGGATGTTCAGAGCACACGTTGAATGAAAAAAAGCCATTCTGCCAATCTTCTGTCATTTGTTTTCTTTTACGTTACTCGTTGACAGCGGCGAGAGGGTGAGAGAGTATTTTGAAATGAACGTGTTTCTTCCTTTTGTTCATTGTTTGTTTTCGTATGAGTTTCCTGTTTTTCCTATTTGTATGTTCGCCAATCATATAAACATATAAATTAAAGTCGCGTTTCGTGTCTGTCTGGGTGGCTGAGTTGTTCTTCTAAAAAACACAACCGATTTTGATGCTGTTTTCACCATCTTTTAGAGAATTTATTCCGGAAGGTTAATGTTTATAATACGTTAAAATTAAACTTACACATGAAAAATAAATTTCGATATTTTGTCAAGTCGTAAAAACCGTGCGAAGTACGTGTCGCTAGACATATGTATGTAAAATAAAACATCGTCGTTTTTCGTGTCTGTCCGTGTGTATGACCGTTTAGTTCTTCTAAACTACACACTGGAATTAACACACAGCGAAGTAAGCACGGGTCACTAGTAGGTGATAAAACAAACCACTTTTTGAGTTGTTTGATATAGGAATCGCCAGTAAAAAATAATAAAAATGAGCCTTAAATTTAAAACTATTTTACCAAAATACAGTTTAATATATTTTTGGGAATATTACCCTAAAAGGCTTTATATTTGACTAGACTTGTGAGATAGCTAATAAAAACAGTCACTTTGAATAAAAAGTTTTGAAAGTCATAAATATTTTATATTATGTCCGAATGCATCCGGACTAAAAGATAATAGCGATAGATTAAAATAATTTTATTTTAATAATACAGATTAAGTTAAAACATTAATTAGTTTCATAAGCATATTTGAAGGTCATTTGTTCAGCTGATTTCATCGGTTAGACCTTTTGGTATTTAGTTAAATTAGGAGTTATGGACGTTGAGAAATCTGCTGTGCCTGTACGTAATGGCAATTGATAAGAAATGCGTCTCGAACTAAGTTCTTCGCCTTTTCTTTGTTTATTATTTTAATATATCAGATTAGGCTTATAATATTATGTTGTTTTTTGGATTACTAGAAGCGACCGAGAGAGCAGTGGTGGCCCAATTGTAACGGCCGCGACTTTCAAGTTGTAGGTCGTAGGTTCGAATCCAGATAGGTGCTATACTTTGTGTAAATTATTTCATCACCACTGCTGTCAAAACAGTAAAGGAAAACATCGCGAGGAAACTGGCATGTCCTAGAACCAAAAGTTCGAAGAATCTACCAACCCGCACTGGACCGTCGTCGTGGTGGATTACGGCCCCACCGAGAGGAGGCTTGTGTACCAGCAGTGTGAACATTATAGGCTGACTATGAGAAGCTATAGGGAGGCCTAGGAAACGCTGGCGTGACCTAGATGCGTTTACGGGAGATTGGCCGTAGAAAACAGTGCACAAAGTCCAATGGAAGCAATGGGCCTTTGCCTAGAAATGGGACAATAAAGGTTGAAAAAAAAAGAGTATGCTTTTCAGTGATGACCTCTTTAATAGGCTGGTAATACAATGGATATTCGAACATCTATAATGAACTAATTTCTAATGGCAGCTGTGAGGCGTGGTGCATTTTAATTACTCTTTACCCCACAAAGAGGACCAAGGTCTATATTTGTCAAAGCTTTGATGTAAACAAGCCTGAAATTACTAAACTGGTGCTGGGACGACTCAAAGTGAATTAAACTGGACTCTGTTGGTCGAGTGTCGGTGTAGTTTCTGCTCGTTAATGAAAAGATCACTTAAAACTTGTATAAGTAGTATCGGGGCCAAAGGACAGCGGGACGGGCGAGTACACTTTGAGCTATAACGCATTCCCACTTTAATAATTAATTGCTCAATAAAATAAACAGTGCGACGTAATAAAAGTGTGAATAAATATCTAAATAATACTGTTTATGTTCGCCACGTGTTTCCGTAAACAGTATTCAAGGCGCCGAACCGATATAAAAGTTTTTGTAGTAGAAGCTTTACCATACTAACGCGTCAGTATAAACGGACTTCTACCAAAAAACTGTGAGGTTTAGTGACGTGCAATTGGTATTATTTATCTTTGTCTGACAAAAAGGCAGATATTATGTAAAAACCCTTCCATAATAAAAAATTGTTTGAATATTAACACCTACTTTCACTATTGCGTACAGCGACAAAAGAGCAATCACAGTGAAAAAGAAAGCAATTGCCAATTGATGGCATTTCTAAAAGGCGAGCAGCATTGCCACTTTAAATGGCAATCATTGGCAGCTTCACATGACAGAGCATTTTTTTAAATTGAGAGTTATATCTTTTGTTTTAAATCAAACTCAAAGCATATATTTCAAGTACACCATTGCAGGCACTCTTGAAAGATGAAGCTTGTTGCCCATTCTAAAGCGTAGTACATTCCTATGGAGAAGAACGGGCAAGGAAAAACGTGGCTACTCAGTCAGCTGATAATTAAAACGATATTAATGTAAATGTATTTAGTATAATGTTACAGAGCACATGGTTAAAGAAGTAGGGAGTTAACAGCGATGGGGTGCCAAGGTCTCTTAGTGATGGATGGTGATCGAGTGTCGGTATTTATTATAGCTACCCACAAGCAAACCCTTTTTAACGAAGTGAAATGTTGATAAATATTTAAATTAGTGGTAACACAAATATAAATGGTTAGGTCGTTGATGGTATTATGAGGAGCGGGTCTTATTAAATAAAAAACATGAATACCTATTGTTTTTTTTTTACAGAATCTGTGGTGTTGTAGACTGAAAGAGGAGTAGGTATGTAAGTATCTATCAATATCGTGAATTTCTATACTGTGATAAAATAACATTTCCAATTTCTCTACAAAAACTTAACCTTAACAATTAAGGATTTTAAATTGAATCTTCGCTTGAAAGGACGCAAAAATATCAACGCACTGAAAAATAATATTCCTTGAATCAAGTGACTAATAATTTTATTACTGACCGACATTTACCAGTTGAATTCAGCTTCACGTCGAGGGCTTCAATTGACGTGAACATAAAAAACGTATTTATCAGTTAAGTAAAAGTAAACGCAATCAAAACTCAAAGAAAGTACTCGTAACTGCCGCTCACTGATAAATTATAAACAAAAGAAAGTATAAACAAAACATTCGCAAAGAACCGCTGTCGCAACAACAATCAATGATGCTCCAACAACGTTTTACCTGAAACATTTTACCGCAAACAATACTAGTAGAAAATAAATGGCGTACCTCTACAATAGCTTTAGGTATCCAGGTGACGGCGATAAAAAGGCTCTCCTTGATCGACAGGTCGTTAGCGAGTGCGACTAGGAAAGCTGTCAGCAGCCGGAGAACTAGAGCGGAGGAGATGCATCCGAGGATCAGACACAGTTCCTTCACATTTATTTGTGATACCTGGAAGGAATTGGGTTTTAAATTGGCGATTTGAGGGAAAATGATTGTAATTTATGGATGTCTCGCAGAGAATACACTTAGAAGTTGTATGTAATTATTTGATTTTGTTTTGGTTGGTGTTGAACATAATATTATAGTTTTTTTTAAAGAAAATGATATTAATTGGGCGTCTTTTTATATCAAACGTTACATCGACATCTACACATATTACAAAGTCGCTTTTCTTGTCAGTCTGTGGCCTCTTAGATCTTCTAAGCTACACAATGGATTTTTATGCGTTTTCTAGCATCGTTTTGAGCGTTTAATCCTGCAAGTTTATCATTTATGTAATTTTACATAATTATTTAAGTTGGATATAGCACAGAAATCTCGGTGACGCTATTGGCGCGTGCGAAGCAAATGTGGGTCGCTAGTATGTATTATGCTCTCGTTGGGCAGCTGGATCAAGGGCTTGATTCAGAAAGCGGTACTTCTGGACACGGTGAGCATTGTCAGGACCTTCCTCTCTCTGGAGCCCTGACCTTGCCCTGAGCTTGGATCCTGTTCCCAATACCGGTGGGCTACTATATTTTATATTTTTAAATGTTTTTTTTTAAATCTTTTTCTTTATAAAAATATGTAATTTATAAGTATTTAAATGAAATAAAATAAAAAATTATGAAAACAACCGATCAAGTGTGAGGCAAACTCTCAAGCAGACTAAAAAAATAATCTCGAACACAGGTTTAGGTAAGCAACTTACATTGTTTTAGTCATGGAATAGGGATAAATCTTATGCAAAATTTTAAGGTATCATCTTATAAAAATAAAGGACGTTATTGACTTCCGAGAATACGAGAACCAGTTGCTGAGTTGTTCCAGACAGTATAATAAAACTAAGATTAAATTGCTTCCAGCGTTCTTTGTAACCTGTGTCAATCAATCATGGTGTTCGCTTTAGAACTTATCAGTTAAACCGTCTAAACATGATGGCAACAGTAAGCACGTATGCAGGTATCAGATCACAATGGGAGTAAATTATCGCATTTTTCAACCCCAGACCCCGAGACATCCGACTTAGTAACTCAAGCCTGGTTACTAAGTCGAATTTTCGATATCGGAGATGTTTTTAACTTGTTCCTGCGCTTGCTATTTAAGGTTTAACGTCGTCCAGTAAAATATTATTCTTTTGTTATAAAATCCATTATTTTGAATGCACGAAATGGGCTCTAGAGCTTGAAACTACTTAGAACTGTGTATAAGAAATTATTTTAAATAGCTATATTAGGTAACTTTGTCCTTATGATGCATGCCATATAACTTATAAGCTTTGTTTCTGTGGGGATTATTCTGTAGCACGACGTCGTATTCATTCGGATACACGAAGATTAGCGAAGTGTGACCTTTTCTGGTTTAGCACAAAAAGTTGGTAAAAGCGATATGTACATCTAAGAAATACCCGCTGAGGGTGAAGAGCATGGGCTCGAATATCCTCCAGACTAGCTTGTAGACCTCCCAGACTGGGTTGTTGGCAAGCGGCCAGTCACGGCGCGCCCACCGAGTCGCCGCTGCTCCTGCGCACACCATGACCGCTACACCCGCTGGAACAATAAAACTTTGTTAGATTCTAAGAACACCTGATGCAGAGAATGACTAACTGCTTTTTCTTGGTATCAGATTCTACAAAAACTCTACACAAATAGAAAGTAAATCCTGTGAATTTAGATAACGAGTGCAATTAAGAGTGTTCTTTAATTGTTGTTGGCTCTTTTACTTCCTCTGTGACTCAAAAGTCAAGGTTTATTTATTTGTATAAATAAAGCTGTTAGGAATGTGTGAAAGATGATATGGCTAGAAAGGGGATGACTATCGAGATGACGACTAATAGAGAAGTAAGTATGGAAGAAAAAATCATGTTGCGCCGACCCCAAATAAATTGGGAAATAGGCAAGAGAATAATGAAAGGTGTTAAGTACCGAGTATTCTAACTGGTGGTTCAATTTGTTTGGTATAATAACTTCTGATCTTCTAAAATTCAATTACTAAATGATAACGATATCTTATCATACTCAATCTTCCTCCTGTAATTTGTTATGGTGTACAATAAATAAAGAGTATTATAATATCTATATATCTACATTTAATGAGTATAATTTTATACACGTGCAAAAAAATTATAAATCAATCAATGGTTCATATCGTTGATTTGTTTCTTAGATGTTGATCTTCAAATCGCGTGACATAACTAATATGCTATCATTAGATCTTTGCAAATGCTCAGAAAGGAATTTCTAAAATTAAATGGCATCATGAAATACTTGAGCGAACTTATACTTTGATTGAGATTAATTGGAACGGAGGTTAATATCAGACGCAGTTAATTAATGTGATGATGTTACGGACTTCAAGTGTGTGCTTGCTTGTAGTGCGGTGTAGCCAGGTATTAAATACCAATGTTATCATTGTAGACAGGAGGGGCTCGTGGCTAAATAATAACAGCCGTACGGGTCGACTTACCGCGGTCGGTTCGTGGATAGGTCCATTACGGACCGAGACCCTTCTGTGCCTCGAAAAGGATGTTAAGCCGTTGGTCCTGGCTGTCATTCACAGATCTTTGACAGTCGTTACGGATAGTCAGAAGTCCAAAGGTCTAAAGGGGTATGAAGAACAGGGTGTAAAGTTCACTCATCCTCCATAGAAAAGGGAGGATCCTCCGACCAGACGGGTGTTGTGTCTGGTGGGCAACTGCCCAACGATTGATGATGGGAAGTTGGTATATAATAATATGCTAATTGCGAGGTAAACTCTGCTTGCGAGATGCAGGATTTGCGTGACGTCAGTATGACGCGTTGTTCGCATGCAACTCAAACTCAAATCATTTAATTCAATTAAACCAATTACAGGCACTTTTTGAATTGTCAAGGGGTCGGTCAGTCAGAAAGATGAAGCTAGTTGCCCGTTCCAAAGCGTAGGTACCTATGGAGAAGAACGGGCAAGAAACTCCATGGACACTCTTCACAAACATGACGTATGGATCAGCACCATTCAGCTCAACCATTTTGGAGGGAACTTAATGATCCAACACACACGTCACCATCAACGAGACATTAGAGTGAGCATGACGCAACGTTGTAGATACAAGAGACTAAGTAATTACACCGGCACGTACTTATAGGTACCCTTGGAACCAGATAACAGCTACGATGCTTGGCGGTCGACTAAGGTATGGTACCAAGTACTTCTCGGGGCGGACTCCATCACAACCAGCTCTACTACTATTAAGAATTTATAATTTTTTATGTCTGTATATTTTATGGACAATTTGTAGATAATTATCCAAATAGTTACATATACTGCCCGAAATGACCGGTACTCAGACTGACTAAATACCAGTTTATTACACACTACATACCATTTAATGTAATATTGATGGAAAACAGATCATAATACAGAGCGCACGAGTAATTATCACTTTCATTGATCAAAGCGAGGTATGGCAACAACAGGAAATGGTGACGAAGTGGAGTGCATTGTTAATAATAGAATGTACAGACACCAGCACAACAAGCTACTACAATCTGTCAAATTTCTATAATAGATTTTCAACTTTATCGCTAAAGTTTTAAAGTTCAAGGTTCATCATCTGCCTAGCCTTTTCCCAACTATGTTGGGATGGGCTTCCATTCTAACCGGAGTCTTTTTAAAGTTCAAGGTTGATTGGCAAAATTTTACAGTTACGGCTAGCTTGACCTGCTGTGTCTGTACATGCACGTCACGATACTATTAATACTTTAATTATGTATCATTGATATTATCATATCGTAAGTTGACACTTTCTTTCAACAAAGCGACGCCCAGCAACTGAATGGAATACAACGTAAAGACGAAGGAAGTCAGTTGATAATTTGTATTTACTACTTAATGGATAAGTTTTGCATTCAACGTCACAGTATTATTAATACGTTAAATACTTATTTTAGACACGATAGGTATAATGTAATTGTTGTTGTTGTTTTGTGTTTTTGTAAGTCTGACAACCCAGTCTTACCAAGGAGTATCGTATTACCCAGTAACTGGGTTGTGGAGGTCAGATAGGCAGTCGCTCCATGTAAAATACTGGTATTCAGCTGCATCCGGTTAGACTGGAAGCCGACCCCAACATAGTTGGGAAAAGGCTAGGCAGATGATGAGGTATAATGTAATTCATATTATTCAGGTATATTCGCTTGATTTATCTTTGTGACGCGACGTAAATTACTATACATTTCTGTGGAATATTATAAAAAATACAATCGATAAATATAAAAAGAAATATTTATTGTCCAGTTAATATAGACAAGCAGGTTTACGGTTAACAGCAAGTTGAGACGATATGAGTAGCTTACAATGCTACCTACAACTAGGTTACAATATATTATTTGCGCCCCTACCACAGTTAGCCTGTATCTTGGGGGTGCGAATTCCAGAGTACAGACTAGAGAGGTGATTTCAGGTAATAAACACCTTATTAGGCGAAAACATGTATTAATTAAGCAAAATACTTGATCTAGATAACCAATTTATCAAGGTTCAAAATTCTTTAATCCATTCTACACATGAGTATTCACACGAATATCTTCGGTAATATTTCACGACGGAATTCCTGAAGGCACTTCTTAACGTCAACCCTCGCAGCGCACAGGAACGATGAGTGAAATTCCTTTTTTATACGCATTTACTTGAGTCGGGCTCATAACCCCGCTGGAGCCAAATCCTTGCGTCGTCGCTTCATAACTGTAGAACCCAAAAATAATTTGGGGAAGGGTTCGCGACAAAGATTCACTTTGTGTGTTTCGGAGAGATCATTGCTTTAGTTGCTAGCCTTTGTGTTCTGCTAATTAGATTATTAATGGTAATATTGGTAGGCTTTTGCTTGATATGGGAAACTATGGTTTTTCTTACTTCTTCAGTCTGATTGATTTCGTTGCGTTGTGGGTGACAACACAGTGTGATTCAACTGTCCTAGCACCCGCAAAAACTTTACTGAGGTAGGTGTAGCTACATTGTCTCGATTGTTTTTGTGTACCTACATATTTAAAGCTGCCTATTGATCCAATTACGATAATATTTAAACGTTTTCTGGCAATAAAAATTAAGCCATTTCTTGTTGATTGTGGTCTATATAGATATTTAAGTCGTCATAAATCCATGAATAGTATCTTTGTTTTGTATTTACTTTTTAAGTACCTACATCAAATTATATTAAATAGACATATAAAACTAGCGATAGCTTATTATCAAGTTCTTATTGATTTTATCGTTACAATAACAACGTATTCCTACAGACATCTACTTACTGTGATCATGGATTTCCTTGTACAACTTTCCACAAATTGGTGTTAATGGAATACTGCCTTATCTAATCACCCCAAAATCGGATGTTCTTCTATAACTTGAAAAAACCGAGAAATGTTGCATTTCTACAAATACAATTTGAGTAATTATTATCCTGTCGACATGATGATAATCATGTTGAAATAATTTGGAATTCCGGACAGTAGATAATATTAATTTAGGTCACTTGTTTGTTTGCTTGGCTATTTTTAGACTCAATAGTTCGGCTCCGCTTATGAAAATCTTCAATCTACGCCACAGAGTTACATTTTACACCATGCTTTAATTATATAGTAGGTATATGCCGAGGTAACTATCCCGTTAGTATCGTGGTTGCAAGTGCGATTGTTGAGCTCTACGGTCAGCCCTGACCGTCCGTCCTGTGTTCGATTCCCAGGTCGGGCAGAGTGTTATCAGGCTTTTTCATTAGGAATTCCTTAGCGGCGTAATACCTCAGCGCCTTGGAAAGCACGTTAAGCCGTTGGTCCTGCGTCTGATCTCTCTCCGGTGGTGTCGAATTGCCGTCCCATCGGACTATGAGAGTGAGGGAAGAGGGACACATGTGCACTCTGCACCTGTGTCCCGCACACACTTGTGGACTGTCTCTTGCTCCAAACCCCCCCATGGTCGAAATACGGTCTGGAGAACTATATGCCGAGGTATATATTTAAATCATATTGTTAGGTTCTATTTTCAGAAGTATTTAGACCTGACTTTCTAATTAACAAAATAATTAGTTACTAGCTAGGTACATAGAAACACGGTTTATTTATACAATTAGCTGTGTCGTTCATTAATAATATGAATTCTTATGAAACTTTAGTAGTATCGCCAATTAAGAAGTTTCTTTGATTGCAATTAGTCATTTGCTAAAGTAAGCTAGGAAACTGCTTCTGAACAACGCTGTGTGACTGTTAGCCTAGTATCAAACTTAATAATAATATGTTAACGTATAGGTCTCGACAAATTGGAAATTTTCCTGCTGTTTTTAATTTAAATATATTATATCCTATTATGTACTATGACGGTGCTATTAAATGTGAAATGCTATCAAGAGTCGTTTTTAATTTATAATAGTGTGTAACAAAGGTCTTTTGTCGCAATAAGCATTTTTATAAACAACTTTTTAAAATAAGTTAGATGTCGCACTAGCGTGATGTCGACCTTCGGTGTGTCGCACAAGCGTGCATTCGAACTATGGTGAGTCGCAGTACAGTTTTGTCGCACAAGTGTTATTCGCACATCCATTTGTCGAGCTCACGTAGTACACTCTTAATTAAGGGCTGATTTTTCAACGTCAGATATCTTTTATCTGAAGAATCATTATGAAAATTTGACATATTTTCTACGCAAAAACGGTCAAACTGCAATATTTATTCCTCAGATAAAATGATCTGACTATTGCAAAATCATCCCTAAAACGACTGTAGTACGAGTATTACCTAGATAGATACATTGATTTAAGTTTACTAAGTAATTTAAGACTTATTTTAGAAAACACAAATTGTCTGAATTCGATTCTGAAGTGAATTCTAAACTAATTGCTTTCAGGATAAGCTCTCAGGTACACATTGTAGTTAGGTATTCATACATATACAGCCTAAATGCAATTAATTCAAACAATACGAATTAGGGGATAAGCTATCTTCACGTGCTTTCATTAGTTTAATGAAATTTTGTGGAAAATTTGGTAAAGGGCACACAGACATGTCAGCAGTGTAAATAAGATAACCAGACTGATTGAACCTACACGTTATAATTAACTATGTATCTGATGAAATGTTTAATTTTGTATGTAAATATTTGATACCCAAAGCGTGCCTCAATAAAATTAAAGCACTCATCTTTCCTGCGGTTAGAAAATGACTAAAAACAAATACAAACGAACCTATAATTATAATACTTTATTTATATTAACTAGGTTCGTTCGTATTTGTTTTTAGTCTTGTAAAAAGGTTCAATAGAATTGGGCCACAGTGTTTGTTTTCTTATAGATTACAATATAGAATTGGGCTGGATACATCTGCCGCATGTCAGACGACCAATGGACCAAACTTACGACCCAATAGTCTTTCTTAATGGCAACCGACATCGCGGCAGACCCAAAAGGTGATGGCGGGATGAGCTGAACTCCTTCAACAAGAACTCGGGCCTAAAAAGGCCACTTTGGCAGAATCATAATAGGACAAAATTGGTCACAGACTGACAATTCATAATATGATCTGTGTTCAATTCATATCACAATGAAATAACATTTAAACTGTAGAAATAAAAAACCAATTTGAATAATAAAAACTGTAATGAATTTACCGATAAAATTGTGGTTATTATTTTTTTCATGCGGCAATGTTTACACCAAATATGAAATGAAATTTTACGAAAATTAGAGGAATTACTAATGATCTGCTGGGAATTCAGGAAATGAATAGCTATAGGCTCATCTCACACCAACAATAATAATAAGGTAAACACAATAATAATAAGGTATTGAGGACATCAACTGTCTTCTTAACGTGATTATTAATATGGCAACATTCCCGATGACAGATTGCTATTGTGTTAGTATGAGGCGTTTACTACTTTTTAGACTCGCACCAGTAAAAAATAAAGTGTTACAAAATTATATCACCAATGAGTAGCCAGAATGTCACAGCGCGAGTATTTCAATGGCAATCCGTAAACGACGCAAGTTACTAGCGCGTTATTAACTAGTTTGTGATGTGTTGCGTAGTGCGGAGGGTCGTGGCGTCGTCGGGGTCAAGTACGGAAGTACTTGACCCCGACGACGCCACGACCCTCCTACAGGAGAGTAGTAAGGCCACCAGTACTCTCAGAAAGTGCAAGTCCCGACAGCCGTCCTTCACTACTCGCCGTCGAGGTCCATCGCGACGCCCCATACCATGTCCGCCCCGAACCTTGCTCGAGCCAGCCCGCACCGCTGAGCCGTGGTTTGAAATTCGTCCATAAATAATTCCGATCCAGCCTGTCCGTTGCTGCCCTCTCCCAGCGATGCCCTATGCCGAGATCCGTACCCCACAGGGGGTGCCCTTAACGTGTAGTCATTTAGTTTTCAAGTCCTGGATAGAGGCCTTCATTTAGGTACTGAGGCATCCACAGCACAGGCAAGCCCGGCTAAAAGACGACAACGTCATAGGTTGAACTGCGAGATGCCATTTATAAAAAATAAAAATCCGTACTTTAGTTAGTAAAGTTTATTTAGATTAGTACTTTATGTATGTATTTATTTTACTATGTAAATGGTACACCACAGACTACCTACAGTATGTCTCTTCTTCCCCTTTTTAATCCATACATTTAATCTTTTAAAGACAACCCTTGTCTTTAAAAGATCGCTCTAAGCGATAAGACCGCCCTTTGTAAATTTTCTATATTTATATCTGTAATTTACATGGTGTACATAATAAAGAGTAGTCTATTCTATTCTAAAGCTATGGTGTGAGCTACGTTTCCTAGAAGTACGGTTCAGTCATAATACAGAGGCCGTCAGAAAATCTGTAATTTTCCCCAGTATTTGATATTCAAAAAGCGCTCTGTAAGTATATTTTGTTCAGCCGTTATTATGTGACCGTTCACGAATTTCTTAGGAAACCAAAGCTATGCTGGTTCCTTTTGAGTAGCGTCGACGGGCCTAACTTTAACTATGTGACAACATGATTAAATTCTCCAGCATAAGTGAGCGTTGTGCAATGTCATGCTTATTTTTAGTAAAGTAATACCTACTGGCCGTCTCATAACAGTTTTTTTATGTGAAATGAAGTACATCTGTTTTGTTCCCCTCTTTTCCTATTGATGTTCCAAACACCTGTATACGAACGAAAGACTATTTTCGCTCCATAACGATGCGGAACCCTGACATAACGTGGAACCCGCACGCACATGTCCATTTTTATGCACAATATTTTACAATAACGGTATATATTTTCAGCTAAGAGAATGGAAATCGCTAGGAGGAAAAGTAACGGAGATTTCAGAAATAAAATGTACTATCGGCAAAATAGATAGATACATATGTTCATTCTGACCTAGATGAAGCGCGTGCTAAGTAATTAAGCCTATAAAATTGCTTGCCTGTCTGTGCCTTAAGTTCTGAGTTGAGCTACACGATTACTGACAAGTGCGTGTACTGGCTGGACAGGTCCACTCATATCTGTGTCGTTCTTTCCTTCGAAAGGATATCTCAGACATTAATCTGCATAGTCGTCTTATGAAATTACCAAGATTATAATCTGGACTATAAAAGAGATTGTGACTTCTGAGTTTGTTTCGGTCTTTCTTCTCAGAGTGGTGGGATAGAAAATACTGAACTTCTCTAGTTTTAAAACATAATTTATTTTTGACGTGTGAAAATATTTTTTAAACTAATTCACAGAAATAAATATCATTGATCCTTATTACAAACTAAATTACAATAAAAATTGCCCGTGCTGATAAAATGTTTATTTCTTACTTGTCTTGCCAAACTCTTTTGTCGTGTATACCAACAAACATCCGTATGTCGTTGAGTATGTTTGTCGTGCTCGCGAAAGTACACATTATTATTTGCCATCAGCTTGGCACATCAAATACTACGTTATATTTAAGCTTGACACGTGTGACGGTAGCTCTATCGCATTGCGTACAAAATAGTTTGTTTCATTCGTATGTCTGATATAGTTCAAATTGACTTTGATTGATTAAAGTTGAAGATAATCATCAAATAGTTCAATGCTAACTCTCCGAATAACAAAAGCTTTTTCAATTTAATTTGCTGTAAAACTCAATGATTGGTTTGATTGGTGAGTGGTTCTATATTACTTGGTTACTTTCGTTTACTTTACCAATAGGTACTTGTACACAAAATCTAATATGAGCTTTGAACTCAGATCTGACCAAAATATCACGAAAAAATAATTATGTTATAAATCAAAATGTGTTAATTAAAAACGCAGGTAGATGATTAGCATACTTTTAAAAGATAAGATCTTTCCTAATTTAATAAAAATAAGGTCCTGTAACTCTATGGTCCCGTTGACAACTTGACTGATTACGAAGTCGAGGGGACTAAATTCATTTAAACCACGTCTACCTAAGTAGGTACGTACCATGTCTCCCATGGTGACGTAAGAAACACATTTACATTAAGGCATGTAAATGTGTTTCTTACGTCATGTAGTCAATGTAGTGTGTTTGATAAGGACATACGCACTCATATTACCGTATTTACTCAGGTAAACTAATAATATACAGTAGCTCTTTGTAATTCAAATGTTACTTTTGCACTGTAAACATAATTATCTTTACTAAATGTTTACTAAGCGGAACTTTGTCATCTGATATGCTATAAAGTGCTGTTTTCTTTATGATAATACACATAAACACTTTTTATTGATGCAATTATTAGATTTGTGGAATAGTAACGTGCAATATGTTGGCTTTAATACTTTTTGGAAAACATAATAATATATATTGAGCTCACTGATATGGTTGAGCGACACGATGTACGCATGCCGTCTGTTGGGACAGGTCAACTTAAATTTGCAATGGCTCTTTCTTGAAATGGCACTTCCAGACATGGTCCTGCATTATTAGACTAACATAAAATCCTAATAATATCATGGCCTCTGAGTTTAGGCAACTCTTCTCAGCTATCAGTCAGCTAGGAAATGCTGGCACCATCTATTTTTAAAATATTTACCAACAAAATCTCGATGTGTAAGTGTCATAAAAGATAAAGTTACATAAACAAATACTTCATTTGATTAAATAGCTTATAAATAATAATTTCTATTGATTTAACCCCGCGTACGCTTTTGTTGCTCGCCATTTTTGTGATAGTTTCTGTTTATAGTTTAGCATGAGTGATAGGGCGATAGAGCTAGACAACTCTAGGATCGATTAAGCATAGACTTAAATTGGCTGAAGTGATGTGAGAGCCCTAAGATTAATGATCTAGAAAGAAAAGAAAGAATAATTGATTCGCTCTCGCTGTTTCTTACACGATAGCCGCTTTAAGGAAAGCCACTCTTGGTAAAATTACTCTCTCGTCGACGGAACGCTTAGCAACACAAAATATATAAACACGGAAATACTCACAGGTGCCACCCCATCCGATATATCCACCGGCGTAAGTCAACAATACACCTCCGCCAAAAATAAGCAGGCTTCGTATAGTAGGCGCATATATGTCACTGTGATCCGGCAGACTATCTGATAACACTCCCCAGAATATTCCGAGGGCGATACCGACGAATATAGCCAGCAAACCCTGCGGAATTACGAACAAAAAGGTTAAGGGCCCTATATCCAAATTGAACCTTAAGAGAAAGCGGTTTGATTTTAAAGAAAACGTAGTTGGAGTGTTTCTTGGAAACGATCTCAAGTGTGGATAAGTACGGCCGGATTTCGAAATTTGAATTTATTGTTGAAGATAAAAATACATTTCGATAAAAGGGAAACGCTTTCGAGATTGACGCATTATAAAGTATTCTACTTTTGTATTCAGGTTTTGCGTAATGATTTTATGAATTTGAACTGAATTTCAGTTCGTCCATTACAATTAATAGCTTGAGTGATAAAAACTTAAGTAATGCAATATAAATCGTCACAATTGCGTTGTAAAATATTTATTGACTGTTTTTGTTGAAGATATTGAAATAAAATTGTTTAATGCCTTTTGATTTACCTTTACGATTCTATATAAAAGTGGTGCGGGGTAGAATATGGCACTGTTAATTACTCCGCAGACGCCCTCCGTGAAGGCGGTATCTAGCCCTCCGGCGTTTGCCACTAGGAGTGCTATTTGATTTTTTGTTCCTAAGCCTCTTGCATGTAAGTTATTCACGATCGGCACCACTACAGCTGGTGACACTGAGGCTAAAATAGAGCCTAGATGGAGACCTGAAACCACAAGAAAATATATCTCAATAACGGCTTCATCGATTTCAAATATTTGTACATACATAGTGCTTTCTTTGAAATATTCTGCTTTGTGTTATTCAACATTCTCGACTCTCACAAGGCTCAATTGTCGTCAGATGAATGGGGATTTATGTGAATGAACTCACTGAGCCATGCCCAAGCAATAACCGGTGCCACTGGTTTTTCATCTGAGGCTTTTCTATTGGTAAGCAGCGTAAACAGGATCAAGAAAATAACTAGGATTTTTATTTGGGAATTTATCTTTGCAATAAACAAGCAGTTCGAGTAAATAAGGTCGAATTTATAAGTTCATTAGGTGAGCCAGGGTGGTTGAAAGTTTGAAATGTTACTCACCCCAGTACCAAGGATACTCAAGTAGTATGTGGGCAAAGAAGGCAGTAGATAAACACTCGACGGTCCAGGGCAGAGTGGCCAATGAGAAAACTTTTACCGAATTATTTTTTATATATTCCCAGTTCCAAGTGAGCGGGCCCTTCGTCAGGATAATGACGGGGTAGATTCGCCTGAAAGAGTCAAATAAAGATTGTTAATTCAATTGTTTCGAATGAATAAATTATAAAAACTGGAATTTTTGGGAGGTGTAAAAGACATAAAGAATAAATGCTGAGTCTACGGACCTATTAGATTCTAACTTTGAGCAAGCTAAAGCTTAATTACGACTACCTACAATAGATGATAAACTCCTTCTATTTTGACTTTATTCAGGGGTTACAGGATTAGCTTGGTTATACGATGCCAATCATCGTTTTTAACTTGCAACGAAAAAATTCTGAAATAATAATATTATTTCAGAATTTTTTCGTTGCATGTTAAGAATTCCTAGGTTTGAAATACCAAAAATAATCGTTGCGCCTGCAACACTTTAAACAATTATTCTTTTAACATTTTCATATTATAATATTAAAACAAAAACCATTTGCGCGTGCTTGATGCGAAAATATTATTTGTATTAAAGGGCTAATGCCCAATAATAACCCGAAATGTAAAATAATTTTATAAAACAATAAAGTTTCGAGACTGAAAATGTGTCCAAAATTTTTCATGACTTTATAATATTTTCCACTCGTAAAATCAAGTGCGGAGGATGGCACGTCGACATGTAGTAATTAATATAATGGCTCCCCAACCTTAGTATCAGTACTTCTATTAGCAAAATTAATGTAAGTCACTATTAAATTATCAACCGTTTTGTGAAGCGGTAGCTTATTATTATTAGATATACGTACATAATTACGTTACGAAATTACGATGTGGCAAGATCCGAATCAATTAAGCAGAGTCATTTGTTACGTCATCAAGAAAGCTGAGGCTTTAACAATTTATTTAATTAATTAACAAAGTTATGTTTGCAGGTGCTGTTTACGTCATTGTGGTGAAGTTTGTGCTTGAAGATATTTTGCTTGAGCGTCAATCTTCAATTAAAGTTATTTGAAATTGATAGCATAACATCTCGGTCTGTATTCCCTGAGGGGTTGGATGGGTAGGCAGTGAAGTGTATAAAATACCTACATTTTGTTAATCATGGAATTCGGGGCTATTTGGTGCTAACCTTAAATGGTAATCAATGAGGTCTGCGGAGGGGTTCTGCAAAAAGTTTTGAGGGCCAAAATATCTGTAGAGAGCTCCCGCCAACGTCATCCCAACGACTGGGTTGATTGTGGTGTACCGTTCTATCGTGTGTCCGAGCATGTACCCCGCTATGACCACTCCGCACATACTGAACATGTATCCATCGGGCAGTACTGCATCTTTGAATAGGAACCATGAAATGCCCCATAGTGTTAATCCTGAAAAATAAAATACATCTTTATGAGTCTTGTATGCTTTAGGTTGGTGAATGGGCCATCCGATAGAAAGTGATTATCACGCATGAACACAAGTAACTTCAAAGAGGTTGCCAGTGTTTTATAGATATAAGACACACAAAAAAACTCTCATACGCCTATTACTTTCGTGGCAATAGATAGTAGGTATAAATTTATAAAGCCACGCCCACGGAGAAAAGCGGATTCTGTTAAAAAGGAATTTTCTATATTACGTTTTGAGATATTATGTATTAGTAAACGTGTTTGACACGACTAAAACTTTGCGCAAAAATAATGTTATAACATTTCTCTTTATTTCGTTTTCTATACCTATTAAAAGTGAACTCTAAGTAAATACTGTACAACAAATGACTTGAAAGACCGTTTGTATCTACTCGTAACATAAGTAACAGTTTGTAGATTGTTAGTTATTCTCCGAACAGCGCTAGAACGATTTGTTTCTCTCGGCGAACTTCTACTGTTTGAACTGAATGATAAGTTAAATATCATTAACAATAAACTTGAGCTCCAGTCATAACTTAGGGCAGACAGAACTAAAGATAAATACAAATAAATACATTTTAGGATAAAACACAGTTAAAATGGAAGTCCACTGGGGCTTGTTTTACTTTTAATCTCAGGATAGTGTAGACTAGGTGCTCAGTTGGTTGGTTGGTTAATGCCCTTTGTACACGCACGTTTTTCTTGCTGTGAAAAACTACAGTTTATTCGCCGTGTGTAGTCATGGTCGTCAGTGTTGTGTGGATCACTATGGAAGCTTGTTGACGGACGCGTTTTTTTACGGCGTGGCTTATACGCCGTATGGTAAAGAATCCGTGCCGCAAAATGGCCTAAGGGAAAGGTAAACGAATAGTGCAAATGAACCTTAAAGCACCTGCCATCTAATCTCTACACCACCCTTGGTTGACTGGTAGAGAATGCCTAAGGCATTAAGTCCGCCTTTGTACCTTTTTGTGCGAAAAGTTTAAATAAATAAATAAATAAATAAACCTTCGTATTTTTATTTGATTAAATATGTAGGTATGATTACAATATTTATGTTAACATTTCTTTAACACTTCATCTTTATTTCTTTTACATCCTTCTTGAAAATAGCAACCATCTCAGTAATTGCTTTGAAAGTACCTAACTTTCTGCTTACAACTAATAACATTTCCAGTTACATGAATCAATAATAGTATTAGTAATAAAATTAGTAATTTCATTAATCCCAGTATTTCAGAATAAGGTTCGGTAATATCACGATTTAGAAGCGAGGGTCATAATAAACAGCTGTTGTCTGATGCCATTTGTAGACTTCCAAATTTATTGTCGGAAAAGTAATTTATGGCGACATGAAAACAACCAAGAAATATTATTAATCTCTCAAATAAAATATGGACTCAAGTTACCAAAGGCGTTCATAATCTCTGCCTGTAATCGTTCCCTGTTGAAAATGGGCCTTTTAATGTTCGCTAAGAGGAATTGCCTCAATCGTCCTGCCTAAAAGATGGATTGGTGAATTAAGTAATTTTAACATGATCCTTTACCTACACCTCATTTCGGATACAGTAAATTAAATCCATTTTTGTAGGGAAATCCATTCCATATCTTGCATTTCTCTGGACAAGTGATTGGCTATTGTTATTTCCGCCGCCCAAAAACAAGAACCTAAATTAGATTTGACAGAACGGTAGATTTACTGATCAGCCTCTAAGAGACGGAGGTTACTCACCTTTGTTAATCCCCGCAGGTAGAGAGTGGGAGGCCTAATCCTCTGCCGTAGAATCAACTAAGGTAATGGGATTTTAACGTCTTTTTAAAAATATGTGATAACTTCCAGTTTTGTCTTTTTATTTTTTTACTAGCTTCTGCCAGTGGCTTCGCCCGCGTGGATGTCGGAAATTATCCCACGGGAACGTGCTAACAGGATAAAATGTATGTGCTTCCCCAGAATGCCATCTATCTCGCGGGCCCTTCGTGGCTAATTACAGTAGAAAACCAATTGTGTCTCATTAGTGGTGGTTAAGAAGAAGGTACCTATATGATATCTTTACCTAAGTACCTACCTAATTAAAAAAAAACTCAATAACAGAAAATTAAATACCTACCTAAATAAACCTATTTCTGATGATAACTAATCTAAACTCAATAAATAAGCAAAATCCCTAAAAACTAATATCTATACGAATGACTAATCCTACCTCAGTATTATAAAATAACCTACGGTCACTACGTACACTATCAAATATACTACCTATACTTTAAAATTAAAATCTATACCTACGACTCATATAAAAATAAACCTAAATACCTCTAAAAACTAAAAGGAATAAAAATGAACTCCACTGCGGGTGACCCAACCTACGACAAACTTAGTATTTGCGGTTGGTACAGTACAGACAGTGGTAATCGGGTATAGGGATCGAACCGCAAAATTAAGTTTGTTTTTTATTGTATATACTTTTCCGGGATAAAAAGTACCCAGTGTGGTGCCCAGGATATTAAAGAATAATTATACCAAGTTTCATCGTAATCGAACCGGTAGTTTTTGCGTGATGCCTGAACAAACAGACAGACAGACAGACAGACAGACAGACCGACAGACAGACAAAAATTTTTTTAATCACATTTTTGGGTTCGGTGTCGGTCTAGTAACACCCCCTGTAAATTATTTTTTTGATATTTTCAATGTACAGAATTTTCACTTCTACAGATTTATTATAAGTATAGATTTAAAGGGGTGTCTCAGAAATTCAGTTTACTCGATATTTTGCATAACTTGAATGATGTTTCTTTTAGGTACCTATTGTTCTACATAGATTAACAAAAAAAAAAAAAAAACTGCAAAAAGTAAAACGTTTTTACTTTCCAAATTGGTACAGCCTACCTGCTATCAGTTAATCTAGGGTTCATTCTGTAACAGTTTCCTGATAAATTCGTTGCGCTGCGACGGCGCGATTGAATTAAAAACATCCAAACAGTTAAACTATGTCGCAGAGGACTGAAATTGGTTTGATTGGCTGATTGAAACATCCAAATTACCCAACCCTTTGATACTCTTTTTTTTACTCTGTAATATTGCTAGGCATTTTATGCTAGCAGGTATTGAAATGGGAACAGTACCTATAATAAAACCACGTTCCTGTTTTATTTCCTTGGTGATAACCCGCGCCTATGTCTCAGCTGAAAGAATATTTCAGCAATAGGACAATTTCATGAAATAGGGACGAAAAATAATAAAAGTAATGTAGGTATGTAATGTGGCGCTCAGGATTTTTCCATTACTTTGCTGAGTTTCAGCCAATATGAAGATGACTTACGATATGTATTTTACTACTAGTATTTATATAATCTAGGTATGTATATTATGTAACCATGGCACAAGTTTTCAACGTCCATGATCGTCCCAATATACTTTCTTCTGTATCGTTTCATATTACATACCTAGGCAACAATTCAATAACAGCCTGTAATTGTCTTATTAAGTAAGCTTCATTCAAAATAAACGTAATAAGACTTTTACACAACATGTGAAAAACCTTCTGCTAGGTTTGGAACCCACAACAGGACCACGGGGACCACGCACGTCCCGTACCCATTTGTAAACTAGTCAACACCCTCACCGCTACGACATAAAGTCCTGTCAGTATCAAAGTATTCACGGATGTGCGGTAGACCGTACAATTTTTGTCTTGTGAGTATTTTTCTTACAACTCGCAGCCTTAAAAGCGAATTGATCCGCAACTAAGCTTTGTTTTCTAAAAATGTGTACCCGCACTGGGCCCGCGTGGTATATTACAGTCCACTCCCTCTCATAAAGAGGAGGCCTATGTCCCAGTAGTGGAAACATTATCGACTGATTATACTAACAATGTGTAAAGCTGTAACCGAATGGCAAATCAGAGATGGATCGAAAAGAAGTAGAGGAAGACAACTTAAACGCTAGGACAATGACATAGAGGAGACAGCTGGTGCCTTGTGTGCTAGACGCATACGACCGTGACAAATGGAGGAGCCTGGGGGAGTCTATGTGACGAAGACACCGAAGTGCAATAGTTATTTATTTTATATTTTAGTCTTACGGCCGCACCCAAATAACCTATCTATCACCATTTTTGGCATACTGGAAGTAGAAAAACCTATCTATCTGTGGTTTTAAAGTCCCAATAATCTAGGAATCTTACCGGCTTACGCTATCTATCGATGGGAGTAAAAACTAAGCTCAACAGGTTTGATGTTTCTTATGTCAAACTGACAATTACGTTTCATTCCTCCTCTCTAGTGTTAAGAATTTGTTCAGCTATAAGCAGTAAAATTAACAAAAGACTTTTAATTTAATATAAATTACCTACCTATAATTTCATTTAAGAATTTAAATTCAAAGAAGTTTTTTTTATAAAATTTTTGTAACGAAATGCATGGGAGGAGAAAAGTAGGTAGGTACCTATAAAAAATTAGAACCATATTTATTGTTGTCACAAGACAGGTAGCTTGCAGATATTAGCCTTTATTGATAATTTTGAGACGACATTCAAAGACAGATATGATTATACTGGCTATCATCAGTAGCGATCTGTCTGTAACTGAAAATAGGTTATTGGGTTCGGCCGTTAGTTTATCAGTAAATAAAGGCTTTACTATTACTCTTTTTTAAACTTTTACGTATTTCGGCGTTGCGCCGGATTTATAGGGTAGTGCGGGCCGAAGCCAAGAGCTACCACTGGAAATTGGTTAAACCATGTTGTGATGATGGTGTGTTTGGATTTTGTGATGGTGCGTATCTGTCCATGAGACTGCGTTCGTGCGGTATAGTTCGTCTTTTGTGTTTGCGTTTTTTAGTATAGAAGGTTGACATTACGCCTGTCAGATGTCTCTGGGATTAAAAAACGAACTATAGTTGCTGTACTCACGTGTGAGGTGACAATTCATGTTACGTTATCATTTGGCAGTGACAATCCTGCAGGTGTTCAAGATTACAGCTTTCTGAAGAGTCTGCAGATATGTAGGGTAGTAAATCGAGTTTTTTTAAAGACTATTGGCGCAGTTTATTATTACAGCAATGTTTTACGATCATAAACAACTCGTTATTACGGTGTTGTTATGCAAACAGTGACCGCATGCTACTTTATTTACTATTTGGTTTAGGTACAAGACAACACAAAAGCAATGCGGACGCACTATGTGTAGTCGTACGCAATAACAATGTGTGGACGATATGTCAACAAGGCCAATTGGCAATGAAATCGTTTTGGTGAACAATCAGTTTTCATTTGCGGCCGTAAATGTTTTTTGTTCGTGTTTTGTTCCAGGAGAAAAATATTTTTATTTTGCTTGACTAGAACTGGGCTAAAGTTTTTAGGTTTTTCCGTGTACAGTGTACACACTACCTCACAATAAAAAACTCAGACCAGATGATGCAGCGCTAATATTACAGCGCTATATGATTATTGCGCTAATAGGAACAGGGCTGCTGGACATAGGTAGGTCCAGTCTGCCTCAAAAAGATGAATACAGGGTTATTTTAAATTGGGTAGCTAAACTCCGCAGACGTGACGAGTATCGATATCCGAACAAGATAAAACATAAGAAAACAGTTTTTCTCAACAGATACTTCAAGTAAAAACAGTAAAAGCAGTCGTTGAACTAAAAAAAAAACAACAATCCTTTTTATTTTTTACTAGCTGCGCCCCGTGGTTTCACCCGCATAAGTTTTGATCCCGTGGGAATATCGGGATAAAAAGTATCCTATTTATTAATCCTGCTTATAAACTACCTATCTGTTTGCCAAATTTCATCCAAATCCGTTCTGTAGGTTTTGCGTAAGCCATTAACAAACATCCATCCATCCATTCATCTATCCATCTATCCATACAAACTTTCACGTTTATAATATAAGTAGGATTATATCGTGTTTAGATATTAATACCCAGCGCGTCTGCGGAGTTCGGTTAGCCAATTTAAAATAACCCTGTATATCGACAAGAATTCACTCTATTGTCTACAGTTTGTATTCAATAATACTGTATCAATGTGTATAATTAAGTAACCAATCTACACTAACATTATATAGCAAAGTTTGTATGTTTGGATGTAGGAGGTAATCTCTGAAACTAATCATTCGATTTCAAAATTTCTTTCACTGATAGAAAGCTACGCTATTGCCGTGTGCCATATGACGTGGGCATAAGCTTGCGTGTTTTATGTTTTCAGGCATTTTCACACATTATAAATTTATAACATTACAGACCCAAGGCGTTGTAAATAAAATAAACAAAATGAAATTAAGTGAACATAAATTCCATCTTCCCTCCAGTCCATCTTCTCACAAAATCTTAAATATTTACGACATACATGTATCCATCTCTCGGCATACAAACAAGCCACACTGTTAATGCCAGAAGAACATTTAGCATTGATACAATATTATGGAACAAATATTGTAGATTTATTGTCTACAATCTTTGAATTCTTGTCGTTGAACATCTTTTTGTACCTCTCATCTGTACGTATAAAGCAAGAATTTGCCCGTAATCAGCGCGCTGCAAAGTTCTTTCTTCATAATATTGTTCTACGAAAACATGTTAAGCTTACATGGAAATCTAGACTAAACCTTTGACGAATAAAGCTGGTAATTTGAGTACAACTATCTATTATTATAATATAACTAACTTACACCACGATGGAAAATGTTTTGCCTATCACTGTGTCAATATTTGGTTATAAAGTGAGCATATTCAGGCTCTAGTGATGTGATATTTATGTGGTACTTAGGTACGTCCGATAAATGCTGCGTTCACCAGACCGTCTGCACTTGTCGCAGTCATAGGAAACCCACTTTCATTGGTTCAGTAGGTGGTAAATCAATATGGGTTTGGACATTCGAAAATGAAAGTGCACGAAAATAGATAATACTACTGACTAAGTGCAGTCACCAAAAGAGATAAGTAACCAGTGTCGTCGGATATGGTTGGAGTTTAATAAGTAACCGATGGATGTTTTTCATGATGGATGGATTTCATTTGTTATATGAGCTGTTTGTTTACTATTAATTTCATTTCATTCGAAAACATCCATCTGTTTCTTATTTCGACGACCCTGGTTACTTATCTTCTCTGGTCCTTTATTGACCGTACCTATAACCCGGAAAATTATAAGAATAAGTGCGTATGATTTGCTTATATTAAATCCGGCAGCTATCCCAAAGTGGACTGAACCATAGATAGGAGTTTGGCCGGCACACAATGGTTTAAAAACAATATAAAACGATTGCCCGACATTGTTATAACGGCTAGGAATTCCACAATGATTGTTCGTTTTACAAACGTTTTGTTGTAAGCTGAATCCATTCTGCATAATCATGATATCTTGTACCGCCTTCCATTTTAAGTCATTTGTGTATAATGAGATGAAATTTTACTTTTATTGTTGATATGCACTTGCCACTTATTTTATAACAAAGCCCTCTAAAAATGACCTCTCCGAAAAGCCCGAAATGTTATAAAATACAGGGTGCATCGAAATAGTCTGTTTAGATAGACTATTTTTTTTTTGTAGTAAAGTTTTTGTTACTAATCGGATAAGAGTTTCGTAGCGAAAGTTGTTTAAAATTACGGGTAGAATCACCCTCTTGACGGATGCAGGTGACTAAATCACCAGCCTAGTTTTTAGTTCCATTTTCCGTTCTATGAAAAAGTGAAAGTTCTACCGAATGAAATTTGGCTATCAAAAATCTTTTTTTTTATTGTTTTCAGACGATTTCATTGTGTGCACTATGCTATATGAGGTATGGGGTACATTCGTGTCGTGTTTGCGTAGCGTCTACACTGTCGATATTTACGGCAAACGCCTGCGTTCTGCATACGCCGGCGTTATAGCGCCCGCAGCGAATGTAACATCCAGTTATTCAAATTGATTCAGTTTATCCCATCTATATTTGGATGCTAGACTGTAAGTTCCGTCCTTCGATCCGTAAACAAACCAGTACGGTTTATTTTAGGATCAAAGGACTACAAATTAATTGAAGTCGCCCACGTTTTGTATGCCTGTCGATAGCAACGTTTTATTATATATATTTATGTATTTAATTTCGTAGTATGGACTTTAGGACTGGTGGTAGGTACAACAAAATGGTTAAAAAATCAACCTTAACTCTTGAGTTACATCCATAAATCATGATTCTCTTCCCACTGCTACTCTTTAATCCTGCACCAATTCCTCAGCAATGCCTCGGGCCGTGCCATAAGCTGTTTGATTTTATTTCCGACTTCAAACAACTTTTAAAATTGACTAGGCTAATCGATATTACAGTCAAAAATAGTACAACAGTGGATGAGTTTTTCAGTGTTTTTCTTTTGAATCTTGAATCCGTTCAGAAAATAAAATAAATTATTCATTTTTCAATTCATACTTTACCAACAATTTTCATAGATTTATTCCTTTTACTAAAAGTCATCGTTCACTTTGATATTCACTACGAAACGGAGTCACCACACAGCCGCACCGCAGGTAAAAACGGCCATCAACGGAATAAAAATAAATTCGAGTAAAAACTATTTCTCGTCGCCAATTATTGTCAGCGAATATTATACCAATTTGTGAAGTTTGTGCTCAAAGGTAATTAAAACTGAGGAAGTGCCCTTTATTTTCTAAGGTCTCTGTTGAACTTAAACTCGGAATATATGAGTTCTCAGAACGCTCTCCATATTGTCTCTGAAGTCTTTGAACGGACTTTCCTGCTTCTGCTTCAATTAATTTATTAATCGACATAATGGGTACCTACTTCACTCGCTGATACTGCGCTCACGAGACTTTAATTATTTTCAATATAAAACGGCATTGGATAGTTGGCTGTGACCGAGATCAGTGTAAGTTACTGTATCTCTGTTAAATTGTTGCAATTGTCTGTAGTGTGTTACCAATTGACTTTTTCACCTCTTGTTTGTTTGTCTGTATCACGTTACAGTGGAATGGTATCAAACTTATAAATTCTTCTTCGGCCCACCGAAGGGGAAGTGGAAACCACTACTTCACATAAAGGCTTTATGTGCTTTTAATTTAAACGGCACCTCTATATCCTTCACCGCAGTGGTGATAAAATTAAATACACAATGTAAAGTACCTGCCTGTGTTCGAACTCACGACCTACAACGCCACTGGGCCACCACTGCTCTAAAAACGGGGAAGAAAAACATCGTGAGGAAACCGGCATGTCCTAGAACAAAAAATTCGAAGACATGTGACATCCACCAACCCGAACTGGGCCCGCGTGGTGGATGAAATATGGACCACTCCCTCTCACAGGGAGGATGCCTATGTCCTAGCAGTGGGAATAGTATTGGCTGATTATGTCATACCCTACAATTTGGGACACAGCATGGTTGCATAGCACAGATAAACGTATTTACTTATTTTTCACAAGAAGCAATAACCTACTACTTACTTTAATCAGTAATAAAAATAATTGTTTCCGCAGAAATTAGCTTATGATAAAAAGATAGCATTGTTCCAACTACACGCGCTCCATTTGGGAAATGTTTGTTGTATAAACGCTCTTTTTGTAACCAAATGTTAAATATTAGAATGCAATGACAATATTATCTAACTGGTTCCTTTCACTTGTCGATAAACTGCAGCCTTTTGAGAAAAATATATATAGTACCTATCTACCTACTATTGTATAAATAGCTTAGCAAAATCAGCCTACAATGATCCCACTGCTGTCCCAACAGTAGGATTATTACAGACCTCCTCTCTGTGACAGGGAGTAGGCCATAATCCTCCACGCGGGCATAGTGCGGGGAGGCAAATGTCACTTGTCTTAAAAAAAATTGTTCTAGGACTTACCGGTTTCCTCACAATGTTTTTCTTCACCATTTTGAGTAATAATTTACACAAAGTAAAGAGCCTGCTCTCATGGTATAAATCCTCTGCCTAATTACAAAAGTAATAATGAAATATCACATTCAGAACCTTCACTGTTACCAAACTCCGCCGTTTTTTTGTCTCTCGTTACCACCGCACATTGCTAACACTTTTTGACTACCTAAAAGGCACTATCATGCAGGAGCATCTTAAATAAGCCACTCAAACACAGCACACGTGACAAAGCGGTTACCGCTGTTTGCTCGTGTAATGCTGCAGCTAGCGGTTGCAGTAACGTTTTGTATAATGAGGTTGCAGCATGAGGTTGCTACCTAGCTATTACGATCGTTAAACTGATGTTAGTGTACGTATGTGGGTTCAAAGCTAACTTTGCTGTCACTTGAAATTGAGTTTATCTTGTGGGTTAAGCTTGTCGCTAGTGTCGTAGTTACGTATGTTCGAAGTCAGGTAAGCTTGCAGCGAGGTGGAATTAATTAATATGCAAGTTAAATATCATGACAAGCTTACATGTCCTCAATTGGTGCGGCACTGATATTTATTGTTGGAAATTAGGAAGTGTTAGAACCATTTATTCTATTTTATTGTAATTTTTGACATTCAAAACTGCTTTCTATTTGAAATATTTTTTTTAACTTTGACTTTATATATTCGATTAGGTACTTAAAACAAAGCTCCGTAAACATTATTAACGATACCTACAAGCGAAATATAGCGAAATATATTTCGTCCATGAATGAAGACAACTGAAATAATAGTAAGTACCTATAGCGACACGAAGGTACTCTACTTTCGAGTAAATGAATACGGAAGGAAATATAGCTAGCCAAAAGTTAAGACACGCCCGTAATTCAATAAAGAAGAAAAAAAAGATTTCGATTTGCTTTGATTAGGTACCTTATAATGCTTTAAGATAGCCCTATAGCAATGTTAAAGGGTACCGTATGAAACATCTTTCCTAACATCATCACGCTTGACGGGCAACTTGGTGATCTCCTCTAACGATATTAGATCACAGGCCAGCGCCACTGCCCGCTCAGCCGGCTTAACCTCTTTTCAGAGGCGACGGCCCATTCCTAGACATAAACTACATCGGAGATCAAACACGGATCCAAGAATTTATTAATAAAATGTTTGCATATTTCACTTATTTATGATAAGATAAGTGAAATATGGACGGACTTGTGGCTAAGCAATAACAGCTGCACAGGTCGATCGATCAGGTTAAGCTACGCTTGCCGCGGTTGGTCTGTGGATGGGTGACTATCTTTACATACCAAGACCTCTCCGAGCCTCGGAAAGCAGGTTAAGCTGTTGGTCCCGGCTGTCATTCATTGATCTTTGACAGTCGTTACGGATCGTCAGAAGCCTGAAATTCTGACAACCAGTCTTACCAAGGGGTATCGTATTACCCAGTGACTGGGTTGTGGAGGTCACAGGCAGTCGCTAAATGTAAAATACTGATATTCAGCTGCATCCGGTTAGACTGGAAGCCGACCTCAACATAGTTGGGAAAAGGCTAGGCAAATGATATAAGATACATATACCTAGATAAGGTAAGTAAGTATACCTAACTATATTTTTATTTACTTAATTTTTTCGATACAGTGACCGATGCTAATTTCTCCTGATCCAAACTCTCTAACAGTGGCTGCGATCATAGTATTCATTCTGATAGTTTCAATTTTTTTCTTGATATTGGTCCGTCCATCATAACCCGGCGCCAAAAAACATTCATGTCTCTTTTGATCGCGATCAGAAACTATACTAAGTATAAGTATTTGGTTTCCGTTTCAATTTGTTAGCTATTCCGGCATTCCAGGCCTCTACAGAATTATTAGTATATAAAAAATAAAATAAAAATGTGTATTTCAATTACAATGGGCATTTAAATACACATATTTGGAGATCAAGAGATTGCTTGTCTTAGGAGTCTCCGCACTTCCACTTATCATTTTTAATGCAATTGAAATGTAGACAATTTATAAACATGCAAGACTAAAAATAAAATAAAAATAAATAAAGATAAAATACAAGGGTATCTTAACAATAAACAAACTGCTCTGCAAGCGTTATGCAAAAAAGTGCTAGATCGCGCGAGTAAGTGTTATGTGGGTGTCACGAGTGAGAGTGTGTTAGTAAGTACGAGTGTGAGTATGTAATGAGGTTGTGTGATGTGTTGTAATAAGTGATGCTTAGTTCACTTATCCCAATTAATATCCTGTCCAGTAGTAGTCCAGCGTAACTAATAAACAAACAAATTAATAAACAGACGCACTCTCGTATCTAAATACGAGAGTGCGTCTGTTTATTAATTTCTTTCACGCCTAGACGGCTGAACAAATCTGAATGAAATTTGAGGTTTGGGACTTTTATAGATCATATCCTTGGTTAGGACACAAGATACTTCCAATAGGCGCTGCTAGTATAGGTAGGTATAGGCGTAGGTTCAATTTTAGGTGGTCGGTTAGCCCTGCGACAATGTCTTGGGATGGAAAGAAGCGAAACAGGGTCTTCTTTCACTAACCATGCGCTATAGCAACCCAAAAGTAACCACTTTGGTTATTGCAAAGTAGATACCATAGACTCAATATCGTTGTAGGATTTAGTTTTAAGCTATTTGGTTACAACTTTTGTACAGTCCCTGAAATTCATGGAATGTATACTTTATGTAATTCTTTATTTAGTAAGTTGTACAGGTAAGATGATTGCCTTGGGTGCTGCCTTTTAGCGAAAGCAGATCCAACCTTGACAGTTGAAGCGACTAGTTAGCTCCGTCTGCTCTCAGGCGTCATGATACGGGAGGGTGTGGGTTTTTTTTAATATAAGTTGAAGCAAATAAAGCTTTTTTACAGAAAAGAGATCAGATAATAAGTAGAGGGTATGGGTGGGGTATCTATAGGGTTTAATGAGCATGACCTTAAGTAAGGTTCTCTGCGCCCTCTCAAGTTCCAATAATTTTGTTTTTGTTTCCCTCTCCAACAAGACAGACAGTACGTAAGGTTGAGCCAGTGATATGTAAACTTGCTTCAGAAGTTGCTTTGAAGCCACATGTCGGAGAGTTTTGAAAGTCCATATCAGCTTTCTAACTCTTTTCATAATAATTTCAGTGTGCATGTGCCAGAACAGGCGCTGGTCAATCATAACACCTAGATATTTGGTATATTAACCTGTCAATTTTCAAACATGAGCAGTCGGGGGCTGGGGGGTTGGGACAGTTGTGGATTTTTATTTGGAAATCTTGGGACGGTTGTGAGTTATTATACTTACTAAAGCAGATGTAGTTGAATTTGGAGGCATTTAGTGTGAGGAGACTATGGTTTAGCCAGGCTTCTATATTCGCAAGGCCACGCTCTGCCAGCTTAGCAAATTTAGCCCAAGTCTTAGCAGTGAAGACAATGGCGGTATCGTCGGCGTATGAGAAAATGAGCCCACCATCAATCTCCATGTTGCAGAGGTTATTAATGTAGACAAGGAATAAAGTCGGCCCAAGGACACTGCCCTGGCCGACTCCGAAGGTAACGGTTGACTCGGAACTGGTGTACTTCGCAATTTTAACCGTTTGTTTGCGGTTATTGAGGTAGGATTTAAAAAGCTCAAGGGCGGGTCGGTGTGTATAGTGACACCGTCCACCAGAGCAGAAGTCAGTGACAAAACTGCATCCTCAGTAGACTTACCTTGTCGAAACCCAAACTGAGAAGGCGACAGTATTTTATATTTAGAGAGGAATTTAATTAGGCGTTGAAGTTTATCAACGATTTTTGAAATGGTCGGAAGGATCGAAATTGGTCTATAGTTATAAGGGCAACTTTCAAAGCGTCAGGAAAAAGTCCCTGATCGAAGCATAGGTTAATTAAGTGGGTTATGATTGGTACAATTTGTACGTGTGCAGATTTTAAAAAGTAGACTAGTATTTTGTCCCAACCGGGAGCGCTATCCGATTTCAAGTCCGTTAGTGTGACTCGAACTTCGTCGAGGTCTGTGTCGAGAACGACAAGAGATGAGACCAAAAGACTGTCTGTCGAGAATGAATCAGGGTTGATATTATTTCCTGCTGAGGGCTGGGAAGTGGTGATGTTTTCAGCAAGAAGTTTGAATGTTACAGAAGTAGTCATTTAAACCTTGTCAACAGAGTTTTGTGTGAAATAGTCTGTAATAGTCGTGCGGATGATTGCAATTGTTGCAGTTCGGTTGCTAGGTTTGAGTTTTATTATGAAACTAGCTTCTGCCCGCGGCTTCGCCCGCGTGGATGTCGGAAATTATCCCACGGGAACGTGCTAACAGGATAAAATGTATGTGCTTCCCCAGAATGCCATCTATCTCGCGGGCCCTTTGTGGCTAATTACAGTAGAAAACCAATTGTGTCTCATTAGTGGTGATTAAGAGGGTACCTATATGATATCTTTACCTAAGTACCTACCTAATTAAAAAAAAAAAACTCAATAACAGAAAATTAAATACCTACCTAAATAAACCTATTTCTGATGATAACTAATCTAAACTCAATAAATAAGCAAAATCCCTAAAAACTAATATCTATACGAATGACTAATCCTACCTAACAGTATTATAAAATAACCTACGGTCACTACGTACACTATCAAATATACTACCTATACTTTAAAATTAAAATCTATACCTACGACTCATATAAAAATAAACCTAAATAACTCTAAAAACTAAAAGGAATAAAAATGAACTCCACTGCGGGTGACCCAACCTACGACAAACTTAGTATTTGCGGTTGGTACAGTACAGACAGTGGTAATCGGGTATAGGGATCGAACCGCAAAATTAAGTTTGTTTTTTATTGTATATACTTTTCCGGGTTAAAAAGTACCCAGTGTGGTGCCCAGGATATTAAAGAATAATTATACCAAGTTTCATCGTAATCGAACCGGTAGTTTTTGCGTGATGCCTGAACAAACAGACAGACAGACCGACAGACAGACAAAAAATTTTTTAATCACATTTTTGGGTTCGGTGTCGGTCTAGTAACACCCCCTGTAAATTATTTTCAATGTACAGAATTTTCACTTCTACAGATTTATTATAAGTATAGATGATAAAGACAAGTTTTGTCTCTCGTAGGAAGCGAGTGACCAGGAAGTAGCCCATGCATTGCTAACATATTGAGATAGGTAAGTGTATTTGTACAGTCAACAGCAAAAGTAGATGATCAAAATCAGAAATTCAATACTAATGGACGGAATTCGCAGCTATATGGCAGCTGTACTAGTAGTAAATGTTTGGTATAATTTACAATCACATACTTTTGAATTACTTCGACGCCACACAGTTCTGACGTGAACTTCGTTCATTAGTATTGAATTTCTTATTTTGATCATCTACTTTTGCTGTTGACTGTACCGTGTTCGTGTGACTGCTCATGTTGATTGTTTATCAGATAAATATTTATGTCTCCAGTGATTATTAAGTTTTTAGTTGATGGCAGGGTAGTTAGGTGATTGTTTAAGGAGTAAATAAATTGGTCTGCGTTCGCAGTTGAGGGGGACCGATAAATCGCAATAACTATAAGGTTAGGCGTAACATGAATCTCTAAGCAAGACGCGTGAGCTAACTTTACTTCTCTTGTTTTATTTTTTTATGTGTACTTTTAATATAGGCGACCACAGGCACTCCGTTAGCTCTATTCAGATGGTTTGTAGTTTGGTGCGAGTTATAGTTAGTTATTTTAGGTATTGGTTTATTTGAGTTCAACCTACATTCGGTTAGGATTATCAGATCTATATCTGTTCCAAGGTTGAGTAAGTTTAGTTGAAGATCTTCAAAATTAGAGTAGACAGATCTAATGTTCTGCGAAACAATGGCAAAGTCGGATGAGTTAGGCGCTATATGCTTAGTAAAGTCAGCGATATCACAATCATCACTTGAGCTATTTCGGAATTGTCTATGTCATTCAAAGTGAGCAGAGTATTATCCATTTAGATAAGTTTTATAAATGCCGGATAACGTAATTATATTCGTATTATTATTTCGTGTGTGGATACGGGTGGATGTATGTGTCTGTGAGTGTGTAGAGGTATGTGTGGTTTGTGTGTTGTGAGTTTGGTATCCGGATTGACTGTAGGTTTGAGTAATGAAGAATGAGTGTTAAGGCGCGGTTGGTATGTGTTCCACGCGCGCCTCAAAGAGATGTCAGCACGATTGACGGGGCCCGATAGGGCCGAAGCCTGCCAGGATAGCGGGATCGTCTGAAAGGGTTACCGCTGCCCTGGAACTGGGCTAAAGAAGGAACACGGGTGGGTTTTAGTCAGTAAGAGTCTGACACTCCCTTCCGCTCCACCCCGAGCTGGAGGGGTCATTCGCTCAAAAAAAAAAAAAAAATTTGGCCAGGTCACGCGCAAGAAAGTGTAGTCGACCTCCTCTTGCAGTTAACTGTTCAGATAGGTATATTGGTGTATTCTCATTTGTCTTAAACCCGAGATGCTTCGCACATAGTTTTCCATTTTGTTTTCTATTAGGCTTCAGTCGACCTCAAGTGGTCTGATTTAAGAACAGTTGACGTCAGCTCACCCAAAATAGGGCTGTTTTCTGTGCTAGATCGTTTGTTTTATACTCGATATATGTTACTAATATCCGGTTTTGTGATATTACAGCCGACTTCGTTGGCACATGTTTATAAGGTCTTCTTTGGATTCTTTAGCTATTTTTCGGACATTTTTTATTTCGAAATTTGCCTTTCTGCTACCTCTTTGCAGGTTTTGTCCTCTAATATTGCGATGCAGTTTCTATCCTTTTTTGATTGATCTTCTTCTCTTTAGATGCTCAATTTTTCATTTCCTCCATTCCGAGTACCAGGAGATAATAAGTCAGAGAAAATATGCTGCAGCTGGTTGGCAGTTGTTGTATGTTGTCTTCCTGGATGTCTAGTAGTAGTACTAGTCAGTTATTTGTATTACAACGAACTGGGCAACCTTGATTGAGTAAAATAGGCTTAAGTAACAGGAGAAGATAAATGCAAGGAGGTCCGGCGTAGGCTGACGTCCGTAGAGATAAGGTATTGTAGCAGTGTGATGTGCAGATTTGTTTACACACACAGCGGTGTTCCACTCCACATGGCAAGCTGCCCTCGAAGGTCCAATGACTCGCAGGTAAGCGGGACTTTGCACTTATTAGGGGCGTTGCCGTGCGCGTGGGCGGGTAAATTAATAAACAGTCTTTCTTGTTTTATATTACGAATATAAAACAAAAAAGACTGTTTTACATCATGTAAGTTCAACTATAGCAAGATAGTAATGGAATAACAAAAGGTGCAAATGTTTCAGTCATATTATGATATGAATCAAAACGAAAAATATCATTTTATTTTACACTAGCTTCTGCCCGCGGCTTCGCCCGCGTGGATGTCGGAAATTTACCCACGGGAACGTGCTAACAGGATAAAATGTATGTGTTTCCCCAGAATGCCATCTATGTCGCGGGCCCTTTGTGGCTAATTACAATAGAAAACCAATTGTGTCTCATTAGTGGTGATTAAGAGGGTACCTATATGATATCTTTACCTAAGCACCTAACTAATTAAAAAAAAAAACTCAATAACAGAAAATTAAATACCTACCTACCTAAATAAACCTATTTCTGATGATAACTAATCTAAACTCAATAAATAAGCAAAATCCCTAAAAACTAATATCTATACGAATGACTAAACCTACCTAACAGTATTATAAAATAACCTACGGTCACTACGTACACTATCAAATATACTACCTATACTTTAAAATTAAAATCTATACCTACGACTCATATAAAAATAAACCTAAATAACTCTAAAAACTAAAAGGAATAAAAATGAACTCCACTGAGGGTGACCCAACCTACGACAAACTTAGTATTTGCGGTTGGTACAGTACAGATAGTGGTAATCGGGTATAGGGATTGAACCGCAAAATTAAGTTTGTTTTTTATTGTATATACTTTTCCGGGATAAAAAGTACCCAGTGTGGTGCCCAGGATATTAAAGAATAATTATACCAAGTTTCATCGTAATCGAACCGGTAGTTTTTGCGTGATGCCTGAACAAACAGACAGACAGACAAAATTTTTTTAATCACATTTATATAGGTTCGGTGTCGGTCAAGTAACATGCTATTTATTTTTTGGATATTTTCAATGTACAGAATTTTCACTTCTACAGATTTATTATAAGTAATAGATACTACAGAAAAACAAAACTCTAAGAAACGTAGTACGTGCAATTCAAGTAAGAAGAAATTCTCTTACATGTTGTATTTTGATACACTGAAACGAGACATACGTGTGTCCAGTCTCTCGTGTCGAGTTGGTGAATAACCCCTTTTTTACATCGTTCTCACATATTATAAATTCAACATTAATGATGTAACCACTATTTTTGTAACTGTATAATTTAAAAGAGTGCCCATGGAGTTTCTTGCCCGTCTGTTGCCTTAGGTACCTACTACGCTTTGGAATGGGCACCTAGTTTCATAATAATATTTCTGACTGACCAACTCCTTGACAATTCAAAAGTGCCTGTAAATGATTTAATTGAACACTGACTGAAACTATTAAATTAGCGTTCTGTAATTGTATATTATGAGACAGTACACAGTATTTTTCATTACTAATTTTCGTGTAGACAGAAGCCTAAACAACTTTTCCGATGCTTTCAATTTGCTATGATGATTAAAATATGTAGTGAATCAGAAAGCTTTTATTGCGCCAACTTGCATTGCGAATCAATGAATCATATTGTTTGAACAACCCAGTTGACGTTCGTCTCATTAGCTGTTGTGATATCAAGTATTTTGTTTAGCATTCTCATCGCGTTACATTAATAACTTTTATAAACATCTATCTCAATGATAGAGAACGACTATATTATGTTGAGTGGGAGTTTGTAATTGTTCTTGCACAACTAAGCCCATTGTCTTGCACGATATTGTCACTATATGTAGTAGTTCGCATGCTTACCACAAAGAAAGACGCCAATATATTGTTTTAATTCGGCGACACTCGGAAGTGCCCCTAACAACTTTCCTAGGAATATATTGTTTTCCTTTTTCTCAGGATGATTACTGTAACAAAGAATGTTAGTAGCGTGTTAAACAGGTGTTGCTTATAGTATTATACCAATAACGATATACGTGATTAGGAAGGCGATTGAATGGAAAATTATATACACATACAAGTACTTACTCACGTTTTGGCGGAACCTAGATCGAAGGTGGTTACATTAGTCGCTCTTGCATTTTCATTTTTATCTGGAAATATAAAGGTTTTGATATTAATACAGGTTGGTAGGGTCATACCTAGTATATTAAAGTACCGAGTGGTCTCCTAATAACCCCACTCCATTAGTATGTTTGGTTAAAAGAAGGGGGAAGTGGAAAAAGTAGGGAGGCTTTTCAGTTTCATAATTTTGAGGACTTCTTTTTCAAGATTTGTAATTTGTAGCTACTATGATGATCAATAAATTACGATAACTTGTTTCTCGATACATCCATTGTGAAAAGTTTTAGTTTGGTACTATTCAGTTATACATGATCATTTGTTTTATGAGTTGTTATTAGCTACTTTAGTTCCACAAAGAAAATAAAGGAAACTAAACCTTCACAAACAGTACGTAATCGTACAAGTGTGTTATGGATCAGTTTGATTCGGTTTAGACTTCCCAGGACCGGAAACATCCCAGCACATCCTAAGTAATTCAGAACACCAGGTTATGGTTTTAATACATTTTTAGGGTTCTGTACCCAAAGGGTGCCAACGCGGGATCCAATTACTAAGGCTGCACTGCCCGTCCATCTGTCACAGGGCTGTATCTTTAAAACCGTAATAGGAAGCCACCTGAAGTTTTCACAGAGGGTATACTGTGGCAGATACAATAACAAACAGATACAATAAAAATAAAATAAAGTTAAACATGAAAGGCCCATACAAGAAACGTGTTTATTTCGGCGTTTTCTGTTCGACCTTAATAACGGCAATATAAATATATTTTATAAATGTAGTGTTCAATTATGTGGGTACGAAAGTACGTAACTGTTTATGAAAGTGGGTTGAGAAAGGCAGTAGAAATGTAGATGATGATGGTTATCATCTTGAAGCTTGTACCGTGTATTCTGGTGACGTTTGAGGCCCTTTGTACACGACAAGGTTTCTTTACGGTATGGTATATAAACCATGTAGAAAAAACGTGTCTGTCAAAAATCTCCCATAGTGATCCATACAACACTGATGACCGTGCGAATAAACCGTAGTTTTTAACGGCAAGAAAAACTTGTGTTTACAAAGGGCCTGAGGGTCATAAATGTCCAGGGGTGAACGTCTTTTGTCTAAAATGGTGAGTGTGCAAAAATGCATACCATTTGGGGTTCTAATTTTTATTTCTATCATATCACATTGTCACATGATGAAACAAATGCCGGTTGACACGCACATATTAGTTACTTTACAGCGGGGTAGTTGCGAAACATACTAACAGTAGGCCTAGGCTTTCATTATGACAGTTCAACAATATTCACTGCAATATTTACGTTGTTGACCAGACAAATTTTACATAACATATGAAGCAATGGATTAGCATATAATATCCTTCAAAGTGATTGATAGTGTGTTACGGAATTAGGGTGTTAGTTAGGTTCTATTTGTGTATTCAGTTTCTTTGTAAATAATGGGTAGGTTTTATTTATTAACTTATTGTTCTATTGTGGTCTACCTTTGATCGTTAACAACTTAATTAATTCTTTTAGCAGAAAATGTCATCGTTCTCTTTGTATGCAAATACGCACGATTACTTACTTACTAACTAAATTCGAAACGAAACTGGCGAAATGTACCTACTTCTGCCTAACCCTTTGGGGAAAACAGGCGTGATGTTATGTAAATTCGCCCTGTGATTCGACTGGTTTCAACATAATTTGATAGTTTTTCACAGAGAGTGATAACACAATTTAACAAAATTATAATACTACGACTCACCCGCCGAAAACACTCGAAAAAATATTCCTTGTACTTGTGATTTAACCATTTTACTTAATTCACTAACGGCTCCATAAGGATATGCACTAAAAATCCTATTTAAATTATAACTTTCGCTAGACAGGTCGAAACAACTGATGTGATACAAATCAATCCGTGTTAAACATTTAAAAATGCAAATAATTCAGTTTTCCTTAAAATTGAGACGACGCGACCAATGACAACCGTGCACCGAAGATAAATAATAATAAGTCAAGGTTTGTTACTAATATATATCGAGTTCGGTCAAAAGTACCAAATAACAAAGGCTACTTATTATAATTAAGTATGATTTGCTTCTAAACGCGGATGAGCTAACAAACTGTTTTGCCTAACAAAGGATTAGCCGTAGGACTTATTTCTTTTTACCGCATAATAAAGTGGCCAATTATGAACCCAATGTTGAAGAACATAATAATATTTAGAAAAACCCGCAAAGTACGAGTTGGACTAAGGGTTCCGTACCACACACTAATGTCTGCAAAAAAATGAGGTTCCTTGTTGTGGTGGGATTAGGAATCCTAATGCCACACAAGACCTCATTTCAACACCTCATTACAAAAGTTTAAACTTTTGAAATGAGGTGAACATGGGTTTGAAGTTTTTATTATTTGCCACGGTAGCGACTAAAGTTGTTTTGAGAAAATCAGATGTTTTCTTTTCTAGCTACGATGCAGGCCTGTGACTGGACTGACAGATAGGCAGACGGCGCAGGCTGTCCCGACGTCCCCTTGGCACTCTTTGGGCACGGAACTCTAAAATTGTTTTTTATTTTTATTTTACACGCAGCCTGACACGTTTGAAAAACATAAGAAACAATCAAACTGGACCTGTTTAAATTATTGGTATCTTGGTATTTAGTAAATACAGGTTTCGAAGGACGTTGGCAGCTTCATCAAATACGTGTTTTCCCTAAACTATCCGGAAAAGAATCGGAGTTACCGACATAGCTTACAGAGTAAGCAAACTGAAGTGGCAGTGGGTTGTCCATGTTTATCGAAGGACCGATAACCGGTGGAGCAGACGAGTCCTGGAGTGGAGACCACGTATCGGCAAGCGTAGTGTGGGACGTCCCCCAGCTAGATGGACGGACGACCTTAAGAAAGTTGCTGGGTCGGACTGGATGCGGAAGGCGGAGAACAGGGTGTGGTGGCGCAGCCTGGGAGAGCCTATGTCCAGCAGTGATAGCCAGCAGCGATAGGCTGACTTGATTGATTTGATTGTGTTTTGTCAAAAAAAAACAAAACAGCCCTGTCTGCTCAAAAAATAATAATAGGAAAAGTTGGATTTTGCTTGTTTAGTCTCGAGTAATAAGTAAATACAGCTGATAGGATGCTGTAATATTATAACGTTATTGAAGGTAAGCAAGTAAATAAATATTGAGGCCGACATTGCTATTGGAATGATAAGAGCACACACAATACTTAAGTGCTCTTGAAAGTCCCTTTTTTAGACTCTGAGCAAAAAGTAAATATTCAATATAAGAACTTTTATCAGAGTATCTAATGATTAGCTGTTTTGAGGAAATGATGACCTTTTGCCAATTTGCAAAGTAAGCATCCTATTTTTCAATCTTAAATAAATTCGTTCAGTTAATATTATATAAAATATAAGTAGTTGTCTTACCTACTACCAGCCTACGGATAAAATATAACTTTTAAACATTCATTCAATGTTGGTTCCTCAGTCTAATTTTAGAAAACATACTCTTACGTAAAACAAACGTAAACAACTCCCTAGGGCAACCATTTACGACTACGCTAACTGTTAAAAAGAAATAAAACAAATCCGACAGCCGGGGCAATCAGTACTTATTATTTAATTACTGTAAAGTTAAGTAATTTATATCAATTACAATAGGCCCAGATTACGTAACCTATGAACTCATCAACAAATGAATTTTGTTTACTTTATTTCCAAAAACTCGAACAAAAGTCGTTATGCGGGACGAATGTTATGACCAGTTAAAAGCATTGTGAATTATATTAACTTTGTCGAGGTGTCGACGACAAAAGTTTAAAATTAATGTTAAAAGGTCGCAAGAAATATATATTGGAGTAATGTCATTGTCTTCTAATAGCCTAACTGTTAAATGAATGATACAAAAACGGGAGTGACATTTATGATTATGAGTAGGTAGGTGTTGTGTACTTGTGTATCATGAATTCATGACTGACTTTAATATGAGTGCGCATAAAAGAGAATAGCCAGCCGTCATAATGAACACGAAACTATTAAATATCTCCTCTATTGTCGCTGGAATGTAAACGTGTTAATGTAATGTAATGTAGGTTCTATTGAAATACCTTTTTTTGTGTATATGTCATAAATTAAATTTGTTCTTGCCCTTTTCCATTGTGAACTTTATTTATTTAACCGCGTCTTTACATGGATTAATTTATTTTTGAAATACAGTGTGGTGATTAGGTTATTACATTAATTGAAACCACGTATCCTACATTATGTATTTTAAACACACAATTAAAATAATTAATAACAATTAACGTCTAACATTCTAGCGGTGGGACCTTTTTTTTCGTTTGAGTATATAACAACATTAAAAATACCATAAAAGTCGTACCTACCAAAAAGTCTCATGCATCAAGATCAAAACATTATAGTAATTATTTTCATAATTTTTTACGACACTACGCGTACGGGATTTGATTTTTGAACAGGGAATTTAATTTAGAGTAAAAAGTGTTGATTTTGTTGTATTCCCTTTATATAATGTTCCGTTTCAAATGACATGATCAATATAACCTTGAATTTTGAAAGTGTCATGATCACATCTTTCAAAAAATATTTAAAAAAGTTATACTTTGCCGATTCTATATTAATTAAAAATAACTAGAATAAAATAGAATATAATTTTAATTAAAACGATTATCATTTTTTTAGAGCGATAATCGCCGTTCGTGTATCATATGTCAAACAAAATAAATTACCTAGGTTGCAGGTTATATTCATTTTTTTGAAAATCACTGAATCCCGGGTTTTGTTTACAAAAAAAAACTTTTGTAGGAGTTAATATGATAAGAGTAGTCTATAAAAAACCAAGTTTGACTTTAATGAAGCATGGTACGGGATTGCATACATCCATGTGCATTGTCCTTTGAGATGAATTGTTAATACCATCTTTCCGCGCGTGTCTAGTGCCTTATTATCCAGGACTGGTTTATTTCGTGCCAATTTTTAAGCTATTTATTTTGTTAGAAGAATTCAGTTTTCTATTTTAGTAAAGTGGATTATTTTATTGTTTTAACAGACTGATAATAACTTGTGATAGCCTAAACACCACACTAACTAAGAGTTCTTTATTTCATTCATAGGGTAGGTATATATCTCTACTATTATTATTATATAATTGATGAATATACATTGTTTAATAATATAAATCTAGGTACTATTCTATGACACTCGATTGAAATAAGAACAATGGAGATATTCAAAATAAAACCTCATTGAAATTTGTAACGAACGCGTCTTGGCGCTACTGAAATATGCAAGGCATCGGAACATTTTATTGAAATTTTCTTTATGAAAGTACCGTCTTGGTCTTGGTTTGCAGCTATACCGAAGAATCTATGTTATTAGCTCTCTACAGTCCGGTTGTAGAGAGAATCCTGACACCTGTCAGTGCGAAAATTGTATTACCTAGCTAATAAAAATCAAAGGAGATGTTTCAAAACAGGCCTAGTATATGTACCTACCTTACCTCGAAAAATCGAGAAAAATCCCTGGAATTCGGGAAAAATACAGATAAATTGCATAAGTGCATATTTTTCTTGTAATCATTTGATATTATTATCAATTATTTTTACTCTTAGGCTTCGACTTTAGGTACTCTGTGGTTAAAAAACAATGACAGTATACCATAGATCGACCATTGATCATAAATCGTGAACAGTCTCCTGTCACATCTTGTCAGACTAAAAGTACGGTAACGTAGTGATTCTTTTTGACAGTGTAATATGACAGAACTAAAACACATAAACCGTCAATAATCAATCAACATGACAGCTTACCGCCATGACGGGTTTTTGTTGTGTGTTCCAATTTCAAGTGTACATTCTTGTGCTTTACTACCAAACAAAGCCAATTTCTATTAATTGGATGATTGAAAACTGTTTTAATTATGTTTCCCCATTTTTTAGAATGGTGTACAAAGACCTGGCCGGGGCTCCATACATTTTGAAACATCTCCTTTGCAAAACGTATTCGGTTGCATAAAACTGTCAAGTGTCAAGAACGCATTATCGTCAGCTGCATTGTAATCAGATTGAGACCAGATGATACCGTGTCGCTTTATAGGCAAACAGAAGACACGTGTCATAGAGCCACTTGCAAGCGATATCCTGACGCATGATTTCAGGCAGCTGAAACTTCTTTATACGCTTTATGTACGTCTGTTGGCACTGGACTTCTCCTAAACGGCGGCACCGATTTTGATGATTTTAATGTGTGTGTTCGAGTGGGTGGTTCCTGGATGGTTTAAGCTAGTATAAAATATGGAAAAAGGCAAAGCAAAGCATCACATCACAACAAAGGTTACAAACCGGAAAATAAGATTTTCAAAACTCTTAAGACGCAAAGGTCCCGAAAACCAGCTACTTTAAAAACGAAAGAATACATGAGAGTTTTATGACAAAACACATCGCAGCTATGTATGTTGAATAGAATTTTTCACAGGATCAGGATAAAGTTGGCACAGGACCAGTGTGTCGCGTCTCGAAGGCGGGACCACGCAGTTCGCAGTATGATCATATCTTTTTGGATCTAACAATCTTTTCGTTGGTTCCGGTAAAATTGAGAACTATATTTCAAAGTAAGAAAATGTTATTACTTAAGAATTGTTGTGAAAATACAATATTGTAACTTTGAATGCCTTTTAAGATATTAATCCTGTAAAAGTGTAAGCTTCATTGGCTGAATTTCATTCATTTGACAACATAAAAATGTATAGTCCAAGCTCCCGGAGCGATCAGACATAACTTATTTTCACATAGATGAAACCTTAGTTTCTCAGTAGCGTCTCTTGTTCTTTGAATACCTGCGTGCTTGTGGAGCTCGCCTTGTGACACCTGGGCAGGTGCCAGGTAAGAAAGGTAACTAAAAATAAGAGTTACTTAACCTAAATTTATATGGCTGAGTTTTATATATGTTTTATAGAATATTATTCTAAAATAGCATCACAAGTGTCAGACACTTTCCATGGACTAAAACTTTTGTCAGACGCTTTAAAGCTCCACAAAAAATAAATGAACTTTACTTATTTTCACATGTCTGATTTTTAAATAATAATAATAATATCCCTGGACATTTCACACAAATATGTTGTTAAGGTTACAAAGTTATATTTCATTAGTCAGACAAATTGTAGTGACCAAACATAAACACAAAAATTATTACAATTTTGTTATAAGATATTCTGATACTGATACTGCGATAATTATGTTAGGACATATGCATAATTTGAAAAATGATGATTCGAATGTATGGTTATACGTAGGCACCGGAAATAACCAAAGATACATTAATTTAACAAAAGTTTACAAGCACTTGAGACCACCTTTAGTGTGAATTTTGCCAGGATTTCCTGCATTGACTGAATTTGAGTTTAATCCCGCCTTTTTTAAGAAAGCTAAACCAAGACCATTTAATATATTAATGAAGAAACATGAATATCAGCAAGCTTTTATGCAATTTCGAGATCCAGAGTCGTTTACCGATGAGCATAGGTATACAAGAAGATACTTTCAATAAAATACAAACATCTATCTACGAAATTTATAGTGTTCCTATATACTCGACGTTGACGCTGCCCGGCTTCAGTTGTTTTAAAATAATTACAAAAGAAAACCAGTATCATTTTCATTGGTTTTATGGTGACCAATTACCAGGAGACGTTAGTGAATCCCTTCAAGAATCAGGTACTGTACTTTGATTTCAAGTTTAAAAAAATATATACTTACAGTTTCATGTTTTCTAATGTTTTGATCTATTTTTTAAAGAAGAAGCTGCCAGCATCCATTGTATAACAGTATGAGAGTTTTTCACCATACGCTCATGTGAATGTAGCGAAAAGGCCAAGCCATATATTTTGACTAAGGTGTAGAGTTTGCGAAGTTAGGCCTTGTAGAGTTAGGGCGTGTAGAGTTACAAGCTTGGCTCTACATGAGATATGATTACTTTTTGACAGTGTGAGCTACATGGTCTCGTCTTGGCAACATTTAACATGAAATGTTTTTGTGGGATTTCATTTCTTTTTGTAAGTTGCTTATATTATTCGTAAGTACTTATTAATATTATTCGTTAGTACTTATAGGTAATACAAGTATAATAATGTAGTGAAGAATATTCTGAAACCATATTATACACTTTTATCCCGTAATGCAAGGGTTTGAGGGATGTATTTTTTTTAAATTATGTTTTAATTTGTAAGAAGAATGTACTTGTATAATTTTCAGATCTCAAGCATGAAATTAAGTTTGTATGGCAAAACCGAAACAAATCATTCCTTAATTTAAAGGGTAGGGGGTGATTTACTAAAAATTCAGAAATACATTATCTTATTATTTATAACAAGGACCCCCTATATATATATTTAAAAGACCTCTAGCATCAAAATTTACGGAAGTCTCATACAAACTTTCACCCCCTAGTTTAAGTTTGGTAAAAGTTTCAAGTTTTAAGATTTTTGTTGTTGTTTGTGTACTATTACTAGCTTACATACCAAATTTCAGCTTTCTAGGACTTCAGGAAGAACCTTAAGAATATGGATAATCATCAGTGAGCCAGTGAATCAGTGACGAAATCGGGGTATTTTAGATATCAATAAAATCTAAAGTATAAGAGCTATGCAATTGAAACTTTATAGGTTTAATAAGTCAACCACTGACATCATATCCCGAAAATTTTGTTTATCTGGTATAATCCAAACCCAAATTAAGAAGGTTCAAAAATACGACAAAGTGCTTCGAGAAAAGGTAGGTAGTGCCCTTGCGCTTCGCTTGGCTCGTCTTGGCGGGGGCACTCCCGTGCCCCCAAATAAAAATCAGCCATATAAATTTAAGTTAAGTAACTCTTATTTTTAGTTACCTTTCTTACCTGGTACCTGCCCAGGTGTCACAAGGCGAGCTCCACAAGCACGCAGGTATTCGAAGAACATGAGACGCTACTGAGAACCTAAGTTTTCATCTATGTGAAAATAAGTTATGTCTGAACGCTCTGGGATCTTTTAAAACTCTGGTTACGAATAATCTAATTTGAATTTGATTATTGAAAAAGATATTTTGGAAACAGAATCTCAACGCAAATTACAGAATACCTATTTTTAAAAGAAGCCTTTGCCGAGTTACATTTACATAACCGGATACAAATATTTTACTTTATGTTAATATTTGAAAATGTTATAAGATTTTGTCTGTATTTGCATACTTACTGTGGGTAAATTGCATTTATCATATCAATTGTTCATTTGTCAAATAACCTTAGTAGTATATTAAGGTCTCCAGTCGGGGTATAAAAGGATATGTACGTATATATCGACTATTATACATAGTTTAAACATAATATTTCATGTGCCAGGTTGGCGAACAGGCCATTGCTTCGGCCTATACACCGTTAAATTTTGATCGTTTTAATCCTTAAAAGGGGTCACTGTACTCATCATTATGAACAACTTTAAAAAAAGTAAAAGTTGTTCATAATGATGAGTACAATGACCCCTTTTAAGGATTAAAACGATCAAAATTTAACGGTGTATAATGCAAAATGTTTACTACCGCCCGCCGCCATGGGGTTTTCGCTGCACTGTCCTTCCATGTTTATTAACAGTGTCATGTGAAACCGTTTTAAAAGTCAATTATTTTTAAAATAATAACCGTGTATTGGAACCGTCACGGCCAATTGGAACCGTGCACCTAGCTTCAGACGTTTCATAAGTAGTTGTATGTGAAATATCTTTTCGTTTTTTTGGTTGCGAATCTTTGAGTCACCGTTATAGTTATACCACACGTGTAAATACTTTAGTTGCCGATGGCGTCGATTATCTTGAAGTGGGATGATTCCAACTAGTATTTTCGTTATCATTCGCCATTTATCGAACTCTTTTGTATAGTGATATTGATACACTTGAAACGGGGTAAAACCTCATTAACAAAGGCGTTGTTTCGTAGGTAAGTATTGAAATAAATCTTACCTACCTAAGCAAATGTCAATAAAATTGAAATGCTGTTTTGTCTTATTTTTTTCTTTTTATTGACAGCATTCCGAAATCAGAAATTCAATCCGCCTAGCCGGCTTTTCCCAACTATGTTGGGATCGCCTTGCAGTCTCACCAGATGCAGCGATTACCTATCTGAACTCCACAACCCAGTTATTAGGTAATACCCCCCCTTGGTACGATTGGTTGTCAGATTTTCGGGCTACTGATAACCCGTAACGACTGCCAAAGACCTACGAATGGCAGCCGTGACTAACGGCTTAACGTGATTTCTGAGTCATCAATTAAAGTTATCGATTAATCTTCTATATTATATAAAAAATAAATGCTCTTCTTTGGTAAGCGCATCACTTGAGAATGGTTGGATCTATCTGGCAAATGAAGAATGAATGAAAATGTTTGTAATAGTCCGAATTAGGTAGTTAGAGAAAGAAAAAATTGAAAAAAAATCGGATAACTTTTAAATTTGGGTAAAACTGAACGTCCTGTTTTCCTAGCTAAAAAAACTTTTAAAGTGAAGGTGAAATAGGTAACTTTTTCATCCGGGCCAAACCGTAGATTGTTTGAGATTTTAGTACTACGTGAATGTCAACTGCTTATCAACTCTCGGGCATAACAACAGAAGCAAAACCGTTTCTGTTTTATGTAGTTAGGTACTATGCCAATGTCAACTACTTCCAGTGCAATAACATGAACTAGGCAACAGGAATATATAAAGAAAGAAAGAAAGACACAGGAAATTCAAATAGTAAAAAAAGAGCATTTAAAACTAACAAACTTACATTTAAACAACCAAAAAAAGTAAATAAACCAAAATAGGTACCTGTGCGAGGCCAAAAAGGATTCACATTTGCCAGGCTATGTATTCGACTTTCATTTAAAAAGCGAAGTTTCTCTTAGTCTTCTGTACCACAGTACAATATTTAACAGTATTTTTTTAAATGTATAGTTACATAAAAAATACTACAGTAAAAAAAACAAGCGAGGTGCAAGAAACCGTCAAACATGAACATGAAATGGCGAACCCTTTAATTTTTAAGTTATTTCTTTTTTATTATTTTATGTTACACACTGTAAAAATTTCAACTGCCTACCCATTATGGTTCAAAAGATACTGCCCTGTGACGGACGGATGAACGGATGCACTGGGACAGCAGAGCTTTAGTATTAAGGTCCCGTTGGCACCCTTTGGGTACGGTCCCCTAAAAAAAGCAGAAAATAAAAATTCGATACGCATGATATTCGTTTTTTTTTATCCATAATCCCAAACAATCTCTGAAAACAGCCAGTTTTAATCAGTATGAGCTGAATTCCACTATAATAATTAAGTGCCGTTCGTTGGGAGGATGTACCGACAAGCCATTGTTGCTGGCTATTAAAACAAAAACATTATGCCTAATTGGATGTACGAGTATTATAATAACTTGAGCGACAGTACCTAGCGGAGAACAATCATAGGTACGTACCTACCTATTCCCTCTATAGTTTGCTCTATTTCCTGTTATTTTTTGTACACATTCACACTTAAATAAGGATGTCGAAGTAGTAGAATATATTAAAGTCGGTACTATATTTTTTTACGATACGTTTTTTTTTTAAATAAGTTGGTCGGAAATTGTCTCTAAAGAATACAAGACGGAAATAGACAATGTGACTAAAATATAGACTTACCAACATCACAGTTATTGGCGGTCATCTTCCGAGACACTGGGCACAACTCAGCAAACAGTTACGCTCTCACGTAATAAATACTTATTTACTAATTAAAAAATACACTGAACTTGAAAGCGCTTCAGCGTACGCACATAGTTTATGTTGAAAGCACAGCGGTCACTTTACTCGAGAGTCGGAAGGCGACCGAGGAACCCGTGTGATCTCGTTTAGCGTCCTTCCAATAATACTATCCGCCGCATGCGCACTGCGTTCAATTGCCATAATAGAAATTACATTAATCACTGGACGTCGAAATATGCCGATGCTACAAGTATGTGCCGCACAATCGCCACAGTTTGAAAATAAGCGTGTAACAATTATTCAACAAGAATCGTGAGCAAGACGCGGGTGACGAACCTACGACGTCATCACTCTATGTTTTCACATTTGAACAATAAATAGGAAACTACTTTTTCACAACTCTTCGGTTCTTAACAATGGTAGGTAGTTATTGCCTTTTTATGGCTCTCCATATTATTTTAATAGTAAATGTAGACATGCAGTTTTATTTTTCATAATATTTTTTTTCTTGCCGGTAAAATTGCACAATGTTTTACACATTGTACAATTTATATACTTATAATTCAGTAAATATAAAATGCTTAAGACAAAATTTATGTTTCAATATTGTATTGATTAAAAACTTATTTATCAAATAAATATTGCTATAAACTGGCTTTGCAAGCAACTAAATTAAATAGTTTAGTTTGTTGAATGAGAAATGCTCGCATAAGGTGAAAAAATTGTTCCAATGTTCTTACATTGTTCCGTTTATATCCTAAGTTTTACTGTGGATAAACTATAAATAAAATAAGTTTAAAAAACTTTGGCATTATTATAATAAAGCGTTTATTTAATTTATTTTAATATTCATCAATTGGCACGAAACATTTCAAAATGAATAAAATTAAGAGATTATTTATCTCGTCACTAGAGCGTCGACTTGCCGGACAATGAATTAAAACAGGGCCGCCACTTCACAGTTCTACTGTAGCAAATATGTTACATAATGAATTAGCTTGAGACCATTCATCATTGTACGGCCCTTTGTGCGTCAAGCCTATAAAATATTAATACAGTTGTTTAAAAAGACATTAGTGTTATTGATACCTGCTCCTAAACAATCGTTAGTAAGTATGTGAATTTAAATAACTGAGTAATAGGTATCCAATACACCTATTTATTTCATTTAAGAAATATTTAAATAGATAACAACGTCCTTGTTACAGAAAGATACTCATTCATGTTAGTTCAACCGACTTGGCATTGGCACAAATTCAATAGACTTTTATTTTTAGTTAAGTATTTCGAGTCGTTACCAACAAGATTTATGAACAAAATTTTATTAAAACATAAAATAATGATTACAAAAAACTTTCATTTGGAGTGTCGTAAAAAATGCCAACCATGCGCTCTAACAAATGATAAAAACTAGTGTACATTGGCAAAACGTCACGTATTCAAAGCCTGAAGCTATTTGGTCACACAAAACGGGCTATTAACGTCGAGAGCTCCGCATTGATGGCTATATTTTGTTCGTGTCACGCAAAAAAGAGATATGTTTGTGCAGTTGCATCAGCTTGCAATCTCCGTGTTCGTTAGGAGCGCTAGCAAAAGGAAGTCATTCCGGCGGTAAACAATAACGCACGGTCGGAAACGTCTTTCACGCTAGACCGACTCCGTCGAGTTGGCAAACGGCGAGTCTGTAAAGAGCGGGCAATTTGCGCGGTAACACCCGCCGGATACTAGCTGCTCATTAACTATGAACGCCGTCATCAACGACTCTTCTTCAGCAGAAAAAACGGCGTTTAACAGTAGCACTCTCGACGAGTAAACGGTGCGGTGAGGTGCTTTTGAACGGCCACCGCTACAAAGTGCATATAAATTGCGCTGCGAAATTGAAGCGGAGATATGAAAGGAGTGGTAAACTTTTGAAAGACAGGCCGAGGGCAACCCGCTTTGAAATCTACAGGTCTCTATAAGACGCAAAGGGGGTGGTTTACTAGCGAATAGTTGCTATCGCTATGTAGCTGAAAAAAAAACTTATTTAAGCGACACGACTGGTATGCGTTTACTTAACCTTAGGGAAGCTGCACACGCGATCATTATGTAATTTTTATTTTGTTAGCATATAATTAAAACATACCTACGTAAAGTCAAGCATTTTCAAGTGTTTTTTACTCACACTAAATTTACTTTCCCTCCAAGAATGAGAGAGACGAGGAATCGTTTATCTTGGCGATAGTAGACCCCTTTAGCATATTTAACATGCATGAACTCTTTCTTTACAAATGCTCCCCACGTTACCGACGGAGAGCTCGCGGCTAATCAGATCTTCAAATGACAACTTTTTGTGGGCTGCCATTGACTATAAAATACTTATCTCTTCGCTCTTTAAAACAGGAATCGCTGCAATACAATGATTTTCTTTATATTCTTTTGAATATCGTAAAGTTTGCAGTAGCGCGACTGTTGTAAAGATAGACTGGACCAGAGGACGTGTGCTGTATTTTCAGGTACATTTTAAAATATTAAGCTGATAATGTTAAATACTTTATGGAATAGTAACCTACCTATAGAACGCAGACGTTGTAGTCAAGCGTGTAGTTAACATGCATCGTTTCAGTTCAAACAAAAAGCCTGCTTGTACAAATATCAAATCATAAAGTGAAGCGGGATCTGGGAGGGTGATATTGTGGTTCATTGTTGGCGGCGGAATTCCGCTCTATGAAAAGGCGTGTGTTTGAATGATACAAATGTAGCCTACAGAACGGATTAAAAGCCTAAGTCCTTATGTAGTTCAGTTCGAGCTAACTGCAAATGATAGCGTGTTTTAAAGGAACAAACTCGCCTATCGGTTCTATGGAATAACAAACGATAATCGCACGTTTGGTAAACACCTGTGGCCCACGACCAAAGCCTGTTGAGTACTTCACAATCCCTGAATGGTGGAATGATATTCCTAGGTGCTCCGTGCTGGTAAAGGATTCCTTGTAAACTGTTGTAAAGTGCTCAGTTCAAAGCTGTAACCACTGAGTTGTTACTTGAAATGCTCCAGCCTCAAGAAACAACTCAGTGGAACATTGCCCGGGCCTCATTTACGGTTAGTCACAAATGTCAATATTTTTAATATGATGCCTACTATATAATCACGTATGTACCTGGAGTTTACGAGTATGCTCAGTAGTTGAGCTTACGACTATACAAGACCAAAGTAGCAGAAAGGTCATTAAAAAAAATTGATAATGTTTCCGAAAATTCTCGTGTAAGATTTTTTCAAAGCGGTTATAACCGGCCCCTGGCTTAAGCTACTTTGAAACCTCAAACGCCGTTCAGTTTGAGTGGACATACTCTTGCATATGCTTCTCGTTCGCTTCAAACCCCACTGAAAGACAACTTGTTTACATTTTTCAACTCATCTCGCTGAATAGCCTTTAGTGAAACCACAGGAAATGTCTATAATGTTTGCTATTCATTTCTGGAATGAAAAAGCTTAGATGCACCATGTTTGTGCAGGTGTGATGTAACGACTAAGGTTTTGTTAATATTAAATATTTGTCTTCTCGAGTTTTTATCGTCAGATAACGCATAGTTTTTTTTTAAACCACGATCCTTTTATGGCTGCATTGTTATTTTCTTAAATGTATAAAACCGTGGTGAATGGCATAATCCACCTATAATATTCTCACTGCCGGGTCACAGGCTTCCTCTCTATGAGAGGGAGTGGGCCTTAATCCACCACGCAGGCCCAGTGCGGGTTAGAATTTCTACGAATTTTTGGTTTTGCCGGACATGCTGGTTTCCTCCAGATGTTTTCCTTCACCGTTTCGAGAGCAGTGTTAATGAAATTAAATAGACAAAGTAAAGTAAGATAAGTTGGAGCCGATACTACTCGGCCTCCACTGTTTTCACTAAAAAAGCACATATGTAGAAGTTAGAAAGTCTACCGTGCATGCAAAAGTCTCCAAGTACGTAGATTGATTGAGTGACCCTAAAAACTTAAAGATAACTAAAATTAAACATACACAAGGAACCCTTAACTTATCAGCTTTATTTCAATGGGATAATGACGTAAGCTTCTTATAAGATAATTTCGATTAGACCCTTCGTAAGTTTTTTAAAGTAAACGGCACGTTTGAGCGAGCTTAAACCATTTTACAAGGGTTGTATAATAGAAACCCGGTTGGTCCAAGATTTGTTCCAACGGGTTTTCTTGCGGTAGGTAAAGACATCACGACGCGACGTCGGCTTGAAGAATATTCTTATTTATCAAAGAGTTCAGCTCTCGAATAATGTTTGTATAGGCATCGAGCGCCGTATGAATAGTTATTGATTTTGAAAATACTATCCCCGCTTCGGTTTTGAAATATGTTGTAAGTTTTCACAATCTGCTGATTGCGATTCAAGAGGAATTGATATTCTTACGTGATTTTTATTTCTTGCATATTGAATAAATGAATGAATCGTTTTTAAAGTGGTATTGGTCTGACCTGCAAAATTTATTTGTGCCAAGACTTTCATTCCGAAAATTGAAAACACATGTTGTCGTTTTATAAATCTAGCTTATTGACCACTGAATGCATAGACAGCCAATTGACGGCACGGTTGGCGCAGTGGTTAAGCGATTGACTGCTGCGCTGCGTGTCGCGGGTTCGATTCCCGCACGGAACAAATATTTGTATGACCTACATGTATTTGTTCCGAGTCTGGGTGTTTTTCTATCTATAATATGTATGTATTTACAAAAAAAAAATGTGTATAAGTAGTTTATCAGCCATCTAGTTACCATAACACAAGCATTAGGTTGCTTAGCTTGGGACTAGATGGCGCTGTGTGAAATGTCCAGGGATATTATTATTATTATTATATTATTATTATTAATTTGCATTAATTACGTAATTTACAACATTATTATAAGTTTATGACATTTCCATGAGTGAATCAAAATCGAATTCCCCCTAACAGCCCCCACCCCTTCATCCCCTGTTCTAGAAGTCCGTAATATTTCCCCGTTTGTGGTCGACATGCAGAACTTTCCTTCCCCAGCTGTTATCGGTTCTACAAGCAATGTGGCCTAACTAATTCTTTGAGCTATAACGGTAACTTTGGTTCTTTCACCAATTTTTCCCTTTCCGTATTTTATTACTTAGGGGAACTTGGAGCATTGTTCTCTATGTCCTGTTGAGTGACCGAGTTTATGTATGAGGACGATGTTGGAAGGGGATGGACTACCCTAATGAATATAAACTAGGTAACAGTGACAAAGCTTGCGTAGTTAGCTGTCGAAAGTGTGTTATAATTTGTAACTTTTGAAAGGCTCTCTGTGAATTATCATTTGTTAAGTGGTTGATCTCTCACAGAATGGTGATCTATGTCCCAGGACTAGGAACTTTATAGGTTATGATTATGCTAAGTGGTTGAGTGTGTAACAAATAAGTATGATAAGGTTTTCTGTGTCATGTGCTTTTGTTTGTGTAGTCCAGAGTCCGGACATTATTCCTGTCTAGAACCTTGACAAAGTTTTTTTCAGTTTTAGTTTTTCTCCTTTATCGGTACTAGAAGTAAAACATAGCTCATTAATATTAAATAGCAAGGTATGGTTTCAAGGTAAAGTTGCCTGATTACTTTCTACATAGTAATGTTACTTCCAGCATTAAATTAAAATGAATAAGTTTTGAAACATTGGCAACTTCATTCACACCATTATCGTATTATTTTGCCATGGGGTCTATTAATCAGAGGTTTGGACGCTTCTTATGGTTCTTATAACTTTTGATGACAGTATCATTATAATCAATGCTGCCGCCAATCCATCATAGGATAATCTCACTTTGATAGATGGGAATGGGAATTATATGGGTACTTCATTATTGGCTGTGCCCTCACCCACGTCGGTGTCACATTTCAGTCCATGCAACTTCAAACCGGCCTTTGAAACCCAATGCGGTAACCGGGTTTTTCATAGTTTTGACTACTAAACAAGTTTCACAGAACTTTTACTGCAGCTGCAATAGCTGTATGGGACCTACATACTCGTACTTATGTTATGTGCTCTCCAAAACACAGTGTGATTTCCATGCCGATATATATATTACATAATAAATATTTATTAATTAATAATAATGAATAATTTATAATAATCTTTTGATATGTGTTCCTACACCATTTTTATGACCGGAATTTTATACTACTATACTATATCATGATGGATCTAATAATAGAGAGAAGAATATTACAATGCTGACACGAAGTCGAGCACGACAACTTGAAACCACACACCCAAAACTTTCGGGTTCGTCGCTAAGCTCCGCCTCGCAGTTGCCAGAACCTGCTCCAGAGGTGAGTCCACTGACACACGCCGCAACAGTTGCGTCGAGCTCGAGCGACGAACACTTTTCGCCGCCGACGACATCATCATCAGTATGTCGACGCGGAAGCGGCCCACCACCACCGGACAGCTTAGGGCACAAAATGTCAATGAATAATTTTAATTATTAATTTTATTTCTCGTCTGCCTGCGTCTGCATTCTCGAGTTCATACAACCCGAATATCTTCAAGGCGAGAGTGAAAAGGCTTCTTCTGGGCAAGCTCGTTCCACCGTAGATCTCATCCCTGCCTCTGGGCTGGATTGAGGTCAAGAGTGAGTCCATTGTCAATAAAAAAAATATTTATTATGAAGTATAGTAGTGTAGTGTAGTATTTAGTGTCGTAATATTATTGAAATTCTATCAACAATACGGACTGATGTGAACATAAGCAGTCATGAGGAGATAATCAAAACAAAAATGACACACTTTCCCCGTTCCTAATTGGCACCGATAATGGCGCACTTTCACAATAAACGTAAATGCGGTTAGTGGGTACTCTTATTACTCTTATCACTTTGATTGTGATGTAATCAACCTGCATTATGCACTGTCATATAATTACACTAGTGACCCAACCCTACTTCGCACGTCTTTTAAGACTTGACAAAACATCGATATTTCTTTATTAAATGTAAATTTAATCATTAATGTACTATACACTATATAATTATAACTTTCGGAATAAATTGTCTAAATAAATTATATGATTATGAAAAAAAAAAGCTAAATAATGGTGAAATCCGCATCAAAATCCGTTGCATGGTTTAAAAGAACAACGCGGTCACACAGACAGACACGAAAAGTGACTTCAATTTATAAAATGTATAGAGATATGTGAAGGTGGTGCGACGATGTGGTAACATTTGCAGACTCAACATGGCCAGAGATCGTACAACACAGAGAGGTTTGGAAGAAACAAGGGGAGGCCTTTGCCCAGCAGTGGGTCACATGGTGGGCATAAATTATTGGGTTGACCTTCATTGAGTTACACCTTATCTTTCATCATCATCATCTTCATCTTGCATTTACCACGATTGCGACACATCTTGCATTGAACAAAAGAAGGGTTATATACGTGTCTGGTACTGCCAATCTTTTAGCAACTACATCAGAGATAAGAGAACGTGCTTTTAAAATAATTGCCAAGTCTTTTAGAACTTTATTTAATAAAGGCAGCGAAGCTATTTGCTGATAAGTCACAGGATGCAGGCGCCGGCGTGGCGGTGCGGACGCGGAAGCTGCCAATTACAGGTGCATCTACCGGTTCATCCGATGTTTCATCGCGCTAAACCTCACCCGCATTCGACCCCCAACCCCGTAAGCCGCCGCAACACAAATAAAAGCTGGGGAGCCAATAGCCGATTCAAGAAATACTAAAGGAAGAGCTCATAAAATAATATTTTATTTTTATGAGAGGCTTTTCGTCAGTATTGCATTTAAAGCTTGTTCGAAACTCGAAAATTCAGCCGATAGAAAATTCATAGTAAACTGCAAGATAGAAATGAACATAAACGTTGTTATTTTGTAACTATTTGTATTGGTTCTTCGTAAGCCGCGTACCAGCAGGTGCAAGAATTTATACTTACCGAATTAAGTGCAAAATTAGGCCATGAAGTTAATTCCGTGTAAGCTAACACTTACCTAATGCATTAAGAAACAAGTGGCTTACGAGAGATTTATGCTGGCTACTTCAGCAGGTAGCCAAAATTTAATTAACATTATTTATGAGAAGACTAAGAAAAAAGTTCTTATGGTTCTCTCAGGTGTTCAGTTAGTAACATAATGCGATTACCAATCAATTTTATAAATGTGGTAATAGTGATAATCTCAGGCTTAATTCTAGGCATACAAATATGGAAGCAGTCTATTAAATAAAGACAATGTCTAGACATTTTCAGGCCTAAACAAATATTAATTCACGACTACGTAACTCTGCTTTAGGTATCTACACCTCTTCCAAAGTCAAACAATACCATTCCTGAAATAAACTATTGTTTCGAATCCCTCCCCAGTCTTTTATATTATAATGCTAATTTTATTAAGAACAACTTAATACTTTATGCACATAATTTCGCCTTTATTTGTACAGAATAGTATCCAATACAATCCAGCTGATAATTTTCTTCAGAGACGGAAAAAAAGTGATTATACCTTTATTACGGTCTATAAAATTTCAGCTTTTAGTAATTTAAGAATTTAGTTTCGTTAGGGTGTAAGAGTTGCGAATATCTTTTAAGCACTTTAATAAAGAGCGCTGGATTGTGAATATCCAGTACCTACTTATTATTGCTGTTTATAACAGAATACTTAGCCAGTTGTCCAGTAGGTAGGTAGGTGGGTTCTCTGTGGTGCCTCGTGGCTATTACTTAAAAAAAATATTCAACGTTAAAACAGTTTTGATATCGCTACGATTTTATTATATGTATAGATTATCTAAGTATGAACCGAGTTTAATTTTCATATCATTTTGTTATACAATCAAGTAGTAAGCAGACAAATTTAACAACGTAAGTAATTGACGAATCATTTTAGTGTCCCATTTATTTCATTGGGCAAGAATAATTGTGGAAGTATTTTTAACTAAGGGCCGATTTTTCAATTACAGATTACTTTTATCAGTGGAATATTAATTGCGGTTTGACATATTTTGTATATATATATTTTTTTAATATATATATAAAGGATATAGTAGGCTATATCCTATCCTACTAATATTATAAACGTGAAAGTTTGTATGGATGGATGGATGGATGTTTGTTACTCTATCACGCAAAAACTATACTAAACGGATTTGGATGAAATTTAATAATAATAATTTATTTAATTCAGACCATTGATCCATATAGTGTTAGTAAAATCTTAACCTATTGTTAGTACATAATATGATGCGTACATAAAAATAAAATAAAAAACTTAAATTAATTGGCGACATGTACGCCAGTACGCACATGCCTAGCTGCCCAGTGCCTAATGAAAGGCCCATCAATTGGCACACAGATGGTTTATAACCAGGATTAACATATAGGCGTTTTATCCCGATATTCCCCTCAACCAACCCGCACTGGGTCCGCGTGGTAGATTATAGCCCACTCCTTATTGAAGATTGTAAGCCAGTGTCTCAGCAGTAGGAGCATTATAGCCTGATTGTGCTTTAGGTATGCCATAATTATTCTTTAGTTAAAAATATCTGACGACTGAAAAATCTGCTATTGTTATTCATTGAACAATGATTGTTTTCATGAAGTCAGAGTTTGACCATGAATAACACATGGTTTAGGCTTGTAAACTAATCGGTAGTAATCATTACAATAGCGCTTTTGAATACCGTATTGAAAGTATTGTTTTCCATATGTTTAGCATGAAATCAGCATTTGTTGTTTGTACTACAGTCAACCTGTCGGCTCTGTCCCACTGCTCACGAAGAACTGAAATTAAGCGTAAAACGTACTTAGCCTTTTATTCCGCTGACTTTAACGAATACAAAATGGCGAGAGCGAATAATCAGGTCTATTTACATTTTGTTTAGGCCCACCTGACGCCAGGGAAGCGCAACACCGCTTGTGTACCTATCACGACAAAGTAAATATTTTAATTTCCCGCGGTATAGTAATAAAATCTGAAGTTTAGGGTTTAAGCATTAAAATTTTAAGAGTTAAATTGTGAAGTCTTAGATGTATATGAAAAGGCAGCCATTTTATTATGATGACAGTGCTCGTTTGAAATGTGTACAGTCAAGTTAAATTTAATCGAGTCTTGTCTCGGAATAAGGATATAAAATTGTTCGTCTTTTCGAAATCGCTACGAAACAATAAATCGGTAGGTACAGTCATACGTATACGTATATTCATACGGTGACGTCATCTGTTCCAGAGGGTGTGGCCTGTGGGTTTGGTTGGTGGTATTATGCGAGGTTAATGTGTTTTTAATGTACCTTTCTTAAATTTTCTTGGAGTTATTACGGCTATTTCGAGCATAAATGTTAGTGTCAATACTGTTAATTGCTCAAAACTACTTTTGTACTGAAAATGCCATATTCTATTCATCATCATCATTGGCAGCCATATTCCTTCCTCAGCTGAATATAGGACTCCTCCTTTTCGTGCCATGCTTCTGTGCGAGGTAATAGCGTAACGCACTAACAGTAGCAAAAGCTTTCATTTCAACAGTTCAATTCAGTTCAGGTAAAAAAAATAATAACATTAATTGACGTTGGCGCAGTGGTTAAGCGTTTGACTGCTGCGCTGCGTGTCGCGGGTTCGATTCCCGCACGGAACAAATATTTGTATGACCTACAAGTAGTTGTTCCGGGTCTGGCTGTTTGTGTATGTGAGTTTAAATGTTAGTAAACGCACCCACGATACAGGAGAAATTCCTAGTGTGGGGCAACGCTAAAAAAAAAAAACAAAAAATAAAGGCGTTATTTGCGTTGTTGAGAGGACAAATTTTTCGAAAAAAAAATGAAACAATAGATTTGCAATATCCTTCAAAATGATTCAGATTGTGATTGATCTTGTGTTACGCAATTAGGGTGCGGCACCCCAATAGCGTAACACACGATCAATCGGAATCGGTTTCATTTTGACAGTTCAACAACATTCATTGCGTTATTTACGTGTTGAGCAGACAAATTTTTCGAACTTATTAAAGAATGGATTAGCAATTTGCTTTAAAATGATTCAGATTCCGATTGATCGTGTGTTACGCAATTAGGGTGCAGGTCTGTGCGGCACCCTAATTGCGTAACACACGATCAATCACAATCTGCCGTGCGATTCTGTAACCATCTCACCGTGAAAACTTAGGTGAAGTGAGCGTGGAGTGAGCTGTCATTTTAACTAATGCTAGGGATTGACATTATTGACAGCTCACTATAAGCTCACTTCACCTAACTTTTCACGGTGAGATTTTTACAGAATCGAGCAGCTGATCTTATTGCTTAATTTAAATACTTTCACGGTGAAGTTGGCTGGCAACTGTGGTTCGTAAATATTTATTTTCTCTAACCCGTCTGATAGTATAGACGTGCCGCTGTGTAAATCAATACGTAACCTTATTTTACTTTGAAACCTCATTTATTTTCAAATTATATTATGATCCGAAAGTTTAAGTTGGAATTTAAATATTTTCTCTAAGTTTGGGATTTAAAGTAGACCGAGATAAATGTGACTCAATTGTCCTCTAGACAAAGCTTTAGAACTTACTATAGCAAGTCTTAGACAGCATCAGAACCTGTTGTTTTTAGATAATAAAGTATAAATAAATATATCGGAGCCATTTGTTTGACTATTCGGAACGCTAGCGCCATCTCGTGGCGCTAGACAGAGTCTAACCTGAGTTCGTGGAGGGGTACGAGAGCTGCAGCTACAATAGCGGTATGAGCAGAGCTCTCAGGATCATCGAAACATTAGACATCGTACGAACAACATGTGCTTAGAAACTCTCTCGCGTTCCGTATCGTTGAGTTGTGTACCTATAGTGTGTGATTCGCTAGTGTGACTGACTTGTTCGTGAATTGTAATCTGATTTGAACTGCAAACCGTTTTTCTATTGCGCTATAACCAACACTACCCATAGTACGCCCACAGTAATTAAAATATGCCTGATGTTAACGAGAGACAGACATACCTTCTCCGACAAATAAATAATATAAATGGGTGAAAAAACTTAAGTTTTCTTCAAACTCCCAATTTTAAGGCACACAAAAACGCCACACATCTTATGCCTTGAATAATAACATAGTATAACTTCACACCTGTATTCCCCAGAGGGGTAAGCAGAGTTATGTACCTACCTATAGTATGCTCACATTTTGCCAGTTACGTTCAAGTCCCGTAGTACCTATAAGGTTCTACTGAGAAATTATTCATAGAGCCAATAATACTTTTCCCAACCCAACTTATTTATTAATCAGTATTTTTTTTTTTTTTGTTTGCTAATTTTTCTATGTTACTCAATATCACACTATTTAGACAGACCTATTCACATATTCCTTACTGTTTTTTATCTAACACAAATTTATTTTATTTATATATTTAAGTATGCACACACACGTCACGTTGCAGTCTAAAGCTGATTTACATCTGTCACCTCACACATCACGTTCAGTTGAAAACCAGCGTCAGGCACTAGTTGTCTGGCATTTTTGCTGAACTGGGCCTTTTTGGCGCAGCCGTGAGGCACACTTTCCTGCGATTTTCTTACATCGGACTTCACACTTTTTATCTAATCGCTTATTTTTTTTTTATTGTTTGTTTTGTCTGATGTATGTATCTGGTGTATTGTGTGTCTTTTAGTTTGTGCCAAATAAATGTATTTTCTTTTTTTCTTTCAACCTGGGTATCGAACCCAGACGTCATGCTCAGCAGTAGGCTTTTGTACTAGATCCTTGAAACTAAGAAAAAAAAAGTGTAATTATGTAATTCTGGTATATAGTATAATCTTGTCTTCAAAAACACTTCTGAGTGCGAAAACTAATCTTACTATTCGATCCTTACAGACGTGCATCAAATAGTTCCAATTCAGCATAAGCCAAACATGACGCAATGCTTACCCTGACTTCCAGTTTACCCGTTTAGCTACTTACGGATGTTCGTTTTATCTCGGGAGCATTGCAACGTGTCGTTATGCTGCAGTGGCTGCAGCGAGCAATTGGTCCTTAGAGTAAAGGCAAGCCTAACGAACCGTAAGCGACTTACACGATGCTTGCATTGCATTGTTAACTGTCTTACATTTGCAGTTTTTCATTAGCTCCTTGAACTTCTTTCATTTATAAAGTTGTGGACTTTACAGAAGGTAAGTATAGTCGATCTCATAATTGCCACCCTAGGGATGAATGTCACATACACGTCATAAAACGACCATGACTATTGGTCTATGTGACAGTTATATAGTAATAACCTTTGTGGAGCTTGAATTTACTGAGGATTGATGTCAAAAGTGGTAAAGCAATTAAGAGGTTGACCATACCTACTTACTTGAGAATCCCAAGTGAGCGTGATATAAAAAATACTGTATCTCAAGTTGAGATACAATACTTTTACCTCACGAAGTGACGCGCGCTTTACTTGTGTTAACTAAGTGTACAAACATGCAGTGGATGTGTGCGTGAAGATGAGTAGGTAGGCAGCAATCAACATAACACAGATAACACACACACACACACATCCACAGCGTGTTTGTACACTTGCCAACTACAAGTAAAGCGCGCGTCGCTTTGTGAGATAAAAATACTGTATCTCAACTTGAGATACAGTAAAAATAGATGTGTAGCCTAAACCGATAATTGTGTTTTCATTTTAGATGAAAACCATTTCGATAACATCATCCATAGCCCAATTTCACCCACTGCACAGTACGTGCAGTGTATGTGCAGTGGGTGAAATTGGGCTTTTTGCATGTTCCAATCCGCACGCTTCTGTCCCAGCCTCATCCAGGTTTTACCCGCGATGGTATGAAAACCTTCGATGGCTTTTACTTATATTCAAATAAGTACTTTCACATTTCTGTTATTACCAGGCACAAAGCGATATATGAAAGCACCTAGACTCTGAACTAAAGGCATTACTGAAAATTCATTGCAATAAATAATGGAAGAATTGTATCAGGCGTAACTTGATCGATTGTAGTGACTGCAACAGTGAACAAAATTCAATACCAACTCGTTTAGACCCGTATTACAAAAGGAAGAACAATGACAATATGTTAGCGAACTTCTGGAGTACAGTTTGTTAGTAATTTCTACTCATTTATCGTGGGTAGTGAATAGGAATCATGTGGGTTCGCTCGTTTCATCGTAGGTACTTAGACTTTATTCATTGGAAAGCATTCATTGTTCGAGGTCACGAGTGCCTTAATTGAATCAATAATGGCGTGAATTGTTCAACAAATTAATAGTGAAAGGGTCAAGAAAGAACAAACGCTGCTGAAATCATAATACTAACTTTAAGGGTTAATGTTAAAGGTTTCGGGTATAGTTTTTTGGTTACTACTTATACATTTTTAGACAAGTACTCTAGAAATAATACTAAAGCCTAAATAAGCCTAGATAAGCCTATTTGGTGATAAATACAACCTTTTTGAATACTTTGAAAAGTAAATGACAGAAATACGAGACAAACGTTGATTTATTTATATAAATCAACGTTTGTCTCGTATTTCTGTACATTATTGTTACATAGAAAAACAACGATAGGCATGAGATGTGCTGACAAGCGAAAGTGACAAGGATAAAAAATGAAGAAACGTAGAACCAACTTCTAAGAATAATTATTGAAGTATGACAAACCGAGGTTTATTTACTCGTCCCGGTACTGATACCTCGAAAAGCTCTCACAGTACTTACATAAATTAAAACCTTTAAGTTTTTTTAGTAGGTATTTTTTCTTTAAGTGAGTCTAGATCGTCTAGAAAATAAAGGTTTTTGTTTACTTGAGATCAAAGAGATTTAAGATAAGTAGGTACAATAGAGAGGCTATGCAAAGAAATGTCATAGAAAAACTGTGATCCCATGTCTCAGTGACGCCATCTAGCATATTAGAGCGGCAATTGGGAACATCAAATAGTAAAAATTAATTTTTATTACAATAATTATATTCAGCTATCGCTCGGTAGGTGGCCAGCGTGGTCAGTGTTGCCAGTTCCGATTTTCAATCTGTGGATTAAGCTTCAAAACCTAATATAGTTCACGCAGGTAAATAAATATTGAAAACCAAACAAATTAAGCAAAACTTGTCTCAGACAGTAAAAACTATTTTAGAACTTTATTTGCTACTATTCATTGTCTATGGCTAGGTATCAGTTTCAAGTGTGTGTTTTGTGTACAGTCGCCAGCACATAAAGCTACCCGTCAAATTTTCCCAATCAAACTTGACGGGCGAGCGTTTTTGGAGGACTGTCTTTTGTAATTTTGACGTTCGAAAAGTGCTGATTCTCAGCCTAATTTGGATAAATGACTTTTGATTTCGATTTTGAACGTAATGCTTTAGTGATAAAGTTGAAAATCTATTAAACAATTTTGACAGATTGTAGTAGCTTGATGTTCTGGCGTCTGTACATTAAAATAAAATCATCTTAAACGTGATTTGCCTCCGAATTATTATAGCACTCAGTTTATTACGATTTTAGTGTAAAGTAGACCTATTATGTCACAAAGCGCATTTTTTTGTTGCAATTGTCTGTTGTTATTTTTACACTTTTGTTTGCAAATAATTGTAAATCTTATTATATCGATATACCTACGTATATCCGAGGCGAGGTTCAAAAATCTGTAGAACTACGAATAAATTCATAAGTCTGGCAATGCGGGGTGACGTTAAGTAGAAATTATAAATAAAAAATTAAAACCTGTGCTAGGGATTTTATCATTTAGATATAAAGGCATCGATAATATTGAAAAAGTTACTTTTTTTGCATTTGAATAGATTTAAACAAGTGCCAAAAAATTAGGAAAGCAATCAATTGATTAGTAGTTTCAATGTTTACAAGTTATTTAACTATAAAATTATTTTTACGTACAAATGAATAAATTATCGTTATTATGGTCTAGTGATCCAAGTGTCAGACTGCTAATCACGAGGACATGGATTCGATTTCCACAGGACACAAATATTTATGTGATGAATATAAGTGTTTGTATTGGTCCGGGTGTGTCTTATGCGTTATATATATATATAATTATATATATACGTATTTATTTACAAAAGAAAGTATAATATCCATTGTTTAGTACCCATAGTACAAGCTCTGCTCTTTGAAGCAAACAGATCAGTCGACCTTGCGTAGGTACGTACAAAATATAAAAGTCAAAACACTTATATTGAGGAAATTACGGGCGTTCTACTTAAAAATGTCATACATGACGGTCGATCAAATAATGATAGCGGGTTCTACCAACAGATGGGCATGGGCTACCATGCTACCTAAGTCCCCAACGTCAGACCTACCATGCATTGACGAACTTTTAAAAGTTGGTAGCTAACTCCCACTTAATAAAGGATCAATAAAATAATTTTTAACCGGTTTACATCGCGTTCTTTCTTATGTTTTTTCCTGTTGCTCGGCTTATAATAGTCCTAGCGTAATGTTAAATAACCTATAGCATTTTTAAAGAATTGGGCTTTAACATGCAAAAAGAAATTTCCAAATCCAACTGGTAGTTCCAAAGATTAGCGCGTTCAAACAAACAAACAATAAACTCTTCAGCTTTAGTATTAGTAAGTATAGAAGATTGTCAAAAAAGTTTAGCTCTGCAGCATACGTCGAGAAAAAATCGTGATTTAACTGATTCAGAGACAGTCCGTTTTTTGTTGTGGGGAAATGCCGATTTTTGTTTTACAAAAAAGGGCAATTCCTTCAATTTATAAATTAAGTCCCAGAATAACAGAAACCTACATGAACGAATAGTACTTGTTCATTTATTGACATTTAAATAAAATGACATGATTATTTTCAAACAGTATTATATTTTAAGTGTTATTTATTATTTACCTTAATAAATATTATCGATAGAGGGCGTTTATTAGAAAATTTGCAAATTTTCTAAATTTATTTTTGAAAATTATTTTAATTCTTATTACTGAGTAAATATGAATAATTCATACGTAAATAAACCGAAGTTAGGTCCAGTTGTTTTACCTTAACAAGATTTGCAATATCGTAATGCGCAACTCGGCATATTTCCTTAGAAAATATTTTTCTTTTGGTGGACACGAATACGTCTTGACACGCAGGCGTACGACACCGGTATCTTATAGTACTCTTTGCACTAGACTGAGCGACTTTGGACCACTAGGACAAATGTATCGGATTACGATTTTGTTCGTAATGTCCTGTCTATTCAAACTCAAATCATTTATTTCAATTAAACCATTTACAGGCATTTTTGAATTGTCAAAATTAAATAGTCGGTCTGTTAGTCAGAAAGTTGAAGCTAGTTGCCCATTCCAAAGCGTAGATCTCTATGGAGAAGAACGGGCAAGAAACTCCACGGTATTGAATGTCTTTGCTTGAGATATTCTAAGAAGTTTCAATGTTTGTCTTTTCTAAATGTATTTCGCTAATAGTCTAACAATCACGGTACATTACGCCATCCGTTTCGAATCAAAGTTGGTTTTAAGAAAGTCACGAACTTAGAAATAAAAGATTTATAGTAGACTAGCTGCGCCCTATGGTTTCCCCTTGCATAAGTTTCGATGCCGTGGGAATATCGGGATAAATAGTATCCTATATGTTAATCCTGGTTATACATCATCTGTGTGCCAGATTTAATCCAAATCCGTTTAGTAATTTTTGCGTAAAAGAGTAACCAACATCCATCCATTCATACAAACTTTCACGTTTATAATATTAAGTAGGAATTTTTTTGTACCGACGAATCGTTTTCTTGCTGAGGTACCTACTAGTTTAATTTTATCATGTTAGACTTACTAGCGTTACCCCGCATCCTAACTAAACAAAGACGATCTTCGCGTACATGTCAATTTTTGTTCGGTGTACCGGAACACGTGGTCGCGCCGACAGAGGGCGCCTTCCGGTTTTCCGAGAAGCGGCCATACGGTACGAAAATTTTACAGCTAACTTGATAATCAATCAATCAATCTGCCTAGCCTTTTCTCAACTATGCTGGGGTTGGCTTCCAGTCTAACCGGTTGCAGCTGAATACCAGTATTTTAAATGAAGCGACAGCCTATCTGACCTCCACAACCCAGTAACCGCCCCTGCTGCGGTAATACGATAGCCCTTGGTAAGGCTGGTGGTCAGACTTTTAGGCTTCTGACGACCCGTAACGACTGTCAAAGATCCAAGAATAACAGCCGGGGCCAACGGCTTAACGTGCTTTCCGAGGCACGGAGGAGTCCCGGTGTGTAAAGATGCTCACTTATGCACGGACCAACCCCGGCAATCATAGCTTAACTGATAACTTGCTAGTGAAACCATTTATACCTACTAAAATAGGGTGTATGAATTCAAAGTAGTGATATTACATCGACGGTTTGTTCACATACACTGGGCGTTGCCAACCGGCCCTCTGGTCTATGATCAATATACCTAAATCCTTATTCGAAAATGCCACCAAATATTAAGTGGCTTTCCCTTGGGTCGGGTCGCGCGACGTTCGCTAGAATCGCAGAAAGACGAATTGGAAACTACAAACAGCTTAGATTTATATCTTTATCCGTTTCAGAGGAATTCGACCGAGAGTCTTTCTACAAGAAATTCATTTAAGCCATTTCCATTTCGTAGAAACCTCGTAGCAAAATTAAAATTGTAGTAGATTTTGTGATAAAATTAAATGGATTCTGTAAGGCCGTACCTATAAATGTGAATAAAATTTAACGATATTAGGTACCTAGATTATTATTTTGGGTCAATGCGGTTAATTATTTGATTAAAAACTGAGCAGTAAAGTTAGAAGGACATTTAGAATGACCAAGTCTGATAATAATACAATCTGAAGTAATAAAAGAACTCAAGTGCCCTTCCTAACGACATTGAAGTTCATTTAGTTAAGAGGAGGAACATTTTGATTGCTTTCTTACTAATTAAAACTAAGATAATTTGCGGGCGACGGTTTTGACGAGAATGGAGTAGGGACCGAAATATTACGAAAAAGGGGTGAATGGTTTGTTTCTTGTGCTTCTTCAAAAGTTATAACCATATAATTATCATCAGCCGGTAATAAAAACTCATTGATGACCTCATCTTAAACCACTTCAATGTACAAAATTTAAATTATGAAAATAAATTTTCCTGAAAACTTACCTTATTTTCACAATAGCTAGGTACTTATTTCTAAATCATACCCTCCTCTCGATTGCTCACCTGCTTCTGCTGCTCTGTATAATAACGGATTATCTGTTCAAAATCATTCTGTGAAAAGGATCAGCCAGCAATGCTGTCTGTCCAGCACCCTAATTGCGTAACACACTTTCAATATAAATCCGAATCATTTTTAAGGATATTGCTAATCCATTGCTTCATATTATGTTCGAAAAATTCGTCTGATCAACAACGCAATGAATGTTGTTGAACTGTCAATATGAAAGCCATTGCTACTGTTAGTGTGTTACGCAATTACCCCGCAGGGAGTGTCGTATGTGCTTTAGTAGATTTAGACAAATAGAAAAAAGGCCATTTTATTTTCTGAATATTTTGTTCGTGTAACTTATTATAAACAAAAGTAACATAATAAAAACTTGAATCTACCATACATGGAGTCAGTCAAAACGACATAACTGCAGTTATAAATCTAAGTCAATGTTTAAAACAAACTGGGCACTACGCCCGAGCTTTGTGTACATGAAACATAAAAATATATATAAAAGTACCAACTAGCGGTCAGTTTGTCACGCAACTTCTGAAAGGCAAGTTACATGGAGGCAATCTGTGACGTCAGACGTGTAGCCGTTATAACCACTAGTTTGGCGACACATATAATTAATTAATTTGTTTGCTGGGCATTCATTTAATACCGACCAACCACTAATGGAATAGTTGGTACTAAACCTTTTCGTGGAATGCATTTACTCGCGTCAAACCTCCTAGTTGTTTCGTTGTAAAATATGTATTGCAAAATAAACACGTTCGCGTATAATGTGAGTTATCTCCGAGTGACTGCTATAAAATATTTACATATAAAACAATAAATCTATCTTCAGGAACGTTACGCTAAGACATTACGCATCTTTTTAATGCTCAGAGAAACAAAGGAACCAGTTTTTGTACATGTGAGTAATAAAATATTAATCTCGTAAACCGTTCATATGCTTACATGATAAAGGCACTGCACTGCGGCATTTTCAAGTAGCTCTCAAGTTTACTCGGAAATTTGAGGCCTCCGTTTCAAGTACCTAGAAACAACCCTAAGTCAGACTTAGTTTTCTCCGTGAAACAAAGCTCTTGCGTGAATTTAACGACTAGTCAAACTAAGTCCTCTAACTACTACAGCGATTGTAGTCACTCCTGAAACGGTCGATGTTGTACATTGGTTCCACATTCTATGAAAGAACTAATATTATCTATTTATAAACCACTAATGAATTCTCTTTTATCAACGCTCATTGTTATAATGCATATCTACTTTATGAATATGTAATCGTCATATTATTATCCACGTTTCATATTATTATCTGTGCGAAACAGCTGCTGATATACCCTTAGAACTATTTTGCAATAATATTCAAATTTAATCCTCCAATTGAATTGATACAAAAGACAATTAGTGGCCGGGAACCGTATTAATTTAATAAATCTGCCTCGGTAGACAATTCAAATACGGACTAAGCCGAGATAATCGTTACATTTCATTAATTTAGTAAAGTCTTCATTACACGATTTGAAGTCCGTACCTATTCTTAGCAGTTAAATGAAAGTTACGAGTGTAATCTCGGGACTGCTTTACCAAAGTGAGTTCAAAAACTGTGCGGACGGAATCATATAACACGAAGGAAAGAGTTGCCCTATTACCGCAAACTTCCACGCAGATCTAGCTAACAGAGTTTGCTCAAACGGTTTACGTTGTAAGTACAACGCCGATGTAAATACAAAAATATTTTAGTGCTCCATTCTGAATTTTGTTAAGACTTCAAAACTTTTAAAGCTGTTTTCAAGTTGCAGTGGATAGGTATTTATTTTGTTCGTGGAATGTTAAATGACTTTGTAAAGAGTTGCAATGGGCAACATCGATTGTAGATCCCGCTTAGATACTTCGTAGTCTTAGATTGTTAATTGAAAACATGTTTTTCTAATATATAATGCAACAATGTGTACGCTATTACATTGGTATCTAGAACAATTATCAAAGAATCTTTTGGTGGGAATTCCTTAAATATCTACGGGCTTACATTTAGTGGTTGTGAATAAGACAGGGGTGTAGCACACGCAGGTATGGGTACACACAATTATTCACACGGCAGAGGCACGTCCGTCGTTCCGAAACCGGGTAATTTACGGGCGGCCTGATCTGTCGCGGCGCATCGTAAACTCCGCGCACTTCACGTTCAAACTCACTATTTTACAAATGTAGCAAAACGTGACGTTTGTTCGTAGTCACAATGTTTTATTTTTAATATAAGTGACCCAGAATTGTTGGACCTCCTACATGATCTGGTTATTTATTTATAATTAGGCTTTGCGCCCCTGACTTGAGACCTGACGTTCGAGTTTTGTTACAAAATGTCTGCTAGGCGCGTGTCTTTATATCATTGGAAAATCATGCTTTATAATAAGGATACATAATAAAGCTAGATAATGAGTTTTTATAAAAAAGCACTACGGTCACTGCAAATGTGAATTAACACCAAATGATTTCAGGAATTGCGGAAACCAGGTCAAACTTGCATAGTACGCAGATATTGTGGTTACAATTACCAAAAATACGTGTTCAAAATTAATAAAAGTCGTTCTGTACAGGACTGGTGAAGTAGTTATTATTTTTGAGCGGTTTTATTTATCATCGCCCATAAATGCCACAAAACCGAATTTGAACGCGTGGGTGGGACCCGGCCGGCGGTTTCCTCGGTCCCTTTATATAACTGATTTGTCGTAAAATGAAATATTCGATGCATTAATTTTTATCAAATTTCTACCGACCTTATTTAAGTGGTAGCTGGCTTGGGTCTGGTCCTAGTTTTAACGTCCTGGAAAATTGTGAAAGGGTTTATGTTAACAAGGGTTGGTGTTAACCCAAGGGTTGGTGTTAACACCAACCCTTTAATACCAGCCCAAAGCTTGAATTGGTTTGGTAGGTTTTGGTTTAGTTTTTTTTTTAAAACCCATGTTGCCCCACACTAGGAATTTCTCTTGTATCGTTTACAAACATTTAAACTCACATACACAAACAGCTAAACCCGGAACAACTACTTGTAGGCCATACAAATACTTGATCCGTGCGGGAATCGAACCCGAGACACGCAGCGCAGCAGTCAATCGTTTAAAACCACTGCGCCAACCGTGCCGCCAATTGTTCCAAATATAGACCTGACTTTCCTCCTACTGACATCCGACTGATTCCTACATGATCACAGAATAGGACATACATCTCAGTCAGTGCCTTTAGCAACAGACAGTAGCTAAACGAAGGAGAAGGAGCACCCCCTAAGTATGGCCAATCCATTAATTACCACACACACACATAACGGTAAAGCTCTAACTTTATCTAAATAAATCGTAGACACACACCACCTTTCAAGTATAGACACTTTTGAAAAAATAAGGCTTTAGTTAGTAAGTCACAGTTCAAACAGCCAGAACCAGCCAAACTAAGTAATCGAATGTTCCAATAGAACTTAGCGGCAGAACTTTGTTAACACCCGCACGCCTTAGGACTACCTACTTCGCTTGTATTTGCTACTATTAGGAACCAATGGGTTGTATTAATTGCTGGTTGTTCATTTTATATTACATTTTGTGACGTCAGTATTTTAATTTCTTTACGTAGGTATTGGCGTATACCTACATACAAATACGATAAAGGCAGATTTCAAGTTATAGATAAATGCTGTTAATAGCTAAAAATGATCTGGATAATCCAGTTATCGCTCTTATTGTTGACATTTATCTCGAGAGTGTCAAACTGTTAATCAAAGACCAAATACTTAGGTAATATTCGCACGGAATATTTCACTGTGTCACAAATCCAAGTGAAAGGTTTCCACTCGGTCATTTCGAACTTCGATTAATTATAAGAATTACCAAACTCTAATAAACTCGCGATGTTACGGAACACCTAAACAAGTTACAGCCAATAATTCTCGCAGTATATTTGATTTATTGTAATAACTATACACACAAGTTCAGTAGTAAAACAAAAACTAGGAAAACAAAGCGGCTCCCATGAGCTTTGCTGTAGTCGAATAAAAATACATATAACTCAGGACAGAATCAATTATGGAGAAAAGATTCGGAAAGCCATGTCTGCATTTATGTGTCGCATTTCAGGGATGAAAAAGCTTTTTAACATTACAATGAGAGCCATTTTATATTTCCTGATGTAATAAATCAAATCTCCTTGGCGTAGTGACGTCCCCCTTGAATCTCGGAGCCAATACTGAATGGATTTAATTCCGTGTTTCGTAGATGGGAAAAAGAACGTTCATCGTACCTAATTTCGAGAAAGTATGTTTGCTAGATTGGCTTAGGGGTCGCAAACGTGGCAGGCGAGCTAGGGCGCGTAACTTGAGGCTCACACCACTGGACTACCACTGCTCTCATCATCATCATAATAGATTCGGTATTTCGAATAAGTAAGGTTACGAGGGACGGTCCGTTTATTTTGGTCCTTAGCTCACGATATGTAACCATCACAAGGACCAAATCAAAATAAATCTTCAAGTGCACTGCAAAACTCTGTATACGTTCTCAGTATGTTTGGAAAGGATACTTGGATTAGTTTTAAGTTCACATAAGTAGTTTCATACCTCCGTGAAGTAAGGCGAAATGTGTTTTAATTCGAAATAAAGTAGCACATTGTGAAGTCAACTGGGATGAACTACCCTAACGGGTAGTCGGGTAGTACGGGTAGAACGGGTAGCACGGACGTGCAAGACGACGACTTTCAACCCTGCACAATACATTACAGTTGTACGTGGCTTCAGGCACTTGACGCATCGAGTGTACAATAGAGTCTGTTTTTTAATAATATTTACCTAAGCAAAGGTAGGTATGTGGTTTCTTTGGGATAGATCTATCTTAATAAAGTGACGCTACGTAATTCGAGAAAAAAACACATTATCATCAATTTCGGAATCAAAACCTATAGGGTACTTCCCGTTGACCTAGAATCATGAAATTTGGCAAGAAACAATGCCATGTAGCACAAGTAAAGGAAAACAATCGAAAACCGTACATCTTTATTTACATATACCTACAAATTTGTACGGAACCCTCGGTGCGGGAGTCCGACTCGCACTTGACCGGTTTTTTTCGTATCCACTAGCTTATTGGTTGATTACTGTGTTTTTCGTTCATTTACTTTGTCGTTTAACTTGCAAGAGACTTTGATAACTTGTATAATGATGCTCCCTTTAATTTGGTTCACGACTCCACCTAATACGATTTACCCAACTCCTGTTACAATGTTAACATTTTGGTATCATCCTTGACAAAAACAAGTCACGCTCCTAGTTCTAGTAATAATAGGTTAGGATCAACATTATCCTTATAATCCCTAACAGGATAGACCAAAGCACAGACGGATATGTTCTAATTGAATGTAAATCTTCGTGGTCGTGACCTGACCTCGCTTCTGTACTTCATATTACACGAGATAGATGGCGCTACCTACCACTCAGCTTCTTATCCGGTTCAGAAACTCAAACGGCTCTGAACTTGACTTGAAGACGTTTTAATAAGTACTTAAAAGTGAAATTATGAGAATTAGAGGTGAGTTAAAATGCAGTTGCGTTTGTGAATTCGACCATTATCGACATGAAACCAGCTTATTATACTGTTTTGCCAGATGGAGATGGCGGAATGGGCTGGACTCTTTTAATAAAGATTGGTCCTTGACAGCTCTGGACAGAGAGATATGTAAAGAGAGTAGGGATACCTTTTGCCAGCAGTTCTAGTGGGACATTAATGGCTAATAATAATAAAATATACTGTTTTTGTTAACACTGAGGTATGGCCTACCGTACCTATAAACGAAAAAAATACGAGTATTTTTCGAATCAGAATAATTATTACATTGAGAAAGATTTTCCATTACGTAAGAAGGTACCTACTCGTATAATAATCTGTTATTATTAAACTGCCGGACTGATATCGCAGCTGCACTCGACATAATAGACACCAAAGATATATTCTGCGAAATTCCTAGTGACATAAGGAAATATTCCTAGGATCAGTAATAAGCTTTTGCCTGAAATATATAATATGCACTAAAGGACTCAAGCGGGAACTCCGTTTGAGTTATCTAGTAAGGAATATTACGAGAAATCTTTTCAGTAACAATTGTGTTCAGTAAGCACGTAGATTTCAATAAACATAATGTTACGTACCCAGCAAATGGAACTCACTCGTGACAAGATCGTTGACGATCGTAGATATATTTTTGTTTTCTTTTTACGGACATTTATTGTACACCCTGCTCATTGGTGATACCTTGCCAACCAGAAGTAAAAAATAACCCCACATTTCAGATTAAATTCAAAAATATTTTTTTTTCAAAATCCTGCATGAGCACTTATGAAACGTCAGACGCTAGGTGCACGGTTCCAATTGGCTGTTTCCTATGGAAAAAAACACAAAAATCATCGGTAAAAAACTCCACGGTTACTCTTTTAAAAATAATTGGCTTTTACAATGTTTTCAAATTACATTGTTAAGGCTAAGTATGTGAGGACAGCGTTATGTAGGCCTTTCAACAAGTACTCCTGCTAGGTACTTAACAAAATAGTCTATAATTTTACCCTTTTAACCTGAACAAACATTGCTCCTTGGCGACAGGAACTGGTATTTTTCATACGAGCCTTATTAGGCTAAAAATGCCTATATAATAACTTTATTTCAGAGTACCCGCATTTGTATTAGTAAGTATTATAGTATCATAGGTGGGCAAATACTTTCAGAACGCTGTTGGAGCTTCTTCGGATACGCTGCAATATGGATGCCACACTCGCTTTCTCGTGATGGCATGAAAGCCATCAATCTGAGCCTCCATAAACATGCCAGACGCACTACAACATCTCGGTAGCCCCAACAACATCCTAAACACATTATTATACACGAAGGGCATTGAGAGTCCGCTACTAAACCTACACTGCTATGATAAGTGTAAGTTATTATTAAAAACAAACGCGAACTCATTGATGTCACAACTGTAGCCCTGCAAATGTAGATAGTCTTGATTGCCAACATTTGTCTATATTCTGTTGAGTGTAATATAACTCTAATGGTAGCGGGGTAATTGCGTAACATACTAACAGTAACAATGGTTTTCATTTTGACAGTTCAACGACATTCATTGCGTTATTTATGTTCTTGAGCAGACAAATTTTACGAACATATGAAGCAATGCAATGCTATATCCTTTAAAATAATTCAGATTGTGGTTGATAGTTTGTTACGCAATTAGGGTTCAGGTCTGTGCTTTTATTTATTTAGATTTATCAACGTTTGTATACACAATAAAGGACTAAATGTAAAAAACAATTAGAGGTAAATACAGTATTTTCTTATTATTGCCTACTAGACTCTACCGATTGTAGAACAGTTTAATTATTTGTGTAAAACAAAACAAAGAGAGATACAGGCGTCTCATATCTCAACAATTAACAAAAAGTAGAGGAAAAAAAAAGAAAAATGAGCGCACTAATCTTAAGCTATAAAACATAGTAATAGATTCTATTTTCGAGCAACATAAATATTTAAATTACTTTTAATCCTGTTAAGTCAAAAGGCTCCCACGGGATGGGCAAAATAACGAATTTCTAAAAAGGTTGATTATCCAGTAAAACTTAAGAATCGGAACCTGTAAGAGTAGGAAACTTCTAATAACAGCATAGTTTTAATCTCTCTATTTAACCGTTTTCTACTATAGAATTAGAAGAATCCAAAATATACGGTAGCCAGACAGAAATTAACCCAAACTTGCGACTCCATGTTGTTTTTCCGATTTCCACGTAGACGGTATGGATGATAGTTAGAATCACGATTTTTAGATTCTATTTGAGTACCTACCTAACTCCCACACCTTGACAAACTGTCAATCTATTCATACATATAAACAAACAAGTAGAAAATAACAGAAAAAATCATACAAAGGTGATGCTTATTACCAACAAACCTAGGTGAAGTGAGCTGTCAATAGTGTGTAGATATTATATACCTACTCGTATTTATAAAATTCAAAGTCCTGACTGACTGACTGATACATTAACGCACAGCCTAAACCGCTGGTCCTAGAGACATGAAATTTGGAGGGTGTGTTCTTCGTGAAGACTGGGTATCCACTAAGAAAGGGATTTTCGAAATTCCTTGCCTAAGAGGGTGAAATTGGAGGATTTTGTTTGTATGGAAATTCTTATTCCTTGAGTTAATAAACTTGAAACTTGGCAACAATACTAATCTAAGTAAATTATGAAGTTTGCCAATTTATGTTTTTCTAAACTACCCCCTAAAAGGGGATTGGGGGTTTCATAGTTTGTATAAAAGAATTTTAGCGCGCGGTCCGATTAACTTGAAACTCAGTATTTTTACCTAGGATCGAAAGTAAAGAATAATGTGTATCAGGGTTTTTCGAAAATTACTCCTGACGGGCTGAGAAGGGGTAGTCAATTTTACAGGGGAGGATTTTACTGCATGGCTTGATTAACTCGAAAATTAGTATAAATAATCTTTGAGTCAAGTTATGAATACATAGTTTATATGTATAATCTTATTCATTAGGTTATTAAACTTGAAACTTTTCAAGAATACTTGCTTGAGTAAGTAATAAAGTTTATCAATATAAGTTTTTCAAAACTACCCCTCAAAGGGGAATATAGGGGTGTTCAAGTTTGTGTGGAAGAATTTGAATGCGCGGTCCGATAACTCGAAAATCAGTGTCTAATCTTAAAACCAAAATTAAAGAATAACATGTATCAGGGTTTTTCGAGAATCTACCCCTAACGGGTTGCAAAGGGGTAGTTAATTTTACAGGGGAGGATTATAATGCGTAGCTTGATTAACTCGAAAATTAGTATTAATACTTTTGACAGAAAATAATTAATAATAAATACGTAAAGTTGTCGAAAATTTACCCCTGACGGGGTAAAAAGGGGTAATTCGATTTATAAGCGGAGGATTTGAACTTGAAACTGTATGTTACATTTTCACATCTAAACCACTGAACTTCTGATTTGGCAAAGAAATAGATGGCATCCTGGGGAAGGACAAACTTTTTATCCTGGTAGCACGTTCCCGTGGGCTGATTCCCGAAATCCACGCGGGCGAAGCCGCGGGCGGAAGCTAGTTTATATATATAAAAATGAATCCCTATTTCCCTTGGTGACGCCATAACTTGAGAACGACTTTACCGATTTCATCCATCGTTTTTTTTTTTAAGTTTTCTAATTTTTTGTAGAAGGTTCTGACGAAAAAAAAAAAAAAGTTGCTTCACGCGGACGAAGTCGCGGGCAGAAGCTAGTTACTTATATAATCCCTAGCATCAGGTGGAATGACAGCATACTTGACCTAAGTTTCCACGGTGAAATTTTTATAGAATAGACCGGCTGGTATAAAGGTACCTAATTGCATTGTTCCAAACTTTCTCATTTACAAATAAACATCCGCTGGTACGCTGACAACCAGATAATAAAAAGGCTCATTTTCATTGGGTGATATGGCTTGTATGAGGGGTGCAGGAGATTTCTGTAACACATACCCTAGGGCCCGCATGTAGAGAACCGTTTCCATTAGTCGAAACGGCCCCCATGTGGAATGCTGAAGATTTCTGTAAAGCATGCCATAAGGCCTGCATGGCCCGTATTCGGGGAACCGTTATCTTTAGTCGACAGAGAGCGATTGATACAGAGAACCTGCACTGCACATTTTGCAGTTCCACGCTTTTTACCGACCGTCGGTCGCTACGCCCACTATGGGGATTCCCCGCAGACAGTATACTGAGCACGTTATCGCCTTATGGCTTTGATTAGTCATTACTCCGCCGCGGTAAGTCCCTGCATCCGAGTTATTGACTAATGAAAATGTGCCATTAAGGTAACATTTATATCCTACTAATATTATAAATGCGAAAGTTTGTATGGATGGATAGATAGATGGATGGATGTTTGTTACTCTTTCACGCCAAAACTACTGAACGTATTTAGATGAAATTTGGCACACAGATAGTTTATAACCAGGATTAACACATAGGATACTTTTTGTCCCGATATTATCACGGGATCGAAACTTATGCGGGTGAAACCGCGGGGCGCAGCTAGTAAAATACAAAAAAATCGATGTGTCAAAATTAAACGCAAGTGATCCGATTGGCAGTTGACAATTCAACCAATCATCCAATCACAACAGTTTATAATTTGGTAGCTAATTTTCTGTTCATTTTCGTTCCAGAAACCGGGCGTAAGCTCACTCATAATTTCGATAGTTCTTTCTAGAGGACACACCTTAGAAATTTTGAAATTCGAAAATTTCGAAATTCCGGTACCTTGCTGTTGACTTCTACACCACGGAAGATTCGCTTACAAAGAAATCTTGGTCAGAGCGTTGTTCTGGGTTAGGGTAATCCTAGAAACTCTTAGTGTAAACGTTTCAAAAATGGAGGACTATGTCAAGCAGTAAAAGTTTAAACACTGAAAACTCCTAAAAAGCAATATAACACTTTAGAAAAGTCTGTCACAAAAATCTAGAGCATTTTATTAGTTTGCAAGATAACCCCCGGTTTTGAGCTACACAGTTTTTTTTCCACTGAAAGGAAATTCACCTTTTTCCCCCTTTCCTACCTGCACTTACCGAACTAGTGTTGTACCAACACCTACGTATTTAAACTAAGTTTTATTTCGTGGCGGTAGAAAAATATAATGAGTATAAAAGTGGTTCACATAACCTAAAACCAACGCAGCCCCAACATTTCTTAATGTAAACGTTATTTATACCGAGAATAAAGAAACAAAATGTCGCGTTCGTCGCCTCTGTGCGTAATTAGTGTAAAACCACAACTCCACAGCTGCCTCCCACGCACAACGGCGTGGTTTTATAACAACGGTTGCGATACTGGCTCAACCCGTATTGCGTGCAAAACGTGCAACACAACGGCTGTTGTAATAAATCTTTTAGACGAATAAAGACTTCCCACATAGTTGGGGTTAAAAGTTTTAGTAGGCAACCCTAAGTGCAAGTTGCCATAGATAGACGACCGTATGACGATGCTGTAGACGCGTAGCAAGGCAGCTCAAAATCTCGTTCAGTTACATAATTCGATCATCCGAATTATATGTGCATTCGATTAATTATTAATGAAAGTAACTCGTTTCATTATTCAGCTGTCATTTAATCAATTTAAATAAATTACGAGCTTATGATTCGCGAACAGTTGTATCCCGGGAGTCACTATGTCCAGCATTGATTTAATGTTGTTAATGATATATTATAATGTCCGCTTGTTTTATTTTGCACTAATTGCGTAGGTATTTACGGTCTGTTTCAAAAGTATCAGATAATGTAAACATATAGATCAGAAAACGTACCTGTGGATGGATGGAATACATAAACCCGAACTTCGAATAAAATCTGAAATTACTTTGATGAATTATCAATTACAATTTAATAATACTATTCAAACTATATTGTCGAAAAACGTGGTGAAGTTATAAAGTAGAAACCTTCTTAATATACATGAATGTGTATCTAATTTCCTTTAGTGAATGATTGTGAAAGAATTTATGTTAACACTTTCATCAGATACCTACTTTTAGAACATACTATAGTATAGCATGTTAGGTCCACATTGTAAGCCTGAGTTGGAATGAAATGAATGATAGTGTTTACGTGTTTAGTTACAATCCAGCGCAGAGTTAGCGAACGTGACCGAGTAATGTATGTGGCTGCATAGATTTATACGTCTAAGGTCTATTAAAACTTAGTCCAACGAAGTGCAACCACGTGTTCTGTTAGAAATGTTGGGAATTTGTTTTAGCTTTTTTGATCGTATACTGTATTTTAAATCTATAATATATATATAATACAAGTACAAAGTCGAGTTAATTACACCATTTACAACTCAATAAAGGCTGGGCCGATTTTTATGATCTTTAATTTGTTGCATTTGTCTCCGTCCTGAATAGCAGAATAATTAAAACATGGGAAAAAATCACGAAAAATAAATAATGAAGATAATTCATTTTCTCATACATTTTGTATCTATTGATTCTGAGGTAGTACGAAGTTCGCCGGGTCAGGTAGTCCTAGGATAAAATCAAGTAGCGCAGGTATACAAGCATCAAAACTGGGTGAATAATCCGTGTGTCGTACCTATTCCAAGTAAACTCGTTCGTAGCATAATTTATTGTAAGGAAAAGGCCTGATTTCATCAATCTACCACCATTCAAGTCATAAAACTAAAAAGATTTACAACACTTCCGGCACTATCGATCAAAAAACGACTGAATACTTTACGTTGCCTTTTTCGCTTACAAGTTGTGTTCAGGAAGTTCTTAACGGCAAACTTGTGGAACGTTTTTTCCGTCGTGATCGAAGGCGGCGGGCACTGCATCACGTGTTGCCGGGATTAAGCCTGCAAGCGCACCAACCCTGCAGGGAGACTGGGAAGCCATTAATTTTGTTCAGCGCCTTACACATTACAGCGGACGCTAAGCCGCCGCCCCACTTTGACTGCATTACAAAAAGAATATTATGAAGTGTCTGCACAACGGAGCCGGATTACAATGAGTCGCCTTGAGCCTCTCCTCATATTGCTCATTTTGCTGAAGATTTTAGTCTTTTAAATTTTTTGTCTCCTTATTTTGAACAGATCGAGTTAATAGATTACCTTTTAGCTTATTAAGATATTTCTTCGAAAGTTGCTAAAAGTTCTGATGGTAAAGCGCTTTGCGGTTAACTTGGCTTTGAGATTTTGTTCTTTGAATTATATTTCGGGGAAGATAACTATTTTCTGTTTGGGAGCTAATTGGGTATTATCTTTTTATCAAGTTCACCTTCGGGCTTTTCAATGACATCTTCTGAAAGCGACTCTTTTAATAAAAGACATGACTGGTCTATTAAATTCACAGTATACATACAATCTTTAGGTCGAATTTTCCTACTTTTAACAAATAAAACTTTATTATGAAATAGGTATACTATTGCCATATCTTATTATTCATTTTCTGTGGCGACTCTGTGTCCGCAGGCACGTGAGCGCACGCATTGGGCACGCTAGTCGTCTGCAGGAATTTAATTTTTCCCCTCGGATTCCTGCCTGAGCCCGCGGAGTCACGACGTATTAAATTTACTGCTGGCTAACACATGAATACAGATTTCTTGTCCAACGATACTCAAATGTGGCCGTTATTTACGATTGTTCCATATTTATCTTCAGCTGAAAATAGTGAAACAAGAGAAGTTTAGCTCACAAGTTGTGGAGGAGCAGGTTTGGTGGTTTTTTTAAGTTCTGCTCGTTTACCTACATAGTCGATTTTCACTGTATAGTAGAGGTTGTATGGAGGACTGTATGGAGTTTTTGAATAGATTTCTGAAATCATGAAACACCACTATGGAACCACCAGAACTCGTGACACTCAATCAATATGCTAATTTACGACTTCTATGCAGACAGAACGGCGAGCGAAGCTAGTTCTGTAATAAATTTTCTAATAGCTCAATCCACACGTATTTTATTATACAATATTAATTCATCCACTGAAATTTAATGGTTTAGTAAATATCCAACATTACTATGTGATACGAAAAGTTCGAAATCAATAGCAATTGATAGCTTCATTTGGGAGTGGAATCACCGCGTGTAATCCGAGTTGCGTCCAACCGCAATGTGCCAAATTTTCACTATTGAAATGTACGATACTCGTAATACCTTGCTATGTTCAATCTAAATGCTTGTCCATAATTCGAGAATAGTTATGTGTTGCCGGCCAGTTGCTGTGTTTAAAGTGAGGACATAGTTTTGAACTGTCATTTTTGTGAGTAACATCCAACAGTGGTCCGGACAAAGTCAAGTATGTATGAGTTTTCCTCGTGAGCATATTTCGGGATTGTCTCACTACATACTTTTGCGAAGCGGTGTGCCCACCTTTATTTATATGTGTGAAGGAAACAGTGCATTTAATTTACTTAGTTAAGGTAGAAGTTACATACTATGCCGCGCTACCTCATTTCTTTTAATTCAATTCTACGCGATTGGTTACTATTCGCCCCTTACTACAACTTTGTTATTCCAACGCTTTAGCTCTAACCCAACTCAACGGAAGCTGAAATATTAAGTTCCATTTTAACTTAATTCTTTACTACGTGTTTCAAGTGTGGTTGGAAACGGAATCCTGATCTTGAACAAAATTACTTAAGTAGCAATTTTGTAGATTCTACGAATTACCTTCAAACAGCCGAGTTAAGTGCAAACATGAAGATTCGAATAGAAACTGAATTTCAAAACTAAATCCTTTCGAGACTTGCTCCTACTTTCATGATACGAGCTGTGAAACATTCTCAGCTGAATATATTTTAAAGAAAATAGATTTTTCACGTTATAGCTGTAGACTGCAAAGAAAGCATCTTAGCATTATTTTGTTTCGAAAATGTAAAACCAGTAAAAAGAGAAGGAACTTTTATTTTGGTTCGTATTTATTTCAGATTGTTTGATTAAAATGCATTTGGTATCTTTTATTGGAAGCTTCGTTCATGTTTCATTGTTGTTCGTTTCAAAAGCAGACAAACACACTTGAGTGTCTGTCTGCTTTGCATTCTGTATGCCCAAAAACTAAAAACTACAGAGTCTTTATATGTATGGTTGAACTTATCACATTACGGGCGAATTCCACATACCTAGAGTAAGTATAAAGTTGTGAGTAGTTGTAGTGTAAGTCCTGAGAATAAATTTTGAAGTAAAGAACAGTTTTTCCATATTAGAACTGTAAGACGTCAATTTTATTCAATGAATAAAAGATATCTGACTTTGGAAAAATCAGCCCTTAATCAAACAAAACAGACTATTTACTTGGCTTTGCTCAATTCATAGTCCGAGCTAACTACCCGTACAATAACTTACTATCCGAATAATATTCGTATTATTTAAGGATCGTTAACGGCTTTACCCAAATACGTTTTATCGGGATTACCACACCAGCTTCGAACTTAACTGAAGCTTTAGATATTGCTGAAGCTGTAACGTCTAGGGCTTTGCAGGTAGGCTGAGCAGGCCGTTAACAAATTAGGTTAAGAAAAGAAACACTTAGCCAAAGTTCATTTATGTATAATCTCACTAAGTTAACATAGGTAGGTAGTTGACTAGGTCGCGGGTACACACTGTCCTTCTGAGCACAAGCACACTTGTAAGGTTGGAAAGGTACCGTCCTTGGGTCTCCGAGATGCAGAAACTCAGGCCCGGGAACAGGCTTGTCAGTTCGACTTCAGGAAGCCGGTCAGGCCTCAGTAGGCCGTAGACCGCGGTGCGTCAGCAGGCCGCTGGTAGGTCGCGGATAGGTGTGCGTGCAGCGCACAGTTAAGTATAGCTACGTATGCAGTGCGCAGTTCAGCTACACGTGCGCACAGCGCGCAGTAGGTGAGCGCACAGTATAGTTACGTTTCTAGTGCGCAGTTCAGCTACGCATGCAGCCTCCATGTCCTCAGCCTGGACGTAGAACCCTGGAAGGCGCGATAGGGTGCGCATGTTACTTTGATGCGAAAGCAGCAAGCCGCGTGCGATGTGTACAGCCTCATTCCCTCTTCCCCGACCAAGGACGGTGTAGGCCTGTCATTGACAACCGCTCAAATAGATACAACAGTGGTGGATAGATATTTACAAGGGCTATCCAGTGCAGACGGTACTGGTATAATTAAAAAATTAATAAGGAACTCACCCTAGATTTGTAGATTTGGGGTACCACTATCTTGACGATCAGGGAACCACCCCGGCTTAGGGTATTAGTGTTCTGTGACCACCCTTGCTAGCTAAACAAGCGGATGTGGAAATGACAGAGTGTTCTTAGTAAATTAGTGTAGTGCCATGATTCTAGTGATGTGAGTTACAAGTTACCTACTAATTATCAGTCGACTATTTGCCGTTGAGACCCTCACAACGCTACAAAGCGTTTATTGGTTTCTTGAATATATATATAAAAAATACGCTTCTCACCGTGAAAAGGTTAGTTGAAGTGAGTTGTCATCCACCAGAAGGCAATAATTAAAAACGTTCAAAATGTAGTCGCAATCACATCTCAGTGACAATCAATGTCAAAAACTTGTCAAAAATATAGGGAAATTAGAGGTATTTTTGACAGATTGAGACTGAGATCCGACTCTGAACGTTCTTTTAATTACGAGAATTGCCCCTCTGATGCTAGCAAGATTGACATTATTTGTTGGATTTCGTATTCTTTCATAATTTACATTGCAGGGTAGAAGTAAAATTGACTTGCAAAATGCGTCACTATCCTATCATGTCCCATCCTTTTCCCACATGCACACCTGGACTATTGCTGTTCTTGTCACCACCTACGGTGACGGTTTGAAGACCCTCGCACACAAAATCGAGAGTAGCGTTACTGAGAACATCTCCCCTTGTTAATTTGTTAATAACTTTACGGTTGCGAACTGCCGCAAGTCCATTTTGCGAACTATTGAAAAACACTACGAAAAGTGCGTGGTTATATGCTGAAGGGTGTCTGAGTGCTTCCTCGTGTGCTGCCCTGAATCCAGCAAGGACGCGAACCCCCTGCCGACCGACGCGAAGGCCAGATATTGAAGACGGCGAATTACAGGTCAGTGGTGCTGCATGTTTCCTGCCAGATTCCGTTGTCCATCTTCACAGGTTCGTCGTCCTAATTCGTGTCGCATTTGCAAAGTCAGACATACCTACGTACTTTTCAACCCTCGCATAATACAGTCCACTATTTTATCAAACCAGCTCCCCGCGTCTGGGATAAACTCAAACAAAATTTATTTTTCCGCTCACTTATTGGTGTTAGGCGCCACCATTATTGACAGTTCACTTTAAGCTCACGTCACCTAAGTTTTCACGGTGTGATTTGTACAGAATACATCTGGCACTGTAATCTCTGATGAATGCAATTTCAATCGTTGTCCTTTTCATTTATTTTCCGCGATCCTTTACGTGATATTGACAGCAATAGATTGTACAGCGTATGTCGAGGTGCTAACCTCATGGTACGTGTAGGTATATGATGCATGTACATGAATTACTCCAGTTTCAGTCCGGGTTCTGTTAAATTTCTGCGAACCAACATGTTTGATTGACACCTTAGACATGCTTATATATGGATGTACAAACAGACAATTAACCTTAGGGTAATAAAGCAATTACGATATCAACAATATCGGCAATATGTATTTCAAGAACCACTTGACTTCGATGATTGACACTAGATTCAATCATGTGCCGGCTGCACCGATTAACTATCACGTCTTGTGTCTTACATCAACGAAATTTAAATTAAGGATGATAAAGCAATTACGAGGTTGACTATGCCTTATTACTATGCCTGACTACGTATTTCAAGAATCACTTGACTTCGATGATTGACACTAGATTCAATCATGTGCCAATTAACTATCACGTCTTGTCTCTCACATCAACCTCTATTGTTAAACATGGACCTTATTCAACTGACACATATCTAGCCTTCTATCCAACGAAATCTCATGGGCAACAACACAGATAGAGCCACACACAACATGCCCGAAACATCAAACAAAACACATGAGTGATTTGGCAAACAATAGAATGGGCATTTTTTGTTTGCTTATTCTATTACCATGTTGTCGAAGTGTACTTACTTACATCTGTTCTGCTACAAAAGCTCTGTAATAAAATAAAGATTTTCGTTTGTTAAATCCTTTTTTAGGATGGGCTATATGTATAGATTTGGTTGATTTGGTCTTACAAAAATGTATTTATTTTCAATTACGTATAAAAAGTCTTACTAACTTAGTCTTTTTGTGCCATCAGAGTTCTGAGATCAGTCCTTCTTAAAGGTTTGTTTAGATACAAATATAATTAAGTATCGTAAATTATTCAAGGCTAGCGTCCAATTTCTCGAAAAACTTCTGTCCCACGAAAAAAGAATCAAGATAAGCATTTAACATGAAAAAGATTCTTAACTTTTTATACATTATTCGTAACAGAACGAGGTGTAGCCGTAACAACAATCAGCCGTTCGCATCAGTTTGTAAATAGGACGGACAGCCGGGACGGGCAGAAGTTGAGTGATCAGATACTGTGGTCACAACGAGTGGCACAATTTAGCATTTGTTTAAAATTATGGTACAGTCAACAAAAGAGATAGGTAGGTACCTATGCAGGCAGCTTATCAAAAATTAGGCAGTTACTTTATGTGAGTAATACGATAACCGTGATTGTTGCCAGTAAATAAAAACATTATAAAATCCTCACATTTATTCAGTAATTTGGCAAAATGGGGTCATATTAAGTATAAACAACCAATTTAAGCTGGTATGGGCAGTAACCGATATATGGGTACTGGGTAGTAACATTGAAGCGTACGTTAATGACCAGATATATTCTTGTCAGTTTACGGTCTTATCGGAATCGACGTCCCATCCATTATGATCGAAGTACGGGCTCTGAGATCTGTCAGCAATTTGACGCAGCCACGAGAAATTAGGTTATGCAAATTGGATGGTTATTGAGCCGCCCCTCTTTGTCATTCAAGAAATGTCAAAGATAACACTGTTATAGTCGTCGAGATAAGCCGATGGAAAAAAATACAATAAAATTGCAATTTTTTTGTAGTTTTTGTAACTGTTGTCATATTCACTAAAAGGTTTTTGAGAATAAACTGTTTTTGGTTGCATGCATATTATTTAAAATAACATTAATTCTAAAATTATAATAGAAGGCCAATAATTCCCGTAATTAAAAACATTCAGAATCCTTTCAAAATTTCATCTCAGCGACAATTAAGGTGAAAAACATGTCAATAATGTAGGGAAATTACAGGTATTTTTGACGGATTGAGACTGAGATCATACTGTGAACGTTCTTAAAATTACGAGAATTGCCCATCTGATGTCCTGCCTATTAATTTAATATATATATGACTTTGACCATCTTTACATACCGAGACCCCTCCGTGCCTCGGAAAGCACGTTAAGCCGTTGGTCCCGGCTGTCATTCGTGGATCTTTGACAGTCGTTACGGGTAGTCAGCCCGAAAGTCTGACAACCAGTCTTACCAAGGGGTATCGTATTACCCAGTAACTGCTGGGTTGTGGAGGTCAGATAGGCAGTCGCTCCATGTAAAATACTGGTATTCAGCTGCATCCGGTTAGACTGGAAGCCGACCCCAACATAGTTGGGAAAAGGCTAGGCAGATGATGGCAGATGATATGACTTTGAGCATTTGTTTCTTTTGCTTTATTTCGACACCTAGTACCAATACCTACCTAAATACCTACTCCATTTACTTTGAAAAGAAGAAGTTGCGTCTTACCCGTGATAGGGTTGCGGATATATTTCATGAAGTGAAACCGTAATGTGACAGAGGAGTACCTATTACGCCCGCGCCATTGTCATAAATGTCTACTTAACTAGAGTGGCTTGCTAGGTAAAAGTAGGAAATGCGGTTATTATCGATAAAGTAACTTTATTCTCAAAGCTGCTGTATTATCAGGTATTTTAAATTCCAACCGAGGGGAGAGCTGCGATACTTATTGTATTCATGGTGCAATGAAGAAAGTTTTCTGCTAGAAAGGGTTGTAAAGCCTCTTTTAAGTAAGAAAACTTGTGGTTTATGAGTGGATTCGTTTTGTGGAATTATGATAACTCATAAGTAGGTACACATAAAAAGTTAGTTACAAACGATATCTATTATGCAATTCTATAAAAATGGTTTTTAAGCTTTTGTGTAACTTCATTTCGAGCACTGGAACCTAGAAACATTCTATCTCACTTTAAAACAGAATTCCGAGGTAGTTGTTTCAGACTTTTAAATGGAAAGCCAAATTAATTAGTCAAAAGCATTCTACAGTACAGTGCTTGATAATTAATTAACGCCTAGTTTTAAGTAAAGAGTTAACAGTTACGAGTCTGTTAGCTATAAGGAAAAAGACAGGAGTTTTAGAGAAAAACTTTTGTGTGGTGGTGTCGCCCTTCGGAGGTAAACTCAGATTATTTGCAAGCACCGCGCAACTGTACCAACAGCACTAATTAAATCAGCTTTCGTCTGTGAGAACTTCACTGTTGTGGAAAGGTAGAGGCCACGTAAATAAAGAAACATCGACGAGCGAGTCAACATACAGTGTAAGTACTTTTCCAATTATACCAAGGGTAAATGAAATCTAATTTACCATAGCAAGTTTTGGTGTGTTTAGAAAACTTAAGAAAAACTTGTAACAAGAGACTTTTGTTTTCAATTAGGTATCTACCTTTTTGATCATAGACTTTTATTTTATTAGTGAACGGCGCCGTCAGTAGGGACTGGTCAACTCTTTGCTGGGCTTATTTTGATTTAATTTAATATTTGAATTGTTTTTTTTTAAATCTTTTCATTACGGACGCTTTTAAAGTTCTGCATCGTTCTCACGTGCATAATTTTAAACATGAATGATGTCACCAATACTTTGTAACAATATTATTATGATTTAAAAGAGTGTCCATGGAGTTTCTTGCCCGTTCTTTATTTTTTCAACCATTAAACTCAGGCTCACCTACAAAAAGTTTCATAAAATTTCTTTTCATTCTCATTTCAATGTAGGTAAATAAACTTTTTTTATTTTTATTAAAGGGGTAAAAAGATAAAAAGTAAGCATATTAACACATACAACACAAAATGGTAAAGAAGAGAAGTGTATTTTACCTTCGTATTTATATATGTGTATACCTCTTCGTGACTCCACCGTGCAATATATAGTTACCGGCACGTAAGTTGGCAAAAGATTTTGTAGTGGGGTAAGTTCGCGCACGCACAATTTCATACATTTTTACATGCGCGAACTTCCCTCACTTCAAAATCTTTTGCCAACTTACGTGCTGGTAGCTATAAAAGGAAGTGCCCTTAAATTGTTTGTTCGTTCCCACCCACACGAACCGCTGAACGGATTTTGATGACTGTGTTTTGCTTAATATTCTATAAATGTTACGTATCTCTTTTAAAATATGGTTTAGGCAATCTCTACTGAACCATGCGCAGTTGATTTTTGTGTTGTTTTTAAATAAAATTAGTACTTATTTAAATGATCATCATAAAATCAAGCCTGGATTCCTCGGGTTAGACGGAGGTGTATAGTAAACCCACATTTCGTCAGATAAATTTTGCATTTAACAAAGTAATATTTATTTTTCGACCAAATAATTCATTGTTTTACAAGTCAACACGCTACCTACCTATCTACGTTTTCAATCAAGTTACTAACAACACAGTACCTACCTAATATGTCAATTGTTCATTCGAACCGCTTCAGTCCTTTTGTGTGTTGCTAAGCTATTCTCTTCCTTATTATTTGATCGTACCCTCGCCAAGAGCAAGGTAAAGACAAATTAAAGCTATTCGAAAAGTACATCAGCAAAGTTTTCTGTTTAGTTAATGGCGAAGTTCAAAGAATATATTTGCCGGTATCCCTCAATGATTGCGGATATTTATACGAACACTTACTATTATTTACGGTGTCAGGGAGCACCATGTATCACGCTAGGGCTACAGCGGCATAAAGGCGTGTTCTCAATACTTGGGGCCTCAAGCATTCGTTAACAACGCGTAAGCACCTCGTATAAGAGAGGATAGAAAAGTTATGAAGTGTATCTATATATCTTCCGTTTTTGTGCCCTATGTGCTATACATATTTTGTTCAAACGGAAAGCAGTATACGTGTATTTATGTTTTATCCCGTGCGCAGATTGTGTGCAAGATAAGGTATTTTTCTTTTGATCATCTTTACCTTGTTTAGAAATTTGCTGCTTGTCAAATTGTTGCTTCTACAGGTGCTATTTTTTTTTTTCTAACATGATCGAGGTTTTTTTTCTAATTGGCTCTAATAATTTTTCAGAGGAATAATAATAATAGTTCGCAAGAGCAAACGTGCTCGAAGAAAGAAAGTATTTCAGTAAGATCTGGTAGGGATCTTGACCGTACTTCCGGGGTTGTCTTGATAGCCGTGGAATACCTCTCCACTCCTCATAAGCACCTCAGGACATATTGCCCTCTTGTCACTACGACATTATGTCCTAGCGACCGTTTTCGGGGTTTTTTTTCGACCCATTATTGAGTATACAAGTCACCCTCTGCCATTTCATCTGTGAATATTATAATTATCATTGGTCAGGCAACATAGACATAGGCCTTCCGTAGTTCAAGGTGACCGATCCACTATAGCCACCCAAACCCATAACCCAGTATATTTTGTTTCTATGTTCTGTAATAGTCCTGCACCAACCGGGGGTTGTCCTTGGGTGCACTTGCATGTTGCATACAGGGATAATCGACGGTTGGTGCCTCCTCATCATTTAGAATTGTGTAAAGGGCCTCTGCGAGTTGGCTTTGGCCCCTAGTAAACCCTTTCAAAGGTCCGGGACCCCAGGCTCCCGAGATATGTCAAAGAAAAAAAAAAGAAAAAGGTTTATTCTTCAAAAAAAGTAAAAATACAATGTGACGGATTCGATGAGCCACAAACTAAGCATTTGCTTGTATCTTGTGGCTCTGGAGTGCAATTATACAATATTAAACATTACATTACAGTTTGAGGATGTTAGATAATTAACAAAAAAAGATGTGTTAAAATAAATAAAACATTCGTGCGATTCTGATCGCAAAATAAAATAATATTGGTTTATCCTAAGGATTGTACTATGGTATGTGTGTGTGTGTGTGTGTTTGCCTGAGTGTGTGCGTATTTGTATGTGTGTGTGTGTATGTGTGCGTAGGTGCTATATCAAAGATTCGGTGGCGTCGTATGATAATTTTAAAAGGGGTGTAGTTAGGATTTTTTTACAGGTGGTGGTTGAGCAGTCTTTTAGGTCGCAGATTTTGTTAACTTTATTGTACGTGTTGGGATGGGAAAAATAGGTACAGCGTCTATCTAGTTCGGATTTGGCATTTGGTATGGGTACTCTGAATACACGTTTGTTTATTATGTCAATTAGGCCGACTTTTTATTGTTGCTAATAAATACTACTGGTGCGAGTAGAGTGCCATCCTCACAAATTAGGTAACCCACAGAACAACAAGAATTATTTTGGCATCATCCAACCATCCACTACGTGAAAAAGTCAACGTTTCGGGTCAACAACCCGGAACACAACCACATCACTTACCCACTACCATTTTTGCGGATGCATTGTCAACGCTGAAATAAAACATTATTCTTCTTTTATTTGTATTTATTTTCCCGGATCCGTTACAATGCTTGCGGTCACGGATTGACTGCCCCTGCCTGCAGGCGTAGCAAAAAGCTCAATGCATCGCACACAATTCGTCAAGTTATTTTTAATTCAATTCCATTTAAACAATACAATTTGCATCATCTGTTTCTCGTTGATACCTAATGAGTTCTATCCGAGCAAACTCTGCAGTGTTACAGATACCTATTGCCAATGATAAATTAATATTTCCTGCATGTTGCAATTGGTTTTATGAATTAACTAATCCCGATTCAGTGTTTAATTACAGGTCGTACATTCAATTAACGATGTATAAAATATATTATTGCAGTATTCACTGTTCTTTTCATAACCAAGATTAATTTTCAGATCACCCAGATTCATTCAGCAGTTTTAAATCAGGAAAATAACTCCTGCAAAATGATTTCGCAAAGCAAAAAACACTTAAATGGTAAGCAAGTAACAGCTATCATTTAGAGCTCTGACTGAACATTTTTTTTTTTCAAATTATCGCTTAAAAGGCAAAGGGTATTCAGCATTAAATACATTTGAATTCGCTTTCGATCAATTGAGGCTGGTACTAAGTGGTTCGAGACAAGTAGTCTGAGCATCACCGAATAATATTCTGTGTAAATTGTGGGTGAAGGGCCCTCGACACCCGATGGGAGCATCCACTCGACGGTACATAACATCATCCTTCATAGACAGATGCTCATAATTATGGCTGTCGTATCATTGGGTTTATAATGAGCGATAACAACGACACTTGTGCTAGAGCCGCTAATTCGACACGTCAATTCTAGTCGCAGTGTAGTTGTTTAGGACTAATTTAACTAATTTATGTCTGTCGGTAGATTTTATAGTTTTACTAAAACCAAGCTTTAGCTGACGCAACTTTTACATCTGTCGGGAAGCCCTGCAGTCAATTAAAGTTTCTCATTATTCTGTTACTTAAAAAAATCCACACATATATCAATATAACATAGTTAAATAGGACATGTATTTGTTCTGAGTCTGGGTGTTTTTCTATCTATAATATGTATGTATTTATAAAAAAAAAATGTATACATAAGTAGTTTATCAGCCATCTTGTTACCATAACACAAGCATTAGGTTGCTTAGCTTGGGACTAGATGGCGCTGTGTGACATTTCACACTCTCCTACCGACCGTCTCCAAGGTGTTCGAAGCACTCCTGCTGCGACATCTCCAGCATCATTTGACGCCACGCCCAGAACAATTCGGGTTTCGGGCGGAACATAGCACGACGCTCCAGCTGTCGAGGGTGCTGCACCACCTCACAGCAGCGCTAAATAAGAAGGAGTACTCGGTGGCAGTATTCCTCGACATGGAGAAGGCCTTCGACCGTGTGTGGCTCGACGGCCTTATCTATAAGATGGCCACCACCGACGCGCCCCGTCGCGTGGTAAAGGTGGTCTCTAGCTTCCTCTCGAACAGGACTTTCAGGGTGGTCCAGGGATATTATTATTACTGAATCTTGACATCAGTGTTTAAAAAAGTACCATCTCTGCGTGTCACTTCAGGAACTAATGAACCATGAAAACTCCAATACTTCGAACATTTCAAACTGTTATCACCACAGCAGTTTGGCTTTCGCAGGAACAAATATCTTGTGAAGCAATCCATATGCTAATTAGTAATATAGTAGAGAACTTAAAGACTAACAAGAAGGCTCTCACCATATTTTTAGATCTTGCGAAAGCATTTGACACCGTTCCCGTCTCCACTCTTCTACTCAAGCTTGAAAGTTTGGGTGTCAGGGGATCTTCCCTTGATCTCTTCAAGAGTTGGGGCCCACACTTTTTCTTGTGTTCATTAACGACCTTTGCAATCTCCTAATTCCAAATGCCACTATAGTTTCTTATTGAGACGATACTGCTATCACTTTCATTGCAAATTCATGGTCGGATCTCCCAGCCCAATCTCTATAAAAGCTCATTCTTGTCCCACAAAAAATCAACCAAATTGTCAGTGTCCCCCAGTAGAGCAGGTTAAATATCTTGGTATAGTTCTGGATAAAAACCTTAATTTCAAATCCCATATTAACACACTCACTGGTCACATACCCTGCGCCATGTTGCAAACCCGTTTATCATTCGAAACGTTTACTTTGCTTTTTGTCAGTCCATCCTAATCTATTGTATCTCATGCTGGGGTGGTACTGCTAAGACCATACTTAAACCTCTGGAGGTCGCACACAGAGCTATTCTAAAAGTGGCTACGTATAGACCGATAGTCTCCCCAACTATCGAACTATATCAATCATGTAGCGTAGGTACTTAATGTAAGGCAACAATATATTTTATATATAGTCCTTCTGCAACACCATCGAACACCTTTTAAAAAAATCTCCAAACGCCGTAAAGACCTAATCTCCACAATTCTACCTACACGCACAGCTTTTATAATAAGTTTGCTCTCTATCTTGGCCCTTCACTCTACAATAAAATTAACGCTAAAATTTCGATTTACGGCCTAACAAACTTTAATTGTAAAAAGACTGTTCGCACCTTCCTTCTAAACCTAAACTACGACGAAACCGAAGAATTCCTAAAAAAGTGATCACTCAAACACATACGAGTAGGTACATGCATCACACACTACATAAATTACCGAAACACTCACCACACTAACAATGTACACACCTCAGCAAATTACTGAACATTTTTGAAGTGAAAACTTCTTTAGCGGCGTTGTGCACTTTTGTTGTGATGGGCAAAAAATGTTAAACGGGCGTCAGGACACGTGACCTGATCGAAAATTCGTAAGACGGAGGGAGAGTAGACCGCATTCCAAAATATCAAAAATGCACAACGTTAATATTCAAGATTTCACTTCTGCCGGCACTCCCGGAGTGCAACTCGTTGATCTTTTTTATTATTATTTTTTTCTTATTTATAAATTTTTATTATCCGAAATTGCTATTTTTAGATTCTAAGTTATTTTTTTTAATTTTGTTTAATAACCTAATTTTGTGTCTCATTTTGTAGCTGCTATGCTATACACATATTTATAATATACATATTTAACACGTGCTGTTATAATTCAACCATTTATGGCGGGGATCGGAACTGTTTCTCTTAAGCACAGGTTATTTTGTAACCTATCTAGGAGAGCAGTACGGCACCCACTAACTAAATTAGGAAACTTCGTGCTTGTGCTTCATATTATATTACTTTGCCATATAATCTGTCCTAGTTGATCAATAAATCTTTATTATTATTATTTAAAAACATTAGTTTCTGTTATTAACACCATTTAACTAACCCCGTTGCCTTTAATAGAGTGTCAGTATTTCGAGAGACGGATGGTACACTGTGTCGTACTTAAGTTCTCAGCCAGTCAAAGACGGGGAAATTACGTCTTTGTTTTTGTTGGAATATTAACTCGCCGACTAAGTTGTAAGTCGAACGCTAAATTGTGCTTGTTTAGTGCTGAGACAAATAGCGGTGTCTATTATAAGAAGACTTAAGTCTTATTACGTCTTCTAGGGGTGCCACTACTTCAACCAATAAAACGAAACGAGTAGAGTTGAAAGTATAAAAATATGAACGCTTAAAAGTGACCACGTACGACAATAATTTCGTTTTTAAGTGCATGGTGTAAAGTTCCAAGGTGTCTTGTCTATTGTATCACCGAGTGGAAATATAAGAACTAACATTACACGGCATTAAATAAAGTGCCAACTTCAAAGGACAGAAGAAAATATAAATGTGGAGAAAAAATGCTCGGCTTTATTTGCGTTGCTCGTATGTTAGAGTGAAATATTTGTCTATAAAGTAACCGGTCGGCCCGGCTGAATGCTAAGTGCTTCGCAAACGGGCACGCATAAGCAGAGATTGAAAAATGTAATTCATAAAGCTGAAATATTGTTTAGTCTGAATTTTTAGCGATTAAACTTTTACCTGTGGCGTTTCGTTTGTAATGAATGCACGCCAAAACTCCTCTAAATGTAAAAATCAAATAGTACGCCATACAAGAGTTTTACAAAGGTTTTATAATTGGAGTTTAATCGTTAAAATAAATGTGAAGTGAAGTGATCGCGGAGCAGTGCTCCGACTACCGACTACTTCCTAACGTTAAGTGTTTTATAATAGATTTTTCGATTCGTTGCGAACGTTTGTGAGGAGAAGTTTGCATGTTTTAAGTTCCATTATTAACGATCGAAATCGAATAAGAAATTAACGACGGTTGGGTGATAACGAGCTCAAGTCACAGGTAATTAACTCGAGTTATAATTTTAGTATCACAGTTAAAATATTTAAGGATTTGCTGTAGGAGTCTGGTTCGCGCGATAATGGTTTCCTTGGCGGTCGAAAAACTTAGTAAAAGATTTTAAGGCTATATAACAAGTAACTGAGGACATTTGCAACTTATTTTGTAAACCCTTTCCTTCCCTTCCCTTAATTTTTTGCACAATAAACATGTTTTTGAGCAAGTTTAAACTAATATTCGGTCTCTGTTTGTTAATGACGTTCGTGGAAAAGCCTTCAGTGCGGGTATTACTCGCAGCTCCAATTTGTACTTAAAACAGACACGACTGCCTCGCGGAATTAAGTTCTCCTGTATGTACGACTTAATTATTAGGAAAGGGGACCATCAAATAAATGCAGTCAGAGACAAACATTTTGATAATTTGACATTTTAATTATACGATTTGTTCTTACGATGTCTGATTGTGGCAGCTCTATTTGTATTGTTGTAATATTCATTAATTAATTTCTCTGTAGACATTGTCTCATTCTCTGGCCTTGTTAATTAAATTATATCCAAAATAATTTTGGTTGTTATTGTCTGTTACAAAATATTATAAGGTACGTTATTAGTAATAGAAGGTGAACAATCTAATTAATAATGTGTATAATCTAAAAACAAATGAAATCAAAAGTAATTTATTCAAACTAGGCGGAGAATCAGCCCTTTTTGAACGTCAAAATTACATAAAACAATCCACCAAAACGCCCTCCCTTCACCACTTCCTAGTGCTTTAGCTGGGAAGAAGAAGTAGCGCAACAAACTCCCCAGCAGCACAGCTATCTGTTCAGTTTTTTAACTGAACAGACAGCTGTGCTGCTGGGGAACATGATTCAATATTAAGTAAGAAATAAAAATTAACATAAAAAACCTTAGGAACCTACCGATGCTGCTAATGTATTATCCAATCTCCCTTGTAAAATAGTAATATTTAACAAACCGTTCCACAAATGAGTAACTATTCGTAGTTTTAAGAAACCGGTTTAATCAAAGCTTTTACTCTCGATAAACCGGAAGACTATGATAAACTCGAAGATAGTAGTTACTTGCCATCGTATAAGAGCACCCCTGTAATTCATTTACCACGGTTGACTCGTACAAATTGCGGAGCTAATATATACCTACTATGTTTTATCTCTCGTTCCCGTTTCATTATTATTATTTACGTTCTTATTTTTCTTCTATCAACAGTTAATTGGTGTGTATTCCATTATTTGGATATTTCTTATCTTAAATCATCGTTTGCTTAATAATCATACCTTTCTCCGTGATTGCTTATGAAACATTATATTGGACATAGTAACTACTATAGGAGAGCTAATAGCTAGAAAATGTACTACAACACAACATACGCTTGTCCTAAGCTTTTACTACCCAAAATAGACACCGTCGTAGCACGCTACGGTGCTACGTAACCGTAGCATCGCTGCTACACTTTCGTAGCACCTTGCTATGAAGATAACAATATCTGTGTAACTAGATACGAACGCAAACTGTGATGAACCGCAATACGAATTTAATTATTATTCTAGACGACATTTGCTGCTACATTTCCAAAAGCCTGATTTAATATAGTATTTTATAGTAGTAGCAAAGCTTACCAAGAATCAAAGCAGTTGCTTTCTAACTAAAAAAACAAACCTAAAAGAGTATCAGCATTCAAAATTAATTGCTTTGGTACCAACCAAAGCCACGTTTAATATAAAAAACAGTCTGTCAATGTATACAGTAACATTTAGTGTACGTTTTAAAAGAGCAACAGTTTTTCTTCAGCTTGTAGTTCGAGTATCGTCGGAAGGCGAGACAGTTTAAATAACTTGCAAGTTGTTACGCCTGTAATTAAACTAAATTGTTGCTAGCGTTTGACACCGGAGTCTGGCAATCATGACTATGAAATTAACTAAGTGGGGAATAATTATTCAACTGCGTACTGCATAATTGTGTGGTGCAGTGATATGCAGCTGTATGCTGCTGCATACAGTCTGTGTTATTTTTAACCGACTTCAAAAAAGGAGGAGGTTTTCATTTCGACTGTTTTTTTTTATATGTGGTACCTCAAAACTCCGTTATTTATTAGCCAATTTGCAAAATTCGTTTTATTATTTGTAAGGATATACTTTCAGATTGGTCCCATAGAAATTTCATCAAAAACGGTTCAGTAGTTTGGTTTTTAAACCAAAATTACTGGTAATTACAATATAAAAGTGAAAAATAAAAAAAAACAAAAAAGGTTTTTTTATAAATGAAATACAAATATTTAGAATTAAAATAGTTGACTAGGAGTGTAAGAAAATTCTATTTCAAAATATACAGGCCGGGACATCGTCGCGCAAACTGTAACCATGAATTCAGCACATGAAAAATTGTAGAAATTTTTAGACAGGTTATAAAAAAAAAAATACGCGGTCAAAATGCATAACAGCAATACAATTAACAACAACAATTAATCAGCAAAAGCAATTTCTTTTTTTTTTGTAGTAACCCACGAAAATTTTGTTTGGTTCAGAATCATGTACAGACGCCAGCACATCAAGCTACTACAATCTGTCAAATTTCTTTAATAGATTTTCAACTTTATCGCTGAAGCATTATGGTCCAAGGTTCATTGGGAAAATTTGACAGTTTCGGGTAGCTTGACCTGCTGGCGTCTGTACCAGGTAACAAGTTGTGCGTCGATGCCACCTTGTACAGTTACCTATTCAAAATAATCATATTACACAAAATCATACGAAGTAATCATTTATAGTTGGGATGATGAGATATTGAAGTATTATAGTATGGGACAGTTGATAATGTTTTCACGATTACGTTGTTGCTCCCATGAAGAAAGTTGTTCAGCTTGATGGTATGTGCCACACCCTTAAATATGACCATTCTGATAACATGCTGTGAACAAAAAAAATATTTATAACGATTAATAGTTAATCTTTATATATATTTTTTTTTTTGTTTTATTATATTGCTTGGAAAAAGTGTTTTTTTACTGTTAGTTAGGTACTGTAAAAATAACACTTTTTCCAAGCAATATAATTATAGTATATTCGTCTCAACGCCCAATCAGAGCTCAATATTTCTTGCCCTAACTTGTTGAAATGTGGTAGCAATCTCTATAACTATGTTCTATTGCGACAACGTTTCGGCGCAACAACCCGTATCAAGCCAGATAAAATCGTCTATGACAGAAATACGAGTGATCTTATTACTATCCCGTTTTCCTTTTTACATTGCGGAACTTTAAAAACGGGTTAAAATTAGATACATTTTTTTATTTAGTTCTTTTAAATATTAGAATTTTCATGAAATAGAAATAATTTGTTTGCTTATATGTAATGTAGGTATAGAGTAAGATGTAATTTATACATGATACGTTTTCCCTTGTGGCATTTTTCAAATAATAGAATTTTTATTTTTATTTATTTTTTCATTTTAATTATTGTAATGTTATTTCACCAGCAATCAATGATTTAACGCGAACCGAATGATGGAAAAAGAGCATACATTACATTAAATGTATGCTCTTTATCCTTTATTCGGCATACTGTCTGTACAAATTTTTGATGTTATAATAACATCAAAGGACATACTGTGTGGCGATTAAGTTATCACAGTAATTGAAACCATGTATTCTACATTAAATATTTTAAACATACACAATTAAAATACCTAATAACAATTAACATGCTAGCCGTGGGCTCTTTTTTGGTTTTAGTATTTAAATTTTGTGATTATTTGGTAACACGCCTTATAGTTTGTGTTGAATTGTTGATACCATGCGCGTGTCTAGTGCTTTATTGTCAGGGTGGTCAGCGTGGCAGGGTGGACTGCCCCGTTGGTCTCGTGGTTGCAAGCGCGACTGCTGAGCGTGGAGTCCTGGGTTCGATTCCCGGATTGGATAAAGTATTAATGGGTTTTCCATTAGGAATTTCTTAGTAACAGTCCGAAGTTTGGAAGTTGGCGGTTTAAAACCCCCGTGGCTCGGAAAGCACATAAAGCGGTTGGTCCTGCGCCTGATCTCTCCCCTGTCGTGTCGGATTGCCGTCCCATCGGACTATGAGAATAATGGAACAGAGAGTGCTTCTGTGTTTACGCACATACTTCTACACTATAATATCTCCTGCGTACCTGGCTAACCTCCGTTGAGATTGGCCACCGTGACTGAAATCGGTCGGGAGGCTATCAGGGTGGTTTATTTCGTGCCAATTTTTACGCTATTTATTTTATTTGAAGAATTTAGTTTTCTATTTTGAGTAAAATCGTTTATTTAATTATTTTTTACACAACTTGTAATAACCGCTGTACTATTTAATGCGATAACCTAATCGCCACGAGGCAGTCGCTCCATGTAAAATACTGGTATTCAGTTGCATCCGGTTAGACTGAAAGCCGACCCCAACATACTTGGGAAAAGACTGGGGAGATGATGATGAACTTAATCGCCACTCTGTATATAACCACATTGCCTAACAAGAAAAACGAAAAAAAAGGTTTTACCATTCGTAACTGATATCAAATGCATACACCATGTGTGCCTATGTATGTATACGGTGGTGAAGGCCCCAGTACAGTCACGAGCAAAAGTATGTATACACACGGCTTTATTCAAAAGCGATTTACTCCTTTATTTTTTAATGAAAATATATGTTGTTACGAACATAGCATTTTCGAACCCATAGGTTTGTGTAATGTGTCGTATTTCAACGTTGCATTCGTTATTTCACGAAAAAAATGCAATTGAAAGTTGCCGAGTGTTGACATATTGGTGCTCGTGACTATACATAGTGTAAATGTAAGCCACATATAGTTTTTTTATTTTTTTCAACATCAAACAGCACGTGGAAAACAAGATGAATGAGAATGCGTTCGCCGAAAACCTGGAATTGGAGAGCAAAATTTGCATTTCATAAATTACTGCCGCTGCAGTGTTTTACGAACACAAAATTAATTTCGTGTTATTATTCAAACATACTGATCGATAAAATGTGAATTACGAGGGTTAAACCGTAATTAGAAAGCTGTTATCGAAAATGCAAGTAATTAAAAAGCAACTTTATAGAAACTAAATCATTTAAGTATTTGCTTTAGCATACACGTTAGGAACCACACATTTAGTTAATTAACATTGCATGCAGTAACATGTTAGGCAATATATTAATGATAAAACTTATAAATAATTAATTAATTACAACACAATTTGCCTTTAAAACCAAAATTGACACCTTTGATTCAATGAAATCAAATGTGTCTTACGTTTGAAAGTACGAAAACATGAAATAAGTTAATGTTAGACATTATGCACTCATTTTATTCTAAAAACTGCAATGTTTTCATTAAGTTTTTTAAACTTTATGATAAGCAGAACACATTCCACGGTTTATTTACAAATGGTATTCATCCCATGCAAAACACACTCGTAACTTTATCTTTTCATGAACAAAAAACCTAACATAACTAGTTTAATCACGTACACAATTACATGCCTAGCCTGTCAGGGTACATGAAAGCAACCACGATGTCATGACATTAGTTTAAACGTGTAACAGTATTTCATAAGTACAAAGTAGTTTGGAGACGGGCACCGGTATTTATGAGCGAACTTGGCAAATCATTCAAAGGAAGCATAAGTCGCATACGGGAAAATTTGCTACCTCCGTGCGTTCCGAGACGCACACAATTTACAAACTCAAACTCAAATCATTTATTTCAATTAAACCATTTCAGGCACTTTTGAATTGTCAACATTTTAAATAGTCGGTCAGTTAGTCAGAAAGTGAAGCTAGTTGCCCATTCCAAAACGTAGATCTCTTTGGAGAAGAACGGGCAAGAAACTCCAAGGACACTCTTTTAAATCAAGATATTATTACAAAATCCTGGGTACATTATTCTTATTGCTTCTACATGTGAGAACAATGAAAAAAAGAACAATTTAAAATATAAAATTAAAAATAAGCCCTGGCAGTTAAGAGATGACCAGTCTCAACTGGCGGCGCCCGTTCACGAACATGACGCGTGGATCAGCACCACCCAGCTCAACCATTTTGTAGGGAACCGAATGATCCAACACACGCGCCACCACCAGTGAGACATTTAAGTGAGCATGACATATTCTCAACTGCCATGCTCTTTCAAGTCAACATCAAAATATCATAAAAACGGATCCATGGTTCTTACATTTACAAAATTTAAAAAAAGTGCTTCTAATTTATACAAAACTATAGGAATAATCAGGAAGAGGTATTTAATATTTAAGTATTAAGAATTAAATCTTGATTGAATAAAATAAACATTACGTTCGTAATGTCAGAAACACAAAAAAAGGGGAAGCATCTCTTCCAAATATTGAAATTGTAATCAACTAGTGAGCCCAAGTGCCTGTGGAGCAGGACCGGCATTAAGCCAAGCATTTTTATCTACGATATACTCATCCAACTTATAATATGCTTGTCTACATAGTGTGCGTTTAATGCATGTTTTAAATTTCTTCTCATTTAATTGAAGAATATTGAGTGGTATTTTATTATAACATCTTACACAGTACCCCATAAAAGAAGTTTTTACTTTAGACAATCTGAAGCACGGTTGATCTAGTTTGTTCCTATTCCTAGTGTTAAAATTATGCCTGTCACTTATCTTACTAAAAAGATGTAGATTTTTTCGAACGTACATAATGTTTTCGTATATATATTGACAAGGAACCGTCATGATGTTAATGTTTTTAAACAGTTCCCTTAGAGATTCGCGTCTGCTGAGATTGTAGATGGCTCTAACAGCCCTCTTTTGCAGAATAAAGATAGAATCAATATCTGCAGCCCGTCCCCACAGCAGAATACCGTAAGACATTATGCTATGGAAGTAACTAAAATAGACCAGTCTCGCGGTATCCACGTCTGTTAATTGACGGATTTTCCAAACAGCGTAAGCGGCTGAACTTAGCCGCCCTGCAAGTGATGTTAAGTGAGGACCCCACTGCAGCTTTGAATCAAGCGTGATCCCCAAGAAAACCGTATTTTCGACGAATTCCAGTATCTCCTTATTCAATACAACGTGACATTGACTACTTCTAACATTCGGTAAAGAGAATCTAATGCATTTAGTTTTTTTCTCATTTAATACTAAATTATTTACAGTAAACCAATTATGGACCACAAGCATAGCATTATTTACGTCGTCAAGCTCCTGTGCACGTCTGCCTACTTTAAAAATCAGCGATGTGTCATCAGCAAATAACACCATTTGTGGTCGGGTTTTTAGTAAATGAGGTAAATCATTTATATATACTAAAAATAGGAACGGTCCCAATATTGAGCCCTGCGGTACACCCATTTTGACTTTTAAACCCAATGAATTCACACCGTTTATTTGAACTTGCTGAAATCTATCATTTAAATATGATTTTATTAAGTTAAGAGCTAGTTTACCCAGTCCGTAATGCTCAAGTTTCAAGAGCAGTGTTTCGAAATTCACGCAGTCAAATGCCTTGGATAGGTCGCAAAAGATGCCTATTGCATCTTGTGCCTCTTCCCATGCGTTAAAAATGTGTTTTAATAAGGTGACACCGGCGTCCGTTGTACAACGTCCTTTGGTGAAACCATACTGTTGATCGTGTAGGATGTTGTTACGATTAAAATGATTGAGCATTTGATTTAACATTACTTTTTCAAACACCTTGCTGAAAACCGGCAAAACCGATACGGGTCTATAATTATTTGTGTCTTTGCTGTCCCCAGATTTGAAAAGTGGAATAACTTTACTGAACTTCATTAAATCCGGGAATACCCCTTGATCTACGCACAAATTAAATATTAGAGCTAAGTAGGGTGCAATTGTCTCAATAATGGATTGACAAACTTTAGTAGACATGCCCCACAGATCTTCGGTCATTTTGATCTTAAGTTGCTTAAATGCCTTTATAATGACAATGGGGTTAATATGTTTAAATTTAAATTCCACAGTACAGGCTGAGACATTCGCTCTTAATAATTCTATAGCTAGTGCGGGCGAGGAATTTAAAGTTTCTGTAGTTTTAATTGGGATATTGGTAAAGAAAGTTGTAAATTCCTGAGCAACATCGATGTTATCGCTAATGAGACCGCGGGAAGTGTTCAGTGTGTAATCAGTATTACGTGTTTTGTTCCTGTTCGTTTCATTGTTAATAATCTTCCAAACTGTCTTTATTTTATTGTCTGCTGATTTAACCTTGTTACTAATGAATGAAGCTTTAGCTGCTTTGCAGATATTTTTAAAAGTTTTAGAATAACTAGCAACATACTTATTAAAAGTATCCGTGTTAATATACGGCTTAAGGCCATACAGTTCAAATAATCTTTCCCTACTTTTTCTGATTCCTTTAGTTGCCCAGTCACTGAATAAAAACTTAGGGCAAATAGTTTTAGAGTTCTTCTTAAAGTAATTATTGAACTCTGTTTGTACTAATGAAAATAATTCTTCATACAAAATATTACCATTAGTCATACTTAGGCCCTGAGCACTTAATTTGCTATTTAAAGTAATATTAAACTTATTCAAATTACCCGATGTTATTGGTCTAGTTTGAATCTGCACTTTTTGAATCGGTGTGTTGGACTTAAAATAAACGGTTTGACCACTGTGATCAGAAGGGAGATAATTTACAATGGCCTTCTCTAGATATTCGCAGCAACAGAAAACATTATCAATACATGTAGCAGTAGCCGTAGTTATTCGTGTTGGTTCCAAAAACACATTTGACAGATTGAATGATTTAAAGAGGCTTAATAATCTATTGCTATTTGAATTAATTTCCAAAATATTGATATTAAAGTCACCACAAATAATTACTGATTTATTACCAGTTGCAAGTTTTGCCAAGACATCTTCCATTACTGACTCAAAAACAGAGTAGTTTTGATAGTTTGGAGGTCTGTATACGCACACTATAAAATGCTTATCTAGCTCAACACAGGATAGTTCGATGCTATGTTCCACCGATAGTTCCACTATGTCTTTACGAGTCTTATATTTTATAGAATTTTTAATTAAAATTAATGAACCTCCACGCAGCATGGATTTTCGGTTAAAGCAACTGCCCACACTGTAGTTCTCATAATTAATTAGCATTTCATAATCTTTCAACCAGTGTTCAGTTATACAAATAATATCAAACATTGTTTTTTCTAAAAACAACTCAACTTCTAATAATTTGGAAGAAAAGCCTTGAATATTTTGATGAAATAATTTCAAGGAATTCTGCTTAGCCCCTTTTTTACACTTAACTAATTGAGTGCTAGAAGATACCTTGTTGGAGGTGAGATTAACGATATTGTTATTGGTACCTTCTGTTGTCTTACTGACTAGTTTAAACTATTGTTGCTAACCACCTTAATATTAGTACTATTACTAATTTTTATGGTTCTAATTACATCCGACTTCGACATACTACTTATGTCTGAGTTAATAATAAAAGCTAATAGCCCTGCTATTTGACGTCTAAAACTAATAGGCAGATACGCTGTATCCCTAGTCGATTTGAATGGCTCAACAAAAGTGTTGGTGTCAAAAAATATGAGTTTGTCACTATAGTGATTAACTAATAAATGTATATGGTTATTTAGCCTATGTATATAATAATTTTGCCTACTTGATAAGTGCTCAAAGTATGGGAAAGCACACAATATTATTTTCTGACAATTAATCTTCAAGATTTCAGTGACACTGTCAGTGATGTCATCTATTTTTACCTTAGCACTATTACCTACAAATACAGAAATAATTGCATTTGGATCATATTTATTGCGAGTTACTGATGACATTATCTCTTTGTAGGATTTCCCAGGCATACAATAATTAACAACAGATTGACTCAGGTTGTTACTCAATAATTTACCTAACCCTCTCCCTAAACTATCTGAAAACATAACAGAACAACAACAATCTTTACTAGAAGTGACAGCATAAGTATCTGTCTGTGCTACTTGACATGAACCTTGAACAACATGGGGTGTATCTTGATCGGGGACACAGTCCCGAGCTCCTCCGGACTGGGACGGGTCCTCCGTTGCCTCAGGTTGGATAGCCTCAAGGTTGGATTCCATTTGACAAGAACATTGAGTGGTGCTCAGAGTCATCGGGTCCACTCTACCTGCCTCATCATTACGCATTTCCACCAACTCGTTTGCAGCAAGGATGTGTTCCTTAATTTGTTTTTGAGAGCTCACATACTTAATATAATGTAAATGTAGTGACTCTTCAAGTACCTCAATTTCAGACTGTAATCGCTGAGTGTCAATTTGATAAATGTTTTTACTATCTTCTAATTTAATTTCATAGTTTTTTAATTTATTTATTAGAAAAACACGTTCCTTCCTTAGTATAATATTATTGGAATTGTATTTTTGTTGTTTCCTAAATTTATTGCATCTATTTATGATTCTATTTAGTTTTGCATATTTTTTTATTTTATTTTGACTTACTTTATAACTGCTATTATTATATTTCATTATAGAATCTTCAGTAAGATCTATTGTTATTAGGGAATGAGAGTTGCAATTAGTATTAGCTAATTCAGTATACAAGTTATCAGTTTCCTTAGCCTGAGTACATTCTTTTAGTTTCTGTAACTTAGTGATTCGTACATTTGCATGAATTAATTCCTCTTCTAGGTCCCTAACCTTACACAAAGCCTCCTCATATAAGTTACTGCAGTTATTGAAACCATCCGTGACTAACTGCAATTTGTTCCGTTCATCAACAACGACCAGGTATTTTTGATGAAGGTCTACTAGCTCCTGTTTTTGATGAAGGTCTACTAGCTCCTGTTTTACATTAGTTAAACTACAGCGGCAATCTTAAGTTCAACTTGATTGCCAACCATATTTACTGCAAAGAGTTCGGTAATTAAGTTGGATTTATTGGTAAGTTCCTTATAAAGCGATGGGCTAAGTTTATAGGTATGTGTTACATTGTTAGAGGGAAACTGACACATTTTCAGGTAACTTTAATTTATTGAATAACTAGCTTTTGCCCGCGACTTCGTCCGCGTGAAGCAACTTTCTTAATTTTTTTTCCGTAAGAACCTTCTACATTAGAAAATTAAAAAAAAAAGATGGATGAAATCGGTTAAATCGTTCTCAAGCTATGACGTGAACAAGGGGAATAGGGATTCATTTTTATATATGTAGATAAAGAAAATAGTTTCAGTTATTTTTATAGTTTTACTGGCCATCAAACATGTCCGACAAAACGTAAACCAAAACTTCCTCAAAAGTGACAGAAAATCTCATTTTACACTCTTTTCGTCTGATTACGACCAACAATATTTATTAAAAAGCTAATGAAAACATTCAATAAAAATGTTCAGTAAAAATACAGAAGCGGCCGGCGAGTCACTATTTAAAAAAGCGACGCATATCCCAATAAAATCCCATTGTATCGTGAAATTCTGCATTGTCTGTATTTGTAGAGGAAAAAAGAAAAATGTTACGGATAATTACTTCCACACACGTTGTAAGTGAACTTAGTTAACAATATAGTTCATCCAGTCCATGATTTAGTTTTAAAAACGTATTTTACTATTGCATGATTGAGTAAGAATGGATGTCAACTGAAATAACGATGATTAATGATACTATAACTTGTTTAATATTAGCACAGTGTTATTATAACCTACCAATATCGAAGAATACTTATGTAAATAGGTGCGTAATTTTAAGAACAATTTTGATCTGTTAGAGCTATTATGTCGGCACAGTGGTGCATGCATTCCCAGGACCGCACATAAATCAATGTCAAAAATGGAATTTACGCTTATTAGGATGAATATTAATGAAACTTTGTGGGCTAGTACAATATTGTACGAACACAAAACAATCTTAAACTAGTCCAATATTTTTTACCTAAATATTTCAGTGTTTTTGATGAAAAGATTGAATAATGTTTTTCATGGAATATATTTTCACATGAACTCAAAACATCAATCTAAAAAAAATCGTAGCTCTGACTTTGCGTTTTATGCGGCTAGCTTCCAGAATTTTTTATACAGTGGGCATTTCGAATCCAGCTAAATTCACAAAAAGCAAACAAATATTTGTCATTGGATGAGCATGATATTCCCATATATTATTAGCAGCTTTTTATTTAGATATTGTCTGCTGCCAGAGAAAGCGTATGTAGTATGTAGTAAGCGCCTCGTGATGTGCTGTGGTGGGCCTTGAGAGAGAAAGGTTTGCCTGGGAAGTATGTAGAGTTAATTCGTGCTATGTACAGTCGATCTCGTACCTATGTCCCATAGGCTGCTAGCAATACCGACGAGTTCAGTGTAGCTGAAGGCTTGCACCAGGGATCGGCTTTAAGTCCTTACCTCTTCCTGTTGATAATTGACGCTCTGCCGGCGGACATACAGGAGGAGGCACCCTGGTGCATGCTGTTTGCCGATGACATTGTTCTTGTCGGTAAAGATGGATCTGAGATCCAGAGCAGATTGGAGAAATGGCAACAGAAGCTGGAGGATGTTGGCTTGAAAATCAGCAGAAACAAAACTGAACATATATTCTGCGATTTCGGCAGTTTCTCCGGTTCTAAAGCCATAGCGCTTGATGGCGCGCTTCTCCCAGTCTGCTCCGACTTTCGGTATCTAGGTTCACTCGTGCAAAGCGATGGCGAAGTAGATCGGACGGTTAAGCACAGAATTAACCCTGGATGGATGAAATAGTGGCAGGTCACGGGAACAATCTGAAACTCCCGCATTCCCCTTAAACTTAAGGGGAAGATATACAAAACCATGGTTAGACCTGCTGTCTTGTATGGATCAGAATGTTGGGACACAAAAGGGATGAATGAAAAGCAATCGCATGCAGCTGAGAGGGATGTGTGGTGTTACACATTCGTGTAATTTCTTATTCTATCCATTCGGATAGAATAAGAAATGAGCATATAAGAAGAAGTCTGAAAGTAGCACCGGTAACTGAAAAGTTGTGTGGAAACCGGTTGTCATGGTATATGTGTTACGGAGGAATGAGGAAAATGTCGTGAGGAAAGTTTTGAATATGAATGTCGATGGCTATAAAACGATGGATGGACTGTGCGAATGATGATATGGTTAGAAAGGGGGTGACTGTCGAGATGGTGGCTAATAGAGGAATGTGGAAGAAAATGACATGTTGCGCCGCCGACCCCAAATAAATTGGGATGAGGGCAGGAGAATGATGATTGTATGCTGTCAGAAAATATATGAAGTTATGCAATTTTACGTTCAATCATTCTTTCGTAAATAACTTTTATTTTGTACGTTGACATGTTTGATAAAAGGTACTTAATCCTGTTAATATATCATATTATATTCATGTATAGTGCTACAAACAACTGTCTAAAGTTTTGAACTGTTTAATATACTCATGTGTATGTAATTTCTCCATTGACATTGTTACACCGTTTAAGCACAAATTAGACTTAAATACTTTAGGGCAATCGCTAGTTCAGATGTTATAATTACCAATTGTGCTCACGAGATCATAGCGGGTCGGCTGGCCAGTACCCACAAACTAATAACCTATAATTTAAGTAATACATACAAGTTTAATTCATAGTTATTCGCAAAGTTATACGTGATAATGTTGGAAACTATTTGTCTACATAAAGCTATTTCTAAAGTAAACATAATTTGGAATTCCGAATTTCAACTCGAATTTGTGCTGTCTGTTTTATACCCATTAATCTTATCCCGTGGCGTTACTTGACTACATAGGTACACATGCACATTCATTAACACAGTTATCGATCTAGCGAAATTGTTTGATTAGAAGTTCAATTTAAAGGGAATTTAGAGATAATTCAATTAAAGTTGTAAGCAGTTCGCTTTATCATTAGTTTCTAATCAAAAAACCATACTAAAAGTTTAGCTTTAAACACATATAAAAGTGAAACGCACTTTGTTTGGATTTCAAAAACGATTCAATCATAAGATAAACCTGATACGTAGGTAAATAAAAAATGTTATTGATAATGTTTGTCGATAACTGACCGTGCGGCGTACGTCCGCTAGTCAAGTCTATCGTATATTCACAAACTGGATCTTCTATTCAAGTTGCAGTTTCGTATTCGGAAAGCCCGACCGGCTACATCGACAACTGTTCCGTCCCTCGGCGATACGACACAAAATTTGTAAAGATGTTGCCTCCGGGATCCTCTTCAATAGGGCCGAGAAGTAAACCATTTTACTCAGAAAGATAGCCAACTAGATGGTTCTATACAAGACCCCTTTCATGTGTAAAACGGGCCTAATATTAATAAACCCGCTTTTGGCCACCGTCTGGATAATCTCCAGGATCTTTTAATTAGCCGTATGCAAAATTCAATTGGGTCTTGTGTTGAAGTCCGTTTTTATAACGCTATTAAAACCTCTTGGCGACATAATATCACGATTTGGCAGCCATTTGAGTTGCGCATTATCCAATTCATTTTTTCGGCTTTATATGTGATATGACGTTAAATTTTCAGACCGGAAGTAGATTATTTACAAAAATATAAACCGAAAAAAGGCCTGTAACAAAACAGAAGACGGTACCGATTAACATTTTTTTAAGAGCGATAATATGAAAAAAAAACTTTTTTCAATAAGAATTCCAATCCAACTAATAAAAATATCCAATCTTGACTTACACAAAAATTCTCCCGCCATATTTCTTTCACGGAAGACAGACAATGCCGAAGGCCAAAGACGATCCCTAACTTCCTTCATTCGAAAAAACAATAACGGAAGGAAAATGGCGGATACATCTATGTACGTGTTCATTGTCCGTTTAATGCAAAGTAGGGACACATATTATATCAAAATGCAAGAAAAAAAGGTTTATTGGGATTTTCCACTTTTGTATATTTTCATACACGTCATTTTCTCAATAAATATAAAAGAAGCATAAAGAAAAGGGCCCAGGCAGCCGGTAGTCACGTTTCCAAAGAAAGGAACCTCGTAACAATAGGGTATTTGTATTTAATATAATGGTCAGTCAAACGTGACTTTTATGAAACAGTGTTGGCCTATCAATCAGTAATACTTCCCTCCGGCCGCGATTAATCTATCTTAATCATAGTTCAGGTTAAGTGTGACGGCTGTTGTTATGTACGTGAAAGATAAGAGCCCAACCACGATTCCTTCGATTATCCCTGGATCAACCTCTGTATTTGTGATGATTCATACACATAAACATTAAAGTATAATCTGTATTTGTGATGATTCATACACATAAACATTAAAGTATATGTGTATGAATCATCACAAATACAGAGGTTGATCCAGGGATAATATGTTTGCAGTAGTAACAAATATTCTATGACATTTAGAACTGAAAGTCTCACAACATCAATAGTACCTACCTAGTTGTTTTCCAACTAGACTTCTCTTGTTTTGTTTCTTATAGCCACCAAAAGCCTTTTTGCTTACCAAACTTTACCAATTACACTTTAAATGTTCAAGTAAAATAGCTCTAATATTCATGAGTAACTATACAGCACTTCAGTAAATAATGTCGTAATTTACATAGAACTATAAAGTAATTAGTCGACTTCTTTGTGACGTCACCAGGCGAAACGGCTAAAAACAGGTTGTTACGTTGGTAATGCAAATTAGATTTTATAACAGAGGACCTAAGTACGGCTGATGTTTTGTTACAACTAACACTGAACTGTCGTTAGCTATATAGGTATGAATGTAGGTACTTTACCCGAATACTACAAAACCTCGTATAAATGCTAATACGAGTTAATCTTATTACGGATATTGGGAACCTTCGTCCAATATTTGAATGAGTTCAAAATAATACAAACAGTGAATATTTTTTTCCAATATTATTTAACTATTGCCAATTGATTTTGTAAAAAATTGTTGCCATATTTTCAACGTCGGGTCGGTTCGGTCAAAAGCCTAACTGAATATTTTTATAGGTTGACATACATTTTGTAGCGGCAATAGAATTCAATAAATCTCACTGTTTCATCGAGTACTTTAGACCTGTCCACCCGTGATTGACGTCAGTATGAAATATTTTAGGATCGCGCATCTTTTTATGAATATGCAAAACTGTTTGTAAAACCTTAATTAGAAACTACCACATTCTGTTTTGAAAACGCAAATGGTATTTATTTTGTTATTTACTAGCTGTGCCCGCAACTTTGTTTGGGTGCATATTCCATTTTATGGGTTTTTTTTTTTGCGCGGTACTCTAATTATTTTTCTATTTTTTACTGTAGCCCAAGTTAATACTTATAACATCAGCAGTCTGCCAGTTCCGTCAAAATCGGTCCAGTCGTTTCGGAGATTAGCCGGAACAAACAGACAGACAATCTTTTTTAAAATTGTTATTTGACATTACAAACACAAACTTCAATTTTATTTATTTGTATGTATGATATAGATTTAAATAAAATGTTACAAAATAGGTTCGTTATTTTTACAACAAGCCTTGCTTTTTAAGCATTGGTGAGTGTTCTAGAGGAAACCTTAACGCTATTACTGCCGGTTTTAAAGATAATTCAATTATCACTGACTTGCCAAAAATAAGCGACGCTTGCGGAACGGTTAAGGCTAGCGTATTAATCGAAAGGTTATTCGTACAAACTTATGTCTAGTACAGACCTTAATGCACCTTAGTCAGACGGGGTAACAAACATACCGTGCTAATGTATACAATCATCATTATCATTTCAACCGAAACACGTCCACTGCTGGACATAGGCCACCCCCATGTATCGCCACTTCGACTTCTGTGCTTCTAAGCTTCTCGCATCCAGTGTATTCCCCGGTCTTCACCAGGTCATCAGTCCACATTGTGTCACCTTCGAACGACACGTCTTCCGGTACGAGGTCATCACTCCAGAACCTTTCGCCACCTTAGGCAATCTGTTCAGCGAGCAATGTCCCCAGCCCACTGCCAAGGTAACCGACATAGCCCAAAAAATTGCGAAACAAATGCGGATATAGTATCTAAAGCAACTGTTCCGAGATCTGAGGGGTAATTCTCGTAATATTAAGAGTCTCAATCTGTCAAAAATACTTACCTCTAATATCCCTATATTTTTGACATTGATTTTCGCTGAGATGAGATTGCGAGTAGATTTTGAACGTTTTTAATTACGGGAATTGGCCTTCTCATAAATCTCTCTCTCTCTCTCTCTCATCTTTTCAGACATCTTTTCCGACGATGTGTGTAAGTAGATACCTATACATAATTTTTCCGAAAATCTTTGCAATAATTAACGTGTCTTTGATCTATGTTTTTTGAGACGTAGAATATTTATTTGTAATTCTAATTACGAAATATTTGTACATATTATCTTGTTACTTTAGTCTTTCAATATCTATATATATAACATCATTCTTTTGTAACATTAAAAAAATACCTAAACGAAACCCTGGTTATAAATGGCGATGTAAAGTAAAAAACAAGCGACTTGCCTAATATAACTTGTCATATATTATTTTAAAGCAATATATACCTACAGCTACCATCGGCCCCTCGATAAGTAATGAAACCTCTTACGCATACTTAGATAACGTATACCAAAAGAGAAATCAGAGCTTTACAAAAATACAAGATATTATTCTTACAAATTCAGGTAATATCATAGCCGGATTCTATTAGTAGAAGCAACACTCTAAATCTTGCTAGCTTCAGTTGATCTAAGTGCCTTTAGTGGAAAATTTACATATTTCGTTGTAAAACATCGGTTGCTTCGAAGAAATATAGGGAAGTATTTAGGAACTGTTAACGCTGGGCGCGTTAACTGTACCGGGTCGCATAAATAAAATATTTATTTAGAATTTAACTCGTAATCTATATATTTGTATAGTAATAATAAAGCTGAAGCATTATTTGTTTGTGTGTTTGTTTGAACGCGTTAAGCTCTGGCTCTGGAGCTCTGGGTGACTGCTACAGAATGCCGGCATTAAGTCCGCCTTTGTACCTTTTTGTGCGAAAAGTTTAAATAAATAAATAACTACCAGTCGGATTTGAAAAATATGTATTTTGCCTTTGATAGTAGGCTGTTGGCATTACGCTAGCACGCTTAGTAACCGAGCATAAAGAAAAAAAGCCAAAGAGGACACCAAAACGAAGTATGACGATGCGATGCGACGGGGTGGGTCGGGGGAACAAAGTCGCGGTCAGAAACTAGGTATTTTAATAAAATAAAATTGGTCTATAACATTTCAAATGATAATGTGCTCTGTCAGCTCACCGAGCTGAGATTGTTATTTTCTAACTTCTAAATACGAAATAGTGCTTATCTCGTAATATTATGCCATCAACTTCTAAAATACGGAGGTTGCATGGAAACGCCATGGAGGCTAATGTTTCTACAGTACCTACTCGTATTATCATGTAACGGACGCGAATCGCAGCGATCGCACAAGTAAACGATCAAAACAATTGTGTTACGTTTAGTATGTTACCAATTCAATAATTTGAACCGAATGCTGTAATTGGAGTTGGTAAACAGTTATTACTCTCACTGGGGTTAATTAGTCTAATTTACTACTAACGAGGGTTTGGGACAAATGGCTCGCTATTTTAAATTTAACTTACCTACCGAATAATGCAACGAGCTGCCAATATTCTCGTTTGATTTCACATTATAATTTATGTCTAATTGAGTTTTATCTCTATTTGTCACTGTGCGCGACGGTGACAAATTGATATGCGAACGCTTGATAAATCGTATTACATTCCTCGGTAAATTAAATTCCATAATCTAAAAGCTCAAATATTCAGGAAAGTTAATTTCGTTGACACAAATATAAAAAGACATTCTTGGAAAATTGCTTATAGTACATTGAAACTTTCTCTAAAAATAACATGTTTTTTAGATCATGACCTTTATGAGTTTCTTTACACTTAACGACTTAGTAAATAACTTTTCTAACGTTCGATAAATACATTACAATTTCGGCATTGAGATATTGAAAGTTGAGGCCAAAAAACCTAGAACATAATCCTAATATTGCTAATACTTTAATATTTCTCTTGCAATGCGAAGTGGAATGAGAATGTTTTTATAAGAAGAGATTTATGAGATTTATGCGCGCCGAAAGCGGTTCAGATGGTGCAGCTGAATGCTGGCGACAAGTATGGAATTTAATTTTGTCGTGAGAGCTTTTCTATTTGCTTACTGTTCGAGAATTACCACAAGTGATATAGCGGAGAATGAATAAAAGATTTTATCTAAAATACGGTTTAATCTTTCAATTACCAAGCGCAACAAATTCTATTGGGTTTTACATATAAAATAATGATTCTGTTACATATAAAATAAAATTAAAATCATATATTTTTTTCAAATAAAAGTTGTTGTCTGCTTCGATGTTGCGGGTTTCTGTCGTATCGGTACTTTGCAAAACACGAACCCAAGAGTATTATTTCATACTTTTTCAAATAAATACAAATCGTATTTTTCACAGTAATGTCTGACACAACATAAGCTGAAAAAGGAAAACGCGGTACTGAAACTTTAAAGGAACCTTATTAATACATAAGAATGCACCTGTTTGACGGCACGGTTGGCGCAGTGGTTAAGCGATTGACTGCTGCGCTGCGTGTCGCGGGTTCGATTCCCGCACGGAACAAATATTTGTATGACCTACATGTATTTGTTCCGAGTCTGGGTGTTTTTTTATCTATAATATGTATGTATTTACAAAAAAAAAAAATGTATACAAGGAGTTTATCAGCCCTCTTGTTACCATAACAGAAGCATTAGGTTGCTTAGCTTGGGACTAGATGGCGCTGTGTGAAATGTCCAGGGATATTATTTATTTATTATTTATTTATTTGTTTCCTACCGGTGAGCTTTATAAGAACGAGGAATAAGTGTATGAGAGTCCGTGACGTCTGCAGGGAAACGTTTTGGAATATTTTGATGTACAATATTATTCAACTTTCACTCAATATTTGAATTCGAATTAAAATGGAAGCTGCTATTATAGGAGGTTCAGTTAAACCCAGTTGGAATTCTGCCAAATTAATTTATAGCTACGCAGAGGAACATACTTTATCATAACATCGTTTAGCAGTTTTAAAACTGCAAGGCGGAAGCCATTTTATTTCTTTGTTTCAAATGGGTTCGGAATGTGTCGGTGTATTTTTAACAAGGTTTTAACAAAGAATATGAGATTACATTGAACAGTTATCTAGATTTCATAATAAATTATATTTCATTCGGAAAAATGTGAACGAATTCACTGTAGGTACCCTAATGTTGACAAAATATTTAGAAAGGTGATTCCTCGAAGAAAAAGACGAATTACCACACCATCTGTGGTGTAACAGTGTAATGGATGATGCATTACCTATCGCGTTCATTGCTTTATCCGCGAAACCCGTGACTGCACGATGACACGTCCAATCATTATAACTCACCAACTATCTGGTTTACAGTTATACATAATAACCACTGTTCATAATTAAGCGGTGATAGTGATTTTGCAATGCAATGTAATATCGAGTTTGCAGAGAATTTAAAATGGTGTTATTTTAAACTCCCCGATGATATGAAATCGTCATAAAAAGTGAGTGTAGGTAAAGATCCAATGATAAATGCTCGTTATATTAAGAGAAAAAGCTTTTGTTCTTCAGTGGGATAATTGCAACCTGTGTGTACCTAATAAAAAATCAGTAGGTACATAATATGCATGACATAGCACAACGGTTAAAAAATACGCTTAACGAAACCGAGAGCACTTCTACTCCCCGTCATAGAAACCGGTAGGTTAAGGCGACATTGGAGGTCAATGTTGCAACTTTTTTTTTTAGCGAAAACATAACTTTAAGCACCCCCACAGGTCTTATACCGTTGCAGCGTTGCACGCACCCAAAAGCACGATGTTTTGCCTGCGTTACATTGCTCGATGCCTGACGTTAACTGCGTTCACACTAAAAATAAAAACACTTTCCCAACAATAATTTTGCTGTGTTAGTTTGTTGCACAGTATGCGTTAGTAGGTAGCAGTTATGTGATGAGTCTTTTTCACTCTGTTTTTCTGTAATTTAATTTAATTGGTTAATTCTCAATCAATGTTTTTCTATTGTAACTGAGTTGATTAACAAGTGAATATCGATATTTCAAGTGATTGTCAACTGTTGTACTTGATGGCAAAACTATTACAAATACCTACCTCCATCTCCAGTAGAAAATATTCGTAATAGTGAAGCGGTTGCAGAGTTGCAATCGCTTTAGGGGTATTTTGAGCATAAGCAGATGAATTACATCCGCCCTAGTTTCCGAGGACACTAAAGTTCTTCGTTTTGATGTTTCGACTATTATAGAGGAACACTAGGAATAGAGGACACTTTTACATTACAATTTTTGCCTTAAGACTTTCTAAGTTGCCTGTTTCTGAAATTAACTTTCAAATAAATTTAATAAAACTATTTTAAGCTTTTTTAAATTGACTACATCTTTTATTTTTAAACAAGTTACCAGCAAATTCAATATCTGCCATAAAGTGAAAAATGGATAGCAAATAGGGTACCTAACCGGAATCACAAAGGTACTTACGAACGAAGCTAGTTAATAAATGACAGGACACGCAATTCGTGGACAAACTTAGCAATTAAACACATCTACAACAAAACAAAACACTCTGATTCGAAATTAAACACATCTACAAACTACAAAACAAAACACCATCATGCATTTTAATCCACAGATCGTTGTCCGTGAAGTTTACAGCGGCTTACAGTAAGTGGGTAGGTATGTAAGACGCTGCTAAGTACGGCTACCACTTCTTGTGGTCGTCCTGTGGTGCAAAGCTGAACTGTGCAGCGTACCCACTGTAAGAAGGCATTAGTCAGGATTCACCCGCAATAATGCGGGGACGCTGTACGGTAATATACGCGTCTGTGGAATATTGCTGAATTGTTCTAGATTTAGCTGTGGAAGATATACCTAATATTTCGAGTGAACTTTGAAATTCGTGATATGGTTCTGAGACTGTTTAACGAAAACTTATAATAATTAATTCAATGAGCGGTGAAAATATTGAGTAAATGAGTAAAATTAGTCATTAAAAAATATTACTGAATGAAGAAAGCAAGCCCAAACTTTTGCGGTATTGAAACATTAAAGTTACAAAAAAAAATTTACATGACAAAGTATATTATAAAATTAATAAACCTATGACTATTTTATAAAGTCGCACTTAATAAATACCCGTGATGAACAATATCAATAGTTGCTACAGTTGCTACGCGGTTGCTACGAGGTTGCACCAGTTGCTACGCGCTACGATACCTTCCCAAAATGAAACTAACCCGGCATTCGCGGTTTTCACACGCTTTTAGCAATATTTTTTGTTTTTAGAGTTTGTTACCGTGCATTGTATCGGATACACATTCCCTCATGTTTTTATTTAGCAATTTGAACCTTATGCCAGTGTTATAAAAGCCGTAGGCTACGAATAAGTTACAATACAGCTATGTCAGGTCTGTATTGTGTTTTTTAGCAAGAAATAGTTTGTAGATATTGCTATTTTTCATGCAAAAAAATACTGTCCCACAAATAATATTGGTACAAATCTAAAAGTTTCAGTGATCGTTATCTACTGGAGAAATAGAGAAACAGAAAATATAGTAATACAACATAGCGTCGGAGCGCGACAATAACTTGATTTCCTGGTAAGCACCGTCAATGTTTCTGCTTTCACTTCCCTTTGGAATGTAGGAATAAAACGAGTTATCTGACCTGAGGAAATTCCACGTCTTTCTGTAGCCAACGTAAATCTGGCTGTTAGTTTCTTCTTAGGCTTCATGCATAACGATGTTTTAGCGAACGCGATTAGTTTCAAATTGATTTTTTTTTTTTGTATTTTAGCCGTGATTATGGTCGTCTATTTCCATACTTTAGTAAGGTTTTTTTTTTTTTTGGTTAGAATGACAAATGAATATACAAGCTGTTGTTTTGCATCCTCATCAAATTTCAGGAGGCTTGAAAGACATATTATTATAATCAACTAAAATTACGATCCATAGTAAATAATAAATACGTACTTGTTTTTTAAGTTATTTAAGTTTGACAGTATTTCAGAATACACCACTTTCAAAGAACAGAATCGCGTTATGGTATCGTATAAGCGGCCGCGTTTTTATGTGTGTGTAAAAGGGCAGTTACAGTGCGGTCTCACCTTGGCCGCGTTTTAAAATGTGTGTCCCACACATGCCGATTTAACAAAATTAGAAAATAAAACTTGAGAGGTGTCAAGGGACACCCGGATGGAACGAAGTTCAAAGAGAGAGAGAGAGAGACAGACAGAGAAACACGCGCACGCCGCACGGCTTACAACTATAGCAAAAAGTGTCGTTTCAACTTTTGGTCTTAATTTTTTCCGTCTAGCCCCCTTTCGCAACGCGCGATAAGGAACTTCGTTCCAAAAACCTACTTATTTTATTATTGATTCGTGTCGAGAATCAGTAGCATAGATACCTCCTTGGATTTGACGAGGATGCAAAACGACACCTTGTATAAAAGTCCACCGGTGACTGAAGTTGTGTGGAAATCGGTTGTCATGGTTGGTCGTAGTTGGGCACATAAAGCGGAGGAATGAGGAAAATGTCGTGAGGAAAGTTTTTAATATTATGAATATGGCTACAAAAGTAGGGGAAGATCAAATAAACGATGAAGGGTCTGTGTGATACGGCTAGAGAAGAAGATGATGATGATCACTATCAGAAAAGGGGAACTACTAAAGGGGGAGATATTGATTAATAAAAAAGAATAGAATAAGAAGATATGATACAATCCCAAAAAAATGGGTATATGTATTGGACCTGCAACTCATGGTTGCTATCTCTTTAGCACCTTTCTTGTGAGATCAGTTAATACCAATGTTAAAATTCTCATTGCCACTAATAAAAGTCAATCATAGTACAGCACGAAGAAGCGAGGGTACTGCTACTACTAAGAATAATTCTTATTCTAATAATAATATCAGGCAGTGTAGGTTCTATACTCATTAAGATATCAAAGGGATAATTCCATGAGCTTCACTTTTCAAGGAACTCGCGTGGTTCCTGATCATTGCCAGACATAAAAGATACATAATATTCAAGCCGTGGTCTTGCAGCCAATAAAAATAGTAGAGTGCCACTTTTCCTCCCCACTCCTATGTCTGGTCCCATCCAAACTAATATTATAAATGCGAAAGTAACTCTGTCTGTCTGTCTGTCTGTCTGTCTGTCTTTGCTTCACGCCTAAACTAATGAACCGATTTGTGTGAAATTTGGTACAGACATAGTTTGGAACTTGAGAATGGACATAGGATAGTTTTTATTACAAAAAATAAAAAATAAAATAAAAAATAAAATTTATTCCGGACATACAGCGCCATCTATTGGTCAAGAGTCGGTGTCATCTATTGGTGAAGTCACTATTCCACGCGAACGAAGTCGCGGGCAAAAGCTAGTTGCTTATAAATTTTAGATGTTTTAAAAATCATAGTCAGAAGGATGAGCATCAGATCAAAGAGGGTTATCTCAGCTGTGAAATATTTGAAAATATATTTATTTCGAATATAAATAAAGGGTCACAAGACAAAAGATATTTCAAAGCGCTTGAGTTTGTTTGCGAGCCTTTACATTTTACTTGGATGAATGAATGTAACATTAGTCAAAGACATGAACATGAAATTACGATTATAGTTAATTCTAAAAAAATATTAATAGCAAAAATATTAAAAATGTAACACTCAGCAAGAACAAAATAAAATTGCCCACATAATTTTTATAAACCTGCTTCTGCTAGCGACTTCGTCCGCGTGAAATTTCTTGCTCCCTCGACCCAGTCCGTCGCATTGCATCGCCTGCCACGCTATTAATTTGTTTTCGCTTAACGTACTTTCTGACTTTTTTTTTCTGCTCAACTCCTAAGGATCTTAGCGTGATGTTAAATAGCTTATAGCCTTCCTCAAGAATTAGGCTATCAAATGCAAATATATTTTTTCAAATCCGATCAAACATACAAACAAACAAAAAATCAAACAAAGTCTTCAGCTATATTATTATTGTGTGATATTGTACGATATAAATAACCTTTTGATTGAATTTAAAATCTCTATTAGTCTCGTTTAAAATATTAACGGAGTCATTATGTTACTTTATAACTGCATGATTTATTTGTATATCTCACAATAATGTAAAGTGTTCTTTATGAGAATAAATTCTTTAAACCGATATTATAGCAGTAGTGCGTAAAAATTCATTGAAGACCCAATAAGTTCTATGTGTTTTGTGCTTTTGGCGTTGACCAATATTATATGTTTAAATAATCCGATAAAGAGAGCAGTATCATAAATTAATTTTTAACCTGTTTAAGACCACTACAAAATATAATGGTATCATTTTAATGCAGAGCACGTGTTGCAGTTTTAGCAACCGTTCCCTAATGATTTATCTAACAATTTTCTGCAAGTTGTCAGCGAACTACAATCCGCTTGCGAGAACGAAGTAAGTATCCGTAACAAAACATTTATTGTGCCGCTGCACGACATCATAAAGCAAGTATTTGCCAAGTTGTTGGAACGTGCACCGCCGATAATAATGAACTGATTGTCGATACATTTGCACCTAGTTAGCTTCATTTATTGCTCTATTACTTCTTATTTGCGGCACTAGAATAAACTACCGAATTTACAGCGCTATAATCGCGCACATAGAACCCACATAGCGCACTATTATTTGAGTGCTCTACTCGGCACCAGATATTATGTTAGTTTATTACTTCACATTAATACTAACTTTGAAATAAGGTTCAGACTGCCACCTACATTATCTAGCTTTCTAAACTTGGCTGGGAATAAGGCGCAGCATGTCTGCACTCAGCTTGACAATTTGCTCTAGGCGGCGACTTTTGAATTAATGTCGTTGCAATGCAGCCTCGCCCGGAAAGTCAACTTTTTATGCCATTTTTTAATTTAATCTCTTGCCCCACTGAAGGTTTCCACTTTGCAAAAAATTAAGAAGATAAATTTAATGTCCCACTATAAAAAGAGCTGAGTAGTTTTTAATTGTCACAAGCAGAAAAATAGTCGGTGGTTTATACGCTTAAATACATTATCTCAGTTAGTAGCGCTAATGCAGCATTTGTGTAAATTAACTTCAGTGTGCGTGGCGGAAAGTCCTACAGAAATGTTAATCCAATGAGTAACAAGATAAACCTACTTAATTTTCTTAGAAACACAGCGGCCTGATCCGCTTTTCCAAACTCAATTTTGCGAAGATCAAAACGGAAAAGAGTTAACGTTACGGAGCGGCGACATGAATGCTTTCCAAGGGCCATTTCGGCAGATAATGCAATTTGTTACAAGTCGTTCGCTCGTTTGCTTTTATTATTAGTGGCTATTAAGGAGGCCGTAGCTCTCGGCGGCAGTGGCACGTGGAGCGGAGCGGGCGGGCAGCGGCAGAGCGGCCCAGCTGCGCGGCGCCCGCCGACGCACTAACAACCCCATCCAACATCTGGCTATTTAAATCGAGTATTTAAGCTGATTGCCATCATTACACTGTTGCTATTGAAAGGGTACCTCAAAATGGATTGTACTTTAGTTTTATGATGAAAATAACGGTTAAAAATCGAAGCAAGTTCTGTTTACATTATGTTGATTACTAATTTAAGCCTGTAACTGTTTTGAATTACTCTTTGGGCAATAACAACGGCTCACTGTTTTTTACATTTGTGCGTTTTCGTTATAAGAACCAACCACGCTTTATATATTTATTTCTACTAATTAATAGGTAAGATCTGCATACATGTCCATCGGCATACGGGTACGAGTATGTAACGTTAGAGAGATAAGGATATTGGTATTTTACAAAACAGCATAACATTATTTTGATCTAGTAACAAAAACTTTAATAGCTCATTCTGACTAATCCAGTACGAATTGAAGCTATGTTTAAAATGACAAACAATCTCAGACGTTTTGACTATTATTCAGTCATTGATTGAAAATCGTTCGAAAGTGGAGTGCTTTACTTGTGATTAAGTAAAAGTGAAGAGTTCTGTAAATAGTAGGTACAAATGAGTGTTTACGAAAGCGTCGGCAACAAAAAAGACCGCGCAATTTCGGATTGGAGTGGCCATTACCCGCGCCGACTGCGGAAAGAACGCTCGCAATTGCATTGAAAATGTCGCTTTTAATTTTTCAAAATGCAAAGCGTAAATTCGCATTTGTGGCTGGCACGATAACTGCCCGCCTAAAAGCTCCAGCGATGCAAGTCCCGGTGTGGCTTTGTTGCTAATACAAAGCGCTCGCTCACATACAGATGGTTTTGCAAAAACTTTGTCTCATCGCAGTTCCTCTTACATGTTAATAACTCAGCTGTGTGTCACTGTGGAATTGTTGCCATCGACGTTTGTGGAAAATGACGCTGGTGACTGGACCAACAATATGAGAATACGAAATGAAATATAGAAGAAGTGGGTGGGTGGCGCTCAGCGGCGGGCCGGGTCGCAGCAACATTCATCTCAATTGTCTGAGCGGTGGGCTCGCGACAGCAGCGCATTCCCCTCACGCGACTGCACGTCGAGGTGGGTACTCCAGCAGCACTCGGCGGCGAGCCTGCTCCTTTATGCCTCTTGATTTATTACGAGCCGCCACATACTGACTTGGTAATATAGCTATGATTTATCCCCCCGTCGCAGACAATCCTACACCAGAAGATGTGTTGTCGTCACGATGCTGCCACCGTCCTTAGATTAATATTGCGGCGCTAATATTGGACGTGTAGTTTTTCTTCCTCGTGACGTCATTTATTATGTGCTCCCCACTAGATACGTATCGGCTACGACAATCGGATGGAAGGATGGATGGATTGCATAAAATATGTAAGCTGTATCAAAATATTTTGATGATATAAACATTTGAGTACTCCCTGATTAAAAGAGGAACAAATACCGAGCAAGATATATCTTAGTATTGTGCTTTTATTCGACGTCTCCAGATTAAAAAGTGGGACGGGTACAATGAGCGGCACGACGGCGGCGGCGAGATTTCACGGGGGGCGGATGACGTCACAATGCGAATATGATGCTTGGATAATGTCGCGTAGAGCTTCTGCATGAGGTTACATCTTCAAGCTTGCGTTGATGAACCACTGCGTGAGACGATATACCTAAACAAACCTGTATATCTAAACCATATATTAATATTCTACACCCGGGATGAGATAGACCGCATTATAAATGAGATGCAGGATTTTTAATTAACAGGACTTGAAAAAGCGGCTGGAACAAGATAATGCAACAAAGGTGCCGTCATAAGGGTTCTGATTTATTATCTTATATTCCGCGCCATCGTGCACTTCTAATCATCTCTATTGTTGAAACGTCGGACTTTTTATTAATAAAGGGACTTAATATTCCTTTTAAGATAACGTGGTTTAAAATGATGACTATTTTACCGACAGTATTATTATTTAGATACCTAATATTTTATCTAGGATACTAGCAAAATAAGAGACCCGAGTACCTACATTTTCGGTAGGCGGTGAAATAGAAAACTCCGAAGCACTGAATTTGACATGCACATATTTTTGACGTTCACTCACTCAAGGATTACCTTCACCGGTTTTGTCAGGCTATTCTTTATAAACTCACCTTTGTTACCGCGGTATCAGTGCCAAAACTGAGTGTATTCTGCTGGTTTCGAAATGAAACTTACAGTGTTTTGTTGAGCCCTCCTACCAGTTACTGGATGCCCTTTGAAATATCAAACAAAAGACTCGAGTTCTCAGAGGAAACACTAAAACTCTCCGACAATAAGGGTGCGAGAGAGACTCATAACACATGAAATGTGGTAATTTTAACATCATTTGAAAACATTGCGGTGACGGTACGCGGAACGGCACAATTGCTGTTATATGACGCTAACAGCCCCTAAATCCTAACCGAATGGACTCCAATAAAAGTCTCTCAAGTCGACGCCATTACTACAACGTTAAAAAAGTGGAACACGCCGCGTCTGAAAAGATTTACTTGCACTGCAATGAACAACAAGATTGCTGAAATATGACCGACGACGGGTGGGGGATATGAAATGTTTGAACTTTGCAATTATCTGTCTGTATCCGTCCGTATCAGTTGAGGCAGGCGCTTTTTGAGAGCTGTCTTTTATTACAAGAAGTCTGAACCGTGTAATTTGTTATAGCTTTGTTAAGATAATACATAATACTCATAGTGTTAGAGATACGTAGGTAATTGACTGAGTACATTTAAAATAACTACCCATTTTTTGCGACTAAGAGTTGACATAAGGAGACAGCTGAGGAGCATCCCAAGAGTGCTATCCCCTCTGCGCAGAGATATGTTTTACATAAATGAAGTAAAACGCAAAACGTACGCCAACAAAGAAAAGAAGCGACTCTTACCGTCGCACTATCGTTTAGAGCACATAAATCAAAGTGATTTACATTGTATTCCGCAAGGATAGCGGCCACGAGTAAACCGACCGAATAGCTCCTCGAGGCATTCTGTGCGGACCGCGGCACACTAGTCATGCCTGTGTCTGAAATGACAAACAAGTTAGTTAGCAGCACACAATAATATTGTAGGCGAGTTAGCGGCGCACTCGCCCAAGTCTGTCCGTCCTATTTACAGAGCGGCGCACACTTGACTCGCGCTTGCCCTCCGCAACGTTCAAGTTTTGCATTTCATTCTCAAGTTAGCGCAATTTGTGTTGCGCACGTCTGCATATTTCATGGTGCTCGCTTTTCTTTGTCAACTTATTTTGCATTCCTCACTTACCATTACTCAACATATGAAGCCGTATCCATTTTTTCTAATTCTGTTTTATCAAATAAACTGTAAAGTCAATTACATTGTATTGTGCTCTTTTAATTGCATATATTTCTTCCTTCGAATGAATTCTCGTTCGTAGAATCACTATAAAACATGCGAATTGAAAACAAGGGGTAATTAGCATTTAACTGAACACAATGTGTAGCTCATTTAAAAGGTCTATTGAAATAGAAGCCATCAATTCGAAATGAACAATTCTGTCTGTTAACTTAACACAACTATAATTGGGATCCGACCATTTTGGTTGGCTGCTGTTCATTTTATGTTGAAAATAACAGATTTAAATAACATAATCACGATAAACACAATACAATTTAGTTAATACTGTACCTGAAAATAGAAAATGCTTTGAGTTTTGCTGCATTTACTCCGGTTTCCGGAACGAAAATCAACAGAAAAATTTGCTAACAAATTATCATGCGCTCATAAACGATGATGACGTTATGATTGATTGAGTGGATTATCAGCAGTCAAACGCATCACTTGACTTGCCTTGTTCATTTTTGTTCCAGAAATTGGGCGTTAACGTGTCCTTCATAAGAATAATCAGCCTATAATGTTCCCACTGCTGGGACACAGGCCTCCTCTCTTCAAGAAGGAGTGGGCTGTAATCTAGCACACCCGGCCCAGTGCAGGTTGATAGATGTCACATATATATTCGATTTTTTAATTCTAGGACATCCCGCTTTGCTCACAATGTTTTCCTTCACCATTTTGAGAGCAGTGGTGATGAAATTATTTACCCAAATTAAAGCGCCAGCCTGGGTCCGCACCCACGACCTATATCTCGTACGATAGGGCCGTTACCTCTGAGCCACCATAGCTCTAAAACTCCACTGCCACTCCACTGCTCTGTCCTTCAATCTGCTCCAAAATACAAAAAGGACTGGCAAACTTCGCGATAAGTACCTATGTTTACACTGCGTTTATTCTGTTAACGCATACAAAATATTGTAGCAGCAGTTCCGGTGCAGCTACAAACAGTTGGTGAGCTCGCAGGTAGCATGTCGGATACGCGGCAGGCGGTTCGCCCGCGCCGCACCACACCGCAACGCGCCGTGCCGCGCCGCGTGCATCAGCCCGCGCCGCGCGTATACTGCCGACGCGCGCCCGGATGCACATCGCCTGATTTATAAGCCGATATCCGGCTACACCATCTCTAGAAACGGTTGGCCATCGAAATAAATGATATCCTATTTTAAACCGTTGAGCTGGGAATGGATATCATTGACTGACCTTCTTTTGACGGTGTAACAGATTTCCTTTTTAATGGGCTTTGGTGTTTTAATTTGTATATTTTTATAAGGGTGCGTAGCGCACTCTTATAAAAATTTAAATTAAAGTTTATTATAATCATTTTCACAAAACGAAAGAAAAGTATTTTTCAAGTTCGTTACCAACAAGTTGTTTAATTGGTTTTCGGCTTGAACGAGCTTTCATGAAGAAAAATGTCGATAATTCGAAATTTTGCTTGAGGAGCGAAGACACTTCTTTAACAAGAATGGAGTAAAAAAATAAATAAGAAGCAAAGTTTTAAAAACTTTTAATTTAATCAGAAGTTGAAATCTTAATGAACGGATCATGGTTAGTTTCTTTGAGAGAGCAGTTCGATATTATGTGGCGAAGATTTCCAATTACTTCAGGGTGCAATTAAGAGGATTCACTTTGCGGACTTGCGAGCTGCAGACAGATAAGTGGCTCCACACGGACTGTGGTCATTTATTAGTTTAATTAAATCCACACTCGTCTTTACGTACAATTACGTTTTAAAGTTTATTGCTAGGCAACATGCTGTATTAAATACAATCTTTCTCCCTTAAGACTTTAGATGGTTAGTAGGTATTCAAGCCTTAGAAGGTACCTACTAATCCTAGTATGTACTTATAGTGAAAGGTTCAAAAGCTCTGTAAAAATAACCAAACAGTTCATGGATAATTTGCTGAAAACAGGGTCTCATTCTGAATCACAAATTCAAAGTGAGGCCCTGTCTTCAGTAGTAGGTACGTGGACTACTATGATGATGAATGGATTTTGTTATTATTTTCTATTAAAACAGTAAGTACCTACTGAAATGGACCTGACATGAGTAAATTTTACGAAATACCATTACCTCGTAATAATGAACCCTCCGCTTATAAACTGCTATTCATAGATCTCTACCTTTTAGTCCGCTGACCGCATTTGTATAAAAACATTCATTTCCTTCTACTTTCTCTCTTTACAAAATATTTACACACGTTAAACGTTTTCTATTTAGGCACTTTATATTTGAATTCAAATATACCGTTTGCTTCTTCAATTCTTATGAAAAACATTTATAAACACAATATTTTGTCATCGCTTGTCTCCGCTATCTGGCCGCTATAAAGATGATTTACGTTCACAATATAACCTATGAAAATTTAATATCGCTCTAGTACAAAGTACTTGTATAAAGTGATTGTTATCACGCAAGAAATGTGGTGATACCCAAAAAATTTCGATAACATTCTCGGCATCACAAGAAAATACTTGAAAGGAGTGAAGGCAAGCTTTGACACTAACGGCCCTCTAAATTCTCTCTGAATAGATTAAAAAAACCTTTTAATATAAGAAGTTTTAGCGGCTATGAGCATTTTCCCGACGGATAACATTTTTCCGCTGGAATTACATATTTGCTGGGACGTTAAGCTTTTTATGTACCTACACAGCCGACATTTGTATTTATTTGAATGCTCGTGAGTAATTGCTTTAAAAGTTACTTACTTATTTTGCTTTTATTTTCTATGGTGAGAAAATCTTTGTGGGTCATTTTTCGTCACGCTTTCAAGATTAACGTAGAGATTACTTTGACAAGTTTCTGGATTTGTATTTGAATGTGATGAATGCTGGATAGAATAACACGCGTAGCTATAATATTTTGTAGACTAGAAACCGTCACATACGATTATGTTTGCGCATTTTCACAAATCCTGTCAAATCAAGTTATGATGCAGCATCATATTCCTGTGACGTAATAATTTCGCTATGAAAGCTATACAGGGGCTGCAGTCTCGACATTCATAGCGATCGCTTTACGACCGAATTCGGTCGCAAAGTCCTGTCACTCCATACATTACACCTGTCAATCCGGGATTTTGCGACCGAATTCGGTCGTAAAGCGATTGCTATGAATGTCAAGACTGCAGCCCCTGTATACACTCACATTTTGGTATAAAACAATACATACTAACCGAATGAATGTCAATCTATATATATAAAATTCAAAGTCCTGACTGACTGACTGACTGATAGATCAACGCACAGCCTAAACCGCTGGTCCTAGAGACATGAAATTTGGAGGGTGTGTTCTTCGTGAAGAGCAGGCATCCACTAAGAAAGGATTTTTCGAAATTCTACCCCTAAGAGGTTGAAATGGGGGGATTTCGTTTGTATGAAAAATCTTATTCCTTGAGTTAATAAACTTGAAACTTGCCACGAATACTTACCTAAATAAATTATGAACATTGCCAGTTTTTTTTTTTTTCTAAACCAACCCCTAACAATTTTTGACAAGATTGGCGGGTTTCAAGGTTTGTATGGAAGAATTTTAGCTCGCGATCCGATTTACTCGAAACTCAGTATATGCCTAAGATTCAAAGTAAAGAATAAAGTGTATCAGGGTTTTTCAAAAATGTACCTCTGACGTGCTGAAAAGGGGTAGTCAATTTTACAGGGGAGGATTTTACAGCGTGGCTTGATTAACTCTAACATAATCTTTGTGTCAAGTTATAAACACATCCCAAACGATTTTTCAAAATTCCACCCCTTTGGGGGTGAAAAGTGGGGATACAGTTTATATGAAAAATCTTATTCTATATGTTACTTGAAAATTGGCAAGACTACTTGCCTACGTAAGTAATAAAGTTTATCATTATAAGTATTTCAAAACTACCCCCCAAAGGGGGATATAAGGGTGTTAAAGTTTGTGTGGAAGAATTTAAATGCGCGATACGATTAACTCGAAAGTCAGTATTAATATTTTTGACAAGAAAGTAACGATGATAAGTTTTTGGGTCTTTCGATAATCGACCGCTGACGAGGCAAAAACGGGTAATAAATTTTTTAAGGGGCGTATTTTACTACGTGGCTTGATTAACTCAAAAATTGGGTATACACCATCTTTGCGTCAAATTATGGAAACATCCCAATGTTTTTTTTTTTGTTTTCTACACCAGTGGGGTGAAAAGACGGGATACAGTTAATTTGAAAAATCTTTTTCCTTTGGTTAATAAACTTGATACTTAGCAATATTTGCCTCATTAATTAATACAGATGGTCACTTTTAGTTTTAAAAAAATTCTTACAGAGGCTTCAGGGGGTGAAAAAGTTAATAGGTAAGAAAAAATATTAAACCGCTCGGACGGATTAACTCGAAGCTCGGTACTAATACTTAAAAAAAAAGTATGTGTTTTAAGGGTTTTTCAAAAATCGTGTCTTACCGAGGTGGAAAAGAAAGGAAATTATAAATTATGTCTGTATGTTACATTTTCACGCATAGACCACTGAACGGATTTCGATAAAATTGCCTGCCAGCAGATGCCAAAGAGATAGTCATCCTGGGGAAGGACATACTTCTTATCCTTTCCGACATCCACGCGGGCGAAGCCGCGGGTAGAAGCTAGTGTTCTATAAAAATCAACCCTTTTAAAACTAACTTGAGTGTGATCATATTTGCGATGTATGAATGAGTCTAATCAGTTGGTTAATTAATGACTGTACTACAAAATGTATGTTCACTATGCAGGTTAATTCAATTAGTCCGTAAAGTAGAGCTAATGAACTTTATTTGTAGGTATCATAATTATAGACCAGTAAGTTTTGTATTCATTCATATTTTTTTTTTATTTGCAAAGAAAATCTTGCACAATTTTCTGAATTATTTGGTATTTTTTGTGCACACATCTTAGATGGTAAAACCAACGCCATGAATTCTACAGCAAAGCTCACGATGGGTGTACGGATTTGCGTTGTATATTTCGAAACGGAACCATGAGCGTGTCAACAAAACGCCGTGTTTCATGGGGGTCAACTTCGGGTCGGCGGCAGCCTTAGTTCCGAGGTAGCACCTGCAAGAACCCAAGGCGACGTATTCCCGCCCTCGCTGTCAACTCACGAGGAAATCTCGCTCCGAATCTATTCCTAAATGTTAAAATTTGATCAGTCAGATGTTCGTCGAACAGATTGAAATGGACTTAAATATTCAGTATACCTACATATATCTGTTTTGTTTACGTAATTTCAGCGTACTAATACAATATTGGAGGACGCCGAGGTAGGTAGGTGATTACGTAACACACTCAATACCAATACCATTTTGACGATTCAACAATATTATTCTTTGCGTTAATTACATTGCTGAGCAGAATAATTTTTCAAACTTATGAAGCAATGGACTTTGGATTTCCTTCAAAATCCTTCGGATTATGATTGAAAGTGTGTTACGCCATGGGGGTGCTGCTCTGAAATGTGTAAGTTTATACCAAATCAATAAATAAAATACGCGTTTGAAGAAATATTTATCAACTAGACAAGCGCAGAAAGTTATGAACATGACAGGACTTGAAAGAAAATCAATGGAAGCAAGAATAGCCGATAATTAATAAACACAGCCTTTTTATTTTATTCAGCTTTGTAATTACACTGTCGAAAACTGCTGCAGGCCCGGCGAAATTGTTTTGATTGACTTTGTAAACTAATTAACAACGAGAAAAGAGCTGGTTAACAGACTATCCGACTTCCGAGAGAGTTGTACGACTTGGGAGACTTAATGATAATAATCAAATATTTTTACATCGAGGTGAGAGTTGGACACTTCGGTCACGTACTAGTCAAGCTGTGGTCAAGCCAATGAGCGAAACTACGAAAGCATTGAGCGAAGTTATCAGATATTTCGAGTCCTTGATTTGCTGGATTGCGAACAAACGATCTAATATTACACCCCATAGATTTTTACCCATTACTGCGACCGTAACGTGCTCTCTAGATAAATCGGGCACATATATCTCCGCTTACCGACAGGTAGTTGAATATTTGTCCAAAACAGGTGCTCCAAACTTTCAGAAATTTATCACGTTTCGCCTACACAAATTTAGTGGAAATTTTCTCAATTAATTTTACTCAGTGAGAGTTAACTAACAGACAAAGTTGGGACAGGCCGACCGTCATTATTAATCTAAGTACCGTAATGAGATTACACCTTCGGCTTATAATTAGGAAAAACAAAATTACCCATTTACATTAAATAATTTAAAGGCTTTATGAACTTTCCAACGCTTCCGGAACTGTCCCCGACGTCTTACTCCAAGTCAGAGGTCGGTTCTTTACTTGTTTTTGCGTTGCGGCTAGTGGATCAAAAAATTATGAGATGTTACCGGCAGGGCTGCTCCCTTATTGAAGGTTATATAATTATTCAGTATTTATTAATTTATTCAGTAAATACCCGTATATGTATACTACCAGCATTTCTGCCTACGTAGGTTCTTATTCAAAACTTTTCACGATTATATGCGTGGGCTCGATTTAAGAAGAATAAATATTTCTGTGACAGCCTATGGTGGCAACAACAAGGCTACAGTTACTTTTTCTAGGTCTAGGCATGAAGCTATTTTAACTTGTGTCAGTAATCACATTTACAACATTTCCAGAGTGAAGTAACTCAAATGCTCTTACACATGATACCTAGAATACATTTTCTTTTCATTTCAACTACAACACAATGTTTAAAACCTATTTCTCGGTAGAATGGGCGGTGTCGTTAATTCGGCCGGGTGCAATAAGTACGGACTAGAGCAGCTTGCCAAGTCCGGTCAGTAAACCGGTTTCTTTCCCGGAATCCTCGTCAATTGGGACAGTGCTAACCGGGTCACATTCGCACGGGTAACCGATGCCAGTTTTCTTTGGATACCTTTATTTTAACACTACGCGAAATTAACTGTTTTAGTGTTTACTTACTTAAAATTTACAGTATCTGCAATTTTGTTCTTTGCATACATTTTAATAAGTTACACAAGGACGTGGAATAAGTTTGAGTCTTCCATTATTATTTCTCGCGATGAGCATCCATTTACACCAGCTGGTGTGTCCTAGGACCAAAAATTCGAAGACATGTGACATCTACCAACCCGCACTGAGCCCGCGTACTGGATTACGGCCTACTCTCTACCAAAGAGAGGGGGCCTGTGTCCTAGAAGTGGGACCCTTATAGGCTGATTATGCATTATTTGACATTCAGTTAAGTAAGCATAAGTTGCCAGTATATTTATACAGACTTACATAAACACAAGTTTTCACCATATTTATGTCTCTCAAAACACACACATACCCCCACATAGGTACTTTAATAGGCCACATCATATAAGTATATGCATTTACTAGTAAGTAGTTCTCTACTGTAATCGTCCTACAACCACTTATGTATATTCAAATTATAGGCGCGGACAAACAACAGGAGAAAACACTCTTTCCCTTAGTTGTAACGCTGCATAGTGTTTAGATAAGTGTTTTTGTACAGGTACTGAAGGTAATAAAAAAAACTCTGTTTTTTTAGTTATTAGTAAGCAACAGACCAGTCATTATTTATGACTACTTTTTTAGGAAGGCTTGTCAGGTACCGCTAAACGCTTCTTGTAAATATTTCTTCTTTCACTTCTCAGTCATTTTAAATTTTGGGAAGCTATTAAAACCCAAGCCAATATTATGAAATTCTGGTATATTTTTATGCTTCCCCAAATTAAAAGGAAAAACGCTAAAAGCACGCATGAGAAAAAACGGCTAATAATGTGTTTGTCAAGTGAAAAGATTGGCAGCTTAATAACCGGATGATAAATTGATTTTGAGGAAGGCTGTGCTTCGGGCATATTTATCACAATACCACCGACACGCCTACGTGTATGCCTTTGTCTGTAGGCCAGAGGTTATGCTAACGTGTATTCAATTAAATTTTGAGGATTTTATTAAAAAAACTATATCCAATAACCATATTTTCATAGGCGGTGGTGGGTGGGTAGCTAGGTACATGAAAAGTGAGATAAGCCCAAAGGTTAACTGCCTATTCAGATATAAGCGATATCGCTGTCATGCTCGGTACTGGTCCGCCTTCTGGTGAGTCACTTTGGACGAGTATCGCTACCGAGCGTGAAGGCGTTATCGCTTATATCTATTCTGATAAGGCGTGAACTTCCCAGCAAAAGGTCGTGCGTTTGATCCCATTGCACTATTGACATGAACCTTCGGAAACTATGAATATTTAGGTTAGTTAGAGAGGTTAAAAGGGGTCGCCTGTAGGCATCCTAAGCTGTGCTGTTTGTACAGCCAGCAACAAAAAGATGCTTAGATACATCTCATTAAGTACATCACATTGCATTTTTGGTTCTAAAACATGCCGGTTTCCTCACGAGGTTTTCCTTTACCGATTTGAGAGCAGTGGCGATAAAATAAATTACACAGAGTAAAGCGCCTATCTGGATTCGAACCCACGACGTACATCTCGCAAGTGCCACCACTGATCTCCACACACTCTAGTTTTACAGACTTCAGCAGAAACACCGCAGAAGTACCAAGAAAAAATCTTTGATTAATACAGGACTCAGCTACCTACTATTCGTACAAATGAGGCAAGTTTCCCAATTTTGAAAACTTCCTCTTGAGCAAACGGCGGTCATTTTTGGCGTATTAGGTATACAAAGCTCATATGGCCCACATTTGGTGCCTGATGGAACAAAAAAACTTTTTTTTTACAAAAAAAAACAACCGACTTCCAAAAAAACACTACAAAGAGAAAAATAACTTTAATTTCGGAAGTCGGTGTCGCTGGTTCCGCATTTCCGTTTTTTGACACCGACTTCCGAAATTAAAGTTATTTTTCTCTTTGTAGTGTTTTTTTTGGAAGTCGGTGGTTTTTTTTTTTTTGTAAAAAGATTAGAGGTACCCCAATAACAACTTTCACAGAAATGAGGGTGTACCGTGGTATACTGAACACATCTGCGTACCCCTTTAGAGGGTACAGGCGTGACGTTATGTTGTGTGATTGCGTAAACAATACATACATAAGCTATAGCAGCAATAGCAGTTGATTTGCTGGCATTTATTGAAGATTTCCGTTGTCTGTCTCCGAAACTTATCATCAGATCTTATCGAAATTTCAATGGGACAAATGGTCCCATTGAGATTCCAACAAAAACAGAATTTTTCAAATCAGTTGACAAACGACGGAGTTATGCGCGAACAAACATAAAAAAAAAATACCTACAAACATCCGAATTGAGAACCTCCTCCTTTTTTAGAAGTCGGTTAAAAATACTTGTGAAAAACTGCTTTTACTATAACCTGGCCTTATCTCCTTATATAACTATTTAATATCATGCTTGTATTCCCTCAAAGGCTACGCAACGACGCATACACACATTTTACCAGTTTATAAGATACCTACTAGCTACTGGCCTCGGCTTTGCCCTCGTGGATGTCGGAAATTATTCCACGGGAACGTGCTACGGGGACAAAAAGTAGCCCATATCCTTCCCCAGGATGCCATCTATCTCCTTAGTAATTAGGCGAGAAAAGGTAATATAAATTGGATTTCTCGGGTTTTAATTTTTTTGCGTGGAACCCTAATTCCTTTTTCTTAAATAACTCCTCATACCATCAGTTATCTGCCAGTGAAAATCCTGTTAAAATCGGTTCAACAATTTCGGAGATTAACCAGAACAAACAGACAGACAGACATTTTTGTTTTTTTAATCTTTTTTTGTTATAATTACCGTATATACTTTCATATGCATTTAGTAAAAAACTGTAATTTTTATTACAACAGACTCTTCTATTTTCTTTACGTTTTATTTATTTGTATAGGTATACGTCGCAAGTTATATGCATACCTATTGTCATTAACCGGGCTCTAATTTTGATATGAAAATTCTTTGAGAATTTCCTAAAAGAACAAATTCAATAACACTTTACTCGACAAAGAATCTAAGCCCAGATGTTTGATGCATACCCTCACCATCACTAGACACCATCATGGCAACCACACACTCTTCTTTATATCTTAAAGTAAATAAATGTTAAGAGGTACTTACGCTGAAGAATAAATAGATTAAAGCCAGACCTTGTATCTTACCTGCGGTAGACGGGGTCTACCTTGCAAACTACACCCCTTCTATAATTAAATACAATTACGGTGGCTTTGTAAATAAAAATATTTTATTTGCCTACAAAGGGTGGATTATTCTTCTCTTGTGTTGTAAATAGGTAATCTCGTACTGGCTGGCTTTAAGACACTTCTTAAAACCAGCATGAGGATTAAAAAATGACCAATTATCAAAATTAGATTTGAAAAATCATGTCATGTCTGTTCGAAAAGCCATCATCTGCCTAGCCTTTTCTTAACGATTTTGGGAACAGCTTCCAGTCTTACCAAAAGCAACTGAGTAGGTACTAGTATTTTACATGGAGTGACTGCCTACCTGACCTCCACAACCCAGTTACTGGGTAATACGAAACCCCTTGGTAAAACTGGTTGTCAGATTTTCGGGTTTCTGACGACCCGTAAAAACTGTCAAAGATCTACAAATGACAGCCGGGACCAACGGTTTAACGTCCTCTCCGAGACACGGGGGGTGTCTTGGTATGTAAAGATGGTCACCCATCCCAGGACCGTCCGCGGCATGCGTAGCTTAACCTGATCGATAGCCACAAGCCCCTCTGTTCGAAAAGTATGTGATGAAAATGTAAACCAACCCTGTTCTGGTTTAATTCTTATGCAATCACTCGCTAAAGACGACACGGTTGGCGCAGTGGCTGAGCGATCGAATGCTGCGCTGCGTGTCGCGAGATCGATTCCCGCACGGAACAAATATTTGTATTGCCTACAGGTAGGTGTTCTGGTTGTTTGTGTATATGTAAGTTTAAATGTTTGTAAACGCACCCATGATACAGGAGTAACTCCTAGTGCGGAGCAACGTTTTAAAAAAATAATAATAACAATAATAAAGGGAACAGTAACACATTCATCTCTATTTAGAAGATATAAACTTTATATCACACCATGTTGTGGTAGAATGTACCTACAGCACTTAAAAAAATATTAACATCGTAATCATACTATGTAAAACTACATTTTTACAAATAAATAAATTCGGATTTCTGATTCTGATTATGTCACCCCTTTTTAAAACATTTATTGTTAAAATTAACCATAATTTAAAGTAAGAATTTGGGGTTACATTATTTAAATACACAAAACAAAGCATTCAATTTGTAACTGGCACTACAAGTTAGCATCCACAGGTTCGTTTTCTGATCCATTTGTTTACATTTTCATCAGATACTTTTGGAAGAGACCAAACTCATTATGACAAGAATTACAAGCGCTCACTCACATTGACAGGAAACATAATTTTGAAACCAGAGGGGCAATTCCCGTAATAAGAACGTTCACAGTCTGATCTCAGTCTCAATCTGTCAAAAATACGTCTATTTCCCTACATTTTTGATAATTTTTTGACATTGATTGTCGCTGAGATGAGATTGCGACTTGAATTTGAACATTTTATAAATAAGACAATTGGCCTTCAGTAATACTTTTTCTTTCTTTCTTTTCTTAATCCACTTATGAACTAATTTGACCTGAAATAGACGACCACATTATCGCTTACCATCGGGTGAGATCGTAGTCAAATGCGATACTATCAAAAATAAAAAAATAACTATTCAGCAGTTCGATGTAGGTGATATGTATGCATGCAGCATGAGGACATATCAAGCTATATTTCCAGTATAAGCTGACTTCTTATTGTACGAAATGCCTATACAATGAGAGGTCAGCTTGATATGTCGTCGTGAGAAAACAGAAATTACAGAAATTATATAATTATAAAAATGTAAATATGATTATTAACCCTAGAATACTAATTTTATTTTGCCATTACTCTTTATTAATGATCGCCTGGGAGGCAAATTTATGAATAAACAGAAATTTTGTTTTTAGTTTTTTACTGAAATGTAAGAATCTTTGAACGAAATAACACGCAAGCATTCTACCTTTCTTAAATTGAAAGCGTTTTTTTTTTCAGAGAAATTCTATTTTGTCCATAAATTAACCTTAAAAATATAATACTTATTACACTTTCTGACACAGCCTTACGGAACTCTTTTATAGTACTAATTTAGGAATGAGCATTATGATAAAAAAGAGTGCCTATTACTGTACCTACAGTTTAATATTGTAAAAATCTTTTTGTTTTTCCTATTTGTGTATAATAAAGAATACTCTATCTACAAAGTTTAAAATATATCCTGAAAAACCATTATGGTTATTATAAAACAACGCCGCATTGTTATCAGAGAGATTTTTAGCGGAGCCCCGCCGCCGCCGCGCCGGGATTCGCGGAACTCCTAATTCCATATTGTTCCTTTTTTGTGTAAAATAAAACTATGATGGCGGATGGTCTCGCTCTCGAACCGACATTTATAATGTGTAGATCAAAAGGATCATTTATAATACAAAAATAGTGGTAATTATATTTTGGTAGGTACATGTTAGAAAATGCACGTTGTGCAACATTTGAATTGGGTTCTAGCCGATGAATTCCTGGTTAAATTCAAATTTAGGTATATACCGGGTATTTACTCAATGTACTTTTGCCAGGGAGATTAATGATTGGTTTGAATGATCCGCAAAAGTATGTGGCCAGTATAATATTCCGCTTGGTGACAAAAACTTTTTGTCTTTTGGAATTATTTTGGGTTGGCTACTGAATTACCCAAAATTAAAAAAAAACACAGCTCGTTAACAATGGGTTTTCATACACTTTTTCCGTCCGCAAATATAACAGTAATGACGTACCTTCTACCTCATTTTTTTAAAAGTAATAAGTAAAAAAACCCTGTGCTTCCGAACAGGTACAAGTATAGCATAAAAGTTAAAATTGATGAGTTAAATTATTTTCAACAAGATAAAAATGGAAAAAGTACACGGATTTTTAAAAACAGACGAATTGAAAAGAAAATACGAAAAAACATGCGCAGAAATTTCTGACACCAAGTCCAAGTCACACTGACGGCAGTGAAGTGACAGATAACGTCAGCCCAGTCTAATCAAGAGATATCCGTTGAGCGCAAATTGATGGTTTGGCCCCATTCACAAATCAAAGATATAATTTAGTATTTATAATGACCGATTTGGCCAATTACAAGACCAGGGTTTTTGAGGAATATCATTTATATTGAGAAATGTAACAGATATGGATCCTGTGGTTTAGTGGAAACGAGTATTTGCGTCAAGTTCTTTTAGTACAATATAAATTCGTTCTATAACTGTTCCATGTACAGACGCCAGCACATCAAGCTACTACAATCTGTCAAATTTCTTTAATAGATTTTCAACTTTATCGCTAAAACATTAAGGTTCCAGGTTGATTGGGAAAATTTGACAGTTTCGGGTAGCTTGACCTGCTGGCGTCTGTACCTCGGCAGCAACACAAAAATATTTATTTAATAAAACTTTATGAACAAGTAAAAAAATACTGTACAAAGGCGGACTTAATGCCTGACGCATTTTCTACCAGTCAACCTTAGGGTAATGCAGTGACAAAACATGGTAGGTGCAATTTGGGTGCGACATACGGGATAAATAGGTCGGAACTAACTAAAAAATACAAGAATAAATACTAATACATAGATACATACATATAAACAAAATTAACTCTGTCAGGAGAAATAACGATCGGTAGAGTAGAAAACGAATCCACGAAATTAGGAACATCCCAGCGATGTTCCTGCCAACTTCTGACGAACATGTTTTGCCTGAACCTCACCAATTTCAAATTCGCCAAATTCACGAACATGATGTTCAGATGGAGCGAATTTCAAAGAAAGACCGCCTGGAAAAAAATAAGGAAAAAAAATCATTTTGTGTTCTCCGTCACGCAGTACACTAAGCGGAACCAACTAACCCCACAAAGGGCAGCTAAAATTTCAGTTGTCCGAGTGAGAAGCAGCTCGTCCTGAGGTCGACACCCGCAACCTTCGGTAGTAATTTACCATTCCTTGCGCGGAGTTTCTCTTTTAGTAAATTAAAGAACACCTGCTTTCCTGCATAATACTACGTAATGGCACAACACATTGACTGATGCATTCTTACAGATTATTCCTGACGAACAGCTATCACTAAAATGCTGGAGACTATTCATTCAAACTATAGTATCAGTACAATTTTTGTATGTTATTTTGTTCCTTTGAGCACTGTAATTAGATTCTACTAGACGGAAATTACACTAATTCATTAAGTTTCCTTATGTATTCTGCCTTGGATCACGCAATCGTTATATTTTCTTATTAGTGTCATGAGGGATCAGTGTGAAGTATGAGAAGATCTTCTTTATTATATGCCCCATAAAAGTGACCATTCCGCACCATTACGATCCTCAGCCCATGGTGGGTTATATGTCGTTATCGCTTGAAAATGTTACTCAGAGTGCCTGCATTTTAAGTATAATGTCACATTTACATACTCCTTTAACGAAATTACATTACCTATAGACATTTCAATATAACGTTACTGTAGGCGTGTGTAAAAAATGTTTTTATTTTTTACTTTTAAGTTGTCATTTTTACCAGTAATTTTGGTTTAAAAACTAAACTACTGAACCGTTTTTAATTAAATTTCTATGGGACCACTTCCGAAGTATCTTCTTCGAACAAAAAAAGAATTTTGAAAATCGGTCTACAATTGGCGGAGTAATCGCGTAACAAACACACAAAAAAAACATACCGTCAAATTGAGAACCTCCTCCTTTTTTGAAGTCGGTTAAAAATATGTTTCTGGCACTCGCCGGCCGGTACCGTGGCACCGCTCGCTTCGCTCGCTCGGCTCGTTCGTTGTGTGGTCACAGTTCTAACCTAACTTAACCTAGCTGTTTCGATGTAAAAAAAGGTATATGCGTGTTACTAACCGACTAATTGATTTTTTATTACTGTGCATGTTTTACTGTCGTAATAATTAATCAACCGCCATTAAATTAAATAACTGCTCAATATGTTTTTCAACTGATCATAATAACATCTCGAATATTTAAATAACAGCTCAAAAAATTAGTTCCCTTCAAAATATTCCATTCCACCAACCAGGCATTAAATTTCTCTGTGTTAATGAGCCTTAAGCGACAGGAGATGTAAAGTAGGTTGAGAAAACTGTGTATCATCTACACTGCAACAAAAGTTTTAACCCGGACTTCAAACCATGAGTGTGCCTTGTTTATGTAGTTTCGGCTAACAGGAGTTAATGATATTTTGGTACCAACGGCAGTTTCCAAGTTCTGAGTATTGTCAAACTATTTAGCTTTAGTTAGGAGAACTCGACTGTTTTGTTATTTGAAGAAGCACGTGATAATATTATTTATTAGAAACAAATACATGAACAGATTTAGAACAGAATTGAACAGATTTAAAAAAAAAAACAGTATTTTATTCACAACAAAATTCAATCGGAATAGGAATTAGAGCTCCATGCAAATATGGAATTATTCAGGTGCCCATCTATACAATGTATTAAGGTAACTTTATGGAAATCGGGGGCCCGGACCGTAATAATTCTAGCGTTTGTTTGTGTACATGTGCTGCCTGTTACGCAATTCTCAAACTACCAACACACAGCTAAATTCGATTGTGAGACGAATAAGGATATCATTAATAGTTTCAGCAAATAATCTTGGCTTTATAGTTTGTTAATCCGGTTTGGTCGAGAAATTTGATTGATATCTAAATCCATACTACGTTGGCCAGATATTTTGTCGTACCTCTGTCTTATGAAATCAATATTGGTACAAATGTTCCCACAATTCATTCCTCAAAGGGACCTCACTATCAATGACAAGCTCGTAGAAATGAAGTGGAAATCGTAAAAATGGGAAACAAAAGCCTGTCGTTGTTGTGGGCTAACGCAAAGCATGTTATAACTCAGCTTAATCCCTTTGAATTTAATTCTGCCATCTTTTAGAGAATCTCAGCTCAAGGGGAAATGAAAAATAGTTTTTAAAATGTTTTTTTTAAGGAAGTCAAAAATGTAAGACAAACAATCATAGTAGGCCGGAAACATCCACTGATGAGCATTAAAATAAATATCAATATCCATAATATAGGTATAATAATTTATGGCCGATGCAATGAACGGCCAAGAAAAAAATCCCATTTAATTGATGACTGATGATCTCTCTTTGCGTGATGCGGGCTGGAAATATAACCAAATAAACTATGCCAAATTCTCAGATATTTTTTTTAAATAAACCTACTTTCTAAATGACCAGCCTCTTCTCAAACACCAATCCCTGCCGTATAACGACATAACAGGTAAGCAGAACTTCAATATCCCAAGTAATAAGGCTCCCATGTAATATTGACATTAAAGCCCCTATGCGGTATGCCATCTGGCCCCCAAACCCTCCACATTCCTTACGTCAGTATTTTTAAAGCACCTTAACGGCCCTTTACGCGGCGAAAACGATTTTCTTTATATTCTGACCCTGTTCAATGAATAATCTGTTTTGCTTTCTATACCATCACTTTTATATCGACGGTTGAAAGGCTAATTGGTCTAAGCGACATTTTTTTGCAATAATGAGTTATATACATATTCGGAATCAGCAAATTTTTCTCCGTCGTTTGAGTCAGGTTCTATTTTTTCTCGAAAAATGTCGCTTAGACCAATTAGCAGAACCTAGTATATCATAATTAATAATTATGATATACTAGGTTCTGCCCGCGTCTTCGTCCGCGTGAAATTTCTTGTTTCCCCGACCTGCCGCATCGCATCGCATCGCCTGCCCGCGCTATTACTACGTTTTTGCTTAGCGTGCCTTTCTGAATTTTGATCGTTTTGTTCGGCTCCTAAGGGTCTTAGGGTAGGTGGTATAAAATGCAAAAATTATTTTTGAAATACGACTAGTACATAGTTCCAGAGATTAGCGCGTTCAAACAAATAAACTTCAGCTATATTATTAGTACAGATATACAAATTGTAAGTAGGTACACATTTCTCCTGTATCCTTGGAAGTGTTCGACCACGGCGCACAGTGGTTTGTCCCCATACAAGTGGTCGGTCATAGCATCTTTAAAAGTCCAAATACCTTATTCTGGACGACTAAAAATGTCATCGGGTTTTATTTATAAAGGGCAACAAAAATTCTACTACAGTGTTTTAAATGGAGTTTTAGTTTTCTGGTAATTAAATAAAAATCGTTTATTTAGTATGGGAAGCAACACTAAAAAAATTGTAACTCACGATTCCCTCCCTGTTTCTGTTAGCGGTTTTCAAAATTGGTATTCCCATGTTATTTGCGATTTTTCATCCACATACACGACATATGGTGCCGTGCCTAACGTGCCCCTTCGGAGATATGATAATTATGAACTAAGTGTAGAAATAAAAGCACCTACAACAAAATATGCAACATAATATTACGGAAAACGGTACACGTTGTAATATTAACTAGGTACTTGCTATTAATTAATATCGTCACTGTACTTAAGTTGTTAGGTTATTATTCTATTATTATTATACTCGTCCTCACTGCAACTAGACCGCTCTTTTTTCAAGGCTTTGATTATGTTTATGATACCTAAATATAGTTTTATGTTTCATCAAAAACTTCAAGGCACGATGTAAGTTTAAAGTTTTAAATAATTGAAGGATTAAAACTGCCTATCCATCAAAATTCAGCAATAATTCGTTAGATACGCTGTGAAAACGTGACTATGAGGCGGACAGAATAATTTTCGCATCGATAATATTATTAGTAAGGATTATGCAAATGAAGCCTGCATTATTGAATGTATCATTATGTGTGCATGCCAAGCTAAACTATAATGAAGATTAATAGGTGTTAACCGAATTTACAATGTAACCGCATAGCATCGCATACAGCTCAAAATAATCTCCTGTCTACATATCAATTTGTTGGGTCAACAAACTTCCAAGCGACGATGTTTGTCATGTGTTAGAGATGTTATTTAAGAAAATACAAATTTAATGAATAATTTGAAGTTGTGATCCTAGATCATAATCATCCAACTTAGTATTCACGATGAAAAGCCATCATGGCAAAAACTGTATTACGTAAATGTTACGTTTTTACATGTAGGTAATCAATAGTTTAGCATGCTAGTTTTGGCGAAAAGTTTTAGAAACTGTTAAAAAAAACCGACTATCTTACAATTTACATGCAGGGTTATTAATAAATAAATATGTTGCAGATTATAAAAGTTGAGCGATAATAGTCTCTCAATTGATTATTGTAGTACCTACTAAGGTGAGTGTAAATGCTGACGCGAAACTGTTCGTTCGCCCGAACTTAGAAAATAGTGCGTGAGCGTTATTATTATTGTACTGTGTTTATTATTCTAAAAGTGATATACTAACTGATTTGCTGTATCATCGTGTTGTCATCCTGTAGGTACTATGGATTTCATATCACTGAATCGAAACGATGACGGCGCTATCGCTCAGCCATCGCTGACGTCGTCAAATATTATATGTCGTAGATGGATGGCGCCACAGTACAGAGGATAACGCCATCTAACAATTTGATTGGTAAACGAATGATCATGTGATCGGAAACGCAAGCGCGCCCTACCGCTTGGAAACGATCGTCGGTGGGGAGGATGCAGCGAGGACTGCCGGAGAGACCGAGGGTTGCGACCCCTTTAGGGATGTTCTGTGGTTGCGACAGTCTACAGTCGACAGTCGAGCTCGAACTGTCTTGGCAAATCTTTAGTACCAACGCACATGTTTGTTTCCGACGCACGTATGTGATTCGTTTGTTAATCGCTAGTTAATTAAAGTTACTTATGTTTTCGTTCTACATCTACCTAAACTATGTCGGATCTTGAAGAAGACCCGATGTTTCGCATCTCGGCTACCTAGTGCAGCGACATATATTTTTTTTTGTTAGCCTGCACTGCTACAAAGGGCAATGGCCTCCTCTTGTTTCTTCCAAAACCTTCCCTATCTTGTGCGGTCTCTGGCCTTATTGGCCCTGCAAATGTCACCACATCGTCGCACCACCTTTACCGTGGTCTACCTCGACTGCGATGTCCTCCCTCAGGCGTCCAGTGAATGGCGATCTTTCCCATCGCTCTGGGTGCATTCGTGAAACGTGTCCGGCCCACTTCCACTTCTGCCTGATTTTTTTCTCCAACATCTATTCTACTTTAGTTATTGGACGCAGGATGGTGTTTCTAACTCGATCTGTACGCTTAACACACCAATACCAATCTCAGTAGGTAAAATGAAATTATATCAATAATTCACTACATCATTTGATCGTTATATTAAAAAAATATATATTAAATGATGAAATGAAAAAATATATTTGAAAATTATATAAAATGAACGTTATACTAAATGAAATTAGACAAAATGAAAATTAACTTAAATATAACATTAGATCATATGAAATTAGGTTAAATATTTTTATTGCATATGAAAATTATATCATAATATATGAAAGTTATGTCAAATGAAATTAGACTATCTGAGGGGCAATTCTCGTAATTTTAAGAACGTTCACAGTCTGATCTCAGTCTCAATCTGTCAAAAAATCCTTCTAATTTCCCTACATTTTGACAAGGTTTTGACATTTGTTTGTCGCCGAGATGAGACTGCGACTAGATTTTGAACGTATTAAATTACGAGAATTTTCCTTCTGTTATTAACCAAACATTACACACCCCTGTCAAAATACAAAAACTACAAAAAAGATTTAGTTTAACTAGTATTAAACAGAAATACGAGTAGGTATTGTATTAAGGAAGAAGAAATAAGTACTTGGAATTGTAATTTACGTACCTAGTTACCTATCCTTCACCCAGCGTTATCGAAGTGTTCGGGCGTAGGTTTTTCATTGCGTTCGATAGTAGGTAGGTAGCTCTAGGAAATTATTAATTAGCATTTAAACAAAATAAAAACTTATTTTAACCAATTTTTTAATCAATTCTAAACGATTGCTATTTAATTAGTAGGTACTACATTAGGTTCCTCTGAAAATTTTCGTTTTTTTTTTACTTTTTTTAAAGGTATTTGTTTTTTATTTTTTACGGGTTCCTTTATCGATACTGAACTCACCCTGAAGCTATGGCACGCAATTTCTTTAACACACTGTATAATAAATTAAAACCTTTAGAGGCATGAGGAACAGGGTGTAAAGTTCACTCATCCTCCATAGAAAAGGGAGGATCCTCCGACCAGACGGGTGTTGTGTCTGGTGGACAACTGCCCAACGATTGATGTTGGGAAATTGTATCTATGCTAACTGCGCGGTAAACTCTGCTTGCGAGATGCAGGATTTGCGTGACGTCAGTATGATGCGTTGTTCGCATGTGGCGTTGTAGATACCGCTACATCACTCCCCTCCGGAGACCGGAGGTCGATAGTGGGCTGAGTCTCTTGTATCTTGCGATGCTTGCCAGGCCAGCTGAGGTTCCAGTGAGTCGGAACCGGTTGCCGCATAGTTCACGGTGAGTCGGAACTGTCTGCGTAGATGTCCCCAGTGAGTCGGGGTGGCGCTGCGTTATACTCCAGTGCTTCGGATGTCGTACAGCGCCGGGTTGAGGCTGGCTGCTGCGTCGACCAGGAGAGGGTGCTCTGCTTGTTGACCGGCCGAAGGTGCAGTGTGCTGTGCCAAGGTTGCTGATGAGGCTGAGGGTGATGACCAGGTATGCGCGGATGCTGGAAGCTTGCGGGAGTGATGATGATGATATCATCACGCTGAAGTATTTGCACAAAGGCAGCGCTGACGTTCATGTTCGGGGTCACCAGTATAGAGGTATGAGGAACAGAGTATAAAGTTTACTCAACGTCCATAGAAAAGGGAGGATCCTCCGACCAGACGGGTGTTGTGTCTGGTGGGCAACTGCCCAACGATTAATGTTGGGAAATTGTATCTATGCTAACTGCGCGGTAAACTCTGCTTGCGAGATGCAGGATTTGCGTGACGTCAGTATGATGCGTTGTTCGCATGTGGCGTTGTAGATACCGCTACAAACCTAATTGATTGGTTCCACGAACAAGATTGGTACCGTATACCTACTCGTAGTTAAAAGTAATAAACATTATAGTTTATGCATTCCTCGAATACCAATAAACTTGGAACTGTGCACATCATGTTATTTGAACATGAATACATAATTATCATAGAGAATCCATTGTCTATGGTGCTGTCGAATGAAATTTTGATAACGGTTCGTCACAAAACCGTGCCTGTATTCTGTACGTGATTATTGTTATAATTGGAACAGCGGGACTGCTCTTGATTATTCGCTTTCAGAATACAAATTAATGAAAACGATAATTATGAATTTACGATTCCAGCATTAAATTTTTAATTAAACGTTTTCATGTAAACTTGTAGGTACCTAGGTGGCATAATTGGTAGCGAAAGTACGTACCTATGTAATTGTCTACCTACACCATGCATATGCCATCTTAAAAAATACCAATATATCATGCATTAGTGTAATTTATCATACCTACGTAGTGGTAGACCGGAGCGCCAATTCAATGCCTGTATACCTCTCACGCCTAAACTGCTGAACGGATTTCAATAAAATTGGCGAGGAGATAAATGTTATCCTGGGAAAGGACTTAATCTACTCTTTGTCCCGGTAGCACGTTCCCGTGGGATAATTTCCGACATCCACGCAGGCGAAGCCGCAGGCAAAAGCTGGTAGAAAATAAAGGGCTCCTCTCTCTGTTTTAAACGCTCTATGGTACTGACCTATCTTATACCCACATTTTTTGTCTATATTGAAAATATTTCGTTGAGCAAGTAATACACTTGGCTTTCTCCCGTACAAATAGAATGAGAATCTGTAATGTTGATAGAAATCGATTTCAATAGACGATAAGTATAGTATACTCATAGGCCGAGACAGCCTTTTATATAAGAAAGGTTAGACCCAGATGCGGACCGCAGAAACCTATCTGAACAAGAAAAGAAAGTTAATAAGTTTTAACAACGTATAACCGCAAAGGACAGACGAATTTTCTAAGACAACTTGGTAGATTTTGTCACATCATTAGCTCCCGGGCATGGCGGCCCGTTTTCCGTTCCATCGATCTATGAACCTAAGGGTGACACTGCGGAACCATGTTATACATTATGAACAAAAGTCATAACCGCTACGTAAAAGTACAGTTTAAATGTATCAACTACACAATTCGCAAGAAAGTGCAATTTTGTTCTGGAAGTAGTCCCCAGAGACGCGTGCTAGCCACCCAGCCTCGCAGAAGACGATCCTGAACTCTTTACTTCCAAGATAAAACTTTTAACTACCTTCACTTCGCCCAGATCGAGATTTAATTAAAAAATATGAGTTTATTATCCTTATTTACTGTTTTCTTGTACAAGAAAAAACATTATGTTATTTTTTGTGTAAAGTTCTGTTCGCAAGGGTAAACATTATAAAGTATAATAAGTTCGAAAATCCAACATTATTTTTCATATAACAATTCTGTATTATGTTGCGCCCACACAAAATTATAAAAATCAGTACATCGACCATTTAATTGGAAAATTTGACTAAACGAGCTAATGTTGTATAGGATTTTAAATACTCCAATATACATAGATTTCTGGTATTTTCCCTAAAAACCTATCTCTGAACAAGTTGGAGCAAATAACCTACATAAGAACTGATTTTATACTTAATCTCCTGGGAAACGCGAGCGAATTCGTATCATAAGAACAATGAGCATCATTATTAATTTGAAAATAATAGCAGAATCAGCCTAATAATGTTTCCACTGCTGGGACACAGGCCTCCTCTCGGTGAGAGGAAGTGGGCCGTAATCCACCACGCGGGCCTAATGCGGGTTGGTAGATGTGTCACATGTTGTCGAATTGTTGAATCTAGGACATACCGTTTTCCGTTTTGAGAGCAGTGGTGATGAAATTATTTACACAAAATAAAGCGCCTGTCTGGGTTGGAACCCATGACTCGTAAGTCGGAGCCGTTACCACGGAGCCACCCCACCAATGCTCTGTAAATTCATGCAAAATAATAATCGCGTTTAATTTGTCTTTTCAAATAACTAGAATCCCAAGTTAGAAAGACAAAACAAAATTCACAAGGACAAACACCAACAGCGTTCCTTCATAAAGTTAATGAAAATACAAGGGACTGTAATGAAACTCGCTAGGTGCCTATCATTCATTGGAGTTACAAGTACGAATTCTAATTTTATGGTTTTCAAGTCGAGAGTTATCGTAATTTGTTTCCAAGTTTGGAAACAATTTGGAACATTTATTCGTCTGCGACATAACATACACCAACATATCACAGTAACGTGATAACTTGTAGCGTTAAATTGCTTCAGATATAATAGGGTGGAAAGTTGGCAATATTGGCTCTGTTGTTTCTTTCAGAGAGAAACACGTTGAACAAATCAAGCCGGCGGCGGTGTAGCGGCCACTCAGCTGTCACCGCAAATTGGATTGACTTCGCAAGATAGAAATATACGCCCGAAGCTCACAGTCCGCGCCGCTCCCCACGGTGCATTTGGGATGGCGACAAGACGCAACACGTGTTATCCATAGCTACCAAGAAAACTCATTAACGCCATTACATTGTTGGTTACTCGTACTAATAACAGATAAACATCCGCTTTTTCTAGACATTTAGGTGGACGGAATCGCGAGCAATCAGGTGCTGCCATGCAAAAACCAAATACACCAACGCTCTCGATGAGATATTTTATGATAGGTATAAAACTAGGCATTCCTTTTGTATTACCCGCCATGTTCGTGAAATACAAAATACTACCTAATGAGAAAGTTGCTTTACTAGGCACTGTAATACCAACTGAATATAAAATTCTAATAAAATATTTTATTACAGCACTGCTGCACCGAATGTACGTGTTAGATAGTTTTGCGTTGTTCTATGTTGGGTCTTATTTACGATGCCCAGAAAGCAGGAGTTCAAACAAATTGTTGTGCAGATCCCTCCGGCTAAACCTCGGTAAATTGTCGACATAAAACGTTATGAGAAAACGCCTTAAACCGCAAAGGCTGCCTCCAATCTCTTGTTGCCGTATTTTGCATCTGGAGTGTACTTCTAAACCGAGTTTGGGGTCCCAAGACACGGTATTGTCTGCACTGAATGACCATTCAACTTACTTACTGGGAATATTTTCTAAATTCGGCACGGTAACTTACTGTGGACACATTTATAAAATATACATGCAACGATGTTGTCATTGAGCTTGCTGGCTTCTTTCTATTACGCAAATTTTGTTTACTAACAAGTTGTTTTTAATTATCTAGATGCTGTCTTGTGTAATGAGTCGTTAGTCTAAAGTAGACGATGCAGTACGCTTTGTCATACGTAATGTGAACTTTATGATTTCGGAAAGGATATTTAAATTTGGTATGATTCCAAGTGCAGTCCTTGCCAACGTTCTCTAGTCTCTCTAGGGTGGATTTATGAGCTCGGCCTGACAGTGAACTAAACGCCGAGGATATAGTGCGAGGTGACCGTAACTTGTGAATGGAGGTACGATAATCGAGTGTGAATTCAGTTTTAGAAGTATTTCAACGTCACCCGCATCGATGAACAATTCAACACGCATATATTCGTCAAACACGTTTGTTTGGACATAGATTTTAAAAATGACACGAAATGGAGTATATTTTATGTGACTGTCTAATATTTATTCAATAGCTACATAATATTTAGATAAAAGAGTATATTATTTATATAGGTACCACCTATATTTTGATTCAACTAAAGCAGAATTCCAAATGAATTTAGCTTAAATAATTCGAATATAACACTAGGCCACTACAAAGATAAGCACCTGTTTCATTCACTCGAGTACCCCTTAATAAAAGGCTCAAGCGAAATGAACGTTACTTAAGTTATGTTCGCCATTGTGCACCCACAAAAACCAGCTGATGGTCAGCGCAAGTTTGGCGCAAACATTAAATGTACGGCCCTTATCGCCGAGCAAGCGAACAATTTGCATTGCATTATACGCTGAATTACGTTACGCTGCCTCTACGTAACGGTGCGCAATGGGGCACGATGGTGCGCAATCGTGCTCGAATTACGTCCATAGCACGACTCAAATAAGAGTCCCATCAATGTAGTTCATCGATAGACATTGTACAAGTTGCGTCATTGTGTCCAGCTTAACACGTCACATACAACTGGCACTCGCCTGTGTCCGGATCCGGACACCTGACATGCGAAATGGAAAGCAATCAATATTACCCATTTGTTTTCTTCAATTCGCAGATTAACATCTAAATAAAAGAATAACAAATCAGTATAATAAACGACGCTAATAAATCGAAATAAAAAGTGGTTGACTTCGTATATTGGCAATTCCAAAATACAATTAAACAGCAACGCCATCTGTCCGAACCGGGATCACTAAGGCGGGAGATTAATGATTAATCCGGCCAGAGTAATACTGTTACAGGGTATTATTTATGACCACAAGGGCAATGATGCGAAGCAAAGTATCCATTTTCGACAAAGATTTATGTAGCAATCCCAGAAGGTGTGAGTAAAACAGGGCACTATAGACAAAACAGCGGGATTTGTCGACGCGCCGCCCGTCTGAATATTCATCACTATCAATCAAGTGCGTAAATAACATAGCGATGAGACAGAGGTCTCGTTATCGCTAAAGAGTTACGGTCTGCCCTAGAATAATAAAACTATATCTTATTCATTCATTAACTACTCTAGTTTATGGTAGACACTAAATTTTCTGAAGGTATCGAAAACAAACAGTCCTTATCCAGATAAATGTAATTAGATTTCAATTTTATTATTATTACGTCGTATATAAAATAGGGATCCGTTAATTTATTCATTCATTCACCCATTGATTACTCCCCATCTAACTGACGAAGATAGGTATTCATCAGCTATCGCGTTTGTATCCACACAAGGGCTGAATAAAATGGAGAATGTTTTTTTTGAACCCATGACGCAAAAATTTGGTTGTAATGTTTGATACTTGAAAAGTCTAATAGCTGTTAGATATTAGCTTAGACTTTTAAACTTTTGTATCTTTCACACATCTCATCACTAGGATTTGTTCTGAAGTTAACTAAATGAGACCACAAATAGACACAACACAACAGTCACTAATTATTATAGTCGGTATCTGACAGAATCCAAATTACAGCGACAGGTACGCCTGTTTGTTATGACATTCTATGCATAGCCTTCCGATATGATCATGAACATGCAAATACGAACACGCAAATAATCATAAAACAGTTTAGCATCTGACTGAGTGACTGACGGACTGAAAAACAACGCACATGAACATGAAAATGGGAAAATTCATCAAAACATCATTCCATTGTAGTAGAGTTAACAGAACATAACGCGCCTGTATTCCTCAAAGGGTTAGGCAGAGGCGCACCTACCTATAGGACCACCCACATTTCGCCAATAGGCTAGTTTCCTTAAAAAAATCTAATTAGCCGGCCAGTCAGATTATCAAAAAATATTGGACCCGTATTTTTTCTTTTGTCAATTATATAAAAAATGATGAAGATATCGCCCGTTAAAGTTCCGCGTGAGGTCACTTGCCTGCCTTGCCTTGTCTACACTTTTTAGCATAGCGGGACGTCACGACCCCACTCCCGACTTTTGACGCGCTTTATCTTTGTAATTTTTTGTTTGATTGACAAAAGAAAATGTGAATTAATAATTATTATTAAACTAAACAATTGTAATATTAATGCTCAATCTTGACATGTTAATCTTTAATAATTATTATTTTCCTCAAATTTATTCAATGTTTTTTCTCAATGTTTATTTTTATCCTGCCTACACCATTTGTAATATTAATAATGCTTAATCTTGATAATTATGTTAATTTTATTTTATTCCTTCTAATTTTATAATTTATATTCATAAATTAATTTCTCTATTTTTATCGTGTTTACACCTAGTTATATGTGCATGCTGTGGTCTTCTGTAATTGAAGGAGCACACGTAAAAGAACCTTTTTTATTATTGTAATTTTCTATTGTATATGTGTCTCCTTTGTTGGAGATTCTCAATAAATAAATAAAAGAAAAAATACGTGTCCATTATTTTTCGATAATCTAACTGACGGACTAAATATAATAATTATTTTTTTACTCAGGAAACTACTCTATTATGCTTAAGTCCCATATACTAGTGGGCGAGCCTATTGCCGTCAACCAGCCACAAATATTTCAGCAAAGTAGTAGTCAGGCAGAATTTCTCAGTAGCAGCCCAGAGTCTCAACTCCGAGCTGCTACTGAGAAATTCCAGATGGAAAAATCCAATAACACCTTGTCCGTCCCGGGAATCAAACCCAGAACCTCATGCTCAGCAGTAGCGCTTGCGATCACTAGACCAACAGGGCAGTCAGTAGAGTTTCCCTTTTCATAAAATTATAATAGACTAGCGGCCCGCCCCTGCTTCGCACGGTTTTTTGAACTTGACATAATCGATATTTCTTTATTATATGTAAGTTTAATATTAATGCATTGTATACATAAACTTTCCAGAATAAATTCTCTAAATGATGGGCAAAATGGCATCAAAAGTCGTCGTGTGGTTTAGAAGAACATTGCGGTCACAAGGGTCACACTGACTGACACGAAAAGCGACTTTAGTTACTGTTTATCTATACTACTAATAATAAAGCTGAAAAGTTTGTTTGTTTGTTTGACGCGCTAATCTCTAAAACTACCAGTCGGATTTTTAACCGACGAAAAAAAAAACGCAGGCGGTTCTCAAGTCGACGCGTATATTTTATTTTTCCGCCTGACGCAGGTCCTCTCCGGACACGGATGTTTCGAGAGGTTCCTGCACATCATCAGGCGGGAGGAGACGCCCGGGTGTCACCACTGTCAGGATCGCCCAGAGGACACGGTGGAGCATACGGTGGAGGTCTGCCCTGCTTGGGCAGAGCACCGCCGTGTCCTCGTAGAGGCGATTGGCAGCGGCGGCGACCTCTCGCGTCCGGCCCTGGTTCAAGCCATGGTCCGGGGTGAGAGGGAGTGGGAGGCAGTCACCTCCTTCTGCGAAGCAGTCATGCTAGCGAAGGAGGTGGCGGGGTGGGCGAGGGAACGCACTTTGCGCACCTCACGCCTCAGCCGCCGCGGGAGACGCTCCGGGCGTCGGGAGCCGCGTGACGACTCCCGGCCACCGTAGGCGCGGGCCTGCGGGCGGAGAGTAATGGGTAGCTCTCCGTCCGATCAGGACTAGGCCCGTGCCGGACGGCGTGTACGTGTTCCACGCGCGCCTCAAAGAGATGTCAGCAAAAGCGACGGGGCCCCATAGGGCCGAAGCCTGCCAGGGTAGCGGGAACATCCGAAAGGGTTTACCGCTGCCCTGGAACATAAAGGGCTAAGGAAGGAACACGGGTGGGTTTTAGTCAGTAAGAGTCTGACACTCCCTCCTGCTCCACCCAGAGCGGGAGGAGTCATTTGATGATTTCCCATCCTCAAAAAAAAAGGGTGGGAAAATAGGGCTGATTTATTGTTCACTCACAGATTTGAATGCTGAGTTGTGTATTATTACTCTACTCAGTGCCACTTATGCCTGCCATTTGGCAAACAATTAGTAGATTACAGCCACAAAAAATTATAAAATATATATATTTTTTTTAATTAAACCGCCGAAAAAACTGAAAAGCAAAAAATAATAAACCTTTTTTATTTAACCTTAATAACTAAGTTCTTAAACAACGGATAGTTAGATTTTATGGTCATGCTTAATGTTAAAATTAAAATTCACTTTGATGTAACTATAACGGAGCTTTTGATGCAACTCACCCTAAGTATACCTAAATAATTTTGAGTCGGCGCCGTTTAAATTTAAGGCAATTTAGTGATCTTTGTTTATTGATTGTTTGGCGCCGACTCAAAATTACTTAGGTATACTTACATTAGTTTCAGAACTAATGTAAGTATAATAATATCATGTAGAAAATATGAATTTGAGATATGCTCAAATTCATATTTTCTACATGATATTATTCTAAAAGTTGACACGATAAATCCACGCATTGCGAGCATCAGTTCCCGTTTCGCCTCTAAAGCGAACACATTAAATAAGCCTGACACTCCAGGGCCACCTGACCCGGGAACACCCAGCGGCCTCTCCTTAAGGCTCCGGTATCTGACGGACCCTCCCTACGCCTCCGTCCTCTGTGAAGGCCTCCAGTACCAGTCGGACCGACGGCGCGTCTCGCCGGAGGACTTTTTTTTTTAAATGGCATCTCATAGTTGATCTTGAGAGGTCGTGACTATTTAACCGGACTATCCTGTGGTTGCCTTAAGAATAAAACTTAAATCCTCCAGCCAGGGCTTAAAAACTAATTAAAACTAAGCGACTGCACGCTAAGGGCACCCCCTGTGGGTTACGAACCTCGGCTTAGGGCATCGCTGGGAGAGGGCAGCATGATGGGAAAGGCTGGACCGAATTATTATTATTAATGTTTTGATGAGCACGGCGTTTCCTAGGACTACCTCTGAGAAGAAAGGCCGAAGCAAACTCAGAGGTCTCAGTCGGGGAGTTTAAAGCTACAGGCTCAACTACGGCGCGGGCTGGCACTTCAACGAGCAAGCGTCTATTACTTGGTGGCGTCGCGACTGTCGCGAGGGACCTCGACGGCGAGGTCGGAATGTCGGTCTTTTGTGTTACTGTGGTGGTTGGCCCTATTGCTCTCTTAGAGGAGGGTTATGCGGTCATCGGGGTCAGCGAGAACGTGCCTTGGACGGCGAAGTTTACTTATTTTAGAGGGGGTGTAATTAGCGGCCGCGACAACCAGAGGGTTGCGATGATTGGCGGCTGTGTCGAAGAAACGCTTGGAAAGGCGTTTCATGAACTGCTGGATAGTGGGGATTTTGAGGTCCACATGAAGAATCTCATTTCGAACGAACCAAGGGGAATTTGTGGCCTTGCGGAGGAAGCGGTTTTGAAGGGTCTGCATCCTATGGATATAACGGGGCTTTGCGTGTGCAAAGACTACGCAAGCGTATGACATTATTGGATGGATGCACGCTGTGTACAAGCGCATTTTGCACTTAAGTGACAGCTTACTGCGTGCATTGAGAACGGAGCGGAGACAGCCGAGAGCGAAAGCGGCGCGCCATAATAAGCCGTTGTGCCAGACTTTCTCGATAGCTTTCGCTATGTCGAAGTAAATAGCCGGAGGACTCTGAAGACCCTCCTGTACCTATTGGGCCGCGCCTCATCCGAGGGCCGCCTCACCTGGCGGGCTGACAGCATCCCCACCGTGCCTGCTTCCTCCTGCTGCCGTGCTGCGTTCTGCTCCTGCTGCGTGCGCCCTCCTATGGGTATACTCCGTGCCACACGCACACCAGCACCTGTCCTCACCTGCACCTGCTGTCTACCTCTTCAGCTCCATCTGAAACTCCACCTCAGCCTCCTCAACCCACCTATCGCGCATCGTCATCCATACACCCCACCTCCACATTTTACACACCACTGCTATTCTATGTCCATCCTTATCTTGTAAATAAATCTTTAATTGATTTATACTTCCCTTTCTTTAATTTAACTATATTTGTCTTTAAAGTTAAGCTTTTCTTGTCGCTACACGACAAATAACGTTCACTGTGCTTGCCGGCAAACTTTACAGTAATGTGTTCGTTTATTACGATCGCGAAGTGAAACAAATTCATACTTCGCGACTGCGGCCCATTACCCAATCATTTTTCACATTTCATATCGCCGCGGGCTCTTGTGTAATTGACGCAGCATTAATCCGAATTGTGCATGCACTGTTTAATTTTATAAATGCTTTATTTTCAACTAAAAACAATAACGGAGTAATATGCTGGTTAACATTTTCTCTGAAATTAATTAGACTTTTTATATTATAATAACTTTCGTGAGATGTGTTTAGGTTTAAATGGTGTGTTAAGTATTGTGTCTAAAACAGAGCCTTCGTAAATTGGCCTCCGTTTGAATCCAAAGTTATTCAGGCAAGGTTAAAACAAACGCTGAAAGAAAATCCTCTGTAAAGTTTCGACATTATTATGTATTTAATGCAAAGCAAATATATTTTAAACTCTGGTTTATTATTCAGTAATGCATATACAAATTCAAAAACAGTGGTTTAAATTACATATTGCATGCACTGTAATGTGATTATCGAGGTATAACATAGCAATGCCGTGCTCATATCATCATTCTCCTGCCCTTATCCCAATTTATTTGGGGTCGGCGCCGCAACATGTCTTTTTCTTCCACACTCCTCTATTAGTCACCATCTCGACAGTCACCCCTTTCCTAACCATATCATCATTCACACAGTCCATCCATCGTTTCTTTGGTCTTCCCCTACTCTTATAGCCAAAACATTCATACTCATAACTTTCCTCACGACATTTTCCTCATTCTTCCGTAACATATGCTCATACCATGACAACCGGTTTCCACACAACTTTTCAGTTACCGGTGCTACTTTTAGACTTCTTCTTATATACTCATTTCCCATTCTACGAGTATCCATTCGTGTAACACCACACATCCCTCTTAGCATTCGCATCTCAGCTGCATGCAATTGCCTTTCATTCATCCCTTTTGTGGCCCAACATTCTGATCCATACAAGACAGCAGGTCTAACCATGGTTTTCTATGTCTTCCTCTTAAGTTTAAGGGGAATGCGGGAGTCGCAGATTATTCCCGAAAAATTCCTATACTAGGAGGTCTCGAATCTTGTGCTGAATTCATGGTTTCAGTTTACCTACGCGTCCATGTCACTGTCATTCTGTATATATTCTTTGAGCATGTTTCATTTGTTTATATTTAAAAATAATCAAACGAGAGCATTCCTAATATAACGTAACAACCCTGAATTCTAATTTAAACTTAATTTACTTAACAAAGTTATTAATTTAGCGCTGTGTATTTAAACACAGACAATTCATTATGAAACTACTGATAATAACAAACGAAGAAAGACGACCCCACAGTTGTTTAAAAAAAACGTGGGCAGTACGAACGGATTTTCTTAGAATTTGCTTCAGAATTCCATTATGGAACTCGAAGGCTTATATACTTTACCCAAATTGTTTTAATCACGCGAAACTTGAATACTTGCTTTGGAATCTCGTCTATTTTCACAGTAGGTACCTAGTTGTTTCTGAACATTTTGGGATAAAACCGCAAGGCTGTTTATCTTTTTAACGAGTGTTCGCTTTCGATACAGGTGCGTACCTCATATATTTTTGTATACTCGAAATAGACCCTAAGTTTCACGTAGACAGGGTCTAAATTAAATTAATAGTGATCGATGAGACGTATAAGTACTATAAAATTCGAGCACGTAGAGTAACGTTCACACTTCATAAATTGTTTATTCATGACTATCTTTCGAAGTCGCTTACCTGAAGTTATTTGTCTACTATTTTAGACCGTTTTTCTTATTTATTTATTAGTATGGCTAAAAGATACGTTGGTCTTCCTTATGCGGTAACTTTAACCGTTCCTAATATATTATTATGTAGCCCCGAATTCAATATTCGGGCTTAACACCACCAGAGCGTAAAAGGGCGTTTGTGTTGACTTTTATCTAAACAATTCCGTTGTATCACCTCAGAAGTTGTTTTAGTATAATTAATAAGTATTCGTACTGTACGATGTATTTATAAATATGAATCGGATTACTTACGCAATTCAAAGAATGGTATGATGTAATGTTTGATGATAATACCAAGGCTAAGTATTTTTTCCAGCTCGACGCTTGCTAAGGAATTCTATTCAAATGCTCACAGAACCGTAAGTCTAATAAGTTTTTGAATAAAAAGTCAACCGTTTTTTATGATAACAAAGACGGTTTGCTAAAACACAAAAATCTTTTCCGCTTGAATTCAAGTAAGGCGACAACCATGAATCATTTTAAGCTTTTTTTACTTCCTTCTGACACGTAACAGATACCACAGCCGATTGTCTTTTGTATTAGAGCCGCGGTCGTGCGGGAAAACTGACGACATTCTACCGAGAAAATAGTTTATAGTGTTTAGGTATAGAGAGACTCTCGGCTGTTAATGGCCACGCTGTTTCTAAAGGCTATGTCGAATTCAAGTCATTTACGAGTACATTTAGTTCCTGAGACATGCTGCACTCTTGTTCGGCACAGCCACTATCCGAGTGGCAATATAATATATATATTCGACTATACCGCCCGGCTGTACCGAATCATAGAATCCCGAACGCCCGTATGACGTAACACCTCTATCCACCATTCAAGAAATATCGGTCCAGAATTCCAAGTACAAAGTTATCACCGTCTTTTGTTTGTAATCGAGAACCCAAACACAGAAACGAAACAGTAGTAAATATAGTTAATGTCCATTTATGGAACGTACAGAAGCTTGTACAGTTTATCTCGGGAAATAACGTCATATGTAATGTGAAATATTGCTTTGCTTATCTGCAGCGGATGGAAATTGCAGCGGGTTGTTGAGGTAACGGGTGCACGAGGGGCGGTGCGCCGCGAATCTTAATTTCCTACAAATAAAATGCAAACATATTTGCACGAGGTATGTATACTTGGATCCCGCTACGGGGTTATACTGATGAAAGATTCTCAGTACACACGTTAGGTAGGTTTTTTACAGTTTGCTGGTCTAGTAACGCAAACTGCACTCTTTCGAGTGCAGTTTGCGTTATCCAATGGATGAATCTTGTCAAACAGCAGAGATGTACATGCGCAGTAAATTCGTAAAGCAATTAACGAAACTTTTATATTGTTAATTTAACAAATCATCAAAAACTGTGTTAATATCCCACATATTTTTGTTAATTCCAAAAAATACGTTCAGTAGTTATAGCAAACAGTAGGTACCTATATCTATGTACCTGTAGCATAACTTCAGTCCTCTCACCTGTCTTCAAATATGATGTTACCTCACTCAATTACGTATAACGAGACGCGTTTAACAATAATAAGCATCTTACAATCTACATACATCTTCAAAAGCACCTGAGACGCACCTAATTTATATGTATTTACCCGCCTACTTAGCTAATTACTCATAATTAAAACATGCACACTGGGGACTAATTTAATTTCTGAGTCCGTAGCTAAATATACTCCATGTTGATTGGATGCTGGCGGTTCGATAGGTACCCACAGTTTTTCTGCTCCCTCTGGTAATTCATTGCCTGCACGACACCTAACTTACTAGATGGGGTCAAAAGGTTATTAGTTTCTCTAAAAAGTTAATGGAATAGCATTTATTTAATTGGATGCGCTGCTGTTTAGCACTGAACTCTGCTCCCTTTAAAGAATTGGATTAACTAAATAATTATATTAGTGGATCACTGAAAGCTATTAGATAAACTTCTGATTTAATTTAACACAGAGTAAGTACTCGTAACGTGCATCTAGTGTGATCTCGGTGACAAGGATTTGGGGCTGTGTGAGTGTCACATGTGACGACCAAATCTGATCGAACTGCTCGTTACACTGATGATTATCCTGATAGTCCATATACATACATAATATTTATGTAGAAATACTCTGAAATAGGGTGAAAGATCACTGTAGCTGATTACAAGTCCCGACTAACAGTCCTACTTAAAACTCTTATACTCGTATATTCAGTCTAAGTTAAACATATTTTTTATATATATTTAACAAGAGCTATTATGTTTCGTTGCTCGGTGAAATAACTTGCCGAGATGAAAGAATATCCATATTCATATAAGCTGCTAGAATGAGTCACTCTCACCAAAATATGTCAACCGCTCCGTGATCTTAGAAGGACGCGAACCGACTATCTTTCCAAGGACTTCATGACATGAACGGATACTTGAACAACAAAATGAGATGAAGTAGCGCAGCTTTATACCTATACATAAAATATAAGAACACATTAAAGCAAAACTGTTTGATCAACTTTTATGAGTTGTCGATAAAACAAAGCTACGAATGATAACGTAGATTACACATCCTACCGTATAGGTAGGTACGTAGGACCACAAGCAATCACAAACGCATGGTGCTTCTTCAAGCAAATCATTCTCTAGATCACGTCCAAAATTGGATGACAATCAAAAAGCTACGCACTTAACCCGACTCCGGGCGAGTAGACCAAATCAATAGAACACACGTGTCACCGAAGTTGGCACGTAAATTAGAGAGCGAGCGATTTGGTTGAGACGCACCAACATTGCCACTTACACTCCCAGTTAATGTCCTCCGCACTTTGCGATGAGAAACGAGCACACTAATGGTTTGTTGTCGGAGTCTTCGGGCTACAGTACTGTTTACATTCCTAACAAAGTTGAAAACGTGAAATTAATATGATATCTTACGTTGTGAAGCGAGCACTCGCCAACTTCTCGACACATTCCCTCTGTTTCACATCAACGAAGTTGTGTTTCGTTTTCAAACTCCACATATACGTATAGAATTTTAAAGTTCTCGCGGACGGGCAAACGTATGGCGAGGTGTAATAAGAACGAATGGCGGCCACGTAAAAGGTTACTTACGGTGAGTAGATACTTGAGTAAAGAATAGCCTCACCTGTTGTGTTGAGAGCTACAATAACGCTCTCCAACAACTTACAACTTCCATATTTATTTCTCTAGGTATAGTGGAGCGCAAAAGTATAAATATTGTATTTTTGCTCTGGATGTATTTTACGGGATGTCATGGACATACCAGGAGATAGGCTGGTTGTAATATGTTGTTCCTAATGATTTTTATTCGCTTATCTAAAGATAGCTTCTGCCCGCGGCTTCGCCCGCGTGGATGTCGGAAATTATCCCACGAGAACATGCTACCGAGACAAACAGTAGCCTATAAAGCTCAAAAGGCAGCCTTTGTGTGCGAAAAGTTACAAGAAAAAAATGAAATATAATTATGTTAGGTGATTCATAACATCAGCTAGTGAAAGTCCCTTCAAACCGGGCCAGCCGTTTCGAGGATTAGCCGGAACAAACAGACAGGCAAAAATTAAAAAAAAAAATGTTTATTTTATAAGTAAGTAGCGTATATATTTTCATACGCATTTTGTAAAATCTGTTATTTTGATACTACAAACACTTAAATTTTGTTCATTTGTATAGATAGGGTGTATCTATTTAAAAATTTGCATCCGGTTGAACTGGAAACCGACCCCAACATATTTGGGAAAAGGCTAGGCAGAAGTATTCTGTTCTATTCTATTTTTTTATAGCACTTCACCGTATTCGTACTTTCTTCTAAATTTTTTAAGACCCCCCTCTGCCCTTCAAAAGGTAGTATAATTTATTCAGAAAAGCTTCAAGTTTGTAAAATAAAGGAATAAGATTATTCATATATAATAAACTACACCCTCCCTTTTCACTGTTTTTTAAAAATCGTTTGGTACGTGTCAATTGTTTGACTAAAACGTTATTCACAGTGAAATCTGGCCCGAACCCTTTCCACCCCGCCAGGGGTTGATTTTTGAAAAACCCAATAAAACTAAATATGTGTTTTAATGAATCTTTATCTTTTGTTTTAAGTTTAATATTTCCATAGAAGCTTTGACACCCCCTAAACCATTCTTGAGGGGTAGTTTAAAAAAACTTAAAGTACCTATAAACTTTATTATTTACTACCCCTGCAAAGAGTAGTTTTTGAAAATATATGATTAATTTAGATAGGCATTTGGGCCAAGATTCAAGTTTTTAGATCAATGAAATGAGATTTTTCATATTAACTGTATTCCCCCCTTTGCGAGGTGCAAAGGGCGATAATTTCTGTAAAATCTTTTGTGACCCTTCCATTATTTGTCTTAATACGTTATTTATATGAATTTTCAAGTAAATCAAGCCACGCAGTAAAATCCTCCCCTGTAAAATTGACTACTCATTTTCAGCCCGTTATGGGTAGATTTTCAAAAAACCCTGATACACAATCATTAATCTTCACTTTCAATTTTAAGTATAAATACAAAGTTTCGAGTAAATCGGACTGCGCGCTAAAATTCTTCCATACAAACTTTTAAACCCCCCCAATCCCTTGTTAGGGGGTAGTTTAGAAAAAAAAACTGGCAATCTTCATAATTTATTTAGATAAGTATTCGTGCAGTTTCAAGTTTAACTTAATGAATAAGTTTTGTCATACAAACGGAATCCCCCCATTTCACCCTTAGGGGTGGAATTTCGAAAAATCCTTTCTTAGTGGATGCATACTCTTCACGAAGAACACCCTCCAAATTTCATGTCTCTAGGACCAGCGGTTTAGGCTGTGCGTTGATGTATCACTCAGTCAGTCAGTTAGGACTTTGAATTTTATTATATAGATAGATAGATAAAAATGAGATACTGGGTAATAAGCAAGTTACATGCTATTAACTGAATGTGCCGTCATAACGTCAACTTGTTATCTTGGAACTCATAAAGAATTGCTACCCCTTACCCCTCTCCTTGTGCACCACAACACAGCTCATAATACACACGAAATTCCAACCTGTATTCTTGTCCTACACCAAATATTAAATTCCTTCTCCTCTCATATTAATATTCAAACACTTTTTTCTCGTTCGATGCTAAAATTCCTTCTCTGAAAGTCATTTGAGGTGATTGCACAAAGCCCTCAATTGTAAGGAAGCCCTTTGAATCGGATATACACGACTTTTAATTCGAATAAAGAACTAGGAACTATTCGCTTAATTAAAAATGCCTTGCCATTTCCTATGATATGTTTAGTTGTAGACATGACCTTTTTAGGGTTCCGTACCTACATTCGAATGAAAAAACGGGACCTTTATAGGATCACTCGTATTTCTGTCTCTCAGTCCGTCTGTCACAGTCAATTTGCTCCGAATCAAATGGACCGATTAAGTTGTACAGTCACGAGCAAAAGTATGTATACACTTGGCTTTATTGAAAAGCGATTTACTCCTTTATTTTTTAATGAAACTTTATGTTGTTACGAACATAGCATTTTCGAACCCATAGGTTTATGTAATGCGTCGTATTTCGACGTTGCATTCGTTATTTCACGAAAAAATCGCAATTGAAAGTTGCCAAGTGATGACATATTGGTGCTCGTGACTGTACACACATGAATTTCTGTGACCCAAACATGTCGTGTAACGTAAATAAATGATTTTTTAATATGGGGGTGACTTTTGGGAGGAAAATAACAAGAAAATTGCAAACTGTACTGTGTGACATATTAAATGAAAGTAAAAGTGAGGGTCTCAAATGATTTTTTGTATGATCTTAAAATAAATCGTTTTAAAGTAATTTGAATAATAGATTAACCTTCCTCCCCTGCCCCCCTTATCTCCGAAATAATATAGCTTAAAGAAAAACCTTATAGATTTTTCTTTAAGCTAATGGATGAAAAACCTTATAGGCTTTAAGAAGTCAATGGTCTTAAAACAACATGGTAAATCTCTCAATATTGTGCCTACAAAATTACATTTGCAGTCGGATTGTATGTAGGGAGAATATGTTTTTCAACTAAGATCGATGTATATGTTTGTTCTTTGGATAAATTCATCCCAACTACGGAACCCTTCGTTGTGCGTGGTCCGACACACAATTGGCCGGATCTTTCGTTGTCATCTAAGGGGAAACCAGAATTCAGGTGTTGAGAACAGGTCACCCCTTTTCATCGTATAAAATGTAACGATGCGAAAACGTGGTTCCTAAAAACTCCCCACAAATAAAAAACCTCATTACAAGCCAGCCTCACAATAAATCAGTAGACGCCATGTTTAGCAGGCGTACTTGCTTAACCAAAACAATCAGGCAATTTTATTTTTTATCAGTTCCCAAATTTTTGTTGCCCACTGAAGCGATAAAATCTTTAAGTCGCCTCCTAGGACGCCCACGGAAACATTAAGCTCCGAATTTGTGGGAACTAAGTAAAAAATACTTTGTGTTACTTAAAATCAGATTGCGTGTGACCCGGGAGTTCAAGACATTCTAATATAAAAAGAAAACAGCTCCACCGTCTTTATGCTGTAAATCCTGGAGACAATGTAACACGATTTTTGTTCAGTCATCGCATATTTTATATTGTCATAGAAATGAAATAACATTGTTCGTTCAGGTGCGGCTGTCGGTAGATCGTAAAGCGTGTGATCGAATCCGGTGCCATTTATAGAGTGTGGTTCACAGAGTACATTATACCATATTGAAAGTGTAGTTCATCGAACGCAGCATGACACGAGGAAGACATCTACTTAAAACGTGGCATCTGGTTTGGAACAAAGAGTTTTTAGTTTTAATTTAGGTCTGACTGCTTCGTAAACCATATTATTATACAATTTACCTATCATTATTTGTTAAAGTATCTATCAGATGATACACCGCTGATTTTATTTCAAAAGTTGTGTACAGAGATCAAATTACATCAAAACAGACGAACAACAAGAAGAAACAGACAAGGCAAGAATCGCTAGAAAACACGACACTGATTCGAGAAAACTAATTTAATTTGTTCCTTCTGACCTACATGATATTACTTTATATTTTGAGGCATCAAAACAAATTACAACAAGTTTTCCCTCATATCCAATTATGAAACTTGTTCAAGTCATAATGACTATTAGCACAAAGTAATTTAATGAAGGGTAAACTAATTCATTGTAGTTGGTTTACTTAAAGTTGACACGCCATTACGTCTACTAACTGTCGAAACTTTAGTAGGTAGGTAAATATTGCTTCTTTAGTACTGAAATAGTTTGATACGTGGAATTATTTCAAGACTGATTACAAGGTAAGGCAGAGAAGACAAATGAATGAACGAATATGTACACATATTCACGAGAATACGGTTTTGAGGAGTATGTACATTTTATATTAGCAGCTCGTCAACACAAATAAGGGCTCAATCCTTCATACAGAATATGATTGTATATTTATCATTCATCACCTGGAAGCCGCGCCTGACTTGCGAAAGGTCTGTGCTCAATAAATACTCCGGTGTCTGCACGAATATTTTATTACGTTTGGAATAAAACATTTTACTACTTACGTCTTGCGGTAAAGAGTTTTGGGAACTAATCATATCTCACATATCTTGAACTTGGCTGTACAAAAAGTAGTTCTTAATTTAGTGAAGTTCGACTACAAAAACAGCACGCCTCGACATTCCGACACCATTTATTTCTCACTTCGGATGGTCCTTTTGTCATCGATAAAGGGGCACTGAAAAAGTTGAACTCGTGCATTAGTGTGTTTTCGAACGTGACCAGGAGCGAAATTCGTTTACCAAAAAAATTGCTTTCTACCGGCCTTTAACAAATTTAGTATTTGAGCCTATGTTTCGGCTGTTAGAAATAAAACGGGCGCGTAACTTCCGCGTAAAACTAGCGACCTCACATGTAAACACTTCGACTACGTTTTATGTTTCTGGAAGTATTGTCGCTGTAAGGTAGAAGAAAAATCAATGTTTTAACAAAATGTAGGTCGTATTCGGAACTACATATAACCGTATTTTGCACGGCTCTTACACATGTCGGGAACGAGATTAGTGCAGCTGTCTGCGCGGTCACGTAGACATCGTGTCGAGTGTCAGCGAGAGGCGATGTGTGGCGGCGCGGGGTGCGCCTCGGGCTTATGCCGCCGCACGCGCGCCTCGCCGCGAGGCGCCTCGAGACCTCGCGCCGCCGCCGAGTCTTTGCGTCTCCACTTGCCACAAAATTCACTTGTCAATAATTTGTCGTCTGCAAGGCTCGGATGAAGTTTAATCCTAAGAGAGGCATTGTTGTCAAGTTTATACATAGTTTCTGATGTTACATTTACCTGTGTCAAAGGAAGCTGTTCGTTTTTTGCAGATGCTCAGAAATCTTCTTAGTTTTATCAGGCTATTGTTGTATACGTACTTGTTAGGAAACTTTTATTTAAAGTTCTAATAGTGGACTATGTTAATAAGGAACAATAGAACAGTTCCAGTAATCTCCTTACCTACATGAGTACCATATGAATGTAAATCTATGATGAGTACAGTCCATGCTTATCTACTTAACCCCAAAACTTCAGAACCAAACACGTAAAATCTAAAATCATTTCATACAAAATCTAATATAAAATCAATCTTTAAAACATTCAATTTCAATGAGACATTCATTTTAAATCTATGTCTCCGACGGGTGCAAAGTATTCAGCACCGCTGCAACGCAACGCCTCGGGCGAATCTTCTGGACATGACGTCGGAGTCAATTGCCGCGGGCTGCTGTAAATTCATTGACCATTTTGTGCCAAAAGCTTTTTCAACACTGCAAGTACACAAACTGTCATTAATACGAAATGAATGTAATAGCACAAATTCGAGTAATAATACTACCATTAAAATTTAACAGTGTTGAAAATTGGCGCAATCCATTATGGTAAATGACCGCCCGTGATCAAATTGTCGCAAAATGAACATCACTAGTACATTTCATCTCCGTTTTATTGGCAATTCAGTGAAGGGTGTAATTTTATCTTATTACTGTACCTACGCAGTTCACTGATACTTATTACTTACCTAAAGTTTACCGAACATCTGTATCGATACATGCATTTATGCTCCGAACTCCACAAATAACTACAGGCGAGGTAATCAATTAACAGCGCATAGTAAGGTAGTATATCTCCTTCCAGGTCGGTTGCAACAGCTCGTCCAATCACATTAGGCGGATTCATCTTTTTCAGATAAAATAAACACATTGTGAAACAAATAGCAAGTAGCTACAGAAACATATTTGCGTCCGAGCTACTCTTGTATACTAGCTTTATCAACGTAAGTAAAATTTTAATATTGAAGCTGCAAGGTAGATGGGTAAAGTTCTGTTCATCGAAAGATGCGAGTTCTTTGTGTATACCTACTGTCTGTCACGAGAGGAAAAAGAGGAAAAGTTGACGTCCAATCTGCTGCTTACTTTCAGAAATGAGAACGTCGTCGGCCTGAAGACGCACGTAAAACTTTCCTCTTAGCTATTTGTTGTGTATTTTTTCTTTGTCGCCGAAACGAATTTTTAATACAACTCATCTGAAATTCAGATCTAACAGCGCTCACCGTTATTAACTGGAAGTTAAAGTTAAGTACTTTGAGCGAGATTTGACCCCTGAACATTCACTTAGGCGTCGTGTAGTGCGCGTCTTTTCAAGTTTACGAGCGCAGTTTCAGCTGCGCTATAAAATCGTCTTTACGTGTTAGTTCATAGTGTCACAACGATCTCACATAATTCACACTTTTTATGTCACTTTTTGATGTGTCGTTTCAGGTCATATCAGATGAACACTTTTATTTTGGCATTCAATTTAATCCATCGTCATCAATGAAATTCCTAAATTATGACTTTACTAGCTGCGCCCCGCGGTTTCACCCGCATAAGTTTCGATCTCGTGGGATTATCGGGATAAAAAGTATCCTATATGTTAATCCTGGTTATAAACCATATAGATTATGTGCCTAATTTCATCCAAATCCGTTCAGTATTTTTTGCGTGGACGAGTAACAAACATCCATCCATCCATCCATAAACAAACTTTCACGTTTATAATATTAGTAGGATTAGTATGAAGACCATCAATCAAATTGTTCATTGCTTGGTTTGTCTGGAAACTTTGAAGCGGAGAAAGACATCCCAACAAATTTAGGATTATTTGACTGTACGACAATGGGTATTGTCTATCTTTAAATGGGTTGGGCTCGAGCCTGGGACAATGGGCTCATTTATTCCTTCCCTTAGGCGTAGACACAAACTACGGCTATAGGATTAACGGGTTGAACATAACGAAATAATTACTTTTCGTGGGCTGCAATTCGTACGTATTTATTTTGTAGTGACGAAACGCAAACTACTGGAAATCTGTTTTCCTGTTAGAGTTAAGTTTTAATGGAATGGAGTATCTTGAAGCTAATAATAACCCCCCATAATACCCCAAGCTACCGTATATACCTCTAGCTACATTTGTTGTTCACAGTGCAGGCAGGCTAGAGGTGGGTAGTAAAGCTACGGTTACCCAGAGCGGTGACCGCCATATGCGGCTATAACGTCTAAATACAGAGCGTTTTTAGACATCTTAATCGCAAATACTGGTGAAAATTAGAGATTTTTATGACTTCCATTATAAATATGAAGGAAACGCTCTTCTAGGATACCGTACAATTACGAAATACTGTGATCACCTGGCAGCTGCAAGCGGAGTTTATGGCTGTACCCCTTTTTAACTTCAGATCAGTGTATTGTATACCCATAAAATACATGTACATATGTATAGTCCATTTTATGAGTGTTCACAGGAGTTAAGTAAGTGTCACGTACCTAAAATGTTGAACAAGCACAGTGAGATGGGTCGTAAAGATTACTAAAGAGCGAGATTCGAAGCGATTGTGATCGCTCGTCTCGTAGCTCATTTTGATGGATATAAACATTGCAGATGTCGATGCGAGCAGCGACTGATACATATCTTCAGTGGGAACTCATAAAACGCACCTCTTCAGCGCAACCCTCAGAATTTCTTCTATCATTTTGTGGAACCCTTGTCACTTCCATTACGTTTCCGACGCGGGAGGTCGTTCTGATCCGTCCGTCCTTCATTTACCGGAGTTATGGCCTTCTCATATTTCCTAAGTGGCGTGTACTTTAGTCTTGACGAATTCGGAGTCTCAGTCAGATCGTACATCATTCTCTGGTGGTCTTACTTTACTAACAATTCAAACACTTGAACCGTCCGACGCAAGCGACTTGGTGAGGCTTTGCTACATGAATTAATCATGATAACATTGCAAACTCCTGCCATTCGCTCTTATGAGTCTAAGGTGGTAAATATTAGATCACGTTAAACTCCTCAAGTTAACTGTTTGTAACTAGCTAGTAGCGACCCACTTGTGCCTTCGTTCGCAAGATAAACATAGATTTTACGGCTTTTCTACTCATCCTTTATTGACTTTCAACTTATACGCTTTGTTATACGGCTAACAAAGAAAAAAGAAAAACTTTCCAGAAGGTACACTACCCGCAAATAATTGTTTAACCTTCTTGGAGCTTAAAATAAAATTTTGTCATTCTTCATCCTGAGCATCGAAAAACTAGTGTACTGCTGATCTATTTTATAAAAATCTCACTGTCAAAACTACAGAATATACCAGCTAAAATATAAGTGGGTGACCTACACATACTTGTACTTATCTATACTTATAATAAATCTGTAGAAGTGAAAATTCTGTACATTGAAAATATCAAAAAAATAAATGGCAGGGGGTGTTACTAGACCGACACCGAACCCAAAAATGTGATTAAAAAAATTTTTGTCTGTCTGTCTGTCGGTCTGTCTGTCTGTTTGTTCAGGCATCACGCAAAAACTACCGGTTCGATTACGATGAAACTTGGTATAATTATTCTTTAATATCCTGGGCACCACACTGGGTACTTTTTATCCCGGAAAAGTATATACAATAAAAAACAAACTTAATTTTGCGGTTCAATCCCTAGACCCGATTACTGTACCAACCGCATATAATAAGTTTGTCGTAGGTTACGTCACCCGCAGTGGAGTTCACTGAGGTTATGCTCTAAATGTAGTGCTGAAGGTTGAATTTGGCTTGCACCGTTCGCAGCACAGACGTGGCGCGCGGCCGCCACGGATCGCTACCGTATATAAGGACATTTTTTGAACTTTGATTTGAACGGACGTATCGAGTGGCGAGCGTTCGTTGTTATTTTAACTGCTACTTGCAAACTAAACCGTGCTTTTCAGTGCGACCTTTTTATTCCTTTTAGTTTTTAGAGTTATTTAGGTTTAATTTTTTAAGTCGTAGGTATAGATTTTAATTTTAAAGTATAGGTTGTATATTTGATAGTGTACGTAGTGACTGTAGGTTATTTTATAATACTGTTAGGTAAGATTAGTCATTGGTATAGATATTAGTTTTTAGGGATTTTGCGCATTTATTGAGTTTAGTTATCATCAGAAATAGGTTTATTTAGGTAGGTAGGTATTTTATTTTCTGTTATTGAGTTTTTTTTTTATTAGATAGGTACTTAGGTAAGGATATCATATAGGTACCCTTTTAATCACCACTAATGAGACATGGTTTTCTATTGTAATTAGCCACAAAGGGCCCGCGAGATAGATGGCATCCTGGGGAAGCACATACATTTTATCCTGTTAGCACGTTCCCGTGGGATAATTTCCGACATCCACGCGGGCGAAGCCGCGGGCAGAAGCTAGTGTAGCATAATTAGCCTATATTGTTCCCACTGCTGGGACACAGGCCTCCTCTCTGTGAGCGGTAGTAGGCCGTAATCCACCACGCGGGCCCAGTATGGGTTGGTAGATGTCACGTGTCTTTGAATTTTTGGTTCTATGACATGCCAGTTTCCTCATGATGTTTTCCTTCACCGTTTTGAGAGCGGTGGTGATGAAATTATTTACACAAAGTTTTTACTTTGTGTAAATAATTTCATCACCACCGCTCTCAAAACCAGTCAGGGGTTCCAAACCAGGAAGATGTTTTCATCTTCCTGGTTTGGAACCCCTGACCTACGACTCGTAAGTCGGAGCCGTTACCACTGGGCCACCCTGCTCTCACTCCTCCCTCTTGTACTTATATGTCAGTTAGGTACATATTACAAGTACCTGCACAAGTAAACAGTACACCGTCACCGTCATATAACTGTGTAGTTCTCAAAACGAGCGCACTAAAATAGTAGTATTATTAGCCACTCGAGCTCCGAGGGGCTCACAAAAGGCGAAAGTAGTAAGTTTATCCTCTCTCATACAAGTGAGGGACAAAGACAATAATTTATAGTGAGTCACAGCGAGTACAGGCACTAAGCCGCGCCAGATTAACCGACTCAGGCCAAACCACACCACACGCGAATTTAAACATAAAGACCTCTTTGTGCTGCGCTCAAATCGCATTTATCATAACATCCAAATGGAATTTTAATATTTACTATACTGCTCTCTAAATACCGTGTAATATTTAAAATCTGCACTCGGTGTTAATTGGCTTCTTGTTACAATGAAACTGACTTTAACATCATTCATTTTCTGATACATTTGTTTTGACAATTTCTCCAAACAGTTTATAACAATCAAGACAGTTTAAATCATTACGAAACAACCCTAACAGGACTCAATTAAAGTTAACCTTGCAATTTGATATAGTTAAATTAGCCTTTGTAATTGAGCTCAATCGTTGGATTGACTTTGATGAGCCTCCTATCTCGCCGCCGGCGGCGGTGGATTCAAAGCTGATCATGAGATAATATTAAAATTATGTTAAGTTGCTCTTTGAGATAGGTACGAACCTATAAGATTACATAATTATAATACATTTATTTTCTGTATTCATAAAAAAATATTATTAAAAAAATATCATCTTTTCTACGCCGCGCGCGCCGTAGCGAACTGCTACGCTGGCGTAGCAAATGCTACGTATCGTTTTTTGGGGGGAGCATCCCATGTGTATAATAATTATTTATTTCTGCGTATCCGTTTGTGTAAGAATAGTATTTTGTATTTAGAAACAAAGTACAACCCACAGACATTAACAACCCAAAAAACGGTTCACGCTTTATTCAACAAAAATGGAAATCCAAACAAAAGGAAAGTCAAATAATGAGTATATTGATTTTACGTATACAAATATGAACATTGATATGTACGTGAGAATCTCTGGCATATCCCTTTATCCTCGTAAATCTGGAACAATAATACAATCGGTATACCGGTAATACGAATTACGAAATCAATTCCATTTAGGCAGGTAATCGTCAGGGAAGCAATTTTGCGTGATGTATTGATTCGAGGTCGTCCGATTCGAACTGTGTGGATACGAAATGAAACTTACGAGTAGATACAGTTTATTGTTGGCTGACGAGGGTCGACAAGTGTGTAAAACAATTTGCCGAGTGAGTTAATTTAGAAGACGTTACGTAGAAGAATTCTGTGCAGACAATAAAACTAATTAAACTGGCGTGAAGGTGTCGTTTAACAAGATACTTATTTATTATTTTAAACAACTTTAGTATCTCGTAAATTTAATTCATATTTAAATTAAATATTATAACACTTCTGAATAAATATTAGATTTAAACAACTTTAAATTTTTCACTGCACCGTGATATTAAAATAACCAGACTCAAGCGTATAAATGTCGTTCTCGAAGGCCCCAATGATATCAGTTTCGACGCAATTAACGCGCGATTAATGTTACAAAATATTGATACGGCGAACTAAAAGCGAAATAGCTTGCTGAATCCCAGCGTTAATAAATACTACCGAATGAAAAGTTATATCAGAACCACATTTCGTACATAAATTACGATTTCTCGCCAAAGTTCTACGTGCACGAAACTCGTGGTTAAATATAATATATACGTACCTATGTAACTTGTCAATATGTATTCATGCTACCTCCCTCCATGGTGTTCTTCCTCAGTAAAACACAAAGCCACTGCCGCAAAAAATGTTCAATAGATAACCAAATTACTCGATGAATACAAACCAACGACTATTTACTAGTACTTTGGTCCTTTGAAGAAGCAAGGACGGTCGCTCTTTTCAGTTCTTCGATTCAAATCGAAAAAAGTAACAGGATAATGAATTAAATTTCGAAGCAGGTATGTATCACATTCAAGAAAATATCGACATTCATAGAAATAGCGACCTTAAAAATTCCAAATATAAATGTGGTGGCAGGGAACAAAGACCAAATCCCATTAAACTACGAATATACCTAAAACTGCAAAAGAATATTCAGCCAAACCTGTAAAGAATGAATTCTAAAGTAAGTTCGTTTCCTTCACCTAGGATCAAACGTTTAGCGATAAGGATCCATGTAAGTATATTATACGAAGCTTATACGAAACAACGACTTTTGACAATCTTATGACTATTGTATAAATACAAAAAAAAAAAAAAACAAATGCAATGAAGTGTATAATTGGTATTCCGGTTCTACTTCAACGCCATTTTTCGCGTCACTTTGTCGATGGAGCTTTGCGAAGTGGAATGCTTTAATGCATTCTAATGGTGTTTTCACTTCCATCTACATTTCCGGATTCACAACCCAACAATGATTTGATGCATTCTACATACCTACATTGTATATGAGCAACGAACTCTTCAAGTAGTGAGGCTACTGAATATTTGTGTAGTACAACACGCAAATACAAACTTCATTGTACAGTTGTCGATGTTCACATTCAGCGGCACACAGTTCCTCTCGCGCGGCTACACATCCGACTGAACACAATGTGACTTACTGCACAGTGTGCACCGGACTTGAAGCTATTAGGACGAAGGAGAAGCTCACAGAATAAATCTGAGACACACCCTTTTAACATACGTCTTTGTTGTCACGTGTACAACGTAGAAATATTTTCGGAATTCTTTTCAGCGTCAGCCGACATTACGCCGGGATCGGAGCCTTGAGGACAATGGAGTAGTTATAACTCGCGTCATGGATTCAGTGGACTGTGAAACAGACCCTCATTATTGCGTTATCAGTCTAGTGGGACACGGCACCGCCATGCGGGTCAATCATACAATGCGGATCCCAGTATAATAGTGTCTTGCCCAAAATATTTTGAGGAAAAAATATCGTCCGACTGAACAACGGCAACGCGATATCCAATACGTGGTTTGATTGTCTTCCTAACAAATTACTGCGTCTACAAAGACAAACAACCGAAGCATACAAACATTTGCGTAACAGATATTTCGGGGTTAATTTATGCTTTTAGCTTTAGCCGTGTTTTCTTTAATACATTTTTGTAGAGACGGATGGAAGAATGGCGTATTGTCTTTTACTACTCACTAAATTAATTAATATTGTTTTAACTTATGCTGAGTCCTAACACTAGTAGGCCTTGAGTTTGAAAAGCATGTTCACTATTTAGTGATTACTTAGAGCTCAATAGAAACCAACAGCTAAGTCGGTGTAGAATCATGTGCTGAATTCACTGTTACAGTTTGCGCGTCGATATCCCTGCCTGTATACCTACTGGGTTACTAGATACTGTCTCGATGATCTTTAATCGAGTCTAAGCTTGTAAACTGCCCTAGAATGTTTGCCTATTTAACCTAATCGTGTCTGCGCGAGAAATGGGATCACTAGTAGTGCAATCACTGGTTTTCAAACTCGCGATGTCTCGATTAGCAAACCGATAGCCGAGCTACTAGTAGATAGTTAGGTACTTTGATTGAACACGAACAGCAATTAGCAGGCGTATTTCTGAGTATTTCTTTTCATCAATTAAATAACAAATCACGTAATATTTCGACCTACCGTCTACTAATAACTGGGACCTTTATCTTGTGATTAATGGTAATCTAGCAACGTTTCTACAAAATACGTAACACAGATTGTACGTAAACGTGACTGTACCAGACAATACCTCCGATAAACCCATTAATTACATCATTATTTTAGTTCATCGTTAATTGTTTTTGTTAGGGGTTCAAGTTTTAGTAATTTCCTGTAATAAAATTAAAAATAATCTTGCTTGTTTAATTTGTTAGGAGTACTTTACAATTGTATTTGTTTGAAACTTTTCGATCCACTCCTTTTATTAAAATGGAAAACGTCTTTTGCCGCATACCAACTGCCTGCTCCAAAGATCATTAAAGATACTGCTTGTTGGGTGGTATTGATGGTGAAATACGCTGCTCCTCATTATCATTATAATAAGCTCCTATTTGTATCATATTGTACCGTAAACTATTGACTGCTCGCAGTGTTTGCCCTCTATTGCATGGGACTTAAGCATATCTGGTGAAATGTGGGTGCGAAATAAGAGCTGGGCAAACGCGTACAGCAGTACGCCTTTGCCTAGCCCTTCGGGTTATAAAGGTGTGATGTTTTGTTATGTTCACTGCTAAACATTGACCTTCTTACGACCTGTATAGGATGTTATTTGCAGGACAACTGATGACCGTCTTCTTGATAAATTGGTGTTATTTAGGTCTCCATAACAGCAGACAAGTTGGGGTTTTATTCTTTAATGATAACTTGAGATACTACGGACATAATAGTGACCTTATTGGGGATTTTATTCAGAAAGGTAAGGTACGTAGTACTCGCAACCGGCGGGCGGATATGACCAGATGTATTAACGTAGACGAGGCAAAAGAAGTATGTAAGGATCGTAGCCGGTGAAGTTCTGTAGTTTCTGCCTACCCCCATGGGAAGAAGGCGTAAATTCGGGTCTGTCCTACTAGTCCCATTGACCCAGTCCCATGATGGGACAAGTGGGATTATATGTCCCACTAGTCCCATGGGACAACTGATACTAACATATTTTTTAAATCATTTACCACTAGTCCCATGGGACAACTGATACTAATATTTTTTTTTAAATTATGTCCCACTAGTCCCATGGGAGAGCGAGTACTGATTATATGATTGTAACAGTGAATCAGCCAGCAGGATAGGTACACTAATGTATGTCTGGTAACTTGAGAACCACTGTATGTGGTATAAGTAATAAACCTTAACTTTACAAGTCATTTTATATAGCTACCGACACTATTACAAGTTACAAGGCTATTATTTTCATATAACAAGTGTGGGTACATGAATAATTTAATGAATGGAAGGCAAAATAAATGACGCTGTAAAATACCGTATTATCTCGGTCACCCGAACGGGAGACTTTCCCGTTATGTGGCGAGTGTGCGTACAAGCTGTGACCTCACTCCATGAGACATCATTACATGCTAATGAACAGTAGTGGTACAGAAGATAATTATCGATTATTTAAAAAACTAGGAAAGGTAGGTTAAATGATTTATTTTGAGAAAGCATTAAACTGACGCAAGCTTAGGACGATAATTCTCAGAACGGCCTCTGTTCTTGTAGAAACTAGATTTTGCCTTAAATGTCGGCCCTACATAGATAAAATCCCACCCAGTAATGAATATTAATAATACTTTTATTTTTAAACAAGATAATATTTACATATAGATAACCTGGTACCGGGCGACAGGCCAAAGTATACCAGTTATGAAAAAAATAAGAAAAAAAATATTTTTTTCCAACATTGAGTGTCAAAGTTAAGTGACAATAATTTTGTAAACCTAAACTCGTCAAAACTTAATTTATTTTACCCAGTTAACAATGTTTATTACTTTGATTTGTGATTACGATTAATAGCACTGTTATTTGAGATTACATTATTAAAAAAATCACTGTAAAATTATAAAAAATTGTGATCACAGTACTTAAAAATGTCTATTAGGTATCGTTTGACTAAGTGACATGGATTTTTTTTCTTATTTTTTTCATAACTAGTATACTTTGGCCTGTCGCCCGGTACCAGGTTATCTATATGTAAATATTATCTTGTTTAAAAATAAAAGTATTATTAATATTCATTACTGGGTGGGATTTTATCTATGTAGGGCCGACATTTAAGGCAAAATCTAGTTTCTACAAGAACAGAGGCCGTTCTGAGAATTATCGTCTTGGCCTCTCGCCCGGTACCAGGTTATCGTTGAGTTTCGGGACACCCTGCATATGCTGAAAGGCTTAGGGCTGATTTTTCATTCGACATATAGTTTTTATTCGTAGAATAAGATTTACGTCTGACAGTTTTTGTATAGAAGAACTGTCAAAAATTCTAAATCTCCGATAAAATTATCTGGCGTTGGAAGAATCAGCCCTAATCTATAAATTAAGTATTTACGTAGTAAATTTTTATTTATATTTACATTTTAATTAATTATTTTTTCGCTTGAGTACGTATAGTTTTTATTATATTTGATGGTATATTGGAGTGGCTGACATATGGCAAATAATTTAATTTTATGTTCTGTGTCATGTAATGTCAATTACTTAACATAGGTACCTAGTATTGTATACAATCAAGTATTTTCTAACTGAACAGACAGCTTTGCTGCTGGGGAGTTTGTTGCGCCACTTCTTCTTCCCAGCGATAGCACTAGGAAGTGGTGAAGGGCGGGCGTTTTTGGGGGACGGTCTTTTGTAATTTTGCCGTTTGAAAAGTGCTGATTCTCAGCCTAATTTGAATTAATGACTTATGATTTTGATTTTGTTTGTTAAGGTTACATCAACTCTAAGAACATCATTCTAAGTATTAACATAACCCAATCCAACACACTATAATTATAGTGTATACTGCTCTTACTTACCTTTAACCATGTATTATTCAATATCTTATTCCGACTATGGAGAGCTATTGATAGTCATGCACCTCCAGCTCGTACACTAATATAATTAATTACTTATTGGAGGTACTTAGAGCTCGCGTTCCTTTAGTACAAAAACTCATTTTCTGTTCTACCAGGAATATTATCAATTAATTAAATACCTGCGCTATTGACTGAATAGTTCGAAACTGGAACGATATTCCAGGAATGAATGAAAGGCTATGGAAAAATGCTGCACAATGCTATTGGAATTATGCGTAGGTATATAGACCATAGAGTTTTGACCGCACATCAGTGGTAACAAAAACAAACAAAACTAGTATATGTAGGCCTCTTATTATTTGGAAACTTCGTACTACGCTAGGCCAGCTCAGTTTCAAAGCGTTACTACCGAACGTGCAGTCAACTGTTCAATAATAATGAAAGGTAGGTATTTGAATGACGATATTGTTATCTGTAAGGATAGTAGCTGGTGACGTTCTGTAGTTTCTGCCTTCCCCTATGGGAAGACGGCGTGAAGGCTTGATGTATATAAATTATCTATGATATATCTATTCTTTTAACAACTGTCCCTCTTTCAACTTCTGGCCGTGTACTATATTTTATGTCCCGCGGCCGAGTGTTATGATTTCTAACTCTAAAACAGGTTTTTAATCAAAACATGTGGAACTTTACCGACTTTCAACTTTCGGTTCCTTAAGTTCATCCCTGGACAACCTACCTCTTGCAACTGTTGTTCTAAGACTAGCTTTGTGTTATTTTATCACATTATAAGTTCGCCCACCTTCATAACGGACAAAACAAGCAACTTTCAATGAAGATTAAACGTTGGTCGAGTAACTCCTCAGTTTTCCTACAACTTCCACTCATATCACTTGAAGAATAAAAACTTCTTGAAACTAGGAGTAGTGGTTGGATACACTGTCTAAGATAAATAAACCCAAGTCACTCTTGTGTTTCTAGGAGGATACGTTTATAAATGCCATAAGTTGGAAACCCACCTGATGGAAAATGGTTAACGAAATGGACCCGCAACTAAGTGCTCATACACACGAGCGACACGCGTCAACGGCAGAGGCATTTGCAGCCGTCGACAACGTGACGCTCGTGTATTTAAGCCCCGTACTCAAATACATGCGCGGCACGTTATCGACGGTAGCAGTCGACGCGTATCGACTCCAGTTGCCTCTGCCGTTGACGCGTGCCGCTTGTGTGTATGACTTGCCTGGGCTGTCGAGTAATGCGTTGTCAAACTTAAAGAAAAGGCAAAATGTCTCACGAACCTAGAAATTCATAGATGTGTCTTGTTCCAAAGTTTTAGTATCCTAAGGGAATCGGAAATAAAAAACGCTTTTAAAATCTTCAAGATTTTCACTTCAATGTTTGGTAGAAATAAAATAAATAAGATGGAACCAGACAAGTTACCTACACCCCTTTTTAGGGTTCCGTACGTCCGAATGAAGAAGCACTAGGGGCTCGTGGCTAAATATTAACTGCCCGACGGGTTCTGTTTAAAGAACTTTATTTCTCATTATGACAATCGTCACTGACATGAGAACAATAAATATTATTACTAATTATATTATTCAGTGCGGGTAGAAGAAAACAAAAACAAAAAAAAACAGAAAAGTAGGTATGATCTTTGTCAAAAAAAAGCGAGTTCACTGCATTCCTAAGAACTTTTAACTTGGGCCACCGCCTTGGCGGCCCTAGATATAAGATGTTGCTGTTTTAGACAAAAATAAACACAACACAATTAATATAGCGTTTCGTTGTTGTAAATAAAAGAAAATAATTTCTTTTTGAATATGTTGAGTGATGTCGCTTCTTTTACATCCTTGGGAAGTTTATTGTGTTGTGCTCCCCCATGGGGGGGAACACAACTCTACTACACAACTAACTATGGCAAAAACTACTTAACTTATGTTAAGTTGTTTTTGCCGTAGTTAGTTCTTACTATAGACAATACCAGGTGACAGGCTCGACGAGATGAGTATTTGCTTCTTTCACCTTCTGTTGTGAATGTAATGCGTGAGTAAATAAGTTTGTGAATAATTTTATAGATAAGTATGCATGTGTTATATATACAAAGTTGTTTGATGTTTAATAGTTTGGTCTCTTTGTGAACAGTTTTTGATGGTGTTAAGAAGTCATAATTGTGTAGTATTTTGATTATTTTATCCAAATCCAATTTCAGTCCTACCAATAAAGGACTGAAATTGGACGATAATTCCCGGGATTTGATTTGGTACCAGCTTTGCAAATTGGGGTGACTTTAGCTATTTTTAAATTTTCTGGAAAGATTCCGTCAATTAAAAGTTGGTTGAGGCAATCTGTTAGATTTTGAAGAATTAGGTTTTTTATGCATTTCAGTACCTTGGTACTAATACCATCAATTCATCACCACCACCACCACCACCTTCACGTTCACCGTTCACCGTTCGTTCGTTTCACCTTTTTTGATGTATTTCTTTTTTATTGCTTGTATTGTGTCTTTTGTTGCACCAAATAAACTTGTTATCTATCTATCTATCTATCATCTGCTTGTATTGGGATCCAAGTCGCCTATAATTTTAGCTACCTCAGAAGTTGTGCATGGTTTAAATTTAGATAGTTCACAATGTCCAGTGTGCTGATTAAGGTTCGGTAAGGTGTATAAATTTGTGTTGTGTATGTGTGTATATGGTGTTTGGCTTGCTAGTTATGTCCCTATATTTGCAAAGAAACCGTTTAAAATTTCGCATATCTTAATGGGATCTGTAGCCATGCTACCATGTTCTGTTTTTTAGTTTTGGGGGAGCACAACTGCGGACAACGTTATTGTTTGAGAGGGTATTTATTAATGTACACATTTTTTTGGGTTTCGTTTCACATTTCTTGAATTCTCCATAAAAATATCTCTCCTTTGTACTCTTGATTAAGCTTGCGACATTGTCTCTTTTGGCTTTAAATTCTGCTTCTAGGTTGCTGTTTTCATGGTCGTGTTTTAGTTTGTTCCATAACGTATTCCTTTCATTAATTCCATTAATTATTTTTATGTTAATCCATTCCTTTTGTAGCTGATTTAATACTTTTACTTCTTTATTTTGGTTTCGATAATAGTTCTTTTTATACACTCATCTTAGTTGGAATAGTCATTGAACTTATCATCAAAGTTTGACAATGCAATCATTGCGTACATACAATTTCTCATAATCTGTGACCTCGTACCGTATTTTTTGTTTCTGCGGAGGTATTACTCGTTTTAGTTCCATGTAGATATTCTCGTGATCTGACAATGATGAGTCGAGACAGGTTGATCGAAGGTAACCATCCATTACATATACAGACCCCTCCGTGCCTCGGAAAGCACGTTAAGTCGTTAGTCCCGGCTGTCATTCGTAAATCTTTGACAGTCGTTACGGGTAGTCAGAAACCCAAAAGTCTGACAACCAGTCTTGCCAAGAGGTATCTTGTTACTCAGTAACTGGGTTGTGGAGGTCCGATAGGCAGTCGTGCCATGTAAAATACTGGTATTCAGCTGCATCCGGTTAGACTTGGAGCCCCATCACAGCTGGAAAAAGACTAGGAAGATTGTTTGACGAAATGAAACCCTTATAGGATTATTCGTGTCTCTGTCTCTCCGTCTGTCACAGCCAACTCGCTTCAAATCTAATGGACCGATAGGTTTACACGGCACATTGTTAATGTAAAAATTAATTAATTTTGAACATGGAGGTCGCTTTTGGGAGACAATTAAAAAAAAAAACAGTTTTGCAAACGTTACCATATGACATATCAATGCTTACTGTGAGGGTATCAAATCTATTTATTTATTTATCACATGACATGTTTCCTTTGCCGTTTTAACATAATTCGATTTAAAGTTATTTGAGAAAAATGATCCCCCTACCCCCGAAACTATAGAGATTAAAATTTTGAAAAAAATACAGAAAATAGTTCTATCCTTATAGATTATAGGTAGACCTATAAAAAATCTATGATCATGAAATCTCCCAATATTGTGCGTACAAATATACATTTGCAGTTAGAATGTATGGGAAAATATGTTTTTCAACTAGAATGTTTAGTTTTTTCGTGGGACAAATTTTTCCCAACTATACGGAATCTATCAATGTGCTTGGTCCCGCCACGCACTAAAGTTTTTATTATTGATGGCAGAATATAGTAGCAGATCTATTAATTACTTGTAGGGCTGATTTTTCAATCGACAAATGATCACCTCTGTACCTATTTTTCTGTTCTTTTTTTTTTCTTGTCTTTTTATATATGTGGTTAAATAAATCATTTTTATTCGTGGAATAAAATTGACGTCTGACAGATTCTGTATAACTGACTTACTATTGGAAGAGCTGTCAAAAATTCAAAATTATTCCTCGGATAAAATTGTCTGGCATTGGAAAAATCATCCCTAAAAAGTTAACCGACCTCGGGCGGTGTAAGTAGACCTTACTATTCAGTTTTATAAAGAAACAACTCAGACAACGCGCTTCCAACCACTTCTAAAATAATAGCTATTATTAACGCCGTTTTAATCAATTATTATATTCCTACAATTTTCGTAGGTTTACCCTACAAAATGTTTACCCAGTTTTAGGTGTAACCTACAAAATGTTTACCCAGTTTTAGGTGGTATGGAGCTAAATGAATATAATAATTTAATAATAACATGGAAACAAAATGGCTAGAACCTTTCCAGGTATACAATTATTAAATAGCTAGAAACATAAATGTAATACTTATACTCATTGTTATATTTATTTAATTATTTCATTAACAATTTTTACATTGTGTCGAAATGTTATCTAAAATAACAGGAAACACAATTTAAAGATAAGAAATAACAAATATATGATTATGAATACATCCTACATGAGTGACAGCCAAAGCCTTATTTACCTTACTTCTTAGACTGTATATATTTTCTGCGGCTATAATAGCATTCGTATCATCAGCAAAAAGAACAACTTGTGTATCATTTTTTTAGCATATAGTTAGTTAGATCATTTATAAACAAGATGAAGAAAATTGGCCCTAATATTGATCCTTGTGGAACTCCTTGTCTAATTAGTTTTAGTCCCGATTTGTACACTTTTTCACATTTTTCTTTTTCCACTGTAATTTCTACATATTGCTTCCGATTTTCTAAGTAAGATTTAAAAAGATTTAAAACCGGTCCTGACACTCCATAATGTTCCATTTTTGCTAATAGTAGCTTATGATTGACTGTATCAAAAGCAGAGCTTAATTTAATCAATAAATTATCCTACTACTTTTAATTTATCATTAACTCCGTTAACTACTTCTTCCATTAACGTATTAATTGCGTCATTTGCTCCCACATTTTTCTGATAGCGGAATTGTCTATGATTAAGTATTTTGTTGCGATTTAAATGTCTTAGATGCCTTATTTGAAGTATTTTCTCAAAAAATTTCGTAAAGATAGGAAATAGAGAAATCGGCCTATAAATTGGGATCTGATTTGCACCCTTTTTTATAAATTGGTAGGACTCTTGCTATCTTAAGTTGTTCAGGGAACATACTCATGTTTATACACGTATTTATAAGGTACGCCAGAGGTTCTGCCAATAAGTCAATATGATCTTTTATTATCCGTATTGGTATTTCATCATGACCAAAAGATTTCTTGTTAGCCATAATTGCATTTAATTTTTTTTTTATTTCATGAGCAGTTACTCGTTCGCAGCACATTTCTACATCTACTCTATTTACGCTATCTTGCAGACTCAAAATTATTATACTCGCCAACTACCTCCGCTTTGTCAAACGTATTCGAGAAAATGTTAACTATTTCCTGGGGATTTGATATGATTATATTATTTATTTTAAGAAGTATGACCTTATTACTTTCTCGTTTTGATTTTATGTTCCTATGTCTATTTATAACCTGCCATATAGCTGTTGAAGATTCATTTGCTTTTTCAAGTTCTTTCCTGACCGATATGCGTCTGACTTTTTTTTTAAACTAGTCTATATATTCTAATATATGTTTTGTATACGTTCTTATTATATAATGTTTTGAAGAATGAATCGCTTCATTTTACTAGATACCTTTACTCATTTTGTAATCCAGGCTGACCTACGAAATTTTTGAAAATAAACTTTTTTTCTTGTTGTATCAGTAGAATAACTTACTGAGATTTTAGTAAAATGAGAACAAAACACGCAGAGAAAAGCAAAATTATTTTAATTCATAGTAAAAATACCTACCTATTTTTACTATGAATTAAAATAATTTTGCTTTACTCTGCGGTTTGCGATTTATTAAGGTACTTATGTAGTTAGTATTATACTGCAGACACTCTATGCTTATACGACAGTTACTATTATATTACAGCTGTTAAAATCTGCTGCCACACTATTTTAAAGTTGATGACAAAACATTGGTTACGCAGCAAACTCATAAAGTTAACGTTGTTCATAACAAATATCACATACGCACGCCCTAAAGTATTAAAACGCTGGTTTTAGTGTATTTAGTCTCGGGAAGATGAGCTCTCAGGGTCAACCGTATTGCGGTTAATGTTAACCATAAAACATTCCCGCAGTTAGGTGGTGTGCACCCTGCCCTTGTGATCCCCGCTGATGTATTTACGTACCACGAATTATATGGAAGCTTGTTTACATTTTAATGAAAGGCGTGGGCTTGTAAATTCTCTGTTTATGCTCGCACTCGCGCCGGATCCCACAATTCTCCTCGCGAAACTCGTGCTCTGTGTTAAAGTTACAACACGTAGGTATGTCTCCCCAATTTAATACAATATAACACTCCCGGTATTTATTGACTAACATCAACACAAACAACGCACCACTCCAATAATGCAATTATTGGAAACACTTCCGCACGAACACAACGGAAGCCAAGAGACGCGGCGCTAAGCTTCGTCTCATTATAATTTCCCCGAAAACAGAAATAATATACGAAATGTCGAGTTCCGTCACCTTTTATAAGGATTTTCTTTCGAAATCTCTCAGGAAGATCAACAAGAGGTGGCGACATTACCGTTAAATGTCAGCTTCGCTTCACAATAACGCCTACACTAACCTGAATATTTTGAGTATCGTGCTGTAGCCGCGTTAGCTAAGTATATAGTATAACAAAAAGGCACTTTTCGTAATGTAGAAACTTGCCATTAGAGAACTTCGTAAGAATAAGATTTAAATGGAAGCCTGAGAATAAAGGGTGTTCTTAAATCACTAAGATTAATTTTCTGCGCACATAATTTATATCAGCAAACCAGGACGCGGGTCGACGAGACCATGAGGCAATTTACAAACTCGAAAATCGCGGAAGTTCGTTAATTATTCGGCGGGAGCGGGCTCGGCGCGCCGGGACTCACGGTTATTGACAATTAAGACAAGGCCCGACCGCTTCACGCGCCTTATTGCTCTGCTTGCGGTCGACTCGCCCACTCGCCCGCTGTACCCGACTGGATCCCAGATATTCACTATTCAATAAACTGCACCTATAAAGTATAAGGATTTAGAGAGGTCACACCAATATTCCCTGCTTTACAACTATCGATCATTATTACACCGAATTGGTTTGGTGTAATCTTGTTCGTTCAAACTAACAATCCTTACCTAACCAAAAATAAGACGTTTTCTTAAGGCGACAAATCTTGAAAGTAACTCCAAAGTTTCCCGTTGATATTAATGTCGCTGCTGATAAATCTTACAGGCGAAAACGTGCTCTCTGCTGCTATCCAATCCGATTTCGCAAGGTATTGATTGGTATAGGTTTATTTTCCTCATGAATAAATTAATTTTCATTATGAAGATTTTATGTAACTAAGCTTGTTTTGTAGATATCCTTGTTTCTTTTTTTTTGATTTTCTGGAACCACGTACAATAAGTAACAATATATTTTTAATTTTGTTTTTTCATGCATACATTATATTTTACATAACATTTGTATTTTCGTAGTATAAAAATACAATTATTATTATATAATGAAGATTTCAAATTAAATAGTATCTACACACGCAAAAACCTTTCATATACAAGCATTAAAACTATGTGTGAGCTACCCATTGCGTCAGCGTTGAGTCTCGATGTGAGTACGGGAAACAGGAAACGGGTTACGGGCATGCGGTAAACCAGTAAACCAAAAGACTCGACATTCTAACGCGATATGTCGCATATATATCGATATGTATATAAACCCCCTGTCGTAGGTATATCGGTGTACTTACCTACATACATCTACGTCTATATTATACAGGTTGGTAGGGAAATTGTAACCATGAATTCAGCACATGATTCTCGATCCCCTAGCGCAGAAATGTTTAGCCCGTTATCAAAAAAAAAAGTTGGCTTTTCATAGAAAAGTGCAAAACCTACGCGGTCAAAATGTACTAAACATTTATTTTGAATAGCCGACAAAAAAAAATCATACACTTTAGGTTCAGAATCATGTACTGAATCCATGATAACAGATTGTGCCTCGATGTTCCACCCTGTATATGAAGTTTAAAATTTGATACACTCGACAAATATTTAGAATTTAGTTGTAACGTGTCGATGGTAACTCGATAAAAAAAAACACACATGTTAGAGCAGCGACACGCTACAAACGCATAAGACACGTAAGTTCAATGTAAACAAGTAGCGCGGCTCCGAGGATCCCTCTCAAAGTAGGCCATGTATCGTATTATGGGTGGCTCCACTCAGTATTCATAGCGAATCTGGGACAGCGAGCAAGCCAAAATGGCGAATATAAAAATGAGTTAAGTGATAGTAAACGACGCTCTGCCCCGGGATCCGATATTATAACTTCGGTGTCTAATAGATTCTAAAAAGAAACTTCAGATGACCATATTTAGTCCTACCATAAAAGTTCACTAACTTCTGTTACTTGTTAGTGGACAAGTTCGGGAAATGTTATCAATCTTGTTTATTAGATACATTCGTATGTACCCAAGTATATTAATCGTTATATTTTGCTACATCGCTAAGTAAACAACATATTTCGATTATATCGCTGCGGTATTCACATTTGAAATGGTAATTATCTCTGGCGTAGATTAAAGAACATGTTACAATTCAAAATGATAGGAACGTTCTTAGCAGTTTCAACATTCATGTACATAATTATCATTCATATGCATACATTTCCCGTTATAAACGAGAATCCGAGCCTCAAAGTACTATTTTAAGTATGAAGCAATAAAATAAAATAAGTAGGAGACAATTTCGTAGGGAGTGAGCTTAAATCAAATAGGAATGGAAGGCACAAGCCGGGGGTTTATTACACAATTTACAAATGAAATCGACGCCCATAAAATGTTACAACGATGACCGTAAAGATGTGTTTCAAGTTAAGCTAAAACTCTGTAATGCCGAACGCATTTGAGTAATATGAAAGTAGCGAAAATACAAAGTCTACTTTATTATGCACTAAACGCGATAGTTTCCACCCTAAAGTGGAGTTAAATTAAATTACCGAGTTCGCGACTAGACTTTATTAATAAATAGGTATTATCTTAAAGTACATAGCACTAAAGCTGTTCTTAAGAAAATTAAAATGCTTAATTTGGACGTTATACAAAGTTTTTAGAAGAGTATGAATAATTTACCCTCGTCTGAGAACACCAATCCAGTATTGCCGAACTCTTCTAATGATATTTTTTATTCATAATCCCTACATCATCTACAACAGTTTCAGTTCAGCGGTTACCGAAGGCTTTTCCATTTATTGAAAAAGGTTCCAAGAAGCCGAGCCACGCATTTGTTCGCATTATCTTCGTGTCCAAATGACGGTGAACGATACAAAAAATGACACTTTGATATGAAAACGCTTCAATAGAGCGCCTGTTTATTGGGAAACAAAATGGAAGAGTTTCTATTTCAAAATACAGTCGTAGTTGGTGATCATCGATGCCGATGTAGGTACCTATTTGATATTAAAGTAATTTTTTAGAGCTTACAACTTGGACTTCAATATAAGTATGAGAATGACAAGGAAGTAACACTTTTTTTCCATGTCCTTAAAAAAGGCATTTCTTACAAAACGACAACCAAAAAAAAAAGTTTTGTATAACTAATTTAGATTATATTTCTTTCATTCTTTTACATAGAAGACAGCAATGTCTTCTGTGTAGAATATGTGCACCATAGTCGTTTGTGAATAGTAGGTAGGTACGATAATACTCTACATTATACGAAGACTTTAATTTACAACAATTAGTTGGAAAGAAAGAATAGAAAAAAGGAAAGGTAATTTTATTTATATTGCTACTTTATTTGAACAACCAAATAACTTCATGAAAGTAAAAACCCGCGCCCGGCAAAAAGATTGATGTAGACTTGATGAAGCCAGATAGCCGAGTCACAGTCGCCATTTATAAAGACAGGGATGGGTAGTATTGCCTACACGTAATTATGGCCCTGCTTACGTACCTACGTGGTCGGATTATCTGGGGCGCAGACCCGATTATTTTGTCTTGGAAATGTGTAGATTAGATTGCTCGATTCGTGAATACGTATTGTACGTGGTTTGGTCACGTGAACACTTGGGCCGTCCTAGGTCTGATGATGTCGTTTATTTTTATGCAAAGTACTTAATTAAAATTTTACTTAAGTTTTTAGATACTATTTATTCCTCAATGTTCATGATGCACCATTGTTTGTCTGTGCATCACCCAAAGGTTGACTGGTAGAAAATGCCTGTGGCATTATGTCCGCCTCTATACATTTATGTGCTTGAAGTATTAAATAAATAGATGGACTCTTTTACATTCTTACTGCCAATTATTATTGTATTTAACATAAAAAATAAGAGCTCCCAGTCTTGCAATCGAATTTACAAAAGGCCTCAAGCTCTGCCAGGTAGCATCTACTTTAACGTGGAAACCCAATGAGGAAGAACATTAAGTTTTATATTAATTTCTGCATTATTAAGCAATTCCTTACCGCAATTTGTAATGCATAAATTAGACAGGTCGATAAAGAAACTTTTATGATTTCTAAAAAAAACTTTTTGAAAAAAAAATCAGCGCCCGCCCCATCATTAATACTAAAATCTTAATTGAAGCGACGTACCTTTCGACGCGACAAAGTGGGAATTTTATTAAAAATAAATAAAAAAGGCATAAAACTTTCTCTTTTTATCTTATTGGACAGACATTTCTGGAATTAAATTGAATGGTGTCGTGTTCATCATTAATCACGGAGGCTCTGGCTTGTTCGCTATCCTCTCTTATGAACTTTTTCTTTTTCATAAAAAAATAATATTCTTGTTTATCAGTTTTTTGTGTAAAGATTATTCCGTCGTGTTTTTCTAGCGAAATGTAGCTACATTAGCAGCAGATTTTTTAAAAGGTTCGCTTATAAAGGACTGTGTTTTCACAGATAACACACATGTCCCATGTTTAAAACATAAATTTGATGTGAGACCTAATAAATTATGCACTCAGCCGAACCAAACGATACAGCTATTACACGAACACGGCGACACCAGCGGGTGGTTGTACAATGTACTTGTACCTATATACCTGTTACGTATACAGGTATGTGTTGCATATTACCATTACATAAACCATTTTTGAAGTTCGTTTGTGTTCTTGTAACCGCAACCCAAAATGAAATCCCGAACTTCACAAGAAGATTTAGTAGGAAACCAATTAACCATACCTACTTTCGAAGTCGAACTTTCGAGAAAGCAAAATAGTAGGTATTTCGCTTCCTCGTTATTATTATGACAGGTAGCATAAAGCATTGAAAACTATGTTTTATAGTAACAGATTTGAAGATTTTGTTGTTTGTAGAGGAACTTATCGAAACGGTAACCCAATAATATTCAAACTCAAAGTCAAATCATTTATTTCAAATAGACACATTAAAGGCACTTTTGAACGTCAAAAATTAAATTAAAATAAAATTGATTCTAGTCGCCCCTTCCAAAAGGTAGTTTTCGTATGGAGAAGAATGGGCAAGACACTCCACCGTTACTCTTTTAAATTTTTTTACAATATTTTGCATACATTAATTATATAATTACATGTGAAGACAATGGCCCTGAAAATAAAATTACTATACCACAATAAGTAAAAGAATTAAAATGGATTAATGAAACCATGACATATAAATTAACTATGTGATAGATACATGGTGCTCACATATTTACAAACATTCTAAAAGTAGACGATTTTCATAAATAAATAAAGAGTAATAAGTTCGGGTGTAACTTTAAGTAATTATATAATGTAAATCAATGTCAAAAATGAATAAATTATACAATGACATTAGCAAACAGCAGGACCAGCATGTTTCCAAGCATTCTTATCTTAGATAATTATAATCCTCTAATTTGTAATATCCTTGCTTACAAAGTGTTATTTTAATTTTAAATTGTCTGTCGTTTAATTGCAATATTTCACAAGGTAAGTATTTTGTTGTAAAATTTAACACAGTACCCCATGAAAGATGTATGTACCTACTTTAGATAATTTGAAAAAAGGTTGATCTAATTTATCTTTATTTCTAGTATTAAAATTATGTCTTTCACTTATTTTATTGAAAAGATGTTGATTTTTTCTTACATACATAATATTTTCATAAACGAATATTGGCAAGGTACCATCATAATATTAACCCTTTTAAATAGTTCCCTAAGAGATTCGCGGCGACGTAGATTGTAAATGGCTCTGACAGCTCTCTTTTGCATAATAAAAATGGATTCAATGTCAGCAGCCCGACTCCACAGTAAAATGCCATATGACATAATACTGTGGAAGTAACTAAAATAGACCAAACGCGCGGTTTCTTCATCTGCTAATTGTCTTATCTAACAGCAATATGCGGCCAAGCTTAGCCGCCCCGCAATAGTTGTTATATGAGGTCCCCATTGTCATTTCTCGTCTAGCGTGATTCCTAGGAAAACTGTCTGATTAACAAATTCTAGTTTTTGGCCATTCAATATGATGTAATTTTCGCTACTCCTAACATTAGGTAATTTAAATCTAATGCATTTATATATCTAATGCATTATTCTATCTAGTTATCTATTTTGACAGTCATTACGAATATTCATATTGTTTGCAAATTCAAAATCAGCGTTCAAATATTAATAATATCTATCTATTCAATAACATTTTGTGTAACTATGCGCTATTGTCTGTTTATTTGGCTGAAACTAGAACTAAATTGAATTATCCCGTGCATGCAATTTCGGCAGCCGTAATGGTTGATAGGATTTTGAAGTAATTTATTATATTACAATATTAACTACAAATAATGTGTTATTGTGTGATTTTCGTATTCTCGATTCGTACCTTTTTAGGGTTCAGTAACTCAACCCTTATAGGATCACTTCGTAGTCCGTCCGTCTGCCCCTCTGTCTATGTGTCAAAACCATTTTTCTCAGGAACACGTGGAGGTATCATGAAAAATAAATATCAAACACGTAGGTCTACTGTGAGAATCGTGAGGCGAGCATATCAGCCCCCAGACAAGAAACTACATGAGGACCACGACCTCTCTGACAAGAGTGCTACGAAGAAGAAGAAGGTCTACTGTCCATTGGAGCTCTAAAAAAATCAAGCTTCTAAGTAAACGCAATAAAAAATACGCCCATTCATGCAACATATTTTTATACTCGCAAATAAATCAATACCTATAAGGTCCCGTTGACCTACAATCATGTTTGGCAAGAAACAGGGTTTGGCGAAAAATTTTGAAAACCGTTAATTCGTAATTTCATATTTTTAACCGACGAAAAAAAACGGAGGAGGTTCTCAATTCGACACATTTTTTTTTTTTTTTATGTATGACCAAGCATAACTTTTTACAGAGTAGTCTGATTTTGATAATTATTTTTTTATTGGAAAGGGTATACCCCAAAGTTGGTCCCATATAAAAGAAAATGAAAAAGAAAATCCAACCCTAAAGGTGGGAAAATAGGGGTGATTTATTGTTCACTCACAGATTTTAATGCTGAGTGGTGTATTATTACTCTATTCAGTGCCACATATGCCTCCTGCCCTTTGGCAAACAATTAGTAGATTAGCTAAAGCCTCAAAAAACTATAAAATAAAAACTTTTTAACAAAAAATTGAACCGCCGAAAAAACTGATAAGCAAAAAATAGTAAACCTTTTTTATTTAACCTTAATAAGGTAAGTTCTTAAACTAATGTAAGTATACCTAAATAATTTTGAGTCGGCGCCGTTAAATAAAAAAGGTTTATTATTTTTTGTTTTTCAGATTTTTTTTTATTGTTTAAAATCTTACAAATTTGCATTTGGAGAACTGAGCGTGTTAAGTATCGATGTATGGGAGAACATTTTTCAACTACAAAGTTAAGTTTGTTCTTGGGATTAATAACATCCCAACTACGGAACCTTTCATTGTGCGTGTTCCGATACGCACTTTTTTACTCACACGTGTATTGCCAAAAAAGGCTAAAATAAGTAACTATAGTAGTATAGTAGTAGTGTACCTATATTAAAATTTTATTTATGTTTCAAATTGACGTTATTTCAAGTTAAACAAATATCAACTTTGTTTTAATGGTTATTAAGTTTATTTCAGAGTGACTAGCACTATTGAAAAAGTTATAAACATGTTTGAAGTTGTAGCATAAACTGAACTTTATTGTGTAGGAATTAAAGTTGTTATTTTTCCATAAACTCATATTTGTTTACATTTATGGCGAATATGTCGCGATATTAGATTAAGTGTTACGACTCATTCTTTACCCACCCTGACATATCAAAGACATGCTTATGTGAGCCTCGACAAACAAATGACGATCTGAGGGCTCATTCAGTGAAGTACAGGGATTATCTTGTTGTACTTCAGATGGGTAATTGCGTAATACACTAACAGTAGGAACGGCTTTCATTTTGACAGTTCAACAACATTCATTGCGTTATTTACTTTGTTGAGCACACAAATTTCTCGTACATATCAAGCAATAGATTTAAACATTTATTCAAATTAGGCTACAATAAATGAATAGATTAGAAATGAAATATCCTTCAAAATTATTCAGATTCTGATTTATAATGCGTTACGCAATTAGGGTCCAGCCGATCGATTCTGTATAAATCTCACCGTGAAATTTAGGTGAAGTGAGCTTAGAGTGAGCTGTCAATAGTGTCAATTCATAGTATTAGTTGGAATGACAGCTCACTCCACGCTCACTTCACCTGAGTTTTCACGGTGAGATGGTTACAGAATCGCACTGCAGGTCGTATGTTTTTGTTCAATGCCTGTAAAGTTTCAAATATTTCAATGGTCCACAGATAGTGCTTAGTCAGATAGTGATTTGCACCTACTGACACATTGTAGAGTATCACAATATTTCACAAAATAAATAAGTATTTGCGAGACTCGGACAAGGAAGAACCAAAAAAGAGTTATTAACAAATTAGAGTATGAAAAAAATCATCAAAAAAAAAGTAGGGTGGGCAGGGTGCACAAACCGTTCGGGAAATATGACCTCCCTCGGTCAGTTAGTTCTTATGGTTCTCCCTTCCTTTAGAATTTATGTGAATATGAGTGTTCCAAAGATAGGTATTCAAAGAAAGATTGTTCAAAATATATGTTTCCTCCAACTAACTTTCGTTCTTCATCCAAAAAAATATTACATTTCTGTGAACACACCAAGGATTTAAAGCTTTGTCCACGCTAGGGTGCAATTGTATCGACACATGCTTTCAACATCAAATAATTCGATGTGCCTAGAAATATTATGATTGGAAAAAAGTTATTTACACAGTCAAGTTGTTTATAAATTGACTCAGAATCACCATTTTTTTTAATGATTAACATCTCGTAGAAAGATATCTCCTGAATAATAATATCTAATCGTGTACTGTTTTCTATTCGAAACAAAAACATAATTAATATATTCTGCCTCCCGCAGGGAATAAAACTGCAAACAATAAAGTTTTTATTAGTTGAATACGTGCCTAATGTGGTCCCGGCTCCCGATAGATATTTTCTAATGAATAAATATTACAGAAATAGACGTTGTGTTGATACAAAAAGGAGTCTATGATAGTGTAATACGTATGGTACATTTGTATTATTGAGCAGGAACAACATGGGGTTGACTTCGTACAAATATTGACAAATAGTTTACTTCATACGATCGATAAGTAAATCTTTTCCTAACTTTATTCTTGGATCAAGCCAAAAAATGTTTGCGTTCATCCATTAAAACACCATTTTTTTTTGGAAACCTTAGGCCCCTATTAGTAATCCTCACATAGGACCAAAATCTTAAAAGTTACTATCATACCTTTTAAGTGTTTAAAGTGAAAATGTTTCCAGCTCCCAAGAGATTTTAGGCTTTACTAAGTACTTATTATTTAGGTAATATGAACTTTAACCACTAATAAAGATGCTTATTAACAGCTATAGCTAAAGAAGACGCGTTAGATTCTGCATTACTGTATATTCCCATAAACCCAGGAATACTGCTTGTCTAACAACTGGTGGCTATTTTCTGTTCTTTCTTATTGTCTATTATGTTAGGAGTTTCTTTTGTTCTACGCGACAAAAGCAGTATGGGTATCAATCATCTGGTTTAGGTATCAAAACAGCCACCGAACCACAGCTATACGACGACATTGCTATGGCTAAATCTCCAGGACCGATTATCCAGCATATCAGCCATTAAACCATGATCCCCTCCTTCATTCTCAGATTATCGTTAAGAAATTCAGTGAGGCGATAAAGCGGTCATTTGGCTCTTCAGGGCTCCTCATAGCCTGTCGAAGGCGCATCACGTAGGGTCGTGTGCCGTGATCAGTTTTCAGCGCACCTGCAGCCGCCGTTCGCATACTAATCCACGGAAATATTCATATTACGTGAGCAAATTAACATATAAAAAAAAATGCAGATGTCCATTGTTTTTTTTTTTTTGCTTTTTACAGTAAAGGCAACAATACAAGTTCCCATTTCCATGTAAAATATATATAAAAAATAAGTTTGAGATCTTTTATTCCGATTATTCTTGCTCATCAAGTTGAGATAGATCTTCTGATTCAATATAAATTCTTACTAAACATTTTGCAATAAAGTTATTTTTAATAATATTTTACGTCTGTTAAATTCACCTTTGACAACAAATTTTGTCTCGTCTCTAATGTAATTAATCTAAAGAAAGGATATTGTTATTAATCCATACCGTTTACAGGAAAGCTACTCTGCCCGTAGACAATGCTATCCGAGTTTGTATGAAACCTTTTTAAAACTTTGCTGAAATTCGACCTACTTAGTCGATTATTTATTCAATTTGTACGAATAACCTTTGTAACGATGATACTTGAATCGTTTCTGTAATTTGATTACGAGCTGAAAAAAAAGTTTTGAAACTTTTGCGCTGTAAAAATATGGTTTTAGATAAGGCGTGGTGCAGTGTTAGTGACTGCACGGGTGACTCTCAGTTGACAATGTTAAATAAAACCACACAATGCTAATGCAATAACTGTCTCCCGCACTTTGTAAATAGATCTCTCACAAATTCGCGAGCACATCAAAAGCGACGCGCGTAAGCTGTAAAATAAAAGTGAGTGTTTGAAGAGGCGTGAATTATGTAACGCGCACAGCCGCCTCGCTGTCTTACCTGCACACAGGACTCATTTGCTCGGATGTGAGCAAATGGCTCGGTATGGCTGCCTTTTTTATTCAGCTTTTCCTTTCCTAAGTTGAAATTATACAAATTAACAGGATCAAAAGGAAAAACTGACGAAATTATGTAGGTATGTATTTTACGTGTGTTTACGAAGTTAATATGGGCTTAAATGCTTAGCATAGGTATCTATAATAAGTAAAGCACACTTTTTCTCCTCTTCAAGAAATATTTCATAGGTACTGAAAATTAATTTAGCTAAAGTTTTATTTCTCATCATCATCGTGATCACTGTTATGTAGGCAGTCTGCAGTCAATTGCTGGACATAGCCTCTCCCAAGCTGCGCCACAACACCCTGTCCTCCGCCTTCCGCATCCAGTCTGTCCCGGTCGTCGGTCCTTCGACAAACATGGCCAGCCCACTGCCACTTTAGTTTGCTTACTCTCAAGCTATGTCGGTAACTCCGGTTTTCTTTTCCAGTTAATATCATTTCTACATACATTTTCTACATAGGATACACAAAGCGAAACTACGGAATTTATTTTATCTTACGTAATTGCTAAAGAACCTCAGGCTGTAGAACTGTGATGGCCAGGAAGCAAAAGTCTTTAGACACTTTGGAAAGCAAAGCTTTTTTGAAATTCTAATGCGTCGCCTAGTCTTTAGAACTTTATTTCAGCGCGTTGACGGTCTTAACCGTAGTTGGGAAGCACTTCACGACTATTTTATCTTATTGTGACCGTTCCAGCGTTTTGTATAAGTACAGCTTCAATTTGTATTTCAATTTGATATTTAAATGTTGTCTTCGCTGAATAATTTGAAGGTACCAAACTATCCAAAGTCAAGTGTATAATCAGATAAATCGTTGTAAGTATTTATGTATTTTTCTGACTTTCCTCGCGGAAAAACAAATAAAATCTTTGCCTGTGTATTTATATCTTTCCAAAGTCGGTTCGTGTCTGTATGGTCTTCACACGATCTGACCAAGATTATGTGTGGACTTTAAAAGAGACTGTGACCTTTGAGTTTGTTTCGGCCTTTCTTCTCAGAATAGTCAGTGAGGAAACGCCGGCGACCTCATCTAGTTTTTAAAACATGATTGACGTGTAAAAGCGTTTGTACAAACCTACTTGCAGAAGTAAAATCATTCATCATTTATGAAGCTAAGATCTAAAGACTGATGCAGTGTTCACCATCATTTAGACCATTTATTCCAAAAATTTTAGCTGTATAACACAAAATATTTAAACATAAATATCTCGATGGTCTCACATGTCGCCATTTCACAGTGCTAAGCAGGGGCGGGTCGATAGTCTATATATAAATAACAAATACTGTCCCTATTATATAATAATACTGATCAAATAAAGAGATTTTCCCTTCATTCGGTCTTTTTACAAGTAGCGGAAGGGCAGAAGGAAAATACAAACTATTATATTTTTTCCTCCACCTATCAAATCTGAAATGGTGGAAATCATCTATCAAACCTTTACATTTCCAAAATATATTTTTCCTTCTTATATTTCATGATAACGTCGGGATAACAAATCTACCGATAAAACAATCTTTAGAGTTCAAAGCGCAGAAATATGACTGTTTAACCCGGCCACTGACCTTAGTAAATATCTTTCCGTAGAATCCGTTTATTTACAGTTACATACTCTTTTGCCAAACTAATTTAGAACTAGTGGTAGTTCACACGGGCTTAGGTATAATAATAATAACATTCTAAATAATCGTAGGATTATCAAGAAATTTATGTGATTACTATTATAAGCCTGTGTTGTCCCACTGCAGGGCTATGTGCGTTTCATTATTCAAGTATCAAAAATGAAAGAACTGATGATAAAAAAAAATTCTAACATAAATTATTATTTGCGAAAATCGTTTAGGTTGCGATCTACATTCGTATAATTTGTTCGCACCCGACTGTGTAGAGGATTTTGAGAATTGGAGATAACTGATATCGAAGCAAAATTCCAAGAAGGCGTGAAATAGTTCCACGATATATAACCTCAGCGACCTACTCAGTAGGTACATGGGAGAATTTGATGCTCTGGCAATTAAATCATTGGAAGTTACCGTTAACTCTAAAGGATACAGTGTAATTAAGCTTAGACAGAAACTGGACACAAATATCCCAAGAACCCAAACCCGTACTCGTTAATAAGGTATATGGTAAAATAAAATCATTGCGGTTTAGACCAAATCCAATGAAGCCTCATATTTTGTAATGGAAACGCAGTTTTTATTTTAATACATGCACGCAGTAGGTGCATAAATAATTCATCGAAATCCGGTTCGAGGTCACAGTGCGGCTGGCAAAAATCGCTTTACGAGTGTGGGAACTCGCGGGAGGCACGGGTAGCCGGGTAGCCGGGTAGCGCGATGCCGCGTTGATATAACCCGGTACAGGCGGCACCACCGCGCAAACAAATTGGATGCTTAAAATTCAATTTGAAGGTTTCGCGGTCCGCTTCATTCGCTCTCCCCGTTCGTTACAAGCTGGACTCGCTCACATATCCAAATGGAAACGCAATTATTTTGCCGTAACTTGGTATGTTTAAATGTTTATCGCCGCTGGTACACTGCTTGTTTATATAATGGAAGTTGGCTTGTTTACAGCGGAATCAATTGAGAGATTAAAATCCTTACATATCCATGTGTATGTATCTATGTGTATAATATGCGGTGTGTACCTTAATCAGTTTTGGGGTCTGCGTTAATGGTGGGTATTAGATAGTTATGATTACAGTATTTATGATGCAGCAGATATTAGGTTGTGTGTTTTATCAAATCAAATCATTTATTTGTTGCTAGTATTTATAAAATTGGTAGTAAGTAGATAGGTAGGTACCTATTCTTTTTCGTTTCATATTGAAAAATGCAACATGCTGTGCTTGTTAGCCAACGACAAGACTGTTGATAGAGTCAATCTATGCACTCGTATATTAATACCTTTAGCAGTCTAACAGTTATTAATTTATGAGCTTTATCGAAAAAAAGTCTAGCCCTCTCAAAATGTAACTAAACTAACGTAAAGTATTCGTCACCACTCATTGTCGTGCTTAAAATCGCTGTGTTGTTATAGAAACTTGAACAACAAAACAAAACTAAACGAGCTCTTAAAATAAAGCGGGATTATGGTGGGTACTATTCCGCGAAGAATTTGAAGTTGAAATAACTACTAGACGAAGTTTCCCTTCTTCAGATTCACGAAACTTTTCGGAATAAATTCAAGTTTCCTCAAGCTGAAAATTGATGAGTACTTCTATGAATTTAAATATTACCCGCATAATTTGAATTAGCATAATAGCAATAAATCCATCGGTAATTCTCGAGTCATAAATACCAAAATCCAATTGGCATCATGACAATAAAGGAAGCATTGACAACCTTAAAAGAGAGATATATGCTAGTGTTAGATACCTACAAAGTTATAAATAGATGTTACATCGTCTCAGTGCCGTCTAGAACTTTTCTAATCCTGTATTCTTCGGTAAACTTTTCCAATATTGCGAACATAACAACCTTACATGTGCGCCTAATCCGAGAATATCCAAGCGACGAGGGACTGCACGGTTTTCATAAGATAACTAATTTATTCATATAACCCATCTGAAGCGAGTACGGATATTTTTAATCCAGGGGATAATTTATGTGTTTGAATAAGCAACAAGTGATGGTGCGTCCAGAATTAATGACCTCTGATTCCCCTCGTCATACATCTCTCTGAATAGTGGGAATGGATTTAGTTCGTTCGCCGTGAATTAATCACAATGGGTGTGTGTCGAGGCAAATTAGACCGCTGCGATTCCAAACACACCACCTCGGTCTGTCGCAAAGTAACTAAATGAATTATCACGCGGCGGTAGCTCGGGAATCAGCACTTTCATTAACTTTCTACCTTGTAGTTCTACCGGCATTTTCATTTACTCCTAGTTCAATTTATTATTAATCCTTGTGGATTGTGTGAACAAGGTTTAGCTCAAAATGAAATACTTAAAACTGGAGTTTTGATATAAATTCAACTACCGACCGGCTTATGCTTACTCAGCAGCGAATATTTCGTTTCATTCGAGAAGGTACGGAATGAGCTTAGGTAATGAAAATAATTAAAATGCACTTTGAACATCGTGCTAGTTTTATGGGTTGTTTTCATTTCAGGAAAAACGCAAGAATAATTAAATCTCTGCAAAAAGCGTCGGTTGTGTTCATAAAAATGCAATGGATTGTTGAAATCAAAAACATTTAAATTTCAATTCTTTATTCGACACCATATTTTATGCATTCCATTAAACACCAATTGTAACAAAATGTTGATGTTCAGCATTTATAGAAACATTATGAAATTATTTACTTTAACCTAGTTGTTTTTAACATATCCATAAAATTATAGTGTAACAATAATAAACATATCAATCATTTATAACAACTTAATTACAAAATTCTTCTAAGGATGTCAAATGATATTTTTTATATATTAATATTTGCTACATATGTATCGTTTCGTTTGAATAAATATTTTCATTTATCAATGTAAAACTCAATATTTTCCTAAATCTTCACTACTTACGAGTATTATGAGGGTACTCCAAATCATTAAGGATGCTAATAATCGCAATTCTTAAAGAGCCTCTAAGCAAGCTCTATAACATTTTGTGTTTGAAATAAATACATTTTCCTGCATGTGGAATCGATATATCTTACAAAATGTCTGGACAAAATTAACTAAATATTGAATTTCAGTACATTTCCATTTATTTAAAAACAGTGCCATACACATAGGTTACTAAGAACCCTGTTTAGCGTTTTCAATTGACTCTTCCACACGAAATATTTGATAAATATTTTTCTATACATAGTTTGGCACGTGGAAAAGTTTTGGCATAAGTATATTATATAAAATTTTAAATATATATTCAATAAATAATATATTATCAATGAGACAGATAGAAATAAATTTTATTAAGTAGGTAATGCAATTTAATAAACAGTCGTACTACACTAATAGTCAATTCCAGTTTACCTACATTTTAAATTGTTTTACATTTCATCAATAAAAATAAATAATTAAAGTACAACAATGTAGTAAATAAATTACATTTATTACAGTTCACATTTTGTCACAATGTGGAAAATGGTGTAAGTATTAAATATTACTCACCATTAGTTAATCGTCATCAATTCCTGTGAAGATAAAAATATGGACGAGTACTGGGAATTTATCTACTGTGGATCGAGATGAGAGTATAATACCTGACAATTGGAAAGAATCAGCGCTTTTTTATCAATTTTCTTGAAGATGTAGTCATAAGAGAAAATCTCCTGACATTTCAGCAAGTTTCAATAGATATATTTTACGAAGATAAAGCGCGATCGCTGGTAACAGAGTAATATAAAAGAGACGTATTTCACGCACAATGAGGGACTAATTGGTGATTTGCTGAATAGACAGCTCTGCTGATTCCACTTTTATATGAATCGAAGAAAAAAAAATAGGTTTATAAAAAGGAACCCTTGCGATATGATACTTATGCTTATCATTTTATATGAACCTCTGGAGAGATACTCAATGGGGCTTATTTTGGAGGACCGAAGAGTTGACTGTGTCGTCTATTACCCTGATTACCTTTTTGAGACTTGATTGGAAACAAGCGTGGAGCTCTGTGTACTCGTCCATTAAGTAATAAGTTTTCAATATTTACTTATCAAAAACTACTCAAAATCAATACACCTCACTTAAAAGTAACTTTACAAAAAATTACAACATATGCGATGTTTTTTAAACAATGTTTTATTAATTAGTTATTTTACCCTACATACCTGAAACACTTCGTTTGATATAAGTATGTACAGCTAATGTCGGTTTGTTGTTAAGTCTTTTGTCACTAATTTATTGTTATATTCACATTTATTAAATACGTATATATTCACAAGAGCCTACAATTCCTTCATTCTATATCCGACAGTAGAAATAAATTATAACTGGCATATTATTACCATAAAAGGCAACTTGCATGTATATAATACCTCTGTTGAGTCATATAAACAAGACAGAGATTACAGAGCAGGACTCGAGCCAAGTTTGCCTTTCACAGTGAATCAGACGATCCCTTTCACACCATTATCATATATCCAATCGTTACGTAAGTAGGCCATTAAATTGAATGTTTTAAGATATCTCAGGCAGTAAATACTAATATTTTTTAGCCAAATGCATTTCAGATAGTGTAGCAGAAATTGTCACGTTCAGCTGAAAAATATTCGTGTTACACCTGGCGGTATCTATTCATGGCATAATGTGAAAACGTTTCTCCATTATGAATCACATCACATCGACGCTCACTGTACCCGCTTTTAATATTCTTACATTCTCAATCCAACGGGAAATAGAGCGGAAAATGAAGACGTGGCCGCACTACGTCACAGCACTGTACCGCAGGATTCAACGGACTAGCCACATGTTCGGTTGTATTTAGCGCACACTCACAAATCATTATTATAAGATACAATTATATTTACACATACACGAGATGAGTTCATACACGGGCCTATGTACACGTTCGAACGATATCACACATCACAACTTAGTCCGCTTGTTGACCACGACCTCGGCGGCGGCGTCGAGGAACCCTCATACAGATATCTCCTGTATCTGCACGCGCTTCTTCATGATGCCGGGCGGCGCGGGCGCGGCGGGCGCGGCGGGCGCGCGCAATATGCCGCCCCCCTCCCCCTCCGCGCCCGCGTCGCCCGCGGACTCCGCGCCGTCCGGCCCAAACTTCACCTGGGTGGAGCTGTCCACCACGCGCGGCTCAAACGTGCTAGTGCGGCCCACTGGGCACGCCGGGTCGCCCGCGCGCGCCGGATCCAGCTTCTGGATATCGGGCTTTTGCGTGTCGATGCACACCACGCTGCCCGCTTCGATGGCGCTGCCCACGCTCACGTCGGGCATGGAGCTGCGCGCCGCGCGGTGCTTCTCGTCGTAACAGCTGTACTCGCCGAACGTCGGCTCACCGCAGTCCGACAACGTCCGCAGGTCGAATTTCGAGCCAACACCGCGCGGCACGTGGGCCGATTTGCACTCGAAACCGAACCCTTTGCCGTCAAAGGCGCGCACTTCGTAGTCAAGCTTTCCGTCATAGTTATCCGAAGACGAAGAGCTCCCGGCCTCGGCGAGATCGTCTTTGGAGCGGCGCGGGCGCGAGCCGCGCTGGTGGTAGATGCCGGCGAAGATGAGCACGTTGAGCAGCAGGAGGAAGCAGCCCACGGCGATAGTGACGGTGAGCGCCGCCGTGTAGGACTGATAGTGTGAGGAAGCGAGGCGGCGCAGCAGTGCGTCGTCGGGATGCACGGGCGGCGCCGTGGCGTTGGGAGGGCACTCAGTGGAGGGAGGCGCGGCGGGCGCGGGGCGGGGGGGCGCGGCACGTGGCGGCACGGTGCTGCGCGCGCCGGCCCGCGCGCCGCCCTCCAGCTCCACCACGTGCGGCACGTGCGCGCGCGACATGGACTGCGCCCGCACCGCACCTGCACCACAAATGTCAAGTTACGGGCACGTATATCTGACCACCGTGAATACAAAATACCGTGCACACGAGATGACCACATCTGTTTACCATCACCCTTTTTTGCGTCAACCAATAGAACAAACATAAATAGTACCTAATATTCTGTATAATGAGTTTCCAGACAACAGAGTCTGGAAACTATGCTCAAAAATGTTTGACCACGCTTTTTCGACCAATAGGAATACAACAAAAAAGGTGAACGAAACAAACAAGGATGAGAAAGTATTAATTTTAATTTAATTTTACTGTTACAGCAGGAATATTCCTTACTGTGGTCAGAGGGATTATTCTCGTAATTTGAAGAACGTTTACAGTCTGAGGGGCAATTCTCGTAATTTTAAGAACGTTCACAGTCTAATCTCAGTCTCAATCTGTCAAAAAATACTTTTAATTTCCCTATATTTTTACAAGTTTTCGACATTTGTTTGTCGCCGAGATGAGACTGCGACTAGATTTTGAACGTTTTAAATTACGAGAATTGACCTTCTGATATGTATATGTTTTCGTTAGTCAACTGCCTCATTGATTATGAGTTTAATTGTCTCGAATATCTGTTGGTACATACCTTCGTAGTAGTTGGCGTTGTCCTCCTGGAAGTGATGGTGTCGCATGGCAGCGTCGGGCAGGTCAGAGCCGGGCCGGTGCAGCTGCGGGATGAGTGACAGCCACAGCGACATCTTGTGTCCGTGGTAGTGACTACGCATCTCCGGCTTGCCACCTGCACCGGCCACCACACAATTGAAACAAATGAACCCGAACCGTAACCGCACGGGTCACGGGGGCGACCCTAAAGTTTTAAACGACCAACTCCAAATTCCTACAAACACAATGCTGAAATCCATACTAATTGTACATATATACATTGTTCTGTTAACAGACGCTGATCTTCACAACAACTACTCGGGCTACGAAACTTTCCGAGTTCCATTTATTTGACTGTATTACAACGACATCGAGTAGTCGAGCTATAAAGGGAAATCGGAAAGGTCCATAAACTAGGAATCTGTAACATACGTGAATCGTATAAACTAATCAGGAAGTTTTTCGTCGGCGGTGACATAAAACAAATATTGAGAGTTACGCACTGATCTCCATGTAGAGTTGGTTGATGGTGTCGTATGTGTCCCAGTATGGGGTCTGGTCGGGGCCCAGCCGCGGAGTCTCGCCCAGCATTGGACTCGGAGGTGGCGTTGCTGATGGATCATTGGGATTTCTAAAGAAAAAAATACATTCAAGTATGTTTTCGATGTGTTTATTTAAACGACATGGTGACGATAGTATGAAGTTTCAAAGTTAAAACCTACTTTGTTATTTGACTGTTCAAGAGTTCATGTAATTAAACTTGTTTCGCAACAAATTTAATTTGGAATACCTTCCATTACCACAAAATTCTTGATTTATCCCACTAAAATAGTTGTACGTTACTAGGTAAAGGTAAACCTTTTACGTAGACATGTTTACTCGTGGTTTGTGCGTGAGCGTGGTATCAAGGTGTCTCAATATGTAAAGAACGTTCATGTGGGTGGGTGAGCAGATTAACCAATCTGTTCACCCATCCACATGAACGTTCTTTACATATAATCTGTTCACCCACCCACATGAACGTTCTTTACATATTGAGACACCTTGATTTCTTCGAAGGTACGTACCACATAAATCCGGACTCGTTTTTCATACGAAAATGATATACATGATTTACGGATAATCAGAATTCAGAAAATGATTTACAGGATTTTCGGATATCATTCAGAAATCTAACAGGTTATGCAGGGCACTGACTGTATTAACAAACTAACAACATAGTTCGGAAAGTTAGGGTACCCACAAACATAAACATGTTCCTGAACGCAGATTTATCTATACGTAAACATGTAGCTTAGGCATAATCAACCTATAATGTTCCCACTGCTCGGACACAGCCTCCTCTCTATGAGAGGGAGTCAGCTATAACCCACCACGCGCGCCACCCAGTGCGGGTTGATGGATGTCACATGTCTTCGAATTTTTGGTTCTAAGACGTGCCGTTTTCCTCACAGTTTTTCCTGCATGATTTTGAGAGCAAAATACATAATATAAAGTGCCTGGCTGGATTCGAACTCACAACCTAGAACTCGTAAGTCGGGGCCGATACCACTGAGCCACCAATTTTTCAAAGGCTCAAATTACACGGCTCAATTCGTGTTCGAATTTACCGTCGGTTTACGATTCCTTATCGTTCATTATTTTCCGCCATACTAACCCGGCTTGAAATCTCATCTTCCCCTTAACCCAAGGCGTGAGTCCCTCTATTGGGCGCCCTCAGCTGTTGCTTAGCTAAGAGCCGTCTACATTGTTGACGTGGAATTAGAAAAGCCATCTGCGACTAATAAGATATTCCCATGGATATTCCTTCAAGAAAAATATGTTCTTATTTTACAAGTGATGGTATTTAACCGGTTTGGGAACTACTTCTAGAAAATGTTTTGATATCGGAATTTTAAATGAACTATTGAAACTTAAAACTACTTCAGTATACATATTTAGGCATCAGCCTAAATACTTATGTATACTGAAGTAGTTTTTAGTTTCAATTGGATTTGGAGTAACTCGTTACTTGAGTAAATCATTACTCAAGTAACGAGTTACTCCAAATCGATAATTATGATACCTCCCAACTTTTTTTAAGCTGATCTAACAACATTACAAGGTATGGTGTACAAAGTACATTACGAGTATTCATATAGATTAACAAACAAAACAAGATAGACAAAAAAGCAAACTCTTCAGCTCTATAGCTGAAGAGTTTGAGGAAAAGTTTGAGAAAATTCTTGAGGAAAGTTATAGGCTATTTAACATCACGCTAGGACCCTTAGGAGCCGAGCAAAAAGAAAAAAGTCACAAACAACGCTAAGCGAAAACGAAATAATAGGGCGATGCGATGCAACGGGGTGAGTCGGGGGAACAAAACATTTCAGAATATCATATAATAAGCGTATGTATATTGTCCTACAAGGATGTTCATAATGCAACACGTTTTTTTACCCATATCTGACGAAGTTAGAGATGTAATGGATGCACAGTTTGGACACTCGTTGCTCCTGCTGCGTGAAGTTTTGCTGATGATGCGTCAAGGAGATTGGCACGCCCAGGTAATATGGCAGCTCCTCGCCATGAACCGAACCTGGCCTCTGTATAAACATAATTTTAAATATTCAGTTTTTATAGTAACGAAGTCAAAACTGTATATTAAATACTAGCTGCGCCCCGCGGTTTCACCCGCATAAGTTTAGATCCCGTAGGAATATCGGGATAAAATCTGTTAATCCTGGTTATAAACTATCTGTGTGCCAAATTTCATCCAAATCCGTTTAGTAGTTTTTGCGTGAAAGAGTAACAAACATCCATCCATCCATGTATCCATACATACTTTCGCATTTATACTATTAGTAGGAATTTAGAAAAAAGTAGTTTGTGTGGAAACGAGTCTGACGCTGAAAATATAGTTTTAAGATTTGACACAGATAGATTTATATAAGTACTTTTTTTAATTTAGATACTTTTAAATACCGATAGTAAGTGAATTTCCGTGGGATATTTTTCGACATCCACCCGGGAATCCGCAGGAAAAAGCTAGTCGAAAATAGGTCAGTAGTTCATATTACCACTCATTACGTAATCGTTGGTTACTGGAATTTATTCAGTAGTAAAACTTATAACCCAAGATCCTGGCTAGTTTTGCCCTCTACTCTACATTTCAGAATTACATTTAGCAAGCCCATCGTATGATTCAAGATCTTATACCTTTAGTGTGGAATGACATAACATTCTTAATTACTACCGCAGTTACGTAGTATATTACCCTTAGCACTAACCGTCAAACTTGACCCCAATCTAACCCAAAAGCGAGCATAGTCCTATTAACAAGTCATTTCAAGTGGTACACTAGGGTTGTCGAAATAACAAACAGGTGTATAGACATCGTGCAATTCACCGCGCAACAACCGCACGTGCGTCAACACGTTTTGACAACCGCAGCCTGTCACCGGCTGCTGTAACAACTTAGTGGTTGTCATATTGCAGGATTTTATTATACAGGGTGTAAGGGACGTCGACGCGCAAACTGTTACCATGAATGCAGCACATGGAATGAAAAAAACAGCTGTTCCATACATTTTGACCGTGTCATGTGGACAAAACAAAAAATTTCGTTCGCATTTATTTATATATTCTCGCAGTATTTTAGTCTAGCAAATTAAAAAATTAGAGTACAGGTATTGCACTTTTGTATGAAACAGTTGTTTTTTTTTTTAATAACCCACGAAAAATTTCTACTCTGGAGGTCTAGAATCATATAGTCTGAATTTATGATAACAGTTTACGCATCAATGTCCTTTCCACCCTGTCTGGCTTCGATGATATATTTTGAGCGGTATAACTCGAACTGTTTAAATCATGTCATAGCCTGTCATATGTTCTAGTCAACGTTTAATTTATTAGACTGTAGATATATTTCATGCTGTCCAAAGTTGACCGAATACTTTTGGTAGGCTTCCAGTCAACAACACTCTTGACAAAAACTGTTAATCAAGCTTTAAAACAGAGAATTTACTGACGTTCACTTCAATCAATTGAGGTTTAGTCTGTTTACTTAGAAAAGTTACTTTCCAAAATATAGCTGTTTGTTTGTCCATTCAGTTAACGGAATCTATTTCAAACAGAGTTTATGGCCGACATAAACGAAGATTAACAACTTTGGAGAAGAAAAGCGCTACGCCACCATCCAGTTGATAAGCCGTTGCCAAAATCCACGTTATGTTGAGTGTGCATGTCGCCGATATACATACTAACTGCTGATATATCTACATGAAGCACTATCATAGGGGGTTTTTGTCAAAGGAAATATTTCTGCACTTGTTATATTTTCTGCCAACTTTGATGAATAAAAGACGACATTTTTAGTGACCCAAATCAAAATGGCACAGTTTGCAATTACGAACCAAATATCTTCAGTAGTCGTACACAGATCTTTTTTGATAAGTATAGGATTCGATGACTCCTTGAATATCTTTCTTAGATTTTGCCCTTTTGACATCTAAACAGCAGAGCTGTCAGTGTCAATACTCCAATGATGACACTGACAGCTCTTGAACGTGGTTTGGATGTGCTGATTGCGAACAGTTTAATTGGTGAAATTTGCCCTTAGATATTTAGCTTACCTGCGGATAATCCTTTTCTTGTGATAGATGGTGGAAATGCGTGAAGTAAGTCGTGCCCCCTCGAAGCGCGTGGAGATAGCCCAGTCTGATCAGTGGCGCTGCGGTCCGGCCGTCACTTAGCACCTGCATTAAATTAGTATTTCAAGAAAATGCATTTAACGTTTTGGTGGAAGAAACATGTTGGAAAGGACGGAACAAAAGAATTGATAAAAACTTGGCAAAGCATTTCCAATATACAACTGTCGCTTGAGTTGCATGAAATGCGGAATTTTATTTTAGAAGCAGCCAGTTTTTTTTTAAACGCCTGCGTTTTTGTTATACTTTACTAAACATCATGAAAATTGAGACAAGACCATAAAACAACAACGCACATTAATCTACTTGACACCTATCAGATAGTACACACTAATTATATGTGCCTATCAATCATTCTTGATCAGTCAATCTCACTTACGTCTTTACCAAAAGAAATCGAATTAAATTACAATTTACATTTTTAACTTCATTGCCACCACTTGTATCAAAAGCTACGATTAGTAATGCCGTCAGCTGAATCATAACAATGTCTTCGTGTTATTAGGCGTTGCAAGTATTTTCCAATAAAGCCTTTTAACGCGGCCATCGTGTATTCAGCGTGCGCGGGCGTCATTAACTCTCTTTGTACGAGGAAGGAGCGTTCGGTGAGGAGCGAAAACCACTTGAGGCTTAAATTGAGATCGTCTGCAATGCCGGCGCCGCGCCCAGACCGCGCGCTCCACTAATGTCAACTCAGGCGTCAGTTATCAACTTTCAGCAGTTTCACTATCGATGATATTAATCCGGTTTTGTTCTACATTTAACGTACAGAAACAAAAACAAAATAGAAGTAGGAAACTCTCTACTATTTATATTCAGATAGTCCCCTCCTCCATTACTGATGTTATTATATTCAAGCACGCCAGTGTACACGGCTAATATCATGCTGTTATTTCTATTTGTTTTCTCAATAGTAAAATATCTTCTCAATTACATTCGTGATAACATTCCAAGTGTTTTAGTCTGTGAATAAGGCCTTTTGGGAACAAGTGCGTTTAACTGTTGCTGTATTCCTAAATTATCCCCTTATTTTTAATAACACTGGTGTTGTTTGTAATAACGTCTCAGTTCACGAAGATAATGAACTTTTAACGGGGCTATCAAAGGGATCAATTTGCTTCTTTTGACTTACATTATTACACGTGGAAGTGAAGGTAGCTTCCGCGCTCTGACAAATTACAGTACATTACAACATAAATAGCACCACAGCATAACAAAGTAAGCAGTATTATCTACGTCTCGACAGTGTCCTTGAAATAATTCCTACGACCGCTCGGTAAATAAACACGCACTATCGTTACCTACTGACTGTAGAACTTGGGTTGTAACTGTACTTTATAATTCCGATAAATTTAATGATGCGAGAGCATTATTTTTTAAAACCTTGCGGTTTGATGAAGGTAGTATGTCCTGTACATAAAAATGTTTTTCACAAATCCGGTAGCTTGTACTGTAAGGTTGGTATGCTAAACCATCATGGCACATTTTTTATAGAAAAGTGACATAAAAAGGCCTGTAAAAAGTCCAAAGTAAAGATAAAAAATATCAATTAATTCATAAATTGATAAAATCTGACAGATTTGTATAAAATAAATACTTTAATTTGTCTAGGGTAATTTAAGTAGGTAATGTTAAATACCTATCGAAATAAAGATCATCGGGCGTAATCTGACCCGACTTGCGAACAAAATCCAAACTAGATTTAACTTGTTAAATAAAGTCAAGTCAAATCAAGTCGGGACATCGCCAAGCGGTTGGTTGACTCTTCACGTGACCAGAAGGCTGGCCTATTTTTAGCCCAAAGAATCAGCATTGCCATCCTACGTGGTAATGCTGCCAGCCTTTTGGGCACTCATCCCGCGTATGCGAACGAATTTTTTGATGCCCAATGTGCTCATACACTGATTCATTACTATTTTTACTAGCTAACACTAAAATATATATACAATTATATATATATTTTAGTGTTAGCTAGTAAAAATAGTAATGAATCAGTGTATGCTAAATAAATAATAAAAAACTTGTTAAGTTATACCCCACTTTTAATTTTATGTACTTTTTTTTTTGTTTAGCTATGGGAGTAAAAATTTACAGGTCAATAAAAAATCGATGTTTATACCGGCCCGTAACGCATATCAGGAAACTCTGGTACGGGATATACAGCGGCTGTAACGCACAGACGAGCAAACTCCGTCAGAAGCAAATACAATTATGTTTATTTAGCAGTTATAATTAATGGCGCAAAATAATTAAAAGTTAATAATAATGCCTGATTAAGAAGTTGATTTTTGTTAAATATATAATGTCGGAGTTATTCGTTTATTCGGAACGCCATCTCGTGGCGTTCGACAGAGCCTAGCCTGAGTTCGACGGGACGAGAGCTACATCTACAAGAGTGTGTGGAGCAGAACTCTCGGGATCATCGAAACATTGGACATCGTACGACCATCATGTGCTCAGAAACCGTCTCACGTTGCGTATCGTTAAGTTGTGTACCTACAGTGTGTGATTCACTAGTGTGACCAAACTTGCTCGCAAATCTAAATAATCTGATTTGAAGTAAAACCGTTTTTCTATTGCACTATAAACAACGCGCTATAGTACGTCCACAGTAATTAAAATATGCCTGATGATAACAAGAGACAGACATGCCTTCCCCGACATATATACAGAATGTTAAAGAAATTGCGTGCCATAGCTTCAGAGTGAGTTCAGTATCGATAAAGGAACCCGTAAAAATAAAAAATAAATGACACCTTTACAAAAAAGGTGTCATTTATTAATTGTCATATGTCATTTGTTAAAAAAAACAAAAATTATCATAAGATGAACCTAATGTAGTACCTACTAATTAAATAGCAATCGTTTAGTATTAATTAAAAAATTACTTAAAATAAGTTTTTATTTTGTTTAAATGCTAATTAATAATTTTCTAGAGTTACCTACCTACTATCGAACGCAATGAAATACCTACGCCTGAACACTTCGATAACGCTGGGTGAAGGTTAGGTAACTAGGTACGAATAACGTAAATTACATTTCCAAGTACTTATTTCTTCTTTCTTAATACTGTTACGAGCTTCGGGGTTCGTGACAATTAAAACTGCCAAAAATTACACTTTAATTGAACAACACCAATAACAACTCAAACACACTAATTATAAAACACAATTGCACTTAAGTCGCACTTGAAGATCGCTTTCGATGTATTCGCTTGTGTCGCTTATCCAGCTCTGACCTGTCGTGGCTCATCCCGGCCTTATATAGTGCCGCAGATAGTTCTAGAACCTTCTATTGTAGAAACATCTAGAATGTTTGAGTATATACCGGCCCCGACTGACCAGATGTCGATAGTTCTAGAAAGTTCTAGCATCGAAATTTCTAGAAGGATCTTGACTATTAGTTCTGCTACTCGATACTAGATGGCGATGTACCAGGCATTAATTGTGGCGCGCAACAATACAATACCTACTCGTATTTCTTTTGAATACTAGTTAAACAAAATCTTTTTTGTAGGTTTTGTATTTTGACGGTCCTAAGCCCGTTAAAGTACGAAGGGAAAATTGGCATTTTAATTTACATACCGTCGTAGCGTTAGGGACGCACATCTTGCGCCATTTGTCGCTAGTCGTTTTCAATAGCAAATAATTAGGACGCGAGAAGTGAAGGACAAAATGACAATGCGTTCTATAGTAGGTAAGTAATTAAAGCATTTAAACAAATAAAATAATTTTAATTCTAAACGATTGCTATTTTAAATTAGTAGGTACTAAATTAGGTTGATCTTGCAATAATATTTTAATGTTTTTATTTTTCCTGGGTTCTTTTATCGATACTGAACCTACCCCTAAGCTATGGAACGCCATTTCTTTAACACCCTGTATATAGACCAATACACTTTAATTTTTTTTTGGCTAACAGACAGGATCCAGTATCCACACTAATACAATCCATACTATCGTAAACTAGAGACATTAATTGGTCTATTCCACTCTATTTTATTTCTGTACAGCGTGGGTATTGTTTCCATACAATGGTGCCCAGTGATCTTTGCTTATCAGTGAAATTGTATGCAAATAAAAAAAAATAATCTTCCACCAGATTATTCGGATGAACATGGAATGAATAGTTTCGATTTCAAGAACGTGTTTTTGATTGCGCACGGTACGATAAAGCCTTTCTGTGACAGACTAAAATCCACGCGGGCGAAGCCGCGAGCAGAATAGGTATAGGTATTTTGTTTCTTCAATCGGGCATCGATCACATGAAAAAAGAAACTTACTCAACTACTAAGTACCTGTCAAGGAAGTTATACTCGCTACGCTTTAATAAATATAGAAATACCTATATAACATAAATAACTAAAAATAATGTTATTTTTATAGGTTAACTTGCCAACTGAGTTGGTAATTCAAAAAGTTTTAATTCTGGTTTCGATATTGATGAATTCAGACATCCAAACACTGAACAATACAGTCGTCAACTTCGTACATATCACGTAAATAAATGTGCGGGAGCGTCTTGCACCGTCCGCGTCCTTACGTAACAGCGGCGCACGCGGGTCTGTTGAATACTGGTGTTCACCAATTTCTAAGCCCGTCGTTCGGCAAATTTGTATGAAGACGTAGTAGTGCTTACATTATACTACTACAGCACATACTTGATGTGCTGTCATCCATAACGCGCGATGTAAACAGACGCATCACTCACCTCGAGCGTGGCGTCGCGCACACTGAGCGGGTTCTGCACGGGCTTGTCCCAGTCTGTATACTCGTTCTTCAAGGTCGAGTAGATCTCATTGAGGTGGTAATAGTACGCGTTCCGGACGAATGTGCGAAGAATGCGGTCCCGTCGGCTCTCGTTGAAGCCAAACTCCAAGTCTTGGGCGTTAAATTCCAGGTATGATTCTGCAAGGAAGGCATTCCTCTCATTTGCATGTATTTATCATTCATTTATTCTGAAGTATGTTAACGCTATGTGAATTACAACTTCAATACTTGGAACCATAAAACACAAGCACTATGTCGTTCCGTTATACGGGCTCACATTAAGCGAGGATGGAAATAAATAGTCTAATTCATAAATTTAAATGGAGACGTAATTAAGACAGATATTAACACCGTGTATTACGCCTGTTTAATTGTACGACAAGAAATAGCTCGTGTACAAATGAGGAGAGGAGTAATAACATAGGTACTTGAGGCTTGACAAACATAATGATTATAAAGAGTTACTGTTGCTGCTGTTTTTTTCACAGGGTAGACGATGGTACGTTATTTAGCTTCTACGTGATCAATTTTAGGCAGTTTATATTTTCTGAATTTTGATGAACTGAGGGGTTGAAGAATTAAATAAATTTGGTACTTGCAGGTTTTAAGATTATAAAATCCATGAGCCATGCGGATCGTCCAGTGAAGGTTCGGTTCGGTTGTTTACGTTGATCACCTTCAAGACTTGATTGCTAAAAGTTTGTTGTTTGTTGTTAGTGTTGTTACCCGTGGTGGTGAGTCCAAACAGCAGTTCTCTATGTGAGAAGTCGGCGAGTTCGTGTCCGGCTGCGTTGGCGACGGCCGCTGCGCCTGCGCCGAGTCGTGAGCTGTCCGTCGGAGGCGGTGCCTAACAAAATAGGTATCATTATTATTGCATCAGAGAAGACAGATAAAGACCAATATAATATCACCTAAAGGATATATAAGGATCGTAGTAGGTAGCGTTCTGTAGTTTTTGCTTACCCCCATGGAAAATAGGCGTGAGAGTATATAATATCGCCTTAATCGCCAACATAGCGTAAGCGACCACAGATTGTAGAAGAATAGTTTGTGATTATGTTTACATTAATTTGAAGTAGGCACTTAATGATAATTCAAGAAATTCACTAATTCAAGATAACGACGAAAAGTTTTGTTTTACGACATTCTTTTGTTATACGCAGTCCTACTTTTACTGAAACTTCGGAAATTAGAACACGATCTAATAAGAAAACTTGAGACTAAACATTCTGGCCTTCAATGTTCATTCCATAAGTCGCATAAAATAGTATTTCCATTAAGAAAATGACCATACATTTATAAGCATAAATGCAAGTCGTTATATAATATATACAGTTAGCACCAACAATATACAAACAGCACTTTCAATGGAGTTGCTAATTGAAATAATGCTCAACATAAAATTTAATTTTCTTTAATAAGAATCAGGAATAAAAAGCTTTTCGTTGTGGACTAAAAAGAACTCTAAACGATTCTAATATAAAGAGGAAAATAATTTTGGCGTATTTGAATAAAAAAAGTAGCAGTAGGCAGTCACGACTTTGTGAACGATTGATTGAAATATTAATTGATGAAAATATTTTGTATAGGTGTAGTAGAAAAAAATAAGCTGAAGAATTACATCAATACAAATAGGTACAGCAAATATAATTAAGTATTAGTCCTTTTGTTTTTGTAAGTATTTATTAGTCAGTCATTTCATTTAGTAACTAATGTTAATAGGTAGTTAGTTTTATAATAATTTTTAATAAGCATTTTAATGAAATGTCAATAATAAAGAAAACTAATTTAGTATTAGCAATTTCCTTGAAAGTCAATTTAGGGCACAAGAAATGTGTAATAATGTTAAATAAGATCTCGGAGACTTGGTCACAGTAGTTTGGTCAGACATTGAATTTAACCCCGATATATTCACATAAAATCTAGATAGGATGCCCATCCTCTATCTACCCTAATACCATTAATTGATACATATTATACAGGACCCAAATTGGTAGCCGAAGGCCGACATTAGGCATCAAATGTTATTCAGATAGGCCGTTACTAGGCTGTAACCTGCAAACTGCGGCACTCACGTGAAATTCTAAACGCTTCAATATTCTAATTGGTTCTCGATATCTCGCTGCTTGAAATGTAAATCAACAATTGTGTAGCCATTACAGGGAATCAAAATAGCTTCGTTTAATTTTATTGGCTCAATTTAATATGTTAGAAACCTAGGTTTCGTACTCAGGCAGGCTCAGGGTTTTACCAACATCACGACACTCAAGGTGTTGTATGACGCACTAGTCAGGAGTCACCTTGAACATAGTGCTGTCATATGGGCTCCTCATGAGGCGAAATATAGTGTCATGTTAGAACGTGTCCAAAATAAGTTCACAAGACACTTGTACTTCAAGCTATATGGGGTATATCCATTCTACCCATTGATGTACCCTACACATGTATTTGTACTGGGTATGGTAGGGTACAACGCATTAAAGGTGCGACGGGACTTTGCACTCGCAGCGTATGTAGTGAAGCTACTGCGTGGCTGGGCGCATAACCCGGGAGTGCTGCGGCACCTGGAGCTTTGCGTGCCAGACCGGTACGTGTGGAGGCGGCGACGCCCGCCCCTGCTTGCTGTGCCGGCAGCCAGAACCAACCTACTGGCGAGAACTCCTCTCACTAGAGCCATGCGTGTGGTGAACGAGGTTCACGAGAGAGTTGATGTATTGTGGTGCAACTTGAGTGAATTCGCAAAAGTTGCATTATATATAATATGTTATTTAGATGTAGGTTAAGATGTTAGACTTAGGATATTGTATTTAATTTAATAGGATGTAGATTAAGGATTTAGCATGTAAGGCCTCGCTATCGCATTGGATCGCTGATCTGTAATGGTTGTTGTAGGTAAGATTTGAATAAATAAATAAATAAATAATGTTTGGCTCTATAAATTATCTGTGTAGGTGAGGGATAATTCTGGTTGAATTTTTTTTTCGTGCATAATATTTTACATAATAATTACATGATCTTTTAATGCCTGCTTACTCTTTATCTACCTGCTCATGCTTCACATAAAGTTCTAGAGGGATGCGCTAAGGTAACATGTGAAATTCAACCGTAACAAATATGACTTTACAGAATTATAATTTATTTATTAGAATCAGCAATACAACTCCTTGAGTTAGAATTGGCCTCAAATTTCATGATTTCATGAAATAGCCTTTCAATAGGGTAATATAAACTTAGATGAGATGAGATGATTATCATTATTATATTATTATGATCTCATGATTATAATTCTATAAGTAAATATTAGTTACGGCCGCTCATATTTACATGAACATACAACCTAAAACCGATATGCAAATTTAAAAAAAAACGTAAAAAAAATTGAATTTTGCGGGCTACCCTGACGTTTTCGCCTTAATATTTGTAAACAGTAAATAAAAAAAACTCTGTTGAATAAATCACACCTGTACAAAGAGTAAGGAACATAGACGCACAAACTGTTACCATGTATTCAGTAGGTTCATCCTTTCCATCGTTCCATTTTATGTCCAGGAAAATCACTGTCCATTCTAAGGTTGCCTGGAAGAGATCGCAGTAATGCGATAAGGCCGCCCATTGTATATTTTGTAGTGTCACATGTATTTTTTTATGCTAAGTATTTTTGTGGTGTACAATAAAGTATATATAAATAAGTAAATAAATAATTCTAAACCAGCGCTGAAAAATATCGTTGGTTACCGTGTAAGTAGGTATACGCCATACGTAGAAGGAAAACAAAAAAGAGTAAATGTTCAAGCGTCATATTTTCCGCAATATTGACTGGGACGCAGGTGTGACGTCAATTTGTTAGCGAAAACATTCTGTTAATTTCGTCAAAGGGGTTGTTCGCCCGAAGCCGGTATATTAATTAGCGATTTTGCGAATGAGGTGCAAAAGGAAGGCGAACGATATACAGGTTTCCCCAAATTTGAGCTCATAGCTTGTGTTCGTGATGATCAAAAGACTGATTTGTGGTAAAATAGCCTGTCCTAGCTTTAATAAACTAGGTTAAACTGAAATTGGATCAGAAAAGATGAAAAATGGCGTTTTCGTCTAGAATAGCACTTAAGGCAAAGTTAATGTAACATTAAATTGCTAAAGTAATATAAACTTGGCTAACAGGTTGAAAGCACGTATCGACATCAAGCACTGAAACTTTAACTTGACAAATATTTTCGTTAAGTTTAGACTCTTGTTACAATAACTTGACTTCAAAGCTTCTCGTATAATTATTACAGGGTGTAAGAGGCTACGACGCGCAAGCTGTTATTTGAATTATGAATTCAGTAGGTACATGATCCTAGAGTTGAAATTCTTTACCGGTTTTTTTTTAAATCAGCTTTACCATAGATTTTATTTTTTGTATTGCATGCTCGTGTAGGTGTTACAATTTCGTATGAAACAGCTGTTTTTTTTAATAACTTAAGAAAAAATTCAAATTTTGGGGATCTATAATTATATACTGAATTTATGGTGTCAGTTTACGCGACGATTCTCTTACATCGTGAATATGACAATACTTAAAAATAAAGACACGCCTAAATCTAGAAGCTTAAACTCACAGAAGGGTTGACGATGACAGTGCCGTCGACAAAGGGTGCGAACCCCGGCAGAAACCGCGGCGGGTCCAACCGCACCGCCAGTAACTCTGCCAGCGGCTTGTTCCTCAAACACGGCGCGAGATCGTCCTCCAAAAGGTCTCCATGACACCCCGTCTGTTCCGCCACCTGGTCATACAATACTTATGAAATTGTTAAAAGAATGCCTAAGTAACTTTTTATTTTTAAAGTGTGCTCAAATCTCAATATTCGTCTAAATGTCACTGTCACATAAATCATAAATCGTTATTATTTCAAAAATATTGACTGAGATTGTGTGACTTCTAAACATTATTTTGCGCGTAACAGAAAACGCGACGCAAACTTAAGGGAAAATATAAAAACAATAAAAAGATTTCACCTTTTCCATCGCAAATTGGATAAGTCGAATGCATGAAAACTTTCCGTGTCCCCAATTTAGGTTCCCCTTATTTTTTCTAAACAATGTCCTCTCGCCTGTTTAACAGGAAGCCCACACCCGATATTCTTAAACGTAAAGGTACCTTTCTTTTTATCGTGAGCGGTTCCCTCTGCAGCGCCCATGAACTCAGCCCCGACCCACTTAACAAGATGACACGCTTCAGTAGTTCTGAAACAGATAACCTAATTTAATTTTGTCATTTTGAACAAGGATCACCCAGATAATGAAATCTCTTCTAAAGAAAAACATTTTTATTTCTCCCTCCGTTTCTCGTATTCTTTAATAATAAAAAGAGAGTTTTCAGAAATAGTCTCGAGTGTAAATGTTGACCTTATTTTTAAATTACGCGGAGAAAGCTGCCCTCTTGTGCATGTCTGATGTGACCCTTTTAATCGTATTAAGTAACGGAGGATCTCAACGGGATGGTGACACGAAATAATGAAATCTGCCCGGAGCGGTATAATTACGCACAATGCCTGTCCCACACGCGTACTCGCACGTGAGCGAGCCCCGCCACCCCTCCCCTTCGAGCCCAGAGATCATTACTGTTCCAGCTGACAGTTCATTAAAAATACTCCTAATTAATTTAATTTCTTGACAGTTCGGGATAATTAACTCTGGTTAACGCTTTAAAATTTTGCGAAGGCAACATCACACCCGCAATAGGTAATTCTACAGAATTCTCATCCAACATTTTATTAATGGTTACGATGACAAAGCTCTATGTAACCCACTGATAATTTAACCTTCAGTAGGTAATTGTTTCGCAAACTTAACAGACTAAATTATGTCCAAAATTTGTATCATCTTAATGGATTAACTGAACAATTCATACCCCTAGCGACGGGCGAGACGGCGAGGAAGTTCGCGAGCGCAGCCCCCGTGCCGTGCCCCATGAGCGTGACCCGCTCGGGGTCGCCCCCGAACGCCGGCAGGTTCTCCCGCAACCAGTGTAGCCCCGCCACCAGGTCCATCAGACCGAAGTTACCCTGCGCCGACCCCTTAGCACCAGTCTTTAAAAAACCTACCAACAAACAACACTTAAAAGTTAAAATAACATAAAGTGACTTAAAACAAACGTTAATCTCCCGCGAATATAAACTATTTCAAAGTATAAAATGTACACATAAATACACATTACGACTACGACTATGCCTTGCAGCTGAGAAATAGTGGCTCATAATGCAAAATATTTCACTGTCGTCTGCGGAACAAGACCCGGAAACAGTACGGAGCGTCTTCAATAAATTATGATATAATGTATTTTTTGCGCACCACGAACACGTCTGTCTGAGGAGATACACTCCAGTGGATAGCGACACTTATGTAAATACGAAAACTTACACATTTCATACAATCTCCCAGATGTGTCATCGTTATTCAAAGTTTCCTCTCACGAAAATTGTTCACAAGTGAATCAATATTTTCTATCACATCAATTTCGAGTAGTGACTTCGGAAACAAATATTTGGAATAGTGTGTAGGGTAGGAGGGTGTATCGTTCCGATATTTGTATAACATTTCGCACAGAATGTAAAAACAAAAATATAGTTTTCTCATTTTGATACATTTCATTTTAAGTTAGGTATGTATTCAAAATATGGCATGAATAAATATATTTTTCCAACATATGCCTCATGTTTTTTGCGTAGGTAGGTCAAATAATTTACCCTACAACGTATTTATGTTGCCGAAACGTTAAAACCATTCTTGAATACTTTCTGATTACATTACAACACAAACGACTTTATTTAACGAAACAATAGCGGTCTACTTGTGCGTACGCGTATATACAAGTCTGTTGAGAACATATTGACAGACAGTTTCGCTATATCGGCGCGCCTTCTTCTTTGATATTTTTATTGAGAATTATACTTTTCAGAGCCATGCCTACTTTTATATTTGTTTTTTTTTTTTACAGGAAATACAATACAAGTTTCCAACTAAACCATATTTCCTCACTCTTTCTAACAGTTCATACAAAATATAGGTATATAATCACATCACGCAACATTACTGAAAGGTCATCAAGAAGTAATTTTCAGAATGGGATCTCTATTTCCATCAGGAAAAAATAATATCAGTTTACGGCTCCAAAAAAATAAAATGACATCGAGGAAAATGATATTCGTTACTGTGAAACGCAGAATAAATTTCGTTTTATTATTTTCGAAATCGTCTATTTACAGCTGCATCAAATGTCGCTCACAACTGTAAAATATAAAATTGACGAGAATAGGTACCCCTACAAAAATACGTTTGTGAGATTTTTTCCGGTTTATTATTATAGCTTAAGATCTAAGGTATAGGATACTTTACGAAGTCTCTAGGAGGTTATTAGTAATAACCTCCTACAAACGAGTAATAAGTTATTACTCGTATGCCAAAAAAATTAACTTGTATAAAAAAATAAATTGTAATTGTAGGTTCAAGCAACAGTGAAACATTTCCCGCTAGGAATCATTCATTTTTCTTTTATGATTACAACATGTTTTCAGAGACCCGACTATACGCACCTAAATAGTTTCAGAGCATTAATATGTTTAATAATACTAGCTGCGCCCCGCGGTTTCACCCGCATAAGTTTGGATCCCGTGGGAATATCGGGATAAAAAGTATCCTATATGTTAATCCTGGTTATAAACGATCTGTGTGCCAAATTGCATCCAAATCCGTTTAGGAGTTTTTGCTTGAAAGAGTAACAAACATCCATCCATCCATCCATCCAAACTTTCACGTTAATAATATTAGTAGGATTGACGTACATGGTAACATATCCGTGATTGTAACTAACGATAATAGTGTTGATTAGTTTTCGGATCCTCGATTCCAAGAAATCCTTCACGTATCAGGTACTACACAATACGCTTTGCGATTAGTTAATCTATAATTACATTAGATAGATATAAATTAATGAAGCCGCCCACTACTAAGCAAAATATAGAAAAGGGAAATTTGAAATAAACTGGTTATAATTACAGCGGTCGTTACCGACAACAGACAATGATAGGGCTCTATCATGGACGTTTTATAACGAGCCTTTAATTAAAACGCTGAAGTAAACCGCTTTTCTATTAACGTCTGTTCAAAAGAACCCAAACTGTCTGATAATTGAAGTTTTTCTATACAATTACTTGCAGAACGCCATTTGTTTTTCTGGATCAACGATGTTAAATACATATATGTATAACGTCTAGTTGTTTTGTCAACCGACTAAAAGGATGCACTACTTGGTCAAGCCTGACACCATTTTACCTCACAAAATGTCTTCTCACTCGCTATTAAATACTTTTATGGGATAGGTGGCAAATGTGTTGGCTACGCTTATTCTCAGCAGCAGTGGACTGCAATACACTGAGTAAATTGTTTCAGCTAGCTCAAACAAATAACTCAGTCTATTGCAGTCCACTGCTGGACAAAAGATCTTTTCCAAGCTGTACCACAACACACAGTCCTCCACCTAAAAAAAAAAAATGCATTTTTCTTTCCTTCTTTCTTTTCTTTCACCTGTCACAACACACAGTCCGACGCCCTGTCCCAGTCATCAGTACATCTAGCTGAGTGGCGTCTCACACTACGTTTGCCAATACGCGATCGAAAGGCTAGCTAATTAATATCAATGACTTACCCAATACACCTAACCTAAAGTTGATGGTGACGACCACAATGTTGCCGTTGGCCGCCAGTGTGGTGCCGTCGTACGCGTTGCCGGAGCTCCATTCATAAGACTCGCCATGCACGAACACCAAACACGGCAGCCCCCCGCCCTCGCCTTCCTCACCCCCTGCACAGGCAAACATTTGTTAACACCCTGAAAACTCTAGATTATATCGCAATGGAGGCTGGTGGCTTATTAATTACAAAGTTACAACAGACTGGAGTTACTTATACCGGAAATTAATTAAAATAACTATGTGGTTGTGGTTACTTAATACTTGTAAAATGTTTTAGCACTGTGCATAGAAACACAAAACGAGCAGATTTGTAACAAAGTAGCTCAAACTTGTATTAAATAAATATAATACACATTTTTGAACCAAAATAATATAATAATAATAATATCCCTGGACATTTCAAAAACATTTTCTATTCAAATAAAAAAACAAAAAAAAAACAAAAAAAAAAAAAAACATTTTCTATTCAAATCAGACATCACGATATAGGTTCATGTTCGATGTGGATCATAACTAATAAAAGTCTAGATTAATATCACGATGGAGGTTCCTCCTGGCAGCTTTTAAATTACGAAGATCTGTGATCATCTGATATTAACGATTAAACATTATTTATTAGGATACTTAGGAAGCACAGGGAGTGCTTTCTAATATGTTTTACAAAATAAGGCTTATATAACAACAGTATCTACCCTAGGAAAATCTAATTTTAACATTATATCTGATTTTTTTTTTACATAATTCATTAAAAAAATTATCACACATATCCAAAAGCTTTCTAGAAATACTTTTACTAACACGTAACCCAAGGAAACAATAATAATATCCTCGAAACACGAAAGTCATATTTGCATGCCACAATTTCTGTGCTAACTACACACATTGCAAATACATTATAAACTTACAAATACTATTTGCCCAACCATAATCATTGAGCCGCAGTAAACATTACACGAACATTTGAGAGCACACAATAACAATGCATCACAATAACAATAACGTTTCCATACTCACGCTATTGACGACACAACATGGCCGGCGTGAACCGTAGATATAGGGTGTCTCAGCCTCACTTCCGCACTGCTTGCAGGGGGCAGGCTGCACTGCAATGCACTACGGAATTGAGGCCTCGACACCCTCCGCAGAGCCCCGCTTCCTCTCCCGATGCATCTTCTGTGTCATCTTATGCGCCGTAAGTGCTTGCTTTCATTTCACACAAGTGAGCGCCGACGTACGTATTTTACTTATAACTTCTGAAGCGTTAAGTGCTCTGCAGCTGAACCGGCCGTGCATAAATTATAGCCGTGTCAAGTTTGGATGGAGGTTACTATTCAAAGAAACCCCTTAAAATGGGATCTCGGACTAAAATTTGGTTTGTACATCAATATTATAGTGTTGTTTACCGTTAGGAAACGTATATAGTGATTCTGTAAATAGGTAATGCGTATTTGAACTTACGTAGAAGTATGTTTGGATGGAACAAAAGATTAAATCTAATAAATTGCCAAATTATCCGCATATTATCCAAATTTCATTTAACAAACGGTAGTGTCAAGCCTTATAATTTACTTTTTCAATCCAAAACAAGTATATCACATAGTAGGCATGTGTACCCGTCATGAGCGTGATTAAATATTACAATTTATATTACGGTTAAACACAACAGAAGGCCAATTCTCGTAATTTAAAACGTTAAAAATCTAGTCGCAGTCTCATCTCGGTGACAAACAACTGTCAAAAGCTTGTCAAAATGTAGGGAAATTAGAGGTATTTTTGACAGATTGAGACTGAGATCAGAAGGCCAATTCTCGTAATTTAAAACGTTCAAAATCTAGTCGCAGTCTCATCTCAGCGACAAACAAATGTCAAAAACTTGTCAAAATGTAGAGAAGTTAGATATATTTTTTGACAGATTGAGACTGAGATGAGACTGTGAACGTTCTTAAAATTACGAGAATTACCCCCCTGTTCTTCCGCTGCTTTGCAAATGCTATTTACCTTCTCTTTCAGCATTAGATTACTTGGTGGACAAATGAATATACGTGCCTTTTCCGCATAACTTTCCTTCTAAAGTGCTAGAAAACAAAGAAAAAAGTTTTCTAAGAGCACGTTCGCGGGCCTTATTTTCTTATAAAATCTAATCTAATCTTTAAAAATTATAATTCATGACTGCCTACGGCAATCCCACGTTAATCTCAAAATATATTCAAACTAAAGTATGAATACCCTAAGCTACAGCTTTATGAAGCTAATAGGTTAGCACATAACTCGTAGCTATGAACATGTGTTGCAAACACTAGTAAGATGATGCAGCTTGTCCTGTTATTAATAATAATAATAATAATAATAAATATCCCTGGACATTTCACACAGCGCCATCTAGTCCCAAGCTAAGCAACCTAATGCTTGTGTTATGGTAACAAGATGGCTGATAAACTACTTATATACATATTTTTTTTGTAAATACATACATATTATAGATAGAAAAACACCCAGACTCGGAACAAATACATGTAGGTCATACAAATATTTGTTCCGTGCGGGAATCGAACCCGCGACACGCAGCGCAGCAGTCAATCGCTTAACCACTGCGCCAACCGTGCCGTCATTCACAGCTACATACATATATTATGTAGCTTACAGCTAATTAAGAGTAAGATTGCTAAGCGCATCTAGTCATACATGTTCCACGATTATTACCTAAACTTTACACTTTATCATTATGTATACTGTACCGTCAACGATAAGATACGTTTTAAAAATAGTAATATCTTAAAATCACCGCAGCCTACGAGGGTGCTACGGGAGTGCTACGGTGCTACGAGCGCTACGACAGCGTAGATAAGCTACGAAGCTACGACGGCGTAGACAAGCTACGATACTACGACATAAAATTGTAATACATTATAATAATTCATGAGTAAATTGCATATACACAGTTCTATAAGTAAATTATAAGTGCTTACAACGAATGACAGCTAAATTAGCAAGCTAATAAAATTCAGACGCAAAATAATTCCCGCACGAGGTACAGAAAACGTATCATACACAATATACCTTGATACATTTTTAAAGCGACATGTTAAACGGACAGTGAATTAACTGGGAAATGACGTGAATAAATTATATGAATAAACCGCTGGCGAGGATTAATGAGCAGCGAGCTCTCGTCGCGCGGCCGCTCTTTTATGTTGATATCATTGTTCTGCTCTATTAGACAAGTGCTACACAAGAAAAAAGAGGAAACAAAGACTGCGTGCCACACATTATACACATATATAAGTGTCGCGCCAGTAATCCCGCAAGATTAGGCAGAGGAATTTCAGTACTCTCACAGTTCGGCGACGGCGATATGAGAGTGTATGCGATGAGGGCAAAGGTATCGCCATTTACCAGGCACGTTGCCAACCGCGAGACTGTATTTGAGAATTTCCTAACTGTAATTCTCATATACGATCTCGTGGCTTAATCCACTCGTTTTGGAAGAGACCATTCGCTAGTTTGTCGTGGGTGTCGCACACAGTTACAAATGGGAGTATTTCAAGAGGATGGTCAGTAAGTGTCATGAACAATTCGTTTGCAAAAAGTGATTACGGTATATGCATCCATACAGGCTAGGCCTACATGGCGCTCCAATAATGGGCACCATATTAAACCGCAGGGCTTTAAGGACCATGCCCGTAACCCGCCTGACGCGCCCCCTGACGGAGACGTAGCGACTACCCACTGGTCAGTAAGTATCCTAAATAATTTATTAACAAAAAAGTGATAACGGTAAATCAGTGATTACAAATCGATTACACTCGATAAAATAAGCCTCCTGGTTCAGTACCTGATTCAGCGTACATTTTCATACGAGTATATTGTTGTTTTGGTTTCATTCATTCGTCGTTTTCATATATGTAATATCGCACGAAGCACAAATCATGAAACGGGAGGCCCAAATTCAGCAAAAGACATACATAAAACAACTGCTTACCATTAACAGGCACATAGAGATTGACGTAGAGGCAGTCCTCGCTCTGATTGGCCAGCACAGGCAGCAGTCGCTCGAGCTGCCGTATGCGCGCGCGCGGGTGCAGCAATAACGCGTCGTCGCGCGGTGCGGCGGCGGGCGGCACCTGCGGGCAGGCCGGCCCCGACGCGTCCGCCAGCCGCGTCGTGCGCCACTGCGACGGCGTCACCGGCGGCATGTATCTGTTTTGTGAAGTCGGTTAATGAAGTGACACGATACACTAACCGAAAAACACCAAATACGTAAGGAGCGACTTAAGCCCTCCTATAGATACCTTTAACTCTGCCAGCCAACTCTATTATAATCTCTCTACCCAGTCTTACGTTTGTCTGAATGCACCCTTACGCATAGCAAACTACGTATGTACTACCAGTGAGACACATTCATGTTTGACTTGTTACAGTTTCGCTCATGTGCATGTTTAAAGATTGCTCAAATAGTTTCTGTCTCAGTCTCGATTCATCAGGCGACTACGAAGCAAGGTCTCGAGAAGTTAGCAGGCAAAGTTAGTCTCATGGCGTGGTTATGCTGAGCAAAACCGTAAATAATCACAAACATACATACCTAAAGAGAACAATTTCATTTGTTTTGTTCGAAAGATAACAGATTGGTAATGCATCAACTACAAGTAGCGCTGTTAAGGTATTTACAATTTGTAGGTAGGTACTCGTACATAATATATTCCACTAAGCAACTACTGCATGTCATAATAGTTGCCTCAACAAAATAAGTAGTCCATATAGGTGAAAAATAATTTCTGAAAAGGTATCTGCTCTATATAACTTTTTGCTTCAGTTCTTTTGAATATTTTGCATAAAAGGTATTTCACACTTACTTGAAGCAGATGTACTATAGCGCTAATCAACACACCTAAGGCCACGTAACGCCTACGACTATGCTACGCACACATTTCGACTATCTGATTCGAAAATAAATAGAAAAAATCAATTACCTGAGGCTACCTAGCGGCGGCGTAGCATATGGCACTCCGAGATAGGCCTCAACCTGCGGATGCGAGTGCACGACGATCCCGCGCAGCGGTCCGTACTTGGTGCGGACGACGCGCGTGCTGTACTTGTGCGCCGACAGTGCGGCCGCGCAGCAGACGAGCCACGCGAGCAGCGCGGCGCGGACCGCGCGCATCACGCGGGCGCGGCGGGCGCGGGCGCGGGCCACGCGCCGCCGGCGACGCGCGCGCCGCGCATCACGCGCCCCCCCACACGCGTCTCCAGCTCATCACACACGCTTCTCACGCGCCCTCGCACACTGACATTATATATTTTTACGCACTCTCTTTATAAACCACTGTTTCACTACTAAAACTCTAAAAACACTTACGCGAATCATTGTTTTGTTGAACTACCAATACGTTTGCAAAGGTTAACCATTTGCTCAATCTGAAACAATAAAACGCTTTGTTAACGATAGGCACAGAACGGTGAAATAAAATAATTTGTATAAAGGTACTTAAGCACACGACTATAATATAGCAAAAACAAATTTTCCTGAAATCTCCATTTTAATCAAATATGAGCGTAGTAAGCCGGGCCGCGGACAATGGAGTAGGTAACGGAAAATGGTTGCCTAACAGACCTAACCCGACGTTTGTAATTTAATGTAACACAAACACGAAAACAACGTCGCATTTCTAAACGAAATTTGCCGTTTCCGTGGCGGCTCCTCCGCTCAGCCGAACCGCGCGCACCGCGGCGCGCGGCGGGACTCGTGCAGACGTTCACTTCCCCTTCATTTATGTAACCAAAGACTGATTTTCGTTGCAATTAAATGTGAACACAATTCAATGGGGTCTTACAAGTTCCAGTATTTACTTCGTACATATAAATAGACTGTGTTGAATCGTTTAATTCATTAGTGGTTTAGTCTCTGAGGGAGGTAGCAATTTTTATTCTATGCTCTAATTGTATTTTCTAATCCTGTGTTTTGGATATGTGCATCTTTATCTATTTTGTTTCCTGCGGGCTTTTACAGGCAAGTTATTAAATTGAGAACTTCCAATTACAATATGATAACAAAGGACGACAGAATACCAGAATTTAGAGTCGACGTATTTATGGTCAGAACATGGAACAGGAATTAAATCCAAATTAATCGTATGTAGAAACCATAAATCCGAAACAAATCTTGCAATCCTACATCGCATCAGTGTCACATCACACGACGGACATCAATTATATAAAAGCAGACATTTATTGGTGACACAACAGAGGTATTTACGGACGCATTTGGTTGCGCAAGGGGCACAAAGAGCGCGGCTAGTGAGGGGACACGACAGCACACCATCAATCAAGCGCGTGACATGCAGAAGCTTTGTGAGCGACCCGCATTTTGTTGCAAGCCTATTGATACCATGTCACCGCTGACCTTTCAATGCTTCAAATTTAATAAATTTCACTGTTTCGTCAGCAAAATTAAAGCCAAAATTGCATAATAAAAGTCATGCCCTGTAATGGGGACAAGCATTTAAAATTCATGGCAGCTATACCATAGACATTAGCAGCACCATTATGAATATTTCAGAAGTCTCCAGCATTAACAAAACCATTGCGAATGTTTTAATCATCAAACGCAATGCGTTGTTATAGAGATTGTGAAAATGACTCGATTGAAATCTTTTAAATGATGCCTATTATCCCCGGGCATAACAGGTTATGTGACGGGCTTTCATACACAAATTATAGCGGGATGAGGATTCTTCCATAATCAAAATTAGCATTTCGTATAAATGTAATATGTTTTACCAAAATAAATCTGCTAACGCAAGTAATTCAATCCAGATTACACCTAAAATTAAATGTGTATGACCTTAGCGACAGCACAGATTTATAGATAAACTAGTACGAGATGAACACCGTAAAGTTGTTTCCCAGGTATCAATCTTACCAACGCAACGTTCATAAAAGCTTATTAAAGTTTTTTACAATCTATCTAGAACGAAGGACGTGCTTACTTCATTTAAGTAATAGCCAATTTTAAAGACTGAACGAGCTCTCTTATTGGAAAGCTGATATACTGTTATTAATTGCATATTGTGGAGCTCTAAAATCTCGACGTTCTATTTTGGAAAGTGTCGGCATCAATCTGCGGGTAATATGTTAATCTTTTTAAGCGTGATCGAGCCCTGGGTGTCACGCTGCGCTCAAGATAACACGCCGATTACCTAGCGCTCGCTCCCGGGATCGCTTGTGATCGATCGCCTGCCTATTCAAGCGACGCATAAATGTTATAAGCGATGTCAAAAATATTACTGTTACTTTAGGGAATTATGTGGGAAAGGTACACGCCATATTGAAGAAAAATCGTTTTCTTTTATATGGATTTGGAATAGTGAATAAATATTGCAAATAGAAAATAGAAAAAATTCATCCCTCTTTATTTAATTAAACTTATTATACCTTGTTAGCTTTTACCCCTTGTTATATTGAAAACATTTGTTATTTCCGAGTAACATAATAGCTTAGGAAAGTACTTCAAAGTGTAACGAGATACGTGGTGCGATCTCTTTACACACATTTGTAATTGGTGTCCCAATTTATTTCCGAAAGTTTCAATGCGCAAAGTTGGATTATCTAACTCGTCGCGCAGGTGTTTACAAAGTGTTAATTAATTTATATACAGGGGTATTTATTCTATTTAACTTTACATTAATAAAACACTGACAGCACACTTTATTAATAAACGGTAAACTCTTTGTTACCCTTTAATCAATTTAATTTATGAGTGAATGTGTCTGAAATACCTGATGAAATAGTTTATAATTATAGTAATTAGATTTGTTTGTGCGTAGTAACAGAAAATGTGTTTTAATTTATTATGAAACAGTAGAATTGGTAGCAGAATTTCACTTAGCTTTGGTAGGTACTTAACACTTTTTAATAATACAGGATCTCCACAATGAACAGATCCTCAGCACAGTTTTAAAGTCCGAATAAAATACTTCAACCAACTAAGTAATTCTCTCCGCAAAAACGACCAGAATTCACTATCATATTTCCCTCACAAAATTTCAAGTAAAAAATGTCCAATTAGATGGAATGAAGCGTGCCAAGTCGCATAACGACGGCGACGGTGAAGCGAGAGTGGCGTGCACTGGCCGGGGCTGGACAAGTGGCGAATTGGCGTCATCAATCACGGCCAGCGTCGGCCAGCCGTCCGTCGCAGAGCTTTAATGGGCACACGCTCATCTTCCAGCCCCGACACGCTCTTCTGATCAACTCCACGTCGATTACTTCCGCAGTCGGAACATTTGGACTAACCACGAGTAACGTCATAAGATTTAGCCCATGAATAGCTTAAATGGCGATTCACTTTGCAATCGTTAAGTCGATCTGTCTAATTTTAATAATTTCCTGACAAAACTGATGGTCACATAAACCAATTAAAAATGAATAAAATAAATACATCACAGTTTTTCAATCAAGACACGCAAAAGAATTACAAACTATGAAATCATTATTCAACGCACGAATCTGAATGCGAATTGAAAGAGCAGTCAAATCTGTATATACCTTTGAGACCATCATAAAGTTATGAACAGAACAGAAATATAACATTTTCAAAAATCTTATGACAATTTCTACCCACATTTGCATTGCAAATTCAGATGAAAATTCAAAGCGTCTCCCAGTTTAACTTTAACTGTCGACGGGATCTTAATGGACGCCAAAGCGCTAAACCTCGACAGCTTTAAGCTTCCCGCAACAACCACATCGGTTACAACTTGACGTAACCATTCATGAACGGGTTATTATGTTTAAAGAGCCGTATGTCTATGTATACAAAGCACCATCGTTTGCGGTCGTCCGGTTATGGTTAAGGTTCTTTGGCAACTCTTATGACGAATAATGTGGTGAATAATTCTTTTTGTGCGAAATCATAAAATTTGAGACCTCACAATGTATATACTATGAATGTATTAACGTTGGACGTGTCCCCAAGGACATTTGAAAAGATGAATTGTCATATAATTCTAGAAGACTATCATCAAATGTAGTTGGCTATTTAACGTTAAATTTACCTAATTACAATTGAATACCAACACGTAACATTGCAAAATCCAATATACTGCACAATGTTGTACAAAGATATTCCTAACTGTACTCAATGGAATTTATTTGTGAACTAAGTTTAGATTAGAAAGAAATTCTTCGGCGTGATAATCAATATATTACAAGAATTCTTAACAACAAAGTTCGCTGTGTTTCAAATTCTAACGTTAGTGGTTACAAAACGTTCCACATAAACAAGAAAGTTTCGCAAATTCTCATGAAATAATAAACGTTCAGTCATCGAGAGCTCATAAATCTTTCCTTCTTTGACACAACTTTTGTTATTTGTTACCAAATAAGGTTTTCATACATTTGATTGGCTCTTGGAATTGTGCAATCCATTATCGTGAGACTGCTATTTGGCAATCATCCCAGGCATCATAAATTTAGAGCCATACTTAATTATGAAACGATAATTAACTTAAGTTATATTTGAACAACAGAATTTCAATGCAAAGTCTACGTTGTAAGACTAAATGTAATATGAAATTGGGATACAAATTGTATTAAGCTGTGCCTCCACAGTTAATTTAATACAATTTATTCTCAAATTTCTACGCTTACCAGTTTCTATAACATTAGAATTCCGCGAAATAGCTGTTCTAAATGAAGTGCCATTAATCAAATCTCAAAACCAACGGCCGTTTACATAATTCCATCTAACCGCGGCGCGCCGGCCGCCCCGGCCGCTTGCGACCGTTCTATTGTAGACGGTAATCCTTGCTGCCGTATGAATAGGCATGTACGGGTAGACACGCTTATCGCTTAAATTATACCTTTTTGAAGCTTGATTAAATAATTTACACATAAACCGAATTGTTAACTGATATTAACACTTCAATCAAATGTAGGTCGTGAAATTTTTCTCTTTTTGAATAATTAGAAAAACATCGCGCGTGACCTATGTTCTTAATTTCAGTCATTCAGTACACGGACATGGTGATACCGGTTTTCGCCGCTTGTCTCATAAAGGTGGAGAGGCTCGGTCGATATCGGCTGTCGACTCGAGTGGCTTGTGGGAAGAAATGTGAGGCTATTTGTGCTAGGCCTGCTCTCGCGTCGAGCACCCTCGGCCGCGGCCGCCTCACCGCACAAACTAGATTAACTAGGCGACCTCATCTTATAGACCCTATGTCCGGAATAACTATATTATACAAAGTATCTCGTAAAATTGAATGGAAAGTCGTGTGCAAGTTGAGATAACGATATTTGAAAGTAAGATCTTAATTTTATGCGAAATATACGTAAAGGTACCTTAGCTTTCGAAGGTAGCTTACCTTACCCTATAAGCTTACCCTATATGCAGTCATGGTTACGTCATCTCAACCTTCATATTGTTTAGTACGTATACCTTCGAAAATTCACCATTAATACAAATTGTTATTTTTTCCAAGAGTTACTTTACTCACCATATGAAATGATAAGCATTGCAGTATAAAACACCAACATGAACATAGTAACAAATACAAAAAAAGACGTATCAGAACTGAATAAATCAAAACGTAACTACATTTGAGAGGCAATAGACTACCAACCCGCTACAATAAAATATGTCCATGCAAACATCAATATTAATCTGACTAGTGTTTTATTCTTCTGTTACAAAAATATAATGTTAAACCCAGTGGCAAGTGGACTAACGAAACAACTTCCCGAACCTGAGAGTGCTATTAATAGAACTCTTATTTCAACATGTTGGTTCATGTTGGTTGTTGGTCATGGTGGTTGGTGTGGAAGCTATTTGCTAAAGGTCAAAGTAAAAGGATTATTTTACCCAAACTTTTAATGAAAATCAAATGTGGACGGTGTCACTGACCCTTTTCATTTAATCGAAACTTCTAGAGTAACACCGGGGTTTTCAAACAGCACTTTGTACTGTTATTGTTCTCCACAAACATTATGAAACATAAAAAATTACTATAAGCAAACATTGATGTGTTTTCTCCAAAGAGCAGTGCGTTTTATCTGTAAGCGGATAAAACAAACTGTAAATAAATGGGAAAACAAAACATTGCTTAGTAAATCCCAAGTAGTTGTAACATTCCCGGAGCAGTCGCCAGTCGCCGAGAGCCGGCACAAGAGCGGGCGGACCAACAAAGTCCGCAATACACGTAAAATCAATTTAACAAAGCCACTTTGAGCCGCACTGACCCTTCCACGCTTATTCACAAACACCTACGGCTGTCTACTCAGTAGTAGAACCTGCTTGTATATCCGCAATGTATTCGTTATGTGAATGTGATAATTTACTAAATTTTAATTTTATAATTTTACCACCCAGGTCTTCTTTTACGAGTATATGATTAATTTGTAGAAACTTATATATTTTTCCTGTCTTGTTAATGTGGTTTAGTTTTCAGTTTGAAACTCTGGTTATTCACCCCACAACATTCTCTTTTTGGGCTTCTAAGACACATCACTGATTGCAACGAAACTAAAACACTGCTTATGTACCTTTGTTTAACCTAACACTTCCAATTATAAATGTGCGCTAGTAAAATCACCACATAAATTTGAAATAATAATAACCCCACCGCCGTCTCTCTACGTTGACCCCACCGCCGTATCTCTACGTTGACGTCGTGGTGGGGCTTACGCGCTCTTAACTCTAGGTCTGTGACGGAAGAGTTTACTTTGCCGGATCAGGTCTAGGGTGAGGAGCCAGACCAAGAGAGATACAGGAACCCGCAGGGCAGCATGTGGCGAGCTGTTGGGCAGTAGCGACCCCGCGGACCCTATCTCCCGGGAGAAGTCTTGTTCCTCACCTCTGGCTTGCCTTTATTGACCGGCTGGAGTGAACACTGACGAGGAACAGAGCTTCCACCTCATTATTGCCTTTATTGGCTGGCTTGAGTGGAGATTCGCAAGAGCAAACCTGCTCGGAGGAAGGAAGTATTTCAGTAAGATGCTGGTAGGGATCTTGACCGTACTTCCGGGATTGTCCTGATAGCCGTGGAATACCTCTCCACTCCTCATAAGCACCTCAGGACATGCTGCCCCCTTGTCGCTACGACACTATGTGATAGCGACCGTTTTCGGGGGCCCATTATTGAGTAATAATAATATTTGTTCTAATTTTTGATTTGATTTGAATAATAATTTCTGGTTTCTTAATCCATAATGTAACAAAAACTTCAATTAATGTAAAACAATAAAACATAAAAATGGTAAGTATTAAAAAAGGATAACAAGAATTCCCGCCAAAACCATAAGTTTTATCTATGCTTTTTAAATGTCACTTTAAATCAGAGCACACAATTCATCGTACAGCCTAGGTACATTTTATCCTAATTTAATTTATTTTGTTGCTTATTTTTCTTGACATTGTTTGTTTTCTATATCTTTCGCAGAATTTATACTAATTGACAAGTTACGAATCCCTTGCGTGAAAAAACCTGACACCGGGTTTTTTCGTTCTCAGAACACAAGTATTTGCATAGATATGAAAATGATATATTTAAATATTTCTGTCTCAACTTTTGTACAGAATAAAAAGACAGGACTATGGCAAGGGAAAATTGAATTTGTGTTAGACTTATCTATCCTGGTATTTAATGACATAATGATTTCTTTTAGCCTATCAAAACTGATGTAAGATAGTCGAACATTCATAAACTCATATTCACACACACACACACCCTCTCACACACGCACGAACACACCCCCACACACACACCACACACACACAAACACCACACACGCATGCACACACACACATAAAGAGAAATCATACCAGAAACTTTAACTTTTCATTCATTATGTACTTGTTTGTAATTACTTAAAATAGTTTAGTTATCTAGTTACCTAAAAATATGTTGATCCGAGGGAGGAGCAGAACCACCCAATACAGCTCAACTGGGAGGTTCTAGCCACAGAATAATATTGTACAAGAAAGTTACAGAAACAAACAATTTTTTTTTTTCTTTTAATTTAATATTCTTCATTTATTTGAATTTAATGAGAGATAGATACGCTTTGGAAGTACATCAAAAGCCATTGGGGCTGATTTATGATTTATGGCCGTGATAACGTCGAGCACTATCGATGAACAAGTATGAACTCAAAGCCGCACCTTGACGAACGCAATACCGAAAAAGTTTAAATAAAAACCTATCCATTTTGCAATTCCGAGCAAAACATAAGAGGACTTCCAAAAAACTGTGACGTAAAACAGCATGTTAACGTAACAAATTGTTCGCTTTCCTATTCCGTTACGAACAAATACAAACTGAAATCCTTTCCAGGAAAATACAGTTTCCACATCTTTTAACCCTGTAATTCGACATAGGCCAATTAACACTTTAGCCTTTAGACGTTTACGAGAAGCCAATTGCCAGACCTTCAATTGATGAAACCATTCCACTACCAAAACATCCATTAAGCGAAGCAGATAAAAAACAAACTTTATTCAAGTTGATGAGGAAAAACAATTAAAAGCTGTAATTACTATTAACCCTTTAAATGCCAGTGTCGACTTAAGTAGTCTAAGTAATCGTGCCCAAGACGCCAATGACGTCTTCAGGAGCCGTAACTTATGTTTGAATTATTAAGAACAAGTTGTGCCGTGATTCTACCCTCACTTAATGACTCTTGGTTACTTTAGAGGCAGTAAACGAACAGGTAGGTTATAGTTTATGAACTGTTTATGTGAACCTTTTAATAAATTGACCTTAAAGTAAGCTAAAGTTACGAATGAATAGATTTATTTGACGAAGTTCAACGACATCAGCAGTAGTATAAATAAGAGTGTTAAAACAATAGTTTAAATTCCATTGCAGCAAACAGTTTTAAGAATTCATTTCCTTTATGACTAACTTTAAGCTAGAATGGAAACAATTGAGAAAACCAACACATTCTTTTAATAATAAAACCACATAAAGTCGAGCGTGTGTAGTGCCACCCCGGCGATAGGTACCGACGTGTGTCACGTTGAGTGGTACTAACCGCGGCACAAACTGGACACATTGGGTGTCAACCCTTCACCACTGCGGCTTACACTTCACTGACTATTGTCTCTGATCACACAACTAAATCGGAATTTGGTCATAGATACTTTTGTTTCAATTACTGATATTTTCATGTGGATAAAGTAATGTTAGACACTAACCATTTATGAGTTAAGAGCATTCTGTTCTTAGAGAGTATTCTGTTCATTCAAGAAAAGCCTAAATAGCCTGCTACAGCACCTTCTTTCTACGACTTGCTTGAAAATATATAGTTGATGATAGAGTCTCTATTTCTGTTACAAATAAGTGACAAAAATAAAGAGATTTCTGATGAATCATCTCCCTAATTTTATTATAATTTATAAAATTTTTCACTTTCCCCGACTCGAATTCATTTTAAGGGAACAGCTTTTTAATAATACAAAATTGGCTAAAAGACGGCGATCACATCTCTAGTCAATAAGCGTCGCAATTCTTCTAATGGAAAAACTATTACTCTCCCGCCTTCCGGGAACAATAGAATAAAAAATTTCTTCCCCCGTAGGTACTTACTATGGTAATCTATGTGACGACGTGTTCTAGCGTGTCGCGCAATTTGTTCTACAAATGGTTTTTTCTTTAGATAGTTATAATGGATGTTATATCAACGGTGACATGGAAATAGAGGCCGCGATATGCAAAATCAATAAGTATCGACGAAGCTATTTATGGGATTCAGTTTGCGAAGTAAGTTTACGCCTCAGATAGATACAAATGTAAATTAATGCTGGCTGACAAAAAGATCAACGTGACGAATATTAATGTGAGTTTGCAGGTGTTTTAAAAGAAAGCTTTTAACCGAAGCTAATAAAGGGGTTGAGATACTAAGATATTATTTAATTAATTAATAATTAAAGAGTAAACGTTATAAATAGCTTACATCAGTAAAGGGTAAACTTCATAATCAATCATCATTAATGACGTACTTCATAGAAAAAAATATAAAATACGTCCATTTCAATTATAATGAGTACTAAACGCACATAATATTATTATTAATTAGTAACCACGGGGTTAATTAATTTAAAAAACACGGTACATACTTATTTCGTCACACGACACCATCTATCCATGTTTAGGATAATACCTAGGAAAATATAGTCAATATTAATATTCCTACATCCTACTTGTTAACAAGACCAAGAATATAAACAAAACTAACTTCAAAGGCAACAGTTTCTTCTTAGAAACATACTCATTTCACAAGGGACTATTTTTTTAAATAGAGCAAAAATTTTGCATAAGATAATTCTAGTAAATAGTCACGGACAATATCGGCTAATGCAGCTTCTTTTTCAAGTTCCATCAGACCCGCTTTGTTAACGAGGACACTACACTACTGCCATTGTTTTAATAAGAATTGCGCTCACCGAGCTAAGAACTGATAATATGGATGCAAAGTTGCCTCAACAAATGACTTACTTTAAGTTTAGTATTTATTTAAAGAAATTAACTTATCCTCAGTTTAGGTTTAAGGATTGCTTGAGTTTTACAAGATAACATTGTCATCATTTAAAATCTTGTTTAAAAACATGGCCGTTTTAAATAATAATACCTACTTACACACAAAGTGAAAAAGACTGTTCTTACATTTCGAACGGACATTTGAATGACAATATTCCAAGTTTATTTGAATTTACATAAAGTTTGACAACAATGTAAAAGTGTGTGACAGTCCTATCGCTGTTATTCGCAAAAAACGAAAGAATGGTCAGGACAGAGCTACTCCCTCATTTTGCCGTTTTTTGAGGTGGCATTCTATAACTAATTTAATAATATCTTGTACAGTACCAGAGTTCTTGAAAGAGAATTTCAAAAGAATGACAGCCGAGCTTACTTCCACAGTGCTGTTTTATTCTTTAAATGAAAACGTAGAACCGAATTTAGCTTTACTTACTTCTTTTTCACGTCCATTTCCTTAATATTACATTTTCGGTGGACCACTCGTCCAGCGGGACCGGTGTTACTCACAGAACTCAGAAATAATTAAACAGTTAGAGATATTTTGGTTTTTTATTCGCAAGATATTACGCTTCGGAACGAGAACAAAGGAAAGCAAAAGCGTCGAGTTAAACTCGATTAAGTAAACCTGTCCTGCGTCAATATTAAACAATTGTCGCTTCAATGCCATTCTGGCACTCTGCAATAACTTTATGTAAAAATTTGTTTACTTTAGATAGTGGGAAAAGATTTAAAGGGTCGTGACCTCGGACCGTTCTTACATAAAACTACAATTGTACCGGATGACAAACAATACATGGCAATCTTTACGTCCAATGACTCCCTAAAGTGGCGAGCTTCATGTAACAAAAACATTCCGTATTTATCTTATTCTTGTGAATAACAGATGTTCAGCGTCCTTACAAAGCCATTTATCAGTGTCGCTGCTGTCTAATCATTCCGACGCACATTTATCACGACATTTTTTTTATATTTCTATATATAGCATTGCAAAGCATCTTACCGACCGCGGCATCATAAAAATGTGACAAATAGCCCCCTTTTAACTTTTTTAATATTACTTTTTTATAAGGTTTCATCACAGTCTGTTCTGAGCACATTGACTCAGTGATCGCAGTTTGTGATATCTTCACACAAACTAAGTATTATCTCGTCTGACACAAAAGGCTGCGCCACGCCTTTTCGTAGAAAATTACTAAGGGCCTTCCCAATACCGTCTGTGCCTAAACTGTACCGACAGATTTATCTTGCTTAAAGCCTGCTTACGTACCTGAATTTATCTTCAAATAAATTTCATTTTAGCTGCTCACGCATAAATCTTTATAGGCTAGTGTTTTTCGACACGAAAATGTGGAGCACATACTTACCTACTTCAACATTTTAGGTCGGTCGGGTAAGTATGTTTTACTTTGCTAGAAGAAATAACGCTTCACAAAATCTGACGTAAAGTGGTTCCATTCAGTTACCTACGCAGAGTAGGTCGCGTCAAATTAAAAAAAGCACGTCCAAATGTTACCGAAATTATAAATCTTAAATATCAGTTCGTACAATCATAGCAAGCAGCAAAGCTCAAGTCTTAGTATCTGGATAAGCTCAAACCAGTCGCCCAGCATTTCTGCTACTTAGAGCAAAGCGAACGGTACAAAATGGAGTTTTGTTTTATTTTTAAAATCCCAAGAGTTTTTCGATATAACACGGTACAGTAAGAATATCATCTTTAAAAATATGTATTTTGTTTTAAGAATTTTCTCTGCTTGTCATATTATATTTTTGAAAAACATTGCTTTTGGAAGTATTTTACTTGAAGACAAGAAGCTAAACGTGCGAGGAAGCTTAAACGCAAATATTAGTTGTTGCAATAATCAGGTAGTAGAGTCGAGTCAAGTATTCACGTAACCCGGGTGTCACCACTGTCAGGATCGCCCAGAGGACACGGTGGAGCATACGGTGGAGGTCTGCCCCTCTTGGGCAGAGCACCGCCGTGTCCTCGTAGAGGCGATTGGCAGCGGCGGCGACCTCTCGCGTCCGGCCCTGGTTCAAGCCATGGTCCGGGGCGAGAGGGAGTGGGAGGCAGTCACCTCCTTCTGCGAAGCAGTCATGCTAGCGAAGGAGGTGGCGGGGTGGACGAGGGAGAGAACCTCACGCATCAGCCGCCGCGGGAGACGCTCCGGGCGTCGGGAGCCGCGTGACGACTCCCGGCCACCGTAGGCGCGGGCCTGCGGGCGGAGAGTAATGGGTAACTCACCATCCGATCAGGACCAGGCCCATGCTGGACGGCGCGTATGTGTTCCACGCGCGCCTCAAAGAGATGTCAGCATTAGTGACGGGGCCGAATAGAGCCGAAGCCTGCCAGGGTAGCGGGATCGTCCGAAAGGGTTACCGCTGCCCTGGAACATAAAGGGCTAAGGAAGGAACACGGGTGGGTTTTAGTCAGTAAGAGTCTGACACTCCCTTCCGCTCCACCCAGAGCGGGAGGGGTCATTAATTGATGATTTCCCATCCACACAAAAAAAAAAAGTATTCACGTAAACTCTTATGATGTATTGTATATCACAATGGTATTTCCCGTTCTAACGGGAAATGCCATTGTGATATTTACTATTTTTATTTATATTTACTTTTATCAAAAGAACCTGTCCCTAAAAATTATACCTTTATTGTACGGTCACCAAAGAAGATAAGTAACCAGGGTCGTCGGATATAATTGATGTTTAGTAAGAAACCGATTGATGTTTTCGAATAAAATTTAATTTGATAAATTAACAGTTTATTTTCTATTAATTAAATTAAATTTTATTCGAAAACATCCATTGGTTTTTAATTAAACTTCAACTATATCCGACGACCCTGGTTAATTATCTCCTTTGGTGACTGTACATAAAATGTTTTGCCAAGATAAAACGTATTTATTGTTATCATGAAACTGTTTTGTTATTAAATTTATTTGAGAGCTGTCCCTACATAATAACTTAACCAAACATACATTGTATACGAGTATTCCATATACATATTCCTACCGGTTTTCTTGTTTAGGTAGGTACTATTCACAGGATATTTTAAGCGAAATGTCAGTGCCAATGATTCTCGTCATTTTATGGTTATATTACATACATAGGTACCAAATGTTGAATCAAATCTAAGCTTACAGCGACCTTCAAGTAGCTCGAACAAATCCTAGATAAATAATATACGTACAAAAAAGTAGAAGTTTTAACAAATCCTTATGACTGAAACTAAGTACCTACCTTTATGTAATCCAGTTTCTTTGTCGTCGGATAAACGGAGAAAATAAAACTTCTAAATCCCGGGCAATCCTTACGAAATAACTTAAACTAAATGTGAAGCAAAATGTAGGCAAGGTCTACTTTAACTTATATAATAATAATAATAATATCCCTGGACATTTCACACAGCGCCATCTAGTCCCAAGCTAAGCAACCTAATGCTTGTGTTATGGTAACAAGATGGCTGATAAACTACTTATATACAATTTTTTTTGTAAATACATACATATTATAGATAGAAAAACACCCAAACTCAGAACAAATACATGTAGGACTTACAAATATTTGTTCTGTTCTATATGAGACTGAATCTTCTTTAATTGTCCTTCGAAACAGACTGGCATTGTAAACTCCATTAGGAACCTATACGTGTGTCGTCTTTTAGCGCATAAGTTGTTCATTAAATCATCCCCAGTAAAAACAAAAGGACTTCAAAATGAATAGGTATTGTGTACCTCCTTTTGATCCCAGACGTAACCTTTGTTCTTCATTCAATATATTCAAAAATAAAACAAAATCACTTATTAGTGAAGCAATTTTATCTAATATTAGGTAGATACTACTTAGCCGAAACTTCACGTTTCATATTTCAAGATATTGCTGACTTACGTGGTCTCGTCTAAAATATAAAGTAATAAACCCTATATACTAAGTTACAGTTACATTGTATGTACATATTAAATATGTAAGAGTAAATCTTTTGCGTATCGTATCTGGGTTACGCATATACAACCTTCTACAAGTTTTAGTCCCTAACATTTATATTACAAGCCAACACAGAGTGAACCCATATCCATAACCCGCGTTAGGGATATGAAAACGAAAACACAGAATAACTGAGCGCTTAATTCTACGTCTACACCCATACACTATTGTACATTTGTATCTTAAACGTTTACATAACATAGAATGCTGTGCCTATAAGTGATGTATTTACACAGTAATGAACACTCACGATTACCTATTGTTATATCCTTGTAAATATTACGTTGGTGTGCCTTGCTTCGTAAATAAACAACAAGTACCTAACTGCTCAAAAAGGGCCTTATTCTTGATTGAGTTCCAATTGTACTCCATTACCAATGCCTTTATCAGAGAAAAGAGGGCTTTATTTTTGGGGTAACAATTGGTTGCTGGCGCATACAATCAAAGTTTATTCAGCCTGGAGGCGCCTAACAGGACAAGAAGTAAGGCAATAAGAAACTTGCTATCTTTTATCCAGTAGCTACGGATTCCGTAAAGCCAATTAGGAACACAGTCATGCTCCGGAACGGTATAGTGCCAAATTAGGATGCTGGACTTTAGGACAGCTGTCTAAATTAGGCGACGTCACCGAAGTAACTGTGTGCCACGTGCCGGGAGCAACAACACGATACAAACTAAAACAACTTCATTGCATGTGCAACTATGGCTGCTCCCCTGTGTGAGCAGCCATAGTTGCACATGCAATGAAGTTGTTTAGTAGAAATAAACCCTGTGGTTTATTTACTGGTTTTCCAACTTCGAGCTTCGAGTGACTAAATTGTAAAAATAATGTACATAATAACGAATAATATGTTGAATTATACCATGTATCTTACCCAAAACGTAATTTTAACAAAGTATTCTTTATAAACTGCTGACTGAACTAAACTACACCACAGATTTAGCTCCTCACATGAAACTGTATCGCAATTCAGCAAACCCTATCATTGTATTTGCAGCTGAATATAGTTACGTATTGGGAGGAGGCTACACAATGGCTATAAATATCACAACAACAGCACGCCCACGCTGTTCCTGTGGCTTGTTGCTGCGATTTCCAAATGTATATTTAACTTCACGCAATATTGGGCCCTATTGGCAAACATAAACAACAAGTTTACAACAAAGTTGCGGCTTAAACTGAATACTCCAACAACTTTTCATTAATTTTCAGCCGCATAGATATATGTATTATTTTTGAAGCAGCAGTAACATTGTCTATTTATATCCTTATTTATAAAACCATACTGAAAGATACAGTAATAGCATGAGAACTTTTCAGTTCCTCACAAACTGCTGTAAGAAAAATGAACAATATTTTCATTGTTTCCGCAGACTTTGTTGAAATATTGAATTCGTAACTTTTTGAACGTTTCCGTTCATTCATCACGGCGAAGAGTTTGCTGAAACAAGTGAAAAAATACAAAACGTGGCTCGTGCCGTGAACGCGGTTAGCAAAGCCGATAAACAGTGTATTGTATTGATCCTTTTTCTATGTCATTTTATAACGTTGCAATCTCCTGTTATTTTGGGTTCTTCCATTTCCATCTTCATAGCTGTTGTACCTAAATGAATAAAATTTTGCTTAAAATTTGAGGTTCACGTTGCGACATAATATTTTCCGGCGAATGCTACCGCAGCAATGTGTGTAGATACAGTGCAAATTGCAATACGAATATTACCGGGGTACCTAAGTTGGTAGCGTCTGGCGCTCTCTGCTAATTGTAATACTATATTTAATTACGCTTGCATTACTATTAATTTGTTGAATGTTGGTGTCGTGTTGTTGTTCTGTACTAAGTTTTATTTAACGTGCATGCTTAGGTTTACTCCATGTCCAACCACCACAATATTTACCCCCAACCATGTTCAACCCCTAAATGTATGACTTTTATTTTTGATTGTGTTTAATCCACTTTGTTTAATCTCAATGCACAGTAAACACAAAAGTTTTTCTCATCGACCCTATTGCTATTAGCTACATTTTCAAAGTTTGCCTATCCTCTATTTGCCCTATATATCGGCAGTTACTTTCAAATCAAATCATTTCATTCTTTGCAAACATGGGTAGGTGTTTTTATTATAAACTTCTCCATATTTTACCGTAACATGGACATTTTGAAATACAAAAGAGTTTATTCTATCTCATTAGTAGTTAGCACATCATAAACCCCAAGTAGCTCATCATCATCAATGTTTACAAAAAACCCATGTTTTTTTTTGTTACCCAACAGCTACTAATACCTGTAAAATATTAATTGTAAAGAAAATAAATACACTGGCTCTCAGTATTACTTTAATATCATTATTAGTTACCTAACAACAATGGTTTGAATATGGACAAAGAAAAGATCACCAATGTATTGAAATCCATGTTCAACCCCTGGGAGGTTGATCATGGAAACAATTAGGGGTTCAACATGGTCGGGGGTAAAGATTGTGGGGGTTAAACATGGACTAATCCCATGTCGTGTTAATGAACTTTGTGTGGGATTTTAAGACGATCAGCTGATTCCTTATATAACTGGGTCACTGCTAGAGTAGTTGTAGATTGTTATTTGCCTTCAGTATCGCTTGATTTGCATATCGTTATAGCCGTATCGATCTATTTCGAACGACTGGCACGTTTTCTGATTTCAAATGAACATCTTGAACCGCAAGATAATTATCACCTAACTTGAAGATTCTAAGAACATCGCGTTAATTACAACTCATAGTAATTAGTAAAGATACCCCATCCAATAGAAACCTCCTCCTAGTTAAGGTAAGTACGTAGTAAGTTAACGTCAGGGCGCCAACTAATTATAGCGCAATACCAACATGTTTATTTAGGTAGGTACATAAGTTTAAACTCTCCACACCCAGCTTCTTTGTGTTACAAGTACTTTAGAAAACAAATTCTTATCTTAAATTAGCCAATTACTACCTGCGGCATTATAAACTCTGTAGCAAGGCGCCTTTGTTACGCAATTTCATGTAATTAGGTGCTAATATAATTACTAATACCCTTGGAAATAGCTTTGCATACTTGTATTAATCGGTGCTTGTCCCCATAATATTTCCACCACAAACCATGGGTGGGGTGAGTCCTATATGGACCGCTACAATGAGCAATCTTGTGGGGATAATACTGTAATTAACATGGACGCTTGAGCTTGTGACTGTAGTGCCATAGAATTGGAAATGGACAGATCATGATCATGATCAGATGCATACGCGTATGTAGTAGTGAGTAGTGGTGGTCCGGTAGTATCGGTCGCTACTTACGAGTTGTGGGTCGTGAGTTCGAACCCAGGCAGGCACTTTACTTTGTGTATTTAATTTCATCAACAGCTCTCAAAACGGTGAAGCAAAACATCGTGAGGGAACAAGAGAACAACAAAAATCGAAGATATGTGACATCTACCAACCCGCACTAGGCCAGAGTGGCGGATTACAGCCCACTCCCTCTCACAGAGAGGAGGCCTGTGTCCCAGCAGTGGGAACATTATAGGCAAATTATGTAATCACTAGTATACACTCAAAGGAAACAAGACACATTCAGCAGCATACGAAATAAAGTAAAATGGTAGGACTTAATTGATTAAAACTATTCCTTTATGAAAGTTTGATGAACAATGAAAGCGCAAATAATCGCTTAATCTGAATAAATCGAGGATCTCCATTGTTTCCCCTACATTGTTGATGTTATCCATGAAAATAAAATCCGGCGGGTAATTACTGGCGGCCGTTATCCGCATCGATACGACCGCGGCCGCGACCTCCGCCGACGACGCCACGCTGTTTATTCGGCCGCACGACTGAACTACATAATGAGTTGGTAATTTTGCTATCAGCCAAATGCTACCAAAAACGTGAGATTGCTTTGACAGCGATTCAACTGCCTAATGTACCGTGACACACTGATGACTTCCATTGACACAAATCAACGAAATTCACCAGCTACCAAATGTACTCATGTAGGTTTTGCGATATTTCGCCAAAACTATCGTAATTCGCTTTGTATGTTAAAGTCAGAAATAATATCGACCACGCATGTAAGTTTAGCCCGAAAAAATAAAAACACCCGAAATGGAGCCATCGTGGCATAGTTTATTGTCATTGTTGTGGAAAGCGTAATGGGGAAAACAGTTCGGTTTTCCGTATCACGGTCATATTTTTGTTGGATTTTCTTTACTTATTTTTCCAAATACATTTTTTATTTTTATGGATGCTATTGATATTGAATTACTTTCAGTTTCATGCTCAGATCGTTGGTACTTAGGTGTATAGCTACATGTTGTGATATAACTACACCCAGTAGTAACATTTTATGTGCTTGGTGTGTGTGCTCTGGGTAATTGGCACTTTACCGCACAATGCTGATAGGCACGCGTGATACTTTGTCATCACACTGTTAAAATTAGCTCTAGCCAGCAAACAGCTGAATCGATTACTGAGCTTTTAGTATCTAATCAGTGACATTCATTTATCTCTAGTGACTGGATTCAAGCGCCATTTACTGAGTAGCCACTTTATATGTTGATTGGGTAATTTAACCAAAGCTTCGCCTGCTTCAAACGATTTGGTCTCTTGATTTAACTTTTTCGAACATTCACCGATCTATATTGATGTGAACGATAAAATTACTAAAAACAAATCTGAAGATCATCTATGGTATCCCACATAATGAAGGAGATAAATATTTACGTATATATATATATGTTGCGTTCAACTTGACTCCAAGAAAAGTACCTAAACTGTGGTACCTATTCTCAAAAACCCTCAAGCCAGTCCGACATCACATACATTTCATGTCTGTAAACGAAATATCAGCGTGAAATATGTATTACGTCATGCAATGCAATGTCTTCAGCACGAGACCAATTAGGTTAAGTACGGTACGACAAAATACTTGACGCGACCAAAAAACATCTGTCAAATAGGAATTTGAGGCAGACAATGTCCGGATTACCAGCTAGTCGCACAAAGGGTGAGCTAGCTTAGAGATAGTTCGCTTTGAACTCGCCGGACAGCAAAGGACCTTTGAATAAGCGCGGGTCAAAGGTAAAAAGGGTCGTAGACATCAAAGATAATTGGGAACTTATTAAAAGATTCAACCGAACAGCGCAGAACAATTATTGTTGTAAGCAGAATTTAACGTCGTGAATTAATTATTATTAGTCTGCGAGTTGCAATTTTAATTATGAATAGTGAAATTCTTGACAAGTTAAAGGGATCAAAGATTAATTATTAATTCTGATTTTGAATTATTATAAATGTGGGTGTACAGGTCAGCTCTGCATAAACCTTCGGGGATGACAGGCGTGATGTTATGTGTTATGTCGCTGAGCGTATTATAGATATTAAATAGGTCCATAAATAATAAGTAACCGTACCTATGCTTGTCAGTAAATTCTAGCAAATAAAACAATAGCGATATCTTTGGAGCGCATTTAACGCCTAACATAAGGAAAAATATTTTCGGGATAAAATGCCCTGAGGCTATACGAAGTAGGCTATGTTTTAGCAACAATAGTGTCGAAGTTTGTTTGGTCACGGGCAAATAGGGCTGTCTCCGTCTGTGAATTATACCTCCTCTATTATCTTTGCTCGTGATCCTCTATTGTCTTTGACACGATATTCTTTCTATTAGAAGATTAATATGCGGCGTGAGGCGAATAGCGAGTGTTGATTACTGCTGTCAGTAGATCTGCCGCCTTTTGTACTTGAATGAGGGATATAAAAATATGACCCTGAAAACTTATTGTAGGCTCCTATAAAAGAAGTTGATTGTCTCACGAAACTTTGATTAACAAAACAAGGAGAGTGGGAATGAATACTACGAATATAATCACACACGATGTAGTTACCTGTGTAGTCGAAACATTAACGGTGACTAGCTGCCTCGGAGACCAAGACGTTTACTACTGGGAGGAGACTAATTGCCAAACACAACACAGAACGTAATGGAGCTTGTCGTGTGGGCTTGCTCACTTCGGCATGGTTATCAAATGGTGGAGCAGCGATACACGTGATGAATGTCACCATCAGTAATACACATAAGAAGCTGATGTCTTACCGCTAAAATCAATAGTATTAAGTATTTACCTACTATGAGACACCTATACCTAACATGATACCTACGACCTACCCATTAAACCGAATCTAATGAAAAAAAACACAAATGGTTAACCAATCCTATCTAAGATAATGCTGATAAGATTGGACTATCCGAGCTTATCCAATATTGATGCGGCCCGGTCCATGTCGACAACGCTCATTAAGCTAAATGTTCTGTAGTAATATATAGATTGGTATCTAGGAGACAGTACCAGGCTTAACGGGACATGGTAGCCGGCATGTACCCGTGGCGGCGGTGGCGTGACTGATGGCTTTCATTAAAACCCTCCCGAATAAACCCGATTATCCCTCCGAGCTCACACCTGATCTATTCCACCGATGCAGCCCTTTAAAGAATATCCTCTAATCACAATAGATAGATGGATATTTTATCTCTGGTTAATCTTTTTTTATTTTAAAGCTTATTTTCGTTTATATGGTGGGCAGAATTCCAATCAATTGCAATGTTGAAAAAAGGTGATTCAACTAAAACATGAACCTAATCAGTGACAACTTTTTGGGCTCGAGTATAGAAAAACCGTTAACTTGCTACTATCGTATTACTCGTAGAATATCACAAACAAAGTGACCTAAGAGCAAAATACCAGTATATATGTCATATCAGATAGCCAGAGCCTTGGGCATTAGGTAAATAACAAGTAATTTAACAGTTAGCTAACCTAACCGCGCATTAAACAGCGGAAGCGGCAAACGTTCTGCGACATATATCTACGTACTGCGACGTATCTCCACGTACCGTGACGTATCTCTACAATCACCTCGTTTAGCTTGTTGAGGTTCAGATGTCTACTGTCTAACTGTGTAGGAACTTAACTACCCTAAGAACATTGTAGACTGGAGGCATGCTGTGTACGAATTTATAAAATTGCAGCGGTAATGCTCCTAAACGCGTAGTTAAACAACTGCAGTGCTTACTCTCGCTTATACGTATCTAACTTCGTAGAAGGTTTAATCTCCGTAGACACAAATATTAATTAGGTTCTAATTTATTACAATTGGTTCATAATCTAATAAACACGTAAATTAATCACCACACGTTTACTAGGTAGGCTCCTAATCAGAAGTTTGCTAAAGCGTTTCAATTTCAGCCGTAACTCGCACTCAAAATGTATAGCGAAGAAAACAAGAAACATTTCCCCGCACTCGTTACAGGGATTCCTTCAAGGCGTAGCTTTTATCCTCCGCCGTAATAAGATTAAATTTTACTAATGAAACAGAAAATGAAAATTTCTTCAACTGAAACGGAATATCCTAAATAACTTTCTGCCATTTGTCTTGCTAATGAATGAATTTTTTCTTGTGTTTTTTTCTTAAGACCAGCCTATGTCGCCTTTGACAACGGTAATATTCTACTGAGTAATTATTAAATATTTCTTGCTTGTAGCATTCCTAGACATTTATGAAAATGTTTCATATCCCGTTTAGTTTACTTTCAAATTCTCGTGTATTTCTCCATAACAAGTAAAAGAAACGTTTGTGATTTTGTTATTACGTATTTATCGCGGGCAGAACCTAGTAAGGATCCACCCGTGACTTCGTCCGCGTGATATTTCTTGTTTTGACATAAAGTATCCTATATTCTACGATACTTGGCAATACTGTAGCTTCCAATTAATAATGAAATTTCGGAATCAGATCAGAAGATTACCCCCTACATAGAAACTTACGAATCTTACTTCCATACAATAAACAAATATAAATATTAGTAGGGAAATTTATAAGTTGCCAATTAATCTTGAATATTTACTATTCTTATTCAAGTTCCAGCTAACTTTTTATGACTACTCGTACACAGCTACTGTGTTGACAACTATTTTATGTTTCACAACACAATATTATTAATGGTAAGTAGGTAGTATCACTTTTCCCAGACATTTTCTTATTTGCATGAAGTCATAAACATTTATGAACGTACCGAGATTTATGCTCATAAAATATTACAAACGTTAAAAAAGTTAGCACCGAGATAATTTAGTAGGTGGTTTTGAGGGCTGAATAGACTCTCTACATATTTGATTACGGTTACCAACCTTGTACTTTTATTTTAGAATTAATCTGTCTTTTGCCTGCGGCTGGCTGGCGGTTGCCCGGGTGAAGGTTATATTATCCCATGAGAACGTCTACCCGGATAAAAAACCGGCCAAGTGCGAGTCGGACTCGCGCACGAAGGGTTCCGTACCATTATCTATAAAAATCAATCATGAGTTGATTGAATGAAAGGTAAATTGCGGTTTACGATTTATGACGTATTAAAAAAAACTATTTACTAGATCTCGTTCAAATCAATTTTCGGTGGAAGTTTACATGGTAATGTACATCATATATTTTTATTAGTTTTATCATTCTCTTATTTTAGAAGTTACAGGGACACATTTTACCAATTTGGAAGTGTCTCTCGCACAAACTATTTAGTTTAGAAAAAAATGATATTAGAAACCTCAATATCATTTTTGAAGACCTATCCATAGATACCCGACACATATATGTTTGATGAAAAAAAAAATTGAGTTTCAGTTCTAAGTATGGGGAACCCCCAAATTTTTTTTTTTTTTTTTCTATTTTTGTGTGAAAATCTTAATGCGGTTCACAGAATACATCTACTTACCAAGTTTCAACATTATAGTTTCGGAAAAAAGTGGCTGTGACATACGGACGGACGGACAGACAGACAGACATGACGAATCCATAGGGGTTCCGTTTTTTGCAATTTGGCTACGGAACCCTAAAAAGTATCCTATGTCCTAATTCAGATCATGGTCTACCCGTGTGCCAAATTTTTTTAAATCAGTTCAGCCATTTTTGCCTGATTGAGCAACAAACATACCAACTTTACATTTATAATAATATTAGTAGAACAATTAGAGAAAATTGTCCAACAATAAGATCATGGAAAGACCTATACTTAACAGCAATTCATACAACCGAAAGAAGAAAGGAATTTGTTGTAATTAACATTATTAATTCCCTTGACGTACCATCAAACAGTACAAAAAATAACGCCTATAAAACTGATAAGTGTCGTCACTAAAGGACTAGCAAAAAATTAATATGTACACCTCGTCGCGTCACGAAATTAAATGTTGCCAACGTACCAGCATTTTAAACAAATGTAAATGTCCTCTCCAAGGAGTTGTGACGTACCCACAGCTAAAAAGTAACGACCTCTGAAAAGGGTTGCCGGCTCCCAGGAGACGCGGCTCCAGTTCCTAGCATCGGATTCGGATTTTGCGTAAGAAATCATTACCCGATGTGAACAGTAAGCCGTACAGTCTAGGTCGCCTCACTCGTGGGACAAGAAATAAATAATTTCCTCGCTACTTATAAAAGCTACCTCGCGAAATAACTGAGAAAACACCAAATAAATTCTAAACCTTTTTAAAACCAAGTAACTGCAGAAAAACAAAGGTTTAGCAGCGAAAAGTGTAAGAAACATGTACAATTGACTCTGAAACACACTTAATCTCATCTCGGTAAATCACAGCGAGCCAATGTTAAAGAGTAAAAAAGGGTAGACCCTCAAACTCGTTTACCTAACACTAACGTTTATTTCTGTACAATCGCATTCTCGCTGCGCTCTCGCGTCCACAACGCTCTCCTGAATTTTAATAGGACTCTAACTTCTTAATTGAAATTCTAAACGAAATTGTTCCTCGTGTCTATCAACATTCAGTTACGGATTTCGGGGATCCTTATTAATTTTGTTTGTTCAAAATAATAAACAGTGGGCTCAATGTACGTGTCGCCTTACCAAATAATTTTATTATGATCAAAATTATAATATGGTAAGGCAAGTGCGTTGTTTTACATTTGTGTCGAGCCAGTACCGCAGGTACGTAGGCAGGTGAGAGTTTATATGTCAAGGAGTTATGTAAATAGATATTTAATATTTCAAGCGGTTAATGCGAGCATACTCTTATATTTCTCGGATGGAAAATGTCATATTCTTTAGTGGTAGCTTAGGTACTGTAGGTCTTCGTCTGGCTTTATTAATATTAGCTTTTGAAGGGTCTTACGTAAAGATTTACTTAACTTAACCTATCCTTATCTTCACTTTAGTACACAAACGAAGCTTAAGTTTGCGAGATATTTTGAAATAATACAGAAATCCATTAGAATAGTCTCACATTTATGTAACTTTGTAAAAATACCTACATTCAAGAAACTCTCTAAGTATTTTTTTAAAAGTAAATTTTAGTCTGCATAGCTACTTTTTAATGCTTCACTATTAGCACCCGCCAGTTTCGGATTTCTGAAAAAAGCCTATTGTCTGGCAGCCCTTAACAATATTGACGGAATTACGCCTCACCGTTACGTTCCCACTACGACTCAGATATCTTATTAGCGGAATTGAGTAGCTGTTTGTATTCAGTGCTGACCAGAAAATATTTAACTTTAGGTTAAAGTGAATTGGGGTCAGGAAACCGGGGTGAGAATCGAGTGATTGCGAAAATATCTCTGTATAAGTATCTGCGTCGGAAAGAGAAAGTTGGTGTCTATTGTGAATCACACAAGAGATATGTGAGACCATTAATCTATCCGTCTTACTCAGCAAGAAACCTGTCCAAGTATTGAGTTAGTTCGATAACTATTTCTCGCAGCAAGTACTTTTAAACTTTGTGAACCGCCTCCTCCATACAATACCTGGATAGGTACATGAAATGTTTTTAGCATACAAGTATTTACAAAGGAATATTAACAGAATGTAAGTATTCCGACTTCTACAAATCAAATGGCTCATCATCAATAAAAGAACAAATTGAGTTGTTTTATTTCCATTCAGAACTAGCAACAAATTGGGACACCTGGCAGTTACAATTTATTTCGAACAACTTAAATATATAAGTTGTCTTAGAAATAATTTGGCAAGCTTCAACTTTTCAGTCCGTAAAAGCGGGGAGTGCTGAGCGGTGCGAGTTCTGACTTTTGTTAAACGTTTTGTCGGAATGATTTTGTCAGTTAAAAAACATTCAGCGTGTGGGTGTACTGTGTGTGACGTCATTTAATCACGCTGACAAATGTACCGTCGCCGTCGCCGACCACTGCTGTCAGCCACGTATCCCCACAAATTGATAATGCTCGATTGCACGCTCTACAATATGACTTATCGTTATTCAACGTGTAATTGACAGTGGGATCACGGATCCATAGTTTTTTCCGGTTTTCCCGGCAACTCGTTTTAAAAATCTCATTGTTTTAAATTCGCTCAGTGTTAATTCCGTTCTTATCTCTGTTATTTTATGTGTTTGCACTCGATTCCAAGCACCAATATTCATTTTAGTTTTCTTTTCCTTCCAGTTTATTTTTTTTATTTTTAGCATTCGGGAGCTCGTTGCTGCTGTTGAGTTTTGCATGTGTGATCTATTTTTATACACTGGCACACCGGTGTTACTTTGTGGCTATTTTTTGTTAGCAAGTTGAGCTGTCGATCGCATCCGTCGTACGAATATCAATTGTTTTCGTCACAAATAGTTTTTAAAGCCCGATAAAGTTCAACTCATGTTGGTCAAACCGCGTTTTTCAATCCGACGACTGAAAGTAGTGGGATTACAAAGTTTGGCACCCTAATTGCGTAACACACGATTAATCGTAATCGGTTTCATTTTGACAACATTCATTGCGTTATTTACGTGTTGAGCAGACAAATTTTTCGAACTTATGAAGCAATGGATTAGCAATTTGCTTCAAAATGATTCTGATTGATTGTGTGTTACGCAATTAGGGTGCAGATAGCATTGGTTTCATGTAGTATACTAATGTCGATAGGATCGGGTTAGACTGGCAGCTCACTCAAACATAGTTAAGGAAAGACTGGTAAATGAGATGAATAAATAACATTATCATTACATTTGACCTGTAAAAACACAACCATTCGCGGTCCATTTATGTAGTATAGTTGCCGTAGATGAGTTGGGGAAGATATTCACGGTACATGGCCTACATTTCAAATCAGACAATTTTTTTTTTAATGTTACCATTCCAAATGACACACACTTACGTTACTACTTTTTTACATAAGTAATTCTATCATTCCAATTTGAGACAGAATCGTTTTAGAAGATATAAATCACAAGTACGTAAGCCATTCAAAGAGAAACAAAAGTAATTTAATCAGTAATAAGGGAAAAGATAAAAATACTTGAAGTGCGTGCTTGTACTTTAAGTGAATATCAAAACGATTTCTTTCTTAATGAGCCTGCATTGCCGTTGAAGTGTATTGCCTTTTAACGTAGAACCTTAAAAAAGTCTGCACGGCGAGACTGTCTATGAACCTATATAGATGCTGTTATTTAGAAGTAGGTAAACGTTCTGATGTTCGCATTTTATTGTGGCATCATCAAAAACTGAGGCAAATAACCATTCCCTTAAACACGCTACTCCACATTTCATACCAGACTTTGATATTTATTTATTAAAGCATCGATCGGTGCAATATAAAAATGATTTCTACAACTTTGAATGAAAATTGTTCTTTTGGTTCATCCGTTCATAAATCACTCTCAATAAAACTTTGCCCAGCGACCTTTATTAGGGTTCCGTACCCAGAGGGTGCCAACGAGACCCTATTACTAAGGCTCCGCTGTCCGTCCGTCCGTGCCTCTGTCACAGCGCTGTATATTTTGAACCGTAATAGGTAGGTAGGTACTTAAAATTTTCAGTGTGTACTACTATGGCCACTATATAATAAATTAAATAAAGTTGATCCCCAAATAAGAAACCTGTTTTTTTTTTACAAAAGGTTTTTTTTAGCATACTATGTAGTGTTGAATATTGTACGGTGGTACGAAACCCTTCGTTTGCGACTCCAACTCACACTTGGCCGCTTTTTTAGTAAAAAGACGCCATTAATTCATAAATACCACATAAAGCTTAAAATATGGATAGTGAATTACCATCATTCGCATGAACTGCAGTGGTTATTAAGTATTTTCCAATAATAAATCCATTAATTATTTTTATCACGGTCACCATTCCACGACCCCAGTCAATTGGTCGGTTTGTTTCGTTTTGCGTCCAACATCATCTGCCTAGCCTTTTCCCAACTATGTTGGGGTCGGCTTCCAGTCTAACCGGATGCAGCTGAATACCAGTATTTTACATGGAGCGACTGCCTATCTGACCTCCACAACCCAGTTACTGGGTAATACGATACCCCTTGGTAAGACTGGTTGTCAGACTTTCGGGCTTCTGACTACCCGTAACGACTGTCAAAGATCCACGAATGACAGCCGGGACCAACGGCTTAACGTGCTTTCCGAGGCACGGAGGGGTCCGTATACATCGATGAACATGACATGTATTTAACTGGAGCAGTTTTCTAACAACATTTTTTCCCTGATATAGATTACGAGATCCTCCGCCTCCGCGATCTAGATCCTGATATTACGAGATTGAGTTTTATTCATAATTATCTTAATAAGCTGTCAGCGTTTGGTTTGAAATGCAAAAAGATTAGATTAGTTAAAACGTAACATTTTAACTACATCAACCAATCTATATGCAAATAACAATCATTTTGAAACTAAGATATAGAAAGAAGTACATACTATAAAATAAAGTGTGCGTAATTTTGTGAATACAGACCACATAACCTCGCCAGACAAGTAAATTTTCCATTAAAACCGCGCGTTAATTAAAACTCAAAGCCTCTAAATCTTCAAGTAAAGTGGCTTAAACCGTATATTTTTAAACGAAACGATCTTTTCAAAGTGGATACTTCAAATTTTATTGGATTACGTACCTACCTACGCATAATGAGATTAGAATCCTCATTTCAAAAGCCTTTTCTCTATCGATAACAAAGGATAAGTTTGAATGGGAGCGTGCTGTTGATCGATTAGAGTAGGCGGGTATCGAAAGGCATCGATTTGGGTAGCCGTGCGGTGCTGGGGCCGTTCGACCTCGTGCTTGCTTGCCGCCGGCGCAACCCAATTAGACACCTCTATAGTTTCTCCGACTCTATCGTACGTGACTTGCTTGCTTATCTAGTCAGGAAAAATTACATCGAACCGAACAACGTGTCAACAATCCTAAAATAACGAGGCGTAACAAACTGTCCGACGGTACAGTCAGTTAATTAGACCCAGATGATAAACACTTTTCCAACATATATTTTTCCTACCACGTAACTGATCCTAGATTAATTATATTTTTCAATTAATGTGAGAATAATCATTTACCAATTGAATAAATCTTCGTAAGTACTTATTGCATTACTAGACTTTCACAAATGAGGTACTTTCTATTCCAGAGGTGCCATCTGGCTTCAGCTACGAATAGACCGGCCATTATTTCCCAAGAGTCACTGAACAGTATTCATCTGTATTGATACCGCCTATCTTCAATTCAGCTTATTCTGCTGAATTTGACTCTCTGAAGCAGAACCTTGTGGTAGAATACGTTTCGATAAGCTGTATAAAACTAAGTGCTACGGCATTGCTACGCCGTAGCAGCATACAATGCTACAACAGCTACGCTTTCGCAGAAAATGAATACGTATGTCATCATTCTAGTCCCTTTTTAAAGCTTTAAATCGATTCGTGTATATGTTTGTCAGTAGCTGACTAGTAACATTCGAATAATTTACGTTTTAAAAGTCGTTTTATAAGAAATTGTAAGTGTTTTTAATTGTATTAAATTAGTGGCAATGATTTTCAAAAACAATAAGTGATAAAGGCATGGGCCGTCAATGAAAATGAGAGATATTCTTAAAATCATGCTAACGTATTTAGGCAATTCTAAATGAGGTCATACACATCGAAATAGGGTAGTAAGAAGGTACGGGTACGGCTAAAATTCGAGTAATTGGAAATTTAATAATGGGTTGTAGAAACTGGTGACACACACTCGTAAACCCTAGCAATATAAAAATTTACGATGTTCTTGGAGCAAATTTCTTTATTTTATTGCTGTCATAAAATTACTACAGTTCATAGTTCGTACTTTTTTATTTATTCATCCTTAACTTGTGCCAAGTACTACGGTACGGTAGAACGGACCATTTAATTTCGCGGCCCTCCGAAACGTATGAAATTAATTATCTTATTTGTTATTACAGAACAACAATAACAACGTGACATTTTGTGAGCCCTGTAGTTACATTTTCACGAAATGGTTTTATATTTAGATTTATAACGAAGTCTGAAATTAATCAGAAATATATTCGGTTATTTCCGAGAAGTATTTTATGAAACTTACAAATCAAATGAATGTCGGGAATATAACCAAATCATCGGAGGCAATATAAAAGCAAAATTTCTTGGAAATTAAATATTGCATCCAGCTCGCACTGAAAGCTTACAGTTCCTAGAATTAAATCGCATGTAGGTATCGTAAAGGAACGTTTTATGAGAACTAAAACTATTCTCGAACGTAAAGTGAAACATTAAAGAATTACAATGGATTTCGTACAACTTTTATGACAATTAAATTACTGAATAAAAACCAGGAATGTGATGTATCACAAAATATGTTATGCGGTATGTTACCCTTCATTAGTTTTTCTTCATAACATAAGTTTCCTTCATTCATTTTACGATTGCATGAGAAGAAAGTATTTTGTGAAGACATGATACAAGATGAATACGTATGTATATTTCAGTTCACACAATTGACAAATAGCTTTTTGGTAAAACTAGGGCTACCCCTTTCTTTCAACTTTAGTTATTTACCCAACAACAGAGTACAGACATTGTATCCCAAACAAATGAAAAAGATCAGAATTATGATAAGCAAACTATTGAAGAGGAAGTGTAGAGTCTTAGTTCGTTGACTAAACAACTTCTTCAACAAAAAAACCCACAAATTGTAAATCAATAAAAACCCACAATAGGCTGCCACTTCTATCGACGAAGCCACCAGTCATCGATTGGCTTTAAATAAAAGAAAATATACTAGTACAGCACATTTGGCAACCGCCACAAAGGCATTATAGGTAACGAAAGAAAAGAACTATCTCTAGAAAGCCTCTAATCGAGTAATCTATCAGTCAGAACGGGAGCGATAGAAAATCATGATACAAAGTATAGCTACACCATCCATCTTTGCTTAAATATTATAGTATAAATGCGGAAGAAACTCCATCTGTCTGTCTGTTACCTTTTAAGCCTTAACGGCTGAACGAATTTCGATAAAATATTGCACACAGGTAGACCATGACCTTACATCATCGTCATTATAATAAAACATAGGATTTCTAAGACGTATGTTGGAAATTAATTCACTAACGTTTGTCGTACAAACTATACGTTTGACCGATTAACTTGCTTACTATTTAATCGGCTTTAGTTGTTAACTGTACACCATATCTCATACAACAATAGCTCCATAGTTTCATATATCTGTTGGCGTAACTTATTCAGCAAATTCCATATATCACGGCTGTGTTGGCAGAGTTCATGCTAGCTCGTCAGCATATCCATAGCGTCACTTGACACTGAACTGATCTGACAGGTAACATGTCGCCGGCTTAGACGTATGCTAGTCATTAATTTATTAACGTTTGTGTACCTAACTATCTAATATGTTTGACCGATAGCTTGCTTACTGTTCAATATGCGGATTATTTGTATGTGTGTTAATGGTCAATTTAAGTTGGTTAGGTAATTGATAAATAAATACTGAGTGCCTTTGATCAGTGGGCTTCTTATATGTGTTAGGTTTTATGGTCGATTTCTATCAAGCCTTTTCACGAATAACGAATTACTAGCAGGATACTCACTGTAGAACTTCATATTGTAAAGTAATTTAAATGTATTGATATAAGTTAGCAAATTTAACATCACCCATTTATAAAGAACAAAAAATAATTAAATTAATCAAAGTACAACCAGCATTACTTATTCTTATTTAAAATTTCCGTGGGATATTATCAATTATTAATTACCAATTTGTACAAGACGTTCACCGTTGTGCCAAAAATAACTTAACCTTTATGTGTGTAATTTAATAAATGAGTGTTGCCACACTTCTTTTATAAATGAGTGTCGCCACACTCTTTTATTAAATTACACACAAAAGTTACTAAATTAAATATTAAAACTTTGTGTCACTTTGCTTGTCTTTTTTGAACTGATTTCATTTGAGAACATACTTTAATTAAAGTGTTTTTATACTGCCTTAAAAGTATACGGCCTAGTAACAGTTTGGTCGCAGCCATAGAATAAAGGTCACCTTTATTCTAAATTAATAATAGTTAATGCAAAGTTTTTGCGTAAATTCCGAATACCTTTATGACTTAAGAGCGAAACCAACAGTAGTGACGTAGAGTAAACAAATGTAGTTAATCTGGTTTGTAGGCAGCGATCAAATAATTGGCGCGCTCGGGGTTGTTTGCCTCGCCACGCCAGCGCACGCGCGCCACACGTTATCATAATTGCACCGCCACTCACCATTCAGCAGACGACTCACTGAACCGATTCGCATAACCACACCGATGACCAACACCGCATAATATTATCATCTCACTACTGTACAAACAATCAAAATTAATGTTCTATTGGGCGTGCCGATATCAGCACAGCTTGCAGTTCACTACGAACTATTTGAATATCTACTAACGTGCTTGGAACTCGCTAGATGCGATAATACATACTAAAGTGGCCTAACTATCCTATTGTACTGGATTTGATGGTGTGTTTGTATTAATTAGCCCGAGTGTTTAGTATCTATCTGAATATCTATTACTTTATGACTTTAACAAGCAAAATTTAAATGAAAATACACGGTAAATGAACGAAACATGTAATATCAAACATGGTAACTGAACATTGTTGAACAGCGCCCCGATATTAAATGCACGGCTTTATAACAATATATTACCGTAGTGATTTGTAACAGGCGTCATTGCCGGTTTTACGATAATATTTGCAAATTATCCGTATAACAGCCGTAACAGTGATTTTGCGGTTCACGGGCTCCGTTCGAGCCTATAATAAAATATTTATTATCTGCCGCCGCACCAAATGATAGTGCCTGTTACACACACCAAAGTGAGCTGCGGTACTGTAGAATGTATAACTAATTTGGATGTTAGCCTCCCTATACCTAACAAGACGGTAATTGTAATAATATGGGAACATAATTAGTACCTACACATATGCTAACCGCAGCTACGTTCTAGTGCCGCTTTCATGTGGTTTATACACTAATTTATAGTTGACGTCTACTGGGACGTCCACTCTTACTTAGATACTGTGATTAGATGATACTGAAATCAAGACAGCAAATAAGTATTTGAAATTATACAGCGTGGCAGAGATGTCGACGCACAACCTGTTCCTATGGATTCATTACATGATTGCAACCCGCAGCGTTGACATTTTTCGTCAGTTATTAAAAAAAATAGCTTTTTCAATAAAACAGCAGATTTTTTTATAACCGACGAAAAATTTCTTTGTTAGAAGGGTCTAGAATCATGTGCTGAATTCAAGGTTGCCGTTTGCGCGTCGATATTGCTGCCAACCTTTATTTATACTAGGTCTGATTTGTTACAATTACCTACTTTTCAAATTCGTTAAAGTCATAGAAAAACGACTACCATAAATTAGCATCGAACCCGATGTTTACTGGCTCCAACAAAGCGACTACAACCAGTTCCCATAATTTCCCGTCTATATATGTAAAATTAGTCACTTTTATAGGTCGTAAAATAGAATTATACCTACACTGCATCATAAAACCTATGTTTTGCATAATTTGTTTAGTCGTTTAGTGTCACGAATTCGCGATAGGCGTTTGTAATGTTAGTGTTTTGTTGTAAAAAACCACAGAAAACGAGGCATCCAGTGAAATATGAACGGGGAATTTATTTATAGTATCTGAATGGTAACGTTTGTGTGCTAATGACTAAGCACTTGACTAATGACCGAGAAGTGGTGCGCCGCAGACGGTCAGTTCATTAATTACATTCAAGTTAAATTACTAAAGTACAGGACACTCCGAGCCTCAACTAGCCTGCTCCAAGATTGTTCGCAACTATGACGCTCTTAATATATATGTTACCAGCGCGGCAGCTATATTATGTAATAAGGCACACAAGTTTCAGAAACACGACAAGTTTAAGAGGTGGGATGTAGGGTTAAAACTTCTATTATAACAAACGGATACGTAGGCGAAGAAGTCATAAACTTAACTTCTTAGAAAACCTTATCAATCAGTGCTAACAGTCCTAACACGACTTTCATGGAAATATTTTTTGCAAAAATAACATCAAGTTTGACAACATGTTCTGCCAGTGAACATGTTGTTTATGAAAACGAATATTTTTCCCTGAAATTGTTCTTGTGCCTCTTATTTCACGGCTTCGGTTGTATGAAAAGCCGGGTATATGAAAAGTTGGAAATAAATGTGAATAAATATGATTGTTTCTAGATACAGTAGGCATACTTAATATTGGTACTTGGCTTACTGTTGGTATTTTTGCAACCTCTAACAGTTTTCGTCTTCTGAAAACTTTCATATTTTCTTTGTTTCAGGTGGGTTTAGTCTAAAACGTCAGCAACGAAAAATCCAGCAGTCATTTAAAACTTCGTAGGTCGCAAAAAAATGCAGTATACTGATTTTTTGGAATGCTGTTAGTTTGCAGCTTCGAAAGACCCGTGCTAACTACGTGGTGCTCGAAAAACCTCGACATTTTCGCACTTCTTCCAGTTTTTATATTATAACAAAAATGATTTAATTCAGACATTACAGTCGATACATTGTTAGTTAGTAACAATTTGTGCATAATTTGTGTTTTATCTTCTAAAATGTGCATTCAATGGAAAAAGTCATTCTATACATGTCTACGGTGACTGGCGTGTTAGTTTATACCCGATCAACAGGTAATTTGAAAAAGTTATGACTCAATATTTGTATTGTAAAATGTTAATTTGACATATCACTCGATCATTCATAATTACATTCGAACAAAAACTACAACTGTGTAAGAATAACTATGTAAGTAACTGTTTGTTTATCCATAAGTTTAAAATAGTTTACAAACAGGTACGTCTTCAAAGGCGTCTAACGTCAAGGTTGATTTTAAACGCCTTACGGTTCTAACACACACCGTTTCAAAACTTATTACTTACACGCTAAAAGCTATATTACAACTTCAGCGATGAATACATTAGTATAATATGATTCCAATATGAAGTAATATCAACATATCGTACGATTACATCGAGTGGAGTAGATATACGTGTATGTTACTCATCACTTAACATCACGTGGACGTGCGGCTGCAAAAGTAAACCACATTACAGGCGCGCGACGCGGCGCCGCCCGCTCCGCGCTCGTACGTTACCAATAACGTTTATGGGCTTGCTCTACACTGCCGTATGACTGCTCGGCATACATATTGACTCATACGACACGCTACAACACGACCACTCGAATATTTAGTCATGTAAACCCCACATTCAAACGTATATCGACGATTTCTCAGACTCGCAATTCATATTCTATGATGAACTTTATATCAACTTGGCGACAGATAGAAAACAGTTCAGTAATACCAGTTTTACGGTACCTTTAAAATAGAACTATAAAACAATTGACACGAATAACCGAACTTTATGAAGCACATTAAAGAATTTATGGTGCTTTCAAAAATTTAACCGTGATTATGTCATCGTACAACACAGGTAAAAGTGTAAAAGTGATGTGCTCGATCAGTTACAACGACCAATAAAGTATATTCGGACGGTTCTAGAATGAAACGTTACTTTATGGAGCAATAAACAGGAGCACTCGTTTAGTGGAGACCGCAGACCCAAAACATAAATACGTGTACTTGTAATATTTCTACTTGTTACACACTATAATGTTCGTCCCTTTACCAAAAATCTTTTTAAGAGCAGTCAACACCACCCCGCACATATAATACCTACATCAACAACCCTTTCTGTTCTTAGAATAGCAACACTTTGACGTCAGAGCACACATTCAAGTACCTTAAAAATATATATCCCAACGTGTGCACTTTTTGTGTACATAGGTATATAAACAATTAGCAATTTTCTCACGACGCGTTAAGAGAGGCGGTAAAGGTTAAAGATGAACATCGTCGTCAGTAATTACCAGCGCCCGCACATTGGCATCCAAACAAACTTCGCTCGAAATTTGTTCTTACAAGATTTCCTCTCCTAATGACTCTCATAACAAATAAAACTTGATTATCAATTGGCCTACTTAGACAGAATTCTCGAAGAACTTGATCAAACTATGACGAAGGCAACAGTCCCGGGGAAACGTAAATTAAATTGCTCTCTCCGCACACTAATTTGTGAATAACTATATTTTGGTGACATTCTGAATTGTTTTCCTATTTTAGTGCGCTCTTCTCAGTTGAGAATCGTCGTCATATTGTCATGGGTATCTTTAGAGCTTATTCGTACTTTGTGCAACAAATGCCTGACAACAGATAACAGCGCTTTTCAGAAGTTTCTGCCGTTTCATTCATGGCATAGATTCATGGTAAAGTTAGCCTTATCATAAATAGTTTACAAACTCATAAACTGCATGGACGGAACACGGAAATACAGTGGAGAAAGAGATAGAATATATACATACTTGGAAATATACAGTTACCTACGAAGTACGTTTATACTTACGTAGGTAGTTTGTTGCTCGAATTTAACATAATTACGTTTACTTCTTATTTTTCTTAATAAGAATCTCAGTAGCTGGCAAAAAAGATATCTAAAGGCAACAAGCTGGTTGCCACGACTGCCGTGGTAATGATAGTGAAAATATTATAATAAACTAGAATGTACGACAATGACGTTATAAAACAGAAAAACAACTTAATAACGTTTTAACATTTGTGCTCTTTTTTTTTTCAAGAAAATGTACCTATCTACAATCTTAATTAAGCCATGTTTGTTAAAATTACATTTAAATAATCAGATTATAGCAAAAAAAGACTGTTAAGGTACTAAGATCAAAGCAATCAAAGGAACATAAAATAAGTTGCCATAAACCATCTTAATAAAACACACCTGATACGGATCGTTAAATAAAGAAATAATTTTTCGTAAAAGTGATCAAGCTGTGACAAAATTAAGGAGAAACAACAGGAAAACTGCTGAGTAAATAGAAATCACAAAATTTTCTCAGAACACAATGGTTGGCGCTTCAAATGAATGTGCTAGTCACAAAAACAAGGGTTCATGTTTTAAACCAGCGCCGCTCCCCCTCATGGGATAATGTGTACGGATGCAATAATCATAACACTTAAAGTGACTCAGTTCTGCTATGGATTTAATAGACTGAGGTTCTAAAGCTGAGCAAACGGGAGATTTCACAAAGGAGCTTCATACAGCGGGCGCGTTGCGCTGCGGCGCGGAGCGCCCGCTGTGCTTTTGTTTTGGTTGTTCTGCATTGCATGAATTGTATTGTATTTCATACTAGCTGATCCGACAGACGTTGCACGGTCCAAATTTCAAGATTACATTAAAAAATCCCATATAAAAAGGACTTTTAGTTTTTCCCGAAATTTAACATATTCCGGGAAGCTTTTCCAATTTTTGTCTCCATAAAAACCTAATCTGGACTATCACAAACATTTTTAAAACAAATCAGTGCAGTTACAAGTGAGGCACAGCATTTCATTTTTATTAAATAAACTAGCTTCTACCCGCGACTTCGGCCGCGTCAAATTTCTTGCTCCCCCGTCGCGTCGCATCGCATCACCCGCCCGCGTTATTACTATTACTTCGATTTCGCTTAGTGCTCTTTCTGACTTTAATCTATTTACTTAGCCTTAACCTTCCTTAAGAATTAGACTATAAAATGCGAAAAGTATTTTTCAAATCTGACTTGTAGCTCCAGAGTTTAGTGCGTTCAAACAAACAAACTATTCAGCTTTATCATTATTATTATAGATAAATAAATGCTTAGTCAATAAACTTGTATAGCAGCGGAACATAGTATTTGCGATATGCTACAATCGCCGCGGATATAATTGCCATGCCGCGCCACACCTCCCTGCCCTTGTGTAGCTGCTCCCTAAGTCTTACAAGCACAAGCATCGGATGTTCAATTCCAATAAGGTAGGGATTACTTTTGTGAAATTATATCAGGAAGTAGTACAAATGAATTGACAATGTCTGCTGAAACCAATCTGCAAAAGCATTGTTCAAATATGCAGTATACATGATACTTAGTGGAAATAAGCTGAATAACGCGATGCAGTGATCATCAAATGATACACGTTTCTTTCCCCCCTTGTCCCTTAGAAATTCTAAGTATTATTGGTACAGTCAGAGAAAGTAACTGTTAAGCAAGTAGACATAGACATAATTGACACACTACGTCAATTTGCCGTGTTAAGGCCATTTCATACAATTTTAAAAGAATAACAGTTGTGTTTAAATATAAGGTGGTAGTCAATCTGCTTATAATTAATTTCCATTCACTCCATGTTTACTCTTTCGTGATTTCTATAGAAACGCGTTTACGCTCGCGAGTTTGCTGCTTGGGTGACGCCAGTTTGCCTCGACGTGTCGTGTCATCTTAGTTACGCGAAACGTTGGGATTTTAAACTTAATGGAACAACTTTGCGTCAGACATTGTCACAGCCGGTGTACCGGTGTGCTGGTAGTTGCTATGCAGATCCCGCGCTCCGTGATTAACATCACACTATCTTAGCGACGTGCAATGAACTTTGATACTTAGAAGACGTGTGAATTCAAAATAAATACCACGTCAGCGTATACAGGGTCGCAGGGACATCGACATGCAAACTGTAACCATGGATTCAGTACATGATACTGAACCGCCTGCGTTGAAATTTTTGTCGGTTTAAATAAATAAATAACCGTCCCATACATTTTGACCGTGTAAGTATTACCGTTCTATGAAACACCAGATTTTTGAGTTGGCTCAAGTTACAGCTTACACGTCGATCGTGTATAGAATCGCGCGTGTCGTACTAATTGTTATGAGTAATGGCTGATCTTTGTACCTCACCATCGTTATTTGTTCAAAATCTTGTCCATATATTCTGTTTGTATACAAATAATAAATTTAGTTCCGTATTAGAGCCTATTAAATCAGGCATAAAAGAATTTTGGAGACTTGTCATACTCTTGCCAAACAGTAGGTCTGTAGACACAATTATGTAGTTTCAATATAGCAATAGGCCTTCATAGTAACATTAGAATTACAAGTTAGTAGCAAAATAAAATTAACGAAAGACTTATAAAGTAAGCTAGTAAACACTACTAATAAAAGACGAACATTTTGATTCAAGTCGGGCTCTACTGACTTTCCCAACACCGTCCCAAGGTTAAACGTTAATGCGACTTTATAAATCACAGATTGTCGCATTACTTAACCTTGGTAGCACGTCCAATTCCAATTGTTTTTAACGGACATTTTATTAACGGACGGATGTCAAGTGGCCTCCTTTACCAGAAGGCGGATTAGGGTGAAATTTAAATTTTTTGTAAAGAAAAATGCAAAGGATTTTCACGTTGCTAGCCCATATGAGAGAAGATAAAAGAACAGTTCCATTACTGCGAGAATAAACTGACATCTTTCACATTCACTTGGAGTAACGAGGTTACGCGAGGGTTAAATTCAGGAATCAATTATCGCACGACGCAGGCGGCGCTGCATGCCGCCCATAATTCATAAGACGACCTAAAGAACTCTCTCTTGGTATGTACTTAAGACTTGCTATATGTACGAACATTGTGAACCTCGCTTTACAAATATAAGGCTGTGATTTTTTAAACATATTTTTATTAAATATTCCTGTGTCAATAACTACTTTATTTAACAAACCCTTAATTAAATTCGAAGCAACAAAGGGCTAACTGCCCCAGTGGTCAGCTCTATATGAGGTACCGATGAGTACCTACCTATACCTATGTATATGCTTACATTATTCAAAGCAATTAGAACCCGTCCCTTTTTAGTGGCCCATTAACAAAACCGTGGTTCACGAAAATTTTCATAATTCTATTGTTCACCAAAAATCTCCACGAATAATTTCTGAGGACAATGAATAATGCAGTTTAATGTTCGTGTTAAAGTAGGCACGTCAAATTTTTTTTATAATTAATTATTTTACCTACAATGGCATAGATATGCAACATAAATTCAAGGTGAAACCATCTCATTTCAAATTATAAGTTTCAATGGTGGCCTACACACTTGCTACAAAAAATCGTAGCAGAATTTAATGGCTCTAGTTCAATTTTACGGACAATTTATAAAGCTTCCTCTAAATGAGGACATCGGATATCACATTTTTTTCAGAAAAACCAACAGAACTCTTACGAAGTCATGAAATGTGATCATAAATTTTTAGGGAACCTCGAGCCTAGCGAAACGAAGTCGCAAAAATTCTTATCTTTATGGACACAATTTTAAGGTATTCGGATACCAGCGGCGCTTGTATTATGAGTGAGTAAAACATCGGACGCGCTTCGTACATAAATACTGATACGAATACTGACAAAGCCTAGGATTTTATTCATACTCTTTTGTTGACATTATTTATGAGCATTGATTTATGGACTATATTTTCCAAAAATAACCTTAAAATAAGGCACGTTTTGCTTAGCCTTACAATAAGTTAGCTGCAGTCGAGCAACTTTCAAATGAAAATATGATTTAAATAGGTTATTGAAACATGTCTTACACGAGTCGGGTGACTTGGAAAAGTTACCCCATTATTTACGTACGCCAATGCGAATGTGAATAAACAGCAGAGGCACGCGTGACTTGAATGAATAGACATAATATTCACAAGGACGAGATACTGTGAAAGTTTTACGTCCCGAAAATATTTATATTTTATTCAATACGATACCTTCTTGTGATGCTTTGTTTGTAAAACAGGAAATTTTTAAACAAAAATTCTCACTTATAGTACCTAGAAGTTATGATCTTTTTATGTGTGCACTTTTGTAGCGAAATGACTTTCTGGATTCGTTAAAGTAATTGTCAAAGAAATGTATAAAAGGATTCTTTTTATACTTTTCCCTAACGTTTTTGATCTTTTTATACATGACCTTCATAAAGGACAACGCTGGAAATAGCTACATAAGGGTCATACACACAAAACCTCAACCATTCTTTTGCTTTTTAATTGACATTTGAAACATTGAAAGTTCGCACAAAATTCAATGGAAGCGATAATTTACTCAATACAATTCTTTATTGCATTATGTTTTACATAGATGGTATAACCAAGTAAAAGATCAACATGGACCCTGTCGGGCACAGCAAAATTAGGTTAAATTATGTAGAGCCAACAATTCCGATAATTAATTGTTGAATGTTTGCTTTTTTTTTGTTTTCAGGAATGGTATCCAGTAGTTGGATGGTAAGCAACATTGATATCATAATTTGTTTTGTGTGGTTGAACCTGGCACAGGAGCGTAGGGGTAGACACAAACCGAGAGAGTAGGTTGTTTCTCTGCTTTTCCATTAGCGATACAATACTTAGTCTAAGCCAGGGCCGGATTGGCCACAGTGTAGCAAATGCTACAGGTCCCGCGCTTGAAGGGCCACGCCTGCCGCTCTTGAATGTACAAAACAACAAGACATGGTGCTTATATCATCGTTAGGTCCAATGGAATACTATTATGTATGTATGATTTTATAGCACATGTGTGAGCACTATGTACATACTATAAAGCTATTATTTACTGGGTACTATAGAGATATGAGGAACAGGATGTAAAGTTCACTCATCCTCTATAGATAGGGTCTGGGAAAGGGTCTGATCAGGGGTGAGCTGAATGGTGCTAATCCATGCATCATGTTCGTGAACGGGCGCCGCCAGTAGGGAATGGTTATCTCTTAGCTGTCACGGCTTATTTTCATTTAATTTAGTATTTAAATTGTTTTTTTTTTTAATTGTGTCACGGACGCTTTTAACGTTCTGCACCGTTCTCATGTATCTATGTAAATAATTTTAACATGAATGATGTAACCATATTTTGATTTAAAAGAGTGTCCGTGGAGTTTCTTTCCTGTTCTTCACCATAGAGACCTACCACGCTTTGGAATCGGCAACTGGCTTCATTTTTCTGACTGGCCAACCCCTTAACAATTCAAAAGTGCCTATGTTTGGTTAATTTGAAATAAATGCTTCAAGTTTGAGTCAAAAGAAATCTAACCTCTCCGAAACGGGATGCCAAATTTCGAGCTCGCTTCGATCGCTCTTGCATCTTAGTTTCTCGTAATTCTTCAGATTTTCTGCATACGTCGACAAAGTAACTCCTATTTATGTCTAGTTCACCGTTCCAGAACCAATAGGAGTATTGTTTCTCCTATTCTGGAATGGTTAAAAGAAAACCAAGTTTCCGAAAGGTCACATCTACATCCAAGGTTCACATCACCGTTCAATCACTATCAATAATGTTGGATTTGACTAAATTACCTGTAGTTATGATGATGAAGAAAGCAATTTGGTTCAAGTTAAGGAACACGAGGAAAAAAGTTAAGGAACACGAGGAAAAGAAATTATTTGATCATAAACGTCGCTTCGCCTAGTTCTGTTATAGCATGCAAAAGAAAACTAATTAGTAAAAGGACTGTTTTATTTTCTTACTTACTTCAAAATCTAAAAACAAACCTAGTTCTATCATGGGGAAGGAGGGTACAAAAATTTGCACCAATAAATTAATTATTTGTTTATTAATAATTCATTTAAAATCAGAAAATTAATTTCATTTTAAATCCATTTCTATTTTTGTTAAACGTTTGCGTTTTCGTTACGTTTGAAATGACAGAGTAGGAGTGTCAACAACAACCGGTCGATTCTGTAAAAATGTCACCGTGAAAATTCAAGTGAAGTGAGCTTGATGTGAGTTGTCAGTAGTGTCAATCCCTAGCATTATTTGGAATGACAGCTCACTCCACGCTCACTTCACCTAAGTTTTCACGGTGAGATGATTACAGAATCGCACTGCAGAAGGCCAATTCTCGTAATTTACAACGTTCAACATCTAGTTGCAGTCTCATCTCAGCGACAAACAAATGTCAAAAACTTGTCAAAATGTAAGGAAATTAGAGATATTTTTGACAGATTGAACTGAGATAAACGTTCTTAAAATCACGAGAATTGCCCCTCTGGTACTATAATAGTAAAAAACAAAATCTGACATAAATGTCGACAGGGTGAGACGATTCCCGCCTTACTGCACGAAATGTCGCTCGAGGTGTTTATTCGATTCGTTTTTCAATATACGAGTACTTTTGAGTATAAAATGCTTAAGGTACTTGTGTAAATGTAAATGAGCATCTAGCTAGATTGACATACTATCAACTTTCATCCTAATTTAATTTTGATACCTGTTTATACAAAATTATGTTACACGGTAAATATGTTGAGTTTTCTTATATTTGAGTACAGTTTTCCTCAACGTAGAAATCGGTTTTTCCATTACAAGTTAGGTTAGTCGTAGTCGTAGTCGTCGTAGTTACTACAATCTGTCAAATTTCTTTAATAGATTCTCAACTTTATCGCTAGAGCAATAAGGTTCAAGGTTGATTGGGGAAAAATGTCAGTTTCGGGTAGCTTGACCTGCTGTACCTACCACACTACTGAATTATTACTATTTTGTTTACACGCAAATTCATTTTCAATATCTTTTGTCACCCTCTTAATCTTTTAGTTCTCAAGTGAAAAATAAATCCCTTCAATTGCATTGTACCCCACATGTTCAACTTCGTGTCTAATAGGTATATCAATATTTTTCATTGCTCACAATCACAAGACGCTTTGTCCTAGAATTAGCAATAGAACGTATTTACGAAGATCTTCGGCTTACAGATTAATTTACATAATTTAAATATATATCTACCGTACCACCAGATTTGTTTCCGATTTACGAACATTACCATAATGACTTTTAAAATAACTGAGATCATCCCTAACTGTTTGAAATTAATATTTTTTTATGGAGTGTTTTAAGGTTTTATTTGTATAATCGTTGGCGTGATGTCTTGTATCAGTAGAGATAATCTAGTCAAGTGTACGTAGGTAACATGTGTTGTCGGGGAGGCGGTAGCGTTGGTGGGCCTCGGTGAGTATTATCGTCCCTGACGCATTCATTATTCAGCGCCGAATGGCGATCGGAACCAACGCGCCGACCTGTTCGCATATTCCATTCATTCGCTCCTTTTGCCAATTCACTCTTTAACACCTTCTTACGGTTCGATTCACGAGCTGAATAAAATAACGAAACCTCATGAGAGAAGATTGAATGCTCAACACGACGAGCTCGTAACTAATCGCGACTTTAAAAGCGGACACGAATTTTGTTATAATTAAGTTAACAACGAAACTGGCAGGCTCCAGCTTTATTTCAAGAGCCTTTTCATTTTCTTCTGTTCCCAAATTAATTACCACAGTTTTTGTTCCGAGTGCCATTAAATCATCTAGGTACCTACATACTACCTACGCGCTAAGCGAAGTATTATTTATTGAGTTTGGAAATCCTAATCAAAACTCAATTACAATCGTTCTTGGCTCTTAGACCTTAGTGCCCTTCACAAAGTACCCTTATACAAGAAAGGGACCGAGGTCAATATTTCCATATTAATCATAGTGGACAGGCTCCTTGGTAACCGCTGTACGTTATTATTATCCACAGATACTACTTGTCCAACCGATTTAATCAAACAATCGTCGATAAAAATTGAGAAAATTCCTAGAAATAAGCTATTGCAAAAACTGAAGTTGCTTTTCTTAACAACCACAAGACAGATGACACAAAACTAAGTTTATGCCAATCCTCCTTTTACAATACCTCGCCCTGTTTGCTATTAGTTTTAGCAAACATATAATTGAATGAAATGCATTACACGCAGAATTTCTAATTTGTTTCACCACACGATAGGGTCATAGCACTTTGAGAAAAGGTCGCTGCCGCAGCATACGAACTTGTCGGAAGGTCGGGAAACGAATTTTTAAAGTACCCTGTGGTCATGAGAGACGTGAGGCGAATCACGGCCAGCCCTCGCCCTGCTATCTATTTGTTCGGCGAAATTTTCTAAAGATACGTACCTAAACTCGTAATTTTCACACATAATTGAACCGCGAGCGTCATCGCACGATTTATTTTGTGGACATGCTCGGGGTCTCGTCTGAAGATAAGAACGTCTTCAAACAGATACTGTTCAGTAACGCAACTGATGAAAACTTGCCGCTCCCTAGGGCGACCTCTCTTTTATTTCTCCAAGTTATAAAAAGTAATGAGGTATTTTATGTCTATGGCTGGTGCGTTCTATTGTTCGAAGTTTTCCAACCGAAACGGGATTCTTAAATAGATATTTTTGTCCGAATGTCTTCAAAGTTTATTGTGTTTATATTACTAATACCTATCTATAAACATGTAAAAAAAGCAACTCTAGTAGGAAACAGATTTTCTAGTGAAATCCCTAGACTTTTACTAGCTTTAAAGACCATTTATCTATCAATAACATGAACGTACAGAAGGCAGAGTTGGCAATTTGTCTTTTTTTGCAGATCCCGGCGGGTGAGTCATCGCTCGATAGTAGTAACTTACTACACATGAATGGTTCTCAATACTTTCCAATACTGCGCCTAATTGTGTGACTTTTCATTTAGTGTCACTGTGTTCATCTTAGCTGAAAGCTGGATCAAACATTGCTATGTGATCATTACTGTTCGCATGTTGATATTTAACGTTTTTATTCAGGACTGTGGTTAATCATGATGCCAAAAACGACTGATCTAATTATTTCTACAGAAAAGGTTGAACGGTTCATTTTAGAAACCGAACATAACACGATTAATCTGAACGACACGTACAAAGAGGTAACGTCTAAAAAGGTCGGTTGAGGCATGGCCGACACCAGTCGTGTAATCCGACGCTAGAGCCAGTGTCCGCTGTCCGCTGTGTCCGACACACACACCACCAGCGAGGCACTTCTCCAAGACATACGACACACGCATAAATTTTCACGCAAATCTGAACCCGTGACGTTTCTCTACAATGAATATTTTTAGGCTAACGAGTGTGTTATTGAAACAGACCCCTTTTCCGTCACAAAACACACGAAAACCTAGTGGACATTCTCCTTTCCTGTATAACGTAAAGCTAAATGAGGCAGAAATATTGTAGCTATATGTGTAAAATAAATGTGCTGGGAGATACTTAACATGTGACAAATGGCAGTACTTACAACTACTGCTGAATGTGTTTGTATGTCTGTGTAATTTACTGACATGATAAATTAGTGTTGCTATTTTCTTGTAACATGGCCTAGGGGAGCCACCTACAGCGCAAATTGGTACCTGCATACCTGCTGTCATAGGAGTATACAAATGCTTTTACTTAATGTGTTAATGTTAAAGATGATCCAACGTAAAATATGGTAAGAGAGAGCAGAAAAATAATAGCCCATAGGATAGGATTAGAGGAATAATAAGGTAAAACAGCTTACTGTTGCTCATCATAAACAAATTAAACATACAGAACATATTATTCGTAGATAGTCTAATTACCAAACCTTCATAAAACTTTACTCCATATTGACGACAGTATAATCTTCGTGGATATAAGGAAGGAAAATATGCGGAAAAATTGAGTACTTAGATATTATAAAACCAGCTTATAACTTTTTTTGTTGAGCGCGTAGATAATAAGTTTTAAATAGATTATGTTACTTGGTTATGCTCCAATACCTAAATATATTAAGAGTTTGAAGCTTTTTTCCGATGGAATCCTTTTATCCGGTGTGCCTGAAGTATAGTAGAAAATGCTGCTAACCTAAAGTGCCAATAAAGAAGAAACTATCCAATGGTGCTCACTTACACTAAATTACAGGAGGGTTAGTTATCAGTGGACAGTAACGGCGGCAATATGTAATTGTAGTGTGATAAGAATAATGAATGGAGACGCTCGGCTGCTGAGGTGGAGCAGTAATTACCGCGACCGCGTCCGAGCGGCCGACACACGCGCGCCGCCGCACAGATAACGCACCCAACCCTTATCACTACACGCTCCTTACCGTTTGTCATAAATTTTATCACTCCGATGAGCGGACGTAAGCGAGACCTCTTTTTTCGGATCCTCTCCTCCACCGAATTAACGACCCGTGAACTCGTGAGCAACGCTCCCAGCGTCTGTTTTATTTTTTCAGTCACAAACACGATCACTTCAAAAGATTATCAGACACCGCATTTTTTATACTTTGCACCACCACACCAACTTTGAATTAGCTTTCAGACATCCTCTTAAATTTTAATTTAAACATTTATTAAAGTATGTAAATAAATAAAGTTTATCACTTTTTGAAATATGTCATTTCAAAGTCAAGATAATAAGTAAACGTCGTCGTAACTACAAGTTTTGAATAGTTTCGAAGTGATAACACTAGAGCAATTCCTTTGAGAGAGGCGATTTGAGGTTGTGCGAGTGTTGTCGCGCGTTGAATGTCAAACGTTGCGAATGAAGGTTCGCGTGGCGCGGAGTCGCCGCGGTGTCGGCAGTCGCTTGGCTGGCGGCCGGCTGCGGACTGCGCGGGTGGCGCTCGCTCGCTCGGCTCGCACCGCGCGCTCGGCGCACGCGCCCCGCGGGGATCGATACCCCCGGCCCAGTCCACCGCCGCGCCCACAGGGGCCGCCCACACCCACACCACCACACCACGCACATCTCCTCGTCAACACGCACACACACTACGCGCTGCTTCTCTCGCGAGCCTTGATTTTTTGAGTCTCCTCCACAGTCACCTTTTAGTCAAGTGCAAACTAAAACTTTGAGATAATGTAAACAGCCAGCCTTACAACAGTTTACAAACCAGTTACAAATTGTTCTTTTTGTCTAAATTGTACATTTTATTAAGTTATTGCCAACGTCCTAGACGTTTTCACCTTATGAATGTGCGTAACGATAAGTTCTACTCAAATAATAAAAATGAATAAAAAAATATACCGTCTCCTTTATGACGAGTCACGACTTTTCAGGCAAGGAACACGAAACAATCTTTAATATTACACAGAATATTAACATTTGTGCTCGAAAGCGTTCAGCTACTCCGTCCGATACTTACACCACCAGACGGTTCGACTTGTCGACTGCACGATATTATATCCTCTATTTTATCTTCGCCATAAACATATTGGTTTACTATGTACCAAATATAACATTGAGCACCACCATGTGTGCTCTGAATATTTGCCACGCAGGTTGCCGCAATATTTTATTTTTCAAGTGGTTGGGAAAGTAAGCTTAGATGGGATGACAAGAAAGTAATTACACTTTCCCAAAATAAGGAGAAGCCTGAAAGAATATACAACAACAAACGTTGGCGATCATATTTATGTGTAGGTACTAAACGTAGTCTCGCGCCCAACCTTGGTTAATTCCATTACCACCTTTCTGTTGGTTACCATTTTCTTTTATGTGCTCCTCGTACGTACCTCGTAATCTCGTGCGACTCGCGCCAGTTGCAGGAAGTGACTACATGAAACAAACGCGTGCTTACATTTTCATGTTTAAGTTGGTAATTGGCTTAATTTATTTACGCTTTTCTCCCTCTTCTCAAGCAAAGCTTACATAATGCCATCACAATACTATGGAGAGCTTAAAAACAAGCGCTAGTCATGATTAAATATAATGATATCATTTAAAAGAGTGTCCATGGAGTATTTTGCCCATTATTCTTCATCACCTGCTACGCTTTGGAATGGGCAACTAGCTTCATATTTCTGACTGACCGACTCCTTGACAATCAAAAGTGCCTGTGAATGGTTTAATTAAAATACATCCTTTCGGTTTGATTCAATAATGAAAAATAGCTACACGGATTGTAGGTACCCATCGGCTCTAACATTACGTGTCACCATCAATTTTCAGGGACGCAGCTCGGCCCCACGTCACGCATCTATTACGATAACTTATTACGTTACAGTTATGTCTGTTATTTATTCATACCCTATGACTTAGGAGTATCTCGGTATTACGTCAATATTGGTAAAGTAAATGTAACCGACTAATAGTTATTTATGTATTAGTGCGTTCCGCGAGTCGCTCGTAGGAAAGCAATCCGAATTTATTGCGCGCTCAATCAGCTCCCGATAACCGCTCCCTCCACCGCCGATACACCGTTACACTAAATCGGATAGCAAGAAATCAGTCTCGTGAAGCTTCGCGTTCCTTAGATTTCGTTTAGCGACCAAAAAAATGAAGTAAACCTCGGGATTCTAAAATATAAATCTAGAAGTTTCAGGTATTAAACATCCATCGTTATTTAATCAAATATGAAAAGAAATTGGTGTAAAAACATTGGCCAGTCAGCAAACTGGTAGCAGAGTTACCTGCACCCTAATGCGTAACACACTATCAATCACAATCTGAATCATTTTGAAGGATATTGCTAATCCATGGCTTCACATTTTCGAAATATTTATCTGTTCAACAACGTAAATAACGCAATGAATGTTGTTGAACTGTCAAAATTAAAGCCGTTGCTACTGTTAGTGTGTTAAGTTATTACCCCGCGGCTTGCTCCGGACGTAGAAGGTACAAAGTATGTTCACTCATGGAGGCTATTTTAATTCGTTGCCAAATAAGTCTATGAGCACGACGCACCCGTGACGCTGCCGGCTGTCACTAACCTCGGCTATTCAAGCCGATATGGGTTAGGTTGATGGGTATTCCCAACATCCGTCAGTAGAGCGGACGTCGTAGGTCAGTAACAAATAACAATGCACTCATACAATTTTGGGGAAGCATAACGTTTACCGCTATAGACTTACAAAATATGCTAACAAATAGATGTGTGAGTAATCCTATGATTCTAGGAATTTCAAGACATAAGTTTATAAGATTAACTTTATAACTTTTGTGTGTATGTAATTTCAATTTGTGTTCTGACTTCTAATTTATAATTAATACACATAACTAGTATATATATTATACTTCAAATACATAAACCATGAATTTCAACACATTTTAATTGTGTCAGAGCGTTGTTGGCACTTATTCGGAAATGATAGCACTCAATAACGGTTACATATGACATATAAAAGAGATGCGATTGACTTCATAAAAAGTTCAAGAAGTCATAAGAAGCGAAGTATCAATACGTTATCGTAACACATCTCAATCGTGAGTAACATACCTAATCAAGAAGTTTTGATCAATAAATATCGCAGCAAACTGTCCCGTAAAAATCACAAAATATTCATCGGGGCAGTGAGGAGGCACGCGGGAGGCGCGGCCCTCCGCATTACTCTGACAAAAACCTCCACTAAACCAGAAAAAACTTCAATTCAACTGCCTGAGGAGTACATAAAACGTGATGAAAGGACACCCTGGAGCCGCAGCAATATGAACACTATTTTTCTTCCGTTCGATAATCTTTTATACAGTATCTCAGACCGGATAGACATTCCGGCCGGCGGGCTTGTTATTAATTGAGAAGCACTGAACTTTATGCTAAGAGTTTATTTTACAATTCAAGAAAATAATTAATCTTTGCTTTATAAGTAAGATACTATGTTCTGTGTCTAAGAGCAGAGATAGGTTGAGCGACGTTTCCAACAATTATCTGTTGAAGACATTTTTAATTGATGTTTATTTCATTAAAGTATTTAATAAGCTAGTTTTTCTATTTGGTTTCAATGCTTGCGTAACTATGCTCGACCGTCTCCGAATCTGCTGACTAATATTTAGAGTAAGAGCAAGTGGCATACATACCTACATTTTTAATTAGAATTAATATCTACTCAAAGCCTATCAGTCATGAACGATCGATTAGAATAAACACCATTCACACATGACTTCCTTTTAATATATTTCGTTACGTACCAACATGTAAAACAGTTTCAAACACATATAACTGATTTAGAGGAATATCACGGAGCGCATTTTTCATACGACTAAACAGAACACCTGTTACCTACCTGCGCACAAACAAGGCACAATTGTCATTTAATTTAGACACGTCATACGTTGACTGTTGACTCATTAAAAAGCTATATTAACCCTTAAAAAAGGAGGATATATGGTTGCGTCACTTCATAGACGAATATTTATGTGCTTGCGAGTAATTTATGCGTTTCTCATTAAACCAGACGAATGACTGTGATGCGAGGGACGAATATTTCATGTTTTTTTGCAGCGATGCTACTTTGTTTCAATTTTACGATGTAGAATAAACGAACGAATAAAAATTCTATTTATTAAAAGTAACATGCCATTTTCTATATTAGCAATCTTCTAAGCAGTAAAAAGTTTATGTCGTATGAATTATACATACTTAAGTACAATTTTTGAATGAAAATGTCTTATTCCAGCATGAGGCTGTAAAACACAGTAGGTATAGGTACATTATATATGTCTAGATCTTGGTACAAGAAACTGTGAATATCACTTACATAAATAAACTGATGGCTTCCCACACACTATACAATCTGCAAACAAAAATATCAACCTAAAGGTGCTAAAAATAGAATAGGACAAAGTTCAAACACTATCCCAAACACCGGTATGGACGTGACCAGGATCACTAGGTATACAGATCCACTCTTTTTGCGCACTCCGAGGACACATGTAACATCTGGCTGAACTTACAAGGTGAGATGCTAAACATCGTCTTTATATTTTCCAATGCGACCCAAAAAAAATGGAAATCTAAAAATGATAGCGCTTCTTTCACGTTTTCGAGTCTCGAAATGTTTATCGCAAATGCGTGCAATATCATACATAATGTATTTTATTTGGAGAGTAAAATATATACTCTGGCTAGTTGAAACTCTCCAGAGATCTATTTTTTGAATGATTTATCTACCTTTTATTTGTTTTTTTAATGTTTTAACTCCTAATGGTCGATCTCGCATGCTTTTTTATGAGAATTCTCGTCATAGGTAAAGATTATCGAACTGTGTAGGTACTTGCTCTAGGTAGATAATAGTGTTGCTGCACTGCCTTTTAAGGAAAGTGCACCCTAGCAAATAGTGAAAACCGCTGCAAAGAGAAGTGAAAGGAACAGTGTTAACACAATTTCACGCACGATTAGTAACGATAGAGTTCGTCGGTCATCACTCATCAACCATCCAGGATCATGTATTCACATAGGTACATGATCCTGGATGGTTATATTATGTACATTATCAACATGTTATTTTAACAATGTTTCCAATTGTTACGTTCACATTGACATTTTATATCCAAAATTCTTGTCGCAAAAAAATGTTTATCGAATTTAGGGCCGATTATGCCAATACCACATAATTTTATTCGAGGAATGTTTTTGAAATTTTGACAGATATTTCATACAAAAACTGTCAAACGTCAATTTTATGGCTCGAATAAAAGTTATCTGGCGATGGAAAAATCAGCTCTTAATCAATGAAACTCTGGACTAACTAAAAACTCATTATGTGGCAGGTGTTTCGGTCGACGGCCAATAAAACAACTTTTATTGGTTTTTCTTTTACTGTTTACTTATTCCATTCTTTCGCCCTTAAACATATTTTGCTTCAACATTCAGTACAATGTTCATACCATGTCTTTAGAGATTTCCCTGAATGGGATTTTTTACCCAATAAATAATATTTTATCTTGAAAAGAACGGTGCCGCCGTAAAAAGCAACAACCTAAAAGCCTTAACGATAAAAAAAAACTAAATTGCGCCTTATTTCACACCTGTAGCTTTATAAAACGGGAAGAGCAACTAGATGAGAGAGTAATTAATTTACCCAGCTATTTTTAAAATGACGTGACTTTCGTCGGTAAACTCATAAAAGAAAATAACCGTGAAAACCTTAATGACAGAAATTGCCTTCCATTTTCATCTACGTTTACGGGTGAGAAAATCGTCTCAAATTTGATTTATGAGTTGGACAAGCAAATGTTGAATATTATGAAACCGCTGTTTATAATGTAAAGACTTACTGAAAGTAATAATTCTCAGGTCGATGGGATTCAAACGTTTCCCGGATCATTCCAGAAAGGAATAGGTATCAGTAAATATGGATAAAAGCTTTAGCACCTTCCCAGGATACCTGTATATTTGCCATGCGCATTTTATTTCAATCTATGGAACTAATCTAAGAAATGGATTCCACGTGGTGTGTTTTTCACCGTTTGTGCAGACGCAGACGCCATAAAACTGTGTATATTGTTTCGTAAGGCGCACAGTACCAATACACACAAAAAAAAATTGAATGAAATGTGGTCAGGTCTTTGAATTAAATAGCTAAACTTTTAACAGAGACATTTGTAGCGCAGATTCAATAGGTTCACGGCTTAGTGGATGACAAAAGCCACATTAGGCAGCTGCAGATCAATAAACAGCATTGGATATTAACTAGCGACGCGCGAGCGATGCACGTTTGCTACCGTCGCACATCACTGACTCTATTGCAGCGTCCACGAACATCATTCATTTTTCAGTCCATTTAAGATGTATTTCTTTTCATGCGACTCTGTTTCGAAGAAGGCTTTGTGTGTATTTTCGTTCGCTACTTACTTTCGGAAATTGGATACTGCATACGTGGCTCCCGCAAGATAAGTCGTTAAAATGCTGTATCTAGCTAAACAAGGTGAATAAGGTCGCTATCATAACGTTTTACAATAAAAAGGAGTATTAATTTAAAAATGTCGTAAAGGTGAGTTTACAGGTATAATATTTGCGTAGTCGCTGTAAGCATAACTGTAACGCAGCGAGTGCTCGGGCGATATTTGCCGCGTGCTCGAGTCGCGCGCTGTTTGCCAGACAAACACTCCTGGAGCGAACCCTCCCCCCACCCCCGCCGCGCACGCTAACCATCAGGCTATCACCTGTCGCGCTACTTAGCGACAAAGAATTTCACTTACTTCTATTTTGGGTAGGTATGGGTATATGGTTGTAAAACCCCCTTGTATAATACAAGGGTGAAAGTTGGTTTGCCTGTCATTCTGAAATAATATGGCACTTTTCACTAGTGTATTTTGAGCCTGAAGTTCTATTTTTATTTTTGACATGAAACATATTTAGTTCAACCACTATAAACTTATAAGACATAAGACGTTTATGATAATTCTTCTTTCAATTATTTGAAGGAAGACTTATCATAAATGTCTTATTTTTACGGTTTCTATCGTACTAATTACACAAACAGAGAACAAACCCTGCCGCGCAATAGCTGTTAATTTGCAACGTCGATGAATCCCTTTGTTATCAGTTATCACCATAGAAATATAAATTTCATATCTATTGTTATCACTTACAAATTCTGAATCACATTTTAGTTTTATTAGAAAGAAAACCTGAAATTTAACCCCGAAAACTATTCAAATAGTGGTTTCTATACTATTTGAGTCAAGTCTTATCTATTCAATAAAGTCTAGCTTCAAAATAATTTTCTTTAACAACATAGCGTGAAACTTGTGACCGCATACGAAATGAAATAACAAAATGTTAAAGTTTTTGGCACAAACTCGGTATGTTGTCCCGCTCGCGTTGTACCGACTTTCAGAATAACTTGAACATGTTCATCGCGATTTTCATGCTGATTTTAAAATTAAAGTACATAGCAAGTATGCTAGCATTTGTGTGTGTTTTGGCAGAGAATAATAGAGCAACCTATTTCATACCGCGGTTATTACTATACTAAACTATAGATATTACAACATGGTACAAATATTAAAAATCATGTAGTTAATTATTTGACTTGAGCACTTTGTTCGATACTGATAAAATTAATTAATTACTGCTATATATAGATATCGCACATGGATTGCTTAGTCGTCGTTCATCTGTTTTACATTACGAAGCGGTTTTGTAAAACAGTGATTTCGACAATCCATCTGCGACATATATATGAGCCTCTCGTCTTAAGACTATTGTTTGCAATAATAATTAAGCCAAATTAATAAAATAAGCCCCATTATTAAGGTACCATTATTACCTAAGAAAAATCATAAATAAATATATACAGGTAATTGATCAGAGTTCGCCACATCATAGCTCATTAACGTTTGTTATTAAAAACATGTTTATCATTCCTCTCTCCGGTAGACAATGTGATGCCTTTGGAAATAATCAGCCTCATCTCAAGTGGAATGTTTATGTGTTGGCGTAATGTTTGTAAGCAATCTGGGAAAAATGTACAGGAATCGACACAAGCGAAGGAATGCGACGCGCGTCGCCGCCTCGTCACTCTCGTTATTCCACAAACACAACACTTTCACACAACAACTGTTTCGATTTATTTCGCGCCGACCAAACAGGCCCACTTGACATCATCAATATTCGAGCTAAGCGCCAAACGATGGCGGTATTCATTTTTCATTTTCCTATCAACCACTTTTTGTTTTCATTACATTTATGTTCCCAGTTAAACTTTTTGTTACTTTAATTTGTTACTGTCATGCGGGTTTTTTGGGTATCGGTTCTACGTGTTAGTAACACCAATAAAAGCAGATCTTTTTAAAAAACGCAAACAAGTAGTGTATCTAGTTTACCAAAGCCCTTCAATTGTATGGATCAAATCTCATCATTATGATCATTATAAAGTCTATCATGATCTTCAAACCACTGGCCGCATACAGGGTGGGATTTTGAGACGGGACAGTAAGAGCAGGTACCTTAACTGTTGTTGCTACAGGAAAATGGTCTTAATTTAAGTTTTAATAACATTTTGATCGGCATTCACAGGTTTTGATAAAAATTACTTTCAGCAAGAAAATGGGCCATTTTCATAAAAACTTGTTTTGATGCCAATCGATCGATGGAGACCCTTTTTGACCCTTATAAGAAACATTTTTTAAGTATCAAAAATCAAAGTAAAGTAAGAAATCGCAAAAATCCTTCTGAAATGAAACTCCCAACTTACTTTTTCTGTAACTAAAATGGTTAAGGTCCCCTTGAGGGGCCCTTATTGCCCCATCTCGACACTCACCCTCTACATCTCTGTGACATGTATTGTGTAGTAAACAAAGTGCGGATAGCTCCATGCAGTGGCGTGATAACCAGGTAGAACCTGAATACATAATTAATCCCTCAAACTTTCCGTCTCTGGTAAACAGTTAACCAACTTAAAATGTAGGTTGCCACCGTACAGCTAACTCACCTTCTACTAACTACCTACATTTATGTAAAACTGAACACGAAAGTTTCACGCAAAACTCTCCGTTCGCGCTTTTTATAGAAAACTGTTTTAGAAAGCGTTCCGAAGATAAACTTAAGGGTTGTGTTCAAAATCGTACTCGAGAGAGACCAAACTACACACACGTTGTAAAGATAGTCGCGTCTCGGTACAGTAATTATAATATTCCCGCGCTCGATCGCTCGATGGCAAAGCTCTTGAGCCCACACAATGAGTACGCAATGCCAGTGTTTTACCGCGACACGTTTATTTTACTTTCTGGATCTCAATTCGTTAGGTAGGAGACAATGAAAGGAATAATTTGCCCATGAATATTAATGAACTAAGGTCCACACTCGTCTTGCCGCTCACGCTTTTACTGCGTATTAATATAATAGCTTCTCGTTACCTGCCAATAACGATAAATCCATAGTATTGATTTTACCTTTTGTTAGATACTTTTACCAAGCACTTATCGTAGGAAACATTTTTATATTTTACAGATGAAATGTCTTACGTCTGCATTAGCGTATCGAGAATAAAATACTCCATTGTGAAAGCTGATGCTTTCCACAAAGTAGGAAATTAAGGTGTATATAGGGCTCGTTGGCCTTGTGCATGTGGGCGGAGCTAAACGCTCTACTCCCGAAAACGTAAAACGCGCGCGGTGGCGCGCTGAACTAAAACGACGATCAAAGAGTATGCAGAGGCACAGACATGCCGCCCGCAGGTCGCTATTTTTGCTTACGATTCCAGAAGGGAATTGCGGATGCAAGTCTGATATATTTTGTATAGATTGATACGTATGTTACGTATATTTTAAACATTTTTCATTTAGAAATTTCGATTTTATTTAAAATCAGAACTTAGTTCCTGCGGGGGTAAAACTTTAAAAATTATTTCTTTGGTAGGAGGATTTATTACATAAAAATGAGATTTTATAAAAAATGTGATCCTGTTTCACCAATTTGAATTATTATAAATCTATACTTATAATAAATCTGTAGAAGTGAAAATTCTGTACATTGAAAATATCAAAAAAATAAATGGCAGGGGGTGTTACTAGACCGACACCGAACCCAAAAATGTGATTAAAAAATTTTTTGTCTGTCTGTCTGTCTGTCGGTCTGTCTGTCTGTCTGTCTGTTTGTTCAGGCATCACGCAAAAACTACCGGTTCGATTACGATGAAACTTGGTATAATTATTCTTTAATATCCTGGGCACCACACTGGGTACTTTTTATGCCGGAAAAGTATATACAATAAAAAACAAACTTAATTTTGCGGTTCGATCCCTAGACCCGATTACTGTTCCAACCGCAAATAATAAGTTTGTCATACGTTACGTCACCCGTAATGCACAGCTATTAATAATAAGTATGTAAAGTTGTCGAAAATTTACCACTGACGGGACAAAAAGGGGTAATTCAGTTTTTAAGGGGAGGATTTGAACTTGAAACTGTATGTTACATTTTCACGCCTAAACCACTGAACTTCTGATTTGGCATAGAGATAGATGGCATCCTGGGGAAGCACATACATTTTATCCTGTTAGCACGTTCCCGTGGGATAATTTCCGCAATCCACGCGGGCGAAGCCGCGGGCAGAAGCTAGTCAGTAATAAACCTACCTAACTAGCACTGTACCTAAATAGCATTTTAGGGTTCCGTAGCCAATCGAACGATGTTATAGTTTTGGCAGTGACCTTGAAATAATTACCTACGGCCGTTTAGTAGATAAACCTCGTCATGGGTGTCATTTTCGTGGTTTTCGAGGGTGCTGGAGCCGATTATAAAGTCAAAATGAAAATCCAGGATGGCGGCTACAAAACTTTTCAAAATTTTCGTCATGGGTGTCATTTTCGTGGTTTTCGAGGCTGCTGAAGCCAATAGTGAGGTCAAAATGAAAATCTAAGATGGCGGGTGCGAAAATTTTCGTCATGGGTGTCATTTTCGTGGTTTTTGAGGGTGCTGGAGCCGATTATAAAGTCAAAATGAAAATCCAAGATGGCGGCTGCAAAACTTTTCAAAATATTCGTCATGGGTGTCGTTTTCGTGGTTTTCGAGGGTGCTGGAGCCAATAGTGAGGTCAAAATGAAAATCTAAAATGGCGGCTGCAAAAATTTTCAAATTTTTCATCATGGGTGTCGTTTTCATGGTTTTTGAGGCTGCTGAAGCCAATAGTGAGGTCAAAATGAAAATCTAAGATGGCGGGTGCGAAAATTTTCAAAATTTTCGTCATGGGTGTCATTTTCGTGGTTTTCGAGGCTGCTGAAGCCAATAGTGAGGTCAAAATGAAAATCTAAGATGGCGGGTGCGAAAATTTTCAAAATTTTCGTCATGGGTGTCATTTTCGTGGTTTTCGAGGCTGCTGAAGCCAATAGTGAGGTCAAAATGAAAATCTAAGATGGCGGGTGCGAAAATTTTCAAAATTTTCGTCATGGGTGTCATTTTCGTGGTTTTCGAGGCTGCTGAAGCCAATAGTGAGGTCAAAATGAAAATCTAAGATGGCGGGTGCGAAAATTTTCAAAATATTCGTCATGGGTGTCGTTTTCGTGGTTTTCGAGGGTGCTGGAGCCAATAGTGAGGTCAAAATGAAAATCTAAGATGGCGGGTGCGAAAATTTTCAAAATTTTCGTCATGGGTGTCATTTTCGTGGTTTTCGAGGCTGCTGAAGCCAATAGTGAGGTCAAAATGAAAATCTAAGATGGCGGGTGCGAAAATTTTCAAAATTTTCGTCATGGGTGTCATTTTCGTGGTTTTCGAGGCTGCTGAAGCCAATAGTGAGGTCAAAATGAAAATCTAAGATGGCGGGTGCGAAAATTTTCAAAATTTTCGTCATGGGTGTCATTTTCGTGGTTTTCGAGGCTGCTGAAGCCAATAGTGAGGTCAAAATGAAAATCTAAGATGGCGGGTGCGAAAATTTTCAAAATATTCGTCATGGGTGTCGTTTTCGTGGTTTTCGAGGGTGCTGGAGCCAATAGTGAGGTCAAAATGAAAATCTAAGATGGCGGGTGCGAAAATTTTCAAAATTTTCGTCATGGGTGTCATTTTCGTGGTTTTCGAGGCTGCTGAAGCCAATAGTGAGGTCAAAATGAAAATCTAAGATGGCGGGTGCGAAAATTTTCAAAATTTTCGTCATGGGTGTCGTTTTCGTGGTTTTCGAGGGTGCTGGAGCCAATAGTGAGGTCAAAATGAAAATCTAAAATGGCGGCTGCAAAAATTTTCAAATTTTTCATCATGGGTGTCGTTTTCTTTTTTTTTGAGGCTGCTGGAGCCAATAGTGAGGTCAAAATGAAAATCTAAGATGGCGGGTGCGAAAATTTTCAAAATTTTCGTCATGGGTGTCATTTTCGTGGTTTTCGAGGCTGTTGAAGCCAATAGTGAGGTCAAAATGAAAATCTAAGATGGCGGGTGCGAAAATTTTCAAAATATTCGTCATGGGTGTCGTTTTCGTGGTTTTCGAGGGTGCTGGAGCCAATAGTGAGGTCAAAATGAAAATCTAAAATGGCGACTGCAAAAATTTTAAAATTTTTCATCATGGGTGTGGTTTTCGAGTTTGCTGAAGCCAAAAGTGTGGTCAAAATGAAAATCCAAAATGGCGGCTGCAATAAATTTGGAATTTTGCTTCATAAGTGTCGTTTTCGTGGTTTTCCAGGGTGATAAAGCCAATAGTGAGGTCAAAATAAAAATCCAAAATGGCGGCTTAAAAAATTTAGTTTTAGTTGTACTTAACTAATTATTCAGTCATCAATTTGAGGTGTTGGTTACATATAAAACTAATTTTCCTTCTTAAATATCTAAATAAAGAACTGGTTATATATAGATAATCTTTTAATAATAAGTTATCTGTATTAAATCAATTGAATTTTAATACACAATGATACAGTATTCACGGAAACGCATTTCTTTTGTCTTAACCGTATAGGATATTGTTTTTGCAATCTATCTATCACTCACTCACTCACTCATGCGGTCTCGTGATATATAACATTGTTTATTTGGCAACTCACATCACACTATATTATTGTCAAATAAGTATCGTGTACCTAAAATCAAGTAATAATTAGTAAATTTTAGTTTGATCGGAATAACTTAGGTTATTTGAAGTTCCTTATGTATGATTTAAAAAAAAAAACAATTTTTTGTAGCCGCCATCTTGGATTTACATTGTGAGCTCACTATCGGCTGTAGTACCCTCGAAAACTATGAAAATGACACCCATGATGAAATATTTGAAAATTGTTGTAGCCGCCATTTTGGATTTTTATTTTGACCTCATTATCGGCTTTATCACCCTCGAAAAGTGGGAAAACGACACCCATGATGAAATATTTGAAAATTTTTGCAGCCGCCATTTTGGATTTTTATTTTGACCTCACTATAAAAATTTGAAAATTTTCGCAACCACCATTTTCAATTTTTATTTTGACCTCACTATCGGCTTTATCACCCCCGAAAAGCATGAAAACGACATCACTGACGAAAAGTTTGAAAATTTTCACAGCCGCCATTTTGGATTTTTATTTTGACCTCACTAGCGGCTTTATCACCCCCGAAAAGCATGAAAACGACACCCATGATGAAATATTTGAAAATTTTCGCAGCCGCCATTTTGAATTTTTATTTTGACCTCACTAGCGGCTTTATCACCCCCGAAAAGCATGAAAACGACACCCATGATGAAAAATTTGAAAATTTTCGCAGCCGCCATTTTGGATTTTTATTTTGACCTCACTATCGGCTTTATAACCCCCGAAAAGCATGAAAACGACATCACTGACGAAAAGTTTGAAAATTTTCACAGCCGCCATTTTGGATTTTTATTTTGACCTCACTATCGGTTTTGTCACCCTCGAAAAATATGAAAACGACACCCATGATGAAATATTTGAAAATTTTCGCAGCCGCCATTTTGGATTTTTATTTTGACCTCACTAGCGGCTTTATCACCCCCGAAAACCATGAAAACGACACCCATGATGAAATATTTGAAAATTTTCGCAGCCGCCATTTTGGATTTTTATTTTGACCTCACTAGCGGCTTTATCACCCCCGAAAAGCATAAAAACGACACCCATGATGAAAAATTCGAAAATTTTCGCAGCCGCCATTTTGGATTTTTATTTTGACCTCACTATTGGCTCCAGCACCCTCGAAAACCACGAAAACGACACCCATGACGAATATTTTGAAAATTTTCGCACCCGCCATCATTTTCATTTTGACCTCACTATTGGCTTCAGCAGCCTCGAAAACCTTGAAAATGACACCCATGACGAAAATTTTGAAAATTTTCGCACCCGCCATCTTAGATTTTCATTTTGACCTCACTATTGGCTTCAGCAGCCTCGAAAACCACGAAAATGACACCCATGACGAAAATTTTGAAAATTTTCGCACCCGCCATCTTAGATTTTCATTTTGACCTCACTATTGGCTTCAGCAGCCTCGAAAACCACGAAAATGACACCCATGACGAAAATTTTGAAAATTTTCGCACCCGCCATTTTGGATTTTTATTTTGACCTCACTATCGGTTTTGTCACCCTCGAAAAACATGAAAACGACACCCATGATGAAATATTTGAAAATTTTCGCAGCCGCCATTTTGGATTTTTATTTTGACCTCACTAGCGGCTTTATCACCCCCGAATAGGGTTACCAGATGAAAAAATCAAAAATCCGGAGAAAAGGCCTGATTTCCATTGAAAAATCCTGAGATTTTTTACAGTTTGAGAATTTTCTCTCAAACGTAATTAACAATTAAAAAAGTCGTAATATTATCGTTTTTATACACTGCGGCTCTCGCTCGCGTTACACGTCGCACTCAAAGCGTGGGGGCACCTCCTCCCACGCACCGCCCCTGGGGCATTTTTAAAATCCATAATTAAAGAAAAAACCGTACCTACTTAAAAATGTATCTTCACATATTAAGTATGATAAAATTGATTAAGTGCCTACTTGGATAAATAAGTATTGATTTTAATTGTGCAATTATTACCAAAGGAATATTATTTTTAGTTTGTTTAACTTTTTATTAAAGAGATCTTTAAAATGTAAGCTGTATTTTATTTTAAATTTAAAAAATCCTGATATTTTATGATATTTAATAAAATCCAGCCGCAATCCTGAGAAGAGTCCAAAAATCCTGAGATCTCAGGAAAAATCCGGAGATATGGTAACCCTACCCCCGAAAAGCATGAAAACGACACCCATGATGAAATATTTGAAAATTTTCGCAGCCGCCATTTTGGATTTTTATTTTGACCTCACTAGCGGCTTTATCACCCCCGAAAAGCATAAAAACGACACCCATGATGAAAAATTCGAAAATTTTCGCAGCCGCCATTTTGGATTTTTATTTTGACCTCACTAGCGGCTTTATCACCCCCGAAAAGCATGAAAACGACACCCATGATGAAATATTTGAAAATTTTCGCAGCCGCCATTTTAGATTTTTATTTTGACCTCACTAGCGGCTTTATCACCCTCGAAAAGTATGAAAACGATACCCATGATGAAATATTTGAAAATTTTTGCAGCCGCCATATTGGATTTTTATTTTGACCTCACTATCGGCTTTATCACCCTCGAAAAGTATGAAAACGACACCCATGATGAAATATTTGAAAATTTTCGCAGCCGTCATCTTGGACTTTTATTTTGATCAAATCCAATCTTTTCTCATTTTAATATTAGTTTAGATATTATGACTACTTGTATTACTATCGTAAGTATTCGTAAGCGTCCACGCGCACAATAGAAATGGGCCATCTGCAGCGAGCTAGTCAATAAACGCACACTGATACAATTCGTTCGTAAATATTTGCACTAACACAGACAGACACGCATAGTCGGTCGATAGCCGGAGCGTAGCAGCGAGCGACACAGCCATCCCGTCTCAATGCTAACGCACGACTGCCGCCCGCGCCCGCGCAGAGCCCCTCTGAAGCTCGATCTCAAAGTGGGGACATTTCCTTTGCAAATGTTAATTGATTTACATAAGCTAAGACAAATCTGTAGTACCTCTAACCATCGATTTTTCAGTGTAAAAATATTTCCAAACATCAAAGCCGTTTAGAAGTAATATCGAATATCAGAAAAAAATAGCGTGTTGGTAAATATTTTTTTAAGGCAAAAGTATTAGCCATACGAAAAAATCCTTCTACAGAAATTTTGTTCATGAATCTATAGCTAACATATATTTTTTACAGATCTTTTAATCAAGCCGTTAATGAGAAATATTCTTCATAAAGTGACCGTATTACGGTACTAAACGAGAGTAAGGCCCTTAAACAATGTTTACTTTTCAAATAGAAAATAAAAGCAGGTAGCAAGTCTAAGTAATGACCGCGGCACCAGCGAGTGGGCTGGCCGCGTAGCCGCTGCCCGTAGCGGTGGCCGCGGCTCGTAGCTCGCTTAATGTTTGCTACGTCAACACTGACTGTAGAGGGGGCTTCGCCGGCTACGATACGGCTACGCGACGCTACGGACCCAACAAAACATTATTAGACGAATAAACAAGCGCGGTGTTTTCTTATTGAAGATAATTATGTGAAGATGCACACAAAGATAATGATTATGTGTTGCTGGGTTGCTACACAAAATTTAATATTCCAGTCTTTGTAGGTACTCGTATTTTATGCGTAAATGAAACTTTATTTTAGTAGTATTTTTTTCATACCCTAAAAGTAAAATAAAAGTTGCCGTGTTAAATATGAGGCCTCATGTTTGGATATATGAAATCTGAGAGTGTACGAGTCAGCGGCACATTTGATGGAATAATAAAGTAAGTTTTATAGTGTTTGTTCGCCTCTATAAATCTCAGGGATTGGCCGACAGGGCCGACACAGATGCGTGCGCGATAGCGGACAAGACTGTTTGTTGACAGCATTACAACGATACCATCGCCTTATACCTCCGATTTATCTTTTTATGGTCGTGAAAATAATAAATGCGATTTCTTTGAAATTAAGATAAAGGTTTGACTATGATATTTATTTTTGTGTAAGATTAAATTTGTCATTTTTGTGTAAGATTAAATTTGTGATATTGGACTGTGGTACCTATTTAGAACTAAGCTTATCTACTCGTATAATGAATTTATACATTTCTACCATAAGCTTAAATGATATTATTCCATGAACCTTAATATAATACATGATACAGTTTCATCGTTTTCAAATTCAATTTAACCTAAATTTTACCTGTTTTTATTTTTGTTTTTTAACCATAGAGGCTGACTTGTAATTTGACGTATTAGTTAACCTAATAGTATTGCCCATTTGCAACCATTAAGCACTCCATAAAGACTGAGCAAAAATTCATGGAATTCGAAAAAAACAATTTTCATGTATTTCTGAAAACCCAGAATTCGTAACTAAGACAGGGAGATTGGGTTTTCTCGAATTCCATGAATTTTTGCCCAAGCTTTATGGGATGCTTGATATTTGCAAATGGGTTAAAATATCACGTCCGGGAAGAAATACAAATTAAAAGTCGCCCTGTATATTTTGTTTTCAATTAACTTTTAACGTTCTGACTGATATCCTTCCTAGCGTTCGCATTGGGTCTTCTATAAGTAATATACTTTAAAACACACACTTAGGTACTTGGATTTGATTCGGTTCCTGGTTATTAATGGACACGACCGGAATTAGTTATCACGAGTGTCCACCATGGAGATAAATCACGGAATCTCCTTCATGACCTACTTCTTGTAAATTAAAAAAGAATATATAATATAAGCAGGAAGCTTCAGTAATAGAGCCAGCAGGTGCTGAGTTGGCGCTGCACTAACAAGAGAAGGGATCAAACATCGCCTGTGTTTAACGACCGCAGCAAATGCTTCAAACGTTCTCACATAGTTACAGCCACATCGTGGAACGCTAAACTCACACTACGTCATTAAATCCTCAATTTACTCCTAATAATATTCAAACCTTCTGTTAATTTGACGAGGAATGTGACATAATGTACTTGCTTTCTATAGATTTTTTTAAAGGTTATATTAGGTACAGTCACTGTCTGAAAATGCTTTCCACCTTAAGATTTATATCTGACTAGCTTCTGCCTGCGTCCCACCCCATCGCATCGCATCGCATCGCATCACCCGCCGGCGCTCTTACTTCGTTTTTGCTTAGCGTTAATTGAAAATTGTAGTTAGTGATTCGAATAGGTATTGACCACAGATTTTGTTTATTTACACGTTGTCTAGGATAGATATAGAAAAACTTGTTTGTAAAAAAATATATAAAATATTGGCTGCGCCCCGCGGTTTCACCTGCATAAGTTTCGATCCCGTGGGAATATCGGGATAAAAAGTATTTTATATGTTAATCCTGGTTATAAACCATCTGTGCGCCAAATTTCATCCAAATCCGTTCAGTAGTTTTTGCGTGAAAGAGTAACAAACATCCATCCATCCATACAAACTTTCTCGTTTATAATATTAGTAAGATTAACTGGCATATACGGAAATTTTATTTCAATCAATTAATCTTTACACACTGAATATTTTTGATTAATGTCATTGTAACAAATGCAATTATGTCGATATTTCAGAACAAGTTTTAAATTAAGAAAAGAGTTTCACCTTAAAAAAGTCGTTATATTAATACTCTTTTTATTAGAATAGATGCTTCACAACTATTAACAGGTTATATATAGCATTCTAGACTTTACTGCACACAGTGTGATAAAGAATCGTATTTGAAAACTGATAAACATTTTTAGACCGTCGCTGTAACATACAAGGCTGGGGACGCTGGGGTAGCAGTGTACCCCGGGAGCAGGTCTGACTGGGGAGACAGTGCCAGATAGGGTGTATTTATTATCATTTATGTATATATTCATGTACACATCAAACACTTAATAAAGAAAAATAAATAAAGATAAAAAAAACACAAAAGTACTGCTTATTTAATTAAGCAGAAATGTCTGAATGTCAGAAATGTCAGCAGACCTGCGACATACCTACATCGTTACAGTTTACAGAGTTAAAAATCCACATATGATTATTAATCGAAAATGATTCTCGTCCAGACTGTAGGCCTCGGCAAACAGTTACACGTTTAGGGTCACACACGTCTTATTAAAGTATGCCGATAGGATAGTGTTAGGTAATTCACATCAAATAGTCACAAACTACATAGATATTAGCACGTAGTGTTCTTGGTGCCTGCGGATAGATGAGACACCATGAATCAATCAGTTGTATCTCAACTATTGCTGACCACCGCTTTCGCACTTGCATACATGTATACAATAATAAGTAAACACACGGCACTATATTTACTAAATAGGTAATATTTCCACAAGACTAGCTTGAGTTTAAAAAAAATCTCGTACATCTCTCTCCCAAAGGCTTCATATTTTCATAATTCAGATAAAACTTTATTTATTGCGCTGATTTATTTGTTCATGTACCTGACGTTACTCGTGATTGTTTGATATACGCATAATTTTACTGATATAATTCACAAACTTCGTGCGAAACCCCCAACCAAATCGTAGTTCACACATTTGAATGGCACATATTTTAAGAATAAGTCCGAACTTTAACGTATGAATTTGATCAATCTAGGGTTTGAAGATTTGAGTTCTGTTAATTAGATCTGACATTTTATTCAATGAAGTCGTACTCGTATCGAGCCACTAATCTTGCATAGCGAAGAAATTACTGGCAAGTCTGTGCACGGGGCGTCTCTTTTGCTGGAGCTTATTCCAAGCCACTATTCATTCGAGCACGAACACGCCATGCGGAGGCGTCGTCGCAGACGGCAACTCGACAAAGATCAAAGGAGAGTACTTTTCGATTAAACGCCGCCGCTCCTCATAATTTCTTGAATTTCAAACGGGCACGCTCTGCTACCTTGGCAATTTTCAGCATTAACTCTGACAATTGAATTATTTTCAATTAATTACTGACACTCGGGCACTGACTGATAGTTTGACAAGCTGATTAGCTTTTAACCGAACCATTATAACCAGGTTTAATATTAATTTTGTTTAGGGTTGATTTTTCCAACGCCTGATAATTTTATGCAAGGAATCATTTAGAATTATTGACAGTATTTCCATGCAAAATCTGTCAGACAACAATTTTATTCCACGAATAAAAATTATCTGTCGATTGAAAAATCAGCCCCAAATCTTCAAACTTTAATCAAACCTGACAAAGTGGTATATAACGCGCCATCGATTGGAAAATACCAACAACACTTAATGAACACTTATTAAAATAAGTGTGGCAGTAACGTCCAATTACCTACTGCAAAACGAGAAGACGACTCCTATTACGAGATAATTGTTCGCACTCCGATAAATTGAATCACGAGAAGCTATGAGTTAAATAAATAAGTGACATCTGTATCAATCGAAAGGATAATCTGCTTACAAATATAAATAACTAACTTCTGCCCGCGACTTCGTCCGCGTGAAATTTCTTGTTTCAACATTAAATTTATCCTATGATACTCGGCAATACACAGTATGGCCGAGTCCGGATTCCGAAAATCCTTTCACTAATGGGAAGCTACAGAGCAGTTCCAAAAATTACCCCTTGCATACAAATTCACTAATTTTACCTCTTAGACTCACATTAACAACAATTGTGACTGGCCCCGTATTCATAGTAAACTTTTGTTGAGCAACAGTTGATCGAAATTGTTGATGAGCAGCAACAACGTGGCTGGATACAAAGTTTATATAAATATATCTTGTTCACACGCCAGTCTGCGTCAAATTGTTGCCCATTGTTGCCCGAGGAAGTAGTGTTGTTGTGTTCTCTGTATCTTACTACTACTACTGCATACGCAATTTTAATGTATAAAATTGCGTATGCAGTACATGCCCAATTTAATTTCAACATCTTTTTGGGGTATATTTAGGGCTTGAGAAATTTATTCAAATCGCCTTTTTTATTCAAATCGTTTTTTTTTGTATCTTTGTATTCTTTTCTTGAAGTATATCTACCATAATAATGCTTTTGATTGAAAGAGCTCTATTAACTGTATAGTTATATCATTACTCCACACTACTGCCATGCTGGTTGCAAACACGTCCACACACGTCAATAATTGTTGATAAACAGATGTTGCCGCTCGTCGAGCGAAAACTTGTCAAAATGCCGTTGATCAATTCTGCAACACGCAGTGTTGCCAGCGACATCTTGACAGCAACTCAGCAATATGTTTAATAAACTTTGTTTATAAACAAATGCTTACCATGAATACGGGGCTTTATGAGTCAAGCCGTGACTTCACCATAGTGGTGGGCAACAATAAACTAAAATTTAATTTTGCGGAACATTTTAGCGTCGAAACCATGGATTTAAATCGTCGACACTAGTAATGCGAAAAACCACGAACACACATGCTAAACCTCCGCTCCACATATTATGTTTCCACGAACCTTTATAAAATAATCCTCGCAACTCAAACCATTCGGTCGCGTAGTTGAAGCCGTGCATACGAGAAGATTATAATAAATATTTTAAGTTGTTGTACATTAAGTAGATACCTTTTAGTACCTGTTGCCGTTACAGTCACGAATAGTTCATTGTATTCAATGCACGCTGGCATAATTTACGATGCAGTGGGCCCGCGACCTGAGCTGAAACCATGCCAGCTACACTATTATTGCTTCCTAAAATAAACATAAGTATTCCCCACCTGGTAATTTATATTCTTTTGCTGGGCGAGGAACTAATCTCATATTCACGTTGTTCACACACACCTCAGCAAAAACTTATTTGTATAAATAGCCGTCTAGACTCTAGAGTACTCTAGACTGTAGCCATAACCTCACAGTTTTTATTATCATCTGTCTCATTCTCATTACATCTCGACTCGAAGAAGTGTCGGAACAGCTCCAAGTGTTATACCTTCGCTGTCATTTTCTGCATCTGTGAACCATGCCAGCTACACTATTATTGCTTCCTAAAATAAACATAAGTATTCCCCACCTGGTAATTTATATTCTTTTGCTGGGCGAGGAACTAATCTCATATTCACGTTGTTCACACACACCTCAGCAAAAACTTATTTGTATAAATAGCCGTCTAGACTCTAGAGTACTCTAGACTGTAGCCATAACCTCACAGTTTTTATTATCATCTGTCTCATTCTCATTACATCTCGACTCGAAGAAGTGTCGGAACAGCTCCAAGTGTCTTCCTGTCATTCCTTCGCTGTCATTTTCTGCATCTGTGTGTTTAGCGTGATTAATTGTATTGTATTTTATAACTATAACATTTTATTTAATACCCACTTACGTTGTTGCTTGCCTAAAGTCACGAAAATAATATCTTAGATTTGGTATCTACACTTTTTGGATGCAATAATATTAGTTGATTCCTAAAATCGACTCAAGAGTATGCGAATTAAAATTCAACGTACTTCTACATGTATCTCAATAATTAAAAACTGACAGATTACATATTAATCTAGCTTTCAATAAAACTTAACATATAGATATTCCGTAACATTAACTAACAGCATGCAGCAACATCGCCAAGAAGCCACATTTACAAGTTACAAATACGCCGATAACCCGATATATGGCGAGATAGATTAAATACCGCGCAAACTTGCCCTGTTAGGGTGTAACTGCATTATACATACTTGTATGTACATCCTACATGTATTACAAGGTTATAGCGAGGGAATCATTAAAATATTATGAAGCTATGGTAACAAAACTAATATAAGTACAATAGTTATAAAGTCAAAAAGAAAGCGATGTTCGGATCAATTTCGGGTGTGTAATACGGGCGTTTCTCTCACCTTAGAGAATTAACTTTTTTAGAAAAGACAGTTCGTTAACCAACGTGATGGACTGTCGCATTGGGACTTTATAAGTTTGAATCCCAACAGAGTAGATACCTTACAGAACTACGGGATGACATCCTGACAACACGAATTCATTAGTTTAACATTGCGACATACATTCAATATTTAGATTCAATTCACCACGTTGATAGACATGTGAATATTTCAACTTTCCGGATATTATGTTCATGAAAATATTACACCAAATGCGTATTCTCATCATGAAAAAACCGATACGATTATACTAGCTCATTATGGAATGTAGCAAAAGTTATAGGATCTATGCGAGCATCGACAGAGAACTAAGTAATGAGTAAATATGGCATCACGTTGTCATTCTAAAACAACAGGCTTTTAAATTACTTGTCTCAAGAGGTTTCCACCAACGTGACACTTTGTCGTCGGCATGTACATTTCATTATGTTTCGTAATTGTGTAATTATACGTAGGCACGATGCCACTCGATCTTTTTACCAGCTCGTCCTCGCCGCGGGCTATACGCGCAGCCCCCCGCGCCTCCGCGAACCTACGCATAAAACTCAAGTGCTGAAACTTGAGTGCCGAACTAACTCTAAAGTGGAAAGATTGACTTCGTACTGTACACGGGTTTCAGCAACTACGTTCATACATAGTACGTGTGTAGGTACTTATAGATAGTTTGAACTTTAGAAAGAAACACACTTCTCTATGAACTCTTAAAACATCGTGTGGTATGCTTATTTTACCTAAATGTTTCATTAAAATTCCACTACCGGTCATTCTTAGGTAATTTAATTATTTGTATTTATAGAAACTAACTGTAATCTAATTGAGCGCTTGACGACAACACTAAAGAGAAGATAGGTTCCCTTTTCCCGGATCATTAAATTTCATTATGGACTTACCTCCTTCAAACTCTGTGGATTGTTTGAATAACCATAAAATACTTAAATGGGATCTTAATTACGAAACGAATTAAAGGTAATACGGTGACGCTCTCATTTTATCGGGAGATAATATTTATAAGTAGGTACTTAGTAACTGCAGATACAAAAATGTCCATAAATCACAGTTAGGGAAGCGGTTTTCGCAATGCGATATATTTTCGTCAGAACCTTTTATGTCCCACATAATGAACACAAATAATAATTCCGATAAATTCAGCAATAAAACTGTATCTACAGAGACAACAAAAAACAGGAACAAGGACTTCCTTGTGGCGATGAAATAGCGTGACAAACGGAACGCGCACCACCCGGAATCAATCCATCTCGAAATTTTTCCATTTATTGTGTCGAGCCCGATGCCGACAGACAGAAATACGAAAAAAATCTTTGATCTGTATTTGCTAACATTTTCGTATACGAAACGATACATCGCTCATTAATAATAATAAGTAATACTGATTGTTTTCTTGTGCACAATATGAAACTTATTCTTCGCCCTAAAATGAAGTACGATATTCTACTTATTTTCGTTGATTCGAGCGAACATTACGGTGGTATACCCACAGTTCGATGGGAAATATTCGGATAATATATTGGGGAAGCAATGGTCGGCGTCGAGAGGCAATGTCGGTCATTACTGGCAAATGAAGTGAGAGCCGCGCAAATGATTCGATGCCCGCCTGATTATGCCCGGGGAGCGCTATGCGTGTCACGCGGCCGGCATCCCACCGACCCAGTTTGATGGTTATGAACGTATTTCGCCCATATTTGCAAACGCATGATTTTCTGCGCCTAGTGCTTTAATTAAAGCTAATGTATTTAGAAGGATAACTTGTTGCATCATATATGAATACAGATATTTGTAGCAGGATTTCGATTTACATAGTTTGTTGCCATGATTATTTGTTCTCATAATATTACCTATACAAAACACTAATGCACATCTACTCGTAATATCACTGCAATATTATATACAAGCTGTTGTTTTGCATCCTCGTCAAATTTCAGGGGGCTGGTAGGAAAGAAATAAATAATCAAATAAAATTACGATCCCTGGTAAATAATGAACACATACTTTGTTTTTAGTTATTTATGTTTGACAGTATTTCAAAATACACCCCTTTCAAAGAACAGAATCGCGTTATTGTATCGTAAAAGTGGCAGCGTTTTTATCTGTGTGTAAAAGGGCAGTTATAGTGCGGCCTCCGTCAGGCCGCGTTTTAATATACGTGTCCCACAAAGGTTTCCGAAAATTTGAAAAAAAAATACCTACTTATTTTATTATTGATTCATGTCGAGAATCAGTAACATAGTTACTTCCTTAAATTTGACGAGGTTGCAAAACAACACCTTGTATTACTACCTGCGCCCCGCGGTTTCACCCGCATAAGTTTCGATCCCGTGGGAATATCGGGATAAAAAGTATACTATGTGTCATTTCATTATTTCATTTTGCTGAACTGGGCCTTTTTGGTGCAGCCGTGAGGCACACTTTCCTGCTAATTTCTTACATCGGTCTTTATACTTTCTATTTGTTTTTTTGTTAGTTGCTATCTGATGTATGTATCTGAGCCCGTATTCCCGTAATTTAAAACGTTCAAAATCTAGTCGCAGTCTCATCTCAGCGACAAACAAATGTCAAAAACTTGTCAAAATGTAGGGAAATTATACGTATTTTTGACAGATTGAGACTGAGATCAGACTGTGAACGTTCTTAAAATTACAAGAATTACCCCTCTGGTGTATTGTGTCTTTTAGTCTGTGCTAAATAAATGTTTTTTTCTTTCTTTTTCTTTCTTTCATCCAAATCTGTTTATTAGTTTTGGCGTGAAAGAGTAACAAACATCCATCCATCCATTTATCCATCCATGCATCCATCCATAAAAACTTTCACGTTTATAATATTAGTAGGAAGTAGGTTTATAACATTAATATGAAAACTGTTTAGGTGCTTACTCGATATAAGTAAACATGACTGTATATTTGTATACTTAAAGTATATTTTCTCTTAAAAATATAAGAAATAATGGTTATTTTGCAGTGATTTGATATTAAAGATAACATCAAAGTTATTTTCACACATCAAAGTGGAGAGTATAGCGTAGAGATTAGCATGTAGATACATCGTATTCTATTCCGCTTTGCACTCCACAACACCAGCCCCGGGCGCCTTCGATATATCGATACGAAAGTGTCGCGCGTCGTCTACGCCCTCAAAATAACATGAACCACGCACCTATTACATTCATAGGTACCTACAGGATGAAAAACTATGTTGTCAAAGTTATTTTGTACTTGTGGTTTACAAACGAACAGTTCTTGTTAATCCAACCAACAAAAAATACAGCGGTTATCATTATATTATTACCTTATAGATATCTTAGTGGTACATTTAATAAGTAGTTCCAGGTCGTACCTACATGAACTGATTAAACCTTCGTTGGCCGCAGGCGCCATGCTATCTCAACATGGACATCCGACCTCTTTCCGGAATCGCCCCCATATGGCCACACTCTATCGCTTACCAGTTGCTGACACAGCTCGAATTATTCATTCGTATTTAACCTGAACGTTTTATTTGCTTGGCAAACAACCATCCCATTATATTTTGTTCAAAGTAATAAACCACAGAAATTTATTGGTTTCAATTCAGAGACTCGATTTCATAAGGTAATGTTTATTCAGTAACATAATAAAAAAGTAGTTCAAGATTTCTCTGACAGAAATCCATTTCCCCAATAGCGGCCGCTTTATGAAATCGCAGACAGAGGTGCTCTTGATAAATATGTTCCATCTGCATTCGCATGCCGTTTGCAGTTCACTGGCGAACACAGGTCCAACAATAGCTCCACAAATCACCCGGTTTTATAAATCTGTTCAGAGTGCTCCCCGCGAGCCAGCATTTGCATTTCACATTGACCAGTTTAAAAGAGATATTTTTTCAAGCCACTCTTTTAAAAATCCGTTGAATATTATGACAATTTTGAGGCTGAAGTCTTGACTAAGCTACTTGTTACTACCTGGTGATACACAGCGCTTTTAAAGTCAAGCCCTAGTATTTCCAATAATAGCCTGCAATAACTTGTACAGTCAAGGCGTCCTGACCTGTAGACTTAGCTATGTAGGGCGGTAATAAACTCGTCTACTGTCAGACCGAAACTAAACTAATGACCAACTCCGTCTTGATTGGATAAATTTCCAGAAATAGAAACAGCCATGTTCCATCGACGTGCGGCGAACTTCTTCATTTGCGGTTGAACTGGCGATGTCTCATATAATCTCTACGTGATGGGAATAGCGCACCGACTTTATATCATTGTTCGCCACTGACAATTATTGAACTTAGCCGAACACGCCGGACGCCGACGCAGCACATTGGAAATTAACTCAAACTAACTGTCACTTTCTGTTCGTTTAATTTAGTACTGACAGAAACCCAAAAATGGAAAATGTTGAGTTTTTAACGATACCTGCCCCATATGACACATTACCTACCTAAAATAAAACAGGATGTTCATAAACATTAATTAATTAACTAATTTATGAACAATAAATTGGGATAAGGGCAGGAGAATGGTGATGATGATGAAGCAATTAGTAATTCCAAACAGAACAATTCACCGCCATCAGTCAGATGACAAACCGCCATGTTTTGTTAAACGTTTTAATGATGAAGAAATGTTTAGGCAATCTCTGCAATATATTACAACACTACGTGCCCCAAGATGATTTGCGTGTTTTCTGTAAGTTGGCCCGAATAAAGGGTCTGAGGGAAAATCTTGAGTGACGCAGGTCCGACAGCGAGGGATACATTTTTGTCATTCCGCGCCTTTACATTAGTCCTTCTGCCTGTGCCATGTCCACTGGCCATTGAAAGAAAATGCTACAGATAAGCTACACTGTCGAATGGGACCACAAAGGACGGAGTCGGAGGGATCTTCCTGCTGATTATTTGAACGATTCTCGTATGGAGTTGTCCTCGTGTGAGAGGTTGAAACTAATCACTTCCTGTGCCGTAATGGGAAACGAATAATAAACAACAACTTTTCCAAAATAAAACAGTATCATTTAATAATTGTAATGCCGATCATACGTCGATGATCGTCGACAACACCTAAATTTTCTCCAATTCTTTGTTACTATTATTAATATGCACACTTATCGTAAAGTGGTCTCACGTGTTTCATCAAAAAAAAATTGACTAATTATCACTTCCCAAACAATTTTCCGCATTTCATTTGCCAAGTTATTACTTAGCAAATAAACTCTTCACAAATAATTGTAAACATACATTAAATATAAAATCGTTTGACATACCACTCAAAAGATATAAAACTTATTTGATCTACTATTTATTCTTTGTAAGTTCTATCGTAGTTATAGGTAATAGTAACCTAAGTAGATATTAAACATCCCTATCCATTTGCATAAAATTTTAAGACCTAATATAACTTGGCATACTTTTGTTTGTCCTAATTATAGTTTCGCATAAATTATTTACGCATAACAGCTTACGCATAACTTTTTTACGCATAATTTCCCTAATCATAATAATGATTAAGCATAACATTCTAAAGCATAACTTTATTAAGCGTCAATAATAATAAGGCGTAGTCGACGGAGCCCCGCTTCGCGGGGCCCCTTTTTCTGTCTGCATGGTTTAAAGGAACCTAACACGAAGGGGATGACGGGGGCTCGTTCGCTCGTTCCGCTCGCTCACTTGAGCCCCCGTCATCCCCTTCGAACCTAACCTGTCCGAGTCGGGGTGCCCCAATTCCCGAGCTCGCTTCGCTCGCTCTTGCATCGTGAGTTATCATTGCCTTTTTACTAAATCGAGATGTGTTAGACCTTGGGGCACCCTGACTCTTGGAAAAAGTGATTCAGAATCGAGTGAAAATAAATACGTAAAAATAACTCTTTGTTCCGTTATTTCTATTAATTGCATGCCTAAATATTATTATGCTAATAATCATTAGGCCTAGTAACGTTATGCGAATTAAATTTATGTACAAAACAAATTAGCCTTCAAGATAATTATGCCAACATAAACTGTAAGCCAAAAAAAAATATGGCAAAGTATTATTATGGCAAAAAAAATTATGCCAAAGTATATTAGGAAAAAGAATATTATGCGAAAAGAAGGGATCCCATTAAACATAACTAGTAACTGATTACCACCTGTGCTAAGATAGGTCGACGGAGCCCCGCTTAGCGGGGCTCCTATTTCTGGGTGGTTTAAAAAAAATAACCACGACGGCTAAGGCGGGAGCTTTGCTCCGCTTCGCTCCCGCCTTAGCCTTCTAACCTAACCTGTCCGAGTCGGGGTACTCTGAGTCGGGGTGTTAACCATAATGACGTTTTTTATATATATTAAACGTGATTCGACGAACTAATGATTTTCGATTAAATAAACAATATACATATTAAACGTTAGACCAAATGATTTTCGATTACCTAAACGTTATATCAAAAAACGTTATACTAATTAAGTTTTAGAATCAATAAATGTTATATGTAAAGAAATTATATCAACAGTTGGTATATCTCACGTTGATTATATCTTATGAACGATAATAAAATGAAATTAGACCAAATGAGTTTATACGTTATGAGACGCACCCACACTGATAACATACACAACTACACACACATTACACCCCACATGTACTCACCTCAACTGTTTTTGTATGATTATTCTATGTAGTTTACTAACTTTTTTGTTTAATTATGAATTATAAAATTACAAAATTAAATTATTTATAGTTAATTATAGTGAATTTATCAATACCACTCTTGCGCTAGCAGAACTGATTCAATTAGTAACTTTGTGTAGTGTTTGGGTCACCAAGATACAGGCTGTGCCTATTTTGGGACCCGCTGTTAAATCGGTCCAAGTTTTCTGTTGGTTAGAACTGCATGCTAATACTTGTATGTTTGTGAACTATGTGTAAGTTTTTAATAAATGAATTTTTGAAAATGCCTTAATGACATTATCCTTGGTAATATTCTGCTGAGTAGGCCAAATGAAAATGTGCGTACTAAAATCATTCTAAATATTGCATTGGTATAAAAAGGTTGCTAAAATTTGTTTGGATAATGAAATTTTATCAATTTTTTTTTGGCAAATATCCCATCGAAAAGTTACTCTGTTATTTTATTATTATCGTTTATTTAAACTTTAAAATATTATTAAAGCCAAATTTCATTAGATACCTTCCTCCTACAGGACCTATCCGAACAATTTAAACAACTCGAACGTTCGGGGAGGGTTCAATGCGAATTTTGTAAAATAGGTACGACCTAAATAAACATTATGGTATAATTCTAATATCCAAGTTAGCTTATCATAAATATAAATGCCCAGTAATCTGCGCTGCTTCAGTGCCGGTATCCCAACATTGGATTCAGAAATTATTATTAGCTTTTGCTTATGCCTCTTTTGCATTTTATTTCGGACATTTGTTAATACCTTTTGAAGATACCATGTTTCCATTTCGGAGCCCTTGAAGAAAGTAACCGGTGTACGGTTATCAGTAACCTAAACTATTTAGACTTTGTCAAAATACAATGAAATATAATGGACAATAAAATGAGCGATCTGATACCGAGTAATACCTATGTATTAAAAAACTACTTAAGTACTTAGTTTTCCGACATGTAAAGCTGCAATTTCTGCTCATTCTGACATAGGGAAGAGTGCGATGATCTGTAAGTAAGACGAATAGAGAAACTACGTGGCTGTGACACACGGACAGGAAGATGTAGCGACGCTTTAACAGCTGCTGATGTGAAAGAAGCTTTATATGTATGCGTAATGAAGTTACACATACGTTTACTTATTGCATCGTACTTACTCGAAAGACAAAATTACGTTGTAGGAATAACAGCTTTACAAGATAACGGATAAAAAACCTAATACGAGTTAGGTTTCCTATCCCCTATCTTGTTACACCCTTATTTATACAAGTTCAGTAGTGAAACTTATCAAGTCTTGTAAAAGACTACTCAATAACATGTATTGTATAAAATATGTATTGACGATGTGTCAGAACATATATTGCTAACGATCGCGTTTTTTTTTTTTGCCGTTTTTGATAAGTTTTGTATACATTCTGTCTTTACAACTTGTTTTAGCTGCAAATCTAAAACTACAAGCAAAACTAGTAGACACTACAATATGTAGAATACAGGTTCTATGCATAACGCGGGGTTAAAGATACAGTAGAGGTCCAAATACCCGACCTGATCGTAAAATATCTGTTTAAAAATGCTCCATTCCCGTTTTCATGATATTTCATTTGTATTGACTTCTAACGAGTCATTGGAAAGAGGGTGATCAGCCATTACACCTCAAGTGCATCTTCCCAAATTAATGCAATCAAATCTGATTTCTTGACTAAAAAAATATCAACAGGAATAATTTTGATAAACAAAGAGATTTTAATGCCTATTTAGACGACTTCATAAAAAAAGGAGCTTCTTTACTCGAGTGTATTTTGACTGAAGGTATATCTCCGTCATTTTCTGACCGCTTCGTTTTGGGAGTAGGTAGCAAAAATTAATTAAACCAAATCAAAGGAGTTTTCGAAGAAGTAAATATTTAAAATAAATATATAAACGAGTTTTTAATATACATTGCTGTTTCGCAGAATTTATTATTTCCCAAGATTTTTCATTCCCGGCTTTTAACATAACGTTCATACCCAAGTAACATTTTAAACTGTATAAAAGCTATATTATGGACTATTTGTTTACTACAGGCTGTTAAACGTTGCTGTATAAAGACTGTATAGCAAGCTATACAGACCTTGTAACTCTGAAATGGGCCCCAAAATTATACAGCTTTAAGTGTAGATTTAGCTGTGTAACAGCTGCATAATATCTGTACTATTTGGCTGGCTAAGATACTATTTATATACTTTTATACAGCTTCCATTCTCTAATTTTCCTTTTTATTCTTTTATACAGACTCAGGCTTGTGAAAATCTTAATAGAAGAATAAATATATTATAATTGTGTTCGTGGTTGAATTCATTCTCCATTTTATTTCTTAATTTACTATGTGCCAAGGCAGAGACCATAAATGTGAAGTATAAGTGAAAAAAATATTTAATAACTAAGTGGTAAGTACTCTTTCCTGTTTATCGTTGTTGTTATGCTTGCGACTGATATTTTTATGTGAATATGTATACTAGTTTTAAGCTCAAAACTCATGCCCCTTCGAAATAAGGAATATACATACATTTTTTCTGTAACGACAAATATGTGATCAAATCTGAAAACAGTTTTAAGAGTAACCCGGACTGTTCTATTGATAGTAAACGTAATTGTGTGTACTATACAGTTAAAATCCTTTGTAAATTTGTACTGAAATTTCAAAAACAAACAAAAAAATATCTCGTAAAATTGGAATGCAATTTATAGGTTATGATAAAATGGCGTCCTTAGTTTATTCAGCTCTTGCTCTTCTATTACCCCTTAATGCAGCTTTTTGCATAACGGAGTCGTTACTTAAGAACGTATCTCAGCCTAAAGAGTAACATTGTCTGTACATTAGTATTTAAGTACTGTAGAAGCTGTCTTAAAGTCTTATTCATATTCATTAATACATTTAATTAGGGTTCAGTTGAAAATATAGAAAACCTCATTATGACCCAAACCAAGGCCCGTAAGGCGGTGAGCAAGGAATCGGATTGTTTTATCGAAAGTGTTCCAAATATTTTCGATAAAACAATCCGATTCCTTGTTCATGGCATTTTTATCTTTTTTCTAGTTTTTAATGAATTTTTTGAATATATAATATAACTAATAGGCTCTAAAAAAGTAGAAATACTAAAAATAAAAGTCTATTTTTAAAAGAAAGCGTATACGAGTATAATAGAGTATGTTCGACAAGATTGTTTTTATATGATAAGTACCTACTGTAATATGGGTAAAACAAATAGATAATTTAACTCTTAACTCTTTAAAGCGTCGTCGCTTGCTTTGATAATAATTTATCTAAGCAAGCGACGACGCTCTAAATACTCTAAGGGGCATATTACACTATCAATGATCTCTGATCATAGATCCATGAGTCAATGATATTGGATAATGTAATATTGACATTTGACTCATTTTCTCCTTGATCATAGATTTTTGACGTAAAATAGGATCAAAGAACTTTGATAGTGTAATACACAGATATGACTAAAATAGTCAATTATATTGGATCAAATATATGATCATTTAAATAATCAGAGATAATTGATAATGTAATATGCCCCTAAGTATATTTTTATACTTGAATCTAAATGCAAAATTTATGAAGCCTTATAAACACGTTGTTAATTTACAAACTAGGTATGTTTATGTTAAGTCGGAATGTGTGAGTGAATAGATAGATGGGCACACAAACAAAGTTTACTCTTTAGTACACTTGCGCTATCATCGCCGCGCTCACTCCTCCAAGGGAAAGGGGACTCTCTCGCTCTCGCTCTTACAATTACAGCTAACGTAATAATAACTAACCCCCTACACACACTTTGCTTTTTTCAGGATCAACAAGACATTCAAGATTGTAGAGACAATCGAAAGAGGGAAACCTCAGCTATCCATCGTGCCAAGTTTCTGGGAAAAGACGGGATTATTAAGATGGCCTCCTAAAACACATCACATAAATAAACTTGTAGTTTTAGTTTTAAGAACAAACCAATTCTTGTCACTGCTATTGTCATTTAGTTTTAAGAACAAACAAAATCTTGTGTTTGATTGTGATATTGTAGTTTTAAGAACAAACAAAATCTTGTTTCATTGTGATATTGCAGTTTTAAGAACAAATAAAACGTTGTGGCTAAATATGCTATGAAAAGAACTTTAGAATCTTATTGTACCAACCTCAATTAAGAGACAAAATAAAAACAAATTATCAATTAAATCAACGAAATTTTATTTCTCACAAAGTGTGTAAAAGTGGTATGAAATATGATCCATACTTTGCTCCATTATACCCGATTCTGCCTGTACAGAACCCTCACCGCATGTTACTAACTCAACATACATATCTTCAGCACAGATATTTGCTATTTCATTATGATCCAACAATTTTGATTCTACGGAACACTCATTGCATGGTGGTGATACCAACTTGGAATTTGGCTGTCTTTGCCCTTGTAAAATTATATTTTGTTCCGTTAGTTCACGTTGGGAATAAGCTTTTTTTAATTTTCTTTTTATTCCGCCGGTTCTTTTTTGTTTTTTCCATGGTTTTATATCCATCTTAACTCTTGTTCACTTAACAAATTGGCAAATGATCAAAATTATGACTCCGTTTTGTTATTAGTTGTATCCAATAAATAGACTGATTTTAAGCTATATTAGTTTCAAAATAATCGATAAGCTGGATAATTGTGTATGCCAACACTATAATAATAACTTTAATCTTCTAAAACGCGAAAAACTGTAAAAAGGGAAAAATGTACGCCAATCGCATAAGGCTTTAAAAAGGAGTAAATCTAAACTTTTCTACATGAGATAGAATTGTATTACACTATTATAAAGGGAATTGCTTGCTAAGAGTATCCTAGATTTCCGTTGTACAACTATTATCAAGCTTAACTTGAAGGCTGAACAATAGAGTAATTTTACACCAATATTCAGGCTATAACAATATTTAATGCTCTTGTACAGAAGTAGGTTATACAAAAGTATAATTTGAGAACAATATACAGTTATTGTCGTATAAAGTTGCTGAACGCAGGTTTTTACGCCGCGGTCTGTATTTTATCGTTTTCCAATGCTATTTAAAAGCTAAAGGTAAAAATTTAGGCTCTATACAGCCGTTAATCAGCTATACTGTATACAGTTGTACAGTTATACTTTAGTACAGTCCTAAACATATTTTTACACTCTTGTACATCATTTATTAAGCTTATAGCTGGTAATGCGCTGGTAAATATAATATTTTTCCGCTTAAATGTTACTTGGGTATAAGCCAATAATGTCATTCTCTAAGAAACCTCGCTTAATCATGGCTATAAAAAAATATGTTGTGTAAAATGATCTGATAGTTTAAATAAATCGGCCTTATCATCCTGCAGGAGAAGCTCAATGTCCTTAGATATTCATTTCTTGTTCAATTTCTTTGTAATCTTTCTTTTATTACGTTCTGAGAAAAACAGTGAAGGTTAAAGTATCTTTCTTATCTTTTTTTAAAATGTCCCTACTCAATCTCTGTTGTATTTTAAATCTAGCCAGTTGCATGCATTTAGTGAGGAGCTGTCGCAACGCAAAGGTTGCAACAGATAAACTGGAGCTGGTTACCGTCCCCGCGGGTAATCTCGCTGCAGACTGGCGACACCGCGGCCCCACGAGCCACCTTAACAGCTACTTGTCTGCACAACAACCATGCTAAATCTTAACACAAGCTCCAAAAGTAAGAAAACAGTGATCGTATCAGTTCTACTGTCGCAACAGTAAAATTTATCGTTTGCCGTTTTCTTTTACCTTTTTCTACTGATGATAGCATCACACTAACCAAAAATAATGCAGAGGCTGTAGTAAATTCTACTTTTAGAACCAACCCTTATTGAACTACTTAGGTATACATTTCCATTACACCGGGACTGCATAAAAAGAAAGAACTTAAATAAAATACCTCATCCTACTTTCCTTTTAAGGGAAGATCCGAGAGAAATATTACGTCGAAGTGGAAAGATTGTATTGAGAATTATTTCGTTGCGTGGAGGGATGAAGGCGATGATGGCAGCGTGCGCGGCGTGCGCGGCGGCGGCGTGTGCTCCACTAACAGAGTTACGGTTAGCCGGGAACTCTTCCGCGTCTCGTTTGCTCAGATTTATGTTGACTCGTTTAATTACACAAGGGCCAAGCAACGATTTCGCCAACTTTTAAAAATTCTGTAGGTATAATCTGACCCAGAAAAACAGCCAATCACTTTTACTGGGGAGCCAATTACAATATTTCTACTCGAAATCACAATTTATCGTCGAGCTAATTAAACATCAAGATGGCCGTTTAGCCGACTCCATTTATTAAACAAATGGATAAAATCTAATAGTAGAATTGAGTTTATATGTATATTTAACACATAATAAAGTGGGTGTAAGAACCTATAAAGTTTTATGTGGGCCGTAAAAGTAGGCACGCTGGTAGAGAGGTCAGCCTGAGATGACATTGTGCTGGGCGGTGAATAGCCTAGTAAATTACTTTTACTAATATTAACAATCACCTCGGCATTACCGAAAGTATAAAATATAAACGTTATGTTTACGGTGTACACGTTACGATACAATCGAAAGTACTTTCCATTATCTGTAATGATGATGCTGCCCACATTCTCTTCAGTGTTTGAGTGGTACATAAATTGTTAGGTACCTATCTTATTTTTGATCTTTCGCTACCGAAGCAAAAGAACATTGGGCTTGTGCTTCGGTAGCGCATAAAAACATAAATCAAAGAATTGTATCGGCAGAGAACTTCGTACAATACTATCTTTAAATACCATTAGTTCCTGTATCTTTCCGCAACATGAACGACTATAGCGCGCGTGCTAAATCTTTACGTCACCATTTATTACGACTAACGCCCTTATATATCTACGTGGACAGGAATAAACTGGAGGCTCTGCCTAGCCCGCTCCCCCTGTCTTCATGCACACGACACAACCGGCACGACTCACGACTCCTTTCATCTAGTAAAATATGATCGTTCTGACTTTTTGATTTCTTGATAGCTTTTCTGGTTCAATGGGCTTAACATGAACGGTACAGACAACTGGAAGGATACAAATAAAACCATTCCAGTGCTTTGGCATGTCCTAATTATAGAGTCTAGTCTCCTAACTTGGAAACATAGGTATGAACTATTCATTCTCGGTACTCCAGATATACTATATCACTCTGACTTGGAATGACAATAATATAATCGACTTCTTGACCTTCCACGATCTTTCCTCCGGGAAAATTGGTTCCAATCCCCTTCAAAGAGGTCAGTATGTTACTGATTTCCATTTCATTTTATTATTACATACCCGAGTATAAATGTTATTGGAAAACCATATTAGGTCGCCGAAGCTATGACTTTGCGGTGAATACGTCTGGATCTGTATGAAAATTTGAATGTGTTTTATCTGTATTGATAAATGCAAGCCGCAATTTTCCTCTGTCAGTTTCTTCACTAGGCACGTATTAAGGTATCAGTGTGTTTGATTTCCTCGAACCACTTAAGCTAATATCGCATATACACACACACATTTGAAGCATTAACGCGCATCCAGTTTCGGGTTAGTTTAATCACAAACAAGCAGATCTTGTTACTGCCCAAAGTCCTTTTGTCCTTCAGCGCACATTCCGCCAAATGAGTTCTTTATTTGGCATTTTTAATACATGGTCTAAGAACGATTTTCTGAACGTATTCTATTTGAGCAGATATTTTATGATTTCAATTTAAATATCTGCTTCGTTTATCTGATAAAGTTAGTTATTATCTTTATTTTCATTAAAAAGGCAACGGACTTTAAAGTTTATATTTGCACATTTTAATCATTCTGATTCAAAATCAACCCATTTGCAATCCAAATGCACGCGAGCTCTAAAGTTATGAAGAGATAACGTCACTTCTACTATCTGACGTCATTAGGAGCATAGACGTTAAAGTTTAATTAAACTAAATACTACAGACAGCTGAGAACACAAAGAAAATGAATAAGTTTCTGAAAGCCTTGAGATATAATTTTATATACCTAAACTTTAACATACAGCTACTTTAGGAGGAGAATGAAACATATGACGTCATTATACATCAGCACTGAATTCGTCGTAAAAACGTCATGAACCGTAAATTGAAAAACATTCTATCGGCGGAGACTTATAAAATATATTTTATAAATACAATGTACACAATACAATTTTATCCTTAGATTTTGCCCGTATTTATATTTCCCGCTGTTCTATCAAATAAAACAACTGCTTTTGTTCCACAATCAGTGCAGCTCATATTGTATTATTTTCTTTATTGTATCGAAGCAGGAAAGGACTATAATATCCTCATTGACGAAGCGAAAACATTAACTATTTTATATTAAATAAGGATGGAAGATGAAATGGTTTCAGTTCTTTAATCATGTAGGAAGCCTGAAAAAGTAATGTTGGTGCGTATTAAAATCGAAATGTATAAAATGCTCCATTTGAGATTATAAGGTAGTGATTCAGTTTAATTGTACTCTTTTGTTTATTTATTTGAAAGGTACTCTAACGACTTCGTATACGAGTATAGTGAATTTGTTACTTCTACGAATACACAGCACTTGCATAACAAAGCCTTGTTCTTAAAAATTTGTTTACACAATTCATAGAAGTGACCTAAGGATAAGGATGCTAGAAAGTTACACGAAAAAACATATCATCATCATCATTCTCTTGTCCTTATCTTAAACAAACACATAAAACTAAAATAAAACGTCAACTTACATCACTTTCATAGCACCATTATATCGTACGATTACTTTTTTTATTGTTCAGCCTTAAACCATAATCAGCCTATAATGTTCCCACTGCTGGGACACAGGCCTCCTCTCGGTGAGAGGGAGTGGGCCGTAATCCACCACGCGGGCCCAGTGCTGGTTGGTAGATGTCACATGTCTTCGAATTTTCGGTTCTAGGACATGCCAAAAACGCATGTAATTAAAAAAAAACAATTTTAAAAATATATACACTGGATAAACTCCACATACTAAATGAACTAACAAACTACTAAAAGGCATTGTATAAGCCGGCCTAAATACATTAAGGGTTATATTGAAATCACTTCAGCGCATATCAGGCAGCCCCACAGATAACAACAAACTTTTATGTGGGAGATTATAATAATCTTCTCGCTTAGGTTCTAGTTGTAATATGTTGTTAATCGGAGTGTAATGTTTAAATTACGCCGACAGCGGCGCCTCCACCCTGTATAACCCCCGAGGTGCACGGTTTACGGTAGCTATGGGAAATAATAAGGTGTTCAATTCGTAACTACCATGTTTTATGTGTTCTATCTATGTGTGAAAATGTGAACGAATTTATTCCATATTTATTATTTTTGGCAGTATAGATAGCAAACTAGAATGGTTTAAACTTTTATTTAAGAATATGTTTTATTTAATGGTGCCAAAGATACAGGCTGTACCTGATTTGCGGCCAACGTTGTCTGAATGGTAGTTTTAATGATGAAATTAATTATTTTACTTTTTACTTTTAAATATAATTTCTTGAAAGTAAGGCAAAGGCAATTAACGCTTTCGTCCATCGACAATAAAAAGACAGCCCAGACTATCGCTCCTTCACCGTTTTCTGTTGTTCAAACTGAGTATGGATGATTTATAACGATGCAGATGCTGGGATATGACTACTAGCTGTACCAGACACCAACTAAACTCTGATTTTTAATTTGCTATACTAAAATGACATTTGGTGTAACTGCAAATATTCCGTCTACTAAAGTATTTTACTATTCACATTTTGGCGAGTTAAGCAGATTTACGACTGAATTTTGCTTAACTCGTCAAAATGTGAATATGTAGTAAAATAATAAAATACCTAGTAGATGAAATATTTGCAGTAACATCAAATGTCATTTTAGTCTAGCAAATTAACAATCGACTATTAGCATTTAAGACATGGGTACATATTTGCAATTCAATTTCCAACACATATTTTTGTCGTAGGTACATCTTTTCTTGACTACGCAGATGTTGGATCGACTTTAACAGAAGCCCATAGCGAGTTAATAATTCTTATTTCTTTGTAAATGGTTTTTTTATTGTGCTCAAAACTGATGTATAAAAAAATCAAGCGTGAATAAATCATTCATTGATTAATGTTTGCAGTCGCCTACGACTTCCATTTTCTAATTTTTACCTTACCGTCAGTACCTTCACAAATGACTATGAATACCTACTACTAATTTAGGAGATTCACTCACAGACACAGACAGAGCCACTTTGTGCGAAAGGAACCATTCTTTCCGTACGTCCATTAGTAATGCAAAATAAACTTTATGACCAACGCTTAAAGTTTGTTTCTATTTACAATTTGAAAGACTGAAAGCACTCTGACTCAGCCTCAGCAGCTATAGTGATGGGCAATAAGTAATTAGCTATTCTCTGTCTACGGCAATAATGTTGTCCTATTCCATGATGTTGCCATAGGTACTAATACTTATCTGTGAAACGGTACAAAGATCTTTTGGCGTGTGGCTAAAATCGAAACTAATGTCGCCATCTTGATTTTTCAATGAAATTTTTGTGACCACTCCACAAAACTTTTTTACAAAAACAAACCACCGACTAAAAAAACGAGTGAAAAATAAATATAATATCTTTTATAACACATTTGCTCGTAAAGTTTCTCTTATTTCACCAATTTCAATATCGTATTGTATCTCATTACGTACTTGTGCGTTATTGTAATGTAAAACGCACGGCTTATCAAGATGCTCCGTCTAAAACGAACGGTACTTTTTAAAATCTTAGCAAAGAGTTTTTATGTCAGAAAAGTGGTCAACATTTTATGAATAAAATTAACTTTGGAAGATAAAATATAGTAAATAAACATTTAATTCTTTAATTTAATTAATTTTGACAATAAATTAAGAACCATTTATCTGTAACAAAAACACAAAAATATTAATTTACTTTATTAGTAATACTGGCTGTTTTTTGTGCCTTTGCCTTAAAAAAAAGCGCTGATGCGCGCGTATCGCTAATTTGTGAACAAGTAAAAATTATTCCACGCGCTTTTTCTTTTCGCTGTATTGTTTCTATTTGAAAATGTCGTCAAAAGTCCGAGTTTTATTTATTTCCTCGCAAATATGTTATAAAACGTCGTATGACGATGATGAAAAATTTAATAGTACCTAAATTATGATATAAGTGCGGTAAGTTGATAATTACAGCCTCTGCTTTCTTGTAGCCGTCGCCTACGGCTCGGGCTAGCAATATCGCCTCGGCTGTAATTTTCAACTTACCGCACTTATATCATAATTTACTATTAAATTTTTCAGTTTTGGCGCCTCCCCTACACAAACTCGAATAGATACACAAAGTAGATTAGCAAAGTTAATAAAATTTATATGGAGCCACTGCGCGAGCTTCCTCTACCGTACCTAAGAATCAAGTAAGTCGGCACAGTAATCACGAAAACATCAATGAAAAAAAAATACTCGCTGAATACATAACTTCCTCCTTTTGTTTTTGAAATCGAAAAACAACTATTGCGAATATGTATTTTTGTGTGTGTAATATGTAGGTATGTTATTAAACCACGTAAAAATGTTGCATTTACGTTAAATCTTTATATTTCTAACTAAAGTATTCATCTTGTCATTCAATTCTATTCGAGCTGCAGCCAGACTTGGTTCATGAAACATGGCAATCAGATATGTTATCATAACCGTTCATCGCTTATACTCAAAATACGCTCCGTCTCCTACGTTGTATCAAAGTGTATACGGCGTATGAGCTGAAATACACAGATTTTTAACTTGCTTGCACAAAGAGTTCCAGCTGATGTTGCTCTAATATACAAGTTAGTTTAGGTATAGGTGTGAAAGGCTGCCATTCCAGACGATAAACAGCAAAGTTTTTGGATCAGACTGACAACGGGAAATCATGTGAACATGACTCTTTGAAGTGCTCGATGGTACAGGAATAATCTACACTAAAATCTCAGAACTCTCTATTAATAATTTATTTAAACTAAATACGCCAGTAAACCATCACGGTCATGAAATAAAACATATCCAGGCAGATCACTAAAGATCAGTACATTCTTACAGCTAAGTTAGCTTGGCTGTATAAAATAAAAGCACTCGTCATCTGGCGCTGTCTCCGAAACAACCAGTCAAACATATCCCAGTCGGGGGAGCAATAAATTGTGCAAACAAGTTGTCTGTTACGAGTGCTACGCTGCTACGCTAGCATCATGTGCACTTGACTACGCCGTAGCAAGAAAGTGCAAGATGCTACGGTACATACAAACAAGCTTGCTGTCCGAATCAGAAATATTACTTCTAATACTAAAAATGCTATGTCAAGAAATATAACCTTAGTCTTTTTATTGAATTTGGTGAGGTACAATGTTAAAAGTGATAAAAGTTTTACCATAATTTTATTTTTCAAACCTAAGCAGTAGCGTAGATCTAAATATGTCACAATGTCCTCGTGCATTAAATGATTCGTGTCCAATGTGAACATTTTCCAGTACATAACGACCTCAACAGATATTTTGTTGTTGTATTGTAAAAAGCAATAAAAAGATCCGGTCGGCAGGATGGCCCCCGGCCAACTGGCGGCTTCGTCGGGATTGCGACGCTCTTAACTCAATACAAACGACGCTATGACCTACACTAATTCCACTACCACATTTTACATTGTCAAACTAAAATTAGCTCTTTCTTATTAAGGTTTCGTCGCAAATTGCACTCTAATGTAATTAGTCGTCGCAAGACAGTATTATGAACAAAAGGCTAAGTACCTTAATAGGGGCATGTGTTCCTGTAAGTCCCGGGAAGCTCTTTATTTCGTAAGCAATATCAGCACAAGACGTCTATTAGATAGTAGCACCGGTTACAACCATTATAGCAATATGTACTAAGCTTAAAAGATTGCAATAGTGCACAAGTGTTGACTATTTGTTATTCCTTCGCCTACCAGCTCCAATAAAAGCCGTTTTCCTCAGTTGCTTCGTGCTATTTGCCCGAGGGAAAACCAACGTTTCAGTACATTTGTTTATTTTATACCCAAAGCAATATGAACACAAAAGAATATTAATACAAATTACTTACTGTGCATATAGAACAAAAACATAACGTTATTAATAACTGTGCATGAAGTAGGTACGTCGAGTTTCGAAGTAAATACATCAAAAGCTTGAAAATGAAACGCATAAAATATCAGCGTTCAAAAATATATTGTTTTGGTGTATATTTTCATTAATTGAGGGTGTGCAGGTATTCGTTTGTGACATATTTTCCACGAGCTGTGTAAAAAGAAAATAAAGAAAGGATTCCATTTATTTGCATTAAATTACGACAAAATGTTTACCTTTCATTAAGAATGCTTTCATGAATGTATGAGCAACATTGGATGTCTTCGATAATATTTTCAAGTGCGGGATCCGAGCTTGTAATACAAGCAGGCTTATATTTTCTGCTATTGTTCTAGGAACAATTTCCTGATATGAAACCCTTTGTTATAGTGTGATGCAAGCAGTTGGCGGCCTGCCAGCTTCCCTACATGTTTCATATTTCACTGGATCAGCGCAGCTTACAATAGCTGATGTAACGTTTCTTTAATTTTCACGCTATGCAAATACACTGTCTATCAACTATCTATATATATAAAATTCAAAGTCCTGACTGACTGACTGACTGACTGATAGATCAACGCACAGCATAAACCGCTGGTCCTAGAGACATGAAATTTGGAGTGTGCGTTCTTCGTGAAGAGTAGGCATCCACTAAGAAAGGATTTTTCGAAATTCCACCCCTAAGAGGGTGAAAAGGGGGGAATTCGTTTGTATGAAAAATCTTATTCCTTGAGTTAATAAACTTGAAACTTGGCACGAATACTTATCGAAATAAACTATAAACATTGTCAGTTTTTTTTCTTCTAAACTACCCCCTAATAAGGGATTGGGGGGTTTCAAAGTTTGTATGGAGGAATTTTAGCGCGCAGTCCGATTTACTCGAAACTCAGTATTTATACCTAATATTGAAAGTAAAGAATAATGTGTATGAGGGTTTTCTGAAAATCTACCCCTGATGGGCTGAAATGGGGTAGTCAATTTTACAGGGGAGGATTTTACTGCATGGCTTGATTAACTCGAAAAATAGTATAAATAATCTTTGAGTCAAGTTATAAATACATTCCAAACGATTTTTTTAAAATTCCACCCCTGTGGGGGTGCAAAGCGGGGATACAGATTATATGAAAAATCTTCTTCTTGATAAAATAAATTTGAAACTTTTCAAGAATACTCGCCTAAATAAGTAATTAAATTTATCATTATAAGTTTTTCAAAACTACCCCTCAAAGGGGGATATAGGGGTGTTGAAGTTTGTGTGGAATAATTTGAATGCGCGGTCCGATTAACTCGAAACTCAGTGTTTATACACAAGACCAAAAATAAAGAGTAACATGTATCAGGGTTTTTCGAAAATCTACCCCTAACGGGTTGATAAGGGGTAGTTAATTTTACAAGGGAGGATTATAATGCGTGGCTTGATTAACTCGAAAATTGGTATAAATAATCTTTGAATCAAGTTATGAATAATCCCAAACGATTTTTCAAAATTCCACCCCTGTGGGGGTGAAAAGCGGGGGATACAGTTTATATGAAAAATCTTATTCATTTAGTAAATAAACTTGAAACTTGGCAAGAATACTTGCCTAAGTAAGTAATAAAGTTTATCATTATAAGTTTTTCAAAACTACCCCTCAAAGGGGGATATAGGGGTGTTAAGTTTGTGTGGAAGAAATTGAATGCGCGGTCCGAGTAACTCGAAACTCAGTATTGATACTTTTGACAGAAAATAATTAATAATAAGTATGTAAAGTTGTTGAAAATTTACCACTGACGGGACAAAAAGGGGTAATTCAGTTTTTAAGGGGAGGATTTGAACTTGAAACTGTATGTTACATTTTCACGCCTAAACCACTGAACTTCTGATTTGGCATAGAGATAGATGGCATCCTGGGGAAGCACATACGTTTTATCCTGATAGCACGTTCCCATGGGATAATTTCCGACATCCACGCGGGCGAAGCCGCGGGCAGAAGCTAGTTTAGCTAATAAAAGACACTTTGATCTGACAAATCGTGTTTAACATTTGCATTCATTAATCAGACCACGTCATTTATTTATGGATAACCATATTAAGTATCCTTTTACCAAGTGTCTAAATTCTTGTCGTAAGACAACTTTATATCTCAAAAGTTGTTCAATAAACTGTTTCGTTATCTTAACTAAATACAGCAGTTTATGCGTAGATAAAATCTTATAAAACGCGAGCCTCTATCAAACAAATGCCAGTACGTAGGTACGCATCCATTGATCCTTCAAAAAATAGCCTATCTAACTAACCATTATTGTGCTTACGATGGTAATGCACTCTTTTCTTGCAAATAGGGACCGAACGGAGAATTCCTCGAGTCGAGTGGATTCATTAAAGCGAATACTTCACATTCGATCGCGAGGTAATGGCATTGCTTAAACGGAAGACGGTATAGTAACTTGCATAAAAGAGAACCGTTCACAAAGGAAAGGCGGTTTTCAACAAACCGTTGTCCGCTTTAGATCTCTACATTGACTTCTTTATTGTATGTAAGTATTCTTTTGTCTAGCGCTATCGAAGCCTTAGTGCTCGACTCGTCCAAAAATATAGCTGCGGGGCGTGTTTTGTGTCCGTCCTCAACGAATATCTTTCTTTTATTTTATATCCGCATACTGAATCTGGTTCGCTTCCTACATGATTACAGAGCTGTCACAGCTTCGTATTTTCCTGGTTTGGGAATACATAAAAATTTCAAAGCTTTCGAAGCCTTGAAGCCGTCACTCTAACCCACAGTTTATTTTTGGTAAGTTTTTGGCCACATATACACACAAGTATGTATATCTGCCATGACGATACAGTTAGGCGTAAACCGCTGTAAAGATTTGGAATATCTAGTCGTTGGTCGAGAATCATGTAGAGTCGCGGCGACAGTGAACCGATAAGATGGACCGGGGTGAGCCAACTCATTTATATGTATATTTGCTGACCACGCCGCAAGCATTCTTGCTCTCATTTACACTTTCACCCTTGGCTGCATTTTCAATCTGCTTTAAACTACACCTCATTTGTAACATAGTAGTGTAGTCAGAATATCTTTCAAAGCCTGTCTTAAGTGATCCACATAACCGCTGCCTACATATGTATAATATACCTACGTCGATTGTATTCTCTTTACGAAAAAGCCTAACGACGTGAATAAAAAATGAGTGTTTATCAAAACCAGTGAGTGCTCACCCATCCAAATACAATCCAATTTGTTGTTACTTATCGAGCACACGACAACATCGACAACGTTTATATTTTCAAAAGAATAAGAGAATAGTCTAGTATTAGGAAGTATAAGTGGTATTTTGTTTCTTAAATTTATTCATGAGGTAGCTAAATGTTGCCATAGCAGTGGTTTAATTAATACCTATATGTTATGGTTATTTTCCTGTTTACACTGAGAAACGGAAAAACATAATACACATTTATAACACATTTGCTCGTAAAGGGGCTCTTATTTCACCAATTTCAATATCGTATTGTATCTCATTACGTACGTGTGCGTTATTGTAATGTAAAACGCACGAGTTTCTTTTTAGTAAGGTAAAACGCACGGTTTATCATGATGCTCCGTCTAAAACGAACGATACTTTTTTAAATCTTAGCAAAGAGTTTTTATGTCAGAAAAGTGATTTTATTTAAATTAAAGAAATTTAATTCTTTAATTTTATCAATTTTGACAATAAATTACAACCATTTATCTGTAACAAAAACACAAAAATATTAATTTACTTTATTAGTAATAGTGGCTGAAAAATATAAGTCAAGCTCATTGTGGTGCTACTATGCAATGCTAAAAAGCACTGTGAAAACAAAACATGGTATTGATATCAAGTCATACTCCAACATGCTGGCATTTCTAAAAAGACGCTCAAGTGGCCATGTGAGTAAAAAGTCGAAAGTATTTTCGGCTGACAATGTCAAGAAGTTCCTAAAAGAAGCTCCGGATTGCCTATATTTGGCAAAAAAGGTCAGTTAAATTATTGCTATTAACTTCTTTCACGTTCGTATTTCTTTACAATATAGGTGTTTTGTACGCTGTTTTTATCTCTTGTCAGGTTGTATTAATATTCGGTATAAATGGGCATGTAGACGTCAAGAGTTGGCAAACATCACAACTGATGATGCCGAGAACCATGGGCGAGTTCTTCTTATCCAGGTCAAAAACACAAAAAATAAAATTCCAAGATCGTTCACAATACAGGGGCCTTTTCACGACATAGTGAAGAACTGCGAACTTATTGACACTAAAACGCCACGGAGGGTGGCGATCGAACAGTGTAGCCGAGGGCTACATAGATGACTCGATGAGAAATAAAGAAGAAATTAGCTCCCGCATCATAAGGAATATATGTACATAAATTTGAAGCCAAGTATTGACTCTCGACCATCTACGAGCACACACGCGTATATTCCACCATCGTCGCCGCCCCCGTCGCCGCCACCGACTGCAGAACTCTGAGGTCTCGTTTCTCCTACTTTCACTCAAGAGAGTGAGAGAGAGACTGGTGAAATTGTAACTAATAATAATAACTTGACAACATTAAAAATGCCAACTGGCAACGTAATAATCAATTTTACAAATTGTTCAATTTTTTATAACTGCCTTAACAAGTGATTAAAATATTTATTCGTTTATGAAAGTCTGAGTTTTATTTGTTTCCTCGCAAATATGTTATAAAACGTCGTATGACATACGTGCGCTTTGATAATTACAGCCTCTGCTTTCATGTAGCAATATCGCCTCGGCAGTAATTTTTAACTTACCGCACTTAGGGTGTTACCACACCAATCGATCGATGCCATCGATCGACATCGGTCGACGTTGATCGATTGGTGTGATAGCTTTAATTGATCGACGGATACCGGTCGACTAACCAATCGATCGATTGCCGATCGATGGCATCGGTCGACGGATACCGGTCGACTAACCAATTGATCGATTGCCAGTCGATGGCATCGGTCGACGGCATCGGTCGACGTAGATCGATTAACCCCGGCTATATTCCATCAGTTTCTTTCGAAATGTATTCAGAAGAGGACGCATTGTTGTTGGCCAGTACGATGTTGCTCGTACTATTATTACGGAGACGCAAACGCAGAACACTTTGGATGCGACCGTTTTTTAAAGCCAAAGATCGCTTACATTCTGCAAATTACATTTTAAACAGTGGTTTTTTGGATGCTTTTCGAATGAGTAACAGTGATATTGAAAATCTCTTAAATATGGTGGCTCCTTCAATTGCAAAATTGCTCGATCGACGTCGACTTATCCATTCTACCATCGATCGATCGTCGATCGACAATCGATCGATTGGGCTAGTAGAAACTATCGATCGACGCGACGTAGACCAATCCATTCTACCATCGATCGATGGCATCTATCGGCTATCGATCGATTGGTGGGGTAGAAACTATCGATCGACGTCGACTAATCCATTCTACCATCGATCGATGGCATCGATCGACGATAGCTCGATTGGTGTGGTAACACCCTTAGGTATATCATAATGTACTATTAACGAAAAAAAATGACAAAACATTACGTAATTCAAATAACAATGCCTGTTTTCGTCTTTATTATAAGAAAAACGTGTTAAAATCAGAAGCATCTCTGTATCCATATCAAATCCGTGTTTCCAAGTAGGTACACGATTTAAAATATTTAAAGATACTTAAATACATAAAATGTATGTAATAACACTTTAAGTACTAAGAAGGGTTGCAAATCACGTATCGATGATACGACCGTTATCTCTAATCCCGAGCTCCGAGCCATTGAGATACAAGAGCCTACCGTGGGGCCTGTAATGATGCCGAGTTGTAATGAGCGCTCCCTCCCTGACTAGGTACTGTACGATGATAAACCAAGAGAGATCTCCATTAACAACACACAATGTGTAGGTATGTGGCGAATGTTGACAGTTATGATAAGAGAAGCTGTTCAAGAGACCAGCGGGGTAATTGCGTAGGTAATACACTATCAGTAGCATTGCTTTCATTTTGAAAGTTCAACAACATTAATTGCGTTATTTACGTTGTTGAGCTGACAAATTTTTCGAACATAGGTACCAATAGATTAACAATATCCTTCAAAATGTTTCAGATTGTGATTGTTAGTGTGTTACGCAATTATGATGCAGAAATATTGGGCAATTGTATTTTTAGAAAGAGCAGCCAAAAAACAACGTAAAACCTTCGCCATGTACCTATATAAAAGTGCGAAGGTTTTACGAATTTTTTTGGCTTCTCGTCTTCCACAAAACCCCATCCAAAATATAAGCCGAGGCCAAAAAATCTGTGGACTGGTAAAGGAAAAAAGGTGGTAAAGGACTGGCCACCGATCCCCGCGGGTGCCATAAATGGGGACCGGTTCTATTTTTAGACGTTCAGCAGCATCTTCCTTTTGAGCAAAAATAACGTTAATTGCGATCAACATTTCGTTTGCTAATTGCAGTGATCAAGACAACATGATGGGGCTTATATAGAACCCTGGAATGAACTCTTGCTACTTACTTTTAGAACGGACTATGAAGGTTTACGGGCTCATAATGGGGATTAAAGCAAATGACCGCCATAGTCATTAGTCCCCATTCCGAAAGCTATAAGTAGAGGCATTATTGTCTCTTTCGACCGGGACTTTTTGGAGTTGTATCGGTCAATTCGCTCATACATCTAAATTAGTCGGTAATCGGTACAGATACAGACTATTGTGTATAAAAACTGGACATTATTGAAACCATTTATAAAACACTACCGAGTAGATACCTACTACTACTACCGAGTACTACCGGGATCAAAAGTAGGTAGGTGTTAATCCAGGTTACAAACTATGTGTGTCATTTTATCCAAATCTATTCAGTTTTCTTTGTTCTTGTTTTTTGCACCAATCCGGAGAATACATATACAATAAGACAAACGGACAAAAATTCTAAAAACTATATTTTCGGCATCAGACTCGTTCCCACATCCCGTGGCAATTAATTTTTGTTTAGAAAAATAATAGATGTACAGTTTTGACTTTACCATTTAATTATATCTATGTATAGACTACCTACTTACCTATACGTTGTAATTCAATGAAGTTAGCGAGCAATATACCGTATAGTTATCAAGGTTCTCATTACCAAGTTAATAGTGCCCACATACTTTTAATTCCATATTTCGAGTAGGTAACATAGAACATTCGTATTCAAATTTATTTCAAATATGAGTTCATTTGTCATGAAATATCAGAGCTTCATAGGAATCTACACCGGATTATATGAGATAGAGCAGATCGGAGACGGCGAATATTGAAATAGGTATTATTCGAATTCAATGGTTTTCCTTGACTTGGAATTCAATACTTACATATTATTTTAAATGACAACTAAGTCTTTTAACAATCTAGTTTTGTGACAAAATTATATCTTAGGTCAAGTATCTATTTATTATATCAGTTAAAACGTGTTGTGGAATTTAAGCGACGTAACCAAGTGTGATGTCTTATCTAAAAGAAAAGAAACTGGATATAATACCTACCTAAATTCAATAAAACTTCAGTATTCTGTAATGCTTTGGTATGTTCCGTGTTTATTTTTTTTAATGTTTGAAAAACTAATTTTATTGTACTTATCTAATCAAACCAACCTTGGCAACGTGATTCTTTAATAGAGACCATATTTTCTATACCGAAGCACGAGTCAAAAACCGATTAAAAAAATAATATCCTTGAAACTTTATTCTTTCCAACATTGCACATAAGGTTTCAGACAAGTGCAAGGACTGTCGCAAAGGAGCTGTGGTCGTAAACGGACTATCAGCGTAGAGGAAATAGGGCCATAGCCGCGGACGCACGCACGGAAATGAACCCGCCCACAAACGCTTCCTCAGCGCGCCGGTCTGCACGCAGCCGTTTGTTAAAGCTCACTCCGGAACACTGCCACCACTGCTCCTCCTATCCCGCAGATGTAAATAATAAGTACAAACAAACAATGCTGCACTGTTATTGGACTTTTAAATTAAAGATCCAAGTGACAGGAACGTTTTCAATATAAAAATAGAGTACTGAATGTTGCTGTACCTACCAACAAAAGCCGTTTAACCGTTAATTAAAAGAAGAAGGGAGAATAAGTAAAGTAGTCTTTGGTCAGCTCTTTATTTTACATATAACCAAAACGGCAGTAGTTTGTTTCCTAACGGAACCCGTAAACAAGCGATATCTTATTATGAAGCCGAGTCAGCGCGCTGACAGGCCGTAGTGACAGCCGACTGAGTCACCCTCCTCTCATTACATACCTTTCCTCCGGCTGTCTAGCCCAGCATAAATAATAATATACTCATTCGTTTCCTATGTGATGATAATTAAGTTGAGTCACCAAGATCTCTTCCAATATTTATTATCCAATTTAAAATCGGTCGGCGCCGGCGTTTAGAAAATTTATTTCTGAGGCTTTCTTTATTTCATGATCAGAGCCGCTTACTCGGGAGTGGTTCAGTTTATATTCGACGGCAGTATCCGTACGGCACATTTGCTTCCAATTCAATTCTCTGCTCGGCTCGTTGCAGCAGTGAATGAGCCATCGCCGAGATTGTCTCCTCGCCCGCGCCGTACCCTGCGCCCGCCGCACCGCTCCGCACCGCATCGCTCCGACCCGCCGCACCCGAACCCGCGACGCGACAAATACCTTCATGCCTTCACCTGCGAGTAAATCCGTTTATGCCATTATATAACGGTAATGTACGCGTAAATTACCTACTTGTTCCTTGGGGCGCGATCATTCAATAAAAGTACCGCAATTTGAGAGTAAAAATTCTTATACTTACATTTTTATTAAAGTGCAAACATTCTTCGATGCTGACGCGATGTAAGTGTAATAGAAGGCGGACTGCCTCCATTTATGATCGCTCTCTCCGTGCTTAGTGCTTGCAGTGTTCGCACGATATGTGAATTGCACTTCCGTGCTACAGAATAATAAATACTAAACACAAAACAACGTGCTGAAAACTTTTTGCTATTCACCCAAACGTGTGGAAACTGCAGTAGATATCCATTACACCGCTAGTTTGTTCCACGAGATAGCTGCGCTACATTTTACTATAGGTTATAACAAAAACAAAAGCAAAATTATTCATTTGCAGCGGTTTGTTTTTTGTGCATGGATAGTTGGGGGTTCTCAAACCAATCTCGATTACACGTGTATTTCCAATAGTAATGACTTTTGTTCTTGCCGGAGCGCATGGAGCTGCATCTGGTAAACTGCCAAGTGCCAACGAAGCCAACGTCCTGCTGTTACGACGATTACTCACAGGTTTACCCCAAAGTCATTACATTACCCATGTAGTAATAATTGATTACAAATACGACGTCTGTATGTATATTGAACCAAAGTCACGCCGCCGACCGAACGTAGCGGTTTTGTATTATTTATTTATTTAAAAGTAGGAGAACCAACAGCTAAACCAAATTAATAACAATTGTATAAGCAACACAGAGCCAATTACAGGTTCTCACGAGTAGACACAGAGAAGGTAGTAGAAATTATAAGCGTTCAGAACACATCGACACATAACTAAATAGTTTGACCCATGGTAGGTACCTAGCTTCCCCTCTACCGGACCCCAAATAGAACCCACCTTGTATAACTGTAAATCTAGATCGACAGAGAAATAAACCCATTGTCTACTAAGATAGATAGGTTACGCCTCTTTGCGGTAACCACAGTAAGAACCCGGGCTATATCTATGAGCTTGGGAATTCCCTAAGAGCTTTTCCCGAAAACAGGTTCTTTTACTTTGATTTATCAAGCCTTTTCACAACAGCATTATTAGTATTGTTAGAAGTTTTCATTCGGATGCTCTGTGGAATTAGAATTCAAGACATATATTTTCTGTAAAACCACGTAATAGATCTGAGTCTCATAAAACGTTTTCTAAAAGGTATCTATCCGTAAGTAGCTGTATTCACAACAAAGCAGGTATGGGGCAGCTGGTGGCGTCGGTACCGCGGTGTGGCGCTACGGCCGCGCCTTTTGGGCACCTGTCTCACCGCCGACGAGGAAGCGACTAAAGCTATCGAGTATTTTCTTGCTCAAGAAACGTACAAGAGATGTATGTCCCGTGTCAGTAAAAGAGATACATAATATTAATAGTTGATCAATAACTATTCACACTGCCGGGAACTCCTCTCCACTAGTTTGAAGCAGCATTAAGGGAGAAAATACTGGCTCGCTCGGAGGGTAGAACACTCGCTGAAAGACTCTCGCTTGGTACATACTTACGCATACCAGAAAATCTTCTCTTGTTGTTAGCTCTACACGCTTGTCGCTAATCGTTGGCGGTCGAGCAGGTACCTTCGGAAGTAAGCTCCCAATCAGCGAGCAAGCAATGCGAGCCTGTACCGTGCACCTACCAGAGGAAGCATTGAGTAGAAATTATATACTCTTTGGAAGGTCGCCTGATTTTCTGACCAAGATGAATCGCTGCACGAGAAACTGCGCTTCCTGACTCTTCACTATTGATTTTGAAGGATCGACGCCCGCAATAAAGTGTATCTGATAATGACAGCCTTTAATAGAAGTTTATTGGTTGTGTGTGGTGTAGTTGTATGTACTTAACACTCTCTTTGCTGCCAGGTTCAGCTTTCTCACATTTTCTTGTTTTTCCGTTCAGTAAATCGTTATGATCTCAATTGTTACAGAATTGTCTAATTAAACAATTCTGATCAATCATAATTTCACATAGGTATGTGAGTATGGGGGAGTCCTTTGCCCAGTAGTGAGGCAATATAGGCTAACGGAAAAAATCTAAATTTTGACATTTTTGTTTTGTATACCATATCAATTTTAAATTCTTATATTGTTAAACAGTGTATGCCCAATGGCTAGCTTTTTGAGTTTCCATAAAATAACTGTAAAACCTGCTGTATCACCAAAAAGCACACGAATAAATACTTTAACTTTGAAAAAAAGTGAAATTATGACTGTGTGTAACTTTTTAACAAAATATGACAAAATATTTAGGTGCCTACTACTATGTACTTACTTACTTTAGTGCCTACGAATATTAATCAATGTATTTCTACAGACCTATCACTAATAGAAAATTAATGCTATGTACTAGTATTCATTTGATGAATTCGAAATTAAATTAACTTTCACGAGATTCTCTACCTAAGCGCGCCATTTTTCGCGCCATTGGTTAAAAGATATCTTAAATATCTTTAAAAACGTGTAACGATTTGATTACTTTGCGCGTAGCGTACCCGCGGGGACTATCGTAATGAGATTTTTATAAACAATAGGATTTCAGAGAAGAAAGAAATTAATGCTAAGATGGTTAGCAGGCAACTTAAAATAACGAGCATTTAGGGAAATTGTTTAGATAAATAAAGTTGCCGAGTTATTTTCCTTTTGTTAATAACTACTTATTCAAAAGAAAGCCGCGCCCGCGCCTTTGTTTCTTACTGTGAGCATTTCGTTATTGGTTTTTTGGTTGTAGGTTATCGGTTATTCATTGCGACAATTATATTTTTCAAAAATTTCTTTTCATCCCACCATCTCGGAAAGAGTATTTTTAATCTTCAATATCTGAGTGGAAAAGCCGTTTTTATTCTCTAGAGGATAAAGTAAATTGAATTTAGAACATCGTGTGCACTAAGTTTGTGAATTAAAAAAAACATTAAACCTATTTACTGCTACCTCTACGGTGCCGAATATATCATACAACTTATTTTTAATTTGTTAAAAACTCAGACTCGGAACCTTCTTGGTGTTCTTTTTTCAATTTGCTTTGTACGCGGTTCTTTACGCGGCATTTTTTCACGTCATTGTTAAATATTAAAAACAAGAAACTTGAAAACAAGTGAAAAAACTAAAATGAGTGATTCTAGCGACGAGGAAGTTTGCTTGACGCCAACAGAATTGACTGAAACTGTTAATAATGCGCAAATGAGCTTTCTCCCTCAACAATCACGCGAGAAGTATTTAAAACAGTACGATATGTTCAACACGTGGCGACTAGCAAAAGGAAAGAACTTAAAAGGCCAAAACTTTCTCAGAAAACGTTTTGCTGGCATATTTTATAGAATTATCCGAGAACAAGAAATCAAGCACTCTATGGAGTACGTATTCGATGCTAAAAGCAACAATAAAGATGAAAAAAGACAAACATATCGATACCTATCCTAAATTAGTGGCATTTTTAAAAAGAGCCTCATCTGGTCATCAACCAAAAAAATCGAAGGTTTTCACAGTATCTGATATTGAAAAGTTTCTTAACGAAACAAAGCAAGATTCGGTATATTTGGCGGCAAAAGTAAGTCAGTTGCACATTCAGTATCTACTTAAGTATATTAATCTCAATTATAGTATACTTAGTAGATGTTGTTATGCATAATTATGCGTTCATATCAATTTTATTCATTTATCTACTACAATACTCTTTACGTTACAGGTTGTTCTTATTATTGGAATAAACGGAGCATGTCGAACTAATGAACTAACACCACTTAATGTCAAAAACATTGAGAAACATTCAGATGACTTACTACTAATTAATTTACCTAATACAAAGACAAAAGGAGACCGCAACTTCGTCATTCGCAAGGAATACGTAACGATTGTTGAGAAATATCAAGCCTTACGCCCGCCTAACACTCCAATCAATCGATTTTTTCTACAGTATCGCAATGGAAAGTGTGTTAGACAGCCTATGGGTACTAATAAAATTGGCAGTATCCCACGAGAAATAGCAACATTTCTTGAACTTCCAGAACCCCTGTTGTACACGGGTCATTGTTTCCGACGAACTTCAGCCACACTTTTGGCTGTTTCCGGAGCTGGTCTCCTGTCCCTTAAGCGCCACGGAGGCTGGAAGTCCAATGCAGTTGTAGAGGGATACATAGAAGATTCCATCCAAAATAAGTCTAAAATATGTGAAGGCATCGTAGGAGCCATTACACTGAAAGAGCCTCAATCGGATCCTTGGACTGGCCCTTCTACATCAAAAATAAGCCGTTATGAAACACCTAACCATCTCCCTCTCTCTCCAACATTCACGCCAAGGGAATCCGATGAATCGGTACAACTATTAAGTATGACAGATAGTTTACCGAAAAACAGTACACAAGTGACTAACACCAATATTACAGTACCAAACAAAAATATTACACTCAATTTAAATAACTGTAGCAACGTTACTTTAAAATTTTCTTAATTATACCTTAGTATTATTTTGTTATAATTTAAAGATTATTCTGTAATACTTACCTGTCATAATGTAGTAATTAATACCTAAACTGAAATAAAAGTGTACCTATCGTTTTTTTTTTTGCATTTAGTCATTTCCTCGCTGAGGTCGAATGAAAAGTTACGTGTTGCACTCGAGTGCAAAGATTTTTCACCTCGTGCTCTTTTGATTCCCTCGCTAACGCTCAGGATTCTAATTTTGAATCACTCGCTGCGCTCGTGATTCAATTTTAGAATCCTTCGCTTGCTCGGTCATCAAAATTGAACACGCGGTTAAAAAGCAACTTTGCACTCTTGTATAACAAATAACTATTATCACATCTAACGTAATGTATTATAAACATGCTTATGCATGTAGTTATATGACACCCCAACTCAAAAAGTCGTCACGTACACAGATACAATCACTTTCACATTAATTTAATTTTCTTCTTTTAGTATAATATGCCTGTGCGTACAGTAGGTACTTAGTGTCTACTAAAATATGAATGTAATAAACACTCACTAGCGTGCAAAACGTTCTAATAGGTATGTGCCGAGAACAGGGCGATGCCTACTTTTACCATCAACGTTTTACCAACCAAATGGAAAGCTTTTAGCTTGTAAACGAATTTCTATACTATTCGCAACGAGCGTGCTTACTGGAGACGCACATCCCACGACTAGATTTGAAAAGTGTATCTCGATACAATTTTGTTGGCACTTATGTAGGTATGTATGTACGTTTACCATTCCATTGTAAATTGTTTCGTTATTTCCCTTGGGTATGTGTCGATATTCCGCGACACTGACGTTTTATAGTTCTCTAAATAAATGTTGGAGTAATAAATATGTACCGTATGTCTCAATACAAAATATTCAAAACTACTGGTTACGCTACATGCATGTTTTATGTTATTGAGAATGACAACCCGTTTAAAATAGACCACAGACAACACAAATGACGGCCATATGCTCGCGTATTGTGAAACGCAACTTGTGCGGAAGAAGGTAATTTATAGCGGGTGAATTTTAATTAAACTCGAATTAAAGCTGCTGCTGACGGAACCGCAATGAAAAACAAACCCTATTATTTACTTACATCTGCAATTTAATTCACGAACTGTTCGTTAATCTTCGTACAGTACTACCATATGTGTTACAGGTAGATGTAGGTGAGCGGTGCAGTTGGATTTATAATTTAAATAAATGAAAATGAGTAGGTCCTTTTTTTAGATTGTATAATATTATCGTATAATTACGAGATTCTCAGCGTTGAAACGATGCTTAACCCTTCGTATGCCGGAACGTAGATCTACGCGAGACACAATGGCTTTTTAATTGTGTCTGTAATTACGGCATTCAAGAGGCTAAACATGTTAACACCCATTATCATACTCGTCGCATCCCTCGAGATTTGTTGGAGCAAATCAATTTACTTTTCACCCACCAATAACGTCACATTTTCGGTAATTATGGTCAAGACGTTAATCGTTATTTAGGCCAAATAAAAAAAAAACAATAAGTAATAACCGGCTATTATAGACAAAAACCCGTTCAGACTATAGTTTTCATTCAAATTGCAACATATTGTGTTTGAGCCAGTGACGACTGTAAAATTTCAATGAGGGGTAAGGCGTAGGTAAGTTTTTAATTTTTGGATCGAAGTCCTATAAAACAGCTTCCGGTTAAAAAAAAACCTGATAGAAATCGTCACGTATCGAAAAAACGTTTTGCAATTTTTATTATTATTTCCATGCGACTTTTTGTTATACAGTGTGTAACGGAAGGGGGGTATCAACCCTGAAGGAGGTGAATGTGCTCATGAAACTCAACAACTTTCCCCAAAGAACATAGGTCGAAATATGAAAAAAAAATTTGGCCCTCCCATAGTAAATCAATCAGCTGGTAGTCAGTTTTGTAAGGGAGGGCCAAATTTTTTTTTCATATTTCGACCTATGTTCTTTGGGGAAAGTTGTTGAGTTTCATGAGCACATTCACCTCCTTCAGGGTTGATACCCCCCTTCCGTTACACGCTGTATTATTATAATAGAAAGATACAGAGAGAGACAAAAATTATCAATTTTTTTGTCATGTGTGTCATTTTCATGGTTTTCGAGGGTGCTAAAGGCAATTACATAGTGAAGTCAGAATGAAAATCTTGGCAACTGCAAAAAAAAAAAAAATTCATTATCGTTATCGTTTTCATGGTTTTCGAGAGTGCCCTATTTAAAGGATATCTATGTCGCTGTACTGTTTATAGATTTTAACGACGTAAACAGTGCACTTTCAATGGTTACGGATTGGTTTACTTCAATTAATATAGTTACCAAAAAAAAAAAAAACTAAATGTGTAGGTACAGTTCGCCTTACAGAATGTTAGAAATCTAGGACCCAACATCGTCTTAGATAAAGAGGTGCTTGAAACTGTATCCTTGGCAGTTTTTCCTGGGCATGACAGTAGATGCCAAACTTCAGTGGGGAAAGAAATATATAAAAAAAAAAATAAAAAAAAAATAGAAATATATTTTTATATCAAGCCTAGCGGGGAGGCTCAGTTCGACTGCCAACGTCGGAAAGTAAAACAATACACTGACGATGATACAGATCGGTCAGTCTATTTTACATAGTTATTTTCACAGCGTTATGTCCTACGGTATTCTGCTGTGGGACAAAGCCGCTAATATTCAAAACATATCTTTCCTTCAAAAACGATCTGTTCGAGCAATTTACCAGCTAGGTGCCAGTTTCTCTAAGATATTTTTTTAAAGGTAGGTATTGGTATTCTCACGGTTGCATCACAAATTCATCTTCGCCAACATCTATATATATAAAATTCAAAGTCCTGACTGACTGACTGACTGATAGATCAACGCACAGCCTAAACCGCTGGTCTTAGAGACATGAAATTTGGAGGGTGTGTTCTTCGTGAAGAGTAGGCATCCACTAAGAAAGGATTTTTCGAAATTCCACCCCTAAGAGGGTGAAAAGGGGGGAATTCGTTTGTATGAAAAATCTTATTCCTTGAGTTAATAAACTTGAAACTTGGCACGAATACTTACCAAAATAAATTATGAAGATTGTCAGTTTTTTTTTTTTCTTCTAAACTACCCCCTTTATCATTATAAGTTTTTCAAAACTACCCCTCAAAGGGGAATATAGGGGTGTTAAGTTTGTGTGGAAGAAATTGAATGCGAGGTCCGAGTAACTCGAAACTCAGTATTGATACTTTTGACAGAAAATAATCTATCTATACTTATAATAAATCTGTAGAAGTGAAAATTCTGTACATTGAAAATATCCAAAAAATAAATGGCAGGGGGTGTTACTTGACCGACACCGAACCCAAAAATGTGATTAAAAAAATTTTTGTCTGTCTGTCTGTCTGTTTGTTCAGGCATCACGCAAAAACTACCGGTTCGATTACGATGAAACTTGGTATAATTATTCTTTAATATCCTGGGCACCACACTGGGTACTTTTTATCCCGGAAAAGTATATACAATAAAAAACAATCTTAATTTTGCGGTTCGATCCCTATACCCGATTACCACTGTCTGTACTGTACCAACCGCAAATACTAAGTTTGTCGTAGGTTGGGTCACCCGCAGTGGAGTTCATTTTTATTCCTTTTAGTTTTTAGAGTTATTTAGGTTTATTTTTATATGAGTCGTAGGTATAGATCTTTAATTTTAAAGTATAGGTAGTATATTTGATAGTGTACGTAGTGACCGTAGGTTATTTTATAATACTGTTAGGTAGGTTTAGTCATTCGTATAGATATTAGTTTTTAGGGATTTTGCTTATTTATTGAGTTTAGATTAGTTATCATCAGAAATAGGTTTATTTAGGTAGGTAGGTATTTCATTTTCTGTTATTGTTTTTTTTTTTAAATTAGTTAGATACTTAGGTAAAGATATCATATAGGTACTTACCCTCTTAATCACCACTAATGAGACACAATTGGTTTTCTATTGTAATTAGCCACAAAGGGCCCGCGACATAGATGGCATTCTGGGGAAGCACATACATTTTATCCTGTTAGCACGTTCCCGTGGGATAATTTCCGACATCCACGCGGGCGAAGCCGCGGGCAGAAGCTAGTTAATAATAAGTATGTAAAGTTGTCGAAAATTTACCACTGACGGGACAAAAAAGGGTAATTCAGTTATTAAGGGGAAGATTTGAACTTGAAACTGTATGTTACATTTTCACGCCTAAACCACTGAACTTCTGATTTGGCATAGAGATAGATGGCATCCTGGGGAAGCACATACATTTTATCCTGTTAGCACGTTCCCGTGGGATAATTTCCGACATCCACCAGGGCGAAGCCGCGGGCAGAAGCTAGTCTTATATATTAGGAAAAATATACACTAAAAACAGTGATATTCACAATGTTAACATTAGAAATAAGGACTATATACGTGCCCTGTTTCACCGGCTTCATAAGGTTCATAACTCATTTTTTGGGCCTGGTTTAACCTTTTATAACAAGCTACCCTCTTTTTTGCAAAAAAATCTTGTTCAAAGGCATTTGTACTATTCTTCAATGTTTATAGTTCATATAATTGTTTATTTTATTTGACTGTATACGTCAATTCAGTTTAATTTTATTTTAATTTATTATTGACATAATCTACGTCCGGTGTCGTTTTCATGGTTTCCGAGGGTGGAGGGTGTTTTCAATTTGACCTCATCTTCGAGGGCTTCACCTCGAAGATGAGGTCAAATTGAAAATGCAAGAAGGCGGCTACGAAAATATTCTCATTTTTTCATCATTTTAACATTTTCGCAGCCGCCATCGTGGACTTTCATTTTGAACTTCGTTCCTGCCTGGTACGTTATACTGATAGTTTCACGAGATTTCATTTTAGGCCTTAACGCTTAAATAGAACCCATCACGTAGGAAACAGGCGTCAACCTTCTTTAAGGAATTGGAGACACTTTTATAGGAGAACAGACAGGAAAACATCACGTCTCCGGAATTACCTTACATAATTAATGTAGTAGGTAGGTAGGTACTCCATACCATCGACAACCCTTTATTGAAGGTATGATTTCATTCAAAAAGCTCTGTATAAATGTGAACTTACTTTAACAAAAAAGTAGGCCTATACTATAAATATACATATATTGGAACGATACACGTAACGAGATCCTTGTGGAGTAGCGTGGTCCAAACTCGGCCCCTCGAGACACCCGGACCCTTCCGAGAGGTAACCGTTGTGGAAATATCTATACCTACTCCATTTGCTCGCCAAAGCTTTTATACAATTTCTACTTGTACGCACGAGTGCCAATATAGACGCGAGTACGTGGCCGCGAGCTTATCTCATATTATGTTATCATCTTCATCTAACAAACAGCGATCGAGCCGCTGACATGTTAAAGGTTAATTTGTTATTTATTAAAATGCTAAATAGGTATCAGGCCATCTAATTGTGTAAAAACATAGTACTTAAGTTAATAAAGAAAAGTAAAGGAAGAAAGACCACGGAACAAAGGAACCAGCGAACAACAGAAAATACACAAAAATCGGCACACAAACAAGATTCAAATCCTGAAAATGACGGTGTAGGTATAACGAGCCCGGTTTCATTACAACGGCCCTGATAATTGATGGCGTATCAAAAGCAAGTAATTTATTACAAGAAAGTTGGGCAATTAGAGCTAAAAACACAAAAACCAGACACGAGGGAGAACGTTATCGACGACGGCATCCATTCGAAAGTCCCATTAGCCGCAGCGGGTATGGGACCGCAGCGTTTGCACCTACAAAAGTCCGTAAGTACCTACTACATATTATGTAGGTACTTATACGTATAGAATACCAAAATCGCACCTATTACTTGGTAGTAATAGGTGCGATTTTGGTATTCTATCATGTTTTTATTTTAAATTATACGTACTAGCTAAAATAAATTTTACTTTACATTGCTGTTTATTTTATAGTTTTACTAGCTTTTGCATGCGGCTTCGCCTGCGTGGAGGTCGGGAATTATCACATGGGAACGTACTATTGGGATAAAAATCATATGTTCCAGATCAAATTTCATCGAAATCCGCTCAGGCGTTTTGGCGTGAAAAGGGAACAGACCAGACAGATAGACCGCATTACTTTCACGTTTCAAATATTAAAAGTATAGCCAATTTGCAATTTTTAAGTAAGTAGGTAAATTAATTAATTATTCTATCATTAACTCACAAATCAGCCTGATACTCCAGGGAGTCTCGCAAAAATAGATCATTAGTCGACGCTTGATAAGGTACACAATTTTACTCACTGTTCTGACCGTACAGCTTTTAATAAGTTCGATTACATCATCATCCTCCTGGCATGATAGTTCTACACAACGAGTCGAGTTGCTTAAATACTTAGTCACTAAAACTCTAATAAAGTTTAAAAGACAAACTTTCTGAGTAACATAAAATCTTTTTTGATATAAGTAAGCCGTTTTTCTTACAAAGTTTCATGATGAGTTCTAATAAGAGGAAACTCAGTACAAAGTTTTGCTTTTATAATAGAGGGAAGTGCAAGCCACCTGGAATACCAATATCAGGTTCCAGGGAATTTTAATTTGTTCATAACAAATAGAAAAGTTGCGGCATAATCTATTTAACCTGTTAATAAGGAAGTTTTGAGTACCTACCTACCTACTTTATATACCTACTCCATGCATTAAATTATGAAAAAAATAAAGCTGAAACTAATAGGTAATTAATTTTTCTTTTGTAAATATTTTATCTGTAATATCACCCTGCTACTTAAATATTGTCGGTAAAAACTATTTTTTTTACGATCACAATACTTAAATGTAATACACAAATTATAATGTGTAGGCGGAGTTAATAATAAAGTACTGGCATTACGCGAAATGTGGAAGTCCTGTTTCCCGTGTAAGTAGATATGATGTGATTCCGGGTGTCCCATTTTGACTTGCAAAATTAGAATGGTGAACCTTATGAAGCTGAACAGAATCTATACTTATAATAAATCTGTAGAAGTGAAAATTCTGTACATTGAAAATATCAAAAAAATAAATGGCAGGGGGTGTTACTAGACCGACACCGAACCCAAAGATGTGATTAAAAAAATTTTTGTCTGTCTGTCTGTCTGTTTGTTCAGGCATCACGCAAAAACTACCGGTTCGATTACGATGAAACTTAGTATAATTATTCTTTAATATCCTGGGCACCACACTGGGTACTTTTTATCCCGGAAAAGTATATACAATAAAAAACAAACTTAATTTTGCGGTTCAATCCCTGGACCGATTACTGTACCAACCGCAAATAATAAGTTTGTCGTAGGTTAGGTCACCCGCAGTGGAGTTCATTTTTATTCCTTTTAGTTTTTAGAGTTATTTAGGTTTATTTTTATACAAGTCGTAGGTATAGATTTTAATTTTAAAGTATAGGTAGTATATTTGATAGTGTACATAGTGACCGTAGGTTATTTTATAATACTGTTAGGTAGGATTAGTCATTTGTATAGATATTAGTTTTTAGGGATTTTGCTTATTTATTGAGTTTAGATTAGTTATCATCAGAAATAGGTTTATTTAGGTAGGTAGGTATTTAATTTTCTGTTATTGAGTTAATTTTTTTTAAATTAGGTAGGTACATAGGTAAAGATATCATATAGGTAACCTCTTAATCACCACTAATGAGACACAATTGGTTTTCTATTGTAATTAGCCACAAAGGGCCCGCGAGATAGATGGCATTCTGGGGAAGCACATACATTTTATCCTGTTAGCACGTTCCCGTGGGTAAATTTCCGACATCCACGCGGGCGAAGCCGCGGGCAGAAGCTAGTATTGAATAATATGCTTCTTTGGTAAACAGCCGCTCGGGTCGATCGGTCAGGTTAAGCTACGCTCACCGCGGTTATTTCATAGATGGGTGACCATCTTTACATACCGAGACCCTTGCCTCGGAAAGCGTGTCCGTTTCGAGTGCTCGGCCACAGTTTCGTAGAAGCAAAACGACTACGTCAACATTACGAAGGAATTTGTAAAACACTAACGATGAAAGTCGCAAATTCGTAGATCCAATATTCAGAAAGTTGTAAAGGTTTAACCATGGCCGCGCAGTCGAAACGTGGAGAACTGCGCGGCCACGCAGTTCTCTTAAATGGAGCTTCGTAGAGGTCCCATTCTTTTTGCTAACCACTGATACGATTTCGAAGAAAATGTAGACAGTAAGAATAAAGCCCTAATGTTTGGAATTCACGACCTACAGAACTTAAATGCTATGGCCGCGCAGTTGAAACGTGGAGAACTGCGTGGCCGCGCAGTTCTCCACGTTTCGACTGCGCGGCCAAGGTTAAACCTTTACAACTTTCTGAATATTGGATCTACGAATTTGCGACTTTCATTGTTAGTGTTTTACAAATTCCTTCGTAATGTTGACGTAGTCGTTTTGCTTCTACGAAACTGTGGCCGAGCAGTCGAAACGGACACCGGAAAGCGTGTTAAACCGTTGGTCCCGGCTGTCATTCGTGGTTTTTTGACAGTCCTTAGGGGTAGTCAGAAGCCCGAAAGTCTGACAACCAGTCTAAGTACCAAGGGGTATTTTATTATCTTTTTCATGTAAGTATAGGTAGGTATTTTCATAAACTAAAACATAAAGTATAAATTTTAATCATCATTCTCATGCCCTTAACCGAATTTATCTGGAGTCCGCACAGCATGACTTCTTCTTTCATACTTCTCTATTAGTCGACATCTTTGTAAGGAAATACGTAAATTAATTATAAGCCGACTTCCTGCTATTTTTTGAAGTTTTATCACATCCATTTCTCTGAAACTCCTTGAAAATAAATAGGTATCTTCAGGCGCAGCGGATTCCGTTTAGTACGCACCTACCGTATCTACGTCATAAATTTTAATGAATTATTTCTGGAAATTTGCATAATTATCGAATTAACATTGTTCCGCTTCCAGCTGGAATCATTTTAATGAGGGGAATGTCGTCAGTTCTCTCTTGGAACCTTTTTTTACGACTGCCATTGATGCTTATTACAGAATAAATTTTAAAGAAGTGCGCGAGGAAATTAAATTTGGCAGGGAGCTATTTTAATTAGAAGCTAGAATGGAAACTTTATATACAGCATTTTAGAATATAGAACTGGAGCTATAAAAGTAATCCCCTTTACGATGTCATTTCAATCTGACTGCAACATTCTGATCTGATAGTATGTAAATCAGATCTAGAAAATGGAGCAGAAGTCCAACGTAATAGCTACCTACGACTTACAATGTTTTGAAAAGCAGCGTGTCTGGATGTGGGTACAAAATAGAACGACATGCTCCTTGATTAATTAAAAAGTGGTTTAATTGAGTACAATACAATTAAAGACAGAGAATATCTCTGTCTCCGGATACGGATTCGGATTCCGGATACGAGGATCGCAGAAACTCTTAAAATAAGTGTAGGCACTAATTTCACGGATATGCACTAATTTAAAGCGGCAGTTTTTTATTGTACTTTTGGTAAATTACAAAATGTGCATTTTTATTATACATGCATTTTGTAATTTTTTACAGTTTTTACTGAGCAGTAAACTAAATAAAAATGAGTCATAACAAATATTTAAATGGATAATTAAATAAATAATTAACCGATAAAATGTCTGAACGAGCAGTTAACAAATCCGAATTAGTCTGTAAGAAATCTAACGTGGATGGAAGTAGCACTCGCCGGCTGCGCCGCGGCATTTTTTTAACTGATTCTATTAACCTCCCTAATGTTTAAATAGACAGGTATATACAAAAAAAAACCTTTAGTATATTATATCGATGCCCTTATGTATAGCGGACTCGTATGTGTATCGGAACGGGATGTTTGGCTCAGCATATACCTACTTAGCATGTGACGTAGCGTCTGATAGCAGTTACGTCATCGGGCTAGCTTCATCCCAGGCACTAATTACTGTAGTGAACTACGTTCGCGTTAGTATAATGTTATCTGTGAGAGAACTGAGATTCCGCTTAATAGTAAGAAGTGGGTATTCAAACTCAACTAAATTCAGGATTTGCGGTACCTAATAACTTTAACAAGATGGTACCTATATACCTACGTCGAAAAGATAGCAGCTAGTTATTAACTATGAGCTAAAGGTGAATACATACCTACTACCTTTAACTAACATGTTTTCATTCA